>CM076996.1:23490468-25990468 GCA_039090855.1 Macrothele yani
AATCTTTCTACACATCCTGCTTTTCTTTTTTAGTTAAGGCCATACATACAGTATATATATATATATATATATATACACCTGGTTATGATGTCGCCCACCCTCTCTTTCTCTCTCTCTCTCTATATATAAAACATTACGTATAAACATTACTTACCTTTTTCCAGTATTTTTTATTGTCAGTTTACTTTTTGATGTATTTTAACAGCAGGAATAGGCTAACCCTTTTTTTGATGAAAATTATTTTATTTATGTATCTACATATGTTTATTTGCTATGTATTATTTAACTATCTTCCAAGGTTTATCCGTAAGAAAAAGAATTGAAAATAATTATTCTTAAGTGCAGTTTAAATAAACTTGGTGACCTAATATATGTTGTAGTTACAGATATATATATATCACTTCTGTAACTCCCCTGTGACTTAGGTATAGACAGACATTGGGGCAATATGATGCTCCAAATGGTATTTACAGTTAGCAACACCAGTACCGAGTAGCTAAAAATAGTTTTATGTACTTTTTCAACCTAAAAAGACTTATAACTTTTGGTATCAAAAGAAAAATCTTTCTACACATCCTGCTTTTAATATCTGGGCAGGTAAATTTTCTATGGGCATGTATTATTTTAGATATTTTTTAAGCTCTGGGCTGAGTGACCAAAAAATTCAGATTATGGACTTTAATTTTTTTATGGGACAAAAAATTGTATTTTTTTTGTTTCAGTATTAAGTATTTAATATTTTTATTTGCACTTTCATATTTTACTTTTTTTTAAGAAGCCTAGTTTTTGGCAATTGTTAAGATGTACTGCACAGTTTTTTTTGTTTTTTTGTTTCAATTCTAAGGGCACAGCCTCTTATTAATATGAAGTGAGAAATTAACAACCACTGATTTGCATTCATGATGTGCAAAAAGTTTGGCGAGCAAATGTTTATGTTTTGTGTTGTTATTTTGTGGGTTCCTTCAACAGTCTTGCTGGAAATACAAGTGCGTCTGATTTGTATTTTAGAGAAATACAGGCACAACTTGTTCAATTCAAAGAAAGATTGATTTACGTGAGTGATATTTGTTCAATACTAACCTCTCATATATATGGTTGATGCAATAGGAATAACTGGCAATTTATACATGGACATACTGACTGTACATTCATCATGAATCAGAGGTCACATTCTTAAAAAAAAAAAAAAAAAAACACCACCTATCACGCAAAAATCAAATGCAAGTAGTTATTACAAAATGCTGCTAGTCCCTTTCTTTTGTATTATTCCATAATTTCTTTTCAATTGTCATTTCATAATCGTTTGTGCCAGTTTTCATAAATATTTTATGTTATTTGCATTTTTGAGGTACCATTGTACTCCCTGTTTCCTATTTTCAGTTTTAAATCAATATTGCCTGTATTTTTGCTACCCAAAAACCACACACATTGTACTAACACATTCACAAATAAAGAGTATTCTGTCAAGAAATTTTCAAGCTCCCCACTCTCACTTTGTTGCAGTAATACTACAGATTAATCACTAATCAGAGACAAATGCCTAGAACAGAAGCTGCATGGGTGACCCTGTGCTTTCAGATAAAATACTAGATTCTTTCCTGACAGGTGTCAGCAAGCAATAAATTTATATTACCAATCACAATTATTACTTCTGCAATTTAAGTAACCATAAATTGATTGCTTTACCAGTATTTGCTATCTAATACATGATCTTTATCACATAAAAAGAAATTGCTGCTTCCTAAGATTTTGAAATATTTGTTGTCTTGTCAGACAAGTTGCAAGTACACTGTACAGATTCTAGAATATATATACAAATGCCATTTGCAAAACATCCTCAAGTATATGTAAAAAAAAAAAACACTAGCATAAGTAAAAATTGTTCCCAAAAAGCCTCAAAGTTGGTAACTCACAATTAACCTCATCTTCCCATAAACATGATTCAGTGTTCACATTGAGTACGACTGTTTACAAAATATAAGGAATAAAAAGTCTTAAGATAACACAGATATTGAAATGGTTCATCTGCTGGTTTAATCACCAGCTATACGGATTAGATGTCCTATTTTCTGCGTTTGATTAACTGAGCATTTTCAGCTCAACCTTATTTAAAAATGCTTACTTGTGAAATGTAGGGCTAACCTTCCAAAAGTGGAGTAAATAGCATTTTATTGTTGAAATAATTATCCAAAATGTGCTGATAATTGTGAATATTCACAAATCATAACACGATCGCCGAGCAGCTGAAAGAACCGAGGTGACTCCTTGACACACACAGAATTTGTACCTCATCAAAGATGACGGGCTCTCCCCTCGTTGGCTTCAGCTGCCACAGCAGAGAACTAATCACAGAAGCACTCTATGTATTTCTATCTCGTTGGTTATGGTACTGACAAGGAAGTCAACAAATTTAGCTAATTTCACGTACATTAAAATACAAGAAATTTAATTTTTATAGGAAACCATTGGTGTACCATTATGAAATTTGGCACACAAACAGACAATTAATGTCTTTTAGACATACATTTTTCCAAAAAATTGAAAGGGGTGTTTAAGATTTTCAATTTTTTTTGAGATTTTTAAAAATTACAAAATTTAAATACCATAGTCATGTTGCATATCAAATTAAAGCTCATTAGAAACAGAAGAGAATGGCACCAAGTCGAGCTCTCTAGGTCAAATAATTATTGACCTACAACGTTTTAAAGATTTCAAAACATTGTCAAATTTGTGCAATTTTTGCTTTTTTAAAGTCAATAGCTCAAAAACTAAGAGCCCAAAAAAATCTGGAATTCTGAATTTTTTGTCCTCTTGATAGGTACAATGAATAAACAAAAAGTCTTTAAAATCCGAATCCTAAAGGTTAAAAAATTCAGAGTTGAAGTATTCTTCTCATAATACGTGGTAAATACATCAGAATAATTAACACAGCAATCTGCCATCACCGATTTGACTGTAATTACTGTTTCACACATGAATTAAACCACATCAGAAAACTTGAAAATTTCGTCGCCGTGGAGCGGGAATCGAACCTGAATCACAGAAACATCCGCAGCAGTAGGACTTTCTAAAGATGAGACCCCTGTGATGCAGCTGTCTTCCTTCAAGTTACACCGGGTTCGCAGTATCCATAGAGCCAAATATAAAAATGAAGCAAAACAATAATACAAAAATGAAGCAGATAAAAAAAACCACAACTTACCTTATTCGGCTCACCATCTACTCTGTTTATCTTACAAAACCAAACTTGACTTTACCTCGGCGAAATCAAGGGCGCAATAGCCAAGCCACTGTTCCCGCCGTGCAAAGAATATGAACGCTTCGCGTGAAGAAGCCCAGCTCTCGTAGAGATAATGTAAGACAGGCAACAGCAGCGCCGCCGCACCACGAGAGATGACATGCTCTGCGGGAAAGCTAACATTCAGGCGAAAAAAGCGCAGGGGACGACGGGAAGCGAAGCCTATTCTTTAGACAGAACGGAAGCGAAGCTTTGATCGGCGATCGTTTCCTTGGGTCTGAGACTAAAGCAGTTCTTTTTTTCCTGAGTATCCCTCCCGTCCCTTCTTTTGGTGAAACAAATATATACAATAGCAATTAATATTATTTTAACGAAATATTAGCAGTTTTATTCTCACTCTAAGCACCAACTTTTTCAGTCTTGATATTGAATACATAGGTTGGTTGGTTGGTTCATTGATTTTATTGGCGCAAGGGCCATGGTTGGCCAAAGAGCGCCAAACAAAAGACATCAAAAGAGAACAAAATCAATAAAATAAATACACAAGGCTAAAAACAGGATGAAGCGGTAAAAGTGAAAGATGGAAATGAATACGGTAAAAACTACAAGACAGACAGACAAACAAACAGTATTAAAAACGTGCGATGAAGCTTAAAATATGGCTGATCAAATAAAACTGAAGAATGAGAACGATGAAAGGGCTAAAAAAGATAATGAAACAAACAGTACTAAAAACATGATACAAATATTAAAATCTAGCTGATTCAGTAAAACTGAAAAATGAGTATAATGATAGGGCTAAAATCTAGATACGTTTAAAATAGTCAATTTGCTTAAAAAATGAAAAAACAACAACAGGATTGCAGTGGTCATTGAGGAGCCGCTGCAGTGTAGCGGCGTCCTCGTTCAACAAATGAGAATGAAAGAAATGAAAACGTACATCACGAAAACGAACACAGGTACACAAAAGATGAGTGACGGTGAGTCGGCAGTTGCACGTCTCACACATCGGCGCAGTGTCGCCACACAGCAAAAAGCGGTGAGTGAAACGACAATGCCCAATGCGGAGACGCGCAAGCACCACTTCCTCCCTACGGTTCCGACGAGATGAGGAGTTCCAGATTTCGAGAATAGGTTTTATACGATGCAGTTTATTTTCAACCTGTTGGTCCCACAGACCCTGCCACGTTCGTTTGATATGATCACGAACAAGAAATCGAAAATCGCGATGAAAGAGGGGCAAGGGTGTGACGACCAAAGAGGAAGCAGATCTAGCGGCCGCATCAGCACACTCGTTACCCGAGATTCCAACATGCCCAGGAATCCAGACGAATTGAATCTGGACACCGGCCTCCAGCAAGGAACGAAGAAGCCCCCGTACGTTCAAAAGAAAAGGATGATTACAATAGTCCAGCGATGACAAAGACTGCAGGACACTTAATGAATCCGTATAGACCATAGCACTATGATGAGAACTCGACTGAACATGAAGAAGTGCAAGATACACAGCATGCATCTCCGCCGAAAACACCGTGGCCCCAGCTGGGATCCGCGCTACTGACACGTCATCAACACAGACAGATTGAATACATAGGTACCAAAATGCCTCAAAATTAATGTCATGGGAAAATAAAATTGCTTACAATTTTTTAATTCTCTTAAATTCCGAACTGGAAGCTGTTTTAAACAAAGAAACATATTGTATTTTTGTGAAAATCAAGAAATCATACTAACTCTAAAAAAAAAAAATGACACGAACTTCACAACTTCACGTAAAACATGCAAAACGAAATGTAGCTGCAGCTTAACATATTAGCGAAAAAAAAAATTGTAATAAAGTGAAGCATAAAACGCGCCCTGTCCGAACGATTTTAAATAAAAAATCCACTTTTTTGGGAAGATTTTTTTAAGCTGCAAACAACTTTTTACTTATCAAAAATGATTTAAAACAGACTTCAGAAATACAGCTTGAGGCTCCAATGATGTCAGGCGATTTCAATTTCATCCGGTACCCAGTTTCTATTTATTCTGCACATACACCATTAGGCTTTAGATCCCAAAGTAAAATGATGCAATAACTTACCTTGCATTTCCAATCATCTTGTGAATATTTTTCAATTATTGGTAAAGAAAAAAAGGTTAAGTCAGAAAAGAAGATCGAAAAAAAAAAGACAATGCTCTTAAATTATTTCTAAAATAAAACGGATGCATATTTACTATTAAATAATTTTATTACTTCATTGATCATAGATGTTACATGTGCTGCAATTTTACACACCAATAAAGAATACAGGGCGTCAACAATAAGTATCGATAATAGATACACTGCAAAATAACATTTTTCGAGAATCAGCTGGTGTTAAATTATGCATCTTTCAACACAACTAGTAATGCAAAACCATGAAATAATTTTATGATTACTCTGACTAAACACTTGTGACACATGCACTTCTTTTTCCCGTACAAATAAAGTATACATGGCGTCAATTAAAAGTACAGATAATAGATACATCGTAAAGTGAAATAAAAAAAAATCAGCTGCTGGTAGGTAAATTATGCATTTTCCAACACATTACTCTGACACATGCACTTCTTTTCCCCATACAAATAAAGTACACATGTGTTCAATAATAAGTACACACAATACATGCACTGCAAAATGAAATTTAAAAAAAAATCAGCTGCTGGTAGGTAAATTATGCCTTTTCCAACACATTACTCTGACAAAACACTTGTGACACATGCACTTCTTTTTTCCCGTACAAAAAAAGTACACATGGCGTCAATTATAAGTACAGATAATAGATACATCGTAAAGTGAAATAAAAAAGAAATCAGCTGCTGGTAGGTAAATTATGCATTTTCCAACACATTACTCTGACTAAACACTTGTGACACATGCACTTCTTTTCCCCATACAAATAAAGTACACATGTGTTCAATAATAAGTACACACAATACATGCACTGCAAAATGAAATTTAAAAAAATCAGCTGCTGGTACGTAAATTATGCATTTACCAACACATTACTCTGACTAAACACTTGTGACACATGCGCTTCTTTTCGCCATACAAATAAAGTATACATGTGTTCAATAATAAGTACACACAATACATGCACCACAAACTGAAATTAAAAAAAAATCAGCTGCTGGTAGGTAAATTATGCCTTTTCCAACACATTACTCTGACAAAACACTTGTGACACATGCACTTCTTTTTCCCGTACAAAAAAAGTACACATGGTGTCAATTATAAGTACAGATAATAGATACATCGTAAAGTGAAATAAAAAGAAATCAGCTGCAGGTAGGTAAATTATGCATTTTCCAACACATTACTCTGACTAAACACTTGTGACACATGAGCTTCTTTCTTCCATACAAATAAAGTATACATGGCATCAATTATAAGTCCAGATAATACATACATCGCAAAATGAAAAAAAAAAAAAAAATCAGCTGCTGGTAGGTAAATTATGCATTTTCCAACACATTACTCCGACCAAACACTTGTGACACATGCACTTCTTTTTCCCGTACAAAAAAAGTGCACATGGCATCAATTATAAGTCCAGATAATACATACATCGCAAAATGAAAAAAAAAAAAATCAGCTGCTGGTAGGTAAATTATGCCTTTTCCAACACATTACTCTGACTAAACACTTGTGACACATGAGCTTCTTTCTTCCATACAAATAAAGTATACATGTGTTCAATAATAAGTACACACAATACATGCACCACAAACTGAAATTTAAAAAAATCAGCTGCTGGTAGGTAAATTATGCCTTTTCCAACACATTACTCTGACTAAACACTTGTGACACATGCGCTTCTTTTTCCCGTACAAAAAAAGTGCACATGGCGTCAATTATAAGTACAGATAATAGACACATCGCAAAATGAAATAATAAAAAAAAATCAGCTGCTGGTAGGTAAATTATGCCTTTTCCAACACATTACTCTGACTAAACACTTGTGACACAGGAGCTTCTTTCTTCCATACAAATAAAGTATACATGTGTTCAATAATAAAAGTACACACAATACATGCACCACAAATTGAAATTAAAAAAAAATCAGCTGCTGGTAGGTAAATTATGCCTTTTCCAACACATTACTCTGACTAAAAACTTGTGACACATGAGCTTCTTTCTTCCATACAAATAAAGTATACATGGCATCAATTATAAGTCCAGATAATACACACATCGCAAAATGAAAAAAAAAAAAAAAAAAAAAATCAGCTGCTGGTAGGTAAATTATGCATTTTCCAACACATTACTCTGACTAAATACTTGTGACACATGAGCTTCTTTCTTCCATACAAATAAAGTATACACGGCATCAATTATAAGTCCAGATAATACATACATCGCAAAATGAAAAAAAAAATCAGCTGCTGGTAGGTAAATTATGCATTTTCCAACACATTACTCCGACCAAACACTTGTGACACATGCACTTCTTTTTCCCGTACAAAAAAAGTACACATGGCGTCAATAATAAGTACAGATAACAGATACATCGTAAAGTGAAAAAAAAAAAAAAAAAATCAGCTGCTGGTAGGTAAATTATGCATTTTCCAACACATTACTCTGACTAAACACTTGTGACACATGTGCTTCTTTTTCCCATACAAATAAAGTATACATTTGTTCAATAATAAGTACAGACAATACATACACTGCAAATTATTAGGTGTGCAACTTAATTCTCGGCCACAGGGACGACACATTAACAACAAATTATAGCAAATTGAATATGTACCTAATGGGGGAAATAATCCCCATCGTGTTGGATACATTTGAGCCATTGGTCAGGAAGCTGCCGAATGCCACTGTGGAAAAAAGAGGGCTGTTTTGAGTTGATAAAGTCATCAATACTTGTGTGTACCTTTGACAGAAGTGAAGTTCGTACCGTTCAGGTGTTGTTGCTGGGAGCGAAAGAGGTGATAATCCAACGGGGTGAAGTGTGGAGAATACGCCGGGTGGAATAATCTCCCATCCCAGGTCGGTGATTATGTTTAAAGTTGTTTTCACGATGTGAGGATGTGCGTTATGCTGAAGCAACAGGACCGAACTTCTACCCTTGCTGGTGTGTATGGCCTTTTTGCCTCCATTGCGTCACTCACACGAAAAAGTTGCTGACAATAATGCCCAGCAGTGACCGTTTTACTAGGTTTGAGCAACTCAGAGTGTAAGACACCGTGCTGTACAGCAACAACTTCCTGGCATGGATTTTTGGTTTGGCGGTACTGGGGGTAGGCTGACCTGGATGAACACACGATTTGCGCAGCTTAGGATTATCGTCGAGGATCCACTTCTCATCACAGGTCAAAATCTTGTGCAGGAAATCCTTCTTTTTGAATCTGGAGAGCAAGGACACAGCAACATCGTAGCGCCAAGACTTGTTTGCAGCTGTGAGTAGGTGGGCTACCCAACGGTCCTCCTTGTGAATCCATCCAAGCTTGTGCAGGCACTTTGCAATGGCTTGCCATGTTACTCAGAGTTCCTAAGCAAGTTCTATTTGTGTGCGACAGGGATTTGCACCCAACAGTTGTTCCAGTTCCTCATCGTCAACTTTCTGTGGCTGTCCCGGACGTTCTACATCACGGAGATCGAAATTTCTCTGCTTAAACTGCTGGAACGACTTCTTACACATATTGTAGGACACAGCAGCCTCACCCAAAGCAGCACAGATCATTTGCTCGGCTTCTGCGGCACTATTTTCCAGCTGAAACATGAACAGGAGGTAGTGCCTCAAATGTTGCTTTCCAAACGACATTTCTTTCACCATCAACTTTTGTCCCTTCTGCCACTACAGCTGTGAGCGGTTATGGTTGCCTGGATAACTTGGATGGCACTGCAATCAGCCATTATTGCACACAGCTATTTGCATTTGCCTAAGTTTTTTTTTTTTTTTTTTTTTTGATTGGAGGTTTAACGACCACCGTGAGCAACTCAATGGGCTATAAGCAGTCGCCCGTCCCTAATTTAGGGTCACTGGTTCCAGGGAAGGGAGAGAGCCAGTGCCATAAGACAAACACAACATCCATGCCTGACCGGGATTCAAACCCGGACCCCTTACGGACGAATGATCAGAGGCCATCGCTTAGACCACTGCACCACCGGGGCGGCTTGCCTACGTTCTACGATCGCTTGTGGTTAGGGACCGACAATTGAGTTGCACACCTAATAACATTTTTAATTTACGCATTCTTCATTTTCCAATACAGATTTCTATGCACACAGATATCTATGGGATTCAAATAAAGTATTCTGGACAAAGACACTGAAGAAAATATTTACTTGAAACACCACCACTTAACCCTTATGAGAAGGAACAGTCAATGACCACAGTAAATTTGATATTCTCCTGGTCAAGGCTGTTTGCAGTAAATAAAACAGTTCAATATATTTTTCTCCAAAGTGAATTAAAAATGAAATTGACTTTGTCAAAATATGATTTCATATCCAACTGTGGACTTCATGAAATACAAATTTGATGGAATGTAAACACTAAGGATCTGTATAACACCCTATTATAAAAAACCTACAAAGGATGTATCCATAACCCTAGAAATACCCTAAAATAGTTTAAGCATCTGTGGCAAGAGATTTTTTTTTTTTTTTTTTTTGGTTAGCCTGTCCCCTGTGTTATCTTTATATCTTTAAAATGACTTCTTTCTTACCTTTTGAGCTTGAAATTCAGAAATTACATCATTAAAATTTGAAATAGAATTTGTCATTTTCAAAATAATGTATTGCCAATGCAGAAAGTTTTTTTTGACAGCGTTGTTCTTAAAGATTTCAGTCTTTTCAAAAAGAAAAACAACATTCACTTGTACAGTTGCTAATTGGTAAAGTTAGAAATATTTTCAAAGTTGCCTCAACATTAGGAAATGTTCTCATATTTAGTTTACGTAAATTTTGCTAAGTGTCTATAATATTTTGAGGTTTCTGTTTAATGAGCAAACACTGCTGATATCTTTCAGCAAAATCATTATAATGCTCCTTTACAAGAAGCTTCATTTGTTTCACAGTTTATTATAAAAGAAACTTTGACTACAATATTTTCATATGAAACTTTCCTTCAGGTGAATTGTGATACCAATGCATCACAGAGAGCATAGTGACATGTCACTCCAAAATTATCTCATGGATGGAGAGAGATATACTGGAGGAGTATCTCCATCATCAAGAATTTTTGTAATTTCCATTAGAAGAACAGAAAAAAACACTGAAAAAATTTTTTGTTTTCGCTAAAAATAATTACAAAATATTCTCCTACTTCATGTAAAAATAATTAAAAAATATTCTCCTACAAGGGGCAAGAAATCTGGGCTTGCACCCAGGCTGCAAAGGCCCTAGGTGTGCCCCTGAATAAAGATAAAATGCTTGTTTTCAAAATAAAGTGCTAAACATGTTTTTCAATTTTTATGACAATTTTTGCATTTTTTTCAGTGGTTTTTTTCTGTTTTTCAGATCCCTACACATTTCTTTAACTTTGTATGTAACCATCAAATGAACATAATACCCAACAAGGTATTCCCACATTTTTACCTTATGAATGCTGCAGGATAACCAATTGTGGTCTACTTCACTAAGTTTGCCAACCAATTTTTTTTTATGTGTCTGTGGTGGCAAATCTCATGAAACTGTGAAGTAAACAGTTCACCAAGTTTACAGACAGTCTGTAACAATGCTTCAGTAGGATAAGTCAAACCTTTTTTGACATCATCGAATTCTTTGAAATGCAAGAACAATGAATTCTCAGTTAAGGTTTTGTCACCAATTAAATCAGCAGTGCAAACTTTACACAAAAATTTGCCTGCTACATTTTTGGCGACAAACCCTGCTACATATGCAGCTGAATTTGTTTCTAAGTTTGAAAATATCCTATCTGAAGCAATCAAACTGTTTAATGAACTGTCTGGATTGTCCACATCACTGCTGTTTATCAGCTCAGGGTTTTCAGACACATTTAATGTATGCATGGGAATTAAAATTGTGTCATCATCAGGCTCACAATTTGCCATTCCACAAGTGCTAATGATACTCTGTGCCATGATTAGCCTTACTCTTTGTTGAAAGTCATATGCAGTAGGATGGTCATTATTACCTCCTTTGCGTCTGACAACAGAAAAAAACTTTCCAAGGCATCTTGGTTAAACCTGCACATTAAAATGAAAGGAACATCAATTAAAAGTGTAGGGATCATATGCAGAAAGGCAGACAAAGTAATTTTGAGGCCTAATATGCATGGAAATGAGATTTTTCTACCTTTGGTGTCAAAGGATAATGATTTCACAAATTGCAACTGTTTCTTCCAGAATTCTATGTGAGAAGAATTTTTTGTAACAGCAGACAACAAAGGCCGAGTTTTATCTTTCAAAACTCGACTGTTCAAACTGTCAAAGAGATCATTGACAGATGAACAAAAGTCAGCTGTGTGGGCGGCAGAAGAAGGTAGATAACTCAGTGCAGTCAGCAAACACAAAGCTGATGCCACTGACTGGCTTAGCACCTGAGTGGCAAGCTTGACATTCATGGCACTTAGCCCATCCACCTCTACGTGCCGTCTTGATAATTTAGGAACAACTCTGTGTTTCTGCTTGGAATCAAATTCATACAAGGCAACAATATGGTCCCAGGAAGCAATTTTGCTACCTGAAAACTTAACATTGTATCTCCTGAAGTTGTTCCTTACACATTTTATCAAATGTGGAACATCACACAATGTGAAGATCTTTTGACCTTCAAATATGAAAAAAGGTCTCTCCTCATTAACACCAAATTCCACACCATACAACCTTTGGTTGTTGGACCCTTGGTCACAGACAATTGCGATGGGTGTTAACCCGGAAGCAAACAATTTTCCGAGTGCTTCCAGGACTAACACCTTCAGAATTGCTGCTGGTGTGGTATCGGCTGAGAAAAAGTGCAGTGTGACCTTTCAGTTCTTCACAGACCCTGTACTGTTTCTGATCTGGCATTAGCAGTTGAGAGAGCCACCTGGCACACCCATGTTTCTTTCCTAAATTTGCAGAGAATATTGCATAAGCACTTTAAATAGGTACTGAAAGGTTTTTGACAAGTTCATGAACAGTCATACAAAAATGTTTGCAAGTGATTGCTACCACCGTGTGGACCATCTTTTGGCTTCATGAGGTTGAAAGCCACCTTTGATCGAACGTTGTATTTCGTCCCACTTTAAAACACTTATGCCAACCAAAAGCTGTAGCACGATATAGTCAGTCAGAAAAGTTTCCTGAGGTATTTTACATGTTTCAACAGCATTTTTTTTTAATGACTGCAAAAGAGGGTTACATGAAAAGCACACTGGTTACATTAAGACATTTTAGAAACACAAAAATCTTTCGCCCGAGCTTGGGTCTTGATCACCTGTAAACATTCGGAGTGAAACTGGTTGCCAGATTTGGAATTTCAAGTTCTTCATTATGGTTGTTGCCAAATGATAAGAGGGATTTTCAAGTGATGGAGATAAAATTCTCGCTCTGAATGTTTACAGGTAATCAAGACCCAAGCTGGTTCAAAAGGCTTCTGTGTTTCTAAAATTTGTTAATGCAGCTAGCATACTTTTCCTACAGTCTTCATTTATATGTTTTGTATGAAATGCATTCTTCATATGACAATGAAACTTTGCAGCATAATGTTGTTCTAGATAACCCTCCATTTTGATGTCTGTAGGTGGAAGGAAACAGGAAGTGACATTGATCACCACTATGCAGCCTAAGAACAGACTATGATTACCCATGATACCTCACTTTGCAGCTGAAGACATAAAAATTTGTCATCTAGCGACCACCTACGCCCATAGCGGGAAACACTACCAGCAGAGATTTGACATTTGATGAATTTGAATACATTTTGAGACACTAGAGGCTGAATTATTTCCAGAACACTTTTGATACTGCACTTAATGTTCTTCTTTGCATATTTTCTCTTAAGATAATAAAGCTTAGAAGATAAAGATTTAATTTTTGCCGTTTTAGGCGTTATCATTCTATGCTGAGAAAATAACTGCCTTCTTGGCATATGCACAATATCAGGAGTGTTTGGGGCTACAGGAGTAGCCATAGGGACTGCTGGATCTGGGCTCCTGCTCACTGCAGAAACAGAAGCTGGCAAATCTTCAAAAATGTCGGCATTCTCTGATTCATGTTGCAGCTTTTTCATCATGGCCTCTCTCATACTTGGTAGGCTCAGGACCCCTGCCAGAACTGAAGTATTAGCTGAAAGAACACAAGAGATTAAAACCTCACATTTTCAATTATATGAAAAAACAACACTTTTTTTCTAAAACAAAAAATGTAACAATACTTGACTTGTACAGTACAACAGAAAGCATACATGAAGCATAAGTTGAAGAACCCATTCTACGAATACGCAAATAATGTAACACACCAGGGACAAGGGAACTGTCTTTCTTTCACACCCCTGAATAGCTTTATAAATTGCCAAACTGAACCCCAATTCTATGGGGGGGGGGGGGGATATCCTAAGTAGATTTCATGAACCCAGACCTAATGTCATGATGGTTTGGCCAAAAGTAAAAAAATCTCAGGAAATGCTACACTACAGCAAAACGACTTGAAGAAAAAGGGTCAATTAAAAACAACAAATACAGGAACAATAAAAAAAATCTATATATTAATTCTATAAGGTTTTTTTTTACTGCGAGTCCTATTTTGAGAAAACGGCTGAATGTAAACAGAGGTGTTTGCAAGGCACATTAATCAAAGTTAAACATCTGGAATTCCGGGTATGAAAGATCACCCAAACCCGGAAATCTGGGTAAGACCCGGAACACAAGCAGCCCTGCGTAAAGATATGGTTGAGGTATCAAAATAAAGGTCTTACCATTTAGATGTGTTAGTCGAAGAGAAAAAATGAGATTGGGGGGCAACCGTTCGGGTTGTGGGGAGGCAAAGTTCCCATGTAAAGTCTATGGGAGAAGGGTGCAGTTGACATTCGGTCGCCTGCTGTAGACTCGTGTGCTGTTGAAGGCAGAAGCATGGAGGGACTGAGATAGTCCAAAGTCTTTTCTGAGCAAACCGTTGCGCGATACAATGCTAGCAGGCATTGGTATCAAAGTTCTCATCGGAACAGCGAACACTCTCGAATACCTGATTGCGTTATGCTGTTGGACTGAATGATGTATATATACAATTTAATATTCATTCAATCCAGTTTATTCACGTAGGTAAGACGTTTCCCATTATGTAAATAAACATTCCGTTGACCATTGTTAGTGAAAATATTACGGGCGACTGCTTATAGCCCATTGAGTTGCTCACAGTGGTAGTTAAACCTTCAGTCAAAAAAAAAAAAAAAACACGAACCTAGACTATTGTCTGGTTGAATGAATTTGTCAATCAAATAAAGTTCACATTTGTTGTTTCATATGAGTTTATTCTCTGAAAAAACAAAACAAACAACAACGTCGATTTCGACGGGTTTCTTTTAGTTGGAGGTTTATTTGTGCTACGAACATGATGATTGCTTGCTAAGTTACCCGGATGCAGGTTTGCCTTTTCTGCACAGTGGAAAGATTAATTTTATTAGCAATTTAATCTTTGAACTAACAACACAACTTGGCTTCAGATATATGCACAAATATAAAGAAATCTCATTCAAGTTCTTTGGATATAATTTTCAGGTCTGTAAACATTGATTTAAATATTTTACTCACTGAATCATAATTTTTGAAGTAACAATGTTTACAAATTCATCGGAATCTTGTTTTTCCATACAATTTGAAGTGAAATACACAGTGCATTCAAAAAGTTCCAAGACTCCCGCTCGTAAAACGTACAGATGGCGATATCTCTATAAAACCGGCGGAATGACGCAGCAACGACCTTCAGCCACGCGTATCATGTGATTCCAGTTATTTCTGACTACTTCTGCCTTTTATTTCTGCAAAAAAAATTTATTTCTGCAAAAGAAATTTTTTTTTGCAGAAATAAAACAGTTAGGTTATATATTTTCAGTTCCACATTCATTCACTTGCACAATCAAACATTTAAAATTTACTATTAATTAAAAGATTTTTGTAGAAAGAGTTATACTCATCGGATCAGGAGACAGCGAGCGCTTTCTGCGGTACTTAACCGCCATCTTCGGGCCACTATTTCTACATGAGGGTTCCTCGTATGTGTGTAGTTTTGGAGTTGCATGCCGGGAATTGATGGGAAGGTTTGCTGCCTGTATGTGTTAGGTGATTTGTTTCCAATGTGTCGCCACTATTGGACGAGTTGGTAGGTATCAGTTGTAAGTATAATTCTAATGTGTGTCTGTATGTGTTAGGTGATTTGTTTTTAATGCGTTGCCATCGATTGGATGAGTTGGTGGGTATCAGTCGTAAGCATAATTCTTTTGTGTAGAAATTTTTGGGCTATTATTATTTGTTCGTAGAAACAGGTGCAATTTTTTTTTCTTCTTTGTTAATTTGTGTGATTTTTTGTAATGTTCTTTTTTTTGCCTTTTTTATGGATTTTTTTATATATAAGTGATTTCCAGGCTGTGTCTAGTGTGGTGGGGACTTGTAAGTTGCATATTTTACCTTTTTTTTTTTTGTTCAATTATAACGCTTTCGGAAATTCTTAATTCTTTTTCGTTTGTGTGGGTGGTTAGTAATTGAATATTTTCAAAATCAGGGTATTGTTTATGTTTAACATAGTGTTGGATAAGTGCAGTTTTTTCTTCTTTTTTGTTCCAGATTTTATATGTTGATGTAAGCTTTTTATTAATCTATTTTTTTGCAACCAATGTATATGTGGTCTTCAGAACTCTGTGAAACAATAGGAATTTCATACATGCCTGCTGATTGTAGTATATTATTGTTACTTTTTTTCTTTATAATTAAGTCACCAATATTTTGAACTGAATGTCCAAAAATAATGTTGTGTTTCTTCATTAATCTTAAAAATTTTCCACTTAGTCCTCTAATAAAAGGGAAAGAACCTGAAAATTTTAGATATTATGCATGTTTTAGGTAAAAGTACGTTAAAATAATGTGTTTTGTTTAGTAATTTTTGTATCAGTTGTAATAGATGTCAAAGGTTTTTGTTGAACTTCTTGGTGTGTCCTGATATTTCTTTTTACATCAATAAAAACAGTAAGGTTTTACCCTTAAAGAAATCAACAGTAAACATGGATTCATGCGAAAGTACATATATTAAGCCAGTTAAATGTATATGGTTCCACATGTGGTTTTTCTGGAACTTAGGTTTATCCTTAATATAATTTCTTTTCTTTTGCTTTCAGGCTCATCATTATAACTGTCGAATAACATTCGGGAAAGCTATATTTTGACATGACAGCTGCAAAACCCAAAATATGAATGGATCTCTTTCTTTCCTTTGCGTAGACCTAGTACATACCAAAGGTGGCTCTATAGATCATAGGGCCACCTTTGCAATATACTGAAATGAACAGGTAGTTTAAAACTAAATTCACATAAGAAACATAATTGAATATTATTTTAATTCCCACAATTTCACATGTCTTATTGTTAGTCTAAACTGCAAAGTAACATACCTGGATTTTTAAAAATTGTAGGAATGGCAGACTTGTGGAGGAAGTGTCTTTTTGTTGAAGCATAATCATGATCCTGGAAATGCAGGAAGCATACTTTATAATGGGAAATGTATAAAGAGTTTGGATATTTTGCTTCCACAGCCCTAACAGTTTTGGGACACATGTGTTCACGGCATGCCGAAATCCAGGATGAAAATCTAAGAAAGAACAATGTATTACACACTTTGTAATCAATACATTTAGAAACATACCATTTCAAATGGTATTAAGTAGTGAAAAACTATAAAAAAACAAGTTCCCCTAAATATATATTGTGTCATCACACAACTGGCATTTGTGTGATGACACAATATAAATTTGGTGCTTAGGACAACAAGAAATTAAACAAGAGTAATGAGCAAAATAATTTACAGCTCAAAGTGAATTCCATAAAGAAATTTTGCTGTAATCTTAAGAAATTGCATTTTTCATATTTTTTCATTACATTAGCACTTTGTTGCACATTGCATTAAAACATTGACAACTGACATGTGTTTGTTAAGCAACTAAATTTTTTTAAACACAAGTTACCTTTTTTAAATATTACATTGCACTAGCTATGCAAAACATGCAGCTAAATGTTAACAATGCTCTATTTTAGGTAAATAACCAAATAACCTACAACTTAGATAAATGAACATAATTTAAGAATAACGAACGCAATTTTTGCCAAAAATTAAAACATTATCCTGAGAAAGTAGCAAAATAAAGGAGACTCACCTACTTGACTCTTTGGGAAAAGAGAAAAACCTGCGGTCAGGGTGAGATCTGTTTTCTGATTTGCAGATTACACAAATCACATGACGATTCTTTTTCCTCCTGAAATATAAAAAGATTTCATTTGTTATTTCTAGTATTTCATTTCAATTTAATTTTTGACATCTCTAATGAATCATAATATAATACCTTAAATAATTAAATGAAAATTGTAATTTCTACATGTAGGCATAAGCTGTAACGCAGAATTTGAACTTAGCAGGCTGCACACATGTAGTAGTGTAAGCAGTGCTACCTTACTACACATGATTATGAACAAACTTTGCTTAGGGACAAGCCACACTAAAAGGATACAAATTCCACATTCACGTCTATACAAAAAAACAACAATTGTGGATACAGTTACTTGCAACTGGAATCGTAAATCACCTCTCCATTCCATAGTAGGGATAGTTGTGATTCAGTGATTAGCATTCTCCGAATTGTGGCGCGCAAGATTAATAATGCCACATGACCAGTGGTAATCATGCACATGTGAAGTTTGCACATAAAATTACCTAAAGATTAATATCTCATAGTGGCTAAGCGTCATAAAAAATAAATATGTTTTCTGACCAGTGAGTCGGAGGATATTGGAACAGTGTAATAACTTGAAATAGTTTCATTCTAGTTGAGCCACTGAGTCAGTTATGTAAGATCAGAGGAAGAGTTATATGCTTGCCATTTGAGTGATGTAGCAAAGGAGCCCTTGTATAAAGAAGAAATTTTTTGTTTAAGTGGCTAGCTATTCAAAAGTATTTTAGAAAATTCTAGAAACCCTTAAAAAGGGAAATAAAATGCTTAAATTGTAACGTGCAGCCCTTAAGGCTAAGTAGTAACTTTGTCTGAAGGTGGGTACTGGAGAAAAAAAAATTTTCAGGTGCTTACTGTACATAGTATGTATTCAACATAAGTCGTATGGGAACCATGGATACAAATCTTTATGGCAGGTTACGATTTCCTGGCAAATTTACCTTACATAGTTTTCTCCTTTTTTGCTGCCATAAGGCAGTTTAAGAATTTTATTTTGTAAACTGACAAGGAATATCTCTCTCATCTTTCAAGCTATAATTATAAACATAGCATGTCTGTAGTACTCTCTAATATGCTCAGATGACTCTGTGTTCAGTTGAAATACTGCGGAAGTCTAAAACTAAAAGAATAGTTGTGTGTGATATTTTTCTTTCTTTGATTGCAGGTGTAACGACCACGGCGAGCAAGCAGTTGCCTGTCTGTAATTTAGGGTAACTGGTTCCAGGGAAAAGAGATAGCCAGTGCCGTAAGACAAACACAACATACATGCCTCACCGGGATTCAAACCCGGACCCTTTCGTACGAATGATCAGAGGCTGTTGTGTGGAATAGTGTTGCCCTTCTGACTCATACGTTCAGATAACTCCCTTCTAACAGCTGAAATATTGCGTGAGGGAGTCTTAAAAGAAATAATTGTGTGGGATAGTGTTGCACCTCTGACTCTGGAGTGAGCATAACAAAAAGTTACATATGAAATCCCAATATCTTATTACCTTGTGAAAGAGGTGTTTGCTATATTATTATTACTGAATGGGTATGAAATTATGTCAACTAATGTTAAGTCCAGAAATTGAATTTTCCTAAATTGTGTTACTCTTATGCTCAGGAAGGCCAAAAAGGTCATCAAACCAGAGTTAACTTTGTATTTGTTTTTTCGTTTTTTTCAACTGCCCGCCCTGAATGTTGTGTTTGCAAATAAATAAAACTACTGAAAAATTTATTTGGCACTCATAATTTCGGAACATAGCATGTCACAGCTCTGACTGTGGCTTTGGTCTAAGGATTTGGGAACCTGGGAAAATACATATTGTATAACCATTTTGTCCTGCTATTGATCTATATTGGCCACAGAACTAATACACAGGTAAAATAAATATTGTGTAACACATAAGTTACACATGTAACACAAATACTTTAAGTACTACCAGGTGCAAGTGTGTGCAGCAACAAACAAAACCACAAACAAGAAAAAATTTAATAAGCTGTGTACACATTAAATATATTCTTTTTTTTATTGAAGGTTTAACGACCGCCGTGAGCAACTCAATGGGCTATAAGCAGTCGCCCGTCCCTAATTTAGGGTCACTGGTTCCAGGGAAGGGATAGAGCCAGTGCCCGTAAGACAAAAACAACATCCATGCCTCAACGGAATTCGAACCCGGACCCCGTTCGGACGAATGATCAGAGGCCATCGCCTAGACCACTGCGCCACCGGGGCGGCATATACATTCTTACACTTTGCTTAGTTTCCACCACAACACCAACATGGCGATTGTAGAAAAGTACCTTAAAGTAAAAAAATAAAAAAATGCCCTGCTTGATTTGGGAGGTATGAAGAGGAAGTTCTATTTCATTAAACAGCTGACACAAATTTCCAATTTTTAGTATTAACTAAAATATACTATACCTAATTTTTATTTAACCCTATTTTAGGGGTGTTTGGTTTATATGGAACCATTATAAATATTATTTTGCATTGCAGGTGCATCAGCAAGGCCACATGATCAGGGGAAATCACACACATGTGCAATTTGCACAGAAATACCTACAGATAACTACTTTATAGTAATACCCGGTTGCTTGCCACGAATTTCATATTAACAATATACCTTAAATGTCAAATGTGCTGAGGCCATTTTTGAATTTCAATGGGTTTTGTTCGTGTTACCCTGAAGTATTAAAAATTGTTTTCGTGGAATTCTCAGAAGCACATGAATGGGTTTCCACAAAACGTATAAGTTAGGTATGTAACCTTAGTTATATTCTTTACTTAATGGCTGTGAATCCTAAGAAAACATAATGCTGAGAATGATTCTACGTAAAGGCGGGAAAAATGATTAACCTCCATGTCAACATGCATACAATTGAACAATGTAAGGCTCAAAATGTTTCCTTTAATAACACTTAAAAAGGAATGGAAAAAACCCGTAATTACTCACCTAGTAGATTTATCATTTTCTTCCATCAAAGACATGTCTTGCTTGATACAGACTACCAAAATAAAATTGTAAGTCCACTTGAACAATTGCAGATCACTGAAACGACTATAGCATATATCGCAGAGCTAGAAGAGAGAATTGAAGAAAGTCAACAAACACAAACGCGCATGCTCAGTCCAACTCAGTCTGCTCCGGCATCAGCCTGTATGTTGGCTTCTGTGCACTGCATGTTTTCCCTAAAGATACGGCTGCGCTAGTTACGTCTCGCTGAGCCTTAACTTCTTCTCGCCGTGTTCCCGCCAAATACCCGAGCTCACCACAATTGCGGTCTCCAATTGGTGGGTGCCATCTCGGTGCCGTGACGGCAGCCACCAATGAGATAACGGAATGAGTGTTCGTGAGCTGATCATATCTCTGTCGGCAGACGCTAGTCTGTTCCCGCCATGTTCCCGCCAAATATCCGAGCTCACCACAATTGCGGTCTCCAATTGGTGGGTGCCATCTCGGTGCCGTGACGGCACCCACCAATTAGATAACGGAATGAGTGTTCGTGAGCTGATCATATCTCTGTCGGCAGACGCTAGTCACAATGACCGTGCTATAGCCAAGCCAAGCCACTCTTCCCGCCAAATACCCGAGCTCACCACAAATCTACAATTGCGGTCTCCAAGTGGTGTTGTTGTCCTCTGCTAGATGTCAGGAGGGTCCTGCTTGGGCTGCGCAGCTTGGCTAGATGTCATCGTTTGTGTGAGACGTTACCAGTTTACCACAGTTAGGACCAAAAGGTGTCATATCTGAGTGTTCAGCATATTCTAAACAAAAGGCCTTTGCTGTTGTTAATGGAAAAAACTTCGCGTTCGTGCAGAGTAATACAAGAAAATGGCCAAAGGAAATATGGCCCACCTGCCAACTGGGACGGACCACCGCCATCTAAAAAATGTGGAGTGTTCGTTGGAAGAATACCAAGAGACTTGTATGAAGATGAACTGGTACCGATATTTGAACAAATCGGTAAGATCTATGAAGTTCGCCTTATGATGAATTTCAGTGACTATAACAGAGGTTATGCTTTCGTAATGTACACTAATACTGCGGACGCCAAACGTGCAATAAAGCAACTAGATAATTATGAAATACGGAAGAATAAGTACATCTATGTTTGCAAATTAGTCGATAACCGCCGACTCTTCGTAGGAGGAATTCCAAAGAATAAGACCAAGGACGAGATTCTTCGAGAGATGCGTAGTGTTACTGATGATGTTACAGATGTCATATTATACAGTAGTTTCGAGGATAAATCTAAAAACAGAGGATTTGCGTTTGTCGAATATGAAAATCACAGGGCTGCTGCTATTGCCAGACGAAAGCTCATACCAGAAAACATTCTGTGGGGACAAAGAATAACTGTAGAATGGGCTCAGCCAGAATCGGAAGTGGATGAGAGTACAATGGAAACCGTAAGTTAATTTTTTCTTTTTAGCAGTTATATTTACTTACGGTTTCGTACCGTTTGCCTAATGGACGCTTTCAAGCAGTATGTCTGTGGAAATTAGCGTTTTTAATTCTCGCGTTAATCTAATCAAGATGGATTTAAGTTTTGGTTATTTAAAAAGTAATATGAAAAATTCCTTGACTAACAGTTCTGTTGAAGTAAAACACATTCTGATTAGAAATGCGTGAAATATTGATGCATTGGTATATAAATAATTCAAATAACATGCTCAGTGCGACAAGTAATTTAGTTACACAGTAGATCAGAATCTTTAAAAGGAGTTCCTTTTAAAGATTCTGATCTACTGTTACATAGACCTACTACTGAATTTTATTAGTAATATGTTCGGAATATTTATATATATATAAAAAGGGAGGGAATTTTTTCTAACATCATTGGAATACCGTTCTAATTAAAAAATGTAAAATTTTTATTAAATGGAGTCCTTCAAATTGAATTTTCTGAATTACATTACTACTACTGAACCTTAATGATCATAGGTTCTTTTCTACAAAGGTTTTGGTTTAGAATGTGGAGGCATACATGGACAAATTTTTAGTTCCTTCAAACATGTATGTGCAATAACATTTATTTAGTAAAACTCCAATTATATCTGTTTGAAAAACCAACCCTATACATTTAATTTGGGTCCAGTATTCTTGTAAACTGGAGATTAGTTTGTGTGCAGTGCAGTTAAATATTCCAAATTGATTTGTATGCAGCATTGTTAAATATTCTAAAATTACAAGATTTGCAGTGTATAATCACATGCTACAGCTTTTATATGAGTTGTTAAAAGCAAGCCTTTGAATGCATTTTCTTAAAAGTTTGTAGCTTTTCAGTGAAAGCTGCCCCCCCTGTTAGAAGCTGTGTAGTTTGGATTTTTTGATACTATGAACTAGTTCTTCATTTAAGCATATATATGTACCACTATGAGTTATTTCAGATCTTGCTAACAAATTTGATTGCTGAAAATATTTTAATATACATTGAATTAAAAGCATAAATCAATACATCATATACAATTGGGAAACAAATTAAATACATGGTTGGCATTGTAATGCTATAATTGGCGTATTTTCACTGTATTCCATGTATCCACTTCCTTCAGAAAACTTGAAAAATTTCATTGTCCTAGAGTGGGAATCGAGCCCACACCTCTTATTTTCTGGTTGAGCATGCTGCTCATTATACTACCCTCAATCGGAAATTTGGAGGTGCAAGTTCGATTCCTGCTCCAGGACGATGGAAAATTTTCAAGTTTTCCGAAGGAAGTGGATACATAGAATACAGTGAAACTATGCCAATTATAAAGTAACTAGCCTATAGTCCATCCTAAGACAGTTGTTTTTAAGCTTTAAATAAATATTAATGTATAGGGGATGCTTCCCATCCTAAGATGGTGAAATTTTTAATTGAAGCAGATTGAAAACAAATCAGATGCCGGCTCTTTTGTAAGGAAATATGGTAAAAATTTATATAGCAAAAAATCATTCATGTTAGAACTGAAAATTATATGCTATTTATTTCCGATTTTCATTCTGTGCGAAATATTTGCTGTTTAACAATTTTCCTTGTAATCCAGTTTTTTCGTGTAAACTTACCTTAACTTTTGCTTTGATTTTTCATGTTAAATTACTTTTCTTCCAGCACACGTTATTCCATTCACTGCTTGTTTTGGACTATTCGGAGGTTAGTTTCAAACTAACCTCCGAATAGGACAGTCCAAAACATTATTTTACAGAAAAGGCTTATTTTACAGCACAAGTTATTCCGTTCACTGCTTGTTTTGGACTGTCCTATTTTTTCTGAAGGAAGTGGATACATGGAATACAGTGAAAATACGCCAATTATAGCATTACACTGCTTGTTTTGGACTGTCCTATTCGGAGGTTAGTTTCAAACTAACCTCCGAATAGGACAGTCCAAAACAAGCAGTGAACGGAATAACTTGTGCTGTAAAATAAGCCTTTTCTGTAAAATAATGCAACATCTGGCATTACAAATCGGAACTATCTAAATTATCGACAATGTGCTGTTGGGGGCGATATTGTTTTTAGATGCAATTTTGCTCACTTCGACATCGCAAGATTTCAGTTTTTATTGTAGGTTAGAGCGTTTAGATGGATCAATATTTTGCAAAATGTTTAATATAATCAGCACTAAACTCTGAAAGTTAGTTAAATAAAAAAAATAATTAAAGCGTCCAAATTAATATTCGAATTGTGCTAAATAAAATCAATATACAAACTCAACTTGCAGTGATATTAAGATTTCCATTCGAATTTTGTAGAATGGATAAATAGAACTTGAGTAATTGATAATCCAATGTTTTTTTAAATTAGCATGCAATCACCTTGACATCTGAAAGTGATCTTGTGCAATTATATAGCAGGCAATCATTTTGACGTCACGAGAGCACACATGAATTGATCGATAAGTAATGACACAACAATGCAGATGTTGGTGTGACGTCAAGCGTTCCAGATAGTCGGATCTGGGTGTTTATATTATTAATACATGTTCCTGGAATTGTAGAAATAATATAACATGAAATATAATTTGAGTTAAAATGGCAAAATATCAAGTTTTTTCATCTGCTGACATTGAAGGAATTAAAGTTCTACACAATACCATAAAACCTCTGAAATCGCATGGCCACCATGGTGGTTCAGTGGTCTAAGCGCTGGTTTATGACCATTCGTCCGAGATGGATCCAGGTTCAAATCCTGGTGAGGCATGGATGTTGTGTTTGTCTTACGGTACCGGCTCTCTCTCTTCCCTGGAACCGTGGCCCTAAATTAAGGATGGGCAACTGATTATAGCCTACTGACTTGCTCATAATGGCAGTTAAGCCCCCAGTAATAAAAAAAAATCATGTTTGCAGAAATTTGTCTCAGAACTTTAATGCTGCAATTTTTCACCATGGTCTTTTTATCTGGTCATTTATTATCAGTTTCCTAATTGCATGGGTACCTGATGTATGGCCGTGGATTTGACAACTAGTCATAATTCAACTAAAAGTCTGGGTATTTTTGGTGCAAATAAAATAACCATTCCCCCACAGGAATGGATTGAAAGAGGACTTCGGGAGCTGAAATCCTGTGCCATAACTCTGGTTAGAGCCTTCACTGATGTGCACAAAAATAAATTTTGTGGGCTGAACTTGTTTTGCTTACAGTTAACTTTCACACTTGCTTGCAAATTTAGCAAGCCCTGAGCTTTAAAAAATCTAGCTATCACAAAATTTTATCCAGTTTTCTGTGTGGAAGGATCCCTCCTGGTGATTGCCTGTAAAAAACCCACAAACACTCGGGTTATAGTTTCTCGTGAACAAATGCAAAGGATCCAGATCCAAAAGCTTGTCTTGTGGATCAGTTCAGCTGTCATCTGAACTGCAAGTGCTACTACTTAAGCTTGTGGAGATATCTGCTTCTACATATTCGTCGTTTGAGGATGACACTATTTACTGCATGGGTGTGGTGTAATGTAATGGAAATGGTAGTTTTCCTTCCCAATAATGAAATGGTTGTTTCCTTCCCATATTACTTCAACTGAATTGCAGTGTACCACTCTTTTCTAGTGGTGGACAGATTTGGTCGTTCATACGATCCGAATCTTTCAGATCGGGTCACTAAAGTGATCCGTTTAAAAGACCTATTTGTTGGAAACAGGAAGTAGTGTGAGGTCCCTTCCTGTTAGTGACAGTTGGTGTATGTTCATAAAGTTAGCAGTTGTATATAAATTAAATGTTTTAGAGTGATACATGATTTTTATAATTGTTTCATTCTGTGGCAGTACAAATACTGCCTTTTGTATTTATTAATATACATTTCCAAGTTAAATATCAACAAATACGAGCTACATATTACAGAACAGCAGTGCGGTCAGAGTTCTAAGCTGGTGTCTCCATCTTGTGAGTGAAACCGTAATGAAAAAAAATCAAAATATAAAAATTATACAATTTAAAAAATATGATATGTTTTCATTTCACAGTAAACTGTTAGATAAAACCAAAGATAAAATGGTTATAAGATAGTTCTAGTAACATGAAAAACGTTTTGATCCAGTAACTAATCAATGGGCAATGAAATACCAGCTCTGACTGACGAATGAAACAACAAAAACAAACGGCGAACCATTTGGAACCACAGATCTTTCGGATCCTCGAGTTGAGAACCGAAGCGAACGAGATCTGCTGGAACTACTGAACAAATCTTTATGTTCACTCTGTCGACTGGGTCACTTAGAATGGATCAGTTTTGAACAACCCATCTTTACTCTTATCTACAGGGCAGTAGTGGAATAGAGAAATTAAAGAAAAGAAAAAATATTCACAAATATAAAGCCACATTGTTGTAGCTTTCCCCTACAAAGTCATTTTGGGCATCCATCTACTTCCATTATTATGAAAGGAGATATTGGTAATGATATATTTATTGTTCAGATGTTTTTTGATATTGAAAATGTAGTTAAAACTACTGCAAGCAATTTTTGGAGAACTGGGGAGAAAGCAAGAGTAAGAAAGTGTGACTTACCTACCTCAGGGGTGACGCACATGTCAAGATGGCAAAGTTGGATATTCTACCACTTGAACTTCATTGGTGCAGTTCAAGTGGTAGAATATTCAACACTGGAGAAAGACAGGCATGTGATTGTCTAAGCATCCAATTAACTGAAAACACCAAAAGCTGTTCCGAGGTACACGTAAATAAAACGAATGTGATAAATGCAAAATTATCGCTAATTTTATTGTGTGTGTGTTTAAGCAAGTAAAATTAAATGCAAAAATAGCCATACTGAACTATTAAAGTGTTTTACTTACCCGTCTACATTTTTAAGTGAGAATTTACTTGCTAACATTAAGATTCAATAAAAGTATATATCATTTCCTATTTTTCCCCGCACAGTATCCCACTTATTAAATCGACTTGTAAATTAATTGATAATATTTAGTAGTGACAAATGTACTTACTCTTTCAAGAATATGGATGGGAGGGGTAGCCTCATCTTGTGCTGTGCCTAGGGCCCCAGCAGAGATCTCTTTCTGCTCACTCAGCAGAAAGAGATCTCTGCTGAGTGAGCGTAAGATTGATGTATGGAATACTAGAGGTATAAATGGTAAGATGAATGAGGTGATTGAAGAGATGAATAAGTATAGATTGGATGTGCTGTGTGTAAGTGAAACCAAAAAGCAGGAAATTGGTATAAAAGTAGTGAATGGAATGGTGAGTGTGTGGTCTGGAGTACTGTATAATGTGAGAGGACTGGCTGGTGTAGGTGTGATTTTAAGTAAAAAGATGAAGAACAACTTGATTCATTATAGTTGCATTAGTGAGAGAATTCTTTGGATTCGTTTGAAAGTGAAACTTCGGAGAATAGTAATTGTTGTAGTGTATGCTCCTTGTGACTCTGATAGGAAGGAAGATTTCTGGAATGAGCTAAAAGTTGTTTTGCGCCAGTTTGGTGCTAAAGAGAAAGTTATAATAGCAGTGGATTTCAATGCTAGAGTAGGTGTGCAGAATGCAATTTCTGACAAATGTTCTGGGTAAGTTTAATGATCCTTGTATAAATGATAATGGTGAAATATTAATTAAACTGTGCATTCAGAATGGTTTGTATGTATCTAATACATTTTTCAACCACAAGTATATCCACACATATACTTGGTAAAATCGTATTCTTGGTCAAAAGAGTGCGATAGATTTTGTTGTCTATGATCAGCGTCTGAAACACTTAGTTGTTGACACTCGTGTGATGAGAGGTGCTGATATTGGCTCTGATCATTACTTGGTAGTGTCATGAGTGAAACTGAATGTTCGTTGAAAGAATAGGAAGAGGCCCAGGATGGAAAAAATAAAGGTTGAAAGGCTTCCTGAAAATCATCAGTGTTATTCTGACGTACTCAGAGAACGATTGAAAGAGCTGAAGTCTTGCGAGAGGGATGTAGAAAAGAAGTGGGAATGTTTCTACGAACTGCATAGTCACTGTTGCTGAAGAGGTCTATGGCACCACAATAGTGGGTAACAATAGAGGTGGTGCTTGGTGGAATAGGGAGATTGAAGAGGCAGTAAAGAGAAAGAAGAAAGCCTATTTGGGAATCTTTGCAAGGTAGAGTTTCTGTGGATGAATATCGCTGTAAGAAGCGTGAAGCCGCTAAACTGTTTCCCCAGATAAGGCAAAATATAGGAAGGAAAAGGTGTAAAGGCATGAATTGGCTTTTTGGAAAGATAGGAAATCTTTCTGGAAGTACATGAGACTCTGGAAGAATAGGGAAAACAGTGTTAAGTTGTGTGAAGAATATGGGGTTGGGGAAATGATATGGAGGATATAGGAGGAGCCCAATGAGTTAAGTGAAAGATGGGGTGAATATTTCTGTGAGTTATTATATCAGGAAAGCAAATATGACAGACAGACGCAGATGATATCACAATGAAGGATGGAAGCACAGGAGGGATCTCAAGAGAAGAAGTGTGTAAAGCTCTAAAATCTTTTCAGAATGGTAAAGCTTCGGGAGTTGATGGCATAACTGCTGAGATGTTGAAATATGGTGGCGACTCTGTAATTGATTGGCTAACTGAAATTTGCCAGTTGTGCTGGGAGTTGGGAATGATCCCTTGGGATTGGAGGGATGCTATCATTGCTCCCCTGTATAAGGGAAAAGGTGATCAGACTGACTGCAAGAATTATCGTGGTATTAGCCTATTAAGTGTGTCACAGAGAAAGTGTTTGGTAAGGTCGTTATTGAAAAAAAGTATGGGGTCTTACATCAGAGAAAGTGTGGGATTTTCAGAGTGGTTTTATGCCTGGTAAAAGCTGCACTAACCAAATTTTTGCATTATGCAGGATGATTGAGATGTATCTGTCTGTTGGTAAGAAAGTTTTTGCTGCCTTCATAGATTTAGAGAAAGCTTATGACCGAGTAAATAGGACAATTTTTGTGGAAGGCATTGAATGAATATGGTGTTACTGGGAATCTACTTATAGTGTAAAAGCCATATATGCTGACAGAGCCTGTGTACGAGTGAATGATGTTTTATCAAAATGGTTTTCTATTGGTGCAGGAGTCAGGCAAGGTTGTGTAATGTCTCCAAGGCTGTTTAATATATTTATGGATGTGTGCATGCGTGATGCCAAAATATATAATACTTGTTTATGTCTGGGTGACATCAGCGTGTGCAGATTGCTGTATGCTGATGACACTGTCCTGTTGGCAGAGAGCAAAAGTGAGTTGCAGCGTGCGTTGTCCTGGATGTATGAAGTTTGCATGAAATTCAAACTCAGTATAAATAAGGGAAAAACCAAAGTTATGGTTTTGAGAGAGGAACTGGTAGCACTGAATGTAATTTCAAGTGTATATGGCACAGTGATTGACCAGGTGAGTGAGTTTGTGTATTTAGGAAGCATGTTCAACAGAGAGAACAAATTGGATGGTGAAATTAGTAGGCGAGTGTATTCTTCATTGAAAGTCATGGCTGCTCTGGGAGGTTTTAACAGGAATGATGGGTTCTCAAGAGAGTCGCGCATGGCTGCGTATGAGAGTGTAATTGTTCCTACTTTGATGTATGGCAGTGAAACCTGGGTACTGCAGAATAAACATAGAAGTCATTTGTAAGTGCTGGAGAAATGCGTTACTTACGGGGGTTTGTGGCAAGACACGTTCTGATTGTGTGAGGTATGAAGATGTGTTGCAGTTGTGTAATGTGAAGCAAAATGTTGTTAGCAAGGTGGAGTCTAATATGCTTCGGTGGTTTGGCCATGTTGAATAGAATGAGTGATGAGATGCTTACTAGGAAAATCTTTTTAGCCCAAGTGGCAGGGAAGGAAAGGCAGAGGAAGGCCAGGGAAGTCATGGGAGGATCAAATTCAAGGGTGTCTGCATGAGAAACAAATTATGAGTATGAAGTATAGAAGATCTTGTGTATATCGTGTAATGAATGTCAGTGAAGCCCGAGTTGTTTGTCAAGATCGCTGTAAATGGAGAAGGTGTGATACGGCAACAGTAAGTGAAAACTATCTGGTAGTTTGTATTTCTTTTTGGAGCTAACCTCTGAATCTCAGAGAACAGCTTAGTGATATGTATGCCGAAATGCCCCATATATAAAACACCCCATTTTAGATTTTTTTTTTTCCCTCCAAAATTGCTAATTGCCTGAAATATTTTTTTCCTGCTAAAAGGTTACGTTATAATACACATTAAAATATTTTAGCAAATTTAGGGGGGGGGGGGCTCATTTCGAAAAAAAATTGCTTTGCTTAATAAAAATCTGGCCTCATTTTTCCATGTTTTGTCACTAAATGAAAAAAAATGTGTTCTAATTTTAAAAATGTGCAGAAATAAGTTGTTCCAAAATGTATGGATCATGCAGATGATTTAAGAAAAAAAAATATTTAGCTGCAAGAGTTGTGAAGTTATGATTTTTTTTGTCCTACAGTGTAGTTGTGAAAACTCATAGTGCAAAAACTTTAAAGGCAGAGCTACCTAAATTTTGAAGTGGCATTACTCAAGATCTACTGGACCGACTGACCTAAAATTTCAACAGGCTTCATATCTCAGCAATACAATACTTTGTCAAGGTATCAGGTTCTCGTGTGGAATATGTCATTCATAAAAGTTTAACGGAGCAGTCTTCAAAGCACGATTAACAATACTTTGTACCAATTTTCACAAAAATCTAAGATAAGTGTGTGACATCTGAAAATGTTGGGTGATTTGACATGGAATGACCCCATAACAAAATTACAAACTTAAGAAATGTATTCCAATTATTTGTAAACATTAGTTTGGTCTATGACCATGTTTTGTTTCTGCTGTATCTACTTTAAATAAAAAGCATCATAAAGAACTGTGATGTGACCATTTGTTACTATATTGAATATATTGAATAACTATATTACTGAAATATGACTGCAAAAGGTGTTATGTTATTCACAACAGTCTGAACTAAGCAATATATGCTGCAACAGTGGCTGAATGGTCTGAGACGTGGATTGTCCGGCCAACATGGGCCTGGGCTTTGACCCTTTCGTCCCGGAATATAAAAATGGCAAGTGGTTTCCACTGCATTGACACGCATATGCAGTGGAGACCATTTGCAGAACAAGCAAATGTGAGCTCTTTGAAAGTCACAGTGACTATTCTGAGCGAAATAAACGACATTAATTTTTGGGTGTGGGGAGGGGTGGATGGTACATATGTGTACCAATAGGAATTTGAGATGTACCAATAGGAAACAGGTAAGACATAACAACATTAGCTAAAAACGATGTTTAGTACATTAGAACGATAAATTTGTGCCAAAATATGCTATTTCGTATGATACAACATGAAACAGTCTTTGCACAAAGGTAGATTACATTGTTGGCAAATTGTTTTTGTTCTTTTTTGATGCTTTGCTTCTACACAACGAGCACATCATCATCTTGTAGTACCTTCTACTGGAAGATGTAATGCTGCTCCAAAAAGTTTTATTTTCTTCGAAAGGGGCCTCGTCTTGGTAGTGGTCAATTAGTGTTTTTCTTTCAGTCAGCAATCAGTTCTTCAGCATGATCTACCAGAAATATTAGGAAAGGAACTTTCGCACTATCACACCTCAAGTAATTGAACATAATCCGTGTGTTGGCTACACACATACTGATGCACCTATAAAATACCTTTTTCCACCACTTGGTGGACTTTCTTTTTTGGTTGTACAGACCTAAAAATTGATCCGTCCGATCAACTCCACCCATTTTCCGTCGATAACAGGCAATGGCTTGCGGACAGTCAATTAACTGTTGGTCACTTGTTCTACTTTTCTTGGTAATTTTGGTCAACTCGGGTTTGTGGCAATTACTCATTACCCAGACCTCTTTAGCGTTCTGCCACTTTACACGCAGCAATCCGTTTGTGGTACATCGGAATATAGACTCTCCCCATTTCAGCTTGCCAGGAATAGTAGGTACATTTCTGCGGTTCGCCATAAACGTTCCAACTGCAGCAAAGGGAATAGTTTCCAATAGATGTACACTAGTGAAAAAGCGATCAAAACACAGGACTACATCGGGGGCCTTTATTGTCGCCGAAAGAGATTTCCCAGCTCGTTCGCCAAGGGTTAGTGATTCATCTGCAACTGGTGAACCTTTACCAGGGTAGACATTTAGGTCGCATGTGTACCCAGAATCTGTGTCACAACAAAGCCATAATTTTATACCCCACTTAGTTGGTTTTAGTGGCATGTATTGTTTTAGTGAAGAACAACCCTTGAACTTAGTCATTGATTCATCTATACTTTGAAATTGACTATCTTCTCGACTAAAGGTGTACTTCAAGTAGGAAATCAAGTCATCAATGTAATAGGTTTTTGCAGCATGTGAAGGCTTTTCTGGTGAAGCAAAGTAAAGTTTAGAAGTAACAATCATAGATCTATCGCAATAAATAGCATTTCCAATAGTTTGATTTCCCAGTGACTCATTTTGACTCCAATAGTGTTTTCGACCCAGTAGATGAATATACGACATTATGAACATACATCCTAAAATTTTTTGGATTTCGCCCTTATCAGTTAGTTTTTCGGTATTCTTTTGAGATGTGTTTAGTTGTTGAAGATGCTGATTAGTGCAGTTGACTAATTTCAGATATAAAGAATGAGGGAAAACTTTATGGAATATTTGCATTGGACTTGATTGCTAAGCGATGTCTACGAGCAATTCACAAGTTCTTTCCGTATGGGTGGTTTTAGCAGGCTGAAATGTGTCATAGGGATCAACTGCTGAAGAAGACGCTTGACAGTATTCTGCTTCATCATACCTTCTGCTTGGGCAGAATCACTAGAGAGGCTTAGTTCTGAATCCTCCGTTTCTTGTTGTTCTTTTGATGTTGATGGTCGTCCAAGATCTCTTCGGCATCCTTCATACTCATTTTCAATTTCTGTCTCATCATCAGTGGGTTCATATTCTTCATCTTCAGATGATCCAGAATACATATCAGACATATGTTCAGCACTTCACTGCACCTTTTTTTGCCTGGACATTGTTATTGTTATTTTCCCCTTAGCGCTCAAATCAACATATTTTCAGCAACGAATGTTCCGGTATACATGTGTACTGGTAGGATATCTGGCTGGTGCATATATGTACCACTCCAAAAAATCACGAACTTATAAGCAAACCAAAAATAATATTTACCCACTTGAATACTGCCGAACCTTGTACCACACTATTCTGTACTGTACCGAATGCAACTGTTTGTTAGAAAACACACAAAGCATCTTGCTCATCTGTAGTCACACACACAGCCACCGACATGCTAATCTGAATCGCGTAAGTCTTTGTTGTCAGATGGACGCTGCCGAGTCACACTGCCGGGATTCCCCAAGTCTACCGCCGTTATGCCGTACAATGTGCAACGAAAGTTGCACGAACCACTAACCGAAGGTGTCCAAATGAGGTGTATCTGTAGTCTTCCCTACGAGAACAGTGCAGGAGGTGCTATACCAATATTTCCTGGGGTTGTTTTTTACACAGACGGAATTAGAATCGATTTCATGAATAAGTAAAATTTTTGACTAATATATATTTTTGCCTAAAACACTTCCATATAAAGAAATGCAATGACAAATTTGTGCGAACTACATCAACGACTACAAAATACCGTCTAAGCACGATGTGAATGTGCTTGGACGGTATTTTGTAGTCATTGCTTCCATTTAGCCATCTGCATTACCCAATCTCAGCGAAAGTGTCCCTCCAGTCTTCCATGTGTTATCCTTTCAGCAAGTGGTAACAAAAAACCCTGCCGTGGTCCAATATTTACTTGCTTGTCAAGTGTTCTCCAGGTTTCCGGTAATTTGCACTCTTTCTGGTACATATGTGTACCACTCAGGACAAAAGGGTTAAGTCCTGTGTGAGCCTTGGGTTGTGTGTTTGTCTGATGGCTCTATCTCTTCTGTAGATCTAGTTGCTCCAAATTAGAGATACCCTGTAGAGTAATTTTGTTTAATCTTCATTCCCTGTGAGTCCTTTTTGATTTTTACAGATGTTTCTGTAAAAATTACTAATATAGAGTACTATTTTATATATAGTTGGTGTACAGTTCCTCCTTATGAATTGGGACTTAATATGTTAATATCCAGTGTCTAACCTATCTTCAACTCTTTGTATGTTGTGTATCTCCCATTTTTAGTAAGTCTTTTGTTAAAAAAAATTGTGCTTATGTTATCGGTTTGTCCATTAGTCTGTAGACACCATATCTCAGCAACTATTAGTCCGATTTAAAAAATTCTTCTTGCATTGGGAAGCTTGAAATGTGGGAATGATGATCCTTGCATTCCATTTTTTTCTGATGCACAACTTCGTCGCTAGAGGGCGTAAATGCAGATATCAAATTCAAAATACATTTTATTGCATATATTTGCTATTGAATAACCAATTGAAAAAATTGTTTCGTCCTTTCGATGCCATTTATAACGAAGGCTATTTTAGACACAATTTCTTTTTCAAGCAATGCATAGATTTTTCATTAGGGCGTATAGGTAAATTGCATTTTCCCATATATCACTGCTTCTAAAACTCCGATATGAAAAATTCTTCCTGCATTGGATACAGCTCCTGATGGGAAATGTTTTGCATATAATTTCTAATTTTTGATAAAAAAAAAATGGTTTGTCCACCAGGAAGCATAAGTTTTTATTTCTGCTTCAGATGTATTTGCAGCAAAATCTGAATTTCTGAAAACCAGATTGAAAAAATTCTTTCATGGACCAATACCGCTCACCTTGGAAAATCTTTTCAGAATAATGCCTCCTTAAAATAATGCATAGTTTTTCTGCCAGGGGCATAGATGTATATCTTATTTTTGTCGATATCTGTACGTACGATTTGAAAAATTCTTTGTTGGAAAACATTTCTGGTGGGAAATGTTTTTGATATCATTTCAAATTTTTCATAATGCACAAGTTTGCCACTAGAGGGCGGTTAAGCTCACATTTCCGTTTACAGCAACATCTGCGGGACTAAAAACTCGATTGAAAAGATTCTTTTTCCCTCAGATACTACTATGAAAAATTTTTGTGTGTATTTTCTCTCCAAAATAATTAAATATTTTACCATTAAGGGGTGCCAATGTTTAATATGTTTTTCTTAATATCTCTGCTTCTAAATGTGAGAGTTCAAAAATTCTTTCAACACCGGATGCCATTTAGCTTGTGCAATACTTTAAGTTAGTATTTGAGGAGTTTTATATTTCACAGTTCTGTTGCTGGGTGGTGTGTTTTTGTACTTCTGTTTGCATCTGAAAACCCTATTAAGAATTTTTTTTTTTTTTTTTTTTTTTTACTGTATGCCATTTGCTACAATAGAGATGTGGAGCATTGTCCTCTTTAAATAATGCACTGATTTCCTGCTAGGTGGCATAAAGGTCAATACCTTTTTTTTTTTTTTGCTATCTCTGCTTCCGGGAGGCATTCTTGAAAAGTGCCTTTTCCTTAGCATACCTTTTTGCATGAAGAATATTTTTCACCTATTTTCAACTTTCCCATTATGCAGAATTCTTCCAGTAGAAGGCATAGAGTTATATCATGTTTCCTTTTATCTTCCTTATTTTAACTTTTCAATTTGAAAATCTAATCATCTTTGTTACCTTCCTTCTGCTATGAGGAAATTTTTGTGCGACATTCGTTGATTTTGGTAGCATAATTTTTAGCCACTGGTGGAAGTAAGTACCGTAGTTGTTTTCATTTCTGGATGTTTTATCAATTGTAGAAATCCAATTGATTTTTTTTTCTAATCGTTTTCATTGACTTTGAATAACTTTGATAAATTTAGTTTGTGTCAGAAAGGATTCAAGCTCATTCATTACAACTGAAAATTTGGTGTCATCTTTCTTGTTTCTCTCATTTCTTCCAAATAAAGGATCATGTTATAAATAATATATATATGCATGTTTTCCTCATTTATATTTACTGTATTTTTAAATAATATGGTTAAGATGCTTTTACTGATAAAGCCTGTTTGGTGGAGATCTGTCAAAGTTCTTATAGTGGAATGCTGGTGTTAGACCTAACCTTTTAAATCAAAGTTGATTAAACAGAGTTGAAATGAATGAAACTTAAACCTTCAAGAATGCATGGTGGTGTTGCCTGCTATGTTAATATTCATTACAGCAAAACAGCAAATATTCATTTGCTATGTTAATTTTTTAAGAGTGATTATGTTTACATGTTAGATAGATGAACCTCTTTAGAACGCCCCGGTGGCGCAGTGATCTAAACGATGGCCTCTGATCATTCATCCGAACGGGGTTCGAATCCCGGTGAGGCATGGATGTTGTGTTTGTCTTACGGCACTGGCTCTCTCCTTTCCCTAGAACCAGTGACCCTAAATTAGGGACGGGCGACTGCTTGTAGCCCATTGAGTTGCTCACAGTGGTTGTTAAACCTCCAATAATAATAAAAAAAAAAGAACCTCTTTAGCCACATTAACAAGTAGCAGATGAACCAGGTTGGATTTTGGAATAAGTACTTTTAATTATTTCTGCTTACATAGGTAGTTACTTGCATGTAACTTTTCACTAATACCATATTTACCATTCAGGCAGTTTTTTATAACCTTTTTCATAATGTGTATGAGATGAGTGGTTCTATTTGTGTATTGGTGTGTAGCAATTTTTCTTCTTGATGTCTTAATTTTTAGGTGACAGTTCTTTTTGTAAGGAACTTGTCATCAGCAACAACTGAAGAGGATTTATACAACTTCTTCAGCATGGGAAACACCTTGAGAGTTGAAAAGGTAAAGAAGCTGCGAGACTTTGCCTTTATTCATTATTCCACAAGAGAAGAAGCAGAAACAGCACTGTTTCGTTTAGACGGTAAGAGACATTTAATTTTACGCTAAAATCTTTTTGCTCCTGTGTCCTCTAGCATGAATTACATGTACCATACAAAATATTAGTTTTCTACAGCAAACAGCTACGTAGAATGTGCAAGTGTTGTTTTGGTCGACCTGGGGATCTTGCACATAAAATACCATGCATGACTTAGGTAAGATTGTGTGTGCAGACAAACTCAATTTAAGAGGTATGCGCAATTGTTTTTTTTTTTTTTTTTTTTTTTTAACAGTGCTTATAAATATGCAATGCTGTCTAGTCAGAGATTTAAATTCCACTGGAATTCAAAGTGGCTGGTAGTAATCATATGTTAAATTACTTTCCATGTGTAACACCTTGCATGTTTGTTCAGGATCTGATTTAGTCTGTTTCTAACATAGAACAAAATATTTGCCATTTCATAATAGATCTCAAAAACACATAAGAAGATTTTGGATGAAATATGGTATATGAGATCTATGTGGTATGTGTTTGCATGCTTTGGGCTTCAAGCTTCCCTGCCTTAATGTAGGGGTATAGCGGGAAGTTCAATGACACAGCACAATTGGTGCGGCATATGAACTAGTGATAGTGTACTGATGGACATTTCATATTTCACATATTTTCTGACACCAATGTTGTAAAGTGCTCAATTTGTGGTAAAACATTTGTGTAAGTAATTCAAATGAAACTATACTGTGGACTTCATAATAATGCTAATGTGAATACTTGTAATGATGCGCATTTGTCTGAGAAAAACAGTACTAAACACAGGTATGATGATGTTATTCAGCCAATTTGTGGAATTCCTTTTTTATCATCATTTTGGGTTATTCTCAAAATCAATGCAAAACTGAAGATAAATTTTAAGGGAATTGGTTGTAGGGTTAGGGGTTGTTCTACACAGGGGCGGCGACTTTGGGTTTAATGGAGTGGTGCACATTCTTTCGCAGAATAATTATTATCGATTATGTAAAATATGACATATCATCAACAACCATTATCAATCTACTGCTAAACGAAGGACTTCCCAAGTCACTATCACAACTCTGTCCTGAGCCACTCTTCAATGTCCCTCCTACATCATACCTTCAAATTTCATCCACCCATCTCTCCTGTGGCTTTCTGGGTCTTTCCCTGTATAAATATATACCAGTGTCGTCGTGTGCCCATTTAGGTTGGGTGTGTGCTCTTATGGGAAAATACACGTAAAAATTTTATTACGTATCCCGAACTGCGAAATACGTGCATTGATTTTGAACATACGAAAGTATTTCGAAAAATGCAATTCATGAGCCAATCTTATAGGTTGTCTTATGTTATAAACGTGCTTTTAATTAAACTATACATAATATCTAAGGTATTTTACCTGATATTGTCAAAGTATTTCTCACTTTGTTTGCTCTGTGAGGCACGTGCTCCTGGCTCTGAGTGGTCTCTTACGTTGCGAACTTTTGGTTAGTTATAAAAAAAAATTTGAGAAATAAAACAGTTAGGTTATATATTTTCAGTTCTACTTTCATTCACTTACTCAATCAAACGTTTAAAATTTACTATTAATTAAAAGATTTTAGTAGAAAGAGTTATACTCATCGGGTCAGGAGACGTCTCACATGGGTTCGTTGTTGCGGCGAGCGCTTTCTGCGGTACGTTTACCGCCATCTTCATGCCATTATTTCTACACGAGGGTTCTTCGCATGTGTGTAGTTTTGGAGTTGCATGTCGGAAATCGATGGGAAGGTTTTCTGCCTGTATGTGTTTCCAATGTGTCGCCATCTATTGGATAAGCTGATACTTACCAACTCATCCAATAGATGGCGACACATTGGAAACAAATCACCTAACACATACAGGCAGAAAAACCTTCCCATCGATTCCCGACACGCAACTCCAAAACTTACACACACACGCGAAGAACCCTCGTGTAGAAATAATGGCCCGAAGATGGCGGTAAACGTACCGCAGAAAGCGTTTGCCGCAACAATGAACCCCATGTGAAATGTCTCCTGACCCGATGAGTATAACTCTTTCTACTAAAATCTTTTAATTAATAGTACATTTTAAAAGTTTGATTGTGCAAGTGAATGAATGTAGAACTGAAAATATATAACACTAACTGTTTTATTTCTCAAAAAAAAATTTATAACTAACCAAAGGTCTGCAACATAAGAGGCCACTCAGGGCCAGGAGCACGTGCCTCACAGAGCAAACAGCGTGAGAAATACTTTGACAATATCAGGTAAAATACCTTAGATATTATGTATAGTCTAACGAAAGTATTTGTTTTATTTGCGTGTTGTCTAATAACTTATGGTAAAGATCTTTACATACACTCCATTGTAAGAAAAATCTGAATTTCCTGTGCAAACACCAGAGTGATGAAAAAATTTTGCGTATCTTCTTTATATATATATATACGTTTTAAATACAGCACGAGGCTTACTTTCTTTAACCCGCTTTACACAATCTGCAAAGTCTCTGGCAGAAAATGGGACACTTAGTACATCGTCAACCTAAATGAATGTCAAAACTCAATTTGTATATTTAAATCTGTGCTCATAAATACATGCCCCATGACATATATAAAAAAACATATGGCTTCATCAAAAGCTGATGTTGTGAAGAGGGAATATGTGCAATTTCGTGAATCTTCTAATAAAACAACTGAACAGTTCAATCCTAATGAGGACAAACTTGATCACTTCCTGATGGTTTACGGGTGTCAGTCATTTGCATTGCAAGTAGTATTGCTAGGTACGTAATATATATTTTTTACGTAAGAGGATAGTGAATGAGTAGATCACTTTTCCTGTCTACTACACACTTCTTAGTAGCTGCCACCAGACCAGTTAGTGTTCTTACATGAACCGGTCACCTTACCTTTCTTAGCCATTCATCTGAGGCATGGTGAAGGATCTGTGAGTGATATGATGCAGAGCTGCTAAACAATTATAATCTGTACACGGTTTTATTTACATTCCTTGGTTTGAGTGAAAACATTCAAATATTAGTACATCTTGGCTTGAGTGAGAATATAAAGTATTAGAACATCTTTCGGATTGTTGACACCATACTTTTGAGCGGATTCAACACACAGTTCTGGATGGGATACAATGTCAAGCATCACGAGTTATTTCCAGAGCAACACATTAATTCACCAGCTACACAGGTGGAGGGGATTCTTCTTACACCGACCGCAGTCCGGTGTCCTTCTACAGATCCATAAGTAATACCCTCAGGGGTATGAGTTATCGATCGCTACAACCTAACCCGCAGGTCGGTTCTGCTACATTGCTATTCCACCTCGGTGGAACAGCGTTATTAACGGCTGGTTTCCATATTCCAAGCCACTACGACCTAAAACATAACCGTGTTATTCGATCACGTTCAGAGACCCCAGGAGAGCGAAAGTCCGTTGTAACTTTTCGCGCCTCTTCGAACTTTTTCCTCCCTGGAGAGTGCTCGTCCAATGGCGTGCAAGAACGCTGAGTGGCTGGGCCATGTGTTTTCTCTCAATGTCCAGCGCCCAGCAAAACTTTCCGTGACATCAGCTCCTCTCCCCCGCAGAATTCACTGAGGAAAGGATTTTGTTTTTGTTTTTTTCCTTCTTCCTTCTCGCTGACAAGAAATGGTGTCCCATCTCCCAGCTTGTATTTATTTTTCACCTTTCCGACTCTAAAATCTCCCAATTTTTTTCATGTCATCACATTGTTTATTTGCTGATGATCAATTGCATTTTAAAATATGCTTCAAATCTCATAGTTTATATTTTTGCCCCCCTTTTTTTTTAATTTTCTTCTTGCCAATGGAAGAAATGTACCCCTCCCATGTCAGATCTCTTCATGCCTGTTCCCCCAATAATTTGGTTAAGTCAGTGCTGCTAAGTAGATTTTTTAATTTATGAAGCAATATATATTGTTTTTTTCTTATGGAAAAAGAAACCACTGTATCTCATCTGTGGGACAAAAAATGTATTGTGTATCTCATGGTGGATTCATGGCATATCTTAACAAACTGAATTTGCAGAGAAAAAGAAAGTAACTAGCTGGCATGTGTCCAGATGTAAAAGCTTTCGAAACCAAATTATATTTTTGAAGAAATATGTGAATGAAGAAAATTTTGAACTTTTTTTGCCATGCAAATCTGTTTTTTAAGCATCATGTTTCAGCAGCTGGGATGGCAAGCGTAAACCTGCACATTTGATGATTTAATTTGAGCGCTGCAAAATTGACTTTCAACAACAACAACAAAAAAATCTTATTAATAGGCAATTTTCATGGTCTTTTTAATATTTCCCCCTTAAGTTCCTATGTTTTTATAAGATAAGTTTTTCTCATAAACTTGTATATTTTCTGTATTTTTTAGTATTTTTGAAAGGAAATTCAAATGTTTGTGAGCAGAATTTTTCCTTAAGCTATTCCCTTCAAGTGACTTTTCTTACATATGTTGCAGTGTTAATTAAAACTAAAAGTTGAATGTGTCACACAAATGAAAAAAGGTTGCTGACCCCTGTCGTAATGCACATGTGGGTTCTCTGTAGCTCTTACTTTGCATGTGCATGAATGTTCACAGAATTTTTATCGGATTTGTTTTGCATGGCACGTTAGTATTTCTTACAAATATAGATTATATGAGGGGGTGCTGATTTGACAATACTTTGGCTTCATAAAAGAAAAACAAACTATAGGATTATAAAAAATTATTTACTTTATATGTTCTCCCCTGAGCTTCACACACTAATGACTTCGTTCTAATTTTTTTACCCATCAAAAAAAAAAAAAAATTCACCTGGTTGTGTTGCAAGCCACTCATCTGTAGCTGCTGTGGCCTCCTGAATGTGTGGAAATTTTTTTTCCCTCTTGAGGTGTTTTAAAGGTTAGGAAAGAGGTAGTAGTCTGAAGGGGTGAATCAGGTGAATAAGCTGGGTGTTTCAGAATTTCAAAGTAGAGATCAGTCAATTTCTGCTCCGTAACAGCCACTTTGTGAGGAGAGGCATTGTCTTGAAGGAAAAGGATCCATTTCAAAAGCTTGCCTCGACGTTTGGAAACCAGTTGCTGCTTTGGTTGGTTGAGAAGTGCTACATAGTACATTGTCGTGATGGTTCCACCATTTTCTAAGTAATCTACAAGAAAAATTCCATTTTTGTCACAAAAGACAGACACCAGCACCTTGTTTGATGACTTCCATGTTTTGAACTTCTTTGGATACAGGGAACCACTGTTTTTCCATTCTTTGGATTGTTCTTTGGTCTCTGGGTCATGTATATGAATCCAAGTTTCATCCATAGTTATGAGGCTGTTCAGAAATCCCACAGGATCCCACTAAAATCAGTCCGAAATGGGTTGTGAAACAATCACTCAATCATGCTTCTGGTCAGCATTGAGACATTTGGGAACCCATTTGGCTGAGAGCTTTCTCATGTCTTAAGATCTTGTGAATAATATAACCTACTCATTCTTGGGATATCACCAGGGTGTCTGTCTGCTATCTTTTTGGTAGATGCTCTTCGATCATCTAGGATCATGGATGAATGGCATCTGCGTTTTCTGGAATTGTCACTTGGGTTGGTTTCCCAGAATGTTTTTCATCTTTGGTGCTGAAATGTCTGTTCTAAACTGAGCAACCCAGTTCGTGACTGGAATAGGAAGGGCACTTTTCGTAATTGACATTTCATCATAAATTTGTCTGCCAAGTTCCCTTTTAGGAAAAGATACTTCATCACTGCTTAGCACTATTTTGCTGTGAAATCTGTGCTGTTTTGCATCATTGTCACTTCAGACCTGCAAAAAAAAAAAAGACAAAAAAAAAAAAACACACACACACTACAATTATGATATTTGGTGAGAACATGCATAAAAATAAATTTTGATAGGACAAAAGTATTATAAAGAGTACGTGAAATGGAAAAAGCCAAAGACATACACCACCCTTACGTAGCATCCAAAATAATTTAAGTAATTACATTTTAAACACATAAAAAAAGACTTGTGAGTATTTCATTTTGGTATCAAGGAACTGATTTTCAAATTGTGCCTAAGTATTCATTTTGCCCTTTTTAGTTAGTTATTAGTTCTAAGAACACAGCGCCTACAATTCCGTTAATTTGTGGGGCTTCTCAAGCCCCCTCTCCCTTTTTAAAGCATCTTTTGATAAGTAAATTTGCAGTGGCATTTGTTTTGCTTTTTCAACACTTGTAGAGTTAGATTGTATATCATAAAAAATGAAGCTTCTGAAATTAATAATTTTTAAACACTTGATTGGTGCACAGAAAGTTTATAATTGTAGAATTAGATTGTGTTTGTTTATCATAATGAAAATAAAGCTGATAAAATTGATAATTTTTGCTTGATTGTAACAAATATCCTGTATTTGAAGTTTTTCTTATTTAGTGTTTCATTATAGCAATACACTTTGTTTTTCAGGTTGCTCCTTTGATAATTGTGTAATTGAAGTTACTTGGGCAAAACCTGCTGATAAATCTGGCCGAGAACAAGAGCAGTACTTTTCTCCTAATTTCCCTTTTTACAGGAGGCGGAGGAGGATTTTCTCTTCTCCAGATGTTCGAAGTCTGTCTTCCAGTTTTTCAAATTTGAGTGTTGCAGGATTACCTACTAGGTAGGTTTTTTTTTAGAGCAGTTATAAAAGTGCACTTATAACAGTTAAAGAAAAAAAAATATTTGATATGAAGTTTAGTGGACTCATTGCTTGCACTAAATAAAATTGAATAGAAATATTAAGTTGTGTCACATGATTTGTTACTGCAGCACTTCTTAGTGCTTTGCATCTAATTCTGTGTGATAATTATTTGAGTTTGGTGTTTATTAATTGCCAATAGTATTTGTTTTAATGTTACAATTGCATTAAGATCAGAAATTTCTTTTTGTTTATAAATGGAAAAGGTTCTGATTATTTTCATGAGTTCCAAAACAAAAAATTGTTAGTCCATACGTTCTTAGTTTAGAACTTCTGACTCTGAAGAAGAGAGATAACTAGAATTATAGAGCATGCACACACATTATTTATGCCTCATACCGGATTCATATCTGTGCTCTGTGTGTGAAACTAGTGCCCTTAACACATGATAGGATATTGCATTTTATAATTACATAGAGGTGCCTTGTGAACTTGGGAATTCCGTTGATGACAACCAGCATAGATTTTCCATATGATGATTTTGAATTTTGGCTGAAATAACAGAAGTACGGATGTAATGAAATTACAGAAAATCGCAATTTGATTTTTCTGCTTCCGAAACAGGCACGAGATTCTTCTGCGAATTGCAGGATTCTACATTTTTCATCATTATTCAGGTTCTTCTTGAACATTGCAATACTGAATGGAATTGAGAGCATAGTGTCTGTCGTTTTCGTTTGGGGATGGAATGACTTTTTCAATGAAATTAGATGGAGTGATGATTTCTCCTGTAATTGTATTTTTTTACTCCCAATATTACTCCTGTCCAGTATTGTTGTTAAATCATCATCACTGTAAACCGTTACCAATCCACTGCTGGATGAAGGTCACCCCAAGTGTATTCCACAGTGGTCTATTTTGCACCAGTCTCCTGCATGCTTTTGAAATTCATCCACCCATCTCCCATGTGGTAGTCTTCTGGGTCTTTTCCAGTCTAGAATTTCAGTTGTCCATCAGTGGTCCGTTCTTCCGGCAACATGTCCAGCCCATTGCTAATTCAGAGATTTTACTCTGATCATGATGTTTTCCATTCTTGTCATTTTCCTTATCCACGGGTTCCTGTTCTTATCTCTCATGGTTACACCAAGCATGCATCTCTCCATGCTTCTTTCAGTTGTCTGCAGTCTTTGTATGTTTTTTTTTTAGTTAAGGTCTATGTCTGTGCTCTGTATGTAACCACTGGAAAGAATGCATTGATTAAACACTTTTATTTTAAGATATAATGGTATATTGATCTTAAAAATTGTACTGTTTCTTCCAAAAGTTCTCAAATCATGTTTCATACATCGATTAATTTCTTCATCAATGTGACCGTTGCTTGATATCTGCTGTCCAAGGTAAACATAAGTATCTGATATCATATGCAAGAGTAAAGTATGTAGTGTATATACAGGGTGTCCAAGTATTATTGGACACATTACAAAATTATATAAAACAAAACATTAAACAGATAAAAAGAAACTGACTACTAACTTACAATGTAACTACACAAGTTAATAAATTTTGATGTGAGATCCTTTGGTTACTCATAGTACGTCCAAGCGATACTCAATTTCATGCCATGTATTGGCAAGCATCTGAGGAATTACGGAATTAATAGCAGCTGTGATACGCTGCTTCAGTTCCTACAAATCAGTATCAGGTGTCTAATAGACACGATCCTTCACATAACCCCACATGGAATAATCCAATGGAGTTAGATTTGGAGAGCGAGGAGGCCACGGAATGGGACTACCACGCCTAATCCATCTGTTGGGGAAAGGCTCATTTAGGCACTTACGTACACATGTTGACCAATGCGGTCAACATGTGTACGTAAGTGCCACGGAATGAGACTACCACGCCTAATCCATCTTGTTGGAAAACGCTGTCATATCTTTTGATCTGGGGTATAGCGAAATTTTCTAGCATATCCAAGTAAATGTCACCATTTATGTTTTTTTTTTTTATTATTATTGCAGAAGAAGAAAGGGCCAATCACTTCTCTTTTTGATAGGGTGCACCACATATTAACTTTTGGAGAATCACGTTCCAGTTCAATAGCAGCATGAGGCGGTTCACTGCCCCATATCCTACAGTTGTGACAATTCACAATACCTGATACATGAAATGTGGATTCATCACTAAAAATTACAGTGCGGAGAAAGTTTTCGTCGTTTTCCACTCGATTCAGCATACCACAGCGAAATCGTATCGCAGAGTGTGATGATTTACATGCATCTTTTGCACTATTTGAATTTTATAAGCATGAAACTTTAATTTCTTGTGCAAGATATTGTAAACTGTCGATTTCGGAATGCACAGTTCTTTGCTTTCTTTACGAATAGATTTCCTGGGGCTTTATCGAAAACTTTCATTATCTTGGTCAACTGTCTCACCGCTGATGCTAGGCCTACCGGCTCCTCCACAATGCTTCACATTGCCAGTTTCTTTAAACTGTTTCATCTACCGCTTAATTGAATTCGTTGACGGAGGATTACAACCATACTCTAAACGGTACCGTCTTTTAACTTTAATGACAGACTTTAATGCTGCAAGCCATAATACACACATTGCCTTCTGCTGTACGGATGACAGGACTACTGATTGCGCATTTCTCATACATTCCTTACCAGGCCACATCTAGCGCCATCTATCGGATTCTGGGAATAACAATTCTGCAAAACAAAAATATAGAAACCGTGTCAGTAATACGTGACATAGAAAAACAGACAATGCTCATGTTTTTTTTGTTTTTTTTTTTGTACATAATTTTGTTATGTGTGGCCAATAATTCTCGGACACCCTGTATATTAGGATGGAGCACCAAAAAAAAAAAAAAAAAATCGAATTTCGATATGGCCTAGTGCGAAAAAGTTGTGCATTGCTACGTAAACCATGTGCAAAAAATTTAGCGAAATTCAAAAAATATCTTGCAGTTCCACTTAACCTCCAAAATTTCGATATTTGGGTAAAATAGTCACATTTTCATGTCCATTGTGGGAAAAGAACAGTGTTCATTACAGACTTTACCTAGTGTGCAAAAACTATCTGTTGGTACCTAAAAGATGTGCACAATTTTTCAGGCAAAGCAACTAATATCTTATGGTTCCAATTTAATGCAACAATACTCCATGTTTACGGAAAATTGCAATACTTTGACACCTAGTGTTCACCATGTGATTTGTTTCCTATTTGTGTTAGTGTCTGCAATACTGCGCTGAAAGCACAACTTATTGTGCAAACATGCAGTAGTGCACACTGCACATGGTGCAGCTCTTCACATTTTTCATGTTTCAGAAAAATCCCAGAACTCATCATGAGGAGTTGGCTGCACAGCGTGTTTCACCCGTGCCCTACACAACCACCCATCCATCAGGGCAAATCAATTTTCTGTTCTTATTTTAATTTTCAATTTCCTGTTCTTTATTAATTTTTACCCAGAAATCTGATTTACTTTCGAAGGCTGGCATTATTTGCCTGTGCTTCGAACCATACTCTAATAAAACAATCCCTTTGTTCTTCGCGAACAGCAGCAGATGCTTCTGTTGTCAACTTAACACATCACTCCACTCCCTGATTGTGACAAGGGAAGTTTTGCGTATCCAGTCGCTTAACAATGCCCTTACAGTCACTGTTGCATAGGTTCATTATTTCATCATCGGTTAAATGAGCAGTCAATGGCGGTTCACTTAAGACACATGATTGCCAGTCAATTAGGTCAAAATAATCCTCTCCCTGGAAGTTGAACTGAGGAATTTCAAATACACGGCAATTTTTTCATCACATTCAGGGAAACCCACTTCAATTGCTTCAAATTTCAAAACCGGCAGGTTTTCGCAACTCTCCCCTGAAAATGTTTTTGGGCCACTCGTTTGGCCATCCAAATGTTGAATTAAGTGATGGAGTGTCAGCTTGTTTCCGTGCAACTGGCATATGCTCCACTGAAGAGGTTTTTGGCAGGCTAGTTACACCCAGTATTAACGACTGTTCTGTTGCAGCCTATCACAAATGAGGGTGGATCGATATTCTTGACATGTAAGAAATCCAGCAGACATTTGGCAGTGTCCTTTGCGGTGGAAGATGTAGGAGTGGTATGCCCCAAGATATTTACTTCCAGGTTCTTCCAGCATAGTCATGTGTTCTTCAGTAATAGTTTTTTTGAACCGGCATAGTCATTTTCCTTTCCTTTCTTCGTACATCATGGTTTGGTCCTTACGCCCGTCAAAATATAGCCCTTTAATAACTTTATGTGCAGTCAGATTATCGTTTTGAAGCTGTTTTCTCGTGGGTTTTTTTCTCTGCCTTCTAATTTTGTGCCTACCGATAACACTTGAAGTATCAGCTTGAGTTATAATTTCCACGTCTTCCAAAAATTGCACTTGCAATGATGGCTTCATACATCCAGATGTCTCATGCAGGATTTGAAGAGCGTTCTGGACCACGTAATCCAAAGGAATGACTATTTTGGCCATCCAGAATCAATACTTCTGGCTACGATCACAGACTTGAGGAAACATCAGAGAACTTGGCTTCCTCAGGATCCTTAGAGCAAGGGCACAAAACTGCGATGCGATCCGTGTATTTGAAATTCTCCAGTTCAACTTCCAGGGGAGGATTATTTTATTTTGACCTAATTGATTGGCAATCATGCGTCTTAAGCGAACCGCAATTGACTGCTCATTTAACCAACGATGAAATAATGAACCTATGCAACAGTGACTGTAAGGACATTGTTAAGCGACTGAGTATGTAAAACTTCCCTTGTCACAATCAGGGAGTGGAGTGATGCATTAAGTTGACAACAAAAGCATCTGCAGCTGTTTGCAAAGAACAAAAGGGATTGATTTATTAGAGTACGGTTCGAAGCATGGCAAATAATGCCAGCCTTCGATAGTAAGTCAGATTTCCGGGTAAAAATTAATAAAGAACAGGGAATAGAAGATTAAAAAAACAACAACAGAAAATTGATTTGCCCTAATGGATGGGTAGTTGTGTAGGGCACGGGTGAAACACGCTGTGCAGCCAACTCCTCATGATGAGTTCTGGGGTTTTTCTGAAACATGAAAAATGTGAAGAGCTGCAGTGTGCAGTAGTGCAGAAACTAACACAAATAGGAAACAAATCACATGGTGAACACTAAATGTCAAAGCATTGCAATTTTCCGTAAACATGGAGTATTGTTGCATTAAATTGGAATCATAAGATATTAGTTGCTTCATCTGAAAAATTGTGCACATCTTTTAGGTACCAACAGATAGTTTTTGCGCACTAGGGAAAGTCTGTAACGAACACTGTTCTTTTCCCACTACGGACATGAAAATGTGACAATTTTCCCCAAATATCGAAATTTTAGTAGAGTGGAACCGTAAGATATTTTTTGAATTTCGCTAAATTTTTTGCACATGGTTTACGAAGCAATACACAACTTTTCCGCACTAGGGCATACCGAAATTAGAAAAAAAAAAATGTTTATGCTCTGGCCTGATATATATTTAATATCATCATCATTGTCAACCATTATCAATCCACTGCTCGACGAAGGTCTCTTTAAGCTTCTTCCATAACGGTCTGTCTTGTGCCAGTCTCCTCCACGTTACTCCCGCATACTTTCGAATTTCATCCACCCATCTCCCATGTGGTCGTCGTGTTTGTCTTTTCCTGTCCCTTGGAATCCAACCTAAAATTTTGGCTGTCCATCGATGGTCTGTCCTTCTGGCAGCATGTCCAGTCCATTGCCATTTCAGGGATTTAACTCTGATCATGATGTCTTCTACTCTTGTCATTTTTAGATCCTAGAGTTCCTCTTCTTATCTCTCCTGGTTACACCAAACATGCACCTCTCCATGCTTCTTTGTATGTCTCTTTTAGTTAAGGTCCACGTCTCTGCACCATACGTAAGCACTTAATGGATGCATTGATCAAACACTTTTCTTTTAAGACATAATGGCATATTGCTCTTGAAAATTATGCTGTTTCTTCCAAAAGCTCTCCAGGCAAGTTTTATACGTCAATTAATTTCTTCATCACTGTGACCCTCACTTGATGTCTGCTGTCCAAGATAAAAACGTACGTATCTGTTATCTCCAGCTTTTCTCCATCAATCGATAAATCTTCGTTTCTTGTAAAAGCATTGTACATCACTTTTGTCTTCTGAAAGTTCATTTTTAATCCCACTTCTTTACTCTTGTCAGCAAGTTCCTGGATCATACTCTGCAGCTTTGATGGGGTAGTTGCAAAAATGACTACGTCATCAGCAAAACCAAGGTGAATTAGATAATCTCCATTAATCTTTATCCCTCTGTTTTCCCAGTTCAGTGATTGAAAGACATTTTCCAATGTGGCATTAAAAAGCTTGGGAGATATGGTGTCACCTTGTCTCACTCCCTTTCCAATTTTTGTGTGTGTTCTATTCTCAAATAGCCGAATCTTTGCCCTTGCATTTCCATAGATATTATTAATAATATCAGTGTATGCTTCTTCAATACCGCAGGATTTCAAAGCCATTGTAATTGTAATTGCAGATGGTTTCACTGAATCAAAGGCCTTTTCATAATCGATAAAAGCCATGCACAATGAAAGTTCATGTTCCCTCGCTCTTTCAATTAGTTCTCTCAGTATGTGGATATGATCTATAGTGCTGTAGCCACTCCTGAATCCAGCTTGTTCTCTCGGTTGAGCCATGTCCAGTGTTACCTTCAAGCTGTGGGAAAGAACTTTAGTGAAGATTTTATAAGCCACTGAGAGGAGGCTGATAGGTCTGCTGTTCCTGAGATCCTCAATGTCACCTTTTTTATGTAGCAGGATCACTGTAGCATTGTTCCAATCCTTAGGAATCTTCCCTTCATTATGGCATCGAGTGAAAACTTGGGCGAGTACTGTTTCAATTTCTCCACTTGCTTCTTGTATGATGTCTACAGTAATTCCATCTTCTCCTGGAGCTTTTCCCTGCTTCATGTTCTTGATTGCATGTGCAACTTCTGCTGGGAGGACTGGACAGACTCTTGTACTGGTACCTTTCATGATGTCTGGAGTACAGGTATTATCCCTTTCATATAATTTGGAGTAGAAATCTTTCACTCTTGTCAAAATTTCGCTTCTATTCCTTGTTACAGAACCATCTTCTTTTCTCAGTGTCATAATCTGTTTTCTTCCCTTACTGAGATGTCCCTTTGCTATCTTTAGGCTTTGGTTGTTTTCAATTGCTTTCCTCACTAGTTCACAGTTGAATTTCCTTAGGTCTTCGACGATACTTTTTCGTACTGTCTTGCATAGCTCTATATATTCCACTTTGGAAGTCACATCTTCTTTAGTTGTCCTCATCTCTCTTCTTTTTTGCATCAACATTTTGGTTTTTCCTGATAATTTGTTCACATGCAACTTGTTCTTAGACCCAGCTAATTTTGTTGCTGTTTCCATAAGAGCTTTGGTTACTTTTCTGTTAACTTCAGAAATATCCACTTCTTCCGATGTTAGGCCTTCTAAAGCAGAGAATCTGTTCTTCAGTTCCAACTTGAAGATATTATGGTGTTTTTTAAGGTTGGTTATGTCAATACCTTTTGTTTGTCTTATGAGCTTGCCACGTTTGAGTTTACATCTCGCCAATTTATGGTCACTACCTGTGTTGAACTTGTTTAGCACACTGCAGTCTTCGATGACTGATTTTTTGTTGCACATAATAAAATCAGTTTCACTTGTCGTCCCATTTGGATGTACATGTATTTAAATATGTGGCATTACATTGACACTTTTTAGCATAGTGTCTGTTTTGTTACAGGAGAGTGAGGTATTTTAGAGTGAAAAAATTTCCAGTCTTGGCAATGTCTTCTTGCTTTCACCAATATTTATATCATAGATTTCTTTTCAAAATTCAACTGAAAATTCTAGGTTCATAGATTAGTATTCTTGATCCTAGGTATCATTCCAGTTGCTCTAGTAACAAGCACTTCTTTTGAATCCTTTCCAACACAAACACACACACACACACACACCACACCACACCACACCACACCACACACACACACACACACACACACACACACACACACACACACACACACACACACAATATTTCAAAATAGTATTTTAGGAAATCCAAACATTTTCTGCAAAAAATTAGAATACACTTACACCATCTACAGGGAAAACTGTAAATAATTTCAAATATGTTGCAATATGAGAGGGTGTTTTTTCTTAATAGGATTTTTGGAAGCAGAGAGATACACTTACAAACAGAAATACACACTGTGAACTACAAAAAATCCACATGTACATGCTGCATGCAGAATGTTCCACAAAGTGAATGGTATCTGGTGTAAATTTTTTTTTCAGTCAGACTTTTAGAAGCAGAAATATAGTAAACAACAGATAAAAAAAAAAAAAGAGCCCCCAGTGAGGAAATTGTATATTATTTGGGGCATAAAGTGTTTTCGTAGGTAGAAGTACCTGACCAAAAAATAATTTTTTTCAATCAAGATAGATGCTTAGATATTACTGCAAATATGCAGTAAACAGAAGCATAAGCTTGTGCCCTCTAATGGAAAATTATATGCAAAGCATGCCTCACAAGAAACATTATCTGACAAAAAAATAATCTAAAGTAACTTATGGGATTTTACTAGGAAATTTTTCTTTAATAGCAAATTTTCGGAGAAAACTCTTCTCCTTCTTCAGGCTGACTTGTTGTTTTCACTTTTTCCTTGTCACTATCACGGTTACGGTTAACCTTGACGGTTTAGGTTATTTTTCAACAAATCCTGCCAGATGTTAGGCAGGGAAAATCCTTTGCAGTCATTGATGATGGAATTTTGATTTTTCTCAATCTCTATTCCTTCTTTCAGTTTATAGAGATTGAGAAAAATCAAAATTCCATCATCAATGACTGCAAAGGATTTTCCCTGCCTAACATCTGGCAGGATTTGTTGAAAAATAACCTAAACCGTCAAGGTAAACCGTAACCGTGATAGTGACAAGGAAAAAGTGAAAACAACAAGTCAGCCTGAAGAAGGAGAAGAGTTTTCTCCGAAAATTTGCTATTAAAGAAAAAATTTCCTAGTAAAATCCCATAAGTTACTTTAGATTATTAATTCAATTAAACTAGGAAGCCATTTCTCAACATGAGCTTTATTCAAAGAAAATAATAATTTTTTCAAGTGGTTGGTTAGAAGCAGAAATATCAAGAAAATGCGGTACTTATCTAAACTTCTGGCGGAAAATGTGCACAAAATGTTTTCCTTGGTGTGCTGTTTCTGACTGCAAAGAAATTTTGTTAATCAAGTTTTCGAAGTGTAGATATTACTAAAAAGACAACAGAAACAAACAGTACTTTACCGGAAATTAGAAATTATATGCAGAACATTTCTCACATGGAACTCGATCTGACAAAAATAATTTTTCAAATTGGATTTGTAGCAATAGAGATATTCGGGGTAATCACAATTTACCTAGGGGAAAAATTGCCCCATTGTTTGAGAAAGGAACTCTACCCAAAATAGTCTTCGTTAATGCTATCAAAGGGAAAAAGAATATTTTCAATCTGATATTTAGAAGCAATGATATGAAATAAAATGTAATTTGAATACAGTAACATCTGTATTTATGTCTCAAGCAGCAAATTATATGCATTGGAAAAGGACTGGACAGCAAATATAATTTTTCTCGCATTTCCGCCCCCCGCCCCCAATTCAAATCAGGCTATTAGTTGCAGAGATATTCTGCCTACAGATGGATGAATGGACAGACAAAATGATAGATACTATATAAGCATATAGATTTATTTATTTTTTCAAAAGATGTGCTAAAAAGTAGACAAAACCATGATTTGCCTTTGCCCAAAGTTTGTTCACTGCTGCAAATACACCTTTTTTTATTGTTGAAATGCATTTACCTCTAGTCTGTTAGTCTGTGTGTTTAATTTTAATATATATATATATATATATATTTTACTGCTTGTAATTTTTTTTTTTTTTTTTTTTTTTTGCTGTGGGTTCTGCTTTATCCAGTATTAATTTTGCATAGCCACTTCTAATATTACATGACCACTAATTTTTAATTGCATGAGTAATGTATCGGAAGCATGGCTGTTCATTTATTAGCAAAGACCTCCTTTCATTAAAAAATAGGAACATATAACTTTGTGTTTCATATTTATTATTTTTAATTTTCATGTATCACAAAATGCAGTTCATTGAAAAAGAAGCAAATTAGTGAGTAATGTTACTATTTGTCCCTAACTGTCCCACAGTGTTTTAATTTTAAATGTGTTTATATTTCTTTTCTCTGCATCTGAAATACTGTATCCTTTCCCAAAATAATAAGCCATTAATACTGATTAGGTGTGTGAATTCAAATATCTGGCTCATGAGTATCACCTAGGTAAAGTAGTATAATTGATTTTAAAGAATTTGCCATCAAATTTTTTTTTCCCCAGAAGTTTAAGGCATTTCCTGCATTAATGATCATTGGAAATGAACTTTGTAACTTTTGGAAAAGGCTGTTGTTTTTCACTGTGACTCAATCTCAGCATAATGTGAAGCTTCTACAAGGGCATATGGCACTTGCTCCCTGGACTAAATTTTTAGAATCTGATGGAATTAACTGCAAAAGAAGTACACAGAAGACAGAGTAGCAGCAATGTGTGGCTTTCCAGAAGTGTTACATTTTCACAATACTGGAATGAGCACTGCAACACTTATTCCAGTATTGTGAAAATGCTACAAAATAATTTATACAGTCAGCATCCCTTATCCAATGCTACAAAATTAATTTTATACAATCACCAGTAGAAAATACCAAAAATTTCTTAGAGTATTAAAGTTTACAAAAACTTTTCCTTATTGCTATTATCATTTGCAGTTGAAAAACTTGCTAATTCATATTATGTATTGCAGCTGGTGAATTTGACAATTGACAGTGTGACCCTTGCATCAGAGTAATAGTCACATGTGAATGTAATATGGCATTCCAGTATTATGTGCAGTTTCACAATGCAGATACATTAGTTTTCATCATGGTTTTTCTTTTGTTGTTTCAGGACACTGAGACTAAGAAGTCCAACCCCAGTGGCTAATATTCCATCACCTCTTGCATTAGACAGATATAATGAATTATATTCTAATGCAGTTTCAGCAAACGCCTTGAATTTTAGTGCCCCTTCCAATGAGGCATGTGCATGCAGAAATATGTCAAACGCTGTTCAGGTAGATAGAATTTTAGTAGCTTTTTAATCAAATTTTATTTCTGTTTTCATATTTACAAGATCAATGTTTGCAGCCCCTGTGACCTAGTGGTGTGAAATGCTTGCTTCTAATGAGTCATCCAAGATTGGCCCCTTTGAATTCAAAAATTCCCACAACTCAAATAGTACACAGTTTTTACTATCTCACACCTCCGTTATAGGAAAATATTATTGTCCTTCAAAAATCACTTTTGGTTTTTGATAGTTTTCGCATTTTTAGTAAAATTATAAGTAAATACCCAAGAGCTAACAGCTGTGAATATCAAGTAAAACATAACAGTTATGTAAGCACCGACAACACAGCACACCACAGAAATGCAGAATGAAAAATAAAGCATCGCAGAACGAACGAGTATCAGCGAACGTAACGATAGGAAGATGCTTTCAGGGTAGGGCTTGGGAAAATTCCATTCAAGGTTAAACCCTCAGAGGAGCTTTCTGCGACAGAGTACAAATGGCTAATTAACTCTTCATCTCTGTGGCGTCTTTGGAAAGGTCATGGAGGTCAGGAATATCTGCATATTGTTTTATATGCCATCATCTGCTGTTTTGGTCAATTCCTTTCATGCATATGAGGGGTTCATACCTCACTGTGTAGGTTATTCATACCCTAGTTAGCTGCTCGGAGTACCGTATAGGCAAATTGTAGTCTTTAAAGAAATACCGAAGGGTGTAGAACTTTTCAGTCGCAATCTTCAGTATATTTATTCACACATTGTGTATTTCCATTTTCTATGCACTTCAGATCATGAGTTTACGCCCCTGGTAAGACCATTCTGGGAGAGCAACTGCCCTCCCTGTAGCTTTGGCCCTGATGAGTGGTATGCTTGTCTGATGGTGCTGGGGTTCAATCTCTTCCCAGGAGCCAGTGGTCCCAAAATTGGGACCGGTGACTGCTTATAGTTCCAGGAGATTCTCCTGATGGCTGTTAAATCACAAAACAAAACAAAGCAAGAAAGGCGTAATGTTCAATAATAAACATTTCGTCTCACAATTATTTATCAATGTTGCTTATAATAATAAAAGAGCAAGTCTGTGAGTGCTTATGATAGTCATAACTTCTTAGGAAATCATGGTAGACCCTTCAAAATTTAACAGATTGTTTTCCGTGTTTGTCCATGTTACAGTCACCAGCTTACAGTCACCAGCTGGGATCCTACTAGAAACATAAATACTTACTGCATTAGACCATTTCCATCTCAATTCAGGCAGGTGTAGCCAACATGTGTCAGTTGACCACCTCTAATTTTTTTGAAAAAATTATGGTAGAGGTATAAAGTACTGCAAAAGGATTTTTCATAAAAAAATTTTTGGTCAAGCTACAGCATTTTGAAAATGGGCAAAAAATACACTTGTGACGAAAATAATTCGAAACGCCAAATTTTTAAATGTACAGTTCTCCTGAACTATAACAGGTAGAGACTTGATTTTTTTTTTTTTTGAAGCTATTGAATCGGCTTTCTTCAAATCCAGAGGAATTGGTCAAACAAATGTTGCCAGATAGCAAAAAAATTTATATTTATTACACAAAATTTTAATTTTCCACAGGTATAGGATTTTTTTTTTTTTCAGGAGAAAGACTTTATCAGGTGGGTAAGTCTGCCAACCTGCACCCCTACTAGGGTTGTCTTAGCAGTAATTTTATTTTTACCCTGTGATGCATGTAACTCAAAATTAATTTTTAAAATATATAAAATTTCAAAAAATCAATGCTTTTGAATTGCAATATCTCAAAAACCCCATTTTTAAAAATTCTGAAATTTTGTCCAAATAATGTCTTAATGGTAGGTAGTTTACTGGGGGAATTAGGTTACTGGATTTTAAAGCCTTGAAATTTTCCTTCATATTTTTGAAAATGACACTTTCAATTTTTTTTATTTTTTCCAATTTTTGAAAAACGACACTTTTGTTTTCAAATTTTTTGAATTCAGAGAAAAAAAAATAGAACTGTAAACATTATTTAGTAAATTTTTAATAGCAGGAGAACACAATTCCCGGCAGGGCTCGCACTAAGCATTCGCCAAGTCGCCAAATGTGACTAAATCCGAAAATGGCGAGAAAAAAATTAGTAACAGTGAAAATGGTGGTGAATGATTTTATGAAACTTAGGCAATTTTTGACTCATGGGTAAACTGCAATTTGCGGTAGTTTTTAGGGCTAAACTGCAGCTGATATGATTTCAAAGTTTGATTTTCTAAAGCTGTGGTGCTGAAAATGGGCCTGGTGCAATTGTTATGGAGCACTATGAAACACCTATCAAGGCTGCTTGAGAGTCATTGGGGGAGTCACTGAAACTAAGAGCTACTGAAGATGGGGGATATCGGGAGGGAAGAAACTCATTCGTAATTTATAATGAGCGGATTCAGAGAGATGGGATTAGCAAAGGTTGAATAGTCTGCAGCACACAGTCCATTGTTGGTGTTGCACTTTGACTTTGCTCAGAACTGGTCTGGAATTCTACCTGATGAAGTGCAAAGTTACCACTGGCAAAAATGCCCAGATCTCACTCTTTACATGCATTGCATACTTTCCAAACGAGACTAAGTCTTTTGTGGTAGCATGCAATGAAATAAGCCATGACACAGCACATGCTCTGTGTGCAATTCTGCTCATAAAAAGTGAAATTACTAAGACTTGTCCTTTGGAAGAATTTAAAACAATTGTTTACATCTCAGATGGAGCAGCAGGGCACTTCAAAAACAAATATCAGTTCTATGAACTTATGAAGGGGGGCCCAAATGTAACAAGGAAGTGGATCTTCTCAGCCACAGGCCATGGCAAGAGTGCATGTGATGGCGTGGGGGCCTGTGCAAACATTTTACTACTAAATTCACCGTGCAGAAAGAAGCTTCATAGGCTATAAGAGATGCACCTTCATTTGTTGAAACTGTCTCCCCCTTGATCCCAAAGACTAAACTTCTACTCCTCACAACTGATGAAGTTCAATCCTACTGAACCAGCAAAGTAGAAGAGTGGGATACAGTAAAATTTGTTGTTGGGATACAGTCACAGCATTCCTGGTTAGTACAAGGAAATAAACCATCAATAGCCAGAACAGTCCAGCACCCACATAAGGCAGTGCAATTTTCACGCCAACAAAAATAAGAACCCATTTTCTGTGAATGATTTTCAAATAGGAGAATTTATAGGATACATTTATGATGATAACTGGTGGATGGGACATATTACAAACATATCTAGAGAATTCGAGGGCATAACAGTATTTTTCATGCACCCTCATGGACCAGCCAGAGGTTTTTGGTGGCCAGAAGAATGTGGCAAGAAAAGAAACAAATGTCCAGTGCCCTTAAAAAATGTACTTCTAAAGGTGAATGGCCCAACTGTTGGACGTTCTGCACGACTTCATACCTTTGATGAGAAGGAAATCAATAAAATCAGCAGCTTTTCTCAGTGAAAATCCTCCAAATACGTGGCGTCAGTGAGCTTTTCTCAGTTTGAATGATTTGTACTTACGATGGTAAGCTCATAATTTTGTTTTTTGAGGCCTTTTTTCTTATGTAAATATAAATTGAATCTTAACTGCAACTGATGAACTCCAAAGGATGATCAAGTGGGACATTGTCGGGCTAAGTGAGGTAAGAAGAAAAGGAGAAGATCTCATTGAACTGAAAAGTGGAAATCTCTTCTACTATCGTGGGACAGATACTGGCAGAACTAGTGGTGTTGGATTTATAATAAACAAGAAACTGAAGGATAAAGTTGTAGAAGTTGAAAGTTTAAATTCGTCATCTAAACAATAAAGGTAAGCAGCACTTGAAGATAATTATGGGAGATTTCAATGCAAAAATAGGGTAACAGCAACAGAATGAAACTTCAGTAGGTAAATTCGGTCACTGCAACAGAAACCAGCGTAGAAATACTCTCATTGAGTTTGCAGAGGCAGAAGGGTTTTTCATCTTGAACTCCTTTTTCAAGAAAAGCCACACAGGAAATGGACATGGAGACATCCAAATGGGACGACAAGTGAAACTGATTTTATTATGTGTAACAAAAAATTCGTCATCGAAGACTGCAGTGTGCTAAACAAGTTCAACACAGGTAGAGTGACCATAGATTGGTGAAATGTAAGATGCACCTCAACACTAAACTCAAATGGCAATCTCATAATACAAACAAAATCTATTGACATAACAAACCTTGAAAAACACCATAATACCTTCAAGTTGGAACTAAAGAACAGATTCTCTGCGTTAGAAGGCCTAACATCGGAAGAAGTGGATATTTCTGAAGTTAACAGAAAAGTAACCAAAGCTTTTATGGAAACAGCAACAAAATTAGCGGGGTCTAAGAACAAGTTGCATGTGAACAAATTATCAGGAAAAACCAAAATGTTGATGCAAAAAAGAAGAGAGATGAGGACAACTAAAGATGATGTGACTTCCTAAATGGAATATATAGAGCTATGCAAGACAGTACGAAAAAGTATCGCCGAAGACCTAAGGAAATTCAACTGTGAACTAGTGAGGAAAGTAATTGAAAACAACCAAAGCCTAAAGATAGCAAATGGACATCTCAGTAAGGGAAGAAAACAGATTATGGTACTGAGAAAAGAAAATGGTTCTTTAACAAGAAATACAGCCAAAATTTTGACAAGGGTGAAAGATTTCTACTCCAAATTATATGAAAGGGATGATACATGTACTCCAGACATCATGAAAGGTACCAGAGTTCTTCCAGTCCTCCCAGCAGAAGTTGCACATGCAATCAAGAACATGAAGCGGGGAAAAAGCTCCAGGAGAAAATGGAATTACTGTAGACATCATACTCTCAAGAAGCAAGTGAAGAAATCGAAACAGTACTCGCCCAAATTTTCACTCTATACCTTAATGAAGGGAAGATTCCTGAGGATTGGAAAAATGCTACAATGATCCTGCTACATAAAAAAGGTGACATTGAGGATCTCAGGAACTACAGATCTATCAGCCTCCTATCAGTGGTTTATAAAATCTTCACTAAAGTTCTTTTCACACTGTTTGAAGGTAACACTGGACATGGCTCAACCGAGAGAACAAGCTGGATTCAGGAGTGGCTACAACACAATAGATCATATCCATGTATTGAGAAAACTAATTGAAAGAGCGAGGGAATATGAACTTCCATTGCGCATGGCTTTTATCGATTATGAAAAAGCCTTTGATTCGGTGAAACCATCAGCAGTTACAATGGCTCTGAAATCCTGTGATATTGAAGATGCATACATTAATATTATTAATAACATCCATGAAAATGCAAGTGCAAAGATTCGGCTGTTTGAAAATACAACACACATAAAAATTGGAAAGGGAGTGAGACAAGCTGACACTATATCTCCGAAGCTCTTTAATGCCAAATTGGAGGGTGTCTTTCAGTCGCTGAGCTGGGAAAACAAGGGGATAAAGAATAATGGAGATTTTCTAACCCACCTTCGTTTTGCTGATGACGTAGTCATTTTGCAACTACCCCATCAGAGCTGCAGAGTATGATCCAGGAACTTGCTGACAAGAGTAAAGAAGTGGGATTAAAAATGAACTTTCAGAAGACAAAAGTGATGTTCAATGCTTTTACAAGAAATAAAGATTTATCGATTGATGGAGAAAAGCTGAAGATAACAGACACGTACGTTTATCTTGGACAGCAGATATCAAGTGAGGGTCACATTGATGAAGAAATTAATCGGCGTACAAAACTTGCCTGGAGAGCTTTTGGAAGAAACAGCATAATTTTCAAGGGCAATATGCCATTATGTCTTAAAAGGAAAGTGTTTGATCAATGCATCCTTCCAGTGCTTACGTATGGTGCAGAGACGTGGACCTTAACTAAAAGAGACATACTAAGGCTGCAGACAACTCAAAGAAGCATGGAGAGGTGCATGCTTGATGTAACCAGGAGAGATAAGAAGAGGAACTCGTGGATCCAAAAAATGACAAGAGTGGAAGACATCATGATCAGAGTTAAATCCCTGGACATACTGCCAGAAGGACAGACCATCGATGGACAGCCAAAATTTTAGATTGGATTCCAAGGGACAGGAAAAGACCCAGAAGAAGACCAAATGGGAGATGGGCGGATGAAATTCGAAAGTATGCAGGAGTAACATGGAGGAGACTGGCACAAGACAGACCATTGTGGAGGAAACTTGGGGAGACCTTCGTCCAGCAGTGGATTGATAATGGTTGACAATGATGATGATGTGTATAGACTATGGAAAAAAAAAATTAAACATGTACATAGGTGTCAACTATTAAAAATCATAAAAATGACTAAAATATAGATTGACACTGCAATTTGGAATATATATTCAGGTAAACTTTTCAGAAATAACTTTTGAAGTTTTTTTTATATATATATATATATAATAATAACCCAACCATGAGGTTCGAGCAGGAGAGAAGTGCATTTTCAAAAATTTGTAGGAAAATTTCAAGGCAAAAATCCAGTAACCTGATTCCCCAGTTAACTACCTACCATTAGAACATTTTTGGGCAAAATTTCAGAATTTTTAAAGATGGGGTTTTTGAGATATTGCAATTCAAAAATGTTGATTTTTTGAAAATTTGTATGTTTTAAAAATCTATTTTATGAGTTGTATGCATCACACGATAAAAATAAAATTACTGCTAAGATAACCCTAGTAGAACTGCAGGTTGGCACACTTACCTACCTGAGATAAGTCTTCTCCTTTAAAAAAAAAAAAAAAAATCCTAAATTTGTGGAAAATTAAAAGTTTTTGTAATAGTTACAGACTTTTTTTTTCCATCTAGCAACATTCCTTTGATCAATTTCTGTGAACATAAAGAAAGTCCAGTTCAATAGCTTTAAAATAAAAAAAAAATCAAGTCTCTACCTGTTGCAGTTCAGGAGCAGTGTACATTTAAAAATTTGGCGTTTCACATGATTTTCGTCACGGGTGTATTTTTTGCCTATTTTCAAAATGCTGTGGCTGGACCAAAAATTTTTTTAATGAAAAATCCTTTTGCGGTACTTTATACCTCTATTAGGAGTAGCTACCATAATTTTTTCAAAAAAGTTGGAGGTGGTCAACTAACAACCCCTGCCTGAATTGATATATGGAAAGGGTCATTATGCTGTTTCCGCAAAAACTGCCATTGGTGCCAGCACAAAAATGCTGCCATATATGAATCATGAAAAGCAAAAAAACTTCTTTATTTGGGCATTATTATTCTGTCAGTGGTCGTAATGTCTGTTGGAAACAAATGCATGTCACTCTGTCAGTGCATGTAGTATTTCACTACCCATTCTTAAGTTCAGTAAAATATTTCATCTGTAGCTAATGAAGGATTATCATACAGAGTACGTTCATTATACTCATCTTCGTCACAGTCTTTCTGAAAAAGGAAATTTGTGGCTGCAGTTAGCCAGGAAAGCAGAAACAGCAGCAGGGAAAACAAAACATTTTGTAGTTTATAAAGAGACACATAACATTTCAAAGATATCATTGCTGCAGTGCCTGCAAGATTCACACACCATAAAAACGAATTATTTCATGGTTATGGGATGGGGTATAATCACACTGCAGTAAAAATCAGAGTATACAGATTGCAACTTAAATGCTATATCTGGACAGTGCTGGGTACAATTCAGCTGGTATTGTGATCTACACTGCTTGACATAGTATTTGTCAGAGAGCCATACAAATTGGTGGATGTGTGTCAACAGTTGCTTTATGTAAGTGATTCCAGCTGTAAACCAATCATATGATAGCAGAGGGAAATAAATGAGCAAAAAAGTAGTAGCTAATTTTGTGCTAATAGTAGCTAGTAGGAGCAAATTTTGGTTCTCCTCACCTGGGCATGAGGACTACTGCATCAGATTGATCTCTGTGGTGAAAGAATGCGTAAGGAGTGAGAATGCGTAATCACCATCATCAGGAATCTAGCCATAATGATGGCTGGTTTGTCGATGTATTGCATTGTGGCAGAAATGCATCAGGATGCAATGGTTGTTGGCGAAGTATAGCCACTTGTTTCAGAAAGGCAATGGGTATTGCTATGTAGGTCTGGTGCATGTAGGTGGACGTATGAGCACCTCAATCACCACATTGGACAGCAAGCTGTAACATCAGCTCCACAGCAGATGACAGGCAATGAGGCATGCAGGCAGCTGTGGGTGTCCCTATATAACACGAGTAGTGAATCACAGATTGGATGAGGTTGGTTTGTGCTCTTGCTGGACATTGTGATGACTGCCACTCACTTCAATGCATCGCTGTACAGTGTTGGCAATGGTGTCATACGAGATGTGTGGCAGGACGAATGAAACCATGTCTCATTCAGTGACAAATCTTGCCTTTGTCTTAGCATCGATGATCACAAATTGAGAATCTGGAGATGATGTGGTCACTGAAGGCTGATCTTGCTGCCATCTGTGAATGTTTTATGGCTCCTCAGTTTAGTGTTGTGGTTTGGAGCACTATCAGTTTCAATGGCCATTCACCACTTGTGCGCATATTCGGTGTAAAATGGCAGCATGACAATATGTGGGTGAGGTGCTGCAGCCATTTTGTTGCAGTATGTGCATGGTATCCACGATGCCCAGTTTCAGCAAGATAATGCCCTCCTGCACACTACTATCATCGACATTCGGTGCCAACAAGGTGTCCAGGTGCTGCTCTGGCCAGCATGATCCCCAGACTTTTTCTTATTAGAGAGCATGTGGGACTTCACTGGCAGACAACTTAATGCCTGTACATGACCCCTTCACATTGTCAATGAATTGTGGACACAGGCCAACAACACATGATGAGCAATGCATCTGAGGACCTTTCCACTCAATGCCATGCTATTCTGCCAAAAGTATAGTCCAGCATGGCATTCACATGACGTACTGACTAAAGTCATGTTATACTGTCTCCTCATCCAGCACATTCATGTAATCTCTCAGAAATTAAATCACTTCTTTTCTACCTACTTGTCTGCACGTGTGGTACAAGTTTTGTTTTATTTTGTGCTTTTCTTCATAATGTAGCACTTTCCATGTCAAGTAATGTGTTAGAATTTTCTTGTGTGTGTAATCATGGCAGTTCACTTTAATAATTTCATGCCTGGAGTCACTATAACAAATGAATGATAGATTAAAGATTTGTTTACTTGTGGTCATCACTCTAAATAACCACTTAAATAATTGTCTTCTCCTGTGCTGTTGTTAGTTCCACAATCACAACATAATAATAATGCTGCAACATAAGTTTAGTTCAGGTGCCTGGTTTTTTCACAAGGAGTACATCCAATGTGTTGATTTTGTTAAGCTACCTCATACATCCTAAGAGAACTTTTGTGTTGGAAGGAGTTTGAAGTATTAAGATATCAGTTAGAGCACCCTGAGTGTGAAAGGCAGAGGCTATGAGAGCAAAGTATGCTAAATGAAGGAAATCCAACAACTTCCCATATGTTATGGAAAGTTCATACACTTGGCTTTTATGGAAACAGCAACAAAATTAGCTGGGTCTAAGAACAAGTTGCATGTGAACAAATTATCAGGAAAAACCAAAATGTTGATGCAAAGAAGAAGAGAAATGAGGACAACTAAAGAAGATGTGACTTCCAAAGTGGAATATATAGAGCTATGCAAGACAGTACGAAAAAGTATCACCGAAGACCTAAGGAAATTCAACTGTGAACTAGTGAGGAAAGCAATTGAAAACAACCAAAGCCTAAAGATAGCAAAGAGACATCTCAGTAAGGGAAGAAAACATATTATGGCACAGAAAAGAAGATGGTTCTGTAACAAGAAATAGAGGCGAAATTTTGACAAGAGTGAAAGATTTCTACTCTAAATTATATGAAAGGGATGATACATGTACTCCAGGCATCATGAAAGGTACCAGTACCAGAGTTCTTCCAGTCCTCCCAGTAGAAGTTGCACATGCAATCAAGAACATGAAGCGGGGGAAAGCTCCAGGAGAAGATGGAATTGCTGTAGACATCATACAAGAAGCAAGTGGAGAAATGGGAAGAGTACTCGCCCAAATTTTCACTCGATGCCTTAATGAAGGCAAAATTCCTGAAGATTGGAACAACGCTACAATGATCCTGTTACATAAAAAAGGTGACATTGAGGATCTCAATAACTACAGACCTATCAGCCTCCTATCAGTGATTTATAAAATCTTCACTAAAGGTTCTTTCACACCGCTTGAAGGTAACACTGGACATGTCGCAACCGAGAGAACAAGCTGGATTCAGGAGTGTCTACAGCACAATAGATCATATCCACGTACTGAGAGAACTAATTGAAAGAGCAAGGGAATATGAACTTCCATTGTGCATGGCTTTTATCGATTATGAAAAAGCCTTTGATTCGGTGAAACCATCAGCAGTTACAATGGCTCTGAAATCCTGCGGTATTGAAGATGCATACATTAATATTATTAATAACATCTATGAAAATGCAAGTGCAAAGATTCGGCTGTTTGAAAATACAACACACATAAAAATTGGAAAGAGAGTGAGACAAGGTGACACCATATCTCCGAAGCTCTTTAATGACACATTGGAAAATGTCTTTCAATCACTGAACTGGGAAAGCAAAGGGATAAAGATTAATGGAGATTATCTAACCCACCTTCGTTTTGCTGATGACATAGTCATTTTTGCAACTACCCCATCAGATCTGCAGAGTATGATTCAGGAACTTGCGGACAAGAGTAAAGAAGTAAGATTAAAAATGAACTTTCAGAAGACAAAAGTGATGTTCAATGCTTTTACAAGAAAGATTTATTGATTGATGGAGAAAAGGTGGAGATAACAGACACGTACGTTTATCTTGGACAGCAGATATCAAGTGAGGGTCACATTGATTAAGAAATTAATCGGCCTACAAAACTTGCCTGGAGAGCATTTGGAAGAAGTAGTATAATTTTCAAGGGCAATATGCCATTGTGTCTTAAAAGAAAAGTGTTTGATCAATGCATCCTTCCAGTGCTTACGTATGGTGCAGAAACCTGGACCTCAACTAAAAGAGACATACAAAGGCTGCAGACAACTCAAAGAAGCATGGAGAGATGCATGCTTGGTGTAACCAAGAGAGATAAGAAGATGAACTTGTGGATCCGAAAAATGACAAGAGTGGAAGACATCATGATCAGAGTTAAATCCCTGAAATGGCAATGGGCTGGACATACTGCCAGAAGGACAGACCATCGATGGACAGCCAAAATTTTATATTGGATTCAAAGGGACAGGAAAAGACCCAAAAGAATACCACATGGTAGATGGGTGGATGAAATTCGAAAGTATGCAGGAGTAACATGGAGGAGACTGGCACAAGACAGACCATTGTGGAAAAAACTTGGGGAGACCTTCGTCCAGCAGTGGATTGATAATGGTTGACAATGATGATGATGATTCCATTTCTTGACCAGTGAACCTACCAGTTCCATCAAATTTTCATATTCTATGGTTATTTTATTGGTGTCAAATATTATCATACCATCATGAAACTATCCTCCTGGATAAAGATAAAACCAAAGACCTTACTTATATAAAAAATATTCCTATTTCCACTTCTGTTGATACCACAGTTAGCATTGGTAGCACATTTCATAATATTACTAAAGGTCTGAGGTCTGACTGAGCATAAAAAGGATGTTACTGAAGGAAGATCTAATTTTTCTGTGGCATTATTGACTCTTGGATACACAAGCTATTCCTTCTGGAAGTATACTGCAAAAATTGCTCCTTTCATCAACATAAAGGCCACAGTTTTGTGAGGTCACTGAAATCTGTACCTCTTTAAACTGCAATGCCAACAGTCCTAATTATATCCCCATCATTTGAGAAACCCTCCTATCTCATGGCAACAAACCATAATGAAGTACTTGAAAATCCAAATCAGGCAATCAGTCATACTCCATTTGTTTACAGGTGATAAAGACCCAAGCCAGGTTGCACGTCTTCTGTGTATGCATTTTTTTTTTTTTCTTAATGTAACTGGTGTACATATCCAATTACCTTCATTCATTTGTTACATGTATACTGCATACTTTTTATTTATATGTGTGCCTCATTGTTTTTGGTAACTTGGTGTAGGAAAAACAGGATAGTTGGAATCTTTAGTTATGTAAGGAAAATATGGACACAAGTTTGTCTTAATTCATATACCCCCCCCCCCCCCACACACACGAGGATGTTTCATAAATTTGGTGCAGAAGTAAAATGTTGTTACAAAAGCTGTGTGTGTTAGAGATTCAACATCTATCAATAAAGTTTGGTGAATGCTATTGTAACACTTAAAAAGGAACAGTTGTGTTAGTTATGATAACTTGCACGATGTAGTAAACAAGCCCATAACTGTCGTAAAGCTGTAAGAAAGGTCATAGCATAGACAGCATGTTATGGCAGCTGATGTCTGGTGCATATTGTTAGCATGCAAAAATGGAGCAAAAAAATCAGAATTGCCAACCAGAATTTCCTGATCTGGCACCAGCTGGCTACTTTTTGTTTCTTTGACTCTTACGTCGCTGAAAGGGAAGAGATTAGTGGACATTAAATCAAACATGATGCACCAGCCGCAGATCATAATAAAGGATTATTCTTCTCATAGCTTCCAGCAGTTATGCAAGCGACACCAAAAGTGTATTGTATCTGGTGGGGGTATTTTGAAGGTCAGTAAAGTAAGTTTTTTTTTTTTAATGTTACCTTTCATTCATTTTTACTGTGCATTCACTGAACTTTATTTACATACTTTTTATATGTGGTTTGCAGTTCTGTAGTAACAAAGGTATTGGATTTTTTATAGCACCATGAAAAGAAATGGTTCAATGTCTTGCCAATAAGGGGTGCTGCTGCACAGAGGAAAACAACAAAGTAGATAATAGTAAAGTCCAATATGTACATTAATTTAATGAAATGTACTTTTTTTTTTATTTCATCATGTTCTTGTACTGAATGTGATAGTTGTGTTACACTTAATACAGTGTTAAATATTTCCATGGAAGTTGTAGATACCTCGAGGTGCGTGGCATCTTTTAGTGATAGTAAGGATTGTGAATTATATCTGTAAATGCAGTATTTCGAATAGCCCCATAACCTGAAGCTAATGGGTATTAGTTTTGGCGATCAAAAAGGCCATTGGCACATACTGTGCTTGCTCCATAGATGATCTACACCAAAAATTGACTTAATTTAGTGCAATGTATACAGCAGAGCTCCATCCTACATGAATACATTTTTCAGTTCACTGTGGTGTATAAAGTGAAGCAGCATTCTACATGAATGTATTGAATGGTACATTGTATGTGGCAGTGCACCATCCTACATAAATATGATATTGTTCAATACATTGCATTGTTTCAACCTCACTCCTCAGAGAAGAAAAATTCAAGAATGTATCCACAACATGCAGAGATGGGCTGAGCCCAGGCCCAAAACAAGCTCAGAATAAATAATATTTGTAATGGCTTGGGCTCTGAATTTTTGTTTTTTGAAATCATAATTTTGTATGATTTAGCATATGGGACTAATTACACTTCTTGGTTAGTAAAGAGAATTTTCCAACAACTGGGTCTAAGTGGATTGAGGTAGGCTATTTATTTTGGGCTTGGGGAGCAAATGCAGGCCACACATTAGTGGATTTCTGCAGAGAAGGAATGCTTCAAGAACTGTAGATAATAGATGTACATTGTCCTCCCTCTCCCACTGAAGCTACCTGATAATTTTGTTGAGGAACATGCATAGATTGCAGCACAGTGCAATGCTAGACGCCCAGCTGCTGAAGCATTTCAAGAGGAAGAGAATGGTTACAGAAAATGGTGTGGCAATCCTGTATAAATGGGTAGATGTCCCTTCCTCACTACCCAGTTGAAAAAGAAATGGTTAATTTCAGGGCGAAGAGAAAGTGAAAGTCTGGAAGAGGAGATTTATTATTATTATTTAACAGGTTAGTCTAAGTTTTTTGGCTCATTCAGGCCATGGCTGTATTTTGCAATATCAAATTAGGCTCGGGCTCTTAAAATTGAGCTCAAACTGAGACCTGGTTGGCTAGCTCAAGTGCAGCAGGTATGGAAGTTGACTTACCCTGTATAGCAAGAAATGAGATTCATCCGTCCATAAAAAGCTAAAGAGCCAAATCTGATCTCACTCGATCTTAGAAAGGAGCCACATAGCTTGCTCTTTGGTGCATCCTCCACTAGCAATCGGTAGACATGTTGGATCTCATAGGGATATTTGCATAATGTCACTCTTAAGATGTCTTTGGACTGTTGTTGCTGATGTCTGAGATACATCAAACTGCATGCAGACATGCTGTGTCATTGATGTTCCTCTATGATTGAGGCAAGTGTAGTAGTGGGGGTAGATGGTCTCCTACTTCATGAATGAGAAGCTAGGCCTCTGTTTTTTCAAACCTCTTTACTATTTGGACCAATCAAAGTGGTGATAGTTATCTTCTGTAGCATAACTGTTGCAGAATCCAAATTTGTGTAGTACATCTTAACCAGCAGCACTTACAGTAGAAGTAAGCAGGAAGGAGACCCTTCTTTTATTCAAACTCCACTTTTGATTGACGTTATACCGTTTTTATTCTGGTGGTAATCCTCCAGAATAAATCGCAAGAAGCAACATTTTTTTATTTTCACACCTTAAAATCATTTTGACATTTAGCTGGATGTTTTTTTATGGGTGGAACTGTGTTTTTATTTATCTGTTGTGCATATGCAACTTATTCAGAACTAGCAGCAGCCTCTGTCAGTGAATTTTGAACTCCTTTCTTTCTTGATGCCATAAAAAAATTCTATACCTTTGTGAGCATTACCAGGGCAAGTCAAAAGTGCATCCCATTTGCAGCTAAAAAGTTTAATAATGCGAGAAAGCCATACGTGCTCACCTCATTTTGCAAAGTACAGACCATTGTTTTCTATAATCCTTTGCTAATGTACCACCACAGTCACTCTTCCATGGTGGTACCATTTGGCAGGTTTTGAGGACAACTCTGATGCCAGATTCCATATCCTCCACTGAAGTGAAGTGTCATCCTTATAGGAAATGGGCCATAGAGTGAAACAGGTTGTGGTCAGATGGCTCAAGGTCCAAATTGTATGCAGGATGGGGTAAGATCTCAACTCCTTCCAATTCCTGTAGTTTTCAGTGGACCACTCAGGAGGTTTGACTTGTGGCATTATCCACTTGCAGCAATAAGCACTGTGTAACATTGGCACAGAGAATCACGGACTCCCTACAGCTATCCTACATTATCCACTTGCAGCAATGAGCACTGTGTAGCATTGGCACAGAGAATCATGGACTGCCTACAGCTGTTCTGCATTATCCACTTGTAGTAATGAGCGCTATGTAGCATTGGCACAGAGAATCACTGACTCACTACAGCTGTCCTGCATAGAGGTTCCCATCCACAGCATGACCATCTGGCACAAGTTTCCAGTGCACAGGACCTTCACAATTCCACCAAATGCACCACGTGACTTTCCGTTCGAACTGCTCTCTTAGCACCAATGGCTGTGCTTCAAGGCGTGGACTCAGCCACATTTCCTAAGTGTAGGATAGCATTGGAATATCCACTTTTCATGACCTGGGACAATAGAACAGCAAAACCTATCATCCTGTGGATTTGACAACAGTCTGCAATAGAGAGTGGCACTGTTCTGCCTGCTGGGGTGTCAATTCTTGGGAAACCATTTGATGGTGCAGATGTCGAACAATGATGGATTAAGAAGACCCCACCTCAGCTGCCAGTTGTCGAGTATCGGTACCTAGGTTTTTTACTATTGCAGATTTGACCAGGGTGTCAGTGTTCGTGGCCGTTAGACATCCTGACCTCATCTTGTCTTCGAGACTGGTGTCTCCAACATTGTAATGCCCAAACCATTTTCATGCAGTGCTGCTCTCCACTGTTTCCTCGCCTTCAACTGCGCAAAATTCTCTTGCTGCTGCTGCCACCACACTTAACTTTTTTTTTTTTTTTTTCCAACAGTGGCATAGGAGCACCAGAAGAGCACATTTATCAACCTCCATCCTCTGCTCATCTGATAATGCAGTGTGGCTCTGGCTCCATGCCAAATGCACGTCTTCAGTCTCGTGTATTCCATGTCAGCATGCGTTTTGCAAAGGAATGGAGACCCAACAACATGTGTAACTCAAATGGGATGAACTTTTGATTCACCCTTGTAATCTGCAAACCACATGTATCTCCTACTCATTGATCACTTTTACCAAATTTATGAAACCCCCAGTATGAATATACACTATCTACCAACAAGCAATTGGACACCCCTGCAATTGACGATATCTGCAGTCCTGGTACACGTCACGGCCACCGCCGTTAAATATCTTGTGGGAAACCACAATGCAACCAGTCACATGCAAGATGCCACGCAGTTCGGAGCTCTCTGATTTCGAGAAACGTGTAATCGTCGAGTATCACAGAAATGGCCGATCCATACGTGACATATCCAGCGAGTTGAAGTACCCAAAATCGACAGTGGCCTACGTGATTGGCAAGTGGAAGATGAGAGGTGACTGTCGGAATGTGCCCCGACCCGGCAGACCTACAAAACTGGGAGTAAGAGAAAGACGGGTGCTGTCCAGAGAAATTCGGAAGAACTGCACCACATCGATGGGACACATCCGCGAGGAGTTTCAACAGGCATCTGGGAGTGTTCTTTCGATGAATACCATCCGTAAGGAAGCCCCCATCTGCTCCGTTATCATGCACGTGCTGCTGCCCACAAGCCTTTGATCACCAAGTGCAATAGCGCTGCTCGGCTAACGTGGTGCAAAAAACGTCTACAGTGGACCGTTTAACAGTAGAAACAGGTTCTCTGGAGCGACGAATCAAGGTTCACCCTCTACCGTTCGGATGGCAGGATCTGGGTTTGGCGTCTGCCTGGAGAACGCCTCCTGTCAGAATGTATTGTGCCAACTGTGAAGTTTGGCGGCGGTGGAATTATGCTATGGGGGTGTTTCTTCTAGTATGGCACAGGACCCTTGGTCGCAATTCCTGGTAGACTCAACACCGAGACCTACTGCACCATTTTGGATGACCATGCGCTTCCTACGTTGTGACAGTTTTACGGAGTGGACCCATGTTACTTTCAGGATGACAATGCCACCTGTCATGTTGCGAGGTCCACCATGGCTTGGTATGATGACAATGGGGTTAATCGAATGGACTAGCCTGCGCAGAACCCGAGCCTTAACCCTATCGAACACCTCTGGGACAAGTTGGAGCGTCGACTTAAGGGGTGCCCCCACCGTCCGAAATCGGTGAAGGAACTGACCTGTCTTCTTCCAAGCCAAGTGGAAGAAAATACTGCTAGCCGTCGTACAATGCCTGGTTGAGAGTATGCCCCGGAGGGTCGCAGCTGTAATCGCCGCTCGTGGAGGCTCCACCAACTATTGAAGGTGAATAAACTTCAATTTCCTTTGCTATCACAGGTGTCCAATTACTTGTTGGTAGATAGTGTATAATATGCATACTGTACCGTACTATTACTATAGGTATAGAATTCACTTTTGTAAAGTTTTTCACAGCTGAGGTTAAAAAAAAATCTTATCATACACTGCGATAGTTAAGTTCTCCAGTGAGCATTCAAGTATTTTGTTGTGTAAATCCTGCCTTCCCCTTTGTATTTTAGGTAAAGTACAAATGATCCTTTTATGGCCACTTCTTTTTTGTTATTGTAGATTTCAGGCATGTAATATCACTATGAAAAAGTGGCTTTTCAATTTTACATAGTGTCAAAAATATGTTGTACATTTGCAGATACAATCAAATTGCAATCTGAGTATTTCCTGCATTTAATGCCACATTTTGAAATCCCAAAATTATATATACATGGATTTGTGGATTTAACATTCAATGTTTGCCCCCCCCCCCCTCCCCAGTGTTAGATCATGATGCTTCAACTGTTGTAATAGAGTATGCATTTTGTTTCTGTATTTTTCTTCATATAATCCACTGACCTTGAAATTTAGAAAAAGAAATAGTCATATAATCTGCATCTGCAATGTTTACCCTAATTGTAGTTTCCAACAGAAAAGTCAGTTTTACAGGATAACACAAAAATCTAAAGAAGTTCACCCCCACAATGTTCCTATTTATTTATGCAACTGTAGGCAAAAAATAAAAGTTAATAATAATAAAAAAAAAAGATCTGTAGTCTTTTAAAACATGAATAAAGAGCAAAAATCCCTAGTTTCTTCAGCCATCACTGTAGTTCTATAACTACAGACAGTCTGTAGTATTCAGGGACCGACTTATACGGTTTGAGGTCCTAGACAATAGGTTTTCAGCCCCCCCCCAGCATCCTGTGTTATGTTCATGTACTTGTGATTGAGGACCAGTTACACAGTTATTGGCAGATTAAGAATATGGTGTTTCATTTATTTGTGAAAATTATAAGCCATTTCCATGTGTTTCAACATATAATTCTAAAATTGCCATTTTAACTTTTTTTTTCCAGTAGATGAACATTGTGAATTGATGCAAAGAAAGTAATATATGACAATATTTGGGAAGGGGGGCCTCAAAGGTCAGGACCCTGAGCACATGCCTGAATGCCCTGCTGTAAATCAGGCCCTGGTAGTACTCTGAAAATGTTTCAGCTGAAGAGCAAACAAAAACTTTCTAAGGCAATTAGGATTAGCGTAACAAAAATTATTGACAAATGAGAACAGTGATTACAAGCTGTGGAATGCTACATTAGCACTTAGCTCCTACAGCACATAATCTTCCACAAGAAAAACAAATAGTAATACCTTCATTGCATCATATTTTTGGACAAAGTGCTAAAATATTTGTAAATAAAAACTTAATGTATTTCATTACATTTTAATGTTGCTAATGCATTTTGGGTACTTTTCCAATTACCATGAGAATTTTTTTGAAATCAAAATGTCACAAAAATGCTCCCCCCCCTTTAAGCTGCATATTATCTGTGGATTATATAACAAAAATTATGGTAAGAGTTTTCTCATATAAGAGAATCCTAACCTTCAAAGATCATCAGACACAGGATGATTTGTATCAAGATTGTTTCACAAAGAAAGGGGGTTTCACATAGGAACTTCAGGTGCTTCTGTTTTATCCATGAAATTAAGTAAACCTCTTGTGCAATTTTTACATTGTTTGCAGTAAAATATTAACAGGCACACCCAATTAGTCCCTTGATTATAAAAAAAAAAAAAAAAAAAAAAAAAAAAAAGATGGTAACAGTGATTAATGAATATCAGAAATTTGTTACTAGCCAGTTTGAGGTACAGGCAGTGAAATAAGAATCTGTAATCAGTGTTAGTAAATACAACACATATCACTTGATTGTTAAGTGATCCATTATTTGTTTTTCTTTAATTTATCAATTTAGATTCTAGATGAGTGCTGTCGTCAGAATAATTGGGGTGAACCTCGTTATACCCTTCTAACTTTTGATGGTGAACCACCTGACAGTAGAAAATTATATTCTTGCAAGGTAATTATTACAGCAAAGTTTTTGAGGTTTTTCCAGTATTTTTTTTTTTCAAAGGATTTTCTATGTTTCTCTTGTTGCTGGTGTAATGTTTCTGTTATCGTTTGTAGCTGCTTATTATATGTATGCGATATTCGTGGTCATTCCTTCCCACTATTTTCTCTCATGTCTTATCATCTTACTAAGCAATTTTGTATTTGACCCAGTTTAAATTTACATGTGCTAAGCAAAGTAATTGACAGCATCATTATAATTATTGTTTGCTTTCTGTGTGTGACATTGGTGTTTGTGCAGAACAGAAGCAAATATGTCAATAATTTGTAAAAAAAAAAAAAAAAAAAAAAAAAAAAAAAAGTATCCTTTTTTTTTTTTTTTTTTTTGTTGAAGGTTTAACGACCACCGTGAGCAATTCAATGGGCTATAAGCAGTCGCCCTTCCTAATTTAGGGTTACTGGTTCCAGGGAGGGAAGAGAGCCAGTGCCATAAAACAAACATAACATCCATGCCACACCGGGATTCGAACCCGAACCCTTTCTCAAACAAATGGTCGTAAGCCATCGCTTAGACCACTGCGCCACCGGGGCGGAAAAATTTATCCTTCTGTACTTCACTTTAAAATAAGGCTCTTGAAACTACTACTTTGACCATTGGTAAAAGAATCTAAAAAATATTAAAAAGCCATTGGTAGCTAATCTCAAAAGACTGAAAAAAAAGCTTCTTTATATAACTTTTATTAAAATAAATACTTTCACCATTATGAAAAAAAAAGTTTTTCAAATCCAGCTTATTGGTGTAGAAGTACTGCATCTATGGACAAGTGAACAAAAAGCAATTCTAACATAAGGACATCCTAAAGAAAGAAAAAAACCTGAAACAGGTGAGCCACCATGGTGGTGCAATGGTCTAAGCGCTGGCTTGTGACCATTCGTCTGAGAAGGGTCCAGGTTCGAATCCGGGTGAGGCATGGATGTTGTGTTTGTCTCACGATACTGGCTTTTTTCTCTTTCCTGAAACCAGTGGCCCTAAATTAGGGATGGGCAACTGCTAATAGCCCATTGAGTTGTTCATGGGAGTCGTTAAACCTTCAATAATTATATCAAAAAAAAAAAAAGTGAAACACCTTTGTAATTTGCAGAAAGCTCCACAAATTGCAATTATAATGCTGAATATAGCAAAAATACATACCACATTGATAAGCTGTGTTGCATTGATGGTGAGGAAGTTCATAGCTTTTCTGGCACCTAAAAATAAGCAAGGACAAGTGACTTTTCGAATGGTTAATAAGTTGGAGCATGAATTGTGTAAGTTTCTTTCAGAGCTGTTGCTGGAATTTATGTATGTGTGTGATGTGTCCTGATTTACTTTCATAGTTCTTGCACAGCAGGATGCATTCCTTGTAGTTCACAGCAGTGAACTAGCTCATTCAGATGACAAATCCCTTGTGTTTTACATAGCTCAGGTTAGAACTTATTTACATATGATCGGTTATAATGGGAGCAAAGGCAACACAATTTCTTTTTTTCAGTCTGTCTTGCTGTCTTATTCACCTGTGCATGTTAGCCATTCCTTCTGACTCATCCACTGTCTTGTCTCCCTTAGTCTGCTCTTGTTACTTATATTTGTAGTCACACTTCCCTTTAACTTGCAGTATTTTCACTGCTGAAATCCTTGTGCTGCCTATATACCAACCTGTTCAGTTAATTTTCCATGCCACCCAACAACTCTGACTTACTAATCCATTTGATGCCAACATCAGCTGCCATGTTATGAATTCTGATAAGCAACTACTCCTTATCAAAGTCAATCAATTACTTCTTTCCCTTAAAACCGTGTTCTTGCCTCACTTCAGTTATGCCTTCTTGACTCCTCTTTTAATACTACAAGTTTCTCATGTGTTTGCCAAAATTATTTGTTGAATTCAAACTAAATAATACATTCTCAAATCCACATCTGCTTTTGGGGAAAATATATGTCTATAATATAAATCATAACGTATGTGTGAGTATATATTAGTTATAATTCATTTGTATGCTTGAGTATGATAACACAAGAAGTGATTAAGAATCAAACTGAAACAACATGAATGATCTGTGAGCTTTTTTAAAATAATTTATTTTTCCATAGTAGTAAATTTCATCCATTATGTAAATATTTATCTGCTTTTTCAACAAATAAAATTCTAGCACATGGGAGCATGTGAATATTGCTGTTAAAGATGAATGGAGCACCATATGTGGTCATGAAGTCGGCCATGTTACTTTTCCTTAAACTGTAGTAAATCTGCAGGTTATGATGAAATCAATCCAGAATTGATTAAGCGTTTGCAGATGGTTGGGCATCCTTTAGTTATATAGGGTCATTAAAGTGTCATTGGAAACTGATTGTTTCCTGCAGACTGGTGTTAGTCAGTCATTGTGCCATTACTATAAGGGGGAACAGAAATTATTACAACTATATTCTTAATTAGTGTTATTTACAAAGTTGACAGGAGGACAGTGTGGCTTCAGGAATTGTTGAGGATACCAAGATAATATTTCATACTTAGACAGCCTTCTGAAAAGTTTCATGAAAGTGAACGAAGATTTATGTGTGATTGTTGCTTTTGAAAACACCAAGTGCTCAGGAAAGTTTTGCAGTGTTCCATAAAAGTTGTGGAGTGTAAGGAAGACTATTGAAATCACTCAAAAGCTTATATACCAATAGCCCTGCAACAGTCAGGATGAAAGGAAATACTTGGTAAGTGGTTGACATTAACTTTGTATTATAACATGGATGTAGACTATTCTTATTTTTTTGTTGAAGTGATCTACATTGGTAAGCTGCTTTAAAACAAAGCGATATAGTTTCAGACTTTGAAGTAGGTGGTTGTAACATCAATAGTTTGCTTATATGCTGATGACTTACTGAGAATTTCTAAGAGAGTAAACTGGTTACAGCATAAAATTTAGGATGAAGATAAATATTGATAAACTAAAACAACAGTTTGAAGTTGACCTTCAAAGATAATTTTCTATTACAGAGGATGAATGTAGAACAGGTAAGTTTTTAATTGTTAGGATATGATTATTGAGACTGCAAAGCTTGATGAGAATCAGACAGCAAAATTGTCAAAGCAGGGAGAGAGTGTCTCTTATCAGCTGTGTAAGATCATTTTCATCAAAAAGGATGTTAGCCAAAAAACTAGACTTGTTTTGTATGATTCAGTTTTTAGACCTAAAACATTTTTTGGAGAGAGAGAGAGAGAGAGAGAGAGCAAGAGTGTGTGTGTGTGTGTGTGTGTGTGTGTGTGTGTGTGTGTGTGTGTGTGTGTGTGTGCTTCCTTTGGGAATTAGAAACTGCAGACATGAGAGTGGTAAAGTGAATATCCAGTAGCAAAACAATATTAGTAATGCAGATATTAAAACTGAGCTGGGCATTTTTTTGGTTGAACAAAAGGTTAATGGGTATGGACTTGGGCACCAAATTGGAGGTGAAAGATATTTTATATGATTGTTTCACTTATTAGCCAAGTTCTGCTTATTTCTTAAAATTTTGACTGAGGTGCTGTAGTTGCATTACTGCAGAACATTAAAATTTATAGAACTCTGCTAACAGGCTACTCTTTCAATTTCGTTTTCTAGGTTATCATTCCTGGATTATGTGAATATAATCAGTTCTTTGTTCCAAGCAATTTGACTGCTGTCTATGAAGAAGCAAAATCTGTTGCTGCTAAGTTTATATTGAGAGGCCTTGGACTCCGAATGCAAGGTATGTTCTTTTTTAATTGAGTGACTGCCAAAAAATTTAACAGTGAGCACTTGACATCATTACTTGAATGGTATTGTGATGAACATTGGTTTTCCTTGCCGTGATGTAAAAGTTTTAATGCTTAATATTTTTTTTCAAGTATAAACTGATTTAAAATGGCTTTTAGATTAATATTATTTTGACAAATGTGACTTTTTTTGTAAAGTTGTGTGAAATGCAGAATTTTTATTAGGCATGAATGAAAGTATTCATAGCAGAGGTTATGTCAAATTAAATTTCATTGCACATGAATTGAACTACACTGATCTTTAAGAATCATACTTGATCAGGGTGCGCACGCGTGCTTGAAAACCTGGAAAGTCCTGGAAAATCATGATAACGTTTTCAAGGCCTGGAATATCCTGGAAAAACGGTATTTTTTTAATGCTGTCTTGAAAAGCCTTGAAATTTGAAATTAGTGCTTAAAAAAAATGCCCTTTTAGGAAATTGTGTTACTGACTGTTACCCCTTAATTTTTTTAAGTTTCTCTCTGTTCTCAAAGAAACCGCCGGCTACAGTGGTGTTTCGGATGTGCCCAAATCCTAATTTGGCTGGGGGGGGGAAGCACTACTTCCAGTGCAATAAAATTGGATGATTACTAGCGGGTCTGTTAGCGAAGGGGAGCTTGATGCATTCTCTAGCCCTGAGCTTGATGTCCGTCCGACAACTACTGAGAACAACAGAAGGGGGAAAGAAGAGACATTTAGCATTTGCAAGGGGTCGCGTGTTTACCAAGTCAGCTGGCATCCACCAGTGAAGAGTATGCCTGAACAACACATTCATCTGCTCCTTGTTTATTGCATTAAGACGCTTGCTTCCGGCCCACCCCTCAAGAGACTTCGGCTACTTATGATAAAAAATAAGAAAACTATCTTTGCGAATTTTTCACAAAAGTGGCTGAAATTTTTACATTACTATAATTGGATTACAGAAGCTTACTCCCAAAATTCCATTTGAATCGGTTTAAAACTTAAAAAGTTAGCATTGGAAATTTTTATTATGTGTGCCTCTTTAGAGCAGAAAGTGTGTTACCATAGCAACGGTTGATTGACAGCTGGGAGCGCTGATCCCAAGCCCTTGGTTGGGAAGAAAGCAAACACCTGTTTATCACTTCCACGGCTCAAAAGGACTAAGAGATATTTTCAGAAATCCATTTTCCGGAATTTTGAAAATAACACAGTAAAATTTTTACAGTGGTTAAAATACATCACAATAAAGTTCTAGTGCGAATTTCGCCGAATTCCGTTTGAAACTTTAGCAGATGCAAAAAAAAAAAAAATCTTCCGTTGCAAAATCGGATTCAAAAAAAAGAAACGGCAATTATAAATTACGGGAAAAGCAAGCAAATTATTTTTTTTTTAGATGCCATGGTTTTATTTAAACAGAGTGATCCTTAAATTTTGTTTCTGTGATGATATGGACTCTATTTTAATTACAAACATACATTTTTATTCAGATGTCTGAGTTACTGTTTTAATAAAAAAATCTATAATTAAAAAGTTTTCAATGGATTTAGGCGAAATTCAGCAGATAAACGTATTTTAGTAAATTGCAACGTTATGACGTAAATTTGGTCATTTTGTCGAAAATTGGGCAGCATTTTTTTTTTTTTTTTTTTTACGTTTTCTCCTATAGTTAGGGTGAAGGAGGAAGACACTTCAGTGAGCTGCAGGTGGTGATTTATGGCGATGTGCCAAATGAAAAGAAGCCGTTCCATCAGGACATTCCAGAGGTTGAGTGTGCGTGGACGCGTGCTCCTGCTGTTTGAACTTAATCGGAATGTTTTCGGGAGGGGAGAAATATCCGTTTCAGCTTTACAGCTTTCAGGCTCCTTTTTTTTTTCTTGGTAATAAATAAAAACCATAGTTGCTCCATTCACCATTGATCCATATTCGCATTTCTTGAATATAAACAGCAGACAATCGGAAACATGGTGTTGGGTGGGTCTTGATGTTCTTCATTTGTATCTGCTGAATTTTGTTCTGTGGGAATACGGAATGAGTTATACTGTGAATACATATAAAACTACATATTTTTGAGCTGAAAAAATGTCTACTTGTACACAGTAGCTAACGTGTGAACTCAGACGAAGACAATCGGACATATGGACGTCTGATTCCATAAAAAATCAACCCATTTTATTATACACGACAGGTAAAAAGAAAAAACATTACATGTTTTTAAACATTATAAAGGAAAGCGGATTTTTGAAACACCATGACTTGATGATATTAATTTCTGAAAGTTTTTTTTTTTTTCGATTTTAATTTCTGAAATCTTTTTTTTTTTTTTTTTTTAATTACAATACACTGTAACATGATACCTGTGTGCTGTATCCCTTAGTTGTATGGCAGATTTTCAGTTGGCCGATATCCGCGATCGTAAGTGGTAGTTACATTGCTATTGTTGATGATGACAAGATAAATATTGGAGTAATGTAGAATGTTGCATAACGTAAAAAAAAAATCGCCCCCCTTCGAACTTTTATGCGGTTATCATAGCTGATCAACCATTTCATTCCATGAACATCAGCGCACATTTCAATCATTTGACCATTGGGGGTCTGACGGAATTCAGCAGTGCTTAAGCGCCTAGCGCAACGAGAACATGCTAATTATGGACAGTTCTATTCCCTTCCCCCTATCATCCCTAATAATTGAGAGCGCATACTGTAGTTTCAAATATTCTGTGTATGAGCTAGTTTTCACGCTGTTCGTTATGTTTTTATTTTAGAAATTACTAACCCTTTCGAACTGTAGGTTGCAGAAACGTTTATGCTTTGGTTTTTTCCATTTGTCCGTACGATAATTCACGTAAAAGGGGTTGGATTTTGGCGAAATTTTAGTATGCTGTTAGGTACAACCTAGGAACCTACCCTGTTGAAAATGGTCGAAATTAAATTCAAAGGCATAGATATAAGAGCAGTATTCATTCTCCAAGCTTGAAGCCCTACGTCCACTCTCCAGCTGGGTAAGTATGAAAGATTTGAGACTTGGAGGAGGGGACCCAGTACAAAGTTTTGTTTCCCTCAGGCACTAAGTGTTTGTTAACATTTCCTTTCCTCTGGTTTGGAGCCCAGCTGTAAGAGGTGATGCTTTGTAACAGTCTTTTAGCACAACACTCTGTCTACTGATTGGCATACAGGTCATAAAACAGTAACTTCACTAAGTGTTGTTTCCTTGTTTTGAATGAAGACTAAATCAATGCCAAAGCATTTGCAACCCAGGCTGCCTAAAGGACAAAGCTGGGGGAGCAGGAAAGAACATAGCAGTAAGACCCCTTTTTCTTTAATTACTTAAAAATCTGCCCTATAGTAATTGGTCACATGTGTAGCCCCTTACTCAGGGGAAATTCTCAATTTTTAGTTGTGTGGTTCCTGATCTTAGATATTTTTTTGGTTTTCATTTACTGTTTCAGTTGATTTACCCATTTCCCCCCCCCATTAAATATGGGTAAGTGTACTTTTAGTGATCTTTGGCTAATAAATCCTAAATATGCTGGATGGATTAAAAAAGATGAAAGCAATTGTCATGTTGCAAAATGCATTTTTATCCATTAAAATAATAGATGTTTCGAATATGGGGCTCGACTAATACTTGGGCTCGACTTGTCACTTGTTGGAGAGACCAGGGGCTTTGGGGATCCACCATGGCACCCACTTGGTGTCATGGTTGATACCACCTTTACATCTTTCGATAAATCCTCAACCCCTGCGTCAGTGTACCAGCAGCTCTTCGCTGAGCACCGTGACCCAAATTTTGATTACACTCCTATTTTTACTGATGGCTCCAAAATGCATGGAGTCGTTGGATCCGCGGCTGTCTGTGTAGATGACGTTTCAGTAGCGCGGATCCCAGCTGAGGCCACAGTGTTTTCAGTGGAGATGCATGCTGTGTATCTCGCTCTTCTCCATGTTCAGTCGAGTTCTCATCATCGTGCTATGGTCTATACGGATTCCTTGAGTGTCTTGCAGTCTTTGTCATCTGCAGATTGCCGTGACCATCCTTTTCTCGTGAATGTAAGACAGTTACTTCGTCGTTTGCTCGGGGCCGGTTTTCAAGTTCAGTTTTGCTGGATTCCTGGGCATGTTGGAATCTCGGGTAACGAGTGTGCTGATGCGGCTGCTAGATCTGCTTCCTCTTTGGTCGTCACACCCTTGCCACTGTTTCACCGGGGGTTGGGTGGTGGGCCAGGACTTTCTGAAAATTACACTTTCTGTTTTAAACTCTATTGGTTCACCTAACCCTTTCTTTTGGGTTGGGTGGTGGGCCAGGACTTTCTGACTTCTATGATGAAACTTATTTGAAATTTGTTGCCATGTTCCTAAAATTACACTTTCTGTTTTAAACTCTATTGGTTCACCTTTCTATGATCGTCCACTCCCGAATCATTTCTTGAGGTGCATAGTGATTCCGTGGCTTATGCTTTTTGATTTAACATAACTGTACTACAATTGGATGAAATTTTCCTCAAGTCTGGAACATATTCTGTCTAGTAATTAAGATTTTCATTGCCTTCAAAAGTCACATCCCAATATGCATCCACAAGTGGCAGTCATTGGGAATGTTAAAAAGAAAAAAAAAATAATTCCCATGTATGGAAACACTTTTTATCAGAGCTAGAATCCACCTATGGGCATAACAGGCACATGCCCCATTTCAAAAAAAAAAAAAGGGGGGGGGGTTGAGTAAGTAGATAAGTGCTTTGCTTTGTCTCACGTTTCTTGTTTTCAGACATTACACTTTTTCACTTTGCAACTCCACGTTTTGTCTTACATTGGCCCGAACTTTTCAGTGATCCACACAGCAGTACTTCAGAACTGCTGTTTGTGATGCACTCTGACAGGCAAGCACCCCATCTCCCCCTTATGGGTCCTCCATGTTTTACCACCGTGTTTTTTTTGGAGGAAATAAATCTCAGAGATTTTTTTACCAGTCCTCTGTTAGACGTGCGCCCTCCCATTCTTAAATTCTGAATCTGCCCTCACTTTATTTTATAATAATTTCAGTTGTTATCAATAATAGTCTGATTACATGGAAGATAGTGCAGAATAGTGATGCAGCTAAAATGACTGATTGAATTAATCATTTTCTGATTGAGGAAAGGATTTTCTGAATAGCCTTGTGGTAATTGCATCATGATTCAATTTAGCATTATTGGGTAATTAGCCAATTAAAAACATTAAAAAGAAATGTAATGGGTAATAAAGCACACTCATCCATTTTGCATCTTTCATCATTTTTATTACTTAAAACTGAAATTGCTTTTAAAAAATAATTTGAGCATGATACTGTAAAGCGTAGTAATCATCCTGGAATTTTTTGTATATGGCCTGGAAAAGGCCTGGAAAGTCCTTGAATTTTTTCCCCCAAAAAGAGTACGAACCCTGTTGATACATTCAGTTGCAATTGTTTTTTCAACAGTCAGTTTTCTCCCATTTCATCAGACTGCATCGTGGACCTACGGCAAAATTTTGTCGAGTGGGCCTACCATTTGAATTTCAGTTTACCACTGATTTTATTGCAGAGTGGCTTTTATGGGTAAAATAAAAAAAAAAAACATCATTGAACATTGGCCAAAAGGCACAAATAGTGATTTTTACATCAAGGATATTCTAAACGTGAAATAGCATAACATTGCTCTTCAGTAGGACTGTTAAATTTAAAGATCATCAGAAAAGGAATAACCATTCAGTAGGGTTCCTACGATCCTAAAAAGTGCTTAATTTTCGCCAGAAATTCCCCAAAGTGGTTAAAAAAAGTACTTATTTTTCTTTCCTAATTGCCTACATGAAAAACAGAAATTACAATGTACTGCATACAGCTTTTTTGCTACTTGATAGCTATGTTGATGGTGACTCCTTGTGATGTCAGCAAAAAGCCTGTGGGAGAGCACGAGGCAGAAGGAGCTGTTGTCAGTGACTCATGGCGAACTTGATTTTGTAATTTTGGCTTTGGTTTTACAATTCAAGCCATGAAATAATTATGTTCAATATCCAAATGTAGATCTTGTAACTTTAACTACACTTTTATGATTTACGTTATTTTTGTTGCATGTGATTATTCTCTCATATGAAAACTTTTTGACCAGCAGAACTTTCTTTTAAATTACATAAATTCTAATTTATTACATCCACAAACTTGAATTGTATGCAACAATATTGCAAGCTTCATGAACAGACTTTAGTATGAAAAGTTAAATCATGTGTAAAACTATATTTGTGTATACAGGCACTCTTCACTTAATGACAGAGTTCCATTCCTACGACTAGGCCGTTAAGCAAGGATCTTAATTGTTTTTATTTATTCTGAATAAAGGAAACTCTAACTTAATAACTTTGTTTTAATTTGCATCTCTTACAGAACCTAAAAATGAAAGTTCATTCAGATTAATATTTTAGTAATTCCTTGTTTGAAAAGTCACAGTATCACTATAACTATTCAAAAATTTACGTGCCTACAATTACTTTAATGAGAGCAATGAGAGAAACTACCCCTACTAGAAGGTCTGTTCTCTCTGAAAAAATACATTTCTTTGCACATTTATTTCCATTTTAATATCTACGGTTGGTTTGGGCTGCTGGTGCGGCGGTTTTTTGTTGTCTTCAACTTGTTCTTTTATTTGACTGAGTTAGTATTTTATTAATCCATACTGCTGCAATGATACTTGATCCAAGAAGCACACTCACTCGCTCACTTGCACTGTGGTAGCAGGGCTGATACCATCTAGCCTCCTGATGATGACCCTGGACGGGTGAAAAGCTGCTCGGGGCAATCTACGTTGGGAACGGCAGAGGTTTGGTGCATGAATGAGAGAGTGAGATGAGTTTGTAAATAGAGGGCAATGAGATATAAGTTTGTTGTAAATAGAGGGCAATGAGATAAGTTTGTTGTAAATAATTGCATTTTGGGTTTTTAAATGTTTTTGTTAGATGTTTTGGTGTTTGTAAATAAGAAGTTAGTTTATGGTTTCTGAATGTTCACATAATTAGGTTCACTGAATAATAAGTTTTATAAGCCAATTAGACTACTGGTTAGGGTTATTCAAAGTCAGTGTAAATATAGGTTTTTAAGTAAAAAAGAGGTTTCTTAAATCAAGTATCATTGCAGCAGTATGGATTAATAAAATACTCACTCAGTCAAATAAAAGAACAAGTTGAAGACAACAAAAAACTGCTGCACCAGCAGCCCAAACCAACCGTAGATATTAAAATGGAAATAAACGTGCAAAGAAATGTATTTTTCAGAGAGAACAGACCTTCTAATAGGGGTAAGTTTCTCTCATTGCTCTCATTATAATATTTTAGTCTTCAAAGTGTGGTTGTGTTTCGAGGTCGTCGGAGTTATCAGTAACTGTAGAGTGCTCGGGTAAGGGAGATGACAGCAAGGAAATGAAAGTACTTGCCCTGGGTGTAACTTTTGAGAAGGATCTCGTTAGTGTTATCTGCTTTGTAGGTTACTTTTTCATAAATTTCATGATGGCATTGTAAAAGTTCATTCATTTGCTGTTCCACTTTCATGAACCGTTCAACATTCAGATCCATACCCTCCAATTCTGATAGCCACATTCAAGAATACACCAGCTAACCTCTTTTGAACTTCTTTTGTATTTCTTCCAAGTGCTGCTATGCTTCTAACTATTAAATCTTTGTTAGATAGCTCTGCCTTGACATGTTCCACTAATTCTTCAATATCTTCCACTTCAACATCTAAATTAAGCAAGTTCCACGTATAATATCAATATGCTCGTCTTTGTCAAACCCTTTAAAAATTTTCACGAAACTTTATAGGCTTTTTTTCCATATGCCTAGCATACACTTTTCTGTCACTCTCTCTCAAGCTGATTAAATGTATGATTTCCAAAAATCATGAAGGGTTACTTCATCACTTTCTGTTGCTGCTACAGCTTTGGAAAAAGTTGTGCGCAAATAGTATGCTTTGAATGTATCTATAGCCCCCCTGGTCTATTGGCTGTAGGATAGCAGTTATGTTTTTAGGCAGATACACTACCTTTACATTCGGGTGTAAATCATCAAGATGTTGGGGGTAGCCTGGGACATTATAAAGCAGGAGGATAATTTTAAAGGGAATGCCCTTTTTTCCAGACAATGCTTGACTGAGGGTATAAAGCAGTTGATGAACCAATCCTCAAATAAAGCTTGTGTCATCCATGCCTGTAAATGGGCAGTGTGTGCTTACTAACCTCCTTCGATGAGGAACGGCTTTAACTTGAACCCAGCAACATTTCCTCCCAACAACAATGTGACCCTTTCTTTAAAAGCCTTGAAACTGGGCATCGTTTTAGCTGCTTTGTGTATTTAGGACCTTTTAGGGCATTTTTTTTCAAAAAAGTCCAGTTTCATCCACAGGGAAGTAGCTGCCTTTCTTGATAATTTCATCAAATTGGTCAACAAATTTTTCTGCTGTTTCTATGTCTGTGCTTGCCGCCTCACCACTGATACTCCGATTATGCAGGTTGAATCTCCGTTGAAACCATCTATGGCTTGCTGTAAAAGTCTCAAAGATTCTGCTTGGCTTGAATTATTAAAACTCTCATTGGCATTCTTTTTTGTATCTGGTCATCAAACCAGATCGCCAGTAATTTCTTCATTTCATGACCGAGGCCTTTCTGCTACGTAGTTATTATGGCTTTAAATCCTGTCTATGCTTTCACTGCCTCTTATCTTTATCCTTCAAGATCGTTGAAGCAGTCGAGTGCGCCAAGTTACGTGCTATTGCTTTAACTTTTATTACCAGCTTCATAGTTGTTTATGATCTTCATTTTCACCCACATCTTATACTATGGGGTGCATAATAAAGTTACAAATTTATAAACAAAATATGTAGTCTAGGAGATTACGAATGATTCGTGTAGTGAACACTGATGGACTGTGGGAACTAGACTGCTGGAAGATGTGGCCCGTGTTAGCAATGCAGGAACATTAAGGAGCGCAAGAAACTCGTAACAAGAGAAAAAAAGGATTTTCTCGTGGTTCCACTCTCTGAGAAAGAACTGAGTGCGTGCATCATCATCCAGAAAAACACTGGTGACCAACTTTTGAGTGAGAGACTCTCAACTTCGCCTTCTTGGTGAAAGCTTGTGCGTGCAGCCAGACATGAACAAAAATGTCCTAACAAGCAAAATGAAGTGGCTGTTTGTTTGTTTTTTATAACGGTTACCAATAAATCTTCAGTGAAGTGCCATCATTCTGCAATTCAGCAAATCAATGCCCAAATTAAGTTCACTCACCCACCTGTCATTGTGATTACTGCTATGTGTTGTATTACGTTTATCCTTCTCAGCATGAGAAAGGGGATTCTCCACGCTGGAGAGCTGGTCATGAGTCCGAGCAGTCATTAAACAGACGTCATTAAGTAAGGAGTGCCTGTATATTATTTTTGCATGTGCAATTCGTAGGGTCCTTAAAATGTGCTTATATTTTTCATGAGAAAATGAATGGGAACCCTGTCCAAGGAAAATGATGTTTTGAGGTAGTCGTGCATCCTCCAAGAAGTTTTTGCAAGGTGAAGTGTCTCTGCATTTTATGGGGGTTAATGTCACTTTTTCAAGACATTTGATGAAAGTCTTACAAACCTGCAATGACTACCATTGTGAAAAAGAAGAGATTTGAGTTCACTAGGAGACAATCTCGGACTGCTGAAAAGTGGAGTGAAGTTTTATTTTTCAAGAAGATCAGCCTTGCAAATATTTGTAGCATGTACACAACACGTCAAATGTTTCAAAGAAAAGAAAAGAAATTTAATGAGAAATGCAAAGTTGCTACCATGAAACATGCTCCAAGCCAGGTAGACATGCAGTGCTATGTCTAAATCTGGTACTGCTGCTGTATACTTCCTGCTGCCCAACACCACCATGAAAGGACCTGTATGTGGAAATGCTGACACTTTGCATGATAGTGAAGGACTTTCTGACAAAGATGAAAACCATTGTGCTGGAGTGACCAGATAGCATACCAGAATTAAATCTCGTGAGGAATCTTTTAGTTGTTTTGAAAGATAGGTCGCAGGAAATAAGGTATGTTTAGTATAAAAAAAATACCAGCGAGTACTGCAATTTCCTCATATTCAGGCAGCGATCCCCATACAAAGTACTAAATTTGAATAACTTTAAGCCTTTTTTGTTAAAAGTAAATATATTCTGTGTATGTTCTTTAAATAATCCGGTGAAAACTAAAATAAAAAATGATAGGTGGTAACACCTATAAAGTCTCACAGTAGTCTATCTGTCTAGAACAATGAGGGCTGTTGCACATAGATTTAGGAAGAATGAAATTGGTGAACAAAGGTCAGAATATGGTCCCTTTGTTTTATACTGAGAATAAGTCACATAGTAAATCATAACTGCTCTAACATACTTATTTAATTATTATATTTGCACTTTTAAGGTATTAACCTCTTGCAAAGTGCGCATAGTTTACGTGCAATTCATAAATGAAAAAACCATTAGAAAGTACCAATCACTCACCCTAAAGATCATGGTAACCTCCAATGTCAACACACTTCACAACACGTCAATCATCGTGATGTAACTGGGCTTCCAAGGTTTACAGACATCTTGCTTACGCTTCTTACTTCCGGGTGTGAAACATCGTTTTTTTTTTTTTTGTTTTTTTTTTTTCTTTAGCCTTATGAGATGTTACTATCAAGCTTGTCAATTCCATAAAAAATCACACATACTACTCATTCATACAATTCAAGTAAAAACTATGTACATAACCTTACATTCATAGGTGGTTAAACCTTAGTCAACTGTAATTATCAAACTGCTCCTTCTGTTTCACAACCCCTGCCACTCCCACTGCAAGTGTCACACTCATTCAGCCCCTCACATCCAATCCTCTAGTACTTTCAACAGGCCTCTGTCATCTTCAGGAGGCAGGTGTGTCTCACCTGCCTACCACAGCTCAAGTGAGCAGAGCCATCGAGGCTCTGATCAAGTGAGCACAGCTCACGTGTATGACGAGAAGTGGAGCAGTCAGCCATCTGTTGTCAATGACGATTTGGTGTGTGTGGTTGATGTAAAAGTTCCTAAGGACAAACATTTCACAATTTTAGCACTTTCTTTGCATTTCCCACAAATTTCAAGGACTATTCTTTATGAAATTGTGACAGAATATTTGGGGTTTTGGAAATTGTGCTCATGCTACATGCTGAAGATGCTCTCAGAGGAGCACAAAAGCAAGCAAGCTGGCTGGCAGTGCATTGACCTTTCTCACACAATATAGTGAGTGAGGTGATGAGTACTTGAGCCATATCATCACAAGTGACGATATATGGTTGGATAACCATGTGACTTCAAAATCGAGGCAGCAGTCCATGGAGTAGTGGCAGACCTCATCGCCGAAAAGAAAGAAATTCAAGCTGCAAGACCATGTGCACAGTTTCTTGGGATGAGCAAGGAGTTTCGCTTGTTGAATTTTTGCCTAAAGGTAAAACTGTAAACTCATCAGCCTAGTGTGAGACCTGGAGAAACTGTCACACAATCCAGAAAATATAAGGTGTGGCATGATTACTAGCAGCGTTGTTTTGCTTCATGATAACACTCACCCTCACTGTGTCATTTGGCTGGAAACAAATGGATCAACCTTCCCTTAGCCCAGACATGTCACCTATTTGCATGTGAAGAAGTTCCTTGTTGGTCAGCATTTCTTTAACAATGATGAAGTCAAAGGAGCAGTGCAGAAGTGGCTGTATTCACAAGCAGCCTCATTCAATTAGGACGGGATACGAAAACTGGAGCTCTATTTTGATAAATGCCTCAATATTGGCAGAAACTATGTAGGACAGTAGTTTTAAGGTGTGGCAAATCAGATATAAATGACATCTTTTTGCAAATACAGTTCATTTAACTTAATCGCCAAATGGTACTTTCTGAATATGCAGATATACCTAACACTTCTATCAAACCATCATTTTCAGAAGTTCTGTAAGCAATTGACCATCAATCTTCCATTTTAATGAACCATCCATACACAATCATTGTAAGTTCTTTTAGGTTCTGATAACATGCATCATTTGGAAGAAAGATAGGTCAGTTTACTGTATATATTTTTTTAATTGATAAAGGCTTGCAGATATAAATTACCATAAAATATTTCTTGCTAGGACATAATTATCTGTATTCATCATTTGTGTGAAACTCAAGCACTTCCATTTTTCTTTCTCCACAAAAGGCTTTTGATTTTCTATCAGCATACCATATTTCCTTGTTTATTTAATATAACCAAATGTTCACTTACTCTGTTGTACCCAAGTTGCCAGGACCCTCACCATGAAGCATCATTTAGTCCTTCATTCTTTGCTATTGGCTGTATATGTTTGTAAATATATACATATTTTCTGCAGAATTTTTTTTTTTTTTTTTTTTGCATCTTCATTGTTTTGGGTCACCCCCATGAAGAAACCTAAGGTGCACCACTTTCATATCTTTATATTTATTGTAGGTAGTAAACTCAATATCGTAACTTAAACTATTGTATTTCTCTTCCTATAAGCTGTATTCAACATCAAAAGTACCAATTTGTTCTTCAACATTTATGAGATTTCGTTTTATTATTTTGGACATGTGCTGTACTTTTTTTCTCGATATTTATATATCTGAACTTAATTTGCTTAAGGGGGATTCCCACAAGTTTGATTACCTCTGTTGGCTTTAACATTGTGGGAAGTCAAGGAATGGTGGAAGGTGAGAGATCAAAAGGGAAAAGCATATAAATCTCATAAAATAAAAAAATATCATCTGTATCTGTAAAAAAAAGTCGTGCTATCAATTGAGAATCTATATAATCCATTTAAGAGTGATAATTTTGCTTTAAAATTGATGTCATTTCTTTGTAAATTTCAAATTGCTGAGCCAGTGTCACCTTATTATACACTGGCATGCAAAAATTAAGGATGAGACAGTTTTTCGAATGTAACGTCGTGCAGAAGCGCTCTACATCGACTCAAATCATACCATAAGATCCCCAAGATGTAAGAACATGGGACAAGTGAGCAAAACCGTCCAAACAAGGAATCCAAAGGATACAAAGGCACTTTATTAAAAAGGTAACTTCGAGCACAACTGGACAGAAGACAGAAACGTCCATGTGAGAGGCGGCTGCCAAGAAAAATCCAGTCTTTAGTAGGGGATATGATCACCCCTTACTGCGTTGCAGGATTTACAACGTCTGTCCATGCTGAGGCATCGCGGCCCATTCCTCTTGTAGCGGCAATAGCAGCTGCAGAATCGTTGCTGGCGGTCGGTTATGTGCTGCCATGCATCTCCCGAGAAGATCCCACACGTGTTCGATTAGATTTAGGTCCGGGGACCTTGCGGGCCAATCCATGTGTTGAATATCTTTACTCTCCAACAGCTCTGCGATGAGGTGTAGCATTGTAATCCATGAAGAGGAACTCAGGACCCCCAGCACCTCTAAACAGGCGCACGTGAGGCAGGAGAACCTCTGTACAATAGCGGACACCAGTTACTGAACCTCCTTGGAAGATGTGGAGGTCAGTACGGCTACCAAGCATGATCCCGCCCCAAACGAGAACTCCGCCACCTCCAAACCTGTCCCTTTCGATGATGTTGGAGGGTGTGATTGCGTGTTCCCTGCTCTCTCCAGATGTGTATACGTCCAGAATCGCCCGTCAGACTAAATCGGCTCTCATCCGTAGAGAGAACTCTACCCCATTGCTGATGTGTTCAGTTCTTGTGTTCCTGGCACCACAGGAACCGTTTGTCTCCGATAAGCAGGCGTTAATGACACACACCGTACTGGTCGTCGTGCAAATAGACAGACCACCTTTGTGCAGCCTCCTGGCCACGGCAAAACGCGATAACGGACGTCCAGTTGTCTGTTGCATGTGCCTTGCGATTTCTCCCGCTGTCTGCCGTCTGTCTCTTCTTGCCTGTAGAACAATATACCAGTCGTCCGCTGCCATGGTTGCTCGTAAACAACCACTACTAAACTCTCGGACAGCTGTTCCTGTCGTTTGAAATGCTCTCCAAGCTCATGAAACGATGCTGTGAGCAATCCCAAACTGCTCTGCCACACTAGTCATGCTTTGACCTTCTTCCAACTTCCCAATGACGCGACCTCGGGTAAAGTCATCCAGATGTCATCTACTGGATTGCCTGTTGGCCATATCACACGGTGGCAGCAGCTCGACGTCGTTCAAACCGATGTACACCGTGCAATAGCTTTCACTGAATTGCTGAGCATACACTGCCCGTGGGCTTTATGCCCCTCCCCCTCATGCTGCATATATGCGCATGCCCTACTGTACCGGACCCTAGTCTATCTCCTGAGTGGTCTTCCGTTCCGTTCTGCCTGCTCGTTCCGCTGTTATGCAGATTTCTCCTCTTCGTCCTTAATTTTTGCACACCAGTGTTTATGAAGATGTTCATCATTTCTTATGAAGTTTCATTAGTAGCTCTATTAAGTCAAATATTTTGAAGAAGTTATCTGTTGACCTTGCCACAAACAAAAATTTAATGTTGCCGAAATATGTAGATGTTGAATATCCGTGTAAGTGCCATTTGTCAAAAGTTTCATCTTCAGTGCTGCAAGTCGGTTGTTTTTATGGTCAGAAAACTTGAAGAAAAATTGTTCGTGGTTTATCATCACCAGATCCGCCGCCCCGGTGGCGCAGTGGTCTAAGGCGCTGGCCTCTGATCATTCGTCCGTAAGGGGTCCGGGTTCGAATCCCGGTGAGGCATGGATGTTGTGTTTGTCTTACGGCACTGGTTCTCTCCCTTCCCTGGAACCAGTGACCCTAAATTAGGGACGGGCGACTGCTTATAGCCCATTGAGTTGCTCACGGTGGTCGTTAAACCTCCAATCAAAAAAAAAAAAAAAAAAAAATCACCAGATCCCAATATTATAAAAACTTCCCCCAAAATTTCTACTTTGCGTGCTTTTGGGCAAATCTGTGATGATGCTGCAGAAAATTCTAAAAAGAATACCATAGTCTTTGCAAGTGTACCAAAACTCACTTTAAAGAACTGTTTTGTAGCATACAACTCAACAGATTGTACAGTGAATTTCTGGCAAGAGAAAGGAAACTATAAAAAATCTGTGTGAAACATTTAAATTGTGCTTCGTTTTATCTCGTGATAATGCAGTGGTAGAAAGCGGATTTTCCATTAATAAGCAGCAGAGATTTTCAAAGCACCAGAGAGGCGCGTCCGGCTGTCTGCCAGCCAGCCAGCCGGATGCGCCTCTCTGCTGCTTTGTTATGCCATTTCGCTGAGTGTGTCTTTACAATATGGTTGTTGATAGTGAGTGCTCGTGGCTGTTCATGCAAAAATATATCTGTATACTCTGGAGGAGCGAGTGTTTATTGTTCACATTTATTGGAAAACAGAATCGATAGTCTTGTCAACAGCAACTCCTGGAGAGGTTTGCAGGCAGGCATCCACCAAGCAAGTCGGAAACCAAGGGGACTTTATTAGACAACCATGCAGGAGGTCGTCCACATGTCCAAGGAAATGATCCAGAATGTAAAGGGCCGCCTACTTGCGCCTCCCAGGAAGTTTCTTCACCGACTGTCACTGGAAACAGGGTTGTCCAAAAGCACTTGTCAACATGCTGTGAAAAAGCGAAGCTTCGTGTGTACCGTATCTCCGTGGTCCACGAACTGAAAGAGCTTGGCCATGTGAAATGAGTGGCATACTGTTTATGATTTCAGATAAATCTGGGCATTCTGGACTACACGTGATTTCACCTGTCCGGATACTTCAATTCTCAAAATTCCCAATGCGATACATGAAGAACCCCTTCATTCACAGAAAATTGGTGTTTGGTCTGGGATGACCCGGCGCCGCATAATGAGTCCCATCTTCTTCGATATAACCATCACAACAGCTGCATATATGGAAACCTTCAACATCTTTGTAAATCAATTGGACTACGAACTCGCCATTGGATATTACCAGATGGAGCAACATCACACACACCAGTATGGCCACCATGCTCCCCCGATCTGACTCCTCTTGATTACTTTTTATGGGGATATCTAAAAGGGGAGAGTTTACCAAAAGAAACCGCAAACCATAGATGCCTCGAAAGCAGACATCAGTGAAGAAATTCGGGCAATGACGGCGGACATACTGGCAAGGACTTTACACAGTGTGGTGCACCGGGTTTAATGGTGGCCACTTCCAGCACATGTTGTGATGTCATCACATTTCACACGAAATGAGGTAAGTCCACTTCAAATTTTGTTGCAATATCTTCATTGGGGTTATTATTATTAAAGAAATGCAGTGTTCGGTAGCAAGTGGGACACCCTGTATAAATATCCCATTTTGCATATTGAATTATACAGATATGTGCTTGAGCATTGCAATTAACAAAGTAGAACTGTCTTTGGGATTACGAGAAACTTCTTGACTTCCATGATTAAAATTTACCCCAAAATAATGAAATATCTCCCAGACACCTGCATCTGGGTTGGCAAGGTAATTTACTCGTTACATATATTACTCGTAATATACAGGTAATTTACTTGGCGTAGAAAATCAGTTTTTTATGCAGACGTAAAAAACTAATTTTCTTTTATGTGTGTGTATATATAATATAAAAACCACTTTAATTATATTACATTTTAAACTTCAAATTTCTTGTATATTTCACTACGAAATCATTATTCTCTTAAGATTGTTCATTCAACTCAGCCACCTATAACAGATTTCTTTTTAGAAATTATAATGTATCTGTTCTTTCTTGTATATTAAAAATGGAGAAAATAATCTACCTCTTGCACTAGCATCGATAAAAATCACAATGTATATTGAATAGAATTCAAGATTTTATTAACAGCTTCAAATTTGTCAAGTATATTTTCATATTTATGTTATTCTATAAAATAAACAATTTTATGTTCAGTTTGTTCACCAAAGATAATATTTTGACATGAATGTCTATGGCATGTATATAATGCAAAATATTGTACATTTTCATTTAATAATATTTGTGTTTTACATGTTATCCAGGTCTACACTCCAAAATCATAATTTTACCCTTTTAAAACTCTAAACGTTTTTCATATTGATTGTGCTATACTTATACCCTTAAAGGAAAAACTGTAGATTTGACAAAACATTAAATGTAACTCTTTAAATGTTTATAATTGTCACTCTCAGTTATCACACACCCTTAATCACACTAATAATCCTCACTGTTATGATCTTGCAACTTAAGAGTATAATATACTTGAACCAATTTCTTCGAACGTTCGAAGCTGAGCCTGTTTCTTGTGGTATTGTGGACATAAGAGAAAAGTCTTTCAAGTTGGGCTGAAGTTGCTGGGATGTTGATTAACTTCAAAGAAACTGCTGACAACTCCTTATGGTGCCGACTGGCAAAGTACCAGAATGTCCATGGTGATTTAACATCCTTCTTCATAAGCGCTCCAAACTTTCCAGGTTTTTTCCCGATACTGTTGAAAACTGGTTATCCCCAAGGGGTTGAGGTTCTCTAAAATGAACTCCTCTACTTGATCATGATGTTTCTAATTCATTTTATGCCCCTGGTACACAGGATGGAGAACATTGGCTGCAAGGCTGTATGTATTTAGTGATTGGTTTCTCCTTTTTTCTACATGTGGCATGAGATCCTTATGGTCCTTGGGTAGACAGACGTAAGTCCATCCACAATTCAACTACATCTGCAGCAGTTGCTTTTTTTTTTTTTTTTTTTTTTTTGTGGCATATATTTATTAGCTGACTTACTGGATTAAGCACTATGATTGTATCGGCAACTTCTTTGAGAAAGGCACTATCATAGAGGAGGGACTTAATTTGAGAAGACAATTTCTCAGCTTTATCAATGGCACCAACTTTCTTCATTGCACTTAGATTGTTAGTCAAAGACAAACAGACATCCCTCTGAGAACACCAGTGAGTGTCTGCAGCAAGGCATACTTTAGAGCCACCATTTTCTGTCGGTTCATGTTCTCGATCAGGGTGCTTAAAAGACCACAACACCATGTTCACATGACATACAATGTTTTTCGAGAGAAGATCCTTAGCTAGAAGATTTCCAGTACATTGCAGGCAGAATGCCACAGACTGTGATTTTTACCCATTTTAACCATGTTACTGGTGTTGTTGGAAACTGCACAATTAATATTTACACTGTATCGTTCTTTAGCTAGCTTTTTTGATTCACTGACCACATCACAAAGTGCTTCACCTGTTTCTGGTGAACCAGACATGTCAAAAGCATCAAGAAAAAAACTTTTCCACTACTTCCACAGGGATTGTGAAGAAGTGTTACAACATTTTTTGTGTTGTTCAATTCATTTTTCCAACAGTCTATGAGCAAAATGAAGTCTGTGTCAGCAGCACTGATGGTGATCTTAGTAAATTCGTCCAGAAGTTTATCAGAAAGGTCTTTTCTTGTTGGTGGTTTATAGACAGGCCGCATTTTTTGACAGAACTGTTTAAAATGCACCAATTCTACCACACTAAATGGGATGTTGCAACCATAGAAAACCTTGGCAATAGCAAGATCTATTTCCTGCTTTGTGGAGGCATTCATCCTGTTAAAAAAATCGGTTATCTGTTGTTTTAACCATGGAAGGTTTAGAACTTAGTGATGGGTGATTCAAGGTAGAAACTGAGGAGGGTACACTCGTCACCACGAGCACGGTTGAGCAGGAACTGGGTCTTGCAACTTGAACCAGAGAATCGTCAATGTCTATAGACATTTCTGAGTCCGATCGATGCACAGTAGAACTGGAACTCGCCGATGGTGGTGGTGGCGGCAGTGGTTCAGGAACTTTGGCAGAAATCCGGGCGCAGACCTTCCTGTGGGCTTTGCAGACTCTCCCTTGCTGTATTCTTGATAGTTAATCCACATTCACAACACTTGGCACAGTTCTTGTGTTCCACTTTAAAGTGTAATAAATTAGAGTTCCTTGTACACATTATGAAGAGGTCGACCGCCGCGATTCATAGTGGGAAGAGTCTTCAATTAGAATGTTGAGCCTGGAAAAAAAGTGTTTAATAAGAACGCTCTCAGCTTTGAACTGAAGCCAACACTAAAATCTTCCACATTTAAATAACAGAAAACATGTGTAGTTTGCATAGTTATAGTGTTGTCAACGAGAAGTTGGCAACACTTTGTCGGCGTCCGGTGCTGTCGAACTTCTGCGTCTGCCTAGCAGTGAATCACTGTAGAGACAGGAGCAGCCAGCCAGCAGCACGCGCATGGCTATCAAAGGTGAGCTGCGCGGCAACGTCTCATTTTGATTGTTCCTATCGTCTCGTTTCACTTTAAACTACACAGCGGCATGGCTTCTGACTTCCTTTGCAGAAAATAATATTTTAAAGTGGGCCCCAAACTAATTATCGTAAAGCAGATTTCCTCTTGTGAATATGAAGGCTAGGGGGAAAAAAATATGACGTTATACTGATGTGTATGTGGTATCCTGGTGGTATGTCACATGGACGAGGCGGACCACCAGGATACCACATACTGTTCCAATAAGATCATATAAAAATATCAAAGGGTATCTTAGTTTTTAAAGGATCTCCGTTTTTTGTGGTATTCGTATATAGCAAGTTAATTAACAGCACAAAGCCATGTTTTTTTGTTGTTTTTTTATTACGTATTTTTTTTCTTTTCTTTTTTTACGCGTCACTTAGAAAACTTTTTTTTTTATACGTAATTGCACAACCCTGACCTGCATATGATATACATATTTAATGGCTTAATTTATGTGTTAGGGCACAATTGAACAACTTAGGCAAATGTAAATAGACAAAGTCATCGCTCTTTTCACGTTTTTCTTTAACACGTACCAACCGAAAAATTGTATTTTGACATCGCTGGGATCGAACACCAGATCTCTCGATAACTAGCCGAGTGTGTTCGCCTTACGCTACAGTGCCGACAATCCACAGCTCTTTGTGTTTATCTGTCAGCATCTGACTTCACAAATCCGTAGGGATGGGCACAGCAACTGAGACGTCTCCATCTCGTGGTGCTGAATGGCACAAGCTATTTAATTATAGTTAATAAATTCAAAGGGCGAGAGAAATAGTGAAAATCTTCCAAATACGTGAAGACAATGTAAATAGACAAAGTCATTAATTAACACACAGCAACCGAAAAATACAATTTTTGAACCCCCATGTTAATTAATGACTGTCTATTTACATTGTCTCCACGTATTTGGGAGATTTTCACCATTTCTCTCACCCTTTGGATTTATTATCTATAATTAAATAGTTTGTGCCATTAATCCCCACGAGATGGAGACTTCTCAGTTGCTGAGCCCATCCCTACGGATTTGTGAAGTCAGATGCTGACAGATAAACACACATAGCGCTGTGGATTGTTAGCACTGTAGTGTAAGGTGAACACACTCTGCTAGTTATGGAGATCTGGGGTACAATCCCGGTGGTGTCGAAATACAATTTTTTGGTTGCTGTGTGTTAAAGAAAAACTTGGAAAGAACGGTGATTTTGTCTATTTACCTTGTCTCCACGCATTTGGAAGATTTTCACCAACTTGGGCAAATCCATGCCATTAGTGTTTTCCACATTTGATTTTGACTTGGTTCTTTTATCACCTGTAATGTCATCAGCAATTAATCTAGTAATTGTTATGCTTAAAAACTTGTATTTTAATTCGAAAAGCCTTTCAGCACGATAAGATATATTTAATAGTACAGTCTGTACTAAAAAATAGACATTTATAAAGCACAACAACTTGGCATCACTCGATGTTGTCTCTTTGTACTCCAATGTGCCGATTGGAGATGTACACTCCATTATTGAGAACCGTCTATTGGCTTTGAATTCTTATGCTATTAATGAAATCCAAGCAATTATAAATGCTCTACGTTTTGTACAGAAACACACATTCTTCCGGTATGAAGGAACCATTTACCGCCAGACTGGAGGTGCGCCGATGGGTTCCCCACTTTCAGGGGTGCTCGCTGAATTGTTAATGCAAGACCTAGAAAACAATGTTTTACAATATTTCCAACTTAAGCCTGATCTCTACATTAGATATGTAGACGACATACTTGTTTTCTGGCCGCATCATAAAAACAAAATTGAAGAGTTTGCTAAAGAGCTCTCAAAACATTACAGTTCCATAAATTTTACCATTGAGCATGAAAATGATAATACTCTTCCATTCTTGGACATATTACTAAAAAGACACCCAGATACCAATTGTTTATCCTATTCAGTGTACAGAAAGCCTGAAACACAATCTGCTATTATTCCGCATAATTCATCGCACCCAAGAAAACAAAAACTAGGAGCTATAGAGTACATGGTCCGAAGAGCCTTCACCCACTCCTCCAATATCCAGGCTAGAAGAAATGAGTTAAATCATATCCAGATGATTACGATGGCGCATGGCTACCATAAAACGATCGTTGAAAAAATTGCTCGATCAGTGAAATGTCTACACAAAAGTACCTTACAAAGGGAAACCAGAATTACAAAATATGTTGGCACTATGGACTATATACCTGAAGTCACTACAATACTAAAGAACATATGCAAAAAACACCACATTGCGTTTGGTGAAAGTACGAAAAGTATTCAAGCCATCGTGCAAAAAGCCCGTGACCAAGTTTCCACACTCAACAGACATGGGGTTTACAAAATACCCTTAATTCCTATTGACCCAGAAGATCCAGCAATTGCATATATTGGATCCACTGCACGCCCATTGCGAACAAGAATATATGAGCACAAGTACTCAATTACTAATAACTCTGATGCTACCTCTCTTGCACGATTAGTTAATAGAGGTATCTACCGACCAGACTGGACCAATGCCAGTGTGCTGATCTCAAATCGTACAAAGTGATCTCTACGATTCGCTGAGAGTTTATGTATATTATCGCACAACTCTGACTGCTGTAATGAAGAAACTCCACGTTTCGTTCCAGTGCCTTGGGCCATGTTAATGCGGCCAGAACAGCATACTCCTATCCAGCAACATTTAACTCCTAATAATTCATTTACAGTTTGACGAATAATGTCAACTTATTAATTATCCTCTGTGTATATATTTTCTTCGCATATGTAATAGCAATTCATAGTATCATTTGTTGAAACCCTTTAACGCATGACAAAACTTCTACTATATTTAATGTAAACATCGTTATTGTTATCACGTGCTCGCGTAATTTGAAAATGCTTCTTGCTTTTATCCGTTGTTTTGTTTATGTATATTGAAATACCTGACGATGGAGCACATGGTGCTTTGAAAGATCTTGTAAGTTGTTGTGCTTTATAAATGTCTATTTTTTAGTACAGACTGTACTATTAAATATATCTTATCGTGCTGAAAGGCTTTTCGAATTAAAATATTGTTTAGCGCACGAAGAATCCTTATTAAAGTTAAAAACTTGTACTTAGGCATAACATTTGACAAAAGTAATATGGATTATTATATATAAATCAAGTGCAGTAAATTATAGACGCACATGTTTTCAATGTTCAGGGAAATTGACTTGTTTTCCGTACGAACCCTTAAGTGATCGTATTTATGCAGTTGTATGTTTTTATAATAGAATAATGTTTGTAATATCCTTAGATTCACTATAATAAGCACTTTTGTGACAACTTTTCAGTAAAATGTCCCACACTGAACACTCCAGGTTGAAATAAAACACTTTAAATATGTACAGTTATTTATGGTAACAATAGGTTCATATTCTTCACTTCTGCATTGACATATTGAAGGCACAGCCAGTAATTGAAGTGACAGCTAATGATTCTATATCATGGGTGGTGGACCAACTTCTCAGTGTTCAAAACAGGAGAAAAAACCCATAGGAATTATATATGCAAGTACTTGTACAAATTGTCAATCTGCTGCTTAATGGTCTGTTCTATAACTTTCTGCTTTCAGAATATCTCCTCCAAGTCACTCCAGCATGCTTTCAAATTTCATCCACCCATCTTCTGGGTCTTCTTTCCTATGATGAAATCCAATCTAATATCTCAATTGTTTAACAGTAGTCAGTTCTTCTAGCAATATTCCAGCCGCATTGCTATTTGAGAACTCTTCAACTACCTCCTTTAAAGTGAAAAACACAACAGTGAGTTAACTTTTCAACTCATTTGTGCAAAATCAATTCTTAAAGTTGTACTTGAAGTGTTTTCTAGAAAACTGAAATGTGGTGATGATCTTCAGGAAATCTTCATTAAAAAAAAAAAAAAAAAAACACAACGTGAACACAAATTTTTTTTAATGTTTCGTAGGAAGTGTTTAAATTTCATATAGACCACAGAAAATTGCAATTTCCAAAACCACCTGAAATTCATTTCTGGACAAATTTTGAGAATTCACAGAATTTAAATTATTTATAAAAACAAAGATTTTTCTGGAAATAATAGCAGTAACACAAACATTTTGACATTTTTTTTAACACTACTACAAAATTCTGATAAGATTTTTTTACCAGGGAAAGGGACAAAATACCCTTGCAAGACTAACACAATGCAAAATCTCATTGGAAGATAGGATAGAAAAAACATAAATCATCAATATGAAACTGGAATATTTAGTTTAATACAAAAGATTTTGCAATATAATATTTTACTAAGTACAGGTTGTTAATAAATGGTGGGAACACTTTCAGTTATTTCTTGCACAAAGTACAGTATTAATGTCATATACATATCTTGTAAAAGAGAAAATGTAAAGTTTTTTTTTTTTTTTTTTTTTTTGCATTGCTTCACAACAATTCAATGTGGTAGCCACATGTGACACTGTAATTGAACTCTTGCTATATATACCCTGTGTGACCATGGTGGTAGCTTCTTCAGTTTTAGTTCCTGCATGCCACATGGCAAATGTGGTACATAGACACAATCATTTATGTAGCCTCACAAAAAGAAATCACACCAAGTTAAGTCTGGTAATCTCTGTGGCCATTTCAAGAGAAACATTTGTCTTTCTCCAGCATGTCCAATCCAGCGCTTGTATAGCTCAGTGTTAAGGTATGCCCGAACGTCATTATGGAGGGGGCCTTGTCTTGCTGGTAAATAAAGTCTTCACTATCTTCCTAAACCTGATGCATCAACCACTGCTACAGCATATTGAGGTAGGAGTGCCCAGTTACAGTGTCCTTAGCAAAGGAGAAAGGTTCGTACAGTTTTTGGAGTGACAAGGTGGCAAATCATGCTCATGTTCAATTATCTCTGCAGGTGCAGGTTTCTGGGTCCTCAGATTCGACAATTGTGTCATTGACCTACCCATTGATGTGAAATGTGGCCTCATTGCTAAACACTATGTGATTAAAGAATCCACGTTTTTCTGTCAGTCCTTGTAGTTCACAAAAAAATTGGAAACACTTCTCTTTGTCATCTTCCTTTAACATAAGCACCAACTGCAATTTATATGGCTTCATAGAAATTTTTTACGAAGAACTTTCCACACTGTCGTGGTTGGCATATGTAGCTCCCACAGTGTATGCCATACTGATTTATTGGAGCTCCTTGTGAAAGTCTCTCTGACTCTGGACAACTTTCATGTTTTCTCTTTCGCATGGTATAGATTAAATTGTATCTCGCTTACTCCATGTGCAATAAATTATTGAGAGTGCCACTACCATTTATAAATTGTATCTTTGCAGATCATAATTTTTTTTCAATATTTTAAAAATATGCCACAATATGCTTTGGAATGCATTTAAATATATTATATTGCTGCTTGTTATTTTAAAGTACTTACAATGTTGTCTTTTTTTTTCCCCCCTTTTCATAACCTTTGACAGGACTCTATAAGTGACCATGGCTGGAACTCATAGTGCCTAAAAGATTCATGATACAAAAAAAGAAACGTGCTTTTGAATGAAGTCTTTGTGAATATCATTGTCATTCATTTGTTTCCTTAAATGCTGTTTTTGTGTGTGTGTTCTCTAAGATATATATGCCAACTAATAGTTTCTAAATGTAGTGATCATTCCACTCATAGGCAGATGAAATTGAAAACTATTTCATACTGTATGCAGATTTAATCTAGAGATTGTTTTGACTTTTCTTTCAGTCCCTAAAACAAATTCTTAAACTGCTTTTCATAATCCAAAATTATGATTTGTTCTGTTGTTAGTGCTTAAACATTTGTCTTTCTCCATTGTGCTCTGAAAAGCACAAAATTTCTAATTGTTATGCCACTGAATAGTGTACTTATTTAAAAAGGCACTGATTTTTTATGTAAAGAACAATCGATAATTTAAATTATAAATCATCCTACATTCATGGTTCCCCGAATTATTTGTAAAAATCTAAATTTTAATCCTGGCATAGTTTGTTAGAGTAGTTGACTGAAACTATGATATTTTTTTATTATTGGTCACTGGATAAAACCAACAAATTCTTGACTGATTTATCTAATATTTTATGGACACTGAAAACAATTGTAAAGCAAATCATATTTGTCCAGCTGTACTATTGGCAAAAGTTGTAGTAAGAGGCCATTATTATCAATCGCAACTAAAGCATCCATATATTTATGTAAATTTTTAAAACCACACTTATTTTAATGTGGTTTTTCTGCTATGCATTTCACATTTACAAAGCTTGATTATTATAAAGTTACAAATAATGAAAGATCATTCCTCCTTACACAGTGTCCTGATCTGTAATAATACACATTTGTAAGTATCAAAATGAATACCACGAAGATTTGGTTTAGATAAAAGCAGAATGCCACTTTTTTATGTGATTGTTTTTGGAATTTGATGTACATCAGTCATAACATTTGTGAAGTAATTTCTTGTTATTGCTACTATGTAAAATGTTTTGTTGTTAGACTACCTCACATATATATATACTCAATGTATAAATTATGTGTTAAAGATTTTCACTTTGTAGCTTGTGAGAAAATAATCTTGAAGAAGATGCATTATCATACTTTTTACTCAAAACCTATATGTGTAAATGATATTCAAACAAATAAATATGTTAGTTCTTTGCATTTTGTGTTGCTGTTATTTTTTTAATGTACTACTTTAGGTGGCAATATAAGCCTGTATTTTCACTTTTTTTTTTTTTTTGTTAAAATTCAACTGAAATTTAGAATTATACATTGTGGGAAATTACTGAAGGTTTCATTTTGTATAAATCTGAAAATATATTTTGAGCAACTTGATGGGCTATAAGCAGTGTCTGTCCCTAATTTAGGTTACAGCACTGGCTTTCTTCACCCTTCTCTAGAACCAGTAAGACAGACGCAACATTCATGACTCATTGGGGTTCGAACCCGTATGCATCTTAGATGAATGGTCAGAAGGAAAATATGTTTATAATCTGATATACTGTCAGACCATTTTGATAGATATTGAACTACTTCACAAGAAATTCTTACCTTAGTGTCAGAGGGTCGATTCTGAATGATTATTTTGCTATTTCCCTTCAGGAGAGAAGTTAAAAACATGTGTGCTCTTTCGTTTTGAGAGTTCTTAAAAGTCGATGAGAGAGTTAAATGTGGTCTTCAGTTTTAGGTCTTTTATAAGAGGGGAGGGATAGGCCCTTTGTCGTCTCACTTAAGTGACTTGTCATTCCAATAGAAATTATAGTTACAGCATTTCCCTTATAATCTAAAATACAGATCATGTTGAAAACTGGCTTCCTAGTTTATTTAATTGAACTTCTAAAATGTTTTTTTTTTTTTTTTTTTTTTTTTTTGTAGGAATTATTTATTTTAAATTAAAAAAACTTCAGAGAAAACTTCTCCTTCATCAGGCAGTCTCTTGTCACTCTTTCTCTGTTACTACCGCGGTTCCGGTTATTTTTCACTAAATCTTGCCAGATGTTAGGCGTGGACAAACATCTGCAGTCATTGATGATGGAATTCTGATACTTCTCAATTTCTATTCCTCATTTTAATTTTCTTTTTGAAAGTTGCTATTCGAATCATTAAAGTGTATTACAAAGAAATATAATATAAGACTAGCTCCAAGTTCAGAGAACAAAGTAAAGAGGAAAAAAAAAATTCCCAAAGATGTAGTGAGAAGGATTGGCAGTGAAGCACGTAACACACTAAAAATTAGAAGAATCCTCAATAACCTCTTATCATGCATTGGTTATGTTATGGAACTGCAAATGGTGGAACGTTTTGGTAGTTGTCTTCTACCTTCCTCAGTTGTGGAAAGAACCAATTGTTGCCAGATTTCAAAATAGTTTTCCAAATAATAGGGATCCGAAAAGGTGTGTCCACATTGCAAGTATTAGGGGTAAGGTAGATTTCAATGCTTTCACGGTACCTAAGGGCTTTCTGATTACTGAAAGGAGCGCAATATGTTTTACATTTAGCCAATCGGGAATTGCGGACATATTGCCGATAGTTAAAATTGAAAGGAAGTTGGAAGGGTTGCCTTTCTCAGACCTGCCAGGTTTTACGGTTTACCCGTAAAATTTACGGAAATGTAAATTGTTTTACGGGCAAAATGTTAATTTTACGGATTTGGCGATTCTCCGAGATTTTTTTCTTTTTCTGACGATTTTGCACCCACTATTAAAACTTTTTTTTTAAACTTAATCCATTCAAAGTAAAGTGCCGATGTAAGTTACGAATAAGTTTTTAGTTACATGTGTTTATTTGGGAACATTTTGCTGCCGTTTTCCCACGTTTTAGGTTATTGTTTTGCCTTTTTTTAAACACTAGAACACCAACCAGCTGGGCTTATTTAACCTTCCGTTTGGTTCTCTTCCTCTCTTGTGCACGCTGTTTCCCCCGCCTTTCTTTTCAGATCATGCATTGTTCATCTCCCGAGTCGCAACTTCTCAGAAGGCCAGCGTGGGGTGTGTCCGCGTTGGAGCAGGTGTCTTTTATCTTTATCCCTCCCAGTTCGAAATGCTATCTCAGAACGTAGTTATCATAGAAAAAAAATTCCAACGGATTTTAAATCTGTGGAATTTTTAGCCCCAGATCGATACCCAACATGACGAAATTAAGCAAAAACTGCCAGTTTTGTGAAATTAAAAATGCATTGGGGCATGCATGGTTTCGTAACTTCTTTGGCAATAAATTTGACCTAACGAAAGAATGCTACTATAAGAGGAAGTTAAAAAAAAAAGTAAGTCCAATGTTCATTCGAGCCAGTGCTGCTCCAGCAATGATTTATTTTGCTGGTCCGTTAGTAAGTTTTCTACGCTTTCGCTTTCGAACCGTGCTTTGTTCATCGCTCGGTAACGTTCATAAAAATGTCTTGGCTTGATTCAATGAAATTAATATGTTGGGGTACATACTAATTCATCTAATCCTTATTGAAAATGGTCAAAGGTAAGGTCAAGACGTAGGAGCGGGATTCATTCTTCCGCCCTTTTGCGTGATGACTTGCGTAAAATCAAAGCATGATTGTGATCAAGTTTGGGTATGCTGTTCAGCACCCATAGTGGATTTATCATATTAAAAATAGTTGCTATCAGCATTCACGGGGACAGTGTAGTAGCACATGCGCAAGATTTGTTCGCTTGCGTTTCAGAATTTTAGCACAATATCTTCCGTGGAAATTGACTGATTTGGATAGAATTTTTAATTATAAAACGACGCGTGTGTGGCAGCTTTTTAATTTAGAAATTAACGGGCACAAAAATGTTCTATAATAAAGCAAAAACACGCAAAATATCAATTAATTCATACTAAGGGATTCGTAAAGAAAACAGTAAAGTATCTGGGAGAACACTGTTGCTTTTGCAAACCCACACTTTTTTGTAGGTATGAAATTTTGGGCTTTTAGTAAACAACTCTGAATTTTAAAATATCCGGATTTTGACAGCACGAGTTTAATCTAGAGAGGAAGTGGATTTTTTTTTATCTGTTTGAAAAAAAAGCGCCATTGGCTTTGTAACTTCTATCAAACCGAATTGAATTGTGTGATATTTAGAGATTTTCATTTTCTAAAACAGTACGTGTATTCTACAGTTTGTCATGTCTGGCCATTTTTTTTTTTTTTTTTTTTCAGAGATAAGATCGGAGTTAAAATCCCGGTTCAAACGTTTTATGCCGTGGTTACGCCGCCACAAAGGGAGCAGGGGACGAGATGGGGAGGATGTCACCGACGAAGTGGTTGTATTGTTCCAGTTACGCCTGATGTAAAAGACAGTTGGTTTTGTTCCGGCAAAACAATTGTGTTAGTTTACTGCAGGAGAGGGGTTGGTTCAGACGTTGATGGGCCCAGATTGTTTTTAAAAGGAATGACTAGAGAAGCTCTATTCGGTTAGATGAAGGGAGGGGGAGGACAGGAAGAGAAGACAGAACTATAAAGTCAGTGCCATTTGGAAGTATAACGGATGCCGCTAAAGGGATCAGATTTAGTAAAAGACAAGGCATCGATCCGCCTGTGAGGAATGAAGGGGAGGAAGGGGACGAACTCGAGGGAATGACATTCGTAACTAAAACCTAAACCTTTGTTTCAAGATGAAAGAACCTTTCAGTTGCTCTCTGCTTTCCTAGCTGACCAGCTCGAATCGGATAACTCTGTAATCGGTATTTTTTCCTCTACTATAGCAGTTTTTACTTACATTTTTTTTCCCGAGTGGTAATAAATTTAGTATTAGTGATTCGCTATGAGCAGCAACATAAAAGGGGGAAAAAAGTACTATAAAATATTCCGTGATTCGTATTCTGCGGAATTCCCGTGTATTGCGAAATCTTCAAGAAAGGAAAATATGCGTTTCGTGCTATGTGCCGATGCAATTTCAACATTTCGCATGGTGGAAGGAATGATATTACAAATCATATTTCTAGTGACAAGCATAAATATAACGTTGACTGCGTGGGAAAAAAAATAACGAAATTAACTTCCTTTGTTAAAAGTTATAATGAACTCTATGCGATTCGTACAAAATGTTTGTTCACTTCATTTTTAGTTGAACATAATTTACCAGTTAGTGTCTCTCAGTCACTCTTACTTATTTAATTTTTTTTATTTGACTGTCTCATCGTCCGTGTCTCCGTAAGATAAAAACCTAACATGAAAATGGTTCGTTTTTGAAAATATTTTAGTATGTTTCATGACGGCGTGGGACACGATCCCATTGAAAGGGTAGGACATCCTTCCCTTTAGATGCAAACTTCTGTAAAAGTAAATTTTTATCACTTTATAGATCATAATGATAGCATAGTAATGAGAAATTATGTATAGAATTTATTTTAATCGATATGAATGTGCCGATAAATTTAAACATCTGTAGACACTTCAATTAAAAGCTGATGGTTCATTTGGGTAACATCGTTTTTTAAATCGATATGTTCGGTACATTTAATCAATATGCGCGACAAGTAATTTAATCGAATATATCGATTAAAATTTTCATCGAATATATCGATTAAATTTTTTTACGGATTTCTGTTTCTGAAAGTTGGCAGGTCTGCTTTCTTAACATCAGCTATATATTCCACCAATCGCTGGTTGATGCTGTGGTAAGTACTATCTATGTAGTGGATAATGCCTGTGGAAGTGTTAACGTGTTTCGTTCCACAGCTGAGGAAGGTAGAAATCAACTACTGAAACGTTCCACCATTTACAATTCCAGAACGTAAACAATGTGTGATAAGAGGATAGTAGGGATTCTTCTAATTCCCAAAGATAGTTCAAAGAGAAGATATTTTAAAAATACAAGTGGTAGTTGTGGACTATCCTACATAGGAGGGATCAGTTGCAGACTAGGAACTTGAATAGCAGAACATAAAGCAGGTATAAAAAAATTGCTCAAACAAGACTGGTTTAGATAGGCATATTAGAGAAACTGGTCACAATGTGGACTGCAATTCCCTTAAAGTCATTAGATTTCAAAAATAAAAATAATAGAAGGAATAGAAATTCGGAAGAATCAGAATTCCATCATCAATAACTGCAGAGGTTTGTTCCTGCCTAACATCTGGCCAGATTTGGTGAAAAATAACCGAAACCGTGGTAGTGGCTGAGAAAGAGTAACGAGGGACTTCCTGATAAAGGAGAAGTTTTCTTCAAAAATTCGCAGTTTAAAATTAATAATTCCTAGGAAAACCCATATTAGAAGTTTAACTAAGAGTTTATTCTGAAATACAGTAATCTGTTTATATAACAAACTTCATTTTAATGAAATTTTATGCAGAACCTTGACTTTGAACGACATTTAGATCAATCTCCGTATTACAAAAATCCATTTCTATATAAGTTTTTTTTTATTAAAAATTGCAATTGTGTTTTTGTGTGTTTCTAAAGTTTTGCTTTATAATTTTTTAGCACATAAATAGGAGCAAATCGTGTCAATTCCTTATTTCGAAACTTTTGGCTCTGTGAGGTATCAGGATTGTTTGAAGGGGGACAACACACGAGAGTTGTATCCATGGAGACTGTTGTACAAAGCAGCTGTATTTCCAAATGTGGATAGAAATCCAGCATAGAAACTGCATTCCACAGGGTAAAACCAGTTGTAACTGGTGTGGGCTTGACTCTGTAGAAGTTATGTATTCATTCTCATTCAATCAGTACGCTTGAGAAGCTTGTGTTTTTTACTCAAAATGTCGAAAAGAAAACTGTATCTTGCAGATAAAGTGGAACTTTTAGGTTATGTTGATCAACTAATGAAGAGGCTATAATATAAAGTATTGTGTAGCTGCAAGCAGTGTATTGTCAATTTTCAAAAATTGATCTGCAATTACCATTCAACATGAAAGCAGTAGGAATATGAAAAGAAAAAGATTTAAACACTGTTCATATGAAGGCGTCGATGCTGCTATTTTAAAATGGGCAAGGATGGTTCGAGGTAAATATCTGCCATTCTACGTTCCGATAATCCAACAAAAAGCCCTGGAATTTGCTAAAGATTTAGGACACTCAGTTTCTAGCCAGCATTGGATGGCTAGATAAATTTAAAAAGATGTGTAAATTTCTGTATAAAACCATATCAGGAGAAAGCACAGATGTTTCAGAAGAGGTGTATGAAAAATGGAAAAAAAGATACTGAAAAACTTTTGAAAAAAGATCTTGCAAAAGACATTTTATTGCAGATGAAATTGCTCTTTTTTTGTAAGTGTTTATTGAATAAAACTTTTAACATTTAAGGATGACAAGTGCTTCAGAGGGAAGCATAGCAAAGAAAGAATAACTGTTTTGTTATGTGTGAATACGACTGGAGAGGGAAAAGTAAAAACCAGAGATGATAATTAATACAACAATCGGACATCTCTGAAGTGACTGTATTTACTGATCTTCAGGTAATATCAATCACATCAGAAAACTTGAAATTTTCATAGTCTTGGAGTGGGAATCGAACCTGCATCTCCCGATTATCATGATGTACTGTACTATGAGAGGAATATTTCTTCCACATTATAAAAACCCGAGATGCTTTAAAAGTACAGTACTTAGAGACATATATATTTCCTTAGAGATATACTATGAATTCAATAAAAAGGCATGGACGACTTGAGAAATTTTTGAAAAGTGGTTACATTTTTGGGATAACCAATTAAACCAATGTCGCAACATTGTGTTGATTATTGACAACTGCCTTGAGCATTCACAAAACTGTGCTTTCAAATGCAAATTAAAGAAAAAAATATTTTTCTTCCTCCCAATAGAACTTCAAAACTCCTATTTGACCAAGGTGTAATAAAAAAATCTTGAAATGCATATAGAAAAAGGATCCTGCAAAAAGTTATTCTAGCCATAGAGAGCAGCCAATATATAGATAATCTTTTAAATTGGAGAATCACCATATCGGAGAGGATAAAAACTTGGGAGTGTGCTGAGACTGCATCCACTGTGCACAACTGTTTTCTGAAAACTGGATTCAAAACTAATACTGCTGAAATTGATTCTGAATCTGATATGAGCCCGGCAGAATTGAAGGGAAAATGGCACCAGCTGACAGGCAAAGGAAGTTTCGAAGAATGCGCAGAGCTCTCGGATTATCTCAACGTTGATGGAAAGATTTTTTATTGCTGAATGTCCTTCAAAGGATGACATCTTAGAAAGTGTTATTATAAAATGTAGTGAACAAACTACAGTGAGTAAAAAAGATGATGATGATGATAAAGATACTATCAAAAAACATTCACATGAAGAAATGCTAAAAGCTTTTGATATGATTTGATGAGTGTTACAGTTTCAAGAAAGTGTTACAATGTTTACAAAAATGTGAAACTTTTTATGAACAAAATGCTTTTTATAGGAAATCTGTACAGAGCAGAATTATGGATTTTTTTACAGTTTAAAATAAGTACATATGGTATTGGGATAATGAAGAGGAGAGGTAAACTTTAGGCATTATTTCCTTCTCTTCATTAATTTTTTTAAATGACTTATGCAAGGTTTTAACCCAGATATATTTAATTAATTCTAGTTCCACATGAAGAATCTCGAATATTCATTTAATCTTCCTTTCCTCAGAGTTCCTTTGATGTTTTACACAAGTTTCTGGCCTCTGGATTTTAGCCAAAGCCTGTTCTCAATGTGTAGAAGGATTGTAAAAAGTTTTGTTTACACCTGAAGAATTCAATTTTTGTTGCTAGGTTCCTCATACTCTTGCCAGTTATTAAACTGAAATGTTTTCATTGTGTACTTTGTAATTAAGTTGTTGAAAAGACCTCTTATTAGTTTTAGAGGCTCATTGATGGACCTGTTTTTTTAGATGTAATAAACTTCCTTTAATTAGTCTCTTGTTTTTGTGAGATTCATAGTGCAATATTTTAGTATTTTTTTTTTTTTTTTTTTTTTTGTCCTTGTTGAAAATGAAGCAAAATTTGTAGCAGACATTCAGAATTTAATGGAAAACTTGAATCAACAGAACAAAACATATGAAGTATCTACAATTTCTTTCTAATGTAGTCCAAAAAGATTATAGAAATTACAAAGCTGCAATGGGAATTAATAATGTAAACAGCCAGATCTGTCTGAAATGCTTGATATCACAGCAACGTCTGCATTGTTGCACCATCATGTATCGATCAATTCGTGTGTGCTCTCAAGATGTCAAAGCGATTTGCATGCAATCTAATGTCAAAGTGAGCTATATAATAGCATGTGATCACTTTGAGATGTCAAAGTGATAGTGCGCTAATTTAAAAACATTGGATTATCAATGTGAGACTCTAGTTCTATTTATCCAATCTACAAAATTCGAATTGAAATCTTAATATCACAGCAAGTAGAGTTTTGAGTTCTGTTTGTTGTTTACAGTGTTTATCTCAGTTATGCCTGATGAAGCAACCCATGAGTAGTGAAAGCTTACTGTCTGTTTATTTTACACCATTAGAAGGAATTTAGAATTCATTTTTGTGTAATTTACCCGACTCTTATTATCTTGCATATTAATTTAATTTAGTACAATTTGAATATTATTTTGTACTCTTAGTTAAATTAAACAAGTAAAAAATAATTAACTTTCCAAGTTTAGTGCTGATTATATTATACATTCTGCAAAAGATCGATCTATCTAAATGTTCTAACCTACAATAAAAACTGAAATCTTGAGATGTCAAAGTGAGCAAAATTACATCTAAAAACAGATGTCGCCCCAACAGCATATTGTCAATAATTTAGATACTTCCGATTTGTAATGCCAGGTCTTGCATTATTTTGTGGAAAAAGTTTCGGTGTGAAGTTTCAAACTAACCGTTAAATAGGGCAGTCTAAAACAAGCCATGAATGGAATAACAAGTGTGCCGAAGAAAAAGTAATTTAATGCGAAAAATCAAAGCAAAAGTTATTAAGGTGATTGATATAAATGAATTTTTTGTTCAATTATATAATCTCGGTCACTTTGACCATGTGTTATTGTGTAAATATTCTCTTATCGAATAATGTGGTACAGTATGGCACGTGATGTATAAAAGATAACTAGTGGAAGAACAGAAGAAAAATGTATGCAAAAACAGTAAACTTTGCGTTGTCAAAGTATATGTTAATTAAAACTTACCAGTCTCAGATCCATGAACTCTGCCAAGTGCATAGTAAACTGCCAAGTGCAAACTGTAATATATGAAAAATTTCTCGTCCGATCCGCAGATTTTCAGCATTTACAAGCTACGTACAAGGGCGTGTGCCTACTCTGCAAACCCGTCGGGGGGGGGGGGGGGGTTAATACCAAAAGTGTAAGATATGAAGAATTTCTCGCCCGATCGGGAGATTTGCAGCATTTACAAGTTACAACTCGACATAATATCTGAGCGTATGTGCCTACTTTGGAAACCTGTCTCTTGGGGGGTTAATACCAAAACTGTGAAATATGAAGTATTTCGCGTCCGATTCGAAGATTTTCAGCATTTACAAGCTACAGCCCCGCCCGACAGGTTTCCTGAGTAGGCACATGCCTTCAGATAATGTATCGAGTTGTAGCTGCTAAATGCCGAAAATCTCCCGATCGGACGAAATTGTTCATATTTTACACTTTTGGTATCACCCCCCCCCCCCCCCCCACACACACACACACACAGGTTTGCTGAGTAGGCACATACCCTCAAATAATGTGTCGAGTTGTAAATGCCAAAAATCTGCCGATCGGACGAGAAATTCTTCATATTTTACACTTTTGAAATTACCCCCCCCCGACGGGTTTGCTGCGTGGACACATGCGCTCAGAACAGAAAATTTGTCGAGCTGCAGCTTGTAAATACTGAAAATCTCCCGATCGGACGAGGAATTTTTCATATTATATATATACACTTTTGGTATTACCCCCTCTCCCCAATCGCCGACAGGTTTCCAGAGAGTGCACATGCGCTGAGAAAATTTGTCGAGTTGCAGCTTGTAAATGCTGAAGATCTCCTGATCGGAAGAGAAATTCTTGATATTTTACGCTTTTTGGTATTCCCCCCACCACCACCACCAACTAGTTTCCTGAGGCAGCAGCATAGATGCCCTCAGACAATTCGATGACTTGTAGCTTGTAATGGCTGAAAATCTTCCGATCGGACCAGAATTCTTTGTTTTTCATATTTTAGGTTTTAACCCCCACCACCCGACAAGTTTCCAGGGTTTGCTCATTCTCGCAGAGGATTTGTTTAGTTATAGTTTATAGAAAGATATCGTAAATAAGAAAATATGAAATTACGGACATTTTATGTGTGTCAGATAACCAATCTAGGGAGACGGGGCAGCCCAGAACGCAATTTTTATACGGCCCCTTAAAAATTTTGTGGCCAGTTTTCCGCTTAGTCTTAACTCCGAAAATCATGGAAATGTCTAAATTTCTTACTGAAAATGAAATATTAAAAAAATATATATATGAACAATAGTTGCTCAAGTAGTGGGGAATATGGGTCTACGACATAACATCGCAGGTCAAAACATCGCACGACATATGATCGCCGACATAACATCGCAGTGGTCTAAGGCGCTGGCCTCTGATCATTCGTCCGTGAGGGGTCCGGGTTCGAATCCCGGTGAGGCATGGATGTTGTGTTTGTCTTACGGCACTGGCTCTCTCCCTTCCCTGGAACCAGTTACCCTAAATTAGGGACGGGCGACTGCTTATAGCCCATTGAGTTGCTCACGGTGGTCGTTAAACCTCCAACCAAAAAAAAACATCGCAGTACTAAAACATTGCGGCACCATAACATCGCAGGGCAAAACATCGTGGTACCATAACAATGCAAGTTATAACATCGCAGGGCAAAACATCGTGGTACCATAACAGCGCAAGTTATAACATCGCAGGGCAAAACATCGTGGAACCATAACATCGCAAGTTATAACATCAATAAGTTGCTTTAGATAGATTTTGATGAATTGCAAAAAAAAAGTATATTTAAGGGGGAGGGGACTTCAAGAAATTGATATCCTGATTAAATTTTGGTAGAAATTGGGGTTACCCGTACCGCTTTTCCAACAGTGCTCAGGCCCATGGTCCAGGGCCACTCAATCAAAAATATCGTAACATCTAGTTTTCAATTTAAAGCCACCAGATTTGGTATTCTATCTCATGGTGCTTTAACTTAGACCGTAGATGGGTTTTGGAAGTGGTCAGAGCCCGGGGTAGAGGGGCCCCATAGAATATTTTCGCCAAATCTACAGTTTTCAATTTAGAACCACCAAATTTGGTATACTACCTCATGGTGCTCTTATTTAGACCGTAGACTGTTTTTGGAGAGGTAGGGGGCCCGGGGTCAAGGGGCCCCCATACGCAATATTCGTCAAATCTACAGTTCTCAATTTAAAACCACCAGATTTGATATACTATCTCATGGTGCTCTGACTTAGACCATAGTCGGTTTTTGGAAGTGGTCGGAGGCCGGGGTCGAAGCCCCCCCCCCCCCCCAGAGTATTTTCGCCAAATCTACAGTTTTCAATTTAGAACCACCAAATTTTTTTATTTCTTATTTTTTTTGTTCGAGGTTTAACGACCACCGTGAGCAACTCAATGGGCTATAAGCAGTCGCCCGTTCCTAATTTAGGGTCACTGGTTCCAGGGAAGGGAAAGAGTCAGTGCCGTAAGACAAACACAACATCCATGCCTGAACGGGATTCGAACCCGGACCCCTTACGGACGAATGATCAGAGGCCAGCGCCTTAGACCACTGCGCCACCGGGGAGGCCACTAAATTTGGTATACTACCTCATGGTGCACTAACTTAGACCGTAGACTGTTTTGGGAAAGATATGGAGCCCGGGGTCAAGGAGCCCCCATACGCAATATTCGTCAAATCCACAGTTTTCAATTTAAAACCACCAAATTTGGTATACTATCTCATGGTGTTCTAACTTAGCACGTAGAGGGTTTATGGAACGGGTGGAGGCCCGGTCCGAAGGGGGCCCTACAAAATTTTCGTAAAATCTACAGTTTTCAATTTAGAACCACCAAATTTGGTATACTACCTCATGGTGCTCTAACTTAGACCGTATATGGTTTTTGGAAATATAGGGGGCCCGGGGTCAAGGGGGCCCCATACGCAATATTCGTCAAATCTACAGTTTTCCATTTAAAACCAGCAGATTTGGTATACTATCTCATGGTGCTCTGACTTAGACCGTAGACGGTTTTTGGAAGTGGTCGGAGGCCGGGGTAGAAGGGGCCCCCCATAGAGTATTTTCGCCAAATCTACAGTTTACAATTTAGAACCACCAAATTTGGTATACTACCTCATGGTGCTCTGACTTAGACCGTAGGCGGTTTTTGGAAGTGGTCGAAGAGTATTTTCGCCAAATCTGCAGTTTTCAATTTAAAACCACCAAATTTGGTATACTACCTCATGGTGCTCTAACGTAGACCGTAGACGGTTTTTGGAACGGATAAGGCCCGCGGTCAAGGGGCCCCCATACAAATTTTCGTAAAAAGTTCCATTTTTTACTCTTAAGATCTGAGTTCAGCATTCCAATACCCGACCTACGGTCTAAGTGTCAGACCGTAGATAACAATCAAGTGCAAAAATATCCGTTTAATGGTGTATTAAAATCACAAATTAATAATCGTTAGCTTTCACCACCAACGGGCGGCTTATCAGGCAGAAATACAATGTAATGTAATAGAGAGTTCCAGATATTTAAAATTTAAAATGGTAAGAAAAAGATGATCAATGCCAACGTCAGCTGTTCTGTAGGTGTCTCCTCGAAGATAAGTATTTCCATTCCTCTTCCTTTCTTTTTTGTTTCATAAAATTAAACTAACTAAATAAAAAAATTAAAGGTAAGTTTGTTGGAAAAGTACAGGAATATATTTTTCATTCATTAACGTTCACCCGCTGAACTTGGTGATTGCACAGATATTTACCCGGAAAATACCACAATGCTAGTACAAATTACATTAATGATTTCTTTGCATCCAGTTCCATTAGTATGTCCATAAGAACGTTTAAGGCCGTATGAAAAATACTTGGATGATTTGAACGTGAGCCGCTCCTGTGGTGCAGTGACCTATGCGATGGCTTCTGATCACTAGTCCGAGAAGGGTCCGGGTTCGAATCTCGGTGAGTCATGGACGTTGTGTTTGACTTTTGGCGATGGCTCTCCCCCTTCCCTGGAAGTAGTGACCCAAAATTAGGAACTGCTGACTGCTTACAGCCCACTGAATTGATCACGGTGGTCGTTAAACCTCCCAACTAAAAAAATAAGATTGCGACATGTCCATTGCTATCTGTTATGGAGCCGTGTGAAAAGTACGTTTTTGACATCAACGTGACCTCTTCCATGTGGTCTGGCCACAAAATTTTAAGGGACAGTACAAAATCGCACTTTTGTTTCCCCGTGTCCGCGCTTCGGTCTATGGTTGAAATATACGTATATATTATAGTTGGGCCATTTCAGCACGTAGTATGGTTTACATAGAAATTAAAGATAATGTTACACTTTTACTCTGCTACAACACATTAATCCCAAAGGCGATTTCTTGAAATTTTTAATCCGTCGTGCTTATATTCACAACGTTAACATAACATGCCAAGTTATTAATGTTGCACTTTTACTCTGTCACAAAACCTTAATTGCAAGACCTTAGGCCTAGCCTTTTTTTAGGAATTTTTAGTCCGACATAAGGTTTCGATAACATGCCAAGGTTATGGTACTGCATTTTTACACAGGCACAAAAATGAATAAACAGGCTTTAAGCCTTTTTATCAGTTTTCAATCAACCCCAACCGTGCTCATATGCATAAAATGTTCACAGAAAGTCAAGTTTACTGTGTTGCGCTTTTACTCGATTACAAAACTTTAAATAGCCCCTACTAGTGGCGGACCACCGCACAAGGGCAGGAAGCGTGCGCTTGGTGCCTCGGAATACCAAAAAGAAAACTTAAATTTTATTTTTTTATTTCCGTTGTTTTGTTAATTGGTAAAAATATAAAAAAATAATAACGATAATATAGGCACATTATCACGCGTTCTGTGACGCTATTTTCATAGAGGGTGCCAGTTTCATGCTACGAAAGGAACCGCGTTCAGCGTCTTTTTATTCCTGGCCGTGGCTGTCGTTTCTAGGGAGTAGCGTCGAAACTCTTTTTTGACAGCGGGGGCAAGATATCGGAGAACAAAATATTTCACCCTGGCATAAAATTTATCGTACTACTGTAAAAGAAGATGTGCTGACTTCATTACGAAAATTTGCTGAAAAACATTTTTTTTATTAAACATTAATCTATAAAAGAAAAGCATTTTTCATATCCATATAGTTTCTCAATGTAAACTAACTGTACACATGAACGGCATTAAACTATAGATCTTGATACTTCCGGATTGGTATGAATTCCGCAGGAATTGGGGCCGTAGACGCTATAATTAAATATTGAAAAAACTTATATCTCATTCCTCATCCTATTTCCATTTCCCTATTTATTTTTACTCATTTTTTTAGAGAAAGACTAATTTTGCACTCCTAATGAGACAAAACATTGCTGGTCTTCAAACGGGAACCAGCCCTTTGGACTGTTTAATGCAACTAGCATCTCAGGAGTGAATGACATTAAGAAAAATATTCAGATTTCTAGATAGTTCATGGTAAAAAATGAAGAGCAATATTCAATTTTTATCAAAATTAACTTCAAAAAAAAACTCCCCCCCCAAAAAAAATGAATGTTTGAGATCTCCAATCACGAACATATGTAATTTAAAAAGGAAGAAAACAGAGGGGGCAAATGTGATGTTTTGCCCTCACACTCATCTGCGTGCGGGGGCAACTTAACCCTCTGCCCCCGCGGTTCCGACGCCGCTGTTTCTAGGTCCCGTGTTTTGCAAGTGAAATATCCGTTAGTAGAATCCAGGGCTCTAGATACAAGGGCTGGCTCATACGGCAGATTTTAGTTGTCCCCGGAAGTTGCTGCTGGTGACGTAGCTGGGATGCATCGCTGAGTGTTAGGAATCGCGTTTGCTTTGCTCTGTGCGGGAAACTCTGATGATAAATACAACTACTGAGCTGCCGAATATGAAACAAAATGGTGAAATGATTTAAAGAAACAAAAGGAGTGAAGCAGAATATATCATTGATTGTTTCCTTTTATATATATATATATATATATATATACACACATATATATATCAGGAGTGGCTACAGCACAATAGATCATATCCACGTACTGAGAGAACTAATTGAAAGAGCGAGGGAATATGAACTTCCATTGTGCATGGCTTTTATCGATTATGAAAAAGCCTTTGATTCGGTGAAACCATCAGCAGTTGTAATGGCTCTGAAATCCTGCGGTATTGAAGATGCATACATTAACATTATTAATAACATCTATGAAAATGCAAGTGCAAAGATTCGGCTGTTTGAAAATACAACACACATAAAAATTGGAAAAGGAGTGAGACAAGGTGACACCATATCTCCGAAGCTCTTTAATGCCACATTGGAAAATGTCTTTCAATCACTGAACTGGGAAAACAAAGGGATGAAGATTAATGGAGATTATCTAACCCACCTTCGTTTTGCTGATGACATAGTCATTTTTGCAACTACCCCATCAGAGCTACAGAGTATGATCCAGGAACTTGCTGACAAGAGTAAAGAAGTGGGATTAAAAATGAACTTTCAGAAGACAAAAGTGATGTACAATGCTTTTACAAGAAATGAAGATTTATCGATTGATGGAGAAAAGCTGGAGATAACAGACACGTACGTTTATCTTGGACAGCAGATATCAAGTGAGGGTCACATTGATGAAGAAATTAATCGGCGTACAAAACTTGCCTGGAGAGCTTTTGGAAGAAACAGCATAATTTTCAAGAGCAATATGCCATTATGTCTTAAAAGAAAAGTGTTTGATCAATGCATCCTTCCAGTGCTTACGTATGGTGCAGAGACGTGGACCTTAGCTAAAAGAGACATACAAAGGCTGCAGACAACTCAAAGTAGCATGGAGAGGTGCATGCTTGGTGTAACCAGGAGAGATAAGAAGAGGAACACGTGGATCCGAAAAATGACAAGAGTGGAGGACATCATGATCAGAGTTAAATCCCTGAAATGGCAATGGGCTGGACATACTGCCAGAAGGACAGACCATCGATGGACAGCCGAAATTTTAGATTGGATTAAAAGGGACAGGAAAAGACCCAGAAGAAGACCACATGGAAGATGGGTGGATGAAATTCGAAAGTATGCGGGAGTGACATGGAGGAGACTGGCACAAGACAGACCGTTGTGGAGGAAACTTGGGGAGACCTTCGTCCAGCAGTGGATTGATAATGGTTAACAATGATGATGATGATGATATATATGTATGTATTACTTCCATTAAACGCGAAAATAATGTTTTTTTATTAATAACAAAACCTCGGCTACTGTAATTTTTGTGAAACGTTTCGGATATTCAGGTGTCCATTTAATTCGACTTTTACCCTCTACAAGAGAGGTTACCTGTGTTTTTGTAAGTATGTTTCGAAAGCATTTGTCATTTTTTTTTCACTTTTTGATTTTTCGTATTTTGTTTTTTTACCTTAATTTTCAGTTCTCTGATTTGTTTCAATAAAAGCCGGCGCGAACGATTCCATCTTCTGGCTTTGCTAGAAAAGTTCTTTAAAATATCCTTTTTTTTTCTCTTTTCTTTTTTCGGAAAGTTAAGCTCTTTTTCCCTTATTGACAATTTGTCATTTAAAAAATTCATTCGGGGTGGAGGGGGAGACATGTCACATTTCAAGCAGAAAATTTTCTCTTCAAACCTCGGCTACTGTAATTTTTGTGAAACGTTTCGGATATTCAAGTGTCCATTTAATTCGACTTTTACCCTCTACTAGAGAGGTTATACCTGTGCTTTTGTAAGTATGTTTCGAAAGTATTTGCTATTTTTTTTTCAATTTTTGGTTTTACGTATTTTGGTTTTAAACCTTAATTTTCAGTTCTGTGATTTGTTTCAATAAAAGCCGGCGCGAACGATTCTATCTTCTGGTTTTGCTAGAAAAGCTCTTTAAAATATCTTTTTTTTTTTTTTTTACCTGTTTTCAGAAAGTTTCTCTTTTTCCGTTATTGACAATTTGTCATTTAAAAAATTAATTTTTTTTTGAACATATCACATTTCACGCAGAAAATTGTCACTTCATCTCACGCAGGTTGAATTGGGGCCACATTTTCTGTAGAAGACCTTTTCTTGGGACTAAGATTTTTTAGTCTATCAAAAGCTCCCTGCAGTATTTTTCTCTTTCTTTGTATTTCACCTCTTGCAGTGACATTTTCAACGTTTGATCTCGGTAAATTGACTGTTGGTATAGCCGACGATATCAAAATTTTTTCATTGGTAAACCAAGTAGGCGATTCATCATATCGTCTTCGTACTTACTATAGTATTTGTAAGGGTCGCCCGCAATCAAACTGTCAATTATGAATTTATGTACTTTTAATATTGTGATGAACATGTGCGGACGGACGTTTCATTCCGCCATTTTGTTGTTTCAGATAAGAACTGATATTCTTCACCACCCACGTGGTACGACTTTAATCCTATGGGGGATTAAGAGAGGGGTGCATGAACACCTGGGGCATCTGACCTTGAAGAGTCAGCTGCTCGAGTGCTTCTGTTAAACAAGTTGTCATACTGCTTTTGTGTACGTGCAAGGTTGTAATCCCCTGCGGGTATCCGACGACATTCCTGAGTTCAGGTATTTCACGTGCTGACCGGGGAAACCAGTTTTTCTTGCGCATGCGTGATAGAGGACAGAAAGGGCGAGGAGGATTAAGTGACAGTTGAGCTTCGGTCGTCAAGGTGAGAGGGTCCTGGTTTAGACACCGGTTTCTGACGGAAGGACTGCGGTTATCGCAGACGTGCCGCGTGGTGAATGGGAAGGAGGATTCCTTCGTCCATCGGGTATCGCAGAAAGAATTGTGGGAAGGTGGGAAGGTAGCACGTGGTCAGCACGGGAACCTGAGCGGAAAATCATCGGAAACCCGTGAAGCAAATGTTATCGGAATAATAAAGTCTTGTTGTTGTTTTTATTTCCGTGTACTGGACTGAGTTTGTCGAGGTAATTATTCTTCTACACAAGGACGCCTTCAGCCGCCTTGATAGCCAGATCGTATAGTAAAGGCTAGGCGGTAGCTCGCTGTACGGCGGGAAAGAAAAAGTATTATCTAAGAATTGATATGTCTGGCCCTACAGCCAGATAAAGTGGCGCAGTCGACAGGATCAGCCTGAAAGCGAGCTCATGAATGACGTGAATGGCGACACGTGTGAAGAAGGAACAACGGACTTTTTGTGAAAATTCCTGTGACCGAATGACAGAACTCTGACGACGTGCCGACCGGAAGAAAGAGACACCAGCGTGCTAGCCGAGATAAGGTATCCATCGTGTCGACTAAGACAAAGACAGTGTGCACCTCAGCCTACGGAAATCCCAAGCAGGACGAGGACTTACAAGCAAGACAAGAGAAGAAGCCTGAGTGCTCCGGTAACGTACCACATTTTTTTTCTGATATTATTTCTGTGTCTTTGCCTGTGCATTTGGTATAATTTAGGGTTAAGAGTAGAAGTTCTCATCATGGTACTAGAAAGGAAAGGGAAAGCTAATAATTAGATATTCTCAGAGTAAAGCATTGTAAAGTAAAATTTTGTAACAGTTAATTTTATGTCAGTTGCTAGAGAATGCGAAGTGTCAAAATATTTTCGTTAAGTAATAAGTGTTTAGATAAGTCGAGATTTCATGTTTACGATTTGAGAAATTTGAAGCTAAAATAGCGGAGTGATTTTTTTTTACGTGTAGCGAAAGAGGCAGAAGGAATATAAGTATTCTGAGTAAAACAGGATAATAGATGTTCGGGTAATGCATGAAGGTATAGATAGGTTAGAAACAAAACAAGAAGCAGATTAACCTTCGATGATTTAATGCGGAAGTTTGCATGATTTCTTTTCTTATTTCTTTGCATGAGTGTATTTTTTAAATGTGTATTGTAGTGTATTATCATGACTGAGCTTTTGGAAGGGAAAGTTGAGGATAATTTAGACGCGGACAACGAAGATAATAGTATTCTTAGCGATTCAGAATTAGATTCTAGTAAAGAAGTAAGCATTAATATGGAAGACACGAAAAATAATCCAGCTAGAATGGAATGGGAACTTCAATTTAAAATGCTTGAGATAGAAGAGAGAAAGGCTGAGAGGGAACAAAGAATGCTAGAATTACAATTAGCGGATAGGAAAGAACAAAGGCAATTTGAGTTAAGAAAATTAGAATTAATTAATGAGAAAGAGAAGGAGTCTATTAAAAGTAAAAATGAGGGTAAGTTGGCCGACTACATGAGAATCTTAGAAAGAACTTTACCCAGAAGTCCCAGTAAGCCGGAAGAAATTCTGGACTTCTTTTATTCGTTAGAAAGGGCATTTGTATTACACTCAGTACCGGAAGAAATGAAAGGTCGTTTGGTGATAGCCTTATTCAATTCAGAATGTGTGAACCACTTATTTCGTCGTTTGACTATAGAGCAGTACGATAAGTACGAAATAGTTAAGGAGGCAATTTTGGTGGAATGCCATTTGACTCCGGATATTTATTTGAGACAATTTGAGGAGATTAGTAAGAACAAAGGGGAAAGTTACTTGCAGTTAGCCGGACGTATTAAGAGGACCATAACATACTACATTAACAGTAGTGAAGTGAAAGAGTTCGATCAGTTGGTCAATTTGTTGGTATGCGACAAATTCAAAACTTTGTTGTCCCCAGAACTGAAGACCTACATTCTTCAAAGAGGTTCCGTAGGGAAGTTAGTTCCTTCGACAGAATTAGGAGAACTTTGTGATTTATACGAAAGTCACGTGGGAGCTATGGGAATAGAAGAAGAAAGATACAAACCCAGTCATCCCTCGGGAACGTATTTCAAAGGAGGTCAATCAGAAGAAGGGAAGTTTTCAGACAGGCGGAAATCAATTGAAAGGAAAGTTTTCCGGGACAGATCAGAGCGTCGGACATAAGCCTGGTTACTCAGCGGCGAGGCCTATCGTAGGGAATTCCAGTTTGGATAAGGGAATTATATGCTTTAGATGTGGAGTAGTAGGGCACCGTAAAGCAAACTGTAACCAGAAGGCATCCCAGAGTACTCCCAGCTCTTACTCTCAGAATTGGAGGAAAGACCCCCAAATAAGGTAAACAGAGTAGCGGTGGGACAAAAGAGAGCCGAAGATGTTTCAGAGAGAAGGATAGAGCCGGTAGAGGTCAGCAATGATAAAAGAATGACAGCTAAGGTAGATAGAGTTTTAGGCCAGGAAGGAAGTCAGAACGAGGTAATAGAAATTCCGGTAGGAGAAGTGAAGAGGGTTAAGGCGGAAAGAGCACCGAAATCCTTATTGACTCAGGCGCGGAGGTGAGTTGTGTAAGAGGAGGGTTACTTGGCGAAGAGTTGTTGGAACCAAAGGGTAGAATAATTTTAAGAGGCTTCGATGGTAGTAAGGGAGAGTTTGCAATTAAACAATTGAATCTCCGATTAGATGAAGAGGGATTAGAAACAGGAGAAGCGCCAGAAAGTTTTTGTGAAGTGATGTGTGCAATTGTTCCTAATCTGGTAAACAGGGTAATTATAGCAGCGGAGGATTACCAGCGCATGAAATGTTTAAGGGAAGCTACTCCGATGTGGGCAACCTCGTGTGAAAAGGCGTTAGAGTTAGGGAATAGGCCGGATGTGCATCCAGAAACTGAGACTGGCGAAGCGCTAGTCGAAGAAGAGGATATTCTAGGAATGGAAAGCCCGGCGATCACAGATATTTCAGCGGAGGAGGAGCAAGCGCGCTTGGTAGGTAAAGCGTGGCTTGAAGAGCAAAATAGCCCCAGGATATTAGCGCTCAGTGCTGGAGGCGGCGAGGAGAATCAGCGAGGGCAACAGCAGGTCGACCAATCAAGAGAGGCAAAGAGAGCTAGCGAGGGAACAGGAGATAGCGTTACGGATTTGGATACGAGTGAAGCTCAGGAGAATTCAGACAGACGCTTGTTTACAGAGCAACAAAAGAGGTGTGTGACGTTAGCATCCGCTAGGAATGAGGCGGAAAATGGCAGAGGTGGTTATCTCTATACGGATGGAATGTTGTATCATCGGGAGCAAGTGTTGGGACAGGTTACGCTACAGTTGGTAGTTCCTGAAGAGCGGAGGGCGCAAGTGTTAAAGCTGGCACACGATTCGGTTTTTGGCGCGCATTTAGGCCACAAGAAGACCCTAGAGCGAATTAGATATTCTTTCTACTGGCCTAACTTGAAGAAAGATGTGCGTAGATATTGTGATGTATGCGAAGCGTGTCAGTTGAGACGTCCCATCACGAGGGCAGACAGGTTTCCGATTCCGATTGAGGCAGTTAGGAGACCCCCAGACCATTTCAGGTTGTTAATGTGGACTTAATCGGACCGTATGCTGATCTACCATCACTAATATCCACCGGTGACCACCTCCTCCACTTGCTGGAGAAGGCGGCTCAGCAAGTGGAGGAGGTGGTCACCGGTGGATATTAGTGATGGTAGATCAGCATACTAGTATACTATGTGGACTTAATCGGACCGATTGAGCAAGGGTCACCGGTGGATATTAGTGATGGTAGATCAGCATACTAGGTGGCCGGAAGCCGTATGTCTGACTTCATTGAATGCCCGGAGCACGTGCGACGCACTACTGGAAATTTTTCAGCGCACAGGGATTCCGGAGGTAGTAGCGATGGACCGGGGCACAAATTTTGTGTCGGGGTTGACACAAGAGATCCTAGGGCGTCTAGGGTCGACTCCTAGGTTCTCCGTCCCGGGAAATCCCGCCTCGAACGGTCTTGTCGAGCGATTCAACAGAGTTTTGAAAGGAATGCTGCATCATGTGATAAGGGAGGAGCCTCGGCAGTGGCATAAGGCTTTACCATATTTATTATGGGCCTATAGAGAGGTTCCCAATGTTACAACGGGCGCGGCCCCGTTTCAGTTGCTATACGGGCGAGAGCCCATTGGACCGCTGGCCATTCTGAAGAAAAATTGGGCGGGGGAATGTAGGCTGCCCGTTGGCATATCAGTATCAGCGGAGCAGTACCTGCAGCAAATGAAGGAGCGCATGGAGAAGGCGGCTCAGCAAGTGGAGGAGGTGGCGGTGGAACAGCAGCGACGGTATACTTCGTATTATAACCGTCGGCTGCGACAGAGGTCCTTTCAAGTGGGAGACCAGGTGATAGCCCTGATCCCGGACTCCAAGAACAAGGTGTATGCTAGGTGGACCGGCCCAGTACACATAACTGAGAAACGGGGGTCCAATAGCTATGTAGTTGAATTAGGAAACGGGCAGTTTCGGCATGTATACGTGGGGAAGCTAAGAGAGCTTAAGCCCCGGATCAGTGTAGTCGGAGTGATTTTTGAGACCGATGAGGAGTTCGGCAAAATTAAGGAGGCTCCGGTGAGGAAAACGGAGGAAGCAAAAGAACCTGAGGAAATCAGGATAGATAGGGAGAGGATAACTCGGGAGCAACTTAGGGAGTTACAGGAGCTGGTGAACAGCTCGAAGAAGTTCTTTTCGGGAGAAGTGGGAGAGACGTCAGTGGGGAAGCACGCAATTACACTCAAGCCGGAAAGCGTACTTCGTACCCAGCACAGGTACAAGGTGCCACAATCGATGCAGAGAGCAGTGGAGAGCCAGATCCAGGAGTTGTGGGATCGTGGGATGATTGAAGAATCAAAAGAAGAGTATAGTCATCCGGTAGTATGTGTGGCTAAGAAAAATGGAGAGGTTCGGATGTGTGTAGATTACAGAATGTTAAATTCTCACACTGTTCCGGACGCATTTCCGATGTCTCATGTCCCAGATTTGTTAGCGAAGGTGGGGGCAGCCCGGTATATTACTATATTACTACGCTTGACATGTTAAAGGGGTACTATCAAATCCCAATGGACCCCGACAGTAGAAAGTATACCACTTTTGCAACGCATTAGGGGCTCTATCAATGGAAAGTAATGCCCTTTGGGTTATCAGGAGCGGCGGCTACTTTTCAGAGAGCCATGAATAAGGTTTTGACCCCGCGCCAAGACTATGCGATAGCGTACCTGGACGACGTGGCTATTTTTTCTGGCTCATGGGAGGAGCATTTGAAACATTTGAAAGGAGTAATTGAAAGTTTGGAGGCGGCAGGCTTTACGGGAAATTTGAACAAATGCTGTTTCGCCCGTATGGAGGTGAATTACTTAGGGCACGTGGTCGGCTCGGGTCATCACCGGCCGGACCCCGAGAAATTACAGGCCATCAGGGACCTTTTGCCCCCTCAGACAAAAAAGGAAATACGTAGCTTTTTGGGATTATGTGGGTATTACCGTGATTACGTACCTAACTTCGCAAAGATAGCTAAACCTTTAACAGATTGTACAGGGAAAAGGGCAGCAGATAGGCTAGTTTGGTCGGAAAAGTTGGAGGAATCATTCAGGACTCTGAAGGAAAATTTGTGTAAGGCACCGGTATTAAACACCCCGGATTTCAGTAAGCATTTTATCTTACACACGGATGCGAGTTCCTTTGCGGTGGCATGTTGTTTGAGTCAGAGGGATGAGGAAGGCAACATTAGGCCAGTGGCCTATGCTTGCAAAAAATTAAATGGGACGCAAACCAGATGGGCAGTCAGCCATCAGGAGGCGTACGCCATAGTATGGAGTTTGCAAAGGTTTGAAGGGTGGATTTTTGGTAACCGGGTCGAAGTTATGTCCGATTACAACCCCCTTACAACCCCCTCACCCGTTCCGCATCGCAAAGTTCAACGCTGTAATTTTGAACTTTGCGATGCGGAACGGGTGAGGGGATTACAACCCCCTCACCCGTTCCGCATCGCAAAGTTCAAAATTACAGCGTTGGAGTTTGGCTATTTCCCAATTTAATTTATCCATATCTCATGTCGCGGGCAAACTAATTCCTCACGCCGATGCGTTATCAAGACTCAGTTTTAAAGAGTAGGACAGCGCCATGGTGAGAATGTTTCACGGCACAGGTGGAGATCCACAGAAGGTCTCAGGGTGGTACAAGTGTATATGTTACATAACGTGCGAGAAGTGAAAAAGTGTATTATGTTGTGTCACCCAAGATCTGCAGGCAAGGAAGAGACTGACTCGAGAATACGGCAAAAGACCGTATCTCTCGTTCATTTGGTGGGGGCCTGTAAGGGTCGCCCGCAATCAAACTGTCAATTATGAATTTATGTACTTTTAATATTGTGATGAACATGTGTGGACGGACGTTTCATTCCGCCATTTTGTTGTTTCAGATAAGAACTGATATTCTTCACCACCCACGTGGTACGACTTTAATCCTATGGGGGATTAAGAGAGGGGTGCATGAACACCTGGGGCATCTGACCTTGAAGAGTCAGCTGCTCGAGTGCTTCTGTTAAACAAGTTGTCATACTGCTTTTGTATACGCGCAAGGTTGTAATCCCCTGCGGGTATCCGACGACATTCCTGAGTTCAGGTATTTCACGTGCTGACCGGGGAAACCAGTTTTTCTTGCGCATGCGTGATAGAGGACAGAAAGGGCGAGGAGGATTAAGTGACAGTTGAGCTTCGGTCGTCAAGGAGAGAGGGTCCTGGTTTGGACACCGGTTTCTGACGGAAGGACTGCGGTTATCGCAGACGTGCCGCGTGGTGAACGGGAAGGAGGATTCCTTCGTCCATCGGGTATCGCAGAAAGAATTGTGGGAAGGTAGCACGTGGTCAGCACGGGAACCTGAGCGGAAAATCATCGGAAACCCGTGAAGCAAATGTTATCGGAATAATAAAGTCTTGTTGTTGTTTTTATTTCCGTGTACTGGACTGAGTTTGTCGAGGTAATTATTCTTCTACACAAGGACGCCTTCAGCCGCCTTGATAGCCAGATCGTATAGTAAAGGCGAGGCGGTAGCTCGCTATACGGCGGGAAAGAAAAAGTATTATCTAAGAATTGATATGTCTGGCCCTACAGTATTTAAAAAGTGCTCACAGCAAATCCTGTTTTTTTTTCTAACTAACAGAATCTGCTCTGCAACACCTGTTAACTCAGTCTTTTGTAACTATTGGATCGTTTCGAGGGAAACAGTGAAAAAATATGTTTCGTACTCCTGCAGTTATTTCGGCACGTAGCAACAGCGCAGGAAGCCATTGTACGAAAACGATGTACTAAAGAAATTAAATAAAAAGAAACTCAGTGTGAGAAATACAACCAAATAAACAGCAGATAGCTAATCCGAATGCAACAAACGTGGATTAACAGCATCTACCGAGCGCTTTACATTCGCACTGACAAGTGACATGCATCCCCGTGACGTCACTGAGCGGCACAGGCGAGGGCCACTTCAACGAACAGAAACACACAGCGATGAGCCAGCCCTTGTTACTAAGCCCTGGGTAGTATCTAAGAACATTCAAAACATCGGGGAGGTCAAAACTCGAATGTTAACTATTCCCAGGAGCAATGTTACAAGGTCACGCAGGATGTCCCCTGTGTCTAAACAATTGCGTCCCCCGTAAGTTTTAGCTCTACGGAAAAGGAATATGGGCTGATGAACAAAGAACCCTTGAACTGTTCCCGTCTGCTCTAATCAGTCCTTCAGCAAAACCTTAAATTGAATCCACAGTAGGGATGGGCACATCGGTGGGTAACATCGATGATCGACATCGGTGGTTACTCATTCCCAAAACATCGATATCATCGGTGGAAATTTTCGATGTATCGGTGAAAACCTCGATTTTTTTGCTAATACGCCGAAAATTCGTTTTTTTTTTCAATCTGCAGCAACAGATGTGCAAAATCTCTGTTCAATATAACAGTGATTACTCACCAATAACATCGGGTAACTAATAATATATATTAAAATGTTCGATGTATTATTAGAAACCTCTATTTTTGTTCGATGCATCGGTGTAAATCTCGATGTTTTGCTAATAAACTGAAAAACTCGCACTTTTCCACGTGCACCAGTAAATGGGCACACGATTTGTAAAATCTCTCTTTAATATAACAATGATACTCACCAGTTCAACAACCATTAACATAATATTTGTTAAAACGCTCGATGCATCGTGAAGACCTCAATGTTTCTTCGATGCATCGGTGGGAACCTCGATGTTTTGCTAATAAACTGAAGAATTCGCACTTTTCCATCTACAGCAATGAATGGGCGATCTATTTGTAAAATCTCCGTTCAATGTAACGGTGATACAACATTTAGTAACGTAATATTGTTACAATGCAACATCTAGTAACGTAATATCTGTTAAAACGCCCGATGTATCGGTGGAAACCTCGATGTTTTTTCGATGTATCGGTGTGAATCACGATGCCTTGCTAACTCAGCCAAAGATTTCACACTTCTTGATCTGCAGCACCGAATGGGCATATCGGTGGGTAAAATCTCTGTTCAATATAATGGTAATTGCTCACCTATTCAACCCCAAGTAACTAATAATATTTCTTAAAAGCCTCGATGTTTTTTCGATGTATCGGTGAAAACCTCGATGCTTTTTCGATGCATCGGCTCACATGCCTTCGAGGAAAAGATCTTGGTTTTCGCCAACGAATCAAGTAAAACAATCAATAGGAAGGTGATATTTCTTTCTTCTGTATAGTTATGAATGTAACAAAAAGAAATGCATTTACTTTTCGCAGAAGATATTCTCTTCGAGTTCCAAACATCGGTGGCGAAACCTCGTTGTTTTATCGATGTATCGACTTCTGCAACATCGAGGTTTAAACATCGATCATCGGTGGCAAAACATCGATGTTCAAAAACATCGAGGTTTTTTGCCCATCCCTAATCCACAGTACAGAGCAAAGGCGACTAGACCTAGACCATAAGAGGAACTGGAGTTTTCGCCTTCAAGGGGCCCCGCAGTTTAGGAAAAAAATCATTTTTGGTAGAATTTTTAACAATTTGTGTGTGTGTGTGTGTAAGTTTTGGGGTGCGAAGCCCTTAAAAAGTTCTTTTTTAAAAGTTTTTTTTTTTTTTTGCTTACAATCACTCCATTTTCGAATAGGTCCTTCGCCGTACAAATACTGAAATTTGGGGATTTTAAGTGGTTATTGAAACTACGTTTCTATTTTCCGCATTGATAAATAGCAAATTAAATTTCATCATTTTGTGGCCCTTACTTTTATGTATTTAACAATTTGCGTGCAAACCAGATACTTAAATTTAAAGAAATAAAAAGAACAATATCAAAGTTGATTTCGGGTTACATATAGAGGCCATTTATTCAGTGACTTTAAAAACATTACTGGAAAGTTAAAACAAATCATATATGAGCGCGTATAAAAGTTTAAAAAGTCGCTAATTTGTCACTTGCTCTACTTTGCATTAAAAATCAATCACTAAAACCTTGTATCAGGGGAAAAACAACTATTTGTACGAATTTATTTTAGAGGAATACTTATTATTTCCTACACTAAAATATTCGCAATTCAAAACAATTCGCTATGCAGGTATTTTTTTTATCATTTTGTAAGGAAGTTTTTATAAGAGTCATAATACAATCTCAACCCCATCTCCCCGGAAAGGAAATCGTAGATTTCAATACTTTTTACTCTCTCTCTCTCTTTCTCTCTCTCCTTCCCTCTTCTCTCTCTCTCCCTCTCCCTCAATCTTCTCTCTCTCTCTCTCTCTTTCTTTATCTCTCTCTCCCTCCCTCTTTCTCTCTCTGTCTCTGAACTTTTAATCATATTAGGGTCTTTTCTTTAGCTTTTAAAGCAAATATTTCTTTGACATAATCATTTCGTTTTTATGATAGTTTTCTTTATGAAATACTACAGAGGTGAAGCACATGTCAGGACGGAGAAGTTGCAACAATAAATTCTTTCGGTGTAGCTTAATTGGTAAATCATTCGGCTCTGGAGTAGAGGGATGAGGATTCGTTGTGCCGTCAAAATTTGCGAGTTTCATATCGTGTGTGTTCTTTGAGAACATATTTCACGTAACGACTTTATTAAAATATAAGATTTATTTCCTAGTGCCAGCAATGAATTTTTGGTTCGGGCCCCGCAATAAAATTTCGCCCCGGGCCCTGTAAAAGCTTCCTCCATCCGGCTCTAGTTCAGAGGGAAGAGGTCGTGTGCAGAATATTTTCTTTTTTTTTTTTATCGGATCAAATATTGGATGTATTGCAGCTAGAATCAAATATTAATTATACCTATTACCGGCAAAGTAAGTCTGTTATTCTTTAGTAGAATTTCATATGTTTTAACAAACTTGATATAAAATTTCCCTATCAATCACAACCCCACAACGGGTACGGAGAACTGACCACCGGAGAAGTGGCCGCACGAAGAACTGGCCATAAAAAATTTAAGGGGCGGTATAAAAATTGTGTTCTAGACTACTCCGTGGCTGCGTCTCCCGAGATATCTGACACACATAAAACTTCCATAATTTCGTATATTCTTACCTACGATATTTTTCTAGGTCTACAGACTACAGCTAAACAAATTCTCTGCTGGTATGTGCAAACCCAGGTAACTTGTCGGGGAGGGGGGGGGGGGGGTTGCTTAAAACCTAAAATATGAAATATCAAGAATTTCCGGTCCGATCGGGAGTTTTCAGTGTTTACAAGATTGTCTGATTGCATGTGCCTACGCAGGAAACCTGTCGGGGAGGAGGGGGAGGGTAATACCAAAAGTGTAAAATATAAAGAATTTCTCGTCCGATCGAGAGATTTTCACCATTTACAACCAGAAATACTTTGTTTTATATTTTAGGTATTAATTAAGCCCCGACAGGTTTCCTGAGGCAGCGCAAGCCCTTACAGAGTTTGTTCAGATGTAGGTTGTAAATGCTGAAAATCTCCCGACCGAATCAGAAGTTATTTATATTTTATACTTTTAGTGTTACCCCAACCCCTACCCCCACCCCGACAGGCTTCCTAAGGCAGCACATGCCCTCAGATAATTTGTTGAGTTGTAGGCTCTAAATGCTGAAAATATCCTAATCGGACCAGAAATTCTTTATATTTTACACTTTTGGAATCCCCCCTCCGACAGGTTTGCTGAGTAGGCACATGCCCTCAGATAATGTGTCGAGTTGTAGCTTCTAATTACTGAAAATTTCCCGATCGGACCAAAAATTCCTTATATTTTACACTTTTGGTATCCCCCCCCAACAGGTTTTCTGAGTCAGCACATGCCCTCAGATAATTTGCAGACTTGTGCGTACTTTGTAAACCTTGAAATCTTTTGTCGAGTTGTAGATCATGAACATTTTTATAAAGAATTACATTAATTATCGCAATTAAGAAAAGACGAAATTACGGAAACTTTATATGACTCAGATAACCAACATCTGGTGGTCGTGGCCACGAAGCGGTCAAAAAACGCAATTTTTATACTGCCCCTTAAATTTTTTGTGGCCAGTTCTCCTACACCTAAATCACAACGGGCCTTGTAAACGCTTTGTTCCGACATATAAAAGTACTTTAGCTGGGTCAATCACATGTTACCAAGAGCTCAGTGGCGCATTCCGGATTTCTTTATGGGGTATCCCAAAATTTTGAAGATGCAAATGAAAATATCTCCCAAACTAATACGAACAAATGAAAACATATTCGACATCATCATCATCATTGTCAACCATTATCCATCCACTGCGGGACAAAGGTCTCACCAAGTTTCTTCCACAACGGTCTGTCTTGTGCCAGTCTCCTCCATGTTACTCCCACATACTTTCTAATTTTATCCACCTATCTCCCATGTGGTCTTCTTCTGGGGCTTTTCCTGTCCCTTGGAATCCAATCTAAAATTTCGGCTGTCCATCGATGGTCTGTTCTTCTGGCAGTATGTCCAGCACATTGCCATTTCAGGGATTTTACTCTGATCATGATGTCTTCCACTCTTGTCATTTTTCTGATCCATGAGTTCCTCTTCTTATCTCTCCTGGTTACACCAAGCATGCACCTCTCCATGCTACTTTGAGTTGTCTGCAGGCTTTGTATGTCTCTTTTAGTTACGGTCCACGTCTCTGCACCATACGTAAGCACTGGAAGGATGCATTGATCAAACACTTTTCTTTTAAGACATAATGGCATATGCTCTTGAAAATTATGCTGTTTCTTACAAAAGCTCTCCAGGCAAGTTTTATACGCAGATTAATTTCTTCATCAACTTGACCCTCACTTAATATCTGCTGTCCAAGATAAACGTACGTGTCTGTTATCTCCAGCTTTTCTTTATCAACGATAAATCTTCATTTCTTGTAAAAGCATTGAACATCACTTTTGTTTTCTGAAAGTTCATTTTTAATTCCACTTCTTTACTCTTGTCAGCAAGTTCCTGGATCATACTCTGCAGCTCTAATGGAGTAGTTGCAAAAACGACATCATCAACAAAACGAAGGTGAGTTAGATGATCACCATTAATTTTGATCCCTTTGTTTTCCCAGTTCAGTGATTGAAAGACATTTTCTAATTGGCATTAAAGAGCTTGGGAGATATGGTGTCACCTTGTCTCACTCCCTTTCCAATTTTTATGTGTGTTGTATTTTCAAACAGCCGAATCTTTGCACTTGCATTTTCATAGATGTTATTAGTAATATTAATGAATGCATCTTCAATACCGCAGGATTTCAGAGCCATTGTAACTGCTGATGGTTTCACCGAATCAAAGGCTTTTTCATAATCGATAAAAGCCATGCACAATGGAAGTTCATATTCCCTCGCTCTTTCAATTAGTTCTCTCAGTACGTGGATATGATCTATTGTGCTGTAGCCACTCCTGAATCCAGCTTGTTCTCTCGGTTGAGCCATGTCCAGTGTTACCTTCAAACGGTGTGAAAGAACTTTAGTGAAGATTTTATAAACCACTGATAGGAGGCTGATAGGTCTGTAGTTCCTCAGATCCTCAATGTCACCTTTTTTATGTAGCAGGATCATTGTAGCGTTGTTCCAATCCTCAGGAATCTTCCCTTCATTAAGGCATCGAGTGAAAATTCGTGCGAGTACTGTTTCAATTTCTCCACTTGTTTTTTGTATGATGTCTACAGTAATTCCATCTTCTCCTGGAGCTTTTGCCCGCTTCATGTTCTTGATTGCATGTGCAACTTCTGCTGAGAAGACTGGAAGAACTCTGGTACTGGTACCTTTCCTGATGTCTGGAGTACATGTATAATCCCTTTCATATTATTTAGAGTAGAAATCTTTCACTCTTGTCAAAATTTCGCCTATATTTCTTGTTACAGAACCATCTTTTTTCTCAGTGCCATAATCTGTCAGAGGAACTTTCAACTTCTACAACTTTATCCTTCAGTTTCTTGTTTATTATAAATTCAACACCACTAGTTCTGCCAGTATCTGTCCCACGATAGTAGAAGAGATGTCCACTTTTCAGTTCAATGAGATCTTCTCCTTTTCTCCTTACCTCACTTAGCCCGACGATGTCCCACTTGATCCTTTGTAGTTCCTCTTCCAATTCAAGAAGCCTTGAATCAGAAGATAGGGAGCGTCCATTATACGTAGCCAAGGTCAGCATCAGATGGCAGCCTAGTTTGGTCCTCCGGGGATTCTTAGCACCCTCTGCCTTCATGTCGCACTGGCCGCTGCCTTGGCCAGGTACATTCCAGCTGCCGGAGACTGATTGCCAAGATTTAAGTTGTGGAGTCATTTTGGAGGGGTTTGGCCATAACTCACCACGCTGGCCAAGCGGGTTGGTGAGTGTGGGATAGCATTTCCTCAAATCCCGATGGTATAGTTATACCGCTGTTGACGGTTGTCCGAGCCCCTTTAGTGGGAACAGGATGCACCACGAGAAGGCGGGGTTGACATATATCATCATCATCATCGTCAACCATTATCAATTCACTGCTGGACAAAGGTCTCCCCAAGTTTCCTCCACAACGGTCTGTCTTGTGCCAGTCTCCTCCATGTCACTCCCGCATACTTTCGAATTTCATCCACCCATCTTCCATGTGGTCTTCTTCTGGATCTTTTCCTGTCCCTTGGAATCCAATCTAGAATTTCGGCTGTCCATCGATGCTCTGTCCTTCTGGCAGTATGTCCAGCACATTGCCATTTCAGGGATTTAACTCTAATCATGATATCTTCCACTCTTGTCATTTTTCGGATCCACGAGTTCCTCTTCTTATCTCTCCTGGTTACACCAAGCATGCACCTCTCCATGCTACTTTGAGTTGTCTGCAGCCTTTGTATGTCTCTTTTAGTTAAGGTCCACGTCTCTGCACCATACGTAAGCACTGGAAGGATGCATTGATCAATATATATATATATATATATATATATATATATATATATATTTTTTTCTTTTTTTTTTTTTTTTTTTTTTTATATTTTTTTATTACTATTTTTTACTTAGGTTTTTTTTTTTTTTTTTTTTTTTTTTTTTTCATTTTCTAATTTTTCTTTTTAGTATGTTTTGGATGCAGCTTTTTGGAGTGTAGTTTATACTCGAGTTTGGTCTTTTCTTGGACTGCTTATTTCTATGCAGAGTTTTTGCTGGTCCTTGATAAAGCCAAGGCTCAGTATTCTCGACACCTTCTACATTCAGTTGTTTTATTTTATTTTTTTACCTTTTTTCCTTTTGATCACACAGGTAGATACATAACCTTTTCTATGTTGTACTAGGTGTGAGTCAAAATTATATATGTATTTTTTTGCTTAGGTATCTTCTTTATAGAATGTGAATTCTGAATTTTCAAAACTGCTGCGTTGCGCGTTTTGATTTTCAGGTTATTTTGCACCCTTCGTTTTAAATTCTAAAATTTTTTCCTTAGTCTTCAGTTTTGCTCTTTAGTATATATATATATATATATATATATACACACACACGCCACAACCGTATGTTTTGCTCTGACGTATGTCGCTCTTAATCTCTTTGGGAAGAAGGCTCTATGTAATTATTTGAACATGTAAAATAATATTTTTGCATGTTTAATTTGTGACATACGTCGCTCTTGATCTCTTTGGTGAGTAGCCCCGGTGTCGCAGTGGTCTAAGCGATGGCTTCTGATCATTCGCCCAACGGAGTGGGTCCGCGTTAGAATCCCGGGCAATGGTTGTTTGCGTTTGTCTTTCGGAGGTTTATTCGCTGAGTTCCTAATTCACCTATGTACATTCCTGTCGTTGAAACACACAATGTCTATACTGTATGTATCTGTCCACCAAGTTCAGTGTGTATGTCAATGTATCTTTGCAAAACTGCTACACATAATTCGGAAACTTGGAAAACTGCCACAAATTCGAAATGCCCCTCGGAGGAACAGCAACTCGATCCTGGCCCCTTAATGAAAAACATGTGGGAGTTTTCCTGTTTGGCGGTTTATAGTTAACCGGATCTTACATGCCATTTTCTGTAAGTAGGAATCTCCTATTATAATTTTATGCCACTATAATAACTCCTACACTTTAACAAATCTAGAACGAAATGCAATTTGCATATCATCATCATCATTGTCAACCAATATCAATCCACTGCTGGACGAAAGTCTCTCCAAGTTTCCTCCACAACGGTCTGTCTTGTGCCAGTCTCCTCCATGTCACTCCCGCATATTTTCGAATTTCATCCACCCATCTCCCATGTGGTCTTTTTCTGGGTCTTTTCCTGTCCCTTGGAATCCAATCTAAAATTTCGGCTGTCCATCGATGGTCTGTACTTCTGGCAGTATGTCCAGCCCATTGCCATTTCAGGGATTTAACTCTGATCATGATGTCTTCCACTCTCGTCATTTTTCGGATCCACGAGTTCCTCTTCTTATCTCTCCTGCTTATACCAAGCATGCACCTCTCCATGCTACTTTGAGTTGTCTGCAGCCTTTGTATGTCTCTTTTAGTTAAGGTCCACGTCTCTGCACCATACGTAAGCACTGGAAGGATGCATTGATCAAACACTTTTCTTTTAAGACATAGTGGCATATTGCTCTTGAAAATTATGCTGTTTCTTCCAAAAGCTCTCCAGGCAAGTTTTGTACGCCGATTAATTTCTTCATCAATGTGACCCTCACTTGATATCTGCTGTCCAAGATAAACGTACGTGTCTGTTATCTCCAGTTTTTCTCCATCAATCGATAAATCTTCATTTCTTGTAAAAGCATTGAACATCACTTTTGTCTTCTGAAAGTTCATTGTTAATCCCACTTCTTTACTCCTGTCAGCAAGTTCCTGGAACATACTCTACAGCTCTGGTGGGGTAGTTGCAAAAATGACTACGTCATCAGCAAAACGAAGGTGGGTTAGATAATCTCCATTAATCTTTATCCCTTTGCTTTCTCAGTTCAGTGTTTGAAAGACATTTTCCAATGTGTCATTAAAGAGCTTCGGAGATATGGTGTCACCTTGTCTCACTCCCTTTCCAATTTTTAGGTGTGTTGTATTTTCAAACAGCCGAATCCTTGCACTTGCATTTTCATAGATGTTATTAATAATATTAATGTATGCATCTTCAATACCGCAGGATTTCAGAGCCATTGTAACTGCTGATGGTTTCACCGAATCAAAGGCTTTTTCATAATCAATAAAAGCCATGCACAATGGAAGTTCATACTCCCTCACTCTTTCAATTAGTTCTCTCAGTACGTGGATATGATCTATTGTGCTGTAGCCACTAATGAATTCAGCTTGTTCTCTCGGTTGAGCCATGTCTAGTGTTACCTTCAATCGGTATGAAAGAACTTTAGTGAAGATTTTATAAACCACTGAGAGGCGGCTGATAGGTCTGCAGTTCCTGAGATCCTCAATGTCACCTTTTTTATGTAGCAGGATCATTGTAGCGTTGTTCCAATCCTCAGGAATCTTCCCTTCATTAAGGCATCGAGTGAAAATTTGGGCCAGTACTCTTCCCATTTCTCCACTTGCTTCTTGTATGATGTCTACAGTAATTCCATCTTTTCCTGGAGCTTTCCCCCGCTTCATGTTCTTGATTGCATGTGCAACTTCTGCTGGGAGGACTGGAAGAACTCTGTTACTGGTACCTTTCATGATGTCTGGAGTACATGTATCATCCCTTTCATATAATTTAGAGTAGAAATCTTTCACTCTTGTCAAAATTTCGCCTCTATTTCTTCTTACAGAACCATCTTCTTTTCTCAGTGCCATAATCTGTTTTCTTCCCTTACTGAAATGTCCCTTTGCTATCTTTAGGTATTGGTAGTTTTCAATTGCTTTCCTCACTAGCTCACAGTTGAATTTCCTTACATCTTCAGTGATACTTTTTCGTACTGTCTTGCATAGCTCTATATATTCCACTTTGGAAGTCACATTTTCTTTAGTTGTCCTCATCTCTCTTCTTTTTTGCATCAACATTTTGGTTTTTCCTGATAATTTGTTCACATGCAACTTGTTCTTAGACCCAACTATCTCCATTAATCTTTATCATGCTTGGTATAACCAGGAGAGATAAGAAGAGGAACTCGTGGATCCGAAAAATGACGAGAGTAGAAGACATCATGATCAGAGTTAAATCCCTGAAATGGCAATGGGCTGGACATACTGCCAGAAGTACAGACCATCGATGGACAGCCGAAATTTTAGATTGGATTCCAAGGGACAGGAAAAGACCCAGAAAAAGACCACATGGGAGATGGGTGGATGAAATTCGAAAATATGCGGGAGTGACATGGAGGAGACTGGCACAAGACAGACCGTTGTGGAGGAAACTTGGAGAGACTTTCGTCCAGCAGTGGATTGATATTGGTTGACAATGATGATGATGATACGCAAATTGCATTTCGTTCTAGATTTGTTAAAGTGTAGGAGTTATTATAGTGTATTATAATTTTATGCCACTATAATAACTTCACAGGAGTTATTATAGTGGCATAAAATTATAATAGGAGATTCCTACTTACATAAAATGGCATGTAAGATCCGGTTAACTATAAACCGCCAAACAGGAAAACTCCCACATGTTTTTCATTAAGGGGCCAGGGTCGAGTTGCTGTTCCTCCGAGGGGCACTTCGAATTTGTGGCAGTTTTCCAAGTTTCCGAATTATGTGTAGCAGTTTTGCAAAGATACATTGACATACACACTGAACTTGGTGGACAGATACATACAGTATAGACATTGTGTGTTTCAACGACAGGAATGTACATAGGTGAATTAGGAACTCAGCGAATAAACCTCCGAAAGACAAACGCAAACAACCATTGCCCGGGATTCTAACGCGGACCCACTCCGTTGGGCGAATGATCAGAAGCCATCGCTTAGACCACTGCGACACCGGGGCTACTCACCAAAGAGATCAAGAGCGACGTATGTCACAAATTAAACATGCAAAAATATTATTTTACATGTTCAAATAATTACATAGAGCCTTCTTCCCAAAGAGATTAAGAGCGACATACGTCAGAGCAAAACATACGGTTGTGGCGTGTATATATATATATATATATATATTGATCAATGCATCCTTCCAGTGCTTACGTATGGTGCAGAGACGTGGACCTTAACTAAAAGAGACATACAAAGGCTGCAGACAACTCAAAGTAGCATGGAGAGGTGCATGCTTGGTGTAACCATCTTTCACTCTTGTCAAAATTTCGCCTCTATTTCTTCTTACAGAACCATCTTCTTTTCTCAGTGCCATAATCTGTTTTCTTCCCTTACTGAAATGTCCCTTTGCTATCTTTAGGTATTGGTAGTTTTCAATTGCTTTCCTCACTAGCTCACAGTTGAATTTCCTTACATCTTCAGTGATACTTTTTCGTACTGTCTTGCATAGCTCTATATATTCCACTTTGGAAGTCACATTTTCTTTAGTTGTCCTCATCTCTCTTCTTTTTTGCATCAACATTTTGGTTTTTCCTGATAATTTGTTCACGTGCAACTTGTTCTTAGACCCAGCTAACTTTGTTGCTGTTTCCATAAGAGCTTTGGTTACTTTTCTGTTAACTTCAGAAATATCCACTTCTTCCGATGTTAGGCCCTCTAAAGCAGAGAATCTGTTCTTCAGTTCCAACTTGAAAGTATTATGGTGTTTTTTAAGTTTGGTTATGTCAATACATTTTGTTTGTCTTATGAGCTTGCCACGTTCGAGTTTAGTGTTGAGGTGCATCTTACATCTCACCAATCTATGGTCACTACCTGAGCACACTGCAGTCTTGGATGACGAATTTTTTGTTACACATAATAAAATCAATTTCACTTGTCGTCCCAATTGGATGTCTCCATGTCCATTTCCTGTGTGGCTTTTTCTTGAAAAAGGAGTTCAAGATGAAAAATCCTTCAGCTTCTGGAAACTCAACGAGAGTATGTCCACGCTGGTTTCTGTTGCCGTGACCGAATTTACCTACTGAAGTTTCATTCTGTTGCCGTTGCCCTATTTTTGCAATGAAATCTCCCATAATTATCTTCAAGTGCTGCTTACCTTTATTATTTAGATGACGAATTTCCTCATAAAATTCTTCAATTTCTTCTTCAGGATGACTTGTGGTGGGTGCATAAGTTTGAATAATCTGAGCCTGGTATCTTCTCGAGAGTTGGATAACGAGTCGTGCAGCTCTGTCAGAGGAACTTTCAACTTCTACCCCTTTATCCTTCAGTTTCTTGTTTATTATAAATCCAACACCACTAGTTCTGCCAGTATCTGTCCCACAATAGTAGAAGAAATGTCCACTTTTCAGTTCAATGAGATCTTCTCCTTTTCTCCTTACCTCACTTAGCCCGACGATGTCCCACCTGATCCTTTGTAGTTCCTCTTCCAATTCAAGAAGCCTTGAATCAGAAGATAGGGAGCGTCCATTGTACGTAACCAAGGTCAGCATCAGATGGCAGCCTAGTCCGGTCCTCCGGAGATTCTTAGCACCCTCTGCCTTCATGTCGCACTTGCCGCTGCCTTGGCCAGGTACATTCCAGCTGCCGGAGACTGAGGGCCAAGATTTAAGTTGTAGAGTCATTTTGGAGGTGTTTGGCCATAACTCACCACGCTGGCCAAGCGGGTTGGTGAGTGTGGGGTAGCATTTCCTCTGATCCCGATGGTATAGTTATACCGCTATTGGCGGTCGTCAGAGCCACTTTAGTGGGAACAGGATGCACCACGAGAAGGCGGGGTTGACATTTGTCAAGGAGAGGCTGTGATGTTACGCATCACCTGACCTATACATTCCTTTATACACTGAGTGCTGGCCACTTTATTATGACAACCCCCTCAGTACTTCGGTGGGCCACCTTTTGCCTTTATCACTGCGTCGATTTTTCGTAGCATGGACAGGGCCCGACTTACACGGAATTGGGCCCTAGGCACAACCTAAAATGAGGCCCCCTCCACTCGACATTTACTTTACTGAGTCGAGTAGGTAGTGTGACCATTTTGGGCGACTGTATTACAATCCAGCGTAATAATTTAATAAACACAATACATTTATAAGACTGACATTAAATTACGGTATATAGTACCTGGTAAAAATATTGTTTTCTCCTAGATTTTTATGCTGTCTTACTGATTTGCATCTGAAAAGACTTGAAGAACCTTCATCGATGAAACAGTTGTGTGTGACAAAGCCATATGACGGGTAAAATTCAATTGGACATTGGATTTTTTGCCAGGTGTGTCTAAACTATACTATTACCATATTAACCAGGGGTGTATTTAAGAGAGAGGTTTGGGGGGATTCAAACCCTGCCCGAATTAAGTCCAAAGATTTTTCAAATATAACTTTTGGGAGCTAAAATGTCAAAATGTCTACAAATTGCTTCAGAACCATGCAGTATTTGAAATTGAAGTATATATTTGATCTTAGTAAGCCATAATTACAAACATACACATACTGCTAGTTTTTATTACACAACACGACAGTTTTTTGTTTAATCTCACACAAAAACCCTCCCCAAATTATCTGGAAAATGTTACTGATATTAACTAGAAATAACAGATATTATATTGCCAGTACTTGCTTGTGTTTTGCCAGCGATTTACATATAGTTACTCCACATCACATCTACCCACGTATAAATATTTTGAAAAAAGGAAAGTTTGTTTTTTAACCATGATTTTGGGGCCCTTTCAATTTGAGGGCCCTAGGCATGTGCCTTGCGTGCCTAGGCGTAAATCAGGCCCTGGGCATGGACTTCACGAGATGTTGATAGGTGGTTTGTGGAATCTGAGACCGCCGCCCCGGTGGCGCAGTGGTCTAAGCGATGGCTTCTGATCATTCGTCCGAACGGGGTCTGGGTTCGAATCCCGGTGAGGCATGGATGTTGTGTTTGTCTTACGGCACTGGCTCTCTCCCTTCCCTGGAACCAGTGACCCTAAATTAGGGACGGGCGACTGCTCATAGCCCATTGAGTTGCTCACGGTGGTCGTTAAACCTCCAGTCAAAAAAAAAATCTGAGACCATGCTTGATGAATAGCACTTTCCAGGAGTGTGAGATTACAGGGTTGTGGATCCAGCTGTCTCATGGCTCGTTCAACTTCATCCCACAAATTCTCATTGGGGTTGAGATCTGGAGATTGTGAGGGCCATCTAAGCAAAGTAAACTCACCGGCATGTTCCTGAAACCAATCCTGTACAATACGAGCACTATGGCAGAACGCATCTTGTTTATCTTGTTGAAAGTAGCCATCGCCATTGGGATAAACCATCCACATGACAGGATGCACTTGGTCTTCAACGATGTTTAGATATGATGTGCCAGTCAGACGTTGATCAACACGAATTAAAGGGCCCAAAGCATGCCAGGAAAACATTCCCCAAACCATAACGTTGCCTCCACCAGCTTGAAGGGTTGTAGCAATGCATTTGGGGTCCATGCTTTTGTGCTGTTTCCGCCAAATTCTCACTCGGCCATCGGCATGATGCAACTGAAAACGTTATTCATGGGACCACATAATTTGTTTCCAATTATCGACTGTCCAATCCTTGTGCTCCTGTGCGAACTGGAGACGTTTTGTCTTGTTAACCGCAGATAGCAAAGGTGTTCGAACAGGGCTTCGGCTGCCATATCCCATCTGATGCAGTGTACGGCCAACAGTGCGTGCAGAGATCATTTGAGGGGATCCTTGAATAAGATGGTCTGTAATTTGCTGCACTGTTGCCCTTCTGTTGTCTGTTACCAGTCTGGACACTCTTCGTTCCGCCCGAGCAGCCACTAGTCGATGACGTCCACACGTTGCACGTAGAGACCCAGTTTTTTGGCTGACAGTCCAGTCTTTAAACACTTTAACAATAGCCGCTCTGGAACATTTCACGAATGCGGTGGTTTCGGTGATACTCGCTCCATGGCTCCGATCTCCTACAATCATCCCACGTTGAAAGTCCGTCAAATCGCATTTTTTACCCATCTCGTCACCCAAAAATCCCTTCTACTACTGTCGAAAGCCCTAAGCTTTCCCTTTTTATTCCAGCTTCGCCCTCAGGCGGCAACAGAATGCAGCCAAAGCTCATTTGCTTAAAACTGTCAGGTGGTCATAATAAAGTGGAGACTCAGTGTCTAAGGTGTAGGAATTTTATGCGGTGTATTTTGCTAACGGTGGAAGAAGGAATAGGAGTTTTCCGCCAAGAGAACAGCTGTTCAACAACGACAATCACCAAAGAGGAAAGACCTTCCTTTAGTGCAATTTGTATATGTCCCCGTAACGTCTCACTAACAGAAGGGTACTAATCTCCCTGGTACGAGTTTTCTAAAATTCAATTTTAGGAAAATGCCGCGATTGCTTCAATTTGTGAAATAATTTACGAATTTGAAGAGGGGAAATGTATCGGAATAGTTAGAAGAGGTGAAGATGATGCCAAATCCTGAAAATCAGGCATTAAAACTGAACAGGAGGTAACGGAACTGCATGGGTATGAGTTTGCTGGGCACCAATTTGCCGGGTACCAATCTCCCGGGATCCCTTATTGGATTATTCAACATTGTGTGTAAATATATTTATATTGTCTAGCATAGGCGCCGACTTTGTGGGTTCGAGACAGTTTTTGAACCCCCCAATGATTTTGTTGAGGGTTCCTCGAACCCCTAATATTTTTGCGCGTATTTCGGGGAAAAAATACACGTACGCATATGTGCATAAATTTTGGTTTTCGTTATCAATTCTTCAAGGTTTTTATTATTCATTCCCCGTTTATTATAGTATATAAAAAGTGTGTATAGAAATTTACCCCTCGGACTGTTTATTGTGCCTCAAAAAAGAATGAGTGTTTGTTCGTGCTCATAAAATTTGACGCGACAGACAATACATCAAGTACCGTTTAAGAGCATTTAAAACTGCCTTCTTTAGAAAATTCTTCGGTTTGTCTGGGTTCCCACAAAATACAAAAGTCTAGCTCTACAATCGGAGACGAGAACCTATTCGAGGTCATAGTGATAAAGGTGGAAATATGCTGCACAGTCAGTTGACCCGCCCTATCTTCGGGCAGTCAGGAAACAAGAAGGTTAGAAGATGGCATCAGCAACCGCTGGTGAAGCCTAGTCTGATCATCTAGTTTCTTGGGCCCTCCGGTTGGGGAGGTTCAGTGGCTTGACGTCACTTACTGAAGACATGTGCTAGAGCACAGGTTGATAGCGGCCGTCTCTTACTCTCAGCATCAATCCCTGAAGGTCAACAAAACTCCCACAGCTTTAGCAAAGCCGTGATTGGTTAATACGCAATATGCACTTCCGCTCGACAAAGCATAATTTTGTTTAATTTTTTTTTAAATATTAAACAGTATTTCTGTAACTTTTTGCAAATTTTTAGTTATGTGCATGTATATTTCGGTCTCATTTTTTCCTGACTGTACATGATGCACAAGTGCCTCTGAAACCTCTTCAAAGTAAACGATTTCCCCATAGTATAAGTACAGAAGCAGCCCAAGTTGAGCATCCTGGGCATACACAGCTGATACGAAGTAGAGCCCACGGAAAACGTAGGGCATGGGGCTGATGTCATGTCCTCTCCCTTCTAACCTCCTATTTAAACTCAGAAATCATTTGAAGAAAAAAATTTTGGAAGTTTTAAAATTGGTAAAAAAAACCTTAAAATATATTTTACATGTTTTAGTTACTTTTATAAGACAATTGAGGTGAATATTCACATAGTATCTGTGCATTGTATATGATAATGCTGCGCCTACAAAAGCAAAATAAATAAAATAAATAATTATCTAGAGAAAAAAAATCTGTAATTAACTATAATTTGCTTCATTTTGGCATTTCAGGCGTCTTATTGTGCCAGATAATCTCACTGAATGAAATTTAAATTAGACTTAAATACTCTGAAAAATGAATTGGTAATTCGATTAAAAATTTCCGGAACCCCCAATAATTTTTCAAGTCTGCGCCTGTGTTGTCTCATCATCATCATCATCATTGTCAACCATTATCAATCCACTGCTGGACGAAGGTCTCCCCAAGTTTCCTCCACAACGGTCTGTCTTGTGCCAGTCTCCTCCATGTCACTCCCGCATATTTACGAATTTCATCCACCCATCTCCCATGTGGTCTTTTTCTGGGTCTTTTCCTGTCCCTTGGAATCCAATCTAAAATTTCGGCTGTCCATCTATGGTCTGTCCTTCTGGCAGTATGTCCAGCCCATTGCCATTTCAGGGATTTAACTCTGATCATGATGTCTTCCACTCTTGTCATTTTTCGGATCCACGAGTTCCTCTTCTTATCTCTCCTGGTTATACCAAGCATGCACCTCTCCATGCTGCTTTGAGTTGTCTGCAGCCTTTGCATGTCTCTTTTAGTTAAGGTCCACGTCTCTGCACCATACGTAAGCACTGGAAGGATGCATTGATCAAACACTTTTCTTTTAAGACATAATGGCATATTGCTCTTGAAAATTATGCTGTTTCTTCCAAAAGCTCTCCAGGCAAGTTTTGTACGCCGATTAATTTCTTCATCAATGTGACCCTCACTTGATATCTGCTGTCCAAGATAAACATACGTATCTGTTATCTCCAGTTTTTCTCCATCAATCGATAAATCTTCATTTCTTGTAAAAGCATTGAACATCACTTTTGTCTTCTGAGAGTTCATTTTTAATCCCACTTCTTTACTCTTGTCAGCAAGTTCCTGGATCATACTCTGCAGCTCTGATGGGGTAGTTGCAAAAATGACTACGTCATCAGCAAAACGAAGGTGGGTTAGATAATCTCCATTAATCTTTATCCCTTTGTTTTCCCAGTTCAGTGATTGAAAGACATTTTCCAATGTGGCATTAAAGAGCTTCGGAGATATGGTGTCACCTTGTCTCACTCCCTTTCCAATTTTTATGTGTGTTGTATTTTCAAACAGCCGAATCTTTGCACTTGCATTTTCATAGATGTTATTAATAATATTAATGTATGCATCTTCAATACCGCAGGATTTCAGAGCCGTGGTAACTGCTGATGGTTTCACCGAATCAAAGGCTTTTTCATAATCGATAAAAGCCATGCACAATGGAAGTTCATATTCCCTCGCTCTTTCAATTAGTTCTCTCAGTACGTGGATATGATCTATTGTGCTGTAGCCACTCCTGAATCCAGCTTGTTCTCTCGGTTGAGCCATGTCCAGTGTTACCTTCAAGCGGTGTGAAAGAACTTTAGTGAAGATTTTATAAACCACTGATAGGAGGCTGATAGGTCTGTAGTTCCTGAGATCCTCAATGTCACCTTTTTTATGTAGCAGGATCATTGTAGCATTGTTCCAATCCTCAGGAATCTTCCCTTCATTAAGGCATCGAGTGAAAATTTGGGCGAGTACTGTTTCAATTTCTCCACTTGCTTCTTGTATGATGTCTATAGTAATTCCATCTTCTCCTGGAGCTTTCCCCCGCTTCATGTTCTTGATTGCATGTGCAACTTCTGCTGAGAGGACTGGAAGAACTCTGGTACCTTTCATGATGTCTGGAGTACATGTATCATCCCTTTCATATAATTTGGAGTAGAAATCTTTCACTCTTGTCAAAATTTCACCTCTATTTCTTGTTATAGAACCATCTTCTTTTCTCAGAGCCATAATCTGTTTTCTTCCCTTACTGAGATGTCCCTTTGCTATCTTTAGGCTTTGGTTGTTTTCAATTGCTTTCCTCACTAGCTCACAGTTGAATTTCCTTACGTCTTCAGTGATACTTTTTCGTGCTGTCTTGCATAGCTCTATATATTCCACTTTGGAAGTCACATCTTCTTTAGTTGTCCTCATCTCTCTTCTTTTTTGCATCAACCTTTTGGTTTTTCCTGATAATTTGTTTACATGCAACTTGTTCTTAGACCCAGCTAATTTTGTTGCTGTTTCCATAAGAGCTTTGGTTACTTTTCTGTTAACTTCCGAAATATCCACTTCTTCCGATGTTAGGCCTTCTAAAGCAGAGAATCTGTTCTTCAGTTCCAACTTGAAAGTATTATGGTGTTTTTTAAGGTTGGTTATGTCAATACGTTTTGTTTGTCTTATGAGCTTGCCACGTTCCAGTTTAGTGTTGAGGTGCATCTTACATCTCACCAATCTATGGTCACTACCTGTGTTGAACTTGTTTAGCACACTGCAGTCTTCGATGACGAATTTTTTGTTACACATAATAAAATCAATTTCACTTGTCGTCCCAATTGGATGTCTCCATGTCCATTTCCTGTGTGGCTTTTTCTTGAAAAAGGAATTCAAGATGAAAAATCCTTCTGCCTCTGCAAACTCAACGAGAGTATTTCCACGCTGGTTTCTGTTGCCGTGACCGAATTTACCTACTAAAGTTTCATTCTGTTGCCGGTGCCCTATTTTTGCATTGAAATCTCCCATAATTATCTTCAAGTGCTGCTTACCTTTATTATTTAGATGACGAATTTCCTCATAAAATTCTTCAATTTCTTCTTCAGGATGACTTGTGGTGGGTGCATAAGTTTGAATAATCTGAGCCTGGTATCTTCTCGATAGTTGGATAACGAGTCGTGCAGCTCTGTCCGAGGAACTTTCAACTTCTACCACTTTATCCTTCAGTTTCTTGTTTATTATAAATCCAACACCACTAGTTCTGCCAGTATCTGTCCCACGATAATAGAAGAGATGTCCACTTTTCAGTTCAATGAGATCTTCTCCTTTTCTCCTTACCTCACTCAGCCCGACGATGTCCCACTTGATCCTTTGTAGTTCCTCTTCCAATTCAAGAAGCCTTGAATCAGAAGATAGGGAGCGTGCGTTGTAGGTAGCCAAGGTCAGCATCAAATGGCAGCCTAGTCCGGTCCTCCGGGGATTCTTAGCACCCTCTGCCTTCATGTCGCACTGGCCGCTGCCTTGGCCAGGTACATTCCAGCTGCCGGAGACTGAGGGCCAAGATTTAAGTTGTAGAGTCATTTTGGAGGTGTTTGGCCATAACTCACCACGCTGGCCAAGCGGGTTGGTGAGTGTGGGATAGCATTTCCTCTGATCCCGATGGTATAGTTATACCGCTATTTGCGGTCGTCAGAGCCCCTTTAGTGGGAACAGGATGCACCACGAGAAGGCGGGGTTGACATTTGTCAAGGAGAGGCTGTGATGTTACGCATCACCTGACCTTACATCCCCTGTGTTGTCTACTGTTATATAAATGAAAAACATCCAGTAAGGATTCAATTAAAGTATCAAGTTCATGTGGTTGCAGTTCCTTTAAGTCATGACATACTGTTTTTAAGTTATTTTCAGCGAATGATAAGGACCTTTATTTTTCATTTATTAATTTCATTTTATTTACTGATCAATAGTTTGCTTCATGTATTGATTAATAAATGGTAAGATAATTGCAACAAAACATTTATTTTATGGTAAATTGTTGTTCCGACTTTTGACTTAAAATTTGTTTTTCCACAAAACGGAAAAATGCGCCACGTCACTGGGTGCGAGGCTGACGAGAAAGACAGGCTACGGTGCGAAATAGTCACGTGCACAACTTAGTGCTGTCGCCAAGTCAATCGGTTGAACAGCCATTGCATCGTTTGTTCACAGTTATTTGTATTGAGTGAGTGTTCCGTTTATTGTCATATGGATACACGTATAGTTTTGTGAGGTAGGTATTTTTATAATTCGAAGATAAGGTTAATTCGTAGTAAACGTTTTATTTAGTTTTAGTGATAGTTATAGGTTTAATGAGTAGATCTTAGTTTCACACGTGTTGAAATCTGTTCATGTCTCGTGAATTGTGAAGTATAAAGAAGTGAGTTATTCTGTGGTGTTGAATTCTTATTTCAAATAGAATAATTAATATTTTTTACCAATGCCGATTCACATAGAGCTTGAATATTACCAGAAATCAGGGCAACTTTTCAGGGAATTAGCCTTCGTAATTTGTATAACATTTGCATCTCCAACAATCGTTAGCCCTTTCTTTACGAAATTAATGCTTGAACTGTTACATTGTAATGTGTCTCTGAATTAAAGAGGACATTTTTTAATTTCGTAACTTAATGTAACTGTGATATAGCATTTGTCTGATTGAATTTACTAAAGCTGTCTGAACAGTGTGGACAGATTATGTTGAAAAACTGCAAAACTGCATGATCAATTTTATTCTAACTGTACAAAACATAGGGAACTACTTTCGATTAAAAATTTCATATCTAGTTCTTCACTTGTATTAAAAGGTATAATTATTTTTAGAGGAATTGCCATGCCACGATTTCGCAGTGTTAGTGGCTGCAAGTCAAATTATAGAAGTGAAAAGGAGACTTACAACTTTTGCCATACCAAAGTAATGTATGCAGCAGATTTTGTATTAGACAAACTTTGTCTTATACAAAATCTGCTGCATACGTTTAAACAAAGTTCTGATTTTAGATTTTTTTATTCATTTTCTGTTGAATCTTTGTGTATGAGTAGCTTGAAAATTAAATAGGAAAACATAACTCCTCAGCTGCAAAATACTCTTGAACAACTTAGTAAAAGCCAAACATGATAACCGAAATGATTTGAAATCGCGTGAAAGAAAAATTAAGAAGTTGAAAGTCAGAACGCTTAGTTTTCCGTGTCTTTCCTTAGTGCATAGTGTGCACAAAGTCCTGAGATAGGAAAAAGAGTTCAAACTTATCAAATATTTTATATGCATATAAAGTGTTTAGCCAGGTTGGTTAAAGCATTGAAATGTATCTTTCTTCTGTAGTAAATGCAGATAACATTTCTGAAAAGTTATCTTTGAAACTAGAAAGTAAAGATATGTCATATTTGGTTTCATTTTATTTGAAACTTGTTTGTCATTTGGATACACGTATAGCAGTACTTCAGTTAGCGTCTCGTAACATATTTCCGATCATTTTTCTGCTTCATCACATGTTATTCACATAGTGATGCTGAGTGGTGGTGTCATTATGTACTGAAGATTTGTATTTAATTTTTGGTGGTGTCTTTTTTTTTTTTTTCAAATTGGAACTAATATTGTTTGTGCAGTTGTTGCCCGTGTCACACAATGTGCCTGTGATATACCTTTTTTATATTCTCCTATCCCAAGATATGCATCTTAATTTGCCAAGCCATTTCACAGCAAAATGGGCCAGAGGTCCTCATTTTAATAGCAGTTTTGATTTCATCAGTCCAAATTCATTTGAAAATCTATGGACTATTTTCTTTCCGTGGAAGATGATGCTGTACTCTTTCACGTCGTGGGGTCTGGCTAGTCCCTCAAAGACACCATACTCGTACGAGTTCCATGTCACTTATTTCCAGATTAATAAATGTTAGCAGTAATATTGTAGCATTTTTGTTTACGTTTTAATACTGTACTAAAAAATTCCAGGAAATTTCTCTTATTTTTCATACTTGCCACTATGACTTCATTGCCATAAAATTTTTGATAAAAACACCTGTGTGAAGTTAACTGAAGTGTTACTGTGTGTGTGTCAGAGCTGAGTTCGGGCTCAATTTTAAGAGCCCGAACCTGAAGTATGTCAGCCCGATTGAGCCCGAAAACTATGATTAACCTGTATAGGCATTAAAAAGTTTTCCAGACTTCCACTCTTTCCTACCCATGCAATTAACCGATGTCTTTCTCAACTGCAGAGTGGGTAAGGGATGTTTCTATAATTTCTTTAACCATTCATTTCTTCCTGAAATGTTTGGGGGGGGGGGTAGGTATCAGGAAACATCTTGAGGCACAACAAACTATGTTGCATGTTGCTCAATAGAATTAGCAGGGAGCTGCCCCCTTTGAGGTAGGGAGCAAAATTCCATCAGCTTACTATCTATACTTCTTAAAACTTATCCTTGGCAGAAATCCTGTAATTCATGGCATATGGTATTTTGTTATCCAAGCCCGGAATGGATAGCCCTGCAGAATTCCTACTCCCCATTTAGACCCAGTTGCTGAAGAATTTTCTTTAACAACTTGAAAGTGTAAAAAAAGCCTCGTGTGCTAAATCATATAAAATCACATTAAAAGAAAAAGGAAGAAAATTCTTCCCCTCCAAGCTCGAACTCCAGTAAGTAATACGCAGCCAGCACCTGGTTCGGGTTCGGCCCGTCTCAGCACTGGTGTGTGTGTACTAGTGCTTAGCTTGACATTTATAGTAGGTATATTGAAAGTAAAAATTTAATTTTACCATAACGAGCAAATTTGGCTTCTAGTAAAGAATGTTTGCAAAATGTATAAGTTCCCTAGTGCTATGAAAAATTAACCAAGTGTTATGAAAAATTAACCAATTCCTTTAGAAATGTGTGGGAAATAATTATTTATACTGTTGAAATGTTGTCTAATCCAAAATGTGTTATCAAATATGTTTTATAAAAAAGTAGATCACAGTTAGGTATGAACATTACAAAAGTAGATTTTAGGTAAAGAAAATAATGGACACAACTCATACATAAAATATTCAGATTGTAACACATACTGGAGGATCTAAAGCTGAGATAATTTTGATGTAACTTGTGATGATTCAAACTATTTGAAACAGATGTCTTAATTTCTGCCATTGGTTAGCAAGAATTCTTTATTTATTTTGTTGTATGTATCTATAACTTTGTTGCAGATGCTATCACATAAGGAAAGTTAGGGTAAACAATCTGAAGCTGAATACAGTTGCAGCTTGTGATGACTTCCTTCTTTCAAACTATTTGAAACAGACATTTGAGGTACATTTATGTAAAAAAAATGGACCCATTTGTTTATTTTTAATAGTATTTTTTACTTCGTTCCGCTTGAAGATACAAGACAAATTGATAGTCAATAGGTAAGTTGATACTTTTTCCAAATGTAGTGTTGATGCTAATTTTTAAAGCAAACTAAAAATTTGATTTCTGAATTGCAGCAAAGTGCTTTAATAATATGAGGGTGGATCAAAAAGTTAGTTACACTGTTGAATAAAACAAACAAGCAAAGATATACTCAAGGGATGTATGTTGGTTTAAAGGTACAACATTAATTCATTTTTCGACATAGGCGCCTAAGGACTGTAAACATTTATCGGAACGTGCGATTAACTTTCCCATACCTGTACAGAAAAAGTCCAGTTTGGTGCAACTAGTTAAGGACCGCACTTTTCACACCCTCATCGGTTGGTAATCATTGTCCACTAACGTCCTGTTTCATTTTACCGAACAAATGGTAGCCGCATGGGGATAAGTTGGGGCTGTAAGGTGGACGTTGCCACACCTCCGACTTGAATGACTACAGCAATTCCCTTTGTTTTCCGTGCTGTGTAGCGTTGTTGGGCAGCAGAGTGACACCTTCGCTCAACTTACCCCGGCATCTGTCCTTAATTGAATTTCGCAAATTTAATAGTGTTTGGCAATATGAGTCACTATTGATGGTCATCTCTTTTGACAGAAATTCTGTGTAAACAACAGATTCACAGTTGCCATGACCTCTCCCGCAGACAGAGACAGTTGGACTTTTCACGTCTTCCTTGTTGGAAAGGTGACATGTTTCCATTCCATTGACGATCGTTTGATTTCAGTTACGTTAACAGTAAATATGTGCTTTCAGATTACTTATAGAGATATATATATTTCCCATGTATAATAAGAAGAAATATTTCTTCCCCAATGTTTACCTGAATAACTGGGAATTTGCTAAGCATCGACCTGACTCTAAATAGCTGAGCTACGATGAAGCAGGGCTCACTTTGACTGGCGAAAATCTGAGATTATTCAGATTAAATCACTCGGATGTTTGGGACTTCCTCATCCTGGATGGTGTAACGGTAGCATGCTCGAATGGAAATCGGGAAATGCAGGTTCGCTTCCTGCTCCATGGCGATGAATTTTTCAAATTTTCTGGTATGAAAGAGTTAGTCAGTAGCGCTAAATCTGCAATTTCAGATTGCTTATTGGCTCATAATACAATTAAATTTCTGTGAATGGTGAGCAAGAATTCTGTTTACTGAGCTATAGTTTGAATTAAATTCTAGTATGGAAATAGTTTTTTTCAATTTTTGGCTTACCTAACAGTGTTCAATTATAGTAATTGTGAATTTACAAACGAAAGGAAAATTTAATAGTGACAAAAATGAATAATTTTATGAAAAAAAGTTCTTGCATTAATTTTTCACAAAACAATGAGAGCATTTTTTGTGACAATATCCTTCATTCGACTTTTTTTTCAATTACCAAGAAAATAGCTTGTGCCAGAATGTGTTGTCACATAATTTTAAAGTGTTAAAATATATACAGATAAGGATTAATTTTTTTCTTCCCCCAAGTAGAAATAAGTAAAATAAACTAATGCACAGACATGATTTGTATTAAAAGGGATCCTAAGCATTTTTTTAAGAAGGAATTATTTCCAAATTATGTACTTTTAGTGTACAGAAGCATTGTCCTAGAAATAACCCCATTAAACAAAATACATGCAATAATATCCAAAAATTATTTTTTTCCAGAACAAGAAAAAAATATAACTTTTTAATTTAGTAAGGAACGTTTTAGCCAGAGATATGTATATGAGGGAACACTTTTTCTTCGACCTCAATATGATTTCGCTTGACGTTTTCCGTTTGCTATTAATATTCTGTACGCTATTTATTAAACGAATTTGCTTTTCATTGTTGCTAGAAAATCATGAAGGCAAAAATAAAAATAAATGAACTACACGGACAACGAAGAAAATATAGTTAATTTCATTAAATCGAGCAACAAAACTTTCGAATATGTTTCTTGATACGATTTTGCTAAAGGAATGGCTAAACGCAAAAATCCACACTACACGGAAAACGAAAAAAAAAATAATTCAGTAGTGTTAAACGATTAAGTTCAGTAGAACTCACATTTTAATAATGTTCCTTTTGAACGTTTTATTCTCTAATAGTTTGAAATTAATATGCAATGATTAGATGTGCCACCTTATATTTGCTGCGTGTTGGAAAAAATAGCTCTCTACTCGGTCACCGTTTGCTCTCGGCAGCCCAAGCAGAGGCAACAGCACTACCTTGGTCACGTGACCGTACAGATTCCCTTCCGCACCGAAGCCTGTCTTTCTCGTCAGCCTCGACTGGGTGACATGTGATCTGTAAGAATAGCTCACAATTCCCAAAGCCATCTGGATTTGGGCGGTGGAACTGATGAAGAAGCATTGGTATAGTTAAGTTTTTCACCCCCCTTGTTCATGAGGGAAGCAATCTTAGTATGTGCCCGTCGTATTGTGATTCCTTCCCCAGGAGCCTACTTTCTTAAATGAGGACAATGGGTTTGGTCTTTAAAAGTAAACCGCAGCAAGTAAACATCTGGAGATTGAGTGGATATTTTGCTATTGTTCCACAGAACGGCGCAATGTGGAGGAGGTAAAAGAGTGTAAAAACTCAGGGCTATTGGTACAAAGGCTGGTTCTTTTAGTGAAGCACATTTTGCTTCCCGAAGAGAGAGGCTGTGGCATAGTTGCGGTGCCATCTCTCTTCGCAAGAGTAATCTAATCCCCTCCGATATCTAAGCGCACGAAGCAAGCGTGGGAAGGAATTAAATTCATGTTTATACCCCAGTAAATCCAACGAACATCACTGAAACACATTAAAACAAAAGGAATATTTGTTTTGAAATCATTAAGCAGAATGTTTCATATTCGAAAATCTAAAAGCTAAAATTATCAGCAAATACCAATATTTTTGACCCCTGAAAAAAAGGATTATCGAAAAATGACCTGTCCATAGAAATTTCAAGTTCTCTCCACAACGTATTGCAACATCCCAAGTCAGAAATAACTTTTAGTTCAACTCCAGTAGATTCCAAACCTTGATTTATTAAAAAAAGCAATATTTTTTTCATTTGTAAGTTAAAGAATATTGGCTGCTTCCATTGCGACAATAATCCTCGGATTAAGAAAAATTGGGCTTTCTTGAAAGGGCAAAGAATTTTGTTCATTCTGGTGTCGTAGTATAGCCTAGAGTCAATATGATTTTCGTCAAAGCTTAAAACATAAAGCTTTGCAGAGCGATTTAAACTTTCATAGCTTTCCCCCATCAACAAAAAGACATCGTGTAGAATGCCTCGATTACGGGTAAATTTTGCGCACCATCTTTTCAAAGTAATGGAATAATGTTTTCCCCCCTCCAGAAGTCAATATGATTTTTCTAAAGAGAGCTCTTATTACGATGCATTTCGATACATCTTCAGGTGCCCATTTTATTCATTGCTTCCTTTCGTAAGATCACTTGGGCGTCGTAAATATATCATGGATACCTTTACCTAATCTTTCCAACGTACTATAGTTTCTCTTAATTTCTTTTAATTGCTTCTTGAGTTGGATAATTTGTTTTGACCAGAACCTTGTAATGATGTATGCATTTCTGATTTGTGCAGATATATTTAATAATCTCGCGTTTCTCATTATTTAAAGCACCTAGTACACTTTCAAGATCAGATATTTTTTCCTGCAGTCTTTTACTCTCCTTCATCTTTTCACATTTCAAACATACATGAAGTTGCGGAATTACTATCTTGTTTCGTCCTAAACGAATCTACCCCGCCGCTGATACGGGAATTTTTTGAATTTAAAGTTTTAATTCGATCCAAAGAACTTTCTAAGATTCTCGGTCTCCGATAAAACGTCACACACGAAAACTGCGACACATCTTTCAGCAACTTGGAGAACTGCCACATGCTTTTCATTGGGGACCGAGCACAAATTGCTGTTCCTCCGAGGAACACTTTGAATGTGTGTTAGTTCTCCCAGTTTGCGAATTATGTACGGCAGTTTTTCAAAGTGCCTAATGACGGGAAGGAGTTCTTTTGTTTATCAGAGATTTCATGCCGGTTCATACGAGTTTACGGCAACTGGCCACAAAAGTTCAACAGGGGGGGGTATGAATAAGATCGCCGTTTCTTGGCATATATATTTATATATAATTTTTTAATTTTTTTTTTGAGAGTAGAATTGGGAACTCCAAACAATTTCGAGAAAACGTTCTACGTAAGGCAAGCGAGAACTGCACTTTAATTTGAAGAAACACTGTAAACTGCCGAAAATTTCATTCCCCAAACCCTCTACGGTCTAAGTTAGAGTACCATTTTTTTTTATTGGAGGTTTAACGACCACCGTGAGCAACTCAATGGGCTATAAGCAGTCGCCCGTCCCTAATTTAGGGTCACTGGTTCCAGGGAAGGGAGAGAGCCAGTGCCGTAAGACAAATACAACATCCATGCCTGACCGGGATTCGAACCCGGACCCCTTACGGACGAATGATCAGAGGCCAGCGCCTTAGACCACTGCGCCACCGGGGCGGCATACCAAATTTGGTGGTTCTAAATTGAAAACTGCAGATTTTACGAAAATTTTGTAGGGGGCCGCCTTCGGACCGGGCCTCCACATGTGCCAATAACCGTCACCTTCTAAGTGAGAGCAATACGAGGTAGTACAACAAATTTGGTGGTTCTAAGTTGAAAACTGAAGATTTTACGAAAATTTTCTATGGGGGGCCCTCGACCCCGGGCCCCATATATTTCCCAAAACAGTCTACGGTCTAAGTTAGTGCACCATGAGGTAGTATACCAAATTTGGTGGTTTTAAATTGAAAACTGTAGATTTGGCGAAAATATTCTATGGGGCCCTCGACCCCGGGCTCCGACCACTTCCAAAAACCGTCTACGGTCTAAGTCAGAGCACCATGAGATAGTATACCAAATTTGGTGGTTTTAAATTGAAAACTGTAGATTTGACGAATATTGCGTATGGGGGCCCCTTGACCCCGGCCCCATAACTTTCCCAAAATAGTCTACGGTCTAAATTAGTGCACCATGAGGTATTATACAAAATTTGATGGTCCTAAATTGAAAACTGTAGATTTTTCGAAAATTTTGTAGGGGCCCCCCTTCGGACCGGGCCTCCACCCGTGCCAATAACCGTCACCTTCGAAGTAAGAGCACCATGAGGTAGTACACCAAATTTGGTGGTTCTAAGTTGAAAACTGTAGAATTTACGAAAATTTTCTATGCGGGCCCCTCGACCCCGGGCTCCGACCACTTCCAAAAACTGTCTACAGTCTAAGTTAGAGCACCATGAGGTAATACACCAAATTTGGTGGTTCTAAATTTAAAACTGTAGATTTTACGAACATTTTGTAGGGGCCCCCTTTCGGACCGGGCCTCCACCCGTTCCATAAACCCTCTACGTGCTAAGTTAGAACACCAAGAGATAGTATACCAAATTTGATGGTTTTAAATTGAAAACTGTAGATTTGACGAATATTGCGTATGGGGGGCACTTGATCCCGGGCTCCATATCTTTCCCAAAACAGTCTACGGTCTAAGTTAGTGCACCATGAGGTAGTATACCAAATTTGGTGGGCCACCCCGGTGGCGCAGTGGTCTAAGCGATGCCCTCTGATCATTCGTCCGAACGGGGACCGGGTTCGAATCCCGGTGAGGCATGGATGTTGTGTTTGTCTTACGGCACTGGCTCTCTCCCTTCCCTGGAACCAGTGACACTAAATTAGTGACGGGCGACTGCTTATAGCCCATTGAGTTGCTCACGGTGGTCGTTAAACCTCCAACTAAAAAAAAAAAAAAAAATTTGGTGGTTCTAAATTGAAAACTGTAGATTTGGCGAAAATATTCTATAGGGCCCCTCGACCCCGGGCTCCGACCACTTCCAAAAACCGTCTACAGTCTAAGTCACAGCACCATGAGATAGTATATCAAATTTGGTGGCTTTAAATTGAAAACTGTAGATTTGACGAATATTGCGTATGGGGGCCCCTTGACCCCGGGCCCCATATCTTTCCCAATACAGTCTACGGTCTAAGTTAGTGCACCATGGGGTAGTATTATACCAAATTTGGTGGTTCTAAATTGAAAACTGTAGGTTTTACGAAAATTTTGTATGAGATGAGAGTTTAATTAGTGCCCCTCCTGAAATATTTTAAGTGCCACATACTAGTCTTCCGCAAATTAAATCAGTGTCTGAACGAATTTTTCTTACCAAAGGTCAAATGTCTAAAAAAATACAAAAGAAAAAAAAATGAAAAGAAAAAAAGCCGTTTAATTAATGCCCGATCCTGAAATGTTATGGCTCGCGATGTTATGGCTTGCGATGTTTTGTCACCACGATGTTTTGACCTGCGATGTTTTGTGCCCGCGATGTTATGACTTGCGATGTTTTGTGTCCGCGATGTTATGGCTTGCGATGTTTTGTCACCGCGAGGTTTTGACCTGCGATCTTATGTCCGCGATTTTATGTCGCGCGATGTTTTGACCTGCGATGTTTTGACGTGCTACGACTTTGAGCAGACAAATTTGATGCTCAAACGTCTCACCAACAGGGCGGCAGAGGCTGTGACGTCATGAGTGTGACGTTTCGGTGGCTTCACTTTGATTACACGAGGGGAATGGCTGGCCATTGGAAATTGTAAATGTAAAAAAGAACAGTTTTGTAGTGCGTAATATGAGGTAATTACGACCATTGGTTATGGAGATATAAGTCATTTTCTAAAAGTCTGCGAATGGGAAGTTCGGGGTAGGGGCACAGGGGGAAAGCTCAAGGGGTAGACGCGGGGAGTTTTGGGAAAATTCATCTCTTAGTGTTCTAACAACTGGTTAAAATTCAGCTTTCCGCCTAATTATTCCCGACATTTTCCTTTTATTTCCTGTACTACCTCTTGTTCCTACCTCCACCACTCCATGGTCCATCTGGTCCACTGTACCTGGTCTGCATTCGGCTCCATGGCACTCGCACGTGCTCATCGATACAGAAGTTATCATCGGTGGTCGTTGTTGACCGTTGATCTCGTAAAGTGATGTGAAATCTTCCTCTTGAATTTAATATTTGTTTCTTAGAGGATATTAATTTATTATTAAGCGTTTAGTTTCTTTTTCGCCTAAGTGTGAAGTTGAACTTTTTGTGACCACATAAAATCCAGTAAGTTCCAATCAGTTTTAAGCATCTGAAAAAGTGTGATTGAATGTAATGTGTTTGTTCTGAAACCGAAACGTAAAACCGGCCTTTTACAGTATACACCTGTATAATTTTTTCAGGGACAAATATTGTGGGATAAATGTATCGGAGCGAATGATGCGACGTTTTTAGCATTGTACTTGCGTTAGAAAGCTACGTTTGCGTTGCAATTAGAGAAAAGTGCTACTCCCTCCTATGTGGTATGCTGAGCTTTTATTTTGGGAGATCTCGTTTTTCTAATCAGTGCCAATATTTAGCATACACTATTTGACAGAGTTTCAGGACAGCTGCTGTTACGAGGAAAGATTAATGCATTGAGTCCAACTGTGGTTTTGGTTCTTCAAAGTAGTCCCCCTTCTTGTCCATGCACCATTTCATTTTGATCGCGCCACTAGATGTGTGAAACACTTTGAATTCATTTTACTGGGACACTATTCATTCGCGCGGTAACAGTTTTCTTGATGTCCTGAACAGTCGTGAAACGTTGTCCTTTTAAGGCCAGTTTCAGGGGGAACAGGAAGTAGGGCGGATGGTTGAGCCTTGGTACTCCTGACTTGGCGAGGAACTTGACTGTGTCACCGACAGTGCCAAGTGGGCAGGTGCGTTCTCATCCAGAAGGAACCAACTTCCACTTCCCTGAAGCTTGCAGGTGCGTTCTCATCCAGAAGGAACCAACTTCCACTTCCCTGAAGCTTGCAGGTGCATCCTCGCATGAATTCTCTTCTGTAGGTGATCAAGAACTTGCAGGTAGAAGGCACTGGTGATTGTTGTACCCTCTGGAAGCCATTACCTGTGAATGATTTCGCTGCTGTTAAAAAACGTGATCAGCATTGCCTTGATTTTTGACTTCTGCAGGCAAACCGTCTTGGTGAACTAGGTGCCCTCTACTCCATGCTTTGTCTCTTTGATGCTGGATCATGTTGAAAGCACCACGTCTTGTCACCTGTCACAATGCAGTCCAGCATCGAAGGGTCCAATTCCATGGCCGCAATTAACGCCTTGCAACTTTCAACTCTTTGTAGTTTCTGTTCTTCAGTCAAACTGCGTGGCGTAAACCTTGTGCAAATCTTCCTTTGGAATCAGCCGGACTGTTTCACGGTTGATATGGAGTTCGTCCTCCATCATCCATACCGTCATTCGGCAGTCTGACTGCACTAGAGCACAAACTTTCTACGCCGTTTCCTCAGAACAACTGGTTGATGGTCTTCCAATTCTTGGGTCATCCCCAACGGCTTCCCTTCTCTCGCAAAAGCAAGCATTCCTTTTAAAAACACGACCACGGGATAGGGCATTGTCCCCATAAACAGTTTTGATCATTTCGAAAGTTGCCATTGCTGACTTCCCGGACTAACAGCAAAACTTGATGTTTAGTCTCTGTTCAGATCCATGACATTGGTCTTTGGGGTACCTTCTATTAACAGTCCTCAGAATTGGACAGGTCTGCATTTTCTTAGATCTTCATGTGTCCAACAAGAGAGGGAAAACACAGTTACAATTTGACCCATAGAACATATTTTTACCACTACCATTAATAGAGTAATACCCACTGTCCTGGAATTTTGTCAGACAGTGTATATGAATCTTGGGGCTGCTCTGTGGGCAGTGATGTAAAGTATTTGCCAGACGAGGCACAGGTGTTGGACATCTCTTCTCTGGTATTAGTGGCCCAAAATTAAAAATAGCCCCTCTGAGTTGCTGATGGTAAAACCCCTACAAAAAAAAAAAAAAAAAAAAAACTTTTTGCACTAAACTTTACAATGTTGCTGTATGTAGCCATAGAGGTAGGTATATTGCCAAGCAAGGAGCAATTCTGTGAATCTAGCTCAGCTTTTCAGTTGCTGAAAATTTTAAATAAACTTAGTTTTTCAGTAAACAAGATACAAGGCATATTTACTACCTAAGAGGGGATGAAAAGCACTGTTTAATTAATGCGCTGTACTTTTAGAATATTCAACACATTGTTAATGCATGAGGAAAAACTTGGCTGCCCCAGTGACGTCTTTGGTAAATGTGTACTTTAGCGTCCTAAATTATTTCGTCGGAAAAATTTAACTATGTGGAAAAAGTGCTACATACAATGTTTTAAGCATGCAAAATAATGGGGAAAGGTGGAAAGGTGAAAACATATAGTATTTTTACCTGAAAGGAAAAATATATTCCGAAGAACTTGCGTGCGAATACGATGGTTTGCAGCAGTTGGTGCGGGAGGCCAAAGCGATGCTAATGGCCACGACGTGAAGGGTCCGTGCGTCGGAAGGGAGTAATGCACGGAAGAATACAACAAGGGTGGTGTGTATGTCTTGGAGGAGTGTGATGTGTCGTGTAATTGTGTGCAAAAAGTAGTAGTTCAGAAATGTTTCATTAATTATTAATAAAGAAATGTGCTAAATGTTTTTTTTTTTTTTTGTAAAATTGTCTGGGAATGTAATTAAATGAAGGATTGTAAATGATATAATGTGCGGCAGAAGTTTTGAGTAAGAATTTTTGGTTCTGGTACACTCCAAGGTAAATTCTTCGGAAAATATTTTTCCTTTCATGTAAAAATACTATATTTTTTCACCTTTCAACATTATTTTGCATGCTTAAAAAATTGTACGTAGCACTTTTCCCACACAGTTAAATTTTTCCGATGAAAAATAATTTGGGACGCTAAAGTACACATTTACCGTTCTTTTGCATGGTGACATCATCTGAGGGCTACTGCATAAATTTTACTTATCATTACCAATACAAGTAAATTGTTGTATGGAAATTTTGCGCATGTTTACCAGTGCATAAAGATTAAAATTGGTGATTTTTTCGAGTGGCCATTGGCCAGTGGGTGGACAAAATCTAGTGGCCACTTTCCTTACGGCTATTTCGTGTGGTATACACATTTTATCACTGCACTGAATACCTTTCATTTATTTAGACAGTTAAATTTAAGTTAGTAGTTACAAGGGCCCACTGTCTATTGCCCAGTGCCATTAAATGAATAAATATAATCTTAAAAAAAATATATTTTTCTTCAACCACATCAACCAAATTTTCTAGACAGTTTTTATTGGAAAGATAATTTAATCATTTTTATTTGGTCTCGCTATGTTCACAAATCTCTCAATCTCTCCACCATAAATTGATGGAAGTGGATGGGTTAAAATTTTCAAGCAGTACTTGTGTTTACTTTATTTAATTTGCTGTATTTTTTAAAGTCATTCTTTGCATGAGCATTGCCTTGTCATCAAGAACTGTGCTCACAATGCTTGCATTCTCTTAACTTAGCTGCATTGCTTGGCATAACAGTCAGCAATATTGAGTATTTCAACAATTTGTGCTATGACCTTCATGTACTAAAAATTGCTTGTTTTTAGTTTCTCTAGCAGTTTTTAGTGAGTTATTGATGGTCAAAAATGTCCAGACATTATGTTTCGAAGTTGCTTCCATTCTGCTAAATTTTTCTCTTCATTCCATTTATTTTTGGTTAGGTTCTTGGTGTCAAATTGAAAACTGGCTGTATAGCTTTCAAAAACAAATTTCATATCTTATAGCAGAATCATTTTGTGGTACAGCTGGGATTGGGAGAAATGTGATACCAACCTGGTCACTTTATTTTACAGACTCGCAATGATTCCTGACCACTAACAGAAAATATTCAGTAATTTCCTGGGTTGTTCTAATAATATTACATTAAAAACATTGATAATCCTTCAGAGGTGTTAAAAAAATAGTCATGACGAAATAAGAACACTTGCAGAATATCCTGATTCCATCAGATTCTGTCCGGTTTTCAAACCCAGTGTCAGGGTTTTTCTTGGGGTTTTTTTCAGAAAATGTTCAGTTTTGGTAAAATTTTAATGATTTGTCATTTTTTCTGTTTGCCCACCACAGACCTTCCAAATATCACGAATTCCCCATAGTCACTACGAAAATCGTTGATCGCTGCGGAGTACGGGAAACATCGAATATACTGCGGAACTAAAAATCCGGTTGTCCGTGTTTTTTTGTTTTTTTTTCCCTTCAGAAAATGTTGTTTTGGTAGAATTTTAATGATTTGTCATTTTTCCCCGTTTGCCCACCTCAGACCTTCCAAATGCTACGAATTCTTCACAGTCACTACGGAAATCGTCGATCGCTACGTAATACGGGAAACATCAAATATACTACGGAAATAAAAAATCTATGAAATAATGTTATTCAATCATTTATTCAAAGTTTATTTTCATGTTTTCAAAATTCTAACATTCATCAAAAATTTTTGAAACTGTTTATTGGATGTTTTTAATGTCGCGACATTTGTCCGATATAATTGAGCATTTTTCATGCCACTCGTCGCCTGAAAATGATTGTAGCATGGATGAAAATGTTCCGTAGTTTTCTAAATTTCGAATTTTTCTTACCCCAAGATGCACTTTCTTTTCACTTTCTGGTTATATTCTTATGTTATATTCTTTCTGATTATGTTTCTCGTTTTTAATAGCTTCAGTAATAGTGAAAAAGAACAATGTATTTTAAAAGTTTTTTCTAGTGAAGCGCAGTTTTTTTTATTTCGAACAGCCTGTTTTTCGAAACCAATCAATACGGAAACGGTTTTTTTTTCTTTCCGCTTTTTTAAAGCTAAATGAAATTTCAAAATCGGTACTTATTCCGCCCGTTATGGAATCAGCCTTTTCCGTGACCCGTAAAAATTACTATCATGGCAGAGTGAAACAATACAGTACTGATTTTTTTTATATAATTTCGCTGAAAAACTTGTGTTTACCCATTCTTTAGTAGCATTTTACTGTATTAAGGGGCAGACAAGAGTTTTTTTTTATTTTGTTTAAAGCCAACTTCACACGTGCAAAGGAAATGCGACTCTGCATGGATTGAAAGACTGCGCGCGGCGCGGAAAGTGAAATCCCGATTTTTTACCTTTGATTTCTTTTTGTAAACAAAAGGGAAAATGCTTGCCCATTTTATTTGATGATAAGCAAGAAGTGCCTATGCAATGGAAAATCGTGCATTTTCAAAGAAACCAAACTTTAAAAAACGAGCTGCTGAAGACGAGTTGTGATGCCACAGTTCCATCTAAAGCCACAGGTGTCCATTCCCGATATGGTTACTTTGTGCACCAACTTAAGTGGAAAAACACCCCCCCCCCGGCGCTCTTGAAGAGTGAACCTATAAATAGATCGTACCCACTTATTTGCGGAGGAAAGGGCTGTTTGTAAACACGTGCGAGTTGGATGGTTTGAAAATACATTTCCTATAAAAGGAGTGTTTTAAAAATGCAAGTTAATTCTTTAGCAATGAAAAAAGGCAAATTTTCTAGCGTGGCGACTAAAGTTACTTTTTCTACTGGACGATTTATTTTATCCAGTCACCACGTGGCGAGTGGCGACCGCTAATGTTAATCTTTACCAGTGCATTATAATTCATATGTGTAAATATTTCACATAGTTAGTTTAGTTACAAATAAGCACTAAATTATTTTTTGTGAAGGTTTTTATATCATCTTTGATGTCTGTGGTGCTCCGTTTCGGGGATTTTAGAAGTCTGTAGTAAAATCAGATGAAACTGATAGTGCAAATATTCCTATTTTGCGTGAATTACCAGATGCCACTGAAAGTGAAGAAGAAAGTGGTTTACAAGAGGAAAGAGAATCAAAAGAAGAGTTAGATTATAGTGATGCAGATCTGGATTTTATGTCTTCTGAAGAAGATTTAGATCCTGAAGTATTGATTTGTGATGAGGTTAGAAAAAACTGAAGTAATTCAGAAGCAAGGTAAGAAGAGAAAGAGATCATGTACTAAATGTTCGGTAGATTCAGCTGTACATGAAAAGCAAAGTTGTGAAAAGGAATTTGTTGATGCAGAAAATATAAAAATTTCTGATACTGTCTTAGTTGGGAATAATGGCTTTATGTTTCGCAGACAGCAGTTTCCGAAACAGAAAACCTGGAACATCGGCCTTTCTGTCTCCTGAAAATTCGACTGCTGTGTCCTACAAACCAAAGCAAAACAAACTTGTGACATTGATATCTTCCATTCACCAGGGTTTAGTAATCAACAAGGATACAAAGAAACCTGAAATAGTGATGAATTAAAACTGTACAAAAGGTGGAGTTGACTCATTTGATCAAATGTGCCACAACGTGAACTGCGGTCGCAAGACTAAACAATGGCCTTTTATGTTTTTTATAACATGTTGAATGTAGCAAATCTAAATGCATTTGTGATTTATGTTCAAAATTATTATAAACAAAATAAGGAAGGGGGTAAGCTGCTAAACAGGTTGCAGTTCATGCAGTCTTTACATTTAAACAACTGACAAAAGAAATTAATAAGGTTTGTGGCAAATATGACATACAAGTAGGAAATCAGGTACATACTCTAAAAAATATAGTAATAAAAAACGAAAAAATCAGCCAACTAGATAGAGCAGAGGTGTATATGAGATTCCTATAAACCAAAAACCACCTTTGTCATATATAAGCAGCATCAAGAACAAATTAAAGTATAGATTGCACCAGCATATTAGTAATTGAAATAAAAAAGAAGTTAAGACTGCATTAACCCAATATTGTCTTGAAAATCACCAATGTCCGAAGTTTGAAGATATTAAAATTATTAAGAGCTGTAAAAATGAAAGGCAGTTGAGAATTGCGGAATCAGTTTTAATTGAAAAAAAAAAAAAAGAAAAAAACAGATCAAGAGTGTGTAACATTAATGAGCCAAGCAACTTAAACGAACAGTGGAAGGCCTTAATAAAAATTGAACAACAATTAAGGGGGGGAAAAGAAAACAGAGCAGCACTGACAATAGATTGTGCCAGAGACACAGATGCAGCCAGAGACACAAAGATGCAGAGATTGTGACGGAAGCCGGAACCTCAATGACTTTGCTCACTTGAGCTGTGGTAGGCAGAGAGACACATTGGCCTCCTGATGATGACAACGAGTCTGTTGAAAGCGCTAGAGGGTTGTGTATGACGGGCTGAATGAGGTTGGGGCTTGCGGTAGGGTTAGTACGGTGTTTGAGGCAGATGGAGCACTACTTTAGTCACAGTTGACAAGGGTTTGACTGCCAGGTAATGTAAATAGTGTAATTATGTACATAGTGGTTTTAATTGAGTGTATGAATGTGTTGTATGTTGTGTACATTAGAGTGATTTTATGGAGATGACGAGCTATGTTACATCTCAGACAGCAGAATGAAATCAGCTTTTTGTCCTGTGAATAAAAAATAAATAAAAAAATACAATGTTTCATGACCGGAAGAACGAATCTTATAAGCAAGGAGTTTGTCAATCTTTGAAGGGCAACTACATTACATGATGTTATAATCGATGTGCATGAAGTGTAAAGAAAAAAGAAAAGTGACCAAGAACTTTTGGGTAAGTGATTGGCTCTTTAATGATATGTCATTAACTGACAAAAGAATGGCAGCAACATAGATTGACTCAATCCCATAAGAAACAAAGAACTAAAAGCAGTTATAGAGTGAGCATTAGGAAGAAAATAACTACCTCCTAAGAGTGATGCTAAATCCCAACATGGACTACGAAAGTACTGCACATATTGTTAATATACCAAAGAGAGGCATACAACTATGTACATACTGCATTGACTACCAGAAACCAGTTTGCGGGGCCAAGTAAAGAAATGCGTGGAATGCTAAAACTCATTTTTTTTTCAAAACTTCAATTTTAGTTTTCATTTAGTGAAATCTACAGTATCATTTAACATAAAAACTTTTAATTTAGTATTAGCAAAAACTGATGTAATATTTCAGTTCATTTTCCTATCTTTGTTTTTGAAAAGTGTGACGTTCTAATATGCACTTATTCAGGTTATTTTGAATTTATCAGTGTAAAACTTTTGCAAGTATATCAAAATTTTATAAGCTAAATAAAGGAATGAAAAGTTTCTAATAACTTAGTTAAAAACTTTTATTTGTAAATATCTACCATATGCGTAACTTTTACTCATTGTCACTGATAGTGTACTATTGCTTAATGTTACCATTCTAGGGTTAAGGTACTGGCCCTTTCAGTTTCCTAAAACTAGTGGCCCCAAACTAGGGGCGAGTGATGCTTATATAGCCCATTGAGTTGCTCACGGTAGTTGTTAAATCCCCACTCAAAAAAAAAAAAAAAAAAAAACTTAGAAGGCTACCCTGGTGACTAAGTGATCCAAATTGCTCATGGGTGAGTGTTAAACCACTAAAAAAATAATAAAAAACGTAGATGGAAGTAGTTTGATTTTTGTGGTGATTGTATTAAAAAGCTACTTAGCCAGTTTTCACAAACATGTGCAGTTGAATTGTTAGCACAGCAATCAGGTATCTCTGAATTGCCTACATTTACTGTTCGTCGAACGTAACATTAATCATGTCAGAAAACTTGCTGGAGCGAGAATCAAACCGGAATCTCCCAATTTCTGTTTGAGCATGTTATTAGTTACACCACCCAAGATGACTAGTTCCCAAGCATCTGAGTGTTAAGAATCAAAACATTCGTTAATGTTGTGATTCTTAACGCATGCTAGAATAGCATACACCTCAGCTTGGAACATGGTAGCATGCCTTCCAAGGCTTTGGCATGAACCATAACCTCTGGATAGGCAATATTCCCCTGCTCCAACTCCTACATTTGTTCTGGAGCCGTCAGTAAACCAAACAGTTTCACTGCTGCACCCAGGGACAAAGGATGTTTCCCATTCACTGCGACTGGGAAAGTTCACACTGAATGCTTTATCAAAATGATATTTTACTAGCATGTTGTCGGTTCCCATTTGAAAGATGGGCTCCTTACAAAAATACTCCTGAATAGGCTTAGTATGGCTGCCAACCCACAACGAGGATCTCCACATGCCATTGCAGCATAATCTATATGCCCCTATAATGGCCTCACCCTCAATATGAAGGTGAAGTGGCAGAATATCAAGAAGCAACTCCAATGCAGCTGTTGAAGTAGTTAATCGATGTTCAAATTTTCATCCTTGGGAACACATTAATTGTGAGAAAAAATGGGTGCAGAAGTTTTTCCATTGGAAGTATATAGGAAGCAAAATTACTTGACGTCCACCTTAAAGGAGCAATTCTTGTATCTATGAAAATTTTGTTTTGAAAACGGCTCTAAGGATTTTGATGCAAGTCGTTTACCTACTGTTTTCTGGTACTAGAAATCGATTTAGCTTGATCTCGACTTTAGGAAAATTTGTTTAGTGGGTTAAATAACCATCCCGAATTACCACGTTTTCAGTGTAATGGCATCGTTCCATTAATGTTACCATGCTTAGAAATCTTATGACGTCACAAGCTCGCGATTAAGATGTTGGTGCACGGTCACGCCATCTGTCTCATTATGTCATGCGTTGTGTGTGGATCCTATTCAAGTTTTATGACGTCACACTCTTTCGAGCAGGTGGTTGCAATTCCCATCTGCCTCATTACGCCACGCGTTGTGTGCGTATGCCCGTCCGCACGATAACTCGCATAACAATCTTTCAATTTCGATGAAATTTTAGTATGTGGTAGGGGACCACCTGGGAAGGAACCCTGTTGAAAGTGAACAAAATGGGGTCAAAGGTCAGGACATAGGAGCGGGATCCATTCCACTGATCTTATGCGTCATAACTAACGTAAAAAAGGTTCGATTTCGATGAAATTTTAGTATGTGGTAAGGGACCACATGGGGACAAACCCTATTGGAAATGGGGTCAAAGGTCAGGACATTGGAGCGGAATCACTTCCATCGCCATTATGCGTCATAACTTACGTAAAAATGCTTCGATTTGGATGAAATGTTAGTATGTTGTAGGGGCCTGCCTGGGGACGAATCCTATTGAAAATGGGCAAATGGGGTCAAAGGTTAGGACACAGGAGCGGGATCTATTCCATAGCTCTCATGCATCATAATTTACGTAAAAATGCTTCTATTGCGACAAAACTTTATCATGTTATTTCGGAGGTATACTGAACCGGTTCTGTTGAATATCATCAAAATGGGATTAAAGGTCAGGGCACAGGAGCAAGATTTATTCCATAGCCATTATCCTCATAACTTGAGTAATAACTTAAGTAATGATTTCTGCTATGTGGGAAAGCGTATTATAATCAATGCATTGCATGATTTTACTAACTTGTTTAAAACTTAGCCTTGCAAATCTGCATAATAATTATGAACATAACTTTATTAATAAAACTAAAATTAAAATTATGAAAAAATAAAAAAAAACAGACAAATTAGGAGCATACAATCATATTAGTAAAAGCAATGAATGAAACTTTAAAAAATGATGACTAATAATTAGTAGATATTTTCAAACATTGAAAAGTCAAATTGAAAGGTTACAATTGTAGCAGTTCTTAAGGTTCCTCTTAACATGATTGGATTGGGCAACTTTGTATAATCTTTCTCATCAACTACACTTTTCTCAACTTTTTCAGGGAAAATGAATTGATTAAGGATAATACCCTTTCTTAAAAAATTGATTTCATATTCAGAAAACCCAATTTTCGACATAATAAAGAACTTTCCTTTTTGTTGAGAATCTGACTATAAGAAAATCATTCATATTTCAAGCAAGAGTCATCTAATTCAGTTTCTTCAGGCTCATTAGGTTGATCAAGATAAAATTCATTTTCACTTGAATCAAGCAAACTGTAGGTATCATTTTCATTATCAGATGAACTATCTTGTAGTTTTCTGTTCTTGGCTTTTAAATTTGATCGAATATTTGTTTTACTTTTCATTTTTTTCTTAGTTTGCTGTTCTTCGAATTCTTCTATTAGCTTTCTTTTTTATAGGTGTATCAGTCAAAATCTTAGTTTTTTTCTATCTATAAAAAAATGCCATTTTTAATGAATTCTATGCCATTAAGATTTTGACTGATACACCTATAAAAAGAAAAAAAGATGGGTCATTCATATTTTTTTGGGGAGATCCTTTCTTTCTCCCTTGTCTAGGTCTTACTATGGGGTGAAGCTTTTCGGTGAGGTCGAATGCCTTCTGGTGTATATAATATTTTTTCCATTCGAGATGATGCTTTGGTAAATCTGTCGGGAGTCATCAAGGTATTTGAAGTTGAACAGCCAGCTTCAATATTTTCTACTATTGGTTGTGTAATAGGTTCCTCCGCAGTATAGACTCTTGTGAGTTTAGAGGTCTATCTGTTACATAGGATGAAAGGTAATCATCATCTTAAACGATGTTGTGATTCAAAGGCCATAACCCTGTTGCTTTAAAACCTCTGGTGATATTCACTGGTGTAACAGCTTTTGGAAATGCTATGCCAACCAATTCTCCAATATTGTATATAGTGATTGATTTCCCTGGGTGATTTGACATCCAGTCGTGGGCAGCAATGTTATAATAAGCCTTCAATGGCCCCAAAAAATACAGTGGTTGCAACTTATGGAACGTTTGAGGTTATATATAGTCAGTAGTATTATTCTGTTATCCTTGGCATAATTTAGGCTTTCAATACTGAATGACTATCACTGTTGTCCATAATAATCAGAACCTTATGGTTTTGAGAACATTTAACATGGTTCTTGAAATGACAAAATTTTTATAAAATTTTGTGCCGTCATCCATCCAAAAGGAAAATGTGCCTCCATTTGTTCCTGGAGGAGTTCTTTTCAACATTCTATTTTGCTAGTTTACTCGCGGAAATACCATGAATGGTGGAATATGGTTCCCAGCAGCATTTATCCCTATGCAAATTGACACCAGCTCTCCCCTATCTGCAGAAGTAACCTTACCCATTTGTTTTTGTCTTTTCATTACTAATTTAGGATGTCTGTTCATAAATCCACTATACCACTCATAACTAGCACATTCATTTTCTTTCCAATTAACAGGTATTTTTTTTGTTTGTTATTTTTAACCAAATACTTAAATGCACCTACTTGTGCGAGTCCATGATGTAACCTACTTGCTTTCTGCAAATAATGGTATAACAAGTGTTCTTCTGTTGTAAATATTTAGCGTTGTCTTTAATTAGGTTCAAATGTTTCTTTTCCATTTGACTTATGTTTCCTTACACATCCTTTTAAAGTCAATTACATATATTAAAATGTGTAGCACTGCCTTTAAGTGTGCCACCATCCAGTACCATTTTAACAGCATCTTTAAAGATTCTCACTATTCACTGGTGTTCAAGGTTTAGCTCCCTCATTCAGTTTATAAAATCATAGCATTGCCCTACAAAAAAAAAAAAAAAAAAAAAAACTAGTCGTAAATAATATGCTTATATGATTATATTTTATACAAAAACTATATCAAAAGTATCACTTATTTATAGGTAAATTTTTTATATAGGTAAATTCTTTTTTACATTTTCTATAGGTAAATTCCATCAGACCCTTTCCATCTCAATTCAGGCAGTTGACCACCTACAATTTTTTTGAAAAAATTATGGTAGCTACTCCTAATAGAGGTATAAAGTACTGCAAAAGGATTTTTGGATTTTTCATAAAAAATTTTTTTGGTCGAGCTGCTTCATTTTGAAAATAGGCACAAAATACACCTGTGACGAAAATCATGTGAAACACCAAATTTTTAAATTTACGCTGCTCCTGTACTATAACAGGTAGAGATTTGAATTTTTATTTTATTTTGAAGCTATTGAACTGGGCTTTCTTTATGTTTACCGAAATGGATCAAAGGAATGTTGTTAGATGGCAAAAAAAAAAAAAGTATATTTATTACAAAATATTTTAATTTTCCACAAATTTAGGATTTTTTTAAAGAAAAAGACTTATCACGTGGGTAAGTGGCACACCTACTAGGGTTGTCTTAGCAGTAATTTTATTTTTATCCTGTGATGCATGTAACTCATAAAATTGATTTTTAAAATATACAAAATTTCAAAAAAATTAACATTTTTGAATTGCAATATCTCAAAAACCCAGTTTTTAAAAATTCTGAAATTTTGTACAAATAATGTCCTAATGGTAGGTAGTTAACTGGGGGAATCAGGTTACTAGATTTTTGCCTTGAAAATGCACTTCTCTCCTGCTCGAACCTCACAGTTAGGTCATCATTGGAAAAAAAACAGAAAAACTTCGAAAGATATTTCTGAAAAGTTTACCTGAGTATATATTCCAAATTACAGTGTCAATCTATATTTTAGTCATTTTTATGATTTTTAATAATTGTCACCTATGTAGATGTTTAATTTTTTTTTAATCCATAGTCTATACACATTCAATACATTAAAAGAATTCTTGAAATCATGATCACACGCGTGAGTTACGTTGAAAAATTAAGAGCGGGACGTTTCGGTAGCGACTTCTACCTTCATCAGCCATGGAATGAGACACGTGGTAAAAAGGCTGATGAAGGTTGAAGTCGCTACCGAAACGTCCCGCTCTTAATTTTTCAACGTAACTCACGCGTGTGATCACGATTTCAAGAATTCTTTTAATGTTTTGTGTGTTACGTGTTTTCCTGCCAATTCTTCTCACTATCATTCAATACATTATCTCAGTTGCAGTTAAGATTCACTTTCTATTTACATAAGAAAAAAAGCCTCAATACAAATTATGAACTTACCATCGTAACTACAAATTATTCAAACTGAGAAAAGCTGCTGGATTTTATTGATTTCCTTCTCATCAGAGGTTCTGAAGTCGTGCAGAACGTCCAACAGGAGTTGGGGCATTCACCTTTAGAAGTACATTTTTTAAGGTCACTGGACAGTTGTCTCTTTTCTTGCCACATTTGTCTGGCCACCAAAAACCTCTGGCTGGTCCATGAGGATGCATGAAAGATACTGTTATGTCCTCGAATTCTCTAGATATGTATATAACTTTTATGAGAGTTACTTATTCGTTAATCTCTTCAAGTAATTCTATTACGTGGTACATAGGTTTTTAAGTATTATGACAAACTCAAATTTTCTGTTCATCATGTTTTATTTGACCTTCGTCGAAAGAGCTACACAGGTTTTTGGTTGGTTCTTATTACTTTTGTGTTATGCTGTAAATAAAGAAATGTATTTACCTTGAGTCTTGCTTCTTGTTGTTTTTAATTTTCACTTTATGTCATCAATTCTTCGAGATATTATACATTTTCATTGAAGGGCATATCTTTAGTACGTACATTATAATAGTAGAACATTTATAATCAGTAGTATTTCGTCATATTCGTTTCTTACAAAGAGACCCTAGTTAAAAAACTTCATGTTGTTGTTAAAAATACCTCGTAATTGCACCGCCTCCACGGTCAACGAAATGGTAAAGTGCAGTCTGTTCTCTCGAAGGTACTTCGTAGAATTTACATTTAGCTGTCAATAAAAAATTTTTACAATTAAAACAAAAGTTAAAAAAGTTTTCTTCATTAAAATTTTAACTTCGTAGAACTTACATTTAGCTGTCAATAAAAAATTTTTACAATTAAAACAAAAGTTAAAAAAGTTTTCTTCATTAAAATTTTAACTTCGTAGAACTTACATTTAGCCGTCAATAAATTTTTTTTTACAATTAAAACAAAAGTTTAAGTTTTCTTCATTAAAATTTTAATGAAAACTTTTTAATTTTTGTTTTAATTGACGGCTAAATTTAAGTTCTACGAAGTACCTTCGAGAGAACAGACTGCACTTTACCATTTTGTCGACCGGGAAGGCGGTGCACTTACGAGGTATTTTTAACAACAACATGAAGTTTTTTAACTTGGGTCTCTTTGTAAGAAACGAATATGACAAAATACTACTGATTATAAATGTTCTACTATTATAATGTACATACTAAAGATATGTCCTTCAATGAAAATGTATAATATCTCGAAGAATTGATGACATAAAATGAAAATTAAAAACAACAAAAAGCAAGACTCAAGGTAAATATATTTCTTTATTTACAACATTAACACAAAAGTAATAAGAACCAACCAAAAATCTGTGTAGCTCTTCCGACGAAGGTCAAATAAAACGTGATGAACAGAAAATTTGACAGTTCATGTCATAATACTTAAAATTCTCTAGATATGTTTGTAATCTGTCCCATCCACCAGTTATCGTCATAAATGCATCCTATAAATTCGATTTGAAAATCATTCACAGAAATGTTTTTTTTTTTTTTTTTGTGGGCTTGAAAATTGCACGGCTTTATGTGGGTGCTGGACTGTTTTGGCCATTGAGGGTTTATTTCCTTGTACTAATCAGGAATGCTGTGACTATCATAACAGATTTTACTGTATCCCACTCTTCTACTTTGCTGGTTCGGTAGTATTGAACTTCATCAGTTGTGAGGAATAGACGTTTAGTCTTTAGGATCAAGGGGGTGGCATTTTCAGCAAATGAAGGTGCATCTCTTATAGCTTGTGAAGCTTCTTTCTGTAAGCTGAATTTAGTAGCAAAATGTTTGCACAGGCCACCCACACCATCACATGCACTCTTGCCATGGCCTGTGGCTGAGAAGATCCACTTCCTTGTTACATTTGGGTCCTCCTTCATAAGTTCATAGAACTGATATTTGTTTTTGAAGTGCCCTGCTTCTCCATCTGAGATGTAAACAATTGTTTTAAATTCTTCCAAAGGACAAGTTTTAGCAATTTCGCTTTTTATGAGCAGAATGGCATACAGAGCATGTGCTGTATCATGGCTTATATCATTGCATGCTACCACGAAAGACTTAGCCTCATTTGGAAAGTACGCAATGCATGTAAAAAGTGAGATCTGACACTTCATCTGGTAGAAATACAGACCAGTTCTGAGGAAAGTCAAAGTGCAACACCAACACTGCACTATGTGCTGCAGACTGTTTAACATCTGCTATCCCATCTCTCTGGATCCGCTCATGGAAGAGTTTCTTCCTTCCTGATATCCCCCACCTTCAGTAGCTCTTATTTTCATTGACTCCCCCAATGACTGTCAAGCAGCCTTTCATAGTACTCCATAAAAATTGCACCGGACAGTACCATTTTCAGCACCACAGCTTTGGAAAATTAAATTTTGAAATATCAGCTGCAGTTGTTTAGCCCAAAAATTACCGCAAATTGCAGTTTACCCATGAAACAAAAATTGCCTAAGTTTCATAAAATCATTCACCACCATTTTCACTGTTACTAATTTTTTCTCGCCATTTTCGTATTAGTCACATTTGGCAACTTGGCGAATGCTTAGTGCGAGCCCTGCCGGGAATTGTGTTCTCCTGCTATTAAAAATTTACTAAATAATATTTACAGTTCTCTTTTTTTCTCTGAATTCAAAAATTTGAAAAAAAAAAAAATGCCATTTTTCAAAATTGGAAAAAAGAAAAAAAAAAAGAAATTGAAAAAAGTGTTATTTTCAAAAATATGTAGGAAAATTTCAAGGCAAAAATCCAGAAACCTGATTCCCCCAGTAAACTACCTACCATTAGGGCATTATTTGGACAAAATTTCAGAATTTTTAAAAACGGGGTTTTTGAGATATTGCAATTCAAAAATGTTGATTTTTTGAAATTTTGTATATTTAAAAAAATAATTTTATGAGTTACATGCATCACAGAACGAAAATAAAATTGCTGCTAAGACAACCTTAGTAGGGGTGCAGGTTGGTACACTCTAAAAAAAAAAAAATCCTAAATATGGGGAAAATAAAGTTTTTTTGTAATAAATATAAATTTTTTTTGCCATCTAGCAACATTCGTTTGATCAATTTCTGTGAATTTTTGAAGAAAGGCCAATTCAATAGTTTCAAAATAAGAAACACATTTGAGTCTCTACTTGTTATAGTTCAGGAGCAGTATGCACTTAAAAATTTGGCGTTTCACATGATTTTCGTCACAGGTGTATTTTTTGCCTATTTTCAAAATTGCTGTAGCTTGACCAAAAATGTTTTTTTTTTTTTTTTTTTTGAAAAATCCTTTTGCGGTACTTTATACCTCTGTTAGGAGTAGCTATCATAATTTTTTCAAAAAAATTGAAGGTGGTCATGACACATGTTAGTCACACCTGCCTGAATTGAGATGGAAATGGTCATCAGATTAAAAACATTTGTTTTATATCCATTATATGGATTTGAATCCATATTAAAATATAAGTTCCATTTCATGTAAAATTTGCTGCAATATATCATAATACTAAAGTAATAATGTATTCATTATATGGAGCTTGCTCATGGGGATCTTCATCCCTCTAGAAGAGTGGGATCAAATATCCCCACTGTGTTTTTAAACAAAAATCCATTTTGGATAGTAAATAAATAAATCTAATTTACTATAGAAATTACATTAGTACAGCAAAAGTCTGTATTTTAAAATAATACACTTAAGTTTCTTAAGTTACAAATAATAGAAAATGGAAACATCAATATACTTACGTTTAAGAAAGTTGAACTTGCCACATTTAAAAAAAATCACTTCTCATTCTCCAACAAACTGGCTAAAAATGATTGTGTTGCCAGTTTTTGTAAAAAGATAAAACTTTAAATGTGTTGCCAGATTTCAAAACTCTACTAATTGATTTTCTTATACTTCTTGCTCAGGGATCAAGTATCCTTTGTAATCAAGCATCCCCAGTCTCCCCTGCTAAGCTGAAGGTTTTCTTTTTTTCTTTTTTGGGAAGAGAGTCAGTGGGTGGGTAAAGAAATTAGACTTCTGTTGTGAAGAGTATTAACGGAAAAGTAAAGTCTTGCCCTATTTGTGAAAAAATAAAATTTACAATTCCATATCTGCCCCTTCACATAGATTTTTTTTAAGGGAAATCTGGCTTGAACCAATGTGATCCAGTTTCTCAGGCTGGTATGCCTAAGACCTCTTTGTTAAGAATTGAAGTTTTGCAGGCCAATATGTTACTGCGAAAAAAGATACACTGTTGTAGCAAATTAGTCTTTTTCAGCAGATTGTAAATCTCACAAAAACAGTTTCAAAGTTACTTCTTGAAGAAACTGTCAACAAAGCAGCGATAAATGTCTCCAGCATGAAAAGAGTAGTAATGTGCAGCCAGACTTGGTATCAGCCAGAACAGACAGTCATAGTTTGGGTGGCCAATTTATTAGGGCCACTAACCTAATGTGTTAGACCATCTTTTGGCCTTCATTGTATCAACCATTTAGCTTTGCATGATTTAACTAAGTTTTGGTAAAATAATTTTCCCACATGTCACATAGCACTCCAATTATTGTAGAATGAATGGTAGTGGATCGAGACAATTAGATGTTGCATTGGACTGCATGCCACAAAACCTCCATGTTCCTGAAACCAATTGTGGCATGGTACATTGTCTCAGCTAAAAGTATCAATCACCACTGGGCAGAGAATGACATTTGTTGTGTGTATTTGTTTAGCAATAATTTTTAGATATGTGTGGTTACTTAACTGTGGGGTCTGAATTATGGTAACTGATGTCTACCATGAAAACATAAACATACCTGCACATGGTTACATAATATCCACCAATCTGTAGAGTTGTGATGTTCTCATGCTGTTTTTTTTCTAAATTCTCACCATCTGATCACATAATGCTCTTTCAGATGCACTTTATCATACTACATGGCTCTGTTCCATTAATTTTAGAACTCATGATTTCTTCAGACAGGTTTTGCTAAACTCATAGTGCTTCATATGGCTCACTATAGCCCTCTACCACTAGCTTAGGATCTACCTCCACTGTTCTCAAGCCTATTGCAGATATTTTATCTTGCCTTCTGCAGACAGCAATGGCAAAGAAACATCTTTTCTGCTTTTGTTAAGCTGTCAGGGCTATGTATGGGAGCTCACCTGACCCTCTTTCAATAATTGAGGGTCCAGCTGTAGTGTTCCCAAACCCATTGGAGATGGTTTGTCTTGTGTATGGTGCCCACCATGACCCTCTTCCAGTAATTTAGGGTCCACTTCTAGTGTTCTCAAGCTTATTAGATATGTTCTGTCTGCTGCAGATAGCAGTTTCTTCTGCTATCCAAGACAGTTCTTCTGCTATTATTAAGCTGACAGTGCAGTGTATGGATGATACCATGACCTCTCCTAATTATTTATGTTCAACCTCCAGTGTTACCATGTACATTGCAGACAGCAGTGGTGAAGAAACATTTCTTCTGTTGTAAAGCGGACAGTGCAATATATATGGTTCACCATGACCCTCTTAAAAAACTTTGGGTACACCTCTAGTATTCGCCCATGGGAAATGTTTTGTCGTGTCTGCTGCAGACAGCAATAGTGAACAGACAGGCTTAGTGTTAAATCGGCTGTTGTTAAGCTGATAATGCAATGTCTGGCTCACCATGACCCTCTTGCAATAATTTAGGATCTACCTGTGATCTTAAGCTCATGACAGGTGTTTTGTTTTGTCTGCTTCAGACAGGACAGCAATGGTGAAGAGACATTTCTTCTGATGCTGTTTAGCTGGCAGTGCAATGCATGGCTTACTATGAACTTCCAATAATTTCGGGTTTACGCCTCCAGTAGTCTGATGCTTGCAGAAGATTTTTTGTTTTGTCTGTTGTAGACAGCAATGACAGTGCAATGTATGGCTCACCCCATGACCCTGTTTCAATAATTTAGGGTCAATCTCCAGTGTTCATAATCCTGTTAGAGATGTTCTTTCTAGTCTGTTGCACACTAGAAAGAATAGTATATAATACTAGTAGCATTTGTAATACTGGCTTCATGGCTATTGTAAAATGGTTTAAGATAGTTAAATAGTATATATATATATATAATATATATAATAGTATATAATAAAAAAAAATCTTTGTATAACAACATTATAGCCAGTACGCATCGTTCCGAAAATAATAATGAAAAAGAAAAAAAGCGATATTATGGAAAATTTCCTTGCTTACCTCCTATTAGTATTATTTTAAAAAAGAATGTTACAACCACAATATTAACATTGCAGAAACAGTCATTGATAATGGAGGTATACTTACTACTACTAATAATAGGTCAATTCTAAATAAATCGGGCATTTATGTCATTTCAACAGTTAAAGATGATAACCAAAAAGACAGTATATATCGGAAGTATACGTAGAAGATTTTTGACTAGATTAAATGAACATATTACGAATTGGACAAGAAGAGATGAAAAACCTCATTAATACAACACTGTATCAGAAGTGATGTAACTCTGGATTGGACTAACACGAAAATTATAACATCACATAAATCACATGCCCAGATTCTGACCTCCGAGGCTGTGGTTATTGAGAAAACCAAAAGATACAACTGTAACATTAATAGTCCAGTAGAGCTTCAGTTTGCATGGAGGTACCTCATTGAACAGAAGAAAAAACATTTCAAGAAGAAAAACAATAACATAAAACAGCTTACATAAAATATTTCTTAAAAATACAAGTGTATATTTCTACTCCGTAAATTCTACTTGATTATTTTGCGTAACTACAGATGGCGACACCATATACGTGCGCAGTAAAACCCAACCCATGATGCGCAAATATCTACACGACGGGGCTGAACATGCATTCGTGTTGAGCAGCATACCAGAGTGTGCGAGTGCGGTAATTACAACGTCCATGCACCTACCACTGATGATGGCTATGAATATTAGCAGAAACTAGTTTGGTGCTTCGCAATCGGGAGATTTATTTCTTTATGCTTCGCAGTCAAGATGATTATTTCTTCTTAAAAATTTTAGTTTGTTTTTTAAATTTTCGGCAAAGTTGTAATCCGTTTTCATATTTCGTTGTTATCATGATGCTTCACAATCGGCCCCGCACGAAGATAACTGGTTTTCCAGTTATTTCGGGAGCGGCGCCCCCACGGCCCGAGCTCACCTTGTGACGGTTTTTATTGCTTTCTAGTATTCGTGCTTTCACGCCACCGCAGGGACAGCTTTTCATCCAGCTGATGGTGAGTAGCGACCCCACGGCCCCAGCTGAAATGTTATGTTGGATTTTTCCCATTACAACTTTGTGTTGCCACCACCTTGACAGCACCCGCCTCAGTTGTGGGTTGCTGAGGTTGTGATTATGCGCCAGCCCTTTCCTTTCCTCTCGCTTTCCTGTTTTTACTTTCTTCTCCACTACCTGTTCTTCTTTACTTCTCCATTTTCTACTCGCCTTGCTTCTCCATTTTCTGTTCCTCTCTTGTTTTTCCTAACTGCACGTTTGCCGTGTGCGGTGACCCGTAAGGTGGAAAAGGGGATGCTGGAGGCTGAGGTTTCTGGTGGCCAGGTTATAGTTGTCGCCAGCACTCCTCTTTGCCCCCTGCTTTACCCTAAACGGGCGGCTAGGAACTAACCCGCTCCTAGTCAATCGGCTTGTTGTTACGTACAACAGGGTGAGTTTGGGGATAGTGCGATTATGCCAAAGGGGTGTTACCAAGACCTGGGAAAGTCGCGGTACTCGCTGAGCGCATGTCTGCACTATCAACATGCTATATCCGTTGCTTAAACCTAGAGTCGTGTCCTGCGTCCAATTGAGTTTGCGGACCTCTGGCTCTCCCCTGTTGGGCTCGGTTGTGGGCGGGGAAATCGGCTGACAAACCTTTCACTTCTATTCATGGCTAGTAAGAAAATTTCCCAAGAACTTCCAACGAAGCGGCCCATAGAGGAAGGGTCACCCCTCCTAACAAGCAACCTACACCTGATTCTGCCAATGTTCGGTTCTTTTGCATCCACTCCTTGGACGCTTCAAACCCATTAAACACCAGAAGCCCCTTCTGGATAAATAAAGCATTGCAATCAATTGCCAGCTCTCCTAAGAGCGTTAAGAAGCTCCAATCTGGAGATCTTCTTGTTGAGATGTCGAGTCCCAGATATGCTACAGTGCTTTTAAACACTACCTCTTTTTTAGATTGTCCAGTAAAAGTTACCCCTCACAGCTACCTCAATTCCTCACGAGGTGTTATCTCTTCTCAAGACCTTCTGGAGTGCAGTGACCAAGAACTTCTGGAGGAACTGAAAGACCAACAAGTGAATGGAGTCCGGCGCATCCTATTTCGGCGAAATGGCCAATCTGTCCCATCTCGAAACATCATATTGACCTTTAACACCCCATCCCTGCCAACATCAATCAAGGCAGGGTATCTACACCTTGAAGTGCGCCCCTTCATACCAAGTCCTCTACGATGCTTCAAATGGCAAGCATATGGTCACTCCCAGCAGTCTTGCAGGAGCACTGCTCGGTGTGGGCGTTGTACAGCAACAGACCATACTTTGCAAGATTGCCATGCCGAAGCCGAGCTGTGCTTCAACTGCAAGGGATCCCATGCAGCATCATCGAGAGACTGTCCAAAGTGGAAAGAGGAAAAAGAGATCCAACGCATTAAGACCGTTGAGGGAATCTCCTACCCAGAGGCCAGAAGAAAGGTCGTTCCAAGTCAATTAGATCGGCGATCCTATGCATCAGCGGTTGTTGCAAGAACTACAGTCGGTACATAGATTGATAGCCAAATCCCAGTGAATTGTCCCTACAAGCTAGACGACATCATAGCTGCTGGTCTGGCAGCACTGCAATCCCGAGCTAGGGACGTGAAAGCTCCAACAACCACTATGCCTAAACCTGCTGTAACTAACACCAGCACCACCGGGACTTCAACAACCCCGGGCCCCGCACGGGGATAACTGGTTTTCCAGTTATTTGGGGAGCGGCGCCCCCACGGCCCGAGCTGACCTTGTGACTGGTCAACATCTGATGTCATGCCACCGCTTGATTTTTGTTTCGGTGCTGTTGGTGTTTGCAGGGACGGCTGTTCATCCAGCTGTTGGGGAGTTGCGGCCCCACGATCCCTAGCTGGTCTTGTGTCTCGCTTTTTTGTTTTTATTTATTTTCTCCACTGGCTAGTTGCCCGTGTTGTATACTCTACCTAATCGCTACCACGTTATGTACTAACACCCCGGTCTTGTGGTTTTGTTACCCTCCACCACTAACTGTATTATATTAACCGCTCAGTTCGTAGGTTGCTGAGATTCCGTTTAGGTTCCCTTCCAGGATTTGTCTTCTTTGGATTTCTTTTTTTCCTTTTAGCTGGTTTGGGTGCTAGACCTACCTGCATGTTTGCCGCGTGCGGAGACCCGTGAGGCGGAAATGGGATGTCTGGCGGCTGAGGTCGCAGGAGACCGGATAAGTGCCTCCTGTGTACCAACACTCCTCTTTGACCCCGGCTTCGCTGTAAACGGGAGGCTAGAGACTAACCCACCTCTAGTCAGAAGTCTTGTACCAAGTTGTGTACAGGGCTTTAGCGGCTTTTTTGTCGTATAGCACGGCAGGGTAAGCCCGGGGGCTGTGGGATCATGCCAAAGGCGTTGGCATGACGGTACCCGGAGGCCGAAGTGTCCGCCGAGTGCGTGTGATCACAGCCAACGGACTATATCTGCAACGTATAAGCTCCAGAACTGTGTCCAGCGTCATTTTCTTGGCTTGCTGACCTCCAGTTCTCCCTTGTAGGGCTCGGTGGTGGGTGGAGTAGTTTGCAGACGAATCTTCCTCCTTTTTCCATGGGTAAAAACAAGAACAAAAACTCCAAATTTAAGTCACCTGAGAAAATGATAGTTGACAACGACTCTCCTTCGTCTTCTCAACCTACCAAGTCTCATAACCTTAAACGATCTTTAGACCATGACCTGGACCAAGAATGTGGAATCTATTCTTCGGCAGCTGTACCAGTCGCTCCGAAGCGTCGTCTCCCTCGATTGCTGTGACTACGCATGCTACACACTTAGTTGTAGAATCCATCGATCCGAATGAGAGACTGTCCACCAGATCTCCCTTTTTCATTTCTAAAGCTTTGGACGCTGCGGTTGGTCCCTTGAAGTCTGTGAGGAAGCTTCGCTCTGGGGACCTGCTTGTCCAAACTTGCAGTGTTTCTCAGAGTAACACTTTTCTGCACCTCACTAGTCTTCAAGGCATTCCTGTCAAAGTGACACCTCACCCGTTTCTTAACACCTCTCGGGGTGTTATTTCGGAGTTTGATCTCTTGCCATGCAGTGAAGACGAATTGGTGACTGAACTTGCAGATCAAGGTGTTATTGCTGCACGTCGTATGATGTTCCGGCGCGATGGTTCTTTGATTAAGTCTAAAAATGTCATCTTGACTTTTAACTCCCCGAAAGTTCTGACCGAAATCAAGGCTGGCTACTTGGTCTGTGGAGTTCGCCCGTACATTCCCAGTCCTCTGCGCTGTTTCAGGTGCCAGAGGTACGGGCATTCACAACGTTTCTGTAAGAGCTCCGCTCGTTGCGCAAATTGTGGCTCCAGTGAACATGACGGGGAAGGTTGCACTTCTGCGGCCTGCTGTGTTAACTGTGGTGAGGCCCATGCAGCTTACTCCCGCAACTGTATGAAATGGAAGGACGAGATGGCGATCCAGCGCCTCAAGACCCTGGAAGGCCTCTCGTACCCTGCTGCCAAGGCCAAGTTGGGTATTCCCAACAACCGACAGCGTACTTTTGCCGCAGTAGTTCAGTCTCTGCCACAACCCGTGCCGCCCTTTGTTCCGCGCCCTGTAGCTCTCGCCGCACTTGCCAAGCGATCTACAGCTGAACAAGCGACACAGGTGGATTTCCCCGAGCTCCAGCTTTTTCGAATAGCTGAGTCTGCGCCTTCTCTTTTGAAGACGACCGACTCTTCCAGTTCCCAGCAGAAAGCCTGCACGTGCGGAAGACCCGGCCCTCAATCCGCAAAGGTGTGCAGTGTCCATCCAACTGTCGCGGTCCACCTGACCAACATTGCAACTGTCTCGGACTCAGCGAGGTCCCCACCCTCAACCAACATCATAGAGGAACATCGGGGGGAAGAGTGTGACAGTTCGTCCCCAGCCTCAACCAACATTGCAGAGAAACATGAGGGGGAGGATAGTGACAGTTCGTCCCCGCCCTCGGCCAGCATTGCATTGGAGTGTGTGGGGGAGGAGAGTGACAGTTCGGCCCCCTCCTGGTGACTCATCCTATGTGTAGTTGTGTTCGATTTCGTACTGTGTTTTATCATTCTCATTCCTCAGTTTTACTTAATCGGCTTGTTTCTCACCATTGTACCATGTTTTTCATACTGTTTGTTTCATTGTCTTTTTTGCGGTCGATCTTTTTCATCAAATCTAGTTTTACTCTGCTCATGAACATCTTTCACTTTTGGACCATCAGTCTGTTTTAAACCTTTGTGTACGGTTTTCTGTACTTTTGTTTTCTTTTTGTGTGTCTTGTGTTTTGCGCTCTTTGGCCAACTATGGCCCTTGCGCCACAAAAATTTATTTACCTACCTACCTACCAACAACCCCGGGAGGAAAGAGAAAGGAAAAAGAGAAGAAATCTCCAAACTCTCATCATAAGAACCAGGATCGGGCAAGATCATCAGCGACACAGGAACCAAAATACCGCCCCATTTTACCACCAGAGACTACAGGGCGTCGGACAAAACAGTCCCAAGCGCAAATGGACATTGCTGACGAACTGATGAAATCGGACAACTATTAGTTGTCCCAGTCTTTCTCGGGTTTTGTTTTTCGTTTTTTCTTTTTCTCATTCACCACACTTCAAACCATGGGTCAAATCATTCAGTGGAACTGTCGAGGCTTTCGGACAAGACATGACGACGTGAAACATCTGCTTTCGTCATACTCTCCGGTGTGCCTTTGCCTCCAGGAGACAAAACTTAAACCATCAGACCTGCTTTCAGTTCGAGGCTATAGTGCATTTCGGAAAGATAATGTTTCAGGAGATATAGCTTGCGGGGGAGTTGCCATCCTTGTTCCCCACAGTGTTCCAGTTTATCCCATTGCAGTCTCAACATCTTTAGAAGCCGTTGCGGTGCGTATCTCCATGCCTGTGCCTCTAACTGTTTGCAGCATCTATCTGCCACCGGATGATGACGTGAGCGTGTCCGTTCTTGAGAGCTTAGTTGAGCAGCTGCCGTCACCTGCTCTTCTTCTGGGTGACTTCAATGCTCATAATCCATTGTGGGGTAGTGTCAGAACAGACACACGAGGCCGTAGGATCGAATCTCTTCTTTCCTCGACCTCTTTGTGCCTGTTTAACACCGGTGCTGACACTTACTTCTACGAGCCTACACGAAGTTTCAGTGCAATCGATTTATCTTTGGGTCAACCATCGGTTATGGCTGACTGGTCGTGGACGGTGTGTAACGACCTCCATGGAAGCGACCACTTCCCAATTCTACTTAGGTATAATGTGAGCGTGCCATCTTCTGCCTCCCGCCCTCCTCGTTGGGAGATGGATCGTGCCAAGTGGGAGGTCTTCACATCGTCCGCAGTGATATCTTTTGCCATGGTGACCCGGGGGTCAATTGACGTAGCTGTTACTGATGTCACAACGTGTATCATTCCGGCAGCGGATCTCTCTATCCCCAAAACATCAACGACGCTCCCAAGACGTCCGAAGCCTTGGTGGAACCCTGATTGCGCAGCGGCTAGGAGAGTTCAAGATAAGGCCTGGTGTACTTTTCGGCGTTATCCAACCGATGCTAATCTTGTTAAATTTAAAAGAGCAAAATCTTACGCTCGGTTGGTGCGTCGACGAAGCAAGTCTTGGATGAAGTACGTTTCATCTATCAATTCACGTGCCAGTTCAAAAACTGTTTGGGAAAAAATTCGTAAGATCCGGGGAAACTATAGTTCCCGCCAAATTTCAATTCTTGAGAATAACGGCTGCATGTATGCTGAAGTAGGGGAGATTGTGGATTGCTTAGGCGAAGCGTTTGTCTCAGTTTCTAGTTCTCAGGCGTATCTCCCGTCCTTTCAGAGGATTAAAACAACCGCGGAACGCCAGAAAATCTCCTTTGCGCCTTTTTATAACACTGAGTATAACTCCCTTCAGCATGGTTGAACTACGGGTGGCTCTGCATTGGTCCGGTGCAACATCTGTCTGTCCCGACGGCATCCACTATGACATGATCCGTCATCTCTCGCAGTCGTCTTTCGAGAATCTGTTAGTGCTTTTCAACCGCATTTGGTTGGAGCACAGTTTCCCGGACTCTTGGCAAAGAGCTTTTGTTTTACCTTTTCCCAAGCCTGGCAAAGACCTAAAGTCTCCCTCTAGTTATCGGCCAGTTGCCCTCACTAGCTGTCTGTGCAAAATCCTTGAACGAATGGTTAATTCTCGGCTAATTTATTTTCTAGAAGAACATCGAATACTGTCTCCATCACAAAGCGGCTTCCGCCGTCATCGTTCAGCTCCTGACCATCTCCTGCTCCTTGAGACGTCTGTTCGTGAAGCGTTCGTACGTAGGCAGCACCTGGTGTCTGTATTTTTTGACATCGGAAAAGCTTACGATAGAGCGTGGCGTCACGGTATCCTCCGTGACCTCCACGAAAATGGGTTGCGTGGAAACCTCCCAACATTCATTGCCAGCTTCCTTCGTAACCGCGTGTTCCAGGTGCGCCTGGGTACAACGCTCTCTGCCTTTTTCCATCAAGAACAAGGTGTCCCTCAAGGCAGCATTCTTTCGATGACTCTGTTCATCCTCCGCATAAACTGGCTGCTCAAAAATCTTCCTCCACGGTTTCGGCTACCATTTATGTTGACGACCTTCAAATCTTCTGTTCGTCATCCAGCATGCATTTCGTTGAAAGGCAGCTGCAGTCTGCAATTACCCAGATTGTTAAAGCGGCTAACAATAATGGGTTTGTTCTTTCTCCCGACAAGACAGCCTGTGTCCATTTCTGCCGGAGGCGTGGCCTCCATCCTGATCCAGAGCTCTATTTGGACCGTGCAGCCATTCCAGTTTTGCCGGAAACCAAGATCCTTGGTTTGACCGTTGACCGTGTTCTCACCTTTTGCTCGCACGTTCGACGGCTAAGGACTTCCTGTCTGAGAGCCTTGTCAATCCTTAAGATCCTTGCCTCAGTCTCCTGGGGTGCAGACAGGACTTCCTTGTTCCGTATTTACCATTCTCATTCGGTCTAAGCTGGATTATGGTTGTATGGTGTATGGCTCTGCGCGTCCTTCCGTTCTCCGGCCGTTGGATACAATCCACCATCAAGCGCTGCGTCTTTGTACGGGAGCATTTCACACGTCACCCATTCCCAGCCTTTATGCCAACGCGAATGAACAGTCGCTTCATTTACGCCATCTCTTCAATTTTACCTGAAACTTAAATCTCTCTCAGACCATCCTTTATACGATGCAGTTTTTCATCCCCAGCATGCTCGTTTGTTTGAGATCCGTCCCTCGTGCATTCGAACCTTTGGTCTTCGTATGGCGGCCGTAGCTCGTGATGCAGGGCTCGACTTGTCACTCGTTGGAGAGACCAGGGGCCTTGAGGATCCCCCATGGCACCCTTTTGGTGTCATGGTTGATACCAGCTTTACATCTTTTGATAAGTCCTCAACCCCTCCGTCAGTGTACCAGCAGCTCTTCGCTGAACACCGTTACGTCCATGCAGACTTTATTCCTGTTTTCACCGATGGATCTAAGGCGGCTGGTGTCGTTGGATGCGCCGCTGTCTGCATTGACGAAGTTTCTGTTGCCCGCATTCCTACTGAGGCCACAGTGTTTTCGGCGGAGATGCATGCTGTGTATCTTGCACTTGTTCACGTGCAGTCGAGCTATCATCAGTGTGCTATTGTGTACACTAATTCGTTGAGTGTTGTGCAATCATTGTCATCTTTGGATTTCACTGGCCACTCACTTCTTTTTACCGTACGGAGACTTCTTCGTTCTTTGCTCGAGGCTGATGTCCAGATTCGGTTCTGCTGGATTCCTGGGCATGTTGGGATCCCAGGGAACGAGTCTGCCGATGCTGCTGCTAGATTTGCCTCCTCTTTGGTCGTCGCACCCTTGCCACTGTTTCACCGTGATTTTCGCTTTCTTGTTCACGATCATATCAGGCGAACGTGGCAGGGTTTGTGGGACCAACAAATGGAGAATAAACTGCACCATGTAAAACCTTTCCTTGGAGTTTGGAAATTATCGTGTCGCTGGAATCGTAGGGAAGAAGTTGTTCTTGCGCGTCTCCGCATTGGGCATTGTCGCTTCACGCATAGCTATTTGCTGTGTGGCGACACTGCCCCAATGTGTGAGGCGTGCGACTGTTTACTCACCATCTCTCATGTTTTATGTAGTTGTGTTCGTTTTCGTAATAATCGATTTCACTATTTTCAGTCTCATCTACTGGATGACGGCGCAGCTACACTGCAAAAGCTTTTGGGCGACCACTGCGACACTTTCGCAGTATTTTCGTTCTTAAAGCAAAGCAGATTGACTTTTTAAAACTTATTTAAAAAAATAGTTATAATAATTATAACAGTGAATTAATAAATTTATATATAAACCTAATTAACTAACTAGTCTTCACAGCTTTCATCATTCTCTTTTCTAACTTTTACCAAGCCTGTCTGCTCTTAATCATTTCACCCTGCTTTTTAAAATCTTTAACTGATAGTTCTGTGTCTGGCGCTCTTTGGCCAAACCTGGCCCTTGCGCCACTAAAATCAATTAACTAACTAACTAAGCTTCACAATCGGGAGATGGATTTCTTTGTGCTTCGCAGTCAAGATGATTTCCTCTTCAAGGTTTTAGTTCGTTTTTTAAAAATTTCGGCACGTTTTTAATTCATTTTAATGTTTCATTGTTGTCAAGTATTTATTTGCCTTCATTGTAAAAATTCATCTTGTTCAATTTTATCTGGTGCAGATTTTACAGTATCATGAATTGTATTTTTGAACTTCACAACTGCAAATAGCTCACATTCGTTGAGTGAGTCGGATACTTACGGCAACGTCTTGTGAGTAGATTCATTACAAGCGTACATAAGAAGCCCCGACAGCCACTACGGATATTGTAAGTACATATATAGTTCATTATTTCTTGATTTTAATTGCTGATACTGTGAGAAGAATGGAATTTTATTTTTAGGGTGGGTGGTATTCTGGTTAATCGTGGGAAATTGAATACTTTTAACATGAGTCGGAGCCCGGGAGGTAGAGCTTCCCTTTAGAGACTTAGGGGGATGGTATACATATCTAACTTCATTTAATAATCTCCTGATTGCCGAACTTACGTAACGTGTGAAACAGTAATGACTGACATTTAATGTCAAATAAGTTACATAAAAGCTTTAAATCATAAGTTTAGTGAGAACACAACTATCCCCATACTTGATGACAGGGTCATTCCACGTCACTTCATCCAGGCCATGTAACCCACCATCTCAGATTTTGATGAAATTTGGCATGGAGGCATACTTCACCAAGATATAGAAAATGACCAAATTTTAACTTCCTACACCTCATAGTTTCTGAGATACAATGCTCTAAAGTTTCACTGAACATCAATCTCGCACATAGAGCGACAGAGTACCACTTTTCACAAAATGCTGCATAACTGTAGTGCTATTTAGTTTAGAAGAAAGAAATTGTGTACCCTTATGCAAAAGAGCTTCCAGAATAAGAAATAATTTTAAATTTCATTGAAAACACTGAATAAATGAATGAAATATTCTATATAGGCTAGCAAATAGCAGAGGTATGAGGGAGCTCTTTTTTAATGTATATTGGTCTTTGACATATATTGTCACATAACAAGAAAAACAAATAGTGGTTTTCAGCTTGCTTTTGGAGATATGTGCAAATATCTGAAATGTGTGTGGGGTTCCACTTCGTCAATTCAACCACTTTTTTTTTTTTTTTTTTGGTTAATTATAATTCATCTCTGACATTCAAGAAATTTCACAAGGAGATATAACTAACAAGGACAGAAAAATATAAAAAAATATGTTTTCTTACACCATATAGTTTCAGAAATATCATATTAACAAATTTGACGAAATGGCTAGTTCAACTGTACCCCACAACAAGTTAGGTGAGATATGCAACAAACTGCTTAGTCATATACTCACCTATGGTACTTAGATCTATTTTTTCGTAATTAGTTTTGACTTGAAAAAAATAAACACAAGCAAGTAGTTTTGCACTGTTCACAAATATTTACATTGATGTTTTTAATATGCCATGATAAACTCCTGAGGGTGGAGTCCTTATAATTCAGCCACTTAGTTTGACAGGTTTTATCACCAGTGGGTGTCTACAGACACCCACTGGTGATATTTGATTTCATCAATGGGATCACAATCTAAATTTATGCAACTATAACTGATTCAGATTTGTACTTTTTGGACACTGAACAACACCAAAGCATGCACTTTGAATCCTTACTGCTGCAGACAAGACTATTGATAAAGTCCTGATGTGATTCTTCAAAATGGGCTGCACTAATCAACAGTTAGACATTTTGATGTATAGTGCACACACATACAGAATGGGTTCCAGAGGAGCCCACAAGAATGCACCATTTTGGATGAAGACCACAAAATTTAGAAAATCCTACTTTTTCATTAGTATGTCTTTGCTTAAATTGTTGATATAATTTTTTCAAATTGCACAGAATAAGTCTTTTCTGAGCATGGACGTTTCTAGCACCACTTACTTTGTCCTTTATGCCTGGCATTTGCCTAGAATAGTTATCTTCATAAAATTCTATAATCTGTTTTATGGCATCTTGTGAAAGTTTCTTACCATGGCTGGGTTCGGGAACTGATATAATGCCTTTATCTTTTGCTAATTTTCTTGCCTGATGTACTGTGTATTCTGAAACTTCAAGCTGCTGTGCTACTTTTTCTGGACCATGATGGGGGGGAGCCATTGTTAATATCTGATTTTTTTTTTTACGACTAACAGTAGGTATCTTTTCTTTCATTAAAGCAACAAGTTCATCCAAATCATGAGCTTTTAGTTTTAATTCATCTATGGAGTATTCATCATCACTGTCCCTAGTAGAAGACTGAGCTGTAAAGCCATACTCTAAAACACAAGATATTTTACTCTGCATAGCTAACTTTGCTTGAAGAAGTTTTCTTTTTCCATATGCTGGTTTACTATGGGATGGCAAGGAATGTAATTTTAACGGTGACAATTCTAAATCAGATAAACTTTCATTTACTTCTTTAGCAGCACATTCTTTAATAATAAAATCATCAGGGACCATTTCACTATCATCAGTTTTACTTAAAACTTCATCTTCTAAGGTTGTCCTAATTTAGATGCTTTCCCATGACACTGAGGACATAATTTTTGACCTGGGCATACACTGATGTTTTTAGATTGCAGCTGTTGGGCTATTTGTATACTGACTTGATGCAGGGACCTCTTCAACAGTTTTTTTCACATCATGGTCACCAAAAGGGTTGCAATAAGTTACTTGGTAGGTTTTGTATTTCTTCAGATAATAACATTTGTGTGTAAACATATTGAGATTATATCTTTATGTGGAATATTAGGTCTTAAAGAAATAAGTTCCTTGTCAGCAACAGAAAATTCTTCACTACTGAGAAACCCCTTTGTCTTCACATAACTTGTGCATTCTGTATTAGTAAGTGATCCAACACTACACTGGCCCATTATCTTTTTCCATGATTGAGGTTGACAAACTTGTCCCAAAGTCAGATTAATACAGAGCAGCCAATACACACACACACACACACACACACACACACACAAAATATATTGGAAGCAATGTATTTCACAGCAAAATGTAAGAGTCGTCTGGATAGCCTGCCCACAGTGAAATCAGCATGAGCATCTGAACCATTGTTTTCTTAACTGGGAATGAGGAACTGAAACCTTATTTCTCTTTAGCTGGAGGGCATCCCTAGGAGAGTGAGGTGAGAAAAGAGAAATCTTTTTCATTTGACCCTCATCTTAGCACTTGGGGAGTTTTACAATGTCATAAAACTTACCCCATTTGAACTGGTGGTCAGTTGAGCACAGAATCTGGGATAAAGTCAAAACAAATTCTCATGACCTTAGGAATCATGCTGTATCCTTTGCCCTGTGCTACATTTTCTTTTAAAAAGTGCTCTCTGACAAGTTGCAATTATTTCCTAGTGCCCATTCATTGCAAGCTTACTTTAGTGTATTATCCAGTCATGCACATATAAAAACTGTTTATATCTTTCGTGGGAATGGGGTTTTGGGGGGGGGGTAAATTTCCAGAATTCTGTTTTAGAGAGATTTGTCAGAGTAATTTTTTTTTCAGGAATTTTTTCAATCTGTGATAAGAGAATAACATATTTTGAAATGATTGAAAAACTTTAAAACATCACCACACTTGTTACGGGTTGCAGCTGAACTAGCCATATTGTCAAACTTTTTAATTTGGTATCTCTGAAACTATATGGTGTAAGAAAACATAATTTTTTATATTTTTGCATCCTTTTTAGTTTTATCTCCTTGTGAAATTTCTTGAATGTCAGAGATGAATTATAATTAACCAAAAAAAAAAAAAAGTGGTTGAATTGACGAAGTGAGACCCCGCACGCATTTCAGATATTTGCACATATCTCCAAAAGCAAGCTGAAAGCCACTATTTTTTTCCTTGTTATGTGACAGTATATATCAAAGACCAATATACATTAAAAAAGAGCTCCCTCATACCTCTGCTATTTGCTGTAGAGCCTAATATAGAACAGCAAGTTTTTCCCTTAAATTTTCACTTTACCACTGTATTTCATTTATTTATTCAGTGTTTTCAATGAAATTTGAAATGGTTTCTTATTCTGAAAGCTCTTTTGCATAAGGGTACACAATTTCTTTCTTCTAAACTAAATAGCACTACAGTTATGCAGCATTTTGTAAAAAGTGGTACTTAGTCACTCTACGTGTGCGATTGGTGTTTAGTGAAACTTTGGACCACTGTATCTCGGAAATTATGAGGTGTAGGAAGTTAAAATCTGGTCATTTTCTATATCTTGGTGAAGTATACCTGCGTGCCAAATTTCATCAAAATCTGAGATGGTGGGTTACATTTCCCAAAAAAATTGGATGAATTGATGTGGAATGACCCGACACTTAATTCATTAAAAAGTTTATTCCACTTTAAGTTATACTGTTATTTTATCCCTAGATATGTGAAATCAGTTACTATTTCTATTGTCTGATCATCTAAAAGTATAGAATTAGGAGGTGTTAGATTTATCTGACAATTTGTAAATATTATTGCCTTGTTTTTTTTTATATTTACCACTAACTCATTTGAAGTTAACCAATTAAAGCATTGTAATAATTCAAAATTACATCAATTAATAATGTTAGATGTCTGAACTAGTGAAAAGAATAGTATCATCAGCATAAAAAATAATGTGTGCATTAGATAATAGGCCTACCGAGAATATGTCATTAATATAAATATTAAATAAGATCGGACCCGAAATAGAGCCCTGTGGTACACCCGAATTCATACATTCTAAGGGAGAGCAAAACTAATCAACTTGTGTTAGTTGTTGTCTGTTAGGTAATTTTTAAAGAGTGTCTGAGAAATACCTCTTATTCTAATATTATGTAGCTTTTTTTAATAAAATTTCATGGTTTAATATATCAAAAGCTTTTGTGAGATCCAAAAATAATGCAAGTGTTATTTTTTTTTATACTATTCTAGGCAAATGCCTGGCATTTGCCTTGAATAGTTGTCATCTTCATAAAATCCTATAATCTGTTTTATGATATCTTTCTAGGCAAATGCCTGGCATTTGCCTAGAATAGTTGTCATCTTCATAAAATCCTATAATCTGTTTTATGATATCTTGTGGAAGTTTCTTACCATCGCTGGGTTCGGGAACTTATATAATGCATTTATCTTTTGCTAATTTTCTTCCCTGATGTACTGTGTATTCTGAAACTGCAAACTGTTGTGCTACTTTTTTTCTGGACCATGATGGAGGAGCCATTGTTAATATCTGATTTAAAAAAATTTTTTTTTTTGACTACTAACAGTAGGTATTTTTTCTTTCATTAAAGCAACAAGTTTTTCCAAATCATGAGCTTTTAAAAGTTTTAATTCATCTATGGAGTGTTCATCATCACTGTCCCTAGTAGAAGACTGAGCTGTAAAGCCATACTCTAGAACACAAGATATTTTACTCTGCATAGCTAACTTTGCGTGAAGAAGTTTTCTTTTCCCATATGCTGGTTTACTACGGGATGGCAAGGAATGTGATTTTAACAGGGACAATCCTAAATCAGATAAACTTTTAAAACTGTTTTAGCAGTACATTCTTTAATAATAAAATCATCAGGGGCCATTTCACTATCATCAGTCTCATTTAAAACTTCATTTTCTACAGGTTGTCCTAATTTAGATGCTTTTCCACAACACTGAGGACATAATTTTTGACCTGGGCATACACTGATATTTTTAGATTGCAGCTGTTGGGCTATTTGTATAGTGACTTGATGCAGGGACCTCTTAACAGGTTTTCTCACATCATGGTCACCAAAAGGGTTGCAACAAGTTACTTGGTAGCTTTCATATTTCTTCAGATAATGACATTTGTGATGTAAACATACTGAGATTATATCATTATGTGGAATATTAGGTCTTAAAGAAATAAGTTCCTTGTCATCAACAGAAAGTTCTTCACTACTGAGAAACCCTTTTGTCTTCACATAACTTGATTTATTGCATTCTGTGATCCAACACTACACTAGTCCATTATTTTTTTCCATGATTGAGGTTGACAAACTTGTCCCAAAGTCAGATTAACACAGAGCAGCCAATGCACAAAAGAGAAAATATTAGAAGAAATATATTTCACAGCAAAGTTTAAGAAACTTCTGGATAGCCTGTCCACAGTGAAATCAGCATGAGCATCTGAACCATTGCTTCCTTGACTGGGAATGTGGGACTGAAATCGTACCTCTCTTTAGCTGGAGGACATCCCTAGGAGGGTGAGGTGAAAGAAGAGAAATCTTTTGACCTCCACCCTCATCTCAGCACTTGGGGAGTTTACTATGTCATAAAACTTACCCCATTTGAACTGGTGGTCAGTTGAGCACAGGATCTGGGATGAAGTCAAAACAAATTCTCTTGACCTTAGGAATCATGCTGTATCCTTTTGCCCCATGCCACATTTTCTTTTAAAAGTGCTCTCTGATAAGTTGCAATTGTTTCCTAGAGCCCATCCATTGCAAGCTTACTTTAGTGTATTAACCAGTCATTCACATATAAAACCTGCTTATATCTTTTGTGGAAATGTTTACATTGGAGGAGGGGGGGGTAAATTTTCCAAAATTCTGTTTTAGGGAGATTTGTCAGAGTAATTTTTTTTTCTGGGATTTTTGCAATCTGCAATAAGAGAATAACATATTTTGAAATGACTGAACAACTTTAAAACCTCACCATACTTGTTGTGGGGTGCAGCTGAACTAGCCATATCGTCAAACTTGTTAATATGGTATCTCTGAAACTATATGGTATAAGAAAACATTTTTGTGTCCTTGTTAGTTTTATCTCCTTGTAAAATTTCTTGAATTTCAGAGATGAATTATAATTAATAAAAAAATAAAAGTGGTTGAATTGACGAAGTGGAACTCCACACGCATTTCAGACATTTGCACATATCTTCAAAAGCAAGCTGAAAGCCACTATTTTTTTTTCTTATTGTGTGACAGTATATGTCAAAGACCAATATACATTAAAAAAGAGCTCTCTCATACCTCTGTTATTTGCTGTAGAGCCTAACATAGAATAGCAAGTTTTTTTCTTAAATTTTCATTTTACCACTATATTTAATTTATTTATTCAGTGTTTTCAATGAAAGTTTAAATTATTTCTTATTCTGGAAGCTCTTTTGCATAAGGGTACACATTTTTTTCTTCTAAACTAAATAGCAGTACAGTTATGCAGCATTTTCTAAAAAGTGGTACTCCGTCACTCTATGTGGGCGAATGGTGTTCAGTGAAACTTTGGAGCACTGTATCTCAGAAACTATGTAGTGTAGGAAGTTAAAATTTGGTCATTTTCTATATCTTGGTGAAGTATACCTCCATGCCAAATTTCATAAAAATCTGAGATGGTGTGTTCCTTTTCCCCCCAAGCAAATCATTGACATTGACCAAATTGCAGAATTGAAATAATATTTACAAGAAGGAATATGAACATTACTTACATTGATAAAACTACTTAGAGTTGGAAAACAAGCAGAAATTACCTTTTCTGGATGTAATGGTGATTAAGAAACAGCATCAACTCGAATTTTGCGATATCTAAAACCAACATACAAGCCTGTACTTATCCCCAAAGAATCATTTCATCCATGGCCTCAAAAAATAGCCGCATTCCGAACATACATCAAAAGAGCTCATATGTTATGCAGCAATAATAAATACAAAAACAAACATTGATCATACAAACAGCTGACGAATTCGGATATAAGACAGCAATAATCAATAAATTAATATACGACTACAAACACCCGAAACCTAAGACCCTCAAAAATATGGAATATCATGGACAACTACCGTACATTCCACGTATCAACAAAATCCCAAAGAAAGAATGTCAGAACGAAAATAAAGACTGATACATCTGTTGTTACACACAAGGATATTATTTTAAAAAATGAAGAAAACAGTAAAATGCTTGAAAGAGCTGAAGCGTACAGGGTCCCCATAAAATCTAACCAAGATAATCAGAAAAGCTCTTATATTGGCAGCACAAAGAACAGACTAAAAAATAGATTATGTCAGCACACTAGCAACTGGCGCAAGAACGAAAATAAAACAGCGTAAATAGACTATTGCAGAAGCAACCATGTAGAATCAGATTTTGAAAATATCAAAATAATAAACAGACAGCGTATCGAAAAACGTTTGCGATACGCTGAGGCCATATTAATTGAAAAAGCTAGTGAACTGAACTGCAACAAGAACAATGGCATTGATCTTCCTCTACCTTGGAAACTGCTGATAGATCTCGAAAAAGCAACTCAAGAAAAAATAAACGCATCGCTCCAGTCGTAATTGACGAAACCACCAACAGCTAAGTTGCAGCCATGCAGGAGATAGCTACCCCCCCCCCCCGCCCTTTGTTGATTCGCCCAAAACGTGACTTGTGAAATAGACAACCAGTATACCTAATCACCAGCTACCAGGAGACTGTGGCTGCCTGTCATGCAAACAGCAGCTGAGTTCCACCTTCCTGAAGATGGTGCTGAAGCACCGAAATGCATTGCCGCGATAAGAACGACGGCTAGTACTCAATGTTGTTTTTAGCATTTTCGTTTTAGTTATTCATATTCTGTTTCTTCTTGTGTTCCCGTTCTGCATCTTTGATCTTCATGTGTCATAGTTGCCAAACTGTTTTATTGTCATTCTCAATTATTTTAGAAGTCGTGACATTTCATATTTTTAATTATCATTCGAAAAAAATCCTTGTTTGTCTATACTTCTGTTTCAGCCTTGTGCAATATCATTGGTCAAGTTGTGTAAACATATGGATTAACTCAAGAATTTGGGTACATTGCTCTATTCAACTAATAAAAGGTGTTACTCAATGTTTCACCCTCCCCCCTCTCCGTGACTGGCATATTTTAGGACTATCAATGTAAGTAATGTTGATATTCCTTCTTGTAAATATTATTTCAATTCTGCAATTTGGTCAATGTCAAAGATTTGCTTGCATACATGAGTAGTATATACATACAGGCCATATTAATACGACTATGAATATCCCCTTCCTCTCAGATAATGAGATATAATTCGGAGACTACAGTTTCTGTATAGAATATAGATATGCACAGGGGTGGCAAATTCTGGGAAAATCTTACCAGCCAGGGATTTTTACCACTAGCCAAGAAGATGCGATATAGGCACATTACGACAACAGTGTACAGAGATGTGATATGACACAAATTTTGAATTTCTGCCCCTATGTAATACAAATACATGTACTGTATACGCTATACCAGATTAAAAAAATCCCCATGAAACCTTTGATTTATAACGGAGATGTATGACACCAATTTATTATTTTATAATTAAAAATTTCATACCTAATTAATAGTGATTGTTCAGCTTTGTTTCTTTTAAATTTTTACATCAATTATTCAGCATCACAAAATTTTCTTTTATGTCCTTGTACATGCTTTGTTCCACCTCCAAAGTACCACTTATCTATAGAGTCTGCTGGATCAAAATTTTCTAATGTCCCATTAATGCGTATATTTAGGAGACTTCATACTTCTGTTGACTAATGAGGTCCTCAAGTGATTTTTGATAAGATTCATCTGGCTTGAAGCCTCGTTCACAGGTTGATGTTGGTATTACACAAAGAAGCGAAAACAACTGGCTTATGTAAAAAAACTCCTTATGTTCAGTAATCTTTAAAAGTAGTTCATCAACTTTCAAGTTCTAGCTGCTTATTTTGAAGTCAAATCATTAGTCTACCACACTTTTTTCGATATCTTTCTCATTGATTTTATGTTTGATTACTTCTTTAAAATGATGCAAGATAATTTTGATTTCATTGTCTCCAAAGTCACTCAAATCTTTTCCAGTGGGCCAAGTGAATGTGTCAAAAACATATGTTGAAGTGATTACAGGGAAATTAATGTCACAAAATCTTTCCGATAAATACTATTTTGCAAAGTCTATCATAGTATTTCTGTCAGATTTGAAGAACTTCTTCCCATTTGCAACATTTGTCAGAACTACATCTTTGTAAGTTAGGAGCTAAAAAATTGTACTTCATATTTTCCTCTTTCTTTCTGCAAATTTTCTAATTTCTATTTTGCTTTCAAAACTTCGTTGTTGACTTGACATAAAAGCAAATGCTGTTTTTGGAAAACGAGGGACAAGTCTTTAAAGATTTGAAGAAAATCTAGGAAAAAAACTGAGGGTTGCCAAAAATCGGAAATCTTTTATTTTCTTTACTATGCCTTCTGCATTTTTGCTACCTTGTTTTTCATTAGCTTCATTTTCTAAATGCAACACAACTGGTTGGTAGTCATGAAAAATTGCTCTCAAAACTCCTACTTTAGATGCCACCCATCTAATTTGGTGCAATTTCTGAATTTTTAAAATTTTTTGTGCTAATAAGTTGGCTATTTTTCCCAGGTGCTTGATTTTTTTTACTGGAATGTCCATAAAATTTATAAATTAAAATAAGAATAGAGTCAAACGTTACTAAATATGATACATTCTTCAGAGTATAAAGTATGCTTAACTGCAATCAGTGAGCAACACAATGCACAGACAATATATGTGGTAAAAAAAAAAATTAAATTTGGCACATAAACCAGATACTTCACCAACCATGTTGGCTGCCCCATCTGTTGCTATACCAACAATCCAAGAATTCTTCTTCAAAATTAAACCAAGAGAAGCAAACTGTTTCTCAATAGCAGAAAAATAGGACTCAGATGTGCTATTTTCTAATTCTAAAAGTCCCAGAAAACATTCTTCAATTTTACCACTTTTCAAATATCTTGCATACATCATCAATTCCTCTATTGTGCCCTTGTCTGTAGAGGCATCTAAAATAATGCTAATGAGCTGGAACTGCTTTAGTTCCTTCAATACAGACTCTGTTATAACCTCTGATATGCAAGAAATAAATTCCCTGCAAGCATTTCTGTTTGCATACTGGTTTTGTACATCAACCTCTTACTTTCTGGATAACATGACTAGTGATTCAATGTCAGAAAATGGCTTATTGATTTTTGCAATGTAGTAGCTCAGATTGAATAATACTTTGAGCTGCTTAAATATTTTTTCATCCATCTTTTTAATGCATTTGGCCAATGGGGTGCTAACAAGAAGCTGTGATGAATTTTCAATAAAATCAACATTTTTTCTATGCTGCACAGATTTATCATGGAATTGAAAAGTTTCATGTTTGAAAGGGCCACTAAATCCCTGTGAAAACTTATGTGATGTATTGACTTTCACATCTGCTTTGCAGCAAAATCCACATTTTGCTAGACCATCTTCATAAACAATCCAGGGGAATTCTTCTATCCATTTCTCTTGAAATTTCCTGTTCTGTGGCTTTTCACAATTTTTTGCAACATTTCTATCTTCAAGTAAAACATTTTCAGAACCAAGATCGAGTTGTAGCACATTGCTATCAACCAAAACACGTGGCGTAGAGGATGAATCACATGGCACGGCTACATTGCTACCGGACGAATTACGTTGGAAAAATGTAAATAAAGTTGATTGTTTGGAATTAAACATATTGAGATCACACACCGATTTTCAATGATACTGCGATTTTTTATGTTGCAGAAGCCTTTTATCCACCAAAACCTTGTTGTTTATGTTTTTGTTTCCAACGCTCATTCAGGCAAAACGACAATTTAGTTAGCGCTCCGAGAAGTAGGTACCATGTGATCGAACAGGCGAGACGTCAGCAACGATTAATCCCGTGCGCGCTTCCCGGCGGTTACAGCGTTCTGTATTGGGAAAAACCAGTTTATTCCACCAGCAGCAGGAGCGACTCAGCTTGGCCTTGAGCAACTGCTAAGCATCCGTGACGTCAGCTTCGCTCTTTTGCACGCTCTTTCGTGTGAATGAACACCGGGGTCAGTCTAAAAAAGTAGAATGCTTTTCTGCCTACTGAGGTATGACTTCAGAGTTCCGGCGTTCGGGCTTCAAATTAGAATATACTTGCCCGTCTTATAAATGAAGAAGCGTAAGGTGTAAAAAAAAATAGTGAAAGCCTACAATATTATAATTTTATATATTTTATAAGCTGCAATTTTTAAGAGGTCTAAAATCGAGGAAATCCACCCGCCACGCCAAAAAATCCACTCGGCGATGGCGGTGGGCAAGCGTAATTTCCCACCCCTGGATATGCATATTCCAGGGGTTCAGAATTTGTCTGAGCCCGCGAACGAGGTTCGGGGGAAATTAAGGCAGCTCTGGGGAAATTTTTGCCCGCAGGTAAAATAATATTAATAAAACGAAAAATTGACTTATTAATAACGAGTATAACGCGAAAGATAAGAGTAATTTAATGCATGGTAATCAGGTAATCATTTTGAAAAATGTCTTGTTGTTATAAATACAATAGGTTATGAGATCAGTGACGTACTGCAGACTGCCGCTGACATATGATTCACCGAGCCCAAATGACTTTACTAATGCCAAGGCGTAGACAGCGTGGCATGAGTAATAAGTACGGCGCAACCACTAGTCATGCTAATAAAATTTTTCCGAAACTAATGGCAGCTTATGTGTCGTAGGCGCCGATCTGAAAAATTATTAGGGGTTATGCACATTTTAAAGCGAATGACCCAAGCATTTTTCAAAGGATTTAAGTCTAATTTAAATTTCATTCAGTAAAATTATCTGGTACAATTATGTGCCTGAAATGCTAAAATGAAATAAATTATAGTTAATTGCAGAATTTATTTTAGCTGTTTATTTTTCAGCCCCTCTGCCCCACCACTGTTTTTACCTAGACCCAAAAATGTTTCAGACATTTTGAATCTAAAATAAATCATCATCATCATCATCATTGTCAACCATTATCAATCCACTGCTGGACGAAGGTCTCCCCAAGTTTCCTCCACAACGGTCTGTCTTGTGCCAGTCTCCTCCATGTCACTCCTGCATACTTTCGAATTTCATCCACCCATCTCCCATGTGGTATTCTTCTGGGTCTTTTCCTGTCCCTTGGAATCCAATCTAAAATTTCGGCTGTCCATCGATGGTCTGTCCTTCTGGCAGTATGTCCAGCCCATTGCCATTTTAGGGATTTAACCTTGATCATGATGTCTTCCACTCTTGTCATTTTTCGGATCCACGAGTTCCTCTTCTTATCTCTCCTGGTTACACCAAGCATGCACCTCTCCATGCTGCTTTGAGTTGTCTGCAGCCTTGTATGTCTCTTTTAGTTAAGGTCCATGTCTCTGCACCATATGTAAGCATTGGAAGGATGCATTGATAAAACACTTTTCTTTTAAGACATAATGGCATATTGCTCTTGAAAGTTATGCTGTTTCTTCCAAAAGCTCTCCAGGCAAGTTTTGTACGCCGATTAATTTCTTCATCAATGTGACCCTCACTTGATATCTGCTGTCCAAGATAAACATACGTGTCTGTTATCTCCAGCTTTTCTCCATCAATCGATAAATCTTCATTTCTTGTAAAAGCATTGAACATCACTTTTGTCTTCTGAAAGTTCATTTTTAATCCCACTTCTTTACTCTTGTCAGCAAGTTACTGGATCATACTCTGCAGCTCTGATGGGGTAGTTGCAAAAATGACTACGTCATCAGCAAAACGAAGGTGAGTTAGATAATCTCCATTAATCTTTATCGCCTTGTTTTCCCAGCTCAGCGACTGAAAGACACCCTCCAATGTAGCATTAAAGAGCTTCGGAGATATGGTGTCACCTTGTCTCACTTCCTTTCCTACTTTTATGTGTGCTGTATTCTCAAAGAGCCGAATCTTTGCACTTGCATTTTCATAGATGTTATTAATAATATTAATGTATGCATCTTCAATACCACAGGATTTCAGAGCCATTGTAACTGCTGATGGTTTCACCGAATCAAAGGCTTTTTCATAATCGATAAAAGCCATGCACAATGGAAGTTCATATTCCCTCGCTCTTTCAATTAGTTCTCTCAGTACTTGGATATGATCTATTGTGCTGTAGGTAGCCACTCCTGAATCCAACTTGTTCTCTCGGTTGAGCCAGGTCCAGTGTTACCTTCAAACGGTGTGAAAGAACTTTAGTGAAGATTTTATAAACCACTGATAGGAGGCTGATAGGTCTGTAGTTCCTGAGATCCTCAATGTCACCTTTTTTATGTAGCAGGATCACTGTAGCGTTGTTCCAATCCTCAGGAATCTTCCCTTCATTAAGGCATCGAGTGAAAATTTGGGCGAGTACTGTTTCGATTTCTCCACTTGCTTCTTGTATGATGTCTACAGTAATTCCATCTTCTCCTGGAGCTTTTCCCCACTTCATGTTCTTGATTGCATGTGCAACTTCTGCTGGGAGGACTGGAAGAACTCTGGTACTTTTCATGATGTCTGGAGTACATGTATCATCCCTTTCATATAATTTGGAGTAGAAATCTTTCACTCTTGTCAAAATTTCACTTCTATTTCTTGTTACAGAACCATCTTCTTTTCTCAGTGCCATAATCTGTTTGCTTCCCTTACTGAGTTGTCCCTTTGCTATCTTTAGGCTTATGTTGTTTTCAATTGCTTTCCTCACTAGTTCACAGTTGAATTTCCTTACGTCTTCAGTGATACTTTTTCGTACTGTCTTGCATAGCTCTATATATTCCACTTTGGAAGTCACATCTTCTTTAGTTGTCCTCATCTCTCTTCTTTTTTGCATCAACATTTTGGTTTTTCCTGATAATTTGTTCACATGCAACTTGTTCTTAGACCCAGCTAATTTTGTTGCTGTTTCCATAAAAGCTTTGGTTACTTTTCTGTTAACTTCAGAAATATCTACTTCTTCCGATGTTAGGCCTTCTAAAGCGGAGAATCTGTTCTTCAGTTCCAACTTGAAGATATTATGGTGTTTTTTAAGGTTGGTTATGTCAATGCATTTTGTTTGTCTAATGAGCTTGCCACGTTCAAGTTTAGTGTTGAGATGCATTTTACATCTCACCAATCTATGTTCACTCACTACCTGTGTTGAACTTGTTTAGCACACTGCAGTCTTCTATGATGAATTTTTTGTTACACATAATAAAATCAACTTCAGTTGTCGTTCCATTTGGATGTCTCCATGTCCATTTCCTGTGTGGCTTTTTCTTGAAAAAGGAGTTCAAGATGAAAAACCCTTCTGCCTCTGCAAACTCAACGAGAGTATTTCCACGCTGGTTTCTGTTGCCGTGACCGAATTTACCTACCTAAGTTTCATTCTGTTGCCGTTGCCCTATTTTTGCATTGAAATCTCATAATTATCTTCAAATGCTGCTTACCTTTATTATTTAGATGACGAATTTCCTCATAAAATTCTTCAATTTCTTCTTCAGGATGACTTGTGGTGGGTGCATAAGTTTGAATAATCTGAGCCTTGTATCTTCTCGAGAGTTGGATAACGAGTCGTGCAGCTCTGTCAGAGGAACTTACAACTTTATCCTTCAGTTTCTTGTTTATTATAAATCCAACACCACTAGTTCTGCCAGTATCTGTCCCACGATAGTAGAAGAGATGTCCACTTTTCAGTTCAATGAGATCTTCTCCTTTCTCCTTACCTCACTTAGCCCGATGGTGTCCCACTTGATCCTTTGTAGATCTATACATATAGATCTAATTACTCACTTAAACTTGTATGAAAGTCTGCTACAGTTTTGGTGGAAATTTTGTACAGAAAAAAAAATTACGTTCTGGGGAAATATTGGGGCCTGAAAATTTTCTGTACCCCTGGCATATTCTTCATAACACTTGGAGACAGCACAATGCAGGTGCACTAGTGTGCAGGAGAGCGAATTAGCTCCTGAAGCAAATTACAAAGAGTTCATATTTCCGGACTATATCCGCTTCTTATCCCTAGAGCCGTGTCCTGCGTCCACTTGGGCTTGCGGACCTCCGGCTCTCCCTCGTTGGGCTCGATTGTGGGTGGGGAAGTCAACAGATGAATTCTAAAAATTTTTCATGGCTCTCAATTCTGTTTCCTACGAACCAACAACCAAGCGAGGTAATGAGGAAGGCTCATCACCTTCCGCAAAAAAACGTGCCTGATTGTTCGAATGCTCGTTTCTTTTTTTTTTATTGGACCCTTCAAAGCCTTTGAGTGCCAAAAGCCCATTTTGGATAAATAAAGCACTTCAATCCATCGCAAGCTCTCCTAAGAGCGTAAAGAAGCTCCAATCTGGAGATCTTCTGGTAGAAATGTCCACTGTGGCCTATAGCTCTACACTTCTTAACACCACCACGCTGCTTGAGACTCCGGTAAAAATAACACCTCATGGATACCTAAATTCATCTCGAGGTGTTGTCTCCTCTCAGGACCTCGTTGAGTGTGCAGAGGAAGAATTACTTGAAGAACTGAGGAGTCAACACGTTACGGGTGTGCGGCGTATTCTATTCAGGCGGAATGGGCAGTCCGTCCCATCCCGGAACATCATTTTAACTTTTGATAGCCCTTCCCTGCCTACATCCATCAAGGCAGGGTATCTCCACCTCGAGGTATGCCCGTACATCCCTAACCCTTTGAGATGTTTTAGGTGCCAGTCTTATGGCCATTCTCAGCAGTCGTGTAGGAGCAATCCCCGGTGTGCACGCTGTGGTGCCACAGAACATCTTCTGCAGGAATGTGTGGCCGAGGCTGAGTTTTGTGTGAACTGCAAGGGTTCACACGCGGCATCAGCCAAAGATTGTCCCAAGTGGAAGGAGGAGAAGGAAATCCAAAGGATCAAAACGGTGGAAAATATTTCCTATCCTGAGGCCAGAGATTCAAACCGACATTCAGATCCCCACTAAATGTCCATACAAGCTCGACGATATCATCGCAGGTGGGCTGGAGGCACTCCAGTCTCGAGCTTAGGGGTCTTAAAGCGGCACCCACCACTTCGTCGAAGCATAGTCACCCTACCACCAGCAAGGGAACTCAGGCCACTTCTTCTGGCAAGAAAACCAAAGCCCAGGATAAGAAAAGCATTTCTTCTCCTCCAATATCTCAGCAAACGACTCAACGTCATGCGCCTCCCGTTAAGACACTTGGGACAAAGCATGCTCCCATCTTGGCCCCCGGTCACACGCCTCCAGATCTGGGGGAACCCTCATCAGAGGTGATGGAGCCTGACTCCGTTTGATAATTTCCATTTCCATCTCACTATTAACCATGGCTTCAATCATTCAGTGGAACTGCCGAGGTTTTCGGATGAGTTTTGATGAAGTGAAACATCTGCTTTCGTTGTACTTCTCCGGTGTGCTTTTGTTTACAGGAAACAAAACCTTAACCATCAGACCTGCTTACAGTTCGAGGCTACAGTGCGTATCGGACAGATAATGCATCGGGAGACATTGCCTGTGGGGGAGTCGCTATTCTTGTCTCTCACAGTGTTCCGGTGTCCTCCGTTGCGATATCCACAACTTTGCAGGCCGTGGCGGTGCGGATATCTGTGCCTGTGCCTCTTACTGTCTGCAGTGTCTATCTGCCGCCGGACGGGAACGTAAGCGTCTCTGTTCTGGAGAGATTGGTTGATCAGCTGCCTTCACCCTTTCGTTTACTGGGTGACTTCAATGCTCATCATCATTTGTGGGGTAGTGTCAGCATCAGCATGAGAGGTCGTCGCATAGTCTCTCTTCTGTCCTCGGCCTCTTAGTGCCTTTTTAACACCGGTGCTGACACATACTTCCATGAGCCAACAAGATCCTTCAGTGCGATCGATTTGACCTTGGGATCATCATCGATTATTGCTGATTGGTCGTGGACGGTGTGTAACGACCTCCACGTGAGCGACCATTTTCCAATTGTCCTCTCGTATCATGCGAACATGCCATCTTCTGCCTCCCGCCCTCCTCGGTGGAATATAGAGCGTGCGAGATAGGAGGTCTTCACACCGTCAGCAGTGAGATCTTCTGCAATGGTGACCCAAGAGTCAATCGACGCAGCTGTTCTCGAAGTCACAAATTGCATTCTTCAGGCAGCTGATCTTTCTATACCAAAAACATCTACAACACTCTCCAGAAGTCCGAAGCCTTGGTGGACCCCTGAATGCGCAGCAGCTAGAAGAGCTCAACATAAGGCTTGGTCTACGTTTCGGCGTTATCCAACCGATGCTAATCTCGTTACATTCAAACGAGCAAAATCCTATGCTCGGTTGGTGCGTCGACATAGCAAAAGGGAGTCTTGGATCCAGTATGTTTCATCTCTCGCTTCACGTGCTAGTTCGAAAAGTGTGTGGGGCAAGATTCGTAAGATCCGGGGTAACTACAGCTCTCACCAGATCTCCATTCTCGAGAGTAACGGCTGCACATATGCTGAAGTCGGGGAGATTGCTGACTGTTTGGGGGAGGCATTTGCCTCCGAGTCGAGTGACCTGACGTATCCTTCTTCCTTTCTGAGGTTTAAATCCACTGCGGAACGCCAGAGAATCTTCTTTGCGCCTTTTCACGACACTGGATATAACTCCTCCTTCAGCATGGTTGAACTCAGGGTGGCTCTGCATCGGTCCGGCGCTACATCTGTCGGTCCTGATGGAATCCACTATGACATGCTCCGTCATCTCTCGCAGTCGTCTCTCGAGAATCTCTTAATCTTTTACAATCGTATTTGGTCGGAGCACAGTTTCCCGGAATCTTGGCGAAAAGCATTTGTTCTGCCTTTTCCCAAACCTGGCAAGGATCCCAAGTCTCCCTCTAGTTATCGTCCAATTGCTCTCACTAGCTGTCTGTTTAAAGTTCTTGAACGCATGGTTAATTCCCGGTTAGTTCATTTTTTAGAATATCATCAAGTACTTTCGCCATCACAAAGCGGCTTTCGCCGTCATCGTTCACCTCACGATCCTCTCCTGCACCTTGAGACATCTGTGCGCGAGGCGTTTGTGCGTAGGCAGCACCTGGTTTCTGTATTCTTTGATATTGAGAAAGCCTATGATCGAGCGTGGCACGCATGCGGGTTGCGAGGAAATCTCCCAACCTTCGTTGTAAATTTCCTTCTCAATCAGGTGTTCCAGGTGCGCCTGGGTACGACGCTCTCGGCACCGTTCCATCAAGAACAAGGTGTTCCTCAAGGTTGCATTTTATCTGTTACATTGTTCATCCTCCGCATTAATTGTCTTTTCATAAATCTTCCTCCTGCGGTTTCGGCTACTGTTGATGTTGATGACTTGCACATTTTCTGCTCATCATCAAGCATGCATTTTATTGAAAGGCAGTTGCAGTCTGCAATTAACCAGATCTTTAAAGCGGCGAATAGCAATGGTTTCGTTCTTTCTCCCGACAAGACAGCGTGTGTCTATTTCTGCCGGAGGCGCTGCCTCCATCCTCACCCAGAGCTGTATTTTGACCGTGCAGCCATACCAGTTTTGCTGGAGATCAAGTTCCTTGGACTGACCGTCAACGGTGCGCTTATGTTCCGTGCGAACGTTCGGCGGCTCAAGATTTCCTGTCTGCGGGCTCTATCTATTCTTAAGATCCTTTCGAGAGTCTCGTGGGTCGCAGACAGGATGTCTTTGTTTCGAATTTACCATTCCTTAATATGGTCAAAACTGGATTATGGTTGTATCGTGTATGGCTCTGCTCGTCGTTCCGTTCTCCGGCCTTTGGATACTATTCACCATCATGCGCTGCGTCTTTGTACGGGAGCATTTAGAACATCTCCGATTCCCAGCTTTTATGCTGATGCAAACGAACCATCGCTTGAATTATGCCGTCTGCAGCTGTCTGTTCAATTCTACTTGAAACTTTGATCTTTTCCAGACCATCCTTTATACGATGCAGTTTTTCATCCCCAGCATGCTCGTTTATTTGAGAACCGGCCCTCGTGCATTCCCACCTTTGGTATTCGTATGGCGGTTGTAGCTCGTGATGCAGGGCTCGACTTGTCTCTTATTAGAGCGACCAGGGTCATTCGGGACCCGCCGTGGCAACCTTTTGAGGTTGTCACTGATTTCAACTTTACTTCTTTTGATAAGTCCTCAACCCCTGCTTCCGTGTACCAGCAGCCCTTAATTCTGACTACACTCCTATTTTTACTGATGGCTCCAAGATGCATGGAGTCGTTGGATCCGCGGCTGTCTGTGTTGATGATGTTTCAGTAGCGCGGATCCCAGCTGAGGCCACGGTGTTTTCGGCGGAGATGCATCCTGTGTATCTCGCCCTTCTCCATGTTCAGTCGAGTTCTCATCATCGTGCTATGGTCTATACGGATTCCTTAAGTGTCTTGCAGTCCTTGTCATCTGCAGATTGCCATGACCATCCTTTTCTCTTAGATGTGAGACAGTTGCTTCGTCGTTTGCTCGAGGCCGGTTTTCGGGTTCAGTTTTGCTGGATTCCTGGGCATGTTGGAATCTCTGGTAACGAGTGTGCTGATGCGGCTGTTAGATCTGCTTCCTCTTTGGTCGTCACACCCTTGCCACTGTTTCACCGGGATTTCCGCTTTCTTCTTCACGAGCATATCAAGCGAACGTGGCAAGGTCTGTGGGACCAAGAGGTGGAAAATAAGCTGCATCGTATTAAACCTAATCTTGGAATCTGGAAATCCTCATATCGTCGGAACCATAGGGAGGAAGTGGTGCTTGCTCGTCTCCGCATTGGGCATTGTCGTTTCACTCACTGCGGCGATGTGTGAGACGTGCAATTGCCGACTCACCGTCACTCATCTTCTGTGTAGCTGTGTTCGTTTTAGAGATGTACGTTTTCATTTCTTTCATTCTCATATGTTGACCGAGGATGCTGCTGCGTTGCAGTGGCTCCTAGGTGACCACTGCGATACCGTCGCTGTCTTCTCATTTTTAAAATAAATTGACTATTTTAAACGTATATAGATTTTAGCCCTATCGTCACTTTCATTTCTCAGTTTTACTGAATCAGCTAGATTTTAATCATTGTATCACATTTTTAATACTGTTTGTTTCATTGTCTTTTTAACCCTTCCATCATTCTCATTCTTCAGTTTTATTTCATCAGCCAGATTTTAAGTTTCATACCACTTTTTTAATACTGTTTGTTTGTCTTGTGTCTGGCGCTCTTTGGCCAAACATGGCCCTTGCGCCATAAAAATTGACCAACCAACCAATCATATTTCCGGCATTAAGTCTGGTCAATGCTGACATAGAATATTCATTATATCATGTTATTCATTTATATACTTACATATAACTTAATAACCATTTTGTCCCATTAACGGTCATTATTGGCCGTAAATCTAGTAAATGTGTACAATAAATACTATTTGGGGATATAATGTAGCACATTGGATACACATGTAACACAAACATTTTTTTTATGCTTTTCAGGTGGACGACTGTTCAACACCAAACACAAACAATAAGGTAAACAAATAAGAAAACAACAAACAAAAGCAAAATGCCACCTCAAAAGTTAACATAAACAAAAATTCAATATTCTGATTTCTTTATTTGCATAAATATAAATAATATAACCCATATATATATAATAATATCTAACCCATCTTCATTTTGCTGATGACATAGTCATTTTTGCAACTACCCCATCAGAGCTGCAGAGTATGATCCAAGAACTTGCTGACAAGAGTAAAGAAGTGGGATTAAAAATGAACTTTCAGAAGACAAAAGTGATGTTCAATGCTTTTACACGAAATGAAGATTTATCGATTGATGGAGAAAAGCTGGAGATAACAGACACATACGTTTATCTTGGACAGCAGATATCAAGTGAGGGTCACATTGATGAAGAAATTAATCGGCGTACAAAACTTGCCTGGAGAGCTTTTGGAAGAAACAGCATAATTTTCAAGAGCAATATGCCATTATGTCTTAAAAGAAAAGTGTTTGATCAATGCATCCTTCCAGTGCTTACGTATGGTGCAGAGACGTGGACCTTAACTAAAAGAGACATACAAAGGCTGCAGACAACTCAAAGACGCATGGAGAGGTGCATGCTTGGTGTAACCAGGAGAGATGAGAAGAGGAACTCGTGGATCCGAAAAATGACAAGAGTGGAAGACATCATGATCAGAGTTAAATCCCTGAAATGGCAATGGGCAGGGCATACTGCCAGAAGGACAGACCATCCATGGACAGCCGAAATTTTAGATTGGATTCCAAGGGACAGGAAAAGACCCAGAAGAAGACCACATGGGAGATGGGTGGATGAAATTCGAAAGTATGCGGGAGTGACATGGAGGAGACTGGCACAAGACAGACTGTTGTGGAGGAAACTTGGGGAGACCTTCGTCCAGCAGTGGATTGATAATGGTTGACAATGATGGTGATGATGAAATAATATTAATACATAGACCCCTTTCCACCATGTACATAGGTGACTTCAAATTTCATTTTGCTGAGGGGCAATTTATGAAATACAGTAAAAGTGCTCTTATATTGTTTTGGAAATGTCTAGAACAAATAGTACAATATGTGTGTATTTGAGCATGTAGTTTTTTGAACAACATGCCCGACTGGCCATGTTACAATTTTGAAAATTTTCTGCCCCCAAGACACAGAGCAGTTCACGAGAATCATTCTTTGCAGAAATTACTCACTGGAAGAGCCTATAAACAATACAAATGGATCTGATCCAGAACCGATTCATGAGAGCCACTCACTGCAGCAGTCATTCATAAGAAGTGTCTACAAACAAAACAAATAAAATCAGTGCAAGTGAATTATTTTAGTGAGTCAAATCAAAGGAATGGTTGCCCATCTCATCACTGCAACAGAACAGAGCATCAGAGCCTCACCGAAGATATTTGAGGTCACGTGTCATACCTGTTGGGATGCACCAAGATCAGCGCAATGCCTGGGGCTTTCCCATAGCCTCATGGAATATTCCATTTGTGGTGTCATGTTGGCCCTTAAAAAAGTTTTAAGATTTTGTATTTTGTAGGATGCTCAACCTGTACTAGGTGCTGACTATTAGGTTCTGTTTTCTACAAAATATGTTTTCAAATGCTTGACATTGTGTATATGTGAAGAAACAAGGCAGCAAGCTGTTCTTTGGTAGTGTACTAAAAAAATGCACTAAACTGCCCTGAAATTGTTTTCAGTTTTGTTTGGATAGTACATGTATCAATTACCAAGTAAATGAAAATTTGTTTTTTAAGTAATGCATATTCTATAGTAACTCACTTAAACATTTTGTTTTCAGGTTTGATTTGGATTATGAATACCAAAGTCTTGTATTCTGTTCCTCTGAGGAGACTGGCAAGAAATTGCAGTATCCCCTCGCAAAATTTCTGCAGTGCTTTAAGACAGCAAAAGGAGACACCAGTAGTTAATTGCTCTGACATAATGAAAAGATCTGAACCTGCTGGCCCGAGTAAGCATACTAGCACCCAACGAAATAATGGGTTTTCAGCTGCTCAAATCCTTAACAAAGTTTATGAAGAAAAGTTTTCTGTTTTCAAGTTTGTAAAAGCTCTTTATGCATTGAGACTGGAGTGTCGTCTGACCAAGAATTCATTTAGTTTGACAAGGGATTTACAATTTACTGAGCACTGTCAGTTGTTGGCAGCCAACAGTCAGAATTCTAGTCCTTTTTTATTAGTATCTGCATTAAAAAGCCTACTTGCTCTGAATATAGATCGGCCATTAAAATTTGTTGAGAATATTGAAGAAACAATATTGCAGAAAATTGACAAATTTGATGTAAATGATATGCTTGAGTGCCTTCTGGTGCTACAACCTACTTTGCACCATAGATACATTCCAGAAACGCGAAGAAAAATAATTCGCCTGCTTCTGGATGAACTCCCCAAGAAATTTCATGAATTTTCTAATGGCTCTTCAGTTTTCAAACTGGTGAAGGTATATGATAAATTTGATAGGAAAAGCCAAAGGAAGTTGGATTTTAAGTTAGCAGAGTTAGTTCAAGATTTCAGTCTTCATTACCTTTGTAAACTGCTATACCTCTTAGCAGATAAAGAAAATAGGAACAAACCTCTTCTTAATGCCATTTCAAACTGCATACAGAATTCTGAAATCAAGCCCACCCTGAAAAGTACAGCTGATTGTCTTTATGCTGTACACTCTTTGAATTTTCCTGACTCTAGTCTCATTTTATATCTGACTGATGGCAGAGCTTCTGAAATTTTTGCCATAGAGCAGTCGAACCTCATATCATCTCTGCTCACAGTATGCAGATATTTACGCTGGCGACACAAAGGTAAGAGTGCAAGTTTGTTTGACTTATGCATGCCTTTAATAATTCGTACATGAACATTAATATAATAGCACCAATACCTGAAATTATGTAATTCAGATATTTTGGGGGAAAATAATGTAGAAAACAGTGCACTATTTTGTGTAAGTTTTTACACATTTAAATTGTTTTTTGTTTGTTTTCTATATATGTTTAAATAGATCTTGTTTTTAATTAAATGATAAGGTAAAAATGCTGTGTTATGCACGATTAAAACAAAGTGAAGATGACAGATGTACTTCGTAAAATTACATTTAGTGAACTATATACAAGGTTAAAAGACACTCATAAGCAGGGCGCGATTTCACCGATTAGCAACTAGCAAATAGCTAGTGAAAAATCAAATTTGCTAGTGAAAAAAATTGCAGTAGCAAATATTGCTAGTAAGGTAATTTCTTTATTTAAAGTAACCAAAAATCAATATTAATCCACGAAGTTTACATAACAGTTTCTATTATCACTTGTTAAAACAGCGACGATCAGCGATTCTCTTTTGCCAATTTCCTTTCGACACTTAATACCCATCCTCCCCATATCTTTCATCCCTTCCAAACTGTCGTAGAAGCGCATTGAAACTCCTCTCCATCGTGCCCTCATTGGTCTATTACAGAAACTGAACGTGACGTCGGCAATATTTGCTGTGGCAACCCAGAGCTCTGGGATGGATCGGTTGTTTGACCACCTGCTCTGCCACCCTCCCTTCTTTTGCCCCACGAACTTTGTCCTCAACTCCTGTCGTACCGTAAGCCAAGCGATTGCCTTTATTGCGTGGCATAGATGACGCTTTTATACGAAACGTGTTCGTGGAGGGGGTAAACGATTACGGAAGAAACTTTTGCTTCGTCTGACTTCTGGTTTTGGAAATTTTCCTTGTATTTTCAAGCTGAAATACAAATATTTATCCAGTAAAATGTTAATGAGCAATAATACTTGACAGAGGCAACATCGTGAGAAAAATAAATAAATATGATTACGGAAAAAATCCGAATTCCGTCTACCTTTCGTTTTCTAGTTTCGTAAAGACGGAATTCCAATAATAACGAAAAAGCCGGAATTCCTTGAATTCGCGGAAGAATCTCATGCCTGAAGATTACAGAAAAATTTTGCAGCAGCCAACTTCCGTTTTTGCAAATTGTTCTCCACAGTTTCAAGCTAAAATGCAAACATTTATGCAATAAAATGATATTTAACAAGAAAAGCGGACACAAAGACAACATTGGGAGAAAAATTTGCGATTACGGCAAAATTTTCTTACTCTGTTTCACTACAGTGTTCGAAAGTTTTGAAGCACAAAATTTCGTCTCCAGATGGCCCCCTCTCCCAAATATCGATCTTCAGAATGATCTGACTGATGACAAAAAAAAAAAAAGCGGGATTCCGCGAATCCCTGTAAGAATCGCGTGTATATCATAAAAATAATAGCAAAAGAAAAATTTGAAACAAAATGAAAATTTGTAGAATCCGTAGTTTTGATAGTGAGTTCCGTAGTCATACAACTAATTCCGTAGAAACTACAGCATTGTGTGTTAGTTGGCAGATATGAAGTGTGTATGAAGTGTGTAGAAGTTTAGCAGAAATTTGTGCGATACTTCCACTTAGTACTGCATGTTGTGAGGTGGGATTCAGTTTTTTAAAAATAATACAAGGGGATTGGAGGAACAATTTGTCTGTTGAAACTTTAAATGCTCTGATGACAATTGAAATAGAAGGGCCACAAGAAGAGATTTTTAATCCACGGTCAGCAGTTATTTTAATGGCATGATGACAAAGTCAGACACCCTGAGTGTAAACCATATGGGAAGAAATCTGAATTAGAATGTCAGTGAAATATATTCATGTGGTATGAGAATTTGTTAGAAATTAATAATAAAGATAGTCACTAAAGTTATCTAAGATTCTATTCATTATTCAAAAAGGTAAGTCAAAATATTTATACACATATTTAAATTTCTGTGTAACTTTATTAGAAAATAAGTTACGATGTGATTTAGTTTTACTTGCTAGTCATGCAAATGTTTTGCTAGCAAACTATTTGGTCACTAGCAAAATTTGCTAGTGAGCAAAAAAGATGAAATCTTGCCCTGCTCATAAGATCTTTCAGACTCCCCTGGAGTCCTTCATCAGATGAAAATGACCGCATAAAAAGTAGTCATGTGGCATATAAATAAGGTAGTTGTTGCCACTTAATTCAAATCACAGAAGCAAATAAAAAGTCAAGCAATTTACATACCGGAGGCCTGCAGCAAACACAGGTAGGAGGTGGCACACACTGTGCCAGACTTCAGGGTGGAATGTAATTCCCTTTACCTTTTACAGGTACAATGGCTTTCCAGGCCTGGGAAACTTGGGTAGGTGAATCCTCGTTGCAACACATATTAAAGAATCTGTGAATGTACAGACTCTCTGTAAAGCGGATTTGAGTTTTACTGGCTGGAGTTGTCAAAATCCTGGCTTCTTCCCAGCGTTAGTAGTAAGTTCCCGAAGTGACGAAGGGAGATGAAGCAGTAGATGAAGTATGCATTTTAATGTTATATTTATGTTCCGAAAAACGCAATTTCACATTCCTAATTGTGGAACCAACATACATCTGTGTGTGTGTGTGTGTGTGGGGGGGGGGGCTTTCTGGGTCCACTGGCTTCTGAGGAATTTTGTACACACCAAATCGTTCCAGGTGGTTCACTGGATCTCTGTCTTTGCAAACCAAGTTAAAGATAGTGTTGGTGCTTTTTAATGTTTGTGTTGTTATAAATCCTACTACAGAGAAAAACCTTAAGGTGTTAGAATGTTTTCCAGCCACATTGATGCACCCAGTGTTGGATAATTAGATGGCCAAAACCATGGTGTTAGGGCTACAGTGCATTTATGCCCATCAAAAATACTAAGGGTGTTGCTCTTCTGATATCTTTATAGGTAATAGTTGATGAGTTATTGAAAGCTATCTTTGTGAGCTGTAAGCAGTAAGAAAAAAGTATGCTCATAATCAGGACTGGATGCAAGAAATGTCAGTCCATACTAAGGATGATGCAAGGTGAAGGGGGGAGAAAGTAATTCTGGAACAATTTGGCACAATGGCTTCACACTCCTGCTTGGAGAAACACTTCAGAGAACCAACCAAACAATGGATCAAAGTCCTTTGTTGGTTCTCTTATGACATGTTTCTCAGAACAGGAGCCATTCTATCATTAAGCTTAACAACTTGCATGATGTCATAGAAAAACAAACTAATCAACTGGCAGATTTTTTCTTACATATGACCTGTTTCTAAGGAAATGTACAAGGGTAATAAGGTCAATGCTGTCATATATTAAAGAAACTAAGAGGCATGCAGATAATAATTACCTTATTTTTCAATATAGTCCCCCTGTCATTCAGTGCTTATTTTATATGTCTACAAGATTCTGGATTCCTGCAGAGAAGAATGTTTTGGGTTGTTCCGGCAGCCACAAATGCACTGCTTCCTGTACCTTGACATCACTTTCAAAACGGCGGCCTTGCAAAGTGTCTTTCAGAGGGCCAAAGAAATGAAAGTTGCACGGCTCCAGATCGGACCTGTAAGCAGGATGTGGTAACACTTCAAACTTCAGTTTGGTAATTGTTTTTTGAGTTGTCAATGCCGTGTGTGGAGGAGTGTTGTCGTGCAGCCACCACTTTTTTGGATAACGTTCCCTGTTGTTTTGTGCAAATTGCTGGTTTCAATTTGTCTTTCAGCAAGTCACAATATGACTGACTGTTAATTGAGTCACCCTGTGTTTGATAGTGTTCAACGATGATTCCTTTCATGTCAAAAAAGAGATTCAGGATTAATTTTTGTGCTGAAGGGACAACTTTGAACTTCTTTTTGCTTGGGGAGCTCGGATGTTACCACTCCATACTTTGCCTTTTGCTCCTGGGGTCATAATGATGGACCCATATTTCATCCCCAATGAAAGTCCTCTCCAGAATACTGGAATCTAACTCATACCGCTGCAAAAAATTTCTTTTACTTTACAGACGCTGCTGTATGTATGCATCAGACAACTTCCGTGGTACCCATCTGGCACACACTTTATGATATCCAAGATCGTCGTGCACTATTGAGAATGCAAAACTGTAGATAACATTTACCTTTTGGGCGATCTCGGACAGAGTAACCTGGCGATCTTCTTTAATGAGCACATCGATGCGGTCCAGATGGTCCTTTGTGTGAGAGGTCAGTGGACGGCCCGAGTGAACTTCATCAAACACATTCGTTCTACCAGCTTGAAACTTTTCTATCCACTTTTACACATGTCTCTGACTCATACATTTGTCTTCCCTATATTGCACAAGCACCCTACAATGAATTTCAGTGGACTGCACACCCTCAGCCCATAAAAATCTCACTACACTTCATTGCTCGACGATTGAGTATTCCAATAAATGAGCGGCCATATTTACGCCATTACAACTGCTCAGTAATTCCGGTTAGAAGATTAGCGATTGCATACGTCACGTGACCTCCTGTCCCGAAATAGTGACCTGCCACAGCTCTGCCTACGTAACAAGGGCATTACCTTACTTTTTGATTCACCCTCGTATTTACAAATCCTATGTGGGTAGCGTTCACAAAAGTTCATGAATCATGGTATGGAAAATAATTTGTGCATTTAGTTGTTATTAATGAAAAGCAGGTAATCTTATAAAGACAAGTTACTTAAACAAATTACAAATATATCCTTTTGTGAGAAAAAATGCATGAATGGAATGAAATGTAACAATTCATTGCAACATGATAGAAGTAGCCAGTGTGGGAAAACTTTAAAAACAAACCACCGGAGAACCTGGAAAAGTCATGTAATGTTTTATTACTTTTGAGTGGGAATCCTGATTAATCTTCACATATACATGCATAGATGCCAACCATTATGGATTCTTCGTAATCATTACGGATTTCTTCCTGCAAGACGGAATTACAGATGACTAACCAAAAATTATGGATATTCAGATTTTTGCTATTATTAAGAATTTTTTATTGGTTTTGTAATTGATCAATGTAAAAGCCTCTGAACAAAGTTCATAACAAAGTTCTAACGCAGCTTTGTTTGTTTCTTTTTTTCTCCAAGGAGGAGGAATGTGTTTTGCTTGTTTGCCTTGGAAGTTAAGTGGGAAGAAAACCTGGTGCTGGGCCAAGATTACGTTCGGTGGGTCAGTAGCGTTGCTTACGTCATCTGCCATCAGTTAGATGCAAGTCAGCCGCACGCTTCCAAGATGTGTGCAAGAGATAAGAACTTGGTGGCAAGTGGGGGGGGGGGGTCGCTCTGGTTTTGTCTATATATATGCCCTCAGCTCAACTGAAGCAGTGTGGCACTGGCCCGAGAGACAAGGTAAACCTTTGGCCCGAGAGCTGCTTTAATCTTCGTAAATTTTTGGCGCAAGAGCTGCTTTAATCTTGCTGTGCCAAGTTTGCCTTTTTGGTGGTTTCTACTCCACATTATGTTGAAACGGCGCTCCGATTGTGATTTCGAAGGAGAAATAAGGAAACGACCTGCTGTTGCTCAGTTTTCGCAGTGAGTATAAAGTGGAATTTCCATGCTTGGATGTGTCGACAGTTTCCGAAAAGCGTGCATTTTGTACTGTATGCAACTGCAATTATTCAATTGCGCATGGTGGCCGTAATGATTGTCAACGACATGTACTGTGCAAAAAACACAAATCATATAGCGAGCTTAAAAAACAAGCAGAACCACTGACTTTAATTTTTGTGCCACATGATGTTGATTCCAGTGTTACCAAGGCTGAAATGTTATTCACAAGGTTTTTAGTGGAACACAATGGACCTCTTTCAGCAGCAGACCATGCTAGACCACTCTTTCAGCAAATGTTTCCAGACTCCAATATTGCGAAGAAATATGGATGTGGGAGAACAAAAACTAATTCAATTCTGAAATCCATGTCAGGATTAGCTGTTAATAGCATAGTAAGTGATTTGAGTGATTCAGTATTTTCCCTTTCAACAGATGGAAGTAATGATAAAAATGACACAAAACTTTATCCTTTAGTTCTGTCATATTTCCACAAAAATAAAGAGGAAATAGTAACTTTGCTGCTTTCACTTTTTGCATCAGATGGCAATGCAGGTGAAGGAATATTCTCTGTTTTTGACAAAGAATTCAAGACTAGGAACATTAAATGGGAAAACTGTGTTGCCTTTGGCTGTGATAATGCCACTACGATGATAGGCCATGTCAGAGGGGTATCTGCTTTCATTAAGAATAAACAACCAAATGTGTTGGTACAGGGCTGTGATTGTCACCTCATTCATTTGGCAGCACAAAAAGCTTCACTGCAGTTGAAATGGGTTAATATTGAAACACTACTTATTGATGTGTACTATTTCTTTGATAAAAGTTCCAAGAGAAAGAAACATCTGAAACTGTGCAAGCCATTTGTGAGCAAAAACCTCACACAATTTTGAAACACATTAGCACAAGGTGGTTGTCATTGTTGGATGCTATTAATCGTTTTCTGGAACAGTGGGATGCACTACAGATGTTCTTTGGAGTTTCAGTGGATGTTGGTGAACTTCCAAAGGAGCAGGCAATTCACAGCCGTTTCATGGAGTTGTGTGAAAGCCTGGGCAATCCCTTAACGAAGTTGTACTGCATGTTTTCGAGTAATGCCTTGCCAGTGTTTGTTAAGGTTAATGTGTTGTTGCAGAAGGAAGCTCCTTGCATCCATATTTTAAGAAGACAACTTTTGCAGCTACTTATTTATATCATGGTCAAGTTTGTGGAGCCTTCTGCAGTTTCAAAGCATGCTACTTCCCCAACTGAAATAGAATTTTTAAATCGGAACAAGCAAAATAATGACATGGATTTAATCATTGGTGCCAAAGCAAGATTGCTCCTTAAATGACAAAAAAAAAAAAAAAAACACAATTTGTCAGTGATACAAGTGCAGCAATTTTACCAGGAGGTTCGAAACTTTTATAGCACCTCATGTAACTATATTTTGAAGAAATTTCCTTTGAAAAGTGAATTCCTGCTGCACGCAGAAGTCGCTGATGTAGGGATTACGAAGAAAGATTCCTTTTCTTCAGTAATGTACTTTGCAAATGTTTTCCTAACTGTTGTTCGTGATGGTGATCTGGACAAGTTGGAATTGACGAGTTTGCTTTGTACGAAGCTGATGAATTGGAAGAAGGTATTTTGAATAGCCCTAGAATTGATACCTCTTGGTCAAACATTTCGAAAATGACTAGTTCAAGTGGTGCTTAAAAGTATGAAGTTTTGCCATGCCTGATGCAGGCTATTCTTGTTGTGCCACACAGTAATGCAACTGCAGAAAATTTTTCAGCATTGTCCGTAAGAATCAAACAGAGTTTAGACCCAACCTAGCCACCAAAACTTTAGGGGCATTGTTAGCCTTAAAAGTGAAGATGGCATCATTTTCAGAGGTTTGCCATTCTGCTGCATTTTCTGAAAAAGAATTGGCTGCTAAAAAGCATGCCACAGTGGCAGCAGCACTCAAAGGCAACCAAGGCAGCCAACTAGTTTAGAGAAATTTGGCTTTTAAAGGCTTCTAAATATGTATAGAATTTTGAAATAGAATGTAAATATGTACATAGTTTCAGTTCCATTTATAAACTGTCAGCGTACAAGGACATAATTTTTTATTAGTATTGAAATGAAACAAAGCATATGTAGAAGGCAAGGCAAAACTCTCCAGGCAAAACTGTGACAGGTAAACCTAACGTAATTATTATTTTTTAGTTTCTTTTCCATCATACTGGTAACATCATTTATGAATATTGGGGGAAAAGAGGGTTGTGTGAAGTTGGTTTCTCTTTTTTTAAGTATACATTAATTTCTGACCACACTTCTAATTTTGAAAAAGAAATTTACATGATAGTAAAGGATTTGTTAAAATACATTCTCGTAATTGTGCTGTTGAAAGAAGAAATTTATTTGATAGTAAAGGATTTGTAAAATACATGGCCATTGTATAATCTTAGATTTATTAATTTAAATTTTCTGTATTAATATAATTTCTGTTTAACAGTATCCATCAAATTGCCGAATTTGGAAACAAAGAAAAATTCATTAAAGCAGGACTATAACAGAATATTTTATGATAGTGTCCTGTAATTCATGTGAAAGTAAGTTACTATGATATACAAGTATTACAGGTTACACATTAGTACTATAATATTGTCCTTAACTTTGAAAAAAATGGCGTGTTACATTACTAAAAATATTACTGAAAGTTTGTGTTTCATTACTGAAACATTACTGAAAAATCCCCTATTGATTACTGATAAGTTCTGCTGAAGGTTGGCATCTCTGTACATATGTTACACAGCAATGAAACAAGCATTTTTTTTTTTACCCAGAACAGAAAATGTTTGTTTATTTGAGAAAATAATTTTGTCTTGTTTGACTGGCATATTTGCAAACATATTAATTCCCATTAGTTATTAACATCTTTGCATATATGCAAAGATATAATTTTGCCCAAAACATTAACCCCCCCCCCTCAAAACTGCACAAAGTTTCAAAGTTTTGCAGATTTATACATAGAACCATCATTATCAGATGAGGACTTGCAAAATGCAATTTCCCAGATGCAAGGGTTATCAAAATAATTGGTCTGCCATGTAAATAAGAATTTTAGTTACCTGGCTGGGTATGCAAAAAAAAAAAAAAAAAAAAAACAAATTCAAAATCAACTGCCCTGTTCTACTTTCAAAAAACACAGGGTTCACATGGCCCCTGGAAAAGTTTAGGGATTTGATTTTCCTTTTTTCCTGGTCTGGAAAATACTTGATTTTTTATATATTTCTTTTAAGGTTCCTGGATTTTTTTTTTTTTTTTTGCAATGAAAAAAGGACTTTGATTGAAATATTTGGATTGATCTGCTGTAGCCCCCTGTGGCGTCTGCTCGCGATGACATCACTTCCTTCCATAGAATGTGGAGACGTGATGTCATCTCACGTGATGCTGCAGTGCCAGTTGTGTTTAGTTAGAGGCACAACAGCGTGTGTTGTGCCTCCAACTAAACACAACTGGAAGTGTCCAACACTCACGGGAAGTGTCCAACTAAACACTTCCCGTGAGTCGGAGATGGCCCTTAGTTCACATGCTTTTCTCACTGAAAAAGATTGATACCTAGCCTCCATGCTGCCAATATGCTTGGGAATAGATGACTAGGAAATAGGGAATCTTCAGTGCCATGGCAACTGTTTTGTGTTATTGTCATTGTGCTAAGTTCCAGATTGCTTCATGTGAGTTTTATACAGTACAGAGCAATTTTTAAATGGGGGAATTTTGCCAATTCATTGAAGACATAGCACACACTGAAGAAAACTCTGTAACAGCTGAACATATAGGATTTTGTAAGAATTGTAAAAGCACAGTAAATTTTATCCCAATTTGCAAAATATAAAACAACACACTATGATTCTAGCAAAAATTTAAACTCCTGGAAAAATCTTGGGAAAGTCCTGAATGTGCACAAACCCTGTAAACAGCTTGAATGAAAAAGAAAGAAAAGAAAAAGTTTAACATGACAATATTCAAGATGTTTCTTACACTAAACATTTTTGTAATAGAATTTTACTGAAAATATTGTATGAAGATACTGTTACAGTTCAAAATATTTTTGTCAAGATACCATTTGAGCATCAATCAAAGGTCTTCGCTCTTTCCTTGTTTATAAGTGAGTCACGGAAAAATTCTCATTGGCCGCCACCGGGAATTGAACCCAGGGTCTTCCAGTTACGCGCCGGATGTGCTTCCACTACACCACAGCGGCCTCGAATTCCTCCAGACTCACACACGCTAACTGCCAAGCCAATTTGGCAGGTTGCTTCTTGGAGCCCCGCACAATGCTGGGGATTCACCAGCATTGTGCGGGGCTCCAAGAAGCAACCTTTGGTGAATCCCCAGCATTGTGCGGGGCTCCAAGAAGCAACCTGCCAAATTGGCTTGGCAGTTAGCGTGTGTGAGTCTGGAGGAATTCGAGGCCGCTGTGGTGTAGCACTTGGAAGCACATCCGACGCGTAACTGGAAGACCCTGGGTTCGATTCCCGGTGGCGGCCAATGAGAATTTTTCTGTGACTCACTTATAAACGTGGAAAGAGCGAAGATCTTTGTTTGATGTTCCTGGTCCATGTCAGATGTCTGTATTAATTACCATTTGAGCTACACATATTCTTGTGAAACTACTTCTCAATGGCATTGAATGCAGCTTTTAGATTGACCCCTGGCACCTCCTCTAAAAATCCTAAATTAAAAAAAAATATTCAAGATTTTTAAATTAGGGCATTTTTAGATAGTCAGAGGGAAAGGCCACAATATTTTAGAAGCTTTTCTTCCAGAGAGGAAGAACAACAATGCCCTAAACTGAGTGAAGAAAAACACCTGAAATGCATAGGCAGAGCAAGACAGTGGAGACTTGTATATAATGAACTTCCCTATTTTTAAATTTTCCTTTTTAAAACCCTTTTAATACGGTTTAAAAAAGGAAAATTTACAAACAGGGACCACTCTTTAATATTTTTTCAAATTTTGAAATTCTTTTAATACGTAAGTTATTGGAAAAAGAATGAGACTGCAGCTGTAATATACCAACAGAGCTATCCAGTGTCAAGGGGACTAGTCCTTTTCAAAATATGCACCGTTAGTGGAAATGCACTTGTCCCATCTTCTTTACCTCTCTTGAAACATGTGAAAGAAGCCATTCTTTGAGAGTTCCTTCAAAATCGCTTCTGTCTTTTTGGTAACAGCCTTTTTCTGATGGAAAGTGCTGACCCCCGTAATGAATTTTTCAACTATGGAAAAATAAAGTCGCAAGGGGCCAAGTCTGGGCTGTAGGGCAGATGTGGCAGGCAGGAGATATTGTTTTTGGTTAAGTATTCCATTACAACATTGGTCACATGAGGGTTGGCATTATCATGGTGAAGTGTCCACCCTTCTACATGCAGAGTAGACCTTTATTTTGGATATGCTCCTTCAAATATTGCAGAACAGTGACATAATAAGCACCTGTGATGCTCATGTGAGGTAGTATGGTATGTTTGTAAATCGTCCTCACTCTGTGAAAAATGTGATAATCATCTTGCTAGTGAAAGGTACAACTTTAAGCCATTTTGGCTCTAAGGGAAGAAGCTGACTTCCACACAAAACTTTGTTGCTTTGACTCTGGATCATAATGATGAATCCAGGATTAATCTCCATTCTCCGGTTATTTTGGTATCCAGGAAAGCATTGCCAAGCTCCTCAAACTTTGTTTTCCATGTTCAGGTGACATCAACATGCACCTGCATGTGTTTGGGTGTTGGCAAACGTGAAATCCACCTTGCATACACACGTCATATGCAAATGATCATGCAATATCATGTGAGCATTGTCATGAGACATTCTCAGTAGTTCTCTCCCAGTTGCCTCATTATTGTTCGATGATCTCACACTAAAACAACAGCAGTATGGATCATTTCACCAGTGATAACTGTTGCTGGACCGCTTGGCCCACCTTCCTTGCTTGTTGATTGACAGCCTTCTTGGAATTCTTTAAACCATCTAAATGGAGATGCACATGGCAAAACATTTTCCTCATATGTCTCCTTAAAAATTTCATATGCTTTGGTGGCTATTTTGTTCAGGCGATTACAAAATTTCAATGCAGCATACTGCTCTTCCCTTATTGCAGCCATTACACATACTGTCGAATTTGGATATGACTTCACTGCCCGCTATCTGCCGAATGGCCAATCACCGATCGACACCTTTTGCCATGCCAACTCGGCAATTGACAATTTTTCTAAGTACCATTACCATTTTAACGTACATCACGTTGTTGCCTTACTACAGCTGTAGTCTTTGTTTTTTCTGACAGCCCTTGCATCTTTTTTTTCATGAAAGAGCATGACACCTGTTTCAAAACTTGTGAAGTCTTTTAAAAAATAATGAAAATTATTTTTCAAAAGACTTTACACCAAGGCATGCTAAAAGAAAGCTCAATTTAAAATAATTTGAAAGGCCCTGGGATTAAAATTTTGAGGCATCATGTCAGGGCCAGACTGGCGACTCATAAACGTCCGTGAAACCAAATTTTTTTGGGCCCATTATTTGGAAAAATTAGCACGTACCCCAGCCCTTAAATTAGTGGTAGTCAGCATCACCATTTTCTGTTTAAACGTCTTTCCAACTGAAGTGTAAGAATTATTTCAGTGTTTGTGTTGAAGCAATAAGTAATCAATAACATTTTGCCCATTTTTCTGGATTTAAGCTACACCTAGTAAAATTTAATATCACAAAAAAGCATTACTTTTTTTACGCTTTCCAACCGTAGGTTGAAGAAGCGTATATGCTCCAACTTTTCCCGTCTGTCTGTCTGTCTGTCCGTCTGTCTGTCTGTCCGTCTGTCCGTCGGCACGATAACTCACGTAAAAATGGTTCGATTTCGATGAAATTTTAGTATGTAGTAGGGGACCACCCCTATTGAAAATGGGTGAAGTGGGGTCAAAGGTCACGCCATAAGAGCAGGATCCATTCAATTGCCCTTATGCGTCATAACTTGCGTAAATATGGTTTGATTTCGATGAAATTTTAGTATGTGGTAGGGGACCACCAGGGGACGAACCCTATTAAAAATGGGTGAAGTGGGGTCAAAGGTCACGCCATAAGAGCGGGATCCATTTCATTGCCCTTATGCGTCATAACGTGTAAATATGGTTCGATTTCGATGAAATTTCAGTATGTGGTAGCGTAGGAAACTACCTGGGCACAAACCCTATTGAAAATTGGCAAATTGGGGTCAAAGGTCAGGCAGGGCATAAGAGCGGGATTTATTCCATTGCCCTTATGCGTCATAACTTGCGTAAAAATGGTTCGATTTCAATGCAATTTTGGTATGTGGTAAGGAACCACCTGGGAACGAAACCTATTGAAAATGGGTGGAATGGGGTCAAAGGTCAGGACATAAAAGCGGGATCAATTTCATTGCCTTTATGTGGCATAACATGCGTAAATATGGTTCGATTTCGATGAAATTTTAGTATTTGGTAAGTGAACCACCTGGGGACGAACCCTATTGAAAATGGGCGAAATGGGGTCAAAGGTCAGGGCATAAAGGTGGAATCCATTCCATTGCCTTTATGCGTCATAACATGCATAAATATGGTTCGATTTCGATGAAATTTTAGTATGTGGTAGGGAACCACCTGGGCACGAACCCGATTGAAAATGGGCGAAATGGGGTCAAAGGTCAGGCAGGACATAAGAGTGGGTTTTGTTCCATTGCCCTCATGCGTCATAACTTGCGTAAAAATGGTTCGATTTCGATGAAATTTTAGTATGTAGTAGGGAGCCACTGGGGACGAACCCTATTGAAAATGGGCGAAATGAGGTCAAAGTTCAGGACACTGGAGTGGGATCCATTCCTTGGCCCTTGTGCATCATAACTTACCAAAAAATGTTTCGATTGCGACAAAACGTTATCATGTTGTTCTGGAGGTATAGTGAACTGGTTCTGTTGAATATCAACGAAATGGGGCCAAAGGTCATTGCACAAAAGCAAGATTTATTCCACAGCCATTATTCTCATAACTTGCGTAAAACTGCTTCTATTGCGACAAAACTTTAGTATGTTATTCTTGAGGTGTACTGAACCGGTTCTGTTGAATATCATCAAAATGGGGTCAAAGGTCAGGACACAGGAACTAGATTTATTCCACAGCCATTATCCTCATAACTTGAGTAATAATTTCTGGTATGTTGGAAAGCATATCATAATCAATGCATTGCATGATTTTACCAACTTGTTTTACTGAAGCAATAGACAGAGTGTACATTCTTTGAGATTGACTCAAATATTTTATTTCACATTTTTGAATTGTATTGTGTTAGCTGAATTCAGAAATTTTAAAGTTACTTCACTGTTAAAAGTGAGAAGGGATATCCAAATGGGCCAATATTTTTCTTCAAGACTTACCTCTCATAAACAAAATTACAAGAAATCTTTTGAGACATTTTAAAATTTCGAGAATTGCAAGAATTTCAGTGCAAATTTATGAAGTGTGAGAAATTAAAAGAGTGAAGGAAATAGTTACTTTCTAATGAAAAAAAGAAATAATGTTTTTGCTGTTGATGTAGATTTTTTAAAATACACCATGCCCATATTTAAATAAAAAATGCATTCATGCAATAGCCAAAGAAAAAAAAATGTGCTTTTATTGATTTCGCAGTTTTAAATCAACAGTGTTTTCACATTATATGGAGTATGCAGTTGTGATAAGCGAAAGAGGGTTGAGGTACAGGAAATTACTCGATAGGGATGGAGCTAAAATTTGGAGGGAAGTGGGGGGGGGGGGGGGTACGTTTGACTCGACAGAACATTTTGCCATGCAAGTTTCTTTTTTCCAAAGCTGTCAAAGTGGTAAACAAAATTTGCTTTTTCAACACATCTTGATTTTCTTCTATAAACCTTGTGAAGTACAAAAAAATATGCCGATGTGGAACAGGGCGCACCACCAGAAATTTTCCTGGTGGCCCAGTCTGCACCTGCATCATGTAATGAAAGGATGAAGAAAAAGGCATTTTGAATAATGAGGTAAAATGTAAGAGGCTTTTTTTAAATCTTTAATTATTTTTGTGATGAGTTCACATAATCATGTCAGAAAACTAGGAATTAACATGAGTCTTTTTATAAGTTCCATGCCTGAATGTCAGGAGATGCAGGTTGGATTTCTGTTCCAGAGTAATTTAGTTTTTTAAGGAGATGGCTATCTGTTAAACATTTAAAACTGGGGGATTATTTTATTGCATGGCAACTGAGTCATGTTCCAAAGCAACAACTCAGTGGCACTAATGTCCAGGGTGAGACTGTCCAGAAGAATAGGATGGTGATAAGGGATGTTTTTCTTTCTCCTTCAAAAATAGTGAGGTGAATCTGGCAGCCATTACACCCTCCGTATTGTAAAAATTAAGGCCTTTCTCCCTGTAATTTTCACCCACCAGCACCACTGGTTCTTTTTGCCTGAGATAACGCTTTTCCTAACTTGGTATTTTTTCCTCTTTAGGCTTTTAGCAGGTGGATGTCAATGAACCATCCTAGCTGTTTAGGGCTAGCACTAAGAAATTTGAAGTGTTAGCCAAATTAAACAATAATTAGCAACATTTTGAAAGTCTTAGCTGATATTGGTAGTGTGAAGGTTCGTTACAAAAAAAAAAAAAAAAAAAAAGGCATATCAGAAATTTATAAAATAGAACAGGAAAAATAAAGCAAACATGTGGAAGAAGTTTGTGTATGCCAGGACTGTGGATAAAAAAATAAAAAATAAATCTATGTTTGCATTTCTTCACAAAACCTAAAATGTTTACATACACCATAGTTGACAAAGAGGCGATGACTCCAAAAATTCCAAGCCGCTCCGGTGGCGCAGTGGTCTAAGGCGTTGGCCTATGATCATTCGTCCGTAAGGGGTCCGGGTTCGAATCCCGGTCAGGCATGGATGTTGTGTTTGTCTTACGGCACTGGCTCTCTCCCTTCCCTGGAACCAGTGACCCTAAATTAGGGACGGGCGACTGCTTATAGCCCATTGAGTTGCTCACGGTGGTCGTTAAACCTCCAATCAAAAAAAAAAAAAAAAAAAAAAAAAAATTCCAAATGAATTAATAAAAAAACATTAAATTTGATGTAAAAATATTTATTTGGGGTTCTGTGCATGCCAACCACATAAGGAAGTCCGAATAAATAAAAAAAATGTGGCTAGTTTCTAAATTTTTTAACCAATTCACACAAAATTTAGGTGGCCCATTCCTATTATCGATTTCTGGTGTTGACAAAAATTTCACTTGTTTTCATAGAAAACTTGCTGAAGTTTTGTGTTGTTTGTTAATACCAGTCAGGGCTTAAAATTCAGGGCTGGATGGCGAGATTCCCGCCAAAATAAAGTTGTTGGGAGGGAGTCTCCTGCCTTACGAAATTTTAATAAAAAATATATATAAATATAAAATCTTGGGTCTGTTTTTGGACTACTCACAAAATTCGAGCATTAGAAACATATCCTTCATAAAAATTATGTTTGGCGTGCGTTAGAAACAGGTTCTTCAGAGTTCCGAAAATCGCAATCGAATACAATGTTCATGTCTTGAATATTATGGACAAGTGAAGGGCTTTCATGTGTAGCCGCATGAGCAGTTCATTTTGCATGTCGCAGACTGTTACAAATCGGGCACGAGGTTCTTCCTCGGATTCGCGGAATTCCCCTTTTTCACCATTACTTCGGTTATACCCAAGATCGATGCAAAGCTGAAGATAATGTTTTATTTTTGGAGGATTAGTTAGTGTGTGTGTGTGTGTGTGTGTGTGGGGGGGGGGGTCGTTTTCCATCATCTGTTAACGGTATTGGGTCATTTCATGTGAAATCAACCAATAACGAATTAAATTGTTGCTCGACATTTTTAAATATTTTTTATATTTTGCATACAATATTCCCAATATATTAAAACTACAAAAATAATTTTTTTTTTTTACAAGACTTATTTTTTTCTGGCGGCCATTTTTCTTCGGCTTCACATGACGTTTTTGACCAAAATCATCGTTTACGTAAAATTTAATAACTTCTTTACTACTAGAGCTATCATGTTCAAATAAAGATCATTCTTTTTTACATGAAATGTTCTACAGTTTTGACCAAGAATGCTTTAGCTAACTCTTGTGAAAAGATATGAAATGGCCCTTACAAAATGTTTAATAATTTCGCTGAAATTGCTGATTTCAGGCATAATTTTTTTTAAGAATGGTAAAAGTCTCGTACTTCAGACTTTGTATGTTTACATGTATCTAGTTGGACTATTTATTCACAAAATTTGAAACTTGAGACTGTAGTCCTTTTTTCTATAGACCTCCAAACATAGTCCGAACTTTAAAAGTGTCACTTTTTTAGGCCTAATATCTCAAAAGGGACAGCTCCTAAAATTCTAATATTTTTACACAGCAATGTGGTCTTAGGGGTAAACCTGCAGTAAAAATTTCAACTTGTAGACACAAGTAGTTTTAAGGCTGTGCTACATCAAAATAACGAAAAAATACGACCATTTTTATTTGCGAACTTGTGAGCCAGAGTTGCTTTAAATCATCTTAAATATGTAAGGAAAATTATAAATGGTACAGTAACATTTTATTATTCATTGAAATAAAAAAATATTAAAAAAACACAAATTAGACAAGCAGCAAAATAAATTTACCTGATTTTGAGTGCATGGTTTACAAATGTCCATTTTACGTATATGTGTTACTACAGTATAAACAATAACATTAACACATTAAATTACAATAACTATGAAAAAATAAGTTACTTACAGTTCTATTGATGTTCTAGTTGTACTGAGAAATAAATTCATTGCTTGAGAAATGTTGTTACACAGTGTTTCCGTGATATTGTAAGAACGGCCAGTCACTGTCGTCACGTCCATTTGAGTCAGTTTTTGTAAGATATGGCTTATGGGAACCCATACAATGTCCTGTGGAAATGACAACTGAAAGGATGTTCGTGGCCCGTGTGGATGGAAAAAGTGAATTTGCATATCATTGTTTTCTTCACTGATGTCTTGAATCTTTCCAATCCACCATTTTTTATCATAAACACAGGCAACATAGTCATTTTTATGGAATGGAAATATTTGATGAGATGTGATTGAGGACACTAATACGTCTTTAAATTCTGATGTTTGGGATGTTTTAAAGCATCTTATTTGAGACGAATCGAGAGGAACTATTCTATGATAATCTCTTGTGTGTGGTACTGTTTCGGCATTTGCAAATCTTGCTTTGAGTCTTGCATACTTTGATTGTACCTCATCAGTTGATACAGAAATGTATGCAATGCCAGTAATTTTTCGGAGCAATATTTATACATATCCTGTGGTGTTAAAATTTGGTCTGTATATGTTCTTTGCAAACTACTTCTTGATACTTCTCTTTTTGTAGTACCACCTATTCCATCACTAGCATTTTTGCCGTGGGATGTAGCAAAGAAATTCCATTCGGCTTCAAGTCCAAAATCGTCAAAATGTTTGCAAATGTTAACGAAGTTCTTTTTATTTTTATATTGGCTGGCAGCACCATCACTGAAATAAAAAAATTTCTTCACTGAAGGTGCCACTTTTTTTATGTCAGAAATTAGATGACCCTGAAATACATGGAATGCAGCTGTGTTGTGCTCCATATGATCACTTACAATACAAAGACTTCTGCACTTAACAGCTTTTAAATCATTACATAAATCCTTAGTCACAGATCCATAATCACATTTATGGCATTCTTCATTGACATATACACCAACAGAGCATTCCATTTTGATTTGGCACAAATACACTTATTGCAGGTATATCACAAAGTCACATTTGAACTACTTGCCAGTCACAAAGGAAACATCAAACTGGGAAAAGAATGAGGGTGGTGGTATATATAGCTGCATTAAATGTACAGATCTTAACAGCTTTAAACAGGTCTTAACAGGTAGCTTAAGAGCTTAATAGGTCTTAAAAGCTTAACAAGAATTGAACAGGATACAAAAACAATGACTCATCTGAACATGTAGTGACAGGAATTATGCTGCCTCCAACAGGAAATCACATGAATACATCTAAAAAAATATATATGACAAAAATGTTCATATTACTGTCTATAACTACATATACACTGCTGGACAATTGCTAAGGACGGATCATAAACGGCTATATAGCGCATAAAAAAGTAAGTATGGTTGGATGCCAAGTGAAATAAAATAATGTCAGAATGCCAGGACATTACAAGAAAGACAATTTATTGTGCTATGAAATCCAGAAGGCTTTGGAACGTGTTCAAGGGACAAACAGGCCATTTTGTGCAGAGTACGTAAACGTGAAAAAAATGCAATTACCGTCCGCAGGCGTTCCGGCGTAAGATGTCAATACGGGATATGACCACCATGGAGGGCGATGCAAGATTCCACACGTCGTGTCATGCCTTGCACGACATTATCAAGCAGCTGTTGGGGTAATTTATCCCATTCCTCTGTCAGTGCACAGGTGAGGATGTCCTTGTTTATTGGAGGGCATTGGCGACCATCAAGACTCCTCCCCAAAGCATCCCACACATTTTCAATGGGATTCAGATCTGGAGAACGTGCTGGCCATACGAGGCGTTGAATATCCTCGCTCTCAAGACACTCCTGGACAGCGACTGTTCGATGACATGTTGCGTTGTCGTCCATGAAAATGAATCTATCGTCGACAGCACCACTGAACATGCGAATATGAGGTAGAAGAACATCATTAATGTATCGTTGGCCAGTCATAGTCCCAGTTGGAAGCACATAGAGGGACGTACGGCCATTGATCATGAAGCCAGCCCATACCATGACACTACATGTCGGATATCGGTCCCTTTCCTGTATGTTTGCTGGACAATATGCAGTATGACTATCACGCCAGATCAGTTGTCGTCGACAATCAGACGATAGACTGCATCTACTCTCATCAGAGAACAGGACAGCAGACCAGTCGTTATCAGTCCAATTGCGATGTTGATGGCACCATTGCAAACGGGCGGTACGGTGACGTTTAGACAATGGGATGCACACAACAGGACGGCGGGCGTATAGTTCTCCTTCATGCAAACGTCTGGCGACAGTTTTTCGGGAGATCCGCTTGCCAGTAGCAGCCATAAACTGATTTGCTACCTCGCGAACTGTGCTGCGCGGGTGTCTTTTTGTTGATAGCACTATGTACCGATCTTCTGCAGGTGTCGTACTGCGAACACGACCTCATCCGTGACGTTTGCTACACTCTCCATTTGTTTGAAATGAATTCCAAAGCCTTGAAACAACACTGTGGTTGACGTCGAACTCCCTGGCAACATCTGTTATTTTTCGCCCTTCTTCAATCTTGCCAATAATACGGCCACGCGTAAAATCATCTAGGTGATGTCAGGAAGATATACTGAAAATTGCAAGTTCGTCAAATGATTCTTTCCCTTTCAACTTTGCGTTTGAACAACAACGGTCAATATGCGTCAAATCCTTTATATCTCTTATCAGCTCTATGACGTCACGAACAAGTTCGGCAATCAAAAATTTGCATACGCACAACACGTCTTACTGTATTCCGCACTTATGCTAATTTCCACATTTTCCTGCCTTCCATTTTATGGTTGCTATCGTTGCTATTGTCATCCGTCCTTAGCAATTGTCCGGCAGTGTATGTTTATGGACGATTATAAATCATGCACTCAAAATCAGGTAAATTTATTTTGCTGCTTGTCTAATTTGTGTTTTTTTTAATATTTCTGTATTTCAATGAATAATAAAATGTTACTGTACCATTTATAATTTTCCTTACATATTTAAGATGATTTAAAAGCCACTCTGGCTCACAAGTTCGCAAATAAAAATGGTCGTATTTTTCCGTTATTTTGATGTAGCACAGCCTTAAAACTACTTGTGTCTACAAGTTGAAATTTTTACTGCAGGTTTACCCCTAAGACCACATTGCTGTGTAAAAATATTAGAATTTTAGGAGCTGTCCCTTTTGAGATATTAGGCCTAAAAAAGTGACACTTTTAAGGTTCGGACTATGTTTGGAGGTCTATAGAAAAAAAGGACTACAGTCTCAAGTTTCAAATTTTGTGAATTAATAGTCCAACTAGATACATGTAAACATACAAAGTCTGAAGTATGAGACTTTTACCATTCTTAAAAAAATATGCCTGAAATCAGCAATTTAAGCAAAATTAGTAAACATTTTGTAAGGGCCATTTCATATCTTTTCACAAGAGGTAGCTAAAGCATTCTTGGTCAAAACTGTAGAACATTTCATGTAAAAAAGAATGATCTTTATTTGAACATGATAGCTCTAGTAGTAAAGAAGTTATTAAATTTTACGTAAACGATGATTTTGGTCAAAAACGTCATGTGAAGCCGAAGAAAAATGGTCGCCAGAATTAAAATAAGACTTATAAATATTTTTATTTTTTATTTTTGAAGTGTTAATATATTGGGAATATTGTATGCAAAATATAAAAAATATTTAAAAATGTCAAGCAACAGTCACTGGTTGATTTGACGCGGAATGACCCTATTCTGTTTTTTAGAACTGCCGAAAACGCAAGTTAAACGCAGTAAATTTTTTTCCTTCAAATTAATTTATTTTTCTCGCAAAGTTGTTTCTATCCAGTAGAGTTACTAAATATCAGTTTATTGCATAAATGTTTGCATTTCAGATTGAAAGTGTAGACAACAATTTCCAATAATGGAAGTTCGACAGAGCAAAAATTTCCTTGTAAATTTTAGGCATGAGCTTCTTTTGCAGATTCGAGGAACTCTTCCATTGTTGTCGTCATTTGCGTCATTCTCGAGAAAATGATGCAAAACTGGAGAGAATTTCTTGGGGGGGGGGATTAGTGTGTGTGTGTGGCGGTGCAGAGGGGAGGAGGGCACATTTTCTGGCTGGGGACGGAATTTCGTCTTCCAAGACTTTCGAAAACGGAAGTTAGACAAACTGCAGATTTAATCCCTAATCGTAATTTTTTTCTTGCGATATTTCTTTTGCTCATTATTATTCTAAAATATATTTTTTTCTGATAACTGTTTGTATTTTTACTTGAAAATGGAGGGAAAATGTCCGAAAACGTAAGTCTGACGGAGCCATATAATATTGAATAATTCCTTTTCGCGATGTTCCCACTGTCTGTATTTTTGTTAAATGTTACCCCCCCATGTATTTTTGTTAAATGTTACCCAACCCCGCATAAATAGTTGCAAAGTGAAAAACTGGACATTCCTCATATCAGAAGAATGGTTGAATCAACCAAATTGTCTCGATTATTGAACTGCAAGCATCTCGTAGTATTCAAGAAGAGATATGTTTTTCAGAGCTGAAGGAAAAAATGTTAAAAAATAATAAATTAATTGACACTTGTAATATTAAAACTTGCACATCACAATGTCAAGTGAAGGTTTATTTCATCTTTTGCAATTGAGATGGACTGCAAATTTTCTTCCTCCACAATGGAACTCTTTTTAAAGTTTGAGTGTGTAGAATCTGGATCTATAAACAGACAAACGCACACACAGCACAAGTATCGTTACAGTCTTGCAAAAGCTTTGCAGACCAGTTTTTTTTTTCAAAATTAATGAATATGCAGTTATGGAATATTCATTATTCAAACATAGCTGTAAATGAAGAGTATGTATATGTGCCAATTTACAAATTTTTGTAAAAGTTTTATGAGATACCATCTGCACACATTTCCATTAGTGTCAAAGGTTCTTCTGCAAGTAGGTCTTGTGTTGTGTTTAACAAATGCACTGTGTGAACATGACTTTAGCACACAAAACAGAATTAAGTCAAAATTTAGAGATTCATTGAGCAACAAAAATGCATATTTCTGAAATTGGGCCAGATAAACCCTTAGAAAAAAAAAAAAAAGCTGATCAAAGCCTGCTAACTGTGCAAGGAATGAAAGAAAGACACAAATAATTGAGGCGCAATTTATGATATCAATGTACTAAAAAATGAACAACTCTGTTTTTTGCAAAATGAATCTTTATAATTTGTATGAGTATGAAAGTAGTTTTGAAAACCAAGTGTAGCTTATATTGTTTGAAAAATTATTTCCGTTTTCCCCAAGTCTTAATATTATTAAGTCACATATTCAAAACTCCTCCTGAATCTTTCATTTCTCTTCATTTACAAACACAGGTGGGGAAACTCCCTTCCATTTCAGATTAAGTTGCGCATCATAATGTGACAGACCAACTCACCGCAAGCTTTCCGACCCGATGCTCCGGCGCGGAAGCGGAGTCCACAGCCGAGCGCCGTCCGCAGAGAGAGTGGAGTGACCCCAAAGGGAATCATATGATGACCTGCTTGTTATAAATACGGAAGATTTTTCCCCTCCTGACATCCCCCAGCTTCAGTGGTTCTTATTTTCATCCACTGCCCCAAATGACTTGCAAGCAGCCGTGATAGGTCTTTCATGGGACTCCATGACAATCGCGCCAGGTAGCGCCATTTAAAGTGCTACAACTTTGGAAAATCAAGCTTTGAAATCATATCAGCCAAGGTTTAGCCTCAAAATTACTATAAATTGCAGTTTACCCGAGAGTCAAAAATTGCCTTAAAATCATTCTCCACCATTTTTGCCGATTCTAATTGTTTTCTGACCATATTTTTGATTTAGTCACACTTGGCACCTTGGTGAATGCTTAGCATGAGCCCTGCTATTATATGATTCAAATATAATATTCACTTGGATATCGTATTTGGTATTTAATACCATGAGTAAATATTTCCAGAATAGCACTGATATGGGTATATGAGCACATGCAAAGCTGGAAAGTTTCAAAGTTCTCATGAAAAAATCATAACTTCATGGTAGCTCTACGTGTTAATGTTTTGATCTTGTGTACACATGTGTATGGCATATTGTTATCACACCTAAACAGGGGTCGAAAAATGCGGTCGCCTGGTCGCCCAGGGTTACCAAAAAAAAAAAAAAAAAAAAAAAATTGTCGTGGCCACCACAAAAAATATCGTTGAAGAACATGTCATTCAAGAATTTGTAAGACCCCCCCCCCCCAAAAAAAGAGTAAGATCTGTTTTTGTTTTTTTTTACCAGGGAGAGAGAAGCTAATGTCTAAGGGTAAAACATTTTTTAGACAGATGTGCACATTACGTTGATATTATATATACCCTTTCCCTGCTTGCCCAACATTTTGATTCTGGCCACTAAAAAAGTTAGCTGGCCACCAGATTTCAGAATATTTTTCTACTTCTGCACCTAAGTTCCAATGAGATGTTCGAGGACTTTAAGACTTGAGTACCAGTGGTGATTGATGCCTGTAGTTCAGAGCTTGGGAGGGGAGAGGAGCATTAAGTTCTGTACAGGGGGTCAGAATGTTTCAAGGTGCTCGGCAGAAATTTTGCCTAAAAATTACTTTCATGTAGATTTTATCGGATGCTGATGCTATCCCCAGAAAAAAAAAAAAAAAAAAAAAAGATCATACATACTGTATGTAGTCTTTATTCAGTTCATATAGTACTGGAAACCATGGCCTTGAACAAGGGACTTATTTCTTTTTGATTTTAGCTTATGTCATTTATTAGCTCATCGCTTGTAAAAAAGATCGTGCTCATGTTATTGGTTTGTCTGTCCATCCATACGTCTGTGGACACCATATCTCAGTAGCTAAAGTCCAATTTGAAATTTTTTTTTTGCATTGGGAAGATTGAAATGTGCGAATGGGGATCCTTTATTTTATTTTTTTCACGATGCACAATTTTGCTGCTAGAGGGCGTAAATGCAGATAATATTGAATTCAAAATACATTTTATTCTGTATATTTGCTTCTAAACGTCTTGAGTGAAATCATTCTTTTACCTTTTGATTCCATTTATGTCTAAGACTTTTTAGGTGTAGTCACTTTTTCAAGTTACGCATAGCTATAGGGGAGCATAAAAGTAAACTGCATTTTCCCTGATATCTCTCTGCTTCTAAAACTCCAATTTGAAAAATTCTTTCAGCAGCGGATACAGCTTCTGATGGGAAATCTTTTGCATATAATTTTTAATTTTTAGTAAAAAACGGTTTGGCAACCAGGGGGCGTAAGTGTTAATTTCTGCTTCTGTTGCATCTGCAGCAAAATCTGAGATTCTAAAATACCAATTGAAAAATTTGTCCGTGGACCGATACCGTTCACGTCGATAAACCTTTTCGAAATATTCTTAAAATAATGCATGGTTTGTCCACCACGGGGCATAAATGTCTTATTTGTTGATATTTTTGTTGATATGTCTGCTGCTAAGTGACCGATTTGAAAAATTTCTTCTTTGTTGCAGTGCGAAATGTTTTTCATATAATTTCAAAATTTTCAAGTAATTCACAGACTTTTTGCTAGGGAACGTAAAGGTTTTAAATTGCGTTTCTCCCGATATGTCTGCTTCTAAAGCTCCGATTTTAAAAATTCTTTCTGCACCGGATAGTTTCTGATGTAAAAAATGCTTTGCATATAATTTCTAATATTTTGTAAAGAATGGTTTGGCCACCAGGAGGCATAAGTGTTTGTTTCTGCTTTTGATGTATTTGCAGCAAAATCTGAGCACCTGAAAACTCGATTGAAAAAAATTCTTCCGTGGACTGATACTGCTCACATTGAAAAACCTTTCAAGAATACTTTGCATGACTTTTTTGCCAGGGAGCTTTTATGCATATCTTATTTTTGTCAATATCTCTGCTTCTAAGAATCTAATTTAAAAAAATTCTTATTATTTTGGAGAGATTTTTCTCTGCAAACTGTTTCTCATATAATTTCAAATTTTTCTTATTGTACAAGTCTGCCAGCAGAGGACGTGTGAGATCATGTTTCTGTTTACAGTAATATCTATGGGACTAAAAACACGATTGAAAAACTTTTCTTCTGTCAGATACTACTATCTATGCAAATTCTGTGTTCCTATTTTCTTCCCAAAATAATGCGCTACTTTGATGCTGGGGACTCAAATTCTTAATCTGTTTTTCTCTATATCTCTGCTTCTACATGTGTGATGTAAATTTTTTTTAACACCAGATGCCATTCACCGTGTAGAACACTTTAGGCTAGTATATGAGGAATTTTGTAGTTCACATTTCTGTCGGTAGGCGGTGTTTGTGTACTTCAGTTTGCAGCTGTATCACTGCTTCTAAAAACACTATTGAAAATAATGCACAGATTTCCCGCTAGGGATGCCCCTAAGGTTGAAACCTTTTTCTCACTATTTCTGCTTCCGGGAGACGTATTTGAAAATTCTTTTCCCTTCGCACAGCTTTTTCCATGCAGAATATTTTCTGCATATTTTCAACTTTTCCATCGTGTAAAATTCTTCCGCTAGAAGGCATAGATTTATATAATGTTTCCTTGTCTCGTGTATTTCTTCTTTTAACTGTTCGATTTGAAGATCTTTTTGTCTCTGATACCTTTCTTGTGCTGCGAGAAACTTTTTGTGTGCCATTTATGAATTTTTATACATGCTTTTTAGCCACTGGTACAACTAAGCAGATGTTTCTATTTTTTGATGTTTCATCGATTCTTAAAACCAGTTGATTGTTTTCCTAACCCGTTCCGTTGAATTTGAATAGCTTTGATAAACTTAATTCACGTCCGAACAGATTAAAAAGATGTGCTCATTACAACTGAAAATTTGGTGTCATTTTTCTTGTTGAAAGTTTTCTGTGAGTTTTATTTTGTAATCAGATAAGGAGTATAAACTTTCTAAACTATAATTATGAAAATAGTGTCCTTCTGCTACTCTCTTAGACATTCATTTAAAAGACTCACTCCATTTCACATATTAGTACCAGGGGATCCAGGTTTTAAAAGATTGTACCCATTTTTGTGAAATTCTGCCTATTTTTGTGAAATTTACCCTGTTTTTGTGTTTAAAGTAATTTTAATCCTCTATAATTATTCTGACAGATAAATAAATAAAATTCTTACTGCTCCAGTAACAAAGTTGAGTTGCGAAAGACAGTTGTTTGTTTATGTATTTATGTATATACTTTACATGGTTCGTACGCTCCTTGAAAACCTTGAAAAGTCCTTGAATAAAAAAAAGTTCATATTCAAGTCCTTGAAAGTACTTGAAAACGTTTAAGGTTGTGTAAAAAAGTACTTAAAAATTGTTTTGTTTGTTAAGTAATGATATGAAAGATCATGTGTAAAATTATTTTTATGCTAAAAAGTTGTATAGGAGATTTCTGTGTAGTTCCAAATAAAAACACTAAGATGATCAAATAGCGCAGAACTTGTTTTCAACCCAGGGAGTGTGTGAACAGCTGGTACCTTGGCTATGATATCATTACAGAGTAAAGCATCAGCCATGTGAGTAAAATAAGTGGAATGATGCATTTGCATATTGTGATGGGAATCTGTTTACTGGGGTTAGGGACACATTCTTGCCGGAGGGTGGAATTTCCAGGAATTGATTGTGCTTCATGCATGGACCCTTCGTCTCCTGACTGCATCAAAAGAATATATCAAAGCATCAAAGTCATGCATCAAAAATAAAAGGTTAAAGCAAACAATAAGTGTTATACTAGCAAATGAATACAAAAATAACGTACCCTTTCAAAATATTCCTCAAGATAAAATTCGAAAAATACCAAAACAGAGGAGCAATTCAAAGTTAATAAAATAAACCAACTGTGGGCAAGGGGTAAAAGCAGGTCGTTGAAGGTGTGCCAGCCCCAGTTAAGATTAATGGTCTGAACTTACTAAAGTACCTACCTACCTACTGACCGACCGACAGTACACACGTATGATAATTCGGGTTTGAAAAGTGCTTGGATTTATTTTACTTGGAAGAGTACGAACCTTGCTTTAACATCGCATAAGAAACTATAAAAGAGTAGAAAACTATTGTTGTGAAATAATTTTAAGAAAAAAAGAATGCAGGCACACATACCGTAAGTAATTTTCGAGGGACACCCTCAAGTTTTTCTGGGAGCTGCTAACTAGGCTACTGTCAGAAGACCAGTCGCTGTTTTGTTATAGTTGCTAAAATTAACTTCTCAGTTTTTCGTAATAGTAAAATATTCGCTCAGGAGAGTTTGTCCTCTACGAATGGGGGAGAGGGTGCAATGCTCTTGACCTCGCTGCTGGGTTGATAGCGCTGGTCGCTACCCAAATTCTGCAAGCCTCTTCTCCAAAACGTAATGGCAATTGTCTAATTTACTAAATAAATAACAATTAACACATACGCATGCACGCTTATTGGTGTAAAGATTTTTATTTATTTAAAACATATTCAAAGATTTCATTTTTTTAGGGGGGGTGTGTGTTCTTAGTGGTTTTCACCTGGGCCACGCTAAACTATGTACTGCCCATGTCCTCTGTCCCCTTAGAAGATAATGCTGGGTCGATGGGTGACCAGCAGAGTTTTGAACACTGCCCCCACCCCCCTTTATCACGTGGTGGCGAAGAGTCTCAAAGCTAGGTAGCTTTCAAAAATCTTTCAACTTAGTTGGCTGGTAACAAGAGTCGAACCTGTCGCCACCCACTCCACTGGTCCGTAAGATGCCTGCGGCCACAGCATACACGCTAACCATGGAATAAATTCTACCATACATGTATCTGGCAAATCTTTATATTTAATGAATAAAGCTCATATTGAGAAATGGCTTCCTAGTTTAATTGAATTAATAATCTAAAGCAACTTATGGGAATTTACTAGGAAATTTTTTCATTTATAGCAAATTTTCGGAGAAAACTCTTCTCCTTCTTCAGGCTCTCTTGTTGTTGTCACTTTTTGCTTGACAAGCAAAAAGTGACAACAACAAGAGAGCCTGAAGAAGGAGAAGAGTTTTCTCCGAAAATTTGCTATAAATGAAAAATTTCCTAGTAAATTCCCATAAGTTGCTTTAGATTATTTATATTTAATTTTTTTTTATTATCAACCCTAACTGAAAATTATGAAAAGCTTTGAAGTTTCCGACTACCTTGCTCATATGAATACAGTGATAATTCCTTTCGAGAGAAGTCAGGTCAGATGTAAACCCCCTCTCCCACTGTGGGTTTCGGCCCTGCTATCAACAGAAACAAAGTTGAAGTGTTTCCTGTTTGCTAAAGTATGTAAAACAAATGCAAGTGCAAATGAACGAAGTCACACATGCATGAAAAAACAAAACAAAAAACAACGATCTCCTTACCAAATCTCTCCAATGGAGTTACTTTACGCCTGAGATTTTTCCGAAATGGCGCCTTTAGAACATGGGAAATCGTAGGCTTTCAAACCAAATTCAAACGTGTCTAACTCCGAAACGGGTGTTATTAGGTCCGTGAAAATTTACAGATGTTTTCCTGTTGATAACAAAACAGTGATTTAATTTTAGGAATTTTAAAAAATGGCTTCTTTGAGAAAATCATTGGCAAAGTTAGTTTTTTCAAAATCGGCTGTTTTTAACGCTGTCGAAATGCGGAAACTAGCAGTTTCACAGATACATAAAAAATTGCAAATAAGGTGCACATTTGTATGTCTTTAACAAAAAAAAAAAAAACGAGTATAGAAAAAAACTACATCCGCACTTGTTAAAAAAAATCTTAAAAAATTCAATTTTTTTAAAAAATCATGAAGTTTACGATTTTTTTAAATTTTTATCATACGATGTGTAAAATATATTAGCACCATATATTATTATATACACTGACGGGGAAAAAAATCCCAACACCACGAAAAAATAGTTGTAGAGGAATGAAATGGCGGCAATACATTTGTATAGGTAACATATTTAATCGATTAAGGTTTCAAGATCACAGCTTATTGTAAGCGCGAGAAGAGCCATTTTAAATGTGAAATGCTGGTACATTAATAACCGGTGTAACCGCCAGAATGTTGAATGCAAGCACGCAAACGTTCATGCATTGTGTCGTACAGGCGCTGGATGTCAGTTTGTGGGATGGAGTTCCATGCCTGTTGCACTTGGTCGGTCAATACAGGGACGGTTAATGCTGGTTGGGGGTGACGCACGAGTTGTCCAATGATGTCCCATACGTGCTCGATTGGTGAAAGATCTGGTGATCTAGCAGGCCACGGCAACATGTCGACACTCTGTAGAGCATGTTGGGTTACAACAGCGGTATGCGGGCGAGCATTCTCCTGTTGGAAAACAGCCCCTGGAATGCTGTTCATGAATGGCAGCACAACAGGTTGAATCACCAGACCGACGTACAACTGTGCCGTCAGGGTGCGTGGGATAACCACGAGAGTGCTCCTGCTGTCATAGGAAATTGCTCCCCAAACCATAACTCCAGGTGTAGGTCCAGTGTGTCTCGGCCGCAGACAGGTTGGTTGCAGGCGCTCACCTGGCCTCCATCTAACCAACACATGGCCATCACTGGCACCCAGGCAGAACTGGCTTTCATCAGAAAACACAACAGATCTCCACTCCGTCCTCCAATGAGCTCTAGCTTGACACCACTGACATCGCAAACGGCAGTGGTTTGGAGTAAGTGGAATGCACGCTACAGGGCGTCTGGCTCGTAGCTGTCCTTCAAGTAACCGATTTGTAACAGTTTGTTGTGTCACTGTGGTGGCATCTGCAGCTCGAATTGCAGACGCAGTACGCCGCGCCACGGCCATACGCCGTATACGGCGGTCTTCCCTCTCAGTAGTGCCATGTGGCCGGCCGGAACCCGGTCTTCTTGAGGCAGTACCTTCCTTCCCTTGACCACCGCTGCCAACAATCATGCACAGTGGCTACGTTCCTGTCAAGTCGTTCTGCAATATTGCGGAAAGAAAATCCACCTTCTCGTAGCCCTATTACACGACCTCGTTCAAACTTCGTGAGCTGTTGATAATGGCTTCTTCGTCGTCTTAAAGGCATTCTTGACTAACATCAACGCACTACGTCGAATCTCAACGATAACTAACGCTCACGAACGTTACAGCGCATATTTACAGCAAACCTGCTTTGCATGTTCCGAGGCGCTACTAGCGCCACACGTATGCGCCGAGCGTGAAATTTGCATAGACGTCATCTTACAGATGTACTCTCACTGCCTACCAACTGTCATTTATCTAACACAACCCCTTCTTGGTGTTGGGTTTTTTTTTCCGTCATTGCATTATACACACAATGTAAAAAAAAAATACCAGAACAAGATATCTTTTCTAATTCGACTGCAATGACTCGCTGAAGTTAGGAAAAATAACCGTGTTCTAGAGAGCTCGTTTGACGATGCAAGATTTGAAACTCTCTACTCAAAGGGAAAAATATTTTTGCCGAAAGAAAAAATATGGGCCTCCTTATTTTAGTCAAGGAACAACCCTTAATTTTTTTAGAGAAATCTGAGACCATGATGGTACGACACTGCCTGAGTTGAAATGAAACCCATCTAATACAGAATACATGTAACACTTTCAAACACAAACCTCTCAAAAATAAAATACAACCCTCTCAAAATTTAAACACCTCTGCAGCGAACTATCTCAAACCAGATTTCAACACTCCTACATTAATTTTAAAATTACAACTGAGCAAAAATTATAGATAATCAAAAATTACATTAGTAAACAATCCCACACTACCAGGAAAATTTGTTTTAAAATCTGATTGCACTGAACACCGATGCAAAATAACTTTTAGACCCTAAACCGAACACACTGCACTTAATATCTTACTCTATTCACTCAATAATTTATCACTAACTTGCAAAACTGACAAAAAGAATTTCAAGAAAATTGATCAGTCTTTCTGAAATTTACAGAAACGAAAATCCGACGACAGAACAACTATGTATTTTAAAACTGTAACAGATGAAAGTACTTTGGATTTTCTTAATTAAAATTATATATTTTTTTATTTTAGAGTTAAATGAGTTTATAAATAGCATTCAAATATTTCTCAAGTGCAGAAATAAAAATTATTAACTATCTGACTGAAATTCACCTGGTCAAGGCTGTTTGAAATGGAAATTAAAATGGTTAAGGTTAGTTAACCTAGCTATTTTTAAAAATATGCAGAACATATAGGAGTTCGATCTATTTTTCTCCATGTGAATTCAAAATGAAATTGGTAACTTTGTCAAAATATGATTTCATACCTAATCTTGGACTTCATGTCATATAAATTTGATAAAATGTAAACACTAGGGATAACACCCTATTATAAAAAAACCCTAAAAAGTATGTATCCAGCACCTTCAAAATACCCTAAAACCATTCAAACATTTGTGGCAACGAAAAAAAAGTCTTTGTTGGTCTGTCGCCTGTGTTATCTTTAAAATGACTTCTTTCTTATCTTTTGAGCTACAAATTCACAAATTACGTCATTATAATCTAAATTAGAAGTTATGTCAGTTTCAAAAGAAAGTATTGCCAATGCAGAAAGTTTTTCTTGACCTAGTGTTGTTCTTAAAGAAGATTTTAAGTCTTTTCAAAAGAAGAGAAAAACTTTGTTCACTTGTACAGTTGCTAATAGGTAAAGTTGGAAATATTTTCAAAGCTGTCTCAACATTTGAAAATGTTGCTCTCATATTCAGTTTATGTAAATTTTGCAAAGTGTCTATAATATTTTCAGATTTCTATTTAATGGGTAAAAACTGCTGATATTCTTCAGCAAAATCATCATCTAAATCAACATTACAATGCTCCTGAAAAGTATGTGCTTTACAAGAAGCTTCACTTGTTTCACAGTTTATTAAGAAAGAAAATGTGTCCACAGTATTTTCGTATGAAACTTTCTTTGATGTTAATTGTGATATTAATGCATCACAAAGGGCATGGTGACATATCACTCAAAAATTATCTCAAGGACAGAGAGATATACTGGAGGAGTATCTCCATCATCAAGAAGCCTGCTTTTTGAAATGCTTTTCTTTCTTATAGTTTCATAATTTGCAACTGCATTTGTATTAATTATAATTAACTTTGCTTCCTTCTCATACGTATACAATTTTTCTCTCACATAGTGCACAAAATAGACTAATGAATCAAATAATGGCAAATCACATTCAAGATTTTTGAAAGTCTTTTGAAGTTGCTTGCTTACTTTATTAATGCACTGTAAAATTGAATCCCATACCACTGCATTTATTGCAGTTTCCAACTTTTGCAATTTTGATGAGAGAGAAGCCTCTTGTCTAGTAAAGGCAGGTTCATCTGAGTTCTCTGATAACATATTAAGCACATAAACAACTTCTCTATAATTTGTTCTTAATGATCTTGTGGCATCTGCATCAGCACACCACCTAATTGATGAATGGCTCTTCAAGATAAATACTGAATTTTTTTTTACTACACTCCTGTTTCAAAATATTCCAACGATAGGTAGATGAAGAAAAAAAGTTATAAAGCTTCTGTAATAATGAAAAAAAAAAACACTACAACATGTATGCAGCTTTCGACACTGTGCACGTACTCAGTAAGAGGATTAACTTCTTTAATTCTAGCCTGCAATCCAGTATATTTGCCAGACATATTACTTGCAATGTCATAACTTTGTCCTCTTATATTCATGATGTCTAATTTGAAATTTTCAATAGTAGAAAAAAATGTTTTTGCTAAATATTCAGAACCATGATACTGGATAGGAATAAATGTCAAAACTCGTTCTACAGGTCTTAAACTTGAGTCTACATATCGTGCAACAAAAGATAGCTGATCAACATGAGACATGTCTGTTGTAGAATCAAATATAATAAAAAAGTACTTGGATAACTTTACCTGATTTATAATTTCATTTGACACTTTCTTAGCCATTAATGAAACAAATTCATTTACTACAGATGAGGACAAATAATTTACATGACCTTTACCAGGATTGTCAAAATTTTCCAAATGTCTTGCCAAAAATGGATCGCACGGAAACCAACTCCAGACATCCAAGGATATTACCATTGCGAGGTGAGCCAAGTGTCTCGTCCCCAAAGAAAGGCAAACCTCGCCTTGCCAAAAACTTGACAACCACAACAACTCTTGTCAGTAATGCTTGCCAATATTTGCACTCTGTTTGGTACCGGAGAACTTAACTGGGAATCAATTCTGTCAGAAACACTCATCCGCAATGCCAGAGTGGACACAGCTTTCCTATGAGAAATTGAGTTCTCATGCTCAGCTAAGCACTCCGGTACATGTTTCCAATCACAAAAACCTGATGTTGCAAGAGCAGAATTGCAAGTTGAAAATAATTTACACACATAACAGTACACTGAATAATTTGATGGTGATAAAATAAGCCATTCTCTTTTAAGTTTTTCACCATTTTTCATTTTACGGTAAAAATGTTTTTCTGTGAAAAATCTTTTCACATTCCCAATTATTCTTTCAGTCAAATGTGACTTTTCTTCATTTTGTCTAAGTGGATGAGTTACAAAATATTCTCTTACCTGGTCATAAGTATCATTCCAAATCTTCAACAAACTCAAAACTGGTGTTACATGTCCTAGAATTTTATCTATTCCTGCCTCTTTGTCCCTGCATGATGTTTTGTAGTTCAGGATTTTTTTACTAACATAACTTATGTCTGACAAATTTCCCTACCCACCCCTGCAAAATGGGGGGGGGGAGGGCTGTTGGTTTTCTTGTCTGTTAGGAGGACTAAAGCTGCACTATTAGAATCTTTTGCTTTGTGCTTATGTTATCACTTTGTCTGTCAGACCAGGGAGACCATGTCTCTGCAATTATTAGGTCGATTTGTAAAATTATTTTTGTATTGAGAAGCTTGAAATGTGAGAATGATGATCCATGCGTTCTGTTTTTTTTTTTTTTTCGATGCACAGCTTCGCCGCTAGAGGGCGCAAATGGAGATTGTATCGAATTTAAAATGCAGTTTATTTCATATATTTGCTTCTACATATTAAATTGATTTTCTTTTTCTTTTCAATGACATTTATATCGAAGACTATTTTACTTATAGTCCCTTTTTCAAGTAATGCATAAATTTTCCGCTAGGGGAGTAACGGTAAATCACAATTTTCCCAATATCTCTGCTTCTAAAAGTGTAATTTGAAAAAGTATTCCTGCGTCGGATGCAGCTCTTGAGGGGAAATGTTTTGCATATAATTTCTCATTTTTGGTAAAGAGTGGTTTTGCCACCAGGCGGCGTAAGTGTTTATTTTTGCTTCTGATGTATTTGCAACAAAATCTGAGCTGGAAACTCGATTAAAAAAAATTCCTCTGGACCGATACAGCTCACCTCAGAAAACTTTTTGAGAATACCTCCTGCTTAAAGTAGTGCATAATTTTCTCACCAGGGGGCATACATGTATATCTTATGGGCGTACACCTATAATTTATGCATTTTTTGTCCATATCTCTGTTTCTAGGAGTCCGATTTGAAAAATTCTTTCTTTGTTGGACCACATTTTTGGTGCAAAATGTTTCTTATATAATTTCAAATATTTCTTAATGCACAAGTGCGCCACTAGAGGGCACAAGCTCTTGTTTCCGTTTACAGCAATATCTGCGGGACTAAAAACCCGATTCAAAAACATTCTTTTTGGATCAGATACTACTAACTGTGAAAACTCCTTTTGTGTATTTTCTTCCCAAAATAACGCACAATTTTGCTAATAGGGGCGCAGATGTTTAATTTATTTTTCTCAATATCTGTACTTCTAAATGTCCGATTAAAACAAATTTTTTAGTATTAGATACCATTTGCCTTATGGAATACTTTAGGTTTGTATTTGAGGTCTGTGGTTCCAAATTTTGCCACTCGGTGGTGTTTGTGTACTTCTCTTTGCAGCCTATCTCTGCATCTGAAAACCCTATTGAGAATTTTTTTTTCTTATATGCCATTCACTATAATAAAGATGGAGAGTGAATAAGATTTTTGCTACAATAAGAAGATCCCCTTCAAATAATGTACAACTTTCTCCCTAGGGGTTGTAAAGGTCAAAACGTTTTTCTTGCTATCTCACTTCTGGGAGACATATCTGAAAAGCTCTTTTTCCTTAGCATAGATTTTGCTATGAAGAATACTTTTTGCCTGTTTTTAACTTTTCCATTATGCAAAATCATTCTGCTAAAAGGCATACAGTTATATCATGTTTCCTTCTATACCTTTTCTTTTAACTGTGTTCGATTTGAAAATCTTTTTGTCTCCAATACTTTCCTTCTGCTATGGGAAACGTTTTTCTGTGCCATTTGTTGATTTTCATAACATACTTTTTAGCCACTGGTGGAAGTAAGTTGCTGATGTTTTATAAGTAGCTATTTTTTTTATTTTTACTGTGGGTTATTTTGACCTTTACTGAAATGTGCTAAATAATGCTTTATATAAAAAATTGCCATAAATCAGATTGCTTTCTAATATCAGAAACTTAAATCTAGTTGTTTCTTAGTATTTTCTGAGCAAACTGATCACTTTGCATCTTCTATAATTAGTTTTTTAATCATGCCCAGTTAAATTGTCTTGATCACTAATGAATGCAGTTGTACACAGCCCTTGGATTTAAGGTTTTCTCGTTATTCTCTTTCATTTCACTTTTAAAATTTTTGTGCATATTTTGTTTGCTGGCCAGTACAAATTAAAAACATAGCTACAGCATCAATATTATGTTAAAAATTCCTTTCCTAAATAAAATGTAACACAAATACTTGCTCTCATGATTATGTGTTTAAGAAATGACAATCCCTTTGGTTCTTTAAAAAAGTTTTAAATAGTAACACTGTACTAGTGATCCGATTTATTTGCGTAGAAAGTAGCCACATTAGCGTTTCCAAGCTTTCGCACATCAATCAGATGGCTTTTTCAAGGAAGTTAGACAGAAACTGCAACTGAAAAATAGAATGCGTTAACAATTTGAGCGCGGAAACTTGACTTTGACAACAATAGATACAACGTTATATTCATTAAAAAATATGACATGTCACGTTCGTTGCATGCGCGGTATCCTGGTAGGCAGAAGGCTTTACTTGATGAATTGGTTCCAATTTCGCGGCAACTCGAATGAGACGCAATCATTGCAAGTATCGCTGTTGGTAATGATTTCCAAGGTTTCCCGAATGGCTGTACCTTTAGGGGTAGAGTAGGTAGCTAATTTCTTTATATTGTCCCACATAGGAGTAGCGGACTTGAATTTCACTTCTCTGGATAGTGCGATGGTTACTTTACCGTATTTTGTGTCTCTTTTATGTTCGTTGACTCTGATTTCAAACGAACGCTTGGTCATTCCAATGCAGTAACGTTTAGAGCCGTCCGGACACCATGAAAAACTAGATGATTTTAGAAAATGTAACTTAATTTTAGCAGCTAACATACAGTAAGTAGATCTGAAAAATTAAATCATTAATCATTGATGAATTTGGAGTAAAATGTCTACCCATTGACCATCAGTTGAATAAAAAGGCCTGGACGACTGAAATTTTTGAATATAATTTTTTTTTTATTTTTAATGTTATTTTTTTTATCTGAATCTTATTATAAAACTGTAATTCAAAATATTAGTTTGGTGATAGTGTACCTACCGCCCCCACCCTTCGCCAAATATTTTCAGGATTTCAAAATTTGTCCTGCAATACTCCTATAGTTGTAATCCTGCATGTTTTTAGATAAATTTTGGGCATAATGTAACCTAAAATTTAAAGTTTTAAATTGGATGGAATTTCAAAATTGCTATGAAAGTAGTCTCCAGCCGTTCTGCTTGCTCAGATTACCATCTTCCTGGTGAATTTTAGGGTTGCTGCGCATCAATCTTCAAAAAAAAAAAAAAAAAAAAAAAAAAGAAACTGTCAGCAATGCCTAGCCAGACTGTAATTAAATGATAATGCATGACACATGGAGCAGCCTTTGTTTTGTATTTGACAAGTTCTTTACAATAGCTGGTGCTTCATCTGACTTTATGAGACTGTAAGATCCTCTCACAGTGAATGGCTGCAGAAAAGTTACACAGCTTGTTAAAGCCAGTGGCGGCTCGTGGTAGGAATAATAGGTGAAGAGCCACAAGAGCAATATGAAAAGATATCTGCTGTCTTCAATGAAAATCAGTTAATGAGAACTTACCTATTTTTTTTATACGTATATTAGATCAATTCTTCTTCCCTTTAAAGCTGGAAATTTGTTGATTATGTCATCATAAAATGGCTGTTTCTTCGTGACATCAAGAAAATGTCTTTCTGAATAGAAATCTTTGCCAAAGAAGCAAGTTTATCTGGAGAAATAGTGTTTCTTGAGTAAGTTTGTATTCTTTTAAGGCAAGAAAAATTTCTTTCCACTGAAACATTTGCAGATGCAATTGTTAAAATCAGGGAAACCAATACAGTATATAAGATTCTGTAAAAAATGTCTTTATCTCCATGAAGTACTCGAAGAAGTTCATGAGTCGATATATTCTATAATTTTTCATCAGCATACACAAGACTCAGTTCATTTTTAAGGCGCTGGTGTTTAGTAAATATTTTTCCATAAAAATGTTGAAGATTTTCAGAAGCGTGAGAGCGAAAGCATGGATTAAATTGGTTGAATTTGGTTGTGTCAGCAAGACAGGCAAATTGAAGTTCAAGTTTCTCACAGTCTTGAAATCTTATATCCATTTTCATAAGAATGTGGTACAAAATTTCAAAATACAATTGTCTATAATTTTGAAAAATTGTTTCTTGTGTAAGAGTAGCATATTCCCGTTTATATCTGCTTATTTCTGTGATTTTGCTAGCTTTTCCAAACAGTGTTTCAAATACCTCATCGTTCCTTTTATGGCTCAAAATTTCATAAGTTTTTTTTTTAATTTGAGTAACACAGTAGTTTATGTCTAGTGATTTGTTCTGCAAAATTTCGAATAATACACTGCTTGCCACCCAAAATGCAACACCAAGAAGGACACGAGATAGCAAAGCCAGATTTACCGGACACATAACAACAGATACAAAGATGAAACGATTGAGCTTACAGGCCCGTGCGACTTGCGGAACACGCAGACATCAATAGTTCATGTGGCCTTAATGGCTGGCAATAACGGCCGCTACACGCCGCGGCATCGAACGAAAGAGACTTTGGATGTGGGTTTGGGGCATGTCGGTCCAGGCTGCTTCCACACGATGCCACAGTTCATCAGGCGTAGCCGCGAGTGGTGCTTGCCGGGCCACTCAGTTGCCGATCAGCGACCAGACGTGTTCGATGGACAACATATCGGGAGAACATGCAGGCCACGGCAGCAGTGACACCTGGTGGGCCGTGAAGAATTGTTGCACGATGCGTGCCACGTGTGGGCGCGCATTGTCCTGTTGATACGTGGCCGCTGGCAGATCCTTCAAGTAAGGGAGGACTACAGGCTCCAAGACGTCGGAGATGTAGCGGTGGCTGTTGAGTGTACCGGCGATGCGTACCAGAGGGGTGCGGGCGTTATATCCAATTGCGCCCCAAACCATAATGCCAGGCGACGGACCGGTATGGCGATGCATAATGCAGGCGTCATAGAGTCTCTCGCCGCGGTGCCGCCACACATGGATCTGACCATCGTGGTGTTGCAGGCAGAAGCAGGATTCGTCAAAGAAGACAATGTCCTGCCAATCCGTAGACCAGGTGCGGAGTTCAATGGCCCACTGCCGCCGCACTCGCTGGTGGTGTAACGTCAATGGTAATCGGAGCAATGGGCGCCGTGCAACAAGTCCCCGCTCCTGCAAATGACGTCGAACGGTACGTGCTGACACAGGTTTTTTGCGCAACACATCCTAATTCCTGCGCTAACGTTCGTGATGTGGCGGTGCGAGCCGTCAATGCCCGCCACACAACATGCCGGTCCTCTCGTTCGGTGGTTTGCAGTAGCTGCGGTAATCGCTCACGTCGGTCCGTCCGTCCCTCCTGCACCCACCCAATCCATACTCGCCTCACTGTAGCTGGATGTCGTCCCACACGGGCCCCGACGTCTCGGTACGATAAACCGCTGTCGCGATAAGCCACTATTCGTCCTCTGTCGAACTCCGAAACGTGCTGGAATGACTGCTGTATTCTGTGACGAGTCATCAGGAAGCTTCCCACGCACAGGTCCGGCAGCACAGCACACTTCCACTACTTACACCCCGCCTTCTGTGCACCCTTCTTATAGTGCTTCTCGGTGGCGTGCCGGGCGCACATGATTTGCATATGCCTTGCAATGCTAATCGTTTGCATGTCCTCTCGTGGGCGACGTATGCTGCGAATTTCAGGCCAATCGGATGATTCCTTCTTGGTGTTGCATATTGTGTGGCCAGCTGTGTAGATCGGTGAAGCCAAATATTTCATTAAATACTATTGCCAAAAATGTAAATTCAAAAGTGCTCATATCATTTAAAAACCCTTGGGCAAGTTGAATTGATTTTTTGTCTGATTGGTCACTATTTGTGAGAAATTTTAATACTTCCTTCAATTTATCCCAATCGTCAACTATTTCAGTTACTAACTTCGAAGTGGAGGACCAACGAGTTTCTGTTGTGGTTGGCATGCATCTTGCAGTTGTTGATGTGAGTGTATTGTTTTTTCACCACACAGCAAAGCGATCGCTTCGCTGAGTGGTGAAAAAACAAAGGAATTACACTGAGGCTTGCAAAAAATATTCGACACTTAGAAATTTTAGAAAAACTCTGCTGTAATGTAATACAAGGTTCAAACGATGTACAAAGCAATAACAAAAACAGCTTGAGAAGTTTTATGCTTCATTTTTTCATTTTTTTTTGGAGCCCAGTCAAGTGTCCAGACATTACGCTTGCCCCATCGTAACATTGTCCTATTGACTTGTGTTGATAATCAAACTGTTCCAAATTTTTGTCTAGCATTTTGTATAAAGCTTATGACATTCTATCTTCACTCACATCATTTAAACCCAAAAATCGCTCAACCAATACACCTTCCGAATCAACAGATCTTATTATTAAAGAGCACTCGGAAGTCTGGTTATGTCTTCCCATCTACTTGAATAGAAAAGCATTAAACTTCATTTATTTTATTTTTGACGTGATCGTTTATATATATATTCAGAAATACATTCAATTAATTCGTTTTGAATAACTTTTGAGTCACCTGTGAAGACATTTTTTTATCGTTTCGTATTGATTTTGAATTTTTAAAGGACTTCTTGATATCAACAGTGAAAGCAAATTCCTTGAACTTCTACGATTATTCGAGTCAGTGCTTCGTCATGATCACGGAATGCTAGTTCTTGTTTACTCAAATACAGTACTGCATCAATCAATGTCTGCAGGAAAAGTCTATTTAAACAAACATTTTCGTTGAAATGCATTTCAAAAGCCTAACATTCTCCCTCAGGGCATCGGCAATGGTGTTCTGATTCTTTTCAAAATTATTTAGCATTAATTCGCATTTCAGGTGTTTGCTAGAATCCCCACGTTTGTGAAGTGACCGTTTTCTATTTAAGAAATCTGAAAATTGTCTTTATTCCACGCCGAATTTTATTACTAAAAAATAAGCAGGGCCAGAAAAAAAAAATTGTAAACCAGAAGGGCTACAAAGCCATTTATATTCAGTAAACCAACAATTTTAAAAATTAATATTGTAAGATTTACTGCTCTTCTTGATTTCTTTCTTGGCGACAATTGTCAGTGAATCCGTCGGTCGTCATTGAAGTAAAATGTCTCTTTTGTTTTCATCTTTCCACCGATTGAACGGAGTTTGCAATAAATTACAGACAATGTCGTTCACAGGATACATACTGAAAACTAAAACTATCACTATCAGGTAAACTGTACACGAAACTAAAGTAACTAATGAAGTTTTTAAAAAACAATCACAAAACACAAAAAAACAAATCTCTTTCGGAAAGTATGTACCAAAACACTGCAATGGCAATCCGTCCCGTTCCACTGCGATCTCTTCGGAAGGTCACGACTGCAGGTGCAGAGCCTTGGCGTCTCAACCTAAAAAACTTCACTTGCACTGCAGATAGGGGTGAGTGACGTCACAGTTACCATGGCAACTCGGACAACTACTGCAGACTTTCAAGCATTCTCATTTCAGCTCTTCACTTGAACTGGTTTGCGTATAAGGACTTGTTTTCCGTATTGAACGCGCATTGTGAATTGATATCTAATCAAAATGTTGGGTATTTTGGCACTCAATAAAGGAAAGAAAAGAATATATTATACGAAATTATTAAATAAAACCTTATTTCAAATGAAATAGGTGAAGAGGCACTTCACCTACTTCACCTGAAAAGCCGCCACTGGTTAAAGCCGAAACATTTTTACAGCTTACAAACATTTCTTATCTGCATTATCTTCTAGTAGATTCAATAAATGGGCAGCACATGACAATATTTACCCAAGTTTTAGGCTATTCTGTAGAAATAAAAATCTTGTTTGCTTTCCCTGCATTAATTTTGGGAACATATCACCAAAAACACCTCATGTACTTCATACAAAAACGATTTTTGTGATTGGAAACATTTATATCCTAAAATTCCTGAGAATGAAAATTCATTTGAGCATCGCCAAAAATTTCAGTTTTTCTTTGTTTTTGTTGATTTGTTTGAGATATATAATGACCACCATGAGCAACTCAGTGGGCTACAAGCAGTTGATTGCCCCTTATTTTGGGCCACTGGTTCTTAAGAGGGGAAAGATGCAGTGCTGTAAGACAAACTCCCCAGCTATACATCACCTGAGATTTGAACCTGAACCCATTTTGGATGAATGATTAGCAGCCAGCGCCTCTTCTTACCACTTTCCCACTAGAACAGCAAATCAATTTCAGTGCTTTGGCTAAAAGGTAGGTGGAAAAACAATTCTGACCTACTGCACAGTATTTTAGTGGATAAAGAAAAATGTCCCAATCTAGTACTATAGGGTCATTTCAAAATCCCAAGTGGTCAGATACAATACAATACAGTTTTACTTAGGTGAACCAAAAACAAAATTTACACATATATGCAGCAGTATACAAGCGTCTGGGATGTAAGGTCAGGTGATGCGTAACATCACAGCCTCTCCTTGACAAATGTCAACCCCGCCTTCTCGTGGTGCATCCTGTTCCAAACTAAAGGGGCTCTGACGACCGCCAATAGCGGTATAACTATACCATCGGGATTAGAGGAAATGCTATCCCACACTCACCAACCCGCTTGGCCAGCATGGTGAGTTATGGCCAAACCCCTCCAAAATGACTCTACAACTTAAATCTTGGCCCTCAGTCTCCGGCAGCTGGAATGTACCTGGCCAAGGCAGCGGCCAGTGCGACATGAATGCAGAGGGTGCTAAGAATCCCCGGTGGACCGGACTAGGCTGCCATCTGATGCTGACCTTGGCTACGTATAATGGATGCTCCCTATCTTCTGATTCAAGGCTTCTTGAATCAGAAGACTAACTACAAAGGATCAAGTGGGACATCGTCGGGCTAAGTGAGGTAAGGAGAAAAGGAGAAGATCTCATTGAACTGAAAAGTGGACATCTTTTCTACTATCGTGGGACAGATACTGGCAGAACTAGTGGTGTTGGATTTATAATAAACAAGAAACTGAAGGATAAAGTAGTAAGTTCCTCTGACAGAGCTGCACGACTCGTTATCCAACTCTCGAGAAGATACAAGGCTCAGATTATTCAAACTTATGCACCCACCACAAGTCATCCTGAAGAAGAAATTGAAGAATTTTATGAGGAAATTCGTCATCTAAATAATAAAGGTAAGCAGCACTTGAAGATAATTATGGGAGATTTCAATGCAAGAATAGGGCAACGGCAACAGAATGAAACTTCAGTAGGTAAATTCGGTCACGGCAACAGAAACCAGCGTGGTAATACCCTCGTCTAGTTTGCAGAGGCAGAAGAGTTTTTCATCTTGAACTCCTTTTTCAAGAAAAAGCCGCACAGGAAATGGACATGGAGACATCCAAATGGGACGACATGTTAAATTGATTTTATTATGTGTAACAAAAAATTCATCATAGAAGACTGCAGTGTGCTAAACAAGTTCAACACAGGTAGTGACCATAGATTGGTGAGATGTAAGATGCACCTCAACGCTAAACTCGAACGTGGCAAGCTCATAAGACAAACAAGATGTATTGACATAACCAACCTTAAAAAACACAATAATACCTTCAAGTTGGAACTGAAGAACAGATTCTCTGCTTTAGAAGGCCTAACATCGGAGGAAGTGGATATTTCTGAAGTTAACAGAAAAGTAACCAAAGCTCTTATGAAAACAGCAACAAAATTAGCTGGGTCTAAGAACAAGTTGCATGTGAACAAATTATCAGGAAAAACCAAAATGTTGATGCAAAAAAGAAGAAAGATGAGGACAACTAAAGAAGATGTGACTTCCAAAGTGGAATATATAGAGCTATGCAAGACAGTACGAAAAAGTATCACTGAAGACGTAAGAAAATTTAACTGTGAACTAGTGAGGAAAGCAATTAAAAACAACCAAAGCCTAAAGATAGCAAAGGGACATCTCAGGAAGGGAAGAAAACAAATTATGCTACTGAGAAAAGAAGATGGTTCTGTAACAATAAATAGAGGCGAAATTTTGACAAGAGTGAAAGATTTCTACTCCAAATTATATGAAAGGGATGATACATGTACTCCAGACATCATGAAAGGTACCAGAGTTCTTCCAGTCCTCCCAGCAGAAGTTGCACATGCAATCAAGAACATGAAACGGGGAAAAGCTCCAGGAGAAGATGGAATTACTGTAGACATCATAGAAGAAGCAAGTGGAGAAATCGAAACAGTACTTTCCCAAATTTTCACTCGATGCCTTAATGAAGGAAAGATTCCTGAGGATTGGAACAACGCTACAATGATCCTGCTACATAAAAAAGATGACATTGAGGATCTCAGGAACTACAGACCTATCAGCCTCCTATCAGTGCTTTATAAAATCTTCACTAAAGTTCTTTCACACCGCTTGAAGATAACACTGGACATGGCTCAACTGAGAGAACAAGCTGGATTCAGGAGTGGCTACAGCACAATAGATCATATCCACGTACTGAGAGAACTAATTGAAAGAGCGAGGGAATATGAACTTCCATTGTGCATGGCTTTTATTGATTATGAAAAAGCCTTTGATTCGGTGAAATCATCAGCAGTTACAATGGCTCTGAAATCCTGCGGTATTGAAGATGCATACATTAATATTATTAATAACATCTATGAAAATGCAAGTGCAAAGATTCGGCTGTTTGAAAATACAACACACATAGAAATTGGAAAGGGAGTGAGACAAGGTGACACCATATCTCCGAAGCTCTTTAATGCCACATTGGAAAATGTCTTTCAATCAGTGAACTGGGAAAACAAAGGGATAAAAATTAATGGAGATTATCTAACCCACCTTCGTTTTGCTGATGACATAGTCATTTTTGCAACTACCCCATCAGAGCTGCAGAGTGTGATCCAGGAACTTGCTGACAAGAGTAAAGAAGTGGGATTAAAAATGAACTTTCAGAAGACAAAAGTGATGTTCAATGCTTTTACAAGAAATGAAGATTTATCGATTAATGGAGAAAAGCTGGAGATAACAGACACATACGTTTATCTTGGACAGCAGATATCAAGTGAGGGTCACATTGATGAAGAAATTAATCGGCGTACAAAAAACTTGCCTGGAGAGCTTTTGGAAGAAACAGCATAATTTTCAAGAGCAATATGCCATTATGTCTTAAAAGAAAAGTGTTTGATCAATGCATCCTTCCAGTGCTTATGTATGGTGCAGAGACGTGGACCTTAACTAAAAGAGACATACAAAGGCTGCAGACAACTCAAAGTAGCATGGAGAGGTGCATGCTTGGTGTAACCAAGAGATATAAGAAGAGGAACTCATGGATCAGAAAAATGACAAGAGTGGAAGACATCATGATCAGAGTAAAATCCCTGAAATGGCAATGTGCTGGACATACTGCCAGAAGAACAGACCATCGATGGACAGCCGAAATTTTAGATTGGATTCCAAGGGACAGGAAAAGACCCAGAAGAAGACCACATGGGCGATGGGTGGATGAAATTCGTAAGTATGCGAGAGTTACATGGAGGAGACTGGCACAAGACAGACCGTTGTGGAGGAAACTTGGGGAGACCTTCGTCCTGCAGTGGATGGATAATGGTTGACAATGATGATGATGATACAAGCGTCTACCCAGGCAGCAATGGGAAAAGACCCTAAGGGGCCTGACAAAGCCCACGCCGCTTGGAAAAGGAGAGGGCAAAAAATACATAATTATATTTACATATACTGTATATACACAATAAACTGAATTGCAAATGAACCATACTGAATCAAAACAACACTAAACACTTTGTGACCAAGTCTGAAGTAAATGTTCTATTTTTTTTTTTTTTAAATAACGAAAATGAGTTCATTTGTTTCAATTCTTCAGGTAGAACATTCCATACTCTTGGACCATCAGAGCGCACATTACCTAGTGCTGGATTAGTTCTAGCAAAATTTGGACAATAATTTGCAAAGCATGTGTTATAATCATGCAATGGCAACTGCAATGTCAATAAATCCCTGCAAACATTCCTTTTTATTCTATTAAACTTAAATGTTATTAATTTGAATTCATAAAGCTCTTTTATAGGCAGTATATTATATTTCCTAATAATATTATTTAAAGAGTCAGTCGGAGGATCCCTAAGTAGACGAAGATATCTATTTTCTAACTTCTGTATTCGACTAATATTTGATTGTGATGTGGAACCCCAAATTAAAAAGCAATTATAAAGGTAAGGAAAAGTAAAAGAATAGTTATAACATAACGAGTGCCCTTTGGTAAATTAAAAGAAACCTTCCGAATGACACCAACATTTCTAGCAATGTTAGTACATAAAATGTTAATCTGAGAGTCCCATTTCAAGTTCGACTGAAACACTACACCCAGAAAAGTAGTTTCTTGTGACTGTGAGACAACAACATCCCCTACAAAAACTGTACATCGATCCAGTCTTAATCTCCTATCATTACTGAAAAGTAAGCATTTAGTTTTAGAAGAATTTAAAGTTAAGAAATTGTAATAAAAAAAATCTACATATTTCTGAATCTCTCCATTAACTATACCAGTCAATGAATCTAGATCGTTATGACAAAAAACCAAAACAAAAAAAAACAACCACTAGTGTCATCAGCAAAACATATTGGAACAGAACAGACAGGGACAAAAAAAAAAATATATCATTCATTCAAAAAATGAACAATAATGGACCCAATACATACCCCTGTGGAACCCCACAGATAATGTCCGAAAGAGGTGAACAACAAGATCGCATTCGTAAGTACTGCTTCCTATTTGTTAAGTAGTTTTTAAATAAATCGTTAGCAATACCCCGAATTCCAGCTAGATGTAATTTATGTAATAACCTCTCGTGATTTATGTAACAAACGCTCGTGATAGATAAAAAAAAACATGCCAAAAACAAATCTTCTAGAGTCCAAGGAAGAATGATTAATATTAAGCGCTGCTAGAAGTGCATGTTCAGTAGATTTACCTTCAGAATAGCCAAATTGACCAGGATGGAGAACATTATTACATGAAAAAAAAATATTGCGTAAGCTGGCGCAAAGCAGCTTTTCAAAAACTTAGAGAAGATTGTAAGAATTGAAATAAAACGATAATTGGAAATATCAGACTTGGAACTCTTTTCGTAGACTGGAATAACAGAAGCAATTTTAAAAGCAGTCAGCACTATGCCAGTCGAAAAAATTAGATTAAAAATAAACAGCAAAGGTGACTCAATAAGGTCAGCAATGAACTTTTCAACAATACTGTGAATTTGATCATGCCCAGGGCCCTTACTGACATCAATTTCCCCAAGTACTTCAGAAAGTTCAGAATTAGTAATTCTGCTTAAAAAAAAAAAAAAAAAGAATTAGCAAGATCCATAATTGTGACAACCAGCAGTACAGTTGCCCGTTGGCAGACATAGAGATGCCAACAAAGGAGGGAAATTCACGAAATATTTGTTGAAAGCATTAGAAATTAATTTAGGGTCATGTAATGTTGACTGATTAACTTTTATTGCGTTCACAGTGACGTTACATACATTACCTCTGCCCAATAATTAATTAATACCAGACCATAACTTATTGGAATTTGAAAACTTGTTCATGTAATACCATTTCTTTGCAGTTCTTAATTTTTTATTTAATTAGTTGTGGTATGTACGAAAATTAGAAAGATCCCCCAAGTCCTTCTAATAAATTCATGAAATAGTTTAATTTTTTATTCCAATCTCCCTGAGCAAGGCGCGAATCATCCAAGGTTTCCTAATTCGTTTTCTTGTAACATGTTTAACCATTGGGAAACACTTTATGTAATAAGAGTTAAATGTAGAAATTTTGTTTATTATAAACCTGTTCAGGATCAGGATTAATATCCTCAAGTACGTGAGACTAATGTCTGATAAGTAATTTCTAAACACTCAAATTTTCCTTAGAAAAATTTATAAAATATCAAGAACCTCCCTATGAGGACAACAATAATCAGAAATAATAAAAATAGGCAGGTGGTCATTAATTTGATATTCTAACATACCAGTATAATTATACGTAGTATTAGTAAGACATAAATCAATTGTTGACTATGATCTAGACGTTGTTCTAGTAGGCACTTTAATACACTGGCGTGCAAAAATGAAGGACGAGACGGTTTTTTGAATGTAACGTCGTGCAGAAGTGCTCCACATCGACTCAAATCATACCATAAGATCCCCAATATGTAAGAATATGGGACAAGTGAGCAAAACCGCCCAAACAAGGAATCCAAAGGATACAAAGGCACTTTATTCAAAAGGTAACTTCGAGCACAACTGGACAGAAGACAGAAACGTCCATATGACAGGCAGCTGCCAAGAAAAATTCAGTCTTTAGTAGGAGATATGATCATTCCTGACTGCGTTGCAGGATTTACAACGTTTGTCCATGCTGAGGACGAGGTTGTCAAGTAGCTGTTGAGGCACCGCGGCCCATTCCTCTTGTAGCGCCAATCGCAGCTGCGGAATCGTTGCTGGCGGCTGGTGACATGCTGCCAAGCGTCTCCCGAGAAGGTCCCACACGTGCTCGATTGGATTTAGGTCCGGGGACCTTGCGGGCCAATCCATGCGTTGAAATTCTTCACTCTCCAACAACTCTGCGACAGCCACTGTACGCTGAGGTGTAGCGTTGTCATCCATGAAGAGGAACTCAGGGCCCACAGCACCTCTAAACAGACGCATGTGAGGCAGGAGAACCTCGGTACAATAGCGGATACCAGTGACTGAACCTCCTTGAAAGATGTGGAGGTCAATATGGCACCAAGCATGATACCGCCCTAAACAAGAACTCTGCGACCTCGGGTAAAGTCATCCAGATGTCGTCTACTGGATTGCCTGTTGGCCATATCACACGGTGGTAGCAACTCGACGTTGTTCAAACCGATGTACACCGTGCAATAGCTTTCACCGAATTGCTGAGCGTACACCGCCCGTGTGCTTTATACCCTTCCGACACTCCCTCCCCCATGTCATGCTGCATATATGCGCATGCCCTACCATACCGGACCCTAGTCTATCTCCTGAGTGGTCTTTCGGTCCGTTCTGCCTGCTCGTTCCGCTGTTATGCTAATTTCTCCTGTTCGTCCTTAATTTTTACACACCAGTGTAGTAATATCAAAACCATGTGATAAAACAATGTCCCACAAGGTATTAACAAGAGTATCACCCTGGACATTTATATTTAAGTTAAAATCACAGAGAGCAAAACATTTCCCGAAGGCGTCATTTATGAAATCAAAGTAACTACAAAAAAAAAAGTAAAAAAATTGTTTCATATTACCCGATGGTGGCCTATACATTACACTAACATAAGCACCCTGCACAATAATTGTCAAGAACTCAATATCAGAACAAATACCAGACAATTGCGGAACAAGTATATATCAGATAAAGAACGATGTATATAAATGGCAACTCCACCTCCCTTACTGTTTGAACGACTCTCCGAAACAACCTCATATGAATCAAGTGTGTATACAAAACCAGGATAAAACCATGTCTGAGAGATACAAACTGTATCAACCCTTACCCCAATATCACCAATTTAAATGTTCAAGAAGCGACATTTTATTGTGTATATAAATAAGTTTTGAGGGATTTGATGTGAACAAAACATGTTGGAGAACAGAAACAATATTTTAATATTAATCGAAGTATGCTCCCTCTGAAGCTACAACTTTACCCCATCTTTCGGGCCGTGAACATATGCCCCAAAGGAAGAATTCCGGTTCCTTGGAAGAGATCCAGTTGTCCAGCCAATTTTTGATGTCTCCATAAGAACTAAACTGTTCTCCAGAAAGTGCTGACTGCATCGACCGGAACAAATGGTAATCCGATGGCGCAATATCTGGCGAATATGGCGGGTGGGGTAGAACTTCCCAGTCGGATCCTTCTAAGTACTTTTTCACTGGTCGAGAAACATGTGATCTTGCATTGTCATGCTGTAAGATGACTTTGTTGTGTCTATTCTCCCATTCCGGCCGTTTTTGCGTGAGAGCTCGTTTTAAATGCATTAATTGGGTTCGATACCGATCACCAGTAATAGTTTCTGATGGTTTCAGCAGTTCATAATGGATCACACCCTTCTGGTCCCACCAGATACACAGCATTACCTTTGAACCATGGATATTGCATTTTAGCATTTAACCATGGATATTGCATTTTTAGTTCACCTGGCTTCACCCATGCTTTCTGCCGTTTAGGGTTATTGTACCATATCCATTTCTCGTCGGTTGTAATAATACGATGCAAAAAACACTTTCTTTTTTGCCTTTGAAGCAGCAATTCGCAAATGGTTTTTCGACGTTCAAGGTCTCTTTCCCGCAAAGCATGTGGAACCCAATTCCCTTCTTTTTGCACCATTCCCATGGCAGCTAAACATTGTGAAATGCCTGGTTGACTTACATTTAATGCTTCCGCTAGTTCTTTTTGGGTCTGGCATGGATCCTCGTCGAGTAAAGCTTCCAATTCGGCATCAGCAATTTTTTTGGGTGGTCCAGAACGTTCTTTATCACTGACATCGAAATTGTTCCTTTTGAATCGTCTAAACCAAATACTCACATGTTTTTATGGATGGGAATGTTCACCATAGATTTCTGACATTAAGCGATAGCTGTCGGCAGCACTTTTCCTGACAAAGTAATGCAGTAACACTTCTTGCAAATGCTGTTTCGTCAGGACGAAAGTTGCCATTTTCCATCGAGTAAAACAAATACGTCTTTGCACCTCAATCGAACGTTGTATACTGACTCTGACAGCTGGTGTCTCGTACTATGATATCACAGTGTTGCCACCTTAAAATACATGCGAGCAATAATAAGTACGACACTGAACGGAAATCCCTCAAAACTTATTTATATACCCAATATTAGTAAGGCTACCTGCATTTATGTGTATAATATTTAAGCTATTATGAGATAACTGAAATTGAGAAATTAGTGGTGGCTGAAAGTACTGGCCCTGGCAATCATAAAGCTCCATTACAGATGTAATTGGGGGGGTAGGGGGAGTAACATTTAGCAAAAAGTAAATGTAAAGTACAGAATTATGAACATCGGGGAGATCACATTAAAAAGAAGAAATGTGGAAATAACATTTCGTAACCACAAATCCAACTAAAAATAACTAAAGCACTGAAATACATATCATGATCTAGTAATAAAGAAACAATCACCAAATATCTATTCTTATCTATACTGATGCTAAATAACAAATAGGCATGCATAGCAAAATATTAAATATGCCAATCGGCAGACCCTATGAAAAAAAAAACAAAAAAAAACACTACCTCCTAATCCAGATATAACCAATCAAAATACTACCCCATTATAACTGAAATATAAAAACACAGAAACTCTACAAAAATGTGGAATGCAACTTAATTAATATAATATCACCACAAAACAAACTATAAAATTAGTAGCCTGTCATTCACCATAAACAAACGAAATAGCTCAGACAAAACCTGTAGATGACTTAAAACAAACAATGAAATACCAAACCTCAACACAACTCCAAGAAACAAGTAATAACCAAAACAGTGCAATAGTTAGTACTGAAGACCCAAACAATGACACAGCACGGGTTCAGTATGACACAGACAATACAATAAGTTAACACATGAGTATGAAAAACATGACACACAGCAACGGAGTGTTAGAGCATCAAAGTTACAGAGTGTCGTAATCCTAACAGGCCTAGTTATATACTAAATGCAGTAATGAAACCCCAAACAAATACCAAGCCACAACATCATACCATACACGAAATTTCCACTCTGAAGTTACAATATATAAAATAATGCTGACCCCTAAGTAATTCAGCTGTATATGTACAAATGATAGAATGAAGCCACAAGACAGCAACAGACATCCAACTAATGCTGAACACCACATTCACAGAAATCTGAAATGTAATCCTAATATTTCAAACAAACAATTTAAAGTACCAGCAACTACCAGGATAACAAGCCTGAAAGTCACGAACGCGTGTAACCAATATCCATAGTGGAAAACCACCAAATAGTATCACCAAAACTCGCCCACAACAAGCAAATGTGTCGAAACTTTATGAAGGTGTGAAACTGGTATCCAAAGTAAGGAAACTATGATAATGTACCAAACGTCCAACATTTATCAAATATTCAACATTTACCAAATATTCAACACCCCATGTTCACAGAACCCTAAAATGTAACCCTAATGTTTCAAATAAGCAGTGGGAATCCAAGTAACTACCCGACAAACATGCAGGAAAGCCGTGAAAGCATGAAACCAATATCCAAAATGAAAAACCATAAAGAAGTAACTCTAACAATAAAAACATGCTGTAATGCTCCAAAAAGTGGTAAGTCATATCATCTACAAAATGCTGCACTAATACCACAAGCGAGTGACAGACCATAAAATCATAATGCAGTACGCCCAATTCTACGGAATCCACCAGCCCACAATTTGTTATAAAACAACCTTCTGGCCAATACTAAACTCTCAGTAATCACAATCTTAGCTCCCTTCAGTAAACACCTATTTCTAAATATGAATCGCGCTGCAACACATGGAGAAGCTAAACCGAAAGCGGTCTTGAACCAGAAACCATTTCATAACCCAAGCGATGAGCAGTAAAAATATCTATTGAAGCAAAGTGCCTATATTTTGAAAAAAAAAAAAAAAAAAAGGAAAAACACAGAAAAAATAGAGTCAACCAAGGCTTTGCACTCCCTGGCCTCTCCCAGAAAGCGCAGTGCCCAGTTAACTACAACATGCTATATTAATACTCCAGACGAATAATAGGCCACAAAATCATGGCAAAACATGCAAAATGTTACAGTGTGGAGTAACAGTATATGAAATACCACTTACTGTAAGTAATGTAGCTATATATGGACAAGTAATCAAAAGAAGCTGCAAAAAATGCACCAAAAAAAAAAAAAAATGCTAGACCCTACTGGAACAGAAATGTAAGAGGTGTAATCCTAATATTTTAAACAAAAATTTAAATTCCATGCAGTTGCCAGGAAGAAATGCCTTAAAGCCATGAACGCATGTAACTAATGTCCAAAGTGAAAAACCACGAAGTAGTAACACCAAAACTCAAAGCACACACCAAGCAAATGTTCCGATACCGCACAAAAGCGTGAGACCAGTATCCAGGGCTGCCAGACCTGCGCCAATTGCGCCAGCCCACGCCAAAATGTTGTTTTTGTGCCATTCTGCTAAAAAATCACGATTTTGACGAAATTTGCGCCAATTTTGCGCCAAAAGTTAAAATTTACCGGCCATAGATATTTTAGCGTAATCTTACGACATTCGAAATGCCCCCCCCCCCGTTTTTTTTTTGTCCTTTTCAAGATTGATGCAAAAGTGAAGAAATTTTTGTGGTATTAGTTGCGGGGGGAGGGGGGGTCATATTCCGTCTGGGGACGTTGTTTTGTCTTTTTAAATGTTCGGAAACGGAAGTTAAACGGAATGCAGAGTTTTCCCGTAATCATATTTTTTCTCTCTCGCAATGTTGCTTCTGTTCAGTATTGTTGTTAAATATAATTTCATTACATAATTTCAGCTTGAAATTGTAGGCAACGATTTCCGAAAACGGAAGTTAGACCACCCGAAAATTTCCCTATAATCTTCGGCCATGAGATTCTTGCGTTGATTTGAGGAATTCAGTCATTTTTATCATTATTTGGACCATTTACGAGATCGATGCATAACTGAACTGATATTTTGGGAGGATTGTTGGTGGTGGTGGTGTGGGGATCGTTTTCTTCGTCGGAGGACAGAATTTCATCCTTCGGAAACAGAAAGTAGATGGAGGTAAGATTTCTCTCTTAATCGTAATTTTTCCCCCCACAATGTTTCCTTTACCTAGTATTGTTAGATATCATTTTATTCCATAAATGTTTGTATTTCAGCTTGAAAATGTTGGATAAATTTTCGAAAACGGAAGTCGGACAGAGCGAAGAGTTACTCCGTAATTGTATTCCCCCTGTTGATGTTCCCACTCCTATGTAGTTGTTAAATGTCATCAACCTCATAAATGTGTGTGCATTTTAGTTTGATAAGGGTGGGGGGAATTTCCAAAAACAGAAGTGACGAAGTTTGGAAATTTGTAAGAATTGATGCATGGTGTTAAAACAAAAAGCATTAATTCTCTGAAAATTATTCCATTTTTCTAAAATAGTGAAAGCTCTGATATCAGAATTCATGGTTCTCAGGCTGAAAGTTCTTTAAGCATGATGGATAAAATTGTCATCTGAGGGAATAAAAAAGAAAAACGAAAAAAGAAAGAAAAGTAACAAATCAAAATGGTAAGGGAAAACTATCAGCAGGAAAAAAAACAGTGGATGCTGTGCAGTGGCAGAGTCAACAAAAGACAAATATGGTCGTGGAACTTGCCGAGAAAAAGTAGGGTTTGCTCGCAAGAGGAAACCAGGCCTAATTTTCTAGCAAGTACAAAAAGAAAACCAGGAAAAAAAAAACAAACTGTTTGAAGCTATGTCTTTTAAAAACCCCCGGTTTTGTTTGGAATTCAGTAATTTTATAATTGTGAATACAGTGGTGTGATTTAGTTAAATATTTTCATAAATAAATTATAGTGAAAGATTCAGTTTTGTTCATGCTGTGTAATATTCACACTTTCTCACTGCGCAGTCTGATTTTTCACCAAATTAAAAAGTACAGTTTTGTTTTTTTTTTCTTCGTCAGTCTCATGTATGTTAATGAAAATTGTTCATGAGCGCTATGGATAAATGAGAGAATTGTTTATATCACATAACTTGTGATCAATTATCAGGAATACTGATCTTTTGGTTCTTACTCAAAGAATGAATTTTGTCCCGTATGTTCAGGAAGCAGAATCTTTAGGAGTTTTTTTTTTCTCATTTTGACCTACCTTGGTTGGGGAACATCTTCACCCTCAAACTTTTCTTTTTCCAGATAAAAGGAGCGTTGAACCACTTCTAATTTGCAATCGTCTGCTTAATGCCCATGTCCATACATACAGGATCGCACATATGTAAGAGCAGTGGCTCTTTCAGACAGCAACAACAAAAAAGTCAAACTGATTCTACTACTAGTGAAGAGGGAGGGGGGGGCAATCCTGCGCCAAAATGTCACTGCGCAAGCGTTAAGTGATGGAAGCAGCTTTTATCTAACCAACTTTACTAAATCTCACTGTTATCTTATAGTTTTGGTTCCAGTTGTAATTGTTCACAGCAATAACGAAAGTTCGACATTGATAATTACTGGATGAAAAACATTGTGTGAAAAGTTTCATGGTGCAACTGCTGAAACGTGATTTTACAATTTGATTATTAAATGTTACATTAGTTTTCCTTTTACATCGAAGGTACGCTTTCCTTCAGAAAACCTTATGAGTTTGTGATGCACACGCAAACCACGTACGCGTGGTTTGCCAGTTGGTTGGTTTCAGAAATGTATTTTCATCTAAATGCCGTGAATCTCAAAAAATTTGCTGCTAAAAACCAACCTAAGAACAAACAGTAATTACATATTATTTATTCTTCCTAAGTGTATATTCGCAAACATTCAGTAACAATAGCAACAGTTCTTTGACGCTGCAGCATCCTATTTGTGTTACAGCGAAACAAATACATTCAGAAGAAAATCCCTGATATTAATGTGTTACGCTTAAAATATTGCAGGTCATATAAATCGTGGGTAGTATAATTGTTTTCCCATTTATCTCACTGTAGGAACGACAGAAATGCTATTTAACAGTCGTAAGAGAAGCTGTGTAAAATGTCAACAAACCTGAAATATAACATTTTTTCATGGTTCATAAAATAATGGTAATTCAGTATATAAACATAACTTAAAGCACAGCATGGACTTTAAACAATTAAAAATGCTATCACTAGCTGCTCCAAAACCTGAGTTCTGCTCCAAATTACACATTTTCCCGCTCAAAGAATTGCTCCGAAACATACACTGCTGGACAATTGCTAAGGACGGATCATAAACGTCTATACAGCGCATAAAAAAGTAAGTGTGGTTGGATGCCAAGTGAAATAAAATAATGTCAGAATGCCAGGACATTACAAGAAAGACAATTTATTATGCTCTGAAGTCCAGAAGGCTTTGAAACGGGTTCAAGGGACAAACAGGCCATTTTGTGCAGAATACGTAAATGTGAAAAAAATGCAATTACCGTCCGCAGGCGTTCCGGCGTAAGATGTCAATACAGGATATGGCCACCATGGAGGGCGATGCAAGATTCTACATGTCGTGTCATGTTTTGCACAACATTATCAAGCAGCTGTTGGGGTAATTTATCCCATTCCTCTGTCAGTGCACGGATGAGGGTGTCCTTGTTCATTGGAGGGCATTGGCGACCAGCAAGACTCCTCCCCAAAGCATTCCGCACATTTTCAATTGGATTCAGATCTAGAGAACGTGCTGACCATACAAGGAGTTGGATATCCTTGCTCTCAAGACACACCTGGACAGCGACTGTTCGATGACATGTTGTGTTGTCGTCCATGAAAATGAATCTATCACCGACAGCACCGCGGAACATGCAAACATGAGGTAGCAGAACGTCATTAATGTATCGTTAGCCAGTCATAGTCCCAGTTGGAAGCACATAGAGGGAAGTACGGCCATTGATCATGATGCCAGCCCATACCATGACACTACATGTCGGATATCGGTCCCTTCCCTGTATGTTTGCTGGACAAAATGCAGTACCACTATCACGCCAGATCAGTTGTCTTCGACAATCAGACGATAGACTGTATCTACTCTCATCTGAGAAGAGGACAGCAGACCAGTCGTTATCAGTCCAATTGCGATGTTGATGACACCATTGCGAACGGGGGTACAGTGACGTCTGGACAATGGGATGCACACAACAGGACGGCGGGCGTATAGTCCTCCTTCATGCAAACGTCTGGCGACAGTTTTTCGGGAGATCTGCTTGCCAGTAGCAGCCATAAACTGATTTGCTACCTCACTAGCTGTGCTGTGCCGGTGTCTTTTTGTTGATAGCACTATGTACCGATCTGTTGCAGGTGATGTACTGCGAACACGACCTCCCCCGTGACGTTTGCTACACTCTCCATTTGTTTGAAATGATTTCCAAAGCCTTGAAACAACACTGTGGCTGACGTCGAACTCCCTGGCAACATCTGTTATTTTTCGCCCTTCTTCAATCTTTGCCAATAATACGGCCACGCGTAAAATCATGTAGGTGATGTCGGGAAGACATACTGAAAATTGCAAGTTCGTCAATTGATTCTTTCCCTTTCAACTTTGCGTTTGAACAACAACGGTCAATACGCGTCAAATCCTTTATATCTCTTATCAGCGCTATGACGTCACGAACAAGTTCGGCAATCCGAAATTTGCATACGCACAACACGTCTTACTGTATCCCGCATTTATGCTAATTTCCACATTTTCCTGCCTTCCATTTTATGGTTGCTATCGTTGCTATTGTCATCCGTCCTTAGCAATTGTCCGGCAGTGTAATAGGGGCACTAACACCCCTGAGTATCCAAAATGAGATACACAAAGCAGAAACCCTAACAATTCAAACATACAGCAAAACCACAGAAAGCGCAAGGTTATATTCTTCAAAGAATGCCAAACACTACATCCAGAGTCGCAGAATATAGACGTACACGCGTACGTGGATAATTTCCAAATTATTAGCAGATTTTGCAGATAGTTTTGGCTTGTAGATTAAAAAAATAAAAATGTTATTTACAGCAAATAAAACACTTACTCAAGGCTTTAATCAGATTAATATATTTAATTCTGTCGTAACGTGAGAACGTTCAACTATTTTTCACATCTTCCGATAGTGAGTTCTTTTGTTTTTACAGACGTTTCTGGCCTCTTGATTTTATCAAGGCCAATATGTAGGAACTGTAACAAAAGTTCCGTTTACACAGAAATAATTTAAATTTTGCCAGGTTTCTTTTGCAGTTGCCAGTTATAAAATTAAAATCTTTTCCTTTTGTATTTTATAAGTCTACTATTTTTGAATTAAGTTGTTGAAAATGCTATTTATAATTTTTGAAGATTCATTAACGGAACTGCTTTTCTAGATATAAAAACTTTCTTTAATTAGCATCTTGTTTTTATGAGGTTCATAGTTCAATATCTTAAACTTTTGGCTTTAAGGTCCATTTTACACACATTTCTTCGCATTCAGTCGTAATGTACTTTTGTCCTCTCTGGAATCTGTAATGTTCTAGTAATTATTTATTGTTATATTAATTTTTCTCTAAATTATTTTATTCTATTGTTATCGTGATTTGCGGGTTTGCAGCAAGTTTTCTGTTTTAATGGTTGTGTACGCAGACACATTTTATTTTTATACAACTCTGACTACATCCTACTTTTGCAAAACCCTAAAATGTAACCCCAAATTTTTGAAACGAGCAGTTAAAGTGCAAGTAACTACTTGACAAACGTGCCAAAAGGCTGTGATCCAAAATGAAAAACCACAAAGAAAACCCCAACAATACACATCGGGAATCCATTTGCAATGAGAAATGCGTCTCATCTGGGAAGAGAACGTTGGACCACTTTTCCCGTGTCCAGTGAGATGTTCTCGAGCTGAACGTAAGTATTCTCTCCTGTGAGAAGATTAATTGTGGTATGCACACCGCAAGTCTTCTGGCATGTAAAGGCCACTTTCCTGAAGCCTTCTTGTCACTGTTCAAGAAGGGTACTGACCGTCCAGTTGCTGCTGATGTGCTTCTGTTGCATCTTGCAGTTAAGGCAAGAAAGCAGTCATTGAGGACGGAAGTTGACCTTGAACAACCTGGTACAGGTCACCTACGAATCTTTCTGTATTTTGGAACCGTCTTCAGACCCTGTTGACAACCATTCGAGACACACAAAGTCAACTTGCCACCTCTGTTTGAAATTGCCCTGCCTCCAGTCTCCCAATCACCCGCCATCGCATATCATCGCTTAAATGGTGGCTGTGTGACATTTTCCAGACATGTCCTGTACTTGATGTTTGACGACAGTGAAGATCTTTTATACCCTTGTCCCTGCCCATCCTTCACGACTGTTGGCTCCTCGTGTCTATCTGCAACATGTGCTGGAACGTCATACGTGTGATATCATGCAGTCATGCATTAGTTTACATATCTGACACAGTCTGTTATACTCCCTATAATTGTCTCGGGCCATATATTTCATTCCTTTTCTTACTGTGATGAAAAAACTTTTTGTAACTTAACTTTAGTGCATGAATGTAGTTCTTTGGACTTAGTTTTCTTCTTTTCAAGTGTTGAGATGTGTTAAATGAGAGACAAACTAATATCCTAGAAGTACTTCATGACACATTCTGGTACACAACTGTTTCCTGATGTTAAATTTTATGCCCTTCTATTTTAATAGTAAAATATGTGAAAATTGGAGAATAATTGTGGTTGTTAATGTGTCTTCATTAAATATATTTCCTTATAGAATTCATGGAATCATGTGGCAGTTGGATTGTGAATAACAAAGATAAGTGCACTTACCGTGAACCTATGTCTTACATTTTAACAGCAGCAGCATTGAACTATGAAATTTCAGATGATGTCTTAAGGCACATGCTGCCATGCCTGAAAAAGAACAAGTTTCCAGGTCTTCTCTGTGGCTTGATCTTGTTTGGTCTCTAGCTATTCTTAACTGTGTTGAGAAAGAGATGCTCTTAGGTGTTCTGAGAAAAGACTTCTATGAACCAATGCTAGGTAAATATAATTTTTTTGTTTTATGTAATAGTATTGTTGAAATATTGCAACTTGAAGTTTCTGAGTTTGATTACATATGCCACTTGGTATGTATTAGATTGAAATTTATTTTAAGTGTTTTATCCTGGTTATACTTCTGGGTTTTTGTGCCATGGTAGTATGAGGTTTTCCAAATCGAAAGGTGCAAACTCCTTCCCTATGAGAAAGTCTGTTAGTTGAGAAGAAATGTTAATTTTTAACTATCATTAAAGTTTTTATTCCATCATAAAAATTTTTTATATATTGTGTGAAGACAGTTTGTCGTTTGTATTATGTCAACACAATTTTTGTTCTCAGCAATGGATTTTGGAAAGTTCTGTAGGAGGAATGGGCTTTGCATATTTCTTCCAAATCTCCCTACAGTCAATCCATATTCTTTTTAGAAACTCAGTAAATTGTAGATGCTTGACCTTTCATTTCATGCAGTTCAAAATAGGAAAAGGCAAAGGGTGATAAAAGAAAAAAAAATCCTGGTTGTGGCGGGGGGGGGGGGGGGTGCAAGATTGTTAAGTAGCTATACTAGTAAGATTTCACCAGCATTAGTCTTCAGTTATTAAAAAATTAGAGTGCAAACTTTTGTCCTTAGGAAATTTTTTTACTGCCGTACCCAAATTTTCATGCTAATTTTCTTCTAAATTTTTGCACATCTCTAGTTTTCCCATATTGAAAAACTAAAAATCGAAAAACAAAACTAAGAAACACTCTGAAAATAAAAGGTCAGTTTATCAGAAATCAGCATGCTGACAAAGAAAAATAAGACTGCTGGAAGGAGTAGACATCGTGGTGATATGTGGCATCATCCAGAATCACTGTAATGCATGTGGACGGTTTCTGCGGTATGGCTTTTCATTAAAACATCTTTCTTACTGAATAGTAACAAACTGCTGAATTTGAAGTATGTGCATAGAAACAATTTAGCAGCTGACTCAGGGTTCGCCAAGGTGGGCCCAGTTGAAAAAACCCACCAAAAAAACCCACGGGTTTTTTCAAAATTATATTCTGCTTTTGCTTCTACAATATTCTAAATTTAATCAGCACCCAATATAATATAATATTTTATATTATATTGGTGCAATATAATATTTTCTTTTACAATTAATAACACTAAGAATGATGACTAGGTTCTCTTTCTTACCTTCTTCTCGAAGGTGATGGTTTACAGATTTTATTATTTAGCAACACAAAAAAACCTTTCAGATCAGCTGACAAAGCAACTGATCTGAAATAAAATTATACCAGTAATCCTGAAAATAAATGAATGGCTGCATATAAATAGCTTTCTACCTATAAAGAACAACTATAGAATAGACTATTATACTATAGAATAATATATTCATACTATAGAAAAAAAAATAGCATACTTAGCTTATAACTAAACTTTTTAAATGAAATTTGCCTGAGATATTGTTTGTGTGTGGCATGTAAACTGCAATGGATTTTGACTATTTACAAAGATCGCCTAAAAATTAAACAATGATACAGATAAAGTAGTTTTGCTTTGTTTTTTACTAGAACCTCAGACGTGCCAACTCTCCGGATTTAGGCGGGAGACTCTGAATTTTCAGCCATTTCTCCTGCCCTCTGGATAAATGTCAAATTCTCCCGATTTTCGCCGATAATTAGCCGTTACGATGGTCGAAATTCCATCAACCACCGCCTTGGATCGACGCAGAAGAAAAAGATTTCGAGCCGCTTTCGACAAATTGTCCAAGATGGGTCTGGGTTCGAATCGCAGTGGGGCATGGATGTTGCATACTTGCTAACTTTTACGGATTTCTGCTTAATTTTACTGATTTACAGATAAAGTCTTCTTTTACGGATTTTTTAATATTTCGATTGCTAATATATAGGATTGCTAGTTCGGGATCATTAGCAAGAGCCAGCAGTTCGGATCTGGAGTAATTTAAGGTAGAGTCAACAGCTGTTTGCTTCTTCTGTAAAAGGTTACAAGTTTTGTGTCTAGTAAACTCCTGGACCCCAGGGGAGAAGTGTTAAATAATCTCTTCAACCTGTGGGACAATTTTCATAGGGTTATGATTTGGAAAGCTGAATTTGAAACCCATGTTTAACGCTTCAGATTGGCAAGTCGTAAGAGCCTTTGAACTTAAGTTTAAAAAGGAGGACTGTCCTGGTTGCCGCCTAGGCCGGTCTTTCAAAGAACTAAGATTACTAGAGGTTATTTCAGAAACAAGTTATTTCAGTTTCTTGATATGTCCATTTTGCAAATGTTGAAGAGATTTTTCAATAATGGAGTTTACCACGATACAAGAATGATCAAAGTACAGAGGGTGGGCAAAATTTGCAAAATTTGAATATGCCAGGTATGTTTGTCTGTTGAGGAGATCGATGAAACTAAGTTTACGCATAATTTCAGCACAGTCTCTTCTCAGCCAAAGCCAGGACCACAGCATCACAACGTGAAATTGAAGTTGTTTTAATACGAAGAAACTTAGGGATAACCTGCAGTGAACGACAGTTAAGTAAAAATGATAGGTGCTCACCTTCCTTCATTAGCTTTCTCCTACTTAAGAGAAGTCCTTTGCCGCTCCTTCCATTAAAGTCGATTGGATGATAATGATGACACTCAAGATTCTAATTAATTCCATAGGCAACAGTTATATATGTGAGAACCAAAGGTATTTCGTGCTGAGTTGTAGGCAAGAAGATTTTAAAAGCTGTCAAAGCACGGTAACAATTTCTTGAGCCAACGCACACACACCTCACCTTTAAATTATCTTTTTAAAAAACATAGGATCTAAAAAATGTCTTTATTTACAATTTAAAAGATATGGTAGATAAAAGCTCTGGCGAGCACTTTCGCGACTGCTATGGCCGCATCATCAGGCCGATGAGTGAAACCAGATTAGAACGGCACAAGGTTAAATAGTGGCAGATAGGAGCACAAGTAATACACATTATGTAAATGAAACACATAAGCCATTGCCGTTCACTACAAATTGTTAAAAGTTCCATATAATTACACTGCCGGAAAGTGAAAAAAGAACACCAAGAAGGAGGCTTCTGATACCAACGAAATTTATACAGCATAATAACGGAATACAGAGGATAACGTGATCAAAACATTATGGCAAAATACAGCTGTATTTGCTGGTAAACTGAAAAATAACATTTCCATGTAACATGGTTAGTACGAGGTTGAACCGCCATGAACTGCGTCACACTGTGCAATTCTGGCATGAGTCTGTCATACAGATGTTGGATGTAAGTTTGGGGTATTGAGTTCCAAGCATCCTCAACCTGGACGCGTAAATCGGGGATGGTCGTGGCTGGCCGTGGAGACCGGATAAGTCGTTGTCCCATAAAATCCCACACGTGCTCGATGGGGGACAAATCCGGTTAACGTGCAGGCCTTGGAAGTTGTCTCACACCCTGAAGTGCATGTTGCATTGCACGTGCCGTGTGTGGGCATGCGTTATCTTGCTGGAAAACACCACGATGGACCGACCTTACAAATGGCACAACAACGGGCTGAATGATGTTGATGTAGGAGGTGCTGTTTAACGTACCCGGTACAAACACTAGTTGTGTACGGGAGTGATAGCTGATCGCTCCCCACACCAGAAGACCAGGTGTAGGCCCTGTGTGTCGCTGGTGGATGCAAGAAGGGTGGAGACGCTCCCCTGTGCGTCTGCGAACACGCATACGCCCGTCGGAGGCTCCCAAGCAGAATCTGCTTTCATCGCTGAACACAACAGATTGCCATTGCGTTCTCCAGTGCAGACGTTGGCGACACCACTGCAGCTGTTCTTGATGGTGGGCTGGAGTCAGAGGTACACATGCCAGAGGCACACGTGCACGTAGTCCTGCATCCAGTAGACGGTTGCGGATTGTTCGCACAGTCACCTCAGGTGCAACGGCATCTCGGATTTGCGTCGCAGTGGATGTTCTGCTTGACAACACCGCTCTTCTTATGCGTCGACCGGTCCGCTCATCAGTCCGTCTGTGACTCCCGGTTCCACGTCTTCTCGTGTGGGAATGTTCCTCGGACCATCTACGCCACCATCGTACCACCACCGATACTTCCCGTCCAATTCGCTCCGCAATACGACGATACGACCACCCGGCCTCGCGGAGTCCGACTAGACGACCTCACTCAAAGTCTGATAACTGCTGAAATCATACACATCTTCCATGTCCAGGCATTGCAGCTTCTTCAGGGTCTTCGCACGTGTCCGTACGCCGATGACTGATTACATTAACTTCGCCGTACTCCTTAAATACCACCGACGATAATTTGCATATTATGCAGTGCTGTGGCGTAAGCGCTCACCGGTTGGTCCCGAAATTAACATCACACCTACGTAAACTCGACCCCATTAACATATGTAAATTTCATGATCGTCTGCCAATTCCTTCTTCCTCCCGTGAGTACTGCAAAATCAGGTTTCTCCAGGCAGAGGGAAGGTGAGCACTTATCATTTTTACTTAACTGTCGTTCACTGCAAGTTATCCTTAAGTTTCTTCATATTAAAACAACCTCTACTTCACGTCGTGATGCTGTGGTCCTGGCTTTGGCTGAGAAGAGAGACTGTGCTGAAATTATGCGTAAACGTAGTTTCATCGATCTCCTAAACAGACAAACATACCTGGCATATTCAAATTTTGCAAATTTTGCCCACCCTCTGTACTTTGATCATTCTTGTATCGTGGTAAACTCCATTATTGAAAAATCTCTTCAACATTTGCAAAATGGACATATCAAGAAACTGAAATCACTTGTTTCTGAAATAACCTCTAGTAATCTTAGTTCTTTGAAAGACCGGCCTAGGCGGCAACCAGGACAGTCCTCCTTTTTAAACTTAATTTCAAAGGCTCTTACGACTTGCCAATCTGAAGCGTTAAACTTGGGTTTCAAATTCAGCTTTCCAAACCATAACCTTATGAAAATTGTCCCACAGGTTGAAGAGATTATTTAACACTTCTCCCCTGGGGTCCAGGAGTTTACTAGACACAAAACTTGTAACCTTTTACAGAAGAGGCAAACAGCTGTTGACTCTACCTTAAAATACTCCAGATCCGAACTGCTGGCTCTTGCTAATGATCCCGAACTAGCAATCCTTAGTGCCGATAAAACTAATCAGGTTGTAATCCTTGATCACTCTGAATATGTTGCAAAAATGCTTGCTACCATCCAAGATATTCCCCATTCCATCATTAATTCAGATCCAACAGCATATACTATTACAAAACTGTCAAAATTACGTAACTCTGGCCTTTTACCTACTTTTATTTCTCGCAACATGTTGTTACCACCCACAGGATCTAGAGTTCCGGAGGCCTTTGGCAAAGTTAAAACCCATAAACCAGACAACCCTGTTTGACTCCTAATTTCAGGTTATGCTAATCCAACTAGAAACCTGGAAAAATCCTTAGCTGCCTTTTTGAAACCTCTTACTGCTAACTCAAATTACTCTGTTCGAAGTACGTCTGAAGCTATTTCAAAAATTAAGTCATGTCAATTCCCGAAAACTCAATTTATACTTGCGTCGTTAGGTGTTGTGAATCTATTCCTCAATGTATCTCGCTCAGTTGTTTATACTCTTATTGAAAACATCTTGTACACTCAAAACTCTTATACTGCTGCTGGAATTGATACAACCCTACAAGCTTTGAAACTTGTTGGCGACCGGTGTTTCTTCCGATTTCAACAGACTATCTTTAAACAGAATGGGGGGGGGCACCTATAGGTTCCCCTTTGTTCCCCATCCATGCTGAAATCTTGCTTCAAGATTTGGAAAATAATTACGTAAAATCTTGTTCCGTTCAACCATTGTTATATCTTAGATATGTTGATGACATCTTTCTTGTTTGGCCTCATCCTGTCCCTGAATTATTTAATTTGGCTTCGAATTTATCTTCCATCATTCCCAGTATAGGGTTTACTGTTGAATGAGGAGTCTGGATCACTTCCTTATCTTGACTTTTTGGTTTCCCACACTTCTGACCACTCACATTTCGACTTTTCAGTTAATCGAAAACCAACCTCAACTCCGGTTATTATTCCCTTCATTTCATTTACTCCAACCCCTACAAATTTTCAGCACTTAGATTCCTTGTACAAAGGGGTTTTTCACACTCATCAACTTCTGATAGCCGAAATTTAGAACTAAGAAAAATTACTGAGATTGCTGATGTGCATGGATACCCTGCTGGTTGTGTTCAAAGACTTGTTCAGCAATATGAACGGAAAATTTTTACAACACTGACTAGAAATGTACTCACAATGAAGTATGTAGGGAGCATGGACTACCAGAAATTGTGGTCTCTTTATTAAAAAACGCATGTAAAAAATACTCTATTGGGTTCGGTGTTAAAACCCAAAACCTATTTTCAGTAATCAGACATGATAGAGACGTAATTCCAACTACTTCCCGCTTTGGAGTGTATAGCATCCCTCTAGTGGACAGAAATGGACAGTCGGCAGATCTTTGCTATGTGGGCTCGACCTTTCGAAGCCTAGGTATTCGCTGGGCTGAACACAGGTATGCCATCCTTAAGGAATCTGCTGCCTCGACATTGTCAAAAACTGTTATTGAGAAAGACTTAAGACCTGACTGGGACAATGCGAACTTACTATCTACTGCTTCTAATGAACGCTCTATGCTTTTTACCGAGAGTCTATATATCATAAAATTTGGACCAAAATGCTGTAATGAGGACGTGCCTGTGTACATTCCCTCTGCCTGGAGAAACCTGATTTTGCAGTAATCGTGGGAGGAAGAATCTGAATAAATATAAGGAACTTTTAACAATTTGTAGTGAAGGGCAATGACTTATGTGTTTCATTTACATAATGTGTATTACTTGTGCTCCTATCTGTCACTATTTGACCTTGTGCCTGCCGTTCTAATCTGGTTTCACTCATCGGCCTGATGCTATGGCCAATAGTGGTCGCAAAAGTGCTTGCCAGAGCTTTTATCTACCATATCTTTTAAATTGTAAATAAATACTTTTTTTAGATTTTACGTGTTTTAAAAAGATAATTTAAAGGTGTGGTGTGTGTGCTTTGGCTCCAGAAAATGTTACTGTGCTTTGACAGCTTTTAAATCTTCTTGCCGACTTACCTTTATTTGTTTTTAATATACTAGTAAACTAGTTCTTGAATGATTATTAGTGTTATGTTACAATAGTATTGGCTTAACAATATTTTTCTATTCTTCAGTACTATTTTATTTGAAGTATACAGAGATGCATAATTTTTGTATCCTTTCTGGCAACCATGAAGGTGGATTAGGTTAAGGTGGAGTGGCAATTTCAAAATTATCTACATCAAAAGTGGCATGTGGTGAGCCGTGGGTTGGCCACCCGTCTTAAACCTTCATGCTTGCCATTAAAGCATTATAAATACACATGCTTACATTCTGATTTCATTTTGGCTGAAATTCATTTGTCCTTTATTTTGCAGCTGCTCATTATGATTTTAGAGCAACACCCCTCAAGAGAAAGCTTATGAATTTGAAAGCTGTTCTTAAGAATAAACATCCTGAATGTATATTCTCCTGTGATTTGTTTCTGGATTTTGTGGAGGTATGTTTTTTAGGTGTTTTCTATTATTCTATATATTTTATCTATCTCTGCTACTTGCTAAGGAAGTTTTTTGTATGCATTTACACAGTGATTTATAACTGAATTGTACCTATTCAGATTCATCTGCTGAAACAATAAGTAGGTGTGACATCAATGAAACTCAGTAGGAACACTTCCCAGAATTTGTAGAAATTTTTTGGAAAAGTTAAAAAATCAACACTAAGGGAAAGTGTAGTATTACTGATACAGTCGAACCCATGTATAACAAGGTCGCATAATACAAAGTTTGGCGTAAACTAAAGTTTTTATAGATCCCTTGAACTTTGTATTATTCTCCCTTGTTATATATATATATATATATATAGCAAAATCATACAAAGGAAAAAAGCAAAAACCAAGAACAAATTTGAAATTCCAAAGCGCCAGAAACCGCATAGAGGAAAGATAAAATAAAATAACTTAATTTAATTTAAATCTTGTTGACCGAATGAATTGTCTAAATTAAAGCTAATTTTTAGAGGTTTAGGTAATGATGTTGTCAACTATCAATTAAGGAACCTATAAAACACTATTCTGTCCCTTTCCTTTGATTATCAAAACAAGGTTATAATTAAAAAATTTACACACACAAAAAAAAGCATAAAACCCCTAAGAAATTTTTTTTAAATATTTTTAAAAATAAAAGCCAAAAAAAAAAAAAAATAGTATTACTTAAATTTCAAAGGTTTGGGAAGAATGCTGCTAATTAGGTTATATAATACTCTTTGAACTCTTGGGAGCAGAGATAAAATTTCCCTACTCCCAGGAAGATCATTTTAGTATTTTGGTTTGCTCTGAAAACTTGTAGCGGTTTTTTCAGAGCATTAAATCTGCTGTTTGAAGTTTACTCAGGGAAACTTCACTGGGTACATCCCTGGAAGGTTCTAAAGTTGGCCGCTACATGGCGCTGCGATGGGCATGCCCTGCAGTTAGTTTCTTGCACCCCAGAGAAGGAGATGGATTACAACCATGCATTTCTCAGGCATAGTAAGTCGTTTTTATGTTTTGTTTGCTCATTCTTCTAATTTAACTTTTATTTTTTCTTGGAATTAATTATTTTGGGGGCTGTTTTACACTCTTTGAAAGTTGGTTGTTTGCTTTGGCCATGCTTAAAGTTTCCTGCGAAACTTTTGGTAAGCATTTTGTGTCACTTTGTAGGTTTTACAAAAATTCATTTTTAGTGGTTCTGAGCCTTCCTGTGGCCTTAAAATGATTAGTACAATATTTTGTAAATATTTGAACTTTTAACAGCAAAGCATCACCTCACATGTAATCTCATTTTTTAATTGTTTGTAGGTTGTTTTTATTTTATTTTGTTAGGAATTAGTGAATTTTAGTTTATTATAAATGTGCACTAAACTTAATTTTTTAATGTTTTCTTGTGTGTCTAGGGCATATAATTTGCTTCTCTGTGGCTTGCAACCTAGCACTTTGGTATTAAAATTTATTATTATTTTTAAAAGTTTTTTTGCTGTGGGTATTGGACATTTACCTTGCCATTCTGAGACATGCAACTCAGTTATTTGGGTTCACTCTCTGGATTTGCAACTGTAAATTGCTCCTTGAGCACCTTTTGCTTCCATTTTCCTAAGTTTGTTGCTTTGTTTCTACCTTTTTCAAAATTGTAATGTTGCTTTTTTTTTGTTTTAATTTATTTTTGTTTATATTATTTTTTTCTGATGTTTCCTGCTTTTCTTTTTATCTGGCAGGATAAAGGTTTCACTTTTTCTGTGACAAGCTTAAAGATATCCTTTCTGTACCTTTCATTGGTTAGGTTTTTCTTGATATTTTAATACTAATTCCCTGGTTTTGTTTTTTTGGGGTGCTCGGCTGACTTTCTTTTTATTTTAAGTGTGATTATCTTGGTTGTTGTGCGTTCGGGCAATGTGTTTTAGTTTGCTGGGTTTTTTTTTTTTAGAAATCCCGTTTAATTTGACTATTTTATCCCTAAATTTAATCTGTCCTTATAGCAATCTGAAATAGCAGAAACCCACAATTCTCTGGTCTCAGTAGATTAATGAGTGATTTTCTTAATGCTTGCCCTTGACGAAGCCAACAGAGAATCGGTCATTAATATGCTTCCCTGCATTATTCTGTTCGTTAATTTTCCATCGTTTGAAGCTCGCCTGCTTCGGGTGGTTGGAAAGTGGTGATTGTTGTTCTTCTGCTCGTTCCCAGAATTTTTTTCTTTTTTCTCTTTCATTCAAAATTTGCTCATTGGTTTCCCATTTATATCATCAACATCATTGTCAACCATTATCAATCCACTGCTGGACGAAAGTCTCCCCAAGTTTCTTCCACAACAGTCTGTCTTGTGCCAGTCTCCCCCATGTTACTCCCGCATACTTTCGAATTTCATCCACCCATCTCCCATGTGGTCTTCTTCTGGGTCTTTTCCTGTCCCTTGGAATCCAATCTAAAATTTCGGCTATCCATCGATGGTCTGTCCTTCTGGCAGTATGTCTAGCCCACTGCCATTTCAGGGATTTAATTCTGATCATGATGTCTTCCACTCTTGTCATTTTTCGGATCCACGAGTTTCTCTCCTTATCTCTTCTGGTTACACCAAGCATGCACCTCTCCATGCTTTTTTGAGTTGTCTGCAGCCTTTGTATGTCTCTTTTAGTTAAGGTCCATGTCTCTGCACCATACGTAAGCACTAGAAGGATGCATTGATCAAACACTTTTCTTTTAAGACATAATGGCATATTGCTCTTGAAAATTATACTGTTTCTTCCAAATGCTCTCGGCAAGTTTTATATGCCAATTAATTTCTTCATCAATGTGACCCTCACTTGATATCTGCTGTTCAAGATAAACGTACGTGTCTGTTATCTCCAGCTTTTCTCCATCAATCGATAAATCTTCATTTCTTGTAAAAGCATTGAACATCACTTTTGTCTTCTGAAAGTTCATTTTCAATCCCACTTCTTTACTCTTGTCAGCAAGTTCCTGGATCCTACTCTGCAGCTCTGATAGGGTAGTTGCAAAAAATGACTATGTCATCAGCAAAACGAAGGTGGGTTAGATAATCTCCATTAATCTTTATCGCTTCGTTTTCCCAGTTCGGTGATTGAAAGACATTTTCCAATGTGGCATTAAAGAGCTTGGGAGATACGGTGTCACCTTGTCACACTCCCTTTCCAATTTTTATGTGTGTTGTATTTTCAAACAGCCGAATCTTTGCACTTGCATTTTCATAGATGTTATTAATAATATTAATGTATGCATCTTCAATACCACAGGATTTCAGAGCCATTGTAACTCCTGATGGTTTCACCGAATCAAAGGCCTTTTCATAATCGATAAAAGCCATGCACAATGGAAGTTCATATTCCTTCGCTCCTTCAATTAGTTCTCTCAGTACGTGGATATGATCTATTGTGCTGTAGCCACTCCTGAATCCAGCTTGTTCTCTCGGTTGAGCCATGTCCAGTGTTACCTTCAAGCGGTGTGAAAGAACTTTTGTGAAGATTTTATAAATCACTGATAGGAGGCTGATAGGTCTGTAGTTCCTGAGATCCTCAATGTCACCTTTTTTATGTAGCAGGATCATTGTAGCGTTGTTCCAATCCTCAGGAATCTTCCCTTCATTAAGGCATCGAGTGAAAATTTGGGTGCCGCCCCAGTGGCGCAGTGGTCTAAGGCGTTGGCCTCTGATCATTCGTCCGAAAGGGGTCTGGGTTCGAATCCCGGTGAGGCATGGATGTTGTGTTTGTCTTACGGCACTGGATCTCTCCCTTCCCTGGAACTAGTGACCATAAATTAGGGACGGGCGACTGCTTATAGCCCATTGAGTTGCTCATGGTGGTCGTTAAAAATCCAATAAAAAAAAAATTGGGTGAGTACTGTTTCGATTTCTCCGCTTGCTTCTTGTATGATGTCTACAGTAATTCCATCTTCTCCTGGAGCTTTCCCCCGCTTCATGTTCTTGATTGCATGTGCAACTTCTGCTGGGAGGACTGGAAGAACTCTGGTACCTTTCATGATGTCTGGAGTACATGTATCATCCCTTTCATATAATTTGGAGTAGAAATCTTTGACTCTTGTCAAAATTTCGCCTCCATTTCTTGTTACAGAACCATCTTCTTTTCTCAGTGCCATAATCTGTTTTCTTCCCTTACTGAGATGTCCCTTTGCTATCTTTAGGCTTTGGTTGTTTTCAATTGCTTTCCTCACTAGTTCACAGTTGAATTTCCTCATAAAATTCTTCAATTTCTTCTTCAGGATGACTTGTGGTGGGTGCATAAGTTTGAATAATATGATCCTTGTATCTTCTCGAGAGTTGGATAACGAGTCGTGCAGCTCTGTCAGAGGAACTTTCAACTTCTACAACTTTATCCTTCAGTTTCTTGTTTATTATAAATCCAACACCACTAGTTCTGCCAGTATCTGTCCCACGATAGTAGAAGGGATGCCCACTTTTCAGTTCAATGAGATCTCCTTTTCTCCTTACCGATAGCAGCGCCCCCTAGTGGCCAAATGCGGAAGTTAGCCATTGCAAATCGAAAACGAAAAGAGATGGAGCAAACTTTCCAAATACAAAGTTGTAGAGCATCAATTAATTAGTACAAAACTACATTTGTTTCACACAGATAAGATAAATTGTTGCCTGAATACTCTACAATGTCCAAACGATGTACGGCGATTTGAATCTGCATATTCACATTTCACAAATGTAGTCGTATGCAAATGCAGATTGTGACATTGTACCATACCTACGATAAAAAAACCAGTAGCCGCCCCGGTGGCGCAGTGGTCTAAGGCGCTGGCCTCTGATCATTCGTCCGTAAGGGGTCCGGGTTCGAATCCCGGTGAGGCATGGATGTTGTGTTTGTCTTACGGCACTGGCTCTCTCCCTTCCCTGGAACCAGTGACCCTAAATTAGGGACGGGCGACTGCTTATAGCCCATTGCGTTGCTCATGGTGGTCGTTAAACCTCCAATAAAAAAAAAAAAAAAAAACAGTAGCACGATGTATCCTGATAAGAAGTTTAGGTCTACGTACGCTGTGTGAGAATGGCAAGCTTCACTCACTCCCAATATTACGAGATGGTACTTATTTATGGCAAATGACAACGAAAGGCGGCGCTAGCTGCACCGGAATATGCCATTCGTTTTCCAGCTGGGCCACATCCAAGTGCTGTTACCATCACAAGTGTAGTGAGACGGAATACAAATGTGTATCGTGGGCAATGGCGAACTCTTCGAACATACTCGACATTAACTTTTTATCACTGTGCACCAGTTTGCCTTTTTTGATTTTGTTTTGTCTGACGTCATCAAACTGTATTGACATAAGTACGCATTTATGCAATAAATTGTGTGTATTTGCTCATACCTATGCCTGTTCTCTTCAAACGTTCACACAAAAGGTCACGTGCCGTTTTGTACTAATTAATTGAAGCTCTACAGCTTTGTAATTGGACATTTTGCTCTATCTCTTTTCGTTTTATATTTGCAATGGCTAACTTCCGCATTTCACTACTAGGGGCACTGCTATCGGTTGCATTCGATCGGGCGTAGTCGCTTTACTATACCGTTATCTCACTTGCATAACTGTACCTCTCTCCATTTGAAAGTTATTTCAGGCTAAAGGGACTTTATGCACCTTGTATATATATATATACACCATCTACTAACAAGTAATTGGACACCCTTGTAATCGACGATATCTGCGGTCCTGACACACGTCACGGCCGCCGCCATTAAATATCGTGTGGGGAAACAACAACGCAACCAGTCGCATGCAAGATGCCACGCAGTTCGGAGCTCTCTGATTTCGAGAAAGGTGTAATCGTCGGGTATCACAGAAATGGCCGATCCATACGTGACATATCCAGCGAGTTGAAGTACCCAAAATCGACAGTGGCCTATGTGATTGGCAAGTGGAAGATGAGAGGTGACTGTCAGAATGTACCCGACCCGGCAGACCCACAAAACTGGGAGTTAGAGACCGACGGGTTCTGGCCAGAGAAATTCGGAAGAACCGCACCAAATCGATGGGCCACATCCGCGAGGAGTTTCAACAGGCATCCGGGAGTGTTCTTTTGATGAATACCATCCGTAAGGAAGCCCATCTGCTCGGTTATCATGGACGTGCTGCCACCCACAAGCCTTTCATCACAAAGTCCAATAGCGCTGCTCGGCTAATGTGGTGCAAAGAACGTCGACAGTGGACCGTTGAACAGTGGAAACAGGTTCTCTGGAGCGACGAATCAAGGTTCACCCTCTACCGTTCAGATGGCAGGGTCTGGGTTTGGCGTCTGCCTGGAGAACACCTCCTGTCGGAATGTATTGTGCCAACTGTGAAGTTCGGCAGCGGTGGAATTATGCTATGGGGGTGTTTCTCCTGGTATGGCACAGGACCCTTGGTCGCAATTCCTGGTAGGCTCAATGCCGAGACCTACTGCCCCATTTTGGATGACTATGCGCTTCCTACGTTGTGGCAGTTTTACTGGGTGGACCCATGTTACTTTCAGGATGACAATGCCACCTGTCATGTTGCAAGGTCCACCATAGCTTGGTATAGTGACAATGGGGTTAATGAATTGGACTGGCCTGCGCAGAGCCCGGACCTTAACCCTATCGAGCACCTCCGGGACGAGTTGGAGCGTCGACTTAAGAAGTGCCCCCACCGTCCGAAATTGGTGAAGGAACTCACCTGTCTTCTCCAAGCCGAGTGGAAGAAAATACCACTAGCCATCGTACAACGCTTGGTTGAGAGTATGTCCCAGAGGGTCACAGCTGTAATCACCGCTCGTGGAGGCTCTACCAACTATTGAAGGTGAATAAACTTCGTTTTTCTTTGCTATCACATGTGTCCAATTACTTGTTGGTAGATAATAGTGTATCATCATCATCATCATTGTCAACCATTATCAATCCACTGCTGGACGAAGGTCTCCCCAAGTTTCCTCCACAACGGTCTGTCTTGTGCCAGTCTCCTCCATGTCACTCCCGCATACTTTCGAATTTCATCCACCCATCTTCCATGTGGTCTTCTTCTGGGTCTTTTCCTGTCCCTTGGAATCCAATCTAAAATTTCGGCTGTCCATCGATGGTCTGTTCTTCTGGCAGTATGTCCAGCCCATTGCCATTTCAGGGATTTTACTCTGATCATGATGTCTTCCACTCTTGTCATTTTTCGGATCCACGTGTTCCTCTTCTTATCTCTCCTGGTTACACCAAGCATGCACCTCTCCATGCTTCTTTGAGTTGTCTGCAGCCTTTGTATGTCTCTTTTAGCTAAGGTCCACGTCTCTGCACCATACGTAAGCACTGGAAGGATGCATTGATCAAACACTTTTCTTTTAAGACATACTGGCATATTGCTCTTGAAAATTATGCTGCTTCTTCCAAAAGCTCTCCAGGCAAGTTTTGTACGCCGATTAATTTCTTCACCAATGTGACCCTCACTTGATATCTGCTGTCCAAGATAAACGTACGTGTCTGTTATCTCCAGCTTTTCTCCATCAATCGATAAATCTTCATTTCTTGTAAAAGCATTGTACATCACTTTTGTCTTCTGAAAGTTCATTTTTAATCCCACTTCTTTACTCTTGTCAGCAAGTTCCTGGATCATACTCTGTAGCTCTGATGGGGTAGTTGCAAAAATGACTATGTCATCAGCAAAACGAAGGTGGGTTAGATAATCTCCATTAATCTTTATCCCTTTGTTTTCCCAGTTCAGTGATTGAAAGACATTTTCCAATGTCGCATTAAAGAGCTTCGGAGATATGGTGTCACCTTGTCTCACTCCTTTTCCAATTTTTATGCGTGTTGTATTTTCAAACAGCCGAATCTTTGCACTTGCATTTTCATAGATGTTATTAATAATATTAATGTATGCATCTTCAATACCGCAGGATTTCAGAGCCATTGCAACTGCTGATGGTTTCACCGAATCAAAGGCTTTTTCATAATCGATAAAAGCCATGCACAATGGAAGCTCATATTCCTCGCTCTTTCAATTAGTTCTCTCAGTACGTGGATATGATCTATTGTGCTGTAGCCACTCCTGAATCCAGCTTGTTCTCTCGGTTGAGCCATGTCCAGTGTCACCTTCAAGCGGTGTGAAAGAACTTTAGTGAAGATTTTATAAACCACTGATAGGAGGCTGATAGGTCTGTAGTTCCTGAGATCCTCAATGTCACCTTTTTTATGTAGCAAGATCATTGTAGCGTTGTTCCAATCCTCAGGAATTTTCCCTTCATTAAGGCATCGAGTGAAAATTTGGGCGAGTACTGTTTCGATTTCTCCACTTGCTTCTTGTATGATGTCTACAGTAATTCCATCTTCTCCTGGAGCTTTTCCCCGCTTCATGTTCTTGATTGCATGTGCAACTTCTGCTGGAAGGACTGGAAGAACTCTGGTACTGGTACCTTTCATGATGTCTGGGGTACATGTATCATCCCTTTCATATAATTTGGAGTAGAAATCTTTCACTCTTGTCAAAATTTCGCCTCTATTTCTTGTTACAGAACCATCTTCTTTTCTCAGTGCCATAATCTGTTTTCTTCCCTTACTGAGATGTCCCTTTGCTATCTTTAGGCTTTGGTTGTTTTCAATTGCTTTCCTTACTAGTTCACAGTTGAATTTCCTTACGTCTTCAGTGATACTTTTTCGTACTGTCTTGCATAGCTCTATATATTCCACTTTGGAAGTCACATCTTCTTTAGTTGTCCTCATCACTCTTCTTTTTTGCATCAACATTTTGGTTTTTCCTGATAATTTGTTCACATGCAATTTGTTCTTAGACCCAGCTAATTTTGTTGCTGTTTCCATAAGAGCTTTGGTTACTTTTCTGTTAACTTCAGAAATATCCACTTCTTCCGATGTTAGGCCTTCTAAAGCAGAGAATCTGTTCTTCAGTTCCAATTTGAAGGTATTATGGTGTTTTTTAAGGTTGGTTATGTCAATACATTTTGTTTGTCTTATGAGCTTGCTACGTTCGAGTTTAGTGTTGAGGTGCATCTTACATCTCACCAATCTATGGTCACTGCCTGTGTTGAACTTGTTTAGCACACTGCAGTCTTCTATGACGAATTTTTTGTTACACATAATAAAATCAATTTCACTTGTCGTCCCATTTGGATGTCTCCATGTCCATTTCCTGTGTGGCTTTTTCTTGAAAAAGGAGTTCAAGATGAAAAACCCTTCTGCCTCTGCAAACTCTACGAGAGTATTTCCACGCTGGTTTCTGTTGCCGTGACCGAATTTACCTACTGAAGTTTCATTCTGTTGCCGTTGCCCTATTTTTGCATTGAAATCTCCCATAATTATCTTCAAGTGCTGCTTACCTTTATTATTTAGATGACGAATTTCCTCATAAAATTCTTCAATTTCTTCTTCAGCATGACTTGTGGTGGGTGCATAAGTTTGAATAATCTGAGCCTGGTATCTTCTCGAGAGTTGGATAACAAGTCGTGCAGCTCTGTCAGAGGAACTTTCAACTTCTACAACTTTATCCTTCAGTTTCTTGTTTATTATAAATCCAACACCACTAGTTCTGCCAGTATCTGTCCCACGGTAGTAGAAGAGATGTCCACTTTTCAGTTCAATGAGATCTTCTCCTTTTCTCCTTACCTCACTTAGCCCGACGATGTCCCACTTGATCCTTTGTAGTTCCTCTTCCAATTCAAGAAGCCTTGAATCAGAAGATAGGGAGCGTCCGTTGTACGTAGCCAAGGTCAGCATCAGATGGCAGCCTAGTCCGGTCCTCCGGGGATTCTTAGCACCCTCTGCCTTCATGTCGCACTGGCCGCTGCCTTGGCCAGGTACATTCCAGCTGCCGGAGACTGAGGGCCAAGGTTTAAGTTGTGGAGTCATTTTTTAGGGGTTTGGCCATAACTCACCACGCTGGCCAAGCGGGTTGGTGAGTGTGGGATAGCATTTCCTCTAATCCCGATGGTATAGTTATACCGCTATTGGCGGTCGTCAGAGCCCCTTTAGTGGGAACAGGATGTACCACGAGAAGGCGGGGTTGACATTTGTCAAGGAGAGGCTGTGATGTTACGCATCACCTGACCTTACATCCTAGATAATAGTGTGTATATATATATATATATATTCTATTAAGAAGAGACCGAAGCGCAAAAAAAAAAAAAAAAAAAAAAAATTTTGACTCATACCAAGTACAACATAGAAAAAGTTATGTATCTACCAGTGTGAGTAAAAAGAGAAAAATAAAAAAATAAAATAAAACAACTGAATGTAGAAAGTGTCGAGAATACTGAGCCTTGGCTTTATCAAGGACCAGCATTTGTTTTCAGCTTTGCTCTTCAGTATATATATATATATATATATATATACATACACACACACACACTGAAGTTCCAGAAAAACTGGTACACCAGTCGAATACTTGGTAGGTCCTCCACGGGAGCACAGGATTGCAGAAATGATGGGGCATGGGCTCCACTAGCTTCTGAAAATATGCTGTCGGCAATGCACACCATACTTCCTACAGAGCGTTCCACAATTCGGGTGTATTCCGAGTTCTCGGATTCCTCTGTTCAATAGCGCGTGCATGGCATCCCAAAGGTGTTCTATCATGTTCAGATCTGGGGATTTTGGTGGGAATGGCAACACCCGAAACTCAGATGAATGCTCCTCTAACCATAATGTGGCACCCCGACACTTGTGTGGAGGTGCATTGTCCTGTTGGAACAGGCCCAACCCATCAGCATGAATGCAGGGGACATGAACGGGTGTACCTCATCAGAAAAGATGCGCACATAGCGTTGGCCGGTCACAGACATTTGTAGACGTACCAGGGGTCCCCATTGAAGTCCAGCTAAACAGACCCCATACCATTACGGACCCCCCACCAGCCGATACAGTTCCCTGTTGACAGGCGGGATCCATGGCTTTCATGGGGTTTGCGCCACACACAAATCCTCCCATCTGCCCGATACAGTTGGAAACGCGACTCGTCAGACCAGGCTACTTGTTTTCAGTCATCAAGTGTCCAGTGGTGGTGTTGCCGTGCCCAAGCGAGGCGCATAGCTCTGTGTCGTGCACCCATCAAGGGGACTCCAGTTGGGCGTCGGCTCCCAAAGCCCATATCGTACAGGGTACGTTGCACAGTCCAGACGCTGATGCTTGTTAAGTCTCCAGCATTGAATTCCGATGATACCTGCGAGAGTGTTGCACGCCTATCACATGAAACGATTCTTGACAGCTGACAATGGTCACGTTCACCCAATGTCTTTTTACGGCCACTCTGGTATCGTAAGTTGGAGGTTTTGCCAGAATTCTTGTAGTCACGGTACACCCTTGCAATGGTCGTCCGTGAAAATCCGAACTTCGTTTCTACCTCCAAAATAGTGTGGCCCATCTCACGAGCGCCAACTATGACACCGCTTTGAAAATTGCTTAAATCGTTATTACTTGTCATTCTCATGGCGAAAACAGCTCTGACAGCTGACAAGGATGTCTATCGCTTTATATACGCACTGGCGGATGCAACCGATACGCGCATAGGTGACATTGCTATGTATTTTGCTTAAGCTCGTCTGTACTTGTTTTTCTGGCACTTCAGTGTATATACAGAGTTTGTACACTTCCTGGAAAACTGGAATTAAATTTTTATTATCCAGGGCCCTGGAAAACTCCTGGAAAAAATGCAATCTTTAATGACTCCTGGAAAACTGGTGGATTTATTGTGCTGTATTTCTTTGTATACTGAACTAGTTTGGTTAAAAGATTTGGCAGCTAGTGTTGCATCAGAAATGTTAGCTTTTCTCTAGCTGTGAACTGGAGTGAGAGAGTGTGTGTGTGTGGGGGGGGGAGGGGGTGCAGAAACTTCCTTAACTAAATGGGTGCACAGGGCCAAGATGATGGTTAAATAATAATGAGCATCCCCTGCACTCTACTGGGATAAAAATATGATTTTCTATCTTCGCGGAATTTAGACAAAACTAGCTGAAAATTTAATGCACTTAATAAATTGCTAAAAGGAACGAACCTACCAAATTTCGTGTGAATCGGATAAAAATTGTGCAAACTAGCCACTAAAAATTTTAATCACGTTTGCAATTGCGGGCAAAGGCAGTACACCGTAAAAATTTTTTATGCACAATTCAAAAAGTTTTCATTTGATTGTAGTGAAATTTCCAGGGTAACCTTATTATGACCCAGTTATGACATCTGAAAAATTCAGATGTTTTTATTGAAAATTTGGAAAATTAATTTTTCTGCACTTTTTAAGCATGTCTTTTGCAAAAAGATTTTGCTTATGTTATCCATCCGTCTATGGACACCATATCTCTGCAACAATGGTCCGATTTGAAAAATTCTTTTTGCATTGGGTATCTTGAAATATGCAAATGTGATGATCCTTCGTTTCGTTTTTTTCCCACAATGCTCAATTTTGCCGTTAGAGGGCGTAAATGCAGATGATATCGGATTCAAAGTACATTTTATTCCATATATTTGCTTTTAAATGCCCGATTGAAAAAATTCTTTTACCTTTCGATGCCATTTTTATCGAAGACTATTTTAGGTATAATCATGTTTTCAAGTTACGCATAGAATTTCCGCTAGGGGCGTAAAAGTAAACTGTGTTTCCCCCGATATCTTTGCTTCTGAAACTCTGATTTGAAAAATTCTTTCTCCAATGGATACAGCTCCTGATGGGAAATCTTTTGCATATAATTCGTAATTTTTGGCAAAAAACAGTTTGGCCACCAGGGGATGAAAGCTTTAATTTCTGCTTGTGTTGCATTTGCAGCAAAATCTGAGCTTCTAAAATCTCGATTGAAAAAATTCATTCGTGGACTGATACCACTCACGTCGATAAACCTTTTCTGAATATTTTCTTCTTAAAATAATGCATGGCTTCTCCGCCAGGGGGCATAGATTTATATCTTATTTTTGTCAATATCTCTGCTTCTAAGAGACCGATTTAAAAAAATTCTTTCTTTGTTGGAGAGCATTTCCGCTGTGAAATACTTCTCATATAATTAAAAAAAAAAAAAAATTTAACGCAGAAGTCTGCCACCAGAGGGCGTAAGTTCATATTTCTGTTTAGAGCAATATCTGTGGGACCAAAAGCACGATTGAAAAACTTCTTTCTTCGGTCAGATACTACTAACTAATAAAACTCTGCGTGCTTATTTTCTTCCCAAAATAATGCCAAATTTTGCCGCTAAGGGGCACAAATGCTTAATCTGTTTTTCTCAATATCTCTGCATCTACATGTGCGATTTAAAAATTCTTTCAATACCAGATGTCATTTACGATGTAGAACACTTTAGGGAGTGGAGGAGAAAAGAATTCTGTGTGTCATTAAAGAAGTTGCCTTGTGATTCTTCTAGGGGCTGCTTGCCATGTTTAATGCTAATACTAAATATGCTTATATTTAAGAATATTTCAAGTTCCTTCGCTTTTTGATCGAAATTTTATTGTTTAACATAAGATACTTTTCAAATTACTGTGATTATTCTAACCTAGCAAAGTATTCTGTCAAAAGATTTGGCATTTAGTCGAATACTAAAGAAAACTGACTACACAGTCTCTTGTTTGTAACCAAGTGATGGTGAGGATTAACAAGCATCCCCCTCCCCTTCCAGTTTGTTCCAATTGTATTAAAAGCACACCTACTACCTCAAATGGTTTTTTGCTGAATCACTGAGAGAATTCTTCTGTCCACCCTACCGTACGATTGACTGTAGTAATCCAAAAAGAGCAGCACCTTTAGGCATTTTAAAACCTTGTATTCAGAGTTGAAGAAATATTCTTCTCATAGTACGTGGTAAATACGTCATGATAATTAACACAGCAATCGGACATCGCCGAATTGACTGTAATTACTGTTTCACGCATGAATTAGGGGTGACAGATAGTTTTCTTGAAATTCCGTGAAGATTGAAAATCATATTTTCACATGTGAAACAGTAATTACAGTTAATTCAGCGATGTCCGATTGCTGTGTTTATTATCATAAAACCTTGTATCCTGATGTCGCTCAAGGGAGTTTCACCAAAGGACAGCACCTTCATACCTGCTATCACCCCTAATTGAGGGAGAGTTCAATTCCTACGACTTCCAAGTTCGTATGGACTGAGAATAAATATAGAAGGAAAAGGAACACTAACCATTTGAAAACACAACTGCTATTGAAAAATGAAAAGCATTGTAATTACCAAGTCAAACATTTTCATGTATTAAATTACCTGAAATTTTTAACCAGTAGCCATTTTTCAAAAGTGAAATATAAAAAAGAAACAATAAATTCAGGTAGATAATGTAAAGTACATGTTGCAAAAATATGCATTTAAATGTTTTTCCTCATACTAAGTAGGCATACAGAAACATAAATATTTCACTGTCCGCCATCCAATGAAGGCATATGGCATATTGTAAATAGGAAGTTCAGAATATTTTCATACATCTAATATCTTTTTTTTTTTTTTTTGGTTGTTGTTCCTGGTTCCCAAAGGGTTGGCATTCTAGTCTTTTGGTTCTTGATTCTATCTAGTTTCTTGAATTCCAGAGTATGGAACATCCTGCCTTTTAGGTTTATATCAAAGTGGATAAAAAAACAAAACAAAAAACATGACTAATCTTGTGAAGCTTAGTGATGCACAGTTTCATTAACGTTTACATGATTCACGCTCTGTGAATGCTTTGGGGTCTTTTACTTTAGCTCGGTGCCTGCATTCTGATATATAGGCACTGTAAAAAAATATTGTGTTACAGGGAAGAAATTTGTCAGTGTCATTGCATGTATTTTGTTTTGTTCGTTTCAGAAATGCAAGGAAGCATGTTTAAGGTTTTAATGAATCAGAATGTCCCATCTCTACTAATATGTATATATCTTTTCTGTTTTCAGTCGATGTATTCTAAATGTGTAGTGCTGCCCCAGTGGCCAAATGGTGTGATGCACTTCCTGTGACCGTTCATGCAAAGTGGGCTTGGTTTTGAGTCCCATCTGAGGTATGGGTGGTGTATTTGTCTGATGGCACTGGCTCTCTCCCTTCTCTACAACAAGTGGCCCTAAATTAGAGATGCACGACTGCTTATAGCACCCAAAGTTGCATGTGGTGGTCAATAAATCCTGAAACACGAAAAAAAAAGAAAAAAGAAATAAGTATTAAACTTCACCGCAATTTACAATATAGGCAACAAAGCACTGTGATTCTAGTGAAAGTTTGGGCTCCTGGAATTATATATATATAAAAGCATATAAATAGTTTTTTCCTTTAGTATGTGCCCACAACACCCCACCACCGCGCATAGCAGCTGGAGCAAGAGTGAAGTATCATACACTATAAATATCGCCACAACACCCCGCCCCCCACACACATGCACACAGTAACAGGTAGACCCAACATCACATCGGAGCCCACACATGTAATTGTTCCCCGAGAAAATATTAGTGAAAAGAAAAAAAAAAAATACACAAATACAAGAAAGTTTTCTTGTTCTTTTCACTAGTATTTTCTCGGAGAACATTGACATGTGTGGGCACTGATGTGATGTTGGGTCTACCTGTTACTGTGTGTGGGAAGGGTGTTGTGGTGATATTTATAGTGTATATACACACACACACACACACACACACACACACACACAGGCCTGCCAAGTTTTACGATGTACCTGTGAAATTTACGGAAATGCCAACCACTTGTTTTACAGTTTTATGGGCAAAATGTTAATTTTACGGATTTAGTGATTCTTCCAGATTTTTTTTTCTGATGATTTTGGAACCACTATTAGAACTTCTTTTGTTTAACTTAATCCATTTAAAAAAAAAGTGCCAATGTAAGTTACAAATAAACCTTTCAGTTACATCTGTTTTGTGGGAAACATTTGTCCGTAGTTTTCCCACATGTTTTAGGGTATCTTTTTGCGTCATTTCAAACGCTCATACAGCTTGCGCCACGCAGAAACTGAACTGCCCCAGGCCGCCCCGGTGGTGCAGTGGTCTAAGCGCTGGCTTATTATCATTCGTCCTCATGGGTCCAGGGTTGAATCCTGGTGAGGCAAGGATGTTGTGTTTGTCTGACAGCACTGGCTCCTTCCGTTCCCTGGAGCCAGTTGCCCTAAATTAGGGACGGGTGACTGCTTATAGCCGATTGAGTTGTTCACGGTGGTCGTTAAACCACAAAAAACAAAACAAGACAAAAAAAAAACTGCCCCGGTTTTTTGTCTTATTTTTTATCTCTTGTGATATTTTCCCCCTTCCCCTTTTCAGATGCATTGTTCATCTCGCAAGTAGCAACTTCTCAAGTAGGCCAGCGTGGGGTGATGGCTTTGGTGTACCTGTCTTTATTACTCCCAGTTTCAAAATGCTATCTCAGAACATAGTCATCGTAAAAAAAAAAAAAGAATTCAAATGGATTTTAAGTCTGCAGATTTTTCGAGCTCAAATCAATACCCAACATGACTAAATTAAACAAAGCTGAGAGTTTTGTGAAATTAAAAAGGCATTTGGGGCATGGTTTTGTAACTTTTTCTCTGGCAATAAATTTGACCTAACAAAAGAATGCTGTATAACAAGAAGTTAAAAAAAAAAAAAAAAAAAGTGTCTGATGTTCAATACACTCTGTGTTTCTCCAACAGTGATTTATTTTGCTGGTCTGTTAGTACGTTTTCTGCGCTTTCCAACTGTAGGTTGAGGAAGTGTAATATGTTCTAGCTTTTTCCAGTCAGTACGATAACTTGTATACCGTCTTGGCTGGATTTGACAAAATTAGTATGTTGGCGTCCATACTACTATAATTTTCATTGCATTATCCACATTGGCGTATAATTCACAGACCGCGAAATTCATATAAAATTATTTTTTTCCTTCGTATAATCCGCACCACCGTATAATCCACAGACTGTGACATTCAGGGGAAAAAATCGCTGTATAATTAGCACAGCATGGATGTTGAACCAGAAGTGGAATTTCGGATAGAAAAGTTGGTCGAAATTGAAAAGTTGGTCAGGAGTCCAAAGAAGTAAGAGAAGAAAAAAAAAAAAAAGAAAACAATTTTATTAAACGAAGAAATTCATTTTTAAAGGTAAATTTTTCATATTTGTATCTCTGGACAGATAAAGGGCGTGGCATCCATAGATCAAGCCGACGCAGCTCCAGAATATTGCATGACACCTTGCCAATTCCGCATGTTACTGCGCGATTGTTTTCTGACCTTCTCAAAACTAGCGCTCAGTGACACGATCATATCCTCAATTGTGTCCACCACTTTAAGTTTAAATTCGACAGTGTAACTGAAACGTTTCCTTTTCAAAGACATGAATAGCAATGAAGGCAAATAGCAGCAATGGCGTTGGTCAGAACGGCGAAAGATGAACTAAACACAAGACATCGCACACGAGATCTGAAAGGAGGAATGCTTAAATTTGTACAAGCGCAGTGCATACGTTCATTGGCTGATTGTCAAAAACAGAGACGGCACAACTGTCAGAGTTGTCCTTCTCAACAATTCAAAGTTACCCCCACTGTCTCGCTCCACAACTTGCCCGATATTTCATTACATTCCTCCCCCTCCTCTCCGCTCTGTACAAACTCCTGAACTGAGGAAAAAATTTCTGAGGGAGTATCAGCACTCGTGGGGACAGTGTGCACATGCGCGAGATTTGTTCGTCAGAATAACTTCGGTGGAAATTGACTGAATTGGATGGAATTCTTTATTATAAAATGCTGCATGTGTGGTAGCTTTTTATTTTAGAAATTAATAAGCAAAAAAATATTTTTCTATAGTTAAGTAGAACCATGTAAAATATACAGCTTATCAATTATACTAAGAGATTCATAAAGAAAACAAAATATCAGAGAGGAGTTTAATCTTACAGAGATTTAAGATCTAGGGAGGGAGTAGACTTTTTTTTTTTTTTTACTTTATTTGTATAACAACTTTGAAAAAAAAATACTCTGTTGGTTTTGTAATTTCTATTCTATCAAACCAAATTGCATGGTATTTAGAGACTCATTTTCTAAAACAAAATACATATATTCTAAATTTTGTCGTGCTAGGCTATTTCTTGCATAGATTTAATATTGGAATTAAAACCCCAGTTCCAACATTTTGTGTCGTGGCTGTGTCACAAAGGGAGAGGATGAGATGGGGAGGAAATTGCTGATGAAGTGGTTGTTTTGTCCAAGTGAAATACATTGTTTTAGTGCAGGAGAGAGGGGTTGTGGTCTAGAGGGTGATGGGCCCAGATTGTTTTTGTAAGGGAATAACTAGAGAAGCTTTATTTGGTAAGATGTGTGTGTGTGTGGTGAGGGGGAGAGCAGGAAGGAAAGACAGAAACTTTTCTCATTGCTGCAAGGCATCGGCTTGTGAGGAATGATGGGGGGGGGACCCTAAAGGATAACATTCGTAACTAAAACATGAACCTTTGTTTTTAGATCAGAGAGCCTTTCAGTTGATTTTATTGTAACCAAGTGCTTACCTAGCTTGATCGGATAACTTTGTAATCAGTATTTTCCCCCTGTGAACTGCAACTCTTTAAACTGTTACTGTATTAATATAACTTTTTTTTCAAGTGTTAATAAATTTAATATTAGTAATCTTTATGGGATATAACAGAGAAAAAGCGGTACTATCAATATACCATGATGTGTGTTGTGCGAAATCTTCAAAATGTGGAAAATATGCATTACATGTCGATGTAATTTCAACATTTTGCATCGTGGAAGGAGTTATATATTACATTACAAATCATATTTCCAGTGCCAAGCAGAAATAAAATGTTGACTGCATGGGAAAAATACAAAATTAACATCCTTAGTTAAAAGTTTTAATGAACTGGATGCGATTCGTGCAGAATGTGTGTTCCCTTCATTTCTAGTTGAATATAATTTACCAATTAGTGTCCCTCAGACACTCTTATTTATTTCATTTTTTTTTTAATTTTGACTGTCTCATTGTCGGTTACTCCTAAAGATAAACCTAGCATGAAAAGGGTTCATTTTTGAAAACATTTTATTATGTTCCATGATGATGTGGGGTACAACCATATTGGATTTGGGGGTCAGGTTGGAACAACCTTCCCTTTAGATGCAAATTCCATAAAAATAAATTTTTATCTCTTTATAGATCACAATGATAGCATAGTAATGAGAAATTATGTGTAGATTCTATTTAATGTATATAAATGTGCCGATAAATTCAAAATCTGTAGTCATATCGATTAAAAGTTGATACTTGATTTAGTTAACATAATTTTTAATTGATATGTTCGCTACATTTAATCAATACACTCGGTAATTTAATAGAATATAGCGATATAATTTTTCATCGAAAACATTAATTTTTTTTACAGATTTCAGTTCCTGAAAGTTGGCAGGTATATATTGTCTGACTAGTGAACAAGTATGAATATATATATGTTCTTGGAAGTTTGACATGAGCAACTCATCGAGCTATAAGTAGTCTCACATTCTTACTTTAACACTACTGGTTCCAGAGAGGGGAAGAGAGACAGTGCCATAAGACAAACACAACATCCATGCTTCACAGGGATTTGAACAGATACCCATTTTGGGCAAATGGTGAGAAGCCAGTGATCAGACCACTGCACCACTGGGTCAGCCTTGTTATTTTTAACCCCATATTATGAATAATTTTTGAAGAAACTGAATATATTGAAGCTCAGCGTGGTTATCAACGAACAAAATAAGGGGCATTCTCCTAGTTTTTTCACTGGTGGAAAACAAGGCTGTTGACAACAATACCCCATAGTTACCGTTGCAGATAGGTCAGTTTGCATGAAGACAAGAATGTTTCAGTTGCTTTTTTTACTACATCATTTACCCCCCCCCCCCCACACACTTGCTTAGCATATAGCTCCTGGGTAAATGCTGCCTCCCCCTTGTCATCTTTCAATCACTGAAATTTCTATTCAGAAAACAGAGTTTATTTTGTATCTAAAAGCATCTTGATCACTGTCAAAGGAAGTTGAAAAAACTTTTAAAACAGCGTTCACATGGTAAGCACAAAACAAGTAAGACTTGTCTCACATATCCGGCGTAACATTTTAACAGGTGAAATTTGAGACTTTTGGCAGTTACTTTAAGTTTTACATTCGTTAAGTGTTATGCTTAATGCTGATGTCCCTTATGTTATTTTGCTAACTCTAAGTCTTCAAGTAACTAATAAATAGTTTGATTGACTAGTTTTAACTTGACAAAATATAACATGCCAAAAAACAGAAACAAAAAACCCCTATTTTTTATCTGTCCAGTTATAATGAAGTTTGCATATATTGAATGTTTTTGATTCTCTCTTCAACTTCGTTACATACAGGTTCGACTTTATAGCAGAAGTCTAATATTTGCATATGGCAGTCTCCTACGGTCAGTTAATGGGTATAATATGTTGGTGCAAGACTTTTTGTAATCTTTCTAGAGATGTGATGGTCTTAAAGTCTGAACATGTTACTTGCACTTTCAGAATGATGAAAATGCAGCTGCTGTGCCTTGTGAATATAGCACCCACAAGACATTGCAAGGTAGTTTACTGACACCATTTTTACTTTGAAATGTGGTTTGATGATTTGGCGAGATGGAATGCACAACAGTCATATCAAAGAGACTGCAGACCTGTTTGTTCACAAGAGATTAAAGGTATTCAAGGGTTGTTCATGATTTATCATGGTTCAGTGTAAAATCATTAATGAGGACCCCTCTTCATGCCACTGGTGTTCAAAATTAAGAGAATTTGCACATTTTGTCGATTTTCACAAAAAGTACAGAACCAAAGGTACAAATTATACCGCCGAATAAGAATGCAAATTTGCAGTGTCAAATACGTAAGCATACACGTGCGTGTGGGCAGAGCTGTGACAGCGGAGGGCATGAAAAGCACACGTGGCTTTGTCTGCGATTAGTTCGCTCGTACTCCTCGGTAACATTCATTGTGTTTCTTGCTGGAGTTGGTTCAATTTCATAAGCAATCAGGTAAAATGAGTTGCCATGAACGTATTGATGACGGAATGAGGTGGAGAATTGTTGGTAGGTTGGAGGCAGGGCTATCACAAGTGCAGGCTGCTACAGAGCTCAGTGTAACGTCCAGTGTCGTCTGCAATTTGTGGAAACAGTTTAAGGACACCGGATCCATATCGAGAAGGCCTGGGCAAAGTCGTCTAAGAGCCATGACGGTGAATGAAGATCGTCACAGGACTGCTACAGCTGCCCAGCTATCTCGTGAGCTGCATGCCGCCACTGGAACCCGAGTTTCAAGGGTTACTGTTTCCCAAAGCCTTCATGAGGGAGGGCTTTTTGCCAGAAGAACCGCTGTTTGCGTCCCGCTCACTTCGGCACAGAAGAGAGCGCGTTTAGCATGGTGCAGACAGCATCAGCCTTGGACCAGACTCCAGTGGGGTAACGTTCTCTTCACAGACGAGTCGCGATTCAGCCTGGACACTGATTCTCAACGTACCTTCATCTGGAGAGAACCTGGGACCCGATACCTTTCCTCCAACATCTGAGAAAGGGACCGCTATGGCAGTGGAGGTGTCATGGTCTGGGCAGGCATCATGTTGGACGACCACAAACCTCTCCATGTGTTTGACAGAGGCTCCCTGAGCTCCCTGACTGCTGAGAGGTATAGGGATGAGATCTTACAGCCCTATGTTCAACTTTTCAGGGGTGCAGTTGGCCCTTGGTTCTTTTATGGACAACCACGCTCGTCCACATAGGGCTCACCTGGTCGACGGTTATCTTGAAAGTGAGGATATTCGCCGGATGGATTGGCCAGCCAGATCTCCTGATCTAAACCCTATCAAACATGTCTGGGGTGCTCTTAGGAGTGCAATTGCAGCTCGCCATCCCCCTCCAAGAACCATCCAGGAGCTGAAAACTGCGTTGCTGCAGGAGTGAGACAGACTGCCACAAGGACTCGTCAACTGCCTCGTTTCCAGTATGACGTCGTGCTGTGAGAGCTGTATGACTGTGAGAGGGGACCATACCCCATATTAGTCATTTTATGTTCGATCTTGCAACATGGATTTTGGACATTCCTGCGCTGATGAGCCTTGCTGACGATCATGAGTGCGTACCATGACTGTTGTATGGTATAATTTTTTCTCTTATATAACTGTGTATCCATACCAAATTTCATTAAAATGTGTCCATTAGTTTTTCAGAAATTCGACAAAATGTGCAATTTCTCTTAATTTTGAACATCAGTGCATATATATTCGAAAGTATGCGGGAGTGACATGGAGGAGACTGGCACAAGACAGACCATTGTGGAAGAAACTTAGGGAGATCTTTGTCCAATAGTGGATTGATAATGGTTGACAATGATGATGATATATATATATACACAGTTGAGTCACATTGTTGTGACCACCTCCTACTTCTGACGTCAACAGCACGTAGCCAATGAAAGAAGGCAAGTGTCTTGAGCTGGCTTGAAGGGTATACAAGGTATGTAAGGTATAGGCATTTTGAAAACATATCACTCATTGCTGTCATGGATAAAAGGAGTGATTTATCAGATTTGCAAAAAGGGATGATTATTGGCTTTCGGGCCAAAGGTGGCAGTATTTCTAAAAAAGGGCAGTTTAACTGTTCTCGTGCTGCTGTGGTTAAGGTGTATCGTGACTGGAGAAATGGCACCATTGCGAATAAGAAAAGTGGAAACTGCGGAGCACCACGTGCCATTGATGTGAGAGGTGAATGTCGGCTGCGAAGGTGCGTGAGGGCCGATCAAAGCGCTACAACAGAGCAACTCACTGGCCGAATGAACCAGGAGGCTACCGGAAGTGCGTCTAAAACGACAGTTCAGCAAACCCTGCTGCGTATGGGGCTCCGATGCAGATCGGTGGTCACTGCACCTATGCTATAACAAAGGTGCATCAGCAGAAAAGACTTACATTTGCACGGCAGTATCAGAATTGGACCTCCGCTGATCGGCAAAGGATTTCCTTCTCCGATGAGTCATGTTTTCTGTTTCATCAAATGGATAGATGTTGGCATATAAGGTGAGAAACATCGGAGAACAAACACTCTTCAACCATTGCTGGAAGAACACAAACTGGTGGGGGCAGCATTATGGTCTGGGGAATGTTTTCGTGGTACTCTCTGGGTCCACTCATATCTGTAGAAAACATTATGGACTGAATTCGTTATGAATTCATCATTGCAGACCACGTACACCCATACATGCTGATTGTTTTCCCTGGAGCGGATGGAATCTTCCAGCACGACAATGCGATGTGTCACACACCTAGAAATGTCAGAGAGTGGTTGGAAGAGCACGATGAAGACTTCAAAGTACTTCCCTGGCCCCCTAATTCCCCAGACTTAAACCCAGTTGAGCATCTGTGGCACCACCTTGATTGTGTTGTTCACTCTATGGATTCGCAACCATGCACCCTCCCGCAGCTGTCGTGCACTGCAGTCAGCATGGCTCTACATACCTCTGAACACCTTTCAGCACCTTACTGAGTTACTCCCAGCTCGTCTAGCTGCTGTCCACCTGCACACGGCTGTTACTCTAGATATTAGCTGGTGGTCACAATAAGGTGACTCGGCCGTGTATATATAGCTGTAAACAGTTATCTCAAAGAGAACAGAAAAATAATAAAAAAAGCTTTTAAGACCTGGCTCTGTTTAACACTTTCGCTGCCAACGGGTGCACGCGCCTTCTGTTGAAATCGCCGGGGGGGGGGGGATAAACAGAAGTAAATATCTGAAGTTCCAGTAATGGGATTCCCAAAATATTTATACCACCTACTATTTGGCTGACCACAAGTCCATTTATAGCAAAACATGCAGAAGTTGCATGCAACTGACGTGGCCCAAAAGTTAAACGTGATGTTGTATAGGCCATGCAGGCGCGGGCAACTTCATACAAGCTTATGTAAACAAGTTAGTAAAATCCAGTAAAGTCCTGCAATGCATTGATTATGATATGCTTTCCAACATACCAGAAATCATTACTCAAGTTATGAGGAACATGGCTATAGAATAAATCTCACTTCTATGCCCTGACCTTTGACCCCATTTCAATGATATTTAAACAGAACCGGTTAAGTATACTTCCTGAACAACATGATAAAGTTTTGTCTCAATCGAATTATTTTTACGTAAGTTATGCCGCATAAGAGTGATGGAATGGATCCCGCTCCTATTTGATCCCACTCCATTTGATCCCACTCCTATTTCCTGACCTTTGACCCCATTTCGCCCATTTTCAATAGAGTTCGTCCCTAGCTGGTCCCTATCACATACTAAAATTTCATCGAAATCGAACCATTTTACGCAAGTTGTGATGCATAAGGGCAACGGAATAGATCCCGCTCCTATGTTCTGACCTTTGACCCCATTTTGCTCATATTCAATAGGGTTTGTCCCCAGGTGGTCCCCTACCACATACTAAAATTTCATCGAAATCGAACCATTTTTATGTAAGTTATCGTGCAGACGGACAGACAGGCAGCAAAGCTGGAGCATATACGCTTCTTCAACCTACGGTTGGAAAGCGTTAAAAAGGAATTGTAGAAAATCTATAAATAAGGAGTGCTCCTCCCTCTTTCCTTTCTATGTGATAGTGTGTTGTGTCTAGCGGAGGTTGAGCTGGGATACAGCGTCGGTCGGAGACAATGGAAATATGATACCCTACTGGGGAAAGGCAATTCCCACTTAGGTGGTCCCACACACTGATTCCTTAGCACAGGGTGTCTGGTGGAAGCAAAATAAGAGAAAACTGGGTGAACACTTTTCTCTTACTAACAATATTCTTCTGCTCGGATGCAGTTTATATAAACAAATGCTGCAGGAAAAGTAGCCTCCTTCCTTCCTTTTGGGCTATAAATTTCTTTTTTTCCATTAGACAGCACTTACTTCACTTGAGCATAATAGATTTCGGGATGTTAACAGACATGCACCTTTTTTTTTTTTTTTTTGTTCTCTTGTTTTTTCTCCCCAACCGTAATTGCTCTTGTAATCAAAGCGTAAGGATGGCCGACCCCATAAATAGCAAAAAGTTTTACTCCAAAAGGCAAAAATTAGAATCCGTTGTCAGGCTTCCTTCTCCATGGATACCTGATCCCACTGCTGGTCCATCTGGAATTATTAACCTATTAACCCTGCTACAGATCTTTCTGCTATAGATGATCCAACTGTTGGTCCAACAACAACCGATTCTGTTGAATCGGGCACAAGTGACCACGAATCAAGTCTTTCCGGTTTTGAAATTTCTTCTGCATCCGATTCTGATCCAGATTATAAAATCAGTACTGAAGAATATGATGATGATTGTGATTTCTTGCAAACAATGGAAGAACATCGGTGTTTAAACGTGAATCCAGTACATCACGAACAGCAGCAGATAATTTGGAGGCCAGTTGATTCATCAAAGCAAAAGGAAATTTCATTGGCAGCACTCTCAGGTATATGTCCCGATGTAATGAATTTAGACCCCCTTACAGCTATTGACATTTTCCACTATCTAGTGACTGATGATATTTATCTTCTAATGGTTACTGAAACAAATAAAAATGCACATCAAGTCATTCAAGGCGGTATCCTATCACTATATTCGAGGATGAAACAATAACTGCCAACATCTGTAAGTGAAATGAAAAAAAAATTCTTGGTCTGCTTATTAGGATGGGCCTGGTTAGATTTCCGAAGATTACAGATTAGTGGTCCACTCATGTGTTGTTCCAAAACCGAATTGCACCTAACACTTTCAGCAGAAACAGGTTTCAACTCCTACTGACGTTATGGCACTTTGCTGACAATTCTCAAGATCCGGGGAACGATCGCATTTATAAGGTCAAAAGGCTTATGGAGATACTGCTGTGCAACATGAATAAATTGAAACAGCCGGGAAAAGAAAATTCTGTGGATGAAAGTCTTGTGGTATTTAGAGGAAGACTTGGTTTTAGGCAATACATTCCCAGAAAAGCCCACAAATATGGTATAAAAATGTATAAGTTATGCTGCAATTTATAAGTTATGAGTAGCCCCACATCAAATTTGTACTCCATATTTTACTTTAACAAAAAAAAAAAAAAAACTATTTGTAACATATGAAAATTTCGAAAATATACACAAAAATCTATGGAATCCATGAAAAAAAAAATATACCCATGGGCCATTGAAGTCGCGAGCAACTTCTATGGCCATCTGATTTACGCTGTATTTTTCAGTATGTTGCGTACTGATCTAATGCTTCAAAACATGGGTAAATCTAGTGAAAGGAATACAAAATAAAAAACAAATCAATTGAAATGTTCAAGGTGCCTGCACTCAGTGTAGCTTTTCTTTTATTAATTTTACTTATTTTTTTCAAACGGGATAACATTTATGCCTCATATTTTTTTTACATGCTACTTGCCATAAAAACAAAATATAATACAAACATACATATATATATATATATATATATATATCATCATCATCATCATCAACCATTATCAATCCACTGCTGGACGAAGGTTTCCCCAAGTTTCCTCCACAACAGTCTGTCTTGTGCCATACTCCTTCATGTCACTCCTGCATACTTTCGAATTTCATCCACCCATCTCCCATGTGGTCTTCTTCTGGGTCTTTTCCTGTCCCTTGGAATCCAATCTAAAATTTCAGCTGTCCATCGATGGTCTGTCCTTCTGGCAGTATGTCCAGCCCATTGCCATTTCAGGGATTTAACTCTGATCATGATGTCTTCCACTCTTGTCATTTTTCGGATCCACGAGTTCCTCTTCTTATCTCTCTTGGTTACACCAAGCATGAACCTCTCCATGCTTCTTTGAGTTGTCTGCAGCCTTTGTATGTCTCTTTTAGTTTAGGTGCACGTCTCTGCACCTTACGTAAGCACTGGAAGGATGCATTGATCAAACACTTTTCTTTTAAGACATAATGGCATATTGCTCTTGAAAATTATGCTGTTTCTTCCAAAAGCTCTCCAGGCAAGTTTTGTACGCCGATTAATTTCTTCATCAATGTGACCCTCACTTGATATCTGCTGTCCAAGATAAACGTACGTGCCAGTTATCTCCAGCTTTTCTCCATCAATCGATAAATCTTCATTTCTTGTAAAAGCATTGAACATCACTTTTGTCTTCTGAAAGTTCATTTTTAATCCCACTTCTTTACTCTTGTCAGCAAGTTCCTGGATCATACTCTGCAGCTCTGATGGGGTAGTTGCAAAAATGACTACGTCATCAGCAAAACGAAGGTGGGTTAGATAATCTCCATTAATCTTTATCCCTTTGTTTTCCCAGTTCAGTGATTGAAAGACATTTTCCAATGTGGCATTAAAGAGCTTGGGAGATACGGTGTCACCTTGTCTCACTCCCTTTCCAATTTTTATGTGTGTTGTATTTTCAAACAGCCGAATTTTTGCACTTGCATTTTCATAGATGTTATTAATAATATTAATGTATGTATCTTCAATACCGCAGGATTTTAGAGCCATTGTAACTGCTGATGGTTTCATCGAATCAAAGGCTTTTTCATAATCGATAAAAGCCATGCACAATGGAAGTACATATTTCCTCGCTCTTTCAATTAGTTCTCTCAGTATGTGGATATGATCTATTGTGCTGTAGCCACTCCTGAATCCAGCTTGTTCTCTTGGTTGAGCCATGTCCAGTGTTACCTTCAAGTGGTGTGAAAAAACTTTAGTGAAGATTTTATAAACCACTGATAGGAGGCTGATAGGTCTGTAGTTCCCGAGATCCTCAATGTCACCTTTTTTATGTAGCAGAATCATTGTAGCGTTGTTCGAATCCTCAGGAATCTTCCCTTCATTAAGGCATCGAGTGAAGATTTGGGCGAGTACTGTTTCGATTACTCCACTTGCTTCTTGTATGATGTCTACAGTAATTTCATCTTCTCCTGGAGCTTTTCCCCGCTTCATGTTCTTGATTGAATGTGCAACTTCTGCTGGGAGGACTGGAAGAACTCTGGTACTGGTACCCTTTATGATGTCTGGAGTACATGTATCATCCCTTTCATATAATTTAGAGTAGAAATCTTTCACTCTTGTCAAAATTTCACCTCTATTTCTTGTTACAGAACCATCTTCTTTTCTCAGTGCCATAATCTGTTTTCTTCCCTTACTGAGATGTCCCTTTGCTATCTTTAGGCTTTGGTTGTTTTCAATTGCTTTCCTCACTAGTTCACAGTTGAATTTCCTTACGTCTTCAGTGATAATTTTTTGCACTGTCTTGCATAGCTCTATATATTCCACTTTGGAAGTCGCATCTTCTTTAGTTGTCCTCATCTCTCTTCTTTTTTGCATCAACATTTTGGTTTTTCCTGATAATTTGTTCACATGCAACTTGTTCTTAGACCCAGCTAATTTTGTTGCTGTTTCCATAAGAGCTTTGGTTACTTTTCTGTTAACTTCAGAAATATCTACTTCTTTCGATGTTAGGCCTTCTAGAGCAGAGAATCTGTTTTTCAGTTCCAACTTGAAGGTATTGTATTGTTTTTTAAGGTTGGTTATGTCCAGGGCTCGACAAATATGTTCTAGATCTAGGAGTCAGCTCCCAAAATTTAGGGGCCAGGTGAAACAAAATCAATAATGCATGAACAAAAACATGTTTGGTTATGACGCTGTAACGAAAAGTGGTAAACCATATTTGTTGTCATTTTTTTTTTTTTTACCCCAGACCACTTATTTCAGAATAAAGTTCGAATTTGCTTTATAATTTTCATTTTCCATTCTTTCAGTAGATGATCTAAAAAAAATTAAAATTTCAGATTTCGATTTTATTAAAATACTATTTGCGGATGTCATTTTTTGTACATATTAATTCAAAGTACCATATTTTTTTCTTTGTGTAATTTGTAGACCATAAAAGTCAGAAAAAAATTTCCTTCGTGAGATCTGCAAGGGTGGATAATCCAAAGGTTGTGAAGAAAAAATTCCACATGTATTCTGCGGTGGCATGTGGTGGCATATGATTGTGAAATTCTGAGAAAAACAGTTTTTTTCCTTCACATCTCCATGGCAGTATGTCTCAGACCATGATATTAAAAAAAAAGAAGCAAAAAAAAAAAACAAAAAAAAAACGACAGTCCATACCTGCCAACATTGGCAAGAGCCTTGTTACTAGTATTGTGTGACACACATAGACTTTTATGAAATGGTTCATCATTTTGTAAAAAAACAAATATGAGCCGTAATGAAACTTTCCAACAGACAAGGACTCTAATGAAAAAACTCAACACGTGCGAAACACAAAGTTGATTCCCTGGGAAGGGTATGATTGCAAGATTTAAGTTCGAAACTTCCACCAGTAAAAATCGGTAAGATGCATTCAAAATTTTACAATGCTTGACAGACAGGAAATCCAAGCAAGTGGATGTGCAGTGCATGAACCTCTACTAACAATATGATCATACTGCCTCTAAAATTGCAGTTTAAGACAAGATGAGACCAAAGGGGGAAAAAAGAGTTGAACATTTTAACTAGTGAAAAATCAAAACAGATAGCAAGAATGCGGACTACTGTCAGTTTGTCTTTTGTTGACTCTGCAGCTGCATAGCATCCATTGCTTAATTTTTCTTTCTGCTGATATCATTCTCTCCCTACTTCTTCATTGTCGCTTTTCTTTCTTTTCTTGTTTTTTATGCCCTCTGATAACCATCAGTCTGATTACCATGTGCGCATGATACCAAAGTTTCAACTATTTTAGATAAAAATGGTGTAACTTTGGGAATATGAGTACTTTTGAAAACCATGCATCAGTTTTTACAAATTTTCCAACTTCGTGACTTCTGTTTTCGGGAATTTCCTTCTTTCCTTATCACCTTATCAAGCTTAATTGCAAAAACTTATGTGGTGGGGGGACAACAGCGCTGGAGACTGGGAACAACATGGGGGGGGGGGGGGGGTTGATTACGGAAAAAATCTTGGCTCCATCTGACTTCCAGTTTTGGAAATTTTTCTCCTATTTTCAAGTTGAAATACAAAAATTTATGCAGTAAAATGATACTGTCTTAACATTACTGGACAGAGGCAACATTGCAAGAAAAAAGAATTTACGATTACAGAAAAAAATCTGAACTCTGTCGACTTTCTGTTTTGAAAGTTTCCTAAATATGGAATTCCGTCCTCCGGTGAACATCTCCCCCTTCCCCAATTCTGTTTACTTGTGCATTGATCTCTTGAGTGGCCAAAATAACAAAAAAGGTGGAATTTCTTAAATTTGCAGAAGCCCGAAGACCAGGAGAAAATTTTTGCAGCGTTTGACTTCCATTTCCGCAAATTCTTGCCTACATTTTCAAGCTGAAATATGAGCATATATGTTACAAAATGATATTTAACATAAATACTAGACACAAACGCAACATTGGGAGAAAAAAAATTACGATTAGGGTAAATTCTTTTTACTCCATTTAACTACTGTTTTTGAAAGCTTTGAAACATGAAATACCGTCCCCAGATGGAAAATGACCCTCTTCAGTTTTGCATCAATCTTGAGAATGATCTAAATAAATGATGACCAAAAAGAAAAGGAAAAAATCTACGGAATTACGCGAATCTGCTTAAAAATCTGTATATCGCAAAATAAAAATTATTTTAAACAAAATGAAAATTCATAGAATTCGTATTTTCGAAAGTGAGTTCTGTAGTCAGACAACTGAATCCTTAGAAACTATGGACATTCCATAGTAATTGGCATACATGACAGTCGTATAATCCGCAACTATCATGTTAATCATGAATCGTAATTTACGACAGAAAAAGTTCTGCGATTCACAGGATCGACTCAGAAATCCAAAGATGTAAAAAAGAAATTATCGTCTTATTGAAATAGTAACTGTCATTTTGAAGTACTTTTGTGTTGCTTTTAAGTAAATAAAGGCCGCCCCGGTGGCGCAGTGGTCTAAGGCGTTAGCCTCTGATCATTCGTCCGTAAGGGGTCCGGGTTCGAATCCCGGTGAGGCATGGATGTTGTGTTTGTCTTACGGCACTGGCTCTCTCCTTCCCTGGAACCAGTGACCCTAAATTAGGGACGGGCGACTGCTTATAGCCCATTGAGTTGCTCACGGTGGTCGTTAAACCTCAAAAAAAAAAAAAAAAAAAAAGTAAATAAAGAACTAAAATTGCCAGCTGTTGCAGCATTACCGTAGTTTATTAGTTGGACTAAAAAATCCGTTGAAATTGCTGACAGTCCGTAGTTTTTCTTTTTTCTGAATGCATTTCAATTGAATTCCGAAAGAAAAACAAAAAAAAACCTTAAATATACAATTAGCACACCAAAACTAGGCAATGCGATTCGCAAAATGGTTACATGCTATGGATTAGCTCTGTGGGATTCCTGAGAGTCACAGATTCTCACACTACGTAGGCTTCCGCACAATCAAATAGTAACGCCTTTCTTGCATCATATTTTCTGTCAAAATGCTTGTAAGTAAAAAAAAAAAAATATATATATATATATATATATGTTTTATTTTTCTCTATTCACTCACACCGGTCAATAAATAACCTTTTCTATGTTGTACTTGGTGTGAGTCAAAAAATTTTTTTGCTTCAGTCTCTTAATAGAAGGTGAATTCTGAATTTTCATAACTGCTGCGTTGCACGTTTTGATCTTCAGGTTATTATGCATCTTTCGTTTTAAATTCTAAAGTTTTTCTTATGTTTTCGGCTTTGCTCTTTAGTATATATATATATGTATCATCATCATTGTCAACCATTATCAATCCACTGCTGGACAAAAGTCCCCCCAAGTTTCCTCCACAACGGTCTGTCTTGTGTCAGTCTCCTCCATTTACTCCCGCATACTTTCGAATTTCATCCGCCCATCTCCCATGTGTTCTTCTTCTGGGTATTTTCCTGTCCCTCAGAATCCAGTTTAAAATTTCAGCTGTCCATCGATGGTCTGTCCTTCTTGCAGTATGTCCAGCCCATTGCCATTTCAAGGATTTTACTCTGATCATGATGCCTTCCACTCTTGTCATTTTTCGGATCCACGAGTTCCTCTTCTTATTGTTTGCGGAAGAACCGTCGTGAGAAAGTTGTTCTTGCACGTCTCCGCATTGGGCACTGTCGTTTTACTCACCGCTTTTTGCTGTGTGGCGAGGGTGTCCCGGTGTGTGAGGCGTGCAACTGTCGTCTCACTGTCCTTCATGTTTTGTGTACTTGTGTTCGGTTTTGTGATCTTCGTTTTCGTCATTTTCACTCTCATCTGTTGGACGAAGGAGCAGCTACGCTGCAAACTATTATCGGCGACGCCTGCGACACGAGAGCAGTGTTTTCATTTTTACAGGAAATTGACTTTTTTAAACTAATCTAGATTTTAACTTCTTCACTATCATATTTCATTTTTACCGCATCAGCCTGTTTTTAACCTTGTGTACGTTTCTTATTGATTTTGTTTCATTTTGATGTCTTTTGTTTGGCACTCTTTGGCCAACCATGGCCCTTGCGCCATTAAAATTAATGAACCAACCAACCTCTTCTTATCTCTCCTGGTTACACCAAACTTACATCTCTCCATGCTACTTTGAGTTGTCTGCAGTCTTTGTATGTCTCTTTTAGTTAAGGTCCACGTCTCTGCACCATATGTAAGCACTGGAAGGATGCATTGATCAAACACTTTTCTTTTAAGACATAAAGGGATGTAAGGTCAGGTGATGCACAATATACTACAGCCTCTCCTTATCAAATGTCAACCCCGCCTTCTTGTGGCGCATTTTGTTCCCACTAAAGAGGCTCTGACGACCGCCAAATAGCGGTATAACTATACTATCGGGATTACAGGAAATGCTATCCCACACTCACCAACCCGCTTGGTCAGCGTGCTGAGTTATGGCCAAACCCCTCCAAAATATATGTATATATATATATTTTTACAGTCTCTTTGCGGTCTTCTATCTCGCTGTTACATTACATTTTTTCTGTTACCCCATTTTCGGTACTTTCCGAATAATACCGCCTCTCCTGACAATTACCTCACAGACTTTTTAAAACTCTGTACTGTTGTTGCTGTACCTGTATCTGCAGTACCTAAATTTCTAACTTTTTAATAGATAATCTATAGATTATTCAACAGATTACAGAAATAAAAATTATGGTGTTTACTGCAAATTACAAAATCTTTAGTTAGAAGAAAATAAGGTGCCATGGCCTGAATTTTAGGCACCTGGGCGACCTGGTAATGGCCATCACCAGTAGGGAACACAGTTGCCATGAATCGGTGAACTTGGTGTGCAATGATGTTTAGATACCTGACAGCTATCAGGGATTGTGATAATGGGGTCTAAAGTGTCCCAAGAAAACAGCGCCCACAGCATAGCGTCGCCACCTGCCTGTTTCCACTCAATAGTACATCCATAGCCTTCATTGGTTATCGGCATATCTGCACTCAGCTGTCTACGTGATGCATTAGGAATCTTGATTCGTCAGACCAGGCCACTTTCTTTCAATATCGATGATCTTGAGCCCATTTCATGCGTTATTGGCGATGATATGCAGTGAGCATGGGGACCTGGTTGGGTCTTCGGCTACACAGGCCCACGCAGAAGGCTGCAATGAACTGTGTGCTATGACAGAGTGCCCTGATCACCACTATTATAGCTGCTGGTGATTTGTCACACTGTGGTCGTGTGGTCGCTGTGAACAATACGCGACAGTATCCCCTCTTCTCTGGCATCAATGAGCTGCGGACAACACACGGTTGGACAACAGTTCATCATTTGGCCATCTGTGCACCACTTTTGATACATACTCACTACAGTGGCACGTGAACAAGCCACACCGTTTCCGAGATCATAGTTCCAAGGTGCTGTGCCCTCACAATTTGTCCTTTATGAAACTCCAATAAATCAGCAGCTCTTCTCATTCTGACTTCGAACACTCTACTAACCAAAAGCTGGTCCTCGGATTGCATATATATATATATATATACTGCTCTGTGAACTTCACCTGTGCCATCGTTCGGTCTCCAGGTGCACTCATTTCTCTAAGCTGGGGGTGGCCATAATGTAATCGCTCATCGGTGTACATTCTTCCTATGTTAATACAAGGAGTGGCACAATCAGCTAACAAAAGGAACGACTTGCAGAGGTCATCTTTTGGAACAAAGTGAAGAGCTGATGTCACAGTTCTTTGTATGCATTCAGCGTCTTGAAAAACTTTTCCTTTTAAAGGCAGCTTTAATTTAGGGAATAGAAAGTAGTATGTGGTGACAAATCTGGAGAATAGGGAGAATGATTGAGTACACAAACTTGTTTTCATGTCAGAAATTGCCGTACACTGACTGACTGCTGTGTGTGCAGATGTGTTATTGTGAAGAAGGAACCATTGCCCATTTTTGTGCTCAGTCCTGACATGAACAATCCTCTTCCACAATCGTTCCAAAATGAATGTGTTAGCATTGTCTGTGACAATTGTACCTTCAGGAATGAGATTGTAATGCAGAATTCCCTTGCTGTCCTAAAAGCACACCAGCATTGTCTTGATTTTGGACTTCCGTAACCTGATCTCCCTTCCTTTGGGTGACTGTGGTGACTTCCACTGAGCGCTCTGACGCTTCGTTTCAGGATCATAATGAAAACACCCTGTCTTGTCACCTGCCACAATGCGTTGGAGAAAATTTTGTATTGTTTCTGCAGTCTCCACTCGTGCATGTTTCTGGTCGTCTGACAAAGCATGTGGAACAAAATGACAAACTTTTTTCTCCTTCAAATTTCGCACTAAAATTTGACAAATCATCTCGTTATTAAAACTAAGCTCACATTCTACCATCCTCAAGATCACACAACGATCACTTATCCTTTTGCAAACATTTTCAATGAGTTCAGACATGTGCATTGAAATCAGGTGCCCAGACTTCCGTCATTTTCCAAATCTTCCCGCCCATCCTTGAAACATGCGTACCATCAGAATATCTGTGCACAAGATAGGCAATCAGCCCCATATGCATCACACAACAATTCAACTGTCTCAGACGCAGCTTTACCGATTTTCAAACAGAACTGGATATTTGCTCTCTGCTGCACGGGAGAGTTATGACAATGCTCTTCCGTTGAATGACGTCTCACACAGCGTAAATAATCATTAGAGTAATTCTCATAAAAATGCTGTTGCCACTGCATAGCTCATAAATGACAAAAAAAAAAAACATGTCTTTTCTACCCATGTGTTTTATCAAGTTTAAAAAAAAACCCAGTCTTATTACTTAATTGCTGCACTGTGTATAGACACATTTATGTATCCGTGTATCTCACTATAGGAATGGCAGAATGATAAAATAAGAATATCAACGAATCTGGAAAGATTCTCAGTATTGAAATATATAGTGGAACCCCATTTATATGTTTCTCTGGGGACCAAGTAAAATTAACATATAATTGAAAAAATTTTTTTAAACAAAATAGGCCACATTTCCATACTTAGATGACAGCACATTATTCTGCAACATAGGTTGTAGTCGTTACTGTTATCACGCCAGGCTCTAGTAGTATGTAGTATATATATATATTTTTTCTAATGGACTGGTATTTTTAGTTACCCTGTTTTTCACAGCTTGGATTGTTGTCAACTCTATTGATTTTAGTTCACTCAGAATATCTACTGGTCATGAAAATCATAAATTCAGAAAAGTGTCATGAAAAAGTCTTGAATTTTGCTAAGGGGACATGAAGTCCTTTTTATTTTTAGCAATTTTTCATTTTATGGCAAAAATCTTAAGCAATTCTCCATGCACTGACCACATAAGGCAAGATTTGGTTTCCATCAAACAATTCAAGTATCAAAAAAGGCACAAAGAAAACTGATAAAGCAAAAACAAAAAAAAATCTTAACATAGAAATACATGCACATAATGTTGTTTACAAAATTTTGAGATCAATTTAGCAATTTAAATTATGCTGCTTATGGAGTTAGGACATTTTTCAGGTATGAATGTTAAAAAGAAAGGTGTGTAATGAAATCTTGTAGTACAATATGGTTAGTTTTTCAACTTACTTTAAAACACATTCAAAGTATGATGAGTAGAGTTTTGGGGGCACTTTTGCATAGGAAAAGGGAGGCTTAGTGTTCCCCCTCTTTAATGTGTGTGTGTGTGTGTGTGTGTGTGTGTGTGTGTGTGTGTGTGTGCGCGCGTGTGTGTGTGCGCGTGTGTGTGTGTTTGTACGTATATGCTTTCACCACTGCCATGGATAGGGATGTAATATATACACACATGCACACAGAGAGAGAGAGAGAGAGAGAGAAATATTTTAAAAGTGGTCATGAAAAGTTTTTATTGGTCATGAAATTGTGTTTTCAAAATTTGATAGACCCTGACAGTGCATAGAGTTACAGCACTTGTAATTACAATGCATAGTGCATGTACATATTATACAAATCATTACTACAAATTCATTCATGACTTTTTTTTACACTGGGAGATATGATGTATTATATCATAAAAAATATGTGTACATTAATGTGGTTTAAAAAATTCTTAATTTTTTATTGTTCTTTAATTTTTAAGTTGAAACATTGCATTTTCAAGCTTATGGTAGCCTGCATTGTTTTCACATCATTATCAGGCCTTGACAAATATGATTCAGATTTAGGATTTAGGAGCCAGGGTTGTGTAGCGGGGGGGGGGTGTATTCGTTTCCTTTAAAGTTGATAAAATATCAATAAACAGAAAGGGGAAGACTTAAGATTTATTGTTTTTACCTCTTATTTACTCTCAATTTTAAGAAATCTGGGCAGCATAAAAATATATAATCGAGTAGAATGTATTTTACATACCATTGACAAATAACACGAAACATATCGATAAGAAACATACCTTACGTCTAGGTGCTTGTTGAAATCACAAAGCTGTTTCAGTTCCAGAACCACAAGGTGCAGTAAGTTTGCTGCATGACTCATAATTTCTTTAGAATTATGTCTTTGAATTTATATTTGTCTTTCAATTTACTTATGACAATAAAGCAGGTGATTTTTCACAATTCCTATAATATGGAGACTGTTTATGATATTGCTTTCAATTAAATTATATTAATATTAGCTGATATTGTGCAGCAATTGAAGGATTGAAATGTGGAAACTTTTTATAAACAAATGATAGAATTAAATTACTGAGTAAAATCCAAAGAAAAAAAAAAAAAAAAAAAAAAAGAAAAGAAAAGAGCATTGTAAGAAAACTAAATCCCAGATGCCCTATTATGGCCATGAATATGTCTTGTGGTTTTAGCACCAAAATACCACCTGTCAATAGCCTTTGAAGGGTCAAATTCAGATAAGGAGGGGCCATTAAAGTTGATCATCATTAAATCATTTAAGCTCTCCGCTTCCATTGATGATTGAAATTTGTTTTTAATAAGGTTCATCAAGCTGAAACCTCTTTCACAACTTACAGTGGAAACAGACAATACTGACACTATTGATAAGAGTTTCCCCAAAACTGGAAATCTGTCACTGTTAGACATCACTTTGTTCAACAATTCGCTGAGCTTCATCCCTTGTCCAAGCACCTTAAACTCATACCATTCATTCTGGAGAAGATTTATGCATGTTTTGCTATTCATATCTGGGGATGATAGTTGTTTTTTGAAATGTTGAGGTAGGGCTCTTATCTCATCAACTCCAAACTTCTCCAGATCCTTTCCTGTTGGCCACGTGAAGGTATCAAAAACCCTGCAATGTTAAATGATGTTATGATTGTTCAGAAATCTTTCCTGTAAATATTGTGCTCCGCATTGCACCAGGTTTTTTTTTTTGTCAACTTCAAAGGAAGTACTTGAACTGGCATTCAGTCCATGCAGTTGCACTTCTTGATAAATGCCTTTCAGTGTTGTGCTACTGATGAACATGTCTTCATAATGACCAGGAACATCGATCAATGCAGTGAGTGTTGTTGGAGTATTTTTTATGTGCAGTTCAACAGCACTCATGAAAAGTTCTTGCCTTTGAAATATGAGAGACAGGTTCTTAAATACAGTAAGATAATCTAACAGAAAGTGTAGCATATGGGCAAACCTAAAATCCTTCAGTTTCTTCAACAGACCCTTTGCGACTACAGAAACATCACCTTTCTCATTAGAAATATCTTCAAGATGTACCACCACACATTTCCAATCTTTTACCAAAGCAGCAAGTGCACCAACTTTACTGGCAACCCATCTTACTTTGTAGAGAAATTGAAATTTTAAAAGTTGGCCCTGCAAAATTTCAGATACCTGCTTCAGTTGACGCATTTTCTTTGGTGATGACCGATAAAATTTGTACAGTTTCTTAAGAACTGTATCAATGTCATCAATGAATTTTACATTTTTTACAGCACTCAACACACTTAAGTTTAATCTGTGTGCAATACAGTGAACACCTACCACATGGCTCAATGTTTGACGAATCTTCTGAACTACACCATTCTCAGCAATCATACTGGCTGCTCCATCAGTCCCAATACCAATCAGATGATTGGAACTTAACCATTCTGACAGCTCCAGTCTTTTAAGTTCACTATAAATTGCTTTCATGTATCCATCTGCAGTTGCACTTTCAAGTGGAATGATGGATAAAAATACTTCTTTTATTCCTTTGTCTTTCAGATATCTTGCATATAATATAAGTTCTTCTACACCTTTTTTGTCTGTTGATCCATCCAGCAATAAACTTACAAAATTCTGATCTTTTAGTTCACAAATCAGCTCATTTCTTATCCCTGCTGCAATATAAGACACAAATTCTTTACATCTTTTGTCATTGTTAGGTTCTTTTCTGATTTCAATACCTAATTTTTCTGCCAATAACAATTGCCCTTCCAAGTCGCTAAAAGGTTTATTATTTTTAGCAATGAAATAGGCAATATTAAAAACAGATTTCATGTGCTCAAACATTTTTTGATCCATTTTTTGTAAACACACTGCAATAGGGGTAGTTTCTGGATGTAATTCTGCATTTTGTGCTACCATGCATTTCTGATGCTGATATGACTTCTCATGTTTTTTAAATGTTTCCAGTTTGAAAGGTCCAACAAAGCCCTTTACCACTTTAGAACTGACATCCGCTATCCCAGGAAATGCAGCACATATTTCACGTTGTGCTATACCTGTTCTTTCATTAAAAGTAAGCCACAGTAAATCCTTTAACCATGCTGTTTGAAATTTCCTCCTTTTTCCACTGTATGTTTGGCTCAGTGAAGGGGAATGGAGTGTCAGATCTTCTGTACTAACTTCCACCTCAGTTTCTTCTAATGAAATGGATGGCTCAGGATCTTTCCTTTTTTGTGGAATCACAAAAAAACTTGTTAAATGGGATTGCTTCCCATTTTCCAAATCTCTACTTGCAGCTGCTCGTTTCATATTTTGAAATGAATAAAACACACAAAGCTGAGGTTAAAAAACACAACAGAATCTTGAAACCAAAATAAAATAAAATGCGTAAGCATGCGACTAAAGTTGAACTATCACCACAGAAGGGTTCTCTGTTAATGACAACCAGTTTGCAGGTACGCGACCTTTCGTGACGCTATCTGCCTGCAGGGAGAGTAAGTTAGAAGGGGAACAATGAAAGTGGAGCCAAAGAAATAAATGGAATGTTTTCTGCTGCAACTCGCCCCAGGTCAATGGTTAGTCACATGCTTTGTTTTGCCGACTTGCGGCACGCGGGAGAGGAAGGGTGCAAAAGAAACCGGACAGACAAAGGTCAAAACCAAGTCGTAGCCAGAGGAGAGCCGCCCGACCTCAATGACCTACCAAAAATTTCTATGCCTGGCTACGGGCTTGGTCAAAACTCTTCCTGCACAACTGAATTTCAGCCAACTTTGAAGCTTAAAAGTTCTGTTGCAACATACAAAATCCGAAGAAAAAAAAAATTGATGTAAAATTCAATCCGCTGAACGAAGGCAGTAGTTGTCGGCAAGCGTAATTGCCGAAGCTTCAGCCATCGGCCCGTTCGCTTCCGATAAGTTACGAGTTCCCACTTCCAAGCGCAGAGTGTGCTTCTCCACTAAAGGAGGAATTGCTTTGAGCACGCACACTTGCTATTATTGACACGTGCGTCCCACCTGTAGGATCAAGCGGCGCGGGAGAAGCAGCTTTCCTTTATTTTTGGATGGCTTTAAAACATTTAACAGAAAAAATTAAAGGCAGTTCCTAGCAGAAAATGGAAAGCCATCTGCAGTTGCACTTTCAAATATTAACTTCCAAGAAAAGGCCTGCGGAATGATTACATCAAAGTACGATCTGACAAGAAATCATTTTCATGTAAAATAATAAACCACAGAAGTATGGTAATAACTTCTGTGGTTTATTATTTTACATTTATAATGAGGAACGTACTCCACTTCAACCTTTCACTAGGCTACATTGAAGGCATCTAGTTTCTAATACAAGCCACTCCGCATGCTTTAATATTAACGAAGCAATTTCAGAAGTACTGAAAATATTATCACAACTATTACTCATAAATAAAGCAGAATAATCAATTATAAAAATCGTAGCAAGATATAAAAGTGCATTTAAACAGCTGTTTTTGGAAATGGGGAAATAATAGAAGACGATTAAAAGCCACCTAAGTTATGAATTTATAAGGAGCAAATGGAGGAATAATACGGTATAAAGGCAAGTATTTGTACTGTGCAATTTGGGAAATAATATGCATATGAGACCAACGAAAGATAAAAAACAAAACAAAAAAAAAAACAAAAAACGCTGAACTTTTTAACAGGGTGAAAAATCAAAATTCGCAGCAAGAATGTGAGCTACTTTCTGTTTCTTTTGTTGACTGCAGCTGCAGAGCATTCATTCTGTAATTTAATTTTTTTTTTCTGTTATCATTCTTTCCCGATTTCTTCATTGTCGCTTTTCTTTCTTTTGTCCTCCGATGACAATTTCATTTGTCATGCTGAAAACTTTCCTGCACGACTGCATGATATCAAAGCTTAACAAATACATCATGTAAATGGAGCAACTTTGAGAACATGAATGCTTTTGAACACCATGCATCATTTTTTACAAATTTTCCAACTCGTTCAGTTTCATTTTAGGAAATTCCCCCTCGCTTATGAAGCTTAAATACAACACAAGGGGAATAACATTTAACAACTCAGGAGAGGGGAAACATTGCGGGGGAAAATCGTGATTACAGGAGATAACTTTACTCCACCTGACTTCTGTTTTTGGCAAAATTTTCAAGCTGAAAAACAAATATTTATGTAATGAAATGATATTTAACAACAATACTGGGTATAAGAAACATCGCGAGAAAAGAACCCCACGATTGTGGGGGAATTGTTTAACTCTGTTAACTTACGCTTTCGAAACACGAATATACCGTCCCCAAATGGGAAAGGCACCCCCCCTTTCCCCCAAGAAATTCTCTTCAGTTTTGCATCGGTCTGGAAAATGACCCAAATGATGGCAAAAAAGCGGAATTCTACGAATACGTGGAAGAATCTTGTTATGAATATGGGATTCACGACTAGTAATCAATAATAATTGATTGGGTTCATGTCAGGTGAATTTGGAGGACAGGGCATTAACAGAATGTCACCAGTATGTTCCTTGAACCACTCCTTTCAGATTCTGGCAGTGTGACATGGTGCATTATCCAGTTGGTAATGGCCATCACCAGCAGGGAGCACAGTTTTGCCATGAATGGGTGAACTTGTTCCGCAATGATGTTCAGATACCTGACAGCTGTCGGGGATCATGCTGTTGGGATAATGGGGCATATAGTGTCCCAAGAAATCATCGCCCACAGCACAACACTTGCACCGCTGGCCTGTTTCTGCCCGGCAGTCCATCCAGGTGCCATAGCCTCCGTTGGTAATCGGCGTATCCACACTCGGCCGTCTACGTGATGCATCAGGAATTTTAATTCGTCAGACCAGGCCACTTTCTTCCAATCATCCACAATCCAATCTCGATCTTGGGCCCATTTCATGCGTTGTTGGTGATGACGTGCAGTGAGCTTGGGGACCTGGCTGGGTCTTCGGCTATGCAGATCGATGCGCAAAAGGCTGTGATGAAGCTGTGTGCTGTGACACATTGTCCTGATCACCACTGTTGTAGTTGCGGATGATTTGTCGCACTGTGGCCCTGCGGTCGCTGTTAACAATGCGCAACAGTCTTTGCTCCCCTTTGGCATAAATGAGCTGTGATCGACACACTGCTGGACGACGGTTTGTTGTTTGGCCATCTGTGCACCACTTTTGATACGTACTCACTACAGCGGCACGTGATCAACCCACAAGCCATGCCGTTTTCGAGATTGTATTTCCGAGGCACCATGCCATCACAATTTATCCTTTATCAAACTTAAATCAGCAGCTTTTCCCATTCTGACTCTGAACACTCTACTAACTGAAAGCTGGTTCTCGGATTGTATATGTAGTGCTCTGTGAACTTCACCTGCGCCACATTTGGTCTCCAGGTGCGCTCATTTCTCTAGGTGTGGATTGGTCATAATGGAATGGCTCATCGGTGTATATATACCTTGGCTTAAGGATATATATACAGATATCTTGGGTTAAGGAAAATGACAGATGTGGAAGACATCATGATCAGAGTAAAATCCCCAAAATGGTAATAGCCTGGACATGTTGTCAGAAGAACGAACCACCAATAAACAACTGAAATTTTAAATTGGATACCAAGGGACAGAAAAAGACTCAGAAGACGACCTTATGGAAGATGGATGAAATTCTAAAACATGCTTTAGTAACATGGAGGAGAGTGGCTCAAGACAGACAGTTGTGGAGTTAACTTGGGGAGACCACTGGATTGATAATAGTTGACAATAATGATGATATATATTCAAATCTTTGAACATGATTGATAAAAGTAAAAATCTTTACACCTGCAATCGTAAGTTGTATATTCTGCTCATCAGCTAATTGAACAGGCTGTATACTTAATTGATATTTTATAAATGCAGAATTTTTCTTTTGTTGATTACTTTATTGTTATGGACAAAAAAATTCATACAGCCCTCCCTTACCCAATATCCATTGGTTGTTCATCCGTCACATAATTTTTTTTAAATCATTCAAATGACAGAGTGATAAATATTAATTGAGAATATGTTGTCCATTGGTCATTCATGAGTTATGAGTTGTATGACTTCATTGAAATTCCACAGTAAGTGAATTGTAGTTGTTTGTACTAAAAATCAGTGCATAGATAGTTCTTCAAAAACAGAAATAGATAAGTACAACTGTCATGGTTGCAGAAAAATATGGAAAACGAAACAACTGACAATTGATTTTTGTACCTGTTTTTGAAATGGATTCTTTTTGGTAAATTCACATCAATAATTTTCTATATTTTGGATTCATTTCTTTATTGCAGAATCAAAATCACACTTCTTTGATTCTGCACTTGTTATGCTTAATATCACTAAAGATTAAATGATCTTGCATTATGGTTGCTCTTAAATGTGTCTTTAAAATAATTTTTTTTATAGCTTAAATGATTGTTCCGAACTTGTGCCATGAATGCACACACATGGTCAAGTTTAGGAAAATAGCGATTTAATTGCAATCAACTATGTGTTAAAGAAGCTCTTTAGAATAGTGAATTTTTTTGTTGTCTTCCAGAAGATTTTTTACAATTTGTAACTCATCTAAAAGATTATCTGATATGTCAGCACTAAATTTAGTGAATTCAGCTGATGTAACTATAGCTTCAATAGGGATACAGCTCATTTAGGTGAAAAATGCATATCCATAGTACTCTGATTTATAACAACTGAAACCTATTATCTAATTTAATCGAAGATTCCTATCACTGTACAGTTCCTGCATTCCACTGAGTTGCTGAGCTGAGCCTTTAGTGAGGAGGAAAAGTTATTAGAAATTGAAACAGAGAATGCCATGATAGAAAAGTAACACAGACAGAAAAGATATGGAAATATTAGTTATAGGAGTATATGTGACCTTCCACAGTAAAAGGGGGTACTGGCTGGCAATTCGTGTTTCGAGAAAAAGCCATTTATCTTGCAACACAACTCAGGTGAGTGAGGTCAATAGTGGAGCTGACTCTCGGACACAAAAATAAACTTTGGCTGGAGTGAACACAGCTGTTCTAACATACGATTATGTGAACGGGCTTAGTTTTGGAATACGCTCACCGAGATCGATATCACGCCACCTGCTTTCATCCCGGAACACCCATACCTCTCTGACTGATGCGGGAGTGTACTCCATACCATTGGAAAATATGGATGGTACCACCAGGTACTACATCGGAATGACAAAACGCTCTTTTGCTCTTCGACTTATCGAACACATTTCTTCACGCTTAGCACGTTCCTGTTGACTTCTCGTTGTCGCATGCTCTCGACGCAACATATCACGTTCTCAAATTCTGTTCATGTTTATTTTATTTAAAATTTTCTATTCTTTGTTACTTTTGCCTTACTAACCACGAACAAGTCTGAAGAAGGCACCCGTTGGTGTTGAAAGCTTACGCTTTATTCATAACGTTTGTACGTCAATAAACGGATATCTTATTTCTTTTGCATACTGATTATTTGACGTAATCTACCCGAACTTTAGTTTTATCTATTGCACTGATGTCTCTATAATATTGCCCACAATTGCAAACTGGTGATACAGACTGATAAATGAATATTGGCCGTAGAACATGCTTTGTGGTCCGATGCGCTCATTTTCACCTCACTAGAAGAAAAGTGAACATCCAAAACTGTTAAAAAAATACATAGTTTCAAGACTTTTTCTGTTAAATTTGAATTGCCCCTTATTTTTATGGGGGGGGGAGTAGCTCCTAAAGCACAGAACTGGATGGAGTAATATAATAGCTGAATTAACCCTCAACCAGAGTTGAGACATCTGACAGACACTTGCCCAAAATTAGAGTTCTAAAAATGCTTTTGTGTAGGAGATGTATTGAATAAAAAAAAAAAATATCGTAGGAAAATATTAAGTTTAATCTGGATTTTGTGGCTTATGCATAACAAAAACTCGGGAAATTATGCTTTTTGTACAATTCGTCAAAAGGTTGTAACATTTAGCAAGAAAAAATAAAACGTGTGGTTCATTACATACAAAAATAAATGATGTATATTTTTAAATGTATCAAAATAAAATTCTAAAATATTTCAAAAATTACACAACCTAAACAATGTATGTTCTAAATGTCAATATCTCGACCACAAAAATTTTCTCACAATCATCTAAATCACTTTCAATTTCATCCAGTGGATTATGAGGATAGTGTTTTACAATATCCTCATAATCTGCTTCCCCATACCTTACTCTTTTACATGACCCTGGCTTAATATCCATTTTGAAGGAGTATCTCAAAAAAAAAAAAAAAACTAGCTGGGTTTTGACGTCTGTCTAACAGTGCCAAAAAAGCAGACACCCCAGCAGCAAGTGAAGGTCAAGGTCATATGAAAGTACTGAGATGCATGTGCAACAGAAATTAAGGGTTTTGTTTTGGCAACTAATTATGTATTCAAGAGTGTCTCTCAGACTCCTTAACTCTGGTTAAGGGTTTAAATCCCCTCCTATTGTAATTCACCTTTTTTTCTCTACCCATTCCCCAGAGTAGGTGCAAAGCAGGAAGTAAACAGTAGAATATTCAAAGCAAACAATATAAATTCTGAATTTGCCTGTACCACTTACTGATCATCCATGTAACATCTCTCAGAAAACTTGGAAATGTCGTCGCCCTGGAGCGGGAATCAAACCATCTCTCGATTTCTATTCGAGTATGCTAACTGTTACACCACCCAGGACAGTGTGTAACAGTTAGCATACTCAAATAGAAATCGAGAGATGAAGGTTTGATTCCCGCTCCAGGGCGACGACATTTCCAAGTTTTCTGATAGATGTTACATGGATGATCAGTAAGTGGTACAGGCAAATTCAGAATTTATATTGTTTGTTTTTAATATTCTATCGATTTCCCATGTATTATAAGGAATATTTCTTCCTTCATTGATTTATATGTAGGAAGTAAACATATACCCTTCTGATGCTTCTACTGAAATCCTTAATCCCTTTTCTACCCAGTTCTTTCAGGGCAATATGAGAAACATAGGGAGTGGAGAAATGGGCTTACGACCTCAATCCTTGACTTTGTCATTTGATAAGGGCAGAGGGTGACTGTACATTTCATAAAGCATTTTTCACATTTCTTCAACTGGGCTAAGCTACAAATGCTTGTATTGTGCAGAGCTAGTCTGGACAATTTTGCAGAAGAAAAGCAAAACATTTAAAATAAAATGGCAGGTAGGAAAAAGATGCCATTTAGCTTATTTTACTAAAGACCCAACAGTTTCAGGGCAAGGAGTAAAAGTAAAATGTAAAAAGTGTTAGAAAAATCATGGGACTGGTTGCAAGAATGATCAAACATGCCAAAATGTGTTGTCCAAATGATAAGGAACAAGTGTATGGTTTCAGTGTAAGCAAACAGCTACTCATCCTTGCCAGTGCCATAGGGCATAAGTCACTAGCAATAAATACACAGAAGCATCCCAGTTGCTCATCCCAGGAGGTGAAGAGTGAATCTTTAATCAGCATAAATAAATCATCTCTGAGAGTGAGAAGGAAGGCAGTGCCAGTGATACTTCAAAGAAGCAAAACATAAATGCATATGTCATTAAACGTACAAATGCTCAGAAGCATGTCTTAAATGAGCAAGTAGCAAAATTTATTTATGCTACTAATTCTTCATTTTGCATTGTTCAGCATCCAGAATTCAAAGAGATGGTTTCTACTTTGTGTCTACAGTCCTCCTAGCCAAACAGAAATTGGTGGTGAACTCTTAGACAGGGTATTTGAACAAGAAAAGTGTTCAGGAATTCTCTGTGGACAGATAGTCAGCATGAGCTTAGATGGGTTGTCCAAAATTCACAACATTAAGTGTAGTTTGTTGTTTTGTTTCACTATTATTAACACAGCAGTCAGACATCTTTGAATTACCAGTATGTACTGTTTCTCACATAACATTAATCACATCAGAAAACTTGAAAATTGCATTACCCTGGAGTGAGAATCAAACCCGCATCTCCCGATTTCCATTTGAGCATGCAATCTGTTACACCACCTAGGACGACTGAGTCCCAAGTATCTGAGTGTTAAGTATCGGAATATTCTCCGACCACTTGCTACTCAAAGCCAATTCTGCTGCTTCCTTGTAGTATTGTTAAGTAAATCTCCAGTCACTCAGGTAAATTGTGTGGAAGAAATATTCTCATAATATGTGGAAAATATGGTATGTTACTATTATTAACACAGCAATATCAGAAATCTCTGAATTGTCTGTATTTACTGTTTTTGTATTTAATGGATAACATGCTCAAATGGAAATCGGGAGATGCAGATTAAATTCCTGCTCCAGGGCTATGTAATTTTCAAGTTTTCTGAGGTGATTAATGTTACATAAGAAACAGTAAATCCTGTCCATTCAGAGATGTCTGATTGCAGTGTTCATAATAGTGACATATTTTCCACGTAGCATGAGGAGAATATTTCTTCCACACAGTTAACTTGTTTTGTTTTTCTTACTTTAGTGAACTGCCAATCCACCAAAGATGAAATATATCCTATAAACTAAAAGAAGGAACGCAGCTAAAGCACAAAGCCGTAAAGTAAGAAAAACATAGTCACACCATAAGAGCAGTGTGACTGTGCTTGTGTTTGGGCTGTTTAAAATGACCTTTTCGTACAACTGTGAAGTACTCTTGAAAATGTGGTAGCCAACTTTAGGGGCCATTTCACAGTTGCTCAACAAAGAACTGATGATGTTCTGTTTCTTTGTAAAGGTATATTTGCAAAATTTCTTTTTCAGAATAGCTGATAAATGTGACTGTTAGATAATGTTTTACTAGCAGAATGAGACATATTTGCTTTCTTTTAAAAACAAACTTGTGGATGTTTACAACTGTTCAGAAAATTTGGAGTTTTAGGTCAGTGACTTGATTTTCTCTTGGCAGTATACTGTAGAAAAAGTGTTGTCAAAATATTGTGTAATAAAATAATTTTTACTGCATATAGTTTTTAAGTTAGTTTTGCTTATTTTATCGTATACTAACATGTTCATATTTTAAATTAGGAAACCACAAGTCCTGATGTTGAGAACAGTAAAATATCTGTCATTGAGGCTCTAAGTAATTTCATCCTTCCTGGAAAGCACATGTACACAAATGTGTGCACAGATATGGGTGTTTTCATAGGTAAGAACTTTATTAAGAAAGGACTGTAAATTCATGATAAAATGTGGCAATATTTCATGATAAGGACAGTTATTTTATGATAAAATGTGGCAATAAGTTGCAGTAGTGTTATACACTGGTTTCCACAAATTAAGGAAAAAACCTCAGAAAAATCATTATAACTTGAAAAGTACATGTACAGTGGTATGAAATTTGGTTAAAACCTGTATCATAATGTATGTTAGAGAAAAACCTAAAACATTTTGTAGAAATACTTCATTCCAACAAAAAATGACCACATACAGAACTATGTGATAAGGAGTCAAAATAAAATAGCCAAAGTACCTCAATTCTGCACTTCACAATTGCAGAGTTGAGGTCTTGCAGAAGGGTTGAGGGCAGCAACACATCTCCCTAGAAAATCCCAGACATGCTTGATTGGATTGAGGTTGTAATACCTGACTGGCCAATCCATATGGACTGATCTCTTAAAGTTATTGTTCTTACCAGGCTTGCTTGGTGGGGACGAGCATTATCATCCTGTAGGAAAAATGTATCTTTTATGGCACCTGCATAAGGACAAAGATAGGGGCATACCTGCCAGGTTTTACGATTTTACTGTAAAATTTACAGAAATGTGACTTGTTTTACGGGCAAAATGTTAATTTTACGGATATGATGGTTTCCCCGAGATTTATTTTCCTTTTTTTTGATGATTTTGCACCCGCTGTTAAAACTTTATTTTATTTAACTTAATCCATTCAAAGTAAAGTGCCGATGTAAGTTACGAACAACTTTTCAGTTATTATAAATAAGCTTATTCGTAATGTGTTTGTGGGAAGATTTGCAGCAGTTTTCTCACGTGTTAGGTTTTGCGTTGTTTCAAACACTAAAACTTGCGCAGCGCGTAAACTGATAAGGATAACAGCTAACTGGGCTTGTTCAACCTTGGCCTTGGTTCTCTCTCACTGTCCCCCCCCCTTCTCTTTTTCAGGTAATGCTTTCTTTGTCCACCCGGGGCGCAACTTCTGAGGAGGCCAAAGTGGGTGTGATTTGCATTGCAGCACACACCTGGGAGCAGGTGTCTTTACTGCTCCTAGTTCGAAATGCGATCTCTGAACGTAGTTATCGTAGAAAAAAAATTCAAACGGATTTTAAATCTGTGTAATTTTTAAACCCAGATCGATACCCAACATGACGAAATTAAGCAAAAACTGTCAGTTTTGTGAAATTAAAAATGCATTGGGTCATGGTTTCGTAACTTCTTCTCTGGTAATAAATTTGACCTGCAGAAGAATGCTACTAGGAAGTTAAAAGAAAAAAAGTAAGTCCAATGTTCATTTGAGCCAGTGCTTCTCCAGCAATGGTTTATTTTGCTCGTCCGTTAGCAAGTTTGTACGTTTTCCAACCGTGCTTTGTTCGTCTCTCGATAACGTGCGTAAAAATATTTTGCCTTGATTTAACCAAATTAATTATGTTGCAGTACTATTTTTTCCTCTGCAAATTGCATCTCTTTAAACTGTTACTGTTTTACTATAGCAGTTTTACTTGCATTTTTTTCCAGTGTCAATAAATTTAGTATTAGTGATTCGCTATGAGCAGCAATATAAAAAAGCATATTCTGCAGAGTTTCCTGTGCATTGCAAAATCTTCAAAAAATGAAAAATACGCATTTTGTTCTACGTGTCGATGTAATTTCAGCATTTCGCATGGTGAAAGGAATGATATTACTAATCATATAGCGCCAAGCATAAATCTAATGTTGACCGTGAAAAAAAACAAAAAAAAAAACGAAATTAACTTCCTTTGTTAAAAGTTATAATGAACTGGATGCAATTCGTGCAAGTGTTTATTCACTTCGTTTTTAGTTGAGCATAATTTACCAATTAGTGTCCCTCAGTCACTCATTTATTTCATTTGACTGTCTCATCGTCCGTCTCTCCGTAAGATAATCATAGCATGAAAATGGTTCGTTTTTGAAAACATTTTAGTTTGTTCCGTGACGGCATGGGATATGATTCTATTGGATTTGGGGGTTAAAGGGTGGAACATCCTTCCCTTGAGATGCAAACCTCCATAAAAATAAATTTTATCTCTTTATAGATATAATGATAGCATAGTAATGAGAAATTATGTATAGATTCTATTTTAATCGAAATAAACGTGCCAATAAATTCAAACATCTGTAGTCATATCAATTAAAAGTTGATACTTGTTTCAAAAGTAACATAGTTTTTTAATCGATATGTTCAGTACATTTAATCAATATGCGGTACAAGTAATTTAATTGAATATAGCGATTAAAATTTTCATCGACCATATCGATTAATTTTTTTTTACAGATTTCGGTTTCTGAAAGTTGGCAGGTATGTAGGGGTCAAGCACATCATCAGTGTTGATCATTCATGGTTTCTCATGGAAGCACATGGAGATCTGTGTAGCCACCTAACAAGATGCCACCCCAAACCAGCATGTTACCACCATCATAAGTGTCCCTTTCACAGGTCATAGAGGGATGATAGCATGTGCTTCGTTCTTTCTAGATCCCAAGCCTGCCTGGAATTGCCCTGCTAAAAAAAAATCTGGACTCATCTGTGAATAATACTGACCTCCATTGGTTTTCAGTGACATGAAGTCTTGCCCAATTTAAACGCTCCCCCTGTGACGAGGGGTAAAGGACACGCAGAGTGCTGGTCGCCTTGCATAAAGACTTCCTTCACACCAGGGGGAGTCATAAGTTCGTAGTGTTTTGGGGTACAATGTTCAGTCCGATACCACATGTTGACCACGTACGGCTATTTGGCAAAATACAGTGCTATCAGAGTCTATTGTCCATCGTCAATGTTCAACCAAAGAGGCAATACCATTGCGATAGCAGGCGTCTGGCTTGGATGCAAAAAACTCGGTGATGCCATCTTTCACAGTCTCCAAGGAATGGAATTGTCTGCCAGCCAAGAAGTGCACCATAAAACGAAACAGGTGGAAATCCGAAGAGGCAAGTTCTTGGCTATAGGCTGGGTGTGGTAGGATTTTGACACCATCCAAATCCTGAATTTTCTGGTGGACAATCTATGACCTATGCCATAGGGCATTGTTGAATTGCAGGAGGACCTTCTTTTGATTCACTTTGCGAAGTAGTGCTGGCGTAGAACGTCGTATACGTGTTGCAGCTGGTCGGCATACAGGTTCCCATCGATGGCCCGACTATGTAGCACAAGCTCCCAGTGGACAGGACCCTCAAAATTCCACCATACACACAACATTGTCTTCACTTCTAAATGCCCTCTTTGAACCACTGCTTAAGTCTCATCTCCTGGCCACAGCCATTGGTTTCCGGTATCCGGATAATGTAGGAAGACCCACTTCTCATCATTTGTTATGATACATTATTCGCCGAAACTCGTCATCACGGGGATTTTGCGGCAATTCTCGGCACAAAGTGACACGCTCCTCAGCTCGCTTTGGACTCAACTCATTGGGAAATGTTCGCGAACGTCTGGAGTGAAAACCGAGCTGGTGTAGGTTACAAATGATGGTGGTTTGTGATGCATGAACCTCCTCTGCTTATCGTTGGGTGCTGGTTCCTGGGTGCTGTTCAACAGCTAGACGCAGGGCTTCGTTGTTGGTGGTGACTGGTCTCTCACACCTCAATTTGTCAATGGACCGGAAGTGTTTGAACCATTTTCTTGCTGTTGCAGGGTGCACTGTCCCCTCACCTTCTACACTATAAATTTCCTTTCCAGCTGTTGTTGCGTTCAATCCTTATTTCCGGTAATAGCATAGGAGCACATGAACAACAAATTTCTCCTCTGACATTCTCGTCTCGTATGAGCTGCACGCATGTTGGGCCCAATGCATGTCTACCTGTCTGAGCAGCGGAGCACGTCACCCAATTGGGCATGTCCCACCTGTTCAGCGAAGCTTTTCCATCTGTACCGCGAAATGCTACAAACTTATGACTCACCCCGGTAAAGCCTTCTGCTCACAGTGGAAGCAGATAGCACTGTTCCTGTAGCTGCAGCATGGGTAGATTGCAGCTGTGTTGGGGTAACTGTCCTGTTCTGTGCAGTTAATTGGAGATATCCATCATTCATGGATGTTGTAGCCCTAGACCTTCTTTCGCTGTACCTTTGAGAAGCTGATTTTGTATTTTGAAATCAGTTCTACAGTCAGTGGACTACAGAAGGGCTCACATGCAGCCATCTTGCAATTCCCACCTTTGTTCTGGCTCTAGTCTTCCGATTGCTGTCTACCTCAGTTTTCATCTGTTAAATGCTATCTCGCAGCCATTACAACAAATTTGGTATCTCAAAATCTTTTCTTCACGCTCTGCAAATGATATGACACACACTTCTGCACCCGCCCCTTTCGTGATACAGCCCATTTGTATAAACCGATGCCATCACCACGCATATTTACATACGATACCCTGACTTTGCATTGCATTTCATGTCAAGTTTCATGAATTTCCAACTGTTCTTTCACAAATCATAACAATTTTTCTGTTTTTTCCTTAATTTATGGAAGCCAGGGTATTGTAAAAGTAGTTATGTTGATTTTTTTAGTCAATATATACAATGTTTTGATCAATATTTTGACCGAATTCTTGCTTTTGTGGCACGTCTTTTTATGAAAAAGTTATTGTGCTTATGTTATCGGTTTGTCCGTACGCCTGTCTGTGGACACCATATCTCTGCAACTATTAGTCCGATTTGAAAAATTCTTTTTGCATTGGAAATCTTGTATTGTGAGAATGATGATCCTTCCATTCCGTTTTTTTCCCCGATGCACAACTTCGCCGCTAAAGGGCGTAAATGCAGATTATATCAAATTTAAAATACATTTTATTGCATGTATTTGCTTTTAAATATCCAACTGAAAAAATTCTTCCTTCCATTCGATGCATTTATAATGAAGACTATTTTAGGCACAGTTTTTTTACTTTTCAAGTAATGCGTAGATTTTCCCCTAGAGGGCATAAAGGTAAATTGTGTTTTCCTTTTCTTCTTCTGATTTCCTTAGTCAATATATACAAACTAGTCCAATTTGAAAAATTCTTGTATCGGAAACAGCTCCTCATGGGAAGTGTTTCACAATATAATTTCTGATTTTTGATAAGGAATGGTTTGGCTGTCAGAGGACGTAAGTGTTTATTTCTGTTTCTGATATATTTGCAGCGAAATCTGAGCTTCTGAAAACTCAATCGAAAAAATTCTTTTGTGGACCAATACCGCTCACTTTGGAAAACCTTTTAAAAATACCTCCTGGTTAAAATAGCGCATAGTTTTCTCGACATATTTTCTTATTTTTGTTGATATCTCTGTTTCTAAGGGTCCGATTTGAAAAATTCTTTCTTTCTTGTAGAGCGTTTCCTGTCTGAAACGTTTCTCATATAGTTTTGACTTTTTCAAGTACTTAGATTTTCCACTAGAGAGTACAAAGGTAAATTGTGTTTCCCTCAATACCTCTGCTTCTAACGATTTGAAAAATTCTTCCTGCATCAGATACACCTCCTGATGGGAAATGTTTTGATTATAATTTCTAATTTTTGATAAAAAATAGTTTGACCACCGGGGGGGGGGGCATAAGTATTTATTTCTGCATATGATGTATTTGCATCAAAATCTCAGCTTCTGAAAACTTGATTGAAATTTTTTTTTCGTGGACCAATTCTTCTCACCTGGGAAAATAGTTTCAGAGTAATTTCTTCTTAAAATAATGCATAGTTTTTCCACAGGGGAGCATTGATGTATATCTTATTTTTGTCAATATCTCTGCTCGTAAGAATCCGACTTAAAAAATTCTTCCTTTGAAAAAAAAAAAATAGGTGGCAGCGCACATCTGTTCTTTCTCCGATGTAAATATCCTGCTCTGAGGGTCATGCGTAGTGAGATGAAATTATCACACCCCTACCCTTCCTTTTGTGATAGAGTATCACATCACTTATGATGCACATGGTGGTGTGTCTGCTGTGCAGATAACATGCTTTTTGCTTGAAAACGAGAGCTTAGGCTCTTGAAGAGACACTATGGGAAATGCTCTGGATGTTTTGTATTGAAGCTCACCATTCCCATGGTATCATTTTATTTCTCAAATTTTTGACATGCCACTGTAAACTAGTGGTTTAATATTTAACTGTAAATATGGTTTCTATGGGAAGGGGGAGATTCATACAAAAGGAAAGAAAGGGAATAAAATTGCTAACCATGTTGCACGTTTAGGTATTATTTCTAATAGAATTAAAACAAAATTATAATTTCCTTGCTGTAAGAATATGTTGTTTAAGTTTAAATAATTAATTTTGAATTGTAATACACTGCTGGACAATTGCTAAGGACGGATCATAAACGGCTATATAGCGCATAAAAAAGTAAGTGTGGTTGGATGCCAAGTGAAATAAAATAATTTCAGAATGCAGGACATTACAAGAAAGACAATTTATTGTGCTCTGAAATCCAGAAGGCTTTGGAACGTGTTCAAGGGACAAACAGGCCATTTTATGCAGAATACGTAAACGTGAAAAAAATGCAATTACCGTCCGCAGCCGTTCCGGCGTAAGATGTCAATACGGGATAAGGCCACCATGGAGGGCGATGCAAGATTCCACATGTCGTGTCATGCTTTGCACAACATTATCAAGCAGCTGTTGGGGTAATTTATCCCATTCCTCTGTCAGTGCACGGATGAGGGTGTCCTTGTTTATTGGAGGGCATTGGCGACCAGCAAGACTCCTCCCCGAAGCATCCCACACATTTTCAATGGGATTAAGATCTGGAGAACGTGCTGGCCATACGAGGCGTTGAATATCCTCGCTCTCAAGACACTCCTGGACAGCGACTGTTCGATGACATGTTGCGTTGACGTCCATGAAAATGAATCTATCACCGACAGCACCACGGAACATGCGAACATGAGGTAGCAGAACATCATTAATGTATCGTTGGCCAGTCAGTCCCAGTTGGAAGCACATAGAGGGACGTACGGCCATTGATCATGATGCCAGCCCATACCATAACACTACATGTCGGATATCGGTCCCTTTCCTGTATGTTTGCTGGACAATATATGTAGTACCACTATCACGCCAGATCAGTTGTCATCGACAATCAGACGATAGACTGTATCTACTCTCATCTGAAAAGAGGACAGCAGACCAGTCGTTATCAGTCCAAATGCGATGTTGATGGCACCATTGCAAACGGGCGGTACCGTGACGTCTGGACAATGGGATGCACACAACAGGACGGCGGGCGTATAGTCCTCCTTCATGCAAACGTCTGGCGATAGTTTTTCGGGAGATCCGCTTGCCAGTATAGCAGCCATAAACTGATTTGCTACCTTACTAGCTGTGCTGCGCCGGTGTCTTTTTGTTGATTGCACTATGTACCGATCTTCTGCAGGTGTCGTACTGTGAACACGACCTCCCCCGTGACGTTTGCTACACTCTCCATTTGTTTGAAATGATTTTGAAAGCCTTGAAACAACACTGTGGCTGACGTCGAACTCCCTGGCAGCATCTGTTATTTTTCGCCTTTCTTCAATCTTGCCAATAATACGGCCACGCGTAAAATCATCTAGGTGATGTCGGGAAGACATACTGAAAATTGCAAGTTCGTCAATTGATTCTTTCCCTTTCAACTTTGCGTTTGAACAACAACGGTCAATATGCGTCAAATCCTTTATATCTCTTATCAGCGCTATGACGTCACGAACAAGTTCGGCAATCCAAAATTTGCATACGCACAACACGTCTTACTGTATCCCGCACTAATGCTAATTTCCACATTTTCCGGCCTTCCATTTTATGGTTGCTATTGTTGCTATTGTCATCCGTCCTTAGCAATTGTCCGGCAGTGTAATTGTGAGTAGTATTACAATAGGACCCACATATAGCTAGCCCGGATTTAGCAAGATCTTAGATTTAATGAGCAAAACAGGAACTTTTTGTTTGGTATAATGTTAATTTAAAGCTAATTCGATCGTTTTTAACGAATAAACCTTAAGGAAATTCCCTGGATTTAACAAGGGAGGGAAAAACTAAGATTACTTTTTAGCTAACAAAGTAACAAAATTTAATGGAATTCCATATTTGATAAGTCAGAGAAAATATGCTGCACACTGTCATGGAATGGAGATAAGGAAATGGTGGCATGCAGGGCAAAACTGCAACAGTGCAGGGGAATCCTTGTGTGTTAGTGGAAGAATGTTGCTAGAAAAGCAGTGGAGGAGGGAATACATCAAATGCTCAACAAGTAAATTGTGCAAGAGACTCTGCCACCTACTCCAAGGGGTTGTGCCTTGGGTGTGTGGTGTCAGCAGAGTTAGAAACACATGACTGTTAGCATGCAGCTAGTGGAAAGATTTATGCTTCCTTTCGAGTTCGATATTTAAGCCATTTCAGTTAATATATAACAAAGGAATATATGAGAAAAGTTGCAGTTGGGTCATTCCATTTTATAATTCAACAAATTTTCAAAATAATTTTTGCATCATAATTTTTGATTTTGATGAAAATTTGCATGTGTATCCCCCTCCCTCCTAGACCTCAAAAATGATTTTTATTTATTAAAAAAAATACACTCCTTGATGTATATGCTATGTTTTCATGGCCGACAACAAAAAAGTGGCATTTCAGAGCTTTTTCTTGAAAAAAAAAACTCTCTTTTTATGTGGTATGAACAAATTTCAGATTTTAAACCAAAGCCTATTCTTCCAAGGTCAAAGTTTACTGCACAAAACCAATTTCTTACAACTTTTGGAAATTTATAAATGCATGAAGGGCTTGGAATAACAAGTCAACTTTTTTTTATTTCTTTGATACGTATCTATGATTACTGTTTGTATAAAAAAAATGGCTGGTTACCCTAGCCCCTTCCTTCATAAGATACAAATTAGTCAAATTTTCTCAAAAAATCTATTTTCCAAGGCTAAAAAAAAAAAGCATGTGGGGGAAGGGGTGAAATTATTTTCACTCATGTGAGCTAAAGTACTTTTTACCAGCTTTCAAAAAAAAAAAAAAAGTTGATTTGTCATTCAAAGGCGTTTAGGAGTTACAAGGTTCTAAATTTTCAAAATATTGTACTGAAACGACACAGTTTTTGCACTGCTATTTGAGCTTAATATTCACAAGGAAAAATAATTCTGTGGTGCATATGTTGTATTATTACGCTTTTCTCCTGAAGAAAATGCTTTGAGTAATATTTGATGGTATTTAGGTTAAACTAACCAAAATAGACATGCTTAAAAAAAAGAATAACAAATTCCTCTTCCCTGTCTTTTGTAAGATTCTCACTTGCCAGCCACCATAGGAATGTGCACATTTAAACAGGTCCATACTGGCTCCCACATGTATGTTCCCTATCTTAGCTCAGTTGCTTCTAGGACTCTGAAGAAGTAAGTGCTGGACAAATGTTCCTGCTTTGTCTTGTGAAGTCCAGTGAGTGTTTCAGATGTAAATTTTTTCATTTCAAAATCATGATACATACATAATTATAGTTGGTATATTTTGGGGAAACACTTGGCTTGTTAAATTAGTATAAAAGTGTCAATTCAAGACAAGAGGCTAATACTTTTATTGGGATTATGGTGGTATAAATTTGTCTTTTCTCTGCATAAAGTACAGTAGCAAATAATCAATCATAGATAGGCCTAAATGCTCCATTGGAATTTTTAAGAAAGAGGATTGCAACATTTTAAGTTACAGTAGAAAGTCAACTGTAAATAGTATTTCTGAGTATACAGATGATGGCAAGTCTTCATTCTGCTTTAGAACTGAGTGTAAAGACATTGAAACTGTTTGTACTTACCATGGGAAAACATTCCTAGACAAATTTTTCTACCTTTTTGGAACCTCCTGTTGCAACCCATTTTCTGAGCACAATAAAGTGATCACAGAAACACTTAGAATCATCAGTAAAGAGCTGTATTCGAGAAACCCAAATTTGAACCATATTCCTAGAAAATCTCTGTGCTTTTAAATGTTTGAATAAAATTCAAAAACAGTCAGTTGCAACCTATGAAGATAGTGACAATGTCAAAATACAGTATATGAGCCTGAAGGTGTTTTAGTTGAGTCAGTAAATAAAGCATGTACTGCCCTTGGTGTGCCACCTGTGAAAGTTGCCAAACCATCATCTGATGCCAAATCATTTTCTTTAAGAAAGAAAGTTTCAAAGATTACACAATCTGTCACCCATAAACTGAATAAATCGTTTGGCCTCTGGATTGCTCCAAATGAAAACGATAGTGCTTGCCAAAACCAGTTATATAAGTATGAAAAAAAAAAAACATTTCAAGTTTGTCGCCTTTAACTTAGAGCTATGCAAAAATTAAGTCAGAATTTGCAGTCAGCCAGTACCTAGTTCAAAAAACTAGAGGCCTAGTTTAAAAACATGGAGTTTTACCAAAAGTAGAAGCTAAGCGGCCTGGTAATATCCTTGATAGTAACACAATTAAAACTGCACAAGATTTTTATCAGAGAGATGATTGCAGTCGCATGATACCTTGTGAAAAAGACTGCACTTCCGTTAGAGAGGGAAGGATCGGGAAAAAATCAAACATTCAGAAAAGGCTCGTTTTGTGCAACTTGAAGGAACTTTACCTATATTTTAAGGAAAATCGCCCTGATCTGAAAATTGGATTTTCTAAATTTGCAGAACTTAAGCCTAAATTTTGTGTATTAGCAGGAGCATCTGGTACACATTCAGTGCATGTTTGTTTGTACCTCCAAAATGTAAAACTCATGCTGTCAGCAATTAAAAGTTACCACAACTACAAAGATCTGCTGAAGAATATAGTCTGTAACACTGAAAATGAGAATTGCATGCTTTCTGGATGTACTACATGTCCTCGTGTGGATGCTGTCCTAAAAATGGTCCAAATTGGCTTGAAAGATTATTGCGACTTAAATGAGAAAATGCAAGTTCCATATAGGCAGTGGGTGTCCACAGACATATGTGAGCTGACAACATGTGTGCTATCTCTACATGAATTCTTGATAAAGTTTGGTGAAAACCTTGAGCATCTAAAGATCCAACATTTCATTGCCAGGAAACAAGCAGGATATCTAAAAGCACGGAAAGAAACTAGATAAGGGAGAATTTTTGGTTCTTGGGGACTTTTTTGAGAATTTTTCTTGTGTTGTCCAGGACGAGGTCCAGCCATATCACTGGTCAGGTTTACAATCTACACTTCATCCTTTTGTTATCTATTGGAAAAGGGACAGGGAAATTCAAACTCAGTTATTGTTTTTGTAAGTGACTACCTTGATCACACCACCACTGCATTCTATGCTTTTCAAAAGAATAAATTCCAATTAGTAGTTCTAATTCTGACTATTATATAGCTCTAATTATTACACTATTCTCTTTTACGTGCTATATTTCAAAGTAACTTGTACAAAAATCTAGAAAGACCGGAAAACACGTGCGTGAAATGTTCCCGTCGCTAGAAAGGAATGCCAAGGTAAGCATTATCCGCTAGATTTTTGTACAAGCTTTTCAAAAGGTTCTCATTAAAAAACTGAAGTCAGATCACCCTTCAATTTCAAAATTAATCTATTTCTCAGATGGTTTGGCAGCACAGTACAAATATAGAAAAACATTCAGTAACTTAAGTCACCACAAACAGGACTTTGGGATAAAAGCGGAACAGCATTTTTTTGTCACATCCCATGGTAAAGGCCCATGTGATGGGATTGGGGGAACAGTCAAGAGGCTAGTTTGAAAGGCTAGTTTGCAGCAGCCTGTGAGTGATCAAATCTTCAGGGCTGCCAGTGGCGACTAAATAGGCGACTATTGCTACTATTTTTGATGACAGGCGACTATGGCTACTATCTCTTACAAAAAACAGCCAAAAGCAACTATTTTCAGAAAAACTTGAACTACTGTATTTTAATTGTAAGGCTACTATTAAAAAAACGTAATTTGTGTTGCGTATATCGATGTGTTTGTATAACATCAGTTGTAATATTGATACACGTGAATATCAACTTTGATAAAAATATGTATATGTCGAATCCATGGTTCATACACATCCTGGAATTCCATTTTGTCCTGGAAAAGTCCTGGAAATGTCCTAAAATTCTGTTACATGTCCTGGAATTTCATCCATTCCTGCCTTTTTTGTCCCTGCGCGATGTTTTGTAGTTGAGGATTTTTCTACTGACATAACTTATGTCTGACAAATTTCCCTCCCCCCACCCCCTGCATAAAATGTGTGTGTGTTGGGGGGGGGGGTGACTGGCTATCGGTTTTCTCGTTTAGGAGGACTGAAGATGCGTTATTAGAATCTTCTGTGTCATGCTTATGTTGTCACTTTGTCTGTCCCACCGGGGAGACAATATCTCCGCAATTATTAGTTTGATTTGTAAAATTCTTTTTGTATTGGGAAGCTTAAAATGTGAGAATGGTGATCCGTTCGTTCTGTCCCCCCCATACACAACTTCACCGCTAGAGGGCGCAAATGGGGATCGTATCGAATTTAAAATGCATTTCATTTCATATATTTGCTTCTAAATATCCAATTGAAAAAATTCTCTTTCCTTTCGATGACATTTATAGCGAAGACTATTTTAGTTACAGTCCCATTTTCAAATAATGCACACATTTTCTGTTAGGGGGCGAAAAGGTAAATCGCGATTTTCCCAATATCTCGTCTTCTAAAAGTCAGATTTGAAAAATTCTTCCTGAGTCGAATACAGCTCTTGAGGTTGAAATGTTTTGCACACAAATTCTCATTTCTGCTAAAGAATGGTTTGGCCACCAGGGGGCATAAATGTTTATTTTTGCTTCTGATGTATTTGCAACAAAATCTGAGCTGGAAACTCGATTGAAAAAAATTCTTCCGTGAACCGATACCGCTCAACTCGGAAAGCTTTTTGAGAATACTTCCTGCTTAAAATAGTGCACAATTTTCCCACCAGGGGACGTACACGTATATTTTATTTTTGTCCATATCTCTGTTTCTAGGAGTCCGATTTGAAAAATTATTTCTTTGTTGGAGAACATTTTCAGTGCGAAATGTTTCTCATAAAATTTCAAATATTTCTTAACACACAAGTGTGCCACTAAAGGGCGTAAGCTCACATTTCCGTTTACAGCAATATCTGCTGACTAAAAACTCGACTGAAACATGTTCTTTTTCGATCCAATACCTAACTATGAAAACTCCTTATTTGTATTTTCTTCACAAAATAATGCACAATTTCGTCACTAGGGGCGCAAATATTTAATCTATTTTTCTTAATATCTGTATCTCTAAATGTGCGATTAAAACAATTATTTTAACACCAGATACCATTTACCTTATGGAACACTTTAGGTTTGTGTTTGAGGAAGTTTGTGGTTCACAATTCTGCTGCTAGGTGGTGTTTGTGTACTTCTGTTTGCAGGCTATCTCTACCTGTAAAAACCCTATTGAGAAATTTCTTTTTTTTTTTACTGTATGCCATTCGCTATAATAAAGATGGAGAGTTAATAAGATTTCTGCTACAATGAGAAGATCCTCTTCAAATAATGTACAACTTTCCCCCTAGGGGTTGTAAAGGTCAAAACGTTTTTCTTGCTATCTCTGCTTCCGGCAGATGTATTTGAAAAGCTCTTTTTTCCTTAGCATAGCTTTTGCTATGAAGAATGCTTTTCTCCTGTTTCCATTATGCAAAATTCTTCCACTGAAACGCATAGTTATGGTATGTTTCCTTCTATATCTCTCCTTTTAACAGATCGATTTAGAAATCTTTTTGTCTCTAATACCTTCCTCCTGCAATGGGAAACGTTTTGCGCCATTTGTTAATTTTTGTAACATATTTTTTTGCCACTGATGGAAGTAAATAGCTGATTTTGTGTGTGTGGGGTGGGGTGGGGTGGGGTGGGGTGGGGTGGGGGTGTGTGTGTGTGTGTGTGTGTGTGTGTGTGTGTGTGTGTGTGGTATTTTACCTATACTGAAATTTTGTAATGAATACTTTATACATATAAAAATTTGCCATAAAATCAGATTGCTTTCTAATATCAGAAACTTAAATCTAGTTGTTTCTTAGTATTTTCTGAGCTTCTATAATTAGTTTTTTAATCATGCCCAGTTAAATTGCCATGATCACTAATTAATATAATTGCACACAGCACTTGGACATAAGGTTTTCCCATTATTCTCTTTTATTTCACGTTGGACATTTTTGTGCATACTTTGTTTGCTGGCGAGTAAAAATGTAAAACATAGCTACACCATCGATATTATGTTGAAAATTCCATAAATAAAATGTAGCACAAATACTTGCTATCATGATTATGTGTTTAAGAAATAACAATCCCTTTGGTCCTTTGAAAAAGTTCTAGATATTTCACTTTCCTTACCCTTAAATTTCCAACGTAAGCATTATTTCAAAGTAATTAAATACAAATATATTTCAAAAGAGATGCCCCATACCTATGTATTTTTGTGTTTTATGTCGTTTTTTTATTCTGTCATTTGCTTCAATAATTGAACTAAAGGCAAAGTAGAAAAATGAAGTTTTCTCAAAATCAGTGTAGTATACTGTATATAAAAGTTTAGTAGATATTAAACCTGGTCACATTTTCAGTGACAGTTTCGGTATTTCAGTATTTATCTGCGATTCTAAGTTACTGATTAGCTGATGCAGACATCATTTTTAACATTCTGCATTAAGTTTGCCCAAGCGTTTAGGAAGTTGTTTGTTGTAGGTTACAAATTGAACAAACATATGGTTTCACTATATTTTAAGTAAGAGCATTTGGGTCATATGTCCTGGAAAAATCCTTGAATTTTGTGATTGAAAAAGCGTATGAACCATGCGAATCGATATGTCTTGTTCAGTTTATTGCTTTCTGCTTTATTGCAAATATGATGGAAGAAAGTCAATGGCAAATATAGACTAGACCCATATGTGATTAAAGGAACAACCTTAGTGTTCTCCCTAGATTTTTTCACAGCTGGGTGGCAAGAAATTTTAGCTGGATGGCACTTTTAACGACCCCACCCCCCACAGACGAAGATAAACATTTTTTTTATTTAATATTATTATACTTATTAAACATCTTTATAGCAGTGTGGTAGGCATTAAGGTAACTAACATGATAAATATTAGAAAATTGTACATAAATGATAAAAAAAAATAGGTACTTACTAATAAATGAAATTTTGATGCAGATTTCAGCCAGTCTTCATCAGTATTTATGGTGTATGTGGGAATAAGTTTTCCACTCTTACAATTATGTGCACTTAATATGGAGCACAATAAAGAAAGTACTCATAAAGGAAATCATAACTTATTCAATTTTTGAAATTTTACTGAATTAGCAATAAAACAATATTTTTTTCTTGCCTGCAGAGTTAAAAATGGAAACTGTTATTTAAGGTGCCAGCCAAAGTTTACATTATTCTTAATTTCACGTGTGATGTACATGTATAACCAGAGTATTCAGATATGTATTTTTCTTTTTTTCTTCCCTGCCCAGTTATCAGCAGCTCGATCATAATCGAAAGTTGAAGGATCAGGGCCTTCTAATGCTATCATCAATAAATTGTTTAGAGTTTTCTGGCTCATTCTGTTTCGTAGGCAAGTTTTAATTCTTTTCAAAGCAGAGAATCCCCTTTCACATTCTGCAGTTGACACTGGTAAAGAGAGACAAATTGTTGCTAATTTGGATAAATTAGGGAACGATTCTCTAAGTTCATGATTTGTTGATAGTTTTTTGAGACAGTTTCTTGTTGACATATCTTTATATGAGTCACTTCTGATCATCACTGAGGCCACACTCCATTCTGCTTTTGTGGCAGTATAATCAAGAGGTGGGGGATTTCCGTTTTTTGAGTAGTGAATAAATGACTCTTCGCATAGCTCACTAACCCTCTCTGGTGATGTTTCTTTTACAGCAACAGGGTTAAATATGATATAAAATGCTGACATTATTGGCATATCTGGGAATCTGCCTTCTAAATGAATTTGTATCACATCCAGATATTTATCATAAACATTTTTCTTGTACAGCTCTGCACTTTCCTCATCTACTTTAACAGCCAGGTCCATCCACTCATTTTCCAATAGCAAGGGTAGATTTCTGAAATTTTCTCCTGGGTCAGATTTCAGTAAAATTATTTTAGATTTATTTGCCTCTAATATTGATTTAACAGTGGTTAAGTCTGTATCTTGCCGTAACCACGATCTAGATAGGTTGCTCAAAATTGGCCGTATATCACACATCATCATTAATGTAGCAAGAAATGAGTATGTTTTAATAAATTTACTTAAACCTTCTGCAGTGACATCATTTCGTTCAATGGCTTCTCTCTCCAGTGCAGCCACAACACTCATTAGTGTTTTGCGAAGTGACTGAACAGCAGCTTCATGAGAAAGCCATCTAGTATCACTGGCCATTTTCAGTTTCATCTGAGGTATGTTGAAAATGTCTTGTATTTGGTGCAATCCAGCCATTCGAACACCAGAATTTTGAAAGAAAAAAATAACTGCCGCAGAATGTCATTGAATTTTACTAAATACTTAACTTCTTGTGCAGCCTGGGCACTAGCTAAAGCTAGACGGTGATTTACACAATGGCAATTAATTAAAAGATTTTGAGTTGCATCCTTCAGCAATTTTGCAACACCATTATTCTTGCCAATCATCACTGCGGCACCATCAGATCCCAAACCTACCAGTTTTTCAAGCTGTAAATTTAATTCACCTAATGTTTCAGTTAAATTCTTTGCAATTGTTGTAGCTTTTCCATCATTTATGCTTTTAGTGGTCAGGAAAGCAACTTTAACTTCTTTTGTTTTTGTGGACACACATTTTGTATAAATTATTAACTGCTTTACAACTGAAATATCAGTTGTCTCATCACACAGCACACTAGGCTAACTCGCTTTCTATATTAGAGCGAATTTCTGAAGCTAGCACCTCTAAGAGCTCTTGAACAATTCTCTCAGAAGCGTAATTGGCATTTTCTGCCACTTTCAAATTACTCAAGTAAGTGCATCCCATCAATTTGCAGTGCTCTAATAATTTTTCATATAAAGTTGTATGAGCCAATATACACTTTTCAGTGCACCTAAAAAAAGCATCACGTTGCAAATTATTTAAAGCTGAAACAGATCTTTCAATCTCTCCAACTCCAGTATTTTCCAGTAAAGCAGCAGATGAAGAACATGAGCAGGTATCAGAGTGCATCTTACTTTTTTCATGATTTGAAAGGCTTTCTTTCCTCAGTCGAGCACAAGGAGTATCCACCCATGTTAATTCTCCATTAGCAGTTTTTGTAGCATATTTCAGGCATATGGTGCATAACATTCCATCTTCAGTCACAGTTAACCATTTGTACTTCTGAAACCATTCTTTGTTAATGCCACTAGAACGGTGCTTGGAATTAACAGTACTCACCTGCTGACCTTGAGTTGGAAGTTGTTCAGTTTTTTCAGCACTTCCTGAAACAGAAGAATCATTGTGGAATAACTTTTTACGGGTCTTATAGAGGTTATTTTTCATCAAAGTTGGTTGTCAAATTTTCGAAATAAAGCCTAGTTCGTCATCAGGACTATGTCACTGGAGTAGTTGCTGCCACTCAATTGGAAGAGTCCATCCGCAATTATCGTTAATTGTGGTACTTCTTCTTCTTGCTATTTCGATCCCTTCTTCTAGTTTCCTCTTTACTAAGTTTGACTGGTGGGCGATTATTTTCACTGAGTCCCAATTTATGGAGTGTCCACTTGCTTGTATATGTCTGTCTAGCCCTGTTTTGTTCCCAATGTTCCTAATAGCTGCTTGGGTTCTTTCATTCGGACCTTAATACTTCTCCCTGTTTCTCCTATATAGCTGAGTCCGCAGTTACAGTCGATGCAGTAAATTACTCCTTCCTGCAATTGGATGTCCAATTCTTTCTGCTTTAAAGCTGGCAGGAATTTCTTTATTTTGTTATTAAGATCTGGAGCTAGCCTGATATTATATTTTGCTCCGATCCTTTTCAGTTTCTCGAAAAGTCCCTTGTGGTACGTAATTTTGCTGGTGAATTTGAAGCTGGTTTTCTCCTGCTTCTTTTTTGGCACTTGTTTAAATATTTTCTCAACATATGGGGAGGGGTAATTGTTTTCTGTCAATATTTCCTTTAATTCTTCTTTGTGAAGATCTTTCTGAGTAGCTGAAGAGACCAGGATTTCAATCTTTTCCAAAAATTGTCTCGCCGTATTCGATTTAATATAATCAGGGTGGAATGAGCAGAAGTCTACCATCTTCCCTGTGTTGGTGGGTTTTCTAAAAAGCTGAGTGAATATTTTCCCCTCTCTTGAGGCCAAGTTGACCTCAAACTGACCTCAAGAACATTGGGAACAAGTTGACCTCTATTAGGAACATTGGGAACAAGTTGACCTCAAGAGAGGGGAAAATATTCACTCAGCTTTTTAGAAAACCCACCAACACAGGGAAGATGGTAGACTTCTGCTCATTCCACCCTGATTATATTAAATCGAATACGGCGAGACAATTTTTGGAAAAGATTGAAATCCTGGTCTCTTCAGCTACTCAGAAAGATCTTCACAAAGAAGAATTAAAGGAAATATTGACAGAAAGCAATTACCCCTCCCCATATGTTGAGAAAATATTTAAACAAGTGCCAAAAAAGAAGCAGGAGAAAACCAGCTTCAAATTCACCAGCAAAATTACGTACCACAAGGGACTTTTCGAGAAACTGAAAAGGATCGGAGCAAAATATAATATCAGGCTAGCTCCAGATCTTAATAACAAAATAAAGAAATTCCTGCCAGCTTTAAAGCAGAAAGAATTGGACATCCAATTGCAGGAAGGAGTAATTTACTGCATCGACTGTAACTGCGGACTCAGCTATATAGGAGAAACAGGGAGAAGTATTAAGGTCCGAATGAAAGAACCCAAGCAGCTATTAGGAACATTGGGAACAAAACAGGGCTAGACAGACATATACAAGCAAGTGGACACTCCATAAATTGGGACTCAGTGAAAATAATCGCCCACCAGTCAAACTTAGTAAAGAGGAAACTAGAAGAAGGGATCGAAATAGCAAGAAGAAGAAGTACCACAATTAACGATAATTGCGGATGGACTCTTCCAATTGAGTGGCAGCAACTACTCCAGTGACATAGTCCTGATGACGAACTAGGCTTTAGTTCGAAAATTTGACAACCAACTTTGATGAAAAATAACCTCTATAAGACCCGTAAAAGTTATTCCACAATCACTATGAATAGAGGTGCCATAAATGCATTTACAATCAGAAGAATCATTCAACTGTTCACTGGCTGAGGGATGTTTTCTTTCAGTGGAACTTTTAGAGGACTTAGAAAAGTAGCAAAGTAGTGTTTTTTTCCATTTTTATATTCACTGGACAAATGTAACACAGAACTGATAACTTCCTTATTTGCTACTACGGTTTACTGCCTTCTGTAGTTCACGGTTCACCACAGTCACAATGACAATGATCACTCAGGTGACTTCTCTGCATTCCTCTGTTAAAAAATGACTGAACTTGTCACCAACATCTCGGCCTTAGTCAGACAAACATGATTCATCAATAGAGATTAAGTCCCTACCTCCTGCTTACTTCTTTGAATAGATACCCCCCTCCCTCCCCTCTTCCACACTCATCTCTTTCTTAATCTAGGAGTGCCTGAGCATTGTGAGAGCAAGAATAGATTAACATTCTTGCAGCTGAATGCACTGGTTTAACATTCTTGCAGCTGGCTCAAAAAATGCTGTAGCAAAACTGCTAAAATGGGGAAAGAAGTTGTAGCCAAAATGCTAAAGTTAGCCGCTTTTATCTCTCGGAAAATCATAACACCAACTGAATTATTCACACCAATGATGCTTTGGACGTCAGTGGAAAACTACTGTTGATGGCCTTGGTGAAATGCCACAGACGTCAATGCTGACTCTGGTTTAAGCTTTGAATAGGGTGAAGGAGTCTAATCCCTGTGGCCTCTATAATCTTACCCCACCCATCCTTTATGGGGGTGCTCTAGAGTGTGTGGAGGAGGGGAAGGAGTGATTAAGCAAACAGATACTGTAGGAACATACCTTAAGGATTAAAAAAATAACATTAGCGGAGCGCGAATCGCTGCCAAAATTTCAGAAATTTTTGTTAATAGAAAAGCTGTAGCAGAATCTGCTGATGCGTTGATATTTAAATGGCTGGCACCATTTTGCTACAGACACTAATTTTTCTCTTGCATTTTGGATTAACTTGTCGCATTTCGTGAAAATAGCGACTATAACTTAACCTCTGCGCACAGAGTTATGGGATTCAGGATATTTTCCTAAATTCAACATGGCCAATGGCACTGCAACAAGTTTGAGAAATTACACCGAGCTCCTCAATAATTCCGAAATAAAATTCTCAAGGAATTTTATAGACATGCAGGAAAAACAACAGTGATTTTTGCCGCAAAATTCTGAATATGGCTCACGGTAAGCGCATTTATAATACAGGCGCAGAATTCAGGAAGTGGCGATCGATTCTGTGGGATTGCTGTAGGCGCAACATTTTGACACCCAACTCCTTAGCTTGTAGTACCTGCCTGAATCATTTTAACTTGGTTAGGGGTGGGGTGGGGGGGGGGTAAGGTGATATTCATAATATATTACATTAAATGTTTGCACTTTTTTTCTGGGCGTTAGTTTTTACCTGTTTGTTGTATGCCATTAATCACGGTATTTTTCCTCTCCCCCATATGCAATTTTAAAAAGCATCACATAAAAAGCGCAAATTGAATAACACACAGTTCAGAGAAATGAACCAGATAAATGTCTATTTAGAACGTGCGATGATTATTTTATGCCATTATTTAGGTACATTTTATAACAATATATATTCATAAAAGGGCTTCACTAGTTTGTGCAACTGTTGCATTTTTGGCATTTCAAAGTTCAGTGGCACAATGAAAATCTTACTCTACTACTTGTCCATATTTTTCAGTGACAGGTAATTGCGTCAAAGTTTTAAACAGCTTGGATATCTCTTTGGGGGAGAAAAAAAAACATCTTTTACTTATACAGTGGAGGCATTTTGTTACAAAGAAGGGGTCAGTCATAGCCTGGAAGTTCAAAAGCCAACGGGGTGATCAGTTCTGTCTGTCAATGAATCACGCGACTTCCGTGGTTCAGGCAAGTGCTCAATCTTACCCCAGCAACAGGACTGGGATAAAATTTTCTAAAGTAAAATTTCTCTAATTTTTAAAATATCGGCATGCAATTTTCATGGAGACCAATACATGTTATAATAACGTTCAGATTTAAATTTCATCAAAATCTGTTGAAAACTTTAAAAGTTACGCATTTTTTAAAAATTTATTCCGTTCCGCTATTACAACTTAATGTTTTAATAATTTCAAAAGTAGTGAATAGATTTTCTCAAAATCAAAAAGAATATTTTAGCTTTGATAATCTGGATAATCTTTTTATTTAGAAACTTGGACATTTTTTTTCCTGATACTTTCAAACAGTTTAAATTAAATGACAGTTTTTAACAGTTGAAAACCGCAGGTTGAAGATGCATTTATTTGCTATTCTGAAGAATCATGCAAACTTTTCGTAACTACAGTACATAAATTTTTCAGTTTATGGCATCAAGACATTTTTAAGGTTTTCGAACTTCACGGGTCTGTCCGTTCCATCCACATGCATTTTTTAGAAAAAGATGCAGTTTCGTTTGTCACACAAACGGAATCAAAATTAAGTACTATCAAATCACTCAGATACATGTATAATAACTCCTTCAAAATATTATACCAGATTAAAATTCCTAACTTTTTTTTAAAGCACCTGTGATCTAGAAATCTTTGATTTCAGTAGCAGTCTCCAAAAAGGCACGTGAACAGCAGCGACCGATCACATGACCATATGCATACCCTGATCCTCACCATCTGCTTTACGAGTCACGCAGGCTTTAACAAATGGGACCAAAGAGGGGGGGGAGAGATGTTGAGATGATAATCTCCTGTCTTTCACGCGGGAGAGGGACTTCCCGCACCTGGTTTATCTTCCCCCCCCCATTGACAGCACCCACTTTTCCCTCCGGCTTTGTTTTACTGCATTTGGGAATGGAGTAAGCTACACTTTCTTTAACACTTTGTCTTCTTACATTTGGATCTTGAACAGCAGAGGAAGAAAAGTAGCGCTAACAGCCACTATCGTGAGGTGAAAACAAAAAAAAAAAAAAAAAAAAACCGCTGAGTGTTGCTGGGGACTTTTCCCTCTTCCCATAATTGCATCCGCAGCTGGGCGGCAGAAAAAATTAGCTGGGCAGGCCGCCCAGTAAAAAGGCTCTAGGGAGAACACTAAACCTACTCAAATCAAGATATTTCGCCGAAAAAATGTCCCGTTTTTCTGTTTGGAATACGGCAGTGCCAGGAGCGAGCACATATCTTGCCTTCACCATATTAAAGACTGTTGTTTTCTGTGCTTACTGAAGTTTATTTGCAGTTAAATGTATCAATTTCAAGTTGAAAATTTTGTACCTAGAATTTCACGAAGGATAGGTGATTGTTTTTACAGCTTTATTTTCCGAATGACACGGAAAATGCATGTTTTCACCAACAGATATTTAAACTCACTTTACATTATCTACAAACTGTTTAATATAAATTAGGAATTGTTCATAACAAAAAAATTAAGTGGTAATCGAAAAAACACCTGGTGAGACATTTCTGCGTATCTGTTAAAAATAACGAGACAGTACTTTCTGTCATTTGAGTAGGTTGTTCCTCTAGTCACGTGGGTCTAGGTATAGATGTACTTGTACGTATAATAATTTATTCCAAACAGCGAAATTAGGATTGATCATTTTTAAAGAGACATATTGTATCAAAAGACATTTGGAGACTGGAAATATCCATCTTTGGGTAAAGTTGTGAAAGCATGCCTTGCTTTATCACATGGCAACTTCGATGTAGAGAGAGGCTCTTCTGTATCATGAAAAGTTCTTTCAGATGAGAAGGCATCTATGTCTGAGAAGATGTTGAATGAGAGACTAACAATTAGAGAGGCTCTAAAAATGTATAACAACCAAGTTGCAAAGGTGCTAATAACCAAAGAACTAATAAAATTAGCACTTAATGCACATAGGTCATATAGCAACCATTTGGAAGAGGAGCAGAGATTAAAGGAACAGCAACTGAAAGCAGAGAAAGAAAGTGCTGAGAGATTGAAACAAGAATTGCTAAATAAAGGATTTGAAGAGCAGAAAGCAAACTATAGAAAACATGGAAAACAAGATAAAAAATCTTGTTCAAGAAAAAAGAGAAGTACAAGAATCATTAAACTCTGTGCTTAAAGAAGCCAGTGAGAGACTAAAGCAAGCATTAAAAAAAAAAAACATACCTGCAATACGAGTTGCACATGGCATTCTAGAATCTAGAAGGATCTGAGAAAAGGAAAGACAACATGAACTTGAAGCATTAAAAATGAATAGGGTAGTTCATAAAATAAAACCTCCCTAATTGATGCATTTATACAGATAACCTCAAAAAAGGAATAAATCTAAGGTTAACGAGGAAGCTTTTTTGTTAAGCCTACCCTTATATGCACTGATGGCAGTGGTATAAATTCACACTCAATTTTTTGAAATAATTTACTGCATATAACTCCTCCAAATTGCTACCATGGTATAAGAATAATGTAAACTTTAAAGAGGACTCTGCCCCCCCCCCAATTCTAAATGATAAAAAAGTTTGTTTATACATATGGGGGGGGGGGGGGCATATAAAAAATTTTGAGGTCCCATGACAATTTTCGGAAGAGTTATAATCATTTCAAAAAATTTGAGCTTTGGTTTTATTATTATTGTCATCAGTGAGTGTAAGGATAATCTTAGTTTTACTGTTGTTACAGCTTTGAAATTCGATCGTAGTTAACATCTAGGGATTTTAACTGTCTGCTGTTATAAAAGTAACCCAAATTAGAAGAAAGTCAAGTTTTTTGTTTTCTTATTTCTGTAATTATGAGTTGGAGTAATTTTACAGGATAAAATAATTTCTTTATATTTGTTTCAAAAGCATCAAGGACACTGTGAAGAATGAGTGTAACATTATCAAGGCAGGTTTACATCAGTGTAATACTTCATATCAATTATACCTGACCTACACAGACTTGAGCTTGAATGGTAAGACAGTTGTCCATGCCCTAATGAAATGAAGACATTTCAGACAGGTTTTTCACGTTTACCTTTCAAATATGGGAATCAAAATAAAATGTACTCTTTTACAACGTAATTCAAAATCATGTTAAGCACCATTATTATTATTATTTATGAGTTAGAGTTTCCATTATTGAAGAGGGAGATTACACTATACCCATTCCATTCCTGATGATAATAAACTGCAAGTTTTCATTTTTTTAGTTCTAGACTTCGTGTTTTTGTTCCATACTAAACACATTCACAGTGTTTGATATTTATTGTCATAGCTGTACAAAAGACAAGTTTGAAATATTTCCAAATGTTCATCTATTTGAATGATATTCTTGATATACCTCATATTAGATAACTATGATTATTATGTGTACAGAACAAAAGAAGTGATCATCATAATACTGAATGACCACTACTATGGCCTTTCAAAAAGAAATTCACAAAAATTTTTTCAACACAGTGTATGAAGCCCGCTTGGAAAATCTTATATATTTTTACCAACCACAAATGCTGAAGAAAGCTCTCCATACTGGCTTGATACAGATGAGAACATCTGACCTCCAGAACAGTGACAAAGAAGGAAGTGTTTTGTAATTCCAAAGTTTGTATCAGGGTAGTTTTTGATATACACTGCTGGCCACCCAAAATGCAACACCAAGAAGGACACGAGATAGCAAAGCCAGATTTACTGGACACATAACAACAGATACAAAGATGAAACGATTGAGCTTACAGGCCCGTGCGACTTGCGGAACACGCAGACATCAATAGTTCGTGTGGCCCTCATGGCTGGCAATAACGGCCGCTACATGCCGCGGCATCGAACGAAAGAGGCATTAGATGTGGGCTTGGGGTATGTCGGTCCAGGCTGCTTCCCCACGTTGCCAAAGTTCATCAGGCGTAACCGCGGGTGGTGCTTGCCGGGTCACTCGGTTGCCGATCAGCGACCAGACTTGTTCGATGGGCGACATATCGGGAGAACAGGCAGGCCACGGCAGCAGTGACACCTGGTGGGCCATGAAGAATTGTTGCACAAGGCGTGCCACGTGCGGGCGCGCATTGTCCTGTTGAAACATGGCCGCTGGCAGGTCCTGCAGGTGAGGGAGGACTACAGGCCCTAAAACGTCGGAGATGTAGCAGTGGCTTTTGAGTGTACCGGCGATGCATACCAGAGGGGTGCAAGTGTCGTATCCAATTGCGCCCCAAACCATAACGCCAGGCGACGGATCGGTATGGCGATGCATAATGCAGGTTTCATACAGTCTCTCGCCGCGGTGCCGCCACACGCGTATCCGACCATCGTTGTGTTGCAGGCAGAAGCGTGATTCGTCAGAGAAGACAATGTCATGCCATTCCATAGTCCAGGTGCGGCGTTCAACGGCCCACTGCCGCCACACTCACCTGTGGTGTAATGCCAATGGTAATCGGAGCAATGGGTTCCATGCGACAAGTCCCTGCTCCTGCAGACGCCGCCGAACGGTAAGTGCTGACACAGGTTGTTGCGCAACACACCCTAATTCCTGTGCTAACATTCATGATGTGGCGGTGCGAGCCGCCAATGCCCGCCGCACAACATGCCGGTCCTCTTGTTCGGTGGTGTGCCGCGGGTGCAGCAATCGCTAGCGTCGGTTCGTCCGTCCCTCCCTCCTGCTCCCACCGAATCCATACTCGCCTCACTGTGGCTGGATGTATTCCCACACTGGTGCCAATGTCTCGGTACGATAAACCGCTGTCGCGATAAGCCACTATTCATCCTCTGTCGAACTCCGAAACGTGCTGGAATGACTGCCGTATTCTGCGACGAGGCATCCGGCAGCGCATCACACTTCCATTACTTCCACCCCGCCTGCCGGGCGAACATGATTTGCATATGCCCTGCAATGCTAATCGTTTGCATGTCCTCTCGCGGGTGATGCATGCTGCGAATTTCAGGCCAATCGGATGCTTCCTTCTTAGTGTAGCATTTTGGGTGGCCAGCAGTGTATAATTGAATAATTGGGGGGGGGGGGGTAATTTCCATAACGTTTATAGTTCTGAGTGTCTTGAGAAGCATTATATTGAAACTTAAGATGCCCTTTTTGTAGTGTATGGATGTGTGTGTGTGTATATATATATCCCCCCCCCCACACCAAAATGTGAACATGCGCTAATTTTTACACTGTGGTTTGAAATAAATAAAAAAAAATTGACGAACACATTTTTTTATGGTGTGGAGCACTTACATTCTAAAACTCATACACATTTTCTTGGGCAACTATTTTAGTCATTGACATAAGTTGTTAAGGCTACTATTTAGGCAACTATTTTTACCATTAGTGGCTACTATTTAGGCTACTATTTTTACCATTAGTGCTTACTATTTAGGCTACTATTTTTACCATTAGTGGCTACTAAAGCAACTATTTTCTTGGGTGTGATAGGCTGGCAGCCCTGAATCTTGAATCTATTGGATGTTTTTGAATATTGTAATGAACATACTCATGGAGTTACATTTTCCTATGTTTTCTGTGATGATGTCAATGCAGCAGAAAAGAGCCTTCAGAACAGATATAAAATAGTACTATCAGTACCTCAAACCCGTTCTTTCCACAGCTACATTCCACTCAGAAGAAATATCATTCTGGCCAGACAGACATAATTCTCATCAGATTTCAAGATTTTCCAGGTGAGCAAAGATGATGAACCTATGAACCTTGTCTAGTCTGCACCAAGCACTTGCCCAAAGTTGTCAGATTATGTTTGCTGCGTATATGATGGTGACTGGTGGCTAGGGGATGTGCTGGAGATGAAAGTGTAAGATGTTGAACAGGAATACAGGATCCACTTTTTTCATCATAAGGGACCTGGGACATCATTTAAGAAATCAAGTCATGATAACCAAACTTGGGTTCAGTTTCAAGATGTTTTGAAGATCTTAACTCCATCAGAACTATGGTCTGCTCAAGGAAGAAGACACAACATCACACCTGCAATGAGCAAACATCTGTCAACACTTTTCCATGAGAAAGCAAGTCATTGAACAAATTGATAAAGAAGGTAGATATATTATAACATGTCTTTAAATTAGATCTAAACAATCTCATTAAGTTACTGCCATAGATACGTCCCATCCCCCAATTCTTCCTTTTTTTCAAACACAAGCTTTTGAAATATAATACATACTTTCTGGAAAGTACGGCTGCAAAAAATTTCTGGACTCTAAAATTTCCCACAAAACCCTGAACTAAATTAAAATGGAGGAGAGAGATTTTGAGGGATTCAACGGCAATGAGACAATTTCTATTCTATTTACTTTGGCGTAACATAGTAAGAGTTCAAATCAGCCCTGAGATTCTGGTAACTTAGCCTAAGTTTGAATATTAAAAGGTTAATGTTTCTTTCCTCTTGAGGGAAAATTCCTCCCAATCCTAGTGATTTCACCCAAACATTGGAAGTTTGGACCTATTCTGCATCCCTCTTAAAAAGCCCATTACCTTATGAAAGAATTAAAGACAATTTCCACAACTTTTTTTTTATTTTCGAGCTACTTTCACTATTTAAAAACCTATAATAATTACATAAAATTTATTTTCATTAAAAGGTAGAATTAAAAAAGTATTGCAGAAATTTTGCTTTTTCAGTGCAAGTTTTTGAAAATTTAGACCCTTGCAGCTTCTAAACGCCTTTGAATAACAAAGCAAATTTTTTTTTTGTTTGAAAGCTGGTAAAAAGTCCAACTCATATGAGTGAAAAAATGTTTACCCCTCCACCCACATGCTTTTTTTTTAGCCTTGGAAACCAGATTTTTGAGAAGAAACACTAATTTGGGGGATCATATCTTATGAAGGGGTCAGAGTAACAAGCCAATTTTTTTTATACAAACAGTAATCATAAACATGTATCTAAGAAAAAAAGTAGACTTATTATTCCAAGCCATTCATGGGTTTTTAAATTTCCAAAAGTTGTAAAAAATGAGTTTTGTGCTGTAAACTTTGACCTTGGAAGAATAGGCTTTGGCTTAAAATCTTAAATTTGTTCACACCACATAAAAAGAGAGCTTTTTTTAGCTTTCCAACAAGCTGTGGCTGAGCCTTGTAGCTTTGATAGAAAAATAGTTATAGTTCATAAGAAAAAGCTCTGAAATGCCACTTTTTTGTTGCCAGCCATGAAAAAAATGGCCTATAAAGGGGTATATTTTTCAAAAATAAACAAAAATAATTTCTGAGGTCTAGGAGTTAGGGGGAATGCACATGGAAATTTTCATCAAAATCAAAAATGGTGGAGCACGCTGCATTTGTTGAATTAAAATGGAATGACCCAGTTTCAAATAATTTATTACCAGCTAAAGCTTATTATGCTGGTTGTCACAGAATTGTCTTAGTTATTCACTCCTCTTGCTGCATATTCTATTTCTTATTCAGACAAAAGGAAAGAAAGGGAATAAAATTGCTAAAAATTATTGCTAATTGGAATAAAATTACTCACTCCAATTCTACATATCCTTTAATTTCCTTGCACTGGTGTTTCGGAGGCCCAGAAACATCTCTTTCCAAATATCCTTCTCAGTCTGGGATCTCCCGATCTCCCCCAAAAATCTTCTGACCTCCTTGTCCAATGTCTCTAATTGTTCTCCCCTTGCGATCCCTTCTGTACAGGACCCTCGCTAACCCTTCCTGTTTTCCTTTGTCACCATAAAGAGCAATGTACTCATTATGCAGGTGGACATTCTAATTTTTTATAAAAAATAGAGTACTAACCACAAAGTACTGATCTATGCAAAAAAGACAGTAAAATAATAAAACACTTACCTAATATGCAATTTAACTACACAACACACATGAAGCAAAAGCAGCACTGATCTTCCCACTGCAAAACTTACTTGGAGGGTGAAAGGGGCAATGGTCACAATTCTAGGAGTATTAAGCTTGGTTGCTTGGGAAATGCTGTTTTATAACTCCTAATTTTCATTGCCGTCCTGACAGATAACATTTGAAGATGCTGTCGAAGTTTCTTCATGCCAACCACCGTGATGATGACAAAGGAAGACCTATTGCTGAATATTTCCCATTTTGTTTCTGGAAACGAATAAATTCTAAAATCTCTGTAACACAGCATACTCCTGGGAAAAAGAGATGGGTGTAGCTCATGCACATGTAAGCAGATTTCTGGATTTACAGTTGCAGAGAGGGATATGGGAATAATGGAATGGGGATGCTTTCAGTGGAAAAACAGGACATAACTCCTAGAATTGTGACCATTGCCCCTTTCACCCTCCAAGTGAGTTTTGCAGTGGGAAGATCAGTGCTGCTTTTGCTTCATGTGTGTTGTGTAGTTAAATTGCAGTTAGTCTCATGTGATTTGTGATTGTCAAGTTGAATATACTTGAGAGATTTAATTAACTTATACAGGGTTCCCACTCAACCTGGAAAACAGGGAAAACCTGGAATTCTCAGGGAATTTGAAAATGGTTCCAAAAATCAGGGAAAACTCAGGGAAAATTACCCTTTTTTGTAAAAAATCAGGGAAAACTCAGGGGAAATTACCCTTTTTTGTAAAAAATCAGGGAAAACTCAGGGGAAATTACCCTTTTGTAAAAATCAATGGATACTTTATTTTGCCAAAAAAACTTATTTTTTCAAGATTTCAAACTTTTGCTTGCAATTACTGCCTGCCTAGAATTAGGTAGATCTTACTTTCAGTTATATCAAATATTTCCTTTATTCTCTAAAAAAAGATGCAAAATTGAATTTTTTAAATTGCCAGTTATTAAGCTTTTGTTCAATTTCTGCAGGCAGTTGTTATAACATGGAACAATCAGGCATAATGGCTCCTGCTTCAAGAAACACTTCACAAGAGAACCAACCAAATGATGGATCAAAGTCCTTTCTCTGTTGGTTCTCTTGAAACATGTTTCTTTGAACAAAGCCATTCCATCATTAAACTTAGCTGCATTGTGTTATAGAAAAACTGAAACTATTAAACTGACAGATTTTATCTTACATATGACCTGTTTATATGGGAATGCATTTACAAATTCCGTGTGGGTGGTATTCACAAAAGTTCACGGAACTTTGGTACAGAAAATAATGAGCACAGTTAGTTGTATGAAAAGCTAGTAATTTTTTAAAGACAAATTACGTAAAGAATTTACAAGTGTGTGCTTTGGTGAGAAAAATGAATGGAATGAAATGTAACAAATCTTTGCAACATGCCACTCTGGAAAACTTAAAAACCACCTGGAGAACCTGAAAAAGTCAGGGAATTTTTTTTATTACTTTTGAGTGGGAACCCTGTTATAGTACTAATGTAGTTAATCAAATCTTTCAAGTATACCCAGCTTTTATGGATACATAATATAAACATTTATGTATGTTATAACATACATAACGTGCATATTTTTACATGGTAGTAGTTTTCACTCCAAAACGGATTTAGTGAGAGCTAAGATTTAACGAGGGTTTCCGTTGGTCCTGAGGTCCTCATTATATAAGTGGGCTCTTCTGTAGTTTTTATTTACATATAGTTCTTCAATATTTGCAGATGGGAATTGGTGGCTTTAGAGTATTAGTTTTTCATACTGCATATGGATTTCACGTGGTGTTTTTAGGTAAGTTCATTCCTTAAAACATCATGTTAGGTATTTAAAGTTAGTATATACATAATGGAAGTCAACATTTTTTTTTTGATTTTCATTTTCTTTTTTAACTAACTGTCATGGTTCTTGAGATATTTGGCTTGGTCCATCCATAACTTTTCTTGCCACCTTGTACACTCAGTAGACAAAACATTAGAGATGGGCAGTTGACATGGGCATCCCTTGCGCAGAGTGAAACAGACTTAAACAGAACACAGATGATAAATAGGTGGACAGCAGGGTTTCCCCAACAGTGTATCACAGTTGAAAAACACGGATAAATGTGGTGATCTGAGCAACTTTGATCGTGGGCACATTGTCAGTGCAAGACAGATGGGTCGTTGTGTCTCCCAAGTGGTAAGAACCTGAGAGCATCCATATCAAGGGTGTACCATGAGTATAGTATCAACATACATGCCAGCATCCAGAGAGCAAGCGGTGGCAAATAACACACCATTGATGACCAGGGTTGATGTAGACTATCTAGGCTCGTACAGACAGTGCTTGGCAACAGCAGTGCAAATCACATCCACATTAAATGCCGCAGGCCCAGGCAGCATCAGCAAGCGTATGGTACAATGCATGCTGCATACCCTGGGTTACGGGAGCCAACGCCCTACTCGCAGCGTCAGACCTTACACCTCACCTGGTGCTGGGAACATCAGAACTGGGCCTCTGCAGAGTGACACCACGTTGTATGGACTGATGAGTCTCATTTTCAGCTGTACTGAGGTAACGAAAGGGCGTGGTGTCAACAGCATGAGGCCATAGCCCTGTTGTGCCAGGTCAGCTCTGTTCAGAGTGTTGGTGGTGGCTCTGATGTTTTGGGGAGCCTTCTCATGGGACACATTAGATCCCTTAATGTGACTGGAGAGGTCCTTAACCATCGTGTGCTGCTACCATCATGTGCTGGTTGATCACCTACACGTTTTCATGGCCTTCGCATGTTCTGTGGCCGATGATCTGTTTCAGCAGACATTGCGCATCCCCACTGAGCCGCAACCACCTAGCCATGGCTTGAGGAACACTCATCTGAGTTTGGAACCATCTAGTAGACCCCCCACCCCCAAGGTCCCTGGATTTAAACTTTAAAACCCTATGGAATCTTTCTGGGATGCAGTGGAGCAGAACATCAGATCCATGCATCCTATACTGACGTCTTGGGTATAGTTATGGACAATGCTGCAACAGGCATGGCTACCATCACCTCTGGAAACCTTCCGGCATCTGATGGAGTTGATGCCTCAGCATGTACAGGCTGTTGTTATTCGTGCTGGAGGAGGACCAATGTGCTATTTAGGTATCTCTAATGTTTTGCCCATTGACTGCATAATTATATCAAAGGTAGACTCACATCTTATGAAAATTACCATACATTAACCATTTTGTTACAAAAAGTTTGTGTCCTGTAACTTGTGGTAGCTCGTTGTATTTGCATTGACTTATGAAAATAGATAAAAATGTTAAATGTGCTCTTTACGCTGAAAAACGCTTGTATTAAACTGTTCATTTTCTTAAATAAAGGAGTGACATAGGTTATGTATGTTTCTAGATGCTGAATTTATTTTGGATGACAAGGGAAGGCCACTTCCCCTCTTAGAATGTGACTCCCAAATAAAGCCATCTACAGTGGCTGAGGTATTACCTACAAATGCAAAAAGGTAAGTGTTTTTATGGGGCCGTTTCATATTCTGTTGGATCAGCCACTCTTTTGTGTGTGTGTGTGTGTGTGTGGTATCAAACTAAAAATTGTACAAAACTGTAAATTGTTGTCTAATTCTAAGCCTCTCATGTCAAAAGGAGGGGAGATAGTGAAATTGCGATTTTGGGCTTTTTTACATGCGCTACAATCACCAAAATGTAAGATACATTGTATATTTTCTTTGCAGGAAGAAAATTTTAAATCCACAAGATAAAGAGTGAAATACGATTGAAACTTAAAAAGGTTACAATAGAATCTGGACTGTGAAGACTAGTTTCTTATGTCTCCCAGATTCACCATGTAGAATAGTTGCACACAAGCAACTAAGGCTTGTTCAGGTTTGGCATTTCCTTAGCAGGGTGGGAAATTAGAAAAAATTGGCATGTGCAAAAGCACACCTGTAGCTAAAATTCTGAGCACAAATCTTACAGTACCATACACAAAATCTGTTTTTCGAATGAAAAGCACATAACAGGTATGCTCACATGCATTTAAAATAAATCGTGAATTAAATAATAAATATTGGGTATTTGGGGAATCCTCTTATATGTTTGAAATTCAACCCATGTGAATAAAAAAATTGTGAATTGGATGGAGGTATAAGTTTTGTAGATTCTTAAACCACATTTTATTAAAACTCACTGTAAATTGCATTTTAAAACTCTTATTTTACCAGTAAAATGTTCTAATTTCCTCCATCAGATGTATAATAAATACCATGAACACGTAAACTAAATTGAAATTTGCTGTATTTTCATAATTTGGAGATTGATATACACCATATTCAGCTTCTTGTACTTTAAATAAACTACATGCATGAATTTACATATTTCTCAAATTCTACAGTTTTGTCAGTTTAAAAAGAAAGATGAAGAGAAGAGGAGGGGGAAATCTTTAGCCACATTTACTGAGTTCATCAGCTACACTACATGAGTCACAGAAGTTAATATACTTAACCCATATGTCAAAAATTACAATTCAGCTGTAATTACCAAATGATATATAAGTTTTTCAGACACCTTTCTATGCATATGTGTGACAAATCAAAGATTTATTAACTGTCCTGTAGCAAATGGGGTCTTATAAGACCCCAGCAGATCTTTGAGCTTTGGTAACTGTTGACTGTTGTGTATTTTTTTAACATCATTTCATAACTTTTGTTTATCTAGTACAAAGCACAAAAAACTTTAGTGCTTATAAGTTTTGGGTAATTAGTAAGTGTTACATATTTTACCTTGGGGTCTGTATGACCCCAAAGGTATTGTGTGTACATAAGATTTTGGGGTCTTAGATAAAGGTTAATGAATGTTTCACTAATACCCACCAAAATATCTGAAAATATTTGTAATTGTAAGCAAGAATTAAATTTTACAGCTGTAACACTGAACATTTAGAAGATGCTTACCCAGAAACTGAACTAACACAGTTCTTCAGTTCCTTTTAAATTTGTGCAGTCGCGAATTTGCACCCGTCCTCAAAATACTTGTCGCAGAACGAAAAATTATGATCACCTTTTGTGCCTTGCGCCTGCTAATTCCCCACCCTGTTCCGTAGTATGGCTTTTAAAAGTGTTGGAACGCCGTTGAAGTGATAATTGATTGCAATATTATGTATCCATCACATCTTAGAAATAGGAGCAACTTTTTAACCTTAGCTTTGTGCGTAAGGGATTTGTTGACAAGCTGGAAGAAACTGAATTTTCAGATTTCGTGTTGACACTTGGTATACTGTGTTGTCCTGAACACTGTTTAGAGCAACAAGAGGATCATTTGCAATGTTGTAGTGCCTAATATCATCATCATTGTCAACCATTATCAATCCACTGCTGGATGAAGGTCTCCCTAAGTTTTTCTGTAACTTTATCTTTTCGAGTCAGCTTCCTCCATGTCACTTTGGCATGCTTTCGAATTTCATCCACCCATCTCCCACGTGGTCTTCTGCGTCTTTTTCTGTCCTTTGGTATCCAGTCTAATATTTCAGTTGTCCATCAGTGGTTCGTTTTTCTGGCAACATGTCCAGCCCATTGCCATTTCAGGGATTTTGCTTCGATTGTGTTGTCTTCCACTCTTGTCATTTTCCTGATCCAAGAGTTCCTCTTATCTGTCCTGGTTACACCAAGCATGCATCCCTCCATGCTTCTTTCAGTTGTGTGCAGCCTCTGTATAAGTTTAGTTAAGGTCCATGCCTCTGCTCCGTATGTAAGAGCTGGAAAAAAAGGAAGCATTGATTAAACACTTTTATTTTAAGATACAGTAGAGTCTCCATATAACAAACTTCCATTTAACAAAGTTTCCTATTAAATGAAATTTTTTTGTGAAACCTTGACTTTTAAAGGCACTTACATGCAAATTACTCTCCATATTATGAAAAACAATTTCTATATAACGAAGTTTTTTCCGACTAAAATTTAATAATTTTTTTTTACGATTTTTCCTTTTGGTGTGATATGTGTGTGTACAACCACAAAAGTAAAGAGGGAGAACTAAATTCATTCCGACCCACAACAAAGGGAAGGAAGTTGCTGCCTTAAATCCTTATCTTTGCGGGGCTGGAAGGTTGTCTTTGGATACAGGAGTTATAACATCACTGAGTCATGAATGTTTATGATGAGGTGCGCACGCGCACGCAGTTCTTTTCTCCGAGATTTGGAACCCATGTGAAAGTCCTCGTTTTTTCTCTCTCTTCTCATCACGAGTTTCTTGCCACTTTGCTGTCTTCCGCAAACGGCGACACGTGCGGCGACCGCCAAGTCGGGGGGAGGGGGAGGGGGGCATGCGGGGAATCGTGCATACGGCACGAGGCTTGTTTTCAAAGGTGGAAGCACAGGTTGTATCCGGTGTGGGCCTGATTCTGTAGAAGACACATTCTTATTGTGTTAACTCGCTGAAAATGTTGAAAAGAAAGTGTTTCTGTCTTTTGGATAAAGTGAAACTCTTAGATGATATTGATAAAGGAAAGAAGAAAGAAAGATGTGGCTATAAAATATGGTACTAAAGCAGCAAGCAGTGTGTCAACAATTTAAAAAAATCTTTCTGCAATCATTCAACACGAAAGCAGTATGAATGTGAATAGAAAAATATTTAAACAATGTTCATATGAAGATGTTGATGTCGGTGTTTTAAAATGGATAAGAATGGTTTGAGGTAAAAATAGCCTGTCTCCGGTCCAATGATCCAACAAAAAGCCATCGATTTTGCTCAGGATTTAGGACACTCAAATTTCCAAGCCTGCGTTGGATGGCTAGAGGAATTTAAAAAGAGATACTGAATTACGTATAAAACCATATCCGGAGAAGGCGCAGATGTTTCAGAAGAGGTGTGTGGAAAATGGAAAAAAGAAGCTGCAAAACTTTTGGAAGAATATGGTTCAAAAGACATCTTTAATGCAGATGAAACAGGAATATTTTTCAAGTGTCTACCGAATAAAACCTTTACATTTCAAGACAAGTGCTTCGGAGGGAAACATAGCAAGCAAAGAATAAATGTTTTGTTATGTGCAAATATGACTGGTGAGGAAAAATTAAAATCGTTAGTAATCAGAAAAAGTCAAAATCCGAGATGCTTCAAACGTACGAAATCTTTGGAAGTGGGCTATGAATTCAATAAAAAGTCATGGATGACTTCAGAGATTTTTGTAAAGTGGATATTAAAATGGGATGAACAATTGAGAAAACAACATCGCAAAATTGTGTTGCTTATAGACAACTGCCCTGCACATCCATCAGAATATACTTCAAAATGCAGATTGAAGAACATAAAAGTTATTTTTCTTCCTGCCAATACAATTTTGAAACTTCAGCCATTAGACTAAAGCATAATTAAAAATCTTAAAGTGCATTATCGAAAAAGGATCCTGCAAAAAGTTATTCTTGCCTTAGAGAGCAGCCAGTGTATAGATAATGTTATTAATTTGAGAATCTCCATATCGGAGATGACGAAAGCTTGGCAGTGTGATGTGACTTCATCCACTACACACAACTGTTTTGTTAAAGCTGGCTTTAAAAGTGATGCTGAATCTAATACAATGAGCTTGGTGGATTTGAAGGAAAAATGGCAGTATCTGAAAGACATGGGAGCTGTTGAAGAAGGTACAGAGCTCTCTAATTTTCTCAACGTTGATGAAGACGTGATCGCTGAATATCGTACGGAGCATAACATCTTGCAAAATGTTAGGAAATGTGAAGAAACTACAGTCAGTGATGAAGATGATAATGAAGAGGCTATTAAAAAAACCTTCGCAAGAAGAAATGCTAAAAGCATTTGAAACAATACGAAGAGGATTACAGTTTCAAGAAAGTTTTTACAGATGAAGTGTTCTTATCTTTACAAAAATGCGAAATTTTTTATGAACAAATCGTTTTTTATGATAAGCCTGTACAAAGCAGTATTACAGACTTTTTTATACACTGACGGAAAAAAAAAATCCCAACACCAAGAAGGGGTTGTGTTAGATAAACGACAGTTGGTAGGCGGTGAGAGTACATCTGTAAGATGAAGTCTATGCAAATTTCGCGCTCGGCGCATACGTGTGGCGCTAGTAGCGCCCCTTGGAACATGCAAAGCAGGTTTGTTGTAAATACGCGCTGTAACGTTCGTGAGCGTTGGTTATCGTTGAGATTCGACGTAGTGTGTTGATGTTAGTCAAGAATGCCTTTAAGAAGACGAAGAAGCCATTATCAACAGCTCACGGAGTTTGAACGAGGTCGTGTAATAGGGCTACGAGAAGGTGGATTTTCTTTCCGCAATATTGCAGAACAACTTGGCAGGAATGTAGCCACTGTGCATGATTGTTGGCAGCGGTGGTCAAGGGATGGTACTGCCTCAAGAAGACCGGGTTCCGGCTGGCCACGTGGCACTACTGAGAGGGAAGACCGCCGTGTACGGTGTATGGCCGTGGCGCATCGTACTGCGTCTGCGGCAGCAATTCGAGCTGCAGTTGCCACCACAGTGACACAACAAACTGTTACAAATCGGTTACTTGAAGGACAGCTCCGAGCCAGACACCCTGTAGCGTGCATTCCACTTACTCCAAACCACTGCCGTTTGGGACGTCAGTGGTGTCGAGCTCGAGCTCATTGGAGGACAGAGTGGAGATCTGTTGTGTTTTCTGATGAAAGCCGGTTCTGCCTGGGTGCCAGTGATGGCCGTGTGTTGGTTAGAAGGAGGCCAGGTGAGCGCCTGCAACCAACCTGTCTGCGGCCGACACACACTGGACCTACACCTGGAGTTATGGTCTGGGGAGCAATTTCCTATGACAGCAGGAGCACTCTCGTGGTTATCCCAGGCACCCTGACGGCACAGTTGTATGTCGGTCTGGTGATTCAACCTGTTGTGCTGCCATTCATGAACAGCATTCCAGGGGGTGTTTTCCAACAGGATAACGCTCGCCCGTATACCGCTGTTGTAACCCAATATGCTCTACAGTGTGTGGACATGTTGCCGTGGCCTGCTAGATCACCAGATCTTTCACCAATCGAGCACGTATGGGACATCATTGGACGACAACTCCAGCGTCACCTCCAACCAGCATTAACCGTCCCTGTATTGACCGACCAAGTGCAACAGGCATGGAACTCCATCCCACAAACTGACATCCAGCACCTGTACGACACAATGCATGAACGTTTGCGTGCTTGCTTTCAACATTCTGGCGGTTACACCGGTTATTAATGTACCAGCATTTCACATTTAAAATGGCTCTTCTCGCGCTTACATTAAGCTGTGATCTTGAAACCTTAATCGATTAAATATGTTACCTATTGCCGCCATTTCATTCCTCTACAACTATTTTTTCGTGGTGTTGGGATTTTTTTCCGTCAGTGTAGTTCATGATATGTGCTAAAAACCATAAAGAGGAAATGTAAGTTTCAGTCTGTGTTTGCTTCTCGTTTTTTCAATATCAGTTTCTAATTTCTATTTACTATTTAACGAATTTTCTTTATAATGAAGTTTTTAGGTAGAACGATGGGACTTCGTTAAATAGAGACTCAACTGTATATTGCTCTTAAAAAATTTACTGTTTCTTCCAAAAGCTCTCAAACTCAGCTTTATACGAGAATTAATTTTGTCATCAGTGTGCCCCTCGCTTGATATCTGTTGTCCAAGGTAAATGTACCAGGTGTTGGTTATCTCCAGCTTTTCTCCATCAGTCGATAAATCTTCATGTCTTGTAAAAGCATTGTGCATCAAGTTTGTTTTCTGAAAGTTCATTTTAATCCCACATGTTTACTCTTGTGATCAAGTTTCTGCAGCTCCAAAGGGGTAGTTACAAAAATGACGTTATCATTAAAATGAAGGTTTCTCAGTTCAGTGATTGAAAGACATTTTGCAAAGTGGCATTTTGAAGTGTTTGTGAGATATGATGTCACCTTGTCTCACTGCCTTTCTAATTTTTATTGGTGCTGTATCCTCAAATAGCCGAACCTTTGTACTTGTATTTTTGTAAATGTTATTAATAATGCTAATGCATGCATCTTCAATACCGCAGGATTTCAGAGCCATCAAAATTGCTTACGTTTTCATGGAATCAAAGGCCTTTCATAATCAATGAAACCTAAATATAATGGGAGTTCATATTCCTTCATTCTTTCAATTAGCTCTCTCAGCACATGGATACGATCTAGTGCTGTTGCCACTCCTGAATCCAGCATATTCTATCGGTTGAGCCATGTCCAGTGTTATCTTCAAGCTATGTGAAATAATCTTAGTGAAGATTTTATAAACCACTGAGAGGTAGCAGGGGTAAAATACTGATTTCATTGTCCCGTTCCGCCAATATGTCTTGGCTCCACGGGGACTTATTGAGCACCTTGGATGTTATTTTGACATGTTGCGACAATTACCCTGCCTTGAGACGCCGGTTCGGACCCTGGCCACCCCAGTGGCCCAGAGACCAGCCCGCGGTGACGTGCTGGCAGGCGACCTAGTATACCTTGTCTGGGTTCCCGCTCTGTCTGGCGGGATAGGTCGTTCATTAATTTAGGGTTGACTGGAAGATTCCTTGCCCTCGAACTATTTTTGGGGAATAATTTCCCTTTATTTTCTTTTTCAAAACATCTACACACATGTATGCACTGTCCTCATGCTTAGGACTCACAACATCAAGAGATAGCAAAAAATTTTTATTTACAGAGTATTTACATTGGTGGTCTCTTTGTCTGCTTGCCCACAGACTTTCGCCCTCATTCCTCTTCTGAATCGCTTTCGGTGTGCACGTTCACCTCCTGCGTTTCGGTCCCCGTTTGATTGGGGAAGATCGTATGTTGCTGGAGGGTTAGCCTCTCAACCAAGGCTATTATCCCCCTCCTGTTAACGGAGGATTGGATGAGCAGATCCAATCTTCGCGTTCTTTGCGCACCTGGGATCAGTGTGTGTCTCCATTCGGCGAAGCCACTGCATTCAAGCACGCAGTGTTCTATGCTTGCCGTTCTATTTCCACAGGGACAAGTGCAGTTCCTGATGGCAAATCTGCCCAGGTATTCAGGGCTGATGCCATGGCCACTGAGTACCTGATTCAGGAGCTTGTTTGTTTGTGCACGTTTGGTTGAGACCTTTGGAAACACTCTGTGTGTCTTCCGGCCTGTCTCTCCCGTGTCCCATCTGACCTGCCATTCGGTCATGGTCTGTCGTGCTAATGCTGCGCGAATACTCCTTCGCGGCGTTCTGCATTGCACGTCAACCGTCTCTTTCAGCGTGGCTGCCCTCGCCAGCTGGTCCGCCCTTTCGTTTCCCTGGGTTCCGACATGGCTTCGTACCCAGTGGAAACTGACTGCCCCATCTCCCTCTGCCCTCAAGAGGGTTTTGATCCTCTGGACGATGGGGTTTCTTCCCCTGAATCTACTCAGAGCCTGCAGTGCTGCCTCACTGTCCGAGTAGAGTTTTATCCTTTCGTCACTACGCCTGGGGAGTGCCCAGGTGAGTGCCTTCTCTATCGCCAGAAGTTCTGCCTGGAAGACAGAAGCGTTCTGCGATAATTTCACGCATCCTACAGTGGCTTCGTTCCCATCCGAGAACGCACAGAAGCCTGCCCCCACTTGTCCCTTCCACTTTGAGCCGTCCGTGAACAGCTCGTGCCCAACTCCCGTGGGTTTCTCCTTGTCCCACGGTGGGCAAATCTCCTCGGCCGGGTGGATCTGCCAATCCACACTTTTCAGCTCCATGTTGGAGGCTCGATGTGGCACACCGAGTAGGTAGGCGTCCTCGCCTGACCTTAGGCAGTGCATTGCTGCCTCCCTTTCCACTACCAGGTCTGCCGGCTCGCACCCCGCCAGCACTTGGAGTGCTAGGGTCGACGTTGGGCGAAAACAGCCGGTGATCCCTAGTAGGGCCAACCTTTGGATTTGGTTTATCCCCTTCTTCATTCTGACGGTGGGAGTCCACCATGCTCCACTTGCGTACGTCAGAATTCTCTCTATTCCTCTCTGATAGATGGCCTTCTTGGTTTTGCCCGATAACCTCATGCCATTCAATCTATTGAGGATCCGCGTGCACCTTAATCGAAGATGTCTCAGGTGTGACAGCCCTGAAAGACTCTGATCCAGGACCACACCCAAGTACTTCATTTCTCGCACCGCCTTGATAGTGCACCCTTGGAATTTGCACTTTGGTGGTGTTTTCATTACTCCACTCTTAGCTATTGCTAGTAGAGTGGTCTTCTCAGGAGCAAAGCAAAGTTTACTTTCTTTGCTCCAATTGTCTAGCACAGCTAAGGCGCTATGTGCTTCTCTTTCGATCACGTGTCTCCCTGAGGCGGAGACCACGAGAACGAAATCGTCCGCATAGGCTTGAATTTCCACTGCCGGACCCAGGTCTAGATTCAGAGCTGCGTCTGCCACTATATTCCACCAAAGCGGTCCGGAGTTGGATCCTTGCGGACACCCTCTGTGGTACGAGCGCGAGGCTTGCCCATTCCCCGCTTCGAACTCGACCCTTCTATCAGACAGGTAGCTGCTGATCAACGAGAACAAGTTCCTTGGACAGCCAAGTTCTTTCAGTTTGGTTAAAACCATTGGCCACCAGACACTGTTGAATGCCCCCTCACGTCTAGTGAGATGAAGCAGGTATGGAGCCCCACCGCTTTGTTCCTCTCTGCCCTCTCTCTGAGGCTGCGAATTGCCTGCGTTGCGCAACGCCCCGGAAGGAAACCATACTGGTTCCTGTTTAGCTTTCCCTGCTCCATGAGAAAGCCAAGCGCTCTGTTCGTTATGAGCTTGTCCAGCACCTTGCTCCATGCTGAGAGAAGACAGATAGGCCTGTAGGCTGCGGGATCATTTTTGTTCTTTTCGGTCTTGTTGAAAAGAACTAGCACCGCTGTTTTCCACAAGTCTGGGAAGATTCCCCTCCCGAGGCATTCGTTGAGGAGCGCCACAAAATACCCGGGATTTGCATAGTAGATTTCTCTGACTATGCTGAGGTCGAACCCATCCTTGCCTGGTGCTTTGCCAGTGTTAAGACTGGAGAGGGCGTTCTCCACTTCCTCTCTTGTGAAGGGGAAGGGGGTCCTCACCAGTGTCCGGTGGGATCCGACATTCATCCCTTATTTCTTTTTGTCGTGGGGAGTCCCCTTCTCCCTCGTCTCCTTGGAAGTGGTAATCCAAGAGACTCTCCATGGTACTATCAAGAGTCTTTGATAGGCTTCCGTCTGCCCTTTCGACCGCTGCCAGTTTTAGCGGTTCGGTGATGGATCCCCTCGAGATCTTATAGGGAATCCCGAAAGGGTCTGCCGGAGTTTGGAACTCACACAGTTTTCTCCAGTAAGAGATTTTCGAGAGATTCAGTTCTCTCCTATATGCTGAACGAGCCTTTTTATGCACTTCTGTGCACTCCCTGTCTTGCGGTGTAGCTTTCGCTCTTTGCAGAGCTTTCCTACTCCGCCTAGCTCTCGCCCTTAGAGCTTTTAGTTTCTCCGACCACCAGGGGTGGGGATCCTTGGCTCCCCTTTTATTTCCCCTGCTACTCTTGCATAGCGCTGTGACTTCACTGGTAAGTTCTTCAAAGAGGGAGTTGAGGTCCAATGTTTCTCCTGCCTCTTCTGCCCTCCTACCCCCCAACAGGGTAGTTAGTTTGGCTTTAAAAGCCCACCAGTCGAGATTCTTCATGAAGAACCTTTTGCGCTTGGGTCGGATGGGCTTTTCCGATCCCAAAACGAAAGATAGGGCTAGATGGTCACTGCAGCTTTCATCGTCCAGTACTTGCCAATCCTGGACGAGGCTGCGCTGAGAGACTCTGACGAGAGTCACGTCGATCCAAGAGGAGCCCCTCGCCCCTTGGAAGGTCGGGGTGCTCTCTGGATCGTTCAAGAAACTCAGGTCTGCCGCGTTGGCAAAGTCCACTAGTAGCTGGCCGCGTTCATCCTCGGTTTGTTGGCCCCAGAGAGGACTCTTCGCGTTGAAATCGCCTGCTATTATTATCTCATGACTGGGGAATTCCCCTAATAGAGCCATTAGCTCATTCAGCGTTTCTCTCAAATCGCCTGCTGGAGAACTATATACGTTCACCATTAAGAATTTCTCGACTCCACATTCCACCCCCAGGGCGACCACGTTCTCGGAGCATTTTACCTCGAGAACCGCTAGGGACGGGTCTTTCACGACCGTGGCCACCCTGGGTTTCTCCACCCTAGGGTGGTAGATCCGGTAGGAGTTAGGGAAGCCCACCACTCTTCCCCCTGCCCAAACGGTTCCTGCAGAAGCAGAATATGAGCTTTTTGCTCAGTGGCTGTCACCAGGGCCTGTGTTGTTGCTGCCCTTGCATGGTGCAGATTGATTTGCAACACCTTAACGCCTCTCTTTGGTCTTTCATCCATAGTGAGTGCGTTCTTTTAGTAGAGCCAGTTCTCTGACAAGGCTTGGGCATTCCTTGTCGAGGCTCGAGTGGCCTATATCCACTCGACGCCTAAATCTCTTATTGTTTGCCAGGCAGTTAGTGCAGACCGGGCTGTTGCTGCACTCCTGGCGCTTGTGCCCGGTTTCCCCACACCGGGCACACCTATCCTGCTCTTCGGGACACCTTGATTTAAAGTGCCCGAACCCGTTACACCTGTAGCAACGGACCTCCCTCAAGTATTCCCTTACTGAGTGGACAGACCATTCCACCCCGAGATTGCCTCGCTTCATCACTTTTTTTAAGGTTAGTGGGTCCGCCTCTACTACCCAGTGGCGTTTCCCACCCTTCACCTTCAAAGAGAACTTGAGTTGGAGGCTGCTCTCCTCCAGCTCTGGGTTCTGTTCTACGAGACATTGCTCGACCTGTTGCCTTGACAGGCTTTCATTAATCCCATAGACTATGAACCTCGGATTTCTCTTCGCTGGCAACCGTGACCGAAGGTTTTCCTTGGTCACTTCGTTGCTCTTAAGCTCCGAGTCCAATTTCTCTATATCTCGGGCGGAGGAGCATTCCACCATCACTCCTCCCCGTTCACTTTCCTGACACTTTTCACTCCAATTTGGAGTTTGGCGGGGCAAATCTGTGTTTGCAATGCCACTTTGACCTCCTCAGACGAGGGAGCACCCTTGTCTGATGCCGGGTACACGAGAAGCACGTGCTTCTTCTCGTTCCTCTTCCCGGCTGGCTTCTTAGCCACTTTTTGCCTTGGGGCCGTGCTCCCCTTAGTATTCTTAGATCGTACCGCTTCGGCATACGATTTTGGAGCCGCGCTAGCGCTCTCCCTTCTCTCCTGGAGTCTCCCTTGGGCGAGACTCATCTCTATTACTTGCTTGGTGCAAGCTTCTTGTAGCGAGTTCGCTACCTTTCTAATCTTGGTCCTGGTGTTAACCAGAACCTTGTTTGCTGGATTCTCTATAATCCTCTCCAACTCTTGGAAGAAGGAGTTGACTGCGCTTGCGAATTCCGACGGAATTTCCAAGCCGCAGTCTGCCTCAACGGGCCCACTTGGACCGGGGGTTGGAGCCCCCGCGTCCTCTGCCATCTCTCTACTCGGGTTGCTAACCGAGTGCAAGTCCTGGGACCTGTGTCCCTGGTCGGTCAGACTTACTACGTTCGAAAGTCAAGTGCTCAGCGGTGCCCTGGGGTTCTTCCGCTGTAACCTGCACCTGACCCTGGTTGAGTGCGGGATTTGGCCTGATCCGTAGATCAGGGGGACCAGCACGACGACGACGTACCCGCTCGTATGTCAGAGTTGCGCACCTTGCTATGACCGTGGTTCGGACTTTGCCCTCACAAGGGCAGTTTTAACTAAGTCCAAACCCACTGCCTCGAAACCCTATTGTATATTAGGGAGTCGAATTAAAAAAAAAAAAAAAAATTTCTGAGGGGAGCGATTCACTCCCCTCGCTCTGCTAGCAGAGTCTATCGGAACAGCAGTCGATTTGATTCGCAATCAATAGCACAGTACTCACTCAAACAGCCTCTGGCAAACGGCTGGTCAGGTAGCAGGGGTGAAAGAGTTCCACCAAAAGACGGAATTCCGCCTTTTTGGAAGTCACCAGGGTAGTTCCTGAGATCAATGCATAAATGCAATAATTGCAATAAAACAAATTAGATCAGTATAAATATGGGATTGACATTATTGGTTTGATGTAAGCACAGTTACTAAAATAAAATTCTTATTTGTTCCTAAAGAAATATTAGACAATTTTATGGCTTTTTATGGTGCTTAGGGTAGTTAATAATTGCTGAAAGGTTAATTATTTTTGCATATTCTTATGGGAAAGAGTTCAGCCTTTTTCTGCCTTGACCACTTTCATGCCTGGAAGTAGGTGGCTAATGGGTCAGTAGATCCTGAGATCCTCGGTGTCACCAATTTTTCTGTAGCTGGATCATGGTAGCGTTGTTCCAGTCATCTGGAATCTTTCCTTCATTGAGACATCTAGTGAAAATTTGGGTGAGTGTAGCTTTTATTTCATCACTGGAGTCTTGTATATGTCCATGGTAATTCCACCTTCCCGTGGAGCTCTTCCCCGTTTCACATTCTTAATTGCATGTGTAACTTCTGCCAAGAGGGACTGGAGGAATTTTACATACACGAGATTCTTCTACGAATTCATGGAATTCTTGTGTGTGTGATCATTGGATCATATTTAAGATTGATGCAAAACTGGAGAGAATTTTCATTGGGGGGGGGGGTCGATTCAGGTTGGTATTTTGTGTTTCAAATCTTTCAAAAATGGAAATTAAACAGAGTAAAACTTGTTCCTGTAATTGTAATTTTTTCTCACAATGTTGCCTCTAACCAGTATTGTTTTTGTTAAATATCATTTTATTGCGTAAATGTTTGTATTTCGGCTTGAAACCATAGGCAACAATTTGCAAAAATGGAAGTTAGACGGCGTGAAAATTTTGCTGTAATCTTCAGGCATGAGCTTCTTTTGCGAATTTGAGGAATTCCACCTTTTCCATTTTATTTTTGGTAATTCACAAGATTGTTGCTCAGCTGAACAGATTTTTTTGGGGGTGAAAGTTGGGAGGGGAGGGTGTCATTGAAGGACGGAATTCCATCTTTACAAAACTTTTGAAAACAGAAAGTCGACTTAGTAAAGATTTTTTCCGTAATTGTAATTTTTTTCTCGCCTAGTTTTTTATGCCCAGTATTGTTATTAAGTACCATTTTATTCCATAAATATTTGTATTTTAGTCTAAAAATTTCCAAAATCAGAAGTTGGATGAAGCAAAAATTTCTCTTGTGATCGCGAAATACCCCGCTTTCCCCACGTGATGTTTCACCGCCATTAGTGTTTGCATTTCAGCTTGATAAGGCAGCAAAAAAAAAAAAAACATTCTGAAAACCAAAGTGATGAAGTTGAAAAAATTTGTAAGAATTGATTGATGCATGGTGTTCAAAAGTATTCATATTCTCAAAGTTACACCATTTATCTAAAATAGTTAAAGCTTTGATATCATGCACTCATAGTCCTCAGGTTGAAGGTTCTTTCAGCATGAAGGATGAAATTATTGTTATCAGAGGGCATAAAAGAAAGAAAAGCAACAATGAAGAAATGGTGAGAGATAGATATCAGCAGAAAGAAAACTTAACCCTTTTCACCCATACTAACCCAGCACTCGTATTTTTTTTTTTTTTCTGCAGTAGAGACCACAGCTTAGTCGTGAAAGTTCAACTTTGGCTCACCAGCCCCGACATATGAGCTATAGAGGCATCAGCGTGGTGGGTGACACCTGACACGCAAGCTAATTGGTGAAAAAGAAATGTCTCGCGAGCATTGACATGCAAGCTATAGAGGTGTCATCGGCATGGCAGGTGACATTCGAGATGCAGGCTATTCGGCGAAAAAGAAATATCTCTCAAGTACCAACATATGAGCTATAGAAGCGTCATCGGCTAGGCGGATGACACCCAACGTGCGAGCTGTTTGGTGAAAAAGAAATGATAGTGAGAAGAATTGGCAGGAAAACACGTAACACACAAAACATAAGAATTCTTGCAATCGTCAAATCATGCGTAAGTTACGTTGAAAATTATAAGCGGAATGTTTCAGTAGTGACTTCTACGTTCATCAGCTATGGAATGAGACGTGGTAAAAGCGTCAGTTGTTGCCAGATTTCAAAATCGCTTTCCAAATAATAGGGATATTAAAAGGTGCGTCAGTATTGCAGGTGTTAGGGGTAAGGTAGATTTCAATGCTTTTGGTACCTGAGGGCATGCCGATTGCTGAACGGGGCGATCCGCTTAACATTTTGCCAATCGGGAATCGTGGACGTATCACTGATGGTTAAAATTAAAATTAAAAGGGAGGTGGAAGGGCTGCCTTTCTTAACATCAGAGATATGCTCCTTCAATCGCCGGTTTATGCTGTGATAAGTACTACCAATATAGTGGGTAACGCCTGTGGAAGTGTTGATAGGGATAGAGTAGACACCTTGTAACTCTAGGGATTTATTGGGATCTCTGTCTTTAAGGATGAGGTTGAGGAGATGTGGAGGTGGTTTGACTGCAATCCTGTAACCAAAAGACCTGAAAATAGAGCAAACTTTATGAGTGAACGACAGGGCAAAGTTCCAACAAACTGATGGGTGGTGGAAGGTTCAGGCAGTAAACTAGATCTATTCTGTGATTCAAAACTCTTAATTAGTCTATGTACTAAGAGGGGTGGAAAGCCATGCAATTTGCCAATGTTGATGATGATCTGATATTCTTTTTGAAGAGCAGAATGGCTGTTGCAAATAAGGTTGGCTCGGTGAATGTACGACTTTGGAGCAGACAATTTTTATTTTTCAAAGGTGCAAGAATGGTAAGGAGTGATATTATGGGTGGCAGAAAGTTTTCTGTAAACAGCGAGGCCAAGTGAGAAGTCTGGGTTGATGTTAACATCCAGAAAACTAAGATTGTTGTCCACCTGTTCTTGGGAAGAAAATTTTATATGCAGGAATTTTGAAGTTATGGAGGACACGAGTTCAATGTGGCCAAATAATGAAGATGTCGTTCACATACCATAACCAAATGGTGGGTTTTAAGAGGGATGGGGCAACAATTAATGTTTCAATATTCTGCAAATAAATTTCAGCAAGTAAGGGAGAAAGAGGAGAGCCCATAGGTACGCCTTGTTTTTGTTGGTGGTAGATACCATTGCATACAAAACAGAAATACTTTTCCAATGAATCAAAACAGTCATGAATATCTTTGAGTTCTCCAGGAAGTTCTTGGTGCTCCATTAGTTTTTTGACCATGAACATGTAGGCATCAAAGAAAACAGAAGGGAATAATGAATCCACTTCAAAGGTGTACAGGAAATCTTGAGGCTTGATGGAAGAAGGGAGTTTCTGGATAAAGTCCTTGGTCGATACAACAGAATAAAGATAATTTCATGTCAGAACTTTGCAACATTTGACCAATTGCCTTTCAAGATTGACTGCAGGAGAAAAGGGGTTTTTAATTAATGGCCTAATGGGATGACCAACTTTATGTAGCTCCTGGGAGTTTGAAAATAAGCTGGGAGGGGGGGGATGTCTCCTAAGACATGAAGTTGGACATCCTATTAGGACATTAATTGAAAACACCCTTTCTCCTGCAGTCAGTTTTGAGAGGCAATTGGTCAAATGTTGCAAAGTGCTGACAAGAAATCATTTTTATTCTGTTGTATCGACCAAGGACTTTATCCAGAAACCCCCTTCTTCCATCAATCCTCAAGATTTCCTGTACACCTTTGACATAGATTCATTATTTCCTTCTGTTCCTTTCTTTGATGCCTAGATACACATTGTCAAAAAACTAATGGAGCACCAAGAACTTCCTGGAGAACTCATCAAAAATCTTTATGACTGTTTTGATTCATTGGAAAAGTATTCCTGTTTTGTATACAATGGTATCTACTACCAACAAAAACAAGGTGTACCTGTGGGCTCTCCTCTTTCCCCCTTACTTGCTGAAATTTATTTGCAGACTACTGAAACATTAATTGTTGCCCCATCCTTCTTAAAACCCACAATTTGGTTACGGTATGTGGATGACATCTTCATTATTTGGCCACATTGAACTCATGTCCTCCATAACTTCAAAATTCCCACATATAATAATTTTCTTCCCAAGAACAGGTGGACAACAATCTTAGTTTTCTGGATTTTAACATCAACCCAGACTTCTCACTTGGCCTCGCTGTTTACAGGAAACCTTCTGCCACCTATAATATCATCCCTTACCATTCTTGCACCTTTGAAAAATACAAATTGTCTGCTCTAAAGTCGTACATTCACCGAGCCAACCTTATTTACAAAAGCCATTCTGCTCTTCAAAAAGAATATCAGAGCATCATCAACATTGGCAAATTGCATGGCTTTCCACCTCTTAGTACATAGACTAATTAAGAGTTTTGAATCACAGAATAGATCTATCTAGTTTACTGCCTGAACCTTCCACCACCCATCAGTTTGTTGGAACTTTGCCCTTTAGCCTGTCCTTCACTCATAAAGTTTGCTCTATTTTCAGGTCTTTTGGCTACAGGATTGCAGTCAAACCACCTCCACATCTTCTCATCCTTAAAGACAGAGATCCCAATAAACCCCTAGAGTTACAAGGTGTCTACTCTATCCCTATCAACACTTCCACAGGCGTTACCCACTATATTGGTAGTACTTACCGCAGCATAAACCGGCAATTGATGGAACATATCTCTGATGTTAAGAAAGGCAGCCCTTCCACCTCCCTTTCAATTTTAACCATCAGCGATACATCTGCGATTCCCGATTGACAAAATGTTAAGCAGATCACCCCGTTCAGCAATCGGCATGCCCTCAGGTACAGCGAAAGCATTGAAATCTACCTTACCCCTAACACCTGCAATACTGACGCACCTTTTAATATCCCTATTATTTGGAAAGCGATTTTGAAATCTGGCAACAACTGACACTTTTACCACATCTCATTCCATGGCTGATTAAGGTAGATGTCACTACCGAAACGTCCCGCTTATAATTTTCAACGTAACTTATGCATGATTTGACAATTTCAAGAATTCTAATGAAAAAGAAATGTCTCGCAAGCGCTGACATGCGAGCTATAGATGCATCATCGGCATGGCATGTGACGCCTGACACACCAATGACATTTCTTTTTCTCTATTTGGTGAAAAAGAAATGTCGAGCATGCCCTGACATACAAGCTTTAGAGGCGTCATCACGTCGTAGCAGGCGATCCTGACCTATTCGGCAAAAAAAAAAAAAGAAATGTCTCGTGAGCGCTGACATGCGAGCTATAGAGGCATCATCGGTGTGGCGGATGACATGCGAGCTATTCAGCGATTTTGTAATGTCGGGTGTCATCCGACAGTCAAGTGGAAAGGGTTAAGCAATGGATGCTGCTTAGATGCAGAGCCAACAAAAGACAAACGGAAAGTAATCTGCATTCTTGCCACGCATTTTGATTTTTACCCAGTTAAAAAGTTTGCCTTTATTTTTCCTTCGTTGATCTCTTGTATGGTTCTGGTGCATTCCTTTATGTCTGGAATAGTGGTATCATCCCTTTCATATAGTTTTGTGTAGAACTCTTTCACACATAACTGTAACATGCAAGTTTCTGATACAGTACCATTTGTGTACCAGTTCTGTTTCTTGATACAGTACCATCTTCTTTTCTCAGTGCAGTAATCTGTTTTCTTCTGTTACTGAGATGTCCCTTTGCTTTCTTCAGGCTTTGATTTGTTTCAGTTGCTTTCTCACTTAAAAACCCGGATCGACCCTTGGAGACGTTGTGTACCTTCCTGTGCTTGCCTGCCAAATTGAATGAACGGCCACTGGATTTATGTTGATTGCAGCTGTTCCTTCAGTTCTACTTAAGTTACTATCCGTACCCGATCATCCACTATATGCAGCAGTTTTTAATCCTCGGTGTGCTCGACTTTATGAAAATTGGGCCTCATGTATTCTAACTTACAGACTTGAGGATGTCTGCCATTGCATAAGATGCAGGAATTTACTTGTCATTGAATGAAGAAACCTGAGGTTTCGAGAATCCTCCCTGGCACCCTCTTGCTGACCAGGTTAACACTTCTTTTATGTACTTTTTTGGCCTAAGTCTTGGTGCTCCTGTGTCAGTGTACCAGCAGATCTGTGATGAACACCAGTTACTCCTCTCAGACTTTGTTCCAATTCTGGCTCCTGATAAAGTTTTGTACAGTCAAACCTTGTCGATGTGTTCTGATTTATTTGTATTCCTGTGTTTTGCACGGTCTCTCTCCTCAGCAGATGGTATAGGCAATATTTTCCTGCTTTGTGCAAGACTCTTGCTCTGTTCTTTACACAATGCCCGTTTTCTGGTCTGTTTTTGCTGGATTTCCATCTATGTTGGAATACAGGAAAACAAGTTGACTGCTTCAGTTGCTAGGTTCATTTCTTCATTGGAGGCTGAAACTGTGCCATCGCATCACCAGGACTTGCATTCTGTTACGAAATGAGCATGATAGGCTCTGTGGTACCAACAACTAGGAAATAAATTTTAGTGTATTTTACCTGTTTTTGAGCTCCATAATCTTCAAGTTTCTGTCAGACCCATAGGGAGAAAGTCATACTACGTAGTCTTACCATAAATACTGTTACTATGTATTCAATGAAATAACAAATGAAATTTAAATATATTTTAATATACCTGTGATATGAAGTAAGTAGTACACTTGTGAATACATGGCACTAATCACGTTTCAAAATGTCATCCTTTTGCCTTCACACAGTCCTTCAGTTTCTGTGGCCACTCATTAATAGCTTTACGCAGGGTCTCCACAGAGAAAGCTGCTACTGTCCGCACCAAAGAGCATTTGAGACTGTAAATACTGGGATGTCTCTTTCTGCAGGCCATGTCCTCCAGTGTGGCCCACAATTTGTAGTCCAATGGGTTGAGGTCTGCACTGCTTAAAAGCCAATCAGCTGGAGAAATGAAGTCTGGCAAATTTGCCTGAAGCTACTTCTGGGTTGACTTGGCCTTGTGCGCAGGTGCAGAATCCTGCTTAAAGCTCCATGTCGGTTTTGGAAGAGGGTGTGACTCACATTGAGGGTGATCTTGGTGAGAGATGGGGTTGCCTCCTCGGGGCACTCTGTGGGAACAATGGCACACAGAACAGCAACAAGGGCCTCTGTGAATCTTGGAGAGGCGCCATATAGTTCTGTAGGACATTAACGAAAAGCTCCCAACTCACTGGGTTTTGTTCCAGAATCCTTAGGTTGAATGACCAACTGAAACTGTCAGCTGTGGGCTATTCCCCTACACTGATGTACTTACCTGATTAAAAAACAAAAAAATGTAAAATCTGACTCAAGTGTGGAATATGGTGGACCTACCACACTTGAGAAGGATTGTCCACCATGAAATCGACCTGGAACTGGAAAAAGGTGAATCAGAAAGAGATCTCGGCTGAGTGTGTGTAAGATTGGTGTATTGAATACTAGAGGTATAAATTGCAAAATGAACAAGGGAACAAGGTGATTGAAGAGATTAATAAGTATAGATTGGATGTGCTGTGTGTAAGTGAAATCAAAACGAAGGAAATTGGGATAGAAGAAGTGTATGGAATGGTGAGTGCGTGGTCTGGAGTATTGGCTAATGTGAGAGGACAGGCTGGTGTTGGTGTGATTTTAAGTAAAAAGATGAAGAACAACTTGATTTACTATAGCTGCATAAATGAGAGAATTCTTTGGATTCGTTTGAAAGTGAAACTTCAAAGAATAGTAATTGTTGTAGTGTATGCTCCTTGTGACTCGGAACCTTCTGGTTGGAAGGAAGTTTTCTGGAATGAGCTAAAACAGGGTTGCCAGTCGACCGGGGGAAAAATCAGGGAATCTGAAAATAAGGCTGAAAATCAGGGAAAACTCAGGGAGAAATAATTTTTTTCCAAAAACCTGGAAAAGTCAGGGAAAATTAAACTCTATAATTTTTTGCATAATGTGTATGCAGTTACCAGGGATGCGAATTCTGTGGCAGAGTGCGCCAAAATAAAAATTTTGCGCCATCTCGCTACAAAAGGCAGATTTTGCGCCATTGCGCGCCAGAGCCGCTGTGCCCCATTGCCATTGCCGGTACTTCGGCACACTGAATTCTACATGCGCACCGAGTTCTGCTTGAAGCTGAATAAGACCATACGGTGGGAAGAAAGATTCAGCGATTCCAATTACTAGGGGTTTTATGTAGTTACTGTAGAAATCGTCGGTCCGCTGTGGATGACGGAAAATATCCAGTATACTATGGAAATTGTCGGTCCGCTACGGATGACGGAAAATATCGAGTATGCTATGGAAATCGTCGTTCCGCTATGGACGACGGAAAACATAGAGTATGCTACGAAAATCGTTGCTCCGCTGTGGACAACGAAAAACGTTGAGTATGCAATGGAAATCAAAAATTTCAGCCAGCAATAAAAAAAAAAGCCAGCAAATAATTCAAGTGTACAATAATAGCTTTTTTAGCACGTCTTTTGTAAAAAAAGATCATGCTTATGTTAGAATGATGGTAGTGAAAGATTAGTTGACTCTGCATTGAGAATGGTTTGTGTGTATCTAACATGTTTTTCAACCACAAGTATATCCACACATATACTTGGGAAAATCATACTCTTGTTCAAAAGAGTGTGATAGATTTTGTTGTCTACGATCAGCGTCGGAAACACTTAGTTGTTGATACTCATGTGATGAGAGGTGTGGATGATGGCTCTGATCGTTACTTGTTGGTGTCATGAGTGAAACTGAATGTTGGTTGGAGGAAAAGGAATAGGAAGAGGCCCAGGATGGAACGAATAAAGGTTGAAAGGCTCCCTGAAGATCATCAGCGTTTTTCTGACGTACTCAGAGAATGACTGAAGGAGCTGATAGTCTTGTGAGAGGGATGTAGAAAAGAAGTGGGAATGTTTTAAGAACTGTGTTGTCACTGCTACTGAAGAGGTCTGTAGCACCACAATAGTGGGTAACAATAGAGGTGATGCTTGGTGGAATGGTGAGATTGAAGAGGCAGTAACTCCACCTTGCAACATCTATTTGGGGATGTTGCAAGGTAGAGTTTCTGTGGATGAATATCGCTGTAAGAAGTGTGAAGCCGCTGAGCTCGTTTGCCAGAGTAAGGCAAAAGATAGGAAGGAGAATGTGGAAGGGCATGAATTGGCTTTTTGGAAAAATAGGAAGACTTTCTGGAAATGCGTGAGACTCAGGAAAAATAGGCAAAACAAAGTTGTAAGTTGTGTGAAGAATAGGATCGGGGAAACGATATGGGAGCCCAATGAGTTAAGTGAAAGATGGGGTGAATACTTCTGTGAGTTATTAGGAAAGCAAAGGTGATTCTGAGGCAGAAGCAGATGATGTCCCAGTGAAGGATGGAGCACAGCAGGGATCTCAAGAGAAGAGGTGTGTAAAGCTTTAAAATCTCTTCAGAATGGTAAGGCTCCAGGAGTTGATGGCATAACTGCCGAGATGTTGAAATATGGTGGTGACTGTAATTCACTGGTTAACTGAAATTTGCCAGTCTTGCTGGCAGTTAGGAATGTTCCTTCAGGATTAGCAGGATGCTATCATTGTTCCCTTGTACAAGGGAAAAGGTGATCAGACTGACTGCAAGAACTATCATGGTGTTAGCCTACCGAGTGTGCCAGGGAAAGTGTTTGATCAGGTCATTATTTAAAAAGTACGGGGTGTTACAACAGAGAAAGTGTGGTATGTTCATAGTGGTTTTATGCCTGGTAAAAGCTGCACTAACCAAATTTTTGCATTACACACGATGAGTGAAAGTATCTGGCTGTTGGTAACAAAGTTTTTGCTGCCTTCGTAGATTTAGAGAAAGCTTACGACCGAGTAAATAGGACACTTTTGTGGGAAGTTTTGAATGAATAGGGTGTTACTGGGAATCTACTTAATAGTGTAAAAGCCATGTATGCTGGCAGTAGAGCTTGTGTAAGAGTGAATAGTGTTTTATCAAAGTGGTTTTCTATTGGTGCAGGAGTCTGACAAAGTTGTGTAATGTCACCATGGCTGTTTAATATATTTATGGATGCATGCATGCGTGATGCCATAATAAGTAATACTGGTTTATGTCTTGGTGATGGTGATATCCATGTGTGCAGATTGCTGTATGCTGTTGACACTGTCCCGTTGGCAGAAAGCAAAAGTGAGTTGCAGAGTATGTTGTCCCAGATGTACGAAGTTTGCACGAAATTCGAACTGAGTATAAATAAGGGAAAAAAACAAAGTTAAGGTTTTTGAGAGAGGAACTGGTATGTAATATAAGTCTAAATGGCACAGTGAATTGACCAGGTGAATGAGTTCGTGTATTTAGGAAGCAGTTTGACAGAGAGAACAAATTGGATGGTGAAATTAGTAGGCGAGTGAATTCTTCATTGAAAGTCATGGCTACTTTGGGAGGTTTTCACAGGAATGATGGTTTCTCAAGAGAGTCCTGCATGGCTGTGTATGAAAGGGTAATTGTTCCCACTCTGATGTATGGGCAGTGAAACTTGGGTACTACAGAAGAAACATAGGAGTTGTTTGTGTGCTGCACAAATGCGTTACTTACTGGGGGTTTGTGGCAAGACACATTCTCATTGTTGTGAGGAATGAAGATGTGTCGCAGTTGTGTGATGTAAAGCAAAATGCTGTTAGCAAGGTGGAGACTAAAATGCTTTGGTGGTTTGGCCATGTTGAAAGAATGAGTGATGAGATGCTTACTAAGAATTTTTTTTAGCCCAAGGGGCAGGAAGGAAAGGCAGAGGAAGGCCAAGGAAGTCATGAGAGGATCAGATTCAGGAGTGTCTGTGTGAGAAAAAGATACGAGTATGAAGTATAGAAGATCTTTTGTACAGCGTGTGATGGATGCCAGTAAAGCCCGAGTTGTTTGTCAAGATCACTGTAAATGGAAAAGTTTTATACAGCAACAGTAAGTAAAAAGTATCTGGTAGTTTGTATTGTTTTGTGGAGCTAACCTCCGAATCTCAGAGGAACAGCTTAGTGATATGTGTTTATGTATGTACACTATTCACCAACAAGTAATTGGACACCTGTGATAGCAAAGGAAAACGAAGTTTATTCACCTTCAATAGTTGGTGGAGCCTCCACGAGCTGCGATTACAGCTGCGACCCTCCGGGGCATACTCTCAACCAGGCGTTGTACGACGGCTAGCAGTATTTTCTTCCACTCAGCTTGGAGAAGACAGGTCAGTTCCTTCACCGATTTCGGACGGTGGGGGCACCCCTTAAGTCGACGCTCCAACTCGTCCCAAAGGTGCTCGATAATGTTAAGGTCCGGGCTCTGCGCAGGCCAGTCCATTCGATTAACCCCATTGTCATCCTGAAAGTAACATGGGTCCACCCCGTAAAACTGCCACGACGTAGGAAGCGCATGGTCATCCAAAATGGTGCAGTAGGTCTCGGCGTTGAGTCTACCAGGAATTGCGACCAAGGGTCCTGTGCCATACCAGGAGAAACACCCCCATAGCATAATTCCACCGCCGCCGAACTTCACAGTTGGCACAATACATTCCGACAGGAGGTGTTCTCCAGGCAGACGCCAAACCCAGACCCTGCCATCCGAACGGTAGATGGTGAACCTTGATTCGTCGCTCCAGGGAACCTGTTTCCACTGTTCAACGGTCCACTGTCGACGTTCTTTGCACCACGTTAGCCGAGCAGCGCTATTGGACTTGGTGATCAAAGGTTTGTAGGCGGCAGCACGTCCATGATAACCGAGCAGATGGGCTTCCTTACGGATCGTATTCATCAAAAGAACACTCCCGGATGCCTGTTGAAACTCCTCGCGGATGTGGCTAATCGATTTGGTGTTGTTCTTCCGAATTTCTCTAGCCAGCACCCGTCGGTCTGTAACTCCCAGTTTTGTGGGCCTGCCGGGTCGGGGCACATTCCGACAGTCACCTCTCATCTCCACCTGCCAATCACGTAGGCCACTGTCGATTTTGGGTACTTCAACTCGCTGGATATGTCACGTATGGATCGGGCATTTCTGTGATACTTGACGATTACACCTTTCTCGAAATCAGAGCTCCGAACTGCGTGGCATCTTGCATGTGACTGGTTGCGTTGTTGTTTCCCACACAGTATTTTATGACTGCGGTCGTGACATGTATCAGGACCGCAGGTATCGTCGATTGCAGGGGTGTCCAATTACTTGTTGGTAGATAGTGTATGTGTGACTTACATTTTTGACCACTGGCTCCAAAACCCTGTCCTGGTAGACTTTGGTGAATATCTTCACTCCTTTCTCACAGAAATGGATCTCCATGGTACCCTTGTAGGAGACTGTCCACCAAACCATGACAGAAGCAGGATGATGGCCCCTCATGATCCTTGGAGCTTTCTTCTGAGCTTCTCATGAGGTTGATGCATACACCCTGTTATTTTGGCTGTTGAAAGCCTCTTCAATAGTGAAACATTTTTCATAGGAGAAGGATCTGTCTGTGGTGATCGTCTGCATAACGCTGCAGAAAACGTTTCACTTTTAGCACCCACTGCTGCTTCAGTTGTGGGGTGAGGAAGTGCCCTGTACGCTGCCGTTAAGCTCTCACCTTTAGGTCACTTCGCGCTATGCCTGACATCAACATTCTTGAAATGTTCAGCTCACGAGCCATCACTGATTGTTTTCTGACAGGATTTCATTGAATACGGGCTGCCACCACTTTCACCAGGCGAGCAGTCCTCACAGTATGTGGCCGACCCTTTCTGGGGCAGTCGGCGATGGTCCCAGTCTCAGGGAACCTTTTTATGGTCCGGTAGAAAAAATTCGGCTGATTTTCAGCTTCTCTCAGCATGTTAAAAATCTCGGAAGTTGATTTTCCAACTTTGTGCAGCACTATTACAGCAACACGATTCTCGTAATCGCCTCACTTCGTGGCAAATACTTCACGAAATACGTTATCTCCCCTGTGACTGAACGAACAATGATTCACTAGCTGATTTCATGTCTCCTGGCTGGTCGATGACGTTGCACACCAGTTGCGCGCCATCTGTCTAATGTTTGTGACAGTATTTATGCTAAGACTGAGTATACTATGTCCCTGCATTGGGCATTGTCATTAACTCATCACTACTTGCTGTGTGATGACACTAGGAATTCATCTGTGATTGTCATCCATGTGTTTAATGTGTATATGCAATTTTGGTCATGAACATGCTTGTTTCACGCTTTTGCCAACTGAACAAGACAACTCAGAAACCTTAGGTTGTCTTTTAAATGATCAGTATGATGTTTTATCTGTGTTGCCCTTTCTTTGGTGTAATGGATTATTTTGGTATGTGTAGGCCATTGTTTCTGTGTTGGGCATTTTTTTTTCTCTTGTGTTTGTGTATTTTGTCTTGATGTGTTATTTTGTTGTGTTTTTACCTATCTTTTCTCTGTTTTCACATTAACTATGGTGCTTGGTGCTCTTTGACTCAGAGTGGCCCTTGCGCCATAGAAGAATGAATTTCATTTCATACAGTGATTGATCGTTTGAGGAGGCAGCTTCAGGGATTGCAGAGAGCATAAATTTGCAAGTAGTTGCTATTTAAATATTCAAGCTTGTTCAAGAAACACTTTTTATGCAAACTACGTACAGGAATGCACATAATGATATTCATGAAATATAACTTCTAACAATAAAGGAAACAATCACATTTCCTTGCCCGCTTTGACTTCTGTAATCTGCAACTGTCTGTTTTACCACAGGTGACGGAGGAAATAATGAGGTAATTGAAGTTGTCTAGCTTGTTTGAAATGGGTCCATTTTCCCCTGTACAGAGACCCAAGTTCAGTTTAATGGCTAAAAATAATTCATAAGTTTGCATTGCACATAATTCATTTGTTGGCATGCACATAAAAAGTAGTTACATGACAGGTTCATTAGTATAACCTTAGTTGACTTCTTGTTTTGTGTAAATGCAGAAAAATATTTGGTATTTGGGCATGGAGTCGTATGTATGAAATCTGTAATTTGCCTATGTTTGTGCCTGAGTATTTCGAATGGAAATTTACATGCTGTGTGTTGGTTCTTCAATTGGTGGAAAACAGGGTTCGGGCACTCCATTTGCATCCTTCAGTAGCCAGCCCCGTCGTCTATCTCAGGTATTGCTCTTCCCAAGTAGTGGGGTGAGGTGGGGGACATAAAAAACTCCTGGACATTCCATTTTGCTTAGTTGCAGGTCACTGATGTAATCTGCTTTTGTGAGCTAGAGTTGGCTTCCTCCCATCTTCGACATTGATGAACTGGAAATTCAAGAAGGGGTGGCTGTTGATTAGACCCTCTCTTGATCCCGGTCCAAGCATATCCACTTCCAACTTGATCTCTGCAGAACACTGTGAATAAATACATTTTCCCTGGACTCTGTTTGGCCCCCCAAACTCGCATTCAATCTGTATAAGTGATCACGTCTGCTCTCTTGTGAAGGCATCAAAAGAGACTCCTCCTTTCCTTGTCTGCCTTCTCTTCTTTGGTCCTCTGCTATTTCTCCAAATCACACGAATTAATAAACAAGTCTTTTACCATTGCTGAATGCCATCTGGTATTCCTCAAAATTGTCTCTACTAAGTGAAGACTTGGAACATTTGCAAGTAGGACATGCTAGCTTGCCTGCTCTTTTCTCTTATCAGCATCCTGATTTTCAAGCTTGGCTTTCAATTTTGCACCCAAAAAGAATTTCCATGGCTGGAAAAGTGAGCAATCTAAGCATTGGAATCGGTTCCTTTCCTCTCTTAATTCAGTGTGGTGCTCAGCCAAATTGAGGTTGAAATATATTTATTGCTGTAACACCTTTGCAAATATTTTGTAACATGGAGCCTTTTGTTCAAATGTGGCCCTTGGGTGGTAAAACTCAATATACAGAGGAACAAACAAAGCTAATTTTAGTGAAAATAATGTGTTACCGAGCTCAGTTCTGAAGTGAAACTTGCTGAGTGAAATGAAGTTTTAGGTTTGGTGAGTGGTGAAAGCAGAAGGGCTTGCTGTGTATTGTTTAATAATTTCATTAATTAAAAAGTTATGTGGCATAAGAAAAAAATTAGGAAGGGGTAGATGCTATTACTAGATATCATCATTGGTACTATTGGTATGTAAAAACAAGTGTCAAGCTTTTGCTATCCTTGTAAAATTTTGTAATGGTTGCATTGCCCAGACATATGCTTACATTTGTAGAAACTTTTGCAAAAATATAATCTAAATGTGTATTTGGTTGTTGTAACCCTGATAACACACCCCCCTGTGCAAAAGCTTGGCATGTTTTATAGCTCTTATACACCAGCAAATGGATACTATAATCAAATTGGATTATTTATAAATAATTTGCCATTATTAAACTTCTGTAATTTGTCTATTTGAGTTGAATGTGAAGCAGTTAAAATGCTTATGCTGAACATAAAGAAAGGTAAACATTATGTGCGTTGTAAAAGTAGAGCCATCATGAGAATATTTGTAGCTGTAAAAAAATATATATATGTATACTGTATATATGTACAGGGTGCATAGGAAAGTCCTGTTAGCCTGGAATAACTTGCGAACGGAGAGAGGTACAGTTATGCAAGTGAGATAACAGTATAGTAAAGTGACTATGCCCGATCGAATGCAACCGATAGCAGCTCCCTTAGTGGCGAAATGCGGAAGTTAGCCATTGCAAATCGAAAACTAAAAGAGATAGAGAGAGCAAAATTTCCAATTACAAAGTTGTAGAGCATCAATTAATTAGTACAAGACGACATTTTTTTCACACGGATAAGATAAATTGTCGCCTGAATACCCTAAAATGCCCGAAATCAATGCGCGACCTTTTGTGTGAACGTTTGAAGGGAACAGGCATAGGTATGAGCAAATACACACATTTTATTGCATAAATGCGTACTTATGTCAATACATTTTGATGACGTCGGACAAAACAAAAACAAAAAAGGCAAACTGGCGCACAGTGATAAAAAGTTAATGTCGAGTATGTTCGAAGAGTTCGCCATTGCCCACGATACACATTTGTATTCGTGAAAGTAACTCTGCATGCACATTCCTCAGCATGGAAGGTGTCACACTATTGCAAGCATCTGTAACACGACGACGTAGATCCAGCAGACTTGATGGCACTGTTGCATACACCTGATTTTTTACGTAACTCCAGAAATCCAAGCTCGCCATTCTCATGCAGCATACGTAGACCTAAGCTTCTGATCAGGGTACATCCTGCTACTGGTTTTTATATAGTAGGTACGGTACAATGTCATAATCTGCATTTGCATACGGCTACATTTGCGAAATGTGAATAAGCAGATTCGAATTGCTGCGCATCGATTTCGGACATTGTAGGGTATTCAGGTGACAATTTATCTTATCCGTGTGAAACATGTCGTTTTGTACTAATTAATTGATGCTTTACAACTTTGTAATTGGAAATTTTGCTCTATCTCTTTTTGTTCTCGATTTGCAATGGCTAACTTCCGCATTTCGCCACTAGGGGCGCGGCTATTGGTTGCATTTGATCGGGCGTAGTCGCTTTACTATACCGTTATCTCACTTGCATAACTGTACCTCTCTCCGTTCGCAAGTTATTCCAGGCTAAAGGGACTTTCCTATGCACCTTGTATATATATATACATACACTGAAGTGCCAGAAAAACGGTACAGATGAGCTTATGCAAAATACATAGCAACGTCACCCATGTGCGTACTCGGTTGCGTCCGCCAGTGCTTATATAAAGCGATAAACATCCTTGCCAGCTGTCAGAGCTGTTTTCGGCATGAGAATGACAAGTAATAACGATTTAAGCGATTTTCAACGCGGTGTCATAGTTGGCGCTCGTGAGATGGGCCATAGTATTTCGGAGGTAGAAACGAAGTTCAAATTTTCATGGACTACCATTGCAAGGGTGTACCGTGATTAAAAGAATTCCGGTAAAACCTCCAATCTACGATACCAGTGTGGCCGTAAAAAGACATTGGGTGAACGTGACCATCGTCGGCTGTCAAGAATCGTTTTACGCAATAGGCGTGCAACACTCTCACAGGTATATTGAACTAAAATCATCAACTATGCTTATGTGGGTGGGTCTCTGTAATACAAAATATCCCATGAATTCATGTAGGGGCACTAAGCAGGAAAATTGTGTAAGTTTATGTTCATGTTAAACTACAAAAATATGCACAAGTAGATTGTTCATCTACAAAAAATAAAGTCAAAACAAGTGTTGTGTGTATTTCTTACATTATTTTTTAGAACTGGAAGTAAATTACATTTTTGGCAATCCCACACTGTGATCTAAGGTGGACTTCATTTCAGTTTTTTTTTTTTTTTTTTTTTTTTATGTTGCTATATTGTGCCATGTCAAGCAGAAGCAACAGTTTTACATTTCTTTTACTTTTATAAATTAAATGTGACCCAGGAATCTCCACATAACATTAAAGTGGTACCTGTGAATTCTTGAGTCCACAGATGGACACAACAAATAATGTACATATATTGTATACTGGATTCATTGTAAAGTTTTTCTGATTCAACTTCTGAAAAAAAAAAATGAAAAGAAATGATGATGAGATACATCTGCAGTCTGCATAGGTATACATCCAGCTTTTCAAGCTTCATCAAACTTTTAGCAAAATAAATCACTCAATAAAAATGAGTAAATATTTTTTTTTTAAGTAGATTTTTTGAGTAAAGCTATGATTGTGCCATTCCAAGTTAGAAGAAGCATTGGCTGTGAACAGGCACTAATCACCCCACTTCACAGGGTTGTTTAGAAAACAAGAAATAGGAAAATTTCTTTCATTAATGACACGAAACAATGTATTCTAGGACTTTAAAATTAGTAAGGTTATTCCTAGTCCGCTGATGTGCGACTTAACAGCCAGGGCTGCAGTTGTTGATGCTTAGAATTGTATGAATTATTTAAAGGAATAAAGATGTAAAGGGCATATTGTTGCATTGTAGCTGTATCATTTTCAACAATCAGTTTTATTGGGAGATCTTATCCTCCATGTAATATCTTTATTCCTGGATTATAAGGAATAAAGATGTTATGCTCTACTGGATTTTCTGGGAGACTCCCGGTTTTTGATGCTTTTTCCCGGTCTCTCGATTTTAAACGAAAATCTCTTGGCTTTCCGACATTTTCTTAGAATTCCATAAGTTTGGGGTTTTTTTCCAGGGAAACATTGGTAAATGTGTAGTTCAGTGTCTTAAATTATTTCACTGACAATTTTGAAGTATGTCGAAAAAGCGCGACATACAGGTTTTAAAGTATAAAATTTCTTGGCAAATGGTTAAAAAGTTTTATATTTAAAATGCATTTTAAAGATTTTCACCGTAATATTTACCTCCAAGTACAACGCTGTGAAGAGAAGCTGCGGCACTTGTAACACAACTTTGCCGCTACAATGCGAAGCTTTGCTCCGTTGAAACGAAGGCTCGATGCGGCGGGCAGTTCATGGGCGGAAGACTACAACAGCAACCGGGTACGTTCTCGTGAGGAAAGAGTTACATATTGTAGTGCTACGCTGCAGAATATAGTTCTTTAATGTTTTCTCACTGTTTTTTAAAGCACATGTTCAGAATTTCTTTTTTCTTTCGCATTTCATATCCTGAATCCAAATAGAAAGTACGAATATGCGTTTCTTGCTTGTACAGAAAAGTGGGAAAGTGAAAGTTTTCGTTCTTGTTTTAACAGCATTCATTCACAGTTGATTTGGTGTCCCAGTGCACTTTTGGTTCTGCTCTTAAAGTGTTGTTTCGAGAGAGAAATGAGAGCCACCTTGGTCGTGTGCAGTTTCTTGTTTAATATAGTAATTGCGCACGTGTGTATTCGTTTCATCTTTGCCGGTTTTTTATGTTGATGTGTGTTATGTCGGCTTCTAAAAAACAAAAATACCTTCAGAGCTTTAAAAGCTCATATAGGGCAGAATATCCCTGCAATAGTAAAGTCGCGTGAAAGCGAAAAACATGCTTTCTGCACAGAATGCAGAGTAGATTTTAGTATAGCTCATGGAAGAAAAAATTACATTGCTAACCACGTGAGAAGTAAGAAGCATCAAGAAAACATTGCAAGACATGCTAAAAATACTAAAATTGAAAGTTTCTTTCAGTCAAGTGGAAGTGAAAATAATTTGAAAGTAATTCGTGCGGAATGCCTTATTACTTCGTTTCTGATTGAGCACAGTATTCTGCTGAGCTGCGTTAATCACATGGGTTCGCTTCTGTGAAAAATTTTCCAAATCATGAAGTGGCAAAGAGCTATGGATGTGCTCGGATGAAGACTTCTGCCATCGTTGGAGAATTCGCAGCTGAAGGAACTTTGAGATTAGTGGCCACTCTGAAATCTAAACCTTTCTGCATCGCGACGGACGGTAGTAACGATTCTAATGCAAAGCTTTACCCTATTGTTGTGACATATTACAGCGATGAAAATCGCGTAGTTGAGAATGTTTTAGCAGTTCCTGTCTTAAATGGGGATAGTACTGGAAGAAATATAGGTAATCTTCTTCTAGAGAATTTGAAAAAAAAATTGATATTCCCGTGGATAATTGCATTGGATTAGTGGCTGATAATGCTCCTGTGATGGTTGGGAAGAAAAATGGTGTCGCTTCTGTTTTGCAAGATTATCAAAAACATCTTGTCATCGTAGGATGTCCTTGTCATCTTTTGAATTTAGCAGCAGAAAAGGGTTCTTCATGTCTGCCTTTGAATGTGGATGAACTGTTAGTAGATATTTTTTATTATTTGCAAAGAAGTTCAAAGAGGAAAGAAAAACTTAAAAAGGTGCTGAAACATACTTGTACAAGATGGCTTTCTCTAGGTAAGTGCATTGTCAGATTGTTAACACTGTGGAATTCTCTTACAGGTTTTTTTAAAGATGAAATATCAATGAAAAAATTGTGTAAACCCAGGGCAGATCCCAAGACTGTAGGAGACAAAGTAGCACATGTGTCAAGGAAAAGAAGTGCTGAGGAAGCAGGATTAAACTGCAATTCTCAAGACCAGTCTAAAAAATTGCAAGTATCTCAAAATGTGAGTATCCGCTACACTCTTTCCCGCGAAGGGAGACTGTTTTATTTGCTCACTACTGACGTAAATAAGGCTTATTGTCTTTTTCTGGCTTATATTACCCCTTATTGCGACAAAGTGAACACTCTTCTGCTGTCCACACCCCTCTTACCCATAGACTTAGACACATATTATTAGACTTTCTTAAGCAGAAGCTGTCCAGGTTTGTGAAGCCACGTGTAATGAATCAGGAAGAAGACTGCATGAATGTCATTTGCAACAACATTCAGAACCAGGAAGACTATGGTGATCTTCCGATTGGAGATGAAACAAATATTTTCAGTAATAGTTTGAAAGATGAAGATAAAAAGCTATTTTTTGTAAGCGTTAGAAATTATTATATTGAAGTATGTGATTACATGCATAAAAAGTTTCCTCTGAGAAACGAGACTCTAAAGCATGCAAAAGTGTGTGACTACAAATTCATCGAAGGTGCTTCATTTGCTAGTGTAAAATATTTTTGCAAAAAATTTCCCATTTTTTTTGCGAGCTAGTGCTTGTAGTCTTGATGACTTGCAGTCACAGTTTTGTGAGTTGCAAGTCACAAAATTAAGTGCTAACATACAAAATGAGAAATGTGTTGATGTCCAATGAGTATTGATAAGCAAGCATAAAAATCAGTTAGGGAAGAACCTATTTAATGGAATTGCACGTGTGATGCTGTTCATTCTTTCGATACCTCACAGCAATGCTGAGTGCGAAAGAATGTTCAGCCAGATAAAAAATCAGAACTGAATTTCGCTCATGACTTTCAGATGAAAGCTTGCAGAACATGATCATCATGAAATCCAACTTGAAAGGTAGATGTTACGAACAAGAGTTTAATGAAAGCTTCTTACATAAAGCAAAATCTGCTACTCACGTAAAACATAATTGCAAATAAGTATTTGCATATGAAATTTATTCTGGCATTGTTTGAAAGTACCTACTTTTCCAAACTTATGATAAATGCTGTATATGTATGTATTTGTTGGACGAAGAATATTAATTGCATAAATCTACTGGATTTCTCTTTCTTGGGGTAGGCAGGTATGACTTATTTTTTATGCATCTCCCCAGGAAACATAAAAATGAATATAAAAAAAAATGGAGAACACCGAATTGAAATCTGATTACTGAAAATAATATACTTGTGTATTTTTCATGTACTTGCAAATATTACGTTTTCATTGATTTCCATATTGTAGTTGGGGCAGGGCTGGGAAAATCCCTGGCACTTAGATATTAAGGTAGTAGTGTCGATTTTTTTTTTACTTCAGATTTCATAATTTGCAGTAAATATTGTAATTTCTGTTTTATAATCTGTGCATTATCTGTTAAAAAGTTATCATTTTAAATTCTGCTGATATAACACTCCTTAAAAAATGTTTCTGTGGTACAGTTTTTAGAAAATCGACATGATGTCAAGAGAGCTGGTGCTCTTGGGGAAAAGTTTCAAAAGTGCATTAACAATAAAAATAGTGTAATGCAGTACAAAGGTAGAAGAGGGCTGCAAAATGATGTATGTGTATATATATGAGGGTTGTACCAAAAGTAATGCAAAAGTGGCATAACTTTTTTATTAACTGACAGAGGTCGTTCAGATTGCACGTGTTGGTAGAGTAACTCTTTCTCTATACAAAGGTACCTCAACATAGTCTCCATCACAAGCGATGCATTTGCACCATCATTGAACCCAACTCTCGAATCCTCTTTGAAAAAAAATTCAGGTGTGGAATGTTGTACCCACTTCTTCACAGCCACTTTCACTCGTCTGTATCGTCAAATCGTTGTTCCCAGAGACTCTCCTTCATTGGACCAAACAGGTGGAAGTCAGAAGGCACCAGATCTGGGCTGCACGGTGGATGGGGACCACCGACCAGCCTAATTTCCTGATCGCCTGATTTGTTGCCAAAGATGTGTGTGGTCTCGCATTGTCATGGTGAATGTGGATCCTTTTCAGATTCTTGTTTGGTCTCTTCCTCCTTGCAGCTTCTCTAAGCTTCTTTAGTGTCTCAGTGTACTGCTCGCTGGTCACGGTATGGCCACATTCCAGAAAATCAAGGAGAATGACACCCCTGTCATCCCAAAAAACAGTCATCTTGACTTTCTGTGCTGATCGCTGGCTCTTGAACTTCTTAGGCCTTGGTGAAGAGGTGTGATGCCATTCCATGGATTGATTCTTCATTTTCAGATCGTAAAGATACGCCCACGTTTCATCCTGTCACCAGATAGGAAAAACGTGTCTTCATTGGCTTCAAACTCTTCCAGCAGATCAGAGCAGACTTCCACCTTTCTCTTCTTCAAATCTGCAATGAAGAAGAAGGGTTACTATAGATAGAGGAAGAGTTACTCTACCAACATGTGCAATTTGAATGACCTCTGTCAGTTAATAAAAAAGTTATGCCCACTTTTGTATTACTTCTAGTACAACCCTTGTATATATATAATGTATATATACGAGGGTTTTCACAGAAAATCTGCTGCAATGAAAGTGGTACTTATTTGTTCGTCATGGAAGGTTACATGCTGTGGGAAGACTGCTGAGTGCCGCCCCGGTGGCGCAGTGGTCTAAGGCGCTGGCCTCTGATCATTCGTCTGTAAGGGGTCCGGGTTCGAATCCCGGTCAGGCATGGATGTTGTGTTTGTCTTACGGCACTGGCTCTCTCCCTTCCCTGCAACCAGTGACCCTAAATTAGGGACGGGCGACTGCTTATAGCCCATTGAGTTGCTCACGGTGGTCGTTAAACCTCCAATCAAAAAAAAAAAAAAAAAAAAAGAAGACTGCTGAGCTATTTCACAACACGTAATCATTGCCGTCGTTAACATGATAACTTTGTGAATCACATTTGTTAGACTTCTAATATGAGTTTTTTTCTAGGAATTTGTTATTTTAAATTGCAAATTTTAGGAGAAAACTTTTCTCCTTCATCAAGCAGTCCCTTGTTACTCTTTTACCATCACCATCGTGGTTACAGTTAATTTTGACGGTTGCAGTGTTAGTTTTCACCAAATCTTACCAGATGTTAGGCAGGGACAAACCTCTGCAGTAATTGATGGTGGAATTCTGAATCTTCTCAATTTCTATTCCTTCTTTTAATTTTCTTTTTTAAAAGTTGCTTTGAAAACTGACTACTTTAAGGGAATTCCAGTCCATGTTGTGACCAGTTTCTCTAACGTGCCTATCTAAACTTGTCTTGTTGGGGCAATTTTTAATAGCTGCTTTATGTTCTGCTATTCGAGTTTCTAGTCTGCGACTTGTCTCTCCTATGTAAGGTAGTTCACAACTGCATTTTACTCCATAGACTATTCTTTGCGTTTTTAAAATTTCTTCTTCTCTTTGAACTATCTTTCAGAAAAATTTTTAAGCTCTGTTCTCTAAAATTAAAATTTGCAATTTAAAATAAAAAATTTTAGAAAAAAACGTACTAAAACTTTAAGGATTTAATTTAATAAATTAGGAAGCCAGTTTTCAACATTTGTTAGTTTTGCTGCACTAATCACATTAGTTAAGGCTTTTCAGTAATGCCAAGTACTACAAATTGTCTATAGTTTCAACGGATTTTAGGTCTAACTAATAAACAACGGTAATGCCAAAAAAAAAAAAAAAAGGAATTTTTGTTTTTTATTAACTTGAAAATAGTACAAAAGTATTAAAAATGAGTTACTTTTTTTTAATAAGACTATTATTTTATTCTTTGGACTTTTGGGTCATTCTGTGAATTGCTATTTTTCTGTTGGAAGTTACGGTTCTGGATCAGCATGATGGGTGTGGATTATACGATGATTTTTTTTTTTTTTCGAAATTTCCGCCTGCAGATATTTCACCACAGATTATATGAAGGATTTTTTTTTCTGAATTCCATGATATAGAAATTATACACTACCATGGATTCTGTGAACAGAAAAAAATTCTGAATTTCATGGTCTGTGAATTATACGAAGGAAAATATGGTATTTTACTCTGAAACTGATATATTTATGGTATTTTACTCTGAAACTGATATATTTATGGTATTTTACACTGAAACGGATATATTTATGGTATTTTACTCTGAAACGGATATATTTATGGTATTTTACTCTGAAACAGATATATTCTGCAGTACAGCCTCTGGTATTTCCAATTTGACTTGATTTCACAATACAGTTCCATGCTTCCGTATACTCTCTCTCTCTTGCATTTCAGTCATCTACGAGTTTCGATTATTGCGACCATTATTGCTTTATTCACAGCTCTGAACTTGGAGGTCCTGTTATTCCAAAGTGTTTACAAAGTCGTTAAGGAAAAAATAAATTGCAGAATACTTATCAGTTCAGCTGCATAAACATTCTATGTAGTTTCAGTTATGGTTTGAAGGAAACTTCTTGTTGACTGACAAAGTTAGCTGGGCTGTCAATCAGTATTTCCTCATTTTTCTAATACACGTGTTTTAAGAAGCAATATGACCTTGTGAGTATTTCCATTGATAGAAAGAACTTGTAGATCAATAAAAAAAAAAGAAAATTTGAATAACGAAAAAAGTTTTGCTGTACAAAAAATGAGAAAAATAATTTCACAGTTTTGAGTATAAAAAAGTCTTTCAGCTTATAACTGGGATTCAGTAGGCTTTTATTGGAAGTTCTAGTGTTCTGTTTAGTAATATCTGTGCTGCAGACATGACATTTTTTCTCATGATGCATTGTAAATAACTTAATTGTGTGCAATATTTATTTTAGAGTTGCTGTACTGGTGCTGACTTATGAGGATTTTACTTTAAATGAGAAATGTGTGACAGGCAATACAGCCCTGAGTGTTCAACTTTTAAAAAGTCAAGGTTATGTTGTTGTTCAGGTAAGCTTTGCTTGTTTTATGACTGCAAAATTTATCCCTTATTAATTTAGTGGGATCACATTAGCTTCTTAAAAATTCTATAATTTGTGTTGTTGTATTATTAAATGTAAAGTTATCAGCCTAACAACTTCAAATTAATTATTTTGATACCAGCTTTGTGATTGTATAAGTCAAAAGAATGATTTTGTACCTGGCATGTTTTGTCTCTGAAAATTTTGCCTGTTTTATTCTTAATTTATACTTAGACATCAAATCAGAATGTTAAATGATCATCAGCTTAGCAAGAAAGTCCTGAATGGCTGTGTATGAAAGGATAATTGTTCTTACTCTGATGTATGGCAGTGAAACCTGGGTACTGCAGAAAAGACATTGGAGTCGTTTGTGTGCTGTGGAGTCGTTTGTGTGCTGTGGAGTCGTTTGTGTGCTGGAGATATGTGTTACTTACGGGGTTTGTGGCAAGACACGCTCTGTTCATGTGAGGAATGAAGATGTGTTGCTGATGTGTAATGTGAGGCAAAATGTTGTTATTAAGGAGGAGACTAATTTTCTTAGGTGTTTTAGGCATGTTGAAAGAATGAGTGATGAGATGCGTACTAAGAAAAACTTTTCAGCCCAAGTGGTAATAAAGACAGGTAGAGGAAGGCCCAGGAAATCAGGGAAGGGCCAGATTCAGGAATGTCTGTTTGAGAAAAAGATTGAGTATGAAATACAGAAGGTCTTGCGTATGTCGTGTGATGGATGTCACTGAAGCTCGAGCTGTGTGCTAAGATAGCTGTAATTGGAGACTTTTGATACACCAACAGTAAGTAAAAAACCAGTTAAACATTTATTTAAGCAATTTTTTTTTTTTTTTTTTTTTTTTTGAGGAGCTAACCTCTGAATCTCGAATTACAGCTTAGTTTATATGTATGTATGTTTCAGCTCAGCAGGCCAATTAAACTCAGCGCTGCCTCCGCCCACCATCTAGCCTCTCCATTGCTCTCAGTCTTATGTCTCTTAAGGTTTTGCATTCATTCTGCACCTAATATTGGGTCTTCCATTTGTTCTTGTCTTATTTATTTTGTTTACCAAAACCTCCTTGACAATTTGTCCATACACTCTCCCACCTGCCCAAACCATTCCAGTCTCTTACTTTGGACAAATGGGAGGATATGTGATCTTCTATAAGGCTGTTGAAGTTCCTAATTATGCCTTCTTTCATATCTTTCTGTTTTCTCATTGTGTCTAGAACTATATATCTTTCTCAGTAACTAGTTTTTGAAATGTCATATCTCTCATCAGCTTTCATTGTTGACCAGGTTTCACAGCCATATGTAAGCAAATGCCATATACAGCTGATGTGTAATGTTTGTTAAGACCTTTTTGATAATACTTTTGATTTCAAGGGTTATAAATGCTGAAGTAGCACATTTTATTAGCACTAGCCAGTATTTCCATAATTTCCTGATGCATATCATTATTGATATTGATTCTCAGGTAGCTGAAGTGACGTACCTTCTCAATTAAATCCCATTCAGGTAAATTAACTGATATTTTTTTCTCCTTGGAATATTTGCCACTCTACAAAGTGATGGTTTTTATGCAGTTTGTTATGTAGTAACATTCAACACAGTAATTTTCACAGGGATAATTCCCCCCCCCACCCCCCCACCCGTGCATTTTTAAAGGTGGCCCATTTTGCCTTTTGTAGAGTTGCATTTTGATCGCCCATTGAAGCCTGCTCTGATTTTTGTTACAAATTTCTTCCTTTGTATTTGTCTAAGAATGTTTGTGTGTAAACTTGCTCAACTATTGCCATGCATTCATGTTCACTTGTGACTCTCAAACTTTGCATTTGCTAGGTGTACACCTTTTTGCCTTATTTTCTTTGACAAAATGACAGATAGGTGAAAATTTATTCACTGCACTTCAGCCCTAATCTGGATTATCAAGGAATAGAACATGAAATGCATCTTTCTAGTGAATGCATGCCTGAGCACGGCCACATGTAGCCTTCTAATGAGACCCTGGGGTCTAGGTTTTCACCTTGGTCTGTTACCAGCGGTTGATAATACAGATGGTAACAGCTTGCTTTCCTCAGGGATGCTTCAGAGAGGAAGCGTTGGAGTCAAGATTTCCTGTTAAGCAGGAGTTGTCAATCTTGTAGCTTGAAAACAACTTATCACTCACCGAGGCCAACATAGGTTTTCTGTATTTGAAGGGAAATCAAAATCTAAAGTTCCCCCTCTCCCAATCCACTGCAATGGAGTGGGGGAAGCAGAATCAATTGAGTGCACAGCTGTAAAATTAGCCAGTCATCTCATACATGATATGATGAAAGATTGTATGTTGCATGTCTTATGGTTATATGTTGTTACTGTCAAGTATTTGTTCTCTTTTTGTACAACACTTCACTTTCCTGTTTTCTTTTCTTATAGTGAAGTCATGAGTCCAAACAAACAAAATTACCATGATAGATAAAACACGCAGCTTATGGGATTTACTTAGGAATAAATGGATGTTATTTATTCTATAAGTGGTACTATATGTTATCCTGATGAAGGGTAGGGTTACTACCTGAAAATTTGACTTTTAATAAATAACATCTATTTATTCCTATGTAAATCTCATAATCTGTGTATTTTATCTATCATATTATTGTCTAGAAATGGCCATGACTTTAGTTATTACTAAGTTTAAAAATTACCACTTCCATACATAATGAGATTATTTGTTCATCAAAATGTGTTTGTTTACTGTGCAGTGCAAGTTATTCAGTAGGCAAAAAATGTAATGTTGATTGGCATATCAAAATAACATATTCTGAGATCAATGTAGAATTAACATTGAATAGTAATACGTAGAAGAACAAACTGAAGCTGTTGAGTAATCAGCTGACTAAGCAGCACTGTGGTACCGAAACTACTGAGCCGCCCCGGTGGCGCAGTGGTCTAAGCGATGGCCTCTGATCATTCGTCCGAACGGGGTCCGGGTTCGAATCCCGGTGAAGCATGGATGTTGTGTTTGTCTTACGGCACTGGCTTTCTCCCTTCCCTGGAACCAGTGACCCTAAATTAGGGACGGACGACTGCTTATAGCCCATTGAGTTGCTCACGGTGGTCGTTAAACCTCCAATCAAAAAAAAAAAAAAACTACTGATAAAAGTAAAGGTGCTATTCTTACATATGATTATTAATGATTTGTAAAATTTTATCTGTGAAAAAATCACACAGCTTCCTGCTGACACAGTGATGTGAAGAATTGATGTTATGTCTAGTGATGATATTTCACTGCCAGAACTGTCATATTTCACTTCAGCTTGAAGCATCGAGAGTCTGTAGGAAGGCCATTTCATGTAATGTGACGGAACTAATAATGCAGAAAATTTCATGCATGTTTTATTGCCTATTAAACTTCAGATTTGTAAGATCTTTTGGCTGCAGCATCAGCCTTGTTCACACTAAAATCAAGCACTCACATGGTTGGGATTGTTTTTTAGCTGTTGCCAGTAGAGATTTCCAAATTATCGGAATACTGAAGGGTGCATCCGAATTGCAAGAGTTTTTATTGAAGAGAATTTCAATGCTTTCTCTGTAGCATAATGAAAATTTGTTTGAGAAGGGTGCAATCCTTTTGGTACAATCCCATTTTGAAGTGGCAAAGGTATCTTCAGTAGTCAGAAGAGAAAGTGCAGAAGTTGGAAGACTTCTGACATCTCTTTGATGTTCCAAAATTCTGCAGTTCATTGTACGAAAGGTACTACCAATATAACATTTTTCGCCTGAGGAAGAAATGTGATTTCAAATTATTATAAGGTGAGAGGTAGTTGAGTCAATTGCTATACATCAGAAATTCAGTCATTCCTGTTATAAAATGTGACCATGACTACAGTGTGAGACATGGTGGTAAGATAAGAATCGAACAGTGCCAGTAATATCAGTTGAAAGTCGATAAAGTGAAGAAGTTCAATGTGTATGATGTCGGTACTACAGATATTGAAGTAATGTTTGGTGCTAGTGTGAGTTCAAAAGATACATCGAGAATGATTATTTAGCCACAATACATTTAGTTAGGTGTAAAGGTCATCACTTTGTGCTCGAATAGCCTTTAACAGAATGGCTGTCATATTGACTGTGTATGGATGGCATTTGTTGATAATATGAATTTTATTCCTGACATTTGTAATTTGAGAGGGATTTCATTCAAGGATTTCAGTGCAGTGGTTGATTTCAGTTGTGGTGCTATTTTGAAAAAATACAGAGTTTGAGTCGAAAGTTTTGCAATATTTGGATCACTTTATGTCTTCATATGTACCTTTATGATGAAAGCTGACTAGCATTCAAAGTATAGGCCATCGTATTGCACCATCTTTAGTCATCTGTCTGCCAGTTCTCTGATTCAGCGGCAGTACCAGTTCGTGCCCTTTGAGGCGAAGAGCTCCTTCACCCCAGCTGCCACCTCCACCTGGTTGTTGAAGTGCCGCCCGTGAAGGAAGTGGGCTTTGGACCGGAACAAGTAATAATCCAATGGGGCAAGGTCCAGACTATATGCTGGGTGTGGCATCTGTTCGATGCCCTCAAGTTCCTGGATTTTTGCCCGGGTCCTTCGCGAGGTATGAGGCCGAGCGTTGTCATGCTGTAGGAGAATGCGCTTTCTGTTCACCAGTGCCGGGTACTTCTCCCCCAAAATAGCATACATCCACTCCAGCTGTTCAGAGTAGAGGTTGGTGTTGATGGTCTGAAACCAATTCATAACGGATTATCCCCTCAAAATTCCACCAGACACAGAGCATCACTTTGTGCTCGAAGTGCCCACGTTTGGCAACAGGTTCAGAAAGTTGGCCTGGGCTCAACCACTGCCGTTGTGTGTTAGGATTATGGAAACAGACCCATTTTTCATTGCACATAACAATTCTCTTGATGAAACATACATTGTGCAGGTTTTCTAGGAGTTTTATGCGCACTTCCACTCATTGCTTCAGCTGGCATCAGTTTGTCAAGGACAATGCAGCAGCTCCTGTAGACAATGCCAAGGTCCTGAAGGTGACGAACCATGGTAGTCTGTGATATGCCCAGCTTGCCAGATAACCTCAGAGTACTGGTTGTCGGATTTGCCTCTATGGCCTGGCACACGGCCTCCAAATCCACAGTTCACGACCTACCTGACCTTGGCTGATCATCAAGGTTTTTGTCACCTGAGCGAAATTTCTTGAGCCATCTGGTTGCAGTGCTGTGGTCCATGGAACCTTTTGCATAGCAAATGTTTTTTGTTGCTTGAGCAGCGTTATGGCCAAGTTCAAACTTTTAAAGCAAAAGTTCCCTAATTAGCTGGATGTGGCTGTTCATCTTTTAAGCGTCCCAACCACAGATAGAATGACGACATGCAATGCTGTTCACAGCAATGACTATCACTTTATATCCATTTCGACTGACTACAGTGTGCGACTTGAACTAGTTTAAACACATGACATACCCACCGCAACAAATGCGTTTATGCAAATATTGCAAAACTTTCGATTCGCCCACTGCAAAATATACAATTGTTGATCTGAAAAATAGAAATGACCACAGGGAAACTGCAGCAGGGTTCCCACTCAACCTGGAAAACAGTGAAAACCTGGAATTCTCAGGGAATTTGAAAATGGTTCCAAAAATCAGGGAAAAAACTCAGGGAAAATTACCTTTTTTTTTTTTTTTTTTTTTTTTTTTTTGTAAAAATCAATGGATACTTTATTTTGCCAAAAAAACTTCTTTTTCAAGATTTCAAACTTTTGCTTGCAATGCCTGCCTGCTTAGAATTTGGTAGATCTTACTTTCAGTTATATTAAGTATTTCCTTTATTCTCTAAAAAAAGATGCAAAATTGAATTTTTTAAATTGCCAGTTATTAAGCTTTTGTTCAATTTCTGCAGGCAGTTATAACATGGAACAATTAGGCACAGTGGCTCCTGCTTGAAGAAACACGTCACAAGAGAACCAACCAAATGATGGATCAAAGTCCTTTGTCTGTTGGTTCTCTTGAAACATGTTTCTTTGAACAGAGCCATTCCATCATTAAGCTTAGCTGCATTGTGTTATAGAAAAACTGAAACTATTCAACTGACAGATTTTTTCTTACATAACCTGTTTCTATGGGAATGTATTTACAAATTCCGTGGGGGTAGTATTCACATACCTGCCAAGTTTTACGACTTATCCGTAAAATTTACAGAAATCCTACTCGTTTTACAGCTATTTTACAGATTTCAGTTGTTTTTGTTCTTTCCAGGTTAGTGGAATTTCGAGGGGTGAATAAATGTCTCGAAGCAGTGGCGCAGAGCGTTACGTCGAAGTTTGAAACGAAAAATCTAGCCAGGAAAAGAATTTCATCTACTGCTTCTAATCATTTAACTTTCTTGTACTGTAACATTACTAGTAACTGGATAAGAATAAATGTACAAACGTCAACCTCCTTCTTAATTGTTATGTCACCTGACTGTTTTCTCCGGTAAATTTAGGAGGGGGGTCACTTTCATCTTGGGAAAATTCTGGGTGCGCTACTGTCCTGAAGGACCATGTGCATGTACACTGAAGTGCCAGAAAAACTGGTACAGACGAGCTTATGCAAAATACATAGCAACGTCACCTATGCGCGTACTCGGTTGTGTCTGCCAGTGCGTATATAAAGCGATAGACATCTTTGCTAGCTGTCAGAGCTGTTTTCAGCATGAGAATAACAAGTAATAACGATTTAAGCAATTTTCAATGCGGTGTCATAGTTGGCGCTCGTGAGATGGGCCATAGTATTTTGGAGGTAGAAACGAAGTTCGGATTTTCACGGACAACCATTGCAAGAGTGTACCGTGACTACAAGAATTCCGGTAAAACCTCCAACCTACGATACCAGTGTGGCCGTAAGAAAACATTGGGTGAACGTGACCATCGTCTGCTGTCAAGAATCGTTTCACGCAATAGGCGTGCAATACTCTCGCAGGTATCATCGGAATTCAATGCTGGAGCCTCAACAAGCATCAGCGTCCGGACTGTGCAACATACCCTGCACGATATGGGCTTTGGGAGCCGACGCCCAACTCAAGTCTCCTTGATGGGTGCACGACACAGAGCTATGCGCCTCGCTTGGGCACGGCAACACCGCCACTAGACACTTGATGACTGGAAACAAGTAGACTGGTATGACGAGTCACGTTTCCAACTGTATTGGGCAAATGGAAAGATTTGTGTGTGGCGCAAACTCCATGAAGCCATGGATCCCGCCTGTCAACAGGGAACAGTACCAGCTAGTGGTGGTGGGTGGGTGAGTGGGGTGTTTAGCTGGACTTCACTGGGACCCCTGGTACATCTACAAATGTCTGTGACCGGCCAACGCTATGTGCGCATTCTTTCTGACGAGGTACACCCGTTCATGTCCTGCATTCATGCTGATGGGTTGGGCCTATTCCAACAGGACAGTGCACCTCCACACAAGTGTCGGGACGCCACATTATGGTTAGAGGAGCATTAATCTGAGTTTGGGGTGTTGCCATTCCCACCCTGAACTGAACGTGATAGAACACATTTGGTATGCCATGCAACGCGCTATCGAACACATTAATCCGAGACCTCGGAATACACCCGAATTATAGAACGCTCTGCAGGAAGTATGGTGTGCATTGCCTACAGCATATTTCCAGAAGCTAGTGGAGTTCATGCCCCATCGTATTTCTGCAGTCCTGAGCTCCCGTGGGGGACCTACCAAGTATTAGACTGGTGTACCAGTTTTTCTGGCACTTCAGTGTATATTCTGATTTACCTCATCACCATTTCGCTTACTTTTGCGTTTCCAACACTCTTTCCTTGCAGCATAGCGAAAAGGACACGGTAAAAAAGCTGTACAACTAGGATTGGCTGTAACTGCTAGAGAGAGAGAGGGAGGGATGGATAAAGAGAGAAGGAGAGGGAGTGAGGGAGAGAGAGAGATAGAGAAAGGGAGAAATAGCAAGGGAGGGAGAGATAGAGATAGAGACAGATGGAAGGATAGAGAGAGAGAGAAGGGGGGGGATAGAGATGAAAAATATCAGCCTCACATTTTCTGAAAGGTATTCTAACATGGCACAAACATTTACTATCATAACCTGTTACTTAAAGTAAAAGGTTATTGTGTATCAGTTGAATTTTTTAATTGCTGTAAGCGGGCAATAGTGCCTATGTGAAATCGATGAAAATTGATAAATCATTCTCACAATAAATTGGCTTTTAAATCGATATGTTCGATACATCAGTCAGTCGAACATATCGATTAAAGGTTCATTGAAAGAGTTTTACGGATTTCAATTCTTGAAAGTTGGCTGGTCTGTATTCACAAACGTTCACGGAACTTTGGTACAGAAAATAATGTGCACAGTTAGTTGTTATTAATGAAAAGCAGGTAATTTTATAAAAACAAATTACGTAAAGAATTTACAAGTGTGTGCTTTGGTGAGAAAAATGAATGGAATGGAATGAAATGTAACAATTCTTTGCAACATGCTACTCTGGAAAACTTTAAAAACCACCTGGAAAACCTGGAAAAGTCAGGGAATTTTTTTATTACTTTTGAGTGGGAACCCTGTGAAGGTATGAGATAGATACCTGTCTGAGGAAAATCTTAACTGTAATGAATTGAGAAGGCTGATATGTGCTTATAGGCAGTGAATTCATAATTGTTACCACTTTTTAAAGTACAAAACTAACCTAAGCTTTGCTTTTTCAGGAGCTATCTCAAAACAGTGAAACCTTTAAGAGATCATATCTATTGTAAAATCTTGTCCTTGAGTTTGTAAAGCATTTTTAATTTTCCAGTGTTGTTTTCAAATTGTTTCTCATAATTTGAGGTACTGACCTTGTGTGGTTGGGGACATATGTATTCTTAACACCCCTAATAGCTATACCACCAGTAGCTTCACTATGAGTTGGGAGACTCATGCTGGACAGATTTTCATGGGGTAGGAGCCAAACCAAATGAGATTCCATAGTTTAGAGATATATCTACCATTTCTGATTTTCAGGCTGAAACTGAAGAATGACTGTTACATTGAACTCGACCTTTATAACAATTCATTCAGATGCTGCAGCTTGTTCATTTTTCACTTGTATTCTGGCTTTGTATGTATTTTAAATGCAAAGTTGGGTATTTTTTAGAAATGTGCTATTATCTATTCTCACTATTTGAAATAATGTACAATAAAACATTTAGTTTCAGAAATATGTGTGAAAAAAAAGTTTTTTGAGGAATTAAAATGTGTCTTGCATTTTAGATTGCAACCACTGTACATTTTCATGATGATTTCTGAATATCTATCTTTATATGTTGGAAACTAAGTTACCATAGTTTAATATCTCATCAAGTATATTTTTCTTGCAGATCCCTTATGCAGAATTTTCTGAAAACAGCACAATAGTGAAAAAAGCACACTACCTTCAGAATAAAATATCCACTGCAGTTGAAACAACACTATGACCAATAAAATGTAAAATTAAAATAGTAAAGTGACTTCACTACCTGTTTAATTTCTGTGTCCATTATGCCTTGTTCTCATGTACATAGTGCCAAATAAAGACTTTTGAAGGTATTTTTTCGCATAATTTTCAGTGTTAAATTAAATTAAGTTAAAACTCTTAACAATTAAGACACCTAAAAAACTGTATTTTCTCTATACATAATCTTTTATTGATTATATAGCATGCACAGGGCTGCTAGACCTGCGCCAATTACGCCAGCCCGCGCCAAAACGTTGTTCTTGCGCCATTCTGCTAAAAAAAAATCACGATTTTGACGAAATCTGCGCCAATTTTGTGCCAAAGTCTAAAATTTACCGGTCATTGATATTTTAGCGTAATCTTACAACATTCTAAATTGATTCGGCAGTTAATTCGTACGTGAGATTCTTCCACGATTCGCGGAGTTCCATCACTTTTTTTTTTTTTTAATTTTCGAGATCAGTGCAAAAATGAAGAAACTTTCGGGGTATTAGTTGAGGTGGGGTGGGGGGTCGTATTCCATCTGGGAAACAACGTTGTTTTGTCTTTTTAAACGTTTAGAAATGGAAGTTAAACGGAGTGCAGTTTTTTTCCTGTAATCGCATTTTTTTTTCTCGCGATGTTGCTTCTGTTCAGTTTTGTTGTAAAATATAATTTTGTTGCATAATTTCAACTTGAAATTGTAGGCAACGATTTCTGAAAACGTAAGTTAGGCCGCCAGAAAATTTCCCGGTAATCTTCGGCCACGAGATTCTTACGCTGATTTGAGGAATTCCATCTTTTTTGTTATCATTTGGACCATTACACAACTGAACTGACATTTTGGGAGGAGTTGGGGGGATTTTCTTTGTCTGAGGACGGAATTCTATCCTTCGAAAACGGAAAGTAGACGGAGGTAAGATTTCTCTCGTAATCGTAATGTTTTTTCTCGCGATGTTTCCTCTACCCAGTATTGTTAGATATCATTTTATTCCATAAATATTTGTATTTCAGTGTGAAAATGTTGGATAAATTTTCGAAAACGGAAGTCGGACGGAGCGAAGATTTCTTCCGTAATTGTATTTTTTTTCTCCCGCGATGTTCCCACTCCTATGTAGTTGTTAAATATCATCACCCTCATTAATGTGTCTGCATTTTAGCTTGATAAGGGTGGAGGAAATTTCCAAAAACAGAAGTGACGAAAGTTGTAAATTTGTAAGAATTGATGTATGGTGTTAAAAAAAAGTATTCATTCTCTGAAAATTACACCATTTATCTAAAATAGTGAAAGCTCTGATATCAGAATTCATGGTTCTCAGGCTGAAAGTTCTTTAAGCATGGTCAATAAAATTGTCATCTGAGGGAATAAAAAAAAAAAAAACGAAAAAAGTAAAGGAAAATGGTAAGGGAAAACTATCAACAGAAAAAAAAAAAAAAGTAAACAGTGGATGCTGTGCAGTGGCAGAGTCAACAAAAGGCTAATATGGTCATGGAACTTGCTGAGAAGAAAGTAGGGTTTGCTCACAAGAGGAAACCAGAGCTAATGTTCTAGCAAGTATAAGAACAAAACCAGGGGAAAAAAAAAAAACTGTTTGAAGCTATGTCTTTTAAAACCATCCTATTTTGTTTGGAATTCAGTAATTTTATAATTGTGACTACAGTGGTGTGATCTAGTTAAATATTTTCATAAATAAATTACAGTGAACGATTCAGTTGTGTTCATGCTGTGTAATATTAAGACTTTCTTACCGCGCAGTCTGATTTTTCACCAACTTAAAAAGTACAGCTTTGGTTTTTTTCTTCGTCAGTCTCATGTATGTTAATGAAAATCGCTCACGAGTACTGTGGATAAATGAAAGGATTGTTTATATCGCATAATTTGTAATCAATTATCAGGAATTCTGATCTTTTGGTTCTTACTTAAAGTCTGAATTTTGCCCCGTACGTTCAGGGAGCAGAATTTTAGGAGGTTTTCTTTTTCTCATTTTGACTTACCTTGGGGAACATCTTCACTCTCACACTTTTCCTTTTCCAGATGGAAGGTGCGTTGAACTACTTACTAACTTGCAATCGTCTGCTTAATGTCCATGTCCATACATACAGGATCCCACGTATGCAAAAGCAATGGCTCTTTCAGACAGCAACAACAAAAAAGTCATAAACTGATTGATCCTACTACTACTGAAGAAGGGGAAGGGGGGCAATCCCACACTAAAATGTCACTGCGCAAGCGTTAAGTGATGGAAGCAGCTTTTATGTAACCAACTTTACTAAATCGCACTGTTATCTTATAGTTTTGGTTCCAGTTGTAATTGTTCACAGCAATAATGAAAGTTTGACATTGATAATTACTGGATGAAAAACATTGTATGAAGAGTATCATGGCACAACTGCTGAAAGGTGATTTTACAATTTGATTATTAAATGTTACATTAGTTTTCCTTTTATATCGAAGGTAAGCTTTCCTTCAGAAAACCTTATGAGTTTGTGATACACACGCAAACCACGTACGCATGGCTTGCCCAGTTGGTTGGTTTCAGAAATAATGTATTTTCATCTGAACGCCATGAATCTCAAAAAATATGCTGCTAAAAACCAACCGAAGAACAAACAGTAATTACATATTATTTATTCTTCCTAAGTATATATCCGCAAGCGTTCAATAACAGTACAACAGTTCTTGGACCCGGCAGCATCCTATTCATGCTACAGTGAAACAAATGCATTCAGAAGAAAATCCCTGATATTAATGTGTTACGCTTAAAATATTGCAGGTCATGTAGTTTTCAATAAATCATGGGTAGTATAATTGTTTTCGAATTTATCTCACTGTAGGAACGACAGAAATGCTAATTAACAGTCGTAAGAGAAGCAGTGTAAAATGTCAACAAACCTGAAATATAACATTTTTTCATAGTTCATAAAATAATGGTAATTCAGTATATAAACATAACTTAAAGCACAGCATGGACTTTAAACAATTAAAAATGCTGTCATTAGCTGCTCCAAAACCTGAGTTCTGCTGCAAAATGCAAATTTTCTCGCTCCAAAACCCAACGTTTCTGCTCCAAATTGCATATTTTCCCGCTCCAAGAATTGCTCCGAAACATGGTAGGGGCACTAACACCCCTGCAGGCATGATCCTACAGTTTTACCGGAACCATAGAATATCATCTATAGAAAGAAAAAGAATTCAAAGGATTCAGTTAGAAAAAATATAAGGAAAATATATTATGTATATTATATCCAATCATTGCAATAGATTCTATTAAGGGCCACTCCTGTATCTGAGTGGGATGAAGTATTAGCTCCTAATCATTCATTCAAGATGGGTCCTGCAGAGATGCCAACCTGTACGGATTTTCCATAAGTTGTACGGATTTTCACTTCGTCTTACGATTTTACGGAAGGCACCCGAAAAACTATGGAAAAGCCCAGCAAGATTCCTGAACGCAATTTTGTATTTTTTACCTTTTTTTGAAAAAAAAACGCACTTTACAGATAGTCCTTATACGCCTTCGCAGGGATGCCAACCCCTATGCATTTGGCGTAGAAACTAGGCATTTATTTAGCTTTACCACGCACTACGCATCAGCAACTGCCGATAGGTGACGCTTCTGCTGCTTCGTCGCCAAGGCTGGAGGTTCCACGCTGATCCTCGGCGATGTCACAACCCCACTCCCTACCTTGGACAAAATGACCAATCTTGGTGTAGATACGATAAAATAAAAAAAAATTGTTTACTGCAGTTTATTTCATAATTGCTCTGTATTGTTAAAAAATTCAAGGGTTGGCACAATCATTTTTCTCCGAAACTGTTAAAATCCGGAAAAAAACAAAAAAGGCCAGGAGGAAAGAAAGAAGGAAATCGCGCTTTACATGCGGGCATTCTTTGTAATGGTTTTGTTTAAGTTGCGTCACTCGGCCGGCTTAAGCTGTTGAAAGCACGTTGCAAAGTCCGTAGTAGGTGAATGACTCGAGATAAGTACTGAAGTGAGGGATCCCCACCCAGTGCAAGCAGTGTGATGTTTTTACATACTGGGAAACAAAATTGCGGATTATCTTTTTCCCGTATTTTCACTTAAATGTACAGAACTGTTTACAGATGCCATCATTTATTAAAACAAAGTGACCCTGAAAATTTCACTTCAATAACTTAAAAACTTTTTGAGTTAGAAAGGCAATTTTCTTATTAATCCCTCTTTCTCTAAGTGTCCAATTTTTTTTGTGTGTGTATGTAATTTAAAAAGTTTTCACCGGATTTAGGCGAAATTTTCAGGGTAACTTACTTTGACCAAGTTAGGACATCTATAAAAAAATCAAAAAATGAAAATTCGGAAAATTAATTTTTCACATTTTAATCCTCAGTTAAGCAAAGACGCAATACAACAACAGCAGGTGGCAAATAGGCTCAGAGTAAAAGGGGGTGGGGGAAGAGAAATGAATGTTGCAAGCTCATAGTTCTCGGTCATCTGCGCTTTCCTGTGAAGTTGATTTTTCTTTCTCTGAACGTCTTAAAATAAAAAAGAAAAGTGCATAATTTTAAAAGTTTCCAATGGATTCAAGCAAAATTTGCAGGGGAATCTTATAAGACCAAGTTATGGTATCTGTCAAAAATTCAGCTCTATTAAGTGAAAATTTGGAATTTTTTTTTTCTTTTGCATTTTTATTCTTAGTTAGGGAAGGGGTAACTCAGCAGGTTGCCGTGAATGAAAGGGCAGACGTTACCGAAACCCACATAATAGATTATGGGAGTCTCGCCCACGCAATGCCCCCGTGGGTCTCGGATGCGAGTGACAAATGGCACATGCCTGTTGGTCCTTTTTAAGCTGCTCTTCTCTTTCATGAAAATAAAATGCTGATGTTATTCGTTTGTGTATAAGTCGCTAATTGTTTAAATCAAAATCTCAAATCCGCACATACTGTTCTCAATATTGATTTTTTTCTGGTTATTTTTATAACTGTCTAGTCTGTAGTAAATTTAAAACATCTTAAAATACTTTTTCGTAACATTTCTTGTGTCTACACATGAAAGCTCAAAACTACGCATTTTTATGGCTTGGACTACACATGAATGCTCTAAGAGGTTGGCATCCCTGCCTTCGTCCGCTAACGGAAGCTCTGCCTCTGTTAGCGGAGGCTGTAATCGCTGATCGTCACATGATTCCCCGAACAGCCATTCGAGAGGCAAATGTCACGGCGCAACCACGTTCTCAAGGAGCAAACGGAAGTCCCTCGGGAAATTGGTTGCGCCGAGATGCTTGTATTTGAGAGTGCCGTGTGCAAAAACTGAGCGGGAACTCAGCTGCTCAGCACCTTTTGCGAACTGTTTACGTTGATTACATGTGGCTTTGTGCTCGTGAAAATTTTAGTGCAATGAAATGTTTTAATTTAGATTAAAACAAAATGAAACGTAGCAGTGAAACAGCTGTGACAACAAAAAGAGCAAAGTCAGTTAAAACTTATTGTCAAGTGTATCGCGAGATATATAGTAAAGAATGGACTTTTTATGAAGCATCTAAAGTTTCGCCGAATCATGTATTTTGTAAGACGTGCGGCTGCAATTTTAGCATAGCACATGGTGGCCGCGATGATTGTAGGCGTCGTGCGGAGAGCAAGAAGCATAAAGATTATGTGAAGTTGAAATCCCAGTCTTTGGAGAATTTTTTTTCTGTGAAAACTAATGATTCTACTGAAGCAGAGCTCTTATTTACGTCGTTCATCATTGAACACAACTTGCCTATCGCAGCTGCCGACCATGCCAAAAATCTGTTTCGTAGGATGTTTCCGGATTCAGAAGTTGCAAAAAATTATGCGTGTGCTAGAACAAAAACATCAGCACTCATCCATTGTTTAGCTGATTCAACCAAAGAGAAAATATTGTCTGTTATTAAAGAGCAAGCATTTTCTTTAGCAACTGACGGAACTAATGATACAAATGATAAAAAAATTTATCCTCTTGTTAATAACATACTTCGATGTGATAAATGGCGGCAATAAAACAGTTGTGCTTTCATTGATAGAAGCATCAGACAACACGGCTAAAGGAATTTTCACTGCCATTGATAGTGAACTGAAAAAAAAACAACATATCTTGGAAAAACTGTGTAGCATTTTCATGCGACAATGCGAGTACGATGGTGGGCAGTATAAAAGGTGTTGCAACTCTAATAAAAGAGATTCAACCTTCTATCGTCATAGCCCCTTGCACTTGTCATTTTATCCATTTGGCTGCAAAAAAAGCTTCCTCAAAGCTTAAAAATTTTGATGTGGAGCAATTTGTAGTTCAGTTATTTTTCTACTTAGATAAAAGCTCAAGAAGAAAAAATGCATTAAAAATAAGCCAAGCAATCTGCCATTCAAAACCACACAAGATATTGAAGTACATAAGTACCCGATGGCTATCACTTCTTGAGAGTGTTAATAGAATTTTAGAACAATGGGAAGCTCTTGAAATTGTTTTGATGCTGATGAAGATCATGGACAGTTTAAAAACTTGCAGTCTTCAATAAGGAACCTATTATCCAAGTTGAACTGTTTGTTCCTGTCTTCAACACTTCCAGTTTTTACTGCTATTAATCAAGAATTGCAGCATGAAAAACCATTGATATTTAAGCTTAGAGGTAAGGTGAACAATTTATTAATGAGTTTAATTTCAAGGTTTATCAAACCTCATGCTTTTGACACTACCAAAAATGTTAAACTTATAAAATATGACAAGGTTAAATACCAGAAAGCTGATAATGATTTGGTGATAGGAGCAAAAACTCGTGCATACATTAAAAATTGTTCTGCTTTGAGCAAAGATGATATTGGATCATTTTACCATTGTGTGAGAGAATTTTATGCTGCTGCATGTTGTGATATCATGAAAAAAATTCCCTTAGATAATGAGTTTTTATCACATGCTGTAGTTGCTGATATCAGTTTGCAAAAAAAGTAACTTTTTCATCAATACAATTCTCATCATCCATCTTTAATTTCTCTACTGATGAAATGGATAAGTTAGAAGTAGAATTTGCCAACTATCAAAATGAAACTTTTGATTTTGATAAATTAGATAGTAGAATGACAAAGTGTGGCATGAAATTTCTATAATGAAAGACGATAATGGGAAGACAAAATATGAAAATTTAAGTAAACTGATGAAAAATGTTTTAGTTGTTCCTCATAGTAATGCTGCAAGTGAGAGAGTTTTCTCTTTGGTGCGGAAAAATGCCACTAATTTCCGACCCAACTTGTCAACAGGAACATTAAGTGCATTGATGGTTGAGAAGACCATGGACATTGCAAAATCTGAACTTTGCTATCAGAAAAAGTTTACAAAAGAAGTGAACAGAGCTAAAAAAAGCAACTAAATTAAGTCTTAAAGCCAATTAATCACTTATGGAATTTTAAAATAAATATTTTTGTTGTACTGAAAATCTTACTGAAAGTTGAAGCAATTGTACTGAAAACTTCGGATTTTTGTACTGATGACCCTTCTCTCAGATTGGCATCTCTGGTCCTGGTTCGAATCCTGAGTGAGGCATGGATCGCATGTTTGTCTTACAGCAGCAGCTCTCGTTTCTCTGGAACCAGTGGCTCTAAATTAGCATACTTGTCAACTACTGTAGAATGCATGCGCATAGTTTCTCCAGATTCATTTGTCTGACTACGGTACGGAAGTATGGAACCCATTGTTAAAATTGCGGATTCTAAGAATTTTCCTTTTGTTTTTCAAAATTAGTGGTTTTGCTATTATTTCATGATATTTTTATATTATATTAGTGGTTTTGCTATTATTTCATGATATTTTTATATTATATTAGTGGTTTTGCTATTATTTCATGCCAGTCAGGAATTTGAGGAATTCTGAATGCCTCTGACTGATCATTACTGGTGGCCGTTTGGAATTTAAAGCTGGCAGTGGTGTACCTATTGTGCCCTCACGAGGGGAATCAACTTCATATTTCAATTTTGTCCAGTTTGTTTCATTAGTGTCCTTGTTTGCTGTATTGTTTTGTAGTAATGAGTGTTTCTTTTTCACAAAGAGATCAATCATTTCCTAAAAAGGTGTCAGGTGAGAAAACAACTTGAGTGCTACCACAAAAAAAAAAAAAAAAAAAGAGACTAAGCATTGGCAGAAATTTAAGAAGGAATATTCTAAGCAGTGGCCCTCATTATTGCATCAAAGAAAGAGCAATGTGCCTATTACTGCAACATTAAAATAGGATATGCTTCATTACCACGATACAAAGATAAAAAGTTTCACGGAGCTATTGGAGCAGTGCACATTATACATTCCATGAAATATGAGCCTTCACTCAGCTGAAAAAGCAGCAGTAAATTAACTATATCTATAATATATATATCATTGTCAACCATTATCAATCCACTGCTAGATGAAGGTCTCCCCAAGTTTCTTCCACAACTATCTGTCTTGAGCCAGTCTCCTCCATGTTACTCCGGCATGCTTCTGAATTTCATCCATCCATCTCCCATTTGGTCGTCTTCTGGGTTTTTTTTTTTTTTTTTGTCCCTAGGTATCCAGTCTTAAAATTTCAGTTGTCCATTAGTAGTCTGTTCTGGCAACATGCCTAGTCCATTGTCATTTCAGGGATTTTACTCTGATCATGATGTCTTCCACTCTTGTCATTTTCTTTATCCATAAGTTCCTCTTATCATTCCAGGTTACACCAATCATGGATCTCTCCAGGCTTCTTTCAGTTGTCTGCAGCCTTCGTATGCCTTTTTTAGTTAAAGTCCATGTCTCTGCTTCCTAAGTAAGAACTGGTAGGATGCATTGGTTAAACACTTTTCTTTTAAGACATAATGGCATAGTGCTAATGAAAATTGTACTTTTTCTTTCAAAAGCTCTCCAGCCAAGTTTTATATGCCGATTAATTTCCTCATCAGTGTGAACTTTGCTTGATGTCTGTTGTCCAAGGTGTGTGTGTGTGTGTTTGTTTGTATATATATATATGAAAGATAAGAAGAGGAACTGGTGGATAAGGGGGGGGATGACAATGGTGGAAAACATCATGATCAGAGTAAAATCCCTCAAATGGTTATGGGCTGGGCATATTGCCAGAAGGACAGACCACCGATGGACAACTAAAATTGGAAAGCATGCAGGAGCAACATGGAGGAGAATGGCTCAAGACAGACCATTGTGGAAGCACCTTGGGAGACCTTCATCCAGCAGTGGATTGATAATGGCTGCTGATTATGTGTGTGTATTTGTGAAATTGAACTATTTAGAAGCATGTAAGGAATTACTTTTTAATGGTTGGAAGGAGCAGCTACTGCGTAATATTACTAGTTACTATGGAAAGAGGTCTGACTAATGTTGGTAGGCATGAATTAGGGATAGATGACTGCATATAGTCCATTGAGGTGGTCGTTAAACCACAAACAAAATCTGTAAGAATGTTGAATTTTGGTAATCCCAACAGGTGTTGGCTTTTTCTTACTGTTTCACTTGGCACCTTTTCTCAACAAAAAAGATTAGTATGCATATTACATATCACTAAGCTGTTCTCTGAGGTTCACAGGTTAGCTCCAAAAAGAAATACAACTACCAGATATTTTTACTTACTGTTATCGTATCAAACTTCTTAGTATGCACAATACATAAAATGAGGTTATAAGGTTAGTCATGCCCAGATTCTCTGTCTCTTTCACTCACTTGTCACAGGCCTCAAAAGTGTGCAACCAAATTTGCTTTAATCTGATGTGCTACAGAGCTGCACTTAATTTTAAAATACATTAAGTGGCCATCTGCTTTCAAAGGTTACAACAAAGTGCAGTAGCGTGAATATATAAACATACCTGCCAACTACTATGGAATGTCTGTAGTTTGTACGGATTTAGGCATCTGACTACAGAACTACGAAACTTACTCTCGAAACTACGGATTCTACTAATTTTTTTTTTTTTTTTGATATTATTTCACGATATACATGTGATTCCTAAGTGGAGTCGCGGAAAACCGCGGTTTTTTTTCATCGTATAGATCGTCCTCAAGATTGATGGAAAACTGAAGAAAATTAGGTGTGTGTGTGTGTGTGTGTGGGGGGTCATTTTCCATCTGGGGATGGTATTTCGTGTTTCAAAACTTTCTAAAATGTAGTTAAACATAGTGTAAAATTTCGCTGTAAACTTAATCTTTTTCTCCCAATGTTGCCTTTGTGTCCTGTATTTTTGTTAAATATAATTTTATTGCATAAGGTTATGTATTTTAGCTTGAAACTGAGGCAGCAATTTGGAAAAATGAAAGTTAAGAAATGGGGAGAGAAACATATCAGAAAGAAAAATTAAGCAATAGATGCTGTGCAGTTGCAGAGTCAACAAAGAACAAACTGACAGTAGTCATTCCTGCTGTGTGTTTTGATTTTTCACCCAGTTTTTTTAAAACGTTCAGCTTTTTTTTCCTACTTTGGTCTCATCTTGACATAAACTACAATTTTAGAGGCAGTATGATCATATGGTAAGTGGAGGTTCATGCACTGGGCATTCACTTGCTTGGATTTCCCATTTGTCAGGCATTATGGAATTCTGAATGCATCTAACTGATTTTTACTGGTGGAAGTTTCGAACTTAAATCTTGCGATGTTACCTATCCTGTCCTTGCCAGGGGAATCAACTTTTGTGTTTCGCACGTGTTTGGCTTGTTTCATTAGAGTCTTTGTTTGTTGTAACATTTTGTGATGGTGCGTATTTCTATTTCACAAAGAGATGGATCGTTTTGTAAATAAGCATCTATGTATGCTGCACAATAATATCAGTTACTACTGACAAGGCTCTTGTCAATGTTGGCAAGTATATATCAATGCTCTCACCAAAAGTTTTTTAATACATTGGTGGGCTATATTTTCTCTGCAAAACTTTAGAAGTATATTGCCAAAACTAAGTGCTATATTTCTTGTAATTATGGCAAGGCTTATACTGTGCCATCATCCGTAATGAATCTGGAGCTGCCATTGAAGCCCATGTTAAATTTCAGATGTTTATGTTCATTTTTCTCAGAAAGTACTAATTAACCTAGAGCTACCATTTTTTTTATCGCTCAATAATGTAATAATTGTAAATACTTTAACATGACCTTATTTTTTTTTAATTTCTTTGTGAGATTATTTTTTAACCACTCTTTTTATTATAAGATTTTTATACTTAAAAAATCATAAAAAAAATGAAAATAAAAATAAAACACCATGTTAAAGTACGTATCTGCATGAAATAAAGAACTGGTAAGAAGTTTCAGACGATTTTCTTAAATAGGTTACATAAGAACCCCCCCCCCCGCGCCCCGTAAAAAGATTTTAAGAAAATCAACTTTTAAGTCAAAAACACATTTTATCACAATATTTGACTGTGGACGTGAACCATTGTCGGCAATTCGCCACAATAGAATATTTATTACTATTAAATACTTCCAGAATTTAAATGTTAAAAAAAATGAAAATGCTTAGGTAATTAATAACTTTGAGGTCGGATTTCCTATGACTTGTAGGAATTCCGCCTAAATTTAGGTGCCGCATAAAGTTAAGATCAGCAGATAGCATGCTACTAGAACGTAAATATACATATTATGCACACCATTAAAAGTAAAAAAACTGCAGATATAGAATTTACGACAAAAGGGTAACGTTAAAATAAGATGTTTATTCTGAATAAATGCTGCTTAGAACTAATACATGTTTTCGGTGAAAGTGATTTAGTTAAATCATTTTCTAAAGAGTTATTACTTTTAAAGTTATTCCTAGCCTGACTTCTAGCAAACTTTCACATACATTATTAGCATGGTGCACGTATTGAGAAATTTCCCATTTAAGATGGTAAGGGATATTATGATACCTCACATAGAACATGCAGTATAGGAAACTAACAGTGAAAATTCATCTTACCCAATCTCTAAGTCGTTGATGTCTTCCTTCTCGGAATGGGTCTCTTTCACGTTAATTTTCTCGACAACTCCAAAGTTTATTTCAACATGAAAATGGACGATGTCATCGCTCTGTCCACGTTATTTTATAAACAACGCATAGCGACTGAAAAATTGTGTTCCGACACCGCTGGGATCGAACCCCAGATCTCTCGATAACTAGTCGAGTGCGTTCGCATTTACGCTACGGCGTCAACAATTCTCAGCGCCACGCGTGGTTTATCAGTCAGCCTCTGACTACACGAATCCGTATTGATGGTCTCAGCAACTGAGATGTCATCTGGTGGCATTTAATGGAACAGCTATTTAATTCTAGCTGATAAATTCAAAGGGCGGTAGAAATGGTAAATATATATCAAATACGTGGAGATAATGAAAATGGACGATGTCATCGCTCTGTCCACGTTATTTTATAAACAACGCATTGCGTCGCTATTATTTCAACATCCCTACATCTCTCCCACGCATGTCTGTACTCTCCATAGCCCCCCCCCCCCCAAAAAAAAAAAAACTCTCCCAAAAGACACACACTATTTCTTTCTCCTTTTCTTTTTCTCCCTCTTTTTTAAAACAAACCAATTCCCGTATATTTTCTTATTTCTCAGTTTCGTTTCTACAAAGGGGAGGGGGTTAAATTTGTGGGTGTTACCGAGAATTTTGATTGGAAAGTTACCTTGCTTCCCAGGCCCGCAATTGGCTAGCAAACTTTCTATGGCATTCCAAAGGGGTACAAGGGGTCTCCATTAGTTTACCTGATCTGTCACTATACGTAACTTTTCTTGTGGAATTTTGGGAATTTAAACGGCCTGTCACTCGTATCAACAGAAAAGGGACCCATCTACTCGTTAGCTTGAATCGCGTGTATACGCTGGGTGAAGGGGAAAGTGGCATTACATTGTTATATCGCTGTTTTGTGAAAGAGTGGATGGCTGCTCCTTCATAGCACTTTCCCTGTCCAAGGAATTTCTGGGCGATAGGCAACTTTTGTTCGTGTTACGTACAGGGTTTCCTGTGTTTTTTGTTGTTGTGTTCCTTGCATTCAAGAAATAAAAGGATGTTATATGGGTATGTCAGCTGCGCAGAAAATTCCACCTTAACCTGGGCATGGGGGTTTTTAGCGAAAAAAAAAAAAAAAAAAGGTTCCAACGTTTTTACTCCGAGCCTAATGCAAAAAATAATAATAATATTACTAAAAATTGAGAGCGCTTAAATTTAGTCTTTCCTAAAAATGAATAAACAAGAAAGATGACACAGAATTTTCGGGTGTAATAAGCACGTCTTTTGAATCCGTTCTGACGCAAATTAAATTAATCAAAGCTATTCAAAGTCAATGGAACCGGTATGGAAAACAATAGTATCTGACGGAAGAAAGAAGTTTTTCAATCTGGTTTTTAATCCCTCAGATATTGCTGTAAACGGAATCTTGAGCTTACGCCCTTTGGTTGCAGACTTGTGCGTTAAGGAAAACATGAATTTATATGAGAAACATTTCGCACTGGAAACACTCTCCAACAAAGAAAGAATTTTTCAAATCGGACTCTTAGAAACAGATATCGACAAAAATAAAATGTGACTTTACGTCCCCTGGTGGGAAAACCATGCATTATTTTAGGTAGAAAGTATACAAGTGGCTAGATCCAGCAGCTTGGCACACATCCAAGATTCTCTCGTGCAGGAAGCCACGCCTCTCAGCCGTCAGTCATTTAGGACTGTCAACATGGTCTGGTAGTTTCTACCGTATAGGTTACGCAGATTTTTGAAGCCGATCTGTTGTGATATCCCTCGGCGTGTTTTGCTACGTACAGAGCGTTGGTTACCCTCTTGGTCGTGTCTGCCATACGAAAGCATCGAAAATTTAAATAATTTTTAGAAGCTCATATTTTTTGTTAAACTGGTTTGTCAGTGTAATTTTTTTTCTGTGTTTGACATACTCTTTTTGCTTCAATATTCTCTTTCCATGTTTCAAATTCCTCCAGTGATTCGAATGTTAGCTCACGATCTTCTAAATTATATACATGAGTGGAGCATAAATGTTGCTTTAAATCTTAAGAATACAATGCAATTCTATCTTAAAAATGGAAAACACTTCTGTGCGATGTATTTATTGCGAAAAGAAATTCAGTAGTGTTAGAAATCGAAATAAGCACGTTAAAGTGATTCACAAATCACAGAAATCCTTTGATTCACTTTGAAATTTCCATGTGCAGTAGAAAACTGTAATATTTCATTGTATTCTGAAGATTTAAATTAGCATTTATGCTCTAATCATGGATATAATTTAGAAGATCGTGTACTAACATTCGAATTGCTGGCGGAATTTGAAACATGGAAAAAGAGTATTGAAACAAAAGATAATTTTTTTTTTGCCAAAGTCAGAGGTATTTTCGTTAATTTTGCTACAATTTCAGAACACTACATAAGCTAAAAAGCACGCAAATCACAGCAAAATATGACGTAGCCATTCACAGTAAACTGCAATGAACGATTAAATCCCAAAGAACTGAAAAATATCAACAAGCTGAAGTATGCTGTCAAACACAGAAAAAAAATCTACACTGACAAAGCAGTTTAACAGAACATATGAGCTTCTAAAAATTACTAAAATTTTCAATGCTTTCGTATGGCAGAAACGACCAAGAGGGTAACCAACGCTATGATCGGCTTCAAAAATCTGCCTTACCTGTACGGTAGAAACTACGAGACTATGTTGACAGTCCTAAATGATTGACGGCTGACGCAAAGGCTCACGGATTAGAGGTGTGGCTTCCTGCACGGGAGAATCTTGGATGTGTTCCAAGCTGCTGGATCTAGCCGCTTGTAGAAAGTATTCTCAAAAGATTTTTCCATATGAGGACTATCGGTCCAAGAAAAAAAAAAAAAATTAGTCGAGTTTTCAGGAGCCTAGATTTTGCTACAAATACATCAGAAGCAGAAATTAACACTTATGTCTTTGGTGGCCAAACCATTCTTTACCAAACATTAGAAAGTATGTAAAAAATATTTTTCATCAGGTCTTGTATGCGATACAGGAATAATTTTTCAAATCAGAGTTTTAGAAGCAGAAATAACGCAGAAAACGCAATTTACCTTTATGCCCCCTAGCGGAAAGTCTATGATTTACTTGAAAATTTTGAATTTATAGGAAAAACATTTCGCATCGGAAACGCTATCCAACAAAGAAGGAATTTTTCAAATCGGACTCTTAGAAGTAAAGATATTGACAAAAATAAGATATACATCTACGCCCCCTGGCGTAGAAGCCATGCATTATTTCAAGAAGAAAATGTTCCTAAAAGGTTTGTCGACATGAGTAGTATCGGTCAACAAACCACTTTTTTCAATCGAGATTTCAGAAGCTCATATTTTGCTGCAAATACTTCAGAAGCGGAAATTAAGACTTACGCCTCCTGGTGGCCAAAACATTTTTTACAAAAATTAGAAATTATGTGCAAACCATTTCCCATCAGGAGCTGTAACCGGTGCAGAAAGAATTTTTCAAATCGGATATTTAGAAGCAGAGATATAGGGGGAAATGCAATATACCTCTACGCCCCCTAGCGGAAAGTCTATGAATTACTTGCAAATTTTGAAATTATATCCAACAAAGAAGGAATTTTTCAAATCTGACTCCTAGAAGTAGAGATATTGACAAAAAATTAGATATACATGTACGCCCCTGGCGGAGAAACTGGAATATTTTAAGAAGAAAATATTCCGAAATGTTTATCGATGTGAGTGGCATCAGTCCACGAAAGAATTTTTTCAATCGATATTTCAGAAGCTCAGATTTTATGGCAAATACATCAGAAGCAAAAATTAACACTTACGCCCATCTGTGGCTAAAGTATTCTTTACCAAAAATTTGAAATTATATGCAAAAGATTTTCCATCAGGAGGTGTATCCGCTGAAAAAAAATGTTTTCAAATCGGAGTTTTAGAAGAAGAGTTATCGGGGAAATGTAATTTACTTTTACGCCCCCTAGCGGAAAATCTATGCGTAATTTGAAAACGAAACTATATCTCAAATACTCTTCGACATAAATGGAATCGAAAGATAAGTATTTTTTCAATCGGATGTATAGAAGCAAATATGTGGAATAAAATGTATTTTTGGATTCGACATCATCTGCATTTACGCCCCCTAGCGGCGAAATTGTACATCGTAAAAAAAAAAAAACGAAATAAAGGATCATCATTCGTATATTTCAAGCTTCGCAATGCAAAAAGAATTTTTCAAATCGGACCAATAGTTGCAGAGATATCGTGGGTACAGACGGACGGACGGACAAACCGGTAACATAAGCACGATCTTTTTTTACAAAAGACGTGCTAAAAAATAGAAAACAGATTATTTTAATTAAATTATGAATTCTGTGGAGTGGGTTCCTTGAGAAAACCGGGAGTTGGGACATTAAATATTTAAATTGCCGGTTACTTAAAAATCGTGATGAATATTTAAATTACTTGTTCATGGAAAATCGTGAGATTTCGCGGTAACAACAAATTTACTTTTGTACAATCCGGCACAATAGGAAGGGTAATCTGGACCTTCTGCCTTCATAAAACTCCATTCTAAAACTAATTTCCTTTCTTCTCTTTTTTGTCATGCCTTTTTTTTTTAATTAGTTACTTTTTAATCTGCAACATTGACACGCAGATCATCATCCAATTTTTGCTAGAAGCACGCCAACATTTGCCAATATTTTGTGTTTAGTGATGTTGCCATCGTAAAAGCTTGAAATCACTTCATAAACACCAAATTTCAATGCTGTGCAGGGAACAAATATCGTTTTTGGCACACGTGCATACCTTCCAAGTTTTACGGTTTAATCGTAAAATTTACGGAAATTGTACTTATTTTACGGATTTTTTTTTTCGAAACAGATTAGGTCCATATATATAATATATATTTATATATATTAGCTAAACATTTTTTGAAGAGAGATTAATTATCTCAACGGACTACGGCATTTGCGTATTTCTGATCGCCCTGTTAATATTTTCTTCCAACCCTCTCTCATCGTTTAAAACTCAGGCGACAATAACACATAAACATATAAAACGAGCGAGAGTCACGTATGGTAAGAGGTTCGTTTAGCGGTAGCTTTCGGTCATCCTACCAAGGAGTTTAGAAGAAGAAGAGCTGAAGGGACCCGTTTTGAGTGAAGCCAAAACAGATCAGCTGTTTCTGTCCTCTCTCTCTGAGGTGGTGGGAGTCTGCGCTGCGAGAGTTCGGGAACGTGACGTCACTTCCTGGGTATTAAGCAGTTTTGCTTAGCGCATGCAAACCAAGGATGGAAAGAAGGAATATTTCGGACTTCTTATTTCTTAACATTAGGCTTTTGGTTATATTTTAAATATGGTAACTTGCACATGGGCAGTACGCAAGTAACCATGCACACTATGCACTTCAGCTCAAAAAATCATTATTTTGTTCAATTTTTTAAAGAAATACCTACACATATTTTCCTGTTTTTTCTGGAAATTTTTTATTATGGGAATGAATATTTCAGCCTCAATTTTTTTCATGCCTGTATGGGAAGAGTAAGGTTCCGAAAAACCCGTTCAAAATCGCGTTTTCCCCATAGAGATATACAGGGGATTCTCAGGTTTGGCGCAGTCAGCTCATCAAAAGTGGCGTCACGCCAGAAGCACAGGGAGAGTTTTTTTTTTTTTTTTTTGATGATCAAATGATCATATGTAGAGGATTTTAGGAAGGGAGCGTCTGACCCCAGGTCTTAAACAGTCCTTAGAAATAGAAAGCTAGGAGATTTGGGCTAGATTGCCCGATAGAAAAGGGATACGGAAGCGAAGTAGAAAGAGGGAGTAAGACGCCCTTATTTATTACCGGGGGGCAGTACCCGGGGTCCGACGGTTTAACGTGCCCATCCGAAGCACGGCAGATATTTAGTGGATCGAGCGTTCGTACCTGCCTGGGATCGAACCTGAGGTCCTTTTCGTGACAGTCACGAACGTTGCCCACTAGGCCACCCGCGGCCCAAGGGAGAGGGGCTGTTGCCATCTCCTCCTACTTCTAACCTCCTTGCATCCTACGACCTCGATCACCCGCGATGAACTGGATGGGCTGGTTGCCAGAGCTACAATTTGAAGTTGTGGTGTTGGAAATGTTGCCAGATTTTATAAGAGAGATCCAAATAAATGGGATTTGGTGAGGGGGTCTCTGAATTACAGTTTGTGGTGAACAAAATTTCAATGCTCTCTTGGAAATGCAGAGATGCCTTGTTGATGAAAGGGGCGAGTTTTTTTGGTTTCTTTTCAAATGGGAACTGCAGAGGTGTCTTCAAGGGTTAGTGCAGATAAAGCTGTCTTTGGAAGACCATTGGAAACATCTTTTTTATATTCACCAAGTCTTGTTTTGATGCTTCGGTATGTGCTTCCAATATACACTGACAGACCAGAGGTAGTTTAAATGGGAATAGCATAAACTCCAGGGGTGTCCAATGGTGAGACAGGATCCCTGTCTTTAAGCAGGCACATTATTGCAGAAGGGTTTGGTTTCACTATGAGAATCTCTTCTTGAAAAGATATCCCTAAATTCCCATCAATAAAACTCGCCATCAATAAAGAATCACAGCAAGGCATTGACTTTTTGGATGTCCACCTGGCAAGGCAAGGGAATCATCTCAACAGATCTGTCTACAGAAAGCCCTCTGCAATAGCGAACATAATCCCATTTTCATCCCACTCCCCAACTGCTCACAAATTTGCAGCCTTTAAAACTTATGTCAATCGTGCCAGGATTGTCTGCAACACTGAATCTTCCTTTAATGAAGAAATTGACACCATAAAGAAAATTGCCGAAGCCCATCAGTTCCCACCTTCTACAATTCAAAAATTCCTCCAAAATTCCCACTTGAAAAATCTGTCTGCTCTCTCACCAATAATAATGAAAAAACCACCATTCATTGGTTCCATCCCTTTCCATGGATCTTTCTCTTATAAGATGAGTAAACTTTTCAAAACTATGGGCTACACTCTTACAGTGAAACCAAACCCTTCTGCAATAATGTGCCTGCTTAAAGACAGGGATCCTGTCTCACCCTTGGACACCCCTGGAGTTTATGCTATTCCCATTTCAACTTCCTCTGGTCTCTCAGTGTATATTGGAAGCACATACCGAAGCATCGAAACAGGACTTGGTGAACACAAAAAAGATGTTTCCAATGGTTTTCCAAAGACAGCTTTATCTGCACCAACCCTTGAAGACACCTCTGCAGTTCCCATTTGGAAAGAAACCAAAAAGTTGCCCCTTTCATCAACAAGGCATCTCTGCGTTTCCAAGAGAGCATTGAAATTTTGTTCACCAAAAACTGCAATTCAGAGACCCCTCACCAAATCCCATTTATTTGGATCTCTTATAAAATCTGGCAACATTTCCAACACCCCAACTTCAAATTGTAGTTCTGGCAACCAGCCCATCCAGTTGATCGCGGGTGATCAAGGTCGTAGGGTGACAGAAAGCTACCGCTAAACGAACGTTTTACCATACGTGACTCTGTGTGTTTCGCTCGTTTTATATGTTTATACTTCTCTCATCTCATCCAATTTGGAAATACTCGGAAACAAACTTCATAAGATTAGCGATAACTACAGAGGGAGGGAGGGTGTTTGCTTTTTTAAAGGTATTTTAGCACTGACACAAAAATATTAAGTTCAATACCATTTGTGAATTAAAGTAAAATGTCACTGCAATATATATCGCTTATTGCTATAATTTCGCGGTTTCAAATGAATTCTTTTTTCGTATATGTAGCCTAATGGCTGTATGCTAATGACTTATTTATGTTTTCACTGCATTTTAATCGTTATAAGCGAGAAATACTGCCAAACCAAGGAAGTTATATTACTGGCGACACCACTGGCTCTGCCGCCATAGGTCACAGCTAATCTGTGGTGTGACGTCACAAGCAGGCAAAAACGAACTAAATTATACCGTTGATAAAAAAGTAAGCGTGTGTATCATTGATAAAGATTATTGAATTACTCATTTTATCTGTTTATATGCTTAGAAGCTTTTGTTCCATTGGTTTCAAAGCAGCCTCTTTTCTGCGGTACGTCGTGCCTGCTCATGACGTCATTTGCAGCACGAACGGTTACTTATGGCGGCCAATGCTGCGTGGATAGGAATGGTGTCTCCAGTAATATAACCTCCTTGTGCCAAACATTTTATTTGCATAGCATAGGAAATCGATGTATGATTCTTATTGTGAATTAGTTTTTAATCGATATGCTCGATACATTTCATCAGTACGTTCGATACATTAGTCAGTCTGACATATCGATTAAACGTTCACTGAACTTTTTTTACGGATTTCAGTTCTTGAAAATTGACAGGTCTGCACGTGGCCATATCACACTTACAGACTCATTCGGTTCTGGGTATTCAGAATCCCGTGCAGTTAACATTGCAACATGACGTGAGCACAACATACCAGTTGTGGTTAATGGTAAGTGTTATCGCCACCCCGGTGGCGCAGTGGTCTAAGCGATGGCCTCTGATCATTCGTCCATGGGTCAGGGTTCGAATCCTGGTGTGTTTGTCTTACGGCACTGGCTCTCTCTCCCTTCCCTGGAACCAGTGACCCTAAATTAGGGACGGGCGACTGCTTATAGCCCATTGAGTTGCTCATGGTGGTCGTTAAACCTCCAATTAAAAAAAAGTTTTCGTTTCTGTGAATATTCCACTGGAAAAGTTAAATCATCCTAAATTTCACCAGTTTTTAGAAAAACACACTTGCCATGTCATACCTGACGAGTCTACACTACGAAAAAACTATGTACGTGAGTGTTACACCGAAACAATGGACAAAATTAGGAACAGTGTAAAAGGGAAAAAAATGTTTGTGTCTATTGATGAAATGAACAATGCTCAGGGTCGTCCTGTTGCCAACGTCATAATAGGGACACTTGAGCCAGATTGCTCTGGCAAAATATTTTTGCTGAATACGGAGATCATAGAGAAAGTGAATCACTCAGTGATCTGTCAATTATTTGACAAATCCTGATTTCTTTTATGGCCTGGTGGTATACAACATGATGATATTCTTCTGTTTTTGACTGATGTTGCCCCGTATATGGTTAAAGCAGGAAAATCAATTAAAGGATTTTATCCCAAGTTGGTACATGTCACATGTCTTGCCCATGCTTTACATCGCACTGCCGAAGAAATCCGTGCAAATTATCCTAATATTGATCGACTCATATCCAATAATACTTGTTAAAAATTCGTACGTATGGAACATGATAAATTAATGGCGTGCTGTCTCCGTACGATGTCATCAAACCACCATCCCTAACTGTACAATAAAAACTTTATTTACAATAAAAGATATGATTTAAAAATATTTAAAAGGGCAAGATCTTTCCGGGCTACAATAGCACCCGTCCTCAGGCCACCCAACAGTGCCACAGAGCACTCGGAAGCGCCGCAATATATAACCAGTCACCCAAGGAGACCCACAATGCATTTGTTCAAAAACAGAGGTGATGCCAATTGAGAAAGACAGCAAACAGAAAGTAATACAAATAATATAATTGATTAATTAAGTAAGGTCCTCTTCTTCAGTTGGTTGAAGGGGAGAAGTAATTATTTCCCTCCATTGTCTAGGAACAAAAACAGGTAAGTCCAAGTTGCAACAGGTAGTACCACAAGAAATTATATACAAACTCTCTGTAAAAAAGACGGTTTGTTTGTTAACAATGGAGGAAAGTACTATTGTATTAGGCCAATCGGGAGAGTAACCTCCCTGGCGAACAGCTGTAGTGAATGATGTAGAAATGGAGTCAGTTCGAAGTGCATATTTGTGTTCTGACAATCTAATGTTCAGACTTCTAAGGGTAGAACCTATGTAGTATTTGATATCTTCGTTAGGGGCCGAGGGAAGCAATGGGATACGATATATTCCTACTTTATTCAAAGTTGCGACTGGATCTCTGTCGTTACGTATGGTTGAAAAAATGTTTTTGGTGCAAATTCCAAATTTAATATTGAATTTATGACATACTTTCCGCAATATGGAAACCACGGGAGGGATGAAGTCAACTTTACCAACGTACATAGGAGATACGACCTCCGTTGACAACGTCGTGAATCTTAGTCTTTGAAATTTCTGTAGAAGTTCCCGAAAGAAGCAGACGGAATATCCAAATGATATGGCCAAGTTCTGTATAAGAGCTAGTTCGTCCTGACGTATCTTACGGGTAGAGGAATGAGTAAACGCACGTTTAATTAAAAAACGTAAGGCTGAAGCTTTATGTTCCGAGGGGGTGGGTGGGAAGAAACAAAAGGTATAAGACAAGGTATGAAGGTCGGTTTTCTATGGACAGATAATTCGATAAGATTAGATGTCAAGTCACGAGTCAATAAGATGTCCAGGAAGGGTAATATACGATTTTGTTCAAGTTCCATAGTGAAGGTGATAGTAGGATATTGATTGGAAAGACAGGTGGTAAATTCGTTCAGAAGTAACATGGAGTGAGGCCAGAAGACCAACATATCATCCACGTATCTTAAGAGGAGTGCCGGCTGATACGTGAATTGGCTCAGTACTTTATCTTCCAATGACTGCAGTAAAATTTCCGCCATAACAGGGGAGAGAGGAGACCCCATTGGTGCCCCCTCCATTTGTTGGTAGAATTTGCCATCAAATTTGAAATAAGATCGTTTTGCAATCAATTTCAAAGCAGAAATGATTGCATCGACCTCCAATGGGGAGATTGAGTAATCAGCAAGTAATTTCCCTTCAATAATCGAGTGGACTACTTCAAGTGGAACACTTGGAAACAGAGACACCACATCAAGGGAAGCCATAACAAATGAGTTTCCCTTGGGATCAAAAGATTTTATTCGTGTTAATGCCTGGGTAGAACTGTTAATGGATACTGATGAATTTGCAGTAAGTGGTTTTAGGTAAGTAGCTAAAGCTCTCTCCAACATACGGGTGGGGCTTGCATACCCCGAAATCAACAGTCTGAGGGAGCGGTCAGGTTTGTGGGTTTTGTCAAAAAAATATTCCTAAAAGCACCATATCGCATACAATGTTTCAAATCTCAAGCTCCTAGCCTAGCCTTACGACCACAGCCAGTAATAACACGTTGGGGAACATGGCTGAATGCATGCATATATTACAGTGACAATTTACAGCCTGTGAAGTCTATAGTAAATGGTTTTCAAACTGGTGATGCTGCTTCAATTCAAATTGCCCAACATATGTTCTCGGAAAATAAAACAGAAGGAAATCTAGCATACATTAAATCAAACTTTGGCATTTTGGCCTCAACGATTACGTGTTTAGAAAAACAAGGTATGGAACTCATCGATGCAGTCAGTTACGTTGAAAAAGCAAACCAAGTTTATAAAGGAGCCAAAGGCAAGGTTGGACAATTTATCTTTGCCAAATTAAACAATGTTCTGGAAAAAAAGTTGGATTCCAGACTTTGGAAGAAAATCTCACATATATTAACTGGAGAAACAGACAGTTTTATATAGAAGAGTTTGCTGTAAGTGAAGCTGGTTTTTTTTTCAAGTATGCCCCTGTCACATCCGTTGATATCGAGAGAAGCTTCTCGAGATATAAAAACCTACTTACAGATAATAGGCGTTCATTTACCTTCGAAAACATTAAGATGCACCTTATAATTTAGTGCAATTATGATGCACTTACATGAAGGAAGACTTTCAGTGTACAAGCAAATAAAATTCATATGGGATTGGTATGTACCGTTCTTTCTTTTTCTTATGCAGTTACTAGTTATTTTTTTTTAGGATTGATATTTATTTTAAAGAAAAGAAATATAATTTATCAATTATTTTAAGACAGTACAACAATTTTTGGCAAAATTTACTGTAAGAACTGTTCTACGTAGGTTTCCTTTTAAAATTTTTAAGGGCTTTTTTTTAATTTAGTGGGCATTTTCTGCTACTTTTAAATGCATTTATAAGACATTTTTTGGTCACCAAAGTCCGGGTCCTAGTTATCAGTTATGGTTACCATAAATAATATGAAGCTCAAGTAATAGTATAAAGTTGTCACGTAGTTCAAAATCCACCCAAAGATGTTGGGACCTTTCTATGGCCACGTCCACCTGCAATTTTCTTGAGAAAGGGAATTTTTGAAAAATTAAAGGAAAAATACCTCTGGTTCCCCAATTTTCATGAATGTTACATCATTTTGAACACAAGATTTCAAATTTTTAGAAATAACAAAAAAGTGATTTTTTTCAGATTTTTTCATTATGGGACCTCCTTTAAACTGAACTTGCATAACTGGGTACCTCACACACACAAAAGGTTTTCAAAAGAAGAGAGTGCTGTGCCAAAATGCTACTGTTTGTGCCATTTTGTTCTGAAAGTATTTTTTTAATCTAATTTCTGTGAGAGCTAGTTTTTTTGTAAGGTTTAAATATGTGTTTGCTTGATTAATGTGGTATGCTTCACGCAGCATTATTTGAATGCAGTGCTTGTGGAATCAGTAAATCTTTAAAAACTTCTATGTACAAGATAGGATTGAAAAGTTTCTAGAAATTCCTTTTTACGTAGAAAGAAATAATATTGCTGTTATTTATACTGCATTTCCTTCAAAATAGTTTCTTTGGGCAGCTACACAGTTTTGCCACATCCATAAAGCAGCTTGAAGCATTTCTGGAGTCCATTCTTTGAAACCTCTTTCAGTGTCTTTCTTGTGTTTCAATGATGTCCTCAACACTCTTGAATTGTACTTTTATGGCAGAGTTCAATCATGGAAACAATTAAAAACCTGGCAGTGCTTAGTCGAAAGAATTTGGAGGATGCTCCAGTGATGTGACATTTTGCTTTATGAGGTACTGTTTGACCATCAGGGATTCATGTGCAAGTCATGAAGAAGAAACCAATTGTTTGTTGTCCATTTTGCTGGACATTTCCTTCAGATTGCATCCTTGAAGTAATGGGAGATATTGATGTACATTTCTTTATTCACTTATGGATTTGATTCATAGTGGACAAGGCTTAAATGTATAAGAAAACATCCAGCATTACTTTTTATTTGCGTTTTTCCAAATGGAATTTCTGTTTCAAGGTGACGTTGATTTCCATTCACAGGATTGACATTTTGTCTGTGGATTGTACAAGAAACACCATGTATCATCTGCTATGATTATGTTGCTTAGAAAATAGTCGCCTTGATCGGGCACAGCAATTTAGTCTCTGGCAAGTGTCATTCGAAGACCAAATTTTTTCTTGTTCGGGAGTCCGCATTTATGGAACCAAGTGTTGACAACCATAATGCAGGTTCATATCACTGTGGAAAATGTGGTGAACACTTGTAATTGATATTCCTACCTCTGATGCTATTTACCTTTACAGTTTTTCTTTGGTAACTTTAGACAGTGTTGCATGTGTACTCAATCTTTTTTTGGCAATAGAAGAGGTATGTGGATCATTGTTGACACTCACATGACCATCATAGATATGCTTATACCACACAAAACTTGCAATTTCTTCATCGCCATTTCACTGTATGCTTGCTAAAGCATGGCTAATGACTGATGGTGATTTTCGAAGCAAAACACAAAATGTGATGTTTGCTCAGTTGTCAACATTTCCAACTGCAGGGTGTCTACTGGTTACGAAAATCATGAAAGTCATGAAAAAGTCACAAATTCAGAAAAAGGTTGTGAAAAAGTCACGAATTTTGTTTTGGGGGCATGAATTTTTTTGTATTTTTAGTAATTGTTCAGTTTCTTGCAACAATAAGTAATTCTCCATGCACCAACAACATAACACTCAAATGTGGTTTCCAGCTTACAATGTGTCAAAAAGAGATTTTTGTGCCCTCCCCTACAAAGAAAACTGTCGAAGAAAACGTTGTAGCATAGAAATATATGTACAAAATGTTTGCAAAATTTTGCGATCAATTTAGCAGTTTATGCTGCTGATGAAGTCTTGAGAGTTTTCAGATATAAATGGTAAAGAAAGGTGTATAATACAATCATGCAGCATAATGTCGAGTATTTCAGATTAATTTAGGCACTGACGAAGCGTGACGAGTCTGATTTTGTTGCTAGCAGAAGGGCATAGGGAAATTTTTCTGTAGAGAAGAGGGGGATGCTGAGTGTGTCTCCCAGGGCCGTAGCTAGCAGGGGTCAGGAGGGGGCTCGGCTCCCCCTGAGAGGCAAGCAAGCCTTCCCTGGAAGACAGACGTTGTCGTAAAATTCTTTGAATTTTTATTTTTGGTGGTTTATAAAAATTACTCTTGTGTTCCATTACAAAAACACCTTATTTATTTAAAGTTCGTGTATTGAACTTTTAAAAAAGCGAGAGTGATGTGATACAGTACAAACAATAAATGACTCAGAAAAAAAAAAAAAAAAAAAAAAAAAAAAAAAAGAAAGAAAGACTTCTCGGGGTGAATCTGTAGAGACAGTTGCGCCCAGGGCTGGTTGCGCGCCAATGACACTCAACCGCACAGGGCTTGGTGTTATTAAGGGTCAGGAAAGAGAAAAATGCCGTCAAGTGGGGGAGGGGACATCAGACGCACACTGCAATTATCAATTGCCACCTTTAATGACCGGGGGTGAAAGGGAAGAGCAAGCTGTTTTTTACTTGAAGCAACGATCACACAATCTATTCCTTCTGGGAGCTGTTTTGTGTTAGTCAGTTTTGTTAGAGGACTTTAGGCAAATGCGATGCTCATTTACTAACCATTTACCCTTTTTGAAGTCAACGCTTGTATGCGACGAAAAAGGATCCGTGGGAAGAGGGGTTGTGGTGGTGGTTGGAAAGTCATCAGGTCCTGTTTACAGCGAAGCCAAGCTATTAGAAAAGTTCCCGGGATCATCCATAGAAGACATCTGCACCGGATTTCCGACTGCACCAGGAATTTCATGGTATGCCAGATTAAAAAATAGTACCTTAAATAATTTTTAACCACATATGCTAAAGTTTATTGAAATCTGATTTGTATCATTTGTTTACCTAGGGCCTAGTTACGAGAATTCACCACAAAGTCAGTATGGATAACAACGTTAGCATGACATGGTTCCAGACCACCGTGGACCATTCGTCCGAGAAGGGTCCGGGTTGAAATCCCGGTGAGGCATGGATGTTGTGTTTGCCTTATGGCACAGGCTCTCTCCCTTCCCTGGAACTAGTGGCGCTAAATTAAGGACGGAAGACTGCTTATAATCCATTGAGTTGCTCATGATGGCCATTAAACCTTCAATAAAAAAAAAAAAGACTGTCGTGCCCTGTTCTCATAAAAAATCTATTACTACATAATCCGGAAATTTCAAAATAAAAAAAAACCCGTGAAAGATGACATCGAATTTTAGGGTGTATTGAGCACGTCTTTTGAATACGTTATGATGCGAATTAATTTATCAAAGCTATTCAAAGTCAATGGAAACGGTATGAAAAACAATAGTACCTGACCGAAGGAAGACGTTTTTCAATCGGGTTTTTAATCCTGCAGATACTGCTGTAAACGGAATCGTGAACTTACGCCCTCCAGCGGCTCACTTGTTCTTTATGAAAAATTCGATATATATGAGAAACATTTCGCAGCGGAAATGCTCTCCAACAAAGAAATAATTTTTCAAATCGGACTCTTAAAAGCAGAGATATCGCCAAAAATAAGATATGCATCTACGTCCCCTGGCGGAAAAAACATGCATTATTTTAAGAAGAAAGTATTCTCTAAAGGTTTTTCGATGTGAGCGGTATCGGTCCAGGAAATAATTTCTTCAGTCGAGTCTTCAAAAGCTCAGATGCTGCTGCAAATACATCAGAAGCAGAAATTAACACTTATTTCCCTGGTGTTGTTCATCGGTGGTCCGTCCTTCTGGCAACATATCCAGCCCTTTGCGATTTCAGGGATTTTGTTCTGATCACGATGTCTTCCACTTTTGTCATTTTCTTTATAAACGAGTTCCTCTTCTTATCTTTCCTAGTTACACCAAGCATGCATCTCTCCATGCTTCTTTCAGTTGTGTGTAGTCTTTGTATGTCTTTTTTAATTAAGGTCTACGTCTCTGCACCATACGTAGGCACTGGAAAGATGCATTGATCAAACACTTTTCTTGTAAGACATAATGACATATTGCTCTTAAAAATTGCACTGTTTCTTTGAAAAGCTCGGCAACCAAGTTTTATACATCGATTAATTTCTTCATCAATGTGATTCTTGCTTGATATCTGCTGTCCTAGGTAAATGTAGTTATCTGTTATCTCCAGCTTTCTCCCATCGATCGATAAATCTTCGTTCCTTGTAAAAACATTGTACTTATCTTCTGAAAGATCACTCTGCAGCTCTGAAGTATTATTTCAGACCTCTGAAGGGTTCTTTAAAATCTTTTAAACTTGTTTTCTTTTCAAAAATATAACGGAAATAAGATGGGGTTGAAATTTGGTCAAGAACACCTTGACCCGACGAGTTTGACCTGCAGGAAACTGTAGACCCTGTGACCCGTTTCCATCTCTGGTCCCTTTCGGGAACTCTTTATCAGAGACAGCGAAAGGTGCTAATTTCAGTTCCCCAACCCAAGGTGAGGCTACAATGCACACAGCCATGTCTTCAAAGGGATCCCTTCATTGTGACATCTTTGGAGACGAAACTCGAGAATGCGACTGACGTCACAGATGCAAATTTGCGTAAGGATATGCCTGATTCGGCTGTCTACGTTGCACTCGCGTTTTCCACGTTTCTGCAAGATATCACACGATTGACTTGCATAATGTCGCCAAAATCACATACTCCCCTAATTATTTCGAGCGGTATAATTTATCCAACAATAAAGTACTTTCAATTCCACCACCATCAAACAAATTTTCTTTCAGCCACTCGTTTTTCAAAATGTTATTATTATTTTTTTTTTTTTTTTTTACATTTTGGCTTGGAAAAATTATTTTCTAGTGAAGTAAAGTAACAAAAGGAACATAAAAAAAACAAAACAAAGAAAAACTTGCGAATGCATTAGTGGAAAACCTTAGTTTATAGTGTAACGCCCCCCCCCCTCCCAGTTGACCCTTCGGCCCCTCCTGGGTCTGGGTCCTAGCTACGGCCCTGGGGTCTCCCCTCCTTAGTGTGTGTGTTTAATGTTGTTTTGCATATTGATCTACTTATTAAGGAGGGGACTCTCTCTCTACATATATTTATATATACGTATGTGCGCGCGTGCATATATTATATAAATAGAGTCCATATATGTACAGTACACACACGCACATAAAGCTCTTTTGAAAATGGGCATGAAAGTTGCTAATTGAGTATAAAATTGCATTTCCAAAATTTGGTAGACACCCTGAACTGCAACATTACTAAATGCTCGGTAAATAAAGAAACTACTGTTTCTCCACACAGACAGGAAAAGGGATGGGTGGCACCATGGGTGCTGCGAACCTCTGAAACCAAAATATCCCCCTTTTTGCATGGTTTTTCATTCCCCCAGGTGGAGACAATTCTCGGAACTTTTTGACCTTACCTTTTATTTCCCTTTTGATGAAAAGATTAAAGTATTTGATGCAATTTTCTTTTTGTCACAATATATTTATATAAAGTTCGATTTCCAGTAACGGAATTTTTACATATATTAGTTTAACTGTAGTTATCGTGAAATCCGTACTTCAGGAAAGTGCTTCTTTTGGTGGAGTCATCATGATATTATTTGAATGGAAAAATGGTTTCATTGCTTCAATAAAATTCCCTTAAAATTTATTCCATATAAAAGAAAAAAATGCAGCAGGAAAGTTATGCCATTGTGTTGATTTCATTATCATCATCATCATCATTGTCAACCATTATCAATCCACTGCTGGACGAAGGTCTCCCCAAGTTTCCTCCACAACAGTCTGTCTTGTGCCAGTCTCCTCCATGTCACTCCCGCATACTTTCGAATTTCATCCACCCATCTCCCATTTGGTCTTCTTCTGGGTCTTTTCCTGTCCCTTGAAATCCATTCTAAAATTTCGGCTGTCCATCGATGGTCTGTCCTTCTGGCAGTATGCCCAGCCCATTGCCATTTCAGGGATTTAACTCTGATCATGATGTTTTCCACTCTTGTCATTTTTCGGATCCACGAGTTCCTCTTCTTATCTCTCCTGGTTACACCAAGCATGCACCTCTACACGCTGCTTTGAGTTGTCTGTAGCCTTTGTATGTCTCTTTTAGTTAAGGTCCACGTCTCTGCACCATACGTAAGCATTGGAGGATGTATTGATCAAACACCTTTCTTTTAAGACATAATGGCATATTGCTCTTGAAAATTATGCTGTTTCTTCCAAAAGCTCTCCAGGCAAGTTTTGTACGCCGATTAATTTCTTCATTAATGTGACCCTCACTTGATATCTGCTGTCCAAGACAAACGTACGTGTCTGTCATCTCCAGCTTTTCTCCATCAATCGATAAATCTTCATTTCTTGTAAAAGCATTGAACATCACTTTTGTCTTCTGAAAGTTCATTTTTAATCCCACTTCTTTACTCTTGTCAGCAAGTTCCTGGATCATACTCTGCAGCTCTGATGGGGTAGTTGCAAAAATGACTACGTCATCAGCAAAACGAAGGTGGGTTAGATAATCTCCATTAATCTTTATATCTTTGTTTTTCCAGTTCAGTGATTGAAAGACATTTTCCAATGTGGCATTAAAGAACTTCGGAGATATGTTGTCACCTAGTCTCACTCCCTTTCCAATTTTTATGTGTGTTGTATTTTCCAACAGCCGAATCTTTGCACTTGCATTTTCATAGATGTTATTAATAATATTAATGTATGCATCTTCAATACCGCAGGATTTTAGAGCCATTGTAACTGCTGATGGTTTCACCGAATCAAAGACTTTTTCATAATCGATAAAAGCCATGCACAATGGAAGTTCATATTCCCTCGCTCTTTCAATTAGTTCACTCAGTACGTGGATATGATCTATTGTGCTGTAGCCACTCCTGAATCCAACTTGTTCTCTCGGTTGAGCCATGTCCAGTGTTACCTTCAAGCGGTGTGAAAGAACTTTAGTGAAGATTTTATAAACCACTGAGAGGAGGCTGATAGGTCTATAGTTCCTGAGATCCTCAATGTCACCTTTTTTATGTAGCAAGATCATTGTAGCGTTGTTCCAATCCTCAGGAATCTTCCCTTCATTAAGGCATCGAGTGAAAATTTGGGCGAGTACTGTTTCGGTTTCTCCACTTGCTTCTTCTATGATGTAACAGTAATCCCATCTTCTCCTGGAGCTTTTCCCCGCTTCATGTTCTTGATTGCATGTGCAACTTCTGCTGGGAGGACTGGAAGAACTCTGGTACCTTTCATGATGTCTGGAGTACATGTATCATCCTTTTCATATAATTTGGAGTAGAAATCTTTCACTCTTGTCAAGATTTCGCCTCTATTTCTTGTTACAGAACCATCTTCTTTTCTCAGTGCCACAATCTGTTTTCTTCCCTTACTGAGATGTCCCTTTGCTATCTTTAGGCTTTGGTTGTTTTCAATTGCTTTCCTTACTAGTTCACAGTTGAATTTCCTTACGTCTTCAGTGATACTTTTTCGTACTGTCTTGCATAGCTCTATATATTCCACTTTGGAAGTCACATCTTCTTTAGTTGTCCTCATCTCTCTTCTTTTTTGCATCAACATTTTGGTTTTTCCTGATAATTTGTTCACATGCAACTTGTTCTTAGACCCAGCTAATTTTGTTGCTGTTTCCATAAGAGCTTTGGTTACTTTTCTGTTAACTTCAGAAATATTCACTTCTTCCCATGTTAGGCCTTCTAAAGCAGAGAATATGTTCTTCAGTTCCAACTTGAAGGTATTATGGTGTTTTTTAAGGTTGGTTATGTCAATACATTTTGTTTGTCTTATGAGCTTGCCATGTTCGAGTTTAGTGTTGAGGTGCATCTTACATCTCACCAATCTATGGTCACTACCTGTGTTGAACTTGTTCAGCACACTGCAGTCTTCGATGACGAATTTTTTGTTACACATAATAAAATCAATTTCACTTGTCGTCCCATTTGGATGTCTCCATGTCCATTTCCTGTGTGGCTTTTTCTTGAAAAAGGAGTTCAAGATGAAAAACCCTTCTGCCTCTGCAAACTCAACGAGAGTATTTTCACGCTGGTTTCTGTTGCCGTGACCGAATTTACCTACTGAAGTTTCATTCTGTTGCCGTTGCCCTATTTTTGCATTGAAATCTCCCATAATTATCTTCAAGTGCTGCTTACCTTTATTATTTAGATGACGAATTTTCTCATAAAATTCTTCAATTTCTTCTTCAGGATGACTTGTGGTGGGTGCATAAGTTTGAATAATCTGAGCCTGGTATCTTCTCGAGAGTTGGATAACGAGTCGTGCAGCTCTGTCAGAGGAACTTTCAACTTCTACCACTTTATCCTTCAGTTTCTTGTTTATTATAAATCCAACACCACTAGTTCTGCCAGTATCTGTCCCACAATAGTAGAAGAGATGTCCACTTTTCAGTTCAATGAGATCTTCTCTTTTTCTCCTTACCTCACTTAGCCCGACGATGTCCCACTTGATTCTTTGTAGTTCCTCTTCCAATTCAAGAAGCCTTAAATCAGAAGATAGGGAGCGTCCATTATACGTAGCCAAGGTCAGCATCAGATGGCAGCCTAGCCCGGTCCTCCGGGGATTCTTAGCACCCTCTGCCTTCATGTCGCACTGGCCGCTGCTTTGGCCAGGTACATTCCAGCTGCCGGAGACTGAGGGCCAAGATTTAAGTTGTAGAGTCATTTTGGAGGGGTTTGGCCATAACTCACCACGCTGGCCAAGCGGGTTGGTGAGTGTGGGATAGCATTTCCTCTAATCCCGATGGTACAGTTATACCGCTATTGGCGGTCGTCAGAGCCCCTTTAGTGGGTACAAGACGCACCAAGAGAAGGCGGGGTTGACATTTGTCAAGGAGAGGCTGTGATGTTACGCATTACCTGACCTTACATCCCGTTGATTTATGTTGTATTAACTCCACCTAAAAAAAGCTGTTTCTACCATTGGAAAAAAATTAAGGAATTCAATATTTAAAAAAAATTAAGGAATTCGATATAAAAAAATTAACGAATTCAATTGAATTATTTAATTTTTTTAGAATTTTCAGAGATAGGTGATGAAAAGAAAAGGGAGTAGTCATAGGTGGCAGGAAAGCAATCAGTTAATGTCTAAAAAAAAAAAGACTACTTTTGGACTTCAGAAAGTTTGTTTTTTCTCCTTCCTTTGACTATAGTTGTTTATTTTCCTGATGTTTAGCAAATATTAAATGACACAGAAAAGTGGCCAAATTAGTATTAAAGAATGTAAGGAGAAACTTCCCTTTTTACTAAGTCCACAGCAAAAACATTTTCTATTCTTGCAAAAAGATTGATGAGCACCAAATAGGTTTTCTGAAGTCTCGTGTCATTCTATTAAACTGTCACATTTACTAATCCAGTATGTACTTTAATAAGCAAAGCAATGGTCATCTTCATAAGATTTTTTAGGTTGGGCACCTTGTCTTGGTCTTGCCCTATGGGAGACCAAGACAAGGTTTGGGCACTGCATTTTTGCTGTGGTAGTTGTAGGTCATAATTGGCAGGTTGGCTTTGTGGTGCAAGAAAAGCATTGTCATTTGCCATTCCTCGAATTTGGAGGGAATGAAAGAGTCATCTTGATCAAGATGACTCTTTCATTCCCTCTTTTGTATGGTAGGTACTTTCAAGTACAAGAAGCCTAGAGACCGGAATGCCATTTCATGTCCCAAAATACCAGCATCTACTGCAGAAGTTCCACATTGCGATGAGCTTCACATTCCCGAACCACCAAAATGTGTGGAGATGGTAGAGGAAGATGTCCAGTCTGGTGGTGATTGTGAGGACGATAACGATGTGGACTTCCAAGATGCATCTTGCCATGCTCAGCTACATTTTCCAAATCAACAAGAACAAGGTGAATTAGTAAGAGACTTGGGGCTAACAAAATCAAATGCAGAATTTTTGACTTCTCGTTGGAAAGAGTGGAACTTATTGGATACCAGCTGCATAATGATCACATGAAACATATGCAGCGAACATTGTAGAAAAAAAATGGCCTCCGAGAGTTGTGTGGCATGCTGGTATACAGAATATCATACACAATGCCCTCGTTCCAGTACAGAAAATCTTATTATCCCTGCTACATATCAAGTTGGGACTAGCAAATCAGTTTGTGGAAGCATTGAATCCTGATGGACAAACATTCAAGTTTATTCACTCAATGTTCCCAAATCTCTTAGATACCAAAGTAAAAAATGATATGTTTGCGGGGCCACAAAGACAATGTTAACTTCAGAAGAACTAGAGAACAAAATGACTGATGTTGAAAAGGATGCCTGGCAGTCATTCTTTCTTCTTGAGACTGAATTTCTTGAAAATAGGAAGAGCACCAACTACAAGCAGTGGCAATTTTGGAAGAATGGTATGTCGAATGTTCGTGAAACTTCATTATTTGCCTTCAGATCTCGATTTTTTCAGAGAAAATTTGGGAGCAGTGAGTGATGAATATAGTGAGAGGTTTCATCAGGACATGCAAAATATAGAAAAGAAATATCAAGGAAGATGGGATGAAGTCTTGATAGAAGACTACATTTGGAATTTGGTGCACCATGCTAGTAGTGTTCACAAGAGGCAAAGGAGATACAAAGTTACTTTTTAGGACAGATATACTTCTTGTGTTTGTTTCCATTTGTGCTGTGTATTGATAGTTTTCATAATTTGTTATCTCTTACATCCCTGTCCTATTGCCTAATGCATTGTAATACACGTACATTTTGCAACTGCATAGATTTTTGAGTAACGTAAATTGTGGCTGTTATGCCAAAAATAACAGAATTTTTTTGAAATCCTCGTTTAATAAAGAAAAACATGAAAATATTCAGAGACGTTCCGGTGGCGCAGTGGTCTGAGCGATGGCTTCTGACTATTCGTCCGAGATGAGTCGGGGTTCGAATACCGATGATGCATGGATGTTGTGTTTGTCATACGGCTCTGGCTCTCTCCCTTCCCTGTAACCAGTGGCCCCAAATTAGGAACGGGCGACTGCTTATAGCCCACTTAGTTGCTCAGGGTGGTCGTTAAACCCCCAATAAAAAAAAAGTATATATATTCAGATAAACATACACCAATGAGCCATTACATTATGACAACCCCAAGCTTAGAGAAATGAGCGCGCCTGGAGACCGAACGGTGGCGCAGGCGAAGTTCGCAGAGCAGTATATACACAACACGAGGACCGGCTCTTGGTTAGTAGAGTGTTCAGAGTCAGAATGGGGAAAGCTGCCGATTAATCGGAGTTTGATAAAGGACAAATTGTGATGGCACGGCGCCTCAGAACTACGATCTCGTAAAACGGCGCGGTTTGTGGGTTCACGTGCCGCTATAGTAAGTACGTATCAAAAGTGGCACACTTGCAGCACTGGCCAAACGACGAAGCCGTGTATCGTCTGCAGCTCATTGATGCCAGAGGGGAGCGGAGGCGGTCTCTCATTGTTAACAGCGACCGCAGGGCCACAGTGCGACAAATCACCCGCAGCTACAACAGTGGTGATCAGGGCAATGTGTTACAGCACACAGTTCATCGCAGCCTTCTGCGCATGGGCCTTCGTAGTCGAAGACCCAGCTTGGTCCTCGTGCTCAATGCACGCCATCGCCAACAACGAATAAAATGGGCCCAAGATCATCGAGATTGAATCGTGGATGATTGGAAGAAAGTGGCCTGATCTGACGAATCAAGATTCCTGGTGCATCACGTAGACAGCCGAGCGTGGATACGGCGATTACCAACGGAGGCTATGCCACGTGGATGCACTGTTGGGCGGAAACAGGCCGCCGGCGGCGGTGTTATGCTGTGGGCGATGTTTTCTTGGGACACTTTTGGCCTCATTATAACAATAGCACAATCTCTGACAGCTGTCAGGTATCTGAACATCGTTGCGGACCAAGTTCACCCATTCATAGCAACTGTGTTCCGTGCTGGTGATGGCCATTACCAACAGGATAATCCGCCATGCCATAATCGTCAAGGAGTGGTTCGAGGAACATGCTGGTGACTTTCTGTTTATGCCCTGGCCTCCAAATTCACCTGACATGAGCCCAATCGAGCATTTGTGGTTCTACTCGGAAAAGCGGTTTCGCGCTAAATCACCACCACCCAAAAATGTACGGGAACTGGATGACCGGTTGCTGACATTATGGTACCAGATACCCCAGATCAGATCAGATCATATGTAGAGGATTTTAGGAAGGGAGTGTTTGACGCAAGGTCTTTAACAACCCTTAGAAAAAGGAAGCCAGGAGATTCGGGCTAGAGTGTCTGATAGGAAAGTGACACGGAAGCGAGGTAGAAAGGGTGAGGAAGACGCCCTTATTTATTACTGGGGGGCCAGTACCCGTGGTCTGACGGCTTAACGTGCCCATCCGACGCACGGCGGATATTTAGTGGTTCGAGCGTTTGTACCTGTCTGGGATCGAACCGAGGTTTCTCCGTGGCAGTCACGAACGTTGACCACTAGGCCATCCGCGGCCCACTAGGTACCCCAGAATACCTATCGCCACCTCACCGAATCGATGCCACGCCGAATGGTTGCTTTTTTGCGGACTAAAGCGGGTCCTACAGGTTATTAGGTATTTGGTCATAATGTAATGGCTAATCAGTGTACAATTGTTCAGATTTTGTTATACAGTGTAATACACTGCTGGACAATTGCTAAGGACGGATCATAAACGGCTATATAGCGCATATAAAATGAATCTATCACCGACAGCACCACGGAACATGCGAACATGAGGTAGCAGAACATCATTAATGTATCGTTGGCCAGTCATAGTCCCAGTTGGAAGCCCATAGAGGGACGTACGGCCATTGATCATGATGCCAGCCCATACCATGACACTACATGTCGGATATCGGTCCCTTTCCTGTATGTTTGCTGGACAATATGCAGTACCACTATCACGCCAGATCAGTTGTCGTCGACAATCAGACGATAGACTGTATCTACTCTTATCTGAGAAGAGGACAGCAGACCAGTCGTTATCAGTCCAATTGCGATGTTGATGGCACCATTGCAAACGGGCGGTACGGTGACGTCTGGACAATGGGATGCACACAACAGGACGGCGGGCGTATAGTCCCCCTTCATGCAAACGTCTGGCGACAGTTTTTCGGGAGATCCGCTTGCCAGTAGCAGCCATAAACTGATTTGCTGCCTCACTAGCTGTGCTGCGCCGGTTTCTTTTTTGTTGATAGCACTGTGTAGCGATCTTCTGCAGGTGTCTTACTGCGAACACGACCTCCCCCGTGACGTTTGCTACACTCTCCATTTGTTTGGAATGATTTTCAAAGCCTTGAAACAACAATGTGGCTGACGTCGAACTCCCTGGCAACATCTGTTATTTTTCGCCCTTTTTCAATCTTGCCAATAATACGGCCACGCGTAAAATCGTCTAGGGGATGTCGGGAAGACATACTGAAAATTGCAAGTTCGTCAATTGATTCTTTCCCTTTCAACTTTGCGTTTGAACAACAACGGTCAATACGCGTCAAATCCTTTATATCTCTTATCAGCGCTATGACGTCACGAACAAGTTCGGCAATCCAAAATTTGCATACGCACAACACGTCTTACTGTATCCCGCACTTGTGCTAATTTCCACATTTTCCTGCCTTCCATTTTATGGTTGCTATTGTCATCCGTCCTTAGCAATTGTCCGGTAGTGTATATGATTTATTTAAAGTCGAGTTGGTGGCGAAAGAAAAAAATACGAATTATAATATATTTTATCGCATTGCAAAAATCCCAGACCTTATGAAAATTAAACTTCTCTTTTGACAACTCTGTCTGTAAAAATCCTGATTCAGATTAAGTGAAATCCTCACAACTCTGAGATCAATGCTTTCAGTATGGAACTCGAATTAACAGCTTTTTTCTTTTTTTATTTCTGCGGATACTGGGTGCATCCATTTGAAACCAGAGTGTTGAATATTGATGATTTATTTAGAATTCTGTACTATGCCACGAAATAGTGGAGCCACAAAGTTACGTCCCATGGATTTAGCAATTTTTAAATAGTGCATCATATGTGTGTGAGTAGTGAAATGCAGAACCAGCTTTTCATCCAAACCCAAAGTAAACATATCCCCCTCTGATGGGATCAAGGTGCACCTTTGGCTACACCAAGAAGGGGCAGAGCTAGGCTGTTGTCTCGATTCTCTCAGAGTTGCATCGTACTGGGTTACATATAAAAAATCAAAGAACTGTATTTTGGATAATCTGAAATTCAAATTTTAATGTACTATAGCAAAATACGTATAACCGAGTTAAAAATGAAATAGAAACTGCAGTAAAAATATCAGGACTAACGCAGAATTACATATATACAACGGCCGTTCTGTAAAAACTGAGTAAAATCACACAAAAGGAAGAAATATAGGTACAGCAAAATATATGTTATTCTTTCTCAAAGTATTTTCCCTCGGATGATATGCAACGGTCCCATCGTTCGGTGATTTTTTCAAAGCATATGGCGAAGGCATTTTTTGGAAGCTGCTTTAGCGACCTCTGTATACAGCTTGAATAACGTCAGCATCTGTGGTGAATGTTGCTCGACGGAACTTCTCTTTCGTTGTTGGAAACAACCAGAAATCGCACGGGGCGAGATCAGGACTGTTAGCTGGCTGTGGCATGATTTCAATACTGCATTTTGTGAGAAACAGTTGAACACAAGAAGCCACATGTGGGCGGGCGTTATCATGGTGTAGGGTCCGCTTGCCCACCAGTTCCGGCCGCTTAATCTATATGTGTCGTCGCAGACGCTTCAAGACTGAAAAGTAATACTCAGCGTTGACAGTAATTTGTGGAGGAACGGCATGCTGGTAGACTGCACCTTTATGATCAAAGAAAATTACCATCATCACCTTTCCAGCTGATTTGGTTTGGCGGACTTTTTCCGAGGAAGCGAGCATGTGTAGTTTCCAGACACTCGCTTCTAGCTTCGTGAGGGGGTCGAAATAGTGGACCCATGTTTCATCGGCAGTTATTACTGTGTTTAGAAAGTTTGGATCCTTTGCAATCATTTGCTTCCACTCATGACACACCTGAACACTGTCTAACAATTGTTCTCTCTTCAGGTGATGAGGTACCCATCTGGAACACACACGATGCAGCAGTAATTTGTTGTGTAGAATGCGAAATGCCGACGTTTCTGAAATATTAGTTGACGTCGCTATGTCTTCACACGTCTTTCGTCGATCTTCTTGTAGGATTGCCCAAACAGTGTTAACAATACGCTCCGTAACAACACTTCCAGGTCGACCAGGCCTAAGAGCGAGTTTTGCTGACAAACGCCCTTTGTCGAAATCACGGTGCCATGTAAAAATCGTTGTCTCATCCAAACATTTATCTTTCAAATTTTTTCATTAAATCAACTGTTTCTGGAGCCGTTTTACCCAAACGATAGCAAAATTTTATCGCACACCGCATTTCACTTCTTAACTCTGAATCACTCACCTTCATAGCTGTATGGCGAAATGCATACGTACCTTAAAGAACTGCGCAGTAACAGAACCAGAATCGTCTGCTACTGCTAACAACTGTTGCCACAGATACTTCCTTAATTCAGTTAGTCGTCTGCATGCTTATTTTTCCCCTTCGCACTGTTGCCAACTGAAAAAAATTACTCTCGGTTTTTATGGAACGGCCTTTGTAAAAGTTAAAAACGTATAACTGAGTTTCTTTTCAAAAGCAGCACGAGAATCAAAGGAAGAAAAATTCTCACCAGCCTTATACTGCTCCTGCGTGTGCTCCCAATGTGACTACTGAGTAGGATATCTGAGGGAAATAACTAAAATATCCAAAGTTATCATGAGTTTTGACTTGTTGGCGCATATATGTTGATTGTAAAACAATAGAATGATGAATCCCATTATAAATTTGGAAGATGTAAATCCGTTTATTGGTGTAAATATGACAAGGAGGTTGAGTCAGATATTATCCGAAAACTTGAATATTTCATCGTCCTGGAGCGGGAAGCGAAACCGCGTTTCCCGGATAGCACCCGGTATGCTAACCACTACACCACCCAGAACGCAAGTTTCCGATTAATTTCAACATAACCATCTCAGGATTAGCTAGTCGAAGCAACCGGCATTCATACACCAATGAACGGCATATTTTACACCAATAAATGAATGGTATCACATCTTCCAAATTTGTATTGTACAATGGTGTAATCCCGTATTTCATTCATTGATCATTCGTTGAATCCCATTGTTCATCTGCTGATGTAAACTGAATCCCCAAGCGACAACCAATGTTTTTAGCCCTAAGAGAGGCAATTGTGCAGGAGTTATCAACTCGTTATCTTGAGAATGCAAAAGCACTAGCTTCTGCTTTATAGAATAGCAGCTAGATTTTAAAGTTTTTATTCATTCATTCCTACCTGGCCTATGTAAAACAACTGCGCAAATGCGCCACAGTAACAAGCACCAACGCTCGTGGTGGTGGTGGTGGTGGTGGTGGGGGGTCTATTTAAAAGAGTTCAAACCGTAAACTAGATGTAAATATACGCTGATCATGTTTTTAAATATATATTTAGGTAAATTTTGGGTTGTTTCACTCAGCGTCAAATTTGATTTCTTTTAGTAAGGAAGAGGGGCGTAAAATAATGCTCCTGGAGGGGCCTCGGGCCCTGTGACTGCGCCCTTTATGTACACTCGATCATTGTCATAAAAATCCGCGCACCAAGAAAAAATCGTGCGATTAACGCAAAACTTGGCGAATAGGTAAGGGGAGGACAGACATGCAAACGATTAAAGTTTCGTGCGATTCCGCATGCCCTCGCGTCCAAGAACGGCGCTGCAATCGCAAGCCTTGGGGCTTATAAGGCGCCAAGCAGGGGACTCCACATTCGTGTCGAACAGCACGGTAAGAGTCAGGTGAGATCCCTGAGCGATAGACATGCCGAGGAGCCGCCGTAGATGTACGTACGGGCAACTGACGGAGTTTGAACGAGGCCGTATCGTCGGGATGAGAGAGACAGGGTGCCCGGCGCATCGAATCGGCAGCCATTTGGGCCGTTCGAACAGTGCGGTGTGATCGTGTTGAGAGAAATGGACACGGGAAGGCAATCAGACACGGAAGTCTGGCTCTGAACGACCCAGACACACCACCAGCAGAAAAGACCGTGGGATCGTGAGAGCGGCACGCACAGATGCAAAGACGTCCTTGTCCAATATCCAGAGACATGTGGCTGCTGTACCAGGGATTCATGTGTCCGCCAGAGCCATTTCCAGACGCCTGGCTGAGGCGAATCTGAGCTCTCGACGACTATTACGTTTTCTGCCATTAACACCTGACCGTCGTCGGCGTAGATTGCAGTGGTGTCAGCAGCGAACACCGTGGAATGGTACGGAGTACGGACTGACGACGTATAGTGTTCAGCGACGAATCCCGCTTCTGTATGGGAACGGACGACCACCGTGTCAGAGTGTGGAGGACCGAAGATGAGCGCTACAATCCCAACCTCACCGTGCAACAGCACACGTACAGAACTGCAGGCGTATTGGTCTGGGGATCCATTACGTATGATAGCCTGTCTTCCATCGCAGTGATCCGAGGGATGTTAACAGCCCAGCGCTACGTACAGGAGATTCAGCGGCCCCATGTGCTGCCTTTCCTGGCGGGGCGGGCCGGAGCCATTTTCCAACAAGTTAACGCCCGTCCGCACACGGCTCAGGTTTCCCAGGACTGCCTACGTCAGGCTTGGACGTTTCAGTGGCCTTCCAGATCGCCTGATCTCTCGCCCACTGAGCATGTGTGGGACAAGATGGGACGCCAGCTTTCTCCTTTTCCCCGTGTTCGTGATTTAGAGCGGCAGTTCAAGAAGTGCACGCCAATTTGTGCCAAGATAACATACGGCGTTTTTTTGACTCCATGCTGGACCGTATCACCGCATGTATCCAAGCACGAGGCGGTCTGACGCAAAACTAACGCTGACCGTAATGTGTACCGTATGTCCACGGGAAATCTTCCTGCTGCCGTGATATTGTAATCACTTCTGTCCTTGGTATGTACCATCTCACTACTAAAATCACATTTCAATCCGACGCCTCCTCTTGGTGCTCGGATTTTTATGACACTGAGTGTATATGTATAACACGAATTAGAGAAGTATACTACTGTTTATAAAAATTTCCAGCACCATGAGGGACTACTGGTATTAGCTTGTAACTTACGGGATATGTACAATAGGTTGGGGACATGCAAATGATTAAAATGTCAGTGAAAATGCGAGTGCGGTTTCGCAGCAGCGCCCTCAGAACTATCCTGTCTTGGGTATAAAGAGCTTGCTGAAACGAGATGTTGCAATCAGTGTAGAGCCGACATTGAGTCGAAAAAGTGATTCTTGTGTCTCACTATGGCCCGTCGCCGAAGTAGGTCGCATTATGAACAGTCGACGGACTTTGAGCGAGGAAGGATTGTTTGGATGAGAGAAGCTGGATTTTCCTACTGCGAAATTGCAACTCGTACGGGACGAAATGACGAGTCACGATTCAACTTGATACACCATGATGGTCGCATATGTGTTCGAAGACATCGTGGGGAACGGCATTTTGCAGCGTCATGGCTTGTGGCGCCATTGGGTTCAATTCGCAATCTTGCCTGATACAAATTAAGGGAACCTTCAACAATCAGCGATACATCAGGAATGTTTTAGTCGCAGAGGTGATACCCCTCCTTCAGAGTTTTCTGGCGCTGTATTCCAGCAGGACAATGCTTGGCTACTTGTGGCCTGGAATGTTCAAGACCTCTTCCATGCACGGCGGATACGGCTTCTTCCCCGGCCTGCACGTTCACCGAATATGTCCCCGATAGAACATGTCTGGGACATGGTAGCAAGGGCGCCCATGGGGGGTCGACCCTCCTAGCAGTTGGTATAGCCAAATTTTTGATAAATTTAAAACACTAAAACAGACGAAACCTTTTTTAAAGCATTTTTAAAAATAATAAGATATTAATGACTGATTGTATTAATTATTTTTCTTGTATTTTAGTATCTTGTTCATTTACTAAAATGTTTGACAGCCTTGAAGGAGCTAAGGATATTTCTTAGACCCCACCCCCTCCTAAAAGTAGTCATATGGGCGCCACTGCATTAAGCTAGTGGCTCGTGAAACGCCTCCGCCAGTCATCACAAATGAACTCTGGTCTCGCATAGAAGCAGCCTGGCAGACTATATTCCCCAGGGCGATATTAAAAACCTCTACCATTCAATGCCACGCCGTATAGAGGCTGTTATTGTTGCTCAAAGTGGCTTCTTACGATACTGAGTTTTGAAGCTTAAAAATCTTGTATAGCTCTACAAATGTCATCATCATTCATCATTGTCAACCATTATCAATCCACTGCTGGACGAAGGTCTCCCCAAGTTTCCTCCACAACGGTCTGTCTTGTGCCAGTCTCCTCCATGTCACTCCCGCATATTTACGAATTTCATCCACCCATCTCCCATGTGGTCTTTTTCTGGGTCTTTTCCTGTCCCTTGGAATCCAATCTAAAATTTCGGCTGTCCATCTATGGTCTGTCCTTCTGGCAGTATGTCCAGCCCATTGCCATTTCAGGGATTTAACTCTGATCATGATGTCTTCCACTCTTGTCATTTTTCGGATCCACGAGTTCCTCTTCTTATCTCTCCTGGTTATACCAAGCATGCACATCTCCATGCTTCTTTGAGTTGTCTGCAGCCTTTGTATGTCTCTTTTAGTTAAGGTCCACGTCTCTGCACCATACGTAAGCACTGGAAGGATGCATTGATCAAACACTTTTCTTTTAAGACATAATGGCATATTGCTCTTGAAAATTATGCTGTTTCTTCCAAAAGCTCTCCAGGCAAGTTTTGTACGCCGATTAATTTCTTCATCAATGTGACCCTCACTTGATATCTGCTGTCCAAGATAAACATACGTATCTGTTATCTCCAGTTTTTCTCCATCAATCGATAAATCTTCATTTCTTGTAAAAGCATTGAACATCACTTTTGTCTTCTGAAAGTTCATTTTTAATCCCACTTCTTTACTCTTGTCAGCAAGTTCCTGGATCATACTCTGCAGCTCTGATGGGGTAGTTGCAAAAATGACTACGTCATCAGCAAAACGAAGGTGGGTTAGATAATCTCCATTAATCTTTATCCCTTTGTTTTCCCAGTTCAGCGACTGAAAGACATTTTCCAATGTGGCATTAAAGAGCTTCGGAGATATGGTGTCACCTTGTCTCACTCCCTTTCCAATTTTTATGTGTGTTGTATTTTCAAACAGCCGAATCTTTGCACTTGCATTTTCATAGATGTTATTAATAATATTAATGTATGCATCTTCAATACCGCAGGATTTCAGAGCCGTGGTAACTGCTGATGGTTTCACCGAATCAAAGGCTTTTTCATAATCGATAAAAGCCATGCACAATGGAAGTTCATATTCCCTCGCTCTTTCAATTAGTTCTCTCAGTACGTGGATATGATCTATTGTGCTGTAGCCACTCCTGAATCCAGCTTGTTCTCTCGGTTGAGCCATGTCCAGTGTTACCTTCAAGCGGTGTGAAAGAACTTTAGTGAAGATTTTATAAACCACTGATAGGAGTCTGATAGGTCTGTAGTTCCTGAGATCCTCAATGTCACCTTTTTTATGTAGCAGGATCATTGTAGCATTGTTCCAATCCTCAGGAATCTTCCCTTCATTAAGGCATCGAGTGAAAATTTGGGCGAGTACTGTTTCGATTTCTCCACTTGCTTCTTGTATGATGTCTATAGTAATTCCATCTTCTCCTGGAGCTTTCCCCCGCTTCATGTTCTTGATTGCATGAGCAACTTCTGCTGGGAGGACTGGAAGAACTCTGGTACCTTTCATGATGTCTGGAGTACATGTATCATCCCTTTCATATAATTTGGAGTAGAAATCTTTCACTCTTGTCAAAATTTCGCCTCTATTTCTTGTTATAGAACAATCTTCTTTTCTCAGAGCCATAATCTGTTTTCTTCCCTTACTGAGATGTCCCTTTGCTATCTTAAGGCTTTGGTTGTTTTCAATTGCTTTCCTCACTAGCTCACAGTTGAATTTTCTTACGTCTTCAGTGATACTTTTTCGTGTTGTCTTGCATAGCTCTATATATTCCACTTTGGAAGTCACATCTTCTTTAGTTGTCCTCATCTCTCTTCTTTTTTGCATCAACATTTTGGTTTTTCCTGATAATTTGTTCACATGCAACTTGTTCTTAGACCCAGCTAATTTTGTTGCTGTTTCCATAAGAGCTTTGGTTACTTTTCTGTTAACTTCCGAAATATCCACTTCTTCCGATGTTAGGCCTTCTAAAGCAGAGAATCTGTTCTTCAGTTCTAACTTGAAAGTATTATGGTGTTTTTTAAGGTTGGTTATGTCAATACATTTTGTTTGTCTTATGAGCTTGCCACGTTCCAGTTTAGTGTTGAGGTGCATCTTACATCTCACCAATCTATGGTCACTACCTGTGTTGAACTTGTTCAGCACACTGCAGTCTTCGATGACGAATTTTTTGTTACACATAATAAAATCAATTTCACTTGTCGTTCCAATTGGATGTCTCCATGTCCATTTCCTGTGTGGCTTTTTCTTGAAAAAGGAGTTCAAGATGAAAAATCCTTCTGCCTCTGCAAACTCAACGAGAGTATTTCCACGCTGGTTTCTGTTGCCGTGACCGAATTTACCTACTGAAGTTTCATTCTGTTGCCGTTGCCCTATTTTTGCATTGAAATCTCCCATAATTATCTTCAAGTGCTGCTTACCTTTATTATTTAGATGACGAATTTCCTCATAAAATTCTTCAATTTCTTCTTCAGGATGACTTGTGGTGGGTGCATAAGTTTGAATAATCTGAGCCTGGTATCTTCTCGATAGTTGGATAACGAGTCGTGCAGCTCTGTCAGAGGAACTTTCAACTTCTACCACTTTATCCTTCAGTTTCTTGTTTATTATAAATCCAACACCACTAGTTCTGCCAGTATCTGTCCCACGATAGTAGAAGAGATGTCCACTTTTCAGTTCAATGAGATCTTCTCCTTTTCTCCTTACCTCACTTAGCCCGACGATGTCCCACTTGATCCTTTGTAGTTCCTCTTCCAATTCAAGAAGCCTTGAATCAGAAGATAGGGAGCGTCCGTTATAGGTAGCCAAGGTCAGCATCAAATGGCAGCCTAGTCCGGTCCTCCGGGGATTCTTAGCACCCTCTGCCTTCATGTCGCACTGGCCGCTGCCTTGGCCAGGTACATTCCAGCTGCCGGAGACTGAGGGCCAAGATTTAAGTTGTAGAGTCATTTTGGAGGTGTTTGGCCATAACTCACCACGCTGGCCAAGCGGGTTGGTGAGTGTGGGATAGCATTTCCTCTGATCCCGATGGTATAGTTATACCGCTATTGGCGGTCGTCAGAGCCCCTTTAGTGGGAACAGGATGCACCACAAGAAGGCGGGGTTGACATTTGTCAAGGAGAGGCTGTGATGTTACGCATCACCTGACCTTACATCCCCTACAAATGTAGTTATCTGTAATATGAGGAATCTGTGATATACATTTCATTTGAATAACGAGGTTCTTTTTTGGTGTTGCGCTTTTCACAAACAGTAGTGTATTTATCGATATGCATGGTATTATCAGTATTTCGCAATTTTGGAGCCCCAGAGCTTAGATTAACGGAAAGTGATACAGTATTTTAAAATATGGAGACAATTTGTAAAACATATAATGATAAAGATCTAAGTAAGAAATTTCTCCATTAACTTTCGCAAATAGTTTCTAATTATAAAGAAATTAAATCAGAGAACTCGCGGGATTATTAATAATAAGGTTTTGTAATTTGTGATGTAGTTGATGTAATTGCTGAGACGTTTCTACAGTTATATCTGACACTGCCTGTTACAGTAGCTACTTCTGAAAGATCGTTCAGCAAGATAAATAGTCAAAAGTTATACTGTATGCGAAATAAAGTGTATTAGGAAAGAATGAGAGAGAAATATCTTTCAGTAATTGTCACTGAAGCCCAAGGCGCAGATAAACTCAGTTCTCAAGATTTAATTTAAATTACATGATGCCCCGCTGGTGCAGTGGTCTAAGCGATGGCGTCTCCGAGAAAGGTCCGGGTTCGAATCCCGGTGAGGCATGGATGTTGTGTTTGTCTTACGACACTGGTTCTCTCCCTTTCCTGGAACTAGTGATCCTAATTTAGGGACGGGCGACTACTCATAGCCCATTGAGTTGCTCACGGTGGTCGTTAAACCTTCAACCAAAAAAAAAAAAAAAAATTACATGAGATTATGTAAGATTTTAATAATATAAAGTTTCCCATTTTTCGATGGCAGCTGTAGCAGAAACAGAATTTTCTTCCCGTACCTACTAAGTAAACTGAGCCTCCCCGGTGGTCTAAGCGCTGGCTTATGACTATTCGTCGGAGAAGGGTCCACGTTCGAATCCCAGTGAGGGATGGATGTTGTGTTTGTCTTACTCTATCCCTTCCCTGGAACCAGCGGCCCTACGTTAGGGACGGTATACTGTGCTTATAGCTCATTGAATTGCTCACCGTGGTAGTTAAACCTTAAATAAAAACAAACAATATAAAATTAAAGAAAAACAAAACAAAAAAAACGTTCCGATTATGTTGTAATAATGAACCTTAAGATGAACACGTATTATGCATGTGCGAACCTTTCTATGAGCAGCAAAGGATCAGAATAACCTTTATTCTAGAACGACATGACAACACGAGGACAAAATACACGCATAAATAACAAGTTAGCAAAATCATGCAATGCATTGATTATGATACGCTTTCCAACGTACCAGAAATCACTACTCAAGTTATGAGGATAATGGCTGTGGAATAAATCTCGCTCCCGTGCCCTGACCTTTGACCCCATTTCGATTATATTAAACAGAATTGGTTCAGTATACCTCCGGAACAACATCATAAAGTATTGTCGCAATCTAAGCATTTTTAGTCAATGAGGATAATGGCTGTGGAATAAATCTCGCTCCTGTGCCCTGACCTTTGAACCCATTTCGATGATATTCAACAGAACCTGTTCAATATACCTCCGTAACAACATGATAAAGTTTCTAAGCATTTTTTACATAAGTTATGACGCATAAAGGCGATGGAATGGATCCCGCTCTATGTCCTAACCTTTGACCCCATTTCGCTCATTTTCAATAGAGTTCGTTCCCAGTTGTCCTCTACCACATGCTAAAATTTTATCGAAATCGAACCATTTTTACGCGAGTTATCGTGCGGGAAGGCAGACAGACAGACGGACAAAGCTGGAGCATATACGCTTCTTCAACCTACGGTTGGAAAGCGTAAAAAACCAGTGACGCTTCCATGACTTTTTATGGGGTCACCCAAAATATTGAAGATGCAATAAAAATATCCCGGAGAAAACTGAAATATTGAGAAGCAATAAAAATATCTCCGTCATATTAAAATGCGTTTCCAATTATTTGTGAAACATATATTTAAAGACATATACAAATATATTTAAGCCGCAGTGGTCTAAACGCTGACTTATGATCATTCGTTCGAGATGGGTCTGGGTTCGAATCCTGGTGAGGCGTTGATGTTGCATTTGTCTTACGGTACTGGCTCTCTCCCTTCCCTGGAACCAGTGTCCTTAAATTAGGGAGGGGCGAGTGCTTAATAGCCCATCGGTCGTTGAACCGTCAGTCAGAAATTTATATACACTGACGGAAAAAAATCCCAACACCAAGAAGGGGTTGTGTTAGATAAACGACAGTTGGTAGGCGGTGAGAGTACATCTGTAAGATGACGTCTATGCAAATTTCGCGCTCGGCGCATACGTGTGGCGCTAGTAGCGCCCCTCGGAACATGCAAAGCAGGTTTGTTGTAAATACGCGCTGTAACGTTCGTGAGCGTTAGTTATCGTTGAGATTCGACGTAGTGTGTTCATGTTAGTCAAGAATGCCTTTAAGAAGACGAAGAAGCAATTATCAACAGCTCACGGAGTTTGAGCGAGGTCGTGTAATAGGGCTACGAGTAGGTGGATTTTCTTTCCGCAATATTGCTGAACGACTTGGCAGGAATGTAGCCACTGTGCATGATTGTTGGCAGCGGTGTGTCAAGGGAAGGTACTGCCTCAAGAAGACCGGGTTCCGGCCGACCACGTGGCACTACTAAGAGGGAAGACCGCCGTGTACGGCGTACGGCCGTTGCGCATCGTACCGCGTCTGCGGCAGCAATTCGAGCTGCAGTTGCCACCACAGGGACACAACGAACTGTTACAAATCGGTTACTTGAAGGACAGCTCCGAGCCAGACGCCCTGTAGCGTGCATTCCACTTGCTCCAAACCACTGCCGTTTGCGACGTCAGTGGTGTCAAGCTAGAGCTCATTGGAGGACGGAGTGGAGATCTGTTGTGTTTTCTGATGAAAGCCGGTTCTGCCTGGGTGCCAGTGATGACCGTGTGTTGGTTAGAAGGAGGCCAGGTGAGCGCCTGCAAACAACCTATCTGCGGCCGAGACACACTGGACCTACACCTGGAGTTATGGTCTGGGGAACAATTTCCTATGACAGCAGGAGCACTCTCGTGGTTATCCCACGCATCCTGACGGCACAGTTGTACGTCGGTCAGGTAATTCAACCTGTTGTACTGCCATTCATGAACAGCATTCCAGGGGTGTTTTCCAACAGGATAACGCTCGCCCGCATACCGCTGTTGTAACCCAACATGCTCTACTGAGTGTCGACATGTTGCCGTGGCCTGCTAGATCACCAGATCTTTCACCAATCGAGCACGTATGGGACATCATTGGACGGCAACTCCAGCGTCACCCCCAACCAGCATTTACCGTCCCTGTATTGACCGACCAAGTGCAACAGGCACGGAACTCCATCCCACAAACTGATATCCAGCACCTGTACGACACAATGCATGAACGTTTGCGTGCTTGCATTCTACATTCTGGCGATTACACCGGTTATTAATGTACCAGCATTTCACATTTAAAATGGCTCTTCTCGCGCTTACAATAAGCTGTGATCTTGAAACCTTAATCGATTAAATATGTTACCTATACAAATGTATTGTCGCCATTTCATTCCTCTACAACTATTTTTTCGTGGTGTTGGGATTTTTTGCCGTCAGTGTATGTATATATTTAAAAATAAGTAGCTAATAACCAAGAACCAAGTGATACCTTATATGGAGGGCCCAGGGCGCCCATATAAGTACTGGGGGGAGAGGGGGCTACGAAAAATCCTTACCTCCTTCAAGGCTGTAAAACATTTTAGTAAATGTACAAGATACCAAAATACAACAGACATAATTGATACAATCAATCTTAATACATTGTTATTTTTAAAAATGCTTTAAAAAAAAGTTTAGTCTATTTTAGTTTTTTTTAAATTTATCAAAAATTTGGCTACACCAATGGCTGGGGGGGGGGTCCCCCTCCTAACCCTATGGGCGCCCTTGCCTGGGCCATCCCACCTGAGTGCGCCACTGATAACAACTATTTTCATTATGTACAAAAGGGTTTAAACGTTAAAGCCCAAGAAGGCACAAAGCATTGAAGTCGTCGATCATGAAAGAGTCTATAAGAGGAAATAAGTAGCAAAGCGTCTGTAGTAAAAAGAAAAAAAAAACAAAAAACAAAGTGAATAAAGTTCATGCAAAGCCGTACAGGGGAAGCATTGTAAAATGTTTCTTAATAAAACTTGCATAGAAGTCTATTTAATTACATTCTGCTCGTGAGATGGCAGCACATTACAGATTAACTTTCTTACTTAAAGAGGTTTGTTTTTATTATAATTCGATTCATACAGCAAATTATTTTTTTGAATCGTCCATTAGAAAACAATAATATTAGCTCATAGTATTTCCCTTTTCATACGTTATAATGAAAAATTTGTTCAGTGAGCCAGAAATTTCATACGAGAAAAGAAGGAATGTTTGCATTTTAGTTTTTATATGACTAAATCTTCATTTACTCTAATTAATTCTCATTTCTCATAGATAATACTCAGGGGACAATTTTAGACCTTGACACAATGAAGCGAGGGAAAACAGGAAAGTCGAGCATAAATCTCAAAGTCGAGTGCGTTCTGTTTTTTGAGGAAAGTGGTGGTTTTTATATATATCAGCAGAGGGCAGCACAATGCACCGATTGGTTACCTCGATTTTCCCTCTGAGCACTTAAGAAATTGTTTCCTTTACTGAATTTTTAATGACGTCAGGAGGAGATCGAAGTACCTAATATGCTCGTACTCGTCCGTAAGTCATATAAATATAAAATTTAGTGAAAGCTACATCAATTAAACGAAGAATGATAAAATAACTTTTCAAATCGACAGTCGAGGGGGGGGAAAAAATCGCTTTGTTGGTTCCGATCCGATTAGTATCGTTATTTTCACAGACTTTTACATGGAGTGAAAGTATCAGAATTATAAAAATGCTAAAAACACAAAGAAAGCACTGATAATGAGCTCACTAGTCGTACGATTGTTTCAGCTTTACTAGGAGAGCAAACAGTACCGCGCAATTTAAAACTTTATTATTTCTCAATTTTTAATTAATCATGGCATTCATTACCCCCAAGAATTTTCCGACGTTTTCTAGATAAAGGAATCAAAAAGTTATCTCTGTAATGGAGAGAGGTATGCATGCCGAAGGTTTTCTTCTTTTTGTCTTATGAATTTACTTTTTCGTGTATCTAGGGTTCAGGAATGTATTTAGAGACGGGCCTTTTCCCCGAAAGTGTTTACTTTTTTGTTAAAATGCGACTTGCATTAGAAAAATGCTTTAATTTAATAAAAATGCATCAACTTACATTAGAAAATATTGTGCTAATTTTTTCTTCTATTTTTTATTTACTTTTTGTTTTGTTCTGGTGGATTTCAAAAGCTTACATTTTGTGTTGTCCCCCCGAAAATAAATTCTGTGTACGCCTCTGCAGGGGAGCAACCAGGAAAGAGTTTCAACGGTCAAAACACCCTCCAGAGCCAAATTTTTCTCTCCACTGATCGTTTCGAAGGCAAAACTCTAAACGCTTTGCATTCCAACTTTTCCTCTCTGTAACCTAACTCGAGAGTATGGACGATACAATTACTTGACCTCTTCACTGCCCATATATCTTGAGACAAAAAGTGGAATAAACTTGCCCTTGTGAAGTCGTCTAACCAGAGCCAGTGGCGTACCGGAAAAACTCGCCCCCTGCAAAAAATATCTTCGAGGTCGTTTTGCGAAAATCTATTAGCTTTCAATTACTGAAATTTTTAACTTCTATATTATTAACTAAGTTCTATGGGTGTTTTAATAATTCAAATTCTTTGGAACCTGCAAGTATTTTTCGTAAAATCAAACTTATTACACTTTATTGCTTGAAACACAAATGTGCACGCTGTAATTAAAATGATTGCCCTAGGTTTATACCAATGCAAAGTACTTCAAAATGCTTGCGCCAAAATTAATCATGTCATACAAATTTTATTCTTTTAGAAAACTAAGGCCAGCCTCATTGAAATGCCTCACGATCCCACATAAAACACGTAACTGTGACATTGTCGAATGACCAATTCCGATTTATACGAAAATACAGAATATAAGTATGCAAATAAATATGCAACAATTACGATTTGTTGCTTAAGAAAAGCAAAACTACTTAAATTATTTACTCTTTAATAATAAAAAAAAAGCACTTAATATCAAAATTTTTTGCACCTCAGTTAGTAAATTTTTTTCTTGATTCTGTTATAAAAAAAATACACAGGTCGCTGTTTATTCGTTATCGCGAAGAACACTTTTTAGTTCATTATATTCTGAAGGATTAGTATTTATGTGCAAACAACGGTGACACATAAGACCTTATTCTCATTAGTATAAAAATTTCATTCATTGATCTGATATTTCTTTCACATTCTTTTGTTAATGTACATGCATAGAAACTATTGTTGTGGCTGTGAAAAAGGGCCTCAAGTCCTCCGGAATTGCTGCTTTCCCGTTATGGAGTTTTTATGAAGTAGAACCACGAAAATGATTTCAAAAGATCTTACTCATTTACTGAGAAAAAAAAAAAAAAAAAAAGAAAGAAAGAAAAATGCTCTCTTTTTTAAGTCTTCCTTCAAAGCTGCCTTAATTCCAAGCAATTTGTTTAACCAGTTTCATGAAGTTTTCGCAAAAAAATTACAAAACTTTTTTACCGAGCCCTCCTCCCCCGCAATGCGGGGTTAGCGGGGGCTATCAATCAGTACGCCCCTGGTCAGAGCTGGTATGACTCCGTACTCAGGGGCAGACTAGTATGGAGTGCTAGGGTGCGATCGCACCCTGGGCCTGTCACGGGCCCTAACCCCCTCCCCCCCAAAAAAACACCCACCTAAAATACGTATTCGTTAAGTTTATATATTAAAAAAAAATATCGAAAATTGATGAAACATACAGCAACTCAAATTGACCAAAATAATCAGCCTATTTTTTCTCCTCTGCAAGGTGCGTATGTATTATGTATGAGTTCATCTCCCTCGAATCTCCTTATCTCACTCGTATCGCGTGTGCGAAATGTAACTCCTCTCACCCTCGACTACCACTCTTCCTCCTTGCTCCCCCAAATTTGCGTCCGTATCCCCAAAGAATACAGTCCAATCTGCTTGAAAAATGGAAAATCCCAGTGAGAAAACATTCCTATCATAGCTTAGAAGATAATTTAATCCTTGATGCAACAGCAGAGAAGAATTCATAAATTCCGAGTAAAATTAAACGACAAATATGCCAGAAACAGATTGAATGACTCTCTGCGACTGCGAGAGCCGCATAAGGCACAAATAATAACATCGCCAGCCGCAAGCGCATTAAAACTCCCATCTCAAGTTACACCGCGAGCCGTCGTCGGGCTCTTAGTGAGACGTGGCCCCATGTTCCGAGGTTCTTGCTCTGACTTGTGTTCTGCCAACATTTCAAGGAATTGGGGAGAAGGATGAGTACAACGTCGACTTCAACAGGAACCCTCGAATTCACATATGTTCCTAACCTTTCGCATTTCGGAAAACACACACACACACACGCGCGCGCGCGCGCGCACGCACATATGTATATAGTTAGTCCGGGCCCCTACTCGTAGTAGTAAGAAGCAGCACCTCGGGTCTTTTTGTCCCAGTCCTCCACTGCCGCTACTCCTCAGCTGTTCTTACCCACTAGAATCTGATTCCGGAATGGATTTTATGTTACCCGCAGCTCGGCACTAAAATTCGTCCGGCCTAGACCATAGTGGATATCTGTGGTCAAGCTATCAAGTCCATGACCAACATTTCCCATTTTCTGGAAGTAATCAAGCATTCAACGAAACATGTCATCAGAATAATAAAAATAAAACGCAATCGCCGTTGGTCATTCAGACAAGAAATACCCCAGATAGAAGAGACACATTTCTTATCCTACAGTTACTTTTATGATAAAGTACTCTCATTATTTTTATCTGCTTATTCCTAATGAAATTTATTATTTTATATATTTTATTATAAATTGCTTTATTAATTCATGTACTTCAGTTCGCTCAATAAAAATACACATTTTAATGATACCAATTGGCGCAAAAATTTCTTTTCCCCAAAGACATAAATAATATATTGATACTGCATGAAAATTATTGGCGTACTTTCATCGATATAATAAGACCCAGCTTCCATCGATATCATAACCCCCACCAGGGAAAATTTCTAGTTGAGCGTCTGAGCAGGGCCTGATTCACAGGAGGGCATTCAGGACACGTGCACAGGGCCCCGACCTTTGAGGCCCCCCCCCAAATATAGTTATATATGATCTCCACAATTCTGAATCGGGAAGAAACTGAAATTATAATGCCGGATTTACACCTCAGCATCAAGCGACACGACGGTAGAGAAATAACGAATCATGAAATAACTGTCTCCGATCTTAATTGGTTAATCATCTCCTTTGCCTTGCATCTCGTCACTTGACGCAGAGGGATAAAAAAAGATATCGAGCCTACCACTTCTGGGAAATTATTCTACACGGAATATACACTTTCTGCCTATCGGTATCTAACTGATTCGGAATGAAACCGCAAGAAAGCTCAGACTAAGGCTCCTGAGACCATCATCAATTATACATGCATGCACATAACGCGGGATACCGCGGGAGGGAGGGAAAGGGGGAAGGCTGAAAGCCTCTTGCCCAGGACCCCAAGCTGTCTAAGTCGGTCCCTGCGTCTGGACGTAGCTTCAGATTTTGGGCCCGGAGACAGGGGATTGAACTGGGTCCCCTGCCTCCTAAAAAATGAGAAGGTTAAAAACATTTAAACTTAATTTAAATACTATGGGTAAAGTAGTTGAACAAGGTGCTAAAACTTGGAACAAAAAGTCTCAGGAACTGAAAAAGCTCCTCAAATTACTGTTTGAAGCAGAAACCGAAAACCTCTCCTAATTATTCAAATTGCTACATTCGCTTTTTCATCACCATTAATGCTAATTGATGTGCAATACACTTGCGGTTTTGATTAGACAAATAAATATCAATATCTATTTAATTCTTGTACACAAGTGACTAAAACTGTAGGAACCTTTCAGAAAATTGGTACTTCTGAGGTTTGATGTTTCCCAACATCAGTCTTTTTTAAAATAATACCGTAAAATTATACATCATTAAAAAGATAATTTAATGCAGAATGTAATGCAGCACACTTTATTTAAAAAAATTGCATTTTAAAAGAAGTTATACAGAGAAAACCGCGATAAAGCGTATTTCAGAACTTGTCACTATTTCTGTTAGTACTTAGTAGGTAAACCTTTTGGCGCAATTACAGCCTTACAACGGCGTCCTATGGAGTGAACCAAGCGTTTTAGTTCATCAGGCGTTATAATATGAAACCAAGATTGTACAAAGAGCATCCTGAAAGTAATACTTCGTCCCTCATAAGATTTTGACTTGTAGCAGCAAAAATGTGAAACTTGGTGGAAAAATACTTGGGCATAATGCTAATACTGCTAACCTATTCAAAGTATTGTCCATCACTTTCTATACATTTCCGCCATCTTTGAACCCATTGATAAAATCCATTTTGGAAAAATTCCTGAGACTGTCGTTTCACCCATGAGTTCACAGCCAGTTTAACGTCTGTCACATCATCGAAACGTTCCCCACGAAGTGTGTTTTTCAAAGGGGCAAACAGGAAAAAGTCTGATGGAGACAAATCAGGACTGTAAAGGTTTGCGGTATCACCGTCCACCCCATTTTGGCAATAGCCACCAATGAAGTGTAGGGACGTGCGTTATCATGGTGCAAAACAACTCTATGGAGTGGAATGTCACGTCTTTTCCTTCTGATAGCTTCCTTTAGCTTCTTCAACGTCTGCACACAGTGAGCACTGTTTATTGTTACAACTCCTGGATGGTGACACGACGATCAGCTGTGATGAGGTCTTTCACTTGTTGCCTGTTGGCTTCTGTCACTGCAGTTGCGGGTCTTCCACCCCGTTGTTTGTGCGACACTGAACTTTCTCCCTCTCGAAACCTGTTCATCCATCTTCGGAGATTACTGATATCGATTATGGCAGCTCCATACACCGCCACGAGTCTTCTGTGGATTTCTGGAGCCTCACATCTCTCTTTTTCCAGGAATTCAATTATGGCTCGCTGCTTTTCTCTGTCATTCATGATATTTATTTCGGATTCTGAAAAAAATTTGTTCCCATATTGGTAACATATCATAGTACACTGAAAAGCAATTGAATTAGAGACAGCTGGCGTTATGCAAATGTGGCGCTGTGGGTGGCTCTGTAAACGGAAACGAAATAACGTATGCAGCGATCCGACAATATAAGGAGTGATGCGACGGGAATCAGTAATAGTCGGACGCAGTATGGGTAAGACGAAAGATCTAAGCGCATTTTATCGTGGGCAAATTGTCGGGGCCCGACGAATGGATCACTCCATCTCGGAAGTCGTGCAGGCACTGGGATTTTCACAAGCCACTGTGTCACGGGTGCACCGTGAGTACATCGAATCCGGTAAAACCATCCTTGCAAGGGCCAACTGCCGTGGACACAGCATGTGGATGAGCGGGGTCATAGTCGGCTAGCTCGCATTGTAACAGCGGATAGACGGGCCACAGTGCAAGATATCGCTCGGCAATTTAACGCTGGTGCACAAAAACGTGTAAGCAGCCACACCATCCAGAACCATCTCCTCGCTATGGGGTACAGAAGCCATCGTCCCACGTGGGTACCGCTGCTGACCGCACATCACAGGGTGCAAAGATTAGCATGGGCGCGGGAACATCGCCACTGGACCCTAGACATGTGGAAAAATGTTGCCTGGATTGATGAGTCGAGATTCACGTTGGTACATGAGATTGGCAGGATACGAGTACGACGCAAAGCACATGAAGCGATGGATCCCTCTTGCCAGCAGGGTACTCTTCAAGCTGGTGGTGGTGGTGGTGGGGGGGGGCGTTCTTGTCTGGGGACTGTTTTCGTGGACTGAAATGGGACCCCTGGTAAGTGTGACATCGTCCCTCACAGGTCAACGTTACCGAAATATCCTGGACGACCATTTGCTCCCGTTTGTGCGTCTTCAACATCCCACTGGGTACCTCATCCTGCAACAAGACAATGCACCGTGCCATCGCTCCCGAATTGTATCCGAATGATTGGATGAACACTCCACCGACGTGACCTCGCTACCTTGGCCAGCTAGGTCACCTGACCTCAATCCCATCAAGCACATCTTGGATGCCATCAAGAGAGATGTTCGAGGCTCTGACCCCCTCCATCAAATCTTCGTGAACTGTAGGAGCTTGTTCAGGGGTCGTGGATCCATATGGCTTCCCAACGCTTCCGGTGTCTTGTCGAGTCCATGCCGGGACGAATGGTCGCCGTCATCAGGGTGAAAGGTGGTGCTACACGTTACTAGACAGGATCTCTAATTCAATTGCTCTTCAGTGTACATGTCAGCGCAGTTTCATTAAAATCACTTCAAGAGTTCAGAAGTTATTAAGGAGGAGGCATTACTTTTAAGATGCCCCTTGTATGATTGCTTCTATAGATTGTGCTTTATTCCTTGGTTGCTTCTGACTAACAAGTATCTTTAATCTGCTATTCAGATTTTCTGTTGGATTCAGGTCAGGGCTATTGCCCGGCCATTCTAGCGGTGTAATATGATTTTATTGAAACCACTTTTTGCACACAACAGCAACATGAAAAGGAGCTGAATCCTGTGGAAATTTATGCGATTCATTATCCTCGAAAAGATCACGTGTCGAAGGCTTCAGTTTTGGCTAAAGTATATCAATGATGTATTTTTTTTCCTATTTAAAGTACCATTAATCACACAAATTCTTCCCACACGTTTTGCTGTCATGCAACCTCAGATCATAACACTAACTGTATGCTTCATGGTAGCTGTAATGCCTTCAGGCTGCAAATCTTTTCCATTTCTTCTCCTTACATACTTTATGTCATCACTACCAAATACTGATATTTTGGTCTCATCACTCCAGATTACTCTGTCCCATTGTTCCTCAGATTAATTAACATGGTATTTAGCCCATTCTAATATATTCCTTCTTTGTTTGGGAGATAATAATGGCTTTTTCATTGGATTTTTAAAATTTAAACCAAAGTCTTTGAACCAGGGTCAAATAGTCTTAGCACTCATCTTCAAACCAAATTGCGAGAATTCATTTTTAACTGATGCAGATGATTTTCTTCTGTCACTTAGACACACTTAGACTTAGTTTCTTCTGTCACCATTTGCTGCTGTGCACCTTTTCGTGTTTTTACCAGTTTGGTTTTGAATTGACTGAGTCTGCTGATACCTCTTGCACAATTTAGAAACACCTCCTTTGGTTAGATCTCCACCAACTTTTCTCATGATTACCTCATGAATGTAGCCTTCTTCACACATCGCTTTCTAGGAGACCAGTCAACTCTTTTCACTCTGTTTGTCATCTTACTAAGTCGCACAGCTTACTGAGTTACCAAAGAATAGAAAAATCTGCGAAAAAAATCAGTGGCCAACTTGATGACACTCACACAACTGAACAGGTGTTCTACTGTTACCTCTGATACCTGGAAATGAGAACTGACTTATACTAGCACCTTATTGGTTCCATGCTGTGTCATAATAATACCTGATTGGCTGTCAGAATAATCAGTTTCATTGGTCAGTTTTGAGTTAAGGAAATCCACTTCTTGTAACATAAGGCAGTTGTGTTTTCTTTTTGCTTTGGTTATTTGGCTATAACGTTTGATAGAATAAAGATAATTCAACTCAGTTTGTAGCATTACTTTCTGCATTAAATTATCTTTCCAATGATATATAATTTTATCGTATTATTCTAAAAAAGACTGAAGCCATTAAACCTTAGAAATCCAATTTTCCCTAAAGATTACCACAATTTTGTCCACAAGTGTATTTTGTCACATACTTATACTGAAACTATACTTATTGAATATCATCATAATTAACCATTCTTAATCCACTGCTTGATGAAGATCTCCTCAAGTCTCTTGCACAAATTTGTCTCGAGCAATTTTCTTCTTTGTCATGCTTCCGAATTTCATCCAACCATCTCCCACGTGGTCGTCTTCTGGGGCTTTTCAGGTTCCTTAGTACGAAGTCTAGTATTTCAATTGTCCAATAATGGTCAGTTCTTCTAGTAATATGTACAGTCCATTGCCACTTGAAGGTCTTTATAGATCATGAAGTCAGCATTTTTATTTTTTCCTGATCCGTGAGTTTTTCCTATCTTTCCTGGTTACACTAAGCTTCAATCTCTCCACGCTTCTTTGAGTTGTCAGTAGCCTCAGTATATACTTTTTAATTAAGGTTCATGTCTCTGATCCGTAAGTAAGAACTGGAAGAACCCCAGGAAAAGTTCTTACAAATCAAGCAAGCTCAACTTCTCTTCTGCTGCCTCTTCTAGAGTGCATTTTTGCTACGGCAGCCATTTCATAACATTGAAAGAAAACGAAAAACGAAAGAAAACAAAAACCCTGCAAGCCATCTTATCAAGCACAGAGGAAAAAACAGGGGAGGATGGTATTTTCAAAAACTAGAGCTATAATAAAGATGATTCCTTATAAATCCCAAGGTTCACTCAACAACTGTAACATATTTCTAAACGTTTTGTTTCACTTTAATCGAAATCTAAAGAATCAGACGTACTTTTTTATTCGTGCGATAATAATTATTCGATTAAAAAAAGAAGGAAAAGGAAAAATGCCATTTTTATCTAAGGAAGTCTCATTGTTCCTTTTCGTTTGTGTTGTTCTTTCTTTTTGCACTTATAACGTATTATCTAATTTAACTTTCATTTTTAGTTGTCTTTTTCTATGTAAATTTTGAGTTCGCTCTCTTTTAGTGTTACAACCTTAACTTCATATTTTCTCACTCACTGAATGTTATGTTGGCAGCAGTCTTGAGGTCAACAGTGAATGGCGTGTACATGTTTGATAAGCTGCGTGTACATATTTGAAAAACTTGTTTCACTTTAAGCGAAACAAGAGTCATTCAAATAAAGTTCAAGAAAGAGTTACAGTTCGTCTTTTGTTCAGCTGAAACTCTCTAAGCATTTCACTAATGAAGAACCTTTAGGTAATTATTCCAATAACAACAACAGTCACTTAGTCGAATTAACGCGAATTAGCAAACACAACAGTAGTTTGACGAAGTTCTAACACACACAATATATGTATATATATATATATGCACCCACCGCAAGTCATCCTGAAGAAGAGATTGAAGAATTTTATGAGGAAATTCGTCATCTAAATAATAAAGGCAAGCAGAACTTGAAGATCATTATAGGAGATTTCAATGCGAAAATAGGGCAACGGCAGCAAAACGAAACTTCAGTAGGTAAATTCGGTCACGGTAATAGAAACCAGCGTGGAAATACTCTCGTAGAGTTTGCTGAGGCACAAGGGTTTTTCATCATGAACTCCTTTTACACGAAAAAGCCGCAAAGGAAATGGACGTGGAGGCATCCCAATAGATTGACAAGTGAAATTGGTTTTATTATCTGTAACAAGAAATTTGTCATGGAAGACTGCTGTGTGAAGTTCAACACAAGTAGTGACTATAGAATAATAAGATGTAAGATGCACCTCAATGCTAAATTCGAGCGTGGCAAGCTTATAAAACAAACAAAGTGTATGGACATGACCAACCTTTAAAAACATCATAATACCTTCAAATTGGAACTGAGGAACAGATTCTCTGCTCTAGAAGGTCTAACGTCAGAAGAAGTGGACATCTCTGAAGTTAACAAAAAACTAGCCAAGGCTCTTATGGAAACAGAAACAAAAATAGCTGGTACTAAGAACAAGTTGCATATGAACAAATTACCCGGAAAAATCAAAATTCTGATGCAAAAAAAAAAAAAAAGAGAGATGAGGACAACTAAAGGAGATGTGACTTCCAAAGTGGAATATATAGAGCTATGCAAGACAGTACGGAAAAGTATCACCGAAGACGTAAGGAAATCCAATTGTGAACTAGTGAGGAAAGCAATTGAAAACAATCAAAGCTTGAAGAGAGTAAAGCGACATCTGAGTAAGGGAAGAAAACAGATTATGGCTCTGAGAAAAGAAGGTGGTTCTGTAACAAGAAATAGAGGCGAAATTTTGACAAGAGTGAAAGATTTCTACTCAAAACTATATGAAAGGGATGATACATGTACTCCAGACATTACAAATGGTATCAGAGTTCTTCCAGTCCTCTCAGCAGAAGTTGCACATGCAATCAAAAACATGAAACGGGAAAAAGCTCCATAAGAAAATGGATTTGGAAACGGAGGGAGACAAGGTGACACTATATCTCCCAAACTCTTTAATGCCACTGTAGAAAATGTCTTTCAATCACTGGACTGGAAAAACAAATGGATAAAGATTAATGGAGATTATTTAACTCACTTTCGTTTTGCTGATGACGTAGTCATTTTTGCAACTACCCCATCAGAGCTGCAGAGTATGATTCAGGAACTGGCCGACAACAGTAAAGAAGTGTTATTGAAAATGAACTTTCAGAAGACAAAGGTGATGTACAATGCTTTTGCAAGAAATGAGATTTTTCGATTGATGGGGAAAAGCTGGAGATAACCAATACCTACATTTATCTTGGCCACCAGATTTCAAGCGAAGGTCACATTGATGAAGAAATTAATGTGCGTATAAAACTTGCCTGGAGAGCTTTTGGAAGAAACAATGTAATTTTCAAGAGCAATATTTTATTATGTCTTAAAAGAAAAGTGTTTGATCAATGCATCCTTCCAGTGCTTACGTATGGTGCAGAGACGTGGACCTTAACTAAAAGAGACATACAAAGACTGCAGACAATTCGAGGTGCATGCTTGGTGTAACCAGGAGAGATAAGAAGAGGAACTCGTGGATCAGAAAAATGACAAGAGTGGAAGACATCAGGATAAACTCAAACCCGATCCGATGTCGGGCCGGGTTTGAGTTTATCCTGATCGGCCCAACCCGTGCAGATCTCTGACTTGTACGTGTAACTGTTATCAGCATTGTGTAATTTTGTATTTGTCACGTGTGTACGTATCTGTGCAACCTTTCAGATAGTCGGCTAGAGGGCACAGTACAGATGAAATTTCGTAACCGAATAAATATTACATCCACTATGCACCAGAAAAATATTTTTTTTTAAATTGCTGTTGAGGAGAACTTTGGTTCTTTTCTTAGAACAGTTGTTTTGACGCAAAATAAAGGCATGTATAAAAGTGACAGGGGTCCCAGGTCCCCGCCTCTGTATCCGCGTGTAAACCTGTCAAAATCAGTTCCCCACCTATCAAAAATTTCTGGATCCGCCACTCGCTGTAAATCATGCGTTTTATGCTGAATACTCGCGAGAGATAACAAGCAAAGGCACTTAGGAGATATATCGGTTATCAAACATTCCCTGACACACATCAGTTTGTTTGTGAATGCTAAATAAAGCGAATGCCTCAAAGATATTTTAATTAACCAATCTTAGGTTCTTACTAATGACCGTGTAAACTGACGATCGCCGCTCCGGTGGCGCAGTGGTCTAAGGCGCTGGCCTCTGATCATTCGTCCGAAAGGGGTCCGGGTTCGAATCCCGTGAGGCATGGATGTTGTGTTTGTCTTACGGCACTGGCTCTCTCCCTTCCCTGGAACCAGTGGCCCTAAATTAGGGACGGGCGACTGCTTATAGCCCATTGAGTTGCTCACGGTGGTCGTTAAACCTCCAATAAAAAAAAAAAAAAAGCATCTCTACCTCCCAAACAAAGAAAGAAGAGATTAGAATGGGCTAAATACCATGTGAATTGATCTGAGGAACAATGGGACAGAGTAATCTGAAGTGATGAAACCAGGACAATCGCCCCGGTGGCGCAGTGGTCTAAGGCGCTGGCCTCTGATCATTCATCCGTAAGGGGTCCGGGTTCGAATCCCGGTCAGGCATGGTTGTTGTGTGTGTTTGTCTTACGGCACTGGCTCTCTCCCTTCCCTGGAACCAGTGACCCTAAATTAGGGACGGGCGACTGCTTATAGCCCATTGAGTTGCTCACGGTGGTCGTTAAACCTCAAAAAAAAAAAAAAAAAAAAGAAATCAGGACATTCATATTTGGTAATGATGGAATAAAGTATGTAACGAAAAGATTTGCTGCTTGAATACATTTTTTTTTTTTTGATTGGAGGTTTAACGACCACCGTGAGCAACTCAATGGGCTATAAGCAGTCGCCCGTCCCTAATTTAGGGTCACTGGTTCCAGGGAAGGGAGAGAGCCAGTGCCGTAAGACAAACACAACATCCATGCCTCACCGGGATTCGAACCCGGACCCCAGACGGAAGAATGATCAGAGGCTAGCTCCTTAGACCACTGCGCCACCGGGGCGGCCTTGAATGCATTACAGCTACCATTTTGTGTTATGATCTGAAGCATCTAGTTACTGTCATGATCTGGGGTTGTATGGCAGCAAAAGGTATAAGCAGAATTTGTGTGATTAATGGTACTTTAAATGGCAAAAACATGTGTCCTTAAAGTCTTTCCCACATTACAAAAATTAATGTAAGAAATCTATGTAAGTTAAAATAAAATGGTTGGCAACATAATATAGCAGCAGTCATAAAGTTATTTTTCTGTTCTTTAGGTGAGCGCTACAGCCGAATAAGAGGAGCATTTCAGCGATAATGTCTTCCATGCAAGAAAAAGCGGCGTGCGTGTTGTGGTTCAATGAGACCAAATCGGCGGTTACTGTCTACAGCGCATAGCTCATGATAGTGATTATCTGCACCGTGTCTGTTTCTCAGATGAAGCCACATTCCACGTCTCTGGTACAGTAAATAGGCACAATGTGCGAATCTAGGGATCAGAAAATCCTCATTATGTCATCGAACAACAGAGGGATATCCCGAAAGTGACCGTATGGTGCAGCCTGATGAATGACAGAATCATCGGACCCTTCTTTTTTACGCTTTCCAAGCGTAGGTTGTAGAAGCGTATATGCTTCAGCTTTGTCCGTCCGTCTGTCCGCACGATAACTGACGTAAAAATGGTTCGATTTCGATGAAATTTTAGTATGTGGTAGGGGACTACCTGGGGAGGAACCCTATTGAAAGTGGGACAAATGGGGTCAAAGGTCACGACGTAAGAGCGGGATCCATTCCATTGCACTTATGCGTCATAACTTGCGTAAATATGGTTCGATTTCAATGAAAGTTTACTATGTGGTAGGAGACCGCTTGGGGACGAACCCTATTCAAAATCGGTGAATTGGGGTCAAAGGTCAGGACGTAAGAGCGGGATGCATTCCATTACCTTTATGCTTCATAACGTTCGTAAAAATGGTTCGATTTCGATGAAATTTCAGTATGTGGTAGGGGACCACCTGGGAACGAACCCTATTGAAAATGGACGAAATGGGGTCAAAGGTCAGGACATAGGATTGCGATCCATTCCATCGCTCTTATCCCATATTATTAACGTGGACGTAAATTAATTTTGCTTCCTATACTTCCAATGGAAAAACTTTTGTACACATTTCCTTCACAATTAATGTGTTCCCAAGGATGAAAATTTGAACATCGATTAAAATAACTTCATATTATGACTTGGAATACTTAATATTTTCTAAAACATAACCATAATTATATTAAAAATCAATAACTTTTCCTTTGGTGGTGTTGAAACCAGAAAAAGGATGGCGCGACCTGTACTTTGATGACGTCAGTAGACAAACAAATGTTGGATTGCATAATTATGGTTATGTTTTAGAAAATATTAGGTATTCCAAGTTAAAAAAAATGAAGCTATTTTAATCGATGTTCAAATTTTCATCCTTGTGAACGCATTAATTGTCCAGAAAAAAGATGGCTCGACCTGTATTTTCATGACGTCAGTAGACAAACAAATGTTGGATTGCATAATTACGGTTATGTTTTAGAAAATATTAAGTATTGCAAGTTATAAAATGAAGATATTTTAATCGATATTCAAATTTTCATCCTTGGGAACGCAAGGATGAAAATTTGATGTGTACAGAAATTTTTCCATTCGAAATACAGGAAGCAAAATTACGCCGCCCCGGTGGCGCAGTGGTCTAAGGCGATGACCTCTGATCATTCGTCCAAAAGGGGTCCGGGTTCGAATCCCGGTGAGGCATGGATGTTGTGTTTGTCTTACGGCACTGGCTCTCTCCCTTCCCTGGAACCAGTGACCCTAAATTAGGGACGGGCGACTGCTTATAGCCCATTGAGTTGCTCACGGTGGTCGTTAAACCTCCAATAAAAAAAAAAAAAAGATGCAAAATTACTTGACGTTCACCTTAAAGGAGCAATTCTTATATGTATGTAAATTTTATTTTGAAAACGGCTCTAAGGGTTTTGATGATTCTGGTACTAGAAATCGATTTAGCTTGATCTCGACTTTAGGAAAATTTGTTTAGTGGGTTAAATAACCACCCCGAATTACCAAGTTTTTAATGTAGTGTCATGGCGTCTTTCTTCCTATTAGATGTTGGCGCGCGGCTACGCCATCTGCTTCATTACGTCACGCGTTGTGTGTGGATCCTATTAGAGTTTTATGACGTCACATTCTTGCGAGCAGATGGTCGCGATTCCCATCTGCCTCATTACGTCACGCGTTGTGTGCGTATGTTCGTCCGCACAATAACTCGCGTAAAAATCGTTCGATTTCGATGAAATTTTAGTATGTGGCAAGGGAATATCTGAGAAGGAACCCTATTGAAAGTGAACGAAATGGGGTCAAAGGTCAGGACATAGGAGCGGGATCCATTCCACTGCTCTTATGCGTCATAACCAACGTAAAAAAGGTTCGATTTCGATGACATTTTAGTATGTGGTAAGGGACCACCTGGGGACAAACCCTATTGAAAATTGGCGAAATGGGGTCAAAGGTCAGGACACTGGAGCGGAATCACTTCAATCGCCATTATGCGTCATAACTTACGTAAAAACGTATCGATTTGGATGAAATGTTAGTATGTTGTAGGGACCTTCCTGAGGACAAATGCTATTGAAAATGGGCGAAATGGGTCAAAGGTTAGGACACAGAAGCGGGATCTATTCCATAGCCCTCATGCATCATAACTTACGTAAAATTACTTCGATTGCGACAAAACTTTATCATGTTATTTCGGAGGTATACTGAACCAGTTCTGTTGAATATCATCGAAATGGGATCAAAGGTCAGGGCACAGGAGTGAGATTTATTCCACAGCCATTTTCCTCATAACTTGAGTAATAACTTGAATAATGATTTCTAGTATGTTGGAAAGCGTATCATAATCAATGCATTGCATGATTTTACTAACTTGTTTACAGAGCCCACGGTAACATGTAACGTGTACCTGGACATTCTGGAACTTTTTGTAGCACCTCAGCTGCATGGACTCCAACCTTCGGTTATTTTCCAACACGACGGTGTTCCACTACATTGGCCAGTAATGGTTCGTGAGTTTCTGAATGCCACATTTCCGTACAGATGGATTAGTCGCCATGGTCCCATGACATGGCCACCTGGATCGTACGACATAACTCGTGTAGGGTTTTTCCTGTGAGGTTATATGAAAGACCAAATTTACTCTAGCAGTGTTCCGGATGTTGAGACGTTGAAGAGCAGAATAACGGACGTCATTGATTCTGTCTCTGCTGAGATGTTAAACAAAACATGGCGTGAAATCGAATATCGCTTAGATGTCCTCCGGGCCACAGATGACGCCCATGTGGAGGTGTACTGACACTGAAAAAAAAACTTTACTTGTCCACCATCATTGCCGTGTAATGCCTTTTTTGTACCTGTAATACACTTTTTATATTAATTTTTGTAATGTGGGAAAGACTTTATGGACACCTTGTACTTTATCCAAAACTGAAGCCTTCGGCACGTGATCTTTTTCAGAATAATGAAGCCTACATATTTCAACCGGATTCAGCTCCTTGTCATGCTGCTGCTGTGTGCAAAAAGTTTCAGGAAAATCATATTACACTGATAGAATGGCCAGGTAATAGCCCTGACCTCAATACAATAGAAAATCTGAACAGCCGATTGAAGATACTTGTTAGTCAGAAGCAATCAAGGAATAAAGCACAATTGATAGAAGCAATAATGCAATCTTGGTTTCACATTATAACACCTGATGAACTAAAACGCTTGGTTCACTCCATGGGACGCCGTTGTAAGGCTGTAATTGTGGCAAAAGGTTTACCGATTAAGTACTAACAGAAATGGTGAGAAATTATGAAATACGCTTTATCATGGTTTTGTGTGTATAACTTCTTTTAAAATGCAACTTTGTTTAATGAAGTGTGCTGCATTCTGCATTAAATTATCTTTCTAGTGATATGTAATTTTACGATATTATTCTAAAAAAGACTGATGTTATGAGACATCAAACCTCCGAAATACGAATTTTCCGAAGGGTTTCCAAAATTTTGGTCACTAGTGTATACACGGTTGAGTCACATTATTGTGACCAATAGCTAATATCCAGAGTAACCGCCGTGTGCATCGTGGACAGCAGCTAGACGGGCTGGGAGTGACTCAATGAGGTGCTGGAAGATATTCACAGGTATGTGGATGCCTTCTGATTGTAGTGCATCTGACAGATGCTGGAGGGTGCGTGGTGGAGAATCCATAGAACGAAAAACAAGATCGAGGTGGTCCCACAGATGCTCCATTGTGTTTAAGTCTGGGGCATTAGGGGGCCAAGGAAGTATTTTGAATTCTTCATCGTGCTCTTACAACTACTCTCGGACATTTCTAGCTGTGTGACACGTCGCATTGTCGTGCTGGAAGGCCCCATCCGCCACAGGGAAGACAATCAGCATCCAACCTTGCAGGGGTCTGCAAGGATGGATTCATAACGAAGTCGGTCCATAGTGCCTTCCACAGTTATGAGTGGACCTCGAGAATGCCACGAAAACATTCCACAGACCATAAAGCTGCCCCCACCAGCTTGTGTTCTGCCAGCAATGGTTGAAGAGCGTTTGTTCTCCAATGTTTCTCGCCTTATACGCCAACGTTCATCCGTTCGATGAAGCAGAAAACGTGACTCATCGGAGCAGGCAATTCTTTGCCAATCAGCGGAGGTCCAATTCCGATGCTGCCGTGCAAATGTAAGCCTTTCCTGCCAATGCACCTTCGTTAGCATAGGTGCACTGACCATCCGTCTGCATTGGAGCCCCATACGGAGCAGGGTTCGCTGAACTGTCGTTTTAGACACACTTTCGGTAGCCCTTTGGTTCATTCGGCCAGTGAGTTGCCCACTGTCGCGTGTTGATCGGCCCTCACGCACCTTCGCAGCCGACGTTCACTTCTCACATCAATGGCACGTGGCGCTCCGCAATTTGCACGTCGCTTATTCGCAATGGTGCCATTTCTCCAATCACGATACACTTTAACCACCGCAGCATGCGAACAGTTCACAAACTGCGCTGTTTCAGAAATACTCCACCCTTGGCCCGAAAACTGATAATCATCCCTTTTTGCAAATCTGATAAATCGCTTCTTTTATCCATGACAGCAACGATTGATATGCTTTTGGATTGCCTACAGCACACCTTATATACCCTCCAAGCCAGCTCCCGACACGTTCCTTCTTTCATTGGCTACGCGCAGTTGACGTCGAAAGTAGGAGGTGGTCACAATAATGTGACTTGACTGTGTATATATTGTATTATAAAACGGTAGAGGAATAGAGAGAACTTTCGCCCGAGTTTTCACTAGATGCATCAATAAAGGAAAGATTCCTGATGATTGAAACATTGTTACAGTGCCCTGCTATCCAAAAACGGAAACCTTCAGGATCTCAGAAACTACAGATCCATCGGAGTCCTATCAGTTGTTTACAAAATCTTCACTAAGGTACTAATGTAATTTGTAAATCATGGTTTTTCCGACTGGAAAATTGGAGAAGAACGAAACATTTCTCATGAAAACAGTGTTGCCCATCGTAAAAGTATGGGAAGTTGGATCTGTTGTTCTAGTGAATCAAAGCAACAAATAGATAAGCATACGCAATTAATGCCTATAACATATTCTTTATATACAATATTTCCAATTTTTAATAAATCAATAAGCGTAGAATGATAGAAAGATTTTATATGTTCGTCAACGTTCGTCAACCACCTGTAGCAACTGCAGGTTTGCTTATTCATGAAGCCCCCTTTCCCGTGTAGTAAATGCTGGATCCGCCAGTGCTGTGCATAGTAAATGAGGGAGAAAGAGGAAAGTGCCTTCATAAATCTTAAATATTTTGCTTCATCAGTGAATCAAAGGCCGTTTCCGAATTTTCTTTTTTAAGATATCTGGCTGCTTTTAAGAGCTCCTCCGAGAATGCTGAACTATTTTAGAGGACGAGCCAGAGAGCGAGAGAGAGAGAGAGAGAGAGAGAGAGAGAGAGAGAGAGAGAGAGAGAGAGGAGACCGACTCCACATAAGTCTCTCCGATCTGACTTGACGAGTTTCAAGATATAGAAAGGCCCAAAAGCCTCGTATGATTCTAGATCCCTGTGACGCATACCTCTAAATGACTTTCCTTTTGAGTTTCTGTTTTTAAAAAAATGTAAATTCAGTTACTTCTTGGTTAACCGTTTTCTAACTGAACAAGCAACGACACATTACTTCCCCAAACAGCTTTTACAATTTGGCAAAGCTGACAGTGGGCCCCACAAAAGTAAAATGATTACAGGACAGTTGGTGGAGTCGTCGAGATCTATTAAGAAGAGTTGTAGAGATTACGAGTAGATTGTTCAACATAGATGTAAAGCTTGTTGAGATATACACCGAAGAGCCAAAATATTATGACCACCTGCCTAATGTGATGTTGGTCCTCCACGTGGCGCCAAAGCAGCTCTTACTCGGCGAAGTATGGACTCTACAAGATTTCTAAAGGTGTCTGGGGTATCTGGCACCAACACGTTACCAGCAGATTCTTTAACTTTTGTAAGTTACGTGATTGAGTCGCCGCAGATAGGGTTTTCTGTTCCAACACAAACCACAGATGCTCGATTGGATTGAGGTCTGGGGAATTTGGAGGAAAGGGCAATACCTGGAAGACTTCCTATGTTCCGATCATTCTCGAACAATACTGGCTGGGTGGCATGGCGCAATATCTGCTGAAAGAAGGCACTAATACAGGGAAATATCGTTGCCATGTATCTGGTCTGCAATGATGTTTAGGTAGATGGTAGACGTCATAGCTTCCATCACACAAATGACTGGACCCAGGGTTCCCCAGCAGAACATTGCCCAAAGTATTACACTTTTTACAATGGCTTGTTTTCATCCCACAGTGCATCCTAGTGGCAACACTTCCTCAGGTAAACAGTACACACGTACCCAGCCGCATGGTGCAACAGGAAAGGAGTTTCTCCGGACCAGCAGACCATTTTCTAATCATTCAGGGTCCAGTTTTGACGCTCGCGTGCCCATTGTAGGCGCTTTCGACGGTGAACCAAGGTTAGCATGGATATTTGCAGCAGCATGCGGCTACACAGCCCCATATTCAGCAAGGTTCGATGTACTGTGTGTTGTGAGACATAACTTCCATCACTAGCATTCAAATCATCGCCGAGTAGCGCCACAATATCTCTTATGTTGGGTCGTACCATACGGGGTAGCCTTCGCTCACCTCTAGCATCGATGAGCCGTGGTTGGCCGACACCTTGCCGGCGGTTCGTATTTTTTCCTTCCTTGGACCACTTTTTGAGGGCACCAACTACCGCTGACGGTGAGCACCCCACATGCCTTGCTATCTCGGAAATGCTCTGACCCAGTGATCTGGCCATTACAATTTGGCCTTTGTCAAACTCGCTGCCTTTTCCATCTGAAGAACAAGAATAACACTGATTAACAGAGTTCAGTACAGGTGTTATTTTTACCAATTCGGAGGCAAAGTAAGCTGTCGATGCATGATAATCAACAAGCCATGAGAATTCAATTGCAGATAAAAGACGAACTTCATATACAATTAAAAACACTCGCTACAGTAGGTTAAAATGACATATGCAAGATCTTTCTGGCTTGCCTCAAGCCCATCATCAAGCAAAACACACACAGCACCGCGCCGACATACCACTAAATACAAGGGGACGAACTCCCAGGATGCATCAATTGTTACGTAATTTGTAAAGTTCGGAAGCCATAATATACATACACAGACGGGAAAAAAATCCTAACACCAAGAAGGGGTTGTGTTAGATAAACGACAGTTGGTAGGCGGTGAGAGTACATCTGTAAGATGACGTCTATGCAAATTTCGCGCTCGGCGCATACGTGTGGTGCTAGTAGCGCCCCTTGGAACATGCAAAGCAGGTTTGCTGTAAATACGCGCTGTAACGTTCGTGAGCGTTAGTTATCGTTGAGATTCGACGTAGGGTGTTGATGTTAGTCAAGAATGCCTTTAAGAAAACGAAGAAGCCATTATCAACAGCTCACGGAGTTTGAACGCGGTCGTGTAAGAGGGCTACGAGAAGGTGGATCTTCTTTCCGCAATATTGCAGAACGACTTGGCAGGAATGTAGCCACTGTGCATGATTGTTGGCAGCGGTGGTCAAGGGAAGGTACTGCCTCAAGAAGACCGGGTTCCGGCCGGCCACGTGGCACTACTGAGAGGGAAGACCGCCGTGTACGGCGTATAGCAGTGGCGCATCGTACTGCGTCTGTGGCAGCAATTCGAGCTGCAGTTGCCACCACAGCGACACAACGAACTGTTACAAATCGGTTACTTGAAGGACAGCTCCGAGCCAGACGCCCTGTAGCGTGCATTCCACTTACTTTAAACCACTGCCGTTTGCAACGTCAGTGGTGTCAAGCTAGAGCTCATTGGAGGACGGAGTGGAGATCTGTTGTGTTTTCTGATGAAAGCCGGTTCTGCCTGGGTGCCAGTGATGGCCGTGTGTTGGTTAGAAGGAAGCCAGGTGAGCGCATGCAACCAACCTGTCTGCGGCCGAGACACACTGGACCTACACTTGGAGTTATGGTCTGGGGAGCAACTTCCTATGACAGCAGGATCACTCTCGTGGTTATCCCACGTACCCTGACAGCACAGTTGTACGTCGGTCTGGTGATTCAACCTGTTGTGCTGCCATACATGAACAGCATTCCAGCGGGTGTTTTCCAACAGGATAACGCTTGCCTGCATACCGCTGTTGTAACCCAACATGCTCTACAGAGTGTCGACATGTTGTCGTGGCCTGCTAGATCACCAGATACTTCACCAATCGAGCACGTATGGGACATCATTGGACGACAACTCCAGCGTCACCCCCAACCAGCATAGCATTAACCGTCACTGTATTGACCGACCAAGTGCAACAGGCATGGAGCTCCATCCCACAAACTGACATCCAGCACCTGTACGACACAATGCATGAACGTTTGCGTGCTTGCATTCAACATTCTGACGGTTACACCGGTTATTAAAGTACCAGCATTTCACATTTAAAATAGCTCTTCTCGCGCTTCCAATAAGCTGTGATCTTGAAACCTTAATCGATTAAATATGTTACCTATACAAATGTATTGCCGCCATTTCATTCCTCTACAACTATTTTTTCGTGGAGTTGGGATTTTTTTCCGTCAGTGTATATGCATAAGACACTATTCGTTGGCGGTTACAGGTTTAGCTTTAGCAGGGTTATATACATTTTTGACATAAGACCTCCATAACTGTGTTAGTATATATGGAGAGTCATCATTACAGCAAATGGTCGACAGACTACAAATGTATAAACTTTCAGTAAATAAAACTGTTAATTTATTAGAAGCAGGAGCAAGAATCTCAGTCTCTTCCCAAAGGGGTGTGTGTTGGTCCCCATCCACCAGTTTGGCGAGGGCAGTAGCGGTAGCACCAGACCTGATGGCGTATTGGTGTTCCACAACACGGACACCAACAGAACGAAGTGTCGAGCCAATATATACTTTGTAGCTGGTTGATGAATTGTTTGACACAGGAGTATGCTATACACACCATGCTTCATGGTAATATTTACGAATGGTCGTGGCTTCTTTTCGTAAGGAAGTGAACATTAGTCTGCGAGTGTCACGCAACAAGCCATAAGCACAGTCCCTTGAGTATCCAAAACTTAAGGCAATGTTGAAGATCTTCGCAATTTTTACCATTTCATGACCTTCATGCTCGCCGTCGTTTACGTGCAGCTACTTCGATTTGCATAAAAACGGGCTGGTCATAATGTTTTGGCTCTTCGGTGTATGTGATCGGATTTGCTGTCTTCGGATTGAATCCTGTGTGAAGACATGAGAGTCACCTGGTGTCAGTGGATTTGACTTTTCAGTGAGAGTACCTCACAGTACAACGTACGCAGAACATTACTTTCTGTAACACCCATCAGACGATAGCTTTTACAATATCGTTCTCATCATAAGGTATAGCTCTCAACCCTGAATACCCTATGCTCTTGCAATATTTCAGTGCTAATCGAGTACAACTCTGCTCATATAATTCCCTCTTACAATCTGCACGTCGAATACAGCTGCCTTCTTAACACTGCATATGACTCAGAACATTCTATACCTTTTATCTGCGTTTGATTGCACTTTGATCCACCGTCAGGCCGCGAGATTTTACAAGCTTGTCGGGAGATACACACTTTATGACGTTAAGTGAGAAAATATTTAACGAGGAGAAACCGAAAAGCGCAAGAGAACGGTAATGTACCTAGCTCAGGGGTGACGCACATGCCAAAACCGCAAGTAGCAGTGAAAAGCCTTTGTCGGCGTAGCTTAATTGGGAAAGCATTCGGAACCAGAACAAAACAGATGTGGGTTCGAGTACCGCTACCGGTAGAGAAAGGATTTGAATTTCACATCGGCGTCCGAACGTAAAAATGAATCTACTGTCCGTTAGGTTCTTCGATAAATGTGTGACGTTCCTTCCGCACATCGACTGGAATTAATAAGAATTCCTTCTTCGCTTTAAAAAATCCACACATCGTATGGAATTAGTGAGAATTCCTTCTCTACAGAGAGTTACTTCAAGCATGGTTTGCGGCTGACCCGATACCTGCGATTTTGTGTCCCCTCCTTTCTCAAGGGGCGTACTACAGAGGTGATGCACATGTCAAAACTTCAAGCTGCAGTGAATAAGCCATTGTCAGCGTAGCTTAACTGGGAAAGCATTAGGCTCCGGAACATAAAGATGTGGTTTCGAAATTCACCACCAGCAAATTTGGCTTTCATACTGGCGCCTGAACGTAAAAATGGATCAATTGTGCATTCGGTTCTTAGAAAAATGTGTGATGTTCCTTCCACACATCGTCTGGAATTAATGAGAATTCCTCCTTCGCTTCAAAAAATGCGTGATATTTCTTCCGCACATCGTCTGGAATTATTCAGAATTCCTTCTTCTACAGTGAGTTCTGCTTCAAAGCATGATTTGCGGCGGACCTGAGACCTGTGATTTCGTGCGCCCCCTTTTCAAGGGGATATATGTGACGTATTACAGAGGGGAAGCACATGTCAAGACGGTAAGTAGCTGTGATAAGCCCTTGCCCGCGTAGCTTAGTTGGGAAAGCATTCGGATTTGGAGCAGAAGGATGTGGCTTTGAGTTCACCACCAGCAAATTTGGGTTTCACATAACACAAAAGCTCAAAAGAAAGGTTAAGTTAGAGATATAACCAGGAAAGATAAGAAGAAGAACTTGTGGATAAGGGGAATGACAGGAGTGTACGACATCATGACCAGACTGAAATTACTGAAATGGCAATGGGCTGGACATGTTGCCAGAGGAACGGACCTCCGATGGACAACCGAAATTTTTGACTGGATTCCGAGGGACAGGAAAAGACCCAGAAGAAGACCCCGTGGGAGGTGGATGGGTGAAATTCGAAAGAATGCTGGAGTGACATGGAGGAGACAGGCTCAAGACAGACAACTGTGGAAGAAACTTGGGGAGACCTTCATCCAGAAGTAGATTGAAAATGGTTGATGATGATGATGATGTTACATCACAAGGAATAAGCGTTGGATTTGTTATGTAGGTCTCTTATCTTTTATGCTAATTCTTTTCTTAGGGTTTCTGGCCGTTAACAGTTACTTAATTAGTCAAAGAGCTTGAATATACAGTATGTTCTATAAACTTTTCATAGAACATTCAGCTAAAAACTGTGTTAAGCTACAACTATTAGAAGCTTAAAAGTACAACAAACAACTAGCTTAAACGCTATATACCTGTTTAAACAAATCCGCATTTTCGGCGATATTACCTTATGTTTGATGTCCGTATGTATTTCTAAAAATGACGTGCTCATTTTACTACTTTGTACGCCTGTCTGTAGAGAAAATACCTCTTCTTCCTGAAGCAGTACTGAAAAAGGCTTTTTATACATCCGATTAAACTTTGACTGAAACACATTTAGGAGAAACAGCCCAATTTTCAAGAGCTGTTTACCCTTAGAAAGGTATTTAAGCAGCAGTGCTTCCTTCCAGTCCTTGCCTTTGGATCTGAGACACGGACCTTATATGACGTATAATCTAATTTAACTTTCATTTTTAGTTGTCTTTCCCTATGTGAATTTTGAACTTATTCACTTTTAGTGTTTCAATCTTAACGTTATATTTTCTCACTCTCTGAATGTTATGTGGCAATAGTCTTGAGGTCAAGATTGAATGACATGAGCATGTTTGGCAAGCTAAGAACGAGATACACATTTGTATCAAAATAATATGACCGCTTACTTAATAATGGGAATAACCACCCTTGGCCCGGATGACAGCGGCGAGACGGCGGGGCATGGACGTAGTGAGGCGCAGGAAGGTTGCTCGAGGAACACGTGCCCATTCGGATTGTAGCAGAGCACGGAGGTCCCGGAGATGACGAGGTTGTGGGTCGACACGTCAAACCTGTCTATCCAAAAAAGTCCCACAAGTCCTCTATGCGATTTCGCCGGTCAAGGGGGAAGGGTGACATCGCTGTCGTGTTCCTGGAACCAGTCACGCACCCTCTTAGCGACGTGGCACGTCGCATTGTTCTGTTGGTAGACACCATCACCACCAGGGTAAGCGTCCAGCATGAAGGGATGAAAGTGGTCAGCGAGGATGGACAGGTAGCCATTGAGCGCTCAGGGACCCATCCTGTGGTACCAGCGGTCCTAAATCATACCAGGATAACATCCTCCAGACACGCACAATGCCACTGCCGGCCTGTATTTGATTGACAAGTGTGCCCGGGTGTTGGTTCTCGTGTGTCTGACGCCGTATTCGCCACCGCCCGTTCCTTCTGTGGAGTAGAAACCACGATTCGTCGGGGACGGCAACCTTTTCTCACTCTTCCACTGTCCAATGACGGAAGTCCCAAGCAAACCGCAGGCGTTGTTGCCAACGGACCTGGGTTAGCATGGAGCCTTGACGCAGAGTCGACTCTGGAGACCCATGCGTAAGGGGGTTCGTTCTACTGTTATCGGAGACACGTACGTGGGTGCCACAGCGTTCATTTGCATGGTCAATTGCTGCACTGTTGCGCGTCGATTGCCCTTTATCAGTCGATGGAAGCGACGTTCTCCACTGGGGTAGATGGCCTTTGGGACTCCACAGTTGTGATGTTGGGAGGCACTCGGTGTGTCAGCGGTCCATATTTGGTACACTCTTACAATAGCACCTCGCGAACAGCCCGCGAAGTCTGTTGTTTCTGAGATGCTTCCACCCATGGCGCCGTGGCCGATGATCATTCCTTTTTGAATGTCCATCAGATCACTATCTCTGCCCATTGTGCTCACTTAGCGCACTATGGTTCATCTGTCCTGACCGGCCGCTTATATCTCCGCGTGGTCGACTTTGTCACGTGCACTCTGTGATGAGCCTAGGTGGGTACATTATTGTGATTCCGGTGGTGGTCATATTATTCTGATACGACCGTGTATATTGTATGGAACTAGCAGCAAAGATTGTAGTAGTCGTGGAAGCTGCCTTAAGCTGTAAGCGGTCTTTTTCATGCTGATAGCATCTCTGAATTTGTGTGGTGCTATTATACATATATTTTGTGTTAGAGTTTCTTTAATTTATTACTGTATTTACTAACTCACGTTAATCAGATAAAGTTACTATTGCTGTTAAGAGTTACTTGAGTGATTATCAAGAAGTTCTTTATTGGTGAAGTGCCTATTGAGTATTGGCTGAATAAAAGGCGAACTGTAACTACTTCTTTGAAGATCTTCGAGTGACCTTTCTATGCCGTAAGCCATCCAGGGTTTCACTTAGACTGAAGTAGAACTTAACGTAGTGTTTCTGAGGTTGAGTTGACTTTACAGACATATTAACATTCTTTTAAACCTAGAAACTTTACACTTAACTAAAAAACCCATACCAAGGCTGCAAACAACTGAACGAAGAACGGAATGATACATACACTATCTATCAACAAGTAATTGGACACCCCTACAATCGACGATATCTGCGGTCCTGATACACGTCACGGCCGCCGCCATTAAATATCGTGTGGGGAACAACAACGCAACCAGTCGCATGCAAGATGCCACGCAGTTCGGAGCTCTCTGATTTCAAGAAAGGTGTAATCGTCGGGTATCACAGAAATGGCCGATCCATACGTGACATATCCAGCGAGTTGAAGTACCCAAAATCGACAGTGGCCTACGTGATTGGCAAGTGGAAGATGAGAGGTGACTGTCGGAATGTGCCCCGACCCGGCAGACCCACAAAACTGGGAGTTAAAGACCGACGGGTGCGGGTCTGAGAAATTCGAAAGAACCACACCAAATCGATGGGCCACATCCGCGAGGAGTTTCAACAGGCATCCGTGAGTGTTCTTTCGATGAATACCATCCGTAAGGAATGGTATTCACGTGCTGCCGCCCACAAGCTTTTGATCACCAAGTCCAATAGCGCTGCTCGCGGCTAACGTGGTGCAAAGAACGTCGACAGTGGACCGTTGAACAGTGGAAACCGGTTCTCTGGAGCGACGAATCAAGGTTCACCATCTACCGTTCGGATTGCAGGGTCTGGGTTTGGCGTCTGCTTGGAGAACGCCTCCTTCCGGAATGTATTGTGCCAACTGTGAAGTTCGGCGGCGGTGGAATTATGCTATGGGGGTGTTTCTCCTGGTATGGCACGGGACGCTTGGTCGCAATTCTTGGTAGACTCAATGCCGAGACCTACTGCACCAATTTGGATGACCATGCGCTTCCTACGTTGTAGCAGTTTTACCAGGTGGACCCATGTTACTTTCAGGATGACAATGCCACCTGTAATGTTGCGAGGTCCACCATGGCTTAGTATGGTGACAATGGGGTTAATCGAATGGACTGGCATGCGCAGAGCCCGGACCTTAACACTATCGAGCACCTCTGAGACGAGTTGGAGCGTCGACTTAAGGGGTGCCCCCACCGTCCGAAATCGGTGAAGGAACTGACCTGTCTTCTCCAACCCGAGTCGAAGAAAATACCGCTGGCCGTCGTACAACGCCTAGTTGAGAGTTATTCCCCGGAGGGTAGCAGCTGTAGTCGCCGCTCGTGGAGGCTCCACCACTATTGAAGGTGAATAAACTTCGTTTTCCTTTGCTATCACAGGTGTCCAATTACTTGTTGGTAGATAGTGTATAAGATGTAACCCAGATAAACGGTGAAAGGAACTCATGGATCAGGAAAAATGACAAGAGTTGATGTGTATATTTGCATATGCACCTGAATATTTTAGCCATTTTGTTTGTTTGTTTGGAGGTTTAACGACCACTTCAACGGGCTATAAGCAGTGCCCGTCTCTTATTCAGAGCGACTGGTTCCAGGAAAGGGAGAGAGCCAGTGCCGTAAGAAAAAACACAACATCTATCCCTAACTGGGATTCTAACCCAGTCCCATCTCGGACGAATGGTCACAAGCCGGTGCTTAGACCACTGCGCTACAGGGGCGGCATTATCCATTTTTGATATTACTGCATATAAATGCATAAAACGCGCAAATAATCCATACAAATTCAGAGTGGCGTAGGGTGACCTAAAATTTATCCGGGGCTAAATATTTTTAAAATTGCTCTCAACCTTCTTCAGTATTGTGAAATATAATTTCAGTGGATTGTGAGGTTTCGAAACGCCACCTGCTGAAATCATACTTAAACGCATAGAATGAAGTAGAAATTTTATTTACATTAAAAAAAAAAAAACCCAGTAGAAACACAACAAAGTATGTTTGCTTTGGTTTTCACTTAACCAGGATATTTTGGTATACCACTCCACATTAAAAGTTCTAGACTGATTCTTATGTTTTTTCACCAAGCAAATATGTGGTCGATGTGTGCTTAACTCTATAACGCTTTTCTTTCTTCATCCCGTAATAAACTAAAAGGATGTTCCAATAAAAACCCCACTTTGTTCATTTTACTTGCACGAGCGAAACTTTCAGCTTAACTACACAAACGGAAATCAGCCGCTCACTGGCTGACGACGCGAATGCGACCAGCCCCGAAAGCCAGTTTTTACGCATGCGCATTTCAGCGCGCATCTGCTCATTCATTACAGTTCGCCGAAGCTTTGCGAAGGCGACGAATTGACGAGAGTCGGTTCTCGTAGAGTGCGCTCTAGTAAAGAGAAATGTAAGGCTGTAATGTGTTAACCAGTTATTCAACTATTTTAGTGGCTCACATTGCGTTCAGAAAATCTGGAGACTGGTTACTAATACGGATTTTGTTTCGGAATGTTTCCAGTTTGAAGAAAAAAACATTTTTTTCTCATTTTCATGCGAGGCTTAGTCCCGGATGCCCATAATGACCCGACGCCACTGCAAACGCATATTTCAAGTAAAACGTTTTCACGATTTATTTGATCTTTTAACGTAAGCTGAATCAGCACCTTTACTTTTAAATAAAGACAGGCTTTAGTTTCCCGAGACCTGGAAAAGCAAGTAATAGCCAAAACTCACCAAAAATTTCAAGCCCGCGGCAGATGAAGAATCGGCAGTCCACTGAATCCCAGCGAATAACAAAAATACAGGTAAGCTCCGCTCTGATTGAACCGTCGGTTTGGAACGTAGGATTACGACTTGCAGATCAGAGAGTTGAAATGAGCTAGTGGAGTATGGTTTCAAAGCGTTTATTTATTTTGTTATAGCTAGCACAAGTCTATGATATGAAAAGTAGCTTACATAATTTTTACAAATAATGCTGGATACATTGCGAACACAAAGCAGCGTTAGAGATGGGCCTGGTAGCGCAAGGTACTTAGAAAGAGGAGAGGTAGGTCCAATCATCGCCTTTGTTTCCGTGCCGCCGGCGAGCTGTCACCCTACGAGCTGGAGTGTGACGTCACAGTGGCCATAAACGATCTCTTGAGCATTCGGAGCTTGTGCTGTAGTGTCGATTACTCGCTGCATTGTTTTGTCAATTTGAGACCGGCTTTGTCGTTTCATTCCTTTTTTTCTTCATTTGTTTTCTGTGTACAACTATCTCGAAAATACCTGGATACGCTGTTGCACTTTGTCGTAATAACAGTTCAAAGGAAATGAAGTTAGATGTTACATACCATGTTTTCCCATCGGATAGAGATTTCTTGAAGCAATGGGTAGCGAAATGCTGTCGAAAAGATATATTCGATGCAAAGAAAGCTCGAATGTGTTCAGAACACTTTGATGTCTCGAAGTAAGAGCGAGGTCTTAGAAATGAATTGCTGAACTTGTTTCCCAGTAAAAATCTGAGAAAAGATGCCGTGCCTACAAAAAATATGCCTTAGCAGACGGAGGAGCAAACTTCTGTTCGAAGTGAACGGTTTAAGATCGGAGAGGTCAGAAAAAAATGCATTAAATCGAATTGAAAGTATATCTCCAATTAAACGTCAAATTATAGGTCACAATGAAAGTGACATCATTCCTGACCAACATTTATCATACCGTCAACGTTATGTGAGAAGCGCGAATGTATGAACAAAAATATAATGCAACTGAAGAGTGAAAATAATTCACTACGGGAAGAATTATCAAACGAAAGAAAACAGTTGGTAATGGTAAAACAATGCTTTTGCCTTGAGAAAAGAAGCCTGAAAACGGAAATTAATATTATAAAACGCAAATGCAAGAATAGAAATTTGCTGAGCAACAGTGAAAGGTGGCCAGCTATCATAAATTTGCTTGGCCATTGTTTCACTGAAGTGCAAATTCAAACTCTTGTGTCAAAAAAGAGACCAGCAAAATGGAATGAAGAAGATACAACTCAAACACTTGTTTTGCATGCTGTTTCTCGAAAAGCATATCTTTTCGTCAAAAATAAAATGCACATACTGCTTCCAAGCATTTCCTCTCTGCAACGGTGGTGTGGTAAATTTGTGTTACCGATGGTTTAATTGAGCCCGTATAACGAAGTAAATTTCTCCGTCATTTTTATCCGCGCCAGGATTCGAACCCGGGTCCCCTCATTCCGGAATAAGTTGCTCTACCAATTGAGCTACGCGGACGTTTTATTCTTATTCCTATATGCCTTTATGTCGTGTGCGTCCTTCTGGCAGGTACGTCACATCTCCTGGTACGTTACATCATCTCCCCCTTATTTTTTTTTTTTTTTTTTTTTTGAAGTGCTGGAGAAAGGATTCTCTTATTTTTCCTATCTCGCGGTGTGGAAATAACATCACACCAATGCGAGATTTTGAACGGTCGGGTCATTCGGATAGTTCGGGCGCCATTATAACGAAGTAAATTTCTCCGTCATTTTTATCCGCGCCAGGATTCGAACCCGGGTCCCTCATTCCGGAATAAGTTGCTCTACCAATTGAGCTACGCGGACGTTTTATTCTGATTCCTATATGCCTTTATGTCGTGTGCGTCCTTCTGGCAGGTACGTCACATCTCCTGGTACGTTACACCCGTTTTAAAGGTGATGAAAATTAATGTTATACACCTAACCGAATTCGACAAAGTTTCAGTTTTACCTTTTGGTGAAATGAGCGTTGATTGCCGATATTGTTATGATGCTGCTGCAAATAAAATTTTAGGACCGCATAGTAACGTTTTAGTAGTTATGATGAGAGGCTTCTGGAAAGCTTGGAAACAACCATATACTGTATAATTCCTTTGATAAGCAGATGTATCAAAAGCTGTTAACTGACATAATGCGAGCCGTTGAATAATCGGGTTATTCAGTGCATGGAGCAATCGTGTTATTTAGGGCTGATCTTGGGGGAAGGAGGGATATCAAGGTTTGGAGGCAGCTTGGAATAATCCCAATACTGTCTTCTTTTCCAAATCCAGTAAATGAAAATCGAAAAATATGGATGCTTGCCGATGTGCCCCATCTAATTAAACTCCGAAATCATATATTTGATCGCGGAACACGCTGTAGTGTGGAACCATCACTCGCCAGATATTTGACCTTTTGCTGGAACGTAATAATTCAGAATTAAAGGTGTTTCATAAAATAATGGATCCACACAAATGTAAGAGGCCCCATGAGACAGAGAATTAGTTTTAGCACCCCAAATGCAATCTACCAACGTAAGCAAAGCTATAGAGTATTTTTTTTCCCGAAAGAAAACAAATTGCTAATTTTATAAAATTGGTAAATGACTGATTCGACGTAATGAAATGTAGATTTCCCAGCTCCAAAGAGCCACTGCAGTGTGCTTTTGAAAAAAAAAAAAAAAAAAAAAGATATTCATCAAAAAAGCATCGAACAGTATTCCTGTCATATTCCCGTTTTTTCCCAGTATATATATATATATATATATTACTATATTTTGAAAAATAGTTGGATGTTTGTACAATTTTTACTAAAAAATTATTTACTCAAAACTAGCTCTGTTATTTCGATTGAAAATTTACACAGCACACGACACTTTTTCGGTATGGCTCCGTGCGCGTTACAGCTTCGCTTATGGCCACCGTGACGTCACAGCGCAGCGAAGAGAAGCGGGAAGACGGCGCGGTTACGATGGACCTACCTGTCATCCTTATAAGTACCTTGGTGTAGCACCACCTTTCGCCCTGATGACGGCGGCGATTCGTCTCGGCATGAACTCGACAAGACACCAGAAGCGTTGGGAAACCATACGGATCCACGACCCCTGAACAAGCTCCCACAGTTCACGAAGATTTGATGGAGGGGGTCATCTCTCTCGATGGCATCACAGATGTGCCCGATTGAGGTCAGGGGACCTAGCTGGCCAAGGAAGCGAGGTCACGTCGGTGGAGTGTTCATCCAACCATTCGGATACAATTCGGGAGCTGCATTGTCTTGTGGCAGGATGAGGTCCCCAGTGGGATGTTGAAGACGCACAAACGGGAACAAATGGTCGTCCAGGATATCCCAGTAACGTTGACCTGTGAGGGACGATGTCACACGTACCAGGGGTCCCATTTCAGTCCACGTAAACAGCCCCAGACGAGAATGCCACCCCCACCAGCTTGAAGAGTACACTGCTGGCAAGAAGGATCTATCGCTTCATGTGGTTTGCGCAGTACTCGTATCCTGCCATCCGCATGTACCAACGTGAATCTCGACTCATCAGTCCAGGCAACATTTTCCCACATGTCTAGCGTCCAATGGCGATTCTCCCGCGCCCATGCTAATCTTTGCACCCTGTGATGTGCGGTCAGCAGCGGTACCCTCGTGGGACGATGGCTTCTGTACCCCATAGCGAGGAAATGGTTCTGGATAGTGTGGCTGCTTACACGTTTTTGTGCACCAGCGTTAAATTGCCGAGTGATTTCTCGCTCTGTGGCCCGTCTATCCACTGTTACAATGCGAGCTAGCCGACGATGACTCCGCTCATCCACACGCTGCTGTCCACAGCAGTTGCCCTTGCAGGGATGGTTTTACCGGATTCGATGTATTCATGGTGCACCCGTGACACAGTGGCTCGTGAAAATCCCAGTGCCTGCACGACTTCCGAGATGGAGTGACCCATTTGTCGGGCCCGACAATTTGCCCACGACCAAATGCGCTTAGATCTTTCGTCTTACCCATGCTGCGTCCGACACTTACTGATTCCCGTCGCATCACTCCTTATATTGTCGGATCGCTGCATACGTCATGTCATTTCCGTTTACAGGGCCGCCCACAGCGCCACATTTGCATAACGCCAGCTGTCTGTAATTCTTTTTTTTTTTTTTTTTTTTTTTTTTTTTTGATTGGAGGTTTAACGACCACCGTGAGCAACTCAATGGGCTATAAGCAGTCGCCCGTCCCTAATTTAGGGTCACTGGTTCCAGGGAAGGGAGAGAGCCAGTGCCGTAAGACAAACACAACATCCATGCCTCACCGGGATTCGAACCCGGACCCCTTCGGACGAATGATCAGAGGCCAACGCCTTAGACCACTGCGCCACCGGGGCGGCGTCTGTAATTCAATTGCTCATCAGTGTATATCTCACTTGACTTGAGTTACATTATAAAAGATCAAATGAATGAATTACGTCATTACATGAGAATAAAAGATAACAAATAAGGATTGAATTCCAACAGATAGCTTATGACCATTCGCCCGAGTTGGGTCCGGGTTCGAATTCCGCTGAGACATGGATGTCGTGTTTGTCTTTCAATACTGGCTCTCTTCCTTCCCTAGAGGCCAGAGTCCCTAAGTTAGGGACGGGCGACTGCTTATAGCCCATTGAGTTGCTCGCGGTGGTCGTTAAACTTTCGATCAAAAAAAAAATACAAAAAAAAAAAAAAATAAATAAATAAAAGACCTGATTTTGAAGTTCTAAAGCAAAATTCGAAATTATAGTTAGGATATTTCTTCCCTTCTCCCCCATTTTGTGCCCCAGCTATTGTATATTGTGTTACCGTAAGAAACCGGGTACTTAAATTATTGTAAGGCTGATTGCATAATGTCTATGTATCAGCCTGTGGACCATTTAAGACAAAAGCTATTCTTGAAATCAGAGGCTGCAGTCTTGTGATGACATATACATTAAGAAAATACAATGTTTGTCACAAATATTTTATTTTTTTCAAGTCGAACAAGGTTTCGCTAGGCTCTGGCCTAGCTTCATCAGGACGAATGGCACGTAAATATTCAAATTGTACATGACATCATAAATAGTGTTTACGGTCATGGGTTTTGGTTAGATGCTTGATAGAAATGGTGTTAATGACATGGCATTCATACCATTTCTATCAAGCGCGTGGAAGCAACTAACCAAAATCCGTGACTGTAAACACCGCTTATGATATCATGTGCAATTTCAATATTTACGTGTCATTCGTTCTGATGAAGCTAAGCTAGGCAGGAGCCCATATAAGCCTTGATCGACTTGAAAAAAAATATTTGTGAAAAATGTTGTATTTTCTTGATGTACAAAAGCTATTGTAACTATCAAGAGTAAATATAGGAGTTTTTTTTTATTGAAGGTTTAACGACCACCGTGAGTAACTCGATGACTATAAAAGGTCGCGTGCCCCTAGTTTAGGGTCACTCGGGCACGTTAGGCAGCCGGGCTCCGCGTACTGGCCTCTCGGTAGTAAATAAGGGCGTCTTCTACCTCGCTTCCGTGTGACTTTCCTATCGGGCACTCTAGCCCAAATCTCCTAGCTTCCTATTTCTAAGGGTTGTTTAAGACCTGGGGTCCGACACTCCCTTCCTAAAATCCTCTATATATGATCTGATCTGATCTGATTTAAGGCCACTGTTTCCAGGAAGTGAGAGAGCCAGTGCCGTAAGACAGCCACAACACCCATGTCACACCGGAATTCGAACCCGGATTCTTCGCTTACGAGTTGTCATAAGCCAGCAATTAGACCAGTGCACCACCGGGGTGTTGTAAGAATTCAGTGAAATAACAACATGAAGCAGTACATTTCACCCTTTTTTTTTTAACATAATTGAAAGTCACTGTCAGTTTAGAAAGTTTTCGAGTTTCAAAACATTCTGTTGCTTCGAAAATTCATGATGAAAACAAAAATGCAATTTGTGACAAGTCCTTCTACAGGGGAAAAAAACTTACGTTAAACCTATTCAGAAAAAATAATAAGCTTCAACAAAAAACAAAATGAATAATTTACCAGCATTAATAGCGAAAAACCATTTCATCGTGTGGCTTCAGTTCTGCCTTGTACGTGACTATGTGTTTTTTTTTTTTTTTTTGATTGGAGGTTTAACGACCACCGTGAGCAACTCAATGGGCTATAAGCAGTCGCCCGTCCCTAATTTAGGGTCACTGGTTCCAGGGAAGGGAGAGAGTCAGTGCCGTAAGACAAACACAACATCCATGCCTCACCGGGATTCGAACCCGGATCCCTTTCGGACGAATGATCAGAGGCCATCGCTTAGACCACTGCGCCACCGGGGCGGCAGACTATGTGTTAAGTGTCTTTCTAGGTCAGTCGGTAGCACGCTTCGCTTTCGTTGAAAACGTACTCGGTTCGAACCCACCAGGGGTAAAAGGAAAGGATTCATTCACTTCGTACGGCAGGAAGGTATCTCTGGTAAAAGGGCTGGAAAAGTCAAAATCGAAATTTTTGTATAAAAACGGAAAAACTTGACACTGACTTTTCTTTAAATAAACGGAACGGAAAATCTGTTAAAATACTGAAGTAAGAAATGGAAACTCGTCAAAATGGAAATCTCTCTCGTTAAAAGACAGAGCCTTACTAGCAACTTTGCTGCACGTTATTTTCAGGAATTTTCCGTGAATCCTCACCACCTATATTTTACAGTGTACGGTAATATTTTTCATCGTATTAATCATCAAAGCAATTTTTCGAGCTAAAACATTTCAAATCACACTAAGAAAATTGATAACGATGAATAAATGATTTATTCCCTTGTAGAGACTGGAGAAAGTGTTTTGAAGATATCTCTCAAAAGGCCTTGATGGCCGAAGGAAAAATATATTCGAAGATATTCGAAGGTCCTTGCGATAGCGGATAGTTGACGAGGCAGAGAAAAGAAACTGAAGTTTTTGAAGGACTCGCTGAAAATAGCCGCGAGGCGGTGCCATGTTAAGCCCAATGCAAGTCTGTTTATGCTTTCTTTTCACGGGATCACAAGAAATATGCGGTTACAACCAGCCTAAGGGAGGTGTCTATTGGATCCACAAGAGTTGATCCAAAGAATAATTCCCTTCCATTGTTCTTCATAAAAAGTGACAAGTCTTAACGTGGAGGAATATTCTGTCAATGCGGTGAACTTAGACCTATACTTTTTTGTTATTTTTCGATGAAAAATATTCATGATGAATATAATCTAATCTCCTTTAACGATTTCAACTCGTTCAACTAAAAACATTGTTAAAGCGACCAGTCGTAGATTTATTATATAATTTCTGGATATTGCTGATTTGACCAAACGATCACTTCACTGACGGTCACTTCGCCGAAATTAACTTGACCGAAAGGTTCGTTTCTTCCGAACGTCGTTTTACTGAAAGCTTCATTTCGCCGAAGGCCTTTTTTGTCAAAAAGAAAATTAATAATAATAATTTTTCCGAAATATAATTTTATGAAAATGTCACCCACAGGCAGCATTCGATTTTTACTGTGGTCCGCTGCCGCTGATTTGATACCACTAAAAACCGAATCGTACCATTAAAATCAAAACGATGGTGGTCCAATGGAACAGTAATTTTTTTTTAGGTACGAAGGGTGTTCAGTAAGTTCTAAGTCTGACTTTGAAAATAGCTGCTGGCGGTTAGCGCAAGTATTGAAAAGCATTGCAGCATCCTTCAGTTATACAGTATAACAGCCACACTGTAACAAATTGCCGTGAATAGTCAGTTTTTCACCCGGATTATGACGGTTTACAGATCGTAAGCACGCCGCCTGGCGGTCAACCATAAATTTTCGGTAGATAAACTACATGTTCACGGTGTTTAAACTGTTTGTACTGTTACTATATTTTAACCTTGACAATCTGGCAACATTCTTCTTAAAGTGGCTATATACCTGTTTTTTCATGTACAATCAGTCAATTGGCAACACCTCTATGGGCAACACGTTTTTATTTCCCGGTCAGAAGACATTATTTATTCCCAGTCATTAGACGTTTTTATTTCCCATTAGAAATGTTAATAAACATAACAGGTTTTATTATTTATTTGTCATTAGACATGTTAATGAACATTATGGTCATTAGTCGTTTTTATTTCACCGTCATTAGATATGTTAATGAACATTACGATATGGTACTGTAAAATTACGGTTCATTGACTGGCCACTCAGCTGCCGGTGTATCTGCCGTAATTTGACCCTGGAATTTTTTACAGTGCACGCCACGTCGCTGTGCTAGCATTGGAGACGGCGCCATAGTGCATTGAAGTCTATAAGGTGACAATGGATGAAAGACAGATGAAATTGCGGAACCGAGCGGTGACTGAATTCTTGACGAAGGAAGGTGAAAGGGCATGCAGTATGCATGAACGGATGGTCCGTGTGTACGTCGATGGTGCATCTTCATATGTCACAGTCAACAGATGGGCTGCTCTTTTTAAACGGGGAAGAGACTCGTTGGAAAACGACCTTGGCATGAGACTCTCAGTGGAGGTGATCACAGAAGAAATGTGCCAGAAAGTGAAGGACCTGGTGATGTCAAACTGGCAAATCCGTGAAGCGCAGATTTCTGAGGAACTGAAATTAAATACCGGCAGTGTTTAAACCGTTGTGCATGAAAAATTAGGGATGTCGAAGGTCTGTGCCAGACAGGTTTCTCTAATGTTGACTCCTGAGATGAAGAATGATCGTGTTAAAACAAGTCAGGTTCAACTTGGCCGCATTTATCGCGATCCAGATGGCTTCTATTCCTGCATTATGACTGGTGATGAGACGTGGCTTGTCCATTGAGATCCTGGCACTAAACAACAGAGCACGCAGTGGAAACATCATGGATCACCATCACCAAAAAAGGTCAAAACATAAGCATCTGCAGGGAAGATTATGACCACAATTTCTTGGGACTCAGAAGGGTTACTGTTAATTGATTACTTCCCTCATGAAAGGACTATGAATACTGCCTCTTATGTAGCGGTATTGCGATAATTGCGTGAATCCATTAAGAGTAAACGGCGAGGAAAATTGCGACGGGGGCGTTCTGCTTCTTCAGCACAATGCTCCTGCTCATCGTGCCCGGTTAACTACATAAGAAATACAGGAACTGGAGGACCCAGAGCCTCCTAGTAGTCGGGAACTTACGCTCCTTCTGACTACTACTTATTCCTGTCCATGGCATATTTTCTACGTGGGAAGTGTAGCGTTCTTTACTATTTGAAACGTGTATATATGGCTTACTGAACACTACACACAGTCAGTTCTTCTTAATCACTCATGTTAAGTGAAACAGGAGACACTCAAATAAAGTTCAAGAAATAGTTACTTACAGTTCTTCCTTTTATTCTGTCAATATCTATAAGCACTACTCATGCAGAACTTGATTCATAACAGCACTAATAATTTAAAGCTAACTAACGTAAGTTGGTAAGCCGAAAACCTGATTAACAAACTCTGACGCTAAATATATAACAATACAACTCGAACGCGCAGACTTCAAGTAAACACAGCTTCAGCGTATTGCAGCTTCCACGATTATGACATCACACCACCACAAACCCTTTTTCACTGCTTCCTCCAACTTTATATAGCTTGTTCTTATCTGTCAACAAGCACGCTGACATAAAGATTGTTGCCAACATACATTCAGCGAGTGAGAAAATACAATATAACGTTAAGGTAGAAAACGCTTAAAGAGAATGAACTCCAAATTTACATAGAGAAAGAACAAAAAAATGAAAGTTAAATGAGAGTATACGTCATAGAAACACTTCCAAAACATCCACGATGTTGATCTTAGGGTCCAAGACTTTTTCTTTTTGAAACCGAAGGAATTTTTTCGCCGGGGGATTTAAGACATAGCATCAGGAATGTGTAGAACCATCGAGCACCTGGACTCTATTTCGAAGATTAAACTTTTACGTTTGTGCATTTATACACGTTTTCATCAACTGTCAACAAACTGCAATGGCTTTTGAATCACCCTGATACGGGCGTTGAAAAGCAAGGGAATCATGTTAAAAAATGATATCCTTGTAAGTTCTCAATTGTTGTAATGTATTTCATAAATACAATGCAACATTGCGCATAATTATTGATTCACATTCGTATGTGTTTTATACTGATATTTTTCTAGTTCTGTAGCTTCCAAAAAATTTGATGGGTGTACAGCAAAAACAGTAATAAAAAATAACTATGCATTAAAAAAAGCATTTTTAGCAACAAAAGCGTAACCTGGAAAATGTTCATCGGGTTTGGGAAATTTTTATCGCTGGTGTAGGAAATATTGTGAACGAGATATAAAAGCATTGACATCAAGCGGTTTTAGAAATCCTCGGGACATCTGTCGCGGACTTTTAGGAAACATTTGCTTAAAAACGTCATCATCAAGGCACGACGGCTTACTAGAAAGGAATTCGTTGCTCGCCAAAATATTCCCGGAACGAAACTTTTCAAACCAATCTTGGCATGTGCGTTCTCTAATCGCATTATCACCAAACACGTCATAGATATTTCTTGAACAGTTTGTTCTATTGGCGTCCTTTTTTGAATTCGAAAAAAAGTAAATAAAAAAAAGCGTAGTCTACGGAAAACATATTTTTTCAGACGCCAACGTGTCTGTCTAGAAAAATACAGATATCAAAAAACATCGCCTGAACTGAAACTTACGTGAAATTACATATGAATATCGATATTTAGAAATTATATGGTGCATCCGCTCATTATTAGAAACTTTTTTTTAACTGAGAAAACCGAAATTTTTTTCTCACAAACCGAAGTGGCACAAAATAACAGACGGGGATGATACAAGTTGAGGGTCGAACCCTAAGTATGGTCATATAAAAAGCTAAGCACTCAGAGAAACGTGACCCCCCTCCCAGTATTCTACGCCCCATCCTTTTTGCTTCTATTCTTTTTTTTTAAATAACACATACGATATTTACTCTTGTGATCTGTGCCCTGAGAATCCACAATAGATGCCTAAAATATGCAGGGAATCATTGGCGTAGAAAAGGGAGAGGCTCAGAGGGCTTAAGCCTCCCATTGGATATCAAGGCACATTTTTCTCTTGAACACCGTATCACATAATTTCTTTTTCTCTTTTAAACCCGAAATTTATATCTTGTTCATTAAAAATATCAACATGAATCTGAAAAACCGATAAAAAACTGATTCAAAACACATTTTTTTCCAAGGAAGTCGCGGATTTTTCCGAATCCCTTTGAATTCATTTCATTGGCGCATTTTTCCACGTGCAAGCAACACAAATTCGCTGTCGCTCACAGCCCTGGAAGATGCCTTTATTAACAATAAGACAAGAGGAAAGACCAACCATTGCGATAGAATCCTTGTCAAGTTGTGAAGCTCCTGTTTTTTTGTGTTTTTTTTGTTTACCCCATTATCCAGAAATTAGTAAAAATTCTATCAACGCTTCCTGTCTCAACAGCCACACGGGAAAGTACAGGGTGTGCACAAAGTCTTTCCCACATTACAAAAATTAATATAAAAAATGTATTACAGGCATAAGAAAGGGATTGCACCATAATGATGGTGCGCAAGTAAAGTTTTTTCTCCAGTCTCAGTACATCTCCACGTGGGCGCCATTTGTGGCCCGGAGGACATCTAAGCGATATTCGGTTTCACGCCATGTTTTGTTCAACATCTCAGCACAGACAGAACCAATGACGTCCGTTATTCTGTTCTCTAACGTCTCGACATTGGTCTTTTACATAACCTCACAGGAAAAAGTCTAGAGGGTTTATGTCGGGCGATCGAGGTGGCCATGTCATGGAACCGTCGCGGCCAATCCATCTGTCCGGAAATGTGGCATTCAGGAACTCACGAACCATTATTGACCAATCTGGTGGGGCACCGCCTTGTTGGAAAATAACCGAAGGTTGGAGTGCATGCAACTGAGGTGCTACAAAAAGTTCCGGCATGTCCAGGTACACGTTACATGTTACCGTGGGCTCTGTAAAAAAGAAGGGTTCGATGATTCTGTCATACTTTAGGCCGCACCATACGTTCACTTTCGGGATAGCTCTCTGTTGTTCGATGACATAATGGGGAGTTTCTGATCCCCAGATTCGCACATTGTGCCTATTTACTGTACCAGAGACGAGGAATGTGGCTTCATCTGAGAAACAGACACGGCGCAGATAATCACTATCATAAGCTATGCGCTACAACATCTCTGTTGCAAATGCAGCACGGCGAGGCCGGTCATCATACTGAAGAGCTTGAACGATTTGTACCTTATAAGCATACGGATGAAGACGTTTGTGTAAAATTTTGTGAACCGTGGCACGGGGAATCCCAGTTTCTAGTGAAGCACGACGAATGGATTTCCTGGGGCTTCGCAGAAATGTCTCCTGAACAGCTGCAGCTATCTCTTGTGTAACCGGTGGTCGGCCCGCTCGGTGGAGATCGCCAACACTACCCGTCACTTTAAACTCTTCATACCAAAGCTTTTATGCTTTTTTTGGTCCGGTGGTGATCGTCTGCATTCTTTTCTGAAATGACGTTGGACAGTAACCGCCGATTTGGTCTCATGGAACCACAACACGTATGCCGCATTTTCTTGCATGGAAGCCATCGACGAAATGCTCCTCTTATTCAGCAGTAGCGCTCACCTAAATAACAGAAAAAAAAACCTTTATGAGTGCTGCTATATTATGTTGCCAACCATTTTATTTTAACTTACATAGATTTTTTTTTTATATTAAGTTTTGTAATGTGGGAAGGACTTTATGGACACCTTGTATATTTTCTACTCTCAGGCGCCAGAAAATGTATCTTCAAAACACAATGTCTAATTCTTGACTTTCTGGACTTGTATTAAATGAACATTTATCGAGAAGTAGAAGTAAATACCTGATCGACATTTTGAAGGCAATGACGGCAAAGCCCAGTAATCTTGTACAATGGTGCCACGATATGTTAGTACAATATTATTAAAGTGCTAGCAAAACTTTACATTTTGAATATTCTACACTATTATTTTTTTCATAAATTAACTAATTTTAAAATTGCGCCTTTATAAATAACTCCGAGAAACTAAATACTGAGAGATAAGTACTCTATTTTAAATTAACCACGTTTAATAAATACATAGCCCTCCACATTATGTAACGATTTATATCAAAATTTTCTAAAGCAGTATTTTAACCATTAATAAAATTGCTAATTTATAATCAGTTTGTATAATTATTCTAAATAATTAATTATTGATAATTAACACTTTATTATTAATTGATTATTCCAGATTAGCTATTATTTTTGAATTTTTGAATTGCTACGCCCCTGCAGGGAGTATTTAACAAAATAGGAATTAAAAAAAAAAGAAAACTACACGAAAGTTTCTTCGTTCTATTTTTTATACTAACAAAAACAAAGTATTGATCAGCGAATATATGAAAATCACATTTATTTTCACTCTTATTCCTAATCTTCCCTGTAGTTCTAGTTTTTCCTTTCTTTCAAAATTACTGAAATAGATTTTGCGTGGAGCAAACTTTTAACAGTGAGGAAGCGACGCCTCTATTCTCTGCAATACGAACACTACCCCAGTGTTTTTGTGCGCACATAGATGTAAAATAATGTTTTACCCCCCCCCCCCCCTTTTTCTTACGATACGATGAACTAAAATTCTGATTTCAGAAATTCCCCCCTTTTCCCCTTTGTCTTGAGAAAGAAAACTAATTTCTTTCTTCTTTTTTCTCTTTTCTTGAAATCTTGCTCTAGTATTTCTTTTCCCTTTACAGAAGTAAAAGAATGAGTTACATGAATCGCATTTCATAATATTTCATTTTGAACTACACTGGTGTCCAAAAAGTTAAGCATAGTTAAAAAAAAGACATTTTAGAACAAACGAAAGCGGGAAGAAGGGTAATAAAGTAAAGTATAGAGGACGTAGGAATATGCAAATGTGAAAATCATGACGCAATACCACGTGACGAACGATAATTGGCATATAAGGCAAAGCAGTATTTTTGTGGAGCTGAGAAAGAGCAGCAAAAATGTGGAAAGTGACATTTCCTGTCGTCATCGCACCCTGCTAGTAGTAGAACTTCTTTTTTTTTTATTAAAACGGTATGTCAGAAAGACCGCAAGCGGATATGCTTATACGTGGTTGGATTATCGGAATGTTGGAATCCGGCCAGACGCAGAGCAACATTACCAGAGCGTGAATCAGTGCATTGTATCCAGATTTTGGAGAAGGTACCAGAATACCGGAGATGCTAAGCGTCAACCTGTGGCAGGTCGTCCACGGATTACATCGGCTCAGGATGATAAGTATGTGGCACTTTCTTTTTTCTTTTTGATTGGAGGTTTAATGACTACCGTGAGCTGCTCAGTGGGCTATAAGCAGTCGCCCCTCCCTAATTTGGGGTTACTGGTTCCAGAGAAGGCAGAGAGACAGTGCCGTGAAACAAACACAACATCCATGCCTTATCAGGATTCAAACCCGGAGCCAACTCTGACGAATGGTCACAAGCCAGAGCTTAGACCACTGTGCCACTGGGGCGGTATGTGGCACTAACAGCGAGACGTAACAGGTAAATGTTTGCGAGAACGCATGTTTTAGAGCTGTCAAGGCAAACAGCATACAAATGGCTCAACAAACAAAGTCTATAAGCCAGAAAACTTGCATTTTCACCCTACTCGCTCCATCAGCTAGAAATGCCAAGGTACTGTGCTACAGACAACGTCGAGACTGGGACGAAAGTCAGTGGACCAATATCGTCTTCTACGATGAATTCAGGTTCAGCCTCGGAAATGACAACGGTTGATCTGCTCTCATCTATAGAGAACCTACAACCCGTTGTTCCTCCGCAAACATCCGAAAAACGCGCCATTACAGAGGTGGTGGTGCACTTGTCTGGGGTGGATTACGTCCAACTGGCGCACACAGCTTCATGTCTATTCTGGTGGAATTTTAACAGGTCGGAGATACAGAGACGAAATCCTTGATCCCTACGCGAGGCTTCTCTGGGGTGCTGTTGGCCCCGATTTTCTGTTCATGGACGATAACGCGGGACCTCATAGAGCTGCAATTTTCGATTACAGTATTATTTGGAAAGTGAAAATATCCGCCGTATGCCATGGCCAGCGTATTCCCAAGAGCTCAACCCAATGCAGCAGTATATGCATTGGGGAGTTGTACTGCAGGCCGTCAACCTCTGCCAGAACTTTCGAGGAACTGCGATCTGCTCTTGTTCAACAGTAGGATTTTGCCACAGAGTCTTCTTGTTTCCGTTGTCAACAGCATGAGACATCGGTGTGACACTTGTACCGCTGTAAGAGGTCACCATACGCCTTACTAGACCGTTGTGCAAAAACAGAAACGCCACCGGATAATTCCTGGTGTTTTCACCGTTCTGGACTATTGGTACGTTTTCCTGGTTAATAGTTTTTCTATGTGATTTGTACTACGCATTTAGCTCCTCACAAAGATATCTATATATAGCAAACAGCCTATTTCGTCGTGCCTTCTCGTTTTTGTTATTTTTTATCACTTTTTGTTGCTTAACTTTGGATCACCAATGTATATTTTTATTTTATTTTCTGGAGAAAAAGATTGGTCTACTAGGATGCTTGCTTCTATTTTCTGAATTTCTGGGATGCTTTTGTCCATATTTTTAACAAACGGGATGGCGTCGCGCCTCACCCCGAACACTGTTACAAACCTAATTTCTTTGGGACACATACCATAAAAAAAATGAACCTCAAGGATAAAAATGGCACCATTGAAGTGCTTCCGTGCTCTTCACATTTTTCTAAGCTCAGCTTGCAACTAATGTGAGATCTACGATAATTTCTTCAGCTGGTAATCATGAAACTATCGCGATTCCTTGCAGCTGTTACTCAACTCATGCAGCATGTTTCTCGCTCTCAGCTGCCACTACAAATCTCTTTGGCAGTGTGGCCATGGATTGCGGATATTCTGTCGAAAAAGAAAACGCGACTGATATCTTTGATACGTTAGGATACGAATTGGTGGCTTTTCTAAAATCTTGTTAGAGATACCGTCACGCCATAACATATTAAAAGGGTTGCTGGTATTGTATCATTTCTGAAATATTATTCGATGCTTTGTATTTCGGCGTTTTTGATATACAGATCGCGCACCCCTTATTCCAAATGCCTGGGGCCGGAATTGTCTCAGATTTCCAATTTTTTTGGAGAATTTTTAAACGGTATACTTAATATAGTAAAATAGCTTACGAATGGGAGCAAGTCTAAGCGCTGAATCAATTTATATTTCATATACAGCTTGTACAATGACGTATACCTCTAATTTAACTTTCCTTTTGAGTTTATGCGTTCTCACGTACATTTGGCTACTTCTCATTAAATATTTTTCCGACTTAACGCTACAGATTTTCTCTCGATGAATATGAAGTTGACAACTCCTGAGAGTGTGTCAAAGGGCAAGCTACGTAGTAAGACTGCTGAGATAAGAGCTGAGTGTGCAATGTGAGAGTAGGCAATGTTTCCTTAGTCTATTCTGAGGCAAAGTTTTCGTAGACGATTCTTAGTCAATCTTTATTAGTCGATTCTTGATTAATATTTGTAAACTAATTATGCGACTGATTTACAGGGTCTGCTGGTACCGTGTTTGTATCATATACCACAAGACACCTTCAGAAATCTTGCAGAGTCCATGCCTGTCTAAGAGCTGTTTTTGTGTCACGTGGAGGATCAACATCATATTAGGCAGGTGGTCATAATTCGAGGTTTTTACCGAAAGTAAAGCAAAAGTCAGTATAACTTTTTTATTAACTGACAGAGGCCCTTCAAATTGCACATGTTGGTAGAGTAACTCTTCTTCTTCATTATAGGTAAATAGTGGATTCCAAGCAGAAGCAACGTGCGGTCATTGAGTTCTTGACGAAGGAAGGGTGCTGGCTGTTCGGCATCCACAGAAGGCTATAAAATGTTTACGCAGATGATACTATTGACAACCGCAATGTGCACAGATGGATGAAGAAGTTTAAAGAATGGGAATCCAGCATTGAAGACAAACCACGCAGTGGGAGACCATCGACTGAGGCCACTGGCACGAATCGTCAGCGAGTGGATGAATTGATTAGCACGGAGAGACGAGTCACAATCCGTGAGCTTGGTGCACAACTGGACTGTGGTCACAATACCATACAGAAGATGGTGGAAGACTTAGAGTACTGGAAAGTGTGTGCAAAGTGGGTACTTTGGTACTTGATATCCGATTTGTAGGAGAGAAGGGTGGAAGTCTTCTCTGATCTGCTGGAAGCGTTTGAATTCAATGAAGATACGTCTTTTTCCGAGCAGGTGACAGGGGATGAAACGTGGGCGTATCTTTACGATCCGGAAACGAAGAATCAATCCATGGAATGGCGTCACACCTCTTCACCAAGGCCTAAGAAGTTCAAGAGCCAGCGATCAGCACAGCAAGTCAGGGTGACTGTTTTTTGGGATGACAGGGGGTGTCATTCTCCTTGATGTTCTATAACGTAGCCGTATCGTGACCAGCGAGCAGTACATTGAGACACTAAAGAAGCTTAGAGAAGCCATAAGGAGGAAGAGACCGAACAAGAATCTGGAAAGGATCCCCATTCACCATAACAATGCTAGACCATGCACATCTTTGGCAACAAATCAGGCGATCAGCAAATTAGGCTAGTCGGTTGTCCACCATCCACCGAACAGCTCAGATCTGGCACCCTCCAACTTCCACATGTTCGGTTCAATGAAGGACAGTCTCCGGGGACAACGATTTGATGACACAGACGAGGTGAAATTGGCTGTGAAGAAGTTGGTACAACAGCCCACACCTGAATTTTTTCAAAGAGGTTTTAAGAGTTGGGTTCAACGATGGCACAAATGCATCGTTTGTGATGGAGACTATGTTGAGTAATACCTTTGTATAAAGAAAGAGTTACTTTACCAACACGTGCAATTTGAAAGTCATGTGTCAAATAATAAACAAGAAAGATGACACCGAATTTTCGGATGTAATAAGCACGTCTTTTGAATCCGTTTTGACGCAAATTAAATTTATCAAAGCTATTCAAAGTCAATGGAACCGGTATGGAAAACAAAAGATCTGACGAAAGAAAGAAGATTTTCAATCGGGTTTTTAATCCCTCAGATATTGCTGCAAACGGAATCGTGAGCTTACGAACTCTTAAAAACAGAGATATCGACAAAAATAAGATGTGACTTTACGTCCCCTGGTGGGAAAACCATGCATTGTTTTAGGAAGAAAGTATTCTCAAAAGGTGTATCCATATAAGCGGTATCGGTCGAAGAAAAAAAAATTAGTCGAGTTTTCAGGAGCCCAGATTTTGCAACAAATACTTCAGAAGCAGAAACTTATGACCCCTGATGGCTAAACCATTCTTTACCAAACATTAGAAATTATGTGAAAAATATTTTCCATCAGGTCTGGTATGCGATACAGGAAGAATTTCTCAAATGAGATCTTTAGGAGCAGAAATAACGCAGAAAACGCAATTTACCTTTGTGCCCCCTAGCGGAAAGTCTATGATTTACTTGAAAATTTCCATTTCGCATCGGAAACACTATCCAACAAAGAAGGAATTTTTGAAATCGTACTCTTAGAAGTAGAGATATTGACAAAAATAAGATACATCTACGCCCCCTGGCGTAGAAACCATGCATTTTTTCAAGAAGAAAATTTTCGTAAGAGGTTTGTCGACATGTGGAGTAGTATCGGTCAACAAACAACTTTTTTTTCAATCGAGATTTTAGAAGCTCATATTTTGCTGCAAATACAACAGAAGCGGAAATTAAGACTTACGCCACCTGGTGGCCAAACCATTTCTTACAAAAATTAGAAAATATGTGCTAACGATTTCCCATCAGGAGCTGTATGCGGTGCAGAAAGAATTTTTCAAATCGGAGATTTAGAAGCAGAGATATATTGGGAAACGCAATTTACATTTACGCCCCTAGCGGAAAGTCTATGAATCACTTGAAAATTTTGAAATTATGTGAACCACATGTCACACTAGAAACACTATCCAACAAAAAAGGAATTTTTCAAATCGGACTCCAAGAAGTAGAGATATTGACAAAAATAAGATATACATCTACACCCCCTGGCGTAGAAATCCTGCACTATTTTAAGAAGAAAATGTTTCTAAAAGGTTTGTCGACATGAGTAGTATCGGTCAACAAACGACGTTTTTTTCAATTGAAAATTTAGAACATCATATTTTGCTGCAAATACAACAGAAGCGGAAATTAAGATTTACGCCCCCTGGTGGCCAAACTATTTTTTTTACAAAAATCGAAATTATGTGCAAACGATTTCCCATCAGGAGCTGTATCCGGTGCAGAAAGAAGTTTTCAAATAGGAGATTTAGAAGCAGAGATATAGGGGGGGACGCAATTTACCGCTACGCCCTCCAGCGGAAGTCTATGAATTACTTGGAAATTTTGAAATTACATGAAAAACATGTCACACGGAAAACACTATCCAACAGAGAAGGAATTTGTCAAATCGGACTCCTAGAAGTAGAGATATTGACAAAAATAAGATGTACATCTACGCCCCCTGGCGGAGAAACTGTGGAATATTTTAAGAATAAAATATTCCGAAAAGGTTTATCGATGTGAGTGGCATCAGTCCACGAAAGAATTTTTTCAATCGATATTTTAGAAGCTCCGATTTTATGGCAAATACATCAGAAGCAAAAATTAACACTTACGCCCCCTGGTGGCCAAAGTATTCTTTACCAAAAATTAGAAATTATATGCAAAAGATTTTCCATCAGGAGATGTATCCGCTGAAGAAAAAAATTTTCAAATCGGAGTTTTAGAAGAAGAGTTATCGAGGAAAAGGTAATTTACTTTTACGCCCCCTAGCGGGAAATCTATGCGTAATTTGAAACAGTAACTATATCCAAAATACTCTTCGATATAAATAGAATCTGAAGATAAAACTTTTTTTCAATCGGATGTTTAGAAGAAAATATGTGGAATAAAACGTATTTTTGAATTCGACATCATCTGCATTTACGCCCTCTACCGGCAAAGTTGTACATCGTAAAAAAAAACGAAATGAAGGATCATCATTTGCATATTTCAAGCTTCCCAATGCAAAAATAATTTTTCAAATCGGACTAATAATTGCAGAGATATCGTGGGTACAGACGGACGGACGGACAAACCGATAACAGAAGCACGATCTTTTTTTACAAAAGACGTGCTAAAAAGTTATGCCCACTTTTGAATTACTTTGGGTACAACTCTCGTATTTTGGCTCTTGGGTGTATGCAAAGAAAAGAATGAGATGCTTGAGTCACTTGTTTCTACCCAGTGACATGATGTCGATGTCAGGTGGATTTGACCTTCCATATCATGCCTTGGGTCATGGAGCAGAGAGCAGAGGACTGATAGTGAGAGCTTATCTGTAGTAATAGGTTTGCTGTCGGTACTGCTGAGATGAGAGGCGGAAATAAATTTTTTGTCACAATTTTTGTAAGCCCCGACCGCTCTGTGAACATTTCTGTCTTGGGAGGGCAGAAAATTTTGGCACCACTTGGTTCAGATACATCAGCCGCTTAAAGGATCAATGATGGCTACTGCGGTAGCCAAGTAGTCAAAGGCACTGGCCCTGCTCTCTCACTGGAATCAGTGGCCTGAAATTAGGGATGAGCGATTTCTGATGGACCATGGGGGGTCGTTAAATTCACTGCAATGAAAAAGCTGCAAAATTAAGGCTCCGCAGTTAAGTTTAGATAAGTATTGTGTGTACTCAACACTTTGTGACGTATATCTCTAATTTAATCTTGCTTTTGAGTTTTTATTTCGTTTGTAAATTTTGTTACTTCTCTGTAATATTTTTCTTCCGAACGGCACATTACTTCTTCGATTTCCTTGCACGTTTTGGCAGCGCTGACATTGAGCCAAGGTAAATAAATCATTGACGAGAGCAAAAACTGTGGTGTTGTTGTTGCTGTAGCGTAGAGATTGTACAGTTTGCCGATATTACCATCAGATGATTTATTGATTGCTATTTTTAATTGCATAGTAAGAAAGATTAATTGTTGATGCATCCATTGTTGTTATGTCAAGCTCCACAGCAGCGCTACTGCTGAGTTGGAAATAGAGAGTTAGTTGTTACGTAAGTTGATCATTTCTATGACTCTGGCCATTATATTTCAATTAGTTACTGAGATACTCATACGAGTATGATCTATAAGCGCTATGATCGATAAGGACACACAGGTGTCGGGTTAATGTCAACACCATGGTTATAGGGGTTAATGTTATTCATATAGGATGCACTGAAAAAACTACCGTTGTGATTATCTTTTGCGTATCTTTTCTTTGCATATATTCTTTAGGTTGTATGCCAGCGCAGTACAGGTTGCACGGTAAAAATTGCAGTGAATAGACAGTGTTTCACCCGGATTGAGACGGTTTACAGATCGTAAGCACGCCACCTGGCGGTCAACCATAAATTTTCGGTAGATAAATTATATATTTACGGTGTTTAAACTGTTTGAACTGTTACTGTATTTTAACCTTGACAATCTGGCACCGTTCTTCTTAAAGTGGTTATATACCTGTTTTTTCATGTGCAATCAGTCGACTGGCAACACCTCTTTGGGCAACACGTTCTTATTTCCCGGTCAGTAGACTTATTATTTATTCCCCGTCATTAGACATGTTAATGAAAATAACGGCATTAGACGCTTTTATTTCCCATTAGGCATGTTAATGAACATAACATGTATTATTATTTATTTGTCATATGACATGTTAATGAACATTACGTCATTAAACGTTTTTATTTCCCGGTCATTAGACATGTTAATGAACATTACGTCATTAGACGTTTTTATTTTCCGGTCATTAGACATGTTAATGAACATTACGGTATGGTACTGTAAAATTACGTTTTATTAACTGGCCACTCAGCTGCCGGTGTATCTACCGTAATTTGACCCTGCATTTTCTTACAATGTGTGTTCAGCTGCGGCTCGTGCGAGCGGTCGGTGAAATGGGTGACCTATTAGACAAATCGTGGGAGCCTGTTTAGCAGGAGCGTCTGTAACCCTAACAACCAAATTGTTTAGTGTTTCAAGAGCAACAGTCTCCACGGGTATAACTTCTTACACAAAGCGTAGTAAGACTTCATCGGCTAAGAAGAATAGTGGACGAAAACTCAGATTGAATGAGAGAGACCGTCGAACACTAACAAGGATTGTGTCCAAAGAACACAGAACTGCAGCAGCAAACGTGAAAGCAGAACTCAATATCAACCTGGTAGATACTGTTTCCACAAAAACAGTTCGCAGAGAACTTCACAAAGCCAACATCCATGGACGTTTATGTAGGGAGAACCCCGAATAAAGCATACAGTTCAGAATGTATAGTTCGAACTTTCAGACATGTGCGAGGATCTGTGATGATTTGAGCGACCATATACTAGTATTCTGCTTTCCCCATCATTAAACCAGTTGGTAGAGTTACTACCAGTGTGTACTTGGCCATTCTAAGTGATAGTTGCTTCCTATGTTCCAAATGTTCTTTTTCAACAATGACACCATTTTTCAAAATTATGCTGCACCCATACACACAGACAGATCAGTTCAACCTTGGTTTGAGGAAGCACCAAGATGAACTTCAACATCTGCCCTGACCTGCTCAGTCACCGAACTTGAATAACATCGAGCCACTGTGGGAAGTTTTGCATAGCAGAGTGAGAAGCAAATGCTGTCCTCCAACATCTCTGAAACAATTGGCTGATGTTCTGATTGACGAATAGTACAACATTCCGCTGGAGACTATTCAAAACCTGTATGAATCTATTTCGAGAAGGTTGAAAGCTGTAGTAAAGGCAAATGTTGGTCCAACACCTTATTAATAAAGATATAATATAATGCCTATTTCCCAGGTGTTCACATTATTTTGTCCAACTCCTGTACGGCAATCTTCGAAATAACTAAAGCACTGCAACTTCCTGCTACGAACTATAGAATCCTGGATGAAATATTCAGCCCTGGCATAATGTGTTTTCTGAATCTGGAATTTCATTACGTTACAGCTGAAATTAACATTTTAAAAGCTGAAGCAATTCTCTCTGAGTAATTAGATGCCTCAAACCTTATTCGTTGTAGTGTTACCGATTGCAATGGCACCATTCTGCTTACTTCAGTGTTTCTTTCGACTGTGGAACGCACTAATATTTCAAGAGGGATTTTTTTGAGGATTTCAGATAATTCGTTTAAAAGTATATTAGGAGACATTTTCTCACGTTGCCTAACGCAAACAATGTTCATCCCAAGATATAGGACAACGAGGAATAAAATTAGTTGAATACTGTGTGGGTGACATTCTGCTTGCTTTAAGAATATTCTTCTTTCATGAACTTTCACTCAGTGACGAGTTTCCTTGACGCGAAGTTTGGTGCTACTAAGTACACTCAAATACCAGAAAAACTGGTACAGACGAGCTTATGCAAAATACATAGCAACGTCACCTATGCGCGTACTCGGTTGCGGCCGCCAGTGCGTATATAAAGCGATAGACATCCTTGCCAGCTGTCAGAGCTGTTTTCGGCATGAGAATGGCAAGTAATAACGATTTAAGTGATTTTCAACGCGGTGTCATAGTTGGCGCTCGTGAGATGGGCCATAGTATTTCGGAGGTAGAAACGAAGTTCGGATTTTCACGGACGACCATTGCAAGGGTGTACCGTGACTACAAGAATTCCGGCAAAACCTCCAACCTAAGATACCAGTGTGGCTGTAAAAAAGACATTGGGTGAACGTGACCATCGTCGGCTGTCAAGAATCGTTTCACGCGATAGGCGTGCAACACTCTCGCAGGTATTATCGTAATTCAATGCTGGAACCTCAACAAGCATCAGCGTCCGGACTGTGCAACGTACCCTGCACGATATGGGCTTTGGGAGCCGACGCCCAACTCGAGTCCCTTTGATAGGTGCACGACACAGAGCTAAGCGCCTCGCTTGGTCACGGCAACACCGCCACTGGACACTTGATGACTGGAAACAAGTAGCCTGGTCTGACGAGTCGCGTATCCAACTGTATCGGGCAGATGGAAGGATTCGTGTGTGGCGCAAGCCCCATGAAGTCATGGATCCCGCCTGTCAACAGGGAACTGTACCGGCTGGTGGGGGATCCGTAATGGTATGGGGTGTGTTTAACTGGACTTCACTGGGACCCCTGGTACGTCTACAACACGTCTATAACCGGCCAACGCACGCTATGTGTGCATCCTTTCTGACGAGGTACACCCGTTCATGTCCTGCATTCATGCTGATGGTTGGGCCTGTTCCAACAGGACAATGCACCTCCACATAAGTGTTGGGACGCCACATTATGGTTAGAGGAGCATTCATCTGAGTTTGGGGTGTTGCCATTCCCACCTAAGTCCCCAGATCTGAACGTGATACAACACATTTGGGATGCCATGCAACGCGCTATCGAACGCAGGAATCCGAGACCTCGGAATACACCCGAATTGTGGAACGCTCTACAGGAAGTATGGTGGGCATTGCCTACAGCATATTTCCAAAAGCTAGTGGAGTCTATGCCTCGTCGTATTTCTGCAGTTCTGCGCTCCCTTGGGGGACCTACCAAGTATTAGATTGGTGTACCAGTTTTTCTGGCACTTCAATGTATATAACAAATACTTATTTGTTTCTTGTGTGCCACAGACGCATCTTACATAACTTATGTTTCCAAATCATTGCTAAATAGGTGAGCAGTCACCTGACTAACTGAAAGCCAATTTAAGATATTTTGCTTTGCCTCTCATAAGACGTTCTGATATTTAAACCGATATGTAAGTAGAACCATTTTTCCTTAAACATGATGTTTTACTGCACGATTATTTGAAAAATCAATAACGTTTTTTTGTTTCGGGGTTGAACGACCACCACGAGTTGCTTTGAAGCTTAAAAGCAGTCATCCGTCCCTAATACAGTCTGTACTGCATAATTATTTGAAAAGGTAATATCTTTTTTTTGTTTTGAAGTTCAACGACCATCACGAGTTGCTTTGAAGCCTAAAATCAGTCATCCGTCCCTAATACAGCCTGTACTGCACATTTATTTGTAAAGGTAATATCTTTTTTTGTTTCGGAGTTCAACGACCACCATGAGTTGCTTTGAAGCCTATAAGCAGTCATCCGTCCCTAATATTGCCTGTACTGCACAATTATTTGAAAAGGCAATAATATTTTTTTGTTTCGGGGTTCAACGACCACCATGAGCTACTCTGGGGTCTATAAGAAGTCACTTGTTTCAAATATAGGCTTTACTGCACAATTATTTGAAAAAGTAGTAACTTTTATTTTGTTTCGGTGTTCAATGACAACCATGAGTTACTCTGAGTCCTATAAGCAGTCGCTAGTCCCTAATATAGAACCACTGGTTTCCGCCATGGATCAAGCACACCGTTCATACCTCATCCAGAACTTGAGCCCGGGATCAGCTCTGATGAATGGTCAGAAGCCAGCGCCTCAGATCACTCGGCAATCCGTGCAGCTAATGTTAACTTTGATAAATAAGATTCTCAATTAATGAAAGAATTTCTGGCACACAACATTTGCACTAATTTAGGAAATCCTTCTGCAAAATTTCTTTTCTTTTGTGTCACGTAGGCCTTGTTTCATACAGCAGAATTACAGTGTCATATCTTTACAAATGAACGAGGGGAACATATCTCCTCTATAATCTGTCGAAAATTTCATGATTCAGAATGACTGTGCCTAGTAAAAAATATAATTTTCTGACTCTTTGTGTCACTTTTTCAGGAAGAACGATATCTTAGACTTATTTATTGTTCACATCTTCTCCATGAATCCTCCGACAGTACCATGTTTTAAGTGTCTCACCAGCATAACATTTTTTGCGCTTCTTTTTTCAGAGGGTGAGTTGAAAGTTTTGCAATATTTGCATTAACGCATGTGCTGCGGCGGCGGGTAAGTCACGTGTTTAAACTAGTTCAAGTCGTGCACTGCATTCAGTTGAAAGGGATATAAAGTGGTAGTCGTTGCTGTGAACAGCATTGCATGTCGTCGCTCTGTCTGTGGTTGGGACGCCTAAAAGATGAACAGCCACAATCGGCTAATTAGGGAAAGTCTTTTGCTTTAGGAGTTTGAACTCGGCCATAACGCTGCTCAAGCAGCACGAAACATTTGTCACGCGAAAGGGGAAGGTTCCGTGGACCACAGCACCGCTACCAGATGGTTCATGAAATTCCGCTCAGGTGACAGAAACCTCGACGATCAGCCTAGGTCATGTAACAGTGCTGTTTTAACTCTTTCCTAATTTCTGCGACTTGTAGCAAAATTTGTTCACTCTGTGTTATTGCTTCTGAAATTTCTCTGCTTATAATTTTGAGAACGCTCCTCTCGATACTGACTGCTGCGGTTAAAGCGGCAATTACGGGCAAAATGACCTGCATTTCCACATGACCAGCAGAGTGGATTCCGTTGACGGATGTAGCTGCTCGCCAACAGTTCTGTGAGGCTGACTCTGTCTCCTTCGTTGTTCGGCCTCCTTGTGGTGAATTTTCCACTCACGGAACTCGTCTGCTAAGCTGCGTAACAGCGCGTCGGTGTCCTGAGATTTCTGGAGCAACCTTTCATACATAAATTTACACTCATCATTTTTTTCCCTACTTGGTAGTTAATTGGCTCCAAATTATGCTGATTGTGTGTGTCATGTTGAGGTAAAAGGCTCGCCGTAGCGGCTACCGACGCTATATAGAATGTCATCTGAACATACATTGTTTGCGCAATAGCTGATTTTACACAGGACTCCAAATCAAGTTTTTCCGCACTTAATACAAAACACTTAATTTGTGGTTTTAAACCTTGCACAAATTGTGCCATTTTTGTTTTATCATGCATAGATTTTAGCTGCGAAGGATCGTCAGGCTTCTCTTGCAAATATTTGTAAGCAACTGCCTTTAAACGCGTAGCGAATTCTCTGACTGATTCGCTCTCTTTCTGATAGCAGTTAGCTAGAGCAGATAGACGGACAGCAAGTGACTCTTCTACATCAAAATGATTCAAAAAGCTATCTTTGAACGAATTGTAATCAGTTGTGGCTTTCAGTTCAGGACTTTGAGCCAAAAAATCAGCCGTGGCTCCTCGAAGTTTAGGTTTTGCAATGAGAAGTTTATCCACATTTCGCCAGTTTGCTAAATTAGCAACTTCCTCCAAACTCTGAAAAGAATGCGTAGCTGTGAAATGTTCGCTGCCGGATTAAATTCTCCGATTAGCGGAGCGCAACTAGCTAATAAAGCTGGAACACGATAATTATCGTTACTATGAGTATGTGAATTTTCTTGTGTAGTCATGATTATGACGTTTTACTATTAACTGATGCAACAAATGAAAAGAATTTTCTTGACCAACCACTTGTGCCAAATAAACGAATAAATACAGTTCTTACGTCATGCAAAAAAAAAAATCTACTTACAGACTTGTTTCCTTGTTGACGACGATGAAGTATAAATTAATCTAATCGGAAAGTAGTTGCAAACAGTCCCACAGAAAAATATAAAAGGAAATCACTTCCGCTGAAAAGTTCTACTCAACCTGTATGAAATTTTATAAAGTTTCACCTGCGGTCTTGGCTCTTCTAATAAATGAAATTTCTTCAAGTCCCGTCGTTTCCATCCACGCCAAATTCCTTGAGTTGAGTTGGGTCGCTAGTCGGATTACATCTCTTTCAGTCCAATGGGGGGGGGATTCAGACGTCGTCATCAGCCAGCAACTTCCTGCAGATCGCAGCAGAAGTAAAAGTCCGGAATTCCAGGAACTTTCCTATTACTTAGGAAAATTCCGTCGCTTATGAAGAATCCAGTGGTTTTCGAAAAATCCTGACGTTTTTCAAAATTCTGACTTATTATTTATGAAACTTTTATCGCGCATAAGTCGCGGCCGCCAATGATGTAACAGCGCTGTTTTGACTCTTTCCTTAGTTACCAAAATGTGTTATAATCAGAAGATTGCAAGGTTCCTTTAGCACTGTAAATATCAATAGAGTAGTAATAGATCATTCAACAGAAGCGATTTGACCTTTGATGAAATCCTTTATTTTCGTGATTTTGCTTAATTTAATAGTTACTCTGGGGTCACCGTACGATCAGACCATCTCTCATGTCCTAACTCCTCGCTACATTCATTCTTTTCGCTCGGGCGCGGCGACCATGCACCCCTTCTCAACTTCTATTTCTCCCTCCGAAAACCTCCCAACGTCTCTACTACCGTCTGTCGCATTCTCCCCAAAGACACGTCATCATCCTACCTTCAGAAGAAGTGTTCCTCTATCGTCTCCGTAACTACTTCACAAAACGTGCCTCCAGCCCTCCCGTCCATAAAACACTCCTTTCCCTACGTCACCACGTCCGATGCCTAATGCCATCACCTCGAAGGACCGGAAGTCCTTCCTAATGAGTCACTTTCAAACTATAAAAAAACCTTCTTCTATTGTAGCTATCTATACACGAAATCCTGTGTGTTGTCCATCTCCAGGAAGTCCACAGATACACTAATCGTTTCCGGTGACTTACTGGCTCACCCAAATCGAACTCAAAAATATATTCTTAAGACGTTTCCCACGACTGCTTTTCAAACATTCTAAAACTGCAAGGATTCTTAATTATTTACATATTCATTAAAATTCCACAATTAAAAGATATTTACATTACATTACATTTCATAAAATAAACATTCCCGTTTCATTACGTTATTATTAGAAGATTATTTACATTACCATTGTTACAGTCAGGTAGGCTGCGAACAGCGGATTCGGAGGCCGTGTGCCAGGCCGTAGAGGCAAATCCGACAACCAGCACTCGGAGATTATCAGGCGAACTGGGCATATCACAGACCACCGTGGTTCATCACCTTCAGGACCTTGGCATGGTCTACAGGATCTCCCGCATTGTCCCTCACGAGCTGACGCTAGCTGAAGCAAACCGCCAAGTTGAAGTGTACAGGAAACTCCTAGAAAACCCGCGCGCCGCTGTACGTTTCATCAAGAGAATTCTTATGTGCGATGAAAAGTGGGTCCATTTCCGTAATCCTAACACACAATGGCTGTGGTTGAGCACGGGCCGGCTTCCTGAACCTGTTGCCAAACGTGGGTGCTTCGAGCACAAGGTGATGCTCTGCGTCTGGTGGAATTTCGAGGGGATAATCCATTACGAATTTGTTCCAGACGGTTGGACCATCAATGCCAACCTCTACTCTGAACAGCTGGAGCGCTGCCGTTTTGGAGAAGTACCCAGCACTGGTGAACAGAAAGCTCTCTCTCCCACAGCAGAACAACGCTCGGCCTCATACCGCGCGAACGACCCGGGCAAAACTCCAGGAACTTCAGAGCATCGAACTGATGCCACACCCAGAATATATTCCGGACCTTGCCCCTAGGATTATTACTTGTTCCGGTCCATGTCCCATTTCTTTCGCTGGCGGCACTTCACCAACCAGGAGGAGGTGGCAGCTGGTGTGAAAGAGTTCTTCGCCTCGAAGGACAAGAACTAGTACCGCCGCGGAATCAAAGAACTGGCAGACAGATGGCTAAAGACGGTGCTACACGATGGCTTATACTTTGAATGCTAGTCAGTTTTCGTCGTAAAGGTACGTATGAAGACATAAAGTGATCCAAATATTGCAAAACTTTCAACTCGCCATAATATTTAACAGGTCTTGTTATGAGGAAGAATGCAGGGTTAATGATTCCCGAAGTTCTGGTCATTTAGTGGCTAATCTCATTTGCATAAACGGAAAATCGCTTATTTGTTCAAGACCATCTTCAAGTTTTTGAAGAACTCCCCATACCGAATACGTAGATGTTCGTTATGGGGTCAAGGAAAATTCTGAATTATAAAATATATGTTTTACTTTCTGAATGCGTGGGCAAAATAATTGTATCGGAGCATTAAGTACTATTTTCCTTGTATAGATCTGTTGTATATTTATGCCACTTTTTTTCTGTCACCTGTTTTATAAATTGCACCTGTCCTCCTTATGAAGGAAACGTTGGGAATTTTTTTCTTTAATGTCACCTATTTACATTTCGTTAGGCAGATTTTACACGTGAACTTTATCAGTTTCTAACATTCTCACATTGGTTACAACACCGTATTTTATCGTAGCCTTTTTATAGCGTTCACCGATTTCACTTATCAGTTTCTTGAATGCAATTTTTTTCCTTTCTCAAATGCGTGAGACATCGCATTATCTCCTTTTACATATCATTTAAAATGCTGCTGTACGTATTACTCGTTGATTCTTGGCTGCCATTGTTGTCACTTTCAAGTACTGCCTTTGCAAAGTTCTTTTCCATTGTTCCTATTGTTTTCATTGGCTGACAAAAATATCTGTGGCTTTCCTCCATTCATTCTGTCAATAACTGTTCTGCATTTCAACTTTATTTTTTCTTTCTTCAAATCTTGTACTTTTAACATGGGTGGACTTCCATTTTTTCTAGTATACAGAGACTTCGTTTTAGTTGTCTCTCAAATTCAGGTTTCTTCTGTATCAGATAAGCAATCACATCTTTCTTTCTCTTCTCGGAACGTTTTGGTTTGTATGAATTGAGATTAAGAACTCGTGTTATGCAGAGAAGAATAATTATAATATTTTAAGGTGATCGGTTAGAGGGTATCTTAAATTAGAGTGGCTGTCAAAAGACGTTATTCGGCTCCTTTTGTTGAAAAACAAATAAATAAATGGGAATAAATCGTATCATCGTGTCAAGTTTTGCAGTCTTTGGACAAATATATCTTGAAACCATATCCTTCTTTTGTCAACAAAGAAAAAAAAAAAAAAAAAAGGCAGTGTTCCAAGATGCCAAGACCAGAAAAAAACAAATGTTGTCTACAAAAATGGATCACTCTGTCATCTTCTGTCTTTTTGAGATCCAAATATCGATCCTGTAAACGACCGTTTAATCCTTTAACCTGACGTTGGTCGCGCTATGAGCATTTCTCTCACGCTTCGCATATAAAGAGCGCAGCTTATTTGGAAGTGACCCTGGGGGCAGCACCCCCGCTGTCGCTGACTTTTAGAATCTTCTCAACAATTTCTTATCAGTTCCGATGAGAATTAGAGCGTCTCTGACCTTCAAGCAGTCAGCTCTTTGCCCCGTGTGCTTCGTGTGAACATTTCTCTCATGAAGCGACCGCTGGCGTTTGCGTCACGTGAGAGCTTTTCTCATCAAGCGACTATTGGCGTTTGTTTTGTATATTTTTATAGATAACGTGATGATACGAGTCAATTTTTTTGCCTAATTTGTTTGCAGGTTTAACGACCACCATGAGCAACTCGATGGGCTATAATCAGTCGCCCGTCCCTAATTTAGGGTCACTGGATCCAGGGAAAAGAGAGAACCTGGGCCTTAAGACAAACACAATATCCATGTCTCACCGGGATTCGAACTTGGACTCATATCGGACGAATGCTCAGAAGCCAGCGCTTAGACCACTTCACCATCGGGGCGGGCAGGTCCTTCGGTAGCATATAATGGTCAAATGCAAATTTTACATTGACTTTTTCTGTCTCCGTTCTTTCTTTATTGTTTGATGACCGATCACTGATTATATCTTAATAACAATATTCCGTTGTGAAGGTCTGGCAATTTGTTTCATTTTGCTTCAGGGTTCCATTCAGCTCACAGAGATTCAGATGTGGCGTTCAAAACGCAACAGAAACATAGCGACTTAGCGAGAATCAATAGAAATTTAAATAAGAGCAACTGAAATTTAAATAAGAGACACCTGATCTGGAAGATTAGGAAGGCAGTGTACAAGGTGTGTTAATAAATTTCGGTGAATGCTGCCATAACGCGAAAAAAGGAAAGGTTGTGAAAGGTGCGGTAAGTTATACAACGCAGTAAAGGGCGAACATGTCCGTGACCGTCACGGAGCTGTAGGGTAAGGTGTGGCTCAAAGAGCGTGTTGGGACAGCTGATGTATATGGACGATTTAAGGGCAAAGAAGAAGAAAAGAACCAATATCAAATTCTGCTTCAAATCAGGAAAACCCGTATCGGAAACGCAAGCAATGCTGAAAGAAGTCAACGGGGTTGAACCATGAAGAAGTGTGCTTTCAAGTGGTTCAAGAGTTTCTCTGAAGGGAGGGACCCCGTTGAAGACGCCCCCCAGAAGGGAAAGCCAGAGACCTCCAAAAATCCTGAAAAACATTGAAAAAGTGCGTGAGCTCATATAGAAGTATCATCCACTGACTGTGCGAATGATCTCCGAGCAACTGGGTATTAATCATAAAACAGTACGAACGATTTCAAAAGAGGATTTGGGAAAATGCAAGATCTGTTTAAAAGTTGCCTCACACCTCTAAACACGAGCTGTTGCTGCTCTGAATAACCCACCGTATTCACCTAATCTGTCACCTGCTGACCACTTTCGTTTCCCCGACTGAAACTAGTTCTGGAAGGGAAGAGATTTACGAACATTTTGGACAATCAAGCGGACGTAACCATCCAGCTGCAGATGATAACAAAGGAGGATTTTCCCATGGCTTCCAGCAATTATACGGACAATGACAAAAGTGTATTGTATCGGGGTAGGGGGAGATTCTTTTGAAGGCCAGTAAAGCGGACTACCAGTAACATGATTCCTTTGAAGGCCAGTAAGGTAAGATTTCTTAAATATTATCCTTGTTTATTTTTACGGTCATTCATCGAACTTCCTTGACACATCTTGTATGTCGCAGTACAAAAATTTAATACATCGAAATGATTTTATGCCATTCTCAGATATAGTAAAGGAGAAAAATTGAGGTTGAAGATCCTCTTTTCCGGTTCAATTATTGTATGTAAACAGCTGGACAGATGTGGAATAATTCTCTGGAGAGCAGCCTTCCGGTGGTCAGTCTACTACAGACAAAGTGGAAAAACTTACGCAGCCCTGAGTATTGAAGATCCTCTTTTCCGGTTCAATTATTGTAAATAAGCCGCTGGAGAGATGTGGAATAATTCTCTCGAGAGCAACCTTCCGGTGGTCAGTCTACTACAGACAAAGTGGCAAAATTTAGCCAGCCCTGAGTATTGAAGATCCTCTTTTCCGGTTCAATTATTGTATGTAAGCCGCTGGACAGATGTGGAATAATTATTTCGAGAGCAGCCATCCTGTGGTCAGTCTACTACAGACAAAGTGGCAAAAATTTACGTAGCCCTGAGTAGCTGGGATTCGGACGACCTCTGATGCAAAGAAGGGCAGAGTTGCGATTTACAACATAGATCACCTTTACCTGTGGAAGCGAGAACGCAAGATTCCTCCATCACGTCAACGGCATTGTTCCATCTCAATATCAGTGACCATGGACACGTACGTCACATTGTGCAGATTCCTGCACAAAATGCGTCTCAACATCGTGTGCGTGTGTGTGCGCGTGTTTAAAGTGAGGTAGGGTTCGGTTCACTCCGATGTAACATCTCAACATAAGTGAGTGTTTCTTAACCTTGGAATACGTTTCATATGTGGATTACCATCTGTATAATACAAGCAGCCTTACCTTGGTTCATTAAGCAGACTTTAATTTGTTCTTTCATGCAGTGTTTATTGTCGAGTAAACTACGGTCAGCCTGTAGAGAAGAACAGGTTTGGTTGAGAACTGTACAAAACCGGACTGTGTTAGCCTGTACAATTTCAGTGAACTGTAAGGACGCATTAAACGGCGGAGCTAACTTAAAAGTGGCGTGATCATTTCACGCCTATCTAAACCGACATCTTCATCATTTTGATTATCTGTTTTATGGTAATTAATGAAACGTCTGCTGTCTCCGGCCAGTCTTGCCTAAGTATGAGTCCTCTTTGAGTATAAGGGGTATTTATTGATTTTGATTTGCTAAATTTGTGGGCCAAACTCTGTCGGCCAATCATTAAGATATCGGCAGTAAACAATCCATGAGTAATCATTTCTAAATTCCAATGCTTACCTGTGGGTCGTCAGCCAATGCACTACCTGCTTCCACTGAAATTATTAAAGTGATATTTTTTTCCAATAGTCTGGCTCCCAGAGGCGTGTGCTATAATATGTGTAAAACACTTAGTAAAGTTTTTATTAAAAATGTATTTTTCCTGTCATTTTTTCCACTTAGCTGCAAAAAAAAATTACTATTCCAACTCCCAGAGGAGTGACGAGGCATTTCTGTGCCCGGGGCACACCACAAAATATCGCGCCCCAATAAGCATACACTGCTTGGTAAAGCAAAATTAACGTCATAGCCCAATGTTATCTCTATGCGAGAAGCAAAATGGAATTATGACAGTTTGTAGAGCTTTTCGCAACTGCTTCGGAGTTTGAACCTTCTGTACCACATCAAACGGACTGAATACAGGTAGCAGTCATGGCTAGGAGTCGCAATAAAGATCGAATAGCCCACAGAGAATTTTCAAAAATGTGAGCAACATTCTCATCTTATTCATTCAACTAAAGAAATAGGACATCCTTATCCATCCAATTAAACAAAAATCGCGGGCTCCGTTGTTGTCGGCAAAAACGAGTTTTTTTTTTAGCTAAACGGATTATACACTCATTGTCATAAAAATACGCGCACCAAGAAGGAGGCGTCGGATTTAAATGAGATTTTAGTAGTGAGATGGTACATACCAAGGACAGAAGTGATTACAATATCATAGCAGCAGGACGATTTCCCGCGGACATACGGTACACATTCCGGTCAGCGTTAGTACCGCGTGGAACCGCCTCGTGCTCGGATGCATGCGGTGGTGATACGGTCCGACATGGAATCAAAGAGAGTATGTTATCCTGGGTCAGATGGGCCCACACTTCTTGCAACTGACGCTCTAAATCTCGAACAATGGGACATGGAGAAAGCTGGCGTCCCATCTGTTCCCACTCGTGCTCGATGGGCGAGAGATCAGGCGATCTGGCAGGCCACGAAAGCATCGAAGCATGACGTAGACAGTCCTGGGAAACCCGAGCCGTGTGCGGACGGGCGGTATCTTTTTGGAAATTGGCTCCAGGCAGCGCCGCCAGGAAAGGCAGTCCATAGGGCGGCAGGATGTCTTGTACTTAGCGCTGGGCTGTCAACGCCCCTCGGATCACTGCGAGGGAAGTCTGGCTGTCATACGCGATAGCTCCCCAGACAATCACGCTTGCAGTTCGGGATGTGTGGTGCTGTACAGTGAGGTTAAGATTGTAGCGCTCACCTGCGCTTCTCTGACACGGTGGTCGTCCGTTCCCATACAGAAGCGGGATTCGTCGCTGAACACTATACGTCACCAGTTCGTAGCATTTCACGTTGCTCGCTACTGACACCACTGCAATCGACGCAGACGATGGTCAGGTGTTAATGGCACAAAACGTAAGGGCCGTCGAGAATGCAGATTCACCTCTGCCAGGCGTTGGTAAATGGTTCTGGCGGACACAGGAGTGCCTTGTACAGTCGCCACGTGTCTCTGGATATTGGACAAGGGCGTCGTTGCATCTGTGTGTGCCGCTCTCACGATCCCACGGTCCTCTCTGCTGGTGGTGTATCTGGGTTGTCCAGAGCCAGTCCGCCGTGTGTCCGTGTGCCTTCCAGTGTCCTTGCTCCCAACACGATGGTACTGTACTGTCCGACCGGCCCAAATGGCTGCCGATTCGGCAAGCCTGCCACCCTGCCTATCTCATTCCGACGATACGGCCTCGCTCGAAATCCGTCAGTTGCCCGTACGCACATCTACGGCGGCTCCTCGGCATGTCTATTGCTCAGAGTTCACACCTGACTCTTACCGTGCACTTCGGCACGAATGTGGAGTCCCCTGCGCGGCGCCTTATAAGCCCCCAAGGATTGCGATTGCAGCGCCGGACTCGGACGCGCGTGCATGTGGAATTGCACGGAACTTTAATAATTTGCATGTCTGCCCTCCCCGTAGCTATTCGCAGAGTCTCGCGTTAATCGCACGGTTTTTTCTCGGTGCGCGGATGAGTGTACGTAGAACCTCTCCTTCATTTTTGAATGTGAGAAACTAGCATCTCCTGAACATTTTGGGGAAGAAAAATTCAAATTTTGAGTGTAGCAGAAATTGGTGAAAAAGTTTCAGTTCCAATTTAAATCAGTAGTTTTTGCGCCTTCTCTTGGGTTACACCCTGGATAGCCATCCCGTCTGCCTTGCTCTAGTTACGCCTGAGCCAACTCCTTACGCTAGTTACTATTCTACAAATATGCAGCAGCTTGGCAAAGCTAAAATTTTAATCAACGCTTCAGTATCTTTCATGAAAAATCAGGGCCCAGTTTTGATACTATCAATGTGCAACCATTTAGTCTACCTTGATTTTGGATTCTTAATTGTATTCTGAGCAGAAAGTATCCTTTCATATGAAGTAGTTGATGATGGAATGACTAATAAACAGCATTTGAGCTAATGTCATAGAGCTTTAAAGAGGTACGTCATCTACCAGTGAAGAAACTCTAATTGAGAATTTTTTCAGTTTCATTCCTGCACTTCCAGAAAACAGTGGTTGCATTTGGAACAACACTTTCTGGTCCGTGGGACAAACACACACACATTCCTCATCTGGGGCTTGAGCCCGGACGACTAGCAAGAAACCTACGCCACCAACCACTCGGCCAACAGGGAGGCCGTACTGATTTGTCTTGAACTTAAAAAATAAGTTTAAAAACATGCATAGTTTTTTTTTGGTTTGGATAATATGTGTGCGTGTAGAAGGTGGGATAAAATGACTTCTTCGTGGAATCAATGATATCATTCAGAAAAGAGTGTCTTTATGTACTCGCAGTTAAGTTCTACAACGATATGACACACTTGTGGCCTCCTTTTCATTTGCCGAGGCTTTATACTTTGCTCTTCTGTGAAACTGTTAAGTTATCATAAAAGGTAATAGGTTTTTAGTTAAGCAGAACGAGTTGCATGTTCGTGCAGAGCATCTTCCCACCCTCACGCTCCTCTCCATGAAACTGCTTAGTTGCTGAGAACTCCATCCTTAAATCACCCCCTAGAAAATGTGGGGAAAAAAATGCCTGCAATTCTGAGCTGTGCTCCTATGCGTAAAGTGTTCCTGGATGCTGGAGGAGCATGCGTTCGCCGTCGCTCGCTAATTAATCATGGTTCGGAATGGGCTCATTGGAGCTCGTCTATATGATTACGGCGTGTTTGATACGCACAGCGTAATTGCGAAGGGCATGGCGTTAAGGCGATCATTGACCGTGGCTAACGCTGACCTTGGCTTGGCTTCACACCTCTTTTCGCGCGTAAATCATTGTCGGTGACAGACTTGATAGTTCCTGGAAGCCTCTTGGCGTAAAGTCGTCCTCACTTTCATCAGCGGCGCAACTTCACAGGACTTCGAAAGTGCTCATTTCCATTCTGAAGGGAAATTCATAAGAGGATCAATGAAACAGACGTGGTTTCGTCTTAGAGTTATGATTCGAAATTCCCATGTGTTCATGCCCGATGAAATCTCTGTATTGGCAACGGCAGAACTTCCGGAATGACCTTTCAGTATACTCTTGTTTATACATTGTAATAAGAAAGCTGTCTGAAATACCATTTTCTTTTGAATTCCAGAAATTCATTTCCACATTAATTAATATAATTGTTTTACGGATTTGCAATGAGCTCTTAATGGTAGTCGCCCTGGCTGTAATCGATGCAGTATATTGTCAGTACGTACATTTTTTGATGGGGTGCAGCTTAAGAAATGAGAGTTTGAGTCACATACGGAGGCGCAATACACGAATCACATCTCTTATTTTTTCTCTTTTGCTCGACAGCCATAGAAGCTAAAACTATTTCTGGTATCACTTCTCTTACGACGGTCATCAGCAGATAGCTTTGTGCTCTTGTTCGTAATGTGGTCAACAGCAACTGTCGGTGTCGAAATGGTCAGGGTGAATGCGTGGATCAAAAAAGACAAAACTAAGTGCTAAACTGAATAGAATTTCATACAAGGAATTATTTTCGGCCAATGTGGAGGTTTATGAGATCAGCATTAGTCAAATTTAGAAGAAGAATCCAAACGATTCAAAGGTTGACCACTTTTTTCCAGAGCAGCTAGAGAAAGGCAAGCTAGTAAATTATTTTAATGGAAAAAACAACACATCAGCTAAACAACAGAGAACAGCGAAGATGAGCACTCGTTTTTTCAATGATTGGTGCGCATGATCCTTTTATTATACCTATCTATTTTTCATTTTTTTTGCGAGTTTAACGATCACCGTGAGCAACTCGATAGGCTATAAGCTGTCGCCCATCGCTAGTTTAGAGGCACTGGTTCCAGGAAAGGGAAAGAGCCAGTGGCATAAGACAAACACGACATCCATACCTCACCGGGACTGTAACCCGGACCCATTTTGAAAGAGTGGTCAGAAGCCAGTGCTTAGACCACCGCGTCCTATCTATCTATCTATCTATCTATCTATCTATCTGTCATTAACCAATACCAACCTACTGTTGGATGAAGGTTTTGCAAACTTTGTTCCAGAAATTTCTGTCTAGAGCCAGTCTCCTCCATGTGACTCCGGCATGCTTTCGAATTTCATCCACTCATCTCCCATATGGTCTTCTCCTGGGTCTCTTGGAATCCATTCTAGTAATTTAGGTGCCCAACGGTGGTCAATTCTCCTAGCAATATATTCAGCCCATTGCCATTTACCTTCATCATGATATCTTCCAATCTTGTCACATTCCTGATCAGTTAGTTCCGTTTCCAATCTTTCTTGGTTTTGGTTTTTGGTTGTAGGTTTAACGACCACCGTGAGCAACTCAGTGGGCTATAAGCAGTCGCCCGTCTCTAATTTAAGGCCACTGGTTCTAGTGAAGGAAGAGAGCCAGCGCCGTAAGACAAACACAACATCCATGCCTCACCGGGATTTGAACCCGGACCCCTTCTGGACAAATGATCAGAAGCCATCGCTTAGACCATTGCGCTACCGAGGCGGCCTTTCTTGGTTGTACCAAGCATGTATGACCAAGGTAAAATTCCTAAACTGCCAATGGACTGAACATATTGCTAGGAGAACTGAGAGTGACGAATGGCAACTCCACCATGAAAACATGCCTGCCCATGCATCGCATCTTGTGCAACAGTTTCTTGCTAAGCACTTGCATTCACAGGTCCGACAGCCACCGTATTCGTCAAATCTCGATCCCTGCAACTTTTTCTTTTCCCCCAAATCAAATACCACTTGAAAGGAAAAATATTTCAAGATATTGAGGAGATATTATGTAACAGAGTGTGACGAAGCAGCTGTTCGCTATTTCAGAAGATGATTTAAAAAAATGCTTCGAGCAGTGGAAACAGCGCTGGGATAAGTGTGTGGCTTCGGAAGGGGACTACTTTGAAGGGGATTAAGTTTCAAATAAGTCTTATACTTTTTCAATAAATCCGGCCCGGATACGTTTTCGTCACACATAATAAAATATCATCCGTGGTGCCGCGTGACGTTTTATGGCGTCATGAGAGCGCAGCGAACACGCTAAAGCGGTGTGTGTGTCATCCATCCGCATAACATCCAGGAAAAGCGTGGGAATGGTGTATCATCTCTTCATACATGAGTCCGGATTAAGCTTAAAAACTTATGCTCTAGGAACTTTTATTTCGAGAGAACCTTGGACATGGCATCATCAACATCCCAGTAGATATTAGGTTGGCTGTACGATGACTGTTATTTGGCTTTGTCCATAGCGCACCGAAAAGCTCAATAGTGAAAAAGACAGACAAGCGGGCATCCTAAAACTCAGTTATCTATCGAACTAACTGATTTCGTCTGGAACAAAGATCTGCACGAAGGTGACGGTTTTTGGTTTGGCTTAAGCAGGAATCAAAATCCATGAACTGGACTGCCATATTAACTTTTCTTAGTCCTTACAAACATGTATGGTATGGCCTAGAGAAGCGAGATGCCAATCAGAATCTTCTATCACAGGAATATCAAACCTTAGGACAACTTCTGCGCAGTATTGGATTTTGCTACCTTCGGAACCGATAGGAGACTTTTTTGGTAGTATGAGAGGACAGTGAAAATCATGAATTGCTGCCAGAGATGGTGACCTTCTTTATCGACGTTCTTTTAGAGTAATGATGATATGATTGTTGCACTGTTATATATCGTACAATGTGTTTTCTTTTTCAGAATACTACAATACATTATTGCGCACATAAATTTTGGTTTAAATCTTTAAACATACCTTTGGAAAACAATTCGGTACGATTAACGTCTAGAAAAGCTGCCACATATTAGTCGAACGTCATTGTCACAGTGGCAAGATGCATTATGCTTCTGAACTGTAGCTGTAAACAATGGTTTAATGCATGTTTGTTTAGATAGCGTGTAGCAGCCATGCCAAGTTTTATACTTTCATAGGTCCAAAGCGTTCCACAACTGGTCCTCATATCAGGACACTGTCGCTACCATCGTGTACTGTCTCCACTCTGTTGCACCTATGACTGTTGCTCATGTTTTGCGTGTCATTGTTTTTGTCGTGAGAGTTCTTGTTTTCTTCTTTGTTCTACTATACAAGGCAATTCAACAACCCTGGTCCGCCTTTTAAACGATCAGTATGATGTATCTTCCGCGCTGTCATTTTTACGTTGGGAAATTGTATTTATTAGTTCATACATTCCGTCGTTTTTGTGTAGATCCTTTACATCGTTTCATGCCGCGTTTTGTGTATCAATTTCCTGTATGTCATTCTGGTGTGATGTTACATTTTCCTTTATGTTTTGTGAATGAGCATAGTGCTTGTCGCTCTGTGGTACAAAACGTATTTGCACTCCAAAGTTCTCTAACAGTTCAACCACCACTTTAGAGAAATACATGTCCAGATGCAGTTTTTGACAAACACTGTGTCTGTCATCAGCATGATGTTACTGCTATAAACGCAGATCCTGAAACCTACAAAACTTTATTTTAGGCTGAAAAATGTCCATTTTGAATGTCTTTGGAACCTTGCAATCCACTGTTGCTTATGTTGTGTGATCGGGTGATGTTGTGGACGGCTGCAATGCCTCATCCTGTGACGGGTCCGATTTAATGTCCAGCTGGAAATTTATCTTGACAACGATATCCCGTACTCCGGAGCCAAGCTGCTGCTATCATTTTCCTTCTGACCTTCAACAGACGTTGCATTACTTGCTAATCCCAAGCGTTGCCACCCCGCTGGCCGAATAGTTAGTGACATAGGCTTTTGACTAATCGTACGAGTTGAGCCAAGGCAGTCTAGAAAACACAAGGCCATGACGTTAGAGACATGAGTTCCCTTTTTTAATGACGTCACAGGGAAACCAAGCCTTCCAATTGGTTTCCAACGCTGTCGTGTGTGACGTCAGACACGGCACCGACGTATAAGTAAATGTAAAACAAGATTGACGTCACAAGCGGAGGGAACTCATGTGTTTCTAGATGGCCTTGGTTGAGCCCAGGTAAGAGTCCCAGATGAGGCATGCGCGGTGGTTTTATCAAACGGCGTTGTTTTGGTCCCTTCCCTTAAGCCACTGGCCCTAAATCAGGTACGAGCGAACCCTGAAACAAAAGATATACTAAGCTACAGTGCTCAGCTTTTTGTTTGTTTGGAGGTTTAATCCTTTAAGCGGCCGATGTATCTGAACCAAATGGTGCCCCAAAATATTTTGCGCTCCGTAAACAGAAATTTTCGCATAGTGGTTGGGGTTTAAGCGAAAGCTATCACAAAAGGAATCCGTTCCCCTTCCCATCCCAGCTGAATGGACCATAAACCTGTCATTGTGATAAACGCCACCTTCTTCTCCTTTATTCTCTGCTCCATGACCCAAAGTATGATGAAACCCTAGTCCTGCTGAAACGGTCGTCATACCACTGGGTTAGACACCAGCAACACCAACAATTCTCCCTTACTTTCTTAGATTCGTCGCCATCGTTATAGCTCTTTTAACGGGTCATAAGGGATTATTGACAATCATTCAGAAGAGATTAGTGACAATCATTCCTCTAAATGATAATTTTGTTATAGTCCTTTCAGCAGGTCAGAAGGAATTAGTGATCGTCAGTCAGAAGTGATTAGTGACAATCATCCCCCTGAAGGATAATTTTAAATAACGAATCTAAGGGGAGAGCAGTGCTTTTTGATGGGCAGGTTCACTCGTTCCAGCAGCGTTAGGTCCACTTCTTAGACAGAATATATTCGTTCGACCTGATTTCAGCCCGTTTTGCTAACCCTGAGTTAATTCGTTTCAGCCGCTTAAAGGATTAACGACCACCGTGAGCAACTCTGTGCGATATAAACAGTCGGACTTCCCTAATTTAGGGGTAGCCAACGAATGGCTTAGTGGTCAGCGTTCGTGACTGCTACGGAAAAGTCTCGAGATCGTTCCCAGGCAGGTACGAAAGTTCGAACCACTAAATATCCCCCAGTGTGTCTGATGGGCACGTTAAGCCGTCGGACCCCAGGTACTGGCCCTCCGGTTATAAATTGGTTATAATGTTTATATTATGGTTGGTGATGTCTTTCTTCACTTTCTACTTTGCTTCCGTGTGACTTTCCTGGCCGGCACTCTAGTCCAAATCTCCTAGCTTTCCTAAGGATTCTTTAAGACCTGGGGTCAGACCTATTCTTCTTAAAATCGTCTAAATAAATCTATACAAAGGTCTCTCTAATTTAAGGGCACTAATTCCAAGGAATGGAGATAGCCCGTGCCGTAACACAAACACACCATTCATGCCTCATCCTGGATTCGAGCTCTGACGAATGAAGAGAAGCCATTTCAACTCCGGGAAGGCGCCCTGTGCTTTCTGGCTTCCACAGCTTGTGTGATAACTAATGTGCTTGTAAAAGTTTATCATTACAGTCTGGTAATATCAACGCCGTCAAATTGTGAAAACGCTTTGCTCGTTCTTTTCACTATATACTTCATTCATTTCACAAATCCCTAACTATTCCTAACCTGGTCTTTATTTTGCAGGTCACAGTCCCCTGACCCGCTCTTTTATTTTGCATCAGTGCCCGATTTTTAGCTAGCAGAAGCGGTGGCCAGACTTCGTTACATATGTGATATCAGAACAATGCTTCGGTGTAGCGTGTTTTTGATTATCGGAAGCCACACAGGAAAGCAGTTACAAAGCAACTGAAATGTTGCTGTCGACCTAGAGAGAAGATTTTGCCTCGCCGTGCTGTTCTAGTGATCGATACACTACTCCGTGGTTCATGTGCGCAGCTGACCGAAAGTTAAATTTCCTGCTTCTTGTTCTATTAACATGCAAGTAGACGGTAATTTTGGAGAAACGATTGACTTTGTAGGAAAGCAGTATGAATCCTTAGATTGCAACGTATAGGAATGCAGTAAATGTTAGTGCAAGGTAGAAATATAAGGGCTGTTTGATTTTCCACTAAATGTTCCAGTATACGCAGTTAAGATATCGTGCTAAAATTATTCCTGCCATTAATTCAAAGATCATTCCACTTTAATGCATGCATTTCTGTTTAAAGAAACATGATGAATTCAGTGATATAAGAATTCAATTATCCCGCATACAGGCTCTGTATTGCTTTTGGATAAGTACGAAACATCTTTTCCTGGTAAATACAGATGCTTGTATTGCACGCGCGTTAGAAAAGTGCCCCGTTTAGTACTGTACTGAAGGGTGATATATTCGCTGCAGAACCCTTCAGATGTGTGGGGCGAAAATAAATTAATCACTTTGTTACCTACGAAATATAGATGCTGACAGGACTTATTTTGGGAATCAAGGATTATTCCCTGAAAATGAATCGACACCCCTTATAAATGTTCGTTCCTTACACTCAGTTGTGTACAAAACTTTATATACACTCTTTGCAAAAGAAAGAAGGAAAAATGGGGGTAGGCTATGTCCGGGACACACCCGCAGGTTTTATTTACGTGGATACGTGTTTGACAGTAAGGGATTTAAGGTAAAAGTCGGTTGATAAATGAAAGAGGAATGCAGTTAGACTACAATTTTATTTATTAAAGGGGGATAAAATGAGAAGCAACAAACATATGGCATAAATTCACATGTATGCTTCGTAGTAAGAAGTGTCAAATATTTAGAAGTTACTGTTTTAAATCTTTCTTAAACCATGAACGATCACATACATTACAAGTGAATCCAAAGTCGTTACTCTCGAATGCAGACTTGAACATCAGCCCAAGCCCATATTTTATTAAATTCATTCGATCTAATTGCATTTAATTTTTTCGGTATGTGTATCTCCTTCAACTGAATTATATTCAGCATCTACATCCACTGGTTCACATGTATACTAGCGGTATAAGTGCTTGGTTGTGGCTTCACGCGTTGCATCGCTTCGGCTTTCTTCTTCTGTCTATAAACCCTACATCGTTCTGCATTAGTTGTTTTGGGCTTATTCGATTCCTTTTGAGTTCTTCTTTCTTCTGGTATACGTTTGTAGTATTTTGACTTTTGCTTCAAATATTTAGACATTTTGATTTTCTCACAAATATTTTTTCGTTTATCACTTATAACTTATAAATTACTTGTTAAATGTTTATGAATTATTGGTTTTTAGATAGATCTCATCCAGACGAATCGTTTGAGACCAATATGACGATCCTACCTCTACGCGATCTCGAATGATACTGATTTCAAGGCGCTTGACTCAGCGTATTCGAACCCAAAATGGCGGACGCCTTTCCCCTCTCCCCGCGCATGTGCATGACCTTGAAGTTGGTATTTTTAGAATCATTGGTTATTACTCTTTTTATGTCAGTTATTAGATTTTAGCTATTCACTATTATAAGCATTTGATCAATCGTAAGAAATTATGTTGGTAATGTTTTCCTAGAGGGTACCCCATGGTACCGATTTTAAAGACATATCCACGTCAAAAATGTAGCGCCTTCATTTTATTCTGATGTGACTCACTGTCAACGTTGTCAAAATGCAAATGCTGTTTGATGAAGTCATTCATGTGCCGTTCAGCTAGAAAATATTTAATCAACGAATAACGAAATTTTCATAAGGAAATAGAAACTCAAAATGAAGGTTATTTAAAGGTGTACGTCACAATTTTCATGGTATTTTGTAACGGTATTTAATTAACGCAGTTTAGTACGGAAAATCTTAGTGAAGGTAAGCAACTAGTGCTTTTCTACTAAAGTCTTAAAATTAACTCTGTATATCACAAGCTTTCACGAAACCCAGCATATTTTTGTGGAGACTATATTATGTAAGGTACCGTGCAAGTTTAATAAAGTCCTTTCGGTTAAATACTTTAGACATCCTTAAAACCGAGTATAAAATAGTAATAAGAGCGGGAAATCGCATCACTTCTGTAACAGACGAACATTCAACAGATATATCTGGGAAGATATAAATTTAGTATTTAAGCCTTCTTGTTCCTTCAACATCTAAGTACAACAATCCTTGGAAAATTTGAAACGAAGACGCCAATCTTTCAGTTGTGATTTAGGTCCACAATTCTGAGAACCCGATATCACGGATTTATTTAAAGTAGATTTCGAAAGATGTGATCTATGTTTTATTTAAATTATTTTAAAAGTTTTACATTCTTTTGTGGTAGCAGCACGCTCGGTTCTCTAACTGGTGTATCCATGCGTTGTAGGAACTTACTCATGCTGCTGATTAATACAGAACTTATTCTCCCGAAACATGTCAGATTTTTGACTCAGTTGAACGGGATTTTAGTGCACGCAATTGAATAATCGTCGTACAGTTAACATTTTACATATTTTTTTTTAATTATTTGCGAGCACAGATCTTTTAACCAATACTTGGCTTCTATCCAAAAATGGGCTTAGGATGATTTTAAGTGGTTAATTCATGACACAAGAGATGCGTTTTGAGCATAACGTGAATCGCTGTTCTATAAATTGTGAAGGATTTTACCTCCTTTTGTGCTGAATTTACTGTTAAGTAAATAACTTTGATTCTTTTAAAATATACGAATAACAGGATGACAGAGTATTACTAACACTTAAATGGCGCTGAAGTGTATGAGAAACGAAAACCCAAAGCAAAATCAAATAATCAAAAGCTAAGAGATTTAAAGAAAAAGGAAAATAATCCATTACCTTCAATTTTGCATCCGTATCTCCTTTCCGCAATTTATTTTGTTCTCGATCCATATGTTTGACGTCGCAGACTTATAAATCCCAGGAGTAGAATTAATTGTTTATTCATCATGTTTCGTTATGCGCTGTCATTCTGTTTCACACAAAAAGACAAGTAGGCGCTGGTGCTCTACGAAGCACTGATTTTTTTGTGTACCTGTGAGCGATAATATTTCAGTTTCCTAATTCATCTTAAAATGTGGATGTTAATCCTACTTTACCTTCTTAAGTCCCTCTTCGTTCTCTACTTAGAATAATGTAAGTATTTCTTGATAAGATTTTTTTTGCATCCTTCACAACATACAGAAAAGAGAGCATCATAGTGTTTCTAGCAAAATAATCAAAAGCATAAAACACACTGAATAAAAAAATGATGAAGCCTACAAACTCTTCCATATAAATCATCCATTGTTTGCTTTTCAAATCGACGATAAACTAGAAAAAAGGACAGTTATTTTAACTGTTTGTTTAGAGGTTCTACATTGTTGTTAAGAATACGTCGTTTATAATGAGGTAAGTGTAGCACTCAAAGACTAGACATGCGGACGTAACATAAGTAAGCTCAGGTGCAAGTCATTTTCGAATTTTTCAATTTTACTCTGAGTGCTTCGTGCTTAGAATTCACGTCACGACAAAACTTGAAAGAGAGTTTGTTTCATCCACTAAAAGTAAAATGGTTTCTTATGCTCTTCGAAGCTCAGGAGCTTAAACTCTACGCGAAAACAAGAAATACTGTCAAAATTCTATTTTAGAGGAAACACTTTCACATTCGTGTCATGGCGTAGCGTAGCATAGCACTCTTCAGGGCACGCAGCTGAGGGGCAGGGAACGGGGGACTTTCCGTTTTAGGGGCCGTCGAGCTCTGGACATAAAGAAAGTTTTTCTTTCAGAACATTTTAATAAATATTTACCCTAATGCTTGTATTGAAAGATAAAATCTGGGGGAAATATTTTCATTCCCAGCGCCGAGAAGTAGTGCCGAACTGCTCCGGTCGCTAAGTGGTCAAAGGCGTAGATTTCTGATCATTTGTCTGAGCTGAGCCCGGGTTACAAACCCAGTTGATGAATGAATGGTGAGTTTGGCTATCTCCCTTTCCTAGAGCCAGTGGGACTAACTTCGGGAGAGGCTACTGTTTATAGTCCTCAGAGTTGCCCATGGTGACCATTCCGCCCCCTTCGTAAAAGAAGTGCCAAGCAACTTATCGTATTGCCTTGAATCCGCTGCAGATAAAGAGTAGTGCTAGGTACAGGGTGCTTCACTTGCTCTCGGCCCCTGATTTTCCCTCATCACCTGCAAACTAATGGACGTAATTCAGTGAAATTTGACAGGGTGTATGAGAAGCATAGTCAGCGAACTGCAGAGGACAGCGAGCCCACAATCGGCAGTCACTTCGAGCAGGCGCGACCCACGGGCTAGAGAGTAGCGAGTGGTGATGCTACTCTGTAGCCAGTTTGTCGCGCCTGCGCGAAGTGAAGGCCGATTGCGTGTCCGCTGTCCTCGGCAGTTGGTGTGCGCATCTGACTGTGGTGTTGTTACGAGATCGTCAACAGTCATCGTGCGTTTGTGTTGCTAGCAATTACTGTATGAACCCGTACACAGTGGAACAGCGCGTGTTTATTGTCCGCACGTATTGGAAAACTGCGTCGATAAAGGAGTGCCAAAGTCAGTTTATTGCGCAGTTTGGTGTTCGAAACCACCGGCAAAATCCTCCGTTCAGTATCTGGTTAAGAAACTGGTAACCACGGAAACATTGTTGGATGTCCTCGAAGGAGGACGTCCGAAACTGCCAGAATCCACGGTGAAGGAAATGAAAAACAGACGGATAGACTGTGACTATGTATCGCAACAAGCCACGGACTCTCATGGAACTTCAGAAAAACATTCGGCGTGAAATTGAGGCTGTGACTCCCGATGTTTATTTATTTATTTATTAGAATTCTTTTGCTGTACAATATCACAATACAACACCGAAAAGAACGAACATTATATCACATAATCTAAGATTAATTATAAAAAATATATAGTACACCAGTTAACCAACATAAATAAGACAATTTGTCAATTTTTAACCATACAATCACCATGTAACAAGGATAAACGCTTTACAACATAAAATGCAAAAATAATACACACTCAAATGATGTCAATATAACTAAAACACCTTCAATATCAATTTAAAAAGTACAGCAAGGGGCCAGCGAAAAAGGCTGAAACTTTAGCCTGACAAGCCCCTGATCCCCTCCAAAATTTTCAAAAAGAAAAAATTACTTTTTAGTCCAGTCAAGACAACGAATATGATATTATAGTATACACTAAATGACATCGAGAAAGCCTTAAACAATAGAAATCTCTGAATATGAAGATTTCGTACTTGATAGATGAAAATGAGAAACAAATTTGCTGTCTGTAGTATGATAAGTTAAAACAAATCCTTAAAACTGCCGAATAAAACTCAATTTATTTACAATTTTAAAAACCTATTTACGTAGCTAGCACTTTCGGGGCTCAATTAAAAAGTACAGAAATCTCTTTCACTCTCTTTCTTTAATAGAAATCTCTTTCACTCCTCCCAACCGACCCCTAGTTATGTACAATTTTCAATCAAGAAACTTCTTAACGGTCGTCTGAAAACATTGTATCGTGTCTCAGATCTAATGGCCAATGGCAATGCATTCCATTATCGCAGGCCCAATACACCGAGGTTGTTAAACATCATGCCCGTACGCGCCCAAGGGACAGTGAATTTCGTCCCGCGTCGAGTATCATATAAATGAATTGTTCTCGACAACACTATGAGACCTGAATATCTTCCTGAATTAATACGTTCATGAATCATTAGCATTAATCTATATCTGTGCAAGTGTTTTACAGTCAATATACGGTAATAACGAAAAAGAACCTCTCAATGAAGCAAAGAGTTTAACAATCGCACATACCTTTTCTGCAAAACAGACAGACGAGTGAGGTTTCGTTTTGTAGTTACACCCCAGATCAAGATGCAGTACGACAGCACAGGATACACAAATGAATAGTACAAAATCAACAGAACTCTAACTGGTAGGAATCCTGAGACTCACGCAATCATGTCAAACCTTGATCTAAGGAAAGACGCCAACTGATCCACCTGGCCATCCCACCTCAGAGATTCATGGAAAACAACTCCCAAGAAACTTATTGAGGACCGATATTCCAATGCCATATCGTACAAATAAACCGGACTCAGTTCACCATGACCGTGCCTGGTACAGGAAAACAGCACACAACCCGTCTTAGCAATATTTAATGTAAGATAATTATCCGCAAACCAGCGAACAAACTTTAAAATTTCAAGATTTACTCGAGAAATCAATTCATCCAAGGAGTCTCCCCTAAAAAAAGACTAACATCATCAGCAAATAATACCATATGAGCTCTAGACGGGACCTGAAATATATCGTTTATATAGATAAGGAACAAAACAGGACCCAATACCGAGCCTGAGGGACTCCATAAGAAACGGGTCTTTCTTCAGAGGAATATCCGTTGACGTGAACATACTGTCTCCTACCCATCAAGTTATTCCGAAATACCTTCAACACAGCACCCCTAATCCCAATCGTCTCTAGCTTAATCAAAAGGATATCGTGACAGACAGTATCAAATGCTCTTGAAAGATCAAAGAAAAGTCCGACAACAGAGCGACCAGAATCCAAACTATCATGTAGATAGTTCAAAACATCCAAAACAGCAGTCTCCGTCGAGAAACCCTTACGAAATCCGTGCTGGTTGGGACATAAAATCCCGTTTCTATCCAAGAATGAATTCAATCCGTTTAGTATTAGTTTCTCCCAAATCTTTACAAATGCCGAAATATTTGCAATCGGCCGATAGTTTACCATATCTGTTTTAGAACCCTTTTTATGAACTACAGTAATTCGGCTAAGAGTCAATGGTGGCGTAACAATCCCAGTTAAGACAATATTATCAAAAATGTGAGTTAACGCAGCAATTAGGCGCGAAGAAACAGATTTAATCACCTTAGGGTGAACACCATCCGGACCAGGGCACCCCGAAGGATTTAATCAATTTAAAACCTGAACAAGATCACCTGCGACAGAAGTGAAATAAAATGCTGAAGCGTCACGATCCGGATGATAATCACGAAAACCGCCAACTGCTGGATTTGAACCCGAAACAAGCTTTCCAAGCAACTCCACAAAGTAATTGTTAAACAAATTTGCAACCCTCTGCGGGTCTGAAACCATATCACCATTATGATCAACCTGTATAGAATTAGCAACAGATCTGGATCTGGCCAAGAGATCATTTATAGACCGCCAAGTCTTCCTACTGTCTGTAGAAGAAACAAACCTGTTCAGATAATAATCTCTTCTAGCATGCCGAATCTTAATGTTATACCAATTTCGACATCTCTTAAAAATCCCAAAATCTACTGGATCCCTAGACTTCCAGAATACCCTAAAAAGTCTTTTCTTCCTATGGAGACACCTAAGAAGACTATTCGAAAACCATGGCATTCTACAACGAGCGGAACGTTTTACAGTGATAAATGAAAAGTGAAGATCATAAAACTGCGAAAAAATTGACCAAAACACCTGATATGCCACGACAGGATCTGTATGGTCCAAGTCAAACAACCGAAGATTCTCGAGATAAAAATTCCGTATTACAAATGAACGAGTGGACGGCAATTTACTATTCATATTGGAACCTGATAGACAAAAAATCGGCAAGTGATCACTAATAAGATAGGCCAGTACTCCTGAATAAATAAAGGTGCTGTTGGTTATACATAAATCCAGCAGGGTAGAAAAAGTAGCAGTGATTCTGGTTGGGTGTTCTATAACATTCACGAAACCCGAGGCAACAATAATATCCATTAGTTTTTTAGTAGTGCCATCGTGTACGCCACAATTAACATTCAAGTCCCCCAGACAGTAGAACAACTTATCACAATCATTGACACAATCAAGAAAAACAGAAAAATATTGTAGAAATTTCTCTAAGCAGCCATGTGGAGGTCGGTAAACAGCACAAATCACATACTGACGAGATTCAAGAACAAGCATCTCACAATTTTGATTTATGACAGTAAAATTTTCGACAGTTTCCACAGAGAAAACAAACACAGCCACACCACCACCACCAGACCGTGAAGCAGCAGTCTCACAAACACAGCCACACCACCACCACGACCACCAGACCGTGAAGCAGCAGTCTCACAAACACAGCCACACCACCACCACGACCACCAGACCGTGAAGCAGCAGTCTCACAAACACAGCCACACCACCACCACGACCACCAGACCGTGAAGCAGCAAAAACACGATAACCAGGAATACGACACAAGTGATCGCCATTCTCCTCAAACCATGTCTCTGTAACACAAATAAAGTCCAATAAAGAATCAGATGCATCCAGTAAATCCAACAGGAGATCCATTTTCCCCAATAAGCTGCGAGCATTGAAGTGCAACAGTTTTAGGTCACTTTTATGTGTAGCAATAAGTGTTCGCAATGTACACGTGTGTTGGATAATATCTTCCGTAACATGAAGAGGTGTGTGCAGGCATACCTTGATGCTAATGGCGATCACTTTCAACACTTGCTCTAAGATCACCATGCTTCCCATACACCAAGGTAGTGAGTTAAATTTCACTGAATTACGTCCATTAGTTTGCAAGTTATAAGGGAAATTCTGGGGCCGAGAGCGAGGGAAACACCCTGTATTTCTGAGATTGAAATGTGTCGAATTTGGTACCCCAACAAAACAGCTCAGAACAAAATAGCCTCGACAACACAACCAATAAACAAAATATCCCCCACCAAAACAGGCCACCGCAGACCCATATAGCTACGTCACTCTCTGCCTATTGATTAATAACATAGTTTGTAAAGGAAATGGATTACAACTTAATTGTATTTCACGGAGTCCGTATTATACCTGGAAAAAAATTCGGAATTACGGTTAAAATATTTCCAGACACAATACAGACGTCATGAAGCGCAATTAAGTTGTAATCCATTTTCTTTACGAATTATGTTATAATTTCCATATGGGGCGTTTACAGTAGAGTTCGCAATAATCTTCCGCGCACTAATAACTCGGTTGAAGGATAGCATCACTCTTTTTAACAGACCATAGACTGCCATCACCCCATCAATGAACAAACTTATATATCAATTTCTGAAATAACAGAATCAAGTTGAAATTGATTTAACTCGTTTTCAAGCTGAGTTTAGGCAACCAGAAACATCGAAGATAAAGTACGTGCAGTTAAATTGGCGACTTGAAACACTTGGGCAGAATTATGATGACACCAATATTTTGGACTACCTGCGTGGAATTTTTCATAACTTGATAACATCACTTCACTTATTTAAAACCAATATTTTTTACTAAAATGTTTAAAAAATGGAAAGATTTTACCGTGCTACCAATATTTTGGTCTGCCTACGTAGACATGACAATTTAATTTGATTAAATTTTTTTTCTAAAAGTTGTTTAAATTCTTTCCTTTTTATTTTATTTGGCAATTTTACAGATGCACCTATGCATATTGTATATTATACATACAATTTTATTTTGACGGGGTTCTTTTGACAGGAGCCTATTTTGACGGGGTTCTTTTGACAGGAGCCTATTTCGACGGGGACTGTTTTGACGTGGTCTACATTTGTGTATTGGCTGTGATGTCAGGGCTATCTTGGTCTGGGCAATTTTGTCAGGTTACCGTTGAGTTTTAGACATTAATTCGAAATAAAAAGTTGTTGCTAGAAAGAAACATTCATTCGTCTGCCGTACTATTAGAATTTCTAAAATAGCCTGGCGACGGCTTGTGCTTTTGTGCTTACAGATTTCTTTGCTTCCCCCACCCATTTAGCGGCAGTTACAGGATTTTTCGTGTGTTTTTGTGTTGTTGAGTGATTCATTGAGGCCATGCTTCCTATTTCCATAACGCCACTCTTTCAACAAGTGTGGAATATGGTCACTCGATGCCTGGCCTGCCAGACTCCGCTGCCAGTTATCCATGATGAACTTTGGATACGGGTCTAGACATTCCGATTTATCACAAGTATATGAGGATCATGCCTGTTTATATGGCACTGTTAACGCAGGGCCGGTGCGAGCGAGCTTGATGTGCTAGGCAAGAGTAATCAGCCTTGGCCCACCAAAATTTATGTTACTCATTTGTGAGGCTAAACAAATTGCATTAATTCAATAATTTGTTCAAGAAAAATTCAATGTAAATTAAACAGAAACGAATAAAAACTGCATCTATTTACTTACTGATCCAATGTAAATTAAAATTTCATTTTGCGTGCTTTATTGTTCACAAAATTACTAACAAGTGCCTTCAAATCTATGTCACGGGCAATTTTTTATTCGATGGATAACGTAGGCAACCCAACAAGGCCGCCCAGTATCGCAGTGGTCCAAGCGCTGGCTTCTGACCATTCTTCCGAGATGGGTCCGGGTTCGGATCCCGGTGAGGCATGGATGTTGTCTTACGGCACTGGCTCTCTCCTTTTCCTGGAACAAGTGGCCCTAAATTAGGGACAGGAGACTGCTTATAGCTCATCGAGTTGCTCACGGTGGTAGTTAAATTTGTCCTCCATCACAAAAAATTTAAATAAAATAAAAATAAAATAAAAACAACAACAACAAAAAAACAAGGTTCTTTCCTGGATCACCCGACAAATAAAACAAAACAAAAATGAAACAAGAATTTTACTGGAGTGCATATTGTGGTACAGCTTCTCTTACTCTTGCTCCTATTCTCATTAAAATACAGTCTGAGTGTGACAGTTGCCAACCTTCAGGCGTTGAGTATTGCTACTACTTGTGATAGTAATGAAAAGTTTTGATGTTTCCATTGAAAGCTGATTATACAGAATCCATTTTCTTTAAAAATTTCATCCACAGATATCGCCTGCAGCATAAAAGCTGGTGATAGTAATGAAAAGTTTTGATGTTTCCATTGAAAGCTGATTATACAGAATCCATTTTCTTTAAAAATTTCATCCACAGATATCGCCTGCAGCATAAAAGCTGGTCTGGTGTATGGCACTTTTCTGACAGATCCACGCTTACACGTCACGTGTGGGATTAACTGCAAGCCGACAATCTATATAGGCTCAGGTCTTCGTTTCTCGCTTATTCGAGGATAAAAATTCGTAAGTTATTTCGAATAAAACGTGGTCAACATAAAATAAAATTGTCTTTGTTTTCACCTTCCTTTTTTTTTTCTCTCGTTTATTAATTCATTCGATTTTATAAAATCTAAATCTTGGCGCCCCTCAGATTTTAGCGCCCTAGCCAACCGCCTATTTCACCAAGTGGTTGAACCGGCCCTACTGATACGGAACGAACGCGCAAATTCCGGTTAGAACGACCTCTCTCGTGCAAGAAAACCAAAGGTGGCCGTGAATGAGAGAAATATCGATGCTGTTTGTGAACTCATTAAGGAATTATCTTTCAGGTAATAAATCTAGACGCCGGTGTATCGATTGGCAGAGTGGAAACAATTGTTCATCAACATTTAAAGTTCCGCAAGATCTGTGTCAAATTGATACCCCACAATCTGGCAGAACAGTAAAAAAAGGGTGTATTCGACTCGTGAAAGGAGATGCTGGAGCAATGTTGGAATCGCATCCCCAAATGCTCCTTCAAGACTTACACTCAAGAAAGAGCATGTTCACATTTTTTTTAAATTTCCGACCGGAGAGTCGTAGCCGTGGACACCACACCCGAAAAAATTACTATCACCAATACTACACTAATACGAGGAGTTGTACCGAAAGTAATGCAAAAGTGGGCATAACTTTTTTATTTACTGACAGTGATCGTTCAAACTGCACATGTTGGTAGAGTATCTGTTTCTCTATACAAAGGTACTATTCAACATAGTCTCTATCACAAGCGATGCTTTTGCACCATCATTGAACCCAGCTCTCGAGTCCTCTTTGAAAAATTTAGGTGTGGACTGCTGTACCCACTTCTTCACAGCCACTTTCACCTCGTCTATGTCATCAAATCATCGTTGTCCCCGGAGACTGTCCTTCATTGGACCAAACATGTGGAAGTTGGAGGGCGCCAGATCTGAGCTGTACGGTGGATGGGGGACCACCGACTAGCCTAATTTGCTGATTGCCTGATTTGTTGCTAAAGATGTGCGTGGTCTCGAATTGTTATGGTGAATGGGGATCCTTTTCAGATTCTTGTTCGGTCTCTTCCTTCTTATGGCTTCTCTAAGCTTCTTGAGTGTCTCAATGTACTGCTTTCTGGTCACGGCACGGCTACGTTATAGAACATCAAGAAGAATGACACCCCTGTCATTCAAAAAAAGCAGTCACCCAGACTTTCTGTGCTGATCGCTGGCTCTTGAACTTCTTAGGCCTTGGCGAAGAGTTGTGACGCCATTCCATGGATTGTTTCTTCGTTTTCGGATCGTAAAGATATGCCCGCGTTTCATCCCCTGTCAGCAGATAAAAAAACGTGTCTTCATTTGCTTAAAAAGCTTTCAGCAGGCCAGGGCAGACTTTCATCCTTCTCTCATTCAAATCGGGTGTCAAGTGACGAGGTACCCACTTTGCACACACTTTCCGATACCCTAAGTCTTCCACTATCTTCTATATGGCCTTGTGGCCACAGTCCAGTTGTGCAACAAACTCACGGATTGTAACTTGTCTCTCCGCGCGTATCAATTCATCCACTCGCTGACGATTCGTGTCAGTGGTCGCCGATGATGGTCTCCTGCTGCGTGGTTTGTCTTTAATGCTTGTTTCCCCTTTAAGCTTCTTCATCCATCTGTGCACATTGCTCTTGTTAATGGTGTCATCTCCGTAAATACTCTGTAGCCTTCTGTGGATGTCGGACAGCCTACTTCCTTCCTTCGTCAAGAACTCAATGACGGCACGTTGCTTCTGCTTGGAATCCATTATTTACCTGCAATGAAGAAGAAGGGTTACTGTAGAGGAAGAGTTACTCTCCCAACATGTGCAATTTGAGGACCTTGATCCGTTAATAAAAAAGTAATGCCCACTTTTGCAGTACTTTCAGTACAACCCTCGTTTATTTTGCCTTAAATAGCTAAGAAGATGAAGGAACAGCGTTCTACAACAGACGTGTCAAGGGTTCTCTTTTTTCATTAAAAATGCCAGTGCTCACAAAAACCGGCAAGTTACGACCTATTTGGAGCAGGAAAAAAATCAAACAGCTGCACCATTCTGGATATTCACCAATGCTTGCACCATGCGATTATTGGTAGTTTCCAAAATTACAATGGAGCTCTCTATGCAGCCTTTTTCAAGGGTGCAAGACCTTGCAAAATGCGTTCATTTAGAGTTGCTCAGTATTCTTCAACGGGAATACATCCAAGCGTTCTAGAATTGGAGTAGACGTCTGCAACTTTGCACACACACAGTGTGGACAAAATAATGTGAACACCATGATTGTAGGAGTTAATGTTATCCGTGTAGGCTACAGTGGGGAAAAACGTTGTGGTTATCTTTTGTGTATCTTTTATTAGTACAGGGTGAGCCAAAAGTCGCAGAGCATCCTTGCATTTCAGAAACGAGAGGGAAAATTAAATATCTGAATACCCCAGCAAAGAATCGATGATTGGGCCTATCTTTAGGCTATTCCCAGAACATGGCCGTCGTCTTGAAATCCGCCATATTGGATCAAGGTCAAATTTTTCAAATGGTAAGGAGGTCATGTTGCATATCAAAGGAGACCAGAATGTTCTCAGAAATCGATGGCCGTAATAAGATTTGACATATGTGTTGTGGTTCAAAAGTTATCAACACAGAAAGTTGAAATAACAACCTCTAAAGTATCCTGTAATGCGCAGCTATTCGATGTTTTTTATTGGAGGTTTGATGATCACCGTGAGCTACTCAATGGGCTATAAGCAGTCGCCCGTCGCTAATTTAGGGCCACTGATATTTGATGTGTTCAGTGTGTAGTCCCTGTTGCTGAACACAGAGCTGCAGGCGCTTGATCCAGTCGTTATGCACCCGCACGAGCATATCGGAAGAAATGCGGTTACAGACCTCCAGGATGCTTTGCTGAAGGTGGTGTTGTCGCGGTGTTTCTCGGCATACATCAGGTGTTTCAGATGAAACCACAGACAAAAGTCGAGTGGTGTGAGGTCGGGGGATCTGGGTGGCCTTCTACAGGACCACCACGGCCAATCCAATGACCAGGGAATTGACCATCTAGCCACTGACGAACAGTTGCTTCGTAGAGTGGTGGAAACCCATCGTGTTGGAAATAACAGGAGAGACTGCCACCTTCATTCAGAAGGGAAGAGAACACTTTTCCTGTAGCATTTCTAGGTATCGCTGAGCATTTAGGTTATTGTCGATGTGTGAAACTGGTGGTCTTTCTGGATGTCGGTTGTTGAAGTCTGCGGTTATGATAAGGCAGCTGCGTTCCCCAGACATTAGAATGACCTCAATCCTCTCCTCTTTCGTCAATGCCATCTTCAGTTACCTGCAACAAACAATGGTTATTTAAAATTTCTGTGTTGATAACTTGTGAACCACAATCCATGTGTCAAATCTGATTACGGCCATCAATTTCTGAGAAAATTCCGGTCTTGTTTGATATGCAACATGACCACCTTACCATATGAAAAATTTGACCTTGATCCAATATGGTGGATTTCAAGATGGCGTCCACTTATTCTTTGTAGACCCCTCACTTATTCTTTGCTGGGGTATTGAGATATTTTATTTTCCCTCCCGTTTCTGAAATACAAGGGTGTCCTGCGACTTTTGACTCATCCTGTATATACGTTCTATGGGCTGTATGCTTGTGTTGTACAGGTTGTGTTCAGTAGCGATTCTTAATAGCAGTCGGTGAAATGGGTGACCTGTCAGACTCCGAAAGAGGAAAGATCGTGAGGTCCTGTTTAGAAGGAGCGTCTATAACCATAACAGCCAAATTGTTTGGTGTTTCAAGAGCAGTAGTTTCCGTGGTTATGTCTGCGTACACAAAGCATGACAATACTTTATTGGAGAAGAAGAATAGTGGCCGAAAACCAACATTGAATGAGAGGGACCGTTGAGCACTAAGAAGTATTGTGTCCAAACAACACAAAACTACTGCAGCAAAAGGGATAGCAGAACTCAATATCCACCTGGAAGACCCTGTTTCCGCAAAAACAGTCCGCAGAGATTTTCACAAAGAAAACATCCATAGAAGAGCAGCAATTGATAAACCATTAATCACAGAGACCAGCACTATAATGCGGAAAAGAGGGTGTCATGAGCATAAAACCTGGACAGCTGATGACTGGAAACGTATGATATGGCCCGATGAATCCTTACTTACAGTATTCCCAAAAGTAGGCCCGGTTTATGTAAGGAGAACCCCCAAGGAAGCGTACTATTCGGAATGTCTGGATCCAATTGTCAACCATGGGTATGGACATGTGTTGATATGGACCGCCGTATCTTGGAATTTGGTTGTCACCATCCTTACTTTACATGGTCGAGTTACTGCCAGCGAGGACTTGGACATCCTAGGTGACCAGGTGCATCCTATTGTCCAAATGTTGTTTCCCTACAATGATGCCATTTTTCAAAATGATGATGCGTCCATATAAACTGCCAGAACGGTTCAGTCTTGGTTTCAGGATGAACTTCAACATCTTCCATGGCCAGCTCAATCGCCTGACTTGAATACTAGCCCATCGAGTTGCTCACGACGTCTGTTAAACCTCTAAAGGAAAAAAAAAAAAAGAAAAAATTCAATAACACAAAATCACTTCTGCCCAATGCCACGTGATCTGGCAGCTGTCATGTTGCGACCACGGCGGTTCGTTGGCAGCCATTACCAATGCGCGGTCTATCGTTATATATGGCCGAAGTTGTACGCTATTCTATTCTATTACAATCCCTTTATTTTATCATGGGCCAATACAGCTGGATGATATTTTTGAACACCTGTATAAAATGTGAGTTTCTAAATACAAATTATTGAGGTATCTTTATCGTTCGTTAAAACAAATTCCTTTTTATAATAACAATACTATATATAGGTATTGGTTTCATACACCTACAGATATAAAAATAATTCAAAGAATTAACAAAGAATAAATATTTACAGGAAACGTATATGAACACCATTGTATATTACAGATAACTTAGCAATATACGGAGCTTTTATTAGTATCTTGCGCTCGTTACTTCGAAAACAAAAACGTCATTGGTCCGTATTACACGCTCATTATGCTCCGAATGGCTGATATAATTTGTCAGCCATTTATCAATCCACAAATCTATCAAAATGAAGTTTTAATACAGTTTCAGTTCTAATCTGAAAACCAATACGTCCTTAAACAAAGAAAAAGAAACATCTTTTTTTATGGAGGTGATGTATTTTTTTTCAATGCTCTTTCAAATGATTTTTGCATTCATATCCTTCCGTATTTAGATTTACTTCTTATATGATCTTTAATGAGAATATTTCATTTCTATGACGTCGAAAGTTCGATGGGTTCGCATAACAGCTCAATGCCTTATTGACTCGTGCGACGCGCTGCATCGATACGCTGTGCAACGTCCCGAAATGAAACTTTAATTTCGCAATTCTTGCAGAACTCTTTCTTTGCGTAATGCTGCGACAGATGGATCACGAAGGAAAGATGCAGGGGGAAAAACGGAAAGAAACGGAGGGAGGGATCTCCCGAAGAGGAAATGGATGACAGGATGAAAGCAAAGGAATCAGTCATAAAATGCGATGACGCCTGCTTGAATATATGCGGAATATCGATGCTCTCCAGCTTTGAAAGATAGAGTATTCTCCTCACGTGTCTTCAATGTAATTGAAATTAGTTTTGCGATAAAAAAAGTCGATATTAGGAAGGGATGTCCTTCACTATCCGTGAAAATTTCCTTTTGTAAGCTTTTATTCTTATTCTGACAACCATGTCTAAGGTGTTTTCGCAGTTTCTGAATACCTCTTTCAGTGCTGATCTAGTGCACCCAACTTAAACGACTACTTTTAGAATCTTTCAGTTCTATAGAATTACAAAAAGAGAAAAAAAACATTGAAAGCTTAGATTCCTCTTATTTAAAAACAAAATTCTAAAGGGTATTTCACCACACAAAAATCGTTTTACAGAGTTATGGCACTTGAGAAAAAATGATATGTTTCTTTTTCAGTGAAAAAACTCCACGTTATTTTTGGGATGATTTTCAATATAGACTAGTTTTCATAAATAAAGGAACAAAATGAAATTTTAAAATGTATCGAAAACTATAAGGAAAACGCTTATAATTTAACAAGTTTTTTCATACCGTATTTACAAAATAAGAAAACTCATTACACTGGTCAACACGATTTTTAGCACATGGAACAATCAAGGTGTTTCTAACATAAACAAACCGGAAAAAAATTACAGGATATAAACCTTATTCCTTAACATGGAGTTTATCACCACCTGCTTTAATTTTAGCTTTAATTTTGTTTGGCATTCTATCAGCATGACTCAGTATCACATGCGTGTCAAGTTTATTCCACTCCATGCTCAAAAGATCCGTAATTCCCTCAAAATTGCAGGGTGTTGATTGTTCTTCTACACGGCCCTTTCTAACATGTTCCAGATTTTTACAATCACATTTGAATCTGGTGAACTTGCAGGCCAATTGAGATGTGGAATGTCTCTCTCATGTTCTCCAAACCAATCCAGCACAGTCTAGCTGGACGGACACGAGAGTTTTCATTTTAAAACGCAAGATCCACTATGTTTCCTTCTTGTTACAAAAACTGGAAAAATGGCTATAATGCATTATTTAAAAGTGGCACATAATCCATAGATTTCATGCGATTGGACACCTCAACGGGTGGTCTAACTCCAGTACTTGAAATATAGCCCCAAAACATGACACTTCCACTTCCTTTTTCACAGCTCTTTGGGCACATTATAGGTCAAATGCTTCTCCAGCCTTCTTTCTGTATGACCCGGGAGCGACTATCATTGGAATACAAGCAGAATCTGAATTCGTCGGACCATATTATTCATCGCCACAGTTCAACGTTCCAGTGACGATGCTGCTTTACCCAAGCAAGACTATTTTTCTTTTGGAGAGTTGTTAACTTCGGACGTATCCGGGCAAAACGACTGAAAACGACCAAAACACGCAGTTCTCTCCGTAACGTTCGTTCGGAGACTGGTTTACTAGTCCAGCACTGTACTGTTGAAGCAGTTCTTGACGAGTCTGGAAACTTCCAGCAGTTGCTAATCGTCCCAAATGCCTGCGATCCTTATTTGTCATCATAGTGATTCTACCACAGTTGCTCCGCCTGCAGTGATAGCTTCCATACTACTTCCACTTGAAATGGACACTACTGACTGTTGACTCGGACAGTTCAACAAACTTCGCCCCCTCTTTCAAGGAATGACTATGTTCTCGTCCCAAAACAATGGCCTCCTTTTGCCATTCAGTATTGTCACCTTTACGAACCATAGTTGTGCCTGTGAAAGGAAATACAGAATACTACAGATGCATTACACACACACCTCAGACATCCACAATCATGATCCAGCAGTTTCACTCTCCATATTTATACAACTCGTTACTTCCATCAACTTCATATTTATGTACATGTTTCAATCAGCATTCTGTAATTTTTTTCCGGTGTGTTTAACTTTTCACACTGAATTCAAATATGCAATCAGAATTTCTCTAACGCCCACAGTTTTTCTGTGATGAAGCTTTTTATTAATAAATATTTTGAAAGATTTGACCTATTTTGTCTCAATTGGTTACGTAATTTTTTCCCAGATTTATTTTGTCTTTTTTTAGTATATACAGGCAGGCGGCAGACAAACGAGGTATGCAGCACCTCTCGCGACATAAACACGTCACTAGTCTGAACAACCTATGCAGTAGAGAGCTGACACTCACTGTGCACGCACTGAGAGAGTTTGAGGTTCGCTTTTGTCTAGTGATTAAATTACTGCGCAACCATGTTGCGGTTGATACTGTGTCATTATGCGAAGGAAGTGTTGAAGTCATCCAGAAACCTTGTGTTATGTGTGTGTGCGGAACTGACATTTAAAGCTCAATGGCGAAATTTCACTCGACTCGTTAAAAATGTTATGAGCTATGTTTTAGTTGTAAAGTATTTAGGTAACCAAGATAAGAGAGCTGAACCTCTCATACCTGCTGTTTGACCTGTGTGAAGCGTCTGAGAGAATGGGTAAATATTTCCCGGCATATGTACTTTACAATTCCTATGGTTTGGAAGAAACCCCGAGGTCATTCATAAGACAGACACTTTTGTTCAACAAACATAAAAGGAATAACAAGTAAATCCAAACACAGTGATATACCCAAATTTGCCATCTGCTATCAGGCTAGTTCCTCACAGTGAGGACTTACCTACACCACAGCCACTAACAAACGTTACTGTAGAAGAAAAAGACTCGGAAAACGATACAGCTAGCCTAGTTCAACATGAGGAGCAACATGACTCTACTTTTGAAGCAAGTACCTCTTCTTTTAGACCATATCTGCTAACTGAAGATGATTTAAACGGCCTTGTTCGGGATTTGAATTTGTCCAAAACGCAGGCCGAACTTTTGGGGTTTAGGCTGAAAGGCTAGAATCTACTTCAGCGTTCCTGGATGAGTTTTAAAAAATATTCTCAAGAAAATTATTTAGTTTATTGTGACAATATTTGCTCGGTGATAGATGCTCTTGGTCGTGAACATAAAACAACAGAGCGGCGACTGTTCATTTACTCCTCTAAAACTAATTTGAACGGTGTCCTTTTTTGCGCAATGGAAACAAATTTCCTTCTGTGCCGTTAGCTTATGCCGCTAATATGAAATAATCTTGCGAAAATATGAAATTCCTTTTGGAAAAAATTGGTTATCACAAGTACACTGAGATGCTAAAAGTCATGGGATAGCAGTATGCAAATTTTTAACCGGCGCTGCCGTTGTGTAAAGGCTTCGACGCAGCCCACGATTTTTGTCAGTTGCGAGGTGTAATCTCGTGGGTCAGGTTAAACAACCGCCAGTAGGATTATGGCAAGCCGACGTGAATTATCGGAGTTTGAAAGAGGCATGGTAGTGGGAGCCAAATTGATTAAGACATCCAATTCCCGAAGTTGGGCGAACATTCAACATTCCTCGATCCACGGAGTCACGTGTGTACCGAGAATATCTCATGGAAAGCATTACCACCCCCACCGTGGACAGCTCAGTGGTCGACCACGGGTGCTGAATGACTGTGACCAGTGGCATCTGACCAGGATTGTCCATGCTAACAGAGAAGCCACACTGACTCAAATAACATCCACATTCAATACAGAAGGTACCAGAGACATGCCCATTAGGTCAGTGCAGCGTAATTTAGTATCCATGAGGGATGGGAGCAGAAGACCCACCAGAATGCCTTTGTTAGCACCACGACATCGGACACAGCGCCTTACCTGGGCTTATGAACACGGTAATTGGACCTTGGAAGACTGGCAGCATGTGGCGTGGTCCGATGAGTCACGCTACCAGTTGTTACGAGCTGATGGTAGGTTTCGGGTGTGGCGCAGACCCCATGAAGCCATGGACCCAAGCTGTCAATAAGGCACTATGCAAGCTGGTGATGGTTCCATACATGTGTGGGGTGTCTTTACTTGGCACGGTGTGGGTTCTCTGGTCCTCGTAAACACGTCATTAACCGCTAATCGCTTTGTTGTTCTGCTGGGTGATCATTTGCAGCCCTTCATGGACTTTATGTACCCCAACAGCGATGGGATATTCCAGGCTGACAATGTAGCATGTCATCGGGCCCAAGTTGTCCAAAATTGGTTCGAGGAGCATTTTGGACAGTTCCAACGGATGCTGTGACCACCACGTTTGCTCGACATAAACCCAATAGAGCACTTATGGGACGTGGTGGAAAGGTCTATTCGCACCCAAGATCCTTCACTTACAGATACTAGGGAACAGTGGGCGGTTATTCAGACGGCATGGCTCAACATCTCTCCAGAAGTCTTCCGGCCACTTGTTGAATCGATGCCTCGTCGAGTTGCTGCACTTCGCCGTGCTAGAGGAAGTTCTACACGATACTAGGTAAGTATCTCATGACTTTTGGCACTTCAGTGTACAATTGGAGCATCTGTGGCGATTTAGCAGCTCGGCTTTACAAGGTGTGATTAAAAAATATTCAGACTAGATTTATTAAAATAAATTTACAAAACTTACAGAGTTGAAACTTAATCGCAATCGAAGTAGTCCCCTTCCAAAGCGAAACACTTAACCCACTGCTGTTCCCACTGCCCGAAGCAATTTTTGAATTCATCTGAAAGAAAAAACGGCTGCTTCGTTGCATTCTTTGCTATATTTCCTCAATATCTTAAATTTCTTTTTCTTTTCAGGAGGTATTTGATTTTTGGGAAGGTAAAAAGTCACAGAAAGCGAGTGGGGGCCAATAGGATGGCTGTTGGACCTGTACAATGTTGTGCGTAACAAGAAATTGCCGCACAACTTGCGATGTATAGGCAGCCGCGTTTTTATGGTAGAGTTGCCACTCGCCGCTCTCATGCTCATGTAATGCAGGCCTTTTACGACGAACTGCTTCTCTCAAACGCCGCAAAACTTGACAGTAGTAATCCTTATTGATTGTCTGGCCTGATGGAACGTATTGATGATGCACAATTCCCTCATGATTGAAAAAACCAGTCAGCATCGCCTTGACAATGCTAAAGCTCTGTCGTTCCTTTTTGGGTGTGGGAGAGTTTGGGGTCTTCCACTGTGAAAACTTGCTCTTAGTTTCAGAATCATACCCATAAACCCACGATTCATTACCAGTTATGATAGTTTTTAAAAAGTTTTCGTCGTTTTCGACGCACTCAAGCCGTTGAAACTCGGGCCTGTTTTTGCTCAGCTGAGAGAAATTTTGGCCCAAATTTGGCCGAGAAGCGTCTCGTACCCAAATCGTCCGTAAGAATCGACTAAACTGAACAAAAACTAATGTTGAAGTCTTCAGACAACTTATGAATAGTGATTCGGCGATTTTCCAGCACATCTGTGCTTACAAGTTTGACATTGTTTTCACTTTTTCTGGTTGCGGGCCTCCCAGACCGTTCATCACTCTTAACACTTTCACGACTGTATAATCCTCCCCATAGGCTTTATGTAAATTTAAGTGTGTGTGTCTTCGCAAGTTTCGCCAAGTTTTTTGACAAAATCTGATGCGAATCCGTTGATCAATTTTTTCCGACATGACAAATGCGACGAATAGCTTCACACGCGTAAGAACAAAGCACTACTGTAAAAAACGAACAAACAAAAAACCGGACGAGCAGAATAGAATGTCTTACGGCATATGCGTTGTAGGTTCCAAGGTGAACTTGTGCCAAACCGCTCTCTGCTGTGTCGCGCGATTCCGAACGTATGCAATCAGTCTGAATACTTTTTGATCACACCTCGAACTAAATTTTGTTGTTTCTCTTGCGAGTAGGACAGTAGAGACAAGAAAAGTCATTACATCAAGAAGAAATGTCCAAAGCTTGAATCACTTACTCCTAGAGAGAAAAATGTTGCACATGCCCCATTGGTCAACCCTGAAAACATCTTTTTCCCTCCACTTTGTATAAAATTAGGGCTTTTTAAAAACTTTTTTAAAGCCATGGATAAAAATGTTGCTGGGTTTGCTTATTTGTGTAATATTTCCCTTAAAATTCATTTCTTGGACTCTCTCTTGGATTTCTTACCTGAGAATCTTGGTGCCGTCAGCGACGCACATGGCGAGCGATTTCAGCAAGACATCTCGATCATGGAAAAGAGATACCACGGAATATGGAGTTCTAGCATGCTTTCTGACAATTGTTGTAAACTTAAGAGTGATGTTCCAGATGCTGAATGCAGAAGAAAATCATCAAATTTCACTTTTTAGGTATTAGGAATAGTGTTATAAATGTAAATATAAAATTCTTTCAGATTATTATTATTTTTTTTTGATTGGAGGTTTAACGACCACCGTTAGCAACTCAATGGGCTATAAGCCGTCCGCTCGTCCCTAATTTAGGGTAACTGGTTCCAGGGAAGGGAGAGAGCCAGTGCCGTAAGACAAACACAACATCCATGCCTGACCGGGATTCGAACCCGGACCCCCTACGGACGAATGATGAGAGGCCAGCGCCTTAGACCACTGCGCCACCGGGGAAGCTCTTTCTGATTAATAATGTAAATATGCAATTTTTTCAGATTTAACCTTTGTGTCATTAAAAATCCCTGCATGGCAAAAAAAAAAAAAAAAAGCTAGTAACATATTTGAATTCAGCATAAAAAGTCTATTTGGATCAGACAGTTTTTCTTGTGCGCCAAAACTATAGTTTTATTTTGTTAACCAGTGCTATTAATTAGAGAACAAACAGCAAGTAAGCATACCTGGTCACACGGCATGCTTGAAACAAAGCAGCCAAAGTGATTGTGGTCACCCCTCACAGCGATGTTTCATACTCACAGTGAGTGCCCAAAAGCTGTCCGAGCAATAACCATCATTATTCCAACAAGGCGGTTCGGAGCTCCTGCAGATTTAGGGAAGCGGTTGAAGGGCTGCAAGACGTCTTCCTAAAGCAATCAAAGCATGTTCAATACGGTTCAGGTGAGGGGAACGAGCTGACCACTCTATACGGTTGATGATGTTTTGCTCAAGATACTGACCAGCAATTCTAGCTCGGCGAGGACTTGCATTATCATCCCGTAGGATAAAATTGTTTTTTTTTTAATTTTGATTGGGTGTTTAACGACCACCGTGAGCAACTCGATGGGCTATAAGCAGTCTCCCGTCCCTAATTTAGGGCCACTGGTTCCAGGGAAGGAGAGAGCTAGGGCCGTAAGACAAACACAACATACATCCATACCTCACCGAGGTTTGAACCCGGACCTATCTCGAACGAAGTCCTAAGTCAGCTCTTAGACCACTGCGCTACTGGGGCGGCGATAAAATTGTTGCCAGTTGCTCTTGCATGAAGCCTAACAAATCATTCTAGGAACTTATTCCTATAGATCTCAGCATTCATAGAGCCAATTTCAAGCACATAGAAATCTGTGCGGCTGCCTTTCCACACCATAACACTACCGACCATAAGTGCCCCCTTCTAAGACGTTTAAAGGATGATGGCTTGACTCTGATTCTCTCCAGATGAGTTTTCATCGGAAGACACTATTGAGAGAAATCTTGACTCATCCGCTAAGAGAACAGAGCTCATGAGTCCAGTTGACATGACTGTGACACCAATTGTGACGTTACAGGAAATATGCTATCTGGCAGCTACAAATATGGTATCTTGATATGGTATCCAGATATGACATCTCTTCAGACATGGTAATAAATATGGTATCTTGTTAAACAACGCTCAGGTGGTGGCATGAGTATGGTTTCTCTGCTAAGAGACCACTGGTAAGCTGGTTTAAAACTTTGGACGAAGTCGAAAATACATGTTAGGAATTTTTCGCCCCTTCGGACCAAGCATGGTATTTCTGAAAGATGGGTAAGAAATTTTGGAAAAATTAGGTTAGTATTTCGTTGAGCTGATCAGTCCATGAGTTCGATATCTCGATCTTTAAGATACCGGGAGCCGCCCGGGTGGCGCAGTGGCCTCTGATCATTCGTCCGAACGGGGTCCGGGTTCGAATCCCGGTGAGGCATGGATGTTGTGTTTGTCTTACGGCACTGGCTCTCTCCCTTCCCTGAAACCAGTGACCTTAAATTAGGGACGGGCGACTGCTTATAGCCCATTGAGTTGCTCACGGTGGTCGTTAAAATTCCAATAAAAAAAATAAGATACCGGGTAAGGTCAAGATTAGATACCCAGTAAGGTCGGGATTTACCGCACAGACATATAAAATTTAAGATATCCTGGGATTCCATAAAAATTGTAATTTTAACATGGTCCGGTTAGGCGCACTCCCGTCTCCTCTTAAAGTTTAATAATAATACACAGATGCATAAATTAAGAGAGTTTTTTTAATGACAAATAATAGCTAAAACTTCTTAGAAGCACACATATAAAGGATATGAATCGTTTCCATTACAATGGAGCACACTAAAACCAGGTTAAAACATATTAAAAAAGCAAAACCTTTTCAATGTGAAGAACGCAAACCGATGTGAGGCGATTTAATACATAATGATAACAGTACACAAAGAAAGATTTCTATTAGGACCCAGATATATTTCCGGTCAGCGTTTTTGAGATGAAAAAAATCAGCGAGTATTTCAGAGAACATCATAAGTAAGTGCGAAACGAATTTCTTTGAAGAAATTATTTTTGGCAAATACGTGGAAGGCAATACAAATTTAATCGTTGGCACAAATATGCCGTATTTTTACTATTTCCATGTAGCCACTCCTTCAGAAAACTGGAAAATTATATTGCCCTGGAGCGGGAATTGAACGCGCATCTCCCGATATCCGTTCGAACAGGCTATCCGTTACACCACCCAGGACAAGGAAGTTCCAAGCAACTGAAGCAAGGTGGAACTTCCTCTTAGAACTTGAAGAGCCACGGAAATCGGGTTCGATTTGCGCTGCAGGGCAATATAATTTTCAAGTTTTCTGAAGGAGTGGATACATGGAGACAGTGAAACTACGGCATATTTGTGCCTATAATGAATTAGCTTTGTTTATCTTTTTGCTAAGCTAATTATTATGAATGAATAATGTTCTACGCTTCAAAATAATGAATTCCCAAAAGGGTGTTGTTACTCGTTAATTATGAACTTAAACAAAGTCTCAACGCTGGTTATTTATATTAAGTAATCAAAGTCATAAACCTAACAGCCAGACAGAGGTCTGACAAAACTAAGAATTGAAACAGACTGAACTTACAGAACAACTTGTTTATTATGATGACTCCTGGTCAACTAAGGCACTCATATATCACTACTACATAACAACACACTGCAACGCAACACCAACCACCCTCAACTCCAACGCAACAACACAACTACAACGCCACAACACACTTCTCGATGAACGCGCCTATATACGAGCTACCACCACGTCATGACTTACACTCATTGCCAGATCTCATTCAGCGGGGTGAAATAATATTTCGTTCAGTAGGAAGATAATTTACATAGTAAAATAAAATAACCAGAGATAGTAAAATCAAAAGGAAAGTGAATATAGAGTATACGTTACATGCCAACGATTACATCAGCGAGTATGTCAAAACATAAAATATGTACACTCATATTCACAAAAAAACAACAACAACAAAAAAAAACAAAAAAAAAAAACGAACACATGAAAGAAGTCGAATTACGACTTTGATTTTTACAGGATATGTTCATTAGGCAATACAGAACAAATTATTAGCATCTCGGTGTCATACATACCAGGTGCATAGATGTTGCTAATAATAATCGGTGTGGCCACCTCTGGCTTGTGTCACCTGCTGTACGCGCACATGCATCGAATCAAATAATGTGCAAATAGTGTCCTCTGAAACAGCCATCCAGGCTGTATTGACCCGCTTCCAAAGTGCATCAAGAGTTGATGGTGGAAGGTCGTATCGCAGCACCTGTCGTTTCAGCATATCCCAGAAATTTTCTATGGGTGATATTTTCCACGGCAGAACTGGAGCGTTGTTATCCCCGAAGAAGGCACGTGTTGTCTCTACAACATGCGGTGTAGCATTGTCCTGCTAAAATATGGCCTCGGGGACGTCCTGCAGATGCGGATGGGGGACCGGTCGTAGAATGTCATTGACGTAACGGGCACTCGTCAGGGTGGTTCGGATGGACTCTCAGGACAGGTGATCTGCTTTCGTACCTGATAGCACCCCAGGCTATAACGCCTCGTATTGGTGCGGTACACCTGGTGCGAATACACTCTTCCCGACGCCTATCGCCCTGTCGTCAGCGGACACTGACGCGGCCATCATTTTTGCTAAAGAGAAGCGCATTTCATCCGACAACACGATATTGTGACATTCGTCACGGAACTCCATTTGTTCGATGCACCGCTACAGCCTGGTTGTCTGTTGTTGCGCTGTCAAAGATAGCCTGAGGAGGGGCCGACGGCCCAGCACTGCAATTGTGATAACCGATGACGGTTATCACAGTTACAGCTAACATGGGAGAATGCGTCACAGTTCGCCATTTTTGCGCCAATGCCGTTGATGGTGCAGAACGGTCACTCAAAGACATCCTCATTAGATGACGGTTGCCTCTCGGCGTTGTCTGTATACGACGTCCAGAACCTTCTCTTTGTGTCCTACGCCCTTCTTCGTACCAATCCCCTGCGCACTCTTGCCACGATGAACACACTGCGCCTCACACAACGGGCAATCTCCCGGAGGGAAGCATTGTAGTCTCTCATGCCGATAATGTGACCTCTGTCGAAGTCGCTGATGTGACTGTACAACTGTCTTACACGACGACGAGGCATCCTTACCCACTGCTGACCAAAGCACTGACATGCCGACCGAGCCACACGGCGCTTATAACAGAAGAACGACCGGTTTCCGGTCTGTGACATATCTTATTCTGTATGCCTAGACGTAGTACGACGCATGTACCCATGACATGCTAATCATTTCTGTGATATTACTTGATTAGCGTATCCTGTAAAAATCAAAGTTGTAGCCCGTCTATTTTCAGGTGCTCTGCTTTTTATGAACATGAGTGTATTTTTAAAAGGATTTGGCACCGACATTGAGAATATTGTAATTCCATTTACAACGGTATTTCCTCCGATTTAAGCTACTATCTAGATTTCCCGTTTGCGGATGAAAGCGGTTCTCCATCACAACTGTTGCCATCTGTAAATTTACTAAACTAACGTAATACATAACACACGGTTTCAGACATAAGGCAATATTTTGAAGACCTACTTGAAGATCACTGATTACAAAACTCTGTATAAATACTGTTCATCAACTCTTAATCTATTCAGAGATAGCAAAAACTTTTGCTGAATTCTGGCGCTCGAAAGTATCTGAAAATTTATTCTTTGCAATTTCAAGATACGAAAGAAAGAAATTTCGCTGAAAAATATCACGCAAGGCAGATTTATCGCAAATGCAAAAACTCATTCCAGTCTATAAAGGCAGAGAATATTTAGAGAAAAATAAACTATTTAATAGCTCACCTATTTCCAAATATCTTCCGCGCCGTGAGCAAAGCTCTTTCAAGCTTCGATGGGATTCATGCTTTACGAAGGAAAGGAGATTTAACCACTGAGCGTGTATTTTAAGATACTTCTCTCATACAGAAGAAAAGAAAGGCTGGATTAACGAGATGTTTGTTTATTCTAACGTGTAGAAATATTGCAAAGAATTTTCCTATTCACTGCTACCAATGATTATCTCATGTAATCATTCCTGATTATTCTCAAAATACAGGGTAAGAAAAATGTTCAACACCGGATGAATTTTCTTTTTGTTGCTGGTTTGCCTTAATTAAGCAAGGAACAAGTTTCTTGGGAATAATTTAAAGGCTGTGAAATGCGGTTGTTAGCCAATCCATAAAATCTGTCATAGCAAATATGGAGAGCCATAATTTGTTGTGGCCTCGCAGACTTTTTCTGATCGAGTGATTGGAGATTATATGAATTATGTAGCGAAAGAGCATATTAGTACGAGAGCGGATCAATGAGTAATTTCCGGTGCCAAGTTACAAATATTGTATTATAGTCACATACCATTGGGCAATGGATATAGAACATAAATCTTACTTTTTTTTCTGTTTTAATCACTAGGGAGCGGATATTTAGGTAAATAAATAGTTTTACATAAAGACACATATTTTCGAAAATTGTGACGTACTACAGAGGTGAAAACATGTGTCAAGACGACAAATCTGCAGCGAGACATTCTGTCCGCGTAGCTCAGTTGGGAGAGCGGCTTACTTCGGATTGAGGGGACACGAATTCGATGCCCGTCGCGGACAAACTTGTGTTCTTACATTGGCGCCCCATTGTAGAAAATGGATCCACTGGCCGTTGGGTTCTTCGAAAAATGTGTGATGTTTGTTCCACACATTGTTTGGAATTAATGAAAAATTCCTACTTCGCTTCAAAGACAAATAAAAAAAAATTAAGAGGGAGATGATGTGACGTACTACAGAGGTGAAAATATGTGTCAAGACGACAAATCTGCAACGAAACATTCTGTCCGCGTAGCTCAGTTGGGAGAGCGACTTACTCCGGAGTGAGGGGACACGGACAAACTTTTGTTTTCACAGTACAAAGGGCATCCTGAAAGTAATGCCTCGTCACTCATAAACTTTTTATTTGTAGCAGCAAAAATGTTGAACTTGGTGGCAAAATATTTGGACATATTGCTAATAATGCTAGCCTATTCAAAGTATTGTCCATCACTTTCTATACATTTCCGCCATCTTTCAACCCGTTGGTAAAATCCATTTTGGAAAAATTTCTAAGGCTGTCGTTTTACCCATTAGGTTCACAGCCAGTTTAACGTCTGCCATATCGTCGAAACGTTCCCCACAAAGAGTCTAAGGGAGCCAAATCAGGACTGTAGGGGGTTGGGGCATCACCGTCCACCCCATTTTGGCAATAGCCTGTGAAGTCCCCATTGAGGTGTAGGGACGTCCGTTATCATAGGGTAAAACAACACTATGGAGTGAAATGTCACGTCTTTTCCTTCTGAAAGCTTCCTTTAGCTTCTTCAATGTCTGCACATAGTGAGTACTGTTTATTTTTGCACCCCGTTCAAGGAAATCAGTCAAAATGACACCACGTTTACCCCAGAAAATTGTCACCATCACTTTTTTTGCGGAACGAGTTTGTTTTCACCTTTTTCTGTCGAGGTGAAGATGTGCGGTGCCATTTCATTGACGCACATTTTGTTTCTGTGTCATGAAAGAACACCCACGTTTCATCCCCCGTCAGAAAACCCCCTCACCCTCCCTCTCCTAACAGTCCAAGAGGTTCCGGCACATGTTCACCCTTTGCTCACATTGTTCACGGATTAGATTGCTTGGGATACACTTTGAACAGTTTTACCAAATTTTTTCTGTAGCCCAGATCACTAATTAATGTTTCCCTAGTACTATGACCACAATGAATTGCATCACACAACTCCTGGATGGTGACACGACGATCAGCTGTGATGAGGTCTTTCACTCCTTGCCTGTTGGCATCTGTCACTGCAGTTGCGGGTCTTCCACTCCGCTGTTTGTCCGACACTGAACTTTTTCCTTCTCGAAACCTCTTCATCCATCTTTGGACATTACTGATATCGTTGTTGTGGCAGCTCCATACACCGCCAGGAGTCTTCTGTGGATTTATGGAGCCTCACATCTCTCTTTTTCCAGGAATTCAATTACGGATCGCTGCTTTTCTCTGTCATTCATGATCTTTATCTCCGATTCTGAAAAAAAAATGTTTTCACATTGGTAACATATCATAGTACATGTCAGTGCAGTTTCATTAAAATCACTTCAAAATTTCAAAAGTTATTTAGGAGGAGGCATTACTTTCAGGATGCCCTTAGTAAATACGTATTTTCTAAAAATTCCGTAATAAAGACATAAAATTGCATATTTCGTCAGTTCTGTTTATTTTTTAGTGTAAATAAACCCGAAGTTAAAATTAAGGGGAAAAAAAAAAAAAAAAAGGAACAATATTACAACGAGCGTGTGGAGCTTACGCCCCTCTTGCCCTACACGAGGACTCGTTTTATGAGCGCCAGCTCGTTGGCGAATGACGTCTTTTCTTCCCGCAACGGGAAGTTCTTCCGTATCCAAGAAGGCATAGGTAGCACATAGACAGGTCTCAAAATGCAACACGGAGAGTATATGTACGCCGCTCACATTATTATCGTTGTTCTTGATGCAGTTCTGTTGAACTACTGAGCTCAGCATGTTCTTCTTTCTTCGATATTCTTCTGCTCCTGTGTTATGGGTTAAAGTGCGGTTGTGAACTGCACAGCCGCACTCAGTTAATTATTTCTAGGAGCTGTATAACTGTGCAGAATAAATTTATTTGTTGAGTTTTGAGTGTTCTGTTTCTTCATTGCGAGTTTGTGAGCGAAAAAGGATCGTTCGAATCTGAAGCCCAAGAAAAGTAACTAAAACGTAATAGCATCCTATCAAAAACCTAGGGTGGATGTGACATCATGTGGCACCATCGCCTACAAGAAAAATATGTCAAGACCAAACGCAAAACGAAAGCATTTTGCGGAGTTTGCAGTTCTGCTCAATACTTCTCACGCCTATTAGCAGCGTCTGTGGATTGCATTAGAGATGAGTTCGTGCTCAATTTTAGGAGCCCGGGCCCGCCCGGGTCCATTGGCCTAGAGCCCGGGACCAGCCCGCTTTCTTTGATTACATGTGTTTGCTGAGCCCGGGCACGGATTATTGGAAAATTTTGCTTATCAAGGCTTGCATTTATGCATTATACACTGGCCAAAGATATGGCCCAAGCAAGGATTAGTTTAAAAATAATTAGTTAAAAAAGTTTTGTTCAGTTAATCCACTTCACAATATTAATATGTTTTTAGAAATACTACGCATAAAGCCAAATGTTCTAAAATGTGGATTTGAAAATAAATAAATAATCAACGTATCCTTCGACCGTATCAGGGGAATCAGCAATTTTGGTAAAAGCTGAAGAAAAGATAATTGTTTAGAAAAAAAAAATTCCATTCGTTATTTCTTTTTGATTTCTAAATTTACTTTTATTTTGAATAAATTGCATTATAAAACGTACAACGCCGTACAGACAGTTGCAAGTGTGTGAAATTTTGACTCTAGAAAACTAATCTTTGCAAAATTATTTACATATATGCTAATTGGTAAAGTTAGTTTAGAGTGATGTAGTAGAATATAAAAAAAAGCATGTAGGGAAATTTCCAAAATAAAAAAAAGGAACGTAAAAGCATTCGAGACCAGATTATTCTGCATTTTGTAACATTAACAAAGCTTTGCGCTTAATAGTATAATAATCACAATATTATCATATGTGCGTGCAGTTTCCAGATCAAGTTCATCATGAAAAGAGAGAGAGAGAGAGAGAGAATTGCATCTAATGCCTCAGCGCTTCAACTTGATCTTTTCTTTAAAACTCGACCTGCTGCACTAAAAACCAACGCCACCCAAAAAATTGCGGGAGTGAGGACATTTAAAAAAAAATAACAATACTTCTAACTGCACAATTTTGGAAATTAATACATCATTTAAAAGATAAGATTCTTGATGTTTAATAAAATACAAAAAATGGGAATGTGATTTTTTCCCAGTTTTTCGATACCAGACCTAACTAAACTAATCCTTGCTTATGCCATAGCTTTGGATAATGCATAATGCAAGTCTTGCTAAGCCAAATTTGTCTTGCAATGACAGCTATCTTAGGAAATTGAAGATCCTTCCACCATGGTAACAAATCCACAATGAAATTCAACACGTGTAATTCAACCGGGCTCGGAATTACACGTGTTGAATTAATTACAGTAATGAAATTCAAGACGTGTAATTCCGAGCACGGACCCGGCCTGGGTTTTTCGGTAGTTAATGAATTCTGAGCCCGTCAGAGCCCGGGCCTGGGCCCGAGCTCATCTCTAGATTGAATGGCTTTCGAACGATGTTTTTTTTTTAAAATTTGATCCCGCCATATCGTTTGTTTAGCTCCAGTATTCAGTAGTCTCGTTTATTTGGGACGTGGTCAATTGCTCACAAAATATGAACACAGATACACTCTTCACAAAAAGTTAGGAATATTGCGGTTTCGAAAGGAAAACGTGATGATATGCAAATTTAGAGATTACTGGGGATCGGTTATCAGCTAGGGTAGCTACGTCATATGTAAATTAGTATCACGACAACACAGCATGTGGTGTACGAGCTCCGATAAAAGGAACCTGCGAAAAGTGGAAAACGCATAATTTCACCGCTCGGATCTAGTAGTTTGCTTGGTCTAGAAGTTTCCAACAGCCCTATTTCTTGGTCTAGAAGAAAGGGCGCTGTTGGCATGTTTCAGGCACTTACATGTACTGCAGATCGATGTAGCTGCTGCTTTAGGAGTTTCGCAAAGAGTAGTAAGTCGGATACACACGAAATTTCTACGGCATGGAAATGTTGCGGATCGACTCAGGAGTGGTCGACCGAGAATAAGCACCAGAAAACAAGATCGCTACCTCACAGTGAGTGCTCGGAGAAGGCCTAGTATCACCCGTTGCCAACTCTATAAATCTTTTCGAGCTAATTCTGGTCTCACAGCATGCACGCAAACGGTACGAAATCGTTTTTACGAGTGCGGGGTCAGAGCAAGGAGGTCGCTGATATGCATACACTTACATCAGCTCACCGTCATTAAAGACGTACCTGGGTCCAATAGTGCATGTCCTGGAATACAGAGTAGTACCTTTTCACAGACGAATTCCGTTTCGCTCTTCATTCTTCTGCTCGACAATGACACGTGTGGAGGAGATGCTGCACACGAATGCAAAATCACTATGAGCAGTCCGTCCATTCTTACCAGGGACAGTCAGTTCTGGAATGGGCAGAAGTGTGTTTTAATGGCTGTACTTCCTTGTATGTTTATCAGGGCAACATGAATGCCTTAGTTTACCGAAACGAGATATCATTGTGCCCACTGTGACACTGTTTCACGCTACTATTGGACATGCATTCCGTTTTCTCGATTGCAATGCAACCAGTCACCGTGACTGGAGCTTGCTGCAGGAGCTGGAAAATCATGGGATTGAATCATTACAGCTGCCTCCAAGATCTCCGGACCATAATCCTATTGAGAAAATTTGGGACGCTGTACAGCGACGTCTGGATAACCACATTGGTATACCTCCGTAACGTGTTGCGTGTAATATGGGACGAGCTGCCCCCGAAACTCATCAATAATGTCACTGAAAGTATGCCTCCTAGGTATCAAGACGTTCCTCGACGGAGAGGTGGTGTTGCCGGGGACTGAAATCCAGAAGTATGGACATTCTCCGAATGAACCATTTTGTCTTTATTGCAGTGCTACTTTGTTCTGTGCAGAAATTGGCCAATAAATTGTTTTTGTTAAAGCACTCTTTTTTGTTTTGTTACCTAGCTTCACTGCTGTTATTTCAATGTGTTGTGACTTGCTTGCCCCTCAGGACGCACACGAGATAAAGGCAGATAGCAGCGAGACATTCTGTCCGTGTAGCTCAGTTGGGAGAGCAACTTACTCCGGAGGGAGGGGACCCGAATTCTTTGCCCGGCGTGGGCAACCTTGTACGTTATCTTGGCGCCCAAACTTCCCGGATGACCCGGCTGTTTAGTTTCTCGCAATGATGTGATGTTCTTTCCCCACGGCGAGACAGGAAAAATGAGAATCCCTTCTTCAGTAATTCGAAAAAATAAATCAGTGTGATGTTACGTTCCACACACTAAATTGTCTGGGATTTCGCAAATGCACGTTTCGTCATGGGATGACTGCCTACAGCGGCACATGGTCCCGGCGCTCTTTCGGGGGAAGGGGAGATGTTTCGTGCCTACCCCGCAGGACGCACACGAGATAAAAGCAGATAGCAATGAGAGCACATGTCCGTGTAGCTCAGTTAGGAGAGCGACTTACTGCGGAGTGAGGGGACCCGGATTCGATATCCGGAGTGGAAAAACTTGTGCGTTATAGTGTGCCACTTGAGTCAGATACATAGATCCTTCATTTCAGGTAATATCCCGCGAACTTTTTGTGACCAGTGTATAATGCCGGAAGACAAATCGAGTATAAGTTGCCGTGAGCAGCAATACGTCGTGGAATTTAAAAACACGTTTACTACCAACGGAAAAAGTGGCATTTTGTCAGCCACGTGGGAAATCTGCAAAAGCAGATCAGTGTTCTCAAGTAACAGAGCATTTGTCTATCAATATGCATATCGTCGCTGCTTCGCATGTGACACCTAAACGACTCCTTCAAGGAGAATCAATTCCATCCCCGTTTTCCAGCCCTTCAGAGTGTTCCGCATGTTATTCAGATTTATGTGAGGCATTTGTATCAGATGATGTTTCTGTACATGAAGTTAACAATCCGGAGTTCAGAAACTTTCTTATCAAGTATGCGAACATTGATCCTCCTGATTAATCGACCCTAAGGAAAAACAATGTTCCAAATTTTTATGAAAGAAACATACAATATCTTAGGTCCACGAGTGAAAATGAAAAAAAAAATGTGGGATCTAGAATACCCAGTAGACATAGATTTGAGATGGAAAATCTAGAGATGATGCTTGTTGTCCACTGCAATTGTAAAGAACATTTTCCATCAAATGTAGAGCTGTTGTTGTTAATTGAGTACTAACATTATCTTTTTATCACAGAAAAGAACTAGTTATATTATCGTTGAAGAAAATCTATTTCTGTTTTTAGGAAATATGTTTCTTTATTTTCAGCAAATATTTTTCTATTTTTATAAAATACACTATCTACCAACAAGTAATTGGACACCCCTGCAATCGACGATATCTACGGGCCTGATACACGTCACGGCCGCCGCCGTTAAATATCGTGTGGGAAACAAAAACGCAACCAGTCGCATGCAAGATGCCACGCAGTTTGGAGCTTTCTGATTTTGAGAAAGGTGTAATCGTCGGGTATCACAGAAATGGCCGATCCATACGTGACATATCCAGCGAGTTGAAGTACCCAAAATCGACAGTGGCCTACGTGATTGGCAAGTGGAAGATGAGAAGTGACTGTCGGAATGTGCCCCGACCCGGCAGACCCACAAAACAGGGAGTTAGAGACCGACGGGTGCTGGCCAGAGAAATTTGGAAGAACCGCACCAAATCGATGAGCCACATCCGCGAGGAGTTTCAACAGGCATCCGGGAGTGTTCTTTCGATGAATACCATCCGTAAGGAAGCCCATCTGCTCGGTTATCATGGACGTGCTGCCGCCCACAAGCCTTTGATCACCAAGTCCAATAGCGCTGCTCGGCTAACGTGGTGCAAAGAACGTCGGCAGTGGACCGTTGAACAGTGGAAACAGGTTCTCTGGAGCGACGAATCAAGGTTCACCCTCTACCGTCCAGATTGCAGGGTCTGGGTTTGGCGTCTGCCTGGAGAACGCCTCCTGCCGGAATGTATTGTGCCAACTGTGAAGTTCGGCGGCAGTGGAATTATGCTATGGGGGTGTTTCTCCTGGTATGGCACGGGATCCTTGGTCGCAATTCTTGGTAGACTCAACGCCGAGACCTACTGCACCATTTTGGATGACCATGCGTTTCCTACGTTGTGGCAGTTTTACGAGGGGGACCCATGTTACTTTCAGGACGACAATGCCACCTGTCATGCTGCGAGGTCTACCATGGCTTGGTATGGTGGCAATGGGGTTAATCGAATGGACTGGCCTGCGCAGAGCCCGGACCTTAACCCTATCGAGCACCTCTGGGACGAGTTGGAGCGTCGACTTAAGGGATGCCCCCACCGTCCGAAATCGGTGAAGGAACTGACCTGTCTTCTCCAAGCCGAGTGGAAGAAAATACCGCTAGCCGTCGTACAACGTCTGGTTGAGAGTATGCCCCGGAGGGTCGCAGCTGTAATCGCCGCTCGTGGAGGCTCCACCCACTATTGAAGGTGAATAAACTTCGTTTTCCTTTGCTATCACAGGTGTCCAATTACTTGTTGGTAGATAGCGTAGTTCTGAAATCATTAGCACATGAAAAGTAAACATATTTTTTTGTTTTTTGCACCTGAAAATCTTTTCCCTAATAATTATATCAAGCTGTTTAAGTCCCACCGATGCATTAACTTTTGGTAACTTTGAACGAAGAACTAAAGCCAAGTGTTCGCACCCAGATGACTTTGCAACATCCAAAGGGACAGATATAGCAGTCGCGGCGTCATGGTGTGGGCCTGTTTCATGGACACTAGCCGTACCGAAATGCAAGTGATGAATCTCAAGGGACAATAATCGGGCTGCGGTACTACAACAACATGATTTTTCGCTTTGTTCGTCCGTCCCGTCGTGCCGTGGGCGCAGATATCATTTTTACGGAAGAGAATGCCCGTCCTCACCGCACAGCAGCCGCGTATGCAGTATTGGCTAGTTTGGATAACCATCAGATTGAGTGGTTCGAGCGCTCCTATGATCTCAATCCAATCGAACATGCTTCCTACTGTCTGAGTAGACGTGTTGTGTAAAGGAATTCTTCAACAGAAACCATTCCAGCATTTATCAGGGCTCACCAGCAGGCGTTGTGCAATTTACTCCAAGAGCTGCTAAACCACTTATTTTTTTTTTATTTATTAGAACTCCTTTGCTGTACAATATCAAAATACAACACCGAAAAGAACAAACAATATATCATATAGTCTAAGATTAATTATAAAAAAATATATAGTACACTAGTTAACCAACATAAGTAAGACAATTTGTCAATTTTTAACCATACAATCACCATGTAACAAGGGTAAACACTTTATAATATAAAATGCAAAAATAATACGCACTCAAATAATGTCAATGTAAATAAAACACCTTCAATATCATTTTAAAAAGCACAGCAAGGGGCCAGGGAAAAAGGCTAAAATTTTAGCTTAATGCGCCCCTGATTCCCTCTAAAATTTTCAAAAAAGAAAAAAATAATATTTAGTCCAGTCAAGACAACGAATATGATATTATAGTATACCCTAAATGACATCGAGAAAGCCTAAAACAATAGAAATCTATTTCACTCCCCCAACCGACCCCTAGTTATGTACAATTTTCAATCAAAAAACTCCGTCTGAAAACAGGGTATCGAGTCTCAGATCTAGTGGCCAATGGCAATGCATTCCATTCTCGCAGGCCTAATACACCGATGTTGTTAAACATCATGCCCGTACGTGCCCGAGGGACAGTGAATTTCGTCCCGCGTCGAGCGAGTATCATATGAATGATTTGTTCTCGACAACACTACGAGACCTGAATATCTTCCTGAATTAATACGTACATGAATCATTAGCATTAATCTATATCTGTGCAATTGTTTTACAGTCAATATACGGTAATAACGAAAAAGAACCTCTCAATGAAGCGAAGAGTTTAACAATTGCACATACCTTTTCTGCAAAACATACAGACGAGTGAGGTTTCGTTTTGTAGTTACACCCCAGATCAAGATGCAGTACGACAGCACAGGATACACAAATGTATAGTACAAAATCAATAAAACTCTAACTGGCAGGAATCCTGAGACTCTCGTAATCATGCCAACCCTTGATCTAAGGCAAGACGCCAACTGATCCACCTGGCCATCCCACCTCAGAGATTCATGGAAAACAAATCCCAAGAACCTTATTGAGGACCGATATTCCAATGCCATATCGTACAAATAAACCGGACTCATTTCACCATGACCGTGCCTAGTACAGGAAAACAGCACACAACCCGTCTTAGCAATATTTAATGTAAGATAATTATCCGCAAACCAGCGAACAAACTTTAAAATTTCAAGATTTACTCGAGAAATCAATTCATCCAAGGAGTCTCCCCTAAAAAAAAGACTAACATCATCAGCGAATACTACGATATGAGCTATAGACGGGACCTGAGGTATATCGTTTATATAGATAAGGAACAAAATAGTACACAATACCGAGCCATGAGGGACTCCATTCGAAACGGGTCTTACTTCAGAGGTATATAGGTTGATGCGAACGTACTGTCTCCTACCCACCAAGTAATTTCGAAATACCTTTAATAGGATATCGTGACAGACAGTATCAAATGGTCTTGAAAGATAAAAGAAAAGTCCGACAACAGAGCCCCAAGAATCCAAACTAGCATGTAGATAGTTCAAAACATCAATTTCTAGCTTTCGTCCTTTCAGTAGGTTATCACTTGCTGGCAAAGAGCCCGTCAAGCGGCTGGGCCATAGTGCAACTGTACCATCTCGACCTATTAGAGCTATGTCATTGTTTGTCTCTGTCGAGAAACCCTTACGACATGACTTGGTGCTAGACAAGACACACCAGGGCCAAACATGCGTTGCTCTGCGGGTTACACATATTACTTAATGAAGACTTTGCCCTATAGTCTACTTTTGCAGTTCTGATGGAAGAGTGACACAGGACGACAGGTGAGCGTGCACCTCGTTCGTTACATTTTGCTTTGTTTCGACATCTATTACATATCAATCGTGAAACGTTTCATTTTACTGCCGCTATTGCCTTCGATTCCACTTACAGCTTTAAAAAGTCTTTTCCAATTTTGACAGGTCAAACAGGTCAAACTGTACCTCGTCCTTAAGTTTTGGACAGCAGTGTATAAGTCGGTGTCTTCCGATCTCTGGGTGTAGAAGTCGCATTCGGAATATCCTTTGTTCATTGCATAGCTTCCGCTATGAGGAATATTTTGCGTATTCGTTTTTTGTTCTGTTTTGAGGTTTAACACCATCATGAGCAACTCTAAATTGTAAGCAGCCTGTAACGTGTATGCCACTCAGGACGCACATGAGATAAAGGCAGATAGCAGTGAGAGCACATGCCAGTGTAGTACAGTGGATAGCACTCGGAGCTCTGGAACCGAGAGTTTGGGGTTCGAATCCTGCCTCCTGGCATGAAAATGATGGAGAAATTTACTTCGTCAGAAGGCGCCTGTCCCTAATTTAGGACCAATGGTTCCACGAAGGGGACAGAGCATGCGTTTTCAGGCAGTTTTTTTGTTTGGGCGTTTAACGACTACGCCCCCCGTGGCTCAGTGGTCTAAGTGATGGCTTCTGACCATTCGTCCGAGATGGATCCGGGTTCGAATCCCGGTGAGCCATGGATATTGCACTTGTCTGATAGCACTATATCTCTCCCTTCCTTGGAACCAGTGGCCCTAAATTAGGGAAGGGCGACTGCTTATAGCCTACTGCGTTGCTCACGGTGGTCGTTAAACCTCCAACCAAACAAACGACTGCCGTAAGCAAATCGATAGGCTGTAAGCAGTCGCAGTCCTTAATTTATGGCCGCTGGTTCCAGGGAAGGGAAAGAGCTAGTGCCATAAGACAAACAACGCATCCGTGCCTCACAGGGATTCGAACAAAGACCCAATTTAGACGAATGTTCAGAAACCAGCTCTTAGAACACTGCTCCACCGGGGCACCGTAGTGCATTTGTCTTCAACTGGCTTATTGTGAGATGAGTTTGTGTTTCACCTTAAAGAAAGTCACACAAAAGTAGTATTATCAATTTCCATTTCTAGCTTTCGTCCTTTCAGTAGGCTATCACTTGCCGGCAAAGAGCCCATCAAGCGGCTGGGTCATAGTGCAACTGTACCGTCTCGACCTATTAGAGCTATGTCATTGTTTACGTAAAATAGAATGCTAGGTTGTTTCTTTAACATTGACATGATGGGTTGCTAATACACTGGCGTGCAAAAATTAAGAACGAGACGGTTTTTCGAATGTAACGTCGTGCAGAAGTGCTCCACATCGACTCAAATCTTACCATAAGATCCCCAAGATGTAAGAATATGGAGGAATCCAAAGGATACAAAGGCACTTTATTGAAAAGGTAGCTTCGAGCACAACTGGACAGAAGACAGAAACGTCCATGTGACAGGCGGCTGCCAAGAAAAATCCAGTCTTTAGTAGTGGATACGATCACCCGTGACTGCGTTGCAGGATTTACAACGTCTGTCCATGCTGAGGACGAGGTTGTCAAGGAGCTGTTGAGGCATCGCAGCCCATTCCTCTTGTAGCGCCAATTGCAGCTACGGAATCGTTGCTGGCGTTTGGTGACGTGCTGCCAAGTGTCTCCCGAAAAGGTCCTACACGTGTTCGATTGGATTTAGGTCCGGGAACCTTCCGGGCCAATCCATGCGTTGAATATCTTCACTCTCCAGCAGCTCTGCGACAGCCACTGTACGATGAGGTGTAGCGTTGTCGTCCATGAAGAGGAACTCAGGACCCACATCACTTCTAAACAGACGCACGTGAGGCAGGAGAACCTTGGTACAATAGCGGACACCAGTGACTGAACCTCCTTGGAAGATGTGGAGGTCAGTATGGCTACCAAGCATGATACCGCCCCAAACGAGAACTCCACCACCTCCAAACCGGTCCCTTTCGATGATGTTGGCGTGTGATTGCGTGTTCACTGCTCTCTCCAGATGTGTATACGTCCAGAATTGCTCGTCAGACTAAATCGGCTCTCATCCGTAAAGAGAACTCGACCCCATTGCTGATGTGTCCAGTTCTTGTGTTCCTGGCACCACAGAAACCGCCGTTTCCGATGAGCAGGCGTTAATGGCACACACCATACTGGTCGTCGTGCAAATAGACCACCTTTGTGCAGCCTCCTGGCCACGGTAAAACGCGATAACGGACGTCCAGTTGTCTGTTGCATGTGCCTTGCGATATCTCCCGCTGTCTGCCGTCTGTCTCTTCTCGTCTGTAGGACAATATACCGGTCGTCCGCCGCCGTGGTTGCTCGTGGACGACCACTGCTAAACTATCGGACAGCTGTTCCTGTTGTTTGAAATGCTCTCCAAGCTCGTGAAGCGATGCTGTGAGCGATCCCGAACTCCTTGACTACACTAGTCACACTTCGACCTTCTTCCAACTTCCCAATGACGCGCCCTCGGGTAAAGTCCTCCAGATGTCGTCTACTGGATTGCTTGTTGGCCATATCACACGGTGGCAGCAACTCGACGTCGTTCAAACCGATGTACACCGTGCAATAGCTTTCACCGAATTTCTGAGCGTACACCACCCGTGTGCTTTATACCCTTCCGACACCCCCTCTTACGTCATGCTGCATATATGCGCATGCCCTACCGTACCGGACCCTAGTCTATCTCCTGAGTGGTCTTTGTGTCCGTTCTGCCTGCTCGTTCCGCTGTTATGCTAATTTCTCCTCTTCGTTCTTAATTCTTAATTTTTACACACCAGTGTACAAAGTCTTGCTATCGACATTGCTGGTTTTGTAACTGACCAAATGAGTACGTCATTACGAGAAAATGCGAGCACGAACAAAACGTTATTTTGGGAAGGAATTTGATAGGTAATATCTCTGCAAAGATAAGAGATAGGTATCCGTGATCGCGATGCGGTGAAAAATTTGGTGAATATCATGATAAAATGAGATACATACTTTGCAATTAGTGGGACTTAACAGTAAACGTGACTTGTATGCTTGTTAGGCCTTATCTGTTCTTTTTTGATTGGAGATTTAACGACCACCGTGAGCAACTCAATGGGCTATAAAGCAGTCGCCTGTTCCTGATTTAGGGTCACCGGTTCCAGGGAAGGGATAGATCCAGTGCCGTAAAACAAACACAACATGCATGCCTCACCGGGATTCGAACCCGGATCCCTTTCGGAAGAATGATCACGGGCCACCGGGGCGGCCCTTTTCTGTTCATAAAGCTTGTGTCCATTTTTTGAATAAAATCGCTCCTGAGAGCAACTATCTTTCTTATCACCAAATTAATTTTCATTGATATGGAAAAATGTATCAAAATACTTTAAATATTTATTCTTGAATATACACTCTTTGAAAAAAAAAAAAAGAAGAAGAAAAACGAAGCACCCCAAGAAAGTCGTTCGATCCTGATGAAACACCGCATGCAAGTACCTCAGGGCCGAATACGCTAATGATTAAACAATAACGACCAATCCCTAAATATTGGTCCGCCACAGCGCATGGGAACCGCGCATAGAAGAGGGTATATCAAGAGAAAAGCTCGCACGCAGGGTCAATTGTGACAGAGGATTGCGGTTGCTTAAACCTCCACGCACTGTGAGTATGCGTCAACGTCGAATCCGTACACAATACGAGCAGTTGAGCGAGTTTGAGAGATGACGTATAATTGGGCTGGGAGGATGCCGGTTGTTCAAGTCGCCGTATCGTCAGGCGACGCACAGTGGTTCCAAATACAAATCTAGCTGATCAAAAGGTATATTTGTTGTAGCTTCAAAACAACTTAAACACTGTCATACTGTAATCCTATATAGTTGTGTAGCTACGACTCACAATCAGTTTTACAAAAGAAATAATTGGGTCTTAGCAGAGCACGTAGAGGTCACGTGTTTAGTACAACCATCGTTTTCTCCTTAGCATCGCCCAGCAGTTGCCTTCGGAACTACGATCTGTGTACACGTAATTTATTCTCGATCCTATTCGGGTCTTCGGTGAATATAACTACAGGTATCTGCCTACAGGTTTAGTGCATTTTAAAACTTTAACATTGTGTTATTTAGTTCTTATGTTCATTAATTATAAGGGACGTATTCCATGAAATTTTTTAAAGATGTAATTGAAGTAACAGGCTTGCAAAAGCAAAGGCCGTAAAGTCCGTTGTGAAAGTATATTCAGCGTTTAGGTTAGTCATTTAGGTATGTAATTATAACTGTTTTATGACCAACTTTAACCAACTTTTGTTTTTTATTAATATTTTAGTGATGTCGGACGGAATTCCAAGAAGAGAGTTGTTTAATGTTTGGCGGAATGAAAAGAATATTTCAAGGAGATTAGCCTGTGTGTGTGATTATATATTGACTAAATATGGCTTGGAAGATCCTGAGGGACATATTCGTGAACTAATGTAGAAAAAAAGTGCTGAATTTTGTAAGAAACTTAAAGAACGGTGGACTAACTGTCACTATGAATTGAAAGAAATCTTACAAAAAAACAGTGATTCGTTGAGTGTTAAAATGCCTTTTTTAGAAGTAGACAGTGCTCAAGAAAGAAAAAACATAGGTTGTCCACGAAAGTTGTTTCATGATAGTGTACCGGTATTAGTCGGAAAAGGAAATTGAAACCATTGTTGGAAACACACACTGTTGGTGAGATTGTTCTTGTTGCGGAAATGGGTTTGCAGTCTGCAGGCAGGCGTGATGCAGCACAAATTATAAAGCAAGCATCAAGTTTTTTGTAGTGTGCTCTCAAATCAAGCATCGCAAAATTGTCATGTGTGTGGGGCAACTCCTTCACAAATGAAAAAACTTAGCATTATTCGGACAAAACATCCAGATGAAACAGCATTGACCCTGGGCTTATCAAGCCTTCACTCGTGGATTAAAGTTTTCGAGTGCATCCTGCATATATCATATAGATTAGATATTGAATCGTGGCAAATGCGAAAAGAAAACGAAGCTCAGGCTGAAGAACGAAAAAAAAAAAAAAAAAGAATACAACATCGCTTCCACAAAGAAATGGGGCTTCTTTTCGACATACCCAAACCAGGATTTGGTACGACAAGTGACGGAAATAGCGCGCGGAGATCCTTTGAAGATCCATCTTTAGCATCAGATATTACTGGCGTAGATGAAGAGCTGATTCGGCGATTTGCAACCATCCTTAAAACAATTGCCAGTGGGTACAGCATTAAAAATGGAGAATTTGAAAAATACTGCTTCGACACAGCAGAATTATACATCCGAAAATATAAGTGGTATTATATGCCACAAAGTGTGCATAAGATACTTATCCATGGTGCACAGTTGATAAAGGAAGCCGTACTTCCAGTTGGGATGATGTCTGAGGAAGCTCAAGAAGCCCGGAATAAGGACTATAAGAATTTCAGGGTACATCATACTCGTAAATTTTGTAGAGCCGATACAATGACGGACTTGATGCACACGCTATTACTTTCCTCGGACCCGATTGTAAGTTGTCTTCGAGTCAAACGTCAAAAGAGAAGTAAAAGTATATCTTCTGATGTACTAAGACTACAAGATCCAGGTGGCAGCGATGATGATGATGATGATGATGATGGAAAATGAATAGACGTACATCTCTCTGAAGCCTGTAAATATTTGAAATGCGTGTTTATTTGACCACAATTGGTCAAATAAATTTGATATTTTTTTAAAATAAGAACAAAGACTTAAAAAATATTTGCACTAAATCTTACAAAACTGTACGAATATTTCGTTGATATCTTTAACACATCAAATTTTTTTATTGAAAATGCAACTTGTAAATTCGTGTAAAATTCTATGACAATCTGTTTTATAGGAGAGGAGTTATTAACTGGACAGTTTCGGTGCCAATGAGTGGAGAAGGGCACAACCCATAGGTACAGGAGGCAACGACAGAAAGCGAGAATCGAGCAATTGTCTGAGCCGCACGAACAGAACCAAATTTGTTGCTCTCAACCATCCGGAGCCATGTTGTGCCATCTATAGGTACGGAAGTGGCCAACCGGACCGTTACCACACAACTTGCGGCCCGGGGACTACATTTGAGGAGGCCGCTCCGCTGCCTACCACTGACCAGTGAGCATCGGCGGCACCGGTTGCAGTGATGTCGTGCCCGATCAACGTTAGATAGTGTCCAGTTATGTTGTGTTGTCTTCAGTGATGAGCAACGGTTTGCGCTTGGATGACCCGCGCATACGTGCCTGGAGACGAGCCGGCCAGCGCACGGATCCTGCCTTTACCGTGGAACTGCACACGGCTCGCACACTGGAAGTGACTGTTTGCGGAGCCATTTCCTACGATAGCCGGACTCTCTTGGTAATCCCCCGTACCTCCCTCTTGGCTCAGCGGTACGTCGACGACATTCTACGACTTGTTTTGCTGTCATTCCTGTCGCAGCATCACCGAGCAATTTTTCAACAGGATAATGCCCAGCTATACACGGCACGGCTCGGTCAGGCCTGTCTCCGTAATGAAGACACCCTTCCATGGCCAGCCAGATCGCCCGACCTATCACCAATCGAACATGTTTGTGACATCATGGGATACCACCTACGCCTATCCCGGAATGCCGGCGAACTGGCCAGCAATTTGGGCACTATCTGGCATGCTGAACCTCATTACAGTATGCATGAAATGTGTGCGTCTATGCTACGCCGGGTAACCGCTTGTATCCGAGCTAGAGGTGGTTCTACAACGTACTGAATTTTTTCACTCGTGTGGCTATTTTATTCGAATAAATGACTCAACTGCTCTGGAATTGAATCCGTTTGTTTTCCTATACATCATACCAATTTTCATCTCGTTGGACGATTCCTTCTGAGTTCTTCGTTTTTTTTTTGGAAAAGAGTGTATTTGGTGACATCGTGCGCATCTTTTGAAAAGGAAAACTTAAACTCTTTCAAAAAAGCTGTGATTCAATTTTCTTAAACTTCTCCTCTTTCACATTCATTTCGCTTCGTACAAACAAGCAATCAATGTATTTTCACGAAGAACAACCCTTAGAGTCGCAGCACATTCGGTTACTGTGATTTCAATTTCAGGAGATGTAAAGATTTTGGTAAATGACATTTCCCTGGAATGCGCGTTTCGGTAATATAACATTCTGAAATCACAAAAGGCAATGATCAGATAGTGGTGTTTCGTCTATCGTGAAAACAACATCAGGATGTAAAGGAAGAAGATGAAAGAAGGTCATCATGGTTTGAAAATGTTAAAACTTGTCAGTTTTAGTTTCGGAGGTTTCGTTTCGTGAAGGAAAGCTCTCGCTCGGCTCCACTCAAAGCAGAATTTAACTCTGCGTTCCCGATAAAGCAATCCGACAGGTGTTTAAATGCCAAAAGCAAGCACAGCACGCATCCGAAGCGAATGGGATCCATTGTTTTCTTATCATCGGTGTTAAAATATCGATATGCGATCATTGTTTTCCCATCCGGAGCCAGCTGAAAGGGAAAGAAGTGCTGATGCCAGATTTACCGTGACAAAGAGAGAAATGAGAAACATTCTCTCGTGTGACGTCATTAGTTGCGGGTGTCTCCGCATATATCCATATAATTTGCATTGATACTTGATTCTAATGCCGTCTCCAGAGACTTTAGAAATGACGATGATCTCAAAATGTTCCTCATATAAATGGTTCCATGCTAAAATGAGACCTGGCCGCATTTGGGAAGTCTTGTTTTAGTGTGATGATTCTTTGCTTTCCCCGACATAATTTAAAAACGAAAAATAGTTCAAAAACCATTACGGAAACGCGCAAGACGAATAGTTACCGGAAAAGTACCATAAAAAGAGAATTGCAGTTTTTCAAAATAAGACGTGAAGAAAATAAATGATGTGACCCATCATAATATTATTTCTCATAACTTCATAAGTCTTTTGGGAAACCAGTCGGAAATTTTCATGAAAATTGGCTGGAGTTGTATACTCAATGGACAAAACATTAGAGATACCTTCCTAATAGCTGTTGGTCTTCCTCTAGCGTGAATAACAGCCTGTACACACCGCTACATAGACTCTACCAGATGCGAAGGGTTGCCGGATGTAATGCCAACTGTGCCTGTCGCAACATTGTGCACATCTACGCCCGAAACGCCGGTCCTGGATCCATGGATTTGATGTTCCGCTTCACGACATCTCAGATAGCTTCTATAGGGTATAACGTAAATTCTTTTCGTACTGATTCTTTGTCGCTCTTTTTACGTTATTTTAAAACATCACCATACGATGAAAGAGTTCCTAAATTAAACCTTAATGGCCATACGAAACATTTAAACAAAAGCCAAACTTACGGAAATTGGCTTTATTTCTCCAGCACAGATTATAGCACTTCAGGATAGTATAGATATCACAAAACACATCTCTAACACAAATTAACACTCCACGCTCCACGCGCCACCCGAGCAACTGTTGTATCGTAGTTTATATCTCTCGTTGTTATCTCATAAGATGCATACGTCACGTTCATTCTACCTCAATTGTGTTGCCAACAGTATTCGCTTGAGAGAGAAGATGTCACGTTAAGTGTGCAGTATAACTGAGAATAAACTCAAGATTTACATAGGGAAAGAAACTAAAAAGGAAAGTTAATTTAGAACATACGTCACAAGGGTTTAAATCCGGGGGCTTTCGGGGCCACTGGATGGTTCCAAACTCAGATGAGTGTTCCTCGAGCCATGCCTAGATAGTTGGGATACGGGAAGGGGGAAGGGCGGCGCATTGTCCTTCTGAAAAGACCATCGGCCGCAGAATGCACGAAGGCAATGAAAGCGTGTAGGTGATCAGCCAGCACATGCTGGTTGCGCCCAGCGGTTAAGGACATCTCCAGACACACAAAGAGACCTAAAGGGTCTCATGAGAAGGCTCCCTAACAATCACAGTGCCAACACCGCCTTGAACAGAGCCGACTTGGCACGACGGGGCCATGGCCTCATGCTGTCGACGCCACGCACGCATTCTCCCGCCAGCTCGGTACAGCTGAAAACGGGATTCATCTGACCACACGACGCGGCGCCACTCTGCAGAGGTCCAGTTTTGACTCTCCTCGCACAACGCGAATCGTAATATCCGATGACGAGCAGTCAACAGTGACACACGAGTGGTGCGTACGTTCCTGTAGCCCAGGGCATTCAGCGTGCGCTGTACCGTTTGCTCGCTGACGCTGCTTAGGCCTCCGACATATAACCTGAACATTATTTGCGTTGTCATTTTCAAACACTCGGTCTGTCCGAGCCTGGGTAGTCTACGTCGACCCCTGTCATCAACGGCGCTTAGTCAGCCACCGCTGGCTCTCTGGGCACTGTAGGTCCGTCCATGGTATACTCGCGGTACACCCTTGATACGATTGCCCTCGGGAACCCTAAGGTTCTTACCACTTAAGCAATAGAATGATCCATCTGCCTTGTGCCGACAATGAGTACATGATCAGAGTCACTCAGATTACCATATTAATCCATGTTCGTCGATTGCTATATACTGTTGGGAAGTCCTGCTGTTCGCCTAATTATCGCTTGCGTTCGGTGTTGGTCTGCTCAACTCTGCGCGTGGAATTCCTATGTCAACTGCCTTTCCCTCTATCTCTAATCGTTTGTGTACTGAGTATACAAGCAATGTACTAAAACACAAAAACGTCTGCTAAAAGTAGAAGTGGTAACACAATATTTTGAGATAAAGTTGGCCCTCGCTAGAGATCGGCTCTGAGTGCATTTATTTTCGTAACTATGAGGTATGATCAATAAGTAATTGCCATGAGCTTAAGCGAAGGATTAGGGATATGAAAACCGGTGTCCTTCGACATCAATACACTGTTGCGTCTGGAGGGCGTTATTTAACACAGGAGTTTGAATGAAAAGGCAACATGCTGGAGAACAGATCCAAGTAAAAATGATGACCCGCCTGGAAACACAGTCGCACTCAGAGGCACGCGCGGTAATTAGGTTGAACAACGGTACGCCTACCCGGTGGCGCAGTGGTCTAAGCGATGACCATTCATCATTCGTCCGAAAGTGGTCCGGGTTCGAATCCCGGTGAGGCACGGATGTTATGTTTGTCTTACGGCACTGGCTCTCTCCTTTCCCTGGAACCAGTGAGTGATCTTAAATTAGGGACAGGCGACTGCTTATAGCCCATTGAGTTGCTCACGGTGGTCGTTAAACCTCCAATCAAAAGAAAAAAAGGACAATGGTACCGAAAGAAAAATTGGCGTTTGTAGCAATCTGACGCAAAGTCACCCGTCTGTCTTCACAAAAGCCACATCGCTTTCTGCTGTTAGTAATGAAGGCCTGTCACAGCGTTTCCATTACGTCAACACACTGAGCTCGTTTGCAAATTTTGAACACTATTCTGACATGCTCTGAAAGCTTGCAAAACATAGTTTTCTTGCAGTTGGCGATGGAACTCCGATGCTGGTGTTTTGCGTGTCCAGGGAAACCTAATCATCGCTCACGACTTGAGGACCATAGACTTCTTGCAGATGGAGATATATTTTTGCTGCCGGCGTTTTCCGTGCCCACAGAAACCTAATCACCGCTTACGACTTGAGGACCATAGACTTCTTGCAGTTGGTGATGGAAGTCCGCTGGCGATGTTTCCTGTGCCCAGAGAAACTAATGTGTTCAGAAAAACCTACTCACTACGCGTACCTCCGAGTGAGACTATGTTTCCAGGCATGTTGTCATTTTTATATGAATCTCTTCTCCAGCATTTTGTATTTTTATTCAAACTCCAGTACCAAACAACGTCTTTTAGTAAGGATAGTGTAATGACATTGAGGGACACCGATTTTCATATTCGTAATCCTCCTCGAAAGGTTATCGGAAGTCATTATTGATTTAGATCGCGTATCTTGGATGCCCTTCTGGAAAGTATGGGCAAAGGTTCACCATGAAACACTTTGTCTGCGGACAATTTAGTCGTTACATCAGAAGCAGCTGAAGAGGTCCTAAAAGTGTATGAATTGGTTCTTGAAAAAGCTAGTCGAAAGATAAATGTAGCCAAAACAGGGGTTGTCAGTTCAAGACTAAAGCAAAAAGAATGGTTAGTACGCAATAGAGAAGATAAACAACTAGCAGGACGGTTGAAATATCTGAATTCAACCTCAGGAAAGGACGACATCTTCCTAAAGGCAAGAATAAATACGTAGGGGGTTCCATGTTGTTCTGGACACTTTTTGTACAAAAGAAGCGGATGAGAATACACTTACTAAACTGGGTCCTTCTCTCGGTGCTCCACCTTAACATTAAAACACACTCATCCCATCTCCGGGGAAGTCTCTGTATTCCAGCTTTATAGAAGGTTTTGAAGTTGCTGTCGTTGCCACTGTAGGACACACTCCAATAGCTGTTCACGTAGTGAAAGTTTTCTTCCTAAATGCCTGTTTAAGCCAACCGAACATTTGTCACCTGGAGCAAATTTCGCACTGTGGAAGGGATATCTGAGTATTTCTCAGCCCATTGATGTCGCACCTGTTGTCCCGCGAGTTGTGTGTGGCCTAGCGCTATCATGCAAGAGGATGACCTGTTTCGACAATTTTCCTGGCTCCTTGATTGATAGCGGACCGAAGCTTCTCTTTTGCGAGGGTTGCCAAACGCTAGGCACTCACTGTTTCTCCCCGTAGAAGAAAATCCACTTGGAGTAACTCGTTTGCATCCCAGAATACAGTAGCCATTAACGTTCCTGCAAAAGAAAAAATGGCCTTGAATTTCATCGGTCGTGGGGAACCCATGTAGCACGATTCACAGCTGGATTGTTTGATTTCTGGAGTAAAATAATTAACCCAAGTCTTGTCACTGTACATAATCTGCTGCGGAAATGCAGCTCCCTCAGACTTAAAGGTTTTAAGGGCATTTCACTGAGTTTGTTTCAGTACCCTGTCTCAAGGGTTCGTTAGACCTTCGCTTGAAAAGAATTTCGAAAGTCCGAGGTTTTACCTGCATTTTACCCTGATGATGAAACATAAATAAAATACCTGCTAAAATTAAAAGTCGTTGCTTTGCAGGGAAAAATAGGTTTATTCAGTGAAGTTATGGGGGAGGCCTATCAAGCAGCTTTGTCCTGATTTTACGTTTCTTTGTATTATAAACACATTGATATGTCTTTGTTTATTATTCTATTGGGCTTCTTCCTTGGCTCCCACCATCTTCCCGCGGACCCAAAACACTACCCTACGAAGCGGCGAAGATTTACCAAACCCCTCTATCCAAGAGGTCGATCAGAAATCTCTCTGCTTTATTCATCTTCTCTAGGACCACCCGTGACTCCCATGTTCCTTCTTGTCCAGCTCCTCTGTCACTATTATTGCCAGTTCGTCAATGCTGCGACTAACGGTGAGAATTTGCTCCATTAAGACCAGCAGAGGTTTGAATAGCCAGGCGCTTGATACTCTAGGAAAAGATCGTTGTCCACTCACTCCCTCGCAGAGCAATAAAATCAGAAATTGATCTCCGCGATTCCCTCGGATCGGACAGCAATAGCTTAAGAACACGAAAGAGAGTGTCCAGCCTCATTAACGAAGCTGGAAGAAAACTGGTGAAATAGGGGACCATCTCCACATTAGCACTAACGAAAACGATATTAAACTTATCAGATGTTCAGAATATTAAAGTTTTCTCTTGTTTAAACACCTATGAACCTAGGGTTACGCAGCTCGTGTAGATGGCGAAGCGAAATGACTTCAACGCTTTCGCTACTGAATATGCACCCTTCATTCTGAACAGCAGGTGACCATGGGTGATATTTCCCACATTACTTGACTTCTGTAGCTATGTCACGTTATTTTACCCTCCTATTTTCCAAAATTACCTGTTGCACACTATCGACGTTCAGTTCGGTCACAGAAGTAGACGGCACATGCCCATTCGGTTCATTTGTTACTCAATCCCGGCCTTCGAAAAACTTGTTGCACCAGTCACAGAACATGCCTTTGGTGGCATTTTATCCCAATACTATGCTTGCAATCCTCGTAAAACTCACATTGACTCACTCGTTGAGCGAATCAACGATTTTTAGCAGATGGATTTCACCATCTGCTACACATGAAATTTAATAATATAACGGCCGCTCCATAAAAAATGAGAGTACAATCACACAAAATGAAGAAATATAGGTACAGCAAAATATATGTTATTTTTTCTCAAAGTATCTTCTCTCGGATGATATGCAACGGTTCCGTCGTTCAGTCCACTTTTCAAAGCATGTGGCAAAGGCATTTTGTGGAAGCTGCTTTAACGACCCCTGTACAGCTTGAATAACGTCAGCATCTGTGTTGATTGTTGCTCCACGGAACTTCTTCATTGTTGGAAACAGCCAGAAATCACACGGGGCGAGGCCAGGACTGTAGGCAGGCTGTGGCATGATTTCAATACTGAATTTGGTAAGAAACTCTTGAACACAAGCAGCCACATGTGGGCGGGCGTTATCATGGTGTAGGGTCCAGCTGCCCACCAGTTCCGGTCACTTAATCAATATGTGTCGTCCCAGACGCTTCAAGACCGAAATGTAATTAGAGACTGAAATGTAACCAAATCTCCTTCCTAGCTGATTTGGTTTGGCAGACTTTTTTCGGAGGAGACGAACCTGTGTGTTTCCAGACACTCGTTGCGCGCTTCGTGTGGGGGTAGAAATAGTGAACCCATGTTTCATCGGCAGCTATTACTGTGTTTAGAAGGTATGGATCCTTTGCAGAAATTTGTTTCCACTCATGACACACCTGAACTCTGTCTAACAACTGTTCTTTCGTCAGGTGATGAGATACCCATCTGGAACACACACGATGCAGCAGTAATTTGTCACGTAGAATGCGGAATGCCGACGTTTTTGAAATATTAGTTGACGCCGCTATGTCTTCACACGTCATTCGTCGATCTTCTTGCAGGATTGCCCTAACAGTGTTAACAATACGCTCCGTAACAACACTTTCAGGTCGGCCAGGCCTAGGAGCGAGTTCTGCCGAAAAACGTCCTTTTTTGAAATCACGGTGCCATATAAAAATCGTTGACTCACTCAAATATTTATCTTTGCAATGTAAGCCTTTTCCATTAAATCAACTGTTTCTGGAGCCATTTTACCCAAACGATAGCAAAATTTTATCGCACAACGCATTTCACTTCTTAACTCTGAATCACTCACCTCCATAGATGTATGGCGAAATGCAGACGTATCTTAAGCAACTGCGCAATAACAAAACCAGAATCGTCTGCCACGACTAATAACTGTTGCCATAGATACTTCCTTAATTCAGTTAGTCGTCTGCGTGGTTATTTTTCCCCTTCGCACTGTTGCCAACTTAAAAAAGTTACGCTCAGTTTGTATGGGACGGCCTTTGCACAACGCTGTTACAAACTCACTGAGACCTCTAGAGACTCCATGTCTCCTACAACGCTCTTTGCACCCGTCGCGTGGGCAAAACTGCTACTGGCGTGAGGAGGAAGCGCACTCGTGTTTATCGTATGAATTCTACCGCAGAACATGGAGAGTTACAAAAAAAAAAAAAAAAAAAAAAACAAGGAAAAAACAAAAAAAAAACAACAGCAACAACAACCATGAACAAAACGAAGCAATCTCGCACAAAGAGATGTCAAGGCAATCTGTAGCAAGAAAGCCCGAATAAAGGTGATATTAAAATCATACATAATAAATTACCAAGAAGACGTGCGTTGTTTTATATGGATCAGAAGCTTTAGCAACGAGACGAACAACAATTAGAACGAACAGAATAGGAAAGAGCCTGGTGTTTAAAAAAATACAGGTAGACTCAGTACTGATTGAACCGTCAGTTTGGAACGTAGAACTACAACTTGCAGAACGGAGAGTTGAAATGAGCTGGTTTCAAAGCGTTTATTTAATTTGTTATAGCCAACAGAGGTCTATGATATAAAAATATTTACATAATTTTACAAAAATTGCTGGATACATTGTGAACACAAAGCAGATCGATACACGAATTACCCAACGTGGTGCTCTGTCTTTTTGGGCTTCTTGCATTCCTCATCATTTGCTCTTGCCTCTTGTTTTGATTTTCTCCACTTTTACTTGCGCTCATTCTGCGAATTCCGAGGCTTTGTCGAAAATGTTAACCCATTCACACGAAAACAATTGAAAAAATAGTTTAAACCACTGCGATATGTTCTTTACATATTTGAATAGATCCCGTCGAGAGCTTTAAAACGATACCACGCACAGTCGTGTTGCGCTCACAGTTGCCAAGATAGACTGAGTCAAACGCGGCGGCACTCCCAGAAATATTACATCACCTCCCCCGCGCACTGGGAGCGAGGGGAGCGTCGCGCGAATGATGTATGGCGCAGTACGCGAATTGGACTCCATGCTATTTACGAATATGCTAACACGATTAATGTGTGGCATGTATTTTTAGCGCTATAATGATTTCATTTGGGACCCATTTTTGCCCCAGGCGGTCGGCAGTAAGTCGCCCCATACTGTCTGCGGAGTTAGGCGTAGTCCTACGTCAAAATCGTCGAAATTAAGGGAGAGTCATCTGAGATAGGGTGGACATGAGGGAGAAGAACACGAAAGAATGATTCGGAAACCAATGGACGTGCCTGGATATAGGGGAATAGTAAGATGAAGTAAAAGATGGTGGAGAAAAATCTGGGAGAACATGGAGTAAGGCCAAGGCAAAAAGAAAGAATACACGGGAAAGAAAAAAGTGAAGAAACACCCTTTTGTTTGCAAGAAAAATACTAGTATACTCTGTCTTAGAATGATCTTTTCCAAAATTTCAAGACAGTTAAGCTGTCCTGTACATGGAAACACAATACTATGGGTTTCTTGAAACTGAATTTGCGTGTTGTACGCTACTCTCAGCGAGAAGCATTGTTTAATGAGAAAACTGAAAGTACTTCGCCGTGCATACCTTCATCCCACGTGAGAAGATTAATAGAAACTGAAATAATGTGACCAATATGAACATACATGGGTTCTCCGTAATTTACTAAGTCATGACCTATGATCTCATCTGTTTTGGCCCTGGCACCATTATGATGCTCAGGCGTACATGGTGCCCCGGTGAGCTCAATACCCTTGAAAAGGGTTCACGCACAGTGAGATAACAGGCAGCTCTAACAGAACCCCAAAGAATTCCGTAAGAACAATTTCTGTTACCCATTGTTAACTTCTTTGCTTTTTTATTTTTATGGTGTAGCAGATTTCTGGGAACAGTTTGCGTCTGAAATAGACATTACAGTATGAACTCTGTAATTTACTAGGTCATGACCCATGACCTCTTCTGTTTAGGTCATGGCATCCTTATGATGCTCAGGCTACTAATGAAGAAAAATCAACACCAGAAAATGCGGAAAATATGTATAATTTGTCATGTAAATACTAATCCTCTGACCCGGAGGCCGAGTAGTCAGAGGGCGGACACTCTGGCAGGAATACCCGAGAGAATGCCCACGGAAATAATGTCCACATGAAAAACGCCCACGGGAAAAACGCCCACTTCTCGAAAACAGGGGAAAATACCCACATCTTAAAAATAGGAAAATACGTCAGCTGTTGACTGATGTTTTCTTATGCCTGTTAAAAACATGGCAGTTTTATTAATTTCATGAAAAATATCTCAATTTCAACTAAGCAATCGACAAAACTAGCCAGAACATTTCCTCTGCTCAACAACATAACTTTAACTAGCAAGAACATCGTTGTTTCTTCCTAAAATGACAGAAGAGACTCATGGTTCGTAGGAACACGTGCATGGCTCATCCACGAATAGTAACTACGCCTGAGGTAATTCTCTTTAGTTAGTTGCGCATTACAGGGGAAGCAACTTTAACTAAGCTTTCCAACTGAAACTCAGACAAGTGGTAAAATCAAAATAACACCCAACTCATAAACGAAGTATATCACATAGTTTATACGAGTGTGAGCGTGCACCAGAAAAACCCTATTCTACGCCTAGGGACTTTGTAAGCGTTTCTGACTCTTGTTAATATTTTATTCTACGTTTAAACATATTAAGATTGTTGTGTTCTTTCTAACAATGAGCATCTTCTGCCATTTTCGGAACACACTATACTATGTTCTTGTAATTCTAGATAGCGTTATGTGGTTGATCAGGGGAAATGTTTTGACTACTTTTGTCGATTGCTTTGTTGAAATTGGGATCTCTCTTCATGAAATAAAACAAAAACGACCTAATGTTTCAACCAAACATAAGAAAACATCAGTCAACAGTGGTGTATTTTCGTATTTTAAAGATGTGGGCATTTTTTCCTATTTTCGAGAAGTGGGTATTTTTTCTGTGGGTATTTTTCCCATGGGCATTCTTTCGCACATTCCAGGAAAGAGGCAGTGCCCAACTCGCCACAAGTCCGTCGTGAACCCAACTCGCCGAAAGTCCGCCCCTCTGACCACTCGGCTGCCGGGTCAGAGGATTAGTATTTACATGACGAAGTACATATATTTTCCGCATTTTCTGCTATTGATTTTCTTCATTAATAGCCTGAGCATTATAAGGATGCCAGGGCCAAAACAGAAGAGGCCATGGGTTATGACCTACGTAGTAAATTACGGATTTCATACTGCAATCTATTTGAGACGCAAATTGTTCCCAGAAATCTGCAACAACATGAAAATAAAAAAGCAAAAAAGATGGGCAGGAACAGTCTCTGAGGGAATGCGTTTAAATGCACAAAATTATGTACCTCATGATCATGAATTCAAACTTATTAAGTGTAACCGGGACATCCATATTTATCAGAAGTGAGGTTCAGTAGCCATTTTAAAGATAGAGAATTGGAATCATTTCCCTCCAATTTCCCGCCATTTCGATGAGCTGGGCAACGAACAGTCATAGTGCGCTTTTTCTCACGCGTCGCTTCAAATGAGGGGATTTATCGTTTCGTCGATGTGAGAAGAGTGGAACAGGACATTATTGCTCTTCAGCAGTCCCAGGCGAGGAAGTAAGAAATGGGGACAGCAGCGAAGCCAATTAAAGAACTTAGAGTTTACAGAAGGAAGGCATTTTAGGGTGTAGTCGCGCTTTCTAGGAAGGCGTTGGACTTCACTCTTCTGCGAGGGGACGCTTTTTGGGTTGTTTTTTCTCAGCAAGAGGACGTGGTACTCGGGGGATAGTCGGTTGCAAAATGTTCGGAGACAAGGAGTGGGGAGTTAGAGTGAAATCTCGCAGGTCGGTAGGAATTAGAAATAATGCGAGGAAAGGACGGAGAAGGTACGTGGCGAAGACTGGCCGGGAGAAAAAAGGGCAATCGGCGTGCTGACGATTAGAGAGAGAAGGACATTACGTCGTGTTAATAAGATATTGAACGAATGCAGATCAGGACAATGCTTTGAGACATTCCCCATAATATCTGAATAAAGGTCTTCCTCACTGCAACAACAAAGTTTAACTTTAGTCGATTTTTGATACCTTGCATTTTATTTATCTGCTCCAGTCGGGAGAAATACGGGTAAAACCCCCAATACAGAACTTACTGCAAACGAAGCATCGAACAAACCCTTCACATAAGACGCTGTAATATCCCTCAGCACCAAGCCCTGTAACAGAAGTACGTATTTTAACGACAGCATTCAGGTGATTTCCCATGGTCAGTAGTCCTTTGTCAAAAACTAATGTGAGTACATGCGAAACATTTCCTTTATACCACTTTACAAAACAAAACAAAAACGGCTTGAATGCACACGGATGGGTGGCCATATTAAAACCTCCATTTTGACCTTCAGAGGCCGGAATCAAATCCCACCTAACCGGTTCTAGCTACCAATTCTGATTTGAAGATGCTTAAATTTATCACGCTTTCCATACAAAGCCCCTTGTGTTTCCTGAATTATTTTATTAATTAAAATAAATTTATAGTTAGTTTTCTGGAGAACAACTGCAACATGCAGTATGTAGCATAAACATAATAAAATACGGAAATCTTGTTTAAAGCTATAATTTAACAAATGAAACCATTTTTTTATTAACGCTTTTTTAAGCTTACTTCTTACACTATAACTTTAAAATCAAATATAACTGCAAGTACATATTTAGTTGCGTGTAGTATTGCTGGAATCTTCAAACTTCAACAAGATCTGAATGTTTTCAGAAACTTAATTAAAAGATATCTAAATAATATTATTTTTCCTGCATATGTTGCGTTTTCTTTTTTTCTGATTTTGTTGTTTTATTTTATCCTAGGACAAAAAAATTGGGGGATCGCAATAGATTGAATTGCGACTTTATTTCCTCTACGTTTTTTATCCACAAAATCAGCCGCGAGGTTTTTCAGGAGTGAAACCAGCTGTTGGTGAGGGGAAAATATATTTGGACATTAGCAAATACTGGCAGCAAACGAACAGACTGACATGAAGGAGAATGTACTTTTTTTTTGTGGAGGAAATTCTGTCTGAACAGAAAGCTCTCTACATACATTACTTCAAATGCTGAGGAATTTGCTTCCCAGAGGCATTTTAGTAAAACACTTTGTTTCGAAAAACATTTCTATATCTTTTTTTTTTATAATTTCAGAGATTTGCGCAGTCAAACACACCAAAATTGGGATGCCCGATTTGGGAAATCAACCGTCGTTGCTAAAAAGGCAGGCAACATTTTATTTTCTTTCTACGCGATCAGACCGGAAGGCACTGTGTTCACGCGAACACTTGTCGTTCACGTGATTCACACGTGAAGGTCAGGTGACTGACGAGAGTTAAAGCAAAGACACCCACAAAGCAGATGCGTTGCAGACGACAATAAATTTTCCTCCACTATTTTCTGCATACAGAAACTGCGGAACTAGCATTTTTATTATTGTGTGTGTCTTCCTTTAAAGCGTAAATAAAGTGGACTCGGAACTCGAATAAACAGTAAGTAATACATCTTCATTAATGTTCTATTCTTTATCTGCAAGACTTGTTGGGAAAGCACTTCAGAATAGAAAAAAACAATCCCGTGACGAAAAGGGAAGCCATGTTTGGGCTCCAAAAATCCACTAATGTCGTGCATAGTATACAAAGTAGAGTATTTCATTTAAATATTCCATATATAAAAATAAGAGGTTATCTCCGGTATTCAGGACAATAGAGCGTCGAAAATCCGAACTAATTGGGACTATTGATAGTTCGGATTTTTGATGTGTTCGGATTATCGAACATGTAAAAAAATACAAATACGCTAACATTTTTACATTATATTATCCAAATACATGTACCAATAAAAAGCAACTGTATTAAAAAAAATTACATTAGACAAAGATTTTTGTTTGTTATTATGCATAGCGAAACCAAGTTTGCCATTTTTACTACTGCTGTGAAATTTTCAAACATAACGTACAAATTCCAAAACTTACCAATCATTACAAGTTGGTTCCGATTGCCAAGGGGTGTACTTTATGCTGAGCGCAGGGAGAATAACTTTCCTCCCGGCTCAAAATGAACAAGGGGTGGTACTGCCGTGGTAAAATCTTAGCCCCGCAGGGAACAAGTGACTGGGGAAGTTTTCGCCTTTTGTCTCTGTGAATCAGAAGTCATCTCCACCTTCGATACGTCGCCCCCAAAATGCTTGCACTCCCAAAATTAGGCGATTATGTTATCATCAAGTGCCAAGTTATAATACATATAAACTTTCCACTACCAAAAAAAAAAAAAAAAAAAAAAAAAAAAGAAAGTAGAGGGGAGCTTATTCGGATTTTTGACGTTCGGATTTTGGACGCTCTACTGTATTTAATAGTCATTGCAGCTTTTTGTGTATATGCATTTCTCTGTACATTTTAAAGATAATTATCTGAGACACACTCGTTTTGAGGAACGAGATGTAAAGGAATATCAAAGTCATCTTCATTCATGCCTTTAAAATTTTCATTCACATACTTTAACCATGTTTGCCGTCATCCGCAATACACTGACCATTCAGTTACATTTGTATATCTACAAAATCCTTGTAGCACGTCTTTTGGAAAAAAGTACGTGCTTATACGTATATAGTATCACTATGTCCATCCATTCGTCTGTGGACACCATATCTCTGCAATTATTAGACCGACTCGAAAAATTCCTTTCGAAGTCGAAAGCTTGAACTACGAAAAAGACGATACGTGAAAGAAATCATGAAAGAAATATGGGATTACACCATACTCGTATAATACAAATTTTGAAGATGACAATACGATTTTTGGTGTAAATGTGCCAATAATGGAAAGTCAGATAATATCCGAAAACTTGAAAATTTTTCATCGTCCTGGATTTTTTGGATTGGATAGCCCATTGAGTTGCTCACGACCACCGTAAGCAACTCAATGGGCTATAAGCAGTCGCCCGTCCCTAATTTAGGGTCACTGGTTACAGGGAAGGGGAGAGCCAGTGACGTAAGACAAACACAACATCCATGCCTCACCGGGATTTGAACCCGGACCCCTTTCGGACGAATGATCAGAGGCCATCGCCTTAGACCACTGCGCCACCGGAGCGGCCCATCGTCCTGGAGCGGGACTCGAACCCACGTCTCCCAGATAGCGGATTGCCATCTTCAAAATTTGTACTATATGGTGTAATCCCGTATTTCTTTCATGATTTATCTGCTCCTCCGGGTAATCACAGGATAGGATTCTTAACCTCCAGATTCGCTAAACATTTCATTTCATTTCATTTTTTATTTTTCAGTTGTGACCATATACACTAATAGTAGTATTATAACAATAACAATGAATGCCTGTTGTTTCAACTAGCGAATCCTGTGATGGTTATATTCAAATTAATCGGAAATTTGAGACTTGGTCGTTCTGGGTGGTGTAGTGGTTAGCATCCCCGGGAGCTATCTGGGAGACGTGGGTTCGATTCCAGCTCCAGGACGATTAAATTTTCTAGTTTTCGGATATTATCTGACTTTCCATCCTTGTCACATTTGCACCAAAAATCGGATTGTCATCTTCAAAAGACGATACGTTTTTAGTCATTTTCCGATACATAACCTCGCCTCTGGGCGGCGTAAATGCACGTGCTATTAAATTCAAAATATATTTTACTCTACATAATTGCTTCAAAAAAACCGATTGAAATTTTTTTTTTATCTTCATATGCCTTTTTGCTTCAAGGCCATTTTACGTGGCTTCCATTTGAGATAAAGCATAGTGTTACCGCCAAGAAACGTAAATGTACTTGTATATTGCATTTTTCCCGAAATCAGTGTTCTAGGAGTTGGATAAAAATTTTTTTATTGCGGTCACGACGATGTGTATTTCGCAATATTTCGCAAATATTTTACAACATTTTGTGACAAAACGCTTTGCCACTAGGGGGCGTAAGCGCATATTCCCGTTTCTATCATGTTTGCAATCGTATTTTCACTTCAAGAAGTCCAAGTGAAAAAAATTCTTTCAGTGAGGCGCCACTCGCCGCGGAAAACATTCTACCGTTTTCTCAAAATAATGTTCAGCTTTCGCGCTAGAGGGCGGTAACGTAAATCTTTGTAATAATATCTCAGCTATTAAAAGTCCGATTTAAATAATTATTTTCGCTACTGACAGCGTTGGCGGCGAGTGGCGAGGAATATTTTTCATACATTTGCCAGTTTTTGTACATTTATACACCTGAACTAGGGTGACAGTTATGACGAAATAAATTTTGTATTATGTTCTCATTTTATTCCATATACACTGAACTCCCGATTATCCATGCGCGGTTAATCCGTTTTGCGGATATCCATGTATCGCCAAAAAAATAAAAAAATTAGGAATAGTAAAATGTCAAAGCACAGTAAAACGTCGATTTATCGACGCTCTTTCATCCAGTTTTCTCCATTAATCGACGTAGCTGAGAAAATTAGAAATTCAATTTCAATCATCAATTGAAGAAACGTTTATGTACGTTATGTATTTCCCCTCTTATCACTTTCGTAGCTTCAGGGCCAAATTTGGTTGTGTGTTTTTCATCTTCAGAGAATCTCTAAAAAGCTGAGGCCGCTGTAATCTCTTTAAAAAACATGATTTTATACAACGTACACCTGTGTGTGTGTGTGTACGCGCGCGCGTGCGTGTGTAGGAGTGGGGTAGGATTAACATCCATGAAGGCAGTTTTGCTGCTGTCAACATACAACACTCGTCCAAAAGTGGTCCGGGTTCGAAACCCGGTGAGGCATGGATGTTGTGTTTGTCTTACGGCACTGACTCTATCCCTTCCCTGGAGCCAGTGACCCTAAATTAGGAACGGGCGACTGCTTATAGCCCATTCAGTTGCTCACGGTGGTCGTTAAACCTCCAATAAAAAAACAACAACACACAACACCCAAAACTTCTGCCTCCTTCTCTCTGCCACCCGACCCTTGGCAAACTGTCCCGGTGTCCCATCTCAGTCCTCATGTCGCCTCCACTGCTGAAGTGGCAAACTGACACCCAAACGCCACGCTTGTTCATCTTCGTAATGAAACTTTCTACGCGCAACCCATCACTGCTTAGAAACTACAGGCTCTCAAACATTCCCCTAAAAATGTTACGTAAGCAATAACGTAAGCAGCGTGTGACTTTGACTTGTCAGTGTCGTGTTTGGATACACGTTCGTCAAAAAGCTCTGGTTGTTATTCAAGATTTGTTTCGTGTTTTTCAGTGTTCGTTTGAAGAAGTGCTTCTACTCTAAAGTTTTTTAGCTTTTCACAAGAATGAGTGGGCCGAGTCAGCTACCTGAACGACGAAAGACCGTTTTAACAATTAAAAAACAAAACAAAACTGGACACAATTTATAAACTAGAAAAAGGTGAGCCTGTTCAAAAATTAGCCATGGAGTTTCGTATTGAAATTCAAACTGTACGTGACTTCAAGAAACAAAAGGAATAACTAATGATATTTGTGCGAAATTGTAGTAGTGGAGCAATGCCAAATACGAGAAAGTCAGTTAAAAAATCGTGTTATGAAAACCTTGATGCTGGCATGATTCAATGGGTCAATCATTTAAAACCTCTGAAAACATACAGTATGTACAGTAGTACGTAGTTCATTTTTACGGTACGCAGTGCCATTATCGGATTGTCGGTGTTTTCCGGTTTTCCGTGCACATCCGTGCATTAATTAGCACGGGCGATCGGGAGTTCAGTATATGTTCATTTCTATTTGTACTGTACTTGGAAAACCGTATCTTCGTTTCTGAGAACGCAATTTGAAAATATATACTAATTATTAATATATTCGTGCAGCAAACGTATAAGCAAAGTCCATGGTAGTCGTCCTTGATGTACGACATCAAATAAAAGATGACCGTAGTCTAGATTAACTCGTGAACCATGAAGTACAGTAGGTTTATTAATGTACTACACAAGTTAAAACTAGATGATGTATTAAAAACAGATAAAACACATTAGATCTTTCTGGTCCACCTTGGACTCGTCCTCAGATGTAACATCTGATCTTTCTGGTCCACATTAGATCTTTCTGGTCCACCTCGGATCCGTCCTCAGATGTTACATCTGAGGACGGGTCCAAGTTGGACCAGAAAGATCTAATGTGTTTTATCTGTTTTTAATATATCATCTAGTTTTAACTTGTGTATTACATTAATAAACCTACCGTGCTTCATGGTTCACGAGTTAATCTAGACTACGGTCATCTTTTATTTGATATCGTGCATCCAGGACGACTACCTTGGACTTTGCTTATATCAATTTGAAAAATTCCCTTTGCCTTGGATATCTTCCGTTATGAAGAATTGTGCACAATTTGTGAATTTTTGTAGCACACATTTCAGCCGAAGTTGGCTGTTTCTATTTGAGGATGTTTTAGCGATTATGTAGAAATCCGGTTCACATTTTCAGCACGTCTTTTGTGAAAAAAAGTACATGCTCATAGCATCACTTTAACCGTCCGTCTGTGGACACCATATCTCTGAAACTATTAATCCGATTTAAAAAAATCCGTTTCCAATGGAAAAGTTGAAACGTGGAAACGACGATCCTGACTTTCCGTTTTTTTTCATGCTGCATAACTTCTTCGCTAGAGGGCGTAAATGCAGATGTTATCGCTTTCAAAATACATTTTATTCTATGTATTTGCTCCTTAATACGCGATTGACACTCCCCCCCCTTTCGATCCCATTTATAAAGACGACTATTTTGGATACATTTTTTTTTGACGGAATGCATAGATTTTCCGTAAGGGGTCGTAAAGGTAAATTGCGATTCCCCCGATATCTGTGCTTCTAAAAGTTGTATTTGAAAAATTCACTCTGCATGGGATAGAGCTCCTTGTGTGAAATGCTCTGCATATAATTTCTAATTTTTGATAAAGGCTGTTTGGCCACTAGGAAGCGTTACCGAATTTTTCTGTTTCTGATGTATTTTCCGCTAAATCTGCGGTTATGAAAACTCGGTTTAGAAAATTCTTTAGTGGGACAATACCTCTCACCACGAAAAACCTTTTGAGAAGATCATCTGCTTAAAATAGTGCATAGTTTTTCCGCCAGCGGGCGTTGATGATGCATAACTTATTTTTATCGATATCTCTCCTTCCAAGACTCCGATTCGAAATTTTTTTCTTTATCGGAGAGCGTTTCTGGTACGAAATATTTTGCACATAGTTTCAATTTTTTTTTCGTGCGCAAGTGTGCAGCTAGGCGGCGTAAGCTAACGTTTCACTTCACAGCATATTTGCAGCAATACCTGCGAGACTAAAAACCCGAATGAAAAAATATTTTCTCGGTCAGATACTACTAGCTATGAAAACATTTAGTGTGTATTTTCTACCCAAAATATTGCATAATTTTCCCACTAGGGGGCGCAATTTTTTTTCTCGAGATCTCTGCTTACTGTAAATATCCGATTTAAAAAATTCTTTTAATACCGGATACTGTTGCTTTGTGGAAAACTTTGCTTGTACTTGTGCAGTTTTCTGTTTTTCACAGTTCCGTCGCAAGGTAGTGTTTCTGTACTTTTGTTTCCAGTTGTATCGCTTCTCCTAAAAATCCTATTGAAAAATTTGTTGTTTTACTGTAGGTCATTCGCTACATTAAAGATGGGGAACATTATCCTCCTTAAATGACGTACAGCTGTCCCGCTAGGTGGCGTAAATGTCAAAACCTTTTTACCGCCATCTCTGCTACCAGGAGACGTATTTGAAAAATTCCTTTTCCTTAGCATAGCGTTTCCTATGAATAATACTTTCCGTATGTTTTCAAGTTCTTCATTATGCAAAATTCTTCCGTTACTGGGCGTGGAGTTACACCGATGAACCATTACATTATGACCATCCCCAGCCTAGAGAAATGAGCACGCCTGGAGACCGAACGGTCTCATACAGCACAAAGCGTTTCAGATATGTATCAATAATGTTACAATCTCTCATTTTCGTTACACTTTCAGAGATATCTTGCAAATGCTTTTCAGCAACATCTATTCTGGAACATAACTGTTAGTACATTACGGTTACCTTAAAAAATAGCCTTCTCAGACACTACTGTATTATTGTTTCCATTGTACATAATTGCTACCTTGGTGTTACATTCCGGCGATATTTCAGATTTTTGATTTAGCAACGGAGTGGATGCGCATGCGCATTTATGCCATTTCACCGAAGCACTCTCGTAGTCGTATTTCCATGTGTTACTGGGTAATTCTTTGGTTATACAGTCGTAATCGAGTTAGCTAGTTAGTTGATCTAATATAATATTTCATCCTTTTTTTTTTTTTTTTTTGTGATTCAAGATCATCTGAAAGTAAGCAATTGTTTTGATCATTATAATTTTTAAATTCTAGAAAGCATTGTATAAAATCTAAGTAGATGGCTGTGTTGTTGTATTAGTATTCCAACCGTAGGTTGAAGAAGCGTATATGCTCCAGCTTTGTCCGTCCGTCTGTCTGCACGATAACTGGTGTAAAAATGGTTCGATTTCGATGAAATTTTAGTATGTGGTAGGGGACCACCTGGGGCCGAACCCTATTGAAAATGGGACAAATGGGGTCAAAGGTCACGACTTAGGATCGGGATCCATTCCATTGCACTTATGCGACATAACTTGCGTAAATATGGTTCGATTTCAATGAAATTTTACAATGTGGTAGGGGACCGCCTGGGGACGAACCCTATTCAAAATGGGTGAATTGGGGTCAAAGGTCAGGACATAGGATTGCGATCCATTCCATCGCCCTTATCCCATATTATTAAGGTGTACGTCAAGTAATTTTGCTTCCTATACTTCCAATGGAAAAACATTTGTACGCATTTCCTTCGCAATTAATGTGTTCCCAAGGATGAAAATTTCAACATCGATTAAAATAACTTCATATTATGACTTGGAATACTTAATGTTTTCTAAAACATAACCATAATTATATTAAAAATCAAGAACTTTTCCTTTGGTTGTGTTGAAACCAGAAAAAGGATGGCGCGACTTGTACTTTGATGACGTCAGTAGACAAACAAATGTTGGATTGCATAATTATGGTTATGTTTTAGAAAATATTAAGTATTGCAAGTTATAAAATGAAGATATTTCCATCGATGTTCAAATTTTCATCCTTGGGAACGCATTAATTGGGAACAAAATGTGTATAAAAATTTTTTCCATTCGAAATACAGGAAGCAAAATTACTTGACGTTCACCTTAAAGGAGCAATTCTTGTATGTATGTAAATTTTATTTTGAAAACGGCTCTAAGGATTTTGATGAAAGTCGTTAACCTACCGTTTTCAGGTACTAGAAATCGATTTAGCTTGATCTCGACTTTAGGAAAATTCCTTTAGTGGGTTAAATAACCACCCCGAATTACCACGTTTTTAGTGTAGTGTCATGGCGTCGTCCCATTAGATGTTGGCGCGCGGTCACGCCATCTGTCTCCTTACGTCACGCGTTGTGTGTGGATCCTATTAAAGTTTTATGACGTCACACTCTTGCGAGCAGACGGTCGCGATTCCCATCTGCCTCATTACATCACGCGTTGTGTGTGTATGTTCGTCGGCACGATAACTCGCGTAAAAATCGTTCGATTTCGATGAAATTTTAGTATGTGGTAGGGGAACACCTGGGAAGGAACCCTATTGAAAATGAACGAAATGGGGTCAAAGATCAGGACATAGGAGTGGGATCCATTCCATTGCTTTTATGCGTCATAACTTGCGTAAAAATGGTTCGATTTCGATTAAATTTTAGTATGTGGTAGGGGACCTCTTGGGGACAAATCCTATTAAAAATTGGCGAAATGGGGGTTAAAGTTCAGGACATAGGAGCGGAATCACTTCCATCGCTATTATGCGTCATAACTTACGTAAAAATGTTTCGATTTGGATGAAATATTACTATGTTGTGTAGGGGCCTGCATGAGGACGAATCCTATGGAAAATGGGTGAAATGGTGTCAAAGGTTGGGACACAGAAGAGGGATCTATTCCATAGCCCTTATGCATCATAATTTATGTAAAATTGGTTCGATTGCGACGAAACTTTATCATGTTATTTCGGAGGTATATTGAACCAGTTCTGTTGAATATCATCGAAATGGGATCAAAGGTCAGGGCACATGAGTGAGATTTATTCCACAGCCATTTTCCTCATAACTTGAGTAATGATTTCTAGTACGTTGGAAAGCGTATCATAATCAACGCATTGCATGATTTTACTAACTTGTTTTTACTTGAAGCTGAGAAATTTCATATTGGTAGGTATTTATTGAAATGACGAATTTGATTTTCTTTCTTTTTTTCGCTGAAATATAGTCTATTCCACATGTATAATAGAAATTCGACACCCTCATTTGGGACTGATTTTTATTTTTTTGTTATCAATATATAAACGCCGCCACTGTTCCCAATGGACAGCGAACTGCGTTGAACCTGTGAAAACGTAAACAACTTGTAATACGACTGTTGTTGCTTTTGAAACAGCTGTCGCGTGTAATATTTTTTATTGTGATTTTACAAAGTTTATTAAAACTATAATGTTCAACGTAGTAAATACGTAACAGTAATATGATGATGTCACAAATATCTTTCAAATACGTAACAGTAATGTAACGAAGTTACAAATATCTTTCCAATACGTAACAGTAAAATGAAGTTGGTATGTTGAAGTTACAAAGACCTTTTACTGTAATGTATCGGTTATGTTTCAAAGTTATGTAACGTTTGAGGACATTTTGACGTAACCGTAAGATTTCTGAAACATTACTGTTACATTGCGCAACGTATCTGAAAAGTCTCAATGTTTCAGTGCTACGTACTTGTAACATATACGAAATATTCTGTGTTGTGTGGGGTGGTGCAGGTGAAGTTCACAGAGCAGTATATGTATACGCAATCCGAGGACCGGCTTTTAGTAAGTAGAGTGTTGCAAAGCTGCCGATTTATCGGAGTTTGATAAAAAGGACAAATTGTGATGGCACGGCGCCTCGGAACTACGATCTCGAAAACGGCGTGGCCTGGGGGTTGTTCACGTGCCGCTCTAGTGAGTACGTACCAAAAGTGGTGCACAGATGGCCAAACGACGAACCGTTCTCCAGCCGTGTGTCGTCCTCAGCTCATTGATGCCAAATGGGAGGGAAGACTGTTGCGCATTGTTCACAGCTACCGGAGGGCCACAGTACGACAAACCATCCGTAGATACAACAGTGGTGACCAGGGCAATGTGTCACAGCACACAGTTCATCGCAGCCTTCTGCGCATGGGCCTTCGTAGACGAAGACCCACCCGGGTCCCCATGCTCACTTCACGTCAACACCAACAATGCATGAAATGGGCCCAAGATCACCGAATGATTGTAAGAAAGTGGCCTGGTCTGACTAATCAAGATTCCTGGTGCGTCACGTAGACGGCCGAGCGCGGATACGCCGATTACCAACGGAGGCTATGGCACCTGGATGCACTGTTGGGCGGAAACAGGCTGGAGGCGGCGGTTTTATGCTGTGGGCGATGTTTGCTTGGAACACTTTAGGCCCCATTATCCCTATAGCATAACTCGTGGCAGCAGTCAGGTATCTAAACATCGTTGCGGACCAAGGTCACCTATTCATGGCAACTGTGTTCCCTGCTGGTGATGGCCATTACCAACAGAATAATGCGCCATGCCACATTACCTTAATCGTCAAGGAGTCGATCGAGGAATATGCTGGTGACTTTCTGTTAATGCCCTGGCCTCCAAATTTACCTGACATGAATTTAATGGAACATTTGTTGCTCGACTTGGAAAAACGGGTTCGCGCTAAATCACCACCACCCCGACATGTACTGGAACTGGAGAACCTGCTGTTGACATTATGGTACCAGATACCCCAGGATACATATCGCCACCTCCTCGAATCGATGCCTCGCCGAGTGGCCGCTGTTTTGCGGGCTAAAGGGTTTACTACATCGGTGTATATCATGTTTCCCTCCATATTTGTTCTTCTAACTGTTTCATTTTAAAATCCCTTCATCTTTGATATGTTTCTTCTGCTATGAGAAACTTTTTGAGCACAATTTATTAATTTTTGTAGCAGGGGGTAAGTAGTTGTTTCTGTTTCTGCATGTTTTATCGATTGTAGAAATCCAAGTTAATTTTTTTGTACCCGGTTCCATTGACTATGAATTACTTTGAAAATTTTTATATTCATGTCGGAAAGGATTTGAAACACGTGCTCATTACAACCGAAAATTCGCTGTCATCTTTCTTGTTCGGTTTGTAATGAGTTCAACACACTCTGAACAACGACGCTGCTTACATGGCGCATTTTTATTTATGCGCAAATTTTTATCTAAGCGGCGCAAACGGATTCTCTGTTTCACTGAATTATTTTCTTCTGAAAATCTTCTTCAACTATTTTTTTCGTGTCGAAGGGGATTCAAAAGACGTGCTTAGAACACCCGATAATTCGGTGTCATATTTCTTGTTACATTTTGAAGCTGTCATTATCGTCATATCCTTCGATTATGAAACTGGCATTATTTTTTTTTTTTTTTTTTTGATTGGAGGTTTAACGACCACCGTGAGCAACTCAATGGGCTATAAGAAGTCGCCCGTCCCTAATTTTGGGTCACTGGTTCCAGGGAAGGGAGAGAGCCAGTGCCGTAAGACAAACACAACATCCATACCTGACCGGGATTCGAACCCGGACCCCTTACGGACGAATGATCAAAGGCCATCGCCTTAGACCACTGCGCCACCGGGGCGGCGAAACTGGCATTATCATCACTAATAGATTGTGATGATGTAGTAATCCCGGGATGACAAAAAAAAAACAATGAAAAAAAAAAAAAAAAGGAACTCCGAAGGGGGATAGTGGTACGCCATTTTATGTGAGTAAGAAGTAAGAAGGGGGAGAATGCAGTCGGCCATTTTTGTGACAAGGCCGCGATAAGGGGGAGTCGTCATCAACTTATTGCATGGAATGTTGAAATCATAAAACTAAAGAAGTCCTAGCAACAAAGAAAGGTATCACTGATGGAGGAAGGCAGGAAATAGAGGGAGGCCCAGAACATGGGGTTCAGCGTGCAAGCTTCTGATTGGCTGTGCAAAATCCAGGCTTGAAGAAACTCGAGGAAACACGGGAACATAAGGAGTATTCGGGGCATTTTTCATCTATCGGATCGTTAGAACGGACGTTCTGTCGTTCACCAAGGAAATGGTAACACAGGACCTATAGTTCCCTCTCAGCTGCGGCTGAGTAGCTTAACTGGCGTTAACTAACTGCTTTTAGTACTCCAATAAATTTATGTACTAGGCTGCAGTCTAGACATTTGAAGTTATTTACCAGATGAGTTATATATATACATCATCCTGTTTCATTATATGTATCTTCACCTTGAATGAACTGTATTGTCAAATCGGAAAAGGAACTCTGTATCAGAACTGCAAATGAATGATGCCAACTGCATGTTTACCCTATCAACGACTAATCATCAGTCTCCCATCTATAGTATCCAACCGTTTCATTCTATGTATCCCACACCTTATCTACTATGTGGAAATAAAGTTCTGGTTATTGTTGTCAACGGTCTCAACTCTGTTAAAACATCAGTTTTAATCCTTGTCCATACCTATGGAGAGCAACAGAAACTTAATAAGGTCGTTCTGGCCTTAAATTCATCCTGGACTGGTGGCAGCTTCCAATATTTTTGAAGAGTGCTCTTTGTCTTACAAAGCAAGGTAAAATTCTGCTCAAGTGACGGTCGGTGGAATTATTAAAATACTCGTAACCCATCTCAACACGATTTGTCACATTGATCAACACAATTTCTTCGTTTCTAAGAACCCATTTTTTCGTTTTGTAATTTTTAGTCTTCGCAATGCCCAGGAAAGTATTTAGAGTGCAATATGTGTCACCGTAACTAAATATTCAGGTCTTTACGTTCATCACCCGTATGTAAAAAAATAAAAAAATGAATAAATTCAGATCATTTTTGTTTCTCGAAATTGCGCATCTGTGGGGGGACACACCCACAATATATTTTCTTCGAACACTCAGGAATTAGGGAAAACACTGACTTCGATTTTTTTATCACATTTAATACTTTACATTCATGAGAAAGTGAAGCTGCCATCCCAGATGTACAATTAACTTTGAAACAAACATGTAGAACACGATCGTAATAGCGAATTAAGCATCGTGCACATCGTATTACCATCAGCAGTCAACAAATACATATGGATGAGCAAGACATTTCGGCCGCTCTTTCAGAGAACAGATCTCCAGAGAATTAGAACTGGAAACATTTCAAAGGTATCGAAACAGTTTATTTCTACCGCATTGACAATTCGAAATACAGGATTAGCATGATTGCTTGTATTACATTTCAAAGAGGCAAGTTCTTGATTCGTATTTTTTAGACTGGAGTTCAGGTGAAATGCAAATATCTATTTATCTTTTCTTGTAGAGATGATTTTTGTACGATATTGATTCTCCAAATGAATTACATTATACAAATCAGCAAAATATTTTATACAAGCATCGACAGCGTGAGTAACAAAGTCTTAAAGCATGATGCTCTGTGAAGTTTTCTCAGGAGATATTAGGTTGTCGCCGATAAAATGTCAGACTATTGATGGAAACTTCGAACACCCAAAATACGGTGCAAAAAAAAGAAAAAAATAATAATTAAAGGGCGCGATTTTTTTCCACGTACAATTAAAGCTCAAAGTGTCAGCGCCAAAATCCATTGCATTAAAACATGCCTCAAAGAAAAGCCATCGTACATACAGAAGTTTTAGTGGAAACAAAAATACCGTAGCATATAAAATGTTAAAAGAATTCACAGAATTATTGAGAAATGAGTTAAAAACATCAACAACAATAATGCATAGTCGTATCAGAATAATATGATCACCGACCTAATAATGGGAATTTCCACACTTGGCCAGGATAACAGCGGCAAGACGGGTTGACGTGGACGCAATGAGGCCCTGGAAGGTTGCCTAAGGCACACGTGCCCATTCGGACTGCAGCAAAGCACGGAAATCCCGGAGATGACGTGGTTGTGGGTCGGTACGTTGAGTTTGTCGATCCAAATAGTCCCACAAATGGCCCATGGGATTGAGATCGGGCGATTTCGCCTGCCAAGAAAGATCGGAGACACCACTGTCGTGTTCATGGAATCAGTCACGCACCCCTTTAGCGACGTGGCACTGCGCATTGTCCTGTTGGTGGGCACTACCACCACCAGGGTAAACGTCCAATATCAAGGAATGCATATGGCCCGCGAGGATGGATAGGTAGACATTGGCATTCAGGGACCCATCCAGTGGTACCAGCAGCGGTCCCAGGTCATATCAGGAAAACACCCCCAGACATGCACAATGCCACCGCCGGCCTGTGCTTGACCGACAAGCGTGTCCGGGTGTTGGTTCTCGTGTGTCTGACACCGTATCCGCCACCACCCGTCACTTCTGTGGAGTAGAAACATCGATTCGTCCGAGAAGGCAACCTTTTCCCACTCTTCCACTGTCCAATGACGGTAGTCCCATGTGAACTGCAGGCGTCGTTGCCAATAGACCTGGGTTAACATGGGCGCCTTGACGCAGCATCGACTCCTGAGACTCATACGTAACAGGGTTATCTTTACTGTTATCGGGGACACGTACCTGGGTGCCCCAGCATTCCTTTGCGTGGTCAATTGCTGCACTGTTGGGCGTCGATTGCTCTTTACCAGTCGATGGAGGCGACGTTCTCTTCTGGGGTCGATGGCTTTTGGTGTTCCGCAGTTATGACGTCGGAAGGAACTCGGTGTGCTAGTGGTCCATTCTTGGTACATCCTTACTATAGCACCTCGTGAACAACCCACGAAGTCTGCTGTGTCTGAGATGCTTCCACCCTTGACGCGGTAGCCTATGATCATTCCTTTTTGAACGTCCGTCAAATCACTACTTGTACCCATTGTGCTCACGTTACGCACTTTGGCTCATTTGTACTGGCCGGCCGTTCATATGTCCGTGTTGTCGACCTTGTCACGCGCACTCTGTGTCGTACCCGGGCTGGTACACTGTGATTCCGGGGGTGGTCATATTATTCTGATAAGACCGGGTATATAAATACGAGGCGTGATAAAAAAGTATCGAGACTGCGTGCATAACTGTTAAATGAAGCGGCGGAGCAGAATATCGCTTGGCAAGCTATGGCCTTGGAACCTACTGTAAATGCACCTACCGTAAGAACGCTGTCGTTTTTTTGGCTGTGGCCAGTTTCGAATCTAGTTTGATCGGCGTGTAGCATTAACGATATCCGTCAGAAACTTGGCGATTCTTGAAAAGTAACTTACGGCAAGTTACTGAGAGTGTATGGTTATGGTGAGAACTGTATGAGTCGTCCTAGATTATATGATTGGTACAAACGTTTCTAAAATGGCAGTGAAAGTGTCCGAAGTGACGATCGTTGTGGAAGGCACTGAACAAGCAGGAATGAAAGAAACGTCCAAGAAGTTCGTTCAGTTACGTCACATCCCCAATTTTTCAGTGAGAATTGCCTGTATTGATTAAAAACTAAGGCCTAAGTCATCAGCAAGTTCTCTGATAGTAAATCTGCGATTTACCCTCACTGCTGAACGAACATCTTTGCCGTTTCTTTCTTTTCGGCTTGTTGAGGGCCTTCTACAACGATCGTCACTTTGGACACTTTTATGGACATTTCCAAAACGTTTGTAGCAGTTGTACACTCTCAGTAACTTGTCATAAATTTCTTTGTGGGAGTCCTCAAGTTTCTGACAGAATTTGAGGCAGATGTGTTGCTCAGATCAGATCAGATCATATGTAGAAAATTTTAGGAAGGGAGTGTCTGACCCCAGGTCTGAAACAACCCTTAGAAGTAGGAAGCTAGGAGATTCGGGCTAGAATGTCCGATAGGAAAGTGACACGGAAGCGAAGTAGAAAGGGGGAGGAAGACGCCCTTATTTATTACCGAGGGCCAGTTCCCGGGGTCCGACGGCTTAACGTGTCCATCCGACGCACGGCGGATATTTAGTGGATCGAACCTGAGGTTTTCTCCATGGCAGTCACGAACGTTGTCCACTAGGCCACCCGTGGCTCAGATGTGTTGCTCAACTTTCTCAGACATCCTTTATACGACACACCCATCAGACTAGACTTCAAACAACTGGCTACAGCACAAAAGGCCCTCTGCCGACATCCTCGGTAGGCGCATGTGCAGTAGGTTCCAAGGTCAAAGCCTGCCAAATGGCATTCTGCTCCGGCGCTCCATTTAACAGTTATGCACGCAGTCTCGATACTTTTTGATCACCTCTCGTACATAAACAAATAAAAAAATAAATCTATAACTTTTTAATACGCCAGCGTTTGCTTATGATTGTAAATGCTGCCAATCCTAAGCTTGAGCAAAGTATAAAGGAAAGTTAACAACTTTAAAGCTGTTACCTCCAGCTGAAAACGAAAAAAGCGTTTAACTTCTCGTTCCCCATTAGATTTACAAATGTTTCTAGATTGCGATAAGGAAACGGCCGCAATAACTACGTTTCGGGAATCGGCCAGAAACGCGACGACCACAAATGCGAAGACACCTGGCGTTCCCGTCTAACTTTCGACGGTGCTTTGGTGGTTCACAGAAGCTCAGTGGGCTGAGATCGTTCCCGTGACCATCTAGTCTGAGGGTAGTTGCTCTAACCAATAGGCAACTAGCGTTTCCCTGTGGAGAGTGAAATGCTGGCGATTTGTATATACCATATTACTCCAGTACATAAACGGATTTATACTACGCCATACGCGATTTCGATTTGCAGTTTGGTGTACTCTTAATTGACTTAATTGATACACCGAGTGATCACTGAATTATGACCACCCGTATCAAAAGTGGATGCGGCACGTTGACCACGTGATCTGCGATTAGTCGACCGTCATAGCATATATAAGCTGTGAGTAGAGCGGCAGGTAGTAAAATTCGGAGCGTGAGTGATAGATAAACGGAAGGATTTATCGGACTTTGAGAATGGACAGGTTGTGAGAGCTCGGAGAGCGGGTGCATAGATTTCCCAAACGACTGAACTGGTGGGTTGTTCGCGAGCCGCTGTAGTTAAAGTGTATCAGGACTGATGTGAAAACGGTCAAACAACGACACGGAGACAAAACTGCAGAGGACAGCAAAAGTTGATGTGAGAGGTGAGCGCCTGGTCCGACGACTTGTACAGGTCAACAGACGCAATACTGTTCAACAGTTGACTACCCAGTACAGCAGAGGTCAACCGGGACACAGTATCTGTCATGACGATGCATCGCACGCTCGCACGTACGGGCTGTAACAGCAGACGAACCTCTTCAATGGAACCGGTATGGGAAACAATAGTATCTGACGTAAGAAAGAAGTTTTTCAATCGGGTTTTTAAACCCTCAGATATTGCTGTAAACGGAAGAGTGAGCTTACGCCCTCTGGTTGCAGGCTTGTGCATTAAGAAAAAACATGAATTTATATGAGAAACATTTCGCACCGGAAACGCTCTCCAACACAGAAATAATTTTTCACATCGGACTCTTAGAAACAGAGATATCGACAAAAACAAGATGTGACTTTACGTCCCCTGGTGGGAAAACGATGCTTTATTTTAGGAAGAAATTATTCTCAAAAGGTTTTTCAATATGAGCGGTATCGGTCCAAGAAAAAAGTGTTTAGTCGAGTTTTCAGGAGCACAGATTTTGCTACAAATACATCAAAAGCAGAAATTAACACTTATGCCCCCTGGTGGCCAAACCGTTCTTTACCAAACATTAGAAATTATATAAAAACTATTTTCCATCAGGTGTTGTATGCGATACAGGAAGCATTTTTCAAATCGCTCGGAGTTTTAGAAGCAGAAATAACGCTGAAAACTCAATTTACTTTTGCCCCCCCCGTAGAGGAAAGTCTACGATCTACTTGAAAATTTTGAATTTATATGAAAAACATTTCGCATCGGAAACACTATCCAACAAAGAAGGAATTTTTCAAATCTAACCCAGAGAAGTAGAGATATTGACAAAAATAAGATATACATCTACGCCCCCTGGCGTAGAAACCATGCATTATTTTTAGAAGAAAAGGTTTGTCGACATGAGTAGTATCGGTCTACATACGAGTTTTTTTTTTCAATCGAGATTTTAGAAGCTCATATTTTGGTGCAACTACATCAGAAGCGGAAATTAAGGCTTACGCCCCCTAGCGGCCAAACCATTTTAAACAAAAATTAGAAATTATGTGCAAAAGATTTTCCATCAGGAGCTGTATCGGTGCAGAAAGAATTTTTCAAATCGGAGATTTAGCAGCAGAGATATAGAGGGGAAAACAATGTACTTTTACGCCCCCTAGCGGAAAGTCAATGAATTACTTAAAAATTTTGAATTTTTCAAATTGAACTCCTAGAAGTAGAGATATTGACAAAATAAGGTATATATCTACGCCCCTGGCGGAGAAACCATTGAATATTTTAAGAAGAAGATATTCCGAAAAGGTTTGTCGACGTGAGTGGCATCGACCCACGAAATAATGTTTTCAATCGAGATTTTAGAAGCTCAGATTTTATGGCAAATACATCAGAGGCAAAAATGAACATGCCCCCTGGTGGCCAAAGTATTCATTACCAAAAATTAGAAATTATATGCAAAAGATTTTCTATCAGAAGCTGTATCCGCTGAACAAGAAATTTTTAAAATCGGAGTTTTAGAAGAAGAGTTATCGGGGGAAACGTAATTTACTTTTACGCCCCTAGCGGAAAATCTATGCGTAATTTGTAAAAGTATATCTAAAATACTATATCTAAAATACTCTTCAACATAAATGGAATGGAACGATGAAATAATTTTTTCAATCGGATGTTTAGAAGCAAATATGTGGAATATAACGTATTTTTGAATTCGACATCATCTGCATTTACGCCCTCTAGCGGCGAAATTGTACATCGTAAAAAAACAACAACGAAATAAATGGTTATTATTTGCATATTTCAAGCTTCCCAATGCAAAAAGAATTTTTCAAATATGACTAATAGTTGCAGAGATATCGTGGGTACAGACGGACGGACGGACAAACCGATAACATAAGCACGATCATTTTTTACAAAAGACGTGCTAAAAATATATTGCTCTGACGAGCCGCGTTTTTTACTACACTCCGTGGATTGTTGTGTACGTATTTGGCGCAAACAACATGAGGCACTCGATCCATTATTCATGGTCACTATAGTGCAGGCCGGTGGAGGAGATTGTATGGTGTGGGGCGTCTTTACCTGGCAGGAACTTGGACTCCCAGTGCATATGGAACAACGTATGACTGGTTCCCACTATCGTGTATGGCTTACTGACTTTGCACATCTAGCAATGTTGCACTTTTTCCCGAATGGCGACAGTGTCTTCCAAAATGACAATGCGCCGAGCCACAGGTCCAATGTTGTGCAGGAATGGTTTGAGGAACACAATTGAGACTCCCAGAATGCTGATTGGCCGCCGAACCGCCCTGATATCAATCCCATAGAGCACTTGTGGGACACTATGGAACGGCATATCGGGCGTATGGATACACCAATTACCTCCATACCTGCATTGAAGGTCGTATTACACATATTGCACACAGCTTGGATGGCTGTACCTCCCAAATGCTTCCGGCATCTTACTGAATCGATGCCACGTGGTATAGCTGCTGTACTGAGGGCGAAATGAAGACCTACGAAATATTAGGCAGGTGGTCATAATTTAGTGAACACTCAGTGTACATTGTTTGGACTTTAAACGAAGTACCTCAGTTTAGCTTGACTAATCTACTTCAATAGATCATGTCGTCGTTACCTACACAGGATAGTACTGCGGTGAAATGATATAAAAATTGTCTTTCACTTTCATCAATGCAACAGTGAAGTGAAAAGCAGAAATTTCTCTTAATATGAATACCTTAAGACGCTAAGCAGGGTGAACATTTTCTTGTGAATTTCAAACGAAGTTCGCTCTCTTTCTATCAAATCTTAGCTGCTGAAATATTTCACCAATTTATTTAGCCTTTTCGTTCTTGGAAATACAAAATGTCGGTGGGCAAATTGGATTTTCTGTTGAAAATGGATTCGTCGTGCATTGGATCCCATCAATAAACTTCATTTAATATTCATTATCTCTTTTAATTCGGTAAAGCTTTAATTTTTCATTTTCTGGCTCTTTGTGCGCCAACAATGGCACTTTAAGCTGCCTTGTTATCATCCAGCGCCTTTGTGCTGTTACTGACTGGTTAAAATATGATATCCCTGCAACCTGTGAGGGAGTATTAACATTAAAGTTCTGTTCGAGTGCTAAATCAACAAGATTCCTTGCCAAAGATTTATTTGTTCCCTTCATTGTGAACGCGCCACCTTTCTACATTTTCACGTCTCCTGCACGTGTTTCATCCATATTAAATAGCTTCAAATGGAAAACCGTCATCCACTCAGCATAATTACGTTTATATGTACAGCAAAGAAAACTGATGGAAGAGCGGGAGTCTGTTTACGTTGTCTCCGTTTGCCCTGACACATATATCAACGGCGCTCTGCAAGAGAGGATTTTCATGTAACCAACCAACGAATTCGTAACGAAATTGTTATCTTAGAATTACCGTTTTTTCACCTAGTTTGGAAATAATTTAAAAACATTACATTTAGATGTAATCATGCTAAATAGTTTTCAGAAGGACAGGTGTACAAGGTGTGATCAAAAAGTATCCATGTATCTGGACTGGATTTATTAAAAAAAGTACAAGACTTATAGATTAGAAACTTAGTCGCCCCTTCCGAAGCCAGAAACTTAGCCAAGAGCTGTTTTCACTGCTCAAAGCATTTTTTGGTCTTCTTCTGAAGTAGCGAACAGCTGCTTCGTCGTATTCTATTATATCTCTTCAATATCGTGAAATCGTTTTCCTTTCAAGTGGTATTTGATTTTTGGGAAGAGAAAAAAATCGCAGAGAGCGAGATCTGGAGAATAGGATGGCTGTCGGACCTGTTCAATGCGGTGCTTAGCACGAAACTGCTGCACAAGTTTTGATGCATGGGAAGGCGTGTTGTCATGGTGGAGTTCCCACTCACCACTCTCATACAATGCCGGCCCTTTGCAATGAACTGCCTCCCTCAAACGCCGAAAACTTCACCGTAGTACTCCTTGTTGATTCTCTGGCCTGATGATGCACAATTCCCTCATGATTGAAAAACAAAACAAAAACAGTCAGCTTCCTCCTGACATTGATGAGGCTCTGTCGTGCTTTCTTTGGAACTGGAAGAGTTTGGGGTCTTCCACTGTGAAGACTGGGCCTTTCGTTTCGGGGTCATGCCCGTATAAACACACGATTCATCACCAGTTATGATAGTTTTTAAAAAAGTCGTTTTCGATACTAGCAGCTAAAACACGGGCCTATTTTTGCTCAGCTGAGAGCAATTTTGGCACAAATTTGATTGAGACGCGTCCCATACCCAAATCGTCCGTAAGAATCGACTGAACAGAATCGACACTAATGTTGAAGTCTTCAGATAACTCACGAATAGTGATTCGGCAATTTTTGTGCCCAACTGTGCGCACAAGTTCGACATTGTTTTCACTTTTGCTGGTTGCGGAACTCCTAGACCGTTCATCACTCTCAACACTTTCACGACCATCTTTAAAACGTTTATACCACTCATAAATACATTTGTGCACGACTCATACAGTCTTCCCCATAGACTTTATGTAAATTTAAGTATGTGTGTCTTAGCAAGTTTCGCCAAGTTTTTGACAAAATCTGACGAAAATTCGTTGATAATTTTTTCCGACATGACGAATTCGACGAACAGCTTCACACACATAAGAACAAAACACTATTGTAAAACAACCGGACGACCCGGGGAGACGTGACTCACGGCACATGAGTAGAAGGTTCCGAGATCAACCTGTGCCAAACCGATTCCTGCTGTGTTGCGGGATTCAGAACTTATGCAACCAGTAAATAGGCTGCAATGGAATACCGTCGTAGCACGATCTATTTCAAAAGATGAAATATTATATTCAGGTTAAAACATACATTAGTACTTTCGAAGTGACACTCACTTCATTTTCAGATGTACTGATATAAACGCCATCTCAGTATCATATATATATACACTTGTATATATATATGATATATATACAAGTACCCTACTACTCGGTCGTAGTAGGGTACCCTACTACTCGGTCACGTGACATGACGTGGCTGTTGTGAAATTTGTATGCAAATCATGATGAGGATGATTTATGAGTACGAGATTATATTAGAATTAAAACATGTCATACTACGCGATACAACAATCCGTCACGTAATACATGTATAAGTTGTTCCCAATCTCCAGATAACTCAGCAGGGGTGTAATCATTGCAGCATTGGTCTCCAAAGGCCGTGATGTATACACTTTTCAAGCATAGTAGTGAGTGGGTAGAGGCGGGGGTTGCCAGTAGTTTGGTATTTTCCCAGTCTGGGTACATATCACCAGAAATAACATTCCTAGCCAGGGCTGTGCTGTGTAGGTTTGCCTTTAAACTGTATTTATGCTCCTGTAATCGCAAGCCCACTTGTCTTTTTGTAGATTCTACGTAATTACTGATGGTTTCACCTGATCGTGGATCTAGCTTAGGAATATTGTACACTCCCCATTTTTGCAGCATGTCGGTTTTGCATAGGTCTTTTTCCAACGTACGTTGGCACACATTTAGTACTAACACCAATTCTTAGATTGTGTTTAAAACACAAGCGAGATAGTACGTTACAGATGTATGGTACGTATTCAATGGAGCCTACAAATTTCCAATTGTCCCTTGTGTCATTTCTTGTAAGGGTGGTGGTACGGCTCGTCCTGACACGTGGAAAAATACGTTTGACTAAATGGGTGGGATAACCAAAACAACTGGCCAAATTGAAGATATATCTGATCTCCTGGACAAAGAAGGACTTTGTGGTGGTATGTGTAAATGCACGGCCAAAAAGGAAATTAATAGCTGAATTTACACATTTCGTCTCTCTGGAACGATTGACGTCACACCAACGTCTGCATTGTTGCGTCATCACTTATCGATCAATTCGTGTGTGCTCTCGCGATGTCAAAATTATTGCCTGCTATATAATAGCACGAGATCACTTTCAGATGTCAAGGTGATCGCGTGATAATTTAAAACCATTGGCTTATTAATGACTCGAGTTCTGTATTTCCGATCTACAAAATTCGAATTGAATTCTTAATATCATAGCAAGTTGAGTTTGCACGAGATCACATTGAGATGTCAAGGTGATCGCGTGCTAATTTAAAAACATTGGATTATCAATGACTCGAGTTCTATTTATCCGATCTACAAAATTCGAATTAAAATCTTAATATCGCGGCAAGTTGCGTTTGTATATTAATTTAATTTAGCACAATTCGAATATTACTTTGTGCGTTTCAATTAGTTTTTACTTTTTAATTTAACTAATTTTCCGAGTTTAGTGCTGATTATAATATACATTTTGCAAAATATCGATCTATCTGAACTCTCTAACCTACAATAAAAACTGAAATCTTGTGATGTCGAAATGAGCAAGATTGCATCTAAAAGCAGATGTCGCCCCAATAGCATATTGTCGAGAATTTACGTTGTTCCGATTTGTTATCAGATATCGCATTGTTTTGTAGAAAAAGCTTCGGTATGAAGCTTCAAACTAAACTTCGGATAGGACAGTCTAAAATAAGCCATGAGCGGAATAACATGCGTGCCGGAGAAAAAGTAATTTAATGCGAAAAATTAAAGCGAAAGTTATTAAAGTAAGTTTACACTAAAACAACTGGACTACATGGAAAATTGTTGAACAAAAACCAAATACACTGGCGGAAAGTGAAAAAAGAACACCAAGAAGGAGACTTCTGATACCAACGAAATTTATACAGCATAATAACGGAATACAGGGGATAATGTGATCAAAACATTATGGCAAAATACAGCTGTATTTGCTGGTAAACTGAAAAATAACATTTCCATGTAACATGGTTGGTACGAGGTTGAACCGCCATGAACTGCGTCACACTGTGCAATTCTGGCATGGAGTCTGTCGTACAGATGTTGGATGTAAGTTTGGGGTATTGAGTTCCAAGCATCCTCAACCTGGACGCGTAAATCGGGGATGGTCGTGGCTCTGCGTGGAGACCGGATAAGTCGTTGTCCCATAAAATCCCACACGTGCTCAATGGGGGACAAATCTGGTGAACGTGCAGGCAATGGAAGTTGTCTCACACCCTGAAGTGCATGTTGCGTTACACGTGCCGTGTGTGGGCGTGCGTTATCTTGCTGGAAAACACCACGATGGACCGACCTTACAAATGGCACAACAACGGGCTGAATGATGTTGTTGATGTAGGAGGTGCTGTTTAACGTACCCGGTACAAACACTAGTTGTGTACGGGAGCAATAGCTGATCGCTCCCCACACCAGGGCACCAGGTGTAGGCCCTGTGTGTCGCTGGCGGATGCAAGAAGGGTGGAGACGCTCCCCTGTGCGTCTGCAAACACGCATACGGCCATCGGAGGCTCCCAAACAGAATCTGCTTTCATCGCTGAACACGACAGATCGCCATTGCGTTCTCCAGTGCAGACGTTGGCGACACCACTGCAGCCGTTCCTGACGGTGGGCTGGAGTCAGAGGTACGCATGCCAGAGGCACACGTGCACGTAGTCCTGCATCCAGTAGACGGTTGCGGATTGTTCGTACAGTCACCTCAGGTGCAACGGCAGCTCGGATTTGCGTCGCAGTGGATGTTCTGCTTGACAACGCCGCTCTTCTTATGCGTCGATCGGTCCGCTCATCAGTCCGTCTGTGACTCCCGCTTCCACGTCTTCTCGTGTGGGAATGTTCCTCGGACCATCTACGCCACCATCGTACCACCACCGATACTTCCCGTCCAAGTCGCTCCGCAATACGACGATACGACCACCCGGCCTCGCGGAGTCCGACTAGACGACCTCGCTCAAAGTACGATAACTGCTGAAATCGTACACGTCTTCCATGTCCGGGCATTGCAGCTTCTTCAGGGTCTTCCCACGTGTCCGTACGCCGACGACTGATTACATTCTCTTCGCCGTACTCCTTAAATACCACCGACGATAATTTGAATATTATGCCGGGCTGTGGCGTAAGCGCTCACCGGTTGGTCCCGAAATTAACATCACACCTACGTAAACTCGACCCCATTAACATATGTAAATTTCATGATCGTCCGCAAATTCCTTCTTGGTGTTCTTTTTTCACTTTCCGCCAGTGTATTTCGCGCAGAATATTTATCGCGAGGCCTTCTGAAAAACGGAAATAAATAGCATATAATTTTCAGTTCTAACATGAATGAGTTCTTACTATTACTGTAACGTACCAGGAGATGTGACGTACCTGCCAGAAGGACGCACACGACATAAAGGCAGATAGGAATCAGAATAAAATGTCCGCGTAGCTCAATTGGTAGAGCAACTTATTCCGGAATGAGTGGACCCGGGTTCGAATCCTGGCGCCGATAAAAATGACGGAGAAATTCACTTCGTTATAATGGCGCCCGAACTATCCGGATGACCCGACCGTTCACAATCTCGCAATGGTGTGATGTTATTTCCACACCGCGAGATAGGAAAAACAAGAGCAGCACTTCAAAAAAAAAAAAAAAAAAAAAAAAATAAGGGGGAGATGATGTAACGTACCAGGAGATGTGACGTACCTGCCAGAAGGACGCACACGACATAAAGGCAGATAGGAATCAGAATAAAATGTCCGCGTAGCTCAATTGGTAGAGCAACTTATTCCGGAATGAGTGGACCCGGGTTCGAATCCTGGCGCGGATAAAAATGACGGAGAAATTCACTTCGTTATATTACGTTTTTACTATATTTCGTTACAAAAAAGCCGGCGACTATTTGATTTATTTTTAATCTGCTCCAATTAAAAATTTCACCGTCTTAGGACGGGAAACATCCCCTATGTATTAATATTTATTTAAAGCTTAAAAATAACCGTCTTAGGTCAGGCTATAGGCTATTTAAATTAATAATGGTTGATGATAATTATACAAAGCAACGGAGAACAAAACTGAAACATCGCCAGGCATTTGTTACCTGAACAACATGCAGAAACATGCACTAAGATACTACGTTGTTAGTTAAAACCTACCTAGTAGAGTGTTGCGCCACGCTTAGATTGCAAAACAGCTGGAATTCGTCGAGATATAGAACATACCACACTGTAAAAAATAAGTGGTGTGAATTTACAGACAGTTACTGAAAATAATGTGCCGCAAAGTTGCTGGTAGGTATCCGTTTTTTAACGTGATTTCCGCTTTTAAAAGTTCCTGTTTCTTCTAACTCATGTATTTTGACACATTTTCCGTAGAGTTACGTTTATTTCAGAAAAAGTCCATTTAGAGTTTTTCCGTATTTATGCAGAAATTTCGTAAAATTAATAATTTTTACGGTCTCTGATCCATTCTATTCGCCCCTGGTTAGGATCATATCAGCATTGTCTTCAACGGAAGACGCGCGTGTTATCCTTTGAGATAGAAAACCTCGTACAGCGGACTGAAGTATTAAGTTGAACTCTAATCTCGCAGTGATGAAATGGATTTTTCTTCTATTAATGCTGGTTAGTTAGTAATTTTCTTTTCTTCTGGAGTTCATTAATTTTCTGAATAGCTTCGTAAGAATTAAATTTTTTTTGTAGGGGGACTTATTAAAATTACGTATTTTTTTTCATCGTGATTTTTCGAAGCGATAGAAGGCTTTGGAACTTGAGATTTTTTTAAAACTGACAATGACTTTCAATTATCTTTCAGAAAAAGTGCGGTGTACTGTTTTATACACTGCAAAAATTAAAGACGAGACGGTTTTTCGAATGTAACGTCGTGCAGAAGTGCTCCACTTCGACTCAAATCATACCATAAGATCCCCAAGATGTAAGAATATGGGACAAGTGAGCAAAACCGTACAAACAAGAAATCCTAAGGATACAAAGGCACTTTATTGAAGAGGTAGCTTCGAGCACAACTGGACAGAACACAGAAACGTCCATGTGACAGGTGGCTGCCAAGAAAAATCCAGTCTTTAGTAGTGGATATGATCACCCCTGACTGCGTTGCAGGATTTACAACGTCTGTCCATGCTGAGGACGAGGTTGTCAAGGAGCTGTTGAGGCATCGCGGCCCATTCCTCTTGTAGCGCCAATCGCAGCTGTGGAATAGTTGCTGGCGTTTGGTGACGTACTGCCAAGCGTCTCCCGAGAAGCCCCCACACGTGTTCGATTGGATTTAGGTCCGGGGACCTTGCGGGCGAATCCATGCGTTGAATATCTTCACTCTCCAACAGCTCTGCGACAGCCACTGTACGATGCGGTGTAGCGTTGTTGTCCATGAAGAGGAATTCAGGACCTACAGCACCTCTAAACAGACGCATGTGAGGCAGGAGAATCTCGGTACAATAGCGGACACCAGTGACTGAACCTCCTTGGAAGATGTGGAGGTCAGTACGGCTACCAAGCATGATACGGCCCCAAACGAGAACTCCGCCACCTCCAAACCGATCCCTTTCGATGATGTTGGAGGTGTGATTGCGTGTTCCCTGCTCTCTCCAGATGTGTATACGTCCAGAATAGCTCGTCAGACTAAATCGGCTCTCATCTGTACAGAGAACTCGACCCCATTGCTGATGTGCCCAGTTTTAGTGTTCCTGGCACCACAGAAACCGTCGTCTCCGATGAGCAGGCGTTAATAGCACAAAACGTACTGGTCGTCGGGCAAGTAGACCACCTTTGTGCACCTTGCGATTTCTCCCGCTGTCTGCCGTTTGTCTTTTCTTGCCTGTAGGACAATATACCGGTCGTCCGCCGCCGTGGTTGTTCGTGGACGACCCCTGCTAAACTCTCGGACAGCTGTTCCTGTCGTTTGAAATGCTCTGCAAGCTCGTGAAACGATGCTGTGAGCGATCCCGAACTCCTCGGCCACACTAGTCACACTTCGACCTTCTTCCAACTTCCCAATGACGCGACCTTGGGTAAAGTCATCCAGATGTCGTCTACTGGATTGCGTGTTGGCCATATCACACGGTGGCAGCAATTCGACGTCGTTCAAACCGATGTACACCGTGCAATAGCTTTCACCGAATTGCTGAGCGTACACCGCCCGTGTGCTCTATACCTTTCCGACACTCCCCCCACACCTACGTCATGCTGCATATATGCGCATGCCCTACCGTACCGGACCCTAGTCTATCTCCTGAGTGGTCTTTCAGTCGGTTCTGCCTGCTCGTTCCGCTATTATGCTAAATTCTCCTCTTCATCCTTAATTTGTGCACACCAGCGTACTATTATTTAACAAAACTCCTTATAGTAAAATTTACTCTTGATATCTATAACAGTTTTAGTTTTAAGGGGCGGGTTCCACAGACTGATACCTGGACTTCGTACAATCACCAGTACAGTAATTTAAGTACCCGGTTTCTTACGAAAACACTATACAATGTCTGGTGCACAAAATGGGGAAGAGGGGAAGGGATATTCCGTACCACAATAACCAAAATTTCATGTTATACACGGTCGCATCAGAATAGTATGACCACCCCCGGAATCACAGTATACCCTCCCAGGCGCGTCACAGAGTGCACATGACAAAGTCGACCACACAGAGATATAGGCCACCGGCCAATGACAGATGTGCCACAGTGCGTTACGTGAGCACAATGGGCACAGGTAGTCATTTGACGGACGTACAAAAAGAAATGATCATCGGCTACCGCGCCAAGGGTGGAAGCATCGCAGAAAAAGCAGACTTCGTGGGCTATTCGCGAGGTGCTGTAGTAAGAGTGCACCATGAATGTACCGCTGGCACCCCGAGTACCTCCTGACGTCATAATTGTGGAGCCCCAAATGCCATCTACTCCAGAGGAGAACGTCACCTCCGTCGACTGGTAAAAAGCAATCGACGCTCAACAGTGCAGCAATTGACCACACAAATGAACGCTGGGGCATCCAGGTACGTGTCCCCGATAACAGTAGAGATAACCCTATTACGCATGGGTTTCCGGAGTCGATGCTGCGTCAAGACGCACGTGTTAACCCAGGTCCATCGGCAATGACGCCTGCAGTTCGCATGGGACTATCGTCATTGGACAGTGGAAGAGTAGAAAGAAGCTGCCTTCTCCGACGAATCAAGGTTTCTACTCCACAGAAGTGACGGGTGGTGGCGAATACGGTGTCAGACACATGAGAACCAACACCCGGGCACGCTTGTTGGTCAAGTACAGGCCGGTGGTGTGAGTGTGCATGTCTGGGGGATATTTTCCTGGTATGACCTGGGAACGCTGATATCACTGGATGGGTCCTCGAACGCCAATAGCCACCTGTCCATCCTCGCTAACCACACGCATTCCTTCATGCTGGACGTTTACCCTGGTGGCGATGGTGTCTACTAACAGGACAATGCGCCGTGCCACGTCGCTAAGACGGGTGCGTGACTGGTTCCAGGAATACGACAGCGATGTCTCCGTTCTTTCTTGGCCGGCGAAATCGCCCGACCTCAATCCCATAGAGCACTTGTGTTCGACGTACCTACCCACAACCACGTCATTTTCGGGACCTCCATGCTATGCTGCAGTCCGAATGGTCACGTGTGCCACGGGCAACCTTCCGTGGCCGCATTGCGTCCATGCCACGCAGTCTCGCCGCTGTCATCCCGGTCAATGGTGGTTATTCTCATTATTAGGCCGGTGGTCATATTATTCTGATACGACTGTGTATTCTTTTCACAATATCCGATCTCGCTACAGAACTTCAAAATAAGGTTCTTCGACAGACGATGGAAATTAAATATTTAATCAAACCTTAAGTATTCTCGGGAATCTCTCGAAATATCCGAAATTTTCCGTCATATGGATACAGAAAAGTGAGAACAGAAGTTTTCCGTTAATATACGAAAGGAATTGCGAAAAGATGTCTAAATATTAAGAATATTACGTTAACACCTCTGAAAACGGCAATTTATTGTTAATATACGGAAGTAATTACGAAAAGGTTTCAGAAAATTCAGAAGTTTCTTGGCGTACGAGAAATCCATGAAATTAAGGATTTTTTCAGTCATTTCACGGAAAAGGTTGTGTCAGAAATTTGTTTGATTAATTCACGAAAGAAATCACGGAAAATGGCTCGTGAATTTTAGAAATGTTTTTACTGTGCAGGTGGTAGAAGCATCGTACGGGAATGATGTGCTATTTGGAAATGACTGAGATGCGCTGTTTCTGCATTTTAGAAGGCGGCATCCGTTTGTAGCGAACAGCCTATTCCATCTTAACGAAAAGATGCTCGATGGGGTTTAAATCCGGGATTTCTGCAGGTAACTGACGCAACGAAAACTTGCTGGTATGTTCCTGGAACCATTCGGTGATGATAAGTCTTGTGAGAGAGTGCGTTGTTCTGTGAATGTGACCATCTGCTTGAAGATAAATCTTAGCTATGAAGGGATGAATTTGGGCGGCAACGAAGTTCAGATACACTGTAACATTCAGATGTTCTTCGATGTTATTTGGGGGCATAATGGCGCTAGAAAAATATTCCCCAGAGCAGCACACCTGCCTTTACTTTTGACACCTGACGGATAGCTTCATGGCCTCATGTTGCCTACGGCACATTTCAATCGTTTCATCTGCATGAAGTGCGAGGAACCTCAGTTGGTCTGTTCTGTCGAACGTTTCCAGTCTTTCACGACACACTTTTAACGCGTCCGCGTCTACTGGAGGTGCGCTTTCGTGTTCAGCGCTTATAACATAGGCACTCGACATAGTCGTCAGCCGATGTAGTCCATTCGCGACAGGGTCTGACACGTGGTGGGTTCGAATATGAGTTTTGGCACACCTGTGCTAAATGCTGTAGTGGTTTACCGTGTTGTGACTCTTCTGTTCGCTTGCACGCTTCTCGCTAGTGTCCTAAAACCTTTCTGATCCATCAGCTGTTTTTGTCCACAAGACAATAAAACGCCGTTGCTGGACACGGAAACACCTTCTTCAGATCAAGCCGTGGACCTGAGAACACATGGGCATTTAACACACACCATTTCCAGCATGCGTTTTACTAGACTTAAGTTCTGTTTACTTAAGTCATTATGCGTTTTATGTTTTCTTTATGTGCCATTTGATTCAGCGTTTTCTCCCCTTGCTTTCTACAGTAATGTCAGAAGAAGACAGTAAGAGTATTTTTTAATTACCAAAGCGAAAAAAAGGGTAAAGTTCCGTCTTTCGAAATCAGCTATACCACAAATGTCTGTCACAAAATCCAGGAATACGAAAGTAGGCTTAGTGAAGACGAACTCAATGGCTCCGTTACACTAAGTCTATTTTGCCATAGATGGCTTTTGAATTCTGTCGCTCTGTAGCGCCACTTGAGACTGAACTTTCGGCTACATCATCGAATTAAGAAAAAGCCATGCGCCAGTGAAGCAGGGCGCAGCGTTAATCGAATAATAGTCACTAAATTTGAACCGCGTATGCTTGAACACATTTAACTCAAAACCATGCGGTGGTGTCCTACTGTAAAAGCAGTTCAAGACCATAGACCATTAGACATGACCATAGATTATTAAGCAGATCAAGATCATAGACCATTAGACATGACCATAGATTATTAAGCAGATCAAGACCATAGACCATTAGACATACCTGCATAGACCATTAGGATGACTCAAATGTTCGCCATTTTTATAATTTATGTTTTGCACACGGAGAGATATTTTTACCCTGCATGCTCCATTCCTTTGGATCACATGATAGGAGATTAAGAACTGTGAACATAGCATGGCATGGCAATTCTGAAAGAACTTTTGGACCCGGTTCTCCACACGAAAGTCTATTATTTTTTTTCTCATTCTGTGTTTGAAAATAATAACAAATAAAAGTTTACGACTGTATTCACAATAAAAGAAATTCATGTACAAATACCGAGGAAAACGTTTTTCAGATACGAGCAGAAATTAAAACGATTTCGTATCAAATAAGTTGGTGGACTCAAAACAATAAAATGTAGCCACGACGTATGCGTGTGAAAAAGGAAATAGATCTTGCTTTTGAAGATGTCTTAAAGAAGGTTTTGAAACACATTAGAAACTGTACTAACTTGATGTACAGAGATTTTTGGATAATTAATAATAATGCAGAAGTAATTTCTACAATACTCAAAGTTTGTCCTCTAGATATCAATAGTTATGATTTTGAAAACCTATATACTAATCTGCCTCTATCAGATATAATCACTACCTTTAAAGAGCTGTATGCAGAATTTAAACTTAACCGATTTGTTAATGTAGGAACTTGGAACTCTTATCTCAATTGCTGCATAAAAAATAACCATATCTTATATAATAATACTCTCTATAAGCAAGTGAACGGTATTCCCATGGGAACATCAACGTCCACGAATATCGCTAATCTATTCCTGTTCTTTAAGGAATATAAATTCATTAAAAATCACCCCACCTGCTCAGATAACTACCTTTACACTTTTAGATATATTGATGATCTGCTGTGTATCAATAATTCAGAAGTTATAGAGAGTGATTTTGATAATATCTATCCTAGCTCTCTTAACTTATGTAAAACCAACCACAGTAATCAGGAACTTGAGTTCCTAGACTTAAGCATTAAGCTCAACAGAGGTAACCCATCTATTAGCCTCTTTGATAAAAGAGTTAATTTTCCTTTCAAAGTAATTAAATATCTACACTGGAATAATAACATTTCAACCAAAGTAATTGAGAATGTACTAATTTCTCAGGTCCTAAGAATTTCAAGAATTTGCAGCAACAATTTGGACTTCAATTACCACATTAATATACTATTAGATAGTTTTCTAGAGAACGAAATTCCTTCTTCTTTCATCAAAAGAACTTTAAGAAAAATTATTCTGAATAATAGAGTAAGGTTGGCAGATCTGCTTTAATTTTCTACACAGTTAATAATATGATTCTGACCAATCAAAGCCGTAAGGAAGTTGGCTAGAGGATGCCTATTAACTACCTAAAGGAACCTTAGTGCTATGGATATGAAGGTCCTATTAAAACTAAAAATTAAATAATATAAACAAAATCACAAAAAAAGCTTAAAAATCTGTTTATAAAAGAAAATAAAAACAAATAAAAAAGAAAAAAGAAAACTAGTTATTCATCACTAGGATAGCTATACTAAAAATAGTAAAACCAACATTAAAATTAATAAGATTCTGATTAATCTATAGAAGCTCACTAAGGTGATTTAATACATGCAAAGATTATTAAATACACTACTCGTGTATTTTATAATATTTCTCATGTATTCTGGAGAGTTAATTCTGCTCTTTCTGATCATACAGATTCACAGTCTTAAGTTTATATATTTTTTTCTTTGGTTAAAATCTCCGCGAGTTGATTTCCTTCTGTATGAGGAGGCCATCAGCCCCACCCTCACTGCCCCCCAACGACTAGGGAGTGGCGGAAGAGGTCAGCCATGTTTTACGCGTGTGAGGAGAAAGTTTAGTCACACAAGAGGTAAGCTCTCTTCCTTGTATTTGGGTTTTAGGTTTTATAAGTTCAATGTTTGTACTTCATGTACTTTTTCTCTGTTGATTTTTAGCTTTTCAGCTTTTAGGCACTGGCTTGTCTGTTAACTTTTTTGCGGGTTTTAACTCTTTCTTTTCTTTGTAACTTTGCGCGTCTTTTGGGGTAGCTAGGAACAGAAGATGGCTAAGCTTGTTCCTTTTCTATGCGCTGTATTTTCAAAGTAGTTAAGTTCTTAATAACTAATTAATTATGCACTTAAAGCACTGCTGAAATACTTTGTACATATTGCAACTAACTGTTTAAGTCATATAACTTTCACAAAGTTTTCTTTAGTTAATTATTGTCTTTAACTTATTCTCGTTTTCGTGCTGTCATAAGTTGTAGAGTAGGGGGTTTTAGACTCAAGTTTTCTTTCAAAAATCTGTTTTTTAAAAATTAATATTTCCTTTTTTAATTGCAATGTAAAAATTTGGATTTCTTTTGCATTGATTTTCAGGTTTAAATTCTCTCTCAAACGAACTTGGCATTTCGTTATAGCTGAAAATTATTTCTAATTATTATGTCACTCTCACAGCTTGAGTTCTCTTTAATCTTCTTCTCTCTGTTTAATAGTAACAGATGAAGAGCATGGGTCGGGCCAGGAAGGTTAATGGATGCAAGCGAAATTGTTAACTAGTGCTAGGTCATACAACTAACTCTGCGGAGGACATGACATATATATATATATTTTAAAACAATTTTAGGTGGGAATGTTACTTGCATCTATGGCCTTGCAGAAACCCATTTCCAACTAGGTCTTTGTGGAAGTGAGAAAATGCAGAGTTTTTGCTGGTCCTTGATAAAGCCAAGGCTCAGTATTCTCGACACCTTCTACATTCAGTTGTTTTATTTTATTTTTTTATCTTTTCTCCTTTTACTCACACAGGTAGATACATAACCTTTTCTATGTTGTACTTGGCGTGAGTCAAAATTATATATGTATTTTTTTGCTTAGGTATCTTCTTAATAGAATGCAATGCGATAGGTATAGATGCATTGAAAGAAAGTGAGGTAGTCGGATATAAAGTGAGACAGAAAAATAGAAGGATCTAGAGAGGAAGAGAAAGTGGGATCAGAAGTGAAAGAGAGACCTAGGGGAAACAGAGAGAGAAAGAAAGAGAAAGACAGTGAGATAAAAAAAAAGAAAGAAAGAGATAAAGAGAAAGCAAACAGAAAAAAGAGATAAAGAGAAAGCTACAGAGCGAGAATGAGAGACAGAGAGAAAGTGGAAGAGAGAGGAAGGGAAATGAGATAAAAACAGAGAGAGGCCAAAATTGAGAAAGACAATGAGATAAAATAGAAAAGAAATAGATGAAGGGAGAGAGAGAGAGAGAGAAAGAGAGAGGATACAAAGGGAGAGAGAGATAAAAGGTGAGGGAAGTTAGATAAAAAAGCACAAGAGAGATAAATAGTGAATCGACAGAGATAAAGAGAAAGTTTGAGTAAGAAAGGGAAAGAGGAAGAGAAAAAGAGCGAGAGAACAAGAATCAACCAGTAGACAGAGGGGCGAGGAGAGAAATAAAAAACAAAGTGTAAAAGCAAAAAAGAAAAAAAAAGGAAAAAAGATAGGGACAAAAGGAGAGAAAAGCTAGGAAGTGGAAATAAAAGAGGAAAATAAAAGTGAACGTCAATGCCTGCGGGCTTACACATTTGTATATAATTTGTAGCATAAATTTTTTATAGAAAATCTTGTGATGAAATAGCTCTTGGAATAAAAGGTGAAAGACAAATTTCAATGAAAGATATACATTGCAATAAACTTGTAAGAGGAATAACTCGCGAGACTCGTGAAAGGGGCAAACTTCTTTATATTAAACAGCTTCTATTAGCATTACATGAAAGTGGAAAGATAGTATTAAAAGTTTTTTGTTTAACTGCAGTGGATACGATAAATCACTTGATATTAACGCGCAAAAACATTTTTGTTTAACAAAGGAGATCTGGCTTTCCTGGCTTTTCATCAAGAACGTCATGCCATTAAATAACACGTAGAAACCGTTAGCTGAAAGATGAAAATTAGGGTTTTTTTCTTATGCTAAAACTTAGGTATGTTTCAGCTCTTCTCTTTAAATCTTAAAGCCGCTGTTTGCCGCAGGGGAAATTTTCGGTGATGGATGTATCTTTTCTAAAGTTTTATAAGTCACTTCCGATTTTATGATGCAGTGAATATTTAAATTAATAAATTTTTGACTTTTTGTTTTCTTATTCCCGTATGATGAAAGTTTGGTGAACTCTTTCCTCGTGTAACAGATCTACTCTCTTAATGAAGTTCTTTACGGAGTTCTTTTTATAGCAGTAAATGCATTTTCGAGGGGCGAAATAAGTGAATTCAAGCCCTGTGTCTTCTTTAGGGTCTTTCAAAGAAACCGAGAAGAACACGAAAGGAAAAGGAAGAATCCCCAAGGACTTGGACTGAGTTTTGGGATCAAAGGGAAAGAGCAACACTATTGAGGTGTTTCTTGTTAGAAACGACTTTGCAGGCATACAACTCCAGATCACTTCCTCTCTTCTGTTCTACGACACACACGGGCAGCCTTTCAGCTCTCAGCAATAGCTTATTGATCGCAATGGTTTTATTTCTTTTTTATTTAACTCTCTTTGCCTGCAGTTTGCTGTTTAGATAATTCGCACAGGCTTCTGCTGACGCTGATGGCTTCAAATAAAAGGATGCAGGCTGAGACCTCTATTCAGCTGCGTGTTTAACCACGATCAACAGTATAAAAAGCCACAAAGGCAGAATCAGCAAGATTGAGATACCTACTCCCGATGTGTTTTCTTAAAGTTTTACTCTCGAAAGGTTTTCTTAAAATCTGGTTGATTGCTACTGATCTTCTAAAGTCTTTGAAGATTAAGAAAACTTCATTCCGTCCTCTTTCCCCTATAATTATGAACAACGAAATTTTCACCATCAAAGAGAGTTAAAACTATCGCATTCGGTTTATGCCGTAATTTTTCCAGACCAGATGTTTTGCCTTATGCCTAGCAGAAGTGCACTACGAAGTTAATCCAAACTGCACTGTGACCTGTGACGTACTACAGAGGTAAAGCACGTGTCAAGACGACAAATATGCAGCGATACATTCCGTCCGTGTAGCTTAGTTGGGAGAGTAACTTCGGAGTGAGGGGGCCGGGTTTGATCCCCGTCACGGACAAATTTGTGTTTTCACAGGCCAAATGTGTATTTTTATTTTTATTACGACTTGTAGGCACGAATACAAAACGGAGGGAAAGGGACCAGGATCCACCTATCAGTTTCACATCATGGCTTTTATGCATGTATGTGTCTGTGTCCGAACAATGATTATTTTTAAAGAAATGATATCGTCATGTAAGGAAAATATAACTGAAGATAACAGTAGTCATGTAGAATTGCACTATAGAAGTGTGTACTCGTATTTTCAGTTACGACTTTTAAGCGGTTACGCAGCACAGAAATGAGCACGTAGTTTCAGCACAATCATGAAGTTAATATCATACATATATATTATCATCATCATCATCATTATCAACAGCCATTTCTGACTCCGCTGCTGGATTAAGGACTACCCAAGTCGTATCAATAACTCTCTGCCTTGGGCAATTCTTTTCGATGTCACTCGGGCATGCTTCCGAATTTCATCCACGCATCTTTCACACGGTCTTCTGGATCTTTTCCTGCCCCTTGGTATCCAGTCTGGTATTTTAGTTGTTCAACAGTGGTCATTTCTTCTAGAAATACGTGTCCATCCCATTGCTAACTGAGAGTACTTACTGTGATATCATCCACTCTCTTGCTATTTCCTGATATATGAGTTCCTTTTACTATATTTCTTGGCTTTAGCAAGCATACTTCTCTCCATGCTTTTCTGAGTCCTCCGCATCTCTGTATTCCATGTGATTTTTAGTTCAGGTCCATGTATCTAATTCATACGGGAAAGATGCATTGATTAAAAAGTTTTCTTTTAAGACATAATGGAAAATTGCTCTTAAAGTTCTAAATCACCCAAATAACTTTGGAACGAAGATAGCCAGAGCTATGGAAATTAAGTATAGTAAAATAACCATACGCTATCAGATGAGATTGACGGCAGCGATCCTAGTGGTAAAATTACGAAGTTAGCGCACCTATCTCGGAAACTATGAGAGGTACAGGAAAAAAAGAAATTAGAAATTTGTTGAGCATCAACGACTTAGTAGGAAATGACACATTATAGAAACGAAGGAGGTAATTAGAAGGCTGCAAACGCTAAATTTTTGGAAGCTGAGTCTTGTCGTTGTCGCAGCAAAAATCTAGCCGAGAAGCCACGGATGGTTGGAATGCTGCGGGAGGAGATGCAGACGCGTAGGAGAAGCACAAGATTTATTATACGCAGCCATAAATACAGCTTCAGCACAGTGTAAGCATTTCATGCAAAACAGGTACACAACCTTGAGTTTAATGTAGAGAGTGTGGAATATGTCCACCATCTGCCACAATACTCCTTTGTATGCGAGAAAGAATTTCCCGTTACACTTTCGCCAGTATTACAGGTGTCACGCTCTCACAAGAAGCTACGATTCGAAGTCGTAGATCTTGGAGACACGTCAGTCCAATCGTGTACGATTGATGTTTAAGATAACCCCAGAGGAAGAAATCCATGGGAGAACATATTTCAAATACGTGGAGATCGCAGAGGGCACTCTATGTGACCACTATAATCGATTATCTTTTCTCCGAAACTGTCAGACAGGAAGTGCGGCACCGCTGTTGGCTGATGTGCTGGAGCGCCATCTTGCTTAAACCACAATGATCGTAGGTCTTGTAGAGAAATATCATCTACCCATCTTTGATGAATCCCCAGCATTGTGCGGGGCTCCAAGAAGCAACCTGCCAAATTGGCTTCGCAGTTAGTGTGTGTGAGTCTGAAGGAATTCGAGGCCGCTGTGGTGCAGTGGAAGTATATCCGGCGCGTAACAGGAAGACCCTGCGTTCGATTCACGGTGCTGGCCAATGAGGATTTTTCCGTGACTCACTTATAAACGTGGAAAGAGCGATGATCTCTGTTTGATGTTCCTAGTCCACGTCAAATGTGTGTATTAAATACAACACATTACTATTTTGGAATTATGGATACCACAGATATGTAAGTTTTATCTCTGGATTTTGTTTATGCCTTGTTTGAGTTACTTAGACAAGATATATGTCTTGTAATAATTAATATACACTAAAGGTTTGATTGAGGTATATCCTATGTATAATAGTTATAGAGTAGGGAGGTTAGTGATTCTGAGTCAGTACCTGGAAAGTTGTTTAGGATCTAGTGGACTACTTACTGATATTATTACCAACTATACTAAAATATGACCACTAACTATTACTCTGTTCCACAATTCACTGCTATGTTATCTAGTAAGGCTAATCACTCTTTATCTATTATTCATTTGAATGCTAGTTGCTTTCTGAATAAATTAGCCATTCTGGAGGCACTATTAAAAATTACAGATTACAAAATTGATTTTATATATGTGTAGCAGAGACATGGTTTTCAGGGGCTGATCATGTTCTGGAGTTACCGTCATATCAAAGTTCTTATAAGAACAGAACTGAATCTCAAGGTGCGGGAGTTGCTATGTATGTAAAAAATAATTCTTTTCTATATACTTCAATTAAGGACTTAACATTTATTAATTCTGACATTGAAATACACTGCTGGCCACCCAAAATGCAACACCAAGAAGGAAGCATCCGATTGGCCTGAAATTCGCAGCATGCGTCGCCCGCGAGAGGACATGCAAACGATTAGCATTGCAGGGCATATGCAAATCATGTGCGCCCGGCATGCCACCGAGAAGCACTATAAGAAGGGTGCACAGAAAGCGGGGTATAAGTAGCGGAAGTGTGTTGTGTTGCCGGACCTGTGCGTAGGAAGCTTCCTGATGCCTCGTCGCAGAATACGGCAGTCATTCCAGCACGTTTCGGAGTTCGACAGAGCCCGAATAGTGGCTTATCGCGACAGCGGTTTATCGTACTGAGACATCGACGCCCGTGTGGAACGAGATCCAGCCACAGTGAGGTGAGTATGGATTCGGTGGGTGCAGGAGGGAAGGACGGAACGACGTGAGCGATTACCGAAGCCGCGGCACACCACCGAACGAGAGGACCGGCATGTTGTGCGGCGGGCATTAATGGCTGGCACCGCCACATCACGAACGTTAGCGCAGGAATTAGGGTGTGTTGCGCAACAACCTGTGTCAGCACGTACCGTTCGACGTCGTCTGCAGGAGCGAGGACTTGTCGCACGGCGCCCATTTCTCGGATTACCATTGACGTTACACCACCGGCGAGTGCGGCTGCAGTGGGCCGTTGAACGCCGCACCTGGACTACGGAATGGCACGACATTGTCTTCTCCGACGAATTCCGCTTCTGTCTGCAACACTACGATGGTCGGATCCGCGTGTGGCGGCACCGCGGCGAGAGACTGTATGGCGCCTGAATTATGCATTGCCATACAGGTAAGTTGCCTGGCGTTATGGTTTGGGGCGAAATTGAATATGACACCCGCATCCCTCTGGCACGCATCGCCGGTACACTCAACAGCCACCGCTACATCTCCAACGTTTTGGAGCCTGTAGTCCGCCCTTACTTGCAGGACCTGCCAGCGGCCACGTTTCAACAGGACAATGTGCGCCTGCACGTGGCACGCATCGTGCAGCAATTCTTCACGGCCCACCAGGTGTCACTGCTGCCGTGGCCCGTCTGTTCTCCCGATATGTCGCCCATCGAGCACGTCTGGTCGCTGATCGGCAACCGAGTGGCCCGGCAAGCACCACTCTCGGCTACGCCTGATGAACTGTGGCAACGTGTGGAAGCAGCCTAGACCGACATACCCCAAGCCCACATCCAAAACCTCTTTTGTTCGATGCCGCGGCGTGTAGCGGCCGTTATTGCCAGCCATGGGGGCCACACGAACTAATGATGTCTGCGTGTTTCGCAAGTCGCCCGGGCCTGTAAGCTGATTCGTTTCATCTTTGTATCTGTTGTTATGTGTCCAGTAAATCTGGATTTGCTATGTCGTGTCCTTCTTGGTGTTGCATTTTGGGTGGCCAGCAGTGTAGTAACAATAGAAGATCAACAAAATATTATATCAGTATGTTACAGACCACCATCTTCTAACCCACTTCTGTTCACTTCTAAATTTTCTGAAATATTAAATTACATCATCATCACAGGAAAAAAAGGTTTTAGGCTAGGGATTTGAATATTGATTTATCTGTAACAAACCTATATTCACATGAATTAATTACGGCTATTTCATCTGCTGGTTTTTCTAATACAATCCTATCCCCTAGTAGAATTACTCAATATATTTCATCTGTTCTTGGTCTATGTATCATTAATACTTTACCTGAATTTATATCATCGTGTATTTTACATTTTGATTTTAGTGACCACCTTCCAATTTTTTTAACATATTCATATAAGCCTACTCAAATACCTCATGCTACAAAGAACCATATTCTTATAATAAAATCAGCAGGTATGGATCATTTTTTTACTCTAATATCAAATGCTAATTGGAATGGGGTTCTGCAAGACCTAAACCCAAATTCTTCTTTTGAACTTTTTATAGAAATTATTAAATATATAAATATTACTAGGCCTTTGCATTGAAAATAATTTCTGGAGGGATTAAGGGGAAAAGCAAACCCTGGCTTTCTAGGCATTTAATTAATCAAGTTAATAAAAAAAAATGTTTACTAAATTTTTACGATCCAGATCTCAATGTGACTTTCAAATTTTTAAGGAGTTTCGAAATTCCCTTAACTCAAGCATAAGAAACGCAAAGAGAGCTTACTATTATAATATATAATATTTTCTCAAAACAATCATAAACTGACCTGGAAACACTTGCATTTATTACCGGGTCAGTCTTCTTCAAGAACCCCAAAATGTTTAGTCATTAACAATGAAACTATCACTGACAAAAACGACATGGTAAACTATCTGAATGATTACTTTGATGAAACTCCGACAAATATTGTTTCTCAACAACCAAATACAAATTCTCAAGGATTACCTACCTATACTGCCCCCATAATGCAAACTCAATGTACTTATTAAAAATAACTCGAACTGAGTTAATTCATCATCTGCTACAGATTAATTGTAACAATGGTCCAGGAAATGACGACCTTCAACCTAAAGTAATAAAATTTGTAACATATTTACTTATTACCCCTCTACTACATATACTTAATTCTATTCTCTCTGCAGGTATTTATCCCGACTCTATGTAAATTGCCAAAGTTACCCAAACTTTTAAATCAGGGTCATCTTCGAATTCTAATAATTATCGTCCAATAGCAAAAATATCTGTATTTGCTAAAATTTTAGAAAAATTGTTATATACTAGCCTACATTCTTTCATTACAAAATATAAAATTCTTAATAATTTTCAATTTGGATTTCTGCCAAATTTTTCTACTGAAATTGCTGCTTTACACTTAAAAAATAAAATTCAAACTCAATTAACTAAGGACCAAACTGTATTATGTCTCCTTATGGATTTATCTAGGACCTTTGATACTATAGATCAAGATATCTTACTACATAAACTCTCAGCTATTGGTATTAGGGGAAAGCTTTTAGATTTATTTAAGAATTATTTTTCAGGTAGCAAACAATATACTGAGGTGGATCATTTTACATCCAATTTGAAAGCAGTTACTTCTGGAGTCCCTCAGAGTTCAATACTAGCCCCTTTATTATTTAATACTTACATTGACGATTTTTTTTACCTGCGCTTCTGACTCTGATATTATTTTATATGTTGATGATGCCACAGCACTGATATATGTGGAAATAATACAGAAATTCTGACTAAACGATTAAGGAATTATTTTTTATTATTAATCAAATGGCTAAATGTTAATAGGCTTGTTATTAATTATAATAAAACTAAAATAATATTTTTCTCCAGTAATACAAATTTTGCATATCCACATAATACGATGTCTCTTAATGGTACACCGATTGACATTGTTAAGAGTCAGACTTATTTGGGAACCATTTTTCAACATGATCTTAAGTCAAATACACACATTGATGATCTCTGTAATAAGATATCTAGGACTATAGGGGTTATCAGTTCTGTAATGGCAAACCTTTCCCCTAAAATAATGCTGCAGCTTTACTATTCTTTAATTCAAACAAACTTTAATATTATTGTATTTCAATCTGGGGAAACACAACTAACTTTAATTTGAATAAACTACAAAGATTACAAAACAAATTCATTAGACTTCTTGAGCTTAAATTATTACACAATCGATATTCTGGATCTAATTTTCAAACTTCTCTTACACCCCTAGGGATTTTACTATTGTATCGATTGAACAACTTTATTACTATAATATTGGTAAATTGATGTTTAAAAAAAATAAAAAAAGAATTTGTATCATGATTTAATCCATTTTGATACTCACCATAATCAAAATTATGACACCAGAAATAAAAACTTACAACTTACTATGTTTCCGATGCTTGAACGTTCCAGAACCTACCTCAATTATTCGGATCCCTCTTTTTGGAACTCTCTCCCTGATAACCTTACATCTATTAATGATATTAATCTTTTTAAATATAAATTAAAACATCACTTACTAAATGTATGCTAAGTAACTTACCTTTCTTGGTGGTGACTCATGTTTGCCACATTGTTGTAATATTTGTGGCATGACAACTTGATCCTCTCTATTGTATATGTATTATTTTTTCCTTGTTGGGAAAAGAGGGCATGTCAGGCCTTTTAGGCCTTTCCCCCTCTTCATCCCAGTTGCTTACATTACAGTTTATTTTGTATTTCTTTTTCGATTTTTTGTTAATGCCGTGGCAACTAAAATGCTAATGAATGAAATGAAAAATGAAATGTTTCTTTCGGTACCGCGCATCTCATCGTTCAAGCTAATCACTGCGCGTACCTCCGAGTCAGACCAGATTTCCAGGCAGGTTGCCATTTCCAGTGGAATCCGCTCTTCTTCACGTTGTGTTTTTATTCAAAGTCCTGCGCCAAACAGCGCCTTCTTGTCAGGAGAGTGTAACGGCATTGGGAGACACTGATTTATACATTCCTAATCAGACGCCATAAGTAATCGGAAGTTACTGATTGATCAGCCCTTGTACTTTATGCATATCTAGAATACTATCTCAATGGCCGGTGTGTTTAGGAAGTCTTTTGTTAAATATAAAATCTGTAAAATGTTGTTTTTCGCTGGGCGCCTGTTTCGAATGTATAGTCCAGGGATGGCGAACCTATGGCACGCGTGCCACTTGGGGGCACACCAATATGAAAACATTAAATAAAAATTTAGTTTTTTTAAAGAGAATTTTTCAACAGCATGTCTGTAGTGTTTTCTTGCAAATAACTGAGCTTTGACAAGAAAATTAATCTAGCCAAGAAATGTCCTCCAGAGTGGTAGTAAATAAATCGACCTCACCTCATTTAATCGCCTTATGCATTAACCCTCCCCCTCCCCCCCAAAAAAGAGCGAATGGTAGGTGGCACACTAGTAGGAAAAGGTTCACCATGCCTGACTACAGTTGAACCTCGATAAACCGTCCCCAGCATTTCGTCCACTGTTCACGAGCTACAAATCTTATCCTATTTTTTTTATGGAAATTTCCCCCTTTAAACCGCCATCTCGCTGATCGCCGTCAGCCAGGATATTCTGGCGACATTTTAGTGTTTCTCATTGGAGAACGCCCCGCCTCTCAAAATATTCACTTGCAGACATAGCCGTCTTAAGGAGTGGGCCAACGGAGCTGGTGCCCAGCCCAGGGCCCCCACCTGAACTGGGGCTCCCAATTCCCCAAGAGTCCTATGGGTTTACAAAAATCAAACTCTTTCACCACTCACCAGAAGATTATTTTTTTATTTAAAGAAAAAAAGAAACACTAATGCAGAGAGTTGGAAGTCCTTCCGCCTTTTTTTTTTTTTTTTTTTTTTTCAAACCTTGCTCGTAGCTTTGATTTCCCGAGGAGGCAGGAGAGAAGTTAGGTGTTAAGGTCGATCTTTTGTGACAAAATAAGAAAAAAAAAAAAAAAAAAAAAAAGGGCCGACCTCTCTCTCGATCCTGAGGGTGGGTGAGGTTTGAGGGTCATGAAGGCTACTCACGAATCGCAATTTTTTACGAATCACCTTTTTCTTTTTAAACAGTTACTTGTGTTGTCTATCTATACAAAGAAGTGCACGTATGTACCTTACTGAGGTTTGCCCACCTGGTCTACTTATGTATATTCAATCTTCGCTGTTTAAATAAATAACAATGACGGAGACCGCATATCGGCATTTTTGTCCGGTGAATCATATTATTCGAAAACGGTGCTCCTTAGTTTATTTCTTCTGCTTTTTAGCACGTCTTTTGTAAAAAAAGATCATGCTTATGTTATCGGTTTGTCAGTCCGTCCGTCCGTCTGTACCCACGGTATCTCTGCAACTATTAGTCCGATTTGAAAAATTCTTTTTGCATTCCGAAGCTTGAAATATCCGAATGATGATCCTTCATTTCGGGTTTTTTTGTTACGATGTACAATTTCGCCGCTAGAAGGCGTAAATGCAGATGATGTCGAATTCAAAATTACGTTTTATTCCACATATTTGCCTCTAAACATCCGAATGAAAAAATTCGTTTATCTTTCGATTCCATTTATGTCAAAGAGTATTTTAGATATAGTTTATTTTTCATATTACGCATAGATTTTCCGCTAGGGGGCGTAAGAGTAAATTACATTTTTCCCGATAACTCTTCTCCTAAAACTCCGATTTAAAAAAAAATTCAGCGGATACATCTGATGGAAAATCTTTTGCATATAATTTATAATTTTTGGTAATGAATACTTTGGCCACCAGGGAGCGTGTTCATTTTTGCTTCTGATGTATTTGCCATAAAATCTGAGCTTCTAAAATCTCGATTGAAAAAATCATTTCGTGGACCGATGCCACTCACGTCGACAAACCTTTTCGGAATATTTTCTTCTTAAAATATTCAATGGTTTCTCCGCCAGGGGCGTAGATGTATATCTTATTTTTGTCAATATCTCTACTTCTAGGAGTTCGATTTGAAAAATTCCTTCTTTGTTGGATGGTGTTTTCCGTGTGACATGTTTTTCATATAATTTCAAATTTTCAAGTAATTCATAGACTTTCCGCTAGTGGGCGTAAAGGTAAATGTCGTTTCTCCATATATCTCTGCTTCTGAATCTCCGATTTGAAAAGTTTTTTCTGCACAGGGTTCAACTCCTCATGGGAAACCGCTTGCACATAATTTCTAATTTTTGCAAAAAAAAAAAAATGGTTTGGCCACCAGGGGGCGTAATTCTTAATTTCCGCTTCTGATGTATTTGCAGCAAAATATGAGCTTCTAAATTCTCGATTGAAAAAAACGTCGTTTGTAGACCGATACTACTCATGTCGACAAACCTTTTAGGCACATTTTCTTCTTAAAATAGTGCATGGTTTCTAGGCCAGGGGGCGTAGATGTATATCTTATTTTTGTCAATATCTCTACTTCTAAGGGTTCGATTTGAAAAATTCCTTCTTTGTTGGATAGTGTTTCCAGTGTGACATGTGCTTCATATAATTTCAAAATTTTCAAGTAATTCATAGACTTTCCGCCAGGGGGCGTAAAGGTAAATTGCGTTTCTCCCTATATCTCTGCTTCTAAATCTCCGATTTGAAAAATTCTTTTTGCACCGGATACAGCTCCTGATAGGAAATCGTTTGCACATAATTTCAAATTTTTGTAAAAAAAAAATGCTTTGGCCACCAGGGGGCGTAAACCTTAATTTCCGCTTCTGATGTATTTGCAGCAAAATATGAGCTTCTAAATTCTCGATTGAAGAAAACGTCGTTTGTAGACCGATATTAATGACAAACCTTTTAGAAACACTTTCTTCTTAAAATAGTGCATGGGTTCTGTGCTAGGGGGCGTACATGTATATCGTATTTTTGTCAATATCTCGACTTCTAGGAGTCCGATTAAAAAAAGTCCTTCTTTGTTGGATAGTGTTTCTAGTGTGACATGTTTCTCCTATAAATTCAAAATTTTCAAGTAATTCATAGACTTTCCGCTAGGGGGCATAAAGGTAAATTGCGTTTCCCACTATTTCTCTGCTTCTAAATCTCCGATTTAAAAAATTCCTTCTGCACAGGATACAGCTCTTGATGAAAAATCGTTTGCACATAATTTCTAATTTTTTGTAAAAAAATGATTTGGCCACCAGGTGGCGTAAGTTTTAATTTCCGCTTCTGAAGTCTTTTGTTGACCGATGCTACTCATGTCGACAAACCTTTTAGGAATATTTTCTTCTTGAAATAATGCATGGTTTCTACGCCAGGGGGCGTATATGTATATCTTATTTTTGTCAATATCTCTACTTCTAAAATTCCGATTTGAAAAATTCTTTCTTTGTTGGATAGTGTTTCCGATGCGAAATGTTTTTTCCTATAAATTCAAAATTTTCACGTAAATCATAGATTATCCGCTAGGGCGCATAAAGGTAAATTGCGTTTTCTGCTCCTAAAACTCCGATTTGAAAACCTCTTCCTGTATCGCATACAAGACCTGATGGAAAATATTTTTCACATAATTTCTAATGTTTTGTAAAGAATGGTTTGGCCACCAGGGGTCATAAGTGTTACTTTCTGCTTCTGATGTATTTGTAGCAAAATCTGGGCTCCTGAAAACTCGACTAAATTTTTTTCTTACCCCGATAACGCTCATATGGATAAACCTTTTGCGAATAGTTTCTTCCTAAAATAATGCATGGTTTTCCCACCAGGGGACGTAAAGTCACATGTTATTTTTGTCGATAACTCTGTTTCTAAGAGTTCGTAAGCTCACGATTCCGTTTACAGCAATATCTGAGGGATTAAAGACCCGATTGAAAAACTTCTTTCTTCCGTCAGATACTATTGTTTTCCATACCGGATCCATTGACTTTGAATAGCTTTGATAAATTTAATTTGCGTCAGAACGGATTCAAAAGACGTGCTTATTACACCCGAAAGTTCGGTGTCATCTTTCTTGTTTAATTTAATTTTCGTTGAATAATTTGTAGAATTGGGAAGAAACATTATATCTTTCAGCACCAATTTTCTTGTAATTTACTAAGCAACTAAATATGAGTGCATTTGGTACACTTAATGGAGTTCTACAATTTTGTCATGCACCATTTTTCATTCAAGTGGTATTTAAAAAGTTACTGGACATTGAATGTTTCTTCTCTGAGACAACATGGTGATGATGGTGGTGAATATATATAAGAATTCTCATATATTGTATATACATAATACCATATTGTAATAATACCATGTGTGAATAAAAAAACCCCACATATCGTAATAATTCCATATGTTGTGTATATGTATATCAATAAATAAGATCAAGGGCCCAGGAAAATGTGACGACCCAGGGCCTGCAGAAGGGTTAAGACGGCACTGCTTGCATATACTCCGAAACGCCCACCTTATCTTAAGTGTGTCCCGAAAGCATGAAGATATTGGATGGGTCTGGAACAAATAAGGTTTGAGGAATGGGTGAGAACCGCCATGCCCACGTCCCTGAATAAAGAATGATGCAGTTAGCGAAGTGTGGTCTGCTGCCGAAAATCAAGCGCAGACTCTTCTGTGATTTATTGCATCTCACAGAAGTGAGACAACTGGGTTTGGCGTGTGTGCGTGTGTGTCCGGTTAAATGTCGAAGTTTACTAAACCGAGAGTATGCGTGTGTGCGTGTGTGTCCGGTTAAATGTCAAAATTTACTAAACCGAGAGAAAGGGACTAAATACCTTCCTCACGCGGTTACCTTTACGATTTGACCAAATAACAATGCCTTAACTGCTCGGTCTTACATTTCGATAGAGGCCACACACTAGCTCAAAAAGTAACATTTCCCGTCTCATGTTTTGGATTGTAAAACCTGTTGTTATCCAAAGCCTTCGGTAGTTACTGTTCCTCGCAGGAACTGCTTGTTGTGTGGGCTTTTTTCGTTCATCCGTTTTTGCTTGTTTTAAAGCATCCTGGAATGGGTAAAACATTGTTGGATGTTCAGTAGTAAATTTTGATATGGGAATTCAAAGATCGTTATCCTGTAAGCATTAGCAAATCACGTTTCCAACATTTTTGACAAATCAGTTAAGAGAAGAAGACACTCAGTTAAAAAAATTAAAAGTGTTGTATTGCAGGAAGTTTAGAGAAAGCTTTTGCTCTATGGATTGGGGAGGTAAATAAATGCCAAGCATGGGGTTATTGCCGATGAAGTTATTCTTGAAAAAGCGAGACAGTTTGTGAAAGAATATCAAATTCAAGAATTCAGCTGCAGTATGGTTGGCTTCCAAGATTCGAAAATCGGCACATACTGTCATTGAGAATACAGCAAGATGAAACAGCCGAAACCTCTGAAAGTTGAGTTGACGAGACAAGAAAAAAAAGCTAGAAATCGTATTTGGCTGTAAATTAAAATATGTGTACGGCATGGACGAATCTGATTTGTTTTATAGGATCATACCCCAGAGCACATTTAAGAAGACAATGGGCCCGGAGGGTGGACAGCATTTTTGGGCCTCAGTATTAGTGGCACATCTAGGATTTCACTATGGGTGGATGAATAAAAATACAGAGGAGAAAACATTCCCAAAATATGATGAGGAAGACATAAAAATATCTCCTCCGTATTGAAGTGTGTATCCCATGATTCATGGACGAATTCAGTGGTAGCAAGAAAATGTAAAAATGCATGGTTGAAAAATGAATACCAGATGAGTTCTGCTTTATTCCCCACCCCCAGGGTTCAGCTTGTTGAAATCATACCGTTATAGTGGGCAAAATAATATGATCCAAATATCAGGATTCAAACGAATTCTTTATGTATGAATATTACCCCCAGTTACAGATGTGTACAAAAAACATCTGTAATGCTTTCGAAAGATTTGAGGATGAACTGGGGGCGACTATACTTTTTGCGTACTCCTCATAAAAAGCGGAAAGGAATAGAAATTTTTTTCACAAGACAGTTTCAAAAGAAAAAAAACAATTTTAGAATTCTGTCAATTCTTAAAGCATCCTGCATAATTCTGTGGCCCCCTTGAAAATGCGAGGCTCGGCGCTGCAGCCCCTCTAGCCCCACTCTTAAATGGGCTCTGTGATACCCGATAAATCGATTTCATGCAAAAGTGAGAAAAGTTGCAAAAAGATGAAAGACAGAATGACAACAGTTCATTGTGTAAATGCCGATGGTACTGATAAACGAGGTATTAATGTTATAGGATAATGTAAAAAACAACACTGTTTTAAGAATTTTTATCATGAACTGCATTTTAAGAATTAAAGATCCGATACACAGAAAACATGTGTTTGTTTTAATTTATTCCTTATACTGTTATTAAATTAATTTTACCTATTTTATTATTACAAACATCGCGGTTCAACGATGTTCAACTGCATTTTGTAAATTATATGCATAATATTATCTATAAGAGCAGTTTTATCTTTGAAGATTACGTATGTTATATATAAGAAGTCATTGAAATTCCTTTTCGATTAAAATAAAATGTAATAATTTTGCTGGCTTTAGGGCGGATGGGAAGTAGCAGGAATGAATTCAATTTGCCTTGAAAGATACCAAGAATGCAAGCGAAAATTAATTCCAAGACGGTTTCGTTGGGGCATTCGTGAGGGAGAAGAAATGTCTTAGGTTAAAACAGCTGCTCTCTTTCCTCCATTGAAGAAACCATCCTTGAAGCCAGAATTCTGAGGTTGAAATTCTTAGGTTACGTAAGCACTTGTTGTAAAAAAGGTTTGCAACAACTCCTTTCGTAGTCAAGAAACGGAAAATGAGATAGCGGGCATTATGGAAGATGCAATAGCATTACGACCAAAATAACTAACGGAAAAATATTCTTCAATCTCTATATGGTTTCAAACGACATCTAGAAAACATCCTGTTGAGAAAGCTTAAGCATCCTCATACCACTGAATGTGGATTGCCAGCCTTCTGTTCAACAACAACACAAGACAACACTGGCGCGCGAAAAAACCGCGAGAGGGAGTCAGCTTTCAGGAACAGAACTCATACGGCATATTATATGATGAAGGTTACGAGAGTTGACTATTTAATTCCCGGAATCGTCGCGTAGTGTCGTCCTTGTAGCGATACCGGCAGAATCCAGTGCCTATTCGTGTCTGACACATTTCAAGTATAAGTGCATGCGTTAACCGCAGGCCACTGGAACTATTCACGAGTGAGCAGTTGCGAATGAATGCAAATGTGTGTGTGTGTGAGTTTTGAGGTAAAAATGAGTGATAGAAATTTAGAAAAGCGTATTAACATCAAATTCTCTGTAAAGATCGACAAAAGTGCCACTGCAAAGACGTTAGGGCTATTGAAAGTGGCGTATGGTGATGATGCTATGAAAAAGTCAAATGTCTTTGAGTGGCATAAGAGCCGAAAAAAGCACGCATGTCACGCTCGAAGTTCAAGATCACAAGTCATAACGATTTCATTGAACAGGGACAAAACCGTCTACTAACAATGCTATTTAGAGGTGTTCAAAAGGTTATGGGATTCTGTTCGAAGGAAAGGAACTGAACTGTGGCCTGACAACTGTATGAGTCCTCAGTGTTCGCGACTTTCTGGCTAAGAAATCAGTTACCCAATTGGATCATTCAGCTTATTCACCTGACTTAGTCCCTTGTGATTTTCGGCTCTTCCCCAAAATAAAAACTTCCATGAAAAGACAAAGATTTTCAGACATTTCCGACATCCAGCTTAACGTGAGGAAGGAACTCAAGAGCATTCCAGAAACAGAGTTCCAGGTATGTTTCCAGCAATTGAAACATCGTCTAACTAAATGTATATTTGCGGAAGGGGATTACTTCGAAGGTCACAAAGGAACTGAAGAGTATTCCAGAAACAGAGTTCCAGGTAGGTTTCCAGCAATGGCAACAGCGTCTAACTAAATGCATATCTGCGGAAGGGGATTACTTTGAAGGTGACAAAGGAACTGAAGAGTATTCCAAAAAAAGAGTTCCAGGTATGTTTCCAGCAATGGCAACAGCGTCTAACTAAATGCATATCTGCGGAAAGGGATTTCTTCGAAGGTGACAGTAGCCGCTAGTGCACAGGTACGCACACATTTTTTCCACAGGTGCATTCCGGGAATTAAATTGTCACACCTTCAATTTTAGAAACTTTCAAACATTTCTACTGTTGTTTTTTTTTTCACTTCTTGCGCATTTCAGTTCTTTATGCATTTTGATGCCTTCAACAAAGACACGTGGACCTTCTGCAGCAGAACTACCACAAGACGGAATGAAAAGAAAAATGAATGAAATTTAAATTCGAATTAAATAAAAGCATTTCCTGAACTGAAAGCGTCACATCTGAAATAAAAACATCTGCAGAAGGTATACGTAACTCAGAAGCAGACTAAAAAAATAATTCTTATTTTTTAGCTGATTTAGTCGTAAGACGCTTGGAAACAAAGAAGACTTGAAGAATATTACAGGTGTTCGGAGACCGCCTCTTTAATGCTACGTATTTTAATATAACTCCGTGTGCGAAATGCTCAATATCACATCCAGCATCTGTTTGCTAAAAGCAAAACAATAGTGGAAAAATGAGATGTGACGAATGCAGCGTGAAATATCCTCAGAGATTTTGGGTTTGTTCAGCATTTCATAAGGGCATCTGAAATGCCCTTTCTTCGGGCACTTAAACCTTACATGCATTGATTAAAAATAGAACGAGAGCTCACTCTTAAGACAGAGGGGCTTTAGAGGGGGATGAAGAAGATGGAGGGATCGAGTGCAAAATAGGAAGAGAGAGACAAAAGTGCTAGCAGCAGTACTACGCTGGGGAGAATTTATCTGGTATCGAGACGGTTATAAGAAAAAAATAAATCAAGACGCTATTTATTAACGATAGGTTAAAATTACCGGTGATGACCAAAACCTTATAGCTTCCTTATTTTATTTCAGGAGAATCAAGTTTTATTAGTGGGCAACATGATGCTAGCTAGTATCAATGTAAAAATTAATGCATCAAGAGTTTTCCAATAGTTATTATTGGCGCATCTTTTGAAAGGAAAAGGGCGTTCTTATGTTACCATTATGTTCATCTGTGGACATCGTATATCTGCACCTATTAATCCTATTTAAAAAATTATTTTTGCGTTGGAAAGCCTGAGCTGTAAGAACGATCATACTTGCCTTTTGGAATTTTCCTGATGCGTAACTTTGCCGCTATTGATCGTAAATGTACACCGCGTTTCATAATGATACGACCACCCACCATTTTGAAGAAAACACTGCAAAAACAACGATAATTTCGAAGCAGCAAAATCCTCCATAGCAGTCTGTATGTGATACTGAATAAATGATGTAAAATGTTTTAAAGAGTCTTAACTGTTGCTATAATACATTTTTATTAGAAATGTTGTGTTGTAAAATCATATGACCACCTTCAGCCAAAATGTGAAAATCATGATTTATCTGCCGCATGATGGGCAACACTGCATGTTATCGTAAACGCACAATATTTCAGAAGTATATAAATCACGCCAGTTATATAAACACATCGATTTTAGTGGATTTGGTAGCATTAGCAGTTAGCACGCTGAAAGTCAGCAGTATGGGTCGAGAAAAGGTGTTGAATAAGTTTGAGAAAGAGCAAATTATGACTTAGAACGAGTGCGGTGAATCCTCCAAATCAATAGCAAAAAACTTAGGCTGGTCGCATGCAACAATACTAAATTATCTGAAGTTACGCGAAGCTTACGGTCAGAAGAAATCTTCAGAGTGACCAGAAAAACTGCTAAAAAGGACAAAAAGAATGGTTATGAGGAAACTACAGAGTGGAAATGTATCTCTGGGTCAGTTGTCGAAGGACCCAATGGTATCAGGCTCCAAATCGACTTTGTCCAGGGTTGCCAGGAGCTACGAGAACTTAGCCTACGTGAAACGAAAATCACAACCACGAATGACTGATTTGAACTGTGAAAATCGATTGAAGTGGTCAAGATATCACATGTCCTGGAAACAAAAATTTGAAAGAGTCATCTTTACTGATGAGAAAAAGTTCAATTCAGACCGCCCGGATGGATGAAGCAAATACTGGTACAATCTTCGTAAAGAGTCTGAGATATTTTTTTCCAAAAAACAACAAGGTGGTGGGTCCGTTATGGTTTGGGCTGACTTCGGATTTAAGGATAAATCTGCCGTAGCTTTTGTACCAGGTAGAATGAAGCCCATGGATTACTAAGAGCTTCTTGAAAATAATCTACTGCCGTGTACTGATGAAATTGCTGGGTCTACATGGATTCTGCTACAAGATAACGCACCGATTCATAAAGCAAATAGCTCATGGGAATGGCTTTTGAGCAACGGCGAGCATGTGATGGAATGGCCATCTTTGTCACCTGATCTTAATCCCATGAAAAATGTATGGAGTACTCTAGCTAGGGTGGTGTGCAGAAACGCAAGACAGTATACGAATATTACCAAACTAAAGGCAGCAAAAGTTTCGAAATGGGAGGAAATAGACCAGGAAGTATTACAAGGATTAGTACGTTCCTGGCCTGATAGAATTCTTGCATTAATTAAGAACTCTGGTGCCTAAGTCATGTGGTCATATCACTCTGAAACACTTTTATTTTGGCAAATGTTCTAAAAAATAGGTTCTTATTTGCCTTCGAAAGGGTTTTTTACGATTGTATCTGTATTTATTGAATAAATGGTTCGTTCTTTTCAATAAGAGCACTTTTGTGTGGTTATCATTGTTTGCACTTCGTTATGCTAGAAATAGTAGGTGATCATATCATTATGAAACGCAGTGTAGATGCTATCGAATTCAAAATGTATTTTTTCCTGTATCATTGCTTCTGAACAACCGGTTCAAAAGATTCTTTCATTCACTGGATACCTTTCAAAACGAACATAATATTTGTACAGTTTTCTTTACAAATGATGCAGTTTCCCTGCTAGGAGGCTTCGCTATGTAATGCATTTCCTTCGGTATCTCTGCTTTTGAAAGTGAGATTTGAAAAATTAATTCTGCTTCGGATAAAGTTCATAGCAAGGAATGTTCTTCATGTAATTTCCAATATTACCTAACAAGCTGTTTTGCCACTGGGGGCGTAAGTGCAAATTTTTGCTTCCTATATGAAATTGCCTTTGGTGTGAAAATATCTTCGAGGTGAGCTAATTTGAGCATCTATGGATGTTCCATGCTATATTTAGCCATACTTACTCTCATAGGCGATATCTAAAGAATAGGTAATAACCGGGACCACAAAGGTATTAATTGGTTTCACTTTATTAGCTGTGTTCAGGTATGTCTCCAGGATCATTTTAAGTCGATGCTGGAATTTATCTGTTTTACATATTGTTATTACTAACTTTTGGCTTTCTGCTGTATGCGTTTTTTGTGGTTCTTCATGGACGTTTATTTATTTAAATTTTGCGAAATAGATTTTAATTTGCATTGATTGAAAGAGGAAGAAGTTAGTCTAGTTGAAATATCCTACAAAACTATAGCATATTTGGCATGTCTTTTGTACAAAAAATATCGTGCTTGTGTCATCACTTTGTCCATCCGTCAGTGGACACCGTATCTCTGCAACTGTTAGTTCCATGTAAAAATTCTCTTTGCATTGAGAAGCTTGAAATGTGAGAACTATGATCTTTGCCTTCCAGTTTTTCTACGATGCATAACTTCGCCACCAGAGGGCGTACATACAGATGCTATCGATTTTAAAATACATTTTATTTAATATAATTACTTCTGAACATTCGATTAAAAATATTCTTTCTTCCATTCGATACCATTTATAACGAAGACTATAATGAGTGTATTTTATTTTTCAAGCAATGCATACGTTTTCCGCTAGGGGTCGTAAAGTTAACTTGCGATTTTCCCGATATATCTGCTTCTAAAAGTCCGATTTGAAAAATTCCTTTGCATCGAATAGAGCACCTGGTAAGAAATGCTCTGCATATAAATTTGAATTTTTGTATAGAATTGTTTGGCCACTAGTGAGCGCAAGTGTATTTTTGTTTCTGATATATTTCCAGCAATGTATAGTGCTTCTAAAAGCTCGATTTCAAAAATTCTTTCGCCGTCCGATACCACTCACCACGACAAACATTGTAAAATACCTTGCGCTGAAAATAATGCGAAATTGTTGCTCCAGGGGCGTAGATAAGTCTTATTTTTGTCAATATCTCTGCTTCTAACAGTCCGATTTGAAATTTTTTCTTCGTCGGAGAGCGTTCTGGGTGCGAAATATTTTGCATGTAATTTAAAACTTTTCTTAACGTACACATGTGCCACTAGTGTATAAGTTCACGTTTCCGTTTGCAATACATTTAGCAGCAAACTCTGCGCGTCTAAAAACACGATTGAAAAAAATCCTCTTTCGGTCAGATATTACTAACTGCTAAAATATTGTGTGTATATTTATTGCCCAAAATAGTGCACAGTTTTCCTGCTAGGGGCGCAAATGTCTTATCGGCTTTTGTTAATATCTCTGCTTTAAAAAGTCTGATTTAAAAAATCCTTTGAACTCCGTATACTATTTATTTTGTGTAACACTTTGTCTCTACTCGTGAATTTTTGTAGTTCATAGTTCTGGCGCTAGGGGGTGTTACTGTGTAGTTCTGTTTTATGCCATATCTCCGCTTCTGAATATAGTTTCGAAAATTTTCTTTTTTTACTGTATGCCGGTCGTTACTGTAAAGATGGGGAAAATTATCTTTTTAGAATAGTGCGAGAAAAATGTTTTCACATTTCTAACTCTAGGGGTTAGAAATGTGAAAACCCTTTTCTCGCTATCTCTGCTTCCAAGAGACGTATTTGATTTTTTCCCTTGTTATAGCTTTTGCTGTGAAGGATTCATTATTCAAAATTCTTCTGATAGGGAGCGTAAAGTCAGAACACATTTTCCTCTATATCTGTTCTTTTAACTGTTTGATATGAAAATCGCTTTGTCTCTGCTATCCTTCAGCTAACAGAAATGTTTTGGGCAAAATTTCAGACTTTCCAACCGCCAGCTGGAGAAAGTAACTATTTCTGTTTCTTGATGTTTTTATTGACTGTAGAAATGCGGATGCTTTTTTTTTCTGTTTCCTGTAATGGGTTCCATTGACCGTGAATAACTTTGAAATATTTTATTCGTGTCGGAAAGGATTCAAAAGACGTTGTCATTACAACCGAAAATTCAGCGTCATCTTTCTTGTTTATTACAAGAAAGATAACACTTTCTTTCTTTCTTTCATTTCTCGAAATTTTACCGTTTTGTCAGCATTAAAAAATGGTTAAATTGATTCCATTGTAAGTTTACGAAGCTAACCATTATATTTGAACTGAAGATACTTACATAAAATTATCCACATTTAAATACATTGAAAACGATAAAAAATTATGCAATGTAAAATTGAAAATATCCCTGGCGAATATTTTAACCTTTTTAATCAGCTCTTCCGGGAAGCTAGATTCTTTCAAAGGGATAATCAGGGCGTAATATCAAAAGTGCCGATCAAGAAAATAATTAATTTATGGTTAAGAAAAATATACTGGCCAGGGACTACATTTTACGTCATCGTTGATCTTTTTCCTTCGTCATGAATCTGGGAACAACGCCAAAACAGCAGACTTAAAGAGAAAGAAATGTGTGCTATTCATCAACATGCTAGGGGTGTATTCAACGGTCTTCTGGTTAGCGGTGAGATAAGAAAGAAGGAACAAGGGCAAAAGCCGGTCTTAGTCGCCTTGGTGTTGAGTGATAAACAGCAAGAGATGAAGCTTGATAGTTTGGTTGAATATTTCTGCCATGTCCCGACATTACAAGCGCTGTGGGGTTTTCCTCGTTTTATTATGTTCACAATGGAATTAAATAACTTACAAGCATCTGTTTAGAGAAAAAAAGGGAAATAATAGATTTAGTTAAAATATAAACAATGATGTACGACATTTACGAAGAACATTAAACTTGGACAAAATAGTGCTTTAAGAGATATAACACGCACCAGGAACAAGATGATTTTTATAAAACCGAGGACGGTCATCAAAGAAGGAATTGTTTTTCGTGCTGTTGCTGGCAATTTTTAATATATAAATTGAATGTTGTATGGCTCTCAGTTGGACCAAATATGAAAGGCAAAGCAGTTTTATTCCGATTACACTTCGGAAAATGTTTTCGAACTCCCGAAAAATTGTTGAGATAATGAGATGGGTTATTTCTGAAATAATGCGTGTTAGGTAATAACTTTTTTATTAGAGTAGATACAGGGCTCAAAACGCATGTACACTGAGTTATCTTTGCATTAGGAACATTTACCTAATGACGTGTTGGTACACCTTTCTCTGCAACCACGGCTCACTGGCTCCTAGGAGCAGATTGAACAATGTGTGGCCATGTCGGATGCAGCAGTTCCGTCAGTTCACACTCATTCCGCGGTGGAGGATCAGCAGTTCTCACACCCCGTTCTAGCATATCCCAGAAACGTTCATTTGGATTACAGTTAGTGGAGTTTCGGGGCCAATGGCGAATTAATTGTTGTGTTCCTCAAACCACTCAGTTATACGAGCTCGATGACATGGTGCGTTGTCCTGTTGAAAGATGATACTGTGGTCCGGGTAAACCTCCTGCAGATATGGATGGAGGTGGTCGGATAAGGGGTCCCTGTAGCGTCTACTATTCAGTGTTTGTGGGATGATAACCAACGAACCTAGGGCTTGCCAATAAATGGAACACTCACCTAATGACGTGTTGGTACACCTTTCTCTGCAATCACGGCTCACTGGCTCCTAGGAGCAGATTGAACAATGTGTGGCCATGTCGGATGCAGCAGTTCCGTCAGTTCACACTCATTCCGCGGTGGAGGATCAGCAGTTCTCACACCCCGTTCTAGCATATTCCAGAAACGTTCATTTGGATTACAGTTAGTGGAGTTTCGGGGCCAATGGCGAATTAATTGTTGTGTTCCTCAAACCACTCAGTTATACGAGCTCGATGACATGGTGCGTTGTCCTGTTGAAAGATGATACTGTGGTCCGGGTAAACCTCCTGCAGATATGGATGGAGATGGTCGGATAACGGGTCCCTGTAGCGTCTACTATTCAGTGTTTGTGGGATGATAACCAACGAACCTAGGGCTTGCCAATAAAAGGAACACTCACCTAATGACGTGTTGGTACACCTTTCTCTGCAACCACGGCTCACTGGCTCCTAGGAGCAGATTGAACAATGTGAGGCCATGTCGGATGCAGCAGTTCCGTCAGTTCACACTCATTCCGCGGTGGAGGATCAGCAGTTCTCACACCCCGTTCTAGCATATTCCAGAAACGTTCATTTGGATTACAGTTAGTGGAGTTTCGGGGCCAATGGCGAATTAATTGTTGTGTTCCTCAAACCACTCAGTTATACGAGCTCGATGACATGGTGCGTTGTCCTGTTGAAAGATGATACTGTGGTCCGGGTAAACCTCCTGCAGATATGGATGGAGATGGTCGGATAACGGGTCCCTGTAGCGTCTACTATTCAGTGTTTGTGGGATGATAACCAACGAACCTAGGGCTTGCCAATAAAAGGAACACTCACCTAATGACGTGTTGGTACACCTTTCTCTGCAATCACGGCTCACTGGCTCCTAGGAGCAGATTGAACAATGTGTGGCCATGTCGGATGCAGCAGTTCCGTCAGTTCACACTCATTCCGCGGTGGAGGATCAGCAGTTCTCACACCCCGTTCTAGCATATTCCAGAAACGTTCATTTGGATTACAGTTAGTGGAGTTTCGGGGCCAATGGCGAATTAATTGTTGTGTTCCTCAAACCACTCAGTTATACGAGCTCGATGACATGGTGCGTTGTCCTGTTGAAAGATGATACTGTGGTCCGGGTAAACCTCCTGCAGATATGGATGGAGATGGTCGGATAAGGGGTCCCTGTAGCGTCTACTATTCAGTGTTTGTGGGATGATAACCAACGAACCTAGGGCTTGCCAATAAAAGGAACACTCACCTAATGACGTGTTGGTACACCTTTCTCTGCAACCACGGCTCACTGGCTCCTAGGAGCAGATTGAACAATGTGAGGCCATGTCGGATGCAGCAGTTCCGTCAGTTCACACTCATTCCGCGGTGGAGGATCAGCAGTTCTCACACCCCGTTCTAGCATATCCCAGAAACGTTCATTTGGATTACAGTTAGTGGAGTTTCGGGGCCAATGGCGAATTAATTGTTGTGTTCCTCAAACCACTCAGTTATACGAGCTCGATGACATGGTGCGTTGTCCTGTTGAAAGATGATACTGTGGTCCGGGTAAACCTCCTGCAGATATGGATGGAGATGGTCGGATAACGGGTCCCTGTAGCGTCTACTATTCAGTGTTTGTGGGATGATAACCAACGAACCTAGGGCTTGCCAATAAAAGGAACACTCACCTAATGACGTGTTGGTACACCTTTCTCTGCAACCGCGGCTCACTGGCTCCTAGGAGCAGATTGAACAATGTGAGGCCATGTCGGATGCAGCAGTTCCGTCAGTTCACACTCATTCCGCGGTGGAGGATCAGCAGTTCTCACACCCCGTTCTAGCATATTCCAGAAACGTTCATTTGGATTACAGTTAGTGGAGTTTCGGGGCCAATGGCGAATTAATTGTTGTGTTCCTCAAACCACTCAGTTATACGAGCTCGATGACATGGTGCGTTGTCCTGTTGAAAGATGATACTGTGGTCCGGGTAAACCTCCTGCAGATATGGATGGAGATGGTCGGATAACGGGTCCCTGTAGCGTCTACTATTCAGTGTTTGTGGGATGATAACCAACGAACCTAGGGCTTGCCAATAAAAGGAACACTCACCTAATGACGTGTTGGTACACCTTTCTCTGCAATCACGGCTCACTGGCTCCTAGGAGCAGATTGAACAATGTGTGGCCATGTCGGATGCAGCAGTTCCGTCAGTTCACACTCATTCCGCGGTGGAGGATCAGCAGTTCTCACACCCCGTTCTAGCATATTCCAGAAACGTTCATTTGGATTACAGTTAGTGGAGTTTCGGGGCCAATGGCGAATTAATTGTTGTGTTCCTCAAACCACTCAGTTATACGAGCTCGATGACATGGTGCGTTGTCCTGTTGAAAGATGATACTGTGGTCCGGGTAAACCTCCTGCAGATATGGATGGAGATGGTCGGATAACGGGTCCCTGTAGCGTCTACTATTCAGTGTTTGTGGGATGATAACCAACGAACCTAGGGCTTGCCAATAAAAGGAACACTCACCTAATGACGTGTTGGTACACCTTTCTCTGCAACCACGGCTCACTGGCTCCTAGGAGCAGATTGAACAATGTGTGGCCATGTCGGATGCAGCAGTTCCGTCAGTTCACACTCATTCCGCGGTGGAGGATCAGCAGTTCTCACACCCCGTTCTAGCATATCCCAGAAACGTTCATTTGGATTACAGTTAGTGGAGTTTCGGGGCCAATGGCGAATTAATTGTTGTGTTCCTCAAACCACTCAGTCATACGAGCTCGATGACATGGTGCGTTGTCCTGTTGAAAGATGATACTGTGGTCCGGGTAAACCTCCTGCAGATATGGATGGAGATGGTCGGATAACGGGTCCCTGTAGCGTCTACTATTCAGTGTTTGTGGGATGATAACCAACGAACCTAGGGCTTGCCAATAAAAGGAACACTCACCTAATGACGTGTTGGTACACCTTTCTCTGCAACCACGGCTCACTGGCTCCTAGGAGCAGATTGAACAATGTGAGGCCATGTCGGATGCAGCAGTTCCGTCAGTTCACACTCATTCCGCGGTGGAGGATCAGCAGTTCTCACACCCCGTTCTAGCATATCCCAGAAACGTTCATTTGGATTACAGTTAGTGGAGTTTCGGGGCCAATGGCGAATTAATTGTTGTGTTCCTCAAACCACTCAGTTATACGAGCTCGATGACATGGTGCGTTGTCCTGTTGAAAGATGATACTGTGGTCCGGGTAAACCTCCTGCAGATATGGATGGAGATGGTCGGATAACGGGTCCCTGTAGCGTCTACTATTCAGTGTTTGTGGGATGATAACCAACGAACCTAGGGCTTGCCAATAAAAGGAACACTCACCTAATGACGTGTTGGTACACCTTTCTCTGCAACCACGGCTCACTGGCTCCTAGGAGCAGATTGAACAATGTGAGGCCATGTCGGATGCAGCAGTTCCGTCAGTTCACACTCATTCCGCGGTGGAGGATCAGCAGTTCTCACACCCCGTTCTAGCATATTCCAGAAACGTTCATTTGGATTACAGTTAGTGGAGTTTCGGGGCCAATGGCGAATTAATTGTTGTGTTCCTCAAACCACTCAGTTATACGAGCTCGATGACATGGTGCGTTGTCCTGTTGAAAGATGATACTGTGGTCCGGGTAAACCTCCTGCAGATATGGATGGAGATGGTCGGATAACGGGTCCCTGTAGCGTCTACTATTCAGTGTTTGTGGGATGATAACCAACGAACCTAGGGCTTGCCAATAAAAGGAACACTCACCTAATGACGTGTTGGTACACCTTTCTCTGCAACCACGGCTCACTGGCTCCTAGGAGCAGATTGAACAATGTGAGGCCATGTCGGATGCAGCAGTTCCGTCAGTTCACACTCATTCCGCGGTGGAGGATCAGCAGTTCTCACACCCCGTTCTAGCATATTCCAGAAACGTTCATTTGGATTACAGTTAGTGGAGTTTCGGGGCCAATGGCGAATTAATTGTTGTGTTCCTCAAACCACTCAGTTATACGAGCTCGATGACATGGTGCGTTGTCCTGTTGAAAGATGATACTGTGGTCCGGGTAAACCTCCTGCAGATATGGATGGAGATGGTCGGATAACGGGTCCCTGTAGCGTCTACTATTCAGTGTTTGTGGGATGATAACCAACGAACCTAGGGCTTGCCAATAAAAGGAACACTCACCTAATGACGTGTTGGTACACCTTTCTCTGCAATCACGGCTCACTGGCTCCTAGGAGCAGATTGAACAATGTGTGGCCATGTCGGATGCAGCAGTTCCGTCAGTTCACACTCATTCCGCGGTGGAGGATCAGCAGTTCTCACACCCCGTTCTAGCATATTCCAGAAACGTTCATTTGGATTACAGTTAGTGGAGTTTCGGGGCCAATGGCGAATTAATTGTTGTGTTCCTCAAACCACTCAGTTATACGAGCTCGATGACATGGTGCGTTGTCCTGTTGAAAGATGATACTGTGGTCCGGGTAAACCTCCTGCAGATATGGATGGAGATGGTCGGATAACGGGTCCCTGTAGCGTCTACTATTCAGTGTTTGTGGGATGATAACCAACGAACCTAGGGCTTGCCAATAAAAGGAACACTCACCTAATGACGTGTTGGTACACCTTTCTCTGCAACCACGGCTCACTGGCTCCTAGGAGCAGATTGAACAATGTGTGGCCATGTCGGATGCAGCAGTTCCGTCAGTTCACACTCATTCCGCGGTGGAGGATCAGCAGTTCTCACACCCCGTTCTAGCATATCCCAGAAACGTTCATTTGGATTACAGTTAGTGGAGTTTCGGGGCCAATGGCGAATTAATTGTTGTGTTCCTCAAACCACTCAGTTATACGAGCTCGATGACATGGTGCGTTGTCCTGTTGAAAGATGATACTGTGGTCCGGGTAAACCTCCTGCAGATATGGATGGAGATGGTCGGATAACGGGTCCCTGTAGCCTCTACTATTCAGTGTTTGTGGGATGATAACCAACGAACCTAGGGCTTGCCAATAAAAGGAACACTCACCTAATGACGTGTTGGTACACCTTTCTCTGCAACCACGGCTCACTGGCTCCTAGGAGCAGATTGAACAATGTGTGGCCATGTCGGATGCAGCAGTTCCGTCAGTTCACACTCATTCCGCGGTGGAGGATCAGCAGTTCTCACACCCCGTTCTAGCATATTCCAGAAACGTTCATTTGGATTACAGTTAGTGGAGTTTCGGGGCCAATGGCGAATTAATTGTTGTGTTCCTCAAACCACTCAGTTATACGAGCTCGATGACATGGTGCGTTGTCCTGTTGAAAGATGATACTGTGGTCCGGGTAAACCTCCTGCAGATATGGATGGAGATGGTCGGATAACGGGTCCCTGTAGCGTCTACTATTCAGTGTTTGTGGGATGATAACCAACGAACCTAGGGCTTGCCAATAAAAGGAACACTCACCTAATGACGTGTTGGTACACCTTTCTCTGCAACCACGGCTCACTGGCTTATAGGAGCAGATTGAACAATGTGTGGCCATGTCGGATGCAGCAGTTCCGTCAGTTCACACTCATTCCGCGGTGGAGGATCAGCAGTTCTCACACCCCGTTCTAGCATATCCCAGAAACGTTCATTTGGATTACAGTTAGTGGAGTTTCGGGGCCAATGGCGAATTAATTGTTGTGTTCCTCAAACCACTCAGTTATACGAGCTCGATGACATGGTGCGTTGTCCTGTTGAAAGATGATACTGTGGTCCGGGTAAACCTCCTGCAGATATGGATGGAGAGTGGTCGGATAACGGGTCCCTGTAGCGTCTACTATTCAGTGTTTGTGGGATGATAACCAACGAACCTAGGGCTTGCCAATAAAAGGAACACTCACCTAATGACGTGTTGGTACACCTTTCTCTGCAATCACGGCTCACTGGCTCCTAGGAGCAGATTGAACAATGTGTGGCCATGTCGAATGCAGCAGTTCCGTCAGTTCACACTCATTCCGCGGTGGAGGATCAGCAGTTCTCACACCCCGTTCTAGCATATTCCAGAAACGTTCATTTGGATTACAGTTAGTGGAGTTTCGGGGCCAATGGCGAATTAATTGTTGTGTTCCTCAAACCACTCAGTTATACGAGCTCGATGACATGGTGCGTTGTCCTGTTGAAAGATGATACTGTGGTCCGGGTAAACCTCCTGCAGATATGGATGGAGATGGTCGGATAACGGGTCCCTGTAGCGTCTACTATTCAGTGTTTGTGGGATGATAACCAACGAACCTAGGGCTTGCCAATAAAAGGAACACTCACCTAATGACGTGTTGGTACACCTTTCTCTGCAACCACGGCTCACTGGCTCCTAGGAGCAGATTGAACAATGTGAGGCCATGTCGGATGCAGCAGTTCCGTCAGTTCACACTCATTCCGCGGTGGAGGATCAGCAGTTCTCACACCCCGTTCTAGCATATTCCAGAAACGTTCATTTGGATTACAGTTAGTGGAGTTTCGGGGCCAATGGCGAATTAATTGTTGTGTTCCTCAAACCACTCAGTTATACGAGCTCGATGACATGGTGCGTTGTCCTGTTGAAAGATGATACTGTGGTCCGGGTAAACCTCCTGCAGATATGGATGGAGATGGTCGGATAACGGGTCCCTGTAGCGTCTACTATTCAGTGTTTGTGGGATGATAACCAACGAACCTAGGGCTTGCCAATAAAAGGAACACTCACCTAATGACGTGTTGGTACACCTTTCTCTGCAACCACGGCTCACTGGCTCCTAGGAGCAGATTGAACAATGTGTGGCCATGTCGGATGCAGCAGTTCCGTCAGTTGACACTCATTCCGCGGTGGAGGATCAGCAGTTCTCACACCCCGTTCTAGCATATTCCAGAAACGTTCATTTGGATTACAGTTAGTGGAGTTTCGGGGCCAATGGCGAATTAATTGTTGTGTTCCTCAAACCACTCAGTTATACGAGCTCGATGACATGGTGCGTTGTCCTGTTGAAAGATGATACTGTGGTCCGGGTAAACCTCCTGCAGATATGGATGGAGATGGTCGGATAACGGGTCCCTGTAGCGTCTACTATTCAGTGTTTGTGGGATGATAACCAACGAACCTAGGGCTTGCCAATAAAAGGAACACTCACCTAATGACGTGTTGGTACACCTTTCTCTGCAACCACGGCTCACTGGCTCCTAGGAGCAGATTGAACAATGTGTGGCCATGTCGGATGCAGCAGTTCCGTCAGTTCACACTCATTCCGCGGTGGAGGATCAGCAGTTCTCACACCCCGTTCTAGCATATCCCAGAAACGTTCATTTGGATTACAGTTAGTGGAGTTTCGGGGCCAATGGCGAATTAATTGTTGTGTTCCTCAAACCACTCAGTTATACGAGCTCGATGACATGGTGCGTTGTCCTGTTGAAAGATGATACTGTGGTCCGGGTAAACCTCCTGCAGATATGGATGGAGATGGTCGGATAACGGGTCCCTGTAGCGTCTACTATTCAGTGTTTGTGGGATGATAACCAACGAACCTAGGGCTTGCCAATAAAAGGAACACTCACCTAATGACGTGTTGGTACACCTTTCTGTGCAACCACGGCTCACTGGCTCCTAGGAGCAGATTGAACAATGTGTGGCCATGTCGGATGCAGCAGTTCCGTCAGTTCACACTCATTCCGCGGTGGAGGATCAGCAGTTCTCACACCCCGTTCTAGCATATCCCAGAAACGTTCATTTGGATTACAGTTAGTGGAGTTTCGGGGCCAATGGCGAATTAATTGTTGTGTTCCTCAAACCACTCAGTTATACGAGCTCGATGACATGGTGCGTTGTCCTGTTGAAAGATGATACTGTGGTCCGGGTAAACCTCCTGCAGATATGGATGGAGATGGTCGGATAACGGGTCCCTGTAGCGTCTACTATTCAGTGTTTGTGGGATGATAACCAACGAACCTAGGGCTTGCCAATAAAAGGAACACTCACCTAATGACGTGTTGGTACACCTTTCTCTGCAACCACGGCTCACTGGCTCCTAGGAGCAGATTGAACAATGTGTGGCCATGTCGGATGCAGCAGTTCCGTCAGTTGACACTCATTCCGCGGTGGAGGATCAGCAGTTCTCACACCCCGTTCTAGCATATTCCAGAAACGTTCATTTGGATTACAGTTAGTGGAGTTTCGGGGCCAATGGCGAATTAATTGTTGTGTTCCTCAAACCACTCAGTTATACGAGCTCGATGACATGGTGCGTTGTCCTGTTGAAAGATGATACTGTGGTCCGGGTAAACCTCCTGCAGATATGGATGGAGATGGTCGGATAACGGGTCCCTGTAGCGTCTACTATTCAGTGTTTGTGGGATGATAACCAACGAACCTAGGGCTTGCCAATAAAAGGAACACTCACCTAATGACGTGTTGGTACACCTTTCTCTGCAACCACGGCTCACTGGCTCCTAGGAGCAGATTGAACAATGTGAGGCCATGTCGGATGCAGCAGTTCCGTCAGTTCACACTCATTCCGCGGTGGAGGATCAGCAGTTCTCACACCCCGTTCTAGCATATTCCAGAAACGTTCATTTGGATTACAGTTAGTGGAGTTTCGGGGCCAATGGCGAATTAATTGTTGTGTTCCTCAAACCACTCAGTTATACGAGCTCGATGACATGGTGCGTTGTCCTGTTGAAAGATGATACTGTGGTCCGGGTAAACCTCCTGCAGATATGGATGGAGATGGTCGGATAACGGGTCCCTGTAGCGTCTACTATTCAGTGTTTGTGGGATGATAACCAACGAACCTAGGGCTTGCCAATAAAAGGAACACTCACCTAATGACGTGTTGGTACACCTTTCTCTGCAACCACGGCTCACTGGCTCCTAGGAGCAGATTGAACAATGTGAGGCCATGTCGGATGCAGCAGTTCCGTCAGTTCACACTCATTCCGCGGTGGAGGATCAGCAGTTCTCACACCCCGTTCTAGCATATTCCAGAAACGTTCATTTGGATTACAGTTAGTGGAGTTTCGGGGCCAATGGCGAATTAATTGTTGTGTTCCTCAAACCACTCAGTTATACGAGCTCGATGACATGGTGCGTTGTCCTGTTGAAAGATGATACTGTGGTCCGGGTAAACCTCCTGCAGATATGGATGGAGATGGTCGGATAACGGGTCCCTGTAGCGTCTACTATTCAGTGTTTGTGGGATGATAACCAACGAACCTAGGGCTTGCCAATAAAAGGAACACTCACCTAATGACGTGTTGGTACACCTTTCTCTGCAACCACGGCTCACTGGCTCCTAGGAGCAGATTGAACAATGTGAGGCCATGTCGGATGCAGCAGTTCCGTCAGTTCACACTCATTCCGCGGTGGAGGATCAGCAGTTCTCACACCCCGTTCTAGCATATTCCAGAAACGTTCATTTGGATTACAGTTAGTGGAGTTTCGGGGCCAATGGCGAATTAATTGTTGTGTTCCTCAAACCACTCAGTTATACGAGCTCGATGACATGGTGCGTTGTCCTGTTGAAAGATGATACTGTGGTCCGGGTAAACCTCCTGCAGATATGGATGGAGATGGTCGGATAACGGGTCCCTGTAGCGTCTACTATTCAGTGTTTGTGGGATGATAACCAACGAACCTAGGGCTTGCCAATAAAAGGAACACTCACCTAATGACGTGTTGGTACACCTTTCTCTGCAACCACGGCTCACTGGCTCCTAGGAGCAGATTGAACAATGTGTGGCCATGTCGGATGCAGCAGTTCCGTCAGTTCACACTCATTCCGCGGTGGAGGATCAGCAGTTCTCACACCCCGTTCTAGCATATTCCAGAAACGTTCATTTGGATTACAGTTAGTGGAGTTTCGGGGCCAATGGCGAATTAATTGTTGTGTTCCTCAAACCACTCAGTTATACGAGCTCGATGACATGGTGCGTTGTCCTGTTGAAAGATGATACTGTGGTCCGGGTAAACCTCCTGCAGATATGGATGGAGATGGTCGGATAACGGGTCCCTGTAGCGTCTACTATTCAGTGTTTGTGGGATGATAACCAACGAACCTAGGGCTTGCCAATAAAAGGAACACTCACCTAATGACGTGTTGGTACACCTTTCTCTGCAACCACGGCTCACTGGCTCCTAGGAGCAGATTGAACAATGTGTGGCCATGTCGGATGCAGCAGTTCCGTCAGTTCACACTCATTCCGCGGTGGAGGATCAGCAGTTCTCACACCCCGTTCTAGCATATCCCAGAAACGTTCATTTGGATTACAGTTAGTGGAGTTTCGGGGCCAATGGCGAATTAATTGTTGTGTTCCTCAAACCACTCAGTTATACGAGCTCGATGACATGGTGCGTTGTCCTGTTGAAAGATGATACTGTGGTCCGGGTAAACCTCCTGCAGATATGGATGGAGATGGTCGGATAACGGGTCCCTGTAGCGTCTACTATTCAGTGTTTGTGGGATGATAACCAACGAACCTAGGGCTTGCCAATAAAAGGAACACTCACCTAATGACGTGTTGGTACACCTTTCTCTGCAACCACGGCTCACTGGCTCCTAGGAGCAGATTGAACAATGTGTGGCCATGTCGGATGCAGCAGTTCCGTCAGTTCACACTCATTCCGCGGTGGAGGATCAGCAGTTCTCACACCCCGTTCTAGCATATTCCAGAAACGTTCATTTGGATTACAGTTAGTGGAGTTTCGGGGCCAATGGCGAATTAATTGTTGTGTTCCTCAAACCACTCAGTTATACGAGCTCGATGACATGGTGCGTTGTCCTGTTGAAAGATGATACTGTGGTCCGGGTAAACCTCCTGCAGATATGGATGGAGATGGTCGGATAAGGGGTCCCTGTAGCGTCTACTATTCAGTGTTTGTGGGATGATAACCAACGAACCTAGGGCTTGCCAATAAAAGGAACACTCACCTAATGACGTGTTGGTACACCTTTCTCTGCAATCACGGCTCACTGGCTCCTAGGAGCAGATTGAACAATGTGTGGCCATGTCGGATGCAGCAGTTCCGTCAGTTCACACTCATTCCGCGGTGGAGGATCAGCAGTTCTCACACCCCGTTCTAGCATATTCCAGAAACGTTCATTTGGATTACAGTTAGTGGAGTTTCGGGGCCAATGGCGAATTAATTGTTGTGTTCCTCAAACCACTCAGTTATACGAGCTCGATGACATGGTGCGTTGTCCTGTTGAAAGATGATACTGTGGTCCGGGTAAACCTCCTGCAGATATGGATGGAGATGGTCGGATAACGGGTCCCTGTAGCGTCTACTATTCAGTGTTTGTGGGATGATAACCAACGAACCTAGGGCTTGCCAATAAAAGGAACACTCACCTAATGACGTGTTGGTACACCTTTCTCTGCAACCACGGCTCACTGGCTCCTAGGAGCAGATTGAACAATGTGAGGCCATGTCGGATGCAGCAGTTCCGTCAGTTCACACTCATTCCGCGGTGGAGGATCAGCAGTTCTCACACCCCGTTCTAGCATATTCCAGAAACGTTCATTTGGATTACAGTTAGTGGAGTTTCGGGGCCAATGGCGAATTAATTGTTGTGTTCCTCAAACCACTCAGTTATACGAGCTCGATGACATGGTGCGTTGTCCTGTTGAAAGATGATACTGTGGTCCGGGTAAACCTCCTGCAGATATGGATGGAGATGGTCGGATAACGGGTCCCTGTAGCGTCTACTATTCAGTGTTTGTGGGATGATAACCAACGAACCTAGGGCTTGCCAATAAAAGGAACACTCACCTAATGACGTGTTGGTACACCTTTCTCTGCAACCACGGCTCACTGGCTCCTAGGAGCAGATTGAACAATGTGTGGCCATGTCGGATGCAGCAGTTCCGTCAGTTCACACTCATTCCGCGGTGGAGGATCAGCAGTTCTCACACCCCGTTCTAGCATATCCCAGAAACGTTCATTTGGATTACAGTTAGTGGAGTTTCGGGGCCAATGGCGAATTAATTGTTGTGTTCCTCAAACCACTCAGTTATACGAGCTCGATGACATGGTGCGTTGTCCTGTTGAAAGATGATACTGTGGTCCGGGTAAACCTCCTGCAGATATGGATGGAGATGGTCGGATAACGGGTCCCTGTAGCGTCTACTATTCAGTGTTTGTGGGATGATAACCAACGAACCTAGGGCTTGCCAATAAAAGGAACACTCACCTAATGACGTGTTGGTACACCTTTCTCTGCAACCACGGCTCACTGGCTCCTAGGAGCAGATTGAACAATGTGAGGCCATGTCGGATGCAGCAGTTCCGTCAGTTGACACTCATTCCGCGGTGGAGGATCAGCAGTTCTCACACCCCGTTCTAGCATATCCCAGAAACGTTCATTTGGATTACAGTTAGTGGAGTTTCGGGGCCAATGGCGAATTAATTGTTGTGTTCCTCAAACCACTCAGTTATACGAGCTCGATGACATGGTGCGTTGTCCTGTTGAAAGATGATACTGTGGTCCGGGTAAACCTCCTGCAGATATGGATGGAGATGGTCGGATAACGGGTCCCTGTAGCGTCTACTATTCAGTGTTTGTGGGATGATAACCAACGAACCTAGGGCTTGCCAATAAAAGGAACACTCACCTAATGACGTGTTGGTACACCTTTCTCTGCAACCACGGCTCACTGGCTCCTAGGAGCAGATTGAACAATGTGAGGCCATGTCGGATGCAGCAGTTCCGTCAGTTCACACTCATTCCGCGGTGGAGGATCAGCAGTTCTCACACCCCGTTCTAGCATATCCCAGAAACGTTCATTTGGATTACAGTTAGTGGAGTTTCGGGGCCAATGGCGAATTAATTGTTGTGTTCCTCAAACCACTCAGTTATACGAGCTCGATGACATGGTGCGTTGTCCTGTTGAAAGATGATACTGTGGTCCGGGTAAACCTCCTGCAGATATGGATGGAGATGGTCGGATAACGGGTCCCTGTAGCGTCTACTATTCAGTGTTTGTGGGATGATAACCAACGAACCTAGGGCTTGCCAATAAAAGGAACACTCACCTAATGACGTGTTGGTACACCTTTCTCTGCAACCACGGCTCACTGGCTCCTAGGAGCAGATTGAACAATGTGTGGCCATGTCGGATGCAGCAGTTCCGTCAGTTGACACTCATTCCGCGGTGGAGGATCAGCAGTTCTCACACCCCGTTCTAGCATATTCCAGAAACGTTCATTTGGATTACAGTTAGTGGAGTTTCGGGGCCAATGGCGAATTAATTGTTGTGTTCCTCAAACCACTCAGTTATACGAGCTCGATGACATGGTGCGTTGTCCTGTTGAAAGATGATACTGTGGTCCGGGTAAACCTCCTGCAGATATGGATGGAGATGGTCGGATAACGGGTCCCTGTAGCGTCTACTATTCAGTGTTTGTGGGATGATAACCAACGAACCTAGGGCTTGCCAATAAAAGGAACACTCACCTAATGACGTGTTGGTACACCTTTCTCTGCAACCACGGCTCACTGGCTCCTAGGAGCAGATTGAACAATGTGTGGCCATGTCGGATGCAGCAGTTCCGTCAGTTGACACTCATTCCGCGGTGGAGGATCAGCAGTTCTCACACCCCGTTCTAGCATATTCCAGAAACGTTCATTTGGATTACAGTTAGCGGAGTTTCGGGGCCAATGGCGAATTAATTGTTGTGTTCCTCAAACCACTCAGTTATACGAGCTCGATGACATGGTGCGTTGTCCTGTTGAAAGATGATACTGTGGTCCGGGTAAACCTCCTGCAGATATGGATGGAGATGGTCGGATAACGGGTCCCTGTAGCGTCTACTATTCAGTGTTTGTGGGATGATAACCAACGAACCTAGGGCTTGCCAATAAAAGGAACACTCACCTAATGACGTGTTGGTACACCTTTCTCTGCAACCACGGCTCACTGGCTCCTAGGAGCAGATTGAACAATGTGTGGCCATGTCGGATGCAGCAGTTCCGTCAGTTGACACTCATTCCGCGGTGGAGGATCAGCAGTTCTCACACCCCGTTCTAGCATATTCCAGAAACGTTCATTTGGATTACAGTTAGTGGAGTTTCGGGGCCAATGGCGAATTAATTGTTGTGTTCCTCAAACCACTCAGTTATACGAGCTCGATGACATGGTGCGTTGTCCTGTTGAAAGATGATACTGTGGTCCGGGTAAACCTCCTGCAGATATGGATGGAGATGGTCGGATAACGGGTCCCTGTAGCGTCTACTATTCAGTGTTTGTGGGATGATAACCAACGAACCTAGGGCTTGCCAATAAAAGGAACACTCACCTAATGACGTGTTGGTACACCTTTCTCTGCAACCACGGCTCACTGGCTCCTAGGAGCAGATTGAACAATGTGTGGCCATGTCGGATGCAGCAGTTCCGTCAGTTCACACTCATTCCGCGGTGGAGGATCAGCAGTTCTCACACCCCGTTCTAGCATATCCCAGAAACGTTCATTTGGATTACAGTTAGTGGAGTTTCGGGGCCAATGGCGAATTAATTGTTGTGTTCCTCAAACCACTCAGTTATACGAGCTCGATGACATGGTGCGTTGTCCTGTTGAAAGATGATACTGTGGTCCGGGTAAACCTCCTGCAGATATGGATGGAGATGGTCGGATAACGGGTCCCTGTAGCCTCTACTATTCAGTGTTTGTGGGATGATAACCAACGAACCTAGGGCTTGCCAATAAAAGGAACACTCACCTAATGACGTGTTGGTACACCTTTCTCTGCAACCACGGCTCACTGGCTCCTAGGAGCAGATTGAACAATGTGAGGCCATGTCGGATGCAGCAGTTCCGTCAGTTCACACTCATTCCGCGGTGGAGGATCAGCAGTTCTCACACCCCGTTCTAGCATATCCCAGAAACGTTCATTTGGATTACAGTTAGTGGAGTTTCGGGGCCAATGGCGAATTAATTGTTGTGTTCCTCAAACCACTCAGTTATACGAGCTCGATGACATGGTGCGTTGTCCTGTTGAAAGATGATACTGTGGTCCGGGTAAACCTCCTGCAGATATGGATGGAGATGGTCGGATAACTGGTCCCTGTAGCGTCTACTATTCAGTGTTTGTGGGATGATAACCAACGAACCTAGGGCTTGCCAATAAAAGGAACACTCACCTAATGACGTGTTGGTACACCTTTCTCTGCAACCACGGCTCACTGGCTCCTAGGAGCAGATTGAACAATGTGTGGCCATGTCGGATGCAGCAGTTCCGTCAGTTGACACTCATTCCGCGGTGGAGGATCAGCAGTTCTCACACCCCGTTCTAGCATATTCCAGAAACGTTCATTTGGATTACAGTTAGTGGAGTTTCGGGGCCAATGGCGAATTAATTGTTGTGTTCCTCAAACCACTCAGTTATACGAGCTCGATGACATGGTGCGTTGTCCTGTTGAAAGATGATACTGTGGTCCGGGTAAACCTCCTGCAGATATGGATGGAGATGGTCGGATAACGGGTCCCTGTAGCGTCTACTATTCAGTGTTTGTGGGATGATAACCAACGAACCTAGGGCTTGCCAATAAAAGGAACACTCACCTAATGACGTGTTGGTACACCTTTCTCTGCAACCACGGCTCACTGGCTCCTAGGAGCAGATTGAACAATGTGTGGCCATGTCGGATGCAGCAGTTCCGTCAGTTCACACTCATTCCGCGGTGGAGGATCAGCAGTTCTCACACCCCGTTCTAGCATATCCCAGAAACGTTCATTTGGATTACAGTTAGTGGAGTTTCGGGGCCAATGGCGAATTAATTGTTGTGTTCCTCAAACCACTCAGTTATACGAGCTCGATGACATGGTGCGTTGTCCTGTTGAAAGATGATACTGTGGTCCGGGTAAACCTCCTGCAGATATGGATGGAGATGGTCGGATAACGGGTCCCTGTAGCGTCTACTATTCAGTGTTTGTGGGATGATAACCAACGAACCTAGGGCTTGCCAATAAAAGGAACACTCACCTAATGACGTGTTGGTACACCTTTCTCTGCAACCACGGCTCACTGGCTCCTAGGAGCAGATTGAACAATGTGAGGCCATGTCGGATGCAGCAGTTCCGTCAGTTGACACTCATTCCGCGGTGGAGGATCAGCAGTTCTCACACCCCGTTCTAGCATATTCCAGAAACGTTCATTTGGATTACAGTTAGTGGAGTTTCGGGGCCAATGGCGAATTAATTGTTGTGTTCCTCAAACCACTCAGTTATACGAGCTCGATGACATGGTGCGTTGTCCTGTTGAAAGATGATACTGTGGTCCGGGTAAACCTCCTGCAGATATGGATGGAGATGGTCGGATAACGGGTCCCTGTAGCGTCTACTATTCAGTGTTTGTGGGATGATAACCAACGAACCTAGGGCTTGCCAATAAAAGGAACACTCACCTAATGACGTGTTGGTACACCTTTCTCTGCAACCACGGCTCACTGGCTCCTAGGAGCAGATTGAACAATGTGTGGCCATGTCGGATGCAGCAGTTCCGTCAGTTCACACTCATTCCGCGGTGGAGGATCAGCAGTTCTCACACCCCGTTCTAGCATATTCCAGAAACGTTCATTTGGATTACAGTTAGTGGAGTTTCGGGGCCAATGGCGAATTAATTGTTGTGTTCCTCAAACCACTCAGTTATACGAGCTCGATGACATGGTGCGTTGTCCTGTTGAAAGATGATACTGTGGTCCGGGTAAACCTCCTGCAGATATGGATGGAGATGGTCGGATAACGGGTCCCTGTAGCGTCTACTATTCAGTGTTTGTGGGATGATAACCAACGAACCTAGGGCTTGCCAATAAAAGGAACACTCACCTAATGACGTGTTGGTACACCTTTCTCTGCAACCACGGCTCACTGGCTCCTAGGAGCAGATTGAACAATGTGTGGCCATGTCGGATGCAGCAGTTCCGTCAGTTCACACTCATTCCGCGGTGGAGGATCAGCAGTTCTCACACCCCGTTCTAGCATATCCCAGAAACGTTCATTTGGATTACAGTTAGTGGAGTTTCGGGGCCAATGGCGAATTAATTGTTGTGTTCCTCAAACCACTCAGTTATACGAGCTCGATGACATGGTGCGTTGTCCTGTTGAAAGATGATACTGTGGTCCGGGTAAACCTCCTGCAGATATGGATGGAGATGGTCGGATAACGGGTCCCTGTAGCGTCTACTATTCAGTGTTTGTGGGATGATAACCAACGAACCTAGGGCTTGCCAATAAAAGGAACACTCACCTAATGACGTGTTGGTACACCTTTCTCTGCAACCACGGCTCACTGGCTCCTAGGAGCAGATTGAACAATGTGAGGCCATGTCGGATGCAGCAGTTCCGTCAGTTCACACTCATTCCGCGGTGGAGGATCAGCAGTTCTCACACCCCGTTCTAGCATATCCCAGAAACGTTCATTTGGATTACAGTTAGTGGAGTTTCGGGGCCAATGGCGAATTAATTGTTGTGTTCCTCAAACCACTCAGTTATACGAGCTCGATGACATGGTGCGTTGTCCTGTTGAAAGATGATACTGTGGTCCGGGTAAACCTCCTGCAGATATGGATGGAGATGGTCGGATAACTGGTCCCTGTAGCGTCTACTATTCAGTGTTTGTGGGATGATAACCAACGAACCTAGGGCTTGCCAATAAAAGGAACACTCACCTAATGACGTGTTGGTACACCTTTCTCTGCAACCACGGCTCACTGGCTCCTAGGAGCAGATTGAACAATGTGTGGCCATGTCGGATGCAGCAGTTCCGTCAGTTGACACTCATTCCGCGGTGGAGGATCAGCAGTTCTCACACCCCGTTCTAGCATATCCCAGAAACGTTCATTTGGATTACAGTTAGTGGAGTTTCGGGGCCAATGGCGAATTAATTGTTGTGTTCCTCAAACCACTCAGTTATACGAGCTCGATGACATGGTGCGTTGTCCTGTTGAAAGATGATACTGTGGTCCGGGTAAACCTCCTGCAGATATGGATGGAGATGGTCGGATAACGGGTCCCTGTAGCGTCTACTATTCAGTGTTTGTGGGATGATAACCAACGAACCTAGGGCTTGCCAATAAAAGGAACACTCACCTAATGACGTGTTGGTACACCTTTCTCTGCAACCACGGCTCACTGGCTCCTAGGAGCAGATTGAACAATGTGAGGCCATGTCGGATGCAGCAGTTCCGTCAGTTCACACTCATTCCGCGGTGGAGGATCAGCAGTTCTCACACCCCGTTCTAGCATATTCCAGAAACGTTCATTTGGATTACAGTTAGTGGAGTTTCGGGGCCAATGGCGAATTAATTGTTGTGTTCCTCAAACCACTCAGTTATACGAGCTCGATGACATGGTGCGTTGTCCTGTTGAAAGATGATACTGTGGTCCGGGTAAACCTCCTGCAGATATGGATGGAGATGGTCGGATAACGGGTCCCTGTAGCGTCTACTATTCAGTGTTTGTGGGATGATAACCAACGAACCTAGGGCTTGCCAATAAAAGGAACACTCACCTAATGACGTGTTGGTACACCTTTCTCTGCAACAACGGCTCACTGGCTCCTAGGAGCAGATTGAACAATGTGTGGCCATGTCGGATGCAGCAGTTCCGTCAGTTCACACTCATTCCGCGGTGGAGGATCAGCAGTTCTCACACCCCGTTCTAGCATATCCCAGAAACGTTCATTTGGATTACAGTTAGTGGAGTTTCGGGGCCAATGGCGAATTAATTGTTGTGTTCCTCAAACCACTCAGTTATACGAGCTCGATGACATGGTGCGTTGTCCTGTTGAAAGATGATACTGTGGTCCGGGTAAACCTCCTGCAGATATGGATGGAGATGGTCGGATAACGGGTCCCTGTAGCGTCTACTATTCAGTGTTTGTGGGATGATAACCAACGAACCTAGGGCTTGCCAATAAAAGGAACACTCACCTAATGACGTGTTGGTACACCTTTCTCTGCAACCACGGCTCACTGGCTCCTAGGAGCAGATTGAACAATGTGTGGCCATGTCGGATGCAGCAGTTCCGTCAGTTCACACTCATTCCGCGGTGGAGGATCAGCAGTTCTCACACCCCGTTCTAGCATATCCCAGAAACGTTCATTTGGATTACAGTTAGTGGAGTTTCGGGGCCAATGGCGAATTAATTGTTGTGTTCCTCAAACCACTCAGTTATACGAGCTCGATGACATGGTGCGTTGTCCTGTTGAAAGATGATACTGTGGTCCGGGTAAACCTCCTGCAGATATGGATAGAGATGGTCGGATAACGGGTCCCTGTAGCGTCTACTATTCAGTGTTTGTGGGATGATAACCAACGAACCTAGGGCTTGCCAATAAAAGGAACACTCACCTAATGACGTGTTGGTACACCTTTCTCTGCAACCACGGCTCACTGGCTCCTAGGAGCAGATTGAACAATGTGTGGCCATGTCGGATGCAGCAGTCCCGTCAGTTCACACTCATTCCGCGGTGGAGGATCAGCAGTTCTCACACCCCGTTCTAGCATATCCCAGAAACGTTCATTTGGATTACAGTTAGTGGAGTTTCGGGGCCAATGGCGAATTAATTGTTGTGTTCCTCAAACCACTCAGTTATACGAGCTCGATGACATGGTGCGTTGTCCTGTTGAAAGATGATACTGTGGTCCGGGTAAACCTCCTGCAGATATGGATGGAGATGGTCGGATAACGGGTCCCTGTAGCGTCTACTATTCAGTGTTTGTGGGATGATAACCAACGAACCTAGGGCTTGCCAATAAAAGTTCCCTAGACCAGAACACCACCTCCTCCGGCCTGTTGAATCCCAACTTTGTAACCAGGGGATAAGGCTTCATCTGTTTACACCATATGCGAACCCAGCCATAAGCATGGTGCAGCAGGAAACGGGAATCCTCTCTATAAATGACGTTCTTCCATCTGTCCGAGGGTCCATTGCCGACGTTCCTTGGGTCTTGCGAGGTGTGATTTGCGATGACTGGTCGTCATCATAAGTACCCTTTTTGGTCTCCGGCTGCAGGCGAAGGAAGGTACGGCGTTTGGTGCTTGTGGAAATCGGACGAACTGCACAGCTGTTGCACTGGTAGGTGAGTTGCGTGACTGCTGCTCGTCGTTGCTGAGATACCAGTCGTGGCCACTGTCACTCACCTCTAGGATCAACCGGGCGTGGCTGACCAATGTGAGCCCTTCTGCTGCATGTCTGTGCATGGTTAATCCAGACCTGGTGCACCCCTGATGCAGCAGAACGATAGCAGCCAACAAGTGCAACTGTTTCCGAGATATTGGCATCTGCCCTCCGCGCCGCAACTATCTGGCCGCGGGCTGTCAAATTGGCTTACATTGCCACGTTAACGATTGCTTATTACGTACAGAGGATATTTGTGCATAATTTATAGTAGCCGCACTTGACGTTGATATGACGTGGTACTTCGCTATCGCTCTGAATATGTAAAACGGGGTGTTCCTAATGCAAAACTTACTCAGTGTGTAAGTAAATGTAGACAAATTCAAGGCTCCAGTCGCTATGGATTCTATTCTGAAAATAGTATTTTCCTAACTTCGGCTTTCTGTTATGGTGCTTCTATCTCTTTAATAAAGCAACACGCACAATACACGGAATTTTTCTGTTTTTGCATCTTTTTTGTAGACTATATACCATAAGACCTGAATAATAATTATACCCATATCAATTTTTGGTACTATCGCCAGCAGAGTTCTGCAGAAATATTGGCAGTAGTCATTTAGGCTGAAATTCTGCGATGGAACCCAAGGGAGATACCTGCACGCACTGCGGTGTACGCACCCGAGGTGTTAATACCCATGAAATTGAATCCGTGTGGGGTGTTTGTAAATGTATTTATTGGTTAGTAGTTGTATCGAATTTTTTAAACCAGAAGACAAAGCTGAACTATCTGAAATGAAAACCTATTTCGAAATTCAACTCTTAATATAAGGGTATATAGTATGTTACCTATTTTATTTGTGGATTTAGCACTGAATTTTTGGACCCTCTCTAAGAAATAATACTTTAATTCTGACTGTTGAAGGTCACAATTTGTTTGGGCAGTTTTTGTTTATACACAATTCTGCATGTGCAGTTAACGATCATGTTTTTCTTTTTGTATATCTTGGGAAAATGGGCTGGCTTCTGAAAACTAGGTGTTGGCACCTGAATATCGTAGTGGTTTGTCTACCAGTGTATATAAGTACATCAGACATTTCTATTTCTATGCAGTGCTATTGTTCAAAACAATCTCCATACTTACGTAATTTCTAAACTTAAGTCTGAAATTCCTCTGTTTGGAAATAATACTTTTCGAACCATCTATTTTAAGAAGCTTTTGATATCCTTTGTAGCTTGAAATCTTAGTCCTCTGATACTGGCTTGGATTATTTTTTTCTCACTAGAAGCTTTATTTGATAAAAGAAAATACAAAACGCCTAGACACACAGTGCTAGGTGGGTGTTAAAAACAATATTAAAACAAAGCAAAAAAAATGCAGATGGAAAGATGACATATATACACTTTAAAAAAAATAAATTCCGAAATTCACGAGCCACTTTCAGTAATTCCTTTCATGAATTAGCGAAGCATATTTCTGATAAAACCGTTTAAATGAAATGAAGCGAAAAACCGTAATTTTACGGATTTTTCGTACGCCATGAAAATTCTGAATTTTCAGTAACCTTACCGAAATTCCTGTCGTGTATTAACGAAAAAATTATGTTCTCACTTTTTCCGTATCCACATGATGGAAAATTTCCGGTAATAGGAGCGATTCGCGGGAATACTTGATTGAGGTTTGATTAACTGTTACATTTCAGTCGTTTGTCAGAGAATCTGATTTTTAGCACGTCTTTTGTAAAAAAAGATCGTGCTTATGTTATCGGTTTGTCCGTCCGTTCGTCTGTACCCACGATATCTCTGCAACTATTAGTCCGATTTGAAAAATTCTTTTGCATTGGGAAGCTTGAAATATGCGAATGATGATCCTTTATTTCGTTTTTTTTTATGATGTATAATTTCGCCACTAGACGGCGTAAATGCAGATGATGTCGAATTCAAAAATACGTTTTATTCCACATATTTCCTTCTAAACACCCAATTGAAATTTTTTTTTTATCTTTCGATTCCACTTATCTCGAAGAGTGTTTTAGATATAGTAACTTTTTCAAATTACGCATAGATTTTCCGCTAGGGGGCGTAAAATAAAATTACATTTTTGCCGATAACTCTTCTTCTAAAACTCCGATTTGAAAATTTTTTTCTTCAGCGGATACATCTCCTGATGGAAAATCTTTTGCATATAATTTCAAATTTTTGGTAAAAAATACTTTGGCCACCAGAGAGCGTAAGTGTTAATTTTTGCTTCTGGTGTATTTGCCATAAAATCTGAACTTCTAAAATATCGATTAAAAAATTCTTTCGTGGACTGATACCACTCACATCGATAAATCTTTTTGGAATATTTTTTCCTAAAATATTCCACAGTTTCTCCGGCAGGGGGCGTAGATGTACATCTCATTTTTGTCAATTTCTCTACTTCTAGGAATCCGATTTGAAAAATGCCTTCTTTGTTTGATAGTATTTTCCGTGTGACATGTTTTTCATATAATTTCAAAATTTTCAGGTAATTCATAGACTATCCGCTAGGGGGCGTAGCGGTAAACTGCGTTTCCCCCTATATCTCTCTGCTTCTAAGTCTCCGATTTGAAAAATTCTTTCTGCCCCGGATACAGCTCCTGATGGAAAATCGTTTGCACATAATTTCTAATTTTTGTAAAAAAATGGTCTGGCCACCAGGTGGCGCAAGTCTTAATTTCCGCTTCTGATGCATTTGCAGCAAAATATGAGCTTCTAAAATCTCGAGTGAAAAAAATGTCGTTTGTTGACCGATACTACTCATGTCGACAAACCTCTTAGGAAAATGTTCTTCTTGAAATCATGCATGGTTTCTACGCCAGGGGTGTAGATGTATATCTTATTTTTGTCAATATCTCTACTTCTAAGAGTCCGATTTTAAAAATTCCTTCTTTGTTGGATAGTGTTTCCGATGCGCAATGTTTTTCTTATAAATTCAAAATTTACAAGTAAATCATAGGCTTTCCGCTAGGGGGAACAAAGGTAAATTGCGTTTTCTGCGTTATTTCTGCTCCTAAAGCTCCGATTTGAAAAATTCTTCCTGTATCGCATACAGGACCTGGTGAAAATATTTTTCACACAATTTCTAATGTTTGGTAAAGAATGGTTTGGCCACCAGGGGTCATAAGTGTTAATTTCTGCTTCTGATGTATTTGTAGCAAAATCTGGGCTCCTGAAAACTCGACTCATTTTTTTCTTGGACAGATACCGCTCATATGGATAAACCTTTTGAGATAACTTTCTTCCTAAAATAATGCATAGTTTTCCCACCTAATTTTTTTCGATATCTCTGTTTCTAAGAGTTCGTAAGTTCACGATTCCGTTTACAGCAATATCTGAGGGACTAAAAACCCGATTGAAAAGCTTCTTTCTTTCGTCAGATCTATTGTTTTCCATACCGGATCCATTGACTTTGAATAGCTTCGATAAATTTAATTTGCGTCAGAACTGATTCAAAAGACGTGCTTATTACACCCGAAAATTTGGTGTCATCTTTCTTGTGAAGTTCTGTAGCGAGATCGGATTTTGTGAATTGCATATCGCATGGCATTTTTGTTATTGCGGTACCCAATATTCCTTCCCCTTTCCTACCTTTTTTTTTGTGTACCAGCTATTGTATATTGTGTTACCGTAAAACAACCGGTACTTAAATAATCGCGCAGGTGATTCTACGATGTCTGTGTATCAGCCTGGTAACTCCTTAGAACAAAACGTATTATATCTATCAAGAGTAAATTTTATATTCAGGAGTTTTGTGAAATAATATCATAAAGCAGTACAGTTCACATTTTCTTAAAGATAAATGGAAGTCATTTTCAAATTTCAAAGTTCGCAAGTTCCAAAGCCTTCTGTCGATGGAAAAAGTACTTAATTTGTGATAAATAATTCTACAGAACAAGAAAATTATTACAAACCTATATAAAATATAATAAGCTGTAACAGAAAATAAAATGACTAATCACATTAATGACAAAAAACAGTTCATCATCGCGCAATTAGAGTTCTACCTTGAACGTGACAGCAATTCTTATGTGTTTCTAGCCCAGTGGTAAAAATACGTGGCTTCTGTTGAAGTAACCCAAACGTTCTGGGATCGAATCCCTCCAGCGAAATTAATTTCTGATGTAAGGGCTGAAATATTCAAAATTTTCGATTTCGAGGAATTTTTGTATAAAATACGGAAAACCCCGAAATGGGCTTTTCGCAAATGAACGGAAATTCTGTTGAAATACGGAAGTAAAAAGAAACGGGAACTTTTAAAAATGAAAATTTCGTTAAAAGATGGACACTTACCACCAACTGTGCTACGTTTTTTCAGGAATTTCCCGTGAATTCCCACCACTTGGAAAGCGCAAGGACGCAGTCATAAATGCACATTGAACTAGAAGTGAAGTATTACGACCGTTAATCACAAGTGCCATGGAAGAGGTACCCCAAAGAGTTCCAGTGAAGCAGGAAAGCTGGCCCGGGCCCCAGAAGTAGCTTAGGCTAGAGCATCCGCCTTCCGAGTAGATGGTCGCGGTATTGGTCTCAGGTAGGTTGAGTTGCTGTGAACTGAATACTCCCGGTGCGTCGGTTGGGCATGTTAAGCAATTGGTCCCGGGTATTGGAACCCAGTTACAAATAAAGTCATTCACTTCTTTGCCCCTGCCATTTTTCTCTCTCCCTGAAACTACTCGTTGTGACGTCATGTCAGTTGCACTTTCAGTTTGGCATTCCTACTTCTGTGACCTGTCCGTCCTTTACCGTTTCTGATACGCAGCATGTGACGTGCCACTGAAGTGACGCAAGATTCAAAACGGCAAGTTGCAGCGATAAGCCAAGGTCGGTGTAGTTCAGTCCGGAGAATAACTGGTTCCGGAAAGAAGAGACGTGTCGTTCCGAATTCCACCACCAGAAATAGGGCTTTATTTTCACATTGGCGTCCGAACGTAAGAATGAATCTCCTGGCCGTAAGGTTGGAGAATAATGTGTGGTGCTTCTTCCACACATCGTCTGGAATAAATAAAGAAAATCCTTCTTTTGCAGTGAACTCTCTTCCAAGCATGATTTGCGGCGGACCTGAAACGCGCGCTTGCATGCCCCCACCTTTCTCAAGGAGAGATATATTTGGCGTACCACTAAGGTGACGTAAGAGTCAAAACAGCAAGTTGTAGCGATAAGCCAAGGTCAGTGCAGTTCAGTCGGGAGGATGACTGGCTCCGTAGTTCTAAATCCACCACCGGCAAAAAGGGCTTAATCTTCACAAGCACAAATGTCTGATAGGACTGTTGCGTCTGAACTTTCGCTCTGGGTGTAAACCTTACGAGAAATTGCCTAGTGCTTCACTTCACTTTATGGAAAGCTGGTTCAATATTAGTCCGTTGACTCATGTAGAACTCTGATTTTAGTATGTCTCAATGTTGAGAAGCAGTTTAAGGTCTGTAAACGTGTGCCTATGTAAAGCAATATTGCTTAACACAAAGATTGTTTCAATTTATAACAGATCGGAACTTTCTTTCTGGATGCGCCTCTTAACAAAACTTTTTCCCGTTTTGGGCCGTAAATATGTGTCGTCACCAGCATCAGCATCAAACAATCTCAATCCACTGCTGGTGGTCTCTCCAAGTTTGTTCCACAACTTTCTGTCTTGAGACAGTTTCCTCCATGTAATTCGAGCTTTCGAATTTCATCCACTCATATCCCTCGTGATCATCCTCTGGGTATTTTTCCTGCACCATGGAATCCAGTCTAGTCCTTCAGTTGTTTAACTGTGATCAGCTATAGCTACACACTGAGTGATCACTGAATTATGACCACCTACGAAATACTTCGTAAGTCCTCCTTCCACCCTCAGTACAGCAGCTATCCGACGTGGCATCGTTTCAATAAGATAGCGGAGCGGAAGTAGTTGGGAGGTATGGCCAACCAAGCTATGTGTAATTGAGCCTTCAATGCAGGCATACGGAGGTGATTGGTGTATCCAGACGCCTGATATGCCATTCCACAGTGTCATACAAGTGTGCATTGATATCGGGAGAGTTCGGAGGCCAATCGATATGCTGGAATTCTGAGCTGTGGGCCTCAAACCAATCCTGCACAACCTTAGACCTGTGGTCCTCAAACCAATCCTGCACAACCTTAGACCTGTGGCTTGGCGCATTATCATCTTGGAAAACACTGTATGAACCGCTGTTATGACAGGATGTTGTCGGGGTCGTCTGCTATTACACAGTAGTTTATACGTGCGAGCGTGGGACGCGTGGCCATGACAGATACTGATTCGGGTAGACAACTGTTGAACAATGCTGCGTCTGTTGGCCTGTGTGAGTCGTCGTACCCGGCGCTCACCTCTCTCATCAACGTTTGGCTGTCCTGTGCAATTTTACCTCCGGGTCGTTGTTTGACCATTTTCACGCCAGTCCTGATACACTTTAACTACGGAGGCTCGCGAACAATCCACCAGTTCAGTCTTTTGGGAAATCGAGGCACCCACTCTCCGAGCTCCCACAATCTGTCCTTGATCACTCGGTGTATGTCCAAGCCATTCCTATTTCAGGGTTTATATCTTGATCATGATGTCATACACGCTTGTCATTATCCTGATCCACGAGTTCATCTCCTTATCATTCCTGGTTACGCATCGCATGCACCTCTTTATTCTTCTTTCAGTAGTCTGCAGTATCTGAGGGTCTTTTTTAGTTAAAATTTCTGTAACGTATCTACGTCTTCTCGATTTCTTTGCTTCTAAGTTCCCGATGCGGAAACTTCCTTTTGTGCCTGATGGAGTTTTCTGTGAAGAATGTTTTGCACATATTTAATAAATTTTCGTTACTTAAAATTTTGCCTATAAGGAGCCCATATTGATTTTTCTATATATTTGTAGCCGTACTACACATCTAAAAATACGATTAAAATTATTTTTTGGACAGATACCGTTAACAATGGACAACATTTTATTCGTATTTAATTTTAAAAAGGAAGCTCAGTTTTTCCGTTAGAAGGCATAAATATATATTTCAGATTTCTTGATATCTCTGTTTATAAAATCCCTATTTGAAAAATTATTCCTACCTCGGACGTTCTTCACTGCCGGAAACACTTCCCATTTCCTTTTCAGTACGTCATAATGCACTTCTCATAGGTGGCGTACTTCTGTATTTCCATTTGAATCCACACTGCTGGCCACCCAAAATGCAACACCAAGAAGGACACGAGATAGCAAAGCCAGATTTACTGGACATATAATAACAGATACAAAGAGGAAAAGATTGAGCTTACGACCCCGTGCGACTTGCGGAACACGCAGCCATCAATAGTTCGTGTGGTCCCCATGGCTGGCAATAACTGGCGCTACACGCCGCGTCATCGAACGAAAGAGGCTCCGGATGTGGGCTAGGGGTATGCCGCTCCAGGCTGCTTCCACACGTTGCCACAGTTCATCAAGCGTAGCCGCGGGTGGTGCTTGCCGGGCCACTCGGTTGCCGATCAGCGACCAGACGTTTTCGATGGGCGACATATCGGGAGAACAGGAGGGCCACGGCAGCAGTGATACCTGGTGGGCCGTGAAGAATTGTTGCACGATGCGTGCCACGTGCGGGCGCGCATTGTCCTGTTGAAACGTAGCCAGTGGCAGGTCCTGCAGATAAGGGAGGACTACAGGCTCCAAAACATCGGACATGTAGCGGTGGCTGTTGAGTGTACCGGCGATGCGTACCAGAAGGGTGCGGGTGTCATATCCACCAGCGCCCCAAATTATAATGCCAGGCGACGAACCGGTATGGCGACGCATAATGCAGGCGTCATACAGTCTCACGCCGCGGTGCCTCCACACGCGGATCCGACCATCGTGCTGTTGCAGGCAGAAGCGGGATTCGTCGGAGAAGACAATGTCGCGCCATTCCGTAGTCCAGGTGCGGCGTTCAACGGCTCACTGCCGCCGCACTCACCGGTGGTGTAACGTCAATGGTAATGGGAGCAATGGGCGCCGTGCGACAAGTCCCCGTTCCTGCAGACGACGTCGAACAGTACGTGCTGACATAGGTTGTTGCGCAACACACCCTAATTCCTGCGCTAACGTTCGTGATGTGGCGGTGCGAGCCGTCAATGCCCACCGCACAACATGCCGGTCCTCTCGTTCGGTGGTGTGCCGCGGCTGCGGCAATCGCTCACGTCGGTCCGTCCGTCCCTCCTGCACCCAACGAATACATACTCGCCTTACTGTGGCTGGATGTTGTCCCGCACTGGCGCCGATGTCTCGGTACGATAAACCGTTGTCGCGATAAGCCACTATTCGTCCTCTGTAGAACTCAGAAACGTGCTGAAATGACTGCCGTATTCTGCTACGAGGCATCAGGAAGCTTCCGACGCACAGGTCCGGCAGTACAACACACTTCCACTGCTTACACCCTGCCTTCTGTGCACCCTTCTTATAGTGCTTCTCGATGGCGTGCCGGGCACACATGATTTGCATATGCCCTGCAATGGTAATCGTTTGCATGTCCTCTCGCGGGGGACGCATGCTGCGAATTTCGGGCCAATCGCCAATCGGATACTTCCTTCTTGGTGTTGCATTATGGGTGGCCAGCAGTGTATATATCCGCTTTTCTTTTATTGAAGGTTTAACGAATACCTTGAGCAACTCATTGGGCTATAAGCAGCCTCTTGCCCCCAATTTTGGGCCACTGGGTCCAGGGAAGGGAGGGATATATCCGGTTCTAAAAAGTCCGATTGAAAAAAATGTGTGGCTTGTCATTCTATTTGGTAAAGATTGTGAACGTTATCCAATTTATATAATGAATGCACCGTTTCCCTGCTAGGGGTTGGTTGAAGTTTATTGGCGCAATGGTTTGTTGGGGCAATGAGCGATTTCCATGCTAGGGGCTTTTATATATACACTCAGTAGACAAAACACTAGAGATATGGGTGATGGACATTTGACATGGACAGCTCCCGTGCAGAGGGAAAAAGACCCAAACCAAACGCAGGCGATAAATAGGTGGACAACAGGGCTCTCCAACAGTGTATCGCAATCGACGAACATGGGTAAGCATGATGATCTAAGCGACTTTGATCATGGGCACATTGCCAGCGTAAAACAGATGGGTGGAAGGCATAAATATATAGATTGAAGTGCCAGAAAAGCTGGTACCGACGAGCTTATGCAAATTACATAGCAACGTCATCTATGCGCGTACTCGGTTGCGTCCGCCAGTGCGTATATAAAGCGATAGACATCCTTGCCAGCTGTCAGAGCTGTTTTCGGCATGAGAATGACAAGTAATAACGATTTAAACGATTTTCAACGCAGTGTCATAGTTGGCACTCGTGAATGGGCCATATAGTATTTCGGAGGTAGAAACGAAGTTCGGATTTTCACGGACGACCATTGCAAGTTGTGTACTGTGACTACAAGAATTCCGACAAAACCTCCAACCTACGATACCAGTGTGGCCGTAAAAAGACATTGGGTGAACGTGACCATCATCGGCGGTCAAGAATAGTTTCACGCGATAGGCGTACAACACTCTCGCACGTATAATCGGAATTCAATGCTGGAGCCTCAACAAGCATCAGCGTCCGGACTGTGCAACGTACCCTGCACGATATTGGCTTTGGGAGCCGACGCCATACACTCAGTAGACAACTCGAGTCCCCTTGATGGGTGCACGACACAGATCTACACGCCTCGCTTTGGCACGGCAACACAGCCACTGGACACTTAATGACTGGAAACAAGTAGCCTGGTTGTTTCCAACTGTATCGGGCAGATGGAAGGATTCGTGTGTGGCGCAAACCCCATAAAGCCATGGATCCCGCCTGTCAACAGAGAACTGTACCGGCTGGTGGGGAGTCCATAAGGGTATGGGATGTGTTTAGCTGGACTTCACTGGGACCCTTGGTACGTCCACAAACGTCTGTGACCGGCCAATGCTATGTGCGCATCCTTTCAGACGAGGTACACCCGTTCATGTCCTGCATTCATGCTGATGGGTTGGGCCTGTTCCAACAAAACAATGCACCTCCACACAAGTGTCGGAACGCCACATTATGGTTAGAGGAGCATTCATCTGAGTTTGGGGTGTTGCTAATCCCACACAAGTCCCTAGATCTGAACGTGATAGAACACATTTGGGATACCATACAACGCGCTATCGAACACAGGAATCCGAGACCTCGGAATTCACCCGAATTGTGGAACGCTCTGCAGGAAGTATGGTGTGCATTGCCTACAGTACATTTCCAGAAGCTAGTGGAGTCCATGCTCCGTCGTATTTCTGCTGTCCTGCGCTCCCGTGAGGACCTACCAAGTATTAGACAGGTGTATCAGTTTTTCTGGCACTTCAGTGTATACAGGGTGCATAGGAAAGTCCCTTTAGCCTGAAATAACTTGCGAACGGAGAGGTACAGTTATGCAAGTGAGATAACGGTATGGTAAAGCAACTACGCCCGATCGAATGCAACCAATAGCAGCGCCCCTAGGGGCGAAATGCGGAAGTTAGCCATTGCAAATCAAAAACGAAAAAAGATAGAGCAAAATTTCCAATTACAAAGTTGTAGAGCATCAATCAAATAGTACAAAACGACATTTGTTTCACACGGATCAGATAAATTGTCGCCTGAATACTCTAAAATGTCCGAAATCGATGCGCGACCTTATGTGCGAACGTTTGAAGGGAACAGGCATAGGTATGGGCAAATGCACGCAATGTATTGCATAAATGCTTACTTATGTCAATACAGTTTGATGACTTTAGATAAAACAAAAACAAAAAAGGCAAACTGGCGCACAGTGATAAAAAGTTAATGTCGAGCATGTTCGAAGAGTTCGCGATTGCCCACGATACACATTTGTATTCGTGAAAGCAACTCTGCATGCACATTACTCAGCATGGAAGGTGTCACACTATTGCAAGCATCTGTAACACGACGACGTAGATCCAGCAGACTTGTAGGCGCTGTTGCATACACCTGATTTTTTACGTAACCCCAGAAATCCAAGCTCGTCATTCTCACACAGCGTACGTAGACCTAAACTTCTGATCAGGGTACATCCTGCTACTAGTGCTTATATCGTAGGTACGGTACAACGTCACAATCTGCATTTGCATACGGCTACATTTGCGAAATATGAATATGCAGATTCGAATCGTCGCGCATCGATTTCGGACATTGTAGGGTATTCAGGCGACAATTTATCTTATCCGTGTGAAACAAATGTTGTTTTGTGCTAATTAATTGATGCTCTACAACCATGCTAAACGACAAGTAGCATTCCGAGTGGAGATGAAAGTCTTATGAGCAGCCGCACGAGCACCATAACCCATGGAATGAAGTTCTCTGCGAATGGTATGTGTACATACCGAGGTTCCAGCATTTTTACTCACCTGGACACTGAGGCTTCTACGTCCTCTATCACTGATTTTCTTTAGTCTGCCGGTACGTTTTGCTTCTTCAGGCGCGCCACGTGTCTTCCATTTATTCAGTACATCCAAAACAGTTGACTTGGGTATGTTTAAACGCCTCTCAGTTTCTCTTATGGACAACCCACTAATATAACACCCAACAATCTTTCCTTTCTCAAAGCCAGTTCTCTCCTGCCGCGACATTTTCACTCAACCTCACAGTGCAATATGATCGCGGTCAGCTGCAGGCATGATTTTATACCGTTTGCAGCTGTACCGGGAATCTTAATAACGCAGCGGAACAGTTCATTTGCTTTTGGAAGAATGCCCTGGAACTTCTGTCAATATAGAGTATATACACAGTCAGTCACATTATTGTGACCACCATCTAATATCCAGGTAACCGCCGTGTGCGCCGTGGACAGCAGATAGACGGGCTGGGAGTGACTCAGTAAGGTGCTGGAAGGTGTGAAGGTGTTACACAAGTATGTGGAGCCATGCCGATTGAGCCGCCCCGGTGGCGCAGTGGTCTAAACGATGGCCTCTGATCATTCGTCCGAACGGGGTCCGGGTTCGAATCCCGGTGAGGCATGGATGTTGTGTTTGTCTTACGGCACTGGCTCTCTCCCTTCCCTGGAACCAGTGACCCTAATTTTTTTTTTATTGGAGGTTTAACGACCACCGTGAGCAACTCAATGGGCTATAAGCAGTCACCCGTCCCTAATTTGGGGTCCCTGGTTCCAGGGAAGGGAGAGAGCCAGTGCCGTAAGACAAACACAACATCCTTGCCTGACCGGGATTCAAACCCGGACCCCTTACGGACGAATGATCAGAGGCCAACGCCTTAGGCCACTGCGCCACCGGGGCGGTGACCCTAAATTAGGGACGGGCGACTGCTTATAGCCCATTAAGCTGCTCACGGTGGTCGTTAAACCTCCAATCAAAAAAATAAAAAAATAAAAATGCTGATTGCACTGCATATGACAGCTGCTGGAGGGTGCGTGTTGGAGGATTCATAGAGCGAACAACACGATCTAGGGGGTCCCACAGATGCTCAGTTGGGTTTAAGTCTGGGGAATTAGGGGGGCAGGGAAGTACTTTGAAGTCTTCATCGTGCTCTTCTAACCACTTTTGGACATTTCTAGCTGTGTGATCGCATGTTCTTGCTGGAAGATCCCATCCTTCCCAGGGAAGGCAATCAGCATATATGGTTGAACGTGGTCTGAAGGATGGATTCTTAACGAATTCGGTCCAAGTGCCTTCCACAGGTATGAGTGAACCCAGAGAATGCCACGAAAACATTCCCCAGACCATAACGCTGCCCCAACCCCAGCTTGTGTTCTGCCAGAAGTGGTTGAAGAGTGTTTGTTCTCCGATGCTTCTCGCTTTATACGCCAACGTCCATCAGTTCGATGAAGTAGAAAACGTGACTCATCGGAGCAGGCAATCCTTTGCCAATCAGCGGAGGTCCAATTACGATACTGCCGTGCAAATGCAAGCCTTTTCTACTGATGCACCTTCGTTAGCATGGGTGCAGTGATCATCCGTCTGCATCGGAGCACCATACGTAGCAGGGTTCGCTGAACTGTCGTTTTAGACACAATTCCGGCATACCCCTGGCTCATTCGGCCAATGAGTTGCTGTACTGTAGCATGTCGATCGGCCCTCACGCACGTCCGAAGCCGACATTCACCTCTCACATCAGTGGCACGTGGTGCTCAACCTTTTCCTCGTCGCTTATTCGCAATGGTACCATTTTTCTAATCACGATACACTTTAACCGCAGAAGCACGCTAACAGTTCACAAACTGCGCTGTTTCAGAAATACTGACACCCTTGGACCAAAAGGCGATAATCATCCTTTTTTTACAAATCTGATAAATCGCTCCATTTTTCCATGACAGCCAATCCGATCCATACGTGACATATCCAGCAAGTTGAAGTACCCAAAATCGACAGTGGCCTACGTCATTGGCAAGTGGAAGATGAGAGGTGACTGTCGGAATGTGCCCCGACCCGGCAGACCCATAAAACTGGGAGTTAGAGACCGACGGGTGCTGGCCAGAGAAATTCGGAAGAACCGCACCAAGTCGATGGGCAACATCCGCGAGGAGTTTCAACAGGCATCCGTGAGTGTTCTTTCGATGAATACCATCCGTAAGGAATGGTATTCACGTGCTGCCGCCCACAAGCTTTTGATCACCAAGTCCAATCGCGCTGCTCGCGGCTAACGTGGTGCAAAGAACGTCGACAGTGGACCGTTGAACAGTGGAAACAGGTTCTCTGGAGCGACGAATCAAGGTTCACCATCTACCGTTCGGATGGCAGGGTCTGGGTTTGGCGTCTGCTTGAAGAACGCCTCCTGCCGGAATGTATTGTGCCAACTGTGCAGTTCGGCGGCGGTGAAATTATGCTATGGGGGTGTTTCTCCTGGTATGACACGGGACCCTTGGTCTTAATTCTTGGTAGACTCAACGCCGAGACCTACTGCACCATTTTGGATGACCATGCGCTTCCCACGTTGTGACAATTTTACGGGGTGGACCCATGTTACTTTCAGGATGACAATGCCACCTGTCATGTTGCGAGGTCCACCATGGCTTGGTATGTTGACAATGGGGTTAATCGAATGGACTGGCCTGCGCAGAGCCCGCACCTTTACCCTATCGAGCACCTCTGGGACGAGTTGGAGCGTCGATTTAAGGGGTGCACCTGCCGTCCGAAATCGGTGAACGAACTGACCTGTTTTCTTCAAGCCGAGTGGAAGAAAATACCGCTAGCCGTCGTACAACGCCCGGTTGAGAGTATGCCCCGGAGGGTCGCAGCTGTAATCGCCGATCGTGGAGGCTCCACCAACTATTGAAGGTGAATAAACTTCGTTTTCCTTTGCTATCACAGGTGTCCAATTACTTGTTTGTAGATAGTATATATATATATATATATTACGTATTAGGAAAATTTCTGTTTCCATTACATTGCTACCTGTAACGGTGAGTATTTTCAGTATATTTTCTCATTTTTTATATATTACAGCCGTGCGGCTATGGGCGTCACGTATTTGAAAGTGTACCATTTGTTTAAAAAATACGTGAGAGAGACCTTATCTGTGTTAATCATGGCCTTCTAGAAAATACATGACCATGGCATTAGATACATGAGTTCCTTTTTTTAGGGACGTCACGCGGAAATTAAAGCTTCAGACTGGTTTCCAACGCTGTCGTGTGTGACGTCAAACACCACACCGACGTATCAGGCCGTGTAACCTGAGAGAAGCGTCACCAACGGAGGGAACTCATCTCTCTATTGTCATGGCTTCGTACTTTCTGGACGGCTTTGGTCTAATACCCTTGACCATAAAGAATATTTGGAGCCAATACTCTTCTTTGAATAAGGCACAGTTTTTTCGCAAGGAAGTATAAAGTTGCATTACCTTTTCCTCCATATTTGCTTTTCCAATCGTGCGGTTTAAAATGTTTTTTTCTTCAGATATCTTGCTCTATGGGGAACATCTTGCGTACAATTTCGGAACTTTTGTAAAGCACATTTTCTGCTGCCAGTGGATTTAATTAGCTATGCAAATGTTTTAGCGATTCTGCAAATCCAGTTGAAGTATTATTCGTAGTGAAAACACCTTCCAAGTAGGAATGTTCACTACGAATAACACTGCGCTCGTTGTGCGTTTTAAATAATGCACAGTTTTTTTGTTTCGGGTGTAAATACACTTCCCTGTTAGCTGATTTTCTCCTTTTCTAAAAATCCGCTTTGAAATTTTTTGTGTGTGTTGGAACGACGTGCTTACTACACAGGGGAAGTCGGTGTCAACTTTCTTGTTATGATTTACGAGTGTGATTTTAAGAAAAACTACCAGCTTCACCATTTAACGAACACCTAGGTTTAACAGGTAACATTTCTTGATTTAAATCCGTTAGGTCCAGAGTTTGCTAATTATTATTAAAATTTTAACATATACTGTGTTAAATTGATTACTTTGTTAAAGACATTTGACTTTCATAACATAAAATTTCGTACTTTTGCGTTGACAGGAAAAACTTACTTTTAGTTTCGCGTGTAATATTTTTAATATTAGTCCCTTGCAAAGCCTGTAATCAAGTAGTTAAATAAAAGAAGACGATACAGTAAGCAGAAGAATTTTAATGTGTGCAATCTGAGATGATTTGCAGGTATGTTCTTTTATTTTTGGAAGTGTCATGTCAGAAAGAAAGAGAAAAATATAAACTAAAGGGTGAATGCGAAGGAGTAGTAGAGTTAAATGAAAAATGTGCTATTCACTGAGATCGTATAAAACTAATTTCAAAGGAGGAAGTAAAATGAAGGAAAAATAACAATAACAATAAATATTAAAAAAAACCCTGCATAAGGAATTGCGTAGGCAACCTCTTCCTTTCAGAGTAAATTTTTCTTTCTTAAGTGTATTGCAGTAATAAACCTAGTACATTAAGGGGAGTTTGCCAAAGACGACAGCTCGTTATGCAAAAACAAAGTAGTAATCTGCATTTTACAGAGGCGTAGAGAAAATGTTTCTCTTAGGAAAGATATCGAAACGTTCATTGTTGCGATATTTTTACGACAACTTTTCAGAGTCATTCGCGAAAAACTGTGCAACATTACAGGCAGATGTGGAAAAGCTGAATCATTAAGGCATTTTTGGGAACTACTGTAATACTTGGATAGCTAAAATTATTACCTTAATTTCCCTTTGGGTTCGTTTTTGATAGAGAGAATTCAAACCGGCAGATGATTACGTGACTGGATGTTTAGAAAACACAGCTAATCAACTTTTCTTACCATTATGTGTTAAACAAAGAAAGAAAACCGTAAACAAGAAAACGATGCTTAATGATACTAGATGAACCAAACTGCATGCATTTTTAGAAACTGCAAATTTTAATATCAGCAGTTTTTTAGAACGACGAATTTTCAGTCGTTGTGTGGTGTCTCAAAAGAAGAATCTAATCATGCATGTTCATAATATGCATTGATCGCTAATAGCAAAATTGTAATGTGTGAGTATTCTCTCTCCACGGGCGTTTTATTATCATAATATACAAGAGTTGAATACTTCCGAATAGCATCTCCTTTAAGCCGGTGTTTTACCTATAAAACAAAATTTGATGACACTCCAATATGAAGTCCGAAATATTTCCTGAACAGCATTTGTTTCATCTTTTCAGTTCTTTTCTGGAAGACAATAAAGCCATGTTTTGAGTACAATGCTCAAAAATAAGTACTCATGTTTGAGATAATAACACAAAAAGCACTTAGCAACATTGAATTCGAATACAGGAAACAACAAGAACAGCGTAACATACAATTCGGCCAGAATGGGGCATAAGTAAATATGTCGGTTTCCAATATAATTTCAGCAGTATCTGCTCTCCTAGAAACTCAATAAAAAAAAAGGACCTTGTTCTGACAGAGACCGCGTATCCACGGCTGACCAGTACTGGTTGTGTCCAAAATATCAATTTTGGAGGTAATCGCGTTTAAAGATTTAGATCTTCATGAAAAAACGAAAACTGATTCCATATCAGAAAGTTTTAACGATCTTAAGCCGCCCCTTTCAATGCGATATTTGCATAAACACTTTAGGCAGACATAGCACAAGTAACAACAAAATATTTGGTGGACTGAACCAATTTTCGGCAAGAATGGACATAATTAGTTCTCGATGTCAGCCCTCGATATAATGCAAAATATTTTGCGCATATCTCATCCTCAAAATAATGCATAGTTTCTCCGCTAGTGGCGTAAATGTTGCGTGTGTGTAGTATTTGGATATCTCTGCTTCTAACAGTTCAATTGAGAAAATTTTGGTTTGGGGGTTTAACGACAACCGTGAGCAGCTTGATGGGCTATAAGCAGTCGCGCATCTCTAATTTAGGATCACTGGTTGCAGGAAGGAGAGAGAGTCAGTGCCATAACACAAACACAACATCCATGTCTCACCGGGATTCGATCCCGGACTCTTTTTGGACGAATGGTCATAAGCCAGCGCTTAGACGACGGTGTCACCGGGGAGGAATCGGATATCTTTCATGCTGAAGAATATTTTTCATAATTTATAATTCTCCTTAATGCAACATTTTGCCCCTAGAGAAAGTAAGTGCACATTTCTGTTTACAACATATTTGCAGCGCAATTTCTGTGCATCTAAATTCCAGATTGAAAACAATACATATACTGTATATATATATATATATATATAATCTACATTAAAAACAATGCATATATATATAACCTACATTGAAAACAATGCATATATATATATATATATTCTATAAAGAAGATACCTAAGCAAAAATACATATATAATTTTGACTCACACCTAGTACAACATAGAAAAGGTTATGTATCTACCTGTGTGAGTAAAAGGAGAAAAGATAAAAAAATAAAATAAAACAACTGAATGTAGAAGGTGTCGAGAATACTGAGCCTTGGCTTTATCAAGGACCAGCAAAAACTCTGCATTTTCTCACTTCCACAAAGACCTAGTTGGAAATGGGTTTCTGCAAGGCCATAGATGCAAGTAACATTCCCACCTAAAATAGTTTAAAAAATATATATAAGTCATGTCCTCCGTAGAGTTGCATGACCTAGCATTAGTTAACAATTTCGCTTGCATCCATTAACCTTCCTGGCCCGACCCATGCTCTTCATCTGTTACTATTAAACAGAGAGAAGAAGATTAAAGAGAACTCAAGCTGTGAGAGTGACATAATAATTAGAAATGATTTTCAGCCATAACGAAATTCCAAGTTCGTTTGAGAGAGAATTTAAACCTGAAAATCAATGCAAAAGAAATCCAAATTTTACATTGCAATTAAAAAAGGAAATGTTAATTTTTAACGAACAGATTTTTTGAAAGAAAACTTGAGTCTAAAACCCCTACTCTACAACTTATGACAGCACGAAAACGAGAATAAGTTAAAGATAATAATTAACTAAAGAAAACTTTGTGAAAGTTATATACCTTAAACAGTTAGTTGCAATATGTACAAAGTATTTCAGCAGTGCTTTAAGTGCATAATTAATTAGTTATTAAGAAATTAACTACTTTGAAAAAAACATCGCATAGACAGCGCATAGAAAAGGAACAAGCTTAGCCATCTTCTGTTCCTAGGTACCCCAAAAGACGCTCAAAGTTACAAAGAAAAGAAAGAGTTAAAACCCGCAAAAATGTTAACAGACAAACCAATGCCTAAAAGCTGAAAAGCTAAAAAACGACAGAGAAAAAGTACATGAAGTACAAACATTGAACTTATAAAACCTAGAACCCAAAAACAAGGAAGAGAGCTTACCTCTTGCGTGACAAAAACTTTTCTCCTCACAAGAGAAGAACATGGCTGACCTCTTCCGCCACTCCCTAGACGCTGGGGGGCAGTGAGGGTGGGTCTGATGGCCTCCTCATACAGCAAGAAACCAACGCGCGGAGATTTTAACCAGAGAAAAGAAATATATAAACTTAAGACTGTGGATCGGGCCAGGAAGGTTAATGGATGCAAGCGAAATTGTTAACTTATGCTAGGTCATGCAACTCTACGGAGGACATGACTTATATATATTTTTTAAACTATTTTAGGTGGGAATGTTACTTGCATCTATGGCCTTGCAGAAACCCATTTCCAACTAGGTCTTTGTGGAAGTGAGAAAATGCAGAGTTTTTGCTGGTCCTTGATAAAGCCAAGGCTCAGTATTCTCGACACCTTCTACATTCAGTTGTTTTATTTTATTTTTTTATCTTTTCTCCTTTTACTCACACAGGTAGATACATAACCTTTTCTATGTTGTACTAGGTGTGAGTCAAAATTATATATGTATTTTTGCTTAGGTATCTTCTTTATAGAATGTGAATTCTGAATTTTCAATACTGCTGCGTTGCGCGTTTTGATTTTCAGGTTATTTTGCAACCTTCGTTTTAAATTCTAAAGTTTTTCCTTAGTCTTCAGTTTTGGCTCTTAAGTATATATATATATATATATATATAATTTACATTGAAAACAATGCATATATATATAACCTACATTGAAAACAATGCATATATATATATATATATATATATATATATATATATATATATATATAATTTACATTGAAAACAATGCATATACACTGACGGAAAAAAAAAATCCCAACACCAAGAAGGGGTTGTGTTAGATAAACGACAGTTGGTAGGCGGTGAGAGTACATCTGTAAGATGACGTCTATGCAAACTTCGCGCTCGGCGCATACGTGTGGCGCTAGTAGCGCCCCTCGGAACATGCAAAGCAGGTTTGCTGTAAATATGCGCTGTAACGTTTGTGAGCGTTAGTTATCGTTGAGATTCGACGTAGGGTGTTGATGTTTGTTTAAGAAGACGAAGAAGCCATTATCAACAGCTCACGGAGTTTGAACGAGGTCGTGTAATAGGACTACGAGAAGGTGGATTTTCTTTCGGCAATATTGCAGAACGACTTGGCAGGAATGTAGCCACTGTGCATGATTTTTGGCAGCGGTGGTTAAGGGAAGGTACTGCCTCAAGAAGACCGGATTCCGGCCGGCCACGTGGCACTACTGAGAGGGAAGACCGCCGTGTACGGCGTATGGCCGTGGCGCATTGTACCGCGTCTGCGGCAGCAATTCGAGCTGCAGTTGCCACCACAGTGACACAACGAACTGTTACAAATTGGTTACTTGAAGGACAGCTTCGAGCCAGACGCCCTGTAGCGTGCATTCCACTTACTCCAAACCACTGCCGTTTGCGACGTCAGTGGTGTCAAGCTAGAGCTCATTGGAGGACGGAGTGGAGATCTGCTGTGTTTTCTGATGAAAGCCGGTTCTGCCTGGGTGCCAGTGATGGCCGTGTGTTGGTTAGAAGGAGGCCAGGTGAGCGCCTGCAACCAACCTGTCTGCGCCCGAGACACACTGGACCTACACCTGGAGTTATGGTCTGGGGAGCAATTTCCTATGACAGCAGGAGCACTCTCGTGGCTATCCCACGCACCCTGACGGCACAGTGGTACGTCGGTCTGGTGATTCAACCTGTTGTACTGCCATTCATGAACAGCATTCCAGGGGGTGTTTTCCAACAGGATAACGCTCGCCCGCATACCGCTGTTGTAACCCAACATGCTCTACAGAGTGTCGACATGTTGCCGTGGCCTGCTAGATCATCAGATCTTTCACCAATCGAGCACGTGTGGGACATCATTGGACGACAACTCCAGCGTCACCCCCAACCAGCATTAACCGTCCTTGTATCGACCGACCAAGTGTATCAGGCATGGAACTCCATCCCGCAAACTGACATCCAGCACCTGTACGACACAATGCATGAACGTCTGCGTGCTTGCATTCAACATTCTGGCGGTTAAACCGGTTATTAATGTACCAGCATTTCACATTTAAAATGGCTCTTCTCGCGCTTACATTAAGCTGTGATCTTGAAACCTTAATTGATTAAATATGTTACCTATACGAATGTATTGCCGCCATTTCATTCCTCTACAACTATTTTTTCGTGGTGTTGGGATTTTTTTCCCTTCAGTGTATATATCTCATCAACATTGATAGATATATATATCATCATCATCATTGTCAACCATTATCAATCCACTGCTGGACGAAGGTCTCCCCAAGTTTCCTCCACAACGGTCTGTCTTGTGCCAGTCTCCTCCATGTCACTCCCGCATACTTTCGAATTTCATCCACCCATCTTCCATGTGGTCTTCTTCTGGGTCTTTTCCTGTCCCTTGGAATCCAATCTAAAATTTCGGCTGTCCATCGATGGTCTGTTCTTCTGGCAGTATGTCCAGCCCATTGCCATTTCAGGGATTTAACTCTGATCATGATGTCTTCCACTCTTGTCATTTTTCGGATCCACGTGTTCCTCTTCGTATCTCTCCTGGTTACACCAAGCATGCACCTCTCCATGCTTTTTTGAGTTGTCTGCAGCCTTTGTATGTCTCTTTTAGCTAAGGTCCACGTCTCTGCACCATATGTAAGCACTGGAAGGATGCATTGATCAAACACTTTTCTTTTAAGACATAATGGCATATTGCTCTTGAAAATTATGCTGTTTCTTCCAAAAGCTCTCCAGGCAAGTTTTGTACGTCGATTAATTTCTTCACCAATGTGACCCTCACTTGATATCTGCTGTCCAAGATAAACGTACGTGTCTGTTATCTCCAGCTTTTCTCCATCAATCGATAAATCTTCATTTCTTGTAAAAGCATTAAACATCACTTTTGTCTTCTGAAAGTTCATTTTTAATCCCACTTCTTTACTCTTGTCAGCAAGTTCCTGCATCATACTCTGTAGCTCTGATGGGGTAGTTGCAAAAATGACTATGTCATCAGCAAAACGAAGGTGGGTTAGATAATCTCCATTAATCTTTATCCCTTTGTTTTCCCAGTTCAGTGATTAAAAGACATTTTCCAATGTGGCATTAAAGAGCTTCGGAGATATGGTGTCACCTTGTCTCACTCCTTTTCCAATTTTTATGTGTGTTGTATTTTCAAATAGCAGAATCTTTGCACTTGCATTTTCATAGATGTTATTAATAATATTAATGTATGCATCTTCAATACCGCAGGATTTCAGAGCCATTGCAACTGCTGATGGTTTCACCGAATCAAAGGCTTTTTCATAATCGATAAAAGCCATGCACAATGGAAGTTCATATTCCCTCGCTCTTTCAATTAGTTCTCTCAGTACGTGGATATGATATATTGTGCTGTAGCCACTCCTGAATCCAGCTTGTTCTCTCGGTTGAGCCATGTCCAGTGTTACCTTCAAGCGGTGTGAAAGAACTTTAGTGAAGATTTTATAAACCACTGATAGGAGGATGATAGGTCTGTAGTTCCTGAGATCCTCAATGTAACCTTTTTTATGTAGCAAGATCATTGTAGCGTTGTTCCAATCCTCAGGAATTTTCCCTTCATTAAGGCATCGAGTGAAAATTTGGGCGAGTACTGTTTCGATTTCTCCACTTGCTTCTTGTATGATGTCTACAGTAATTCCATCTTCTCCTGGAGCTTTTCCCCGCTTCATGTTCTTGATTGCATGTGCAACTTCTGCTGGAAGGACTGGAAGAACTCTGGTACCTTTCATGATGCCTGGAGTACATGTATCATCCCTTTAATATAATTTGGAGTAGAAATCTTTCACTCTTGTCAAAATTTCGCCTCTATTTCTTGTTACAGAACCATCTTCTTTTCTCAGTGCCATAATCTGTTTTTTTCCCTTACTGAGATGTCCCTTTGCTACCTTTAGGCTTTGGTTGTTTTCAATTGCTTTCCTTACTAGTTCACAGTTGAATTTACTTACGTCTTCAGTGATACTTTTTCGTACTGTCTTGCATAGCTCTATATATTCCACTTTGGAAGTCACATCTTCTTTAGTTGTCCTCATCTCTCTTCTTTTTTGCATCAACATTTTGGTTTTTCCTGATAATTTGTTCACATGCAATTTGTTCTTAGACCCAGCTAATTTTGTTGCTGTTTCCATAAGAGCTTTGGTTACTTTACTGTTAACTTCAGAAATATCCACTTCTTCCGATGTTAGGCCTTCTAAAGCAGAGAATCTGTTCTTCAGTTCCAATTTGAAGGTATTATGGTGTTTTTTAAGGTTGGTTATGTCAATACATTTTGTTTGTCTTATGAGCTTGCTACGTTCGAGTTTAGTGTTGAGGTGCATCTTACATCTCACCAATCTATGGTCACTGCCTGTGTTGAACTTCTTTAGCACACTGCAGTCTTCTATGACGAATGTTTTGTTACACATAAAAAAATCAATTTCACTTGTCGTCCCATTTGGATGTCTCCATGTCCATTTCCTGTGTGGCTTTTTCTTGAAAAGGGAGTTCAAGATGAAAAACCCTTCTGCCTCTGCAAACTCTACGAGAGTATTTCCACGCTGGTTTCTGTTGCCGTGACCGAATTTACCTACTGAAGTTTCATTCTCCTGCCGTTGTCCTATTTTTGCATTGAAATCTCCCATAATTATCTTCAAGTGCTGCTTACCTTTATTATTTAGATCATGAATTTCCTCATAAAATTCTTCAATTTCTTTTTCAGCATGACTTGTGGTCGGTGCATAAGTTTGTATAATCTGAGCCTGGTATCTTCTCGAGAGTTGGATAACGAGTCGTGCAGCTCTGTCAGAGGAACTTTCAACTTCTACAACTTTATCCTTCAGTTTCTTGTTTATTATAAATCCAACACCACTAGTTCTGCCAGTATCTGTCCCACGATAGTAGAAGAGATGTCCACTTTTCAGTTCAATGAGATCTTCTCCTTTTCTCCTTACCTCACTTAGCCCGACGATGTCCCACTTGATCCTTTGTAGTTCCTCTTCCAATTCAAGAAGCCTTAAATCAGAAGATAGGGAGCGTCCATTATACGTAGCCAAGGTCAGCATCAGATGGCAGCCTAGCCCGGTCCTCCGGGGATTCTTAGCACCCTCTGCCTTCATGTCGCACTGGCCGCTGCCTTGGCAAGGTACATTCCAGCTGCCGGAGACTGAGGGCCAAGATGTAGGTTGTGGAGTCATTTTGGAGGGGTTTGGCCATAACTCACCGCGCTGGCCAAGCCGGTTGGTGAGTGTGGGATAGCATTTCCTCTAATCCCGATGGTATAGTTATACCGCTATTGGCGGTCGTCAGAGCCCCTTTAGTGGGAACAGGATGTACCACGATAAGGCGGGGTTGACATTTGTCAAGGAGAGGCTGTGATGTTACGCATCACCTGACCTTACATCCATATATATATATACTGCTGGATGAAGGTTAATTCACTGCTGGATGAAGGTTTCCCCAAATTTCTTCCACAAGTGTCTGTCTTGAGCCTGTCTCCCCCATGTCACTCCAGCAAACTTTCGAATTTCGTCCATCCATCTCCCATACGGTCATCTTCTGGGTCCTTTCCTGTCCCTTGGAATCCAGTCTAAAATTTCGGTTGTGCATCGGCGATCCGTTCTTCTGGCAACATGTCCAGTCCATTGCCATTTCAGTAATTTCACTCTGGTCATGATGTCGTCCACTCCTGTCATTCCCCTTACCCACAAGTTCTTCTTCTTATCTTTCCTGGTTACACCAAGCATGCATCTCTCCATGCTGCTGCCTTGAGTTGTCTGTAGTCTTTGTATGTCTTTTTTAGTTAAGGTCCATGTCCCTGCTCCATACGTAAGAATTAAGACATAATGGCATACTGCTCTTAAACATTGTACTGCTTCTTCCAAAAGCTCTCCAGGCAAGTTTTATTCGCCGATTAATTTCTTCATCAATGTAACCCTCACATGATATCTGCTGCCCAAAGTAAATGTAGGCATTGGTTGTCTAAAGCTTTCCCCCATCAATCGATAAATCTTCGTTTCTTGTAATAGCCATTGTAAATACATTGCTGGCCCCCCAAAATGCAACACCAAGAAGGAAGCATCCGATTGGCCTGAAATTCGCAGCATGTGTCGCCCGCAAGAGGACATGCAAACGATTAGCATTGTAGGGCATATGCAAATCATGTGCGCCCGGCACGCCCCCGAGAAGCACTATAAGAAGGGTGCACAGAAGGCGGGGTGTGAGTAGTGGAAGTGTGTTGTGCTGCCGGACCTGTGCGTGGGAAGCTCCCTGATGCCTCGTCGCAGAATGCGGCAGTCATTCCAGCACGTTTCGGAGATCGACCGAGGACGAATAGTGGCCTATCGCGACAGCGGTTTATCATACCGAGACATCGGTGCCCGTGTGGGACGACATCCAGCCACAGTGAGGCGATTAGGGATTCGGTGGGTGCAGGAGGGACGGACGGACCGACGTGAGCGATTGCAACGGCCGCGGAGCACCCCAAACGAGAGGACCGGCATGTTGTGCCGCGGGTATTGGCGGCTCGCACCGCCACATCACGAGCGTTAGCGCAGGAATTACGGTGTGTTGCGCAACAACCTGTGTCAGCACGTACCGTTCGACGTCGTCTACAGGAAAGGGGACTTATCGCATGGCGCCCATTGCTCGGATTACCATTGATATTTCACCACCGGCTAGTGCGGCGGCAGTGGGCCGTTGAACGCAGCACCTGGACTACGGAATGGCACGACATTATCTTCTTCCACGAATCCCGCTTCTGTCTGCAAGACCACGATGGCCGGATCCGCGTGTGGTGGCACCGCGGCGAGAGACTGTATGACGCCTGCATTATGCATCGCCATACCGGTCCGTCGCCTGGCGTTATGGTTTGGGACGCAATTGGATATGACATCCGCACCCTTCTGATAGGCATCGCCGGTACACTCAACAGCCACCACTACATCTCCAACGTTTTGGAGCCTGTAGTCCTCCCTTACCTTCAGAACCTTCCAGCGGTCACATTTCAACAGGACAATGCGCGCCCGTACGTGACACATCGTGCAACAATTCTTCATGGCCCACCAGGTGTCACTGCTGCCGTGTTCCGCCTGTTCTTCCGATATGTCGCCCATTGAACACGTCTGGTTGCTGATCGGCAACCGAGCGGCCCGGCAAGCACCACCCGCGGCTACGCCTGATGAACTGTGGCAACGTGTGGAAGCAGCCTGGACTGACATACCCCAAGCCCAGATCCAAAGCCTCTTTCGTTTGATGCCGCGGCGTGTAGCGGTCGTTATTGCCAGCCATTGGGGCCACACGAACTATTGATGTATGCGTGTTCCGCAGGTCGCACGGGCCTGTAAACCTAATCGTTTCATCTTTGTATCTATGTTTATGTGTCCAGTAAATCTGGCTTTGCTATCTCGTGTCCTTCTTGGTGTTGCACTTTGGGTGACCAGCAGTGTATACATATACACATACACAGGGATGTAAGGTCAGGTGATTCGCAACATACTACAACCTCTCGTTGACAAATGTCAACCCCGCCTTGTCGTGGTGCATCCCGTTCCCACTAAAGGGGCTCTGACGACCGCCAATAGCGGTATAACTATACCATCGGGATTAGAGGAAATGCTATCCCACACTCACCAACCCGCTTGGCCAGCGTGGTGAGTTATGGACAAACCTTTCCAAAATGACTCCACAACTTAAATCTTGGCCCTCAGTCTCCGACAGCTGAAATGTACCTGGCCAAGGCAGGGGCTAGTGCGACATGAAGGCAGAGGGTGCTAAGAATCACCGGAGGACTGGACTAGGCTGTCATCTGATGCTGACCTACGCTACGTATAATGGACGCTCTCTATCTTCTGATTCAAGGCTCCTTGAATTGGAAGAAGAACTACAATGGACCAAGTGGGACATCATCGGGCTAAGTGAGGTAAGTAGAAAAGGAGAAGATCTCATTGAACTGAAAAGTGGACATCTGGTCTATTATCGTGGGACAGATACTGGCAGAAATAGTGGTGTTGGATTTATAATAAACAAGAAACTGAAGGTTAAAGTTGTAGAAGTCGAAAGTTCCTCTGACAGAGCTGCACGACTTGTTATCCAACTCTTGAGAAGATACCAGGCTCAGGTTATTCAAGCTTATGCACCCACTACAAAACATCCTTAAGATGAGATTGAAGAGGTATATGAGGAAATTCGTCATCTAAATAATAAAGGCAAGCAGCACTTGAAGATCATTATGGGAGATTTCAATGCGAAAATAGGGAAACGGCAACAGAATGAAACTTCAGTAGGTAAATTCGGTCACGGCAACAGAAACCAGCGTGGAAATACTCTCTTAGAATTTGCAGAAGCAGAAGGGTTTTTCATCATGAACTCCTTTTTCAAGAAAAAGCTACAAAGGAAATGGACATGGAGGCATCCCAATGGATTGACAAGTGAAATTGATTTTATTATGTGTAACAAGAAATTTGTCATGGAAGACTGCAGTGTGCTAAACAAGTTCAACACAGGTAGTGACCATAGAATGGTAAGACGTAAGATGCACCTCAATGCTAAACTCGAGCGTGGCAAGCTGATAAAACCAACAGTGTATTGACATGACCAACCTTAAAAAACATCATAATACCTTCAAAAATGAACTGAGGAGCAGATTCTCTACTCTATAAGGTCTAACGTCGGAAGAAGTGGACATCTCTGAAGTTAACAGAAAACTAACCAAGGCCCTTATGGAAACAGCAACAAAAATAGCTGGTACTAAGAACAAGTTGCATACGAACAAATTATCAGGAAAAACCAAAATTCGGATGCGAAAAAAAGAGAGATGAAGACAACTAAAGGAGATGTGACTACCAAAGTGGAATATATAGAGCTATGCAAGACTGTACGAAAAAGTATCACTGAAGATGTAAGGAAATTCAACTGTGAACTAGTGAGGAAAGCAATTGAAAACAACCAAAGCCTGAAGAGAACAAAGGGACATCTGAGTAAGGGAAGAAAACAGATTTTGGCTCCGAGAAAAGAAGATGGTTCTGTAACAAGAAACAGATGTGAAATTTTGACAAGAGTGAAAGATTTCTGTTCAAAACTATATGAAAGGGATGATACATATACTCCAGACATTACGAAAGATACCAGAGTTCTTCCAGTCTTTCCAGCAGAAGTTGCACATGCAATCAAGAACATGAAACGGGGAAAAGCTCAAGTAGAAGATGGAATTACCGTAGACATCATACAAGAAGCAAGTGGAGAAATTGAAACAGTACTCGCCCAAGTTTTCACTCGATGCCTGAATGAAGGGAAGATTCCTGAGAATTGGAACAATGCTACAATGATCCTGCTACATAAAAAAGGTCCCATTGACGATGTCAGAAACTACAGACCTATCAGTCTCCTATCTGTGGTTTATAAAATCTTCACTAAAGTTCTTTCACACCGCTTGAAGGTGACACTTGACATGGCTCAACCGTGAGAACAAGCTGGATTCAGGAGTAGCTACAGCGCTATAGATCATATCCACGTACTGAGAGAACTAATTGAAAGAGCGAGGGAATATGAACTTCCATTATTCATGGGTTTTATCGATTATTTGTGAAAAGGCGTTTGATTCGGTAAAACCAACAGCAGTTACAATGGTTTTGAAATCCTGTCGTATTGAAGATGCATATATTAATATTAATAATAACATATATGAAAATGCAAGTGCAAAGATTCGGCTATTTGAGAATACAGAATCCATAAAAATTGGGAAGTCAGTGAGACAATGTGACACTTATCTCCCAAACTCTTTTTTGCCACATTGGAAAATGTCTTTCAATGAGTGAACTGGGAAAACAAAGAGATAAAGATTAATGGAGATTATGTAACTTACCTTCGTTTTGCTGATGCCGTAGTCATTTTTGCAACTACCCCATCAGAGCTGCAGGGTATGATCCAGGAACTTGCTGACAAGAGTGAAGAAGTGGGATTAAAATGAATATTCAGAAGACAAAAGTGATGTACAATGCTTTTACAAGAAATGGAGATTTATCGATTGATGGGGAAAAGGTGAAGATAACAGATACGTACGTTTATCTTGGACAGTAGATATCAAGTGAGGGTCACATTGATGAAGAAATTAATCGGCGTATAAAACTTGCGTGGAGAGCTTTTGGAAGAAACAGTATAATTTTCAAAAGCAATATGCCATTATGTCTTAAAAGAAAAGTGTTTGATCAATGCTTCCTTCCAGTGCTGCCATATGGTGCAGAGACGTGGACTTTAACTAAAAGAGATATACAAAGACTGCAGACAACTCAAATAAGCATGGAGATATGTATGCTTTAGGTAACCAGGAGAGATAAGCAGATTAACTCGTGGATCAGAAAAATGACAAGAGTGGAAGACATCATGATTAGAGTAAAATCACTGAAATGGAAATGGGCTGGGCATATTGCCAGAAAAACAGGCCATCGATGGACAGCTGAAATTTTAAACTGGATTCCAAGGGACAGGAAAAGCCCCAGAAGAATGCCACATGGGAGATTAGTGGATGAAAAATTCGAAAGTATGCGGGAGTAACATGGAGGAGACTGGCACAAGACAGACCGTTGGGAACTTGGGGAGACCTCCGTCCAGCAGTGGATTGAAAATGGTTGGCAATAATGATGATACACACACACACACACACACACACACACACACACACACACACACTGAGGGATCACTGAATCATGACCACCTGCCTATTACTTGGTAGGTCCTTCTTTCGCCCTAAGTACAGCAGCTATTCGACGTGGTATCGATTTAATAAGATGATAAGATGCCGGGAACAGCTGGGCGGTATGGCCGACCAAGCTGTGTGTAAAGCTGCCTTCAGCGTAAGTATGGAGGTGATTATTGTATCCAGACACCTGATATGCTGTTCCATAGTGTCCCACAAGTACACTATGGGATTGGTATCGGGGAAGTTCTGATGCTAATCGATATGCTGTAAGTCTGAACTGTGTTTCTCAAACTTTTCCTGCTCAACATTGGACCTGTGACTCACAAGAGGACCTTACAGCTGACCACCCGCGGATTTAGGTGAATTTTTTTAATGAAAGTAGAGGCAAAATAAGGATATATGTGTTGCGGCATTTGATCTAATGCCTCTTATTTTCGGAATGAAAAATCATAACGATCCGGAGGATATCATAACAAAATTCGTGATTCCCTGTAAGTGATGCTTTACTGTAATGTCACGAGGTCCTACAGCAGTGCATTATAGCATACTTTTACTGTTATGATGGCTAATGTCGAAAAGCGGGGAATGAACAGTGAACTATCAGTAGCAGCAAAGAACGGAATGCCTGCATTTTCCCATCCTCCCTTAAAGTTCTCTCGTTCTCACTTTTCGGAATTCTGTAAGAAGTTACAACAACATTGTGTGATATACGTAGATATTAAATGAAACATATGTATTTCTGTGCAATATTTGCATGAGCTAGCTATGTCGTGAGCTGTAGGCTTTGTAGTGATGTGGAACTTACACGTAACATTGTATTGTGTCATTATCAATGGCAATTCGGTGTAGTTTCACTAACAAATAATAAAGAACTTGTAGAAGTAATCGTTGAGTAATGGAGTTTAATAATAAATAGCACATATGGGGGCAGAGGAATTGTTAGGAGAATCGAATTATCACATTTTAGCTTATAAAGTATAATTACGTACTTTTACTTGAAGACCTAACATATATGTTGTTAGGTATCACTATCGGAGGTTTTGCTATCGTTTATGGGTACACAAAGTTGCGGATGATAATTATCATAAAAACAATGAAAACATAACACTTCTCTACAACGCGAGCATTTGATAAAAGAACTGTTCGAGCATTTACATTTCGTTTGTCGAACGTCGTCCGGAAAATACATTTCGTTCACATTTCCAAAAATATTTCTTTCATTTATTAACTTTGCAGCAAACTAAGCGTACTGCAACATATTCTTGAAAATTGGCGCAGGAAGTTGATGACGTATAAGTGAATGGATCTTCACTACATTTTTTCGCTTGTTTAAATGCCTATTTTTTTTTAAAGTTCGACAGAGTTTTGTAATTATTTAAGAAACATTTTTACTTGACGGAAAAGGTACACATCACAAGGTTGACAGCATAGGGTACAATGAGGAGGAATGATTACCTCAGTAGAGGAACAAGTGCCATCGTCCTTTGTGAAGACACTATTAAAGAGTGCCGGATTTGTTTGACCTCCCCATGAATCCATGATGAATAGAAACATCTTTTTCACAAAATGGTCAGATAATGTTTTTCACTAAACTGCTTAAATGCTCTTTCGTTAATTTCCCTGATTTCGACGATATCACGAATATATTTCCATATTCCGCAGTTAGTCCTTCCACAATCTTGGAAACGATAGGTCCAAATTGTCCCTGAGGCTCCTGCATACATAGAAAAACTTTTGGAAGTAATGCTCTGGAAGCAGTCAACGCATACTGCGCAGTGTAACAATGCGTTACTTTGTTAAAATCTCCCAAGAATACCTCTGTTGTTTTTTCTCCACGCACAGAAATTGTCCTATTCACATCGATTCTGTACTCACATCTTCTTTGATCAGTGTTAAGGACGTAAGCCAATGGAAACTCTTTGATCAGTCGTGAAAGACGTTCTTGGAATTCCGTGCTTCCGCGATAATAATTGACAAATACAATTCATTTTGTGACTTGATGTTGCGCGTCACTTTTCGCTGGTGGGTGTCATGAACCAGTTTGAATTTTTCAACCACCCTTGTAATGCCATAAAACGAAAATTGTCCGATTGATGTTGCACTTCTGCAGCAGAAGCCACACGAAAATCAAAATCGTACAGCTTGTTAAACAGCATCCAAAATGGAGTTTAAAAACTCTACACCGACGACGATGTACTGCTTTACAACGGAAGGCACACCTGACAAAATGGGAGCAAGAAATTGAACGGGAAGGTGGATTAAAGATAAAATATGACATAATCAACAAATGCACCTGCGATCGATTTTGTGAAGCTCGAGAGAAAAAGCAGCCGGTAACCACCCGAATGATATAACAATGGGCTTCTGCTGCAGCGGTGCAACATCAATCGGACGATTTTTGTTTTATGACACCGTAAGGGTGGTTGAAAAATTTAAACAGGTTAATGGCACCTCCAGCGAAAAGTGATGCGCTACATCAGGTCACAAAATGAATTGTATTTGTCAACTATTATCGCGGAAGCAGGGAAATTCCAAAAACGTCTTTCACGACTGATCAAAGAGTTTCCATTGGCTTACGTCCTTAACACTGATCAAAGAAGATGTGAGTACAGAATCGATGTGAACAGGACAATTTCTGTGCGTGGAGAAAAAGCAACAGAGGTATTCTTGGGAGATTTTAACAAAGTAACGCATTGTTACACTGCGCAGTATGCGTTGACTGCTTCCAGAGCATTACTTCCAAAAGTTTTTCTATGTATGCAAGAGCCTCAGGGACAATTTGGACCTCTCGTTTCCAAGATTGTGGAAGGACTAACTGCGGAACATGGAAATGTATTCGTGATATCGTCGAAATCAGGGAAATTAACGAAAGAGCATTTAAGCAGTTTCGTAAAAAATATTATCTGACCATTTTGTGAAAAAGAGAAGTTTCAATTCATCTTGGATTCATGGGGAGGTCAAACAAATCCAGCACTCTTTAATAGTGTCTTCACAAAGGACAACGGGACTTGTTCTTCTACTGATGTAATTATTCCCCCTCATTGTACCCTATACTGTCAACCTTGTGATGTGTACCTTTCACAAAGGACAACGGCACTTGTTCTTCTACTGATGTAATTATTCCCCCTCATTGTACCCTATACTGTCAACCTTGTGATGTGTACCTTTTCCGTCAAGTAAAAAAAAATTATTAAAAAATTACAAAACTCTGTTGAACTTTAAAAAAAAATAGGCATTTAAACAAGCGAGAAAATGTAGCGAAGATCCATTCACGTATATGCCATCAACTTCCTGCGCCGATTTTCAAGAATATGTTGCAGTACGCTTGGTTTGCTTGGAAATGTGAACAAAATGCCTTTTTCCGGACGACGTTCGACAAACGAAACGTAAGTGCTCGAACAGTTCTTTTATCAAATGCTCGCGTTGTAGAGAAGTGTTACGTTTTCATTGTTTTTATGATAATTATCATGCGCAACTTTGTGTACCAATAAACGATAGCAAAACCTCTGATAATGATACCTAATAACATATATGTTAGGTCTTCAAATAAAAGTACGTAATTATACTTTATAAGCTAAAATGTGATAATTCGATTCTCCTAACAATTCCTCTGTCCCCATATGTGCTATTTATTATTAAACTCCATTACTAAACGATTACTTCTACAAGTTCTTTATTATTTGTTAGTGAAACTACACCGAACTGCCATTGACAATGACACAATACAATGTTAAGTGTAATGTCCACATCACTACAAAGCCTACAGCTCACGACATAGCTAGCTCATGCAAATATTGCACAGAAATACATATGTTTCATTTAATATCTACGTATATCACACAATGTTGTTGTAACTTCTTACAGAATTCCGAAAAGTGAGAACGAGAGAACTTTAAGGGAGGATGGGAAAATGCAGGCATTCCGTTCTTTGCTGCTACTGATAGTTCACTGTTCATTCCCCGCTTTTCGACATTAGCCACCATAACAGTAAAAGTATGCTATAATGCACTGCTGTAGGACCTCGTGACTTTACAGTAAAGCATCATTTACAGGAAATCACGATTTTCGTTATGATATCCTCCGGATCGTTATGATTTTTTATTCCGAAAATAAGAGGCATTAAATCAAATGCCGGGAGATATATATCCTCATTTTGCCTCTACTTTCATTAAAAAAATTCACCGAAATCTGTGGGTGGTTAGCTGTAAGGTCCCCTTGTCAGCTCATTGTCATCTTGGAAGTCACCGTCGTCATTCAGGAAAAAATGCAACATTTCTGGGTGTACAGAGTCAGCAAGCAACACTAGACAGTGAGCAACAGCCATACGTTGTTTCACATGCACCAGAAGTCAAAGTGTCTGCCAAGTGAACATGTCCCACACATACAACCGCCTCCACCAACTTGCACTGAGGAGACCGTGCAGGATAGGTCGAGTGCCTCATGTTGTTTGCGCCAAATACGTACACGACAATCCACTGAGTGGAGCAAAAATTTCAACTCGGCAGACCAGCAATTTTTTTTTCCAGTCATCCGGCGTCTAACTTGTATGATCTTTGCACCGGGCGAGTATTTTGCGCCAATGAACCGTGATTAGGAGAGGATATCGTCGGGGTCGTCTGCTGTTATAGCTCATGCGTGCGACGCATAGTAACGACTGATACTGTTCTGTGTTTACCTCTGTAGTGTTGGGTAGTCAACTAAACAGGGCTGCGTCTGTTGGCCTGTACGAGTTATCGGACCCGGCGCTCACCTCTCACATCAACCTTTGGCTGTACTGTGCAGTTTTGCCTCAGGGTCGTTGTTTGACTATTTTCACGCCGGTCCTGATGCACTTTAACTACGGCGGCTCACGAACAACACACCAGTTCAGACGTTTGAGAAATCGAGGCACCCGCTTTCCGAGCTCTCGCAATCTGTCCTTTCTCAAAGTCCGACAAATCTTTCCGTTTATCCATCACTCAGGCTCCGAAATTTAGTACCTACTGCTCCACTCACACTTTAAATATGCTACGATGGTCGACTAATCTAGCTCTCTCGTAAATAACGTAGTAACGTTTGATAGGTGTGGTCATAATTCAGTGATCTCTCGGTGTATATATAAATATATAAAGTTTCATGGAGATTATGTAACCCCACCTTCGTGTGTTTAGCGGATAAGTGCTTAACAATGTATCGAGTAGTCAGCAAAGGAAGCATTATTAAACACTTATAATCGGAAACACAGAGGTAAATTTCTCTTGGAAATTGTACGGTTTTTTCCAATAGCTCTCCAACAAAGTTTTATACGCATACTTATTTATCTTTTTATGTGATCCTCGCTGGATATCTCTTGCCCAAGGTAAATGTAGGTATTGGTTACTTCTAGGTTTGCACCATCAACTTCCAAATCTTCAGTGTTTATAAAAGTACATCGATTTTGAATTTTGTAAGTTCATTTTAAACCCACTTTTTGCTTTTGTCAGCAATTTCCTGGATCATACACTGTAGCTCTAAGCCGGTATTTGCAAAAATTACGATGTCGGAAGTAGTCAGCAAAACGAATTATGATGTCGCGAGTAGTCAGCAAAACGGGTGGTCATAATTCAGCGATCTCTCGGTGTATATATAAATATATAAAGTTTAATGGAGATTATGTAACCCCACCTTCGTTTTGCTGACTACTGGCAACATCGTAATTTTTGCAAATACCGGCTCAGAGCTACAGTGTATGAACCAGGAACTTGCTGACAAAAGCAAAGAAGTGGGTTTAAAATGAACTTACAAAATTCAAAATCGACGTACTTTTATAAACACTGAAGATTTGGAAGTTGATGGGGCAAACCTAGAAGTAACCAATACCTACATTTACCTTGGGCAACAGATATCAAGCGAGGACCACATAGAAATATAAACAAGTAGGCGTATAAAACTTTGTTGGAGAGCTATTGGAAAGAAACCGTACAATTTCCAAGAGAAATTTACCACTGTGTTTCCGAGGATAAGTGTTTAATAATGCATCCTTCCATTTCATACATATAGGTCAGAGACATGGATCTTAAGTAAGAAAGTTACTCAGAAGCTGCGAATAACACAAAGAAGCATGGAAAAATATGCATGCTTGATAGAAGTGGGAAAGATAAGAAGAAGAATACATAGATTAGAGAAATATCAAGAGTTGATGACAATATGATCAAAGGGAAGATCCTTTAGTGGCAATGGGCTGGAAACATTGCTAGAACAACTGAAAGCTGTTGGACAACTAAAACATGTACTAGAAAAGTACACAGATATCAAGGGACAGGAAAAGACCGAGAAGAAGACCTGGTGGAAGGTGGATCGAAAGCACGCTGGAGTGACTTAGAAGATACTGGCTTAGGATACAAAGTTGTGGAAAAGACTTAGAGATATCTTCATCCAGCAGTGAATTGATAATATTCACAGGTCCTGCCGACCTGTTGTTACTAGAAGTTGCTGGTTCGCACCAATTTTGCCTGGCCCGCAAATACACAAATATTAATGCATTTAATATACCGTATACACTGTATACGTTGTATTGCCCTTTTTCAAAGTGAAGTACAGGGAAGCATAAACTTTACTTTCAAACTACACTGCTGGCCACCCAAAACGCAGTACCAAGAAGGAAGCATCCGATTGGCCCGAAATTCGCAGCATGCGTCGCCCGCGAGAGGACATGAAAACGATTAGCATTGCAGAACATATGCAAATCATGTACGCCCGGCACGCCACCGAGAAGCACTATAAGAAGGGTGCACAGAAGGCGGGGTGTAAGTAGTGGAAGTGTGTTGTGCTGCCGGACTTGTGTGTGGGAAGCTTCCTGATGCCTCGTCGCAGAATGCGGCAGTCATTCCAGCACGTTTCAGAGTTTGACAGAGGACGAATAGTGGCTTATCGCGACAACGGTTTATCGTACCAAGACATCGGCGCCCGTGTGGGACGACATCCAGCCACAGTGAGGCGAGTATGGATTCGGTGGGTGCAGGAGGGACGGACGGACCGACGTGAGCGATTGCCGCAGCCGCGGCACACCACCGAACGAGAGGACCGGTATGTTGTGCGGCGGGCATTGACGGCTCGCACCGCTACATCACGAACGTTAGCGCAGGAATTAGGGTGTGCAGGAGCGGGGACTTGTCACACGGTGCCCATTGGTCCGATTACCATTGAAGTTACACCACAGGCGAGTGCGGCGGTAGTGGGCCGTTGAACCCCGCACCTGGACTACGGAATGGCACGACATTGTCTTCTCAGACGAATCCCGCTTCTGCCTGCAACAGCACGATGGTCGGATCCGCGTGTAGCGGCACCGCGGCAAGAGACTGTATGACGCCTGCATTATGCATCGCGATACCGGTCCGTCGCCTGGCGTTATGGTTTGGGGCGAAAATGGATATGACACCCGCACCCGTCTGGTACGCATCGCCGGTACATTCAACAGCCACCGCTGCATCTCCGACGTTTTGGAGACTGTAGTCCTCCCTTACCTGAAGGACCTGCCAGCGGCCACGTTTCAACAGGACAATGCGCGTCCGTACGTGGCACGCATCGTGCAACAATTCTTCACGGTCCACCAGGTGCCACTGCTGCCGTGGCCCGCCTGTTCTCCCGCTATGTCGCCCATCGAACAAGTCTGGTCGCTGATCGGCAACCGAGTGGCCCGGCAAACACCACCCGTGGCTACGCCTGATGAACTGTGGCAACGTGTGGAAGCAGCCTGGACCGACATACCCCAAGCCCACATCCAAAGCCTCTTTCGTTCGATGCCGCGGCGTGTAGCGGCCATTATTACCAGCCATGGGGGCCACACGAGCTATTGATGTCTGTGTGTTCCGCAGGTCGCACGGGCCTGTAAGCTCAATCGTTTCATCTTTGTGTCTGTTGTTATGTGTCCAGTAAATCTGGCTTTGCTATCTCGTGTCCTTCTTGGTGTTGCATTTTGGGTGGCCAGCAGTGTATTTAAATGATATAGCACAAATATTACAACATATTTTTCCAGTGATTGTAATTTGCATGCCAGCTAATGAATATGTAAGTTACGTTCTACTTCAGTTAGTATTTTGAAAGGTGTCATGTTTTTAATGGCAATAGTAAGGATCACATTGTGAAATATTTTTATGTAGTAAAGCCCTCATTAATTCTAAAACAGCTTCAGTGTTCACTTAATTGTGCCACTAACGTTTGATTTCCCCAGTTTTTCTGAAACCGCGCTTAAACCCTGCTGTGTTAAAACGTTTTACCTATTTATGGTGTATATTTGATGCATGCTGCTTGATGGGATAAATTTTGAAATTAGCACTTGCGCAATTGGATATGACACCCGCACCCGTCTGGTAAATAAATGCTTACTGTTTTTTTTTAATTTTTGATTCGGGGTTTAACGACCACCGTGAGCAACTCAGTGGGCTATAAGCAGTCGCCCGTCCCTAATTTAGGGTCACTGGTTCCAGGGAAGGGAGAAAGCCAGCACCCTAAGACAAACACAACATCCATGCCTCACCGGGATTCGAATCCGGACCCATCTTGGAAGAATGATCAGAAGCCATCGCTTAGACCACTGCGCAACTGGGGCGGCTGCTTACTGTTTATTAGCAAGTTTATAATTATTACGAAGTGAACAAAACATTTTGTTTGCCTCATAATCTTGTTAGAGACAACTAAAACTCTTCAGCCACTGCTGCTGGAATGCTCGTGATCCCCAATCGCAATCATATTTTCTATCAGGGAGACTTTTAGATTCATATGCTTTTCTGTGTGTGTGTGTGTGTGTGTGTGTGTGTGTGTGTGTGCTTTTAGCACGTCTTTCGTTAAAAAAATATCGTGCTTAGGTTACCACTTTGTCTGTACCGTGTGTGGACACCATATCTCTGCAACTATTAGATCGATTTGAAAAATTCTTTATGCATTAGGAAGCTTGAAATGTGAGAACGACGATCCTTTGCTTTCCAGTTGTTCAACGATGCACAACTTTGCCCCCACAGGCCGTAAATGCAAATGCTATCGACTTCAAAATGTATTTTATTCAATATAATTGCTTGCGAACACCCGTTTAAAAACATTTTTTCTTCCATTACATACCATTTACACGAATTATTATTTTGGGAACAGTTTGTTTTTCAAGCAATGCATAGTTTTCCCGTTAGAGGGCGAAAAGTTAATTTGCGTCCCCCCCTCCGATATCTTTGCTTCTAAAAGTGTCGGATTTCAAAACTTATTTTAATTTTTGCATTGGATAGAACTCCCAATGGCAAATCTTTGCAGTTCAAATTCTTGTAAAGAACGATTTGGCCACTAGGGGTGAAAGTACACTGCTGGACAATTGCTAAGGACTGATCATAACCGGCTATATAGCGCAAAAAAAAGTAAGTGTGGTTGGATGCCAAGTAAAATAAAATAATGTCAGAATGCCAGGACATTACAAGAAAGACAATTTATTGTGCTCTGAAATCCAGAAGGCTGTGGAACGTGTTCAAGGGACAAACAGGCCATTTTGTGCAGAATACGTAAACGTGAAAAAAATGCAATTACCGTCCGCAGGCGTTCCGGCATAAGATGTCAATACGGGATATGGCCACCATGGAGGGCGATGAGAGATTCCACACGTCGTGTCATGCTTTGCACAGCATTATCAAGCAGCTGTTGGGGTAGTTTATCCCATTCCTCTGTCAGTGCACGGATGAGGGTGTCCTTGTTTATTGGAGGGCGTTGGCGACCAGAAAGACTCCTCCCCAAAGCATCTCACACATTTTCAATGGGATTCAGATCTGGAGAACGTGCTGGCCATACGAGGCGTTGAATATCCTCGCTCTCAAGACACTCCTGGCCAGCGACTGTTCGATGACATGTTGCGTTGTCGTCCATGAAAATGAATCTATCACCGACAGCACCACGGAACATGCGAACATGAGGTAGCAGAACATCATTAATGTATCGTTGGCCAGTCATAGTCCCAGTTGGAAGCACATAGAGGGACGTACGGCCATTGATCATGATGCCAGCCCATACCATGACGCTACATGTCGGATATCGGTCCCTTTTCCGTATGTTTGCTGGACAATGTGCAGTACCACCATCACGCCAGATCAGTTGTCGTCGACAATCAGACGATAGACTGTATCTACTCTCATCTGAGAAGAGGACAGCAGACCAGTCGTTATCAGTCCCATTGCGATGTTGATGGCACCATTGCAAACGGGCGGTACGGTGACGTCTGGACAATGGGATGTACACAACAGGACGGCGGGCGTATAGTCCTCCTTCATGCAAACGTCTGGCGACAGTTTTTCGGGAGATCCGCTTGCCAGTAGCAGCCATAAACTGATTTGCTACCTCACTAGCTGTGCTCCGCCGGTGTCTTTTTGTTGATAGCACTATGTGCCGATCTTTTGCAGGTGTCGTGCTGCGAACACGACCTCCCTCGTGACGTTTGCTACACTCTCCATTTGTTTGAAATGATTTCCAAAGCCTTGAAACAACACTGTGGCTGACGTCGGACTCCCTGGCAACATCTGTTTTTTTTCGCTCTTCTTCAATCTTGCCAATAATACGGCCACGTGTAAAATCATCTAGGTGATATCGGGAAGACATACTGAAACTTGCAAGTTCGTCAATTGATTCTTTCCCTTTCAACTTTGCGTTTGAACAACAATGGTCAATACGCGTCAAATCCTTTATATCTCTTATCAGCGCTATGACGTCACGAACAAGTTCGGCAATCCAAAATTTGCATACGCACAACACGTCTTACTGTATCCCGCACTTATGCTAATTTCCACATTTTCCTGCCTTCCATTTTATGGTTGGTATCGTTGCTATTGTCATCCGTCCTTAGCAATTGTCCGGCAGTGTATATATATATATTGTTTGTGATATATTTGCAGCAATATCTGGACTTCTGGAAGCTCCATTAAAAAGTCCTTTCGAGGTGAGATACCACTCACTACTATAAGCTTTTTGAAAATACCATGTGCTGAAAATAGCGAATAATTTTCCCAGCAAAGGTGTAGATGTATATCTTATTTTTGTCGATATCTCTGCTTCTAGCAGTCCGATTTGAAAAAAAAATCTTTGTTGGAGAGCGTTTTGAGTGCAAAATATTTTCCATGCAATTTCAAAACTTTCTTAACTCACACATGTGCCACTAAGAGTATATAAAATCACGTTTCCGTTTGCAGTACATTAGTAGCAACATCTGCCCGTCTAAAGATACGATTGAAAAATTCCTCTTTCGGTCCGCTACTACTAAGTGCCAAAACTTTTTGTTTACATTTATTGCCAAAAATAGTGCACAATTTTCCCGCTAGGGGCGCAGATGTCTTATCGGTTTTTGTTAATATCTCTGCTTTTAAAAGCCGTACTTAAATTTTTTTTTGAACTCCACGTACTATTTAGTTTATGGAACACTTTACCACTAATCGTGAAGTTTTGTACTTTACAGTTCTGGCGCTAGGGGGTGTTAGTGTGTACTTCTGTTTGATGCTGTATCTCCTCTTCTAAAAATCCTTTTCAAAAATAAATTTTTTTACTGTTTGCCGTTCGTTGCAATAAAGATGAGAAATATAATCTTTTCAAAATAGTGCACACTTTACCCGCTAGGGGGCAGAAATGTCAAAACCGTTTTATCGCTATCTCTGCTTCCAAGAGTTGTATTTGAAAAAAAAAAAAATTCTTTTTTTCATAAAAAAAGCTTTTACTGTGAAGAGTACCTTTCGCATATTTTCTAGTTTTCCATTATTCAAAATTCTTCCGCTAGTGGGAGTAAAGTTAGATCCTGTTTTCCTCTATATCTGTTTTCTAACTGTTTGATATAAATATCGCTTTGTATCTGGTATGTTCCTTCAGCTAAGAGAAATTTTTTGAGCACAATTTGTTAATTTTCGTAACAGACTTTTCAACCGCTAGTGGGGGAAAGTAACTGTTTCGGTTTCTAAATGTTTTACAGAGAGTGAGTCGCAAGTTTCGCAATATTAGCATAAACACATGTGCTGCGGCGGCTATGTCGCGTGTCTAAACTAGTTCAAGTCGCGTACTGCAGTAAGTCGAAAGGGACATAAAGTGGTAGTTGTTGCTGCGAACAGCATTGCATATCGTCGTTCTGTCTGTGGTTGGGACGTCTAAAAGATCAACAGCAACAACCGGCTAATTAGCGAACTTTTGCTTTACGAGTTTGATTTCGGCCATAACGCTGCTCAAGCAACACGAAAAATTTGTCATGCGAAAGGGTAAGGTTCCCTGGACTACAGCACCGCAGCTGGATAGTTCAAGAAATTTCCCTCAGGTGACAGAAACCTCGACGATCAGCCAAGGTCAGGTAGGCCGCGAACCGTGGATGCTGAGGCCGTGCGCCAGGCCGTAGAGGCAAATCCGACAGCCAGCAGTCGGAGATTATCAGGCGAGCTGGGCATATCACAGAACACCGTGGTTCGTCACCTTCAGGACCTCAGCAAGGTGTACAGGAGCTGTCGCATTGTCCCCTCACGAACTAACGCCAGCTGAAGCAAACCGTCGAGTGGAAGTGTGCACGGAACTCCTAGAAAACCTCGCAATGTACGTTTCATCAGAATAACTGTTACGTGCGATGAAAAGTGGGTCTATTACCGTAATCCTTACACACAACGGAAGCGGTTTAGCCCGGGTCGGCTGCCTAAACCTGTTGCCAAACGTGGGCGCTTCGAGCGCAAGGCGATGCTCTGCGTCTGGTGAAATTTCGAGGGGATAATGCATTACGAATTTGTTCCAGACGGTCGGACCATCAACGCCAACCTCTACTCTGAATAGGTGGAGCGGATGTCTGCCGTTTAGGAGAAGTATCCGGCACTGGTGAATAGAAAGCGTGCTCTCCTACAGCAGGACAACGCTCGGCCTCATACCGAGCGAACGACCCGGACAAAACTCCAAGAACTTGAGGGTATCAAATTGATGCCCCACCCAGCATATAGTCCGGGCCTAGCCTCGTGGGATTATTACTTGTTCCGGTCCATGGCCCACTTCCTTCGCGGGCGGCATTTCAACAACCAGCATTTCAACAACCAGCTGGGGTGAAGGAGTTCTGCGCCTTGAAGGACAAGAACTGGTACCGCAGCGGAATCAAAGAACTGGCAGACAGATGGCTAAAGATTGTGCAACACGGTAGCCTGTACTTTGAATGCTAGTCAGCTTTCTTCGTAAAGGTAGGTATGAAGACATAAAGTGATCCAAATATTCCCAAACTTTGAATTTAACCTCTGTATTTATTGTAGAAATGCCGTTGATTTCTCGGTAATTTTCTGTAATGGCTTCCATTGACTATGAATAACTTTGAAATATTTTATTCGTGCCGGAAAAGGTTCAAATAAACTCTGAAAATTCAGTGTCATCTTTCTTGTTTTTTTGGTCGACGCTCGGCATCGTTGCTGTAACGCCATATGCCAATGGAATGCAACTGGTATGAAGAACATTTGAGAATATTTCCTTCTACTTCATAGCTAGAACTAACATTGCTGAAGCCAGGGGTATCAGTATATATTTCTGCTTGAAAGAGTATCTCCCATCACTAAATAAAAGCCCTTGGAGAAACCCTTCCTTGATGAGGTACCCTTAAATATGAAGAATATTTTGCTGCCGTTTTCTTCAAATAACGTTCAGTTTTGTTGCTAGGAGACGTAGATTTATATCAGGTTTTCCTCCACATCATTTACTTTAGTCGTTCGATTTAAAAAAATTCCTTTTGCTTCAGATATCTTACAGTATGAGGAACATGTTGTTTACGATTTTTGATTTTTTAGAACTAGTCTCCCGCTAGGCGTCGTGTGTAGCTATTTTTTATTTGTGTATGAAGATGGATGCGACAGAAAAAAATCTAATTGGTTCTTGTCACTCAGTGCGTAAGTTGTGTATTTTAAATAATGATAAATTTTTTCATTAGAAGGCGAAAATGTATTTTTTCCCCCATATTATTTTACTTTTGCCAAATACCTATTTTTGAAAAGTCCTTTTCATGTCAGAAACGACCCAAAAGATGCCCTCATTACATCAGGGAATTTGATGTTATTTGCCTTGTTTTAATTTTAAACAGAACATCTAGATTGTATATTTAAAAACAATAAATTTTAAGCTACGTAATAGGAAAATTTCTCATGGAAAATCTTAGAATGGGGACAGTTTTCGCGATTTTATCTGGATTAACTTATTGGTTTCCTTTATTTTTTTAGGACTATAAGGAAGCCGAAGCGTATAAAGCTTCAATTTTTTGTTATGTTTTTGGGTGTGCATATGACGTTTATTCCTCAACATGTTTTGGGGTTGAATGCGATACCTCTGAAAAAATAAAGATTAAAAAAATAAAAATGATTTTCCATTCATGCTTTAGGATTTCCTCATGGAAAATTCTAAAAAATGAATTGGAAATCTTGATAGTCATTACAGCAATAGAACGCAAAAAAGAATTTTAAAAACAGTGTCGCAGATGTAGTGGTATACTCAAGGTCTTCACGAATTCGATTGAAGGAGCACAAATATAACGCAAGAACTTTCTCTGATTCAACTGCCCTTTCACGTTTATTGAAAGGAGGAACGCACATACCTCTATGGGATGATGCTGTGTCATATTCAGTCATAATACTAAAAACTCAACTTTATTTGCAGAAAGTTTGTACATCTTTAACAACGTTTCAGTGTGCTGTAACGAAGACTTGCCAAAAATTATTCCCTTACCTTGGAAATCAATTTCTAAGGAAAATATAACAACAAAAGACCTTTCGTTTAATTAAATACATAACTATCTCGACTCACCCCTCCCCTCGCTCCCCACTAGTATCATTCTTTGAAACGACCCAGTGAATTACATCAGCATCAAGGCGCATGCCCACTACGTCTATGACTCATTGGTGTTGTATATATAAAGAGCAGCAGCAGATTACGCAGACATTTTTTGAAGTTTTTTACATTATCATAGGATTTTAACTTTAACCTGATGATGTGCCAGTCGCTGGCACGAAAGATCTCGAGTGATGTTTTATCTAATATTCATACTTTTATTATTATTTCATAGCGTAATTAAAATGATTCTCATCATTCACTTTGATTCAAGACTATGTTCAATATCGTGCGGAGACGGCGTTATCAGCACATCTAGGGATTTCAGCACGAAGTTATTCACGACTTTAATTGAACGTTCATTTCCCAGATGAATCCAGATTCAGCGTAAATTCTGGTTCACGACGTATTCTCATTTGGAGAGAACCAGGGACCCGCAACGGTTCCTCTGACATCATAGAAAGGGACAACCCTGGTGGCGGTGACGTTATGGTCTGGAAAGGAATCATAGCGAACGGGGGCACAGGCATGCACATCTTTCAGAGTCACTCTTTACTGCCCTGAGGTGCAGAGACGAGATCCGGAATCCATATGTCCGGCCTTTCACGGGAGCGGTCTGTCTAGATTTTATTCTTATATGTGACAATGCCCAATCTCATCGAGCTTATTTGATTAACGATTTTCTTGAAGGACGCTATTCTCCGAACAGAGAGTCCACCCAGCTCCCTTGACCTCAGACTCATTGAGCAAGTATAGAATGCTCTAAAGAGACTCATTGGAGAGCTCGTCAGCGCCCTGCCAAAACACTTCAGGAACTCAGAATAGCTCTTGCGGGGTCTTCATTAATCGTTCAAGGCTTCATCAATGCCCTCGTCAACAGTATGAGGAGTCGTTGCTTGAGCTACTACATGGCTGTCAGGTGTGATCATTATGAAAATACCACATGTTTTAAGCAACAGACTAAATATTGTTCCATGAACTGCTCTTTCATGTAAATTACAAGATTATGATATTAATATACGCAAATTATAAGATTATGATATTCTCTTACTAGATTACATAAGTAGTGTAATAACACATCTTTACCAAATTTCATTGAGTTTCCTCATAAATACTTCGAGTTATGTATGAATTTATAAATCATCCTTGAATTTTGAGGGCCAGTGTAGATCAGGCTGTGTCAACCGACCACAGAGAGACCTCGGTAATCTTTTACGACAAAAGAGAAGAAAGAGGCATAACACACAGATAAATTAAAAACTATCTGTAGAAAAAAATTGGACGTGTAATATACCCATAATATGAATCTATATACATTTAGATAGATTCATATTATGGGTATATTACGCGGCAAAATTTATGGTATATTATACAGCAAAATTCGCCACTTGAAATTTGCTGTGTCATGTGGGCTCTAATTGTTGGTCTTTGACAATGCACAAGTGTGACAGACCTACTATCATCCCACGCTCAAAATCCATTAGATTACGTCCCCTTCCCGTTTGACCTTCAGTAAAGTAATTCGAACTACAATTGTCAGTATTAAATCAATTTTGTAGACCTGACGACAATGGTTGACGTACCAGCTATTTGCATAAAATGGTGTAACAGTTATAAAAAATAACATTCCAAAATACCGTGTTTCCCAAACGGACAGGCGTGTTTGGGTATTGGTTTTTAGAATTCGTAAGTCTGATGAATGCGATATTTGCATTACAGTTACCAGAAAAATATATTTAAACTTCAGATGATTAAATTATAAATATGTGAAAATTACTGCAACATCCATACGTAGCTGCATGTTTCAAAATTGGAAATCTGATGTTTAATACTAACTTTAAAACATTCTCTTTGTATCTACAATTCCTCTAATGAGATTTAGAGTCACGCTTGTGTTTGAAAAGCAAATCTTGTTTACTGCATTTGTCAATAAAGTGGAGTAGAGCGCAATGCTTTGTTTATTTAAATGATTTTGTGCCCTTTGTGAAATAATAATTCTTTGGAGTTAGCATGGTCAATCGTGGGGTTTTGCTGTTGCCCGGACATCTTGTTTTTCAAATTACACAGCTCGTTATACATGTCACAAACATCTGCTTCTGCTTTCCATCGCAGACTGCCCTTCGACATTATACAGATAGGCTGATGCACGAAAATCGATTTAGCCCGCCGGCAAATAAGTCCATTTCACTGACCATCTGCCTTTAGTGCTTCAGGCTCCTTATAATAATATTCCTGCCTCGTGGATGGTAAACATGTTTTTTCCATTTTACCTAGAGCAGAATAAATAACGTTTCAGTTACATGAATGTGCTTTCGACAGTTGAATAAAAGGATCAAAACCCAGCAAAAGGGAGTTCGATATTCAAGCTTAATTAATCTCTCTTTGTTCCTGGATCAATTTCCAGGAAGAGAATATCAAAACTTAGCTATTGGTGAACGTGCCGTTCCGAGCCATTGGTAAATTTTAGCACATTCGCACATGGAACGACTAGACACAACGTTAATTTAGAACTTTCCCACATGCATAAAAAAAGAAGTGAAGCTTACTTATTTCGTTTTGTTCGATTATTTGAAGCTACACTTATTCTCTGCTAAATTTTAAATGATCTAGATCTTAATACACTTGCGGAAAATAAAAAAAGAACACCAAGAAGGAGACGTCTGATACCAACGAAATTTACACAGCATAATAACGGAATACAGAGGATAACGTGATCAAAACATTATGGCAAAATACAGCTGTATTTGCTGGTAAACTGAAAAATAACATTTCCATGTAAAATGGTTAGTACGAGGTTAAACCGCCATGAACTGCGTCACACTGCGCAATTCTGGCATGGAGTCTGTCGTACAGATGTTGGATGTAAGTTTGGAGTTCCAAGCATCCTCAACCTGGACGCGTAAATCGGGGATGGTCGTTGCTGGCCGTGGAGACCGGATAACTCGTTGTCCCATAAAATCCCACTCGTGCTCAATGGGGAACAAATCCGGTGAACGTGCAGGCCATGGAAGGTGTCACACACCCTGAAGTGCATGTTGTGTTGCACGTGTCGTGTGTGGGCGCGCGTTAACTTGCTGGAAAACACCACGATGACCCGACCTTACAAATGGCACAACAGCGGGCTGAATGATGTTGTTGATGTAGAAGGTGTTGTTTAACGTACCCGGTACAGACACTAGTTGTGCACGGGAGTGATAGCTGATCGCTCCCCACACCAGGTGACCAGGTGTAGGCCCTGTGTGTCGCTGGCGGACGCAAGATGGGTGGAGACGCTCCCCTGTGCGTCTGCGAACACGCATACGGCCATCGGAGGCTCCCAAGCAGAATCTGCTTTCATCGCTGAACACGACAGATCTCCATTGCGTTCTCCAGTGCAGACGTTGGCGACACCACTGCAGCCCTTCCTGACGGTGGGCTGGAGTCAGAGGTATACATGCCAGAGGCACACGTGCACGTAGTCCTGCATCCAGTAGACGGTTGCGGATTGTTCGCACAGTCACCTCAGGTGCAACGGCAGCTCAGATTTGTGTCGCAGTGGATGTTCTGTTTGACAACGCCGCTCTTCTTATGCGTCGATCGGTCCGCTCATCAGTCCGTCTGTGACTCCCGGTTCCACGCCTTCTCGTGTGGGAATGTTCCTCGGACCATCTACGCCACTATCGTACCACCACCGATACTTCCCGTCCAATTCTCTTTGCAATACGACGATACGACCACTCGGCCTCGCGGAGTCCGACCAGACGACTTCGCTCAAAGTTCGATAACTGCTGAAATCGTACACGTCTTCCGTGTCCAGGCATTGCAGCTTCTTCAGGGTCTTCGCACGTGTCCGTACGTCGACGACTGATTACATTCACGTCGCCGTACTCCTTAAATACCAACGACGATAATTTGCATATTATGCCGTGCTGTGGCGTAAGCGCTCACCGGTTGGTCCCGAAATTAACATCACACCTACGTAAACGCGACCCTATTAACATATGTAAATTTCATGATAGTCCGCCAATTCCTTCTTGGTGTTCTTTTTTCACTCTCCGCCAGTGTAGAAAAGTTGACGAACTTCACTACAACCAAACCTAAGGTAAAGTGTACAAGGTGGGCCAATAAAAGCAAAGCTCGGTAAGCTAGTAAAGCTCGGCGAATGAAAGGTAAAAATGAACAGGTAATACATGATTTGCCAAAAAACAAACACACAAACCGCCCGACGAACCCCGAGTAGGTCCTTTGATCTTGATGCAACTCTGCTTGCAAGCAGCGCAGGACCGATTATGCAGATGATTAAAAAATAACGACCAATGACTAAATATTAGCTCTCACAGCGCTTGAGAACTGCGCATCGAAGAAGGTATATCAAGAGCGAAGCTCGCACGCAGGGACAGTTGTGACAGCGGATTGCGGTTGCATTAACCTCCACGGACTGTGAGGATGCTTCAATGTCCGATCCGTGCACACTACGAACAGCTGAGCGAGTTTGAAAAAGGACGTATAATTGGGCTGAGAGAGGTCGGTCGGTCGGTCAAGTCGCAGAATTGCTAGGCATTTGGGCAGTCGGACGATGTGGGCGCCAATGGGTCGAGGAGAGCACAACTCAGCGGCACGCGGTGAGTGGGCGCTGAGTTGTGCTCAGGGCGCAAGAATAGAGCGATTGTGAAAAGAGCCAATTTGTGAGGCAACCAAATTCGTCACTCTCAACCTTCCGTGGCAGTGTTGCGTCGTTTACAGGTACGGGAGTGGCCATCCGGGCCGTTGCCAGACGACTTGCGGCACGGGGACTACATTCAAGGAGGCTACTCCGCCGCCTACCATTAACCAGCGAGCATCGCCAGCACGTGTTGTAGCGGTATCGGGCCCCGTTCAACGTTGGGTAGAGTGCAGTGGCGTCCTGTTGTCTACAATGATGAGTCATGGTTTGCACATGGCGCCGATGACCAGCGCATGCGTGTCTGGAGACGAGCCGCGAAGCGCACGGATCCTGCCTTTACCGTGGAACCGCACACGACTTGCACACCGGAAGTGACTGTTTGCAGAGCCTTTCCTACGATAGCCTTGGTAATTCTCCATACCATCCTCATGGCTCAACGGTACGTCGACGACATTCTACGACCTGCTGAGCTGCCATTCCTTTCACATTATCACCCAGCAATTTTTCAACAGGATAATGCCCAGCTATACACGACACGGCTCTCTCAGGCCTGCCTCCGTAATGTCGACACCCTTCCATGGCCAGTCAGATCGCCCGACTTCTCACCGATCGAACATGTATTTGACATCATGGGATACCATTTACGGCCATCCCGGAATGTCGGCAAACTGGCCAACTATTTAGAAACTATCTGGCATGCTATACCTCATTACAGTATCCGTGAATATTATGCGTCTATGCCACGCTGGGTATCCGAGCTATGGGTGGCGCTACAACGCACTGACTTGTTTCACTCGTGTAGGTGTTTTTCCCCGAATAAATGGTCCAACTGCTCTGGAATTGCAACAATTTCCTTTCCTATACATGTACATTGCACATACCAATTTTCATCTCGATTGGATGATTCCTTCTAAGCGCTTCGTCTTTTTTTGTTTTTGTTTTTGGCACAGAGTGTATTTAAGAAAATTTACCTTGCTGGCCTTCAAAAGAGTCCCATACCCCTGGATACAACGAGCTTTTGGCAGCGTTCGTATAACCGCTGGGAGCTATGGGAAAGTCCTTTGTTATTCGTTTGCAGCTGGGTCGTAACGCACAAATGGTGGTCAAAAAGTATCGAGAGTGGATTTATTAAAAAAGTACGAGGCTTACAGATTTGAAACTTAATCGCCTTCGAAGTAGTCCCCTTCCGAAATCCCATACTTAGCCCAGCGCTGTTTCTACTGCTCGAAGCATTTTTTGAAGTCATCTTCTGAAATAGCGAACAGCTGCTTCGTCGCATTTTGTTGTATCTCCTTAGTATCTTGAAAACATTTTCCTCTCAAGTGGTATATGATTTTTCGGAAGAGAAAAAACTCGCGGGGAGCGAAATCTAGCGAACAGGGTCGCTGTCGGATCAGTACAATGCGATGCTTAGCAAGAAACTGCTGCACAAGTTGCGATGCATAGACAGGCGCGTTGTATGGTGAAGTTGCCACTCGCCACTCTCACGCGCTACCGGCCTTTTGTGGCGAACTGCGTTTCTCAAACGCCGTAAAACTTGACAGTAGTAATCCTTGTTGTTTGCCTGGCCTGATGGAGCGTATTCATGATGCCCAATTCCCTCATGATGGAATAAAAAAAACAAAAACAGCCAGCATCGTCTTGACATAGCTGCGGCTCTGTCGTGCTCTTTGAGTCTGGGAGAGTTTGGGGTGTTCTGTTGGGAAAACTGGGCCTTCGGTTCGGGATTCACACCCATAAATCCACGATTCATCACCAGTTAGGATTCAGAGCAGTTTTGGCACACATTTGGCTGAGACGCGTCTCATACTCAAATCGTTCGTAAGAATCGACTGAGCGGGACCGAAAGTAATGTTGAGGTCTTTACATAACTCACAAATAATATTTCGGCGATTTTCTGGCACACCTGTGCGCACAAGTTCGACATTGTTTTCACTTTTGTTGGTTGCGGGTGTTCCAGGTCGTTCATCACTCACAACACGTTTTTTTTTTTTTTTTTTGATTGGAGGTTTAACGACCGCCGTGAGCAACTCAATGGGCTATAAGCAGTCGCCCGTCCCTAATTTAGGGTCACTGGTTCCAGGGAAGGGTGAGAGCCAGTGCCGTAAGACAAACACAACATCCATGCCTCGCCGGGATTCGAACCCGGCCCCTTACGGACGAATGATCAGAGGCCAACGCCTTAGCCCACTGCGCCACCGGGGCGGCACACACACAACACCTTCGCGATCATCTTTAAAACGTTTATACCACTCACAAACTTGTACACGACTCATACATACTCCCCATAGACTTTCTGTGACTTGTGTCTTTGCAGGTTTCGCTAAGTGTTTCACAAAATCTGATGCAAATTCGTTGATAAATGTTTTTCCGATTTGACAAATGCGACGAACAGCTTTAAACAGGTAAGAACAAAGCAGTACTGTAAAAACAGCTGATGAGCAAGGGAGACATGACTTACGGAACATGCGTAGTAGGTTCAAAGGTCAACCTTTGCCAAACCTCTGCCTGCTGTGTCGCGCGGTTTCGAACTTATGCAACCAGTCTGGATACTTTTTGATCAGACGTCATACGCTTGTGTGTCTGAAATGTTCGCAAATCTCTTCCCTTCCAGCGCTAGTTTTAGTCCGGGAAACAAAGAGTAGTCAGCGGTTGATTGTCTGGCCTAACGAAGCGTCTTTCCTGCCCCGGAGCTGAAAGCTTTCCCAATCAAGCAACATCGACGAAACTTGTAGCTACAATATTGCCGTCTTTACATGCGCGTCCCCTCTTAGGTAGGTACTTCACAATTTAAAAAAGTTATTTGTTATTTCTTCGGAAGAGTATGCCTCAAAATGGCTACATACGTTCCCCGTTTATATCCGGAGAATACGCCTTAGGGTAATGTTTGCGAAAGGTATTTCGTGCGACTACAGAACGTGTCTTTTCGTGCACTTTTTCAGCTGGTGTGTCGCTGGCAAATGAATCACTTCTGTTAAGGAGACTCGCCGGAAAAAAATTAATGATATATTGTGTAGTCCCCGTCCGCAATGGAAGTCATAAAAATATGTTTGATCCTCTTTGGTCGAATATGACCGGCGCCTATTTCTAGAATCCTACTGATTTCAAATTCAGGTGTTTTAGCATACATTCCTTTCAAAACTCGCAGCAAAAAATACAGATCCATTTCTCGGTCACCATTTTTCTGAATTCATAAACTTTAACTGATGTCTCTCTAACGTGTTATTGATTTGCAAAACCGTAGGTCTGTTGTTTCAGTGGCAGTTAGGAGTGTATCTTAACAGTTAAGGTGGACGTCAAATAATTTTGCTTCCTATACCTCCAATGGAAAAGCTTCTGTACACATTTTCTTCACAATTAATGCATTCCCAAGGATGAAAATTTGAACATCGATTAAAATAACTTCATATTATAACTTGGAATACTTGATATTTTCTAAAACATAATCATGATTAAGCAATCTAACATTTTTTTGTCTACTGACGTCATCAAAGTACAGGTCGCGCCATATTTTTCCTGGTTTCAACACCACCAAAGGAAAAGCTATTGATTTTTAATATAATTATGGTTAAGTTTTAGAAAATATCAAGTATTCCAAGTTATAATATGAAGCTATTTTAATCGATGTTCAAATTTTCATCCTTTGGGAACGCATTAATTGTGAAGAAAATGTGTAGAGAAGTTTTTCCATTGGAAGTATAGGAAGCAAAATCACTTGACGTCCACCTTAAGAGGAACTATTGCACGTTTCTTCCCTAAGTTTCATAATCTTTCATTAATATTAAAGTTAAAGAGAATCGTCTGTCATTAATTTGACGCCATTGGTTTTAGGGCAGAAAAGTGGCGTAGCTACCGTTCGGCGAAATGGCGCAGGTACACTAGGTTCCAGCTGCTTGAAGGGGGGCCCATTGCCAGCTAACGATAAGCTACGGAAAGGACAAAAGGTAGCAATGAAAAATTGATGATAATACGAAATATTAACCTTACAATTTCCGTCTGGTTGCAGAAAGACTTTTGTGTGGCATTCTCAAAGGTGAAGCACAAAATTTATCCGCAGTAGGCCAATAGAAGGCAATGGTAATACACACTGATTACAAAAATTTAGGAATATTGCGGTTTCGAAGGGGAAACGTGGTGATATGCAAATTTAGTGAATACTGGAGATAGGTTATCAGCGAGGGTAGCTACGTCATATATAAATTAGCGCCATGGCAACACAGCACGGGGGATGCGAACTCCGATAAAAGCACTCCGCGAGAAGTGGAAAACTGGTTGTTTCGTCGCTTGTTCTATAAGTTTGCTGAATATATTGTCTTCAGTGTGGGATTAACCTCAAATGATGTCCAGACGACGTTTCAGCATTGACAAAGGAAATAGGGCTGTAGGCATGTTACAGGCAAGTGTACGGCAGATCAATGTGGCTGCTGCTTTAGAAGCTTCGCAAAGTATAGTAAGTCGGCTACATACAAGATTTATACGGCATGGAAATGTTGCAGATAGTCCCAGGAGTGGTTGCCCGAGGGTAATCACCAGGAGGAAAGATCTCTACCTGACAGTTAGCTCTCGGAGAAAGCTTAGCATCACCAGTAGTCAAATTCGGGGATCACTTCGAGCTCCTTCTGGTGTCACAGTATGTACTCAAACGGCACGAAACTACTGTCTTCACGAGTACAGACTCAAAGCAAGGAGGCCACTACAGCATTGACATCAGTTCACATTTGTCAGGTCTGACAGTGCGTGTCATGGAATACAGAGTGGCACCATGTACTTTTCACAGACGAATGCCGTTGCGTTCTTTATTCTGATACTTGACGAGGACACGTGTGGCGGAGATACAGAACACGAATGCAACTACACTATGTACGGTCCGTCCACCCTTACCAGCGGCAATAATTTCTGATCGGGGCACGAGTGTGTTTTAATGGCCGTACTTCCTTGTATGCTTGTCTGTGCAACACGAATGCCTCAGTGTATCTAAACGAAGTCATTGTGCCTATTGTAACTGTTTCACGCTGCTATTGGACATGTATTCCGTTTTCTGAATGAAAATGCATCCAGTCATCGTGCATGGAGCGTGCTCCGGGAGCTGAAAAATCATGGGATTAAAGCTTTAGAGCTGTCTGCGAGGTCTCTTGATCTTAATCCTATTGAGAACATTTGAGACGCCGTGCATCGAGGTCTGGATAACCACGTTCCGTTCCTTACCCCAGTACATTAGCAGAACTACATAACGTGTTGCCTGTAATATGGGGCGAGCTGTCCTTGATACTCATCAATGATGTCATTGCAATTGTGCCTCGTAGGTGTCAAGACGTTCTTCGAAACAGAGGTGGCGTTACCGAACACTAAAATCCAAACATATGGGCATTCTCCTAATTTACCATTTTGTTTATGTTGCAGTGCTACTTTGTTGTGTGAAGAAATTGCACAATAAATTGTTTTGTAAACGCGCTCTTTATCGTGTGTTATCTAGCTTCACTGATGTTATTTCAAAGCGTGTTACTTGAGTCAGATACATACATCCTTTATTTTAATCAATATCCCTAACTTTTTGTGACCTGTGTAGCTATCGTGCATTATTGTGCTTATTAAACACTCGCCGATCATCAGACTGAATCAGTTATTTTTATTCAGAGTTGAACATATATTCTTCTCATAATACGTCATGATAATTAACACAGTAATCAGACATCGCCGAACTGACTGTAATTACTCTTTTACACGTGAATTAAATCACATCAGAAAACCGTATTCACCGTCGTCGGTGGTGCAACGGATAGCGCGCTCGAACGTTAATCGGAAGATGCGGGTTTGATTCGCTCCGCGGCGATGGAATCTTCAAGTTTCCTGATGTGATTTAATTCACGTGTGAAACAGTGATTACAGTCAATTCGGCGATGTCTGGTTGCTATGTTAATTATCATGAGTTATTTTCATTATTGAGAAAATAAGTTCGATAATGTATTTTTTTCCTGCCTTCTCTTTCTCACATTTTGCGCACATTTTGTTTTTGACGATTCTTGGTTTTGGCCGCAAAAGAACGTTCTTTCTCAAAACTAAGACTCATCAAAACGTATGTTTTTATTGAAGGTTTAACGACCACCGTGATCAACTCATTGGTCTATAAGCAGTCGCCCGTAGCTAATTTGGGGCCATTGGTCGTAGAGGAGGAAGAGAGCCAATGATGTAAGACAAGCACAACATCCATGCTTCACAGGGATTCGAACCCGGACCTTTCACGGACGAATGGTCAAAAGCCAGCGCTTAAACCACTAAGCCACCGGGGCGGCCAAAACGTATTTAAGAAGAACAATGGTGGAAAAAGGGATTAGTGCCCTTTCTTTATTGTCAATTGAGTATGGACGTGTACGGAAATTGGACGTTTCGTAGATGCTTGACTTCTTTGAACAACAGAAAACAAAGAGGAGATCCTTCCTTCAATGTTGATCTGAATATTGGTGTGAGTAGACAACTTTATACTCTGCATTTTGTACTTCCGATTGTATGATGAGCTACCGGTGTAGTGTGCACGAAAATGCCGTATGAAAATGAAATTTGCTGCAAAACGCCTGTTATAACTGTACGGTATTTTTACAGAACAGTGGTGCCCAATCGATGATTCTGTACTGTTGCCACAATATCACTACAGTATCTACGCTACTGGGAAAGAGATAAGGCCAATGCTTAAGGTGGTTCCACCTAAAATCTCTGCCTTATGTATCCAATGGTAAAACTTCTTTACATATTTTATTCGCAGTTAATGTATTCCCAAGAATGAAAATTTGAACATCGATAAAACTAACTTTAAGTTATAGCATGGGATACTTAATACTTGCTAAACATATCCATAATTATACCAAAAATCAATTATTTTTCTTTGAGTGATGTTCAGACCTGTTAATAGATGGCGCCACCTGCACATTGATGACGTCAGTAGACAAAAAATGTTGGATTGCTTAATTATGGTTATGTTTTAGCAAGTATTAAGGATCCCATGCTATAACCTACAGTTAGTTTTATCGATATGCAATTTTCATCCTTGGGAAAACATTAATTGCGAAGAAAATATGTGAAGAAGTTTTACCATTGGAATCATAAGACAGAGTTTTTGGTGGAACCACCTTAAGTAAAAACATAATATCAACGAATTACTCAGTCTAAGCTGAGAAATTCAGAAAAGCATTCTTTATACCACATGACCTCTTGCTGGTATGTACTACATATCAAAAATATAACTTCAAAACATTTCTGTATTCCTTCATTAAGATATTGTGATATACTCTCTTTTCTCTGTTTTAAATTCTAACTTTTGTTTTAAGAGCGCATTAACTTGCTTCCTTGGATGTTTTTATGTCGCATATCAGGTGTGAGCAGCTAACACGTCTTTCTTTTGCGTTAGATTTCCCGAAGACCTCTTGCACTTTTCCCTTGAGGGGCAAAGCAAAAGATCAGCGTGACTGCATGTTAGGCTACTGAAACTAATTTTTATTTCATTTCCTAGGGTTTGATTTCAAATAATTCATCGCGACCATCCACCTTAGACTAGTGCCGAAATTTCTTGCTGTTCAGGTAATTCCAAAAGTTTCTCCTCTATCAGTTTTTTTCCCTGAAGGTAATCAATTTAAATTTCAGTCAATGTTGCAGGCATTAAGGAAAAGGAAAAGTGAATAAAAAAACAAAAAGAAAAAGACCGGATAAGCATTTGTATAGATTTGTAGATTTCGTGAAGATTCGCATGTTGTGCGTTAGAGGCAGGAAAATTCGATGTAACGCAAAGGTTGACAGAAAGAAAAACGAGTTTCATTAGCGGTGACTCCTCAGGGAAAAGATAGGCGATCGAAGTACACGTGGTATAATGAAAATTATCAGACTGATGGCACATTGATTCCTCAGTGCTCTTTCTAGGTCTTCAGGATCCATTTTGAAGAATTTGAAAGAAAAAAATAAAATTTGGTGACGTTCGAAATTTATTTTTACAAAAAGAAAAAAATGCACATATAGTTTTGCATTTCCACACATCATCGTTTATTTTTTCGACATTCCAGGGAACTCGTTGGAAACTCTAAATTTGTGAAAATAATTAAATATGAAATTTCTTGCCGCAGTTGTTATTGTTGTCAGTAAAAATACAGTGACAAAAACCACCGCGGTTTTTTTCTCAGAGAGAAACGCAACGCAAGTAACAGGGTAAAAAGCTTTTGACAAAGTCGATCCACTCACATTTCTACTGTCCCAGACGTTTGTAGTGTTTTAAGCATTTGAAGGTTGTTTTTAGTTGAGGTTAATTAGTGCCTCTAAATAAACTATCTGACTGATAATGAAAACTAATGTCCTAAAGTAATTTCTTTCTGAGCATATATTTCACACTCTCGAAATAACTACGTGAATTAAGCTGTCAGAGTGAAGAATAAGCAAAAACTTACATAACGTCAACTGTTTATTGTTTACAAACTGGAAGTTCGGGTTACCCAAACACAATATTAATTAAATGTTACCGCTGACATTTAAACACGAACTTTGTATCAACATATAAATCTTTATCAGATAACTACAGCAGTTATTCGTCGATTCACATAAATCTACAAACCCCAATCTCGCATTCACACTTTTACATTCTATTTATTTCTCTCTTATTCACTGTCAGCGTTGCCAAATAGCACAAGCTCTTCGGGAAGTAATGTGCCGTTCAGTAGAAAAATCCTTAACCGAGAAGTAACGAAATTTACGTAAGAGGCAGAACTCAAAAGGAAAGTTAAAGAGAGGCATACAGGGTGTTTCACGAAGAGTGTCCGAAAGGAATAGGAAAATAACGGTTGATCGTAGCAGTAAAGTGAAAAATGGAAATTACGCAGCAAACAGAGAAAAATTCAGCTATGATAGCTGCACCCCCGAATGGATAAAAATTTCAGAAATATACGAAACTTAAGTATTTATACGCCCCCCTCTCGTAACTTGTGCTGATGTCCTTTCGGACTCTGTTGGTGAAAAACCCTGTATACGCCATACGTCAACTTTTTGTTAAATATTGTAAAATCCGCTTTTACAGAGGAGCTCAAAACCAAAGGAAAACCTCGTTAAATCCAGGGGCTCACTAAATCCGTTTTTGGGTGAAACATCCCACCATGTAAAAGTACAAATATGCGTTTACATTGTACTCTATATTAACAAAAGTCATCGGACACCCCTTCAAAAGCAAATGAACGGATCCGCTGCGTTATTAAGATGCGCGGTACAGCTGCAAACGGTATAAAAACAAGCCTGCAGCTGAACGCGATCATATCGCACTGTGAGGTTGAGTGAAAATGTCGCGGCGGGAGAGAACTGACTTTGAGAAAGGAAAGGTTGTTGGGTGTTATATTAGTGGGTTGTCCAAACGAGAAACCGAGAGGCGTTTAAACATATACAGGTCAACTGTTTTGGATGTACTGAATAAATGGAAGACACATGGCGTGCCTTAAGCAGCAAAACGTACTGCCAGACCAAAGAAAAGCAGTGATAGAGGACGTCGAAGCCTCAGGAGAGTTGCTAAAGCTAATCGACGGAGTAGTGCACAAGACCTCAGTGTACAGGTGAGTAAAAATGCTGGAACCTCGGTATGTACACGTATCATTCGCAGAGAACTTCATTCCATGGGTTACCGTGCTCGTGCGGCTGCTGATAAGACTTTCATCTCCACTCCGAATGCTATTCGTCGTTTAGATGGTGTAAAGAACATTTATCGTGTACCGTAGATCAATGGAAACGGGTCCTATTGACTTATGAATCGAGATACACTATCCATCAGAGTGATGGCCGTGTGTGGGTATGGCTGCAGCCGGGGTAACGCTATTTATCACAGTGTACTGTTCCTACGGTCAAGTTTGGAGCTGGCAGTGTACTCGTGTGGGGGTGTTTTTCGTGGTATGGTCCTGACCCATTAGTTATCGTGGACAAACCTGTTAACCAGCACGTCTACCTCGATATTCAGGACAATTATTACCTACCAACTTTGTGGCAATACTATGGAACCAAACCTTGTTGGTACTAGCAAGATAATGCACCGAGCCATAAAGGAAGGTTTCAAAATCGCTTTATTATTATTCATCAAAAGAAAACATAAGAGGGAGACGTACAGCGTTGGGCGTCTCACTGGGAAATAATACAAACTGTTAAAACATGATGGTATATACACTGCAATGACAATGGGGATGAATAACAGATGCTGCAAGCAAAGCATATTGCATAAAAATTGCAGAAGTGACAGAGAGAAACACATCGTGTCACATGACATTGGCTGGGCATGATTTACAGGATAACAGAGGCGAAACAATAGTACACAATTAGAAAAAGAACAGCACAAACACCGCCGTGAAGGTAAAACATTTCATACATGAGATAAAAACACAGCGTGCACAATTGTGCAAGTTATTTAACGAGGGCACCAAAGCAACATAATACAGGCGGGGTGAAAGTAATTAATGTACACGAGTAAGCATGAAAATACACTGAGATGACATTAGCATTCACAATTCAACGGTAGCGTGGATTGCACGAGTCGTAGAGTGGAGGAGGGGCACCAGGGTGCCACGAAACTCAGCAAAGGAGGTGTAGAATGTCCTAGGGTACTGATAGGTGTAGCAGTCCAGAATCAACCGCAAACCATGGAGCGGCCGGCGCCCAGGTAGCATAGAAGGTGGCTTCTCGACGACTGGAAGAAGCCGACTGGTACTCCAGGCGGAGTCGAGAAAGCAATCGATCTTGAAAATGGCACAAAAGTGCTGCGCTGGCCTGGTGTAAAGAGACCGGCGAGGAAACTCTGCGGAGTTGTTGAAGGTATACGTAAATAACGTGTTTAACCGGCACGAAAAGATAGGACCATACTGACGGAAGAGGCGTAGGTGGATGAACCCGCAGAAGAAGACATATGTAGGCAGTGAACGGAAGATCTTGAGAACAAGAGCGACTGGCAATCCGGAAAGCCTTGTGGAGGAGAGGCATCAGGATGGGACAGTAAAGGTAGACGTGAGAAACGTCTGCCTCCTGTGCGCAGAAGGAGCAGAGAGGGGAGGAGAGAAGGGACATGCGAAAGAGAAAATACGGAACAGGGAGGCGATTATGCAAAAAGAGCCAGTGGGTATTAATTTCAAGAGGGGCGGATAAGGGTGAGCGGGCAGCGGCCCAGACATAAAGGAAGGACTGTTACGGCGTGGTTTGACGATAATTCTGTATCGTGTGTGGACTGGCCAGCAAAGAGCCCTGATCTTAATCCCATAGAGTACCTAAGGGATGAATTAGAGCGCCGCATAAGAAGTTTGGATCCAAGGCTTACTACTAAGCAACACTTAGCGGTAGCATTATGTACTGAATTAAAGCGCATACCTATCGCTGTGTTCCAAAACCTTGTCGAAAGCATGTCTCGAAGGGTCAGTGCATGCGTTAAGTCCAAACGTGGACCGTCACCGTAGTCATGTTTGTCAATAAATGCTATGTTGTGTTTCTGTTCCAGGTGTCCGGTTACTTTTGTCAATATAGTGTATATACAGTGGTGGAAATGGGCTAGAACCAGTAAAACCCCGTTCCGGGAGCCATGCGACACCAAAAGAAAGGGAGCATTTAATTTGAATAAAACATTTCGCAATACATTATACGTACATTTCAATTAATTACACCATCTTGTATGAATTGTTCGTCGTTTCAAAAATAAATAAAATCTTTCTGCTGTAATAAAGCTCTAATAATGTGTTTGGTGAGAGCAAAGTTCACGGCAGGAACTGATCGCCGACCGTCTGGCGGACCTCCTTGGTGGTCGGCCAGACAGTCGGTAGACTTTAGAAATTGTTTTAGGAGATAATTTTTATGTTTTCAAATCGACGTTATAAATAGATATTTTAGTTACAATAAATGACTATTCAGGCAGAGCCGAGTTTCTTTTATTTTGTCGCCCAAGATAATTGCATATCTCCGCCGCAAATACGAGCTGACTTTTTTTCTCCAATGTTTATTAATAACGGACGCTTTTAATTGCACCGGTATTCGAATGGTCTTTTCAATAAGAAATGTACCTTTGAATAAAAAAACAGCTCTGACTTCAGTTAAATGTGAGTATTTCATTTTAAAATTTAATAACGAAATTTCCCTATACGGTTTTATATCTACTGCGAATGGGCTTGTTGTGCATATTAAATTTTTATGGCATTCACTTGTACGTTGGGTTCCGGCAGCGAATAATTCCCATTTCCAGCACCGAGCTTAACAATAACAATTAGATACACTTGAAAGACTTAATGGCCGCCCCGGTGGCGCAGTGGTCTAAGCGATGGGTTCCGGTTCGAATCCCGATGAGGCATGGATATTCTGTTCTTCTTAAAGCACTGGGTCTCTCCCTTCCCTGGAACCAGTGGCCTTAAATTAGGGACCGGCGACTGCTTATAGCTGAATGAGTTTCTCAGGGTGGTGGTTAAACTCCCAATAAAAAAAATATTTAATTGATTAACTACGCTTGTACTATAGTTAATTAAATCTCTCAAGTATAGTCAACTTGACGGCCACGTGAGGCTGACTGCTGTTTAACTACACAACGCACATGAAGCAAAAGGAGGACCGAAACGCCCACTTGAAAATAGGAATGGACACAATTCCAGGAATTGTTAACTCCTGTTCTCTTTCCGGCGACATCGTCATTCCACTACTCTCCTACCCCTCTCTGCAATTGTTCTCCAGAAATTCACTTTAATATGCGTAAGCCACACCTATCCTCTTTTTGCCAAGGAGCAGGTGGCATGTTTTCAACACTGCTGATGCAGTGCACCAATAACATAACCTCTTGAAGTGGGTTGCGGAGAGAGTCTAGCACGACTCTCTTGCTGAGCATTTAATGTATGAGTATTTCCTCCCCACTGCATTTCTGTCAACATTCTTCCACTAGCACATAAGGATTCCCCTGTGGTGTTGCAATTTTGACCTGTATGGAACCATTTCTGTTGCTCCATTGCAGGAAAGTGTGCAGCAGTTATAAATGGAATTAAGATTTTCTCTGCCTTGTTATACAGTATATGGAGTTAAGATTTTAATTTTTTTAATGTGAAGTCATTAAACATTTTTACTTTGCTGATTAAAAGTGATAACCTCAGCTTTTTGTTCAAAGCGTTAAACCCGGAGATTCAATTTTGTTCGTTAAAAACAATCAAATGAACTTTGAATTAGCATTATTCCAAACAAAGGTTCCTGTTTTGCTCGTTAAATCCGGATCTCTCTAAATACGGACTCGTTATATACGGGTTCTGCTGTATTTCAATGAGTACGTTGAAAATGCAAAATTTTTGACAAAAATGCAACATGAAACTTATCAGTAAAAATACTGTGGGGAAATACCTGACGCAGAATTTCCTTCACTAGAAAATGCAGGTCAAGGGTTAATACCCACTGGCTCTTTTTGCATAATAGTTGCCTTTGAGGAAATCGATTAGCGTATATTTTTAAGTTTTTACGCTTTAACTTTTTCATTAAATATTCCAATGAGTTAAAACGCAAAATATGTGACACTAACTAAAAATGAAATTTCTCGGAGCAATTTTTATTGTTGTCCGTAAAAATACGGTTAAAAGAACCTGACACAGAAGTTTGTTCAGTGGTGAATACAGCTCAAGTAACACGATGAAGGACTTTTGAGAAATTCAATCAACGTCCGACAACGGTATATAATTTTATTTTCTTGGCAACGCACTTTGTTGCTTAAAATACATTTTCAGCCTTTTTGATGCCGACATCGTGGCAAACCTCATTTCGTCTCGAGTTGAAATGTGAGAGGCTCTTCGATCTTTTACTGTTGAAGAAACTCGAAGATTTCTTCGCATTGCAGAAGCAATGAAGTTTCTTCAGACAACCAAAACAGAGTGCTTTCTTTTGCTTTCTTCAAAGCAAAATTAAGTACTTCGTTTATGGTTGATAGCATTTTTTGTGGAATCTTTTTTCCAAAATTGGTAACTCATATTGTACACTATTCGTTATCGAGCATTCAACAATACAATTACAACAGGACTCTCATCAAGCATTTGGAAGCTGCGAATCCTAAACTTTTTAAGTATCTTTTCTATTTGTACAAAGTGTCTTATTTATATATTTTTCGTATTGAATAGAAAATATTCAATTGGAGTTGCATGATTTCTGAAAAATTTACTATGTACAATATAATATAATTTAGTGGAAGAGCAAGCGAATGTTAAACTCATTAAGATATGCACTTAGATGCTAGTTTATTAGAAATATCTATATAGTAGCTTGTTGCGCCTCCCTTGGCCTGCAAAACAGCCCAAATTTCTCGGCGCATGGAACATATCAGATGCTGAAATCGTTGTGAAGAAATGATTGTGTCTTCCAGTTGCTGCAAATTGGACAGCGGTACAGTCTTTTCCACCTTATCCCAGACATTGAGATTAATGTAGAGAAGTTCAGGAATGAAGTGTCTGACCCCAGGTCTTAAACAATCCTTAGAAGTAGAAAGCTAGGAGATTTAGGCTAGAGTACCCGACAGGGAGGTCACACGGAAGCGAGATATTAAAAGGGAGGAAGACGCCCTTATTTGTTAACAGTGTGACAGTACCCGTAGTCTGGCAACTTAACACGCCCATCCGACGCACGGCGAATATTTAGTGGTTCGAGCATTTATACCTGCCTGGGATCGATCCTGAGACTTTCCCGTAGCAGTCACATATGCAATTCGCGGCCCACCTTATCCCAGAGAAGCTCATTGGAGTTTAAATCCGGGGAATGTGCAGGCTCCCGAAACAAGGAAAACTCGTCGGCATGTTCCAGGAACTATTCGGTGACGATACGCGCCTTTTGAGCAGGTGCTTTATTCTGCTGAGCGTGTCTATCTGCTTGAGGACAAGCCGTAGCAATGAAGGAATGCATTTTTTCGGCAACGATGTTAAGATATGCCCTGGAGTTCAGATGTTCTTCGATGTGTAACTCGGGGCCTAATGCGTGCCAGGAATTCATCCCCAAAGCAGAACGCTGCCACCACTAGCCTGTACTGTTGACACCTGATAGGCTAACTCCATGGGCTCATGTTGCTCGCGCTAAATACTGATCCAGCCATACGCATGATGCAGAAGGACCCTTGATATGTCCTCCCAGGGGACCTATGATCCAGGCACTCTTTCGTGCTCTGCGCTGACAACATCGGCCGTTGTTGCCCATTCGCGACCTTGTTCGATACATGGTGTACTCGGAGAAGATCACATTAATGCACATTAATGCTGAAATCTGCAGTGATTCGCCAAGTTGTGGTCCTCCCATTCGTTTGAAAGTTCTTTTCAGTCTCCTCTGACCCACCAGCTGTTTTTGTCCATAGGATTGCTGACTGCTGGAATATACACTGAAGTGCCAGAAAAACTGGTACACCAGTCTAATACTTGGTAGGTCCCCCACGGGAGTGCAGGACTGCAGAAATACGACGGGGCATGGACTCCACTAGCTTCTGGAAATATACTGTAGGCCACGAACACCATACTTCCTGCAGAGCGTTCCACAATTCGGGTGTATTTCGAGGTCTCGGATTCCTGTGTTCGATAGCTCGTTGCATGGCATCCCAAATGTGTTCTATCACGTTCAGATCTGGGGACTTGGGTGGGAATGGCAACACCCCAAACTCAGATGAATGCTCCTCTAACCATAATGTGGTGTTCCGACACTTGTGTGGAGGTGCATTGTTTTGTTGGAACAGGCCCAACCCATCAGCATGAATGCAGGACATGAACGGGTGTACCTCGTCAGAAAGGATGCGCACATACCGGTGGCCGGTCACAGGCGTTTGTAGACGTACCAGGGGTCCCAGTGAAGTCCAGCTAAACACACCCCATACCATTACGGACCTCTCACCAGCCGGTACAGTTCCTTGTTGACAGGCGGGATCCATGGCTTAATGGGGTTTGCGCCACACACGAATCCTTCCACCTGCCCGATACAGTTGGAAACGCGACTCGTCAGATCAGGCTACTTGTTTCGAGTCATCAAATGTCCAATGGCGGTGTTGCCGTGCCCAAATGAGGCGCATAGCTCTGTGTCGTGCACACATCAATGGGACTCCAGTTGGGTGTCGGCTCCCAAAGCTCATATCGTGCAGGGTATGTTGCACAGTCCGGACGCTGATGCTTGTTGAGGCTCCAGCATTGAATTCCGATGATACCGGCGAGAGTGTTGCACGCCTATTGCGTGAAACGATTCTTGACCGCCGACGATGGTCACGTTCACCCAATGTCTTTTTACGGCCACACTTGTATCGTAGGTTGGAGGTTTTGCCGGAATTCTTGTAGTCACGGTACACACTTGCAATAGTCGTCCGTGAAAATCCGAAATTCTTTTCTACCTCCGAAATACTATGGCCCATCTCACGAGCGCCAACTGTGACACCGCGATGAAAATCGCTTAAATCGTTATTACTTGTCATTCTCACGCCGAAAACAGCTCTCACAGCTGGCAAGGATGTCTAACGCTTTATATACGCACTGGCGAATGCAACTGAGTACGCGCATAGGTGACGTTGCTATGTATTTTGCATAAGCTCGTCGGTACCAGTTTTTCTGGCACTTCAGTGTATTTGCATGTCTTAGTGCTACGATTCTGCGTGAAAAGCTCAGAAGAAGGCGCTTGGGAGATGCTAGAGCCGGTACATCTGGCGTTGACTATCATGGCATTTTCAAAGTAGCTCCGATCACTCGTTGTACCCATTCCGACCGTTAACCCAACGTTTTCCGATGCATAACGAGCTTATCTGTTTGATTTACATTGTACAGCTCGTTCACGTGACGTCTTACCTGTTGAAGTGAGCCGTTTATGAGACCAGGGCCGGTATATACTACACTGTTGCCCACCCAAAATGCAACACTAAGAAGGAAGCATCCGATTGGCCTGAAATTAGCAGCATGCGTCGCCCGCGGGAGGACATGCAAACGATTAGCATTGCACGGCATATGCAAATCATGTGCGTCCGGCACGCCACCGAGAAGCACTATAACAAGGGTTCCCAGAAGGCGAGATGTAAGTAGTGGAAGTAGTGGAAGTGTGTTGTGCTGTCGGACCTGTGCGTGGGAAGCTTCCTGATGCCTCGTCGCAGAATACGGCAGTCATTCCAGCACGTTTCGGAGTTCGACAGAGGACGAATAGTGGCTCATCGCGACAGCGGTTTATCGTACCGAGACATCGGCGCCCGTGTGGGACGACATCCAGCCACAGTGAGGCGAATATGGATTCCGTGGGTGCAGGAGGGACGGACGGACCGACGTGAGCGATTGCAGCAGCCGCGGCACACCACCGAACGAGAGGACCGGCATGTTGTGCGGCGGGCATTAACGGCTCGCACCGCCACATCACGAACGTTAGCGCAGGAATTCGGGTGTATTACGCAACACCTTTATCAGCACGTACCGTTCGATGTCGTCTGCAGGAGCGGGGATTTGTCGCACGGTGCCCATTGCTCAGATTACCATTGACGTTACACCATCGGTGAGTGCGGCGGCAGTGGGCTGTTCAACGCCGCACCTGGACAACGGAATGGCACGACATTATCTTCTCCGACGAATCCCGCTTCGGCCTGCAACACCACGATGGTTAGATCCGCGTGTGGCGGCACCGCGGCAAGAGACTGTATGACGCCTGCATTAGGCATCGCCATACCGGTCCATCACTTGGCGTTATGGTTTGGGACGCAATTGGATATGACACCCGCACCCCTCTGGTACGCATCGCCGGTACGCTCAACAGCCACCGCTACATATCCGACGCTTTGGAGCCTGTAGTCCTCCCTTACCTGCAGGACCTACCAGCGGTCACGTTTTAACAGGACAATGCGCGCCCGCAGGTGGCCCGCATCGTGCAACAATTCTTCAGGGCCCACCAGGTGTCATTGCTGCCGTGGCCCGCCTGTTCTCCCGATATGTCGCCCATCGAACACGTCTGGTCGCTGATCAGCAAATGAGTGGCCCGGCAAGCACCACCCGCGGCTACGCCTGATGAACTGTGGCAACGCGTGGAAGCAGCCAGGACCGACATACACCAAGCCCACATCCAAAGCCTCTTTCGTTCGATGCCGCGGCGTGTAGAGGCCGTTATTGCCAGCCGTGGGGGCCACACGAACTATCGATGTGTGTGTTTCGCAAATCGCACGGGCCTGTAAGCTCAATCGCTTCATCTTTGTATCTGTTGTTATGTGTCCAGTAAATCTGGCTTTGCTATCTCGTGTCCTGCTTGGTGTTGCATTTCGGGTGGCCAGCGGTGTATAATAAACTGGCATTTCAGCTATCTTTGTTGAAAATTTAACGTAGCGCATTTCACCCAGAACTGAAAAAAGCTGCCAAAGCTAATAAAATGCATATTACGAAGACTATTTTTATCCACAGCAGTAACGGATACAGCTTGTATGCGAGGGGACACTCGCGTGGTCGCATCCCAAAAAAGGCTTTTTCTTTTAAAATAGCCAAGATCGTACGGACGGACGGACGTGAGCGATTGCAGCAGCGATTGGAGGGACGGACGGACCGACGTGAGCGATTGCAGCAGCCGCGGCACACCACCGAACGAGAGGACCGGCATGTTTTGCGGCGGGCATTAACGGCTCGCACCGCCACATCACGAACGTTAGCGCAGGAATTCGGGTGTGTTACGCAACACCTTTATCAGCACGTACCGTTCGACGGCGTCTGCAGGAGCGGGGACTTGTCGCACGGCGCCTATTGCTCAGATTACCATTGACGTTACACCATCGGTGAGTGCGGCGGCAGTGGGCTGTTCAACGCCGCACCTGGACAACGGAATGGCACGACATTATCTTCTCCGACGAATCCCACTTCTGCCTGCAACACCACGATGGTTAGATCCGCGTGTGGCGGCACCGCGGCAAGAGACTGTATGACGCCCGCATTATGCATCGCCATAACGCTCCATCACTTGGCGTTATGGTTTGGGGCGCAATTGGATATGACACCCGCACCCCTCTGGTACGCATCGCCGGTACGCTCAACAGCCACCGCTACATCTCCGACGCTTTGGAGCCTGTAGTCCTCCCTTACCTGCAGGACCTGCCAGCGGTCACGTTTTAACAGGACAATGCGCGCTCGCAGGTGGCCCACATCGTGCAACAATTCTTCAGGGCCCACCAGGTGTCATTGCTGCCGTGGCCCGCCTGTTCTCCCGATATGTCGCCCATCGAACAGGTCTGGTCGCTGATCGGCAACTGAGTGGCCCGGCAAGCACCACCCGCGGCTACGCCTGATGAACTGTGGCAACGTGTGTAAGCAGCCTGGACCGACATACACCAAGCCCACATGCAAAGCCTCTTTCGTTCGATGCCGCGGCGTGTAGCGGCCGTTATTGCCAGCCGTGGGGTCCACACGAACTATCGATGTGTGTGTTTCGCAAGTCGCACGGGCCTGTAAGCTCAATCGTTTCATCTTTGTATCTGTTGTTATGTGTCCAGTAAATCTGGCTTTGCTATCTCGTGTCCTGCTTGGTGTTGCATTTCGGGTGGCCAGCGGTGTATAATAAACTGGCATTTCAGCTATTTTTGTTGAAAATTTAACGTAGCGCATTTCACCCAGAACTGAAAAAAGCTGCCAAAGCTAATAAAAATGCACATTACGAAGACTATTTTTATCCACAGCAGTAACGGATACAGCTTGTATGCGAGGGGACACTCGCGTGGTCGCATCCCAAAAAAGGTTTTTCTTTTAAAATGGCCAAGATCGTAAATAATTAATATATTTATTTTTATAAAATTTATAGTAATAAATGCACATATTTTCGTAAAGGTTTTTATTTTATAACAATTAAAATGTGTTGTGACTTTGGAGATTAAATGTTCTGTAGTGCCCTCAGACAGAAAGAAAGAGAGAGAGAGAGAGAGAGAGAGAGAGAGAGAGAGAGAGAGAGAGAGAGAGAGAAAGAGAGGGAGAGAGAGCTGTAGGAAGAAAAAAGCTAGAATTTCAGAAACAGCGGAAGGGAAGAAATATTTTGACTGATCATGGAAAGTAATGAGTATGCTTTGTTCGATTAATTTTCCGACAAACGTAAGAGAGAAAATCGCCAGTAATACAGTGAGTGGCGCAGGAATGCCTTCATGAAATGAAGTAAATGGAAGTTCCCTTTAAAAGAAGTGGGAATCATGCATTTTGAAAGAATAAATGAATGTTGTAAAGTAGAATTACCATTCATACTATTTGGGACTGATTCGATGATTCAAGCAGGGATCTTTTTTATATATTTTAAGCAGTCCGAATTGAACGGCTCAATATTATTTTTGGAACATTCTATCCAGACTTGCTATTTAAAAAGCACGGGACTCGTTTCCTAGCAAAGCAAGAAGTAGAGTGTCAGGAAAACAGTGCTGATTTTTCAGTTGTAATTTTCACTTATGATTTTAAAATTCAGCACAATTCTTTTTATGGAAAAAGTTCTAAAAATACCGTACAATACCACGGAGGGGCAGCTCTTCCAGTGCGTGTGTGCGTGTCTGTGTGTAATCCTTCCTCAAAGTTTCACAATCAATCTCTTTTTTCATACCCGAGCAACCGCCACCACCCTAAGATAAGCTTATGGATCTCCCCGTGATCCACAGTAGAATTTGAAAGCCGTAATGTCAGTCCACCAGAAAAAATGTTTTTTCCTCGTATTACGGATTGTTTCATTTTTCTTTTCAAATATCTTTTTCGGGGTTTAGTTACCCCCTTGAGCTTCTACGTCGATAACAATTCCCAATGCCTAATTTGTGACCGTGCGTTCTACGGAAAAGAGAACAACCCCGTCCGTGTTGGGCCGGGTTCGGGTCCTCATCCTGGTGCAGAACGAATTATTAGCCAAAAGTCTGCGCATCTGGGTACTTATCCATTCTGACAACCTTCAAATTTTCAGGCCTGACCTTAAGTAGAAGGCGAAGCAAAAGCTCATTTAGCGCTCTAACGAAGGTTGCTCTAATTATTAAGAATTGTTTTCGAAAAGTTTTACTGTTCTGCTCTCTTCAAGCGCAACTTTGAAAGGTAAGCTGCGTCGTCATTTTCGTGGAACTTCTCAACATTTAACCATTGCTCACTGCCTCACGCGAGTCCGATGTGCGTTGTTAGAAAGGTAACAACGCGCAAAGTTCAGAGTTTTCTAAGATAAATTGAGAAGAGCATCTCTTTGATAAGTTCCGGGAGAACAGTACCATTTTCATATCAGATCTTTACGGAGCTTAGCATGACGAGTGAATTACAAAGATAAATTTTTCTGATTATCTTCAAAGAGGAACAGAAAGAATTTTCATTTGTTTAGATTTGCTAACAGAGAGAGAGAGAGAGCGGAAGCGGCACATAGGAAGACAGAAAGAGCGGAAGCGAAAGGGAGAACGAAATAAAGACAGCAAAAGGTAAAGGGAACGAAAGAGAAAAGGAGCGGGATAGTGAGGTAAGAGGGCGAAATAAAGCGACAGAGTAAGGCGGAGAGAGAAAGAGATAAAGCGCCAGAGAAAGAAAGAGCAAGCTAGAGGGAGACAGAGCAAGAGAGGCTGAGAAAAACAGAGAAGTAGAGAGAGAAAAAAAGATCTGTTTTTTTTGTATATCTGTTTCATTGTGTTTTGTTCACAGCACTGGACACCACACACACACACACACACACACACACACACACACACACACACACACACACACAGAAAAAAGAATTGTGCGAGGAGGAAAGTTTTCTCTTTTTAAAATAGACAGATCAGTAGAAAGATTTTATTCATCTCTTTTGCTCTCGACAGAAAATTCATGAAAAGGGTGAATATTTGGTGTTTACATCTTTTAGTTTTTCAAGAATTTCTTCAAAATGGCAGAAAAGTTGCAGTAGTAGACAAATGACTCTTTATCTGAGTCTGCAGGCATTTGAATCGGTAGTGTCGTTTAAACTTGGCCAATTCTTTGAAGATGAAAGAGGTCAATGCACAATGGATCCCACAAATGTTGACAATGAGCAAAAGAAATGCAGCGAACGAGTGTGGCTCACCAACGTGAACATGCTTCGCGAGGATTCAGCAAATTTCTAGTCCCTGATTGTTACAATGGATGAAACATGGGTTCATCATTTCGACCCAGAGACTAAGGAACAAAATCTAATGCGGATGCGTTCTTTTTCTTCGCCTTTCAAGCAATTCCGTGGTGCATTAGTGATGGCATCCACTTTTTTTGGGATGAAAAATGTATCGTGGAAACGCTTTGACAGCATGAAAAAGGGCACCACTGTTACTGGTGCAGTACTAAACCAACCCTATAAGCAAACTTCGTGCAGTCACGAAGGCAAGGAGGCTTTGAAAACTGCGAAGAGGTGTCTTCCTCCTTGAAGACAATGCAACGAGTCCCACCTCTTAGATTGCAGAGACCTCCATACAGACAGCGTGACTTGAGTTGTTTCTGCACAAACCGTAGTCTCCAGAGCTTGTCCCTGGTGACGTTGTTCTGTTAATTGGAAATACCTGTGAAAAGAAATATGTCTGCGACTCTGAAGTGGTGGCAGCTGTGCGTGATTGGCTCAACGACCAAGATAAAATTTGTTTTCCACGGGGATTAAGACACTAGAGCACTGGTGGGAGAAATGCATTGAAGTGGACAGGGACTATTTCGAAAACTGAAAATGGGATAATAACGATCACAGATTTCCTCTGTGTGTTAGAATGTGAACTGCATGAGCGACCTTCGTATGCTTTCTCTGAAAATAAAGCACAGGTCTTTTTTAAAAAGGGACTTCAAAAAAATATAATATATTTATAATAGTGGCAGAAAAATCTCTCTCCATTTTGTTTTTAACGTTCTAACAGTTATACAAGGTGTATCGATAGAGTTTGGTGAATGCATTTTGAAAATGAAGAACAGGTAATATTTAAGGGAAATTTCACTTATGTTTATGAAAAACAGAACACCTGAAAAGAGTCGAGCTGGGTCCTTCCATGTCAGATCACCGAATGGTTTTACAAAATGTCCCCCACCGACTCGAATTTTAATGAAACTTGGCAGGTAGATATACCTGATAAAAACATGGGAAAATCCTAAGTTTCAGTTTTTTTAGCCTCATAGTTTTTAAAATACAGTGTTCCAAAATTTAGCCGAACACCCACTTTTACAGCTGTGCAGTAGCATGCCACTTTTTACATAACATGCTATAGTTTATGTGCTACTGAATTTAGGACAATGAAACTTTGGAATCACATGGAAAAAGGTACCTAGATATTGAAAACACTTTTCATTTTATTTGAAACACCAATTAAATGAGTGCCACCTAGAGGTGAAGCGAAAAATTACAGCAAAATTAAGACATTTTATGGGAGGCTTTGTAGAATATTGCTCTGGCATGAGGGAGAATTGTTTTTATATTGATTTTTAACACATCCTATAACATATTTGAAAAAAAAATGGCGGTTATCAGCATATTTTCTCAGATAGTTAAAATTATCTGAAATGCATAGCGGAGTCTCCGACAGTTCAGCCATTTTTTTCTACAAACCTGACCCACCGTTTAGACTGTTGCTGAAAATTAGCATGTAAGTTTGCCTAAAAAAGCTGCAAAACACTGCAATTTTTTTCCTTCCACATTCCATAGTTTCCGAGTTACAGCACTCGAAAGTTAGGCCTAACACTCTTTCGCAGCAAACTGATGCTATTTCAACTTGTGGAGTCTGTTACATGCTACCTTTTAAGTTGAAAACATGTGTACATGTACAGTTGCTGAGTAGAGTGCTGACTTAGAAATCCAAACATTTTTAAATACTGTTTATTTAAGCGTAAAATTCATAAGGAGCTCGGTCCTGTAACCACAGCAGTATGAATTAAAGCCGTTATTAACAGTTAACTAAACTGAAATGATGAGTAAGAAAAAATCATCTGTTTAAAATAAGTGGCATCATTTTTCAAGTAGTTGTAAAAAATACCCAAAAAAATAAATTGTTTTTTAAAAATACTACACGTTGGCATCATCCTGAATCAATGGTTGTTGTAAGTTATAATTACCTGCATATTAATATTAAGATGTTATTCATTCCTTGCTTGAATGTTCAGTTACGCGTATAACAGCTGTTGTTCTACAGTTTATTACGATGCATGCCTCAATGGGAGTTTTTCTAGAGAAAACGTTTCTGTGCTACAGACCACTTAACCCCTAAAGCTGAGCATTTTCGTGTCTTCTTCACGAAAGTAATATGTACGGCCCAGGCTTGTCGTCATTGGGCGTTGCACTGTACACAGTATATGCTGCACAGACGCATAGCATATATCATCATGAAGTGGCCAGTAAAATGACGATGCAGGACCATGGAAATGCATGAACTTAATTTTCACATCTTCATCCTTTTTAATATCAGTGATCATAACAAAAAAACCCCCAGTTATTATCATTATGCATACTACATAGCATTGATTGTGCAACTGTGGCCGATTTAAAATTCAATGCTACTTTTGAAGTTAAATATCAAATAATATTTGTCATCTTTTCATTCCTATGGTATTTGATGAAAGTGGACAAAAATAGTGAAAACTCCTGGTTCCTGGAATAACATCAGTTTCTAAAAAACGTTCGTGCAGCTTGTTTCGCGCAATTTCAATTTCAGGCTTTGATATAAAGTGGAACTGAATGTTTTTTATGTTTGCAACACAAAAATTAAAGACATCTATCGGTTTCGTGATGTGATTTGTGATAGGTCGTTGCAGGCTTGCTCAGCTTTACGATTCGCTTCACTGTACCACCAATACCATCGCAAGGTGATTTTTCATGGCTAGTGGCAAAAAATGAACATGATGCAGATATTGAAAAATCATTTTTATGCTTGCACAAATTTAAAAAATTCTTGCGATTTTTGTGTTGTGCTGCACACCCATCTGCAACATAGTGAGCCTTCCTAACTTCTGGATATGCATTCTTGATGTACCGCATTGTTGTTCGTTGAATTCTGTACACCATACAAACATCATAATCCAGATCATCAGAAAAGAAGCAGTGATTTGAGATTTCAAGCAACTGTGTCTCACCTCTGGTGTATATAATAACTGGGTGAACTGTGCATGCCTCTGATGTCCAATGATACCCTTGTGCCTCATCTTGTATGAGAAATGAGTAGTTCTCACTGAAGTCTATGAGAACAATTGCCATATGTGGCGTAATCATTTCTTTGAGTTCCTTTAGGAACCTGGATTGTTCCTTCGCAATGTATGCATGTGGGATAAGTTTTTTCCATCTTCAACACTAGCATTTTGTGACATATATTCTAATTTAATTTAATTTTTAGTTCCTTTTCCTATGTAAATTTGAGTTTGTTCGCTTTTGCACTTTCCGAACTTAACATGATATCTTCTCTCTCACATGAATGAGGTTGGCAACACTTTTGAAGTCAGAGAGAGTGACGTATGAATGTGAAAAGAACGACCGATAAAAAGGACGATACAGAGTTGCTATGTGTATGTGTGTGCGTGGAGATATTCGATAGCTGTTAAAAGATATGTGAATTTTAATATTAGCAGTGCTATATTGTGGATGTCACCATTTCGTGCTGGACCAATAAAAGGATATTTTAAGTCTGACTTCTGTATATGTTTTGTCTGGCCATTAAAGCTTAATTAGGAACATTTGCATCGTATTCTCATTTAGTTTAACGTTACCTTAGTCATGGTTTTTGACATAGCGTAACACCAGTAACGCACACGAAAAAAGGTTACGTTATAATTTGCATAAAATCTTCCATTGTTGAAGTTTGTTTAATTAATTCTGTTCTTCCACTTGATACCCACTGAGTGAATTCTATAGTATCATTTTCATCATAGTCTTCAAATTTTGTTTTTAAAGAAATTACTAAGTTATCTGTAGATGGGCCATTTTTGCAGTTTCAGCAACAACCTAAACGGTGTGTCAGGTTTGCAGATAAAAACTGGCTGAACTGTCGAAGGAGACCCCTCTGTGCATTTTAGATAATTTTAACTATCTGAGAAAATATGCTGATAACCACCTTTTTTTTTCAAATATGTTATAGGATGTGTTAAACATCAATATACATTTTTTTTCTCCCTCATGCCAGAGCAATATTCTACAAAGCCTCCCATAAAATGTTTAAAGTTTGCTGTAAGTTTTCACTTCACCACCAGGTGACACTCATTTAACTGGTGTTTCAAGTAAAATGAAAAGTGTTTTCAATATCAAGGGACCCTTTTCCATGTGATTCCAAAGTTTCATTGTCCTAAATTTAGTAGCACATAAACTACAGCATGTAATGTAAAAAGTGGCATTCACAGCTGCAAAAGTGGGTGTTCGGCTAAATTTTGGAACACTGTATTTTAAAAACTACGAGATTTAAAAAACTGAAACTTAGGATTTTCCCATATCTTTATCAGGTATATCTACCTGCCAAGTTTCATTAAAATTCGAGTCGGTGGGTGACATGGAATGACCCAGCTACGACTTTTATTTTTACAAGATGTGTTCATTAGGCAATACAGAACAAATGATTAGCGTCTCGGTGTCATACGCACCAAGTGCGTCGATGTATCTAATAATCAGTGCGGCCACATCTGGCTTGTATCACCTGCTGTTCGCGCTGAGGCATCGAATCAAATAAGGTGTGAATGGTATCCTGTGGAATAGCCATCCAGGTTGTATTAACCCTCTTCAAGTGTTCATCGCTGCAGCTGTCGTTTGAGCATGTCCCAGGGATTTTCTATGGGTGATAAATCCGGCGATCTAGCCAGCCACGGTAGCAGTGGAACGTCGTATTTCTGAAGAAGGCAGTTGTTGTCGCTGCAACATGCGGTGTGGCATTGTCCTGCTGAAATATGGCCCCGGGGGCGTCCTGCAGGTACGGAAGGATGAATGACCGTAGAATGTCATTGACGTAGCGGGCACTCGTTATAGTGGTACAGACTTTCACGAGAGGTTATCTGCTTTCATATCCGATAGCATCCCAGGCCGTAATGCCTCGTGTTATTGCGGAATGCCTGGTGTGAATACACGATTTGCGATGTCTCTCCCTCTGTCGTCAGTGAACACAGATGTGGCCATCATATCAGTCTAAACAGAAGCGCGTTTCGTCCAAGAACGCGATATTGTGCTATTTGTCATGCCACTCCCTTCGATGCACCATTGCAGCCTGGAAGTCCGTTGCTGCGGTGTCGAAGGTAGCCTGAGGAGGGGCAGAGGAGCCTGAACTGTAATAACCGGCGACGTACAGTTACAGCTAACATGGGAGAATGCGCCATAGTTATCCGCTGCTGCGCCAACGCTGTTTATTATGCAGAGCGGTCACTCAAAAGACATCCTCATGAGATAACGGTTCTCCCTCGGCGTTTTCTGTGCACGACGTCCAGAAGCATCTGTTCATGTCCTACGCCCTTCTTCGTACCATTCCCTGCACACTGTTGCCACGACGGACACACTGCGCTCCACACCACCGGCAATCTTCCGGGTAAAAGCATTCCCGTCTCTCATGCCGATAATGCGACCTGTGTCGAATTCGCTGCTGATGTGACCGTACAACTGTCTTACACGACGACAAGGCATCCTTACTCACTGATGATCAAAGCACTGACATGCCGAAGGAGTCACACGGAGCTTACAACAGAAGAATGACCGGTCTCCGGTCTGTGACGTTGCGCGATCTGATTCTGTTTGCTTAGACCGCATGTATCTATGACGCCGAAATGCTAATAATTTCTGCGATATTGCCTGATTAACATATCTACGAAAATCAAAGCTGTAGCTCGAATTCTTTTGGGTGTTCTGTTTCTTATGAACACGAATGTACTTTCTTCGTTTTCAAAATAAACTGTCCATGTGAAATACACTATTGGCATCGTTCCTGTAACTGCTGCAAGTTATGGGAAAAGTTCGCTTCTGCTATCGTCTGCGGCAAGGTCGTCACCCAAATTTTTCAAAAGAAGTCAGATCAGGAGAATATGGTGGAGGATTCAACGTTGCATCGGCTAGAAATTACTTTTAGAAATTACTTTACTTTCTCTGTTGAATGGGAGTTCCCCAAATTCTCTTTTAAAATTTTACGGACTGTTTCATGATTAATACTCAAATCCACAGTGATCATTCGCAATGAGCATAGGCACTCTTTCATGATTTTCAGGATATTTTGAAGGCAGAGGGCCTTCCGCTGCCTAGGAGGTTTCCAACGAAGTTCGTTCATTCGCGGAAACGCATGAACTGGTCGAAACTACATTTCAAGGTTACTACTTCATCCCAGTAAACTTTTTTTTAGCATTGCATGCGTTTCCGATGCTGAGCCTTTCAATTTGAAGCAGAATTTGATACTGGTTCTTTGCTTCATTTTTACGCGCTAGCAAGGTGCACCTACGGTACGTACATCAGAAGTCGCGACTCGCTCGTTGTGCTACACCATTTCTCACAGTTTTCTGATGCCCCGTCCACTACTTTTACGACTTACCACAGCATTCACCGAATTTTATTGACACATCTTTTACGATTTTTAACCTTTTCTCTCCCAGGACTGATAATTCACGTTCGACCGCATAATTGTTTGCGGCCCAAAACTGAATAGAGTAGAATGACGGGTGTAAAAAAAATACTTCATGAGGAAGAAGGCAGATCAGAACAAACATTGAGGGAAACCCAGGTACAGCTTGTTAAAGTAATTCTAACATAATAGCTAGTGTATGATTTATTACATCTCTCATATATGGTGTCGCCCAAAATTTACAAGTGGGTTTTTCACATATCAAGTGAACGATAGCGGAAAAGCTCTCAAAAATAATGGGCAGTACTTCACTTCTTTCTAGGCAATGCATTAAATATCATTGTTAGATCATGACTTCAATCCCTGTTGATTACAAAACAGAGCTTTCGAAACGTAGTGACATTTCCTTTCATATGCTCTTCAGCTGAAAACTCTTCTAAAGAAAGCGGTATAAACTCGTCAAGCTGTAAGAATGACATATCTGTCGCTTTTCTTTTCCTTAAACCTGTATGCAAATGAGCAAAAAGTTCTCCTTCCCACTGATGTTCTCTGCTATCGATTTAAGGTGAGCCACTTCAGTATTTGAGAAACGGCTTCTTTTGAAAACATCTTTCATACATAAAACATGGAAAAGATATCACCAAATGCGTAATTCTAACGTTCGCTATGTTTTCTGAATCTATTTCTTTTGGGAAAGACAAAGATGATCTTTTGCGATTCAGATGTTTTGTTTGGTTCTTGAATTTAAAGTTTGGGGCTTCCTTTTAGTTTTGCTTTAACCTTCCGCTATCATCTGAAAAGACAGGAAGACTCTTTCAATTTCTCGCAGCTTTTAACATTCGATCTGTCTATGCTAAAAGTTACGGTGAAAGAGGATGCTTTTACGGGACAAAACAATCTTGATGTGTTCTTATTACAAGATGTTTAAAGCGTTTTCCTAGAACAATCTTTTGTTGGAATTTATGTGTGATGCATGTTCATGTTTTTATTACCAAACAATAAATTCAGAGGTATGGTCGAAATTGATGAGTGCCTTGATCTGCGAAATGTTTGCACTAAGCAAGCAGCGTACTACCAATTTCGAATTTATAGCGTAGGAAGGATCATATTAAAAATATACTCTCATGAATTAACCATTATGACCACCCCTGTCTCTATGAGTGGACGTGCCCAACAGGACGCAGTAAGAACGTCACGGATCGGCGCGGCATACACAGAGTTGTCCATAAAATTTTCCCAATTTGTACAAATTTAATAAAAAATTAGTACGCTACTTATAAAAATAAAAGTTGCAGAGTTTGAAAGGTAAACATTTGACATTTTTCGTTTATCATTGTGTGTAGATGGCGCCCGTTGTTTTTCCTGTTCATAGCTGTAAACTGCTGGCGAATGTGCAGGAAAAAGCGATTTGTGTGGTGTGGGTTTTTGAAACGAAATCAATAATGTTGGTGCAAGGAAATTTTCATACACGTTTCCGCAGGAATCCTCCTGATGCTCTAAGAATTAGGAAGTGGCCGTTCTACTGTTTTGGAAGACGACGTGGAACGAGTACGGAAAGCATTTTCCCTAGGAGGAAATCAACCCGACATGGTGTTGCACAATTGGAATTGCCACGCACAACAAAGATATGCATTTTGCATAAAAGACTACAGTTATACGCATACAGAGTCCAGATTGTTCACCATTTGGAAGATATTGATAAGCTTCATCATTTAGAATTTGTCTGTAATTTAATGAATAGCTTAGATAGTGACAAACACTTCCTTGAACGTGTGCTATTTTAGTGACGAGTCGACATCTCACGTATCAGGAGCAGTTAATAGACATAACGTGCACATGGGGTTCGGAAAATCCACATGTCTCGCAAATTCCGATTTGTGATATCCTAAAGTTAATGTCTGGTGTGGGAAAGTTGCATTATTGGTCCCTTTTTTCATGAAAAATCTATCAACGCCAATATCTACTTAGATATACTACAAAATTACTGTGCCTCAAGTCTAACGCCTTCAGCCAGATGGTATCTGTCAACAAGACGGATCTCATCCCCATTCCGGAAAAAGTGTTCGTGTTTACTTGAATACTGTGCTCCCATGACGCTGGATTGGCTGAGAGTGATTGTCCGATTCCGTGGCCAGTCTTAAACTCATATAACCCCAATGGATTTTTATGGCGATTTTTCAAAGATGGAGAGTACGGAAAAAAGGTGATTGATTCAAAGGCCCTAAAAGGACGGATCTTGAATGCCATTGCTGTTGTTGATACGGATTTATTACAACGGACATGGCGAGAAATTAAGTACAGGTTAATATCCTTTGTGCAACTAAGAAGGCAGAAATAAAAGTCTATTAATTTGTATCATTAAAAGCTTTAGATATTTATCTTGGGACGAAAGGGATGATACAAAAAGGTATGTACAAAAATATCGAGCGAAATCAACAGGTCGATAATAACATACATTGGCACAATGCCAGGGAGCAAATAAAATCAGGATAACATTTGTTTCAGGTAAACCAATGGGAACAGCATTTCAGATACAAAAAGAAAGACATGGTCCACGTAAGACAAAAGATTGACAAATTAGGTAAAATGTAACAGTTAAGAAAATATGTTTAACACGTCATCACAACAAAAAGTACAAAGTAACTAAGCGAAGAGGGTGTACACTCGTGAAAACAGATAATTTGATATTAGTAACATTATAATAAGAGAACGGTGCACTTGTTATGCAAGATGCCAGTGAAAAACATGGTATTGGTAAAAAAGGGGAGTGAAAACTCTCCATAATTAAGGTTTTTCCTAGGCAAGCAGGTCAACGTAAACAGAATCAAAAAGTTATGATTCTATGAGTGAGTGAAGACCCTTGACACATACTTTGTAGCGAGGAAGCCCTAGTTTCTAAATCTGCCGTGAAAGTGAAACCCCGTTTTCGGGGATCGAAAATCATACATAACTTATCAAAAGTAAGAGGACCTGTAATAGGAGGCACATTAGTCAGTAGAGCCTAAAGGTCTTGTTGCGTAAGAGTTGCAGGATCACTATGAGATGAACGAGACCGAGATCGTGTTGATGCAGTCGGGTTGAAAGATCGATCATCGCCTGAGGAAACTGCATCGCCAGATGTAGAATTACGTTCTGAATCAGAACTATGACGTCGACAAGCAGGGGTCTGAGGTTGTTGTCGAGCTGACTTACGGAGAGGAACGTAAGCAGGAGCATTTGTGAGAAGAAGAGTAGAAACTGAATCCTGGGAAGTAGAAGCGTTTTGAGACAGAGACTCAGCTGGAGGTTCTGGGCGTCGGGCTGCATTGGAAGACTGTGATTCAATAGTCTCGGAGTAATGAACAGCATTTGGAAGGTCATTAAGTAGGATAAACAGTGGAAATTTCGTGATAATTTCAGAAATTTCCATTTTGACCACAAAAATTTATCGCCCACGTTTATCAAATACCAGTACCCCATACGCAACAGATTTGCACTTAATACCAGTAACTTGAAGAACAGTAGGACTGCATGTTTGTGTTCTACAACACTTTTTCGCATAATGTTTAACCAGTGGTTATTCTATGATAACCTTGGAAACTTCGTGATAATACCTTGATAAGTTCGTGACAGTGAACAAGTCGTCCATTTGTAAGCACAACATTGCGTGAAGGTAAAACAATATAGAAATAATAGTATACATGATATATTGCACAGTTTAGTAGTCAAACATGGAAGAAATACATATTTTTATCAATAAAATGCTCTCTTTTTCCAAAACTTTTTAAATTTCAGACATTATCAGCAGCTTACACAGGCGTCTCACATGAACACATCTTCATTTTCATCGTAAGAGGTTTGGCACTTCGTGTGGTACCATATCATACAAAAGCTACAATGAACCCACTGAGCCCCACGTTTTTGTTTTTGACATCCTTGTTATAGTTGTGACCACAAAATTCCCCATCCGAGTTATCGTCTTCTCTTTGCATGGGCATGTTGATAAAAGTTGCACATATGAGCTATATCTTGTTACATTTCAATTACATCAACTATAACGTATCATGTAGTTACCACCTGTAGGTGATAAATTCGTGATACCTTGGTTACTTCATGACAGGCTAAAATTAATTAAAAACCGGAACTGAAGTGTCTATTTGAACCCCAACTATCATTTTACTATTCAGAAATCAGATATTGTAGTTTAAAGTTATTTATTAAATCAATATTAACGCCTGAAAAAATTAACTCCCCAAAGCTAATGCGTTCGTGTCTAAGCCTCCACACGCTATAGAATGCTGATAAATGACTTGCAAATGCATTTTTAAATTAGACAGGAGTCTAATCAATAACTGGGTTAAATATTTTTTGCTTACCTCTATCTTCCTTCCTGAAATCTGCTCTTCGAACCTGTATACTAAACACCATCACAAAAGGCTATTCGATTCTCACCACACGTTTAATAACGTTCTCTGTGATACGAACAAAACAATTTTCTGACGATCTCCTTCCGATTTTAGAAACTGGACATCTGTTGCCGTTTATAATAAAAGGTTGAAACTAATTAAGACAGTAGTAACTCTACGAATAGTCGCTTACGTTCTATCATAAATTTACTTATGCCATAAAATTACCAATCTTTACCCTACAGAGTCCGAAACATAGAAAACACTGTGATGGTCCCCTGGATCAGATAATGGATCCACAGTGGTCATGGTGGTAGATGAGGTAGAGAGTAGTTGTAATTGTGCCAAAGTAGGTGAAGGAGCGACAATGGTACGAGACGGAGGTGATGGTAAAAAAAAACAAAAAAAAAACACCGGAGGAAATAGATAATTTCACGAAGGAGGTGAACTCTGACAATAAGTCAGATGATTGAGAAGTAGTCGTTGTCTTCAAACGTTCAATATTCGTTGGAGTGGAGTCTGGCCGAGAAGAAGGGCCGGTCAGTTATGGGCATCGAGAGCGGACGTGGCCAGGATCTGAACAGTGAAAGCAGATAACACCAATATTTCAAGGTAGTTATATAAAACACACCTACGCTACATAATTACAGTACATTTTGCCGTTCTAGCCGAACACCTCTTCAGTCGTGAACTCGACTCGCTCGTTGTAATCCTAACCAACATTAAAAAACGAACTCTAGGTTAAAACACATCAAATTTAAGGACATGCTGAAAAAGTTAAATTAAAAATGAATTTTTCGCAAAGGGAATGGTAGAACTCAAACATATAAATACTCTGCGAGCACTTTCGGAAGTTCCTACTTTCTTCCTCAGGAATCCATCCACTCTAAGTGATGGCACATCTAGAAGTGAACTTATTAAAAGTACAGAATTCCTCCAAAAGAAATGTTAGGGCGTAGTCAGTAAATTTCCACGTAACGATCGAATCATTCTAAGCGCAGTGGTGCCATCAATTAGTCAAAATCCTAAAACTTTATAAAATTAAAGGCAGATTCATAAGTTTTGTACATATTGATTATATATTTATTTATTCATATCTTATTTATTCAATATTGAACTTAGTTCAAGTACGGATTATTGCTGAATCATATTCTCACTGTAAAGATGGTACTCAGGTAACACCAATTGATATAGTAAAAGATACAAAATGGGAGCCACATGCCAATTTACACTCAGTGTAGCAGGCGGTAAGCTCCTCATCTGTTGCTGTTGGGAAAATCCCTCTCAATTGGCATCGTAATGGGATTATATATATACTGGAGCTAGAAGGGTGAATATCCTATACCATCTTCCATACAGTCCGGATCATGCTCCATTCGACTACCACCTGTTTCGCTCAATGGCCCATGTCCAACAAAGGCGGAACATCGCTTCAGTGTTAGATGTGGAACCTAGCATCAGATAGTCTCTCACATCGAAACCTGCTGAGTGGTACTGCCGCGGGATCGTGACTATGGTGGAGCGTGGTTATAGGACTATAGAAAACATCGGCCTGTAATTTTCAGAATGAAGTGAGCGTGTACGGTTCTCTTGCATCATTAAACTTTTTAGCTGCAAACGGGGAGAACTTCTGACTGACCCTGATCTATCTATCTATCTATCTATCTATCTATCTATCTATCTATTTGTTAATGAAAAGACTTTTGATTCCGTGAAGACATTAGCAGTTATGGTGTCTTTGAAATTCTGCGGTACTGAAGATGCATACATTAGCATTATTAATAACATCTATGAAGCAGAAAGTTAAAAGGCTCGGCTATTTGAGGATACAGCACCAATAAAAATTGGAAAAGGAGTGAAACAAGGTAACACCATATTTCCCAATCCTTTCAATGGCGCATTGCAAAATGTCTTTCAATTATCGAACTTGAAAAACCAGGCGATAAAGATTAATGGAGTTTATTTTAACTCACCTTCCTTTTGATGATGACATAGTCATTTTTACAACTACCCCTTCAGAGGTGCGGAGTATGATCCAGGAACTTGCTGACAAGAGTAAAGAAGTGGGTTGAAATGAACTTTCAGAAAACAAATTTGATATACAATGCTTTTACAAGAAATGGAGATTTACCGATTTATGAGGAAAAGCTGGAGATAACCGATACCTAATTTACTTTCGACAACAGATATCAAGCGAGGGTCACATTGATGAAAAAATTAATCAAGGTATGAAACTTGGTTGGAGAGCTTCTGGAAGAAACAGAATTTTCAAGATCATTAGGCCATAATGTCTTGAAATAAAAGTGTTTAATAAATGCATCCTCCCAGTTCGTATGTACGGAGAAGAAACGTTGACCGTAACTATAATAAGAAAGACACACATACAGGGGCTGCAGACAACACAAAGACGCATAGAGAGATGCAGGCTTGGTGTAATCAGGAAAAGGTGATAAGAGGCACTTGTGGATCAAGAAAATGACAAGATTGGAAGACATAATGATCTGAATAAAATCCTTAAAATAGCAATGGGATGAACATATTGCCAGAAGAATGGACCACCAATGGACAACCGAAATATTAGACTGGATACCAAGGGGCAGGAAAAGACCCAGAAGAAGACCACGTGTGGGAGATGGGTGGATGAAATTCGAAAGAATGTCGGAGTGACATGGAGTAGACTGGGTCAAAATAGAACGTCGTGGAAGAAACTCTTGGGAAGACCTTCACCCAGCAGTGGATTGTAATGGTTGACGATGACGATACAGTCTCTCTCTCTCTCTCTCTCTCTCTCTCTCTCTCTCTCTCTCTATATATATATATATACAGGGTGTCCCGGAAATTCGTGTACAAACTTGGAGGGGAGGTAGAGAACAGCGTTAGGAACCAGAATTAAATAGGAAAGCATGGGCGGAAACGTCACCCTCACGTGAGAAAGAGACACAAAGACACAGTAAGGCCACAATAGAGAAAGCAGTGTGAAACGCTTTATTACACAACAAAAGAGTACAATGTAGGACTAACAAGCATCACAGGACATGGATTGGTGAACATTGTCGAAGATACCTGGCGTTTCGCGGATTGTAGCAGCAGCGATGGAGATTCGTGCCACCAGGTCCATTTCAGGATTTACTGGCGTGCCATACACAATGCTCTTCATGGCACCCCAGAGATAATAATCAAGAGGAGATAAATCAGGTGATCTGGGGGGCCATTCGACGGGACCGCCACGCCCAATCCAGTTGGTTCCAAATGTCCGGTCCAAATGGTCACGTACGCACCTTGCGTAATGAGATGGCGCCCCATCATGTTGCAACCATATTCCGCGTCGAACATGTGCGGGAACATCGTGCAGCATTTCCGGAAGAAGATCTTGAAGAAAGACGAGATACTTGCGAGCGTTCAGTCGAGGTGGTAAGATGTATGGCCCGACTAAACTGTCCGCCACGATACCCTCCCACACATTAACAGTGAAGCGTTGTTGTGCGGCTCGTGGTCGGGTTCCGTGTGGGTTGTCTACGGCCTACATGTGCGCGTTGTGCGTATTGAACACCCCGTCACGGGAAAAGGTTGCTTCATCACTGAACATAACAGAACTGGGAAAATTGCGGGTCGGCCACACTTTGGTGCAGAAACCACTGTGCAAACGCGACACGTCGTGGGTGATCATCCGGCTGCAGTAATTGAACTCTCTGAAGATGAAAGGGATGTAAGGCTTTGCCCTGCAGAACGCGCCAGACAGTTGATCGAGACGTTCCGGCGGCAGCGGCAAGCGCCCGTACACTAGTCCCGGGATTTCGGTCCACAGCATGCAACAAACGCTCTTCCAATATGGGTGTTCGTGCTGTTCGCGACCGCCCGGTATCCTGCATCGTTGCTGTGAAGGATCCACGTTCCGCAAGGTTCTGATGTACCCGAGCGAACATTTGATGATTTGGTTGGCGCCTCGTTGGATATCTTTCTCGATACAACCGACCAGCAGCGCGCCCATTTCCGTTGGTTAGGCCATAGACGAAGTGCATATCCGTCAACTCGGTGTGTGTGAAACAAATCATGTTGATCGCACGCAGTCAGTGTCTACAATGAGGAAGCCACACGTGCTGACCTTGCGAACTCGCGTACAGCGCCGCTTATCGTTTCCCTCCCATGCTTTTCTATTTAATTCTGGTTCCTAACGCTGTTTTCTACCTCCCCTCCAAGTTTGTACACGGAGTTCCGGGACACCCTGTAGAGAGAGAGAGAGAGAGAGAGAGAGACGAAACATTACAGAAGTAGGGGTGATGGGCAGTTGACATGGGCATTCCCCGCTCAAAGTGGAACAGCAGGGCTTTCCAAGAGTGTATCGCAACCGGCGAACATGAGTAACGTGGGGATCTGAGCCACTTTGATTGTGGACGCATTGTCAGCGCAAGGCAGATGGGTCTTTCTGTCTCCCAAGTGATAAGAACCCTAGGTTTTCCGAGGGCATCCGTATCAAGGGTGTACCGCGAGTATACCATCGACGAACGTACCAGCGCCTAGAGAGCAATCGGTGGGCGACCACACGCTATTCATGACCGGGGTCGACCTAGATTATCTAAGCTCGTACACTCCGACCGCTTAGAAACAGCGGCGCAAATCACATCCAGGTTAAATGTCGGAGGTCCAAGCAGCGTGAGCGAGCAAACGGCACAGCGTACACTTTATACCATGGGCTACGAGAGCCCACGCCCTACTCGTGTGCCACTGTTGACTGCTCGTCGTCAGACATTACGCCTCGACTGGGGCCGAGAAGATCAAAACTGAACTTCTTTAGAATGGCGCCACTTCGTGTGGTCAGATGAGTTCCGTTTTCAACTACACCTAGCTGACGCGAGAACGCTGGTCTGGCATAGACAGAATGAGGCCGTATCCCCGTCGTGCCAGTTCGGCTCTGTTCAAGGCTGTGGTGGCTCTGTGATGGTTTAGGGAGCTTTCTCCACGTCGATATCTGAGCATCCAAGCCTCCACGTCGATATAGGAGCATCCAAGCCTCCCCGTGATGGTTTAGGGAGCTTGCCTCAGTGTGTCTGGGGAGGTCCGTAACCGCTGCGCATTACAGGCACGTGCTGGTTGCTTACCTAATCCCTTTTATGGCTTTCGCGCATCCTGCGGCCGATGATGGCCTGTTTCAGCAGGACAATCCGGCGCCCCATCGTGCCGCAACTACTCAGGCATGGCTCTAGGGACATTCATGTGGGCTGGAACCATCCGGTGGCTCGCAAGGTCCCCGGATTTAAACCCAGTTGAAGCTCTCTGGGTGTCGTGGAGCGGAACATCAGATCCATGGATCCTGGGCCGACGTCTCGGATGGAGTTACGGAGAATGCTGTAATAGGTACGGCTGGTATTACATCCAGAAACCCTCCGACATCTGTTGGAGTGGATGCCTCGGAGTGTACAGTTTGTTATTCGCGCTAAAGGAGGACCAACACGTTATTAGGTAGATATCTCTAAAGTTTTGTCTAGTGTGTGTGTGTGTGTGTGTGCATTTCATACGTCGAAAAGGTAGTAAAAAAACCACTGAGGATTTGCATTTGCTTCTTCTGTGGAAGGAAAATGACGTTTAAGTAAAGAATAAAGGGAATCGGTGCAAAAAGTAGTTTTAGAAACTACACTGAACATTACTTAGTCATGAAATGAGAACACTGTTATAGCAAAAACATGTATGAAAATGTTTTCTCACTTATTTTGAAGACAATTTATAATGCCATTATATATTCATATTTAGTCGTGCTCAACCATTTATTTGAAGTACTTTTCCACATGCGTTGCAGGTGTTCGCCGCGCTTCTGTTTCTAAATTTGCTCTTCAGATTACAAGCGCGTTGGAAGTTAAGTATTAACTCATGTCTAAATGGAATTTTATCTCAAATTTGATGTACGCATAATTTGGTTTTTTTTAGTTTGCGTAGTCTTGCAGTGACAGCTCTTGAAATAAAGCTCTGGTGCGAAAAATAACTTAATAATTGATGTCGTTTAGTGAACGAAATGAAGTACCTAGAAGATTGTAAAATTTTGAGATAGGTATTGATGGCATTTGTTGAATGCTGAAACCTGTTGCCATGCTTAATCCAGTGGATGTTCTATTGGATGTTAAGCGATCAAAAAAATCCCCATGCGTTGGGGATATCATATCCTAGATATCGATGCGATAAATTCAGGCTCATGCCACAAGGAGCTCCATAGCATAAGAGAAATACATGATCATAAATAACTCATGAAATGCATATAAAACGAGGGAACATCTGTAAACATACAGAACAGTAAAACCTTTAACCTTTACTTTTCAAAAACAAAAGAAAAAAATAGACATAAAAGGAAAACACAATTCCGAAAAAATACTATATCACCTAAAAATGCAAACAAAAAATAATAAATCCGGTTTAATTTGAGGTACAATAAAAATATTTTCAGTCTATGCAAACATTGCTTTTTTCTCTCACCTTCCTAACTTTGCACAACATGTCGATAATTGCGCAACTTATTATTACATGGGAACATTTGTTTTTGAACTACAGTTGTAGATAGCTTAAATGAGAGGGCTAACGAGCCAGCACTTGACCTATTTCGGTAAAACGATATTTTGAATGCTGGATATCCTAACCGTTAAACAGCGCATCCATCGAAAGAAAACGCTTTAACAGGTTGTGAAGAACTTTTTTTTATATCAAATGCTCTCGTAAAATCCTTAGACGACGATGGCTTTTGGAACGAAAAAACAAACCAAAAGGATTATTTGAGAAGTTTTTCTACGACGACGACGATGTTAAGAACTTTCCCATTTTGGCACCGTGATAGAAAATTGCCCTCAGTCGCTATTCAAACATTGCTCATTCTCGGTTACATGCTGCCAACAAACGATGACGTAATTCTAGATCACAGTGGATGTTCTTTAAAAAGAAAATGCGCTTTTTTCGAGTCACATGATTCTCCTAACTGTATTTTTTGCGCCTCTCTTGAAGAATGTAGATGCTGTTCCTCTAAATATGCAAATACTAATTTTTGAAGTGTGTTTCATTTTAAGTAAATATTTGCATTCTTCCTTTTCTTGCTGAATACAAGGTAGTGTCACGTGGTGTTATTTTCTGCCATCTTAAACGTTACAGTATTTGAAATGCGCTGTCGTGACTATTAGACAGCAGATGCAATCGGTTGTTGTTCGTATGTTGTTTCAACAGATGGCGTCATCAACTATTTCGTTGGAATGGTTGACGGCTCCTTCTGTTGAAACAACATAATGAAAAACATGAAAGAACAACATATAGCAACCGAAGTTTCTGTACGGCATGTCGAACTTTGAGATTTGTGAGTAGGAGAAATTTCAGCTTGGTTGATGCCAAATATCAGCAACCCAAGGTTAGTAGACTTTGTCCGCAACTTAATTTGGTCATAGGGATGACACCTCAGAGATTCCACATTGGCCTTCTGTCCCACTTTGGCAGGGTTCTTCAGGAATTCCGGTGGATCGTCAAGTCTGCAGTAGTGGTTCAGAGAATTTGAAGTTTCAACTGTGTTTCACTCCAACAGGCAAACACCTACTCTGACGTTTTCCAGGTTCCATCATGAGGAGGTAACGGGCAAGAAAGGAGATGCTATCTGCAGAAACTTGATATCCTGGTCAAGCCGACGTAATCAGATATGTAAGTGAAACATTTACCTGATGTGAGAGAAACAAAAAGCAGCTGCTCTTCTCAAAGCCCAAGTGATCTGGCTAGTCGTCCGGGCTCAGCCCTGGTTCACTTCCTGAGTGAGCCATGGGTGGTGGGTTTGCCTTGTACACTGCCTGACAGAGAAAATGCCACACCGCGAAAACATGAACGCAGCGCCATGCAAATTGCAGGGTGGGTGCGCACGTACAAGTGATGCAAATGTTTGCATTTGCAGGCGAATCGTATGAAAAGCGCGCGGGATATAAGCGGACATGTATCCCGCGCGCCATCAGTCGAGGCGTTGTCACGGCCACGAGAAGTGAGTGGTTCTGCTGTGACCGTGTCTGGAGAACGAACAATGGGTGCCAATGCCCTTAAGATGCAGTCGTATGCGATTTCGCCAAACGGATAGGTTCACGAGAGGTTCCAACGTAGGCCTTCGTTCCGCCGGATGGTCCTTGCGTCGTATTGCAGAAGAAACGCAAAGTGATGCCACAACCGACGGTCGCATTTAGAAACAGTGGTACTAGGAAGGATCTGTGCAACGTCGTAGGTGGACCGGGGCACGGAGACGGACTCCCGAGCCCACCCATCGTCCAGCTGACGTCATACCATAGCGTACCCACAGGCCACAACGGGCGACATTTTACTGAGTGTACGGAGAGGCTTGGATGCTCCGACATCGACGTGGACAGTTTCGCACCGATTGGCTGCGTTTGGTTTGCTGTCCAGCCGTCCGTTGCGAAGGCTACTCTTAACAGCGAGCCGTCGTCGTCACCGCTTGGCATGGTGTCGCTTCAGAGCTGCGTGGGGTGCCGAATGGAACAGTGTGGTGCTCAGCGACGAATCGCGGTTCTGTCTCACCATGGATGATCGCCTTGTGAAAGTCTGGAGGCGACGTGGTCAACGGGCGGATTCCTATGCTATGGTGGCTCGTCACACGACCCAGCAACGGGGAATCATGGCGTGGGGTGCTATCAGCGCTAACAGCCGCTGACCGCTGGTACGCAGTACGGGCACATTATCGGCACGTCGCTATGTTGGCGAACTGCTGCTGCCCTTGGCCCTCCCGTATTTGCAGGGCATCCCAAACTCCGTTTTTAAATAGGATAAATCCCGGCCGCATACCGCTTGGTTCAGCCTGAATGCTTTACACGGTGTGCGGATGCTTCCGTGGCCAGCACGATCCCCAGACCTCTCACCCGTCGAGCATTTGTGGGACACGATTGGACGTCAGTTGAGTACCCTCCCACTCCCGAAGAATGAATATGAACTATGGACTTGGATCAATACCACATCGTTCACGATACCGCAGGACTCAATTCGGACTCTCATTGCCTCGATGCCACGTCGGATTCAACGCTGTATCGCCCAAAATGAGGGCCACACTCCTTATTGATCATCCTGTATATGCGGCCACTGGAGCGTAGTCTTTATGTGAAAATTAAATCATTTGTTCAGGACTTACGTGGCTATCTGTGTATGAAGTTTGGTCTGTTTTCGAGCATTCCTTCATGGTGTGGCAGTTTCTCTGTCAGGTAGTGTATTACAGCGCAGGCTCTCTCCCTTCCCTAAAACTAGTGGCGCCAAATTAGGGATGGACTACTACTTACAGCCAGTACAGTTGTTTACAGTTATCATTAAACCCAGGAAAAAAAACGAAGGAAGAACAAAGACATGCGATATATATATATATATATATATATATATATATATATATATATATATAAACACGCCTGCAGCTGACCACGATCATATCGCACTATGAGGTTGAGTGAAAATGTCGTGGCGAGAGAGAACTGACTTTTAGAAAGGAAAGATTGTTGGGTGTTATATTAGTGGGTTGTTCATACGAGAAACCGAGAGGCGTTTAAACATACACAGGTCAACTGTTTTGGATGTACTGAATAAATGGAAGATACATGGCGTGCCTGAAGGAGCAAAACGTACCGGTAGACCAAAGAAAATCAGTGATAGAGGACGTCGAAGCCTCAGGAGAGTCGTTACAGCTAATCGACGTAGTACTGCACAAGACCTCAATGTCCAGGTGCGTAAAAATGCTGGAACCTTGGCATATACACATACCATTACCAGAGAACTTCATTCCATGGGTTACCGTGCTCGTGCGGCTGCTCATAAGCCTTTCATATGTACTCGGAATGCTACTCGTCGTTTAGCATGGTGTAAAGAACATTTATCGTGTACCATAGAACAATGGAAACGGGTTCTATGAACTTATGAATCCAGATACACTATCCATCAGTCTGATGGCCGTGTGTGGGTATGGCTGCAGCTGGGGTAACGCTATTTACCACAGTGTACTGTTCCTACGGTCAGGTTTGGAACCAGCAGTATACTCGTGTGGGGTTGTTTTTCGTGGTATGGTCCTGACCTATTAGGTATCGTGGACAAACCTGTTAACCAGCACGTCTACCTCGATATTCAGGACACTTATGCCCTACCAACTCTGTAGAAATACTATGGAACCGAGCCTTGTTGGTACCAGCAGGATAATGCATCGAGCCATAAAGCAAGGACTATTACGGCGTGGTTTGACGATGTAAATAATGGGTTGCAGTCTTGCGTTGGTGAACGTAGAGGCAGAGCAGGACTCAAAGAAGGTGCTCGAAGTGGCGCCCGAGGGTGTCGTTGTACAGCCCACACCGTAGGTTGAAGGACTGTAGCACTCTGTTGTAGACTCCCGGTGTGGTGTCGATCTGGTCCGTAGCGATAACGATCCTCGCGACGAGATCTTCCGGTGACTCCACAGGCGTCTCGTACATCAGTGTTTTCAGGTGTACTCAGAAGAAGAAGTCCAGTGGATTCAGGTTCGGAGAGCGTGGAGGCCAAGCTACCGGTCAGCCCCGTACAATCCACCTGTCGGGATACGTCGCATTCAGGAAGTCCCTGACCGCAGTGGCAAAATATGCAGGGGCCCCATCATGCATCAATCACATGTCTCTCCGAGCAGCAAACCGGGAAGCACTTGCTCCAGGAGCACACGGTACATGGCGCTGGTCAAACGTTGTGGCAAGTTGTACTGTCCCACCAGCCAATCACCATGGATACCTGCCCAGATGTTGACGGCAAACCTCTGCTGCTGGTGGCGAGTGGTGGTGGCGTGAGGATCATTTAGGTAAGTTGTGTTTTTTTCCACCGGTGGAGGATCAACGTGGACATGGAACTTAACGCTTTTCGGGCACTAGGAGTGGAGTGCCACCCTACGTTTCATTGGAAGGTTATTCGTTTTTATGCGTACTATCACCCCTCTTTGGTTTGTCGCACGAATTTGGGAACACCCTGTATATATATTTACAGGGCATACTCTTATTCTGACAGGACATAGCATACTGTTATTCTGACAGGATGTGGAAAAAGCAGCAAACTGAATATGTATATTGAAAATATTTAAAAAAAGTATAATGCACATTGAAAATGTTTTAATAAACAGTAAACAAAGATCAAAAGGGCATGCACACACACATAAATAAGCATGCATTTGTGCTTATTAACATAGAAAATCGATAAAAGAACAAAACATACCATTTTTTGACATTATCTCATAATAAATAAAATAGACAGAAAAATTAATACTTTTTCGTGGCAGTTTAATAGGGTATATGCCCACCCCTGACTGCAATGCATGATTGGCATTGGTGGGCAATGCGTTTCACGCGATTGTCCAGAAAATGCTGAGGGAGGTTTCTTTATTCTTCTTTCAGCGCCATCACCAGGTCTTCTTTTGGTTCCAGGTGTGGAATCGCGTTCAGCAATGCGCCTCTCCAGAACGTCCCGAGCATTTTCGATAGGATTCAGGTTGGGAGAGTACGCAGGATACTGCATTCGGTCGATCAGATTGTTCTCCAACGGTTTATCAACACATGATTTTCGATGAGGACAGGAATTATCATCCAGAAAAACGAAGGAATTTCCCGCAGCACCACGGAATAGCCTTACATGATCTAAAATGACCTCCTCACACTAACGCATTTCGATAGGATTCAGGTCGGGAGAGTACGCATGATACTGCATTCGGTCGATCAAATCGTTCTCCAACGGTTCATCAACACATGATTATCGATGAGGACAGGAATTATCTTCCAGAAAAACGAAGGAATTTCCCACAGCACCACGGAATAGCCTTACATGATCTAAAATGACCTCCTCACACTAACGCTGGGCATTCATTTACCTTTTCTCCAACACTAAGAGCTCTGTACGCCCATTGATCATAAGACCATGTAACGTACCAGGAGATGTGACGTACCTGCCAGAAGGACGCACACGACATAAAGGCAGATAGGAATCAGAATAAAAAGTCCGCGTAGCTCAATTGGTAGAGCAACTTATTCCGGAATGAGGGGACCCGGGTTCGAATCCTGCCGTGGATAGAAATGACGGAGAAATTCACTTCGTTATAACCATTACTCCACCATCCGTGCAATGATCAATTTCTACGATATTTCTCGCTGAATAGGCAGTACGAAGATCTGGCCAGATGTATTGCTGCCTAGATCAGACGATAAACAAAATCGGCTTTCCTCTGTGAACAGAACATTACTCTACATTCCATATGGGGTGTTTACGACACTCGATAGCTGGTTATTTTGCCTGCTGGGGTCAATGCAAAACACTCTTCAGGTCTCCGAGCATACAATACGAAATTATTCAAACGCCTTGACACGGTTTGACGCGATATTTTGGCACCCGTGCTTCATTTCAGCTGTTTTGCTAACTTGCCAGCAGCTATTCGGCAAGTTCGTTTAGACGTTACAACAAGATAACGATCTTGTGATGGAGAAGTTTTGTGTGGTCGACCACTACTGAACCTTCTGGTAGCTATTCCATGTCCTAAAAATTGATTCCGGATCCGTGATTTTACGATTTGGGCAATACAGTACTCTTTCGCTTCGTCTCTCGTGGCCCTCCCTGGGCGACTGCTTATAGCCCATTGAGTTGCTCACGGTGGTCGTTAAACCTCCAATCCAGATGAGTTTTTTTTGATGTATTACAAGTCGCCATAACTACAAAAAAGGCAGATCCACATTTCAACACCTACAAAACAAACGATTTTTTTTTGAGTGAAGGTTTAACAACCACCGTGAGCAACTCAATGGTCTATAAGCAGTCGCCCGTCCCTAATTTAGGGTCTCTGGTTCCAGGGAAGGGAGAGAGCCAGTGCGGTAAGACAAACACAACATCCATGCCTCACCAGGATTCGAACCCGGACCCCTTTTGGACGAATGATCAGAGGCCATCGCTTAACGATTTCTTTCCACTCACGTTTCAACTTTTATCGCCGATCGGCAGTACACAGGCTGTCACTTGATTCTTGACAATTTGCATAAGATCAAGCACTCTCACATAGCTTCCTCTTACGTGTTTCGATGATGTCAAAATGTTTTTAGCCGCCCCGGTGGCGCAGTGGTCTAAGCGATGGCCTCTGATCATTCGTCCGAAGGGGTCCGGGTTCGAATCCCGGTGAGGCATGGGTGTTGTGTTTGTCTTTCGGCACTGGCTCTCTCCCTTCCCTGGAACCAGTGACCCTAAATTAGGGACGGGCGACTGCTTATAGCCCATTTGACTTGCTCACGGTGGTCGTTAAACCTCCAATCAAAAAAAAAAAAAATGTTTTTACCGATAACCGGCGACTTGTGTGTCCGAAATATATCCTTTTATTAGAAAATTAGCCTTGTCGTTGATCCTCAGATTTTGGACATGTGCAGGGGAAGATTGGCCCACCGGGGCACCCGGATATTTCCCGGTGGACCACTCGAGAAATGGCCCACTTTCTCGAATCCTCTTTGTCTGGATTGTTTGGAAAGAACGAATAATTAGTTTGGTACTTATGAACAAGAATCGTTATTTGGGGTTTATACTTTGTATTATCTGTATAAAAAGGTTTTTTTTCAAATTAGCATTTCAATCTCTATTTATATATGTTGGACGTTTTCTCTAAAATGACAAAGCAAAATTTATCTCTGCTTCAGTAAGAAATTTCGAACCGGATCAAGAAAGTTGTTATAAACAAATTATACTAAATACAGTTTCGATGATGTCAGAATGTTTTTACCGATAACCGGTGACTTGTGTGCCAGAAATGAATCCTTTTAAGTCGTTGAAATTGTAGCCAAAGAAACATTGATAGGCCCTAAACTCCTTTTGTAATCTTGAAAGAAGCACTAGTAACAATTTTGATGGTCCGTCAAACGCACACTCTTATCCAAGTACAGACATAGAGTACAAAGCCATTCTTCAGCAGACATGTTCCGAAATTCGTGTCCAATCCGCATTTATCTTTAAAAAAAACAAAAACAAAAAATAAAAAAAAAACAAGCGATTTACCGGTACTGGTTCATGGATCAAAATGGTAGTTCATGAGTCAAAATGATGGGTAGACTTTAAAAAGGCGTCATTTCAATTAGGTGGTACGAATATTCTTGCGTAGTAGACGATAAGTGACCAAATAAATACAATTATTTAGTAAAACACCCCGTTTTGAGCATGATTTTATATGCTAGATTCAGTAACAAGTGGATTTTTAAAAATTCTTTCATCCTTAAACTGCTGCTAAAATTTGTTCACGATTGAATCAGTTTTACAATGCATATTTCAACAGTTCCATTTCATCCAGGAGTTAAGATTTCCTTTCATGAGGGAATTTTTTTAGGTGTTCCCCTTAGGGTATGTATGCTTCTGTAGTGGCCCACAAGACTAAAATTCCCAGCCTGGTTTCGTCGACCCAATCCGCCCCTGGACACGAGTGTATAGATAGATGGATAGATTGATAGATAGATAAATAGACAGACAGATAGATAGATGGATAGATTGATAGATAGATAAATAGACAGACAGACAGACAGACAGATAGATAGATAGATATCAAGCAAAGGTCACATTTATAAAAAAATTAGTCGACGTAAAAAACTAGGGTGGAGAGCTTTTTGAAGAAACAGTACAATTTTTTAGAGCAATATGCCATTATGTCTTAAAAGAAACGTGTTTAATCAATACATCTTTCCAGTGTTTACGTGCGGAGCAGAGACGTGGGCCTTAACTGAAAAAGACATGCAAAGACTGCAGACGATTGAAAGAAGTATGGAGAGATGCATGCTTGGTGTAACTAGAGATAAAAAGAGTAACTCATGGATAAGAAAAATGACAAGAGTGGAAGACATCATGATCAGAGTAAAATCCCTAAAATGGCAATGGGCTGCGCATGCTGCCAGAAGAACGGACCACTGCTGGACAACCGAAATTTTTGACTGGATACCAAGGGACAGGAAAATACCCAGCAGGAGACCACATGGGAGATGGGTTGATGGAATTCGAAAGTATGCAAGTATGCGGGAGTTACATGGAGGAGACTGGCACAAGATAGAACGTTGTGGAAGAAACTCGGAGAGACCTTCATCCAGCAGAGGATTGATAATGATTGATGATATGTGTGTGTGTGTGTGTGTGTGTGTGTTCCAATCATTGAACTGGAAAGAAAAAATGTTAAAAGTTAATGGAGTTAATTTGACCCTCCTTTGGTTTGCTGACGACATAGTCACACTTGCAAGTATACCCTAAGAGCTGCGGAGTATGGTACAGAAACTTACTGACAAGAGAAAAGAAGTGGGCTGTAAGTAAACTTACAGAAAACAAAATTCATGTACAGTGCTTTTACAAGAACTGATGATTTAGCAATTGATGGCGCAAATATAGAACTATCCGATACCTACATTTACTTTGGTCAACAGACATCAAACGAAAGTCACATTGAAGAAGAAATTAATCGACGTATAAAACTTGGTTGGAGAGCACTTGTGCTATTTCTTCTAATTTTCAATATCAATTTACTAATACTGTATGTCTTACAAGAAAAGTACTTACAATGCATACCTCCAGTTATACTTACTGATCAAAGAAATGAGCCTTGACTATAAAAGACATTCACACAAGTTGCGATCAAATCAAAGAAGCATGAAGAGATACTTCTTGGTATAACTTGGTACAACCTCATGGATCGCAAAAATGACAAGAGTTGATGATATTATGATGAAGGTAAAAACCTGAAATGGCAATGGGCTGGACATATTGCTAGAAGAATTGACCATCGTTGGACTACTGAAACACTAGATGGGATTCCAAGGGACAGAATAGACAGAGAAAACCCCGTGGAAGATGAGTGGATGATAATCGAAAGCATGCTGGAGTGACACTGAGGAGACTGGCTTAAGGCAGAAAATTGTAGAAGAGACTTCGGGAGACCGTCATCCAGCGGTGGATTGATAACACTGGGGAAAAAAGCTTTTGTTGCATTGATATCATCACTTGTTTTTACCTAATTTGAGTGTGTTGAATTCAAATCTGAAGTTAGTTTTTCTCTGTAATCACACGATTTTTTGCAATTCAACATTTTTATTTTTCGTAAAATTTTGACGCCTCTCGTATAATGACAAGGTTTGTCTAAGGAATTTATGGTCACACAGTTTTAAAATTAGGCTTAAACAATCGCCTTGGTAAAGATATTTTTTATGTATTCACAAAAACGTGTAGGTGCATCACAATATGCATTAAAGTTTGAAAAAAGGCAAAAAAATCACTTGTGTGGAGTAAATACAGTATGTATCGCCACTTGTCAAATCTGAAACATTTATCCATTATAGTCAAATATGAGTATGCACTAATGCTTTTTAGTTTAAATTAACATATATTTCGACATAAAGATGACAAATGATTCAGAACAACTGATAAGGATGGGATGCAAAGTTCAAATATGTCCTATTCAGGCAAGAATTTGCGCTTGTAGCTGTGGCGTTTGTGGACTTTCTCAAGACAATCTCGTTTGATGCTCTAGTAGTAGTCTGCCATCATATTTTTGTCCCATCGCTCTTGATAGCGCTGTTCCATCGTCACGAGGTCTTGATGAAAGCGCTCTCCCTTTTCATCGCTAACAGCCCCAAGGTTCTCGGGGAATTGATCAAGGTGACTATTCAGTAAATGGAGCTTCACGCTCACGTTGCACCCAAGATCACGAAAAGCCAACAGCATTCTACCGTATAATAGTAACTAGGACCTCATAGTTATCTGCCTTTTTGTTACCAAGAAAATTTTGTATAACTGCCACGAAAGACAAGCCATGCTGCCTTCTCCTTGTCATTCATCTTCCTGACAAATTCCTCATCACTTACAAGGGCACGAAGTTGAAGTCCATCGAACACACCCACCGGCTTTGATCTTCTCGAAAGAGAAAGCAGGATAAGCAGAAACTATATGTTGAAAACATTCACCATCAGTACTTAATGCCTTCACGAACTGTTTCATCAAGCCGAGTTTGGCCGACCCGGTGGCGCAGTGGTCTAAGCGATGGCCTCTGATCATTCGTCCAAAAGGGGTCCGGATTCGACTCCCGGTGAGGCATGGATGTTGTGTTTGGTCTTACGGCACTGGCGTTTTCCCTTCTTTGGAACCAGTTTCATTAAATTAGGGACGGGTGACTGCTTATAGCCCATTGAGTTGCTCACGACGGTCGTTAGACCTCCAATAAAAAAAAGCCAAGTTTGATATGGAGTGGGGAAAAATAATCTTTTCTCGGCTGACGATTGAGTCATTCGCAATGTTTGGCATGCTTGCTTCTAGAGTTTTACGAATGGGCCACTCCTTCTGGGTCCATTGTTTCTCTCGATCTCGGCTGTCCCACATGCAGAGATAGCATGGAAACTTCGTGAAGCCTTTCTGTTGACCAAGGAGGAAATTGACCATTTGCAAGTCGGCACAAATGATTCAGTTGTGCTTGTGATATTTGAGTAAGTCACTGACCATTTTTATGTCATTATGTTCTTTTCGCAAATGCACTGAGTAACTAACTGGAACCGCTCCATAAACTTTGCCATTCAGCAAGAGAACACATTTGAAGCTGCGCTTTGAGCTGTCCAGAAATAATCGCCATCCTGTTGGACTATCCGAGGTAACACCTAATTGCCTGAGAAGACACATGACATATGACATATAAGATATATCGTGGCAGTAAACAAACTGCTTGTCTTCTGAAACAAAGCCCACAAAAAACTGGTCCCGCTTTCGGAAATAAGAAACTTTTGCAGAGCTGTTAAGTAGGTTTTTTATAGCAGCCTGGAGGCTAATACCTCAGCTGTTTTCTTGGAGAACCCCAAATCAGGCACTAAATCATCCAGTTCCAGTTGGCTAAACTTTTGAGGGGCTGATAACTGTTTGGTATCAGATGAGGAGTCTTCGGAGTCTGAAAACATTTCTTGAAACTCGTTATCACAACCCTCGTACTCTTCCTGATCATGTTCACTGCCTTCCTCTTCAGATGACGCAAAACCATTAAAAACTGGAACCGGGAGTTCTTCAGAGTGCGTAGTAGGCCGAATCGCTGAGGGAATACTGGGATAGGAGATCTTATACCGGTTTTTCTTGCCGACACCCTTCGAGTTGTACAGCCAAAAATAGCAGTCAGTGATGTGGCCCTTGGGTTTTCGCCAAACCATGGGAACTTCAAAAGGCGGACCTTTTCGTTTTCCTTTTGTCCAGTCACGAAGCATTTCCTCACAATTATGACACACAATATGAGGAGCCAATTTCTTGTCTTGGTCGCCAAGTGGAACTTCAAAATAGGCGTGATAGGAACGCCTCACAAACAAAGTTATATTGCTTTTTTGACGAAGAAGAGTGTAGCAGCCATATACATAACAGAATGCATTAGGATTATTTACACATTTATGTCTACTTGAAGAAGCCATGTTTAGATCTGAAACAAAGAAAAACAGGCGTTATTTTTGTGTAAATTAGATAAATCTCTAGAATCCAAAATTAACAATAAAGATAAAGAGTATTGATGTTTGTAAAAAAATTAGCCTAATTAGTCTAAGGTTAGGGTAGATGTAAGCCTAGTTCTCAAGCTATACCTAGTGTAAATAGCAATGGGTGTCCTTTTTTTGCGAAAATCACAAGTTTCAAATTGCATGAAAACTGGAGCATGTAGAGGAAAACCGATTTCAGATTTTAAATTAGCTTTGAAAACATACGTAGAAGCAGTTAAAAAATCTCATGCAACAGAAAATACGAAAAAAATTGATCCCCGGTGTAATGGTTGATATTATATGTGAAATTGTACGTGTGATTCCCATATGCCTTGGACTTTTTTCATACAAAAGAAACAAGTAGAAATAAACTTTCGAAACTATTGGTATTTATTTCTCCAGGTAGTCCACATTAACATAGTTTTCAGCCATGTAATGGGATTTGGGTTGCTGTCGCAGCCGCTGTAGGACACAGTTCTGTAGTTGCTCATGTGTAGTAAATTTCTTCTCTCCTATAAGCCTCGTAAGTGTAACGAACAGGAGAAACTCACTTGGAGTCAAGTCAGAAATGTAGGAGTGATGGCTGGATATTTCCCAGCTCATTGACAAAGCAGCTGTCGTCCGGTGAGCCATGTGTGGTCAAGCATTGTCATGCAATAGGGCGACATACATGTATTTTCTCGTCTTATACGTCATGTTTCGACAAATTTCCTGGCCTCTTCTTGCTGATGGCGGATCGAAGCTTCTCTTTGCGAGGGCAGCGCAATGCAGTGCATTCATTTTTTTGTTTCGCACAAAAAAATCCACCAGGATTACCCACTGTGCATTACAGAATATACACCGTCGAGTCACATTATTGTGACCGCCAGCTAATATTCAGAGTAACCGCCGTGTGCAGCGTGGACAGCAGCTAGACGAACTGGGAGTGACTCAATAAGGTGCTGGAAAGTGTTTACAGGTATGTGGAGCCATGCTGACTACAGTGCATCTGAAAGCTGATGGATTGTGCGTAGTGGAGGATCCATAGAGCAAAAAACACGATCTAGGTGTTCCCACAGATGCTCAGTTGGGTTCAAGTCTGGGGAATTAGGTGGCCAGAGAAGTACTTTGAAGTCTTCATCGTGCTCTTATAACCACTCTCTGATATTTCTAACTGTGTGATACGTCGCATTGTCGTGCTGGAAGATCCCATGCGTCCCAGGGAAGACAATCACAATGTATGGGTGTACGTGGTCTGCAAGGATGGATTCATAAGGAATTCGATCCATAGTGCCTTCCACAGGTATGAGTGGACCCAATGAATGTAACGAAAACATTCCCCAGACCATGACGCTGCCCCTCCCAGCTTGTGTTCTGCCAGCAATGGTTAAAAAGTGTTTGTTCTCCGATGTTTCTCGCCTTATACGCCAAGGTCCATCCGATCGATGAAGCAGAAAACGTGACTCATCGGAGAAGGCAATCCTTTGCCAATCAGCGGAGGCCCAATTCCGATACTGCCGTGAAAATGTAAGCCTTTTCTGCCGATGCACCTTCGTTAGCATATGTGCAGTGACCACACGTCTGCGTCGGAGCCCCATACGCAGCAAGGTTCACTAAACTGTCGTTTTAGACACACTTTCAGTAACCCATTGTTCATTCGACCAGCGAATTACTCCACTGTAGCGCGTCGATCGGCCCTCACGCACCTTCGATGCCGACGTTCACCTCTCACATCAATGGCACGTGGTGCTCCGCAGTTTCCACGTCGCTTATTCGCTACGGTGCCATTTCTCTAATCACGATACTCTTTAACCACAGCAGCACGCGAACAGTTCACAAACTACGCTATTTTAGAAATAATGCCACCCTTGGCCCGAAAACCGATAACCATCCCTCTTTGCAAATCTGATAAATCGCTTCTTTTATCCATGACAGCAACGAGTGATATGTTTTCTGAATGCCTACAGCACACTTATACTCTGAGTGGCCACTTTATTATGACCACCTGACAGTTTTAAGCAACTGAGATATGGCTGCACGCTGTTGCCGACAGAGGGCGAGGTTAGTATAAAAAGGGAAAGCTTAGTGCTTGCGACAGTAGTAGAAGTGATTTTTTGGTGACGAGATGGATAAAAAATGCGATCTGACGGATTTTCAACGTGGGATGATTGTAGGAGCTCTGAGCCATGGAGCGAGTATCACCGAAACCACCGCATTCGTGAAATGTTCCAGAGCAGCTGTTGTTAAAGTGTTTAAAGACTGGACTGTCAGCCAAAAAACTGGGTCTCTACGTGCAACGTTTGTTCGTCATCGACTACTGACTGCTCGGGCGGAGCGGAGAGTGTCCAGACTGGTAACAGAGAACAGAAGGGCAACAGTGCAGCAAATTACAGACCATCTTAATCAAGGATCCCCTCAAATGATCTCTGTATGCACTGTTCGCCGTACACTGCATCGGATTGGATATGGCAGCCGAATGCCTGTTCGAACACCTTTGCTGTCTGCAGTTAACAAGAGAAAACGTCTCCAGTTCGCACAGGAACACAAGGATTGGACAGTCGATAATTAGAAACAAAATTTGTGGTCCAATGAATCACGTTTTCAGTTGCGCCATGCCGATGGCCGAGTGAGGATTTGGCGGAAACAGCACGAAAGCATGGACCCCAAATGCATTGCTACAACCCTTCAAGCTGGTGGAGGGAACGTTATGGTTTGGCGAATGCTTTCCTGACATGCTTTGGGCCCTTTAATTCTTGTTGATCAACGTCTGACTGACACATCATGTCTAAACATCGTTGCGGACCAAGTGCATCCTGTCATGTGGATGGTTTATCCTAATGGCGATGATTACTTTCAACAAGATAATGCGTCCTGCCATTTGGCTCTTATTGTACAGGATTGGTTTCAGGAACATGCCGGTGAGTTTATTTTGCTTAGGTGGCCCCACAATCTCCAGATCTTAACCCCATTGAGAATTTGTGGGATGAAGTTGAACGAGCCATCAGACAGCTGGATCCACAACCCCGCAATCTCACACTCCTGGAAAGTGCTATTCATCAAGCATGGTCTCCGATTCCACAAACCACCTATCAACATCTCGTGGAGTCCATGCCACGAAGAATCGACGCAGTATAAAAGGCAAAATGTGGCCCAACGAAGTACTGAGTTGGTGGTCATAATAAAGTGGCCACTCTGTGTATACCCTCCAAGCCATCTTACGACATGTGTCTTCTTTCATTGGGTACGCGCTGTTGACCTCAAAAGTAAGAGGTGGTCACAATAATGGGACTCGACTGGGTGATAGAATTAGATTTCCCGCAGACGGCACTGCGTTTAGTATCTTCGGCGGTGGGGAACTTTTGTGATAAATTTACAGCAGGGTAGCTTGGTTTCTGGAGTGAAATAATTATCCTCAGTCTCATGATTAGTTACGATCTGCTGCAGCAAAGCATCTCCCTCAGACTTAAAGCGATGCAAAATTTCTGTGTAGATGGCGATACGAAACGACTCCTAATTAAGATGTCAACGCTTTTGGTACCTAACGTGTACACACTATTCTAAACGGCAGGTCAGCATGGATAATTTTGTCTGCCGCCCCGGTGGCGCAGTTGTCTAAGCGCTGGCTTTTGACCATTAGCCCGAGAACGGTCGGCGTTCGAACCCCGTGAGGCATTGATATTGTGTTTGTCTTACGGAACTGGCTTTCTCCCTTCCCTTTAGTTAGTGGCCCTAAATTAGGGACGGGCGACTGATTATAGCCCATCGAGTTGCTCACGGTGACCCTTAAACAAACAAATAAAAAAAATCATATTGCGAACACTAATGTTGAATACTTCAGCTACACTATCTACCAACAAGGAATTGTACACCCCTGCAATCGACGATATCTGCGGTCCTGATACACGTCACGGCTGCCGCCGTTAAATATCGTGTGGGAAACAACAACGCAACCAGTCGCATGCAAGATGCCACGCAGTTCGGAGCTCTCTGATTTCGAGAAAGATGTAATCACAGAAATGGCCGATCCATACGTGTCATATCCAGCTAGTTGAAGTACCTAAAATCGACAGTGGCCTACGTGATTGACAAGTGGAATATGAGAGGTGACTGTCGGAATGTGCCCCGACCCGGCAGACCCACAAAACTGGAAATTAGAGACCGACGGGTGTTGGCCGGAGAAATTCGGAAGAACCGCAACAAATCGATGGGCCACATCCGCGAGGAGTTTCAACAGGCATCCAGGAGTGTTCTTTCGATTAATACCATTCGTAAGGAAGCCCATCTGCTCGGTTATCATGGACGTGCTACCGCCCTTAAGCCTTTGATCACCAAGCCCAATAGCGCTGCTCGGCTAAGTGGTGGAAAGAACTTCGACAGTGGACCGTTGAACAGTGGAAACAGGTTCTCTGGAGCGACGAATCAAGGTTCACCCTCTACCGTTCGGATGGCAGGGTCAAGGTCTGGCGTCTGCCTGTAGAACGCCTCCTGCCGGAATGTATTGTGCCAACTGTGAATTTCGGCGGCGGTGGAATTATGCCATGGGGGGGGGGGGTTTCTCCTGGTACGGCACGGGACTCTTGGTCGCAATTCCTGGTAGACCCAACGCCGAGACCAACTGCACCATTTTGGATGACCATGTGCTTCCTACGTTGTGGCAGTTTTACGGAGTGGACCCATGTTACTTTCAGGATGACAATGCCACCTGTCATGTTGCGAGGTCCACCATGGCTTGGTATGTTGACAATGGAGTTAATCGAATGGACTGGCTTGCGGAGAGACCGGACCTTAACCCTATCGAGCACCTTTGGGACGAGTTGGAGCGTCGACTTAAAGGGTGCCTTACCGTCCGAAATCGGTGAAGGAACTGACCTGTCTTCTCCAAACCGAGTGGAAGAAAATACCGCTAGCCTTCGTACAACGCCTGGTTGAGAGTATGCCCCGGAGGGTCGCAGCTGTAATCGCCGTTAGTGGAGGCTCCACCAACTATTGAAGGTGAATAAACTTCATTTTCCTTTGCTATCACAGGTGTCCAATTACTTGTTGGTAGATAGTGTGTATCACTTGCCCGGACCTTTTGGTGTTCCAAAAGAACCTGTCGCACGCAATCGATGTTCACTTTGGTCACAACAGTAGCCGACACCGGTCCAAGCGGTTTATTTGCTGTTTCTCCGTGGTCCTCTAGAAACTTGTTGCATAAACCGTAGACACTTGCCTTTGAAAGTGTGTTATTCCAATACCATGTGCTTGCAATTCTCATAACCTTTTAGAGGATTTTACCTTCTCGTTCACAAGAAATTTACTAACACAACGCTGCTCTACACTCACTGAAAAGCTCTACGGATTTTAAGCTTGGGCTTCCCACAATGCACATCCACGCGCCGCGTAGACGAAACCACTACTGGCGTGAAGATGAGGCTGACACATATTTACCGTACGAATTCAATCCGAATCTGTATAGAACACGGGATGTTGCAATAAAATGTCCAGGCCAACTTTGCAACACGTTCGTAAATTCCGCGCTTATCGGTGACGTGACTGTTAGGTGTGCTGTACGACGCTTTCACTCGTCGACACAGGGGTGGTTATGATGATCTTTTTTTTTTTTTTTTTTTTTTTGATTGAAGGTTTAACGACCACAGTGAGCAACTCAATGGGCTATAGGCAGTCGCCCGTCCCTAATTTAGGGTCACTGGTTCCAGGGAAGGGAGAGAGCCAGTGCCGTAAGACAAACACAACGTCCATGCCTCACCGGGATTCGAACCCGGACCCCTTTCGGACGAATGATCAAAGTCCATCGCTTGGACCACTGCACCACCGGGGCGGCATGATGATCTTGCGTATGAGAGTATGCGACTTCATGTTGGAATAAATGCTTAATTATTACAACACTTTAGATTATTGTACTTCGGTTTGTGTCAAAAGAAGCGGTAATTGCATCAGAAAATTCAATCACATCCCTTTTCGTTTTTAATTTGGTGAGCAGATAGGTACAATCACTTGAGAAAGCATTGGAGGTACCTACTCAATAGCGTGTCGGTCCTCCTCTAGCGTGAATAAACAGTCTGTATACGCCGAGCCATTGATTTCACTAGATATGCCAGGGGTTTCCGAAGATAGTGCCAGCCATGCCTGTTGGTGCATTGTCCACAACTCCGCCCGAGACGTCGGTCGAGGATCCATGTATCTGATGTTCCTCTCCATGACATCTCAGAGAGCATCCACAGGGTTTAAATTCGGGGATCTTGAGGGGGGGGTTGCTCTGGATGGTTGTAAACTCAGATGAGTGTTCCTCGAGACATACCTGAGTGGTTGCGCTTTGGTGGGAAAGGGAAATATGAGAAAGCTTCCCAAACCATCACAGAGCCGCCACAGCCTTGAACAGAGCCACCACGGCCTTGAACAGAGCTAAACTGGCACGATAAGGCTACGGCTTCATGCTGTCGACGCCACACCCGCGTCCTCTCGTCAGCTCGGTACAGTTGAAAACGGAACTCATCTGATCGCACGAAGTGGCGACACTCTTCAGAGGTCCAGTTTTGACCTTCCCGGCACCAGTCGAAGTGTAATGTCCGACAACGAGCAGTCAACAGTGGCACACGAGTAGGGCAGGGTGCGCAGTGTACGCTGTACCGTTTGCTCGCTGACGTTGCTTGGGCCTCCGACATTTAACCTGGATGTGATTTGCGCCGCCGTTTCCAAGCGGTCGGAGCGTACGAGTTTGTATAATCTAGGTCGACCCCGTTCATTAACAGCGTGTGGTCTCCCACCGCTTGCTGTTTGGGCGCTTGTACGTCCGTCTATGGTATACTCGCGGTACACCCTTGATACGGTTGCCCTCGGGAACCCTAGGTTTCTTATCACTTGGTCGTTAGAATGTCCCATCTGTCTTGCGCCGACAATACGTCCACGATCAAAGTCGCTCAGATCACCACGTTTACCCATGTTCGCCGATTGCGATATACTGCTGGGAAGCCCTGCTGCCCGTTTATCAATAGCCTGCGTTCTGTTTGGGTCTGTTCTATCCTGTACGGGAAGGAACAGACCCAAACATACTGCCCATCATCCCTATCTCTAATGTTTTGTCTACTGAGTGTATATAGAAATATTTTTAATTGCATTATGAGGAATATTGCTCGGACGGAGGAGCGTAATTGTGAGCTTCTTACAATGGAAAGTTCACTGGTGAAAACCATTTTATAACATTTTTTTAATGCTTCAGTCACTCTCGATCAGAAGCACGATTTCAGACGAAGAACTTGTACTAACTTCAACACGCTATTCATCCTTTGGGAAATGGATTCATTTCATGACTCTGAGATTCCCGATGTTTACCCAAGGTTCACGTGTCGAAGTTCAAACAGAAACAGGAGGGATTGTTGTGACCATAAATGAGATCTGCTTCACTGGCTTATCTTTTGTGAACGGAAATAATCAGCAAATGACGTCCGCGCCCTGTCAAGACTACGAAAGCGTTTGTGGACCATGTCTGTTATTCTGCTTGACAAAAAGAAGAAGAATGTATAAGAGAAGAATGCCTTGCCATGTTACGAGATCTGTGCTTTCCAAAATAGATCTTGAGAATAGGATTGCGCTCAGAAAAGAAGAATTGGCTGAATGGTAGTCGCACCGGGGTAAATCTTTGTGAAAGTTTATTTTTTTCATGAATCAAAAGGCGTTTAGGAACGCTGCATCAGGATTGAAAAGTAACAGAATTTGATCGAATTCTACAATCATCGAGCTCGATAACTGTGTTCTTTTTATTACGCACAGTTTCAGTGTAAAAAAATATTTTCGCAATTTCTTTGTTCTCAAGTTAGTTTTACCGCTTGTTTTGATTACATATCATCATATGTAAAGGATTTTAGAAAGGGAGCGTCTGACCCAGGTTTTAAACAACCCTTAGAAATAGGAAGCTAGGAGATTTGGGCTAGAGTGCCCGATAGGAAAGTGAGATGGAAGCGAAGTAGAAAGGGGAGGAAGACGCCCTTATTTATTACCGGGGAGCCAGTACCCGGGGTCCGACGGCTTAACGTGCCCATCCGACGCACGGCAGATATTTAGTGGATCGAGCGTTCGAACCTGAGGTCCTTCCCGTGGCAGTCACGAACGTTACCCACTAGCCCACGAGCGGCCCCTTTGTTTTGATTACAACATAGCTTCTGGTTTTATAAAGGAAACGGGATTAAACATGGCCACAACGCTGCGTATTATTACGTCCACAAAATTACTGATAGTCAACACTGTGGCCATTTTTTTATTCTAACACTCTATCATTCCACGTCTTGTTTTACTTTAAATGAAAAGGTATTCTAGGCATTGGTGGTAGGGAAAATATTCTTAGTTGTCGTTGAACGCGATAGAATAAATTGCGTAGGTGAATCTGAAATTACTTCCAGTTCGATTAACTTCTGGACTATTGGTAGACCTGGGTAGGGATGTAGGAAAAATACTTCTGCAACAAAGGGCTCGTATAAAAAGAAGTTGCAGAAGCTGTCCTGCTGAGCTATAAACAAGCTCATTTCTCGAGGCGTTCAACAAAGCTGTCCAGTTCCGGTGGTTGAGAGGTCTGAGACAAGGCGATTGTTTCGTCGAATCATTAGTCTCAGATGAGCTCGGTTTCGAGTCCCAAATAAAGCATGGGTGAGGCATTTCCCAAGCCATCCAAAAAAGCTGTGCTGTTTCGGTGGCAGAGTGGTCTGAGGCAATGGTTTCGTTGTATCATTAGTCAAAGATGAGCCCGGGTTCGAGTCCCGGATGAGGCATCGGTGGTGCGTTTCCTAAGGCATTCAGCAAAACTGTTCTGCTTCGGTGGCAGAGTGGTCTGATGAGATGGTTTCCTCGGATCATCAGTCATAGATACGCCCGGGTTTTAGTACCGGATGAGGCATGGGTTGTGTTTTGTCCAATCACGCTGACTTTGTCGCTCCCCTAGAATCAGTGGCCCCAAATTAGAGCAAGGGAACTGTTTATAACCTTCTGGATTGCTCATGAAGGCCGTAAACTGCTTCCCTAAAAATCGAAGCTGATTTATGTGGTTGTTTTTGCCAGAAACACGTGCAGTTGGTGTGACATGTCTCACGCTGCTTCGCCCCTGATGACTCCACCGGGGCTGCAGCCAGGACAGGAGATCAAAGGCCAGTGCCTCACGCAACTGTTACAGCGGGGAAAAGTCTTGACCCGAACTAGTGAACTTCCTACAAAGAAAGTAGGGTAAGTGTACTTTTTTCATTAATCTTATTCTTACAAATTTGTTTATTAAATCCCATTTAGCACGTTCGATAGACCTACAATTTTTTATGTGTTTTTGGTTTATATTAGTGTGTCAAAAATAGTTGTTATCGTCTAGAACTAATGATCCGATGAAAGCACCTTTTTTCTATTCTTCGATGTCCGGCCCAAAACAGATCGATCGTTTTGTGTTATCTGTTAGTTGTACATTCATTCCGAGGGCTATATCAGAACCTCCGAATTTCTCCTGACGTCTTGCCAACAACTGGCAGCTAGTCAGATTGTAAATAAAAGGCGATGAGCTAAATAAGAAGAAGAATCGACAAAGATACAGTCTGTAAATGGCGTGATGGTAACTGTATGGTTGGTGAAAAGGAATGCTTCTGTTCTTATACGACTGATGCTGTATCCTGCTGGGATCGTTCAGTTAACACACTCCTTGCAAAAAAACATAAACAAACCCCGAAGCACCTCGAGAAAGTCGTTCGATCCTGATGAAACTACGCATGCAAGTATACTTCAGGGCCGAATATGCAAATGATTAAAAAATAACGACCAGTGACTAAATAGTGGCTCGCAACAGCGCATGGCAACCGCGCATCGAGGAGGGCATATCAATTGCAAAGCTAGAACGCAAGGACAATTGTGACAGCGGATTGAGGTTGCATTAACCTCCATGGACTGTGAAGATGCCTCGACGTTGGATCAGTGCAGAATACGAGCTTTTGAGCGAATTTGAGAGGAGCCGGTTGGTAAAGTCGCCGTATTCCGATGCATTTGGGTCAGAGTGACGTAGCAGTCGGACGATATTGGCGCCAATGGGTTGAGGAGGGCACAACCCAGCGGTACACGGGCAGTGGACGGCCGAGGACAACGACAGAATGAGAAGATCAATTGATTGTGAGAGCAGCTCGAACAGAACCGAAGTCGACGATCTCAACCATTCGCGGCCATGTTGCGTCGTGTAAAGGTACGGAAGTGGCCATCCGGAACGTTGCCAGACGACTTGCGGCCCGGAGACTACATTCGTGGAGGCCCCTCCGACCCATGAGCAGCTAGCATCGTCGGCAACGGTTGCAGTGGTGTCCGGCCCGATCAACGTAAAATAGTGCGTCCAGTGGCGTCGTGTTGTCTTCAGTGATGTGTCACGGTTTGCACTTGGCTCCGATGACCAGCGCATTCGTGTCTGGAGAAGAGCTGGCCAGCTCACGGATTCTGCCTTTACCATGGAGCAGCACACGGCTTGTACACCGGAAGTAACCGTCTAGTGAGGCATTTCCTACTATAGCCGGACAGCCGGACACCCTTGGTAGTCCTCCGTACCACCCTCACGACTCAACGGTGCGTCAACGACATTCTACGACCTGTTGTGTTGCCATTCCTGTTGTAGCATAACCGAGGAATTTTTCAACAGTATAATGCCCGGTTACACACGGCATGCTTCTGCCAGGCCTGCTTGCGTAATGTCGACACCCTTCCATGGCCAGCCCGATCGCCCGTCTTCTCACCGATGGAACATGTTTGGGATATGATGAAACGCCAACTACGCCCATCAAGGAATGTCGGCGAACTGGCGCGCAATTTGGACACCATTTGGCATGCTACACTTCAGCACTGTATTCGCGAACTGTGCGTCTGTGCCACGCCGGGTAACCGCTTGTATTCGAGTCAAAGGTGGCGCACTTGTTCCACTCGTGTTGCTGTTTTATCCGAATAAATGGCCCAACTGCTCTGGAATTGCAATCGTTTTCTTTTCTATACCTATACGTTGCGCATACCAATTTTCATCTCGATTACATGATTCCTCCTGGGTGCTTCGTTTTTTTTTGTTTTGGCAAAGAGTGTATTTCAAGTTGTGTTTGATAAGTGGATCTGTATGCTTGAAGAAAAGACAAAAGAAAAAGTGCAAGTCATTTATTTAACATTTTCTCTCGTATATCTTGGACGTTAATGTTCTCTTCTAAGTATCAGTATATAGAGTTCAGTGCCTTTCAGCAACAGGGAAATAAATAATAAAATAATTTTGAAACATTATACAGTACTTAATGTCTTCAACACCCCTTACATTAATTCCATTGTCCTGTGGGAGCTCTCAAAAGGGTATCCGACAATTATATAGGACAAGTATCTCAGTTCTTACAACATTGTGGAAAGCGGCAGAAGTTCTTGGTCTTCGAGCGGGAGGATTATTTTCAACAGTGTCTCGTCCTTTTCTAAATAATTTGCTTTGCCCCAGCTGTACGTCCTTGTTTCTGGTAGTCATCCGTAAACTGAGCTTTGAAGCATTCGGTAGAGATTTTGGAAGAGATGACACATTTCTTCCTGAGAAAATGTAGACTTATGTGCTGCGGATCACTGCTGTGCATTTCATGGCCCAGCATCTTGATTTTGTTTTATGTTTCAAGATTTAATGACCACAGTGAGCGACTCAATGGACAAATCCGGAAAAGGTCATTCCTATTAGAGAAGGGGGCTAATAGCCCCCTTCTCTAATTTAGGGTTACTTGCTCCATCCAGCGAAGGGAGAGAGCCAGTGTCACAAGGCCAACATACCATCCATGCCTCACTGGGATTCGAACCTTGACCCATCTCAGAAGAGTGAATGATCAGAAGCCAACTCTTCGAACCACTTACTGTCAGGGAGTGGTTCGAACCGTTCTCCTTAGAATGTTTAAGGACCCGGATGTCCCATCTGGATTATAACTGACTGATAATGGAAAGGACGGCACAACTAGTGCCGTTCGCAAGTCTGAACATGTCGTTACTCGTCAATGCATGCCTGTTAACACAATTAGGGTATTGTTCGAACGGGCACTAAATTCTCCTTTATACACTGACGGAAAAAAAAACCCAACACCACGAAAAAATGGTTGTAGAGGAATGAAATGGCGGCAATACATTTGTATAGGTAACATATTTAATCGATTAAGGTTTCAAGATCACAGCTTATTGTAAGCGCGAGAAGAGCCATTTTAAATGTGAAATGTTGGTACATTAATAACCGGTGTAACCGCCAGAATGTTGAATGCAAACACGCAAACGTTCATGCATTGTGTCGTACAGGTGCTGGATGTCAGTTTGTGGGATGGAGTTCCATGCCTGTTGCACTTGGTCGGTCAATACAGGGACGATTAATGCTGGTAGGGGGTGACGCTGGAGTTGTCGTCCTATGATGTCCCATACGTGCTCGATTGGTGAAAGATCTAGTGATCTAGCAGGTCACGGAAACATGTCGACACTCTGTAGAGCATGTTGGGTTACAACAGTGGTATGCGGGCGAGCGTTATCCTGTTGGAAAACGCCCCCTGGAATGCTGTTCATGAATGGCAGCACAACAGGTTGAATCACCAGACCGACATACAACTGTGCCGTCAGGGTGCGTGGGATAACCACGAGAGTGCTCCTGCTGTCATAGGAAATTGCTCCCCAGACCATAACTCCAGGTGTAGGTCCAGTAGGTCTCGGCCGCAGACAGGTTGCTTGCAGGCGCTCACCTGGACGCCTTCTAACCAACCCACGGCCATCACTGGCACCCAAGCAGAACCGGCTTTCATCAGAAAACACAACAGATCTCCACTCCGTCCTCCAATGAGCTCTAGCTTGACACCACTGACGTCGCAAACGGCAGTGGTTTGGAGTAAGAGGAATGCGCGCTACAGGGCGTCTGGCTCGGAGCTGTCCTTCAAGTAACCGATTTGTATCAGTTCGTTGTGTCACAGTGGTGGCAACTGCAGCTCGAAATGTTGCCGCATACGCGGTACGATGCGCCACGGCCATACGCCGCACACGGCGGTCTTCCGTCTCAGTAGTGCCACGCGGCCGGCCGCAACCCGGTCTTCTTGAGGCAGTACCTTCCCTTGACCACCGTTGCCAACAATCATGCACAGTGGCTACATTCCTGCCAAGTCGTTCTGCAATATTGCGGAACGAAAATCCACCTTCTCGTAGCCCTATTACACGACCTCGTTCAAACTCCGTGAGCTGTTGATAATGGCTTCTTCGTCTTTTTAAAGGCATTCTTGTTTAACATCAACACCGTACGTCGAATCTCAACGATAACTAACGCTCACGAACGTTACAGCGCGTATTTACAGCAAACCTGCTTTGCATGTCCCGAGGGGCGCTACTAGAGCCACACGTATGTGCCGAGCGCGACATTTGCATAGACGTCATCATACAGATGTTCTCTCACCGCCTACCAACAGTCGTTTATCTAACACATCCCCTTCTTGATGTTGGGATTTTTTTCCGTCAGTGTATTTGAACGCTGTACTTAAATAAATACACTGACGGAAAAAACAATCCCAACACCACGAAAAAATAGTTGTAGAGGAATGAAATGGCGGCAGTACATTTGTATAGGTAACATATATAATCGATTAAGGTTTCAAGATTACAGCTTATTGTAAGCGCGAGAAGAGCCATTATAAATGTGAAATGCTGGTACATTAACAACCGGTGTAACCGCCAGAATGTTGAATGCAAGCACCCAAACGTTCATGCATTGTGTCGTACAGGTGCTGGATGTCAGTTTGTGGGATGGAGTGCCATGCCTGTTGCACTTGGTCGGTCAATACAGGGACGGTTAATGCTGATTGGGGGTGACGCTGGAGTTGTCGTCCAATGATGTCCCATACGTGCTCGATTGGTGAAAGATCTGGTGATCTAGCAGGCCACGGAAACATGTCGACACTCTGTAGAGCATGTTGGGTTACAACAGCGGAATGCGGGCGAGCGTTATCCTGTTGGAAAACACCCCTGGAATGCTGTTCATGAATGGCAGAACAACAGGTTGAATCACCAGACCGACATACAACTGTGCCGTCAGGGTGCGTGGGATAACCACGAGAGTGCTCCTGCTGTAATAGGAAATTGCTCCCCTGACCATAACTCTAGGCTATAACGAAGTAAATTTCTCCGTCATTTTTGGTCTACGCCGGGATTCGAACCCGAGGCAACTTATTCCGGAACAAGTTGCTCTATCAACTGAGCTACGCAGACATTTATTCTGATTCCTATCTGCCTTTATGTCGTGTGCGTCCTGCTGGCAGGTACGTCACATCTCCCTCCCCCGAAAGAGGGCCGGGGGCATGGCCCACGGGTCAGCCGTGACCATGAATCGTTGAAGGCAGCCATCCACTGTAGAACGTGTACTTGAGAACTCCCAGTCAATCTGCTGTGTGGAATGCAACATCACACATTTTTATTTTTCGAAGCGCTGGAGAAGGGATTCTCTGATTTTTCCTGTCTCGCGGTGTGGAAATAACATCACACCAATGCGAGATTTTGAACGGTCGGGTCATCCGGATAGTTCGGGCGCCATTATAACGAAGTAAATTTCTCCGTCATTTTTGGTCTACGCCGGGATTCGAACCCGAGGCCACTTATTCCGGAACAAGTCGCTCTACCAACTGAGCTACGCAGACATTTATTCTGATTCCTATCTGCCTTTATGTCGTGTGCGTCCTGCTGGCAGGTACGTCACAAGGCGTAGGTCCAGTGTGTCTCGGCCGCAGACAGGTTGCTTGCAGGCGCTCACCTGGCCTCATTCTAACCAACACACGGCCATCACTGGCACCCAGGCAGAACCGGCTTTCATCAGAAAACACAACAGATCTCCACTCCGTCCTCTAATGAGCTCTAGCTTGACACCACTGACCTTCGCAAACGGCAGTGGTTTGGAGTAAGAGGAATGCACGTTACAGGGCGTCTGGCTCGGAGCTGTCCTTCAAGTAACCGATTTGTAACAGTTCGTTGTGTCACTGCTGTGGCAACTGCAGCTCGAATTGCTGCCGCAGACGCGGTACGATACGCCACGGCCATACGCCGTACACGGCGGTCTTCCCTCTCAGTAGTGCCAAGTGGCCGGCCGTGACCCGGTCTTCTTCAGGCAGTACCTTCCCTTGACCACCGCTGCCAACAATCATGCACAGTGGCTACATTCCTGCCAAGTCGTTCTGCAATATCGCTGAACGAAAATCCACCTTCTCGTAGCCCTATTACACGACCTCGTTCAAACTCCGTGAGCTGTTGATAATGGCTTCTTCATCTTCTTGAAGGCATTCTTGACTAACATCAACACCTTACGTCGAATCTCAACGATAACTAACGCTCACCAACGTTACAACGCGTTTTACAGCAAACCTGCTTTGCATATTCCGAGGAGCGCTACCACAGCCACACGTATGCGCCGAGCGCGAAATTTGCATAGACGTCATCTTACAGATGTACTCTCACCGCCTACCAACTGTCGTTTATCTAACACAACCCCTTCTTGATGTAGGGATTTTTTTTCCGTCGGTGTATGATATACAAATATATCATCACAAACATTTGCGTGTGAATAAGTATTTGGGTTTTGAAATTTGTTTCTTTTGTATGTAAGTCCTTTTGTATATCTATGCCTCCAATTGGATTTAAAAATTATTTTTCCACCTGACTTTTAGCTTTGGAAATCATGCCTAACAGAGAAGTATACGTATTTACGTCACTCAGCTGGAAAACATTACAACTGACACAGAACTTCTGTACTTTGTGAATAATTTTCCTCATGGAAACTTTTCAATAAAGTTCTGTCATATGAAGAAAAAAAAAATTGACGCAGACTTATACACTGGTTTTCAAAAATTAAGGACGAAGAGGAGAAATTAGCATAACAGCGGAACGAGCAGGCCGAACGGACCGAAAGGCAACTCAGGACATAGACTAGGGTCCGGTACGGTAGGGCATGAGCATATATGCAGCATGACGTAGAAGGAAGGGGGAGGGGGTGTCGTAAGGGTATAAAGCACACGGGCGGTGTACGCTCAGTAATTCGGCGAAAGCTATTGCACGGTGTACATCGGTTTGAACGACTTCGAGTTGCTGTCACCGTGTGATATGGCCAACAAGCAATCCAGTAGACGACATCTGGAGGACTTTACCCGAGGTCGCATCATTGGGAAGTTGGAAGACGGTCGAAGTGTGACTAGTGTGGCCGAGGAGTTCGGTATCGCTCACAGCATCTTGCATGCGACTGGTTGCGTTGTTGTTTCCCACACAATATTTAACGGCGGTGGCCGTGACGTGCATCAGGACCGCAGATATCGTCTATTGCAGGGGTGTCTAATTACATGTTGGTAGATAGTGTATTACACCAATACGAAATATTCTTTTTGCAGTCAAAAGTCTGAATTGTGAGAACGACGGTCGATGCATTTCAATCTTTTTCCCATGCACAATCTCGCCACTAGGTGGCGTAAGTGCATATACTATTAAATTCCAAATATAGTTTACTTTACATAATTGCCTAAACAACAGATTAAAACCTTCCGATACCTTTTACCATGAAATGATGATCTTTTTACCTTCCGATACCTTTTACCATGAAAGGCATTTTACGTACAGTTTCTATTTGCAATAGTGCATGGTGTCACAGCTAAAAAGTGGAAATGTACAGTGTATTTTCCTCAATCAGTGCTTTTAAAAACCGGAATAAAAAAATCCTTTAGCGTTTGATAGAGGTCACGACGATGGATTCTTTGCCTACATCTTACCTAGTTTTGTGACAATATGCTTTGATGTCCTTCCGGCGCAGTGGTCTAAGCGTTGGCTTCTGACTATTCGTCCGAGCTGAATACGGGTTCGAATCCTGGTGAGGCGTGCATATTGTGTTTGTCTTACGGCACTGTCTCTGTCCTTTCTCGGGATCCAGTGGCCCTAAATTAGAGACGGGTGACTGCTTTATAACCCGTCGAGTTGATCCCGCAGTAGTCGTTAAACCCCGACCATAAAAAAATACTTCGCTGCTACGAGGCGGAAGTGCATATTTTTGTTTTTCGCATGTTTGCAATCATATCTTCCCCTCCAAAAACCTAACTGAAAAAAAAATCTTTTTCAGTCAGACGCCACTCACAGCGGAAAAAAATTGTGTACTTTTCTTTTTCAAAACAATGCTTAATTTTCCCGCTAGAGGGTGTTATTTATGTGATCATAATATCTCAGCTTCTAAATGATCGAACTAAAAAGTTCTTTTAGCTACTGATAGCACCAGTTGCGCGATTGTACTACATACTTATACCACTAGGGGGCGTGTAGTATCAAGTTCTTTTAAGGTGGAGATAAAGGCATATCCAAAAGCCTTCTGCTCACGGATGACACTGAAAATCGCGCTGTCTTTGCGATCTATTCTTGTGGGAGTGTTACTTTTTGAGTGACTTTCGTAAAGTCTTTCTCTTATCAGATGCTGATTTCTGAAAAAGCTTGTTAGAATCGTAGATTACCACCACCTGATTTCTGATTTACACAAGTTTGCGGGTAGGAAAGCCAATAAACTGTAATGTAAGTCATTTAAATAATTACTGACACCCTAAACAAAAGTCTATAACCGCTCAGTTATTATTGTTTGTATGAAAACTTTTAATAATCAAGGAAAAAGGTAAGGAAGTGCCACGTTTCCAGTACTTGATTTAAGTAGAGCGCCACCTATTAACGGCATGCAACCCTACTCCAACACGCGTAAATTTATTTTCACAATATTCCTTATAATTGTTTTCTCAAATTTGCAAGCCCATGACTATAGTTCAGTGTCTTCTTCGTCCGTATGCCAATTTTCACGAGTCAGGAAGCATTTCTTGTACATGAACTAATGTAATTCAGTTTTCACCATTGCAAGTATAGCGACGTATTTTCACTTGACGTCCACATTAAGAACCTGATTTGAAAAATCCTACTTGGATTGGATATCCCCCGTTATGAAAAATGCTGTGTGAGTAATTTGTGATTTTTTGTAGCACATTTTTTAGCCGCTTGTGACCGAAAGTAACTTTTCTGTTTATGGATGTCTAATCGATTGTGTAGGAATTTGGTTGATATTTTTTTCATAGCTGGTTCAAAACACAATGAAGAACACAGCTCTCATTGCACATTTTAAATTGTGCGCAGATTGAGGCGTAAATAAATTCTGCTTGCCGATGAAATTTTTCTTTTAAAATTCTGGTTTAGAATATTCTTTTTGTGTCGGAACAGACTCAGAAGACGAACTAGTTACCAGTGTCACCCTAAAGTGTGTGTGGACCCCGGGCAAGTTCTTTTTGCGAGGGCCTTGTCCATAAAAATAATTTGATTAAAATTGTGTTACAAAATACAGACATGTCCAAAAATTAAGGATAACTTATATTTTCATAGCATACTTTCATTCCAACAGGATGTGGATAAAAATGTTTTAATAAGCAGTAAACAAAGATGAAAAAGTCATGTACACACATAAATAAGCATGAACTTCTGCTTATTCATGGAGAAAATCAATAGAAGAACAAGACATGCCATTTTTTGACCCTGGTTCACATTATATAAAATTGACAAAAAAATTAATAGTTTTCATGGATGATTTATCCACCCCTGACTGCAATGCATGATTGAATGTTCGTCCATTCATACATTGCAAGATCCCGAGAGAGACTACTCCATTCTTCTTTCAGCGCCATCACCAGGTCGTTTTTGGTGCCAGGTAGGGGATCACGTTCAGCAATGCGCCTCCCCAGGGCGTCCCAAGCATTTCCGATTAGATTTAGGTCGGGTAGCACGCAGTCTCCATTCGGTCGATCCCCTCGTTGACCAACAGTTCATCAGCACATGATGACCATGTTGACTAGCGTTATCGTCCAGAAAAACGAAAGAATTTCCCACAGCAGTACAAAACAACCTTACATATTGTAAAGTGCCTCCTCACACTAACTTTGGGCATTCATTGACCTTTTCGCCAACACTAGAAGCTCTGTAAGCCCATTGATCATAAGACCAACTCCACCATCCGTGTAATGAACAATTTCTACGATGTTTCTGGCTGAATAGGCAGTACGGGAATCTCGTCAGATGCATTGCTGCCTAGATCAGACGATAAACAAAATCGGCTTTTCTCTGTGAACAGAAATAATTCATTCCGTATGGAGTGTTCACGACACCATCGATAGCTGGTTGTTTTGCTTGCTGGGGTCAATGCAACACACTGTTCAGGTTTTCTGACATACAATCCGAAATTATTCAAACACCTCGACAGGTTTTGACGCGATATTTTGTCACCCGTGCTTCATTTCAGCTGTTTTGCTAACTTGCTCGCAGCTATTCGGCGAGATCTTTTAGCCTTTACGACTAGATAACGATCTTGTCATGCAAGCATTTTGCATGGGCGACCACAACTGAACCTTCTGGTAGCTATTTCGTGTTCTGAAAATTGCTTCCGGATCCATGATTCTACGATTTGGGCAATACTTCTTCGCTACTTCTGTCGTTGACCGCCATTCTTCCAGTTCACCAACAATTCGCCCACGGTTAAAATATTTCAGATAAGTTCTTTTAGATGTATTACAAGTCCCATGGCAACAAAAAAGGCAGGTCCACACTTCGATACCTATAAAACAAACTATTTCTTCGCACTCACGCTTCAGCTTTTATCGCCGATCGGCGGCAGTATACTGCTGTCACATGATTGTTGACAATTTGCATAAGACCGAACACTCACATAGCTCCCTCTTACATGTTTCGATGACGACAGAATGTTTTTCTCCCGCTAACCAACGACTTGAGAGTCCGAAATTTGGCTCTTCTTCGTTGATCCTTAATTTTTGGACATGAGTTTAGTAAAACTATACTAGTGATCGGAATTTATTGGCGTAAAACAAAAATGAAAGTTTTCCAAGCTATGTTACGTCAACTAGATGGCTTTTTCAAGGAAGGTAGGCAGCAAACTGCAAAGTAAATAACAGAATGCTTCAACAATTTACAGTTTACTATCTAGTTTCCTTGAAAAAGCCATTTGGCTGATATGGAAAACTTTCATTTTTATTCTACGCCAATAAATTCGAATGGCGAGCATAGTTTTACTATTTTAAGTATAGTATTAGTTACTTGTTATTAATTATGTGTTACAAAATTCATGGTGCTATATGAGATATACTGATCTATCGATGAAGATTTTGAATAATGTGTACAGAATCATTTTCTAATGAGAAGGCAAGGTTGCATTTATTGCTTCAGAAATGTTGATTTGAAACAAATAGTTTCCTTTCTCATTCTCATCTGCATTTTATTTGCTAAAGATAGTTGTGTGATGTACTTACTTCAGAGGAGACGCACATGTCAAAAATGCAAGTACACTACCCTTTATGAAAATTGCGACACCGTGAAGGACTGCTGATATTAGCTTGAAACTTACAGGATATGTACAACAGGTTAGGACATGCACATGAGCAAAATGTCAGTGAATATGCGCATGCGATTTCGGAGCTGTCCGGTATTGTTTATAAGGAGCTGGCTCAAGCGAGATGTTGCAATCAGTGTAGAGCCGACATTGAGTCGAAAGGGTGTTTCTTGTGTCTCACTATGGCATTCGCCGTAGGAGGTCGCATTATGAATACCTGCCGGACTTTGAGCAAGGAAGGATTGTTGGGATGAGAGAAGCTGGATTTTCCTACCGAGAAATTGCCACTCGTACGAGACGAAACGTCAGTACAGGGATTCGAACGTCGCTTTTGCGGCCAGACGAGGCTCGGGCGCACAGAAATACGGGTAACGGACTTCAAAATCGCACGACTGCACTGGATAATGGACATATCTACCTCATGGCAGTGACCTATCGCACAGCGAGATCCACGGTGTTAGCATAGCACAGTCAGTCACAGGTTAGGTTTCGTCCTCGAGCGCAGTTAGACGTCGTCTGCTTAACAGAGGACTGGTCGCCCATTGCTGCGCATTTCTTTGACCCTCAACGACAGACGCCTCAGGTTGCAATGGGGGTCTTGAATACAGACATTGGCGCACTTATTGGCAACAGGTCGTGTTTTCTGAAGAGTCACGATTTCACTTCATGCACCATGATGGTCGCATACGTGTTCGAAGACATCGTGGCGAACGGCACCTTGCAGCGTGCATTTTCCTGCGCCATACCAGCTCAACGCCAAGCGTCATAGTTTGGGGCGCCATTGGGTCCAATCCCGATTGCCCCTGATACGAATTGAGGAAATCTTCAACAGCCAGCGAAACATCAGGGACGTTTTAAATGGTAACCGTCCTTCAAAGTTGTCCTGGCGCTATAATCAAGCAGGAGAATGCTCGTCCACATGTGGCCTGGAATGTCCAAGACTTCTTCATGCAGGGAAGATACCGCTTCTCCCCTGGCTTTCACATTCGCCGGATATGTCGCCGATCGAACCTGTCTGGGACTTGGTAACGAAGCGACTGGCCCGTCAACCGCTTCCTCTAGTCTGCACAAATGACTCTGGCCTCGCATAGAAGCATACTGGCAGGCTATTTCCCAGGGTGATATCAAGTACCTCTTCCATTAAATGCCATGCCGTGTAGAGACTATTGTTGTTCGAGGTGGCTTCACACGATATTGAGTTTTGAAGCTAAAAAATCGTGTATCGCTCTACAAACGTAATAACGTATCTCCTGTAAACTGGGGAATGTGTGATATAAATTTCATTTGAATAGGCGCGATTCTTTCTTGGTGTTGCAGATTTCACAAACAGTAGTGTAGCAGTGAAAAACCAGTACGGCGTAGAGTAATTGGAAAAGCATTCGGCTTCGGAACAGAAGAATTTGGGTTTGGGTTTGTGTTCAGCCACCGGAAAATTTGCATTTCACATTGGCGCACGAACGTAAAAATGGATCTACTGCAGTTAGGTTATTGGAAAAATGTGTGATGTTCCTTGCACACATTCTCTAGAATTAATGAGAATTCCTTCTGCGCTTCAAAAACTGTGTGATGCTTCATCCACACATCGTCTGGAATTAGTAAGAATTTTGTCTTCTACAGAGAGTTACTTAAAGCATGGATTGCGGCGAACCCAAAACCTGCGATTTCGAGCCCCCGCCTTTTTGAGACGGGGGATTGACACCGATGAGCCATTCCATTATGACCACCCCAGCCTAGAAAAATGAGCGCACCTGGATCCCGAACGGTGGCGCAGAGAGTTCACAGAGCAGTATGTATACAACCCGAGGACCGGCTTTCGGTTAGTAGAGTGTTCGGATTCAGAATGGAGAAAGCTGCCGATTAATCGGAGTTTGATAAAGGACAAATTGTGACGGCACGGTGCCTCGGAACTAAAATCTCGGAAACGGCGCGGCTTGTGGGTTGTTCACGTGCCGCTGTAGTGAGTACGTATCAAAAGTGATGCACAGATGGCCAAACGACGAACTGTCGTCCAGCTGTTTCTCGTCCGCAGCTCACTGATGCCAGAGGAGAGAGGAGACTGCCGCGCATTGTTCACAGCGACCGCAGGGCCACAGTGCGACAAACCACCCGACAGTGATGATCAGGGCAATGTGTCACAGCACACAGTTTATCGCAGCTCTCTGCGCATGGGCCTGCGTAGCGGAAGACCCAATCGAGTCCCCATGCTCAGTGCACGTCATCGCCAACAACGCATGAAATAGGCCCAGTATCATTGAGATTGGGCCGTGGATGATTCGAAGAAAGTGTTCTGGTCCGACGAATCAAGATTCCTGGTACATCACGTAGACGGCCGAGTTCGGATACGCCGATTACCAACGGAGGCTATGGCACCTGGATGCACTGTTAGGCGGAAACAGGCCGGAGGCGGCGGTGTTATGCTGTGGGCGATGTTTTCTTGGGACACTTTAGGTCCCATTATCCCAATAGCAAAATCCCTCACAGCTGTCAGGTTTCTGAACATCGTTGCGGACCAAGTTCCCCCATTCATAGCAACTGTGTTCCTTGCTTGTGATGCCATTACCAACAGGATAATGCGTCATGCCACACTGCCAGAATCGTCAAGGAGTGGTTCGAGGAACATGCTGGTGACTTTCTGTTAATGACCTGGCCTCCACATTCACCTGACATGGACCCAGTCGAACATTTGTGGTTCGACTTGGAAAAGCGGGTTCGCGCTAAATCACCACCACCCAGAAATGTACGGGAACTGGAGGACATGCTGTTGACATTACGGTACCAGATACCCCAAGATACCTATCGCCACCTCATCGAATTGATGCCTCGCCGAGTGGCCGCTGTTTTGCGGGCTAACGGGGCTCATACAGCTTATTAGGTAGGTGGCCATAATGTAATGGCTCATCGGTTTATGTGACATACCTCCCTCAGAGGTGACGCACATCTCAATACGGCAAGTAACAGGAAAAAGCCCTTGCCGGTGTAGCTTAATTGGGAAAGCATTCGAGAGAGCAAGTGCCTTGTTTTTTGAAACCTCAGATATAAAAATAATTACCTTTTCGAAATTAAAATAATAATCACTTTGTATCAAACCCATAAAAGCACATCTACATTATAAATTTAAAAAAATCAAATCAAATAGAACTTACATTTCAATTATTGATACAAACTTATAGCAATATTTTCACGTTAAAAATTGGACTACATCTTTTTTTTATTGTTTACGACAGTTTGAACACGCACAAACTCGAAAATTACAAAAAGTACGCACAGGAATGGAATCCGGAAGTATCCCGTCTAATCTAGGAGAGCTGGCTGGCTTAATTTAGGTGTATCGAGGCACTCCCATATCACATACAAATAAGGAAACATTCGCTTGGTTGTGCAGGTCGTTCATGATTATTATATTTTATTCTGTATGTTGCATTTTTATCCTAACATGTTTTTGTGCTTACGATGAGCAGGGCCCGTGTTAGGTGTCCCGCTTGCCCGGATCAAAGGACGGTTTTGCCCATTACATCCGAAAGTGCGTTGTTATCTTTCTTGTTCAATAATACGCCGATCAGCCAAAACATTCAAACACCTCTGCATTATGCTAATAAGCGCACGTGCAACCGATCAGCTTTACGTGCCAAGGTCGCGAAAGATATGTACAGTAGCGAACAAAAGTATTTGGCGAAACACTTTTTCGACCACAATATTTTTTCTGCTGGACCAAATCGGGTCATTTTGGGATATGATATGTGTTATTCAGTTGTAAACATGACCCATATGCAGATGGATTGGAAACCTTAACACAGATAAGGTACCAAGCTTAATCGCAAAGATCATACAAATTAACCAACAAAGTAGGTGTGTATCACATTCATTTAATGCAACGATAACCGAAAACAAGTACGAGAAAACGGCAAAACAATAACTAATACTTAGTGGGATAACCACGAGACTTAATAACAGCTGCAGAACGGGCCGACATCGAGTCCACTAGCTTCTTGACGGTGACCTGCGGAATTCGCGCCCATTCTGCAGACAGCAGGTTGAACTTCTGGGCCCTATTCCGGCAGGTTTTCTTCGCACATCGTCTCTCCAGCTCCTCTCGCATGTGCTTGATGGGGTTGAGGTCTGGAGATTGGCTTGGCCAGTCTAGAAGTGTGACCTGTTGCTGCTGGAAGGCTGCCTTCGCTACTCTGGAGGTGTGCTTCGGGTCGTTGTCTTGCTGCATGATCCATCCAGGTGGCATGTTCTGGTTTACCCATGGGAAGACATCGTTGATGAACCTGTTCGTGTAGCTCTGGCCGGTCATTATACCGTCAATCTTGATGATGGGACCCATTCCATTGCGAGAGAAGGCGCCGTAAACCATGAGCGATCCTCCTTCGTGCTTGAGAGTCGTCTGAATGAATTGGGGGTTGAATCTCTGGCCACACGGACGTCGTACGTATCAGATGCTATCACTTCCAAACAAGTTGAACTTGCTCTCGTCGGTGAAAAGCACCTTACTCCAGTCCGCCGCGGTCCAGTGTCCATGACGGCGCGCGAACGCGACCTCTGGCTCGTCGATTCTTGACTCCGATGAGTGGTTTTGGTTTCTTCCATTCAATCCACCAGCAATAGAAAACGGGAGATGGTCATTCGGCTGACGTTCAGGTCGTCGCTGTCGCGGAATTCAGTGGCGATGTTCACAGCAGTCAAGGTGGGATCAGCACGAGATCGACGGAGGATGCGTCTATCCTGACGCAACGTAGTGGAACGAGGCCTACCACATCACGGACTGTTCTCGACGGTCCTTCTTATAACGTTGCAGGATAGCTGAAATGGACTGGTGTCGGATCTTCAGGGCCCTCGCAATGTCGGTGACGCGCATTCCGGATTCCATCCTATTCACGGCCGCCTGGCGAGCTCCAACAGGGATCTCCGCCTTTTTACCCATTTCTGAAAACCTAAGGTTGACTTACTATTACACTACACATCACAAAACCCACAAAAATCACAAGAAAAACATTAATACATGCAGCAAACAAATCGGTAATAATTGGCGACTCTTGAATATGGCCCATTTCGAACGACAAATTTGCTCTGAGCGAAATATAAACTACGCGGCATTGTAACCCACGAATCAACACATATCATATCCCAAAATGACCCGATTTGGTCTAGCAGAAAAAAAATTATGGTCGAAAAAGTGTTTCGCCAAATACTTTTGTTTGCTATTGTATAATACCTGGGTCAGAGCTCTTTTACAGTCAGTATTTCGTTTCGTCTCTCAACATGGTAAAATCAAAGGATTTACCTGATTTCGATAAAGGCCAGATCGTTATGGAAAGACGCCTTGGTAAGAGTATCTCCGAAACAGCAACGCTGGTAGGCTGCTCATTCTATGCATTAGTTAGTACCTATTAAAGATGGTTCAAAACAAGTGACACTTCTAGCTATCGACAAGGCGTGAGTAGGCCACGCCTCATTGAAGACAGGCGTCAGCGCAGGCTATCTTGTGTTGTTCCGTAGCAACAGGAGGGCTACTGGGGCTGATGTTATCCATAATTTCAATTTTGATGAAGGGCCCAATATATCTGAACACACAGTTCATCGTACGCTCTTGGATATGGGTCTCCACAGCTGCAGACCCATTCGTGTGCCTGTGCTCACAGTCGTTCACCGTCGTTAACGTTGGCAGTGGACACGTAATCATCGACATTGGACCGTAGAAGACTGGAAGAGGGTAGCATGGTCAGACGAGTCTCATTTTCTGTTACACCATGTTGACAGACGAGATCGTGTACAACCTTTACCCAAGGAAGCCTTCTCACCTGGATGCTCCGTGGGATGGATTTAAGCGGCTGGAGGGAGTGTAATGGTGGACAGTATTTTCTTGGGGAACGCTTGGTCCCGTTATCCCTGTAGAGCGAACTCTGACAATTTTCACATACCTGAATGTCGTTGCTGACAGAGTACACCCCTTTATGGCGACTGTATAACTTGACGGAGATGATGTCTTTCAACAAGACAATGCGCCATGCCACACTGCTGAAAAGTTTCAGGAATGGTTCCAAGAACACGAAGAGGAATTCTATTTATTGCTATGGTTCCCAAATTCGTAGAAATGAATCCTATCGAGCATTTGTGGTTTGAGTTGGAGAAACGGATGCGGTCGGCATCACCCCAACCACGTAATTTACGGGAACTGCGCGCGATCTTCTGTTGCAGTCATGGTACCAGTTATTAAGGAACACCTACCACCATCTAGTTGAATCTATGCCCCAAGAGGTACAGCTTTGTAGGCGGTGAGACGGGCACCTACATCATTAGCAGGTGATTTTAATGTTTTGGCTGATTGGTGTATGCAGTTAAAGGCAATTTTAAACGGCGACTGTAAGGATATTGTTAAATTCTAAAGTACAACATTTGGGAATAGTAATTCTAAATTTTTAATGTTCTGTTTTTAGATTTTTGTGTTAGTGCGCTGGAGCTTTCGGTGTTCTGAATAAATTCCCCGAAGTCCCACAACGTTTTGTTTAGTTATTCACGGAAATGTAATTTCAGGATTTGCTTCCCTTTAGACGTCTTTTCCTGAACATCAGCAAGTATTTCCTGAGCCTTTTACATTTAACGCACACTAAATGAAACAAAATTTCCGTTGATCAGTGAAGCGCAGCATTCCTTCGCATTCTTTTGTTCTATTCTGTTGAAGTTTCCAAGAGCTGAATGAAATGTTGCACCAACCGAAAAATGAATCTTGCCAAATTCTTGTCAGATGAGAATAAAGTTGGGATGCGAAAGAATACTTAGATCTTGGAAATAATTTTTATTAAACCCCTTACAAATTACATCTTTTAAAGCATGGAAGACAAATCTAGGAAATAAGATTTTACGTGAAAAAAAAAAAAGGATTTGTTTAGAAAACGCGATTAAAGTGTGTTTACCTTGAAAGGTAAACACGGGCTTGAATTAAGGCCATACATAAACGTATTCCCGTTTGAAAGGTAGATAAAAATTCAGTTAACAGAGTTATTTTAAAAAGAAAATCGATGCTTCACAAACTGGTTAAAAAGGCCTACAAGATATAATTTTAAAATTTAGGGTAATAATATGAAACACCTTTGAGACATAGAACGAACCAAATGATCTTACTGAGTATAAACTTTAAGATTTGTGTATTTTTTTCAGTCTGAATCTTTGGCGAATTTGGTACTTTGACTCATAATAGTCATATTTTTCTGGATGGTTGTCACATACCATCCAGAAAAATATGACTATTACGTAGTTTGGAAGAAAAATGCAGGTTTTAGCTAAACCAGTATACGAGGTATGATAATTTAATACTCTGAACGGTCATGTAGTGCCTTTGTGGCTATGCGGGAAGAATCACGTGCCTATGTGCGTGCCTGAACATGCTTCAAGTAGTGCATGCGTTAACCGTACACCAGTACAGCTCTTCGTGAGTGAGCAGATGCAAGTCTGTGTGTGAGTTTTGTGGTAAAACTGAGTGATAGAAATTTAGAGCAGCGCATTGACATCAAATTCTGTGTGAAGATCAGTAAAAGTGCTACTGAAACGTTAGAGCGATTGAAAGTGGTGTATGGTGAGGCTGCTATGTAAAAGTCAAGTGTTTTTGAGTGAAAAAAAACACGCATGTCACGCTCGAAGTTCAAGACCACGCTTGTGTGTTTTTTGATCACAAGGGGCTAGTTCATCACGAATTCATTGAAGAGAGACAAGGTTATGGAACTCTGTTCGAAGGAAAAGAACTGAACTGTGGCCCCACAATGCTCCAAGCCATGATAAGCTAAGTGTTCTCGACTTTCTGGCTAAGAAATGAATTACCAAACTGGATCATCCACCCTATTCACCTGACTTAGCCCCTTGTGATTTCTGGCTCTTCCCAAAAAATAGAAACTGCCATGAAAGGACGAAGATTTTCAGACATTTCGGACATCCAGCGTAACGTGACAAAGAAACTCAAAAGTATTCCAGAAACAGATGTGACAGTGCTCACGTCCGCGAGGCTGCACATTTAGGCGGAGGGTATATTTTTAATTTTTTTTAATTAATGTAGGTAATGAATTTTCGTGTAATGAGTACGTTTTTCTGTCTTTTTTGTGTTCGCCCCGCGTGGTCAGCAGAGATTTCCTGGTCGACTAAGCAAACCCTAAATTTCGAATGCTTATCTCTTTTATTTCTTGTGTCTCCCCCCCTCCATCCCTGGGTCGTCGCAGCGAACAGCGAGTAAATATTTGATGTAAGGGTAGGCAGAAGGGGCCTGCGTTAGCGAACTATAGGAAGACCGGCAGGTTGAGTCTGCCGTGGAGCAGCACCCCCCTTCGGTGGCAGTCAGTGCTGCGGGGATCCTGGTGGTGGAGGGGGGAGCATTTTCCAGTTGCGTAAGGAGAGATTGGGAGGCAGATCGAAGTTTCGGAAATCTTTGGGTATTGTGAAATGTTTTATGGAGGGACATGAAAATGTTTTATGGAGGGACATGAAAATGTCAGCCGATCTCTGCATTTTCAAAAGACTCAGGCAGTCGGTAGTCTGGCTGGAGACACGAGAGGCACTTATATGGTTGGTAAAATTTATGGTACGGTGGTTACATCACACAAAATCAGGGACCTTAGGAATTTTCTCATGGTAGTAGATTCGTTGGAAAGAGTGAAATTAATGGCGAAATCCATACCGCCCCCCTCCAACGAATCAATTGGCTTCATGCTAATTTTGCCACCAGTAGATTTCGAGTGGGAGTTCTAATTCAGGGGAGGCCTGCGTTCCCCTGCTCTTGACTGGAGATTGCGTAATTTTGATTTGAAGTGGGAGGATCCCGAGGAAGTTGTTGGAAAATTCGGAAGAGAAGTTTTTTCACTTTTTTTCTTGCACTTTTTACTTTGTAATTTCAGCTTGCACTTCACTTTTTGCATTTCGCGTAGAACTTGTACTTTTTCACTTCATGTAAGCACTTGAGCTTTGAACGTCAGACTGGTAGTCTGGCTCAGCTGTATTACCTATGCACTTAAGAAAATTGAACGTCAGACTGGTAGTCGTCAGACTGGTAGTCTGGCTCAGCTGGAGCGTGATCTATTCCATTGCGCTTATGCATCATAACTTACGTAAAATTGCTTCGATTGGGAGCGTGATCTATTCAGGAGCGTGATCTATTCCATTGCGCTTATGCATCATAACTTACGTAAAATTGCTTCGATTGGGACAAAACTTTATCATGTTATTTCGGAGATATACTGAACCAGTTCTGTTGAATATCATCCAAATGGATCAAGGTCAGAGCACAGGGGTGAGATTTATTCCACAGCCATTTTCCTCATAACTTGAGTAATAGCTTGAGTAATGATTTCTAGTATATTGGAAAGCGTATCATAATCAATGCATTGCATGATTTTACTAACTTGTTTCATCCTTCATCCGTTCGGTATGGAGCCACTTTCAGAACACAAAAAGTCACGCTTTGCGTTACTTCTCAGTTCACAGGAAGTTGAGAAACACAGTTCTTGACCATGAAGATAATGGCATCACTGGCTAATTTGCATCACCTACTCAGAATCTGGTCATTCCTGGATTCCCGTCTGGTCACTCCAAGTACAGAAAAACCCTTACTGCTCGATCGTAGGTCGCGCTCGGTGTTGCAGCCCGTCAAATTCCTCTCTGCTGCATCGTACCATGTTCCTGTGTCCACATCTTTACAACGGTAGATCCAATGTCCACTGAAAACTTCATCCTGGTGTTGCTGGGATTATAATCCCGGCGACACTAGGATGAAGTTTTCAATGTGCTTATGCCACTATTTGTCCTGTCAGTAAAGTTGGCTGGTGACGTTCCGAGCATGCGAGAGTTTCCACGTACACAGACTGGCAGACGGTAGCAGGGTTCCTGCACATTGAAAACTTCATCCTAGTGTCGCCGGGATTATAATCCCAGCAACACCAGGATGAAGTTTTCAGTGGACATTGGATCTACCGTTGTAAAGATGTGGACACAGGAACATGGTACGATGCAGCAGAGAGGAATTTGACGGGCTGCAACACCGAGCGCGACCTACGATCGAGCAGTAAGGGTTTTTCTGTACTTGGAGTGACCAGACGGGAATCCAGGAATGACCAGATTCTGAGTAGGTGATGCAAATTAGCCAGTGATGCCATTATCTTCATGGTCAAGAACTGTGTTTCTCAACTTCCCCGTGAACTGAGAAGTAACGCAAAGCGTGACTTTTGTGTTCTGAAAGTGGCTCCATACCGAACGGATGAAGGATGAAACAAGTTAGTAAAATCATGCAATGCATTGATTATGATACGCTTTCCAATATACTAGAAATCATTACTCAAGCTATTACTCAAGTTATGAGGAAAATGGCTGTGGAATAAATCTCACCCCTGTGCTCTGACCTTTGATCCATTTGGATGATATTCAACAGAACTGGTTCAGTATATCTCCGAAATAACATGATAAAGTTTTGTCCCAATCGAAGCAATTTTACGTAAGTTATGATGCATAAGCGCAATGGAATAGATCACGCTCCTGTGTCCTAACCTTTCACCCCATTTCGCCTATTTTCAATAGGATTCGTCCCCAGGAAGGTCCCTACAACATACCAACATTTCATCCAAATCGAAACATTTTTACGTAAGTTATGACTCATAATGGCGATGGAAGTGATTCCGCTCCTATGTCCTGACCTTTGACACCCATTTCGCCAATTTTCAATATGGTTTGTCCCCAGGTGGTCTTCTACCACATACTAAAATTTAATCGAAATCGAACCTTTTTTACGTTAGTTATGACGCATAAGAGCAGTGGAATGGATCCCGTTCTTATGTCCTGACCTTTGACCCCATTTCGTTCAGTTTCAATACGGTTCCTTCCTACGTGTTCCCCTACCACATACTAAAAGTTCATCGAAATCGAACGATTTTTACTCAAGTTATCGTGCGGACGAACATACGCACACAACGCGTGACGTAATGAGGCAGATGGGAATCGCGGCCATCTGCTAGCAAAAGTGTGACGTCATAAAACTTTAATAGGATCCGCACATTTGTTTGACTGCTGACGTCATAAAAATACAGGTCGCGCCATCTTTTTTCTTGACAATTAATGCGTTCACAAGGATGAAAATTTGAACATCGAATAAAATAGCTGCATTTTAAAACTTGCAATACTTAATATTTTCTGAAACATAACCATAATTATGCAATCCAACATTTTTTTGTCTGCTGACGTCATGAAAATACAGGTCGCGCCATCTTTTTTTCTGGACAATTTATGCATTCACAAGGATGAAAATTTGAACATCGATTAAAATAGCTTCATTTTATAACTTGGAATACTTAATATTTTCTAAAACATAACCATAATTATGCAATCCAACATTTGTTTGTCTACTGACGTTATCAAAGTACAGGTCGCGCCATACTTTTTCTGGTTTCAACACCCCCAAAGGAAAAGCTATTGATTTTTAATGTAATTATGGTTATGTTTTAGAAAATATTAAGTATTCCCAGTTGTAATAAAGTTATTTTAATCGATGTTAAAATTTTCATCCTTGGGAGCACATTAATTGTGAAGGAAATGTGTACAAAAGTTTTTCCATTGGAAGTATAGTAAGCTAAATTACTTGACGTCCACCTTAATAATATGGGATAAGAGAGATGGAATGGATCGCATTCCTATGTCCTGACCTTTGACCCCATTTCGTCCACATTCAATAGGGTTCGTCCCCAGGTGGTCCCCTACCACATACTGAAATTTCATCGAAATCCAACCATTTTTACGCACGTTATGACGCATAAGGGCAATGGAATGCATCCTGCTCTTATGTCCTAACCTTTGACCCCACTTCACCGATTTTGAATAAGATTCCTCCCCAGGTGGTCCCCTACCACATACTAAAATTTAAGTGAAATCGAACCATATTTACGCAAGTTATTACGCATAAGGGCAAATAAATGATCCAGCTCCTACGTCGTGACCTTTGACCCCATCTGTCCCATTTTCAATAGGGTTCATTCCCAGGTGGTCCCCTACCACATAGTAAACTTTCATTGAAATCGAACCATATTTACGCAAGTTATGACGCATAAGGGCAATGGAAGGATCCCGCTCCTACGTCGTGACCTTTGACCCCATTTGTCCCATTTTCAATAGGGTTCGTCCCATGGTGGTCCCCTACCACATACTAAAATTTCATCGAAATCGAACCATTTTTTCACCAGTTATCGTGCGGACGGACGGACAAAGCTGGAGCATATACGCTTCTTCAACCTACGGTTGGAAAGCGTAAAAAAAGCGCGGTCTCCAGGCCATGTAGATGTAAAGTAGGAGTTGCCTCCTATTCCTTTTTCTTTTTTGCTGTCCCCTCAAAAACATCAGTGGTAGATTGTTGATCAATACCGAGTTATAGCTACAGTTGATAAAGTCGAGGAATGCGGATAGGAAACAAGTACATGGTCTTTCCCTGTCAGAAAAGTCGGCAGTATTATTATTCAATTTTTTTAAATTTTCTATACTAAGATACAAAAAAATGGTGTTTATGTGTTATATAATCAGATATATTTACATGAGTGATTCAATGATTGCCAATTATGTACTCAATACTGGATTTGCGGGAGTAGTATCTTTCGGCTAGGACTCAGTAATGCTTTACTAAATTGCTAAAATCCAGACGATCTTATTTTTTAAAATACTGCGGCACATCGCGAACTCTTTGATTCCGGAAAAAATCGGCGGTGTGAAACACAAGGCCCGTCAGTGGATCCTGAAGCTGTGACAGCCCTAACTCACGAAATCACAGTTTCATAGTTCACTTGACATTCTCCCCCTTGTTTACCAAAATGTCAGTCGGGTGTACACCACCGCCGGGACTCGACCACAACAATACAGAGTTTTAGGTATGTCTCCAGCAATGGCAACAGCGTCTAACTAAATGCAGATCTGCGGAAGGGGATTACTTCGAAGGTGACAGTAGCCGCTAGTGCATAGGTACGAGCGCATTTTTCTACAGGTGCATTGCGGGATTTAAATTGTCATACCTTGTATTTCCGTAAAACTTATAATTTTATATCAGATATCTATTTGTCTCATTTTTTAAAAAACTCGAGAAACATCTGAATCTTCTCAGTTATTTGCTACACTTTCAAAGTCCCTGGGTGGCCTATTACTTAGAAAGTGTGACTTGGGAATGGAAGTTCGTGTCTAGCTAGCGCCCAACGGCAGTAGCGGTTCCGAAGTTATGTTAGGCCCGTGGTCTGGGTGTAATGTAACTGGCTCCGCATAATAAAGAAGTCTACGTGAATTCTTCTTTGCTTTTTTGATTGGAGGTTTAACGACTACCGTGAGCAACTCAATGGGCTGTAAGCAGTCGCCCGTCCCTAATTTAGGGTCACTGGTTCCAGGGAAGGGAGAGAACCAGTGCCGTAAGACAAACACAACATCCATGCCTCGCCGGGATTCGAACGAATGATCAGAGGTCATCGCTTAGACCACTGCGCCACCGGGGCGGCCCTTTTCTTTTGTCATTTCACCATTAAGACGTAGTATGTAGCATCTAGATATTCGTATTTATCCTGGTAAATATTTCTAACAGATGAGGGATTTCGGAACTAATCTTCTGTTGGGAAATAATTTGGACTAAACAAGAAAAATAATCAAATTCAATGATGCTGTCCGTTACTTTTGCAAGGTGGTAATTTCTTTCTAAGAGGCAGCGGAACAAAGGTGAAACAAGACAGATAAAAGCACGAATCATTGTGTGTTGTTGGCCTCAGACGTGACGTAAATGTCAAGACGGCAGACTTGCAGTGATGAGCTTCGGCTGTGTAGTTTAATTGGGAGAACAACTAGCTCCGGAGCGAGGAGGCGTGAATTCCACCACCGGGAAAAATGCCTTTTCTTCACATTGGCGCCCGAACGTAAAATGAATCTCCTGATCGTGAGGTTTGAAAAATGTGTGATGCCACTACCACACATCGCCTGGAATTAATCAGAATTCCTATTTATACAGTGAACTCCTTCAAGCATGGTTTGCTGGCTGACCCGGAAACCGAAGATTCTGTCCCAGACCTTTCTCAAGCGGGGGCTATATGTGACGTACCTACCTCAGAGCTGACACACATGTCAAGAAGACAAATTTGCAACGCTAAGCTTTGTCGTTGTAATTCAATCAGTAGAACAGTCGGCTCCGGAGAAGAAAGAAGTGGCTTCTAACTTCATCATCGGCAAATAAGGCTTTTTTTTCACAGTGAGATGTGAGATAGCTGATAAGCGATATGATTGTTATCAACCAGCAATTTTACTTGCTAATGAAATGTTACAACGAGAAGAAAATGTAATGGCGACAGGTCGAGATGGTTTGAACATGAGCGTAGCATAGGAGATGAAATATTTACTACCTCTGTGATATCAGGCAACAGACCAAACAGGAGAACTTGAACCAAAAGGACTGGAGGAATGATATTAGTCATTCGCGTTCGAGAAAACATTTTGGAGACAGAGAATTTTGCAATGAATTCAAAGAAATGGGAAAAGTTTGTTGTATACTAAAATACATATATAGAGCTATGCAAGACAGTACAAAAGTATTACTGAAGACGTAAGGAAATTCAACTGTGAACTAGTGAGGAAAGCAATTGAAAACAACCAAAGCCTAAAGAGAGCAAAGGGACATCTGAGTAATAGAAGAAAACAGACTACGGCTCTGAGAAAAGAAGATGGTTCTGTAACAAGAAATAGAGGCGAAATCTTGACAAGAGTGAAATATTTCTACTCAAAACTATATGAAAGTGATAATACATGTACTCCAGACATTACGAAAGGTACCAGTACTAGAGTTCTTCCAGTGCTCCCAGCAGAAGTTGCACATGCAATCAGGAACATGAAAGGGGAAAAAGCTCCAGGAGAAGATGGAATTACCGTAGACATCATACAAGAAGCAATTGGAACAGTACTCACCCAAGTTTTCACTCGGTGCTTTAATGAAGGGAAGACTCCTGAGGATTGGAACAATGCTACAATAATCCTGCTACATAAACAGGGGACATTGAGGATCTCAGAAACTACAGACCTATTAGCCTCCTATCAGTGGTTTATAAAATCTTCACTAAAGTTCTTTCATACCGCTTGAAGGTGACACTGGACATGGCTCAACCGACAGAACAAGCTGGATTCAGGAGTGGCTACAGCACTATAGATTATATCCACGTACTGAGAAAACAAACTGAAAGAGCGAGGGAATATGAACTTCCGTTATGCATGGCTTTTATTGATTATGAAAAGGCTTCTGATTCGGTGAAAGCATCAGCAGTTACAATGGCTTTGAAATCCTGCGGTATTGAATATGCATACATTAATATTATTAATAACGTCTATGAAAATGCAAGTGCAAAGATTCGGCTATTTAAGAATACAGCACCCATAAAACTTGGAAACAGAGTTACGTATCGTTCAACGGATAAAGCTATCTTCCCTTTTGCCTTTATCAGTTGTGAAAACACCAAATTGTCCGTGACGACGATCAAATACACGCCCCCTCACTCCGGACTAAGTTGCTCTCTTAACTAAGTTACACGTACCGAATGTACCGCTGCAGATTTGTTGTCTTGACACATGTTTTCACCTCTGTAGTACGTCAGATCATCTCACTTTCATTTTTCTTCTTTTTCAAACGAAGAACGAAGTTTCATTAATTCTAGACGATGTTTGGAAGTCATCACACATTTTTCGAAGAACCCAACGGCCAGTACATCCACTTTTATGTTCGGGTGCCAATGTGAAAACACAAGTTTGCCCGTAACGGCGATCGAAATCTCGCCCCCTCACTCAGAGTAAGTTGCTCTCTCAACTAAGCTACACGAACGGAATGTATCGCTTCAGATTTGTCGTCTTGACACATGCTTTACCCCTGTAGTACGCCACACAGTAGCTCACTACAACAGGTACTCCAACTTTCCTGTAGCCACTTTTGTGAACATTTTCTCACTGTGGCACTGTCAAGGACCACATGTTCCGATACACGACTAAGCGACTATCCAGGTTATTGAATCCCAAGAGTCTGCCTTTTGTCGAAGTCGGTGAATTGGTGATTCCGGTGTGGAATGTAACGTCCTGGTATTCTCTATAATTTCCTTGCCCTCCAAAGTATGTCACTGTGATAAATAAAGAAGACTGTTAACTGCCTCACATAGGCGTTGCTTTGAAAGATCGTTCTACGTCTATGTTTATTTCTAATAGCTACTGCTCCATTGATACTGTATTTTAATCATTTGTATATCTCGGTACAACTCATCAGTCCGATTTGCATGCACGTCTCATAACTCTTTCAGGGTGCTGCACTTTCAGTGTCTCAAATCGCATACACTGAAGTAGCATATTACACTGCCGGAAAGTGAAAAAAGAACACCAAAAAGGAATTGGCGGACGATCACGAAATTTACATACTGTATGTTAATGGGGTCGAGTTTACGTAGGTGTGATGTTAATTTCGGGACCAACCGGTGAGCGCTTACGCCACAGCGCGGCATAATATGCAAATTATCGTCGGTGATATTTAAGGAGTACGGCGAAGTGAATGTAATCAGTCGTCGGCGTACGGACACGTGCGAAGATCCTGAAGAAGCTGCAATGCCTGGACATGGAAGACGTGTACGATTTCAGCAGTTATCGGACTTTGAGTGAGGTCGTCTAGTCGAACTCCGCGAGGCCGGGTGGTCGTATCGTCGTATTGCGGAGCGAATTAGACGGGAAGTATCGGTGGTGGTACGATGGTAGCGTAGATGGTTCGAGGAACATTCCCACACGAAAAGACGTGGAACCGGGAGTCACAGACGGACTGATGAGCGGACCGATTGACGCATAAGAAGAGCGGCGTTGTCAAGCAGAACATCCACTGCGACGCAAATCCGAGCTGCCGTTGCACCTGAGGTGACTGTGCGAACAATCCGCAACCGTCTACTGGATGCAGGACTACGTGCACGTGTACCTCTGGCATGTGTACCTCTGACTCCAGCCCACTGTCAGAAACGGCTGCAGTGGTTTCGCCAACGTCTGCACTGGAGAACGCAATGGCGATCTGTCGTGTTCAGCGATGAAAGCAGATTCTGCTTGGGAGCCTGCGATGGCCGTATGCGTGTTCGCAGACGCACAGGTGAGCGTCTTCACCCTTCTTGCATCCGCCAGCGACACACAGTGCCTACATCTGCTCTCCTGGTGTGGGGAGCGATCAGCTATGACTCCCGTACACAACTAGTGTTTATACCGGGTACGTTAAACAGCACTTCCTACATCAACAACATCATTCAGCCCGTTGTTGTGCCATTTGTAAGGTCGGTCCATCGTGGTGTTTTCCAGCAAGATAACGCACGCCCACACACGGCACGTGCAACTCAACATGCACTTCAGGGTGTGAGACAACTTCCATGGCCTGCTCGTTTACCAAATTTGTCCCCCATTGAGCACGTGTGGTATTTTATGGGACAACGACCTATCCGGTCACCACGGGCAGCCACAACTATCCCCGATTTACGCGTCCAGGTTGATGATGCTTGGAACTCAATACCCCAAACTTACATCCAACATCTGTACGACAGACTCCATGCCAGAATTGCACAGTGTGAGGCAGTTCATGGCGGTTCAACCTCGTACTAACCATGTTACATGGAAATGTTATTTTTCAGTTTACCAACAAATACAGCTGTATTTTGCCATAATGTTTTGATCACGTTATCCTCTGTATTCCGTTATGATGCTGTATAAATTTCGTTGGTATCAGACGTCTCCTTCTTGGTGTTCTTTTTTCACTTTCCGCCAGTGTATTATAAACACTTAGCTAATAATGTTTTGTGGGTACCTTGGCCTTCAATACAGCGTCGGTTCGATTCGGATGGACTCAACGAGTTTCTGACATCTTTCTACAGCAATGTTCAGCCAAGTGGAAGGGATGGCACCTGTCAGTTGCGGAACATTCGCTAGAACTCTAATAAGAATGGTTCTCTCAATCTCCCCACAGATGTTCAGTTGGGCGAGGATCTGGGAGACTCCGGGGGCCATTTTAGGATTGTGAAATCACTACCTTGCTCCTGGAACCACTTTGTTACGATATGAGCTTTTGTTGCATGGCACATCATCCTGATGGAAGTAGCCTTCTCCTTCAGGAAACACCATGCACATGTACGGTTGTGCCTGGTCCTCAGTGATGTTAAAATACCTCGAGACATCCAAATGCTGTTCCAGAGGTGTTGAGGAACACAATGCTTTCCATAAAAATCGACTCTGGACTATTAAAACGCCACACCCAGCTTATCAGCTTATAAAGTTGACGCTAGACGTCTGGGTCCGTTCCATTCGTGCTGTTGACATTATATTGTGGTCTGTCCATCGCCGGGTATAAACTGAAAACGTAAGCAATGACCATTGTCCCCGTCTTCAAGTGTCCAGTTTTGGTACTATCATGCACAAATTTGTCGGTTTTTAGCAGTGACAAGTGGTACACGAAGGTGAGGTCTGCTGTACCCTATGTACGGCGGGTTGTGTATGCTGAAATTCTCTTCTCAATACTGCTGTAGTCCGTACTTCGGGGATAATTGACGCAGTGGTGGAGCTCGTCTGTTACCCGCATTCGTAACTGCAGCCTGAGTAAGAGTAACATCCTCACCAGATCCTCTCTAGCCGCCGTTGCCCTCGAACATCGACCAGTCGTTTCTGTCCACAGAAAGACCACTGACTGGTTATTTTCTTGTTTGTGCATCACTCACTGTACACTCTCGAAGCAGTTTGTTCTTGCAAGGCAAATCTTCTCGTTTTGCCTATTATGAGATGCTTGCACCTGCCCACCTAACGTCCATTAAAAGGCCTCCTTCAAAGTTTCTTAAATCGCAAGTTTTCCCCGTATTGCCACAATCTAGTCTTCGTACACGTCTGAATTCTTTGTAGTGAGATGTTTATGAAAGCATCTCAAAGTCATAGATGCATACGTCAGTGAGTATGGCACGAGCCAGATTGTTATTGGATGTTCCTAATAATTTGCTACTTCATTGTATACGAGGTGTGACAATTTAATTCCCGGAATGCACCTGTAGAAAAAAATGTGTGCGTACCTGTGCACCAGTGGTGCTAGATTGGGCTACTTGTAGCAGATTGGGCTGCTTTGAAAAGCAATCTGGTACTGTTTTTTTCAGCCTGCTACTCAGCTACTTTTCCCCGCTGCTGGTTTTAAATATTTTTCTCAGTAGATTATTTAAAAATCTCGAGTAGGTAACGTAATGTTGAGACGCCCTGGTGGCGCAGTGGTCTAAGCGTTGGCTTCTAACCATTCGCCTGAGATTGATCCGGGTTCGAATTCCGGTGAGGCATGGAAATTGTGTTTGTCTTACCGCACTGGCTCTCTCCATTCACTGGAATCAGTGACCCTAAATTACAGACGACTTTTTCCCCAAAGAGTTGTACACACTACTCAACGTGCTTCAGTCTCAGTTTCATTAATTTGCCAATCATATAACAAATTAATTAAATAACTATAAAAAATTTAATAATTTAAATTATTTGTTTTTTGCTATTTTGAAATGGATTTTACTTCATTTGTATATTTCTTTTTAATTAGACACATATTTTTATTGAACTGTGTCCTAAATATATATAGATATATTGATAAAAATGTATATGGACTACAATTTATATACTATAGACATTTTAGTTAAAATTAGTATTCTACAAAAGGTAATTTTTATTATATTTATCCATTTTATTCGCAAGCAATATTTTTCAAACTGACAACTTTTGATTTGTTATGAACAAAGGAGACTTTCAGTTTTTTACTGAAGAAACAATAATAAAAATTGGGCTATTTTTGAATTGATTTGGGTACTTTTCAGAGCTAAGTCTCCTACTTTCTCAATGAACTGTCTGGCAACACTACTGTGCGCTAGCGGCTACTGGCGCATTCGAAGTAACAGTCTTCCGTAGTTATGCATTTAGTTAGACCCTGTTGCCCTTGCTGGAGACATACCTGAAATCTCTGTTTCTGGAATACTCTGGAGTTCGTTTGTCACCTTTGAAGTAGTCCCTTTCAGCAGCAATGCATTTAGTTAGACGCTGTTGCCATTGCTGGAGACATACCTGAAAACTCTGTTTCTGGAATACTCTGGAGTTCCTTTGTCACCTTTGAAGTAATCCCTTTCAGCAGCTATGCATTTAGTTAGACGCTGTTGCCATTGCTGGAAACATACCTGGAACTCTGTTTCTGGAATACTCTTGATTTCCTTTGTCACCTTCGAAGTAATTTCCTTCCACAGCTATGCATTTAGTTAGACGATGTTTCCAATGCTGGATACATACCTGGAACTCCGTTTCTGGAATACTCTTGAGTTTCTCTGTCACTTTACGCAGGATGTCAGAAATGTCTAAAACCTTCGTCCTTTCATAATGGTTTTACTCAAAAATCTGAGTATATTAATTTCTATTCCTAACCAAATTATAAATCAATCTCTAAATCTAAACACTATTATAAAACTTAAGCTATAAACTACCAAAAACAAGAGTAAGGAAGGGGCTATCATTTTTTCATTTATGAGGTATGAACTCATCAGCTTGAAGTTAGCTTACTTTACAATAAATCTATTAGTTAATTCCCCCTTACAATAAATCTATTAGTTAATTCCGCCTATTTACCTGACTTGGCCTCTTGTGATTTCTGGTAAAAGCCAGAAATCACAAGAGGCCAAGTCAGGTAAATAGGCGGCTGATCCAATTAGGTAATCGATTTCTTATCCAGGAAGTCGCAAACACTGAGCGCATCATGACTTGGAGCATTGTTGGGCCACAGTTGTCCGGCCACCGTTCAAGACTTTTCCTTCGAACATAATCTTTCCAACACCTCTAAATAGTATTGTTGGTTGACCGTTTGTCTCTCTTCAATGAATTCGTGATGAACTAGCCCCTTTTGATCGGAAAAACACACACGCGTGTTTTTCCATCAATATAATTTTGCACAGCAGCATATAAGTTATCCAAGTTCTTATCGTCCAAATTATCTACCTTGGCTACTCCAAACGAAACATCTGTGAAAAATTCCATTGAGTTTACCAATCGACTCAAACTACACCTCTGCGTAGATCAACTTATGCTATTCTTTGATGTGGTATCTATGTTCACCAATGTTCCAGTAAAAGGAGCTCTGGAATCCTTAAAAGCAAGTCTTATAGAGCATCATTACAGCCAACCTGAAGTAGAAGAAATGACAAGATTAGTGGATATTTGCATAAAACAGAACAGTGTACTTTCCATGGAACGTTTTATGAACAGACGGAAGGTCTAGCCATGGGTAGCCCACTGTCACCTGTATTATGTGAAATCTACATGCGTCGATTTGAAGAAAAAGTTTTCAAACTCGTGAAATGTGACTTATGGATACGATATGTAGGCGACAGTTTCGTTCTATGGAAAGGAAAAAACTCTGAAATTCCGGGATTAGTCAAACTTATAAATTCCATTGATCCTCACATTCAATTCTTCAATTCAGCTACGAAACTGAAAATAATGGATGCCTACCATTCCTTGACGTCCTGGTTACTCGCTCAAATGGATCTCTCGCAACCACAATTTATCGTAAGCCTTTCGCTGTTTTCTCACCTCCACATGCTAAGTCCAATCACCCTTGGGAACAAAAACTCAGCGTCTTTTACAGTTGCGTATATCGCGCGATACATATTTGTTCAGATAAAGACAGTTTAGAAAAAAAACTTTATTTCCTTAAACGTGTTGCAGTACAGCGAGGATACAACCCTTCCAATATAGACAAGACTCTAACAAAATTCCAGAAACCGAAGCCTATCTCTACGTTAACTTCTGTGATGCGTCCAATGCGAGAGAATGTTGCCATTATTCCATTTTCCCATGACATTGCCTTCAAAATTTCAAAAATTCTCAAAACCTTTAACTTTAAAGGGATTTTTAAACCCATAAACAAAATGAACTTTTCAGGAACAGGGGACTGTGTTGAAGACGAAAACTCCAGGGGAATATATAAAATTCCATGTAAATGTGGCGCTTCGTATTTAGGATAGAACCAATAGAGCCTTGCCTTTTCGATTGAAGGAACGCAAGACCTACATTCGGAACTGTGACCTAAAGAAATCATCGATGGTTAAACACTGTTACGAAAAGGACCATACATTTCTCTTTGAAGAAGCCAAACCCATTGACAAGCCAGATTCAACCACCAAACTTGATATTTTGGTAGCTTTCCATATATATCAGAAGTCTTCGCAACTTGTTAATGACATGGCATCCACCCCATTTATATCAAGCACGTTGAAGCAACTAACCAAAACCCGTGACTTTAAACGCCATTTATGATAAACAAATCTATACAAACTCCGTTTATTGGTGTGAAAGTATATTTAAAGAAGAAATACAAGGAAAAATTGTATCTCCCGAGCTTTCGGTCTCCAACCGGGAGGCTTTCTCAAGGGTTGCAGACGTTACTAACAAGTCCTTCTTTAAATATACTTTCACACCAATAAACGGAGTTTGTTAAGGCCGTGGGTGGCCTAGTGAGCAACGTTCGTGACTGCCACGGAAAGGGCCTCAGGTTCCATCCCTGGCAGGTACGAACGCTCGATCCACTAAATATCCGCCGTGCGTCGGATGGGCATGTTAAGCCGTCGGACCCCGGGTGCTGGCCCGCCGGTAATAAATAAGGGCGTCTTCCTCCCCCTTTCTACTTCGCTTCCGTGTCACTTTCCTATCGGGCACTCTAGCCCAAATCTCCTAGTTTCCTGATTCTAAGGGTTGTTTAAAGACCTGGAGTCAGACACTCCCTTCCTAATATCCTATACATATGATCATTCATGATCAAACGGAGTTTGTATTTTGTATAGATTTGTTTATTGAATTTAGGTGTGAATCCCGTTCAACAACCATTTATGATATCATATACGATTTGAACATTTACGTGCCATTCGTCCTGATAAAGTTAGACCAATACCAAGCGAAACCATGGTCGACTTGAAAAAATAAATATTTGTGACAAACCACGTTGTATTATCTTAATATATATAATCGTCACAAAACTGTAGTCTTTGGGATCAAGAAAACACAAGCGTGGTCTTGAACTGTGAAAGTGACATGCATGCTTTTATCGGCTTTTATGCCTCTCAGAGACACTTGACTTTTACATAGCAGCCTCACCATACGCCACTTTCAATCGCTCTAAGGTTTCAGTAGCACTTTTGTCGATCTTCACATGGAATTTGATGGTAATGCTCTGCGCTAAATATCTGTCACTAAGTTTTACCTCAAAATTTACACAAACTTGCATTGCTTTTTGCAAGTGCTCACTCACGAATGGCTCTTCTTGTCTGCGGTCAACGCATGCACTACTTGAAACATGTCCAGACACGCATAGGCACGTGATTCTGCCCGCATCGCCACAAGGGCGACACTACGCGACCGTTCCTTTACACACAGACTTGCATTGCTTTCGCAACAGCTCACACACGAATGGCTCTACTGGTTTGCCGTTAACGCATGCACTGCTTGAAACATGTCCAGACATGTATAGGCACGTGATTCTACCTGGATCGCCAAAAGGGAGAAATTACTCGACCATTCCGGGAATTAAATAGTCACACCTCGTATAGTATTTTCATTTTGAAATTAACTTACTGTAAATGTAAACAAGTTAGTAAAATCATGCAATGCATTGATTATGATACGCTTTCCAACATACCAGAAATCATTACTCAAGTTATGAGGATAATGGCGGTAGAATAAATCTCGCACCTATGACCTGACCTTTGATACCATTTCGATGATATCAAACAGAACCGGTAAAGTATGCTACCGGAAAAACATGATAAAGTTTTTTTTTCAATCGTAGCATTTTTACGTACGTTATTTAGCATAAAGACGATGGAATGGACCCGCTCCTATATCCTGACCTTTAACCCCATTTCGCCCATCTTTATAGGGTTCTTCCACATACTAAACTGTAATTGAAATCGAACCATATTTACGCAGGTTATGACGCATAAGGGTAGTGGAATGCATCCCGCTCCTATGTCCTGACCTTTGATCCCATTTTCAATAGGGTTCGTCCCCAGGTGGTCCCCTACCACATACTAAACTGTCATTGAAATCGAACCATATTTACGCAAGTTATGACGCATAAGGGTAGTGGAATGCATCCCGCTCCTATGTCCTGACCTTTGATCCCATTTTCAATAGGGTTCGTCCCCAGGTGGTCCCCTACCACATACTAAACTCTCATGAAATCGAACCATATTTACGCAAGTTATGATGCATAAGGGTAGTGGAATGCATCCCGCTCCTATGTTCTGACCTTTGACACCATTTCACCCATTTTCAATAGGGTTCGTCCCCGGGTTGTCCCCTACCGCATACTTAAATTTCTTTAAAATCGAACCATTTTTACGCGAGGTATCATGCGGACGGACAGACGGACGGACGGACGGAGAGACGGACAAAGCTGGAGCATATACGCTTCTTCAACCTACGGATGGAAAGTGTAAAAAATAAATCTAATTTACACAGAGACCCTACCAAATTGTTTTTAACGGTTGTTCTTTATACATTTTGGGGCGAACCAATGAGGATGTAGCACGTGACGTCATCGAGAAGTTTCAGTGAAGTGGCAACAGTCCCGGCAAGTTCCTGAAGGACAACCATAACTGGCTGTCCTGCACTTAGAGTGTAATTGCAATCATTAGCGGTCGGTGTTTATAAAAATATGAAACCAAAATGCCTAGAATTTGTGGCATTATGAATTGCGGTAACAGAGGAAATCGAGACCGTAAGTCTTTTTCAGACTACTAGCTGCTGTTTCTAAAGGCAGTACCGAAAAAATTCGCTTATATGCCAAACGAAGGGAGATCGCTTCCCAGAGCTTAGAAAACACTTTTTACTGAAGAGCTAGATTCTTCAAAGGCAGAGAACCTTTTAGATGTTAAATTTTATACAGAAATTAGTGTTTTCTGGTACAGCAGAGAATCTATCTTTCACTTGTTCGAACGCTATTGAAGTGCAGTGCTTGCAGGTATTGGGCCAGGCGTTTCATTCGTTGATTCAAAGTTTTCAAGTTGAATTTAAATGGTGTTGGCTGTTTTTTTGCGTAGGTTTTATTGCTACTGACTATTTTCTTACAAAACACCTTTCAGAGTTTGTCTCTTCGTCCAAATATTTTTTAAATTAACGCTTCGGTCCCCAATCGACACTTTTGTGCACGTTGTTTTTTTTGTGTTTTTTTTTCACCAGGGACTTCTTTTCAGAAGGTTCCTGGTTGATCTAAGGGGTGCTAAAACTTTTTATAGGGCTAAAAGGTAATTTGTTAGCAAACCTGACATTTAGTCAGAATCAAATCTCTGACTCTTCTGTAGTTTTTTGATCTCGATCACACCGTTCCCCTGACTTACTTTTTTTTGCATGTTTTCGGCTTTTCACGTTTAAGGTTATTTGGCTGTCAATGTTGGTTTTTTTTAGTTTAGTACTTTGTTCTATATGATATTTCCTCCCCAAACTACCGCTGATTTTATTTTTAGTTCACCTGGATTTTTACCTGGAGCTGAAGCACACTTTTTGCGGAAAAATGCAAATAAAAAAAAATGGCTAAAATTATTGTCCAAATAAAATCCTTTTTGGTGTCTAGGTCTGTTTACAGGCCGGTGTTGTGCTGCTAAATTTATTTACGGATAAATAGATTATAGGACACAAATCCCAGCAAAATTATTATGTTTTTTCACCACAATTTTACGAAAAAAAAAAAGATTTTGCTCATTTTTCCTAAGGCTTGGAAACCGCTTTCCAGAGCTTTCCTAGAAAGACACTTTTTGTTGAAGAGTTAAACTCTCAAAAAGGCATAAAAGCTTTCAAGGGTGAGTTTTATCCAAAATCAGCGATTCTTGGAAAGAAAGAAAACTTATCTTTTTTTACTCTGGTCTCCGCACCTGGCAGGGAAGAGAACCTTACTTATTCAGGCAGCGTACCTATTTTCTCCATAAATTACTGATTACTCACGAATTTGTGATCGTACTAAATTACCCTGTAAAAGAATACCGACGACGAGAAATTGTTATATGCTTCGAAACTTTTATATGCCCCGAACTGTTCTGCGGTTAAGGCACTTCGACCAAAGACGAAGTAATCGAAAAATATTTACTATTTGCACTTTCGGAAAATTTTTCGCATCACCTTCGAAGATACTTGCATTCAGTACATAAGGATCTTTTCCTTCAATCTCTTTAATTTTTTCCAAATACCGCATTTTGTACTCGAAAGTTAAAGTTTCAAAGAAAGACGCCATCATTTCAACGGGGCTGGTTGTCCTTCACTTACGTTACTAAGGCTCATTGCCATGCTGAGAGTCACGTGTCTGCTACATCCTCATATACATTAACGTAGCGAATATTTGTGTAGTGCTAAAAGAAAATTCTGTTAAATTTATGTATTGCGTGCAGACGTGTGTACCAAGCATTTTTCGCAAAAATGTTATCGAAAAATTGGTGAAACGCTTTTATTGTGTCCTGGCGACTGCTAAATGTATGCATTTAAAGTCCATTTTCACCCTGATCTAATATTCGAGGGCGATGCTCATATGAACATTACTATCGAAAAGTAAAATAAGGTACAGTAATTTGTATTCATTTAAGTCAAACCTTCGCTTTAAGTTCATAAAGAGTAGCTAAGCTCTAAGCATTTTAGAAATATATTTCTTTACCATGCATTTACCCTAAAACAAACTTTCCCCATTTTCATGTAAATACCTTTTACCAAAGGCTGTACTTTTATGTCGATTGTTAGCATGAAATATTTGTGAAAATGTATATCCCAGTTGTTCTCCAAGAACCACTTGTAAAGATCAGCAGAGGGGGAAGGGGTGATTCTTTTTAATAAAAATGCAAAAATACGTATACGCCTATTCCTCTAACGTTCAATTTACTGAATTTCCCAAAGAGACCTCGTAGTAAACATTCACTCGTAAGCTGATTTTAAGTTATGAAACACTTCGAGTGTGTACTGGTAATAACTTATCAGTTTAAAAGCGAAACTAGTCCTGCGTTATCGATTTTCATTGCGGCGGATATTTGCAAGTTCTTGATGACATAATTAGCAGAGAAAAATATACCACTCCAATGTAAAATCCCCCAACTTTCGTGTTAAATTTCACGATACAGAAATTTAGATCTAATTAAACTAATAAACGTTCTGAGAAGATAAGAGTGTTGGCGTTGAGAATGAGCGTCTGAAGCAAATCTATTGGCAATAACTTGAAAACTAATGTCTCTGTATCATAGATGATTTCTCAGGTAATTTCATTTCACTATTCTTTGAATTTGTGCTACCACACTTAGTATTTATGGGACTGTAATTTGCATTTTCAAAGGACTAAATACTCCCTTTGTTTCCCAACAAAAATTAAACCAAAGAAAACAATGATAATACTGCCGAATCAGGAGGATAGTGAGCATGTCTATTCACACACGCACACACGCAAATAATAAAAACAAGGTTAATATGTAGAATGTTCCACAAAGAATGGGCAACAGGCTGAACCTTTCCGAAAATATAAGGGCTGAACAGTAACTAACTCTCGATGACTTTTGGCGGCTAATTAAAGATATGTAAATCCGTGTCTCCCAACGTCATTGCACTCTCTCACAAGAGGGCTTGTTTATCACAGGAGTTTGAATTAAAAGTCAACGTGCTGCAGAACAAAGTGCGAGAGCTGATCAATAAGTAACTTCTGATGACCTTTGAAGGCGGATTAGCAATACGTAAATCTGTCTCCTAATGTTGTTATACTGTCCTGACTAGAGGGTGTTGTTTAACATAGAAGTTTGAATAAAAAAAACAAAGTGCTGGAAAACAGATTTAAGTAAAATGACCACCCGACTGGAAACATGGTCTTACGCGCGATTATTAGGTTCAACGATATCACGACGCGCGGTGCCTTGTTGTTCGGCACAGGTGTTTCAACAACTCCTGTGCCGAACAACGCCTTCTAGTTGGGAGAGTATAATGTCTTTGGGATACACCGATTTAAATATACACTGAAGAGCAATTGAATTAGAGATACCAGTCTAGTAACGTGTAGCACCACCTTTCGCCCTGATGACGGCGGCGATTCTTCTCGGCATGGACTCGACAAGACGCCGGAAGCGTTGGGAAGCCATACGGATCCACGACACCTAAACAAGCTCCCACAGTTCACGAAGATTTGATGGAGGGGGGTCAGAACCTCGAACATCTCTCTCGATGGCATCCCAGATGTGCTCGATGGGATTAAGGTCAGGTCACCTAGCTGGCCAAGGAAGTGAGGTCACGTCGCCGGAGTGTTCATCCAACCATTCAGATACAATTCGGGAGCGATGGCACGGCGCATTGTCTTGTTGCAGGATGAGGTCCCCAGTGGGATGTTGAAGACGCACAAACGGGAGCAAATGGTCGTCCAGGATATCCCGGTAACGTTGACCTGTGAGGGACGATGTCACACTTACCAGGGGTCCCATTTCAGTCCACATAAACAGTCCCCAGACGAGAATGCCCACCCCACGAGCTTGAAGAGTACCCTGCTGGCAAGAAGGATCAATTGCTTCATGCGATTTGCGCCGTACTCGTATCCTGCCATCTGCATGTACCAACGTGAATCTCAACTCATCAGTCCGGACAACATTTTTCCACATGTCTAGGCTCCAGTGGCGATGTTCCCGCGCCCATGCTAATCTTTGCACCCTGTGATGTGCGGTCAGCATCGGTACCCTCGTGGAACGATGGCTTCTGTACCCCATAGCGAGGAGATGGTTCTGGATGGTGTAGCTGCTTAGACGTTTTTGTGCAACAGCGTTAAATTGCCGAGTGATTTATTGCACTGTGGCCCGTCTATCCGCTGTTACAATGCGAGCTAGCCGACGATGACCCCGCTCATCCACACGCTGTTGTCCACGGCAGTTGGCCCTTGCAGGGATGGTTTTACCGGATGCGATGTATTCACGGTGCACCCGTGACACAATGGCTCGTGAAAATTCCAGTGCCTGCACGACTTCCGATATAGAGTGACCCATTCGTCCGGCCCCGACAATTTGCCTACGATCAAATGCGCTTAGATCCTTAGTCTTACCCATACTGCGTCCGACTCTTACTGATTCCCGTCGCATCACTCCTTATATTGTCGGATCGCTGCATAGGTCATGTCGTTTCCGTTTACAGGGCCGCCTACAGCGCCACATTTGCATAACGCCAGCTGTTTCTAATTCAATTGCTCTTCAGTGTATATAAGGTGTCCTAAAAGTCCTATTTTAAAAATTTATTAAAAATGTTTTATTTGGGATAGGAACAAAATTTTGTTAGATCTTTTAAACTCACTTCAAAATGTTTTTTTCGTATAGTTAATAAACTCAAATATGTGCACCGTTTGTTACGCGGAGTACATCAAACCGATGTTCAATCTCTGCCCATGTACGTGCCAAAAAAATTGATTCTGTAACAGATGCAATTGCAGTAACTTACGAGTTTTCAGTTCGTCAACACTTTGCACTTTGGATGAATAAACTTTGTATTTCACATATCCCTACAAGAAAAAGTCTAGAGGAGGTGATATCTGGAAAGCGGGGAGGCCGGGTGGTGAGTCTCTCTCGTCTAATCTACATAGTTGGAAATTCCTCGTTTAAAAAATTTCGCACAACCTTACCCCAATGTAGTAGTGCACCATCTTGTCGCGAAATAATATTTGGATGAAAATGGCAAATTTGAGGGACAGCAAAAATTTGAGTCATGTCCAAATAAATTTCTTTTGTGACTGTGGATTCTGCCAAAAAGAAAGGTCCGATCACTAGATCAGCCATTAAGCCACACCACACATTCATTTTAGGCCTATCCCGGACATGTTCGATGAAGTGGTGTGGATCCTCAGACCCGCGAATTCTGATATTGTGGCGGTTGACTTTACCTGAAACATGAAAAGTTGCTTGATCTGTAAAAACAATGTTTCGTAGGAAGACATTATCTGCCTCTAGATGATTTAGCATATCCACAGGCAAGCTAAAATAGCGTGCCGTGTCGTCCGGTTGTTAAGCTTGAATATGCACTTTGAAGGTATATAGGAGGAGTTTTTGGTGTAAGACTCAATGTACACGAGGAATTGTTGCGAATTCCTTTGCGGAAGTTTGTATCGATTTAAAAGGGCTACGTGAAAAAGCTTCGCAAATTCTTTCGACGTCGCCTTCACCTGTGCATGGTCTTCCACATCTTGGCTTATCACGGAAACTTTCAGTTTCCAGAAACTTGTTGTGACAAGCTAAGATGCTATTAAGACTCGGAGGATCTTCTCCAAATTTCGAACGAAACTTTCTTTTTACTTGGGTAACAGATTTCGTTTCGAAAAACCAACCAACACATATAGCTTTCTATGCTAGAATAGGCATTTCGCCGCCCCGGTGGCCCAGTGGTCTAAGCGATGGCCTCTGATCATTCGTCCGTAAGGGGTCCAGGTTCGAATCCCGGTGCGGCATGGATGTTGTGTTTGTCTTACGGCACTGGCTCTCTTCCTTCCCTGGAACCAGTGACCCTAAATTAGGGACGGGCGACTGCTTATAGCCCATTGAGTTGCTCACGGTGGTCGTTAAACCTCCAATCAAAAAAAAAAAAAAAAAAAAAAAGAATAGGCATTTCCCCCAACTAATCTTGTGATTGGATTAGTAGCGCCACATAGTGGCCTATTTGGGAAACAGGAATAAACTTTGCTAAGTAAGTTAACAAAATCTGCAAAATTTACGTTCATATCTCGAATATTTTTTTAAGAAGTTTTTAAAATGTGTTAACGACGTTTCAGACACCCTGTATATATCTATATATTTGTTGCCGTGGAAATACTTTGCATTTCGGGCCACATTGTCTTACTTCTTAATCAGTTAAAAGTACAACTTAAAATTACTCATTTCTATTTTCTTTTCATGGATTCTCTTCTCTCCCACTCCCCCGCTTCCCGTCGGAGCATACCAGTGGCTGCACTGTCAGACCCAGGTGATCAAGTCAACATGTTACGTTCCACGTGGACGCCCGTGGGAATAACCAGGTTATTTTTCTTTTTCTTTCCCCTCGTGGAAAGAAGCAAGGCATTCACAAAATTTAAGAAATATCTGTCCCCAGCGTTAGGTTGTGTTGTTGGACAGGTGTTCCTAGTCCCAAAAATTCGCATTTCGAAGTCCGAGTACCGATCTAGTGAATAGTCACGGCAAAATTATATGACCGTCTGCTTTGGACGTTGACTATGGTAAAACGTCATAAATATTACCTAAGTGTCACAAGGAAGTCGTAATGCTGTCAGAAGTAAGCGCCCATAACATTTCGCTATTCACAAGATCCTGGGAAATTATGTCGAACTTAAAGTCCGAAAAACAACACCTGCCCGTAACACCAGCTGGTGCAATCTACTTGCTCGGTGGCTCAGGCGAAACCTTATGAGAGGCTGAGACGCCATATTTTCCAAGCAACAGTCAGCTAAGTTGACCAATCGGGCCGCAGGCGAAACCTTCGGAGAGGCTGAGAGACGCCCATACCACGTGGAAAATGAAAGGAACATGAGATATAAGCACCAAATTTAAAAGGAAAAGATGTGTAGATACTTTGTTATGATATTATAGTTACGGATAGCTAGATAGTGGTTCATGTTTAATATAGTGCAGAACAAGCAATATACAGGCAGTAGTTTTGGGCATACAGGATGCTCATCTCATGCGCGGTAAATTTTGAGTAGGCACTTGCAAGTAAACTCTGTATATGAGGGGAAGAGATGTGCCCTCGTAGGCGCAGAGTCACTGAACACAGAGGAGTGTTAGTGGATTTATATATATATATATATATATATATATTATATATATATATATATATATATATATTAATGGAGATTATCTAACCCACCTTCGTTTTGCTGATGACGTAGTCATTTTTGCAACTACCCCATCAGAGCTGCAGAGTATGATCCAGGAACTTGCTGACAAGAGTAAAGAAGTGGGATTAAAAATGAACTTTCAGAAGACAAAAGTGATGTTCAATGCTTTTACAAGAAATGAAGATTTATCGATTGATGGAGAAAAGCTGGAGATAACAGACACGTACGTTTATCTTGGACAGCAGATATCAAGTGAGGGTCACATTGATGAAGAAATTAATCGGCGTACAAAACTTGCCTGGAGAGCTTTTGGAAGAAACAGCGTAATTTTCAAGAGCAATATGCCATTATGTCTTAAAAGAAAAGTGTTTGATCAATGCATCCTTCCAGTGCTTACGTATGGTGCAGAGACGTGGACCTTAACTAAAAGAGACATACAAAGGCTGCAGACAACTCAAAGAAGCATGGAGAGGTGCATGCTTGGTGTAACCAGGAGAGATAAGAAGAGGAACTCGTGGATCCGAAAAATGACAAGAGTGGAAGACATCATGATCAGAGTTAAATCCCTGAAATGGCAATGGGCTGGACATACTGCCAGAAGGACAGATCATCGATGGACAGCCGAAATTTTAGATTGGATTCCAAGGGACAGGAAAAGACCCAGAAGAAGACCACATAGGAGATGGGTGGATGAAATTCGAAAGTATGCAGGGGTGACATGGAGGAGACTGGCACAAGACAGACCGTTGTGGAGGAAACTTGGGGAGACCTTCGTCCAGCAGTGGATTGATAATGGTTGACAATGATGATGATGATGATATACGGTCCTCCCGGTAATAAACAAGTTAGTAAAATGATGCAATGCATTGATTATGATACGCTTTCCAACATACCAGAAATTATTGCTCAAGTTATGTGGATAATAGCTGTGGAATAAATCTCGCTCCTGTGTCCTGACCTTTGACCCCATTTCGATGATTTTCAACAGAACCGGTTCACTATACCTCCGGAACAACATGATCAAGTTTTGTTGCAATAGAAGCAGTTTTACGCAAGTTATGAGAATAATGGCTGTGGAATAAATCTGGCTTTCGTGCAATGATCTTTGACACCATTTTGTTGATATTCAACAGAACCGGCTCACTATACCTCCGGAACAACACGATAAAGTTTTGTCGCAATCCAAGCATTTTAGTTACGTTATGATGCACTAGGGCAATGGAATGGATCTTACTCCAGTATCCTGACCTTTGACCCCATTTCGCCCATTTTCAATAGGGTTCGTCCCCAGTGGCTCCCTACCACATACTAAAATTTCATCGAAATCGAACCATTTTTACGCAAGTTATGACGCATAAGGGCAATGGAATATATCCCGCTCTTATGCCCTGTCTGACCTTTGACCCCATTCCGCCCATTTTCAACAGGGTTAGTGCCCAGGTGGTTCCCTACCACATACTAAAATTTCATCGAAATCGAACCATTTTACGCAAGTTATGACGCATAAAGGCAATGGAATGGATCCAGCTCCTATGTCCAGACCTTTGCCCCAATTTCACCCATTTTCAACAGGGATCGTCCTCAGGTGTTTCCCTACGACATACTAAAATTTAATCTAAATAGAACAATGTTTACGCAAGTTATGACGCATAAGAGCAACGGAATGGATCCCGCTCCTATGTCCTGACCTTTGACCCTGCTTCGCCCATTTTCAATAGGGTTCGTACCCAGGTGGTTCCCTACCACATACTAAAATTTCGTCGAAATCGAACCATTTTCACGTGAGTTATCGTACGGACGGACAAAGCTGGAGCATATACGCTTCTTCAACCTACGGTTGGAAAGCGTAAATAAGGGCGTCCTCCTCCACCTTTCTACCTCGCTTCCGTTTCACTTTCCTATCGGGCACTCTAGCCCAAATCTCCTAGCTTCCTATTTCTAAGGGTAGTTTAAGACCTGGGGTCAGACACTCCCTTCCTAAAATCTTCTACATATTATCTGATCTGATACATATACGGTCGCTATTCTTTCTTGTAGGGAAATTTAAGAATTTATTTTAACTTTAAATATAGGGCATGGAAGGCCTAGGTTACATGGACCAGTAACATGGAAAATTTTGATAATTTCAATTAACTTTAATTTATCCTCCACCAAAAGGTTGTAATGTATTTTGCCTATTTTCATAATAAACTGTATAAATGTTATTTACTTAATTCTGGGTGGTGCATTTTCCTAGGCTGTGTATATTTATCTGTATCACAATATGCGGCATGTGGATTTCTTGTGAATACTTCGTTAAAGAGCTCGTATGAGATCATAACTCGAAGTCCGTAAATTTTGAGCGTGGGTCTCTGAATTTCTGGTGAATGTAATATCACTGTTTAGACGACGTTAAATGTACTCTTCGACAGCCATAACGGACAGGGTCGTGGTAAGACAGCATAATCCTCTTATAATGACGCGTATTTAGCGAGATCCCAGGTTTAACGAGAAAATCCGGAACGTTTGCTTGGTAAAATGTTAATTCACAGCAAATATGACCGTTTTTAATGAACAAAATTTATTGAAGTCCCCGGATTTAACGAGGGAAAGAAAAGCTGAGATGATCACTTTTAACAAGCAAAGATGGGTGGATGAAATTCGAAAATATGCGGGAGTGACATGGAGGAGACTGGCACAAGACAGACCGTTGTGGAGGAAACTTGGGGAGACCTTCGTCCAGCAGTGGATTGATAATGGTTGACAATGATGATGATGAATTAAAATTCATATTTAACGAGGCAGAGAAAACAGGCTTCGCACTACTCTAGAATGGAGAAACAGAAATAGTGGCATACAGGAAGAAATAGCAAGAGCAAATGGGAATCTTGGTGTGCTAGTGGAAAAATGTTAATAGAAAAGCAACGGGGAAGGAGTACATCAAATGCCTAACAAGTGAGCTGTTCAAGAGAATCTCCGACATCCACTCTAAGGGGCAACGCCTTGGGTGTACCGCGTCAGCAAAGTTGAAAATAAGAAAAAAGAGGATAGGTGGGGTTCATGCACATGTATTAAGAGGAAATCTGGGAGACAATTGCAGAGATGAATAGGAGAATAATGGAATGGGGATGTGGCCTGAGGGAAATAACAGATAATTCTTGGAAAATGCCCATTGCTTCTTTCCCCATCCAAGTGAGCGTTATATTGGGAAAAACGGTGGTGCTTTTGCTTCTTGTGTGTCGTTAAACAACGATAAACCCACGTATAAACGTTTTAGGAAATTCTGAACTTTTATATATAAGTGACAAAATGTCTAAGAGAAATCCCTTATCAATAAACATCAAAGTAGCCATCATTCGATAGCTAGAAAATGGTGAAAAAAATGTTGCCATACGTTACGATATACACTGTGCCAACTTTGCCTTAGAAACACCCCAGTTTTACATATTCGGAATGATAACGAAGTACCACGTGGTATCAATGTCACGTGCAAATAATATGAATTGTGCACACCTATCCTCGGTACATAATCAATAAACGTTTGCCAGTAATGGGTGAAACGTGGCGACTTAAGCCAATTTGACCGCTGCCAGATAGTTGAGGCCCAGACGGCAGGCGCCAGTGTTTCGAACACAGGCGCACTTGTTAGCTGCTCCTGTACTACTGTATTAACAGTGTACCTGGATTGGATTGACCATGCAGAAACATCCAGAAGAAGGACTCACATTGGTCAGTCTCGCGCGGTTGATTCTTGAGGTGAGCGTCAGGTGTCACGACTGGTATCTCAGCAATGAATTGCAACAGTCACCCAGCTCACCCATCAGTACAAGAGTGGTACAGTTTGACCTATTTCCACATGCACCATGGGCCGTACCTTGCTTCGCCAGGGGTTCCACAGCTGGAGACCAAAGCGTGTGCCCATCATGACGCCCAGTCATCGCAAACAACGCCTAGCACGGGCCAAGGAAAGTCGGCAATGGACCCTCGACAGATGGAAAAAGGCCAATTGGAGTGATGAATCCCATTTCCTTGTGCACCATGCTGATGGCCGGGTTTGCATATGGCGTAACAGCATAAACCTTTATCCTCTGGTTGCACACTTGGGGTTTAACAGGCCTGCGCAGGTGGTGCTCTGGTCTGGGGAGCCTTTTCCTGGCAAGCCAAAGATCCGTTAGTTATCATCCCACAAACACAGATTGGTGGACACTATAGTGACCTGCTAGCTGATCAACTCCATCCATATCGGCAGGAGGTTTATCCGGACTACTGTGCCATCTTTCAAAAGGACAACGCACCGTCTCATCGGGTTCGTATAACTACTGAGTGGTTGGAGGAACACGACAACGAATTCGCCACATTGCCTTGGCCCGAAAACTCCTCTGTCTGTAAACCAACTGAACATTTGTGAGATACTCTAGAACGGGGTTTAAGAACTGCTGATCCTACTCCACCGAATGAGCGTCAAGTGATGGAGCTGCTGCAGCATACATGGGTCCAATTGCGCATGAAAGATGTTCGTCACCTTGTAGAACCTGTTCCTAGGCGTCTGTGAGCCGCGATTGCACAGAAAGATGGACCGACGCGTTATTAGGTAGGTGCTCCGAATGCAAAGCTCAGTGTATATCGATATAATATATAAACATACACTGAAGTGCCAGAAAAATTGGTACACCAGTCTAATTCTTGGTAGGTACACCACGGGAGCGCGGGACTGCAGAAATACGACGGGGCATGGACTCCACTAGCTTCTGGAAATATGCTGTAGGCAATGCACACCATACTTCCTGCAGAGCGTTCCACAATTCGGGTGAATTCCGAGGTCTCGGATTCCAGTGTTCGATAGCGCGTTGCATGGCATCCCTAATGTTTTCTATCACGTTCAGATCTGGGGACTTGGGTGGGAATGGCAACACCCCAAACTCAGATGAATGCTCCTTTAACCATAATGTGGCGTCCCGACACTTGTGTGGAGATGCATTGTCCTGTTGGAACAGGCCCGACCCATCAGTATGAATTCAGGACATGAGCGGGTGTACCTCGTCAGAAAAGATGCGCACATAGCGTTGGCAGGTCACAGACGTTTGTAGACGTACCAGGGGTCCCAGTGAAGTCCAACTAAACACAGCCCACACCATTGCGGACCCCCACCAGCCGGTACAGTTTCCTGTTGACAGGCGTGATCCATGGCTTCATGGGGTTTGCGCCACACACGAATCCTTCCATCTGCCCGATACATTTGGAAACGCCACCCTTCAGACCAGGCTACTTGTTTCCAGTCATCAAGTGTCCAGTGGCGGTGTTGCAGTGCCCAAGCGAGGCGCATAGCTCTGTGTCGTGCACCCATCAAGGGGACTCGAGTTGGGCGTCGGCTCCCAAAGCCCATATCGTGCAGGGTACGTTGGACAGTCTGGACGCTGATGCGTGTTGAGGCTCCAGCATTGAATTCCGATGATACCTGCGAGAGTGTTGCACGCCTATCGCATGAAACGATTCTTGACAGCCGACGCTGGTCACGTTCACTCAATGTCTTTTTACGGCCACATTGGTATCGTAGGTTGGAGGTTTTGCCAGAATTTTTGTAGTCACGGTACACCCTTGCAACGGTCGTCTGTGAAATTCCGAACTTCGTTTCTACCTCCGAAATACTATGGCCCATCTCACGAGCGCCAACTATGACACCGCGTTGAAAATCGCTTAAATCCTTATTACTTGTCATTCTCATGCTGAAAACAGCTCTGACAGCTGGCAAGGATGTCTATCGCTTTATATACACACTGGTGGGCGCAACCGAGTACGCGTATAGGTGACGTTGCTATGTATTTTGCATAAGCTCGTCTGTACCAGTTTGTCTGGAACTTCAGTGAATATGCATATTGTCACGTATGTACATTTCGACATGGTGGGATTTTTCACCACAAAATGTATTTAGCGAGCTCTCGGATTTAACGAGGATTTTCCTCGGTTCCAAGCTCCTGGATAATAGCTGGTTCTACTGTATTTCTACAGTATTTGCGACCATTATCTCGCTGCTTATGGTCCAACCGAAAAACTTATTTTTCGTCGAATAGCTTCCTCTATGACTATATATTTTTGCTTGCACTTTCTATGTACTTCAAGTAATACCCAATTTTATGGTAGGGAGAAATGGGCATTTCCCTTTTCAACCACATCTCGGACATCTAAAGATAGCGTGAAAAACGTTATCATTGTTCCCGAAAATTCGGTGGTATTCCTCTGGTTTTACTTATGTTTTGTTTCTTAGTCCTGCAGATTTCATGAACAAACTGTAGTTTGCATTACATTCGGGATAGCACTGTCTGGTAGAGAATACAAAGTAATACAGTTAAATCGAAATCCAGGTATTTGGCTACAAATCGTGAAGAGTGGCACAGATTAACATCGGATTACACTTAAGTTCGCGGACATCTCATATCAATTAATACACACAATGACGTGGATTAGGAACATCGAACAGAAGTCGTCGCTCTTTCCACGTTTATAAGTGAGTCACGGAAAAATTCTCACCGGCTGCAATCAGGAATCGAACCCAGGGTCTCCCAGTTACGCGCCGGCGCGTAACTGGGAGACCCTGGGTTCGATGAGAGACCCTGGTCTCCCAGCAACTGAGAGACCCTGGGTTCGATTCCCGATTGCACCCGGTGAGAATTTTTCCGTGACTCACTTATAAACGTGGAAAGAGCGACGACTTCTGTTTGATGATTTCATATCAAACTGTTCAGCGATATTGAATTAGTTATTCCTTTCGTTCACACTAGGCGGTATGTTGCAGTCTTCATTTCTCTTCGAAAGCTCGCGATCATTTACCCCATCAGGTAGGTCACGGTATAGTCATGTCTTTTTTTGTTATTAACTATCTTCGTCCGCCTGTGGACATCATATCTCTGCAACTAATTGTCCGATTTGAATTTTTTTTGTAGATGAAAGCCTGCACGACAGAACAATGATTCATGCATTTTGATCTATTTTCGATTCATAAACTTGCAGCAAGGAGAGAGAGAGTAAATGCGCATGTCGTTAAATTCAAAATGTTTTACAATTGCTTCAAAAAAAAAAAAAATCAAATAATTATTTTTAACTTCCGATACCTTTTACCATGAGAGCCATTGTTCTCTATTTCAAATGGTGCATGGTGTCACCGACAGGGGCGTAAGCACATGTTTTATTTTTCCGGAAATCTTTGTTTCTAAAAATCGGATTTTGAGAAGGCTTTTTGCTTTAGATAATAATCACGCCGTTGAATATTTTTCACCAATTTTACAATAATTTGGGAGAAAATGCTTTGCCACGACGGAATATTTCTGTTTTTAACATGTTTGCAATCGTATATTCGTTTATAAAAATCTGACAGAAAAAAATACCTTTTAGTCCGTTGCCACTCACCGCGAAAAACATTAATGTGCACTTTATTTCTCAATTTAATGTTTAATTTCATCGCTAAGGGGCGTTAATGTAAATCTCTAGTGATGATTACTCCGTTTCTAAAAGTCCGATTTAAGAAAAATCTTTTGGCTACTGTCAGTGTTTGTGGCAAGGAATACTTTTCATCCAGCTTTGACACATGTGAAAACACAAATTTATCAGTGACGGAGATTTCATCTGAGCCCCCTCACTCCGGAGTAATTTGCTTTCCCAACTAAGCTACACGGGCGGAATGTATCGCTGAAGATTTGTCTTGACACGTGCTTCACCTCCGTAGTACGTCACACACACAAGGCTTTGCCACCAGGGTTTGTAAATGTTCATTTCTATTTGTACCATACTTGGAACCCCATCTTCTTTTCCAAGAACCCCATTTGAAAAGTCCCCTCTGCGTTGGATATCTTCCGTCATGAGAAATGTTTTTGCGCACAGATTGTGATTTTTCGTAGCACACATTTCAGCCGCTAGTGGCCGAAAGTAGGGGTGTTAATGTATATATCTTCCTAACGATGATATCTCCTCTCTTAAAAGCCCAATTTGAAAAATTCCCTTTGCTTTGGATATATTCCGTTATGAGAAATGTTTTGCACACAGTTTGTGATTTTTCTCAGCACACATTTCAGCCACTAGTGGCCGAAAGCAGCTATATCTACTTGTAGATGTTTTACCGATTGTGTTGAAATCCTGTTGATATTTTGAGCACATGATTTGTAAAAGAAGATCGTGCTTATGTTATCACTTTGTCCGTCAGTCTGTGGACATAATATCTCTGCAACTATTATTTCGATTTAAAAATTTCTTTTTGCATTAGGAAGCTTGAAATGTGAGAAGGATGACCCTTTGTTTCCGGTTTTTCTATTGCGCAAAACGTCGCCGCCAGAGGGCGTAAATGAAAATGCTGTCGACTTCAAAATGCATTTTATTCTATATACAGATAATATTCACACACGTTTTGAACGCTTTGATAAAAGATTGCAAAAAATAAAAGAAGTTCAAAAAATTTACACTGGCAACAGCGTGTTACATGAACACGAAAGAAACATTTGCTGCAGTTAAATATCGTCTGCTAAGAAAATGGCGCACGTAAACAAACTGTGGACAGAAGGTTAAGTTATTGCTCTTTACGAAGAGAAATATTCGTATTCTGTAATTAAAAAAAACACTGTGGAAATCATGGAATTAGCATTTGTAAATGTAAAATAAGCAATATTATTAATAATAAAAGACAAAATCTTCAAGCATTGCTTTGAACAGAAAAAGAACACCAAACGAATATACAAAGGAGGTATGTACTTTTACGACTATTTCAAAAGTAGTCTCTGGTCTTAAAAGAAAATCCACCACGCCGCCCCCAGTGGCTCAGTGGTCAAAGCGATGGCTTCTGATCATTCGTCCGAAAGGGGTCCGGGTTCGAATCCCGGTGAAGCATGGAGGTTGTGTTTGTTTTACGGCACTGGCTCTCTCTCTTCCCTGGAACCAGTGACCCCAAATTAGGGACGGGCGACTGCTTATAGCCCATTGAGTTACTCACAGTGGTCGTTACACCTCCAATCAATCAAAAAGAAACAAGAAAAATCCAGCGTACCAAAGAGCCATTGTTAAGTCGCTCTGTATCAACTGTAAGCAAGGTCAAAGATTTAATTCTGAAAAAAACAACAACATAATGATCAACGTCTTTTGTGTAGGCCGAGTGCCGAACACGGTGTAGACTTCTTTATGAAATTAACTCAGCCGGAGGCAGATGGAAATTTATTGTGACTATTGATGAAGCCCAAACAACTGTAACAAAACAAATCGTCGATTTACTATCGCAAAATAGCAGGATATGGCTACCAGGCACACATAAAAATCCAACACTCTATTTCTTGAAAAAATGAAAGTAAGAGACGGGTATCAAGTCTGTACCTTTTGCTCATATTCCTTCAAAGTCCCCTGACATGTGACCGAGGACTATTTGTGCCTTCGGACTGCTAAAATGAGAGCTTTCTAAACGCAGACCTAAAACAATGATTGGACTATGGAAAGCAGTGGAAGAGGAGTGGAATGAAATACTACTACTACCAATTTTAAGAAATGCTGTGTTATCTTGGAAATTTAGATGTAGGTTTATATCCAGAGAAAGGTCTATTAGATCAAACATTTGAGAAAGAAATAATTTTATTTTAAACATTAATTATATTGCTGAAGAATTACTGTAAAATGTGTGAACATCATGTGCAATTGCTTCTGAACATCCGATTGAAAACATTCTTTCTCCCTTTCGATACCATTAGTAACGAAGACCGTTTTGAGTACAGCTTCTTTTTCAAGTAATGCATAATTTTTTCGCTAGGGGGCATAAAGTTAAATTGCGACTTCTGCTTCTAAAAGTCCGATTTGAAAAATTCTTTTTTGCATCGATAGAGCTCCTAGTGGGAAATGTTTTGCATATAATTTCGAATTTTTATAAATAATTGTTTGACCACTAGGGGAGTAAGTGTATATATTTGTTTCTGATATATTTGTAGTAATATCTACGCTTCTGAAAGCTCGATTAAAAAAAACATCCGCTGTCAGGTACAACTCACGACGATAAGCTTTTTGGGAATACTTTGTGCTGAAATTAGTACCTAATTTTTCTGCCAGGGGCGTATATATCTGTTTTATTTTTGTCAATATTTCTCCTTCTAACAGTCCCATTGGAAAATCTTTTTCTTTGTCAGAGAGCGTTTCGGGTTGAAATGTTTTGCATATAATTTCAAATTTTCTTAACTCTCATGTATGCCGCTTTGTGGAACACTTTGCCTCTGCTCATGGGTTTTTGTAGTTCACAGTTCTGGTGCTACGTGGTGTTAGTGAGTACTTCTGTTTGATGCCACATCTGGCTTCTAAAAAATTCTGTTTTTACTCTATGCCGTTCGTTTCAGTAAAGATGGGAAATACAGTAGTATCTTTTTTAAATAGTGTAGAGTTTACCCGCTAGGGGGCAGTAACGTCAAAACCTTTATCCCACTATCTCTGCTTCCAAGAGAGATATTTGAAAAAATTCTTTTTCTTTAGCATAGCTTTTGCCGTGAAGAATACCTTTCATATATTTTCTACTTTTCCTCTGTTAAAGTTTCATATATTTTCTACTTTTCCTCTGTCAAGTCTTCCGCTAGCGGTCGTAAAGTTAGATCATGTATTCTGCTATATCTGCTCTTCCAACTGATTTATATAAAAATCGGTTTGTCTGTGATATGTTCCTTCACCTAAAAGAATTTTTGAGCACAATTTGTTAAAGTTCCTAAAATATTTTGTAACCTACACTGCTGGCCACCCAAAATGCAACACCAAGAAGGACACGAGATAGTAAAGCCAGATTTACTGGACACATAGCAACAGCTACAAAGATGAACAGGTCCGTGCGACTTGCGTATCACGCAGACATCAATAGTTCGTGTGGCCTCCATGGCTGGCAATAACGGCCGCTACACGCCGCGGCATCGAACGAAAGAGGATTTGGATGTGGGCTTGGGGTATGTTGGTCCAGGATGCTTCCACACGTTGCCACAGTTCATCAGGCGTAGCCGCGGGTGGTGCTTGCCGGGCCACTCGGTTGCCGATCAGCGACCAGACGTGTTCGATGGGCAAGATATCGGGAGAACAGGCGGGCCTCGGCAGCGGGGACACCTGGTGGGCCGTGAAGAATTGTTGTACGATGCGTGCAACGTGCAAGCGCGCATTGTCCTGTCGAAGCGTGGCCGCTGGTAGGGCCTGCAGGTAAGGGAGGACAACAGGCTCAAAAACGTCGGAGATGTAGTGGTGGCTGTTGAGTGTACCGGCGATGCGTACCAGAGGGGTGCGGGTGTCATATCCAATTGTGCCCCAAACCATAACGCCAGGCGACGGACCGGTATGGCAATGCATAATGCAGGCGTCATACAGTCTCTCGCCGCGGTGCCTCCACACGCGGATCCGACCATCGTGTTGTTGCAGGCAGAAGCAGGATTCGTCGGAGAAGACAATGTCGTGCCATTCCGTAGTCCAGGTGCGGCGTTCAACGGGCCACTGCCGCCGCACTCATCGGTGGTATAACGTCAATGGTAATCGGAGCAATGGGTGCTGTGCGACAAGTCCTTGCTCCTGCAGACGACGTCAAACGGTACGTGCTGGCACAGGTTGTTGCGAAACACACCCTAATTCCTGCGCTAACGTTCGTGATGTGGCGGTGCGAGCCGTCAATACCCGCCGCACAACATGCCGGCCCTCTCGTTCGGCGGTGTACTGCGGTTGCGGCAATCGCTCACGTTGGTTCGTTCGTCTCTCCTGCACCCACCGAATCCATACTAGCCTCACTGTGGCTGGATGTCGTCCCACACCAGCGTCGATGTCTCAGTACGATAAACCGCTGTCGCGATAAGCCACCATTCGTCCTGTGTCGAACTACGAAACGTGCTGGAATGACTGCCGTATTCTGCGACGAGGCATCAGGGAGCTTCCACGCACAGATCCGGCAGCGCAACACACTTCCACTACTTACACCCCGCCTTCTGTGCACCCTTCTTATAGTGTTCTCGGTGACGTGCCGGGCGCACATGATTTGCATATGCCCTGCAATGCTAATCGTTTGAATGTCCTGTCGCGGGCGACGAACGCTGCGAATTTCAGGCCAATCGGATGCTTCCTTCTTGGTGGTGCATTTTGAGTGGCCAGCAGTGTATTATAGTCCAGTTAACGAAGGCTGAAAATGGGCAAATATAAGAAATAAATATGAAAGTTTTGAAACTTGGTACACTTGTTTATATGTATCTAGTGAATATTATATCAAGAGTCCTGACGAATCAGAGGTGAGCTCTAGCCACCATCTTGAAAAATAGGTACGTATTTTCGGTTTTTCGTGAATATCTCGAAAACGATTGGTCGTAGCCCAAAAATTCAATTCATACAAATTTGAAGTTTACAAAATTTCCTAAAAAAAAAAAAAAGATTTATTAATTTTTTTTGTATCTCTAATAGTTTTGGAGATAATCGGGTATCAATGTTGTACTTTTTCGCTGATCGCTACGTTATCACTACGGGTTTTCCAACAAATACGCTCATAACTTCTGAACCGTCGTTTTTTTCGAGAAAGATTTCCTTAGCACTATTGTAGAGCATCAAATTCTCTTGAAAATGGGTATCTTACTTATTTTATTAACCCCAGCAGGTCAATAGATATAGTTGTATGTCTACATTACAAGCTATCTCTATCTAATGTGACCATCGCAACACAGAGCTTAACACCTACAGTAACTTTATGAATGTTAAAGGGGGGAATGACAGGTAAATATGACGAAAAAACAAAAATGTAAACAAAACCGGATTCATTATTGATTTATAATAGATTACAGTATTGATTTATTGATACCATTATTGATTTACTGGATACATGATTCAATGATTAAAAATTAATTGAAATTAAAATTGATGTACATTACATTTCTTTCTCATATGGTTTACATGGTTCTCATATGGTTTACATGGTTCTCATATGGTTTTCAGTTCTTTGAGACCACTTCCACCCACGAGGTATCCAATGCATCCCAAAAAAGACATCAATAGGTGAAATCCACCTAGTCTTACCACACAGTTAGACAGCTGCGAGACAGCTGGAAGTGCTGAGACTATTTCTCTGTTTTTAATGTAGAGTGGCTGGTCGAACGTAGTAATTACGCACTTCTGATTGATTTTGACACACAAGTCAGCAGCAAACGTAACGCTGTGTGATAGTATCATAATCAGTTGGTGGAGAGTTTATGAAAGGAAGAGGAACAACCTTCGTATTTTCACTGTACATACCTTTCGTTATAGAATGCATAAATTCATTCCATTCTGGAACCCCTGGGATATTGAGGCGTTTTGCATACATCCATAGGGTGTCTGCCATTTGCATACATCCATAAGGTTTCGGCTGTGCCATTTCCTCTACCGGAACTGCCAGATCTTCCACAATCACATTTTTTAAACCGCCTTCTGTTTTTTGGAATACTTCCAGTGGAAGAACAGTATTTAATCCATTGATCGTGTAGACATTGAAGTCAGCGTTGTCGAACACGAACTGACTGAATGACCCATTCATGCCACGTTGCGCGTGAAAAATGGCTTAAATTTCCAGCTGTTAAGCTTCATAGTATGATGAACAGAATACCAAGCTAGGTATAAGGTTACCAAGTTTTTGGAGCCATATTTCCTGTATAGAAATAGGCCAACGCTGTTTAATATGGGGAGAACGTGGTCGCACAGTAGAGATGATGGAGTGTGCAATGGAAATGCATTTCCTCTTTGTCTTCTTCATTGTCACGTCCTTCAGGAAAGTAAGAAGGGTTGTGGAATGTAGTTTTCACTAGGAGGGTAGGTGGTTTCATCATACACTTGAGACTGGATATCCTGCCTCATTATTGCCGCCGCAGTTTTCACGATCTTGAGTCGCTCCTCAGTTTGGTTTTTCTTTTTGTTTTCGTACCATGAACTCAATATTTTAATTCCTGTATCAATAAAACAGACAATCGGAAACTTTCTTCCATCTCTTGCTATTATGATACGTTCTCCGTTTTTTGTATCAGTTTGGCTTTTATTGTGCGATCATCAGGAACACGCCCTGTTACTGCGGAACGTATTCCTAAGAGGGCATGGTATAACGGTGGCATAAATGGTATATGTACATGTACATATACCATTTACACCACCATTATACCATTACATATAATTAAACCATTACATATGGTATGTATAATATTATATAATATTCAGACGGATATATTGAACAGCTATATCTATTGACCTGCTGGAGTTATAAAATAAGTAAGATACCCATTTTGAAGAGAATTTGATGCTCTACAATAGTGCTTAGGAACTCTTTCTCGGAAACACCGACGGTTCAGAAGTTATGAGCTTATTTGTATGAAAAACCGTAGTGATAACGCAGCTATCAGCGAAAAAGTACAACATTGACACCCGATTATCTCAGAAACTCGTCATGACTTTTGATATAATCTTCACTAGATACTTATAAACAAGTGTGCCAAGTTTCAAAACTTTCATATTTATTTCATCTGAAAACCCTATTTTGACCGGACTATTAGTGGGGAAAGGAACAGTTTTTGGATGTTTTATCGAGTTGCTTTTTTTGTATTTTCTGTAATGGTTCCATTGACTATGAATGACGTTGAAACATTTTATTTGGGTCGGAAATGACTCAAAAACGAGTTCATTACAGTCAAACATTCGGTGTCGTCTTTCTTGTTTCATTACCGGTTGGATACACAAAGAATACTGTTTACATTGCGCATTCTAAGTTTTGCGAGATTTTCTCCAGGAGGCGCAAATGCATTCTCTCTTTCGCCGAACGTTTCTTTTAAAGGTCTGCTTTGAAAATGTTTTATCGTGTTGGAAAGGATTCAAAAGAAGAAGTGCTCTTTACACCTAAAAATTCGGTGTCATCTTTCTTGTTTCTTATTTGTTTCGGGATTTTACGACCACCACGAACAAGTCCTACGGTCGCCCGTCTTGAAATCAGAGCCACTGGTTCCAGGGTAGGATAATAACCACCATTGGAGAAACACGCTACTCCATGACTCATCCAAACCCATAACAAATGGGCAGCAACCTCATGCCACTCGGCCAGTGGTGCTGAATACTACACTTTGCATTTCTTGTGCGAACTTTCTGGATTAGCAGGTCATGTCGTTTGACACAGTGTGGGAGTTCTGGAAGAAATTTTGAGGCAAGCCATGCCCATGTCCTACCATATTCCACGATGTATAATTTGTCACGAGAATTGGTGACGACACGGCATCTTTTCGATAAACGTGGAGAACGTTGTTTGTAGATGTACGAGTATACAGGAGCGGAAAGTAACTCTTTGGAGCAGACTCCTCCCCAAAAATCCAGCGAAGTCTCTCCTATGCAATAGGACACCCTTAAAACACATGCCCAAGGGTTTGCCAAGAAGGAGCATTTTCCCCCTGCAGAATCGCAACGGTAAACTTATTGCTGGAACTATTTAAGTTGAAGAGTTCACTAACGCCAGTTCTTTCGAATCCTTGAAGGCAATTCGTCTGGAACACTCAGCATCACATGGCTTGCCATGTATATTTGGCCTTGTTCCATTAGTCTGAGTACGTAAACTGGCAGCATTCCAATACATGAACCACCGAGAATCCTGGCGTGATTTGCGAAGAAACACTGCATTCTGCGGAAGTACGAGTTCAGAGTTCTGTGTCTGGTCAAAGGGTCATTGGCTCCCCCAAAAAGGTCGATAGTGCTTCAAATATGCGCATTTTCTGACAGTTTGTTGGCCAGGATGACATGAAACTTCCTCACGGTTACTTCCAGCATGGAGGTGCAACCTGCCACACTTCATTGGAATCGATGCAGTGATTTAGAGTTTCTTCCAAGACAATGATTTCTAAGAGCGTTGGTTCTACACAATGATTTCTAAGAGCGTTGGTTCTACACAATGATTTCTAGGAACCTGCGGTTCTACACACCTCTTGATTTATTATTATGTTGTTATCTAAAGGAAAGAGTGTTTTCTAGCACATTTTTCACACAAGTGACTCATGGAAAGAAAACATTGCAAATAAATTCCAGCAAACCGCTATCTCAAGGCTGAGACGCACCACCACCAACACACAGTAGCGCGTCCAGATGAGCCTCACGAAGCACGATGGTCATTTCCAGCACACGTTGTGATATCACTTTCGTCAACTTGAAGCAAGGTGTCTCCATTGAGTATTACACATTCGAATCACATATTTGTGACTACCTCTTACTTTTGACGTCAACAGGGAGTAGCCAATGAAAGAAAGCACATGTCATGAGCTGGCTTGGAGGGTATATAAGGTGTGCTGTAGGCATTCTGAAAACGTATCACTCGTTGCTCGCATGGATAAAAGGAACGATTTATCAGATTTGCAAAAAGGGATGATTATCGGTTTTCGGGCCAAGGGTGGCAGTATATCTGAAACAGCGCAGTTTGTGAATTGTTCGCGTGCTGCTGTGGTTAAAGTGTATCGTGATTGGAGAAATGGCACCACTGCAAATAAGCGATGTGGAAACTGCAGAGCATCACATGCCATTGATGTGAGAGGTGAACGTTAGCTTTGAAGGTGCGTGAGGGCCGATCGACATGCTACAGTGGAGCAACTCGCTGGCCGAATGAACCATGGGGGCTTCCGGAAGTGTGTCTAAAGGGACAGTTCAGCAAACCTTGCTGCGTATGGGGTTCCGATGCAGACGGATGGTCACTGCACCTATGGTAACGAAGGTGTATAAGCAGAAAAGGCTTACATTTGCACGGCAGTATCGGAATTGGACCTCCGCTGATTGGCAAAGGATTGCCTTCTCCGATGAATCACATTTTCTGCTTCATCGAACGGATGCACGTTGGCGTATAAGGCGAGAAACAACGCAGAACAAACGCTCTTCAACTATTGCTGGAAGAACACGAGCTGGTGGGGGCAGCGTTATGGTCTGGGGAATGTTTTCGTGGCATTTTTTGGGTCCACTCATATCTGTCGAAGGCACTATGGACCGAATTCCATATGAACCCATCCTTGCAGACCATGTGAGCCCATATATGCTGATTTTCTTCTCTGTGGCGGATGGGATCTTCCAGAACGACAATGCGACGTGTCACACAGCTAGAAATTTCCGAGAGTGGTTGGAAGAGCCCGATGAAGATTTCAAAGTACTTTCCTGGCCCTCTAATTCCCCAGACGTAAACCCAATTGAGCATCTGTGGGACCACCTCGATCGTGTTGTCTGTTCTATGGATCCTCCACCACGCACCCTCCAGCAGCTGTCCAATGCAATGCAGTCAGCATGGCTCAACATACCTGTGAACACCTTCCAGCACCTTATTGAGTCACTCCCAGCCCGTCTATCTGCTGTCCGCGCTGCTAACGGCGGTTACTCTGGATATTAGGGGGTTGTCACAATAATGTGATTCGACCGTGTATAATCATCGGCATTCTTGTTGTCTTTGTATGGGTGTCGCTCCCTATCAATTACTCTGTACGTGGTATATTTTGACATTATAGGGAAACGTTGACCGACCCTAACGAAAACTGGTGGCCAATAACTCTCATTCAAATGTCACAGTTGATGTTCTGCGGTGAGATATTAACCAAAAAGAAAATGCAGCAATACTTGCAACTTATGGTGTTTTCTATGGTTCCGTTCTATTAACTGCTAATGGAACATGCAAGGAAAATAAGTCACGAGCAAAGACCTCCTTTTTTATTGTTTCCCGGTTTGACGTCTACCATGAGCAACTCCTGGGACTGTACGCAGCCGCTTGCTCCTAATTTAGAGCCCAAATTAGGGATCTAAATTAGGAGCAGGCGATGGGCAGAACAATCGCATCAGGAAAAACACTGTTGGTAATTTGTGAACAAATAGAATCTAAACTCAAAGTTAATTGAGTTCGGTAGAAGGCAGCTAGCTGTCCACTAGCTGTCCACTAGCTGCACGGAGAAATGTTATGCAATGAGAATTGCAGAAATTGAATTTACGTTTTAGAAAAATTAGTAAAATTTTTTTTTTTTTTTTTTTTTTTTTTTTGATAGGTTTAACGACCCCCGTGAGCAACTCAATGGGCTATAAGCAGTCGCCCGTCCCTAATTTAGGGTCACTGGTTCCAGGGAAGGGAGAGAGCCAGTGCCGTAAGACAAACACAACATCCATGCCTCACCGGGATTCGAACCCGGACCCCTTACGGGCGAATGATCAGAGGCCAGTGCCTTAGACCACTGCGCCACCGGGGCGGCGTAAAATTTTTAAATGACTAAACACGTATGAAGGTAAACATTATTAAAAGATTTGAAACACAACGTTATACTAACATATCACTTCTTTTGTCGAACGAACGTACACTTTTTCACCCCGTCTATATGACACTCAAAACTTGAAGTAATTATTCGGTCTCCACACAACGCTTGCTAATAGAAAACAAAATGTAAACAGCGTGTGGCAGCTCCACCTGAAGAATGAGGCCTCGTGGTAGAATGTCATGGGACTCCGACACGCATAGTTCCAGTAGGAATTTCTAACAAACAATACTTATGTCTTACCTGTAATCGGGACGGCCGCAAAATCCTCGGATAGCTATTTTTTTTACTGTAAGTTGAAGTAGACGTAACATCAAACACATTCGAAGTGTACACTTCCAACATGTAATAGACTACTTGGGTAGACTACAACAACCTAGTTGTTTATCAACAAATCACAGAATTGAAAACATACGGTCGTAGCACAGAGATTAATCAAACTTGTTACCAGCTGTTCGAGCCCTACTCATTAATCATCTTGACTGATTGCCAGACGGGAACTCTTTGGAGTTCAGACGTGGCGTTCACTATAGGGAACAAAACACCAGGCAACCAAACTTTTATTAAGTTAAATTCGTCTCAAATGGCAGATTAAAGAGGAATTATACGTCAGAAACTGTATAAAAGACATGAAAACGCTTCCTTTACAAAGGTTTTACAAAGCCAGAAGATTGTGTATGATGTATCCTGGTTACTCAAACTAATGTATCAATCATTTGCAGAAAATCATTTTTGTCTAGTGCATCACCGAATTTGGAAAGCGAGAAGTAATGAAAATAAGATCTGGGAACTCAGTGATATCGAGTATTAGGAGAGTCAGTCATCAATCTAATGCAGTAGATGACCTCATGAGAGTAAACTTTATATTACAAAGACCGTTATCGCTAGATTTTGACATTAAACTTTTCTTTCGAACAGTTTATAGCTTGCATCTTTAGAGAAACAACCTCGTGCTAGCTGAGTTAAAAAAAGTAAGAAGGAACTCTGTTCAATGGCACTGCAATACCTGTTGTATCTCCACCTTTGGAACAGAATCTGTCTAACGGCAGTTTTTCGAATTCTTTTCTTTTTTGCTCTTTAGTTTCTCTTCAGGGATTTTCTATTTTCAGTTTTATGTAGATTCTCCAGACCAGACGCCACAATGGTTTTAGAGGAGACTGTTAGACACCTTCATTCCGTCCTCCAATGACGTTTTTCTTTTAAAGAAAAGAAAAGGTATTTCATTTCTGATATCGCTTATTTGGTGAAAGCATCGCACCCAAAAGAAAAATATCATTCAGAAAAGATTCTCTCCCGGGAGTCAAACCGTATTGAATTCGCGCAGCGCATTTCTACTCATTAATTTCCAGAACTCGGAGACATTCCGGAAAGGTTGAAACGCGATGTTTTGATAGAGTTCTGGCCTTCACAAGCTCATAAAATCTATTTAGAATGATGAATTTGCCATCTCCTGGGGTCCCAGAAACAGTACCTCTCTTTTTCAGATGGGCTCTAAACGAAATCATGTAAATCGGAAATGGTAAAGGAATTTTAAAATTTGTTAAGTGAGTAAATTTCTTCTTGTCTAAAGATTTCCATGATTTCTCGCTGAAGTCGAGTCCATTGGTAATCATTCAATACGGTATGGACGATTCCCACTGTGCCGCCCCGGTGGCGCAGTGATCTAAGCTCTGGCTTATGGCCATTCATCCGAGATGGGTTTGGGTTCGAATCCCGGTGAAGCATGGAGGTTGTGTTTTCTTCAGCACTGGCTCTCTCTCTTCCCTGGAGCCAGTGGTCCTAAATTAGGGACGGGCGACTGCCCATCGAGTTGCTCACAGTGGTCGTTAAACCCTCAAATAAACAAAACCGATTCCCAGTCTTCATTTCTAAATTTTAGCATATCTACAAATAAAGCGTTGAATGCATGCTTTCTTCAGTATTTGTCAAGACAATCGGAGATGTATCTCTAAAAATTTACAACCTGAAACTAAATGACGGCTGACCAATAAATAACTTAAGATAATCTTAGGGATATGTAAATGAATGTCCAACGTTATTGCAAGCTCCTGACTGGAGAGCGTTCTTAAAGAATATGCCGTGGACGCGGCATAATGTGTCCCGTTCATCGGCGTGTATTACCTGAAAACGTGATTCTTCGTACCAGACGATATTTTTCCAAAACAAAACAAAAAGGGGGAGGGGGGTCCAGTTTTCTGTTATACGGTATTGTATGATTTAACACCCAAGCATGTTTTTACACTTTCTAATTGGTAAAGAGAATTCTTCGGTAACTTGGTCTAGGTGGGGAGTGAGGATAAGTAAGGGGTATTTATTCAGTCTCTGATAGAAAATGCCATAAGCCAGGCATTAACGGATTCCTGCGGAGAAGGAAAGGCGTCTTGAAGAACTATAGATACTATACTCTGAGTGGCAACTTTATTATGACCACCCCTCAGTACTTCGTTGGGTCACCTTTTGCCTTTAATACTGCGTCGATTCTTCATGGCATGGACTCCACGAGATGTTGATAGGTGGTTTGTGGAATCTGATACCATGCTTGATGAATAGCACTTTCCAGGAGCGTGAGATTGCAGGGTTGTGGATCCAGCAGTTTGATGGCTTGTTCAACTTCATCCCACAAATTCTCAATGGGGTTGAGATCTAGAGATTGTAGAGGCCAACTAAGCAAAGTAACCTCACCGGCATGTTCCTGAAAGCAATCCTGTACAATACGAGCACTACGGCAGGACGCATTATCTTATTGAAAGTTGCCATCGCCATTGAGATAAACCATCCACATGACAGGATGCACTTGGCCCGCAACGATTTTTAGATATGATCTGTTACTCAGACGTTGACCAACACGAATTAAAGGGCCAAAAGCATGACAGAAAAACATTCCCCAAACCATAACGTTGCTTCCACCAGCTTGAAATGTTGTAACAAGGCATTTGGGGTACATGCTTTCGTGCTGTTTCCGCCAAATTCTCACTCAGCTATCGGCATGGTGCAACTGAAAACGTGATCCACCGGACCACATAATTCGTTTCCAGTTATCGACTGCCCAATCCTTGTGCTAATGTGCGAACTGCAGACGTTTTCTCCTGTTAACTGCAGACAGCAAATGTGTTCGAACAGGCCTTCGGCTGTCATATCCCATCCGATGCAGTGTACGGCGAACAGTGCGTGCAGAGATCATTTGAGGGGATCCTTGATTAAGATGGTCTGTAATTTGCTGCACTGTTACCCTTCTGTTGTGTGTTACCAGTCTGGAAACTCTCCGTTCCGCCCAAGCAGTCATTAGTCGATGACGACCACACGTTGCATGTAGAGACCCAGTTTTTTGGCTGACAGCCCTGTCTTTAAACACTTTAACAACAGTTGCTCTGGAACATTTCACGAATGCGGCGATTTCGGTGATACTCGCTCCATGGCTCCGAGCTCCTACAACCATCCCACGTTGAAAGTCCGTCAAATCGCATTTTTTACCCATCTCGTTACCCAAAAATCACTTCTACTACTGTCGCAAGCACTACGCTTTCCCTTTTATACTAGCCTCGCCCTCTGTCGGCAACAGCGTGCAGCCATAGCTCATTTGCTTAAAACTTTCAGGTGGTCATAATAAAGTGACCACTCAGTGTAGTAGATAGTACGCCAGCGAAATGTAGCGTACTATTTACTAGCTGCAGCTTCTATTAAGCAACATACGTAGATTGCAGCGCCGACCAATATTTCGGAAAATCCGGCCGCACGAAGCACATCAGGAGGAAATGAATGGTCGTACCGCTATACTACAGAAATAGAAGTTCGTTCTTCACTCCCTACTGGAGAAAGACATCAGTTATTTGGAAGGTGAGGAGAAAGTGGAAGTCTGGAAGAGATTTTTCTTATTAATGCCTAAACAGGTCAGTCAGAGTTTTCGGGCCCAGGCTCTATCTTGCAATATAAAATTCGGGCTCGGACTGATATATTTCAGACTCGGACGGGCTCAGGCGTTTAAATTTGAGCCCAAACCTAGCACTGGTGTGCGGCGGGATACTCATGCTGAAACTCGTCTCTCGATACCGCTCTTGTACTGCATGGTTACATGACGGAAAGGAACTCGTCTGTTACCTTGTACAAATCTCTCCAGCCGCCGTTTCTCTCGAACATTGACTAGTCGTTTCCGCACACAGAAAGACCTCTGACTGCTTGTTTGTTGTTTGTGTACCACTCCCTGTACACCGTCGATACATTTGCTCTTGCATAGCCGAGACGGTTTGCCATTTCTCTGGTGCTTGCACCTACTGTCCCTAGCGCCCATTATCATGCCTCTTTCAAAGTTGCTTAAATCCCAATGCTTTCCCATCTTACCTCTATCTACGCTTCGTACATCTGAAATGTTTCTAGTGAGTTGTTTATGAAGTCCTCTCAATGTCATAGTTGCATACGCGACTGAGGATGCCACGTGACTTATAACTATTGGGCGTTCCTAATAATTTTCTAGTTCAGTGTAATTTTGCTAAATTAATAATTTCAGTAGTTTTCTTAAAAATGCGATAGAGTTATTTTAAATTAAAAGCACTCAGTCCTTTTTGCTTAATGTTACCGTCTTAAGTACACTACTGTTTATGAAAATTGCAGTACCAAGAAAAAATCGCCCTATTCAAATGAAATTTATATAACAGATTTCTTATAACGATTCTTGTGAAAATCCGTTTATTTTGGCGTAATATACAGTAAAGCAACGAGTGAGCTTTCACTACCAACGGGTAGCTTCTTCAGGCTGGAATAACGTCTAAAGAATATATACAAGAATTTACAAAAATTTAAATGCAAGATAACAATAATATAAACGTAAAAACTTCGTGCAGGCGGGTGAAAGGCATGTGCTAGGCGTGTGCTGTTCGCAGAAACATGCGCCATGCAAAAGGTAAATCAAAAGAAAGTTCATCGTTGCACGCGATCGGGTTGGCTATAATTTCAATGGATTCCCTTATAGCAGTGGCCTTGGCGTTCGTGTAGGAGGCGATTTTTTCATGTCGCCCCATTGTGGAGTGGCTGAATGTGTTGCGACTTCCTTCGCTAGTGCTGTGTTTACTCTTCCCGATGCAACATCTCTCTTGTGCTCCGCTAATCTTACCGTGAAGGAGCGCTTTGTCATGCCCACACATTCTTTCATTGATCCGTCGGGGTAGATTAGCGGTATAGAGTAGACTCCGGCGTCTGAAAGATCCGTGATAGTGCTCTTTTTTGAAGTTTTATAAGGGAATCCATTGAAATTATAGCCAACCCGATCGCGTGCAACGATGAACTTTCTTTTGATTTACCTTTTGCATGGCGCATGTATCTGCGAACAGCACACGCCTAGCACATGCTTTTCACCCGCCTGCACGGAGTTTTTACGTTTATATTATTGTTATCTTGCATTTAAATTTTTGTAAATTCTTGTATATATTCTTTAGACGTTATTCCAGCCTGAAGAAGCTACCCGTTGGTAGTGAAAGCTCGCTCGTTTCTTTACTGTATATTACGCCAAAATAAACGGATTTTTACAAGAATGGTTATCATCTGGTGTAACTACCCACCTGTTTATTTCTAGATTCCTTATGTTACAGGAGGTAACTCATAACATTTGTAGAGCTACACAGGATGTTTTCGCATCAAAATTCAGTATTGTGTGAAGCCACCTCTAGCAAAAATAACAGCCTCTACACGGTGTGGTATTGAATGGATGAGGTTTTTGATATCGTCCTGGGGAATAGCCTGCCAGGCTGCTTCTATGCGAGACCAGAATTCATTTGTGGTGACCAACGGAGGCTCTTGACGGGCCAGTCGCTCAGCTACCATGTCCTACCCATGTTCCATCGGGTACATATCCGGCGAACGCAGGCAAGGGAAGAAGCGGTATCTGCCCTGCATGGAAGCGGTCTTGGACATTTCAAGACACCTGTGGCCGAGAATTGTTCTGCTGGATTATAGCGCCAGGACAAGTCTGAAGGAAAGATACCACCTCTACCTCTAAAACATAACTCATGTATCGCTGGCTGTTTAGGGTTCCCCTAATTCGCACCAGACGATATTGCAAATTGAACCCAATGGCGCCCCAAATTATGACGCTCGGCGTCGGACCGTTACAACGCTGCAAAGTGCCGTTCACCACGATGCCTTCGAAGACGTGTGCGATCATCATGATGCATTAAGTTTAATTGTGACTCGTCAGCAAACACGACCTGTTGCCAACCTACGCGTCAATGCCTGTGTTCGAGACTCCACTGCAGCCTGAGGTATCTAGCTTGAGCCAGCTCTTTATACCCAAGACTGGACAGTTAAGAGGGAGCTATTTCGAAACCGCATATTCATTTGCATTCACATTTTAATAATGTTTTTTTTGTCCCAACCTGTTGTACTCATCCTGTAAGTTTCAAGCTAATACCAGCACTCCTTCATAGGTTGCAGTTTAACGAACGGTGTATAAGAATTTGCTTTTGAGACAAATAGCAGAAAAGAAATTCTACAACTGTTGCGAAAGCATTTGGAGAGAAGAATAAAACAACAAGGCTTGTTTTTGTAAACGCATCCGGGAAAGCACTGCAACGCATCCGGGAAAGCACTACAATGGATCCTTCTGTAAAATACAAAATTTTCAATAAAACAGACCATTGGATGAAATGAAAATTGTTAGTGAGGTAACCCATCGATGAAATTAAACTTTCGATAACATGGCATCTGGGTGAAGTGAATAATTCGGTAAAATTATCTTTTTGGAAAGTGAACTTTTCTTTGAAATGCACCATCCGGAAAGTGATCATCTCGAAGAAACTACAGTATCTTTTGGGGAAGATGTCATCATGGAAATGAACTACTCCCGTCCCGAAACAGACCCGCCTGTCACCAAACCAGTATCCTCTCGCAGTTCGTGTCTTTCGAAGCCTGGCAGACAGTTACAGTCTCAGTTGTCAGTTCATCTTTGTGCGACGCACATATAAATTATTTTAACTCTCCAAGTTTTCATTCTTACATCTGATAAATGATTAATATCTAGTGCTATAAATCCGTAATACTATGTATACCTGCGATGGGATTTGAGCAGAAATAAACGAACATCTGAGGGTTTACCATCAAGATTGAATGAATACTTTCCTCTTAATGACCCAAGGAAAAGGCGGATTAAAAGAACTCATTTACAGAGGGTATTGATGAAGAAATATCAAAATTGCGTGTATCACAAGCAGATTCATTATATGAACTTTCACATTACCCTGTCTTAAATGGAAACTTTGATATTACTCTTCAAGAATGTATTCCGAGGGCCAGGATGGATTTATTTATACCAGCGAGTGCAAAAACTTTGTGAATATTTTTTATTTATATATGACGTAAATGTCTCAGAAAAGTGAATCTTACAAAATTTCAGCGGTGGGTTGCTGCATGATGACGTCGTTTATATGGCTGTCGGCTATTATGTAGTTGCCACATTTAAATATGCATAACGTCTCACCCGTTTATGTTACAGAGATGAATTTTTTTCTGAAATGTTTCAAATTAATGACAAATATTTTTTGTAATTAATTTTTGTATTATAAAGCGCACTAGTAATTCATTCTCTAGGGTGTCAGATGACATCGTACTAGAGCAGACTATAAATGCTGACGCTGTTTCAAGGTTCACAGGCATCACGGCATTTTCAAACTCAGAATCTGCTAGAGCTCGATGGATGATCACAAGGTCATTGAAAAGTAAGATAGGGAGCAACTTACTTGAAAGCAGTGGAATTAGAAAAGCTCGAGATACGAAGCATGATTTGCAATAAGCAGGCATTGAAAAAGATCACAGAGATATTGAAAAAATAATTTCAACCCTAAATACTTTTTCAAACCCATTTCAAGACTTGGATCGTCAGGCACCTCTAAGGAACATTTCAACTGGAATGACAACCAATGAGAAGGTCACACTGGATCTTCTATCATTTTCTTCTAAATGGCAAGAAGCTTCGGAAAAGTTCAAATAAAAAATGTACTTGCAAGATCCAAAGAATGTTGAAAAGCTTATACCCCGAAATTTGGTAGCTAACTGTGCATCTTCTGTTGCATCAAGTAACCTGAAAATGGAACAAAAGAAACTAGAGGTTGCCAAATGCACTTTAGATGCTTTCGGTAAAGTAATTCATATGGCCGCTGTTCAAAAATGTGATGTGAAGAAAGTCATGGAATATCCTTTAACACCTGTGTCATTCTCTCTCGCTCAGATTGGTGGATCAGTGAATAAAACAGACAAAAGTAAGTTGATGCACAGGCTAGAAAAGTACCAGAATTTAGACGAGGAGCATGATACAACTACAGGTCAACCTCACATCGATGTGTCTGTATATGATGCAATGTTTGCGTTGCACACTTTGAAGTTACCGGAAACTTACAGAGCTCTTGCACGTAAATTACTGGAGCACATTACTAAAATTACACCAGCTAAGGAAGTGCACCTGGTGTTTGACACTTACGGCTATCAAAGTATAAAAGATTGTGAGCATGAACGGCGAATAACTGTTCCAACTAGTGACATGAAAGTAACAGGCGCAGATTAGAAGACTACAAAAGAGGCGGTTGATGCACTTCGGAATGAGCAGTTTAAAACGTCACTTACATCTTTCCTATGTAATGAGTAGAAAAACCGAAAGTATGCTTCACTTCTGGCAGGCAAAATTCTTATTTTCGGAGCAGAGACTGTGTGTGACTGATACGCCAGCAAGGATGTCAGTGTTGAGGCAACATGTCAGTGTTGATCTTGCTTGCCATCACCAAGAGGCAGACACAAGGATTATTTGGTACATCCAACATACAGCACATGGTAGTGATCAGGCAAAGAATATCCTGGTTAGAGCAAATGACACTGATGTGTTGATTCTTTTAATTTACCATCAAAGGCACTTTCTGAGCTCTCAAGTCTGATTTGATTGTGGTGTGTCTTCTAACAACAGCAGACGGACGATCAATGTAATTTGTATTACAGATGTGCTCGGATATGAACTCGTAGAGGCCTTGTCTGGCTACCACGCTTTTACAGGGTCTGACTTCACAGCTGCATTTGCAAGACAGGGAAAACTTTAAACCCTTTGAGATCATGAAAAATAGTTATGATTTCCAAGAAATTTTTAGTCAGCTAGGTGAGTCATTAACAGTCATTAACTTTAACCGAACAAATGATAGTAGGATTGGAAAAATTTGTCTGTGCCATGTACGGACACCCTAGATACTCCTTTGTTAGTGAAATAAGATACAGTGTATTTATGAAGAAAACAACACCTAAGATCCAAATTAAGGCATTCTCCAAAGTTAAAAGCATTGATCCAATAATGCTGCCACCATCTAAACCTTCTCTGATCCAAAAGATTAAAAGAAGCAATTCAGTGGCTTGACTGTGGAAACGAACCTATTGCAGAAAACCTGACGACGGCTGGATCCTACTGAATACGGATGGTACTTGGAAAATGATAGGTAGCACATAAAATGGTACAATGGTCCAACACTCCCAGAAAACCTTGAAATGGCCACACAAGAGGACAGCGAAGAAGAAGACGAGGAAAGTAAATTTGACAGTGATGACAGCAGTTCCAGTGAAAGTGAAGAGGACATCCAATGAAATTTATTTGTTAACCTTTCTCACAGAACATTAGTTTTTGTAAATTGTACATTTTTGCTGATGATTTTAAAAACATTTGTTAAAAATAATCCAACCGAATAAAAAAGTCTTCTTTAATATTTTATCATACTTGTCCTGCTTGAAATTTTGTAAAAATCACAGTTGAACGTGTGCAACATGATCTGTGCATCTGATCGAGAGATATTTAAGACAAATACTTTTGAAATGAAAGCCCTGTGTGATAAACTGTAAAATCATACAATCCTGAGAAAGAGGTCGTATAACGAGATATCACTCATAATTCTCTAAGTGTTGGGGTAAACCCCTTGTTTTTATACATTTCTTTTTTTTTTTTTTTTTTTTTGATTGGAGGTTTAACGACCACCGTGAGCAACTCAATGGGCTATAAGCAGTCGCCCGTCCCAAATTTAGGGTCACTGGTTCCAGGGAAGGGAAAGAGCCAGTGCCGTAAGACAAACACAACATCCATGCCTGACCGGGATTCGAACCCAGACCCCTTACGGACGAATGATCAGAGGCCAACGTCTTAGACCACTGCGCCATATATTTCCTGAATCCTCATTAAAATTTTTTTAGCTTTTTCGTGACTGAGTATTTTTTCGAAAGTCGTACAATTATTGAGTAAATCATGGTTAAACGCCACACATAGCCAATGTGAACACTGATTTTACACGTTCAAATGAAATTATCTCAAAAACTAATGGAGTTAACAAAAAGGTGTAAGTGTAGAAAATATTTGACATTAAATTTGAAACATTTCAGAAAAAAAAATAATCTCTGTAACATAAACGGGTGAGAAGTTATGCATATTTAAATGTGTCAATACATAATACCGGCAGCCATATTGATGACGTCATCACACAGCAACCCACCACTGGAATTTTGCAAGACACACTTTTCTGAGACACTTATGTCATATATTAAAAAATATTTACAAATTTACACTATTAAATATTTAATATTTTCAATCTTCGGGTAAATAAATCCTGGTCTGGCTCTTGGACTAGTGACATCAAAGTAACAGGCGCAGATCAGAAGACTACGAAAAACGCAGTTGATGCACTTCGGAATGAGCAGTGTAAAACATCACTTACATCTTTCCTATGTATTTAGAATTTTGCCTGCCTTTTGTTTGAATATTCAAATAAAAAGCAACAATATTCAGTTATATGAATTATATGAATACTGGCTGTGAAATTCCTGTTGTCTTTCGTCACGACATATAAATGTGAAATTCATGTCACTTGTGTGGTTTTCTTTAAAAAACCGAAATTGAAATTCACCGATGAGCCATCAGATTATGACCACTCCCAGCCTAGAGAAATGAGCGCGCTTGGAGACAGAACGGTGGCGCAGGTTAAGTTCACAGAACAGTATATATACAACCCGAGGACCGGCTTTCGGTTAATAGAGTGTTCGGAGTCAGAATGGGAAAATCTACCGATTGATCGGAGTTTGATAAAAGACAAATTGTGATGGCACGGCGCCTCGGAACTACGATCTCGGAAACAACGTGGCTTGTTCACGTGTCACTGTAGTGAGTACTTATCAAAAGTGGTGCACAGATGGCCAAGCGACGAAATGTTGTCCAGCCGTGTGTCGTCCGCAGCTCATTCATGCCAGAGAGGAGCGGAGACTGTCGCGTATTGTTCGCAGCGACCGCAGGACTACAATGCGACAAATCACCCGCAGCTACAACAGTGGTGGTCAGGGCAATGTGTCACCGCACACAGTTCATCACAGCTTTCTGCGCATGGGCCTACGTAGCCAAAGACCCAGCGGGGTCCTCATGCTCAATGCACGTCATCGCCAATAGCGATGAAATGGGCCCAAGATCATCAAGATTGGACCGTGGATGATTGGAAGAAAGTGGCCTGGTCTGACGAATCAAGATTCCTGGTGTATCACGTAGACGGCCGATCACAGATACGCCGTTTACCATCGGAGGCTATAGCCCCTGGATGCACTGTTGGGCGGAAACAGGCCAACCATGTCGGCGATGTTATGCTGTAGGTGATGTTTTGTTTGGAACACTTTACGCCCCATTATTCTAATAGCACAATCCCTGACAGCTATCAGGTATCTGAACATCGTTGCGGACCAAGTTCACCCATTCATGTCAAATGTGTATCCTGCTGTTGATGGCCATTACGAACAGGATAATGCGCCATGCCACACTGCCAGAATCGTCAAGGAGTGGTTCGAGGAACAAGCTGGCGACTTTCTGTTAATGCCCTGGACTCCACATTCAGCTGACATGAACCAAAGCGAACATTTGTGGTTCAAATTCGAAAAGCAGGTTCGCGCTAAATCACCCCCACTCCGAAATGTACGGGAACTGGAGGACCTGCTGTTGACATCATGGCATCAGATACCCCAGAATACCTATCGCCCCCTCATCGAATCGATGCTTCGCCGAATGGCAGCTGTTTTGCGGGCTAAAGGGGTCATACAGTTTATTAGGTAGGTGGTTATAATGTAATGACTCATCGGTGAACACTCCCCTTTAAAAGTTAAGTTCGAGATACAAATCTGGAGAAAGCGATTTATGCAAAAAGGATGCTCCTTCTAGATTATATTGAAAACTACCATTGTAGGGAGTAGATAGTGTGTTGACGTGTTTGAGCGCTGTTCTGAATCTTTAAAATAATTCCCGGATGGGGTCGGTAATCTTTAATTTAATTCCTAGAATAGTCACGTAGTGTTGCTCTTGTGCTTATGCGGGCAGAATCACGTGCCTATGCGTGTCGGAACATGTTTCAAGTAGTTCATACATTAACCGCAAACCAGTTTAGCCCTTCGTAAGTGAGCAGTAGCGAATGAATGCAAATGTGTTGGTGAGTTTTGAGGTAAAAATGAGTGACAGAAATTTAGAACACCGTATTAGCATCAAATTATCTGTGAAGATCGGTAAAAGTGCTACTGAAAAGACGTTAGGGCTATTGAAAGTGGCGTATGGTGATGATGCTATGAAAAAGGCAAATGTTTTCGAGTGGCACAAGTGCCAAAAAAAAGCACGTATGTCACAGTTCAAGATCATACTTCTGTGTTTTTTCGATCACAAGTCATAACGAATTCATTGAACAGGGACAAAACCGTCAACCAAAAATGCTGTTTAGAGGTGTTGAAAAAGTTATGGGATTCTGTTCGAAAGAAAAGAGCTGAACTGCGTCTTGACAACTGTGGCCCAACAATGCTCCAAGCAATGATGCGTTCAGTGTTCCCTACTTGCTTACTAAGAAATCATTTACCAAATTGGATCATACACCCTATTCACGTGACATAGCCCCTTATGAATTCTAGCTCTTTCCCAAAATAAAAGCGGGCATGAAAGGATGTAAATTTTGACACATTTTGGACATCCAGCGTAACGTGAAGGGTATTCCATAAATACAGTTCCAAGCATGTTTCCAGCAATGGCAACAGCGTCTAACTAAATGCACTGCTGAGGAAGAGGATTACTTTGAAAGTGACAGTAGCCACTAGTGCGCAGGTACGCACACATTTTTTCTGCAGGTGCATTACGGGAATTAAATTGTCACACTTCGTATCTGAAAGATTTTGCTGTTTGTGACGCTGAATTTTCCTATTTAGTAGTTTTTTTCTTTATTTTTTATTTCTCTTCTATGTGTACATGATTGGCTTCGATATTGATTGGGCTCGATATCTTTCTGTTTATTAGTTTTGTTTTTAGTTGGATGTCAGAACTTGCTAACTAGGATTTGATCTAGAAAACTCTTGGTTCATACGCGAACATTCTTTCTACGTAATTTCTGCAGTACACTATGAATTGTATCAAAGACTTGCTTTCCAGTACGCATCTGTTCAATGCCATTTTTCACCATTTGCAGAGGGCGCTACATGTTCTTTTGATTCCCGTCGTTTCAGAATCGTCAGTATTACTCTTGCCAGTCTATGCTCCTCTAATAACTTTGTTCGAAATATGCAAATCAGACAGCCGGAAAAAAGGAGTGTGTTCTATCAATGGCTATCAGTGCAACTATGGCCGGCGTTGTAGCGGAAATCAAAAATTGCCATTTTCTTTGTCATGTCTGGAAGAAGACGTGTAGATGATGCGGCATGGTGGTGAGCCGTCGAGCGGCTAGAAGCTGGCCACTCTGTCAGTGAGGTGGTTCACATCTTCGGTGTGCACCATTACGCAACCTCATAGTTGTGGACTGAGTTCCAACGTAGTGCAGCAGTCAGGAGAAGACCTAGTTACCAACCGTTCTATGTTATAACCTATGCCGAAGATATCTACTTTCACCGAATTCCTGAGCGTACACCGCCCGTGTGCTGTATACCCTTCCGACACTCCCCCCACCACACGTCATGCTGCATATATGCGCATGCCCTACCGTACTAGACCCTAGTCTATCTCCTGAGTGATTTTTCGGTCCGTTCTGCCTGCTCTTTCTGCTGTTATGCTAATTTCTGCTCTTCGTCCTTAATTTTTGCACACCAGTGTAGTACGGAGAGAGATTGAAGCCCGGTACCAGTCAGAGTGTATCATCGGGAATAATGCTGCCGGTAGTGGTAATGTGACTGTGTGGGCTGGATTTTCATTGGGTGGACGTAGTGATTTCCATGTGTTCTCAAACGGCACTGTGACAGCGGAAAGATATTGGGATGAAGATTTTCATCCCCATGTCAGACTTCATGCTGGTGCAGTCGGACCAGATTTCCTTCTTATGAACGACAACCCCTCCCGCATACAGCCTATTGGTGGACGACTGCTTCTGAACCAAGGTATTCAACGGATAGTGCGGCTGGAGCCTTCCCCGACCGTAATCGGATAGATATCTTTAAGATGCCCTCGAAAGAGCTATGAATGCGGGCCAACTACCTCTTAACACCCTCCAGGAAGTACGAACCACTTTAGCACAGGAGTAGTAATTATTGTACTCTGCCGCACGGTGCCATTAGAATGGGGACATGAATCATTTGTTCCAAGCGCGCATCCGTGTCTGAGGGGTTACATCCCACATTGACCGTTATTTTTGTTCAGAACTCTCACCTTTTGTTTGGGTCTTTACCTTGTGATCCTGTTTTTGTGACGGCAGCCTGCATCTTTTACTTCTGTATCACCTGTACGGTGTGAAAACACAAGTTTGTCCGTGACGGAAGATCGAACTCGCGCATCTTCACTCCGGAGTAAATTGCTCTCCCATCTGTGCTACACGGACGGAATGTACCGCTGCAGATTTGAAGTCTTGGCACGTGATTCATCTATGTAGTACGTCACATCATCTTCTTGTTAACCTTTTTTTTTAAAGCGAAGCAGGAATTTTTCATTAATTCCAGACGATGTGTGGAATGAACATCACACATTTTTCGAAGAAACCAACGGCCAGTAGATCCATATTTTCGTTCGGGCGCCAATGCGAAAACACAAATTTGTCCGTGACGGAGATCGAACCCACATCCGCTCACTCCAGAGAAAGTTGCTCTCCCAACTGAGCTACATGGACGGAATGCAAATTTGTAGTCTTGACACCTGATTCACCTATGTAGTACGTTACAACGGTACCAAGTGGATCACTATATCTTGCCGTGCAGTTTGAAATAAATTGCATTACACATACCTGGTACAGTGTTTCGTGATTAGCTCTTGAAGAACGTGTGTAGATTAGAAGTTGAACAAAATTGGAAGATAAAACTGCTACTGACATGTGAGAAGTTATAATATCGCACTTTCTATTAGTTTGGTTCTTAGTTAATTGAAAGCAATAAAGTGAACCAATGGCTTGTAATATCTAGTGAACTTAAATACACAGTAGAAATTTTTTTTATGTTTGAAAGATGTGATTGCATTTTTGACCTGCAAATAAAAAAGGGACTAAAAGATTGTTCTCAGCTATTTAAAATGTGGAAAATCCTCGTACTGACCACCCCGTTTCAATACTGAACTTTACAGGTATTGTTTAAAGAATTCGTTGACGAGCAGCGCAACTTGTAGGAACTGGTTTTCGGATAGTGACAAGTGGAATTACGATTCTGTTGCCTAAAAAACCAAACATATTGTACAAGGAGTGTTCAAATGAAAAGGTACGAAACGACACTGTGGGTATAAATGAAGATTGGAGTACACGGGCATGGAGTAGGGAGGTACACACTACTGTATCTCCCTACTCCATGAATACATGCCAGGATGGCATTAAAATTCTTTTCATTCCCGTATTTGCGATTCACTTTTTTTACTCTGTGGTTTGGTTTACTCTTTCGGATGTTTCCAGATTCTTCTTTACTTTTTCGCGAAATCTTGGAGTACACGGGCATGGAGTAGGGAGATACACACTACTGTATCTCCCTGATACACACTACTGTATCTCCCTACTCCATGAATACATGCCAGGATGGCATTAATATTCTTTTCATTCCTGTATTTGCGATTCACGTTTTTTACTCTGTGGTTCGGTTTACTCTTTCGGATGTTTCCAGATTCTTCTTTACTTTTCCGCGAAATCTTGGAGTACTCGGGCATGGAGTAGGGAGATACACACTACTGTATCTGCCTACTCCATGAATACATGCCAGGATGGCATTAAAATTCTTTTCATTCCTGTATTTGCGATTCACTTTCTTTACTCTGGGGTATGGTTTACTTATTCGGATGTTTCCAGATCCTTCTTTACTTTTCGCGAAATCTTGGAGTACACGGGCACGGAGTAGGGAGATACACAGTACTGTATCTCCCTACTCCATGAATACATGCCAGGATGGCATTAATATTCTTTTCATTCCTGTATTTGCTATTCACTTTTTTTACTCTGTGGTTCGGTTTACTCTTTCGGATGTTTCCAGATTCTTCTTGACTTTTTCGCGAAATCTTGGAGTACTCGAGCATGGAGTAGGGAGATACACACTACTGTATCTCCCTACTCCATGAATACATGCCAGGATGGCATTAAAATCATTTTCATTCCTTTATTTGCGATTCACTTTCTTTACTCTGGGGTTTGGTTTACTCTTTCGGATGTTTCCAGATCCTTCTTTACTTTTTCGCGAAATCTTGGAGTACTCGGGCATGGAGTAGGGAGATACACACTACTGTATCTCCCTACTCCATGAATACATGCCAGGATGGCAATAAAATCATTTTCATTCCTTTATTTGCGATTCACTTTCTTTACTCTGGGGTTTGGTTTACTCTTTCGGATGTTTCCAGATCCTTCTTTACTTTTTCGCGAAATATTGGAGTACACGGGCATGGAGTAGGGAGATACACACTACTGTATCTCCCTACTCCATGAATACATGCCAGGATGGCATTAAAATTCTTTTCATTCCCGTATTTGCGATTCACTTTTTTTACTCTGTGGTTTGGTTTACTCTTTCGGATGTTTCCAGATTCTTCTTTACTTTTTCGCGAAATCTTGGAGTACACGGGCATGGAGTAGGGAGATACACACTACTGTATCTCCCTACTCCATGAATACATGCCAGGATGGCATTAATATTCTTTTCATTCCTGTATTTGCGATTCACTTTTTTTACTCTGTGGTTCGGTTTACTCTTTCGGATGTTTCCAGATTCTTCTTTACTTTTCCGCGAAATCTTGGAGTACTCGGGCATGGAGTAGGGAGATACACACTACTGTATCTGCCTACTCCATGAATACATGCCAGGATGGCATTAAAATTCTTTTCATTCCTGTATTTGCGATTCACTTTTTTTACTCTGTGGTTTGGTTTACTCTTTCGGATGTTTCCAGATTCTCCTTTACTTTTTCGCGAAATCTTGGAGTACTCGGGCATGGAGTAGGGAGATACACACAATTGTATCTTCCTACTCCATGAATACATGCCAGGATGGCATAAAAATCATTTTCATTTCTTTATTTGCGATTCACTTTTTTTACTCTGTGGTTCGGTTTACTCTTTCGGATATTTCCAGATTCTTCTTTACTTTTTCGCGAAATCTTGGAGTACACGGGCATGGTGTAGGAAGATACGCACTACTGTTTGTGAAAATCGCAACACCATTAAGGACTGCTGGTATTAACTTGGAACATACCGGATATGTACAACAGGTTGGGACATGAAAATAATTAAAATGTCAGTAAAAATGCGCATGCGGTTTCGGAGCAGTGCCTTCTGAACTGTCCGGCGTGGGTATAAAGAGCTGGCTCAAACGAGATATTGCAAAAAGTGAAGAACCGACATTGAGTCGAAAGGATGTTTCACTATGCCCCGACGCCGAAGAAGGTCGCGCCGCCCCGTTGGCGCAGTTGTCTAAGCAATGACTTCTGATCGTTCGTCCGAAAAGGGTCCGGGCTCGAATCTCGGTGAGGCATGGTTGTTGTGTTTGTGTTACGACACTGGCTCCCTTCCTTCCCTGGAACCAGTGGCCCTAAATTAGAGACGGGCGACTGCTTATAGCCCATTGAGTTGCTCACGGTGGTCGCTAAACCTCCAATCAAAAAAAAAAAAAAGTAGGTCGCATTATGATGACCTGACGGACTTTGAGCGAAGAAGGATTGTTCGAATGAAAGAAGTTGGATTTTCCTACCGAAACATTGCCACTCATACGGAAGAAAACGTCAGTATAGTGATGCAAACGTGGCGCCCATGGACACACGAGGTTCGGATTCATAGAAGTCCGGGAAATGGACCGTGAAATGGCAGGACTGGACGGAGTGACAGACACCTCTACCGCATGGCAGTGACCGGCCGCACCGCGACAGTCCAAGTGTTAGCACAGCAGTGGAGCACTGTCACAGGTCTGGCTTTGTCTTCCAGCATAGCTTGACGTCATCTGCTTAACAGAGGACGACTGGTTGCTAGCATTTCTCGCATTCCTTAGACCCTCAACCACAGATCCCTCAGGCTGCAATGGGGTCTCACATCAGCGCACTTATTGGCAACAAGTCATGTTTTCTGACGAGTCACGATTGAACTTGATGCACGATGATGGTCGCATCCGTGTTAAAGACATCGTGGTGAACGGCACCTTGCAGCATTATACCGGCCCAACGCCTAGCTTCATGGTTTGGGGCGCCATTGGGCTCAATTCACGATCTCCCATGATAGAAATGAAAGGAATCTTGAACAGCCAGCGATACATCAGGGATGTTTAATGTTTTAGAGACATAGGTGATAGCAGCAGATGCTGGACCACATGCGGCCCGGAATGTTCAAGATCTCTTCCATGCACGGCAGATACACATTCTTCCCTGGCCTGAACGTTCGCCGGATTTGACCCAGATCGAACATGTCTGGGACATGACAGCTAAGCTACTGGCTCGTCAAGTACCTCCGTTAATCACCACAATTGGACTCTGGTGTCGCATAGAAGCAGAATGGAAGGTTATTTCCCAGGACGATATCAAAAACCTCATCCATTGAATGCCACTCCGTGCAGAGGCTGGTATTGTTGATCGAGGTGGCTACACACGATTGAAGCGAAAAATCTTGCGTAGTTATCTCCTGTAATATGAGGAATCTGTGATATAAATTTCATTTGAGTAGCCTGATTCTTTCTTGGTGTTGCAATATTCAACAGTATTGTGTTGTTGATCTCGTTTCGCAAATGGATTTGATAATTTTGAGTTTGTTTATGACATTTTTCATCGATGATTTTCTTCCTCTTTCGTACTTTATTCCGCTTTCACTTTTGGAACTTGCTTTCTTATAGAAGCTCGTATTTGTGTTCGGGCATACTGAGCAGTCAAACTAACACTCTCGCATACACCAACATTATCTTGTAGATAACTAGAATTATTTTTATTAAATACTTTACTACGAAAGAGGCAAAACATCAGTTGCGTATAGCATCTATGAAATAATAGCTTTCGTCTACACTGCTGGCCATCCAAAATGCAACACCGAGAAGGAAGCATCCGATTGGCCTGAAATTCGCAGCATGCGTCGCCCGCGAGAGGACATGCAAACGATTAGCATTGCAGGACATATGCAAATCATGTGCGCCCGGCACGCCACCGAGAAGCACTATAAGAAGGGTGCACTGAAGGCGGGGTGTAAGTAGTGGAAGTGGGTTTTGCTGCTTCACCTTTGCGTGGGATGCTTCCTGAAGCCTCGTTGCAGAATACGGAAGTGATTCCAGCACGTTTCGGAGTTCGACAGAAGACGAATAGCCACAGTGAGGCGAGTATGGATTCGGTGGGTGCAGGAGGGACTTACGGACCGACGTGAGCGATTGCCTCAGCTGCGGCACACCACCAAACGAGAGGACCGGCATGCTGTGCAGCTGGCACTGACGGCTCGCACCGCCACATCACGAACGTTAGCGCAGGAATTAGGGTGTGTTGCGCAACAACCTGTGTCAGCACGTACCGTTCGACGTCGTCTGCAGGAGCGGGGACTTGTCGCACGGCGCCCATTGCTCTGATTATCATAGACGTTACACCACCGGCGAGTGCAGCGGCAGTGGGCTGTTGAACGCCGCACCTGGACTACGGAATGGCTCGACATTGTCTTCTCCGACGAATTCTGCTTCTGTCTGCAACACCACGATGGTCGGATCCGTGTGTGGCGGCACCGCGGCGAGAGACTGTATGACGCCTGAATTATTCATCGCCATACCGGTCCGTCTCCTGGCGTTATGGTTTGGAGCACAATTGGATATGACACCCGCACCTCTCTGGTACACATCGCCGGTACACTCAACAGCCACCACTACATCTCCTACGTTTTGGAGCCTGTAGTCCTCCTTTATCTGCCGGACCTGCCAGCGGCCACGTTTCAACAGGACAATGCGCGCCCGCACGTAGCACGCGTCGTGCAACAATTCTTGGCGGCCCACCAGGTGTTACTGCTGCCGTGGCCCTCCTGTTCTCCCGATATGTCGCCCATCGAGCACGTCTGGTCGCTGATCGGCAACCGAGTGGCCCGGCAAGCACCACCCGCGGCTACGCCTGATGAACTGTGGCAACGTGTGGAAGCAGCCTGGACCGACATACCCCAAGCCCACATCCAAAGCCTCTTTCGTTCGATGCCGTGGCGTGTAGCGGCCATTATTGCCAGCCATGGGGGCCACACGAACTATTGATGTCTGCGTATTCCGCAAGTCGCATGGGCCTGTAAGCTCAACCGTTTCATCTTTGTATCTGTTGCTATGTGTCCAGTAAATTTGGCTTTGCTATCTCGTGTCCTTCTTGGTGTTGCATTTTGGGTGGCCAGCAGTGTACTATGAAATATTTGTTACCATTGGATTTGTAGATTTATCTTTACGTTAAGGTTTCAGTATAACTATTTTTTTCGATTGAAGGTTTAACGACCACCGTGAGCAGTTCAATGGGCTACAATCAGTCGCCCGTCCCTAATTTAGGGTCACTGGTTCCAGAGAAGGGAGAGAACGAATGCCGTAAGACAAACACAATATCCATGACTTACCGGGATTCGAACTCGGACCCTTCTCGGATAAATGGTCATGAGCAAGAACTTAAAGCTTAGTTCTTAGCTTTAAGACTTTGTGAATTAATTTCCCTTGGGCACTATGATAAATATATGGGCCACCCCGGTGGCGCAGTGGTCTAAGCGATGGCCTCTGATCATTCGTCCGAACGGGGTCCGGGTTCGAATCCCGGTGAGGCATGGATGTTGTGTTTGTCTTACGGCACTGGCTCTCTCCCTTCCCTGGAACCAGTGACCCTAAATTAGGGACGGGCGACTGCTTATAGGCCATTGAGTTGCTCACAGTGGTCGTTAAACCTCCAATAAAAAATATTTATATATGGTTTGTAGCTGAAAATCTTTATTAAACGTACAACTCACTTTCGATATCACTGACAGAAATCAATACGTTGGCCTCTGATCATTCGTCCTTAAGGGGTCCGGGTTCGAATCCCGGTCAGACATGGATGTTGTGTTTGTCTTACGGCACTGGTTCTCTACCTTCCCTGGAACCAGTGACCCCAAATTAGGGACGGGCGACTGCTTATAGCCCATTTGAGTTGCTCACGGTGGTCGTCAAACCTCCAATCAAAAAAAAAAAAAAAAATCAATAACATACGTGTAGTTACAAGTATCCAAACCACTTTCTTTCTTTGTAAATGAAACATACCCAAAGTCTATAATCAACAGGTTTGTTAATAAAAAAGCCTGTCATAATACGCCACGAGAATTCAATCAACGACGATTCACAAACGGCGTAATGCTTCTCACTGTTTGAAATCAATCGGCTCTCTCAATACAAAACGTTGTTAAAAGATTCCCTGGCTATCTGCTCGCCTCAACATTGCATATCGTTAATCACTCCACTAACATTGAACCCTGAGTTCTTATCTAAGAAGTCTTTATCAATCTTGCTTGCCCTCTGATCTGCTGTGAATTGGGAACTTCAAATTCATCGGGTGAAACTTTTTGGCGTTAAGTTGAGGGAATATTTAACGTGAAGAAACCAAATTTACATAAGAAGACAGATACTCAAAGCAAGGGTTTAATTTTATGTATACGTCACACATTCCAGGATATGACACTGCACTCGGGCTTCGGATATTCTATCGTTGTTCCGAAGCATGTTTTACATAGCTAGGCAATTGCTCAGTTGGGCATGATGTCACTGGATCACAAAGTTTGGAAAGACCGGCCCGGACCCGAACTTTATGGGGCCCGATCCGACCTGTTTCATACTTTCATCAAGCGTTCTCTGCCACATATTACAAATAAATAAGGAAGTTAGAATAGATGGAGTAATTAAAATGGAGCCAGCCATTCCCCTCGTGTAATCAAAATGGAGCCACTGAAAAGTCAAGATCGTGACGTCACAGCCAATCACAACCTCTGCCGCCATGTTGGTGAGACGACGGAAAATGGTCTATTCCCTATTCTCACAATGGTAAAAAAGTACAAGCAATGTCTCACTGGGCGTGGCCATCAGCTCCGCATCATCTGCGCAAAAAGCTTCAAGTTTGTGACGTCATTCGTATTCCATCTATTCTAACTTCCTTGCAAATAACTTAAGGCTTCCTCTGGAGTAGGAATTTTTAACCGTGGACCCTGAATCGCCTTTTAAAAGGTGCATTTCACCAGCCCCCCACCACGGAATTTTTTAATTTTTCAGACACCATTCGTTTGTTTTTTTTTTTTTTTTTTTTTTTTTTTTTTTGATTGGAGGTTTAACGACCACCGTGAGCAACTCGAATGGGCTATAAGCAGTCGCCCGTCCCTAATTTAGGGTCACTGGTTCCAGGGAAGGGAGAGAGCCAGTGCCGTAAGACAAACACAACATCCATGCCTGACCGGGATTCGAACCCGGACCCCTTACGAACGAATGATCAGAGGCCAACGCCTTAGACCACTGCGCCACCGGGGCGGCCCATTCGTTTGTACCACGTATGAACCGGAATGAACTCGGTTTTTTTCGTTTGAACCGCAAAAGTTTTGGAGATATTTAAAAAACAAAGTGGGGGGGGGCTGGTGAAACGATAGCCCCCCACCATGGAATCTTTAAATTTTTTTTGCACCATTCGTTTGTACCACGTATGAACCGGAATGAACTCAATTTTTTTCGTTTGAACCGCAATACTTTTTGAGTTATTTAAAAAACAAAGTGGGGGGGCTGGTGAAATGGTACCCCCAAAAAATAGATATTTCAAATTTCAGCATAGCCATTCGTTAATAAATCGTATGAACCGGAATGAACTCCATTTTCATCGTTTGAACCACAATAGTTTTTGAGATATTTAACAAATAATATTGAGAATTTGCATATAATTATAGGAGGCCGACCATTTCACCAGCCCCCCCACCATGGAAATTCAAAATTTCGAAATAGCCATTCGTTAGTAAATCGTATGAACCGGAATGAACTCCATTTCTATCGTTTGAACCGCAATAGTTTTTGAAATATTTAACAAATAATATTCAGAATTTGCATATATACAGAAAGACCGACCATTTCACCAGCCCCCCACCATGGAAATTCAAAATTTCAAAATAGGCATTCGTTAGCAAATCGTGTGAACTGAAAAGAACTCCATTTTCATCGTTTGAACCGCAATAGTTTTTGAGATATTTAAAAAATAATGTTACAGGCCTATCATTTCACCCCGCCCCCTCATCATGGAAATTCAAAATTCCGATATAGCCATTCGTTAGTAAATCGTATGAACAGGAATGAACTCCATTTCTATCGTTTGAACCGCAATAGTTTTTGAAATATTTAATAAATAATAGAATTTACATATACGCACAGAGACCGACCATTTCACCAGCCCCCACCCCCATGGAAATTCAAAATTTCAAAATAGCCATTCGTTAGCAAATCGTATGAACCGAAAAAAACTCCATTTTCATCATTTGAACCGCAATAGTTTTTGAGATATTTAAAAAATAATGTTACAGGCCTATCATTTCACCCCCCCTCATCATGGAAATTCAAAATTCCGAAATAGCCATTCGTTAGTAAATCGTATGAACAGGAATGAACTCAATTTTTATCGTTTGAACCGCAATAGTTTTTGAGATATTTAAAAAATAATATTGCGAATTTGCATATATACAGAGAGACCGACCATTTCACCAGCCCCCCCCCACCATGGAAATTCAAAATTTCAAAATAGCCATTCGTTAGCAAATCGTATGAACCGAAAAGAACTCCATTTTCATCGTTTGAACCGCAATAATTTTTGAGATATTTAAAAAAGAATGTTACAGGCCATTTCATCCCCCTCCCCCTCATCATAAAAATTTGAAATTCCGAAATAGCCATTCGTTAGTAAATCGTATGAACAGAAATGAACTCCATTTTTATCGTTTGAACCACAATAGTTTTTGAGATATTTAAAATATAATATTGCGAATTTGCATATATACAGAGAGACCGACCATTTCCCCAGCCCCCCCCACCATGGAAATTCAAAATTTCAAAATAGCCATTCGTTAGCAAATCGTATGAACCGAAAAGAACTCCATTTTCATCGTTTGAACCGCAATAATTTTTGAGATATTTAAAAAAGAATGTTACAGGCCATTTCATCCCCCTCCCCCTCATCATGGAAATTTAAAATTCCGAAATAGCCATTCGTTAGTAAATCGTATGAACTGAAAAGAACTCCATTTTCATGGTTTGAACCGCAATAATTTTTGAGATATTTAAAAAAGAATGTTACAGGCCATTTCATCCCCCTCCCCTCATCATGGAAATTTGAAATTCCGAAATAGCCATTCGTTAGTAAATCGTATGAACAGGAATGAACTCCATTTTTATCGTTTGAACCGCAATAGTTTTTGAGATATTTAAAAAATAATATTGCGAATTTGCATATATACAGAGAGACCGACCATTTCACCAGCACCCCCAACATGGAAATTCAAAATTTCAAAATAGCCATTCGTTAGCAAATCGTATGAACCGAAAAGAACTCCATTTTCATCGTTTGAACCGCAATAAAAAATTTTGAGATATTTAAAAAAGAATGTTACAGGCCATTTCATCCCCCTCCCCCCTCATCATGGAAATTTAAAATTCCGAAATAGCCATTCGTTAGTAAATCGTATGAACTGAAAAGAACTCCATTTTCATCGTTTGAACCGCAATAATTTTTGAGATATTTAAAAAGAATGTTACAGGCCATTTCATCCCCCCTCCCCCCTCATCATGGAAATTTGAAATTCCGAAATAGCCATTCGTTAGTAAATCGTATGAACAGGAATGAACTCCATTTTTATCGTTTGAACCGCAATAGTTTTTGAGATATTTAAAAAATAATATTGCGAATTTGCATATATACAGAGAGACCGACCATTTCACCAGCCCCCCACCATGGAAATTCAAAATTTCAAAATAGCCATTCGTTAGCAAATCGTATGAACCGAAAAGAACTCCATTTTCATCGTTTGAACCGCAATAGTTTTTGAGATATTGAAAAAAGAATGTCACAGGCCTACACCATTAACCCCCCCCTTCATCATGGAAATTCAAAATTCCGAAATAGCCATTCGTTAGTAACTCGTATGAACAGGAATGAACTCCATTTTTATCGTTTGAACCGCAATAGTTTTTGAAATATTTAAAAAATAATATTGAGAATTTGCATATATACAGAGAGACCGACCATTTTACCAGCCCCCCCACCATGGAAATTCAAAATTTCAAAATAGCCATTCGTTAGCAAATCGTATGAACCGAAGGAAATCCATTTTCATCGTTTGAACTGCAACAGTTTTTGAGAAAAAAATAACAATATTGAGAACTTATGTATATATATATTCCAGACCGACCATCACCCCCCCCCCTCTCACCATGTAAATTCATTAAAAATTTCAAGATAGTCATTCGTTAGTAAATGGTGTTAACCGGAATAAACGCCATTTTCATAGTTTGAATAGCAATAGTTTTGGAGATGTTTAAAAAAGAATGTTAGTAGCCCACGATTTCAATTGCCTCTTGCCCCCGCCCACCCCAACCTGGACATTTCCCATTACAGGATAGCTATTCGTTAGCATGGTGTGAATCAGAAAGACCTCCTTCTTCATCGTTCGAATCTTGATAGTTTTTGAGATATTTGTAATAAGGGTAATGGAGAATAATGAAGAAGTAATTTGTTTTGCACAAAGTCTTTCATTCGTTCCTGACATTAGCTGAAAGAACTCCCCGTTTCTAGCTTTGAACCCCAGCAGTTGAAAAGACATTCCAAAAACAACGTGACGTTGCTTTATTAGGTATCGATGACTAGTACACAGGAGAACGGAAAATAAATGGCATGATAAAACAATAAGAATAACGGTACTGGACGAGCAGCATAAAGCAGTCTGTAAAAGCCAATCAGGACATACAAAGATAAACGAAGCTGAACGAGCAGCACAAGGCAATCTGTGATAGGCGAAGCACACTGAAACAGTCACTGAGCAGAAGGAACGACGGACATGGAGATGGAGAATACATCGAACTGGAGGCTGCTTTTCATGCTCCGGGGCGCAGCATGAAAAGCAGAAAACGAGGTGCAACAGATAACACTTGCAAAGATGGCATGGTGTAGGTAACAGTATGGGACAATCAATTAGCATGAGGCAAAGCAATAACGGTAAGTATCTGACGAGATGAGTCACACTGGATGAGCAAGTAACGTAGCACAACAGTAGAAGGTATGCTGAGGCACATGGCATGACATAAGACAAATACTTGACGAGACAGGAAAAACACCTGAAAAAACTAACTGGGTGCGAACAGCAACATAGGGCAATCCAGGACAGTGACGAAAGGTATAAGAGAAGAATCGCGCATAACAATGCACACAGGAAGAAGCTCTGTGAACAAAACGATGTGACGGGTTCACGGAAGTAGGCACCGGGCGGATGTTTGAAAGAACCGAGATGTGGAGAAAACATGGCGGTACATAGGATACAACGGAAAGAAAAAGGTTGGGTACAACGCATACCAGAAACATGCAAAGGAGTAAGACGGAACAGCAGCAAGGCAAAGACGGCAGGAAGCGAAACATCATGCAAGTGCAGACAGAAACTAATCGGTCAGAACCAGATCAATGAGGCGATTTTGAGTATCACCAAGGTAGCAATTAAGAAAACTTTAATAACGAAATATCTCAGGGGTAAGATCTCGTGAGGTCAACGAAAACTTGGAGGAAGCAGCGAATATCCTCGATCATATTCGAGTAATCAGCTGGATCATGGGAGTCAAGAAGGGGATCCAAACCAGCGTCACAAGAAGAGGCAAAGAACAAGGGTTGGCAGCATCTGGGAAGAGAATCTTCGAATACCCAGGGACAGCTTGGAGGCGAGCGACAATTGCAGTGGAAACGGAGGGAGTACCAATAAGGTCGGCGTAAGCAGCAACAGTAGAATTAGGAGCGGAACCTGAAGAACGATGAAGAGAAGGCTGAGCGACCGCGGTTCGCTTAGTACGAGTCTCTCGATTAGAGAGACGACGGTACTTCTTATTAGAAGCAATACCAACAGGGACGTGGTGAAGAAGGAGTAACCGACAGCAAGTGAGAAGTCTGACAAGGAAGATCTGGATCATGTGCGCATAACGCAAGCAAAGAGGCAACTGATGGGGCAACAGGAGCTGGTGAAGGTAAGGCTTCACACAAATCCAGAAGAGTAGCTGTGCTGGAAAGCGGGGACCGATCACGGGACCAGAAATCGAAAGGAAGGCAACAATACTAGAGGCATCAGAAGAGCTCGGAGAAGGTGAAACGGGCGGAGAGCACACCGGAGTACTGGAACGGCTGAAGAAAGGATGAGCGTCTGAGGGTGGCGAAGCTGACGTACACAGCGAAGATGATGGAGCAGAGAATCCCGGGGTTGGGATTGACGAGGTGACGTGCGAAAACAAAGAAGGCAGCACCTGAACAGGCGGAGAAAGGTTGGCAACGGGATGTGACAAAGCACAGACAACAGACGACGAAGAAGAAAGCAAGACAGACGAAGACACCGAAGCAGGAGCAGTAGATCCAGATGTATCCACAAGAGGCAACGCTAGTGGAGAAGGAAAAAGACCTGCAGAGGAAGGCAACGACAATCGAGATGGAGACTAAGAAGGTGGAAGCGAAACAAGCGCAGGCGTGGTGACCGAAAGTGAAGAAGGGGTTCTGTGATGGGCACTTGAGCAGCCGTTGAAGAAGAACAAGAAGAGGTGAGCGGACACTGCAAGCGATGATGACCAGGCGTTTTACATGAGAAGCAATGATACGCAGTGAACACGTTTATAACGACGTTGTGATGAACACAAAGCACCTGGAAAACAGTGGGGCAGGAAGTAATGGAGTCCATATCAGGGAAGAGAACTAAGGCTTGGCGTCGGAAGCCTAAATAAGGACGATCACCTTGATCGGCGGGGAGCGTGCGAATAACACAAACAATGCGCCCACACCGAGAAAGAAATGCATGTAAAACCGTCGTCGGGGCTGACGTTCGCAAACGGAGGACTTTGCTATGACATTTGTTACAGTTCAAATTGTGGTTACGAAGATACTGCAATATCGGAAAGTATGTTTACAATTAATCCCGCGGATGCTGACTGACCACCATAAGGAAGAATGTATGGGTTGGAGTTTGAACCACTTGCTGCGTTACAAAGCAGAGGGTGATGCATTTATATCGCGCATAGTGGCAGGTGACGAATCGCGGTGCCACGGCTTTGAGCCATCCAGCAAACCAGCGAGCATGCAATGGAAACATCCCGGATCACCAAAACACATAAAATTCAAGTCACAGGACTCCGTCGGGGAGGTTATGCTGAAGGGCTTTTGTTGGTGGACTTTAAAGAGCCTCACGTGAACAGCAATGCCAACCACTACATCGACACAGTGGACAAGCTGCATAAAGCAATCAAGAATGGGTGACCTGGCATGCTTTCGCGTGGTGTGATTCTGTTGCACACATTATGCAGGATGCGTTAGCACGGAAAGGGTGAGAGGTTCTGCACCACCCAGCCTATAGCCCGGATCTGTCAACATGTGACTTTCATGTTGACATATCCAAATGATTCAAGGAGAAACTAAAGTTCCTTTTTCCAGACGGTATGCGTCGTCTTTCCCAGCGATGGGATGCGTCGTCTTTCCAAGCAATGGGATGCGTGTTAATTCTGCCACACCTGCGGATGTAACTCTTCGTTCGTTTATATATATATATATATATATATATATGTGTGTGTGTGGAATGTAAGGTCCGGTGATGCGTAACATCACAACCTCTCCTTGACAAATGTCAACCCCGCCTTCTCGTGGTGCATCCTGTTCCCACTAAAGGGGCTCTGACGACCGCCAATAGCGGTATAACTATACCATCGGGATTAGAGGAAATGCTATCCCACACTCACCAACCCGCTTGGCCAGCGTGGTGAGTTATGGCCAAACCCCTCCAAAATGACTCTACAACTTAAATCTTGGCCCTCAGTCTCCGGCAGCTCGAATGTACCTGGCCAAGGCTGCGGCCAGTGCGACATGAAGGCAGAGGGTGCTAAGAATCCTTGGAGGACCGGACTAGGCTGCCATCTGATGCTGACCTTGGCTACTTACAATGGATGCTCCCTATCTCCTGATTCAAGGCTTCTTGAATTGGAAGAGGAACTACAAAGGATCAAGTGGGACATCGTCGGGCTAAGTGAGGTAAGGAGAAAAGGAGAAGATCTCATTGAACGGAAAAATGGACATCTCCTCTACTATCGTGGGACACATACTGGCAGAACTAGTGGTGTTGGATTTATAATAAACAAGAAACTGAAGGATAAAGTTGTAGAAGTTGAAAGTGCCTCTGACAGAACTGCGCGACTCGTTATCCAACTCTTGAGAAGATACAAGGCTCAGATTATTCAAACTTATGCACCCACCACAAGTCATCCTGAAGAAGAAATTGAAGAATTTTATGAGGAAATTTGTCATCTAAATAATAAAGGTAAGCACCACTTGAAGATAATTATGGGAGATTTCAATGCAAAAATAGGGCAATGGCAACAGAATGAAACTTCAGGAGGTAAATTCGCTCACGGCAACAGAAACCAGCGTGAAAATACTCTCGTTGAGTTTGCAGAGGCAGAAGGGTTTCTCATCTTGAACTCCTTTTTCAAGAAAAAGCCACACGGGAAATGGACATGGAGACATCCAAATGGGATAACAAGTGAAATTGATTTTATTATGTGTAACAAAAAATTCGTCAACGAAGACTGCAGTGTGCTGAACAAGTTCAACACAGGTAGTGACCATAGATTGGTGAGATGTAAGATCCACCTCAACACTAAACTCGAACGTGGCAAGCTCATAAGACAAACATAATGTATTGACATAACCAACCTTAAAAAGCACCATAATACCTTTAAGTTGGAACTGAAGAACAGATTCTCTGCTTTAGAACGCCTAACATCGGAAGAAGTGGATATTTCTGAAGTTAATAGAAAAGTAACCAAAACTCTTATGGAAACACCAACAAAATGAGCTGGGTCTAAGAACAAGTTGCATGTGAACAAATTATCAGGAAAAACCAAAATGTTGATGCAAAAAAGAAGAGATGAGGACAACTAAAGAAGATGTGACTTCCAAAGTGGAATATATAGAGCTATGCAAGACAGTACAAAAAATTATCACTAAAGACGTAAGGAAATTCAACTGCGAACTAGTGAGGAAAGCAATTGAAAACAACCAAAGCCTAAAGATAGCAAAGCGACCCCTCAGTAAGGGAAGAAAACAGATTATGGCACTGAGAAAAGAAGATGGTTCTGTAACAAGAAATAGAGGCGAAATTTTGACAAGAGTGAAAGATTTCTACTCCAAATTATATAAAAGGGATGATACATGTTCTCCAGACATCATGAAAGGTACCAGTACCAGAGTTCTTCCAGTCCTCCCAGCAGAAGATGCGCATGCAATCAAGAACATGAAGCGGGGGAAAGCTCCAGGAGAAGATGGAATTACTGTAGACACCATACAAGAAGAAGTGGAGAAATCGAAACAGTACTCGCCCAAATTTTCACTCGATGCCTTAATGAAGGGAAGATTCCTGAGGATTGGAACAACGCTACAATGATCCTGCTACATAAAAAAGGTGACATTGAGGATCTCAGGAACTACAGACCTATCAGCCTCCTATCAGTGGTTTATAAAATCTTCACTAAAGTTCTTTCACACCGCTTAAAGGTAACACTGAACATATCTCAACCGAGAGAACAAGCTGGATTCAGGAGTGGCTACAGCACAATAGATCATATGCACGTACTGAGAGAACTAATTGAAAGAGCGAAAGAATATGAACTTCCATTGTGCATGGCTTTTATCGATTATGAAAAAGCCTTTGATTCGGTGAAACCATCAGCAGTTACAATGGCTCCGAAATCCTGCGGTATTGAAGATGCATACATTAATATTATTAATAACATCTATGAAAATGCAAGTGCAAATTTTCGGCTGTTTGAAAATACAATACACATAAAAATTGGAAAGGGAGTGAGACAAGGTGACACCATATCTCCGAAGCTCTTTATTGCCACATTGGAAAAGGTCTTTCAATACTGAACTGGGAAAACAAAGGGATAAAGATTAATGGAGATTATCTAACCCACCTTCGTTTTGCTGATAACGTAGTTATTTTTGCAACTACCCCATCAGAGCTGCAGAGTATGATCCAGGAACTTGCTGACAAGAGTAAAGAAGTGGGATTAAAAATGAACTTCCAGAAGAGAAAAGTGATGTTCAATGCTTTTACAAGAAATGAAGATTTATCGATTGATGGAGATAAGCTGGAGATAACAGACACGTACGTTTATCTTGGACAGCAGATATCAAGTGAGGGTCACATTGATGAAGAAATTAATCGGCGTACAAAACTTGCCTGGAGAGCTTTTTGAAGAAACATCATAATTTTTAAGAGCAATATGTCATTATGTCTTAAAAGAAAAGTGTTTGATCAATGCATCCTTCCAGTGCTTACGTATGGTGCAGAGACGTGGACCTTAACTAAAAGAGACATACAAAGGCTGCAGACAACTCAAAGCAGCATGGACAGGTGCATGCTTGGTGTAACCAGGAGAGATAAGAAGAGGAACTCGTGAATCCGAAAAATGACGAGAGTGGAAGACACCATGATCAGAGAAAATCCCTGAAATGACAATGGGCTGGACATACTGCCAGAAGGACAGACCATCGATGGACAGCCGAAATTTTATATTGGATTCCAAGGGACAGGAAAAGACCCAGAAGAAGACCACATGGAGATGGGTGGATGAAATTCGAAAGTATGCGGGAGTGACATGGAGGAGACTGGCACAAGACAGACCGTTGTGGAGAAAATTTGGGGAGACTTTCGTCCAGCAGTGGATTGATAATGGTTTACAATGATATATATATATATCATCATCTTTGAATCCACTACTGGATGAAGGTCTCCCCAAGTTTCTCCCACAATTGTCTGTCTTGAGCGTGTCTCCTCGATGACACACCTCTATGCTTTCGAATTTCATGCATCAATCTATCATAGGGTCTTCTTCTGGGTCTTTTCCTGTCCCTCGAAATTCATTCTAAAATTTCGGTTTTCCGTCGGTGGTCGTTCTTCTAGCAACATGTCATGCCCTCACCATTTCAGTGACTTCATTGTGGTCATGATGTCGTCAACTCTTGTCGTTTTCCTTATCAATGAGTCCGTCTGCTTATCTTTCCTGTTTACACCAAGCATGATTCTCTCCAGGGCTTTTTGCGTTGTCTGCAGTCTTTGTTTGTCTTTTTTACGCTTTCCAACCGTAGGTTGAAGAAGCGTATATGCTTCAGCGTTTTCCGTCCGTCTGTCAGTCCGTCTGTCGGCATGATAACTCACGTAAAAATGGTTCGATTTCGGTGAAATTTTAGTATGTGGTAGGGAACCCCCTGGGGACAAACCCTATAGAAAATGGACAAAATAGGGTCAAAGGTTAGGACACAGGAGCGGGATCTATTACATAGTCCTTATGCATCATAACTTACGTAAAAATGCTTCGATTGCGACAAAACGTTATCATGTTATTTCGGAGGTATACCGAACCGGTTCCGTTGAATATCATCGAAATGGGATCAAAGGTCAGGGCACAGGACCGAGATTTATTCCACAGCCATTATTCTCATATCTTGAGTAATTATTTCTGGTATGTTGGAAAGCGTATCATATTCAATGCATTGCATTATTTTACTAACTTGTTTAGTGAAGGTCCATGTCTCTGCTCCATACGTAAGCACTGGCAGGATGAACTGATTAAACCCTTATCTTTTAAGACACAATGGCATACTTTTCGTAAAAATTTTACTTCTTCCAAAAACTATCCATCCAAGTTTTACACGCCGATTAATTTCTTCATCAATGTGATCCTTACTTCATATCTGCTGCCCAAGATAAATGTAGGTATCGGTTGTCTCAAGCTTTTCACCATCAATAAATAAATCTTCGTTTCTTGTAAAAGCAATATACGTCACTTTTGCCTTCTGAAAGTTCATTTTTAATTCCACTTCTTTACTCTTGTCAGCAAGTTCCTGGATCGTATTCTGCTGTTCAGAAGTCGTAGTTGCAAAAATGACAACGTCATCAGCAAAACGAACGTGATTTGAATTATCTGCATAAATATTTTTTTCTTTGTCCCAGTTCAGTAATTAAAAAATATTTTGCTATGTGGGATTAAAGAGTTTGGGAGATATGATTTTACTTTGTCACACTAGCTTTCCAATTTTTATTAGTGCTGCATCCTCAAATATCCAAACTTTTGCAAATGCATTTTCAGAGATACTATTAATAATGCTAATGTATGCATCTGCAATACCGCAGGTTTTCAAAGCAGTTGTAACTGCTGATGGTTTTACGGAATCGAAGGCCTTTTTATAATCAATAGAAGCCTTGCATAATGGGAGTTCATACTCTCTTGTTCTTTCTGTTAGTTCTCTAAGTACATGGACATGATCTTCAGTGCTGTAGCCACTCCTGAATTCAGCTTCTTCTCTTGCTTGAGCCATGTCCAGTTTTACCTTCATGCGATGTAAAAGAACCTAATTGAAAATTTTATAAATAACTGATAGGAGGCTGATGAGCCTGTAGGTCCTGAGATCCTCAACGTCACCTTTTTTATGTAGCAGGATCATTGTACCATTATCCCAATACTCAGGAATCTTACCTTCGGTGAGACAGCTGGTGAAAACTTGGGCGAGTGAAGTTTCAATTCTTCCACTTGCTTCTTGTACACTCGTGGACAAAAAATTTGCACACCTAGAAGAAAACATGATACAACCGCGAAACTTTGCAAATAGCTAGGGTGCGTTTGGTGCGAGTGCGCATAACCGCACACCTTGTGGCGGCGCTGCTAGCACGAACCAGCAGCCTTATAAACCGGCGTGTAGTCGATGCCCCATGAAAGAGAAAAGCACCGGCCGGCGCAAGCAAGAGTATAGAGTGACAAGAATGCCGGGTAGACACCAGAGACGTCGATGTACGCAACTTACGGGCTTTGAGAGAGGCCTGATCATCGGGCTGAAAACAGCAGGTCGGTCGGCGCGCCGTATAACCAACCACGTGGATCGTTCTGACCATACCGTCCGACTGTGTTGGGAGCAGTGGACACGTGACGGCACTGCCGCACGGCGGGTGTCTCCGAACGAACCAGGAGGACCATCCGTAGAGAGGATCGACAGTTCGTACGGCAGGCACGAATGGATCCCACGAGAACCCTGTCCTCTCCCCAGGCAAATGTAGCGGCTCTTGTGTGCCAACGAGCCATTTCCTGAAGTCTCGCGGAAGCGAATCTGCGATCCCAGCGCCTCTTACGTGTTCTGCCATTAACACCGGATCATCGCCGGCTCTGTTTGCAATGGTGCCAGGCGAGAGCAACGTGGAACGCCACAGACTGGCGACGTGTGGTGTTCAGAGATTGGTGTCGGTTCGTTTTGGGGACAGATGATCATCGTGTCCGGGTGTGGAGGTCCCGGGGTCAACGGCACAATTCCAACCTTGCTATCGAGCGTCCCACCTACCCCACTGCAGGCATTACGGTCTAGGGAGCCTTTATGGTTTATTGCCTACGATAGCCGATCAGCTCTAGTAGTGGTACGTGGATCATTGTCGGGCCAGCGGTATGTGGATGAGATCATATGGCCCCATGTGCTCCCACTCCTGGGCGGAATTCTAGGTGCGCTTTACCAGCAGGATAGTGCCATCCCGCACACTGCTCGGGTTTTCTAGGACTGCCTACGTCATGTCCATACAGTTCCATGGCATGCCCGCTCACCGAACATGTCCTCTATCGAGCATGCGTGGGACCAGTTGAAACGCCGGTTGACTCTGTGCCGCACTATCCGGGATTTGGAGCACACCGTCCAACAAGTGTGGGCCCTCTTCAGCAGGACATCAGGCGTCTGTTCGACTCTATGCTGGACCATATTGCAACATGTATAACCGCACGAAGCGGTGCGACGCGCTATTGAAGATGACCGGACTACGTGCCACAGATGCCTCTGTAATTGTAATGCATTAATACACACAATCGACGTGGATTAGGAACATCAAACAGAAGTCATTTCTCTTTCCACGTTTTTAAGTGAGTCACGGAAAAACTATCATCGGCCGCCACCGGGAATTGAATTCAGGGTCTTCCAGTTACGCGCTGGACATGCTACCACTGCACCGCAGCGGCCTCGAATTCTAAAGACTCACATGTGATTAATTGCCAAACCACATGGCTGGTTGCTTCTTGGAGACCCGCACAATGGTGGGGATTCCTCAAAGATGGTAAGAAGCAATTGGTGCAGTGGTAGCATGTCCAGCGAGTAACTGGAAGACCCTTGGTTCGATTTCCGTTGGCTGCCGATGATACTTTTCCCGTGACTCACTTAAAACCGTGGAAAGAGCCATGCCATCTGTTTGATGTCCCAAATCTACGTCAATTGTGTGTATTAATTATTCATTCGTATACTAGTTATTTGTTCAGTTGCTGCCTAACATCTTTGGTAGGCAGCAACTGAACAAATAGTACTGAGATTTGAATTGACAAAATCTTCTATAGATCTAAAAATAAAATCAGTTATCTCCTGCAACATGAGGAATCTGTGATATAAATTTCTTTTGAATAGTGCGATTCTTTTTTGGCGTTGCAATTTTCACAAACAGTAATGTACGCATTTGCTCGTCGTAACAGAAAAATTCGGTAATATTAAGATACAATAAGCTGTACGTAAAAATGGTACATTCAATAGGCGTCGAAAGTGTTTCAATCTGATTTTTGAGCAACGATATGAAGCAAAATATATTTTGAAATCGGTGGAATTTGCATTTCGCTCTTGGCGGCGAAATTATGGATCAGATAAAGATTAAAATGCTAGGATCATCGTTCTCACTGTTCTAGCTTCCCAAAGCAAAGAGAGGCTGATATTAAATCAGACTTAGAGGTACACAGATAAACGTATACAGACAGATACATGTATATAGTGAAGGTATAAGTACATCCTTTAGTTTTCAAAGAACGTGCAGGAAACTTTTCCACTTTAACACGCTTCGGTCGAAAGGAAGTGCAAAGCAGATGCACCCTTAAATTTAAAACAAACATTCTTGAAATGGTCCCATCCAAACAATTGTCTTTGTACGATATTTGACTCACACAGCATCCCGTCACGTTGCTCTGCTGGCCACGCCGTTTCGAGCTCTGCATTTTGTGCTCCGCCTGTATCTAGCGCCCACCGCCGAATTAATTTGTGTTTCTCTCGTGCATGAATGTCTGCGCTCTCTTCCTAGTCATTCTTTCGAGTTGGTACATGCATATTTTGCCGATATTCCTTTATAATTCATCTCGTTGGGCCTGTTTACAATTCATTTCGTTGGGCCTGTTTACAATTCATTTCGTTGGGCCTGTTTACAATTCATCTCGTTGGGCCTGTTTACAATCTGCCCATCGTGACTCGCCTTGACTTTTTGCTCTAAAACTGTCTGCTGCATGTAGTAGCCTTCCTGCTGCTGTGTCTACGTTTGCCTTCCGTGTTTGCGCTCCAATCATCGTTAATGGTTCTCTGCGCTGCCTTCACCGGTGTGTGGATTACCTTCCTTGTGTTCCACCCATTGACAGTGGTTCTCTGCGCTGCCTTCTTCGGTATGCTGATCGCCTTCCTGGTGCCCCACCTTGTTATAGTGGATCTGTGTGCCCTTCGCCGTGCATTTCTACACATTGTCCATGGCCTGTGCTTTTGCTTCTAAATTCTATTTCCCTCTCACGTCACTATGTGCTGCTTCGATGACTTGTCCTCCAAGTGTGTTGGATGCGTCCCAGGACTGCTCTTCTCCTCATCCTGCTACAGATCCGTGTTCAACGTCTCCGACTTTCCTCGCGACAGCCTTGGACTCCTATATTTCATGTCAAGGTTCCACGCTTATTGCACACGTACAATGCTTTCAACTCTTAGTTTAAGTGTCAAGTTCGACGCCTTACCAAATGTCAAGTTGCACGTCTATACAGTGTATGTCTGCATTGTCGTTTCTCCCTTCCGGTGCAATTACACATTTCGCCAGCAAGCCTAAGTCCATTCTTGTACATATTTTTTCACCTGAGTTTGTTCCTCAAGTCCTATCGACTAGCCTTTCCGTTGGAGATCATAGCTTGGTCCCTATCCTCCTTGCACATTCTCCCGTTTTTCTTAATTTGTAACCTGTACCTCCGGACGTTTCCGATGAGTTTTTACATGCTTTTCCTTCTCGGTGTGGCCGCGTTCTTGGTGATATCCGCAAGATACCCGCCGCCCATGTTGATCAAGGTGATCGTCCTTATTTTGGCTTCCGCCGCCAAGACTTAGTTTTTTTCCCTGACACAGACTGTTTCTTACTGCCCCACAACTTTTCTGGTGATTTGTTGTCCTCACAACGTCGCATTCAACGTATTCACTGCCTATCATTGCATCTCATGTAAACAGCCTGGTCACCATTTCTCGCAATGCCCCCTCATTTCTTCCTAGTCTTCTTCAACGGCTGCTCAAGTTCCCGTCACAGAACCTCTTTCTTCGCTTCCAGTTACCACGCTTTCGCCTGATCAGTTCACACCTTCTTAGTCTCCATCTCCATCATCTGCCTCCGTTGGTCTCTTTCCTTCCTCGCCAGCATCGTCTGTTGTGGGTACATCTGGATCTACTGCTCCTGTTTCGGTGCCTTCGTCTGTATTTCTTTCTTTTTCATCGTCTGATGTTTGCGCTTTGTCACATCCTGTTGCTGCACCTTCTCCGCCTGTTCAGGTGCTGCCTTCTTTGTTTTCGCAAGTCACCTCGTCTATCTCGATCCCGGGATTTTCTGCTCCACCATCGCCGCTGCGTACGTCGGCTACGCCACCCTCAGACGCTCATCTTTCCGTCCACTGGTTCCAGTACTCCGGTGTGCTCTCCGCCCTTTTCACCTTCTCGGGGCTCTTCTGATGCTTCTAGTGCCGTTGTCTTTGTTTCACCTTCTGGTCGCCATGGTCTGTCCCCGCTCTTTCGCACAGCTCCTCTTCTAGTCTCGTTTGAAACCCCACCCTCTCCGGCTTCTGTTGTTCCTGCAGCTACCACCTTACATGTGTCATCCGACTTTGTACCCTATTCACCTCGCCAGAATCCCGAGACGCCGCCTGTTGTTCCTTCTACGTCGTCTCGTCCTCTTCGTCAACATTTCCCTACTGGTATTGCTCCTAATGAGAAGCGTCGTCATCGGTCTAATCGCAAGATTCGCGCTAAGCGTGCCGCTGTGATTATGTCTCCTCCTCATCGTTCTTCGCAAGGCACCGCTCCTGATCCTGCTGCCGTCACTTTTGCTCGCGTTCTTGACAGTCCCTCTGTTGTGCCTGATCTTGTTGCTCGCCTTCAAGTTGTTCCCGAGTTTACGCAGACTCTTTCTCTAGATGCCGCTTTCCCATTGTTCTTTGACTCTTCTCACGATGCTACACTTAATCACTTTATTGCTTCCAACGATCCGGCAGTTTACTCATCTCTGGTTGACAATCTTAGCGCTTTTTACTTTGCATTTTTTCACCTTTCGGGCTCTTACCCGGAAGTTGAATGTTACTATGGTTGTCTTGACCACTTCATTTGTCATGCTCAACATCGTCTCCTTCTTCGGTGTCCACCTGATTAGCTCCTGTGTGGTTTTGTTTGATGATTGATTTCTGTTGTGTTTTCTTAGCTATGTTTCTCCCTGTCTCTTTGAGCCCTTGTTGTTTCGTTCTCCTATTTGTGAAGTGTTTTCCCTCGTGCCTCGTTTTTTTCCCCTCATCATTCTGCTTTGTGACCTTTTTCTGTGTGTTTTGTCTTACGATGTCCTGCCTGCATCCGCTTTACATGACCATCACCAACTGCCTCGCACCGTTCGTTCTGCTTCTGTTTTTCTGTGGTTCAAGCATGCCCCCTGCCCGATTTTCCCGGAGTGCCATGTGTTGCTTCCTACCCTGCTATGTTTTGTATAGTATGTCTAACTGCTATGCCACTGTTAGACAGAAAATGCCAATTTTAAAGAAAGTAATAGTTTTTCCTTAATGTTTTTCTTTTCAATGTGGCATTAGTACCATTATTTCTCTTTTTGTCGGAGGATGGCGCCCAATAACCACAGATGGACAGCAATAATTTCGCACCAATAATTTCGTTTTTTCCTTAAAAGGAAGAAGGAATAGTTCCTGGGTTTTCTACTCATCATGTTGCTCCCTGGTTCCAGGTATGGTGCTTTCTCTATTTGCTGGCTCAGCCGTTCCTCTGCTCAGTGACTGTTCCCTGTGTGCTTTGCCTCGTGTTGTATCTGCCACCGACTACAGCGCACGATTGTAATGTAACGGACTGCTTTGTGCCTCTGCCATGCTCCCTTTCTTTCTGTGATGCCTTGTACTGTATGTTTACTACAGACTGGATTGCGTCGTTTGTTTCAGCTCCGAGATTTTGGCTGTTTTACTATGCCATGCATTTTCCGGTTCTCTTGTGTTCTGGTCCTTGAGACACATTGAAGAAATGTTGAAACCGTTACGTTCTTTTTGGAATGTCTTTTCAACTGCTGCGGTTCAAAGCTAGAAACGGAGAGATCTTTAAGATAATGACAGGAACGAATACAAGACTTTTTGAAAATAAATTACTTCTTCATCATCCTCCATTACCCTTTATACAAATATCTCAGAAACTATCCAGATTCGAATGATAAAGATATAGCTCCTTCCGGTTCACACGATGCTAACGAATAGCTATTCTGAAACAGGAAATGTCCGGGGGTGGGGGTGGGGGCAGCTGAAATCGTGGAACATTTTTAAACATCTCAAAAACTATCGGGGTTCAAAAAATAAACATGGAGTTTGTAAGAACGGACACATTAACGATGTTAATTCATTTCAATGATAAACATTATGTGGTTTTTTTGACCAAAGAAAACATCGCAAGTTCCCAAAATGGCGACAGAGAATTCGTAAATATGTTTAATCCTTTTGGGGGGGGGGGGGGGGGAAGGCGAGATGTATGACAAAAGACTTCAGGTTCTCACGCCTTAGAATGGGCGAGGACTTGTTCTACGAACTGAAAGTATCGCCAAGGACGCTGTGACTTTCACAGATACATTGTTCATTTTCACTAGGCGCATACAAGTCCGAAATGCAGACATACTCTTTTGTATAGTTATAACAATGTGTATTGTATTGCTACGGATGTACTACGACGATAGGATTGCTTTCTCGGAAGGAGGCACTCAATAATGTATAGCCTGAGGATAAGCGAGGAATGCGCAAGGTAGATTTAAAGGTCTAGGAGCCCGATTCCCGGAAAACGACTAGGGATGGGGCAGGTGAAGGGCGCGAGAGGTGACACGTGGCGCGAGAGGAGAGCAGCATGTTGAAGGTCAGCGCCGTCGCCCTTGAAGAAGGAGCAGCGTGAAGGGGGGGGGAGCGAAGAGGTCGCTCCGAGTGGACCTGTTGGAGCAGTCTGTCTTCGGAGAGCGAAGGTGATAGTCCTCCGATAGAAAGGAACGCGTTTGCGTGGATGGTGTGGTGGGCTCTCGGAGTCCACGGGGAAAGAGCGGGCACCGACCTAGATGAAGTAGGTCGCCGCTACAGAAGGAATCTACCCGAGTCAGGGATACCGGTAGAGTAGCTGATGATATACTACTGAATTACGGACTTAGTACAGTCCACTGAAGCATCGATTAGAGAAGGATAGCTAGAAGACTAGTCCTGAAGCATCGATAAGATAGAGGTATATCTAGTGTCAAGGAGACCCTAAGTTAGGACGCCAACGCAACGTGAGATTTCTACAGAATTCGATCACCTTATCTTGCGCGTTCCACGATCTTTGCCAGGTCCAGTCATAACGAGGTCACTTTCAAGAGCGAGTAATCCGCCGCCATCAAAATTCTAGTTGATGAAGAATAAGTGTTTCGTATATGTGTTAACCAAGCGTTCTTTTCAAATTATGTCTGAAAGTGGATAAACTTCGGTATAACCAGCTGTTGTCGCTCTGCCTCCCCGATTCACAGATATATATATAGTAAAGTGGGGGAGGTTTCGTTTGTTCGCTCGAACAGAGTGAGAGAGAGAGAGTGTGTACTTCCGGGAAGAGTAAACGAACTCTCTGCTTGTTGTGAGACCGCTGCGCGTGCTCCTCGGATGCTTAAGTAGGAGGCGGCGCTAAGTCACGTGACGACACGTTCGCTCTTACAGAGTTTTCCCGGTTCATACGATTTACTAACGAATGGTCATTTTGAAATTTTAAAATTACATGGGGGGGAATTGTCGGCTCCATATTTTCTGAATCCTTTTTTTGTAGGTATGTCAAACTCTATTGCGGTTCAAACGATAATAATGGAGTTCTTTTCGGTTCATACGATTTTTTTTTGATTGGAGGTTTAACGACCACCGTGAGCAACTCAATGGGCTATAAGCAGTCGCCCGTTCCCAATTTAGGGTCACTGGTTCCAGGGAAGGGAGAGAGCCAGTGCCGTAAGACAAACACAACATCCATGCCTGACCGGGATTCGAACCCGGACCCCTTACGGACGAATGATCAGAGGCCAACGCCTTAGACCACTGAGCCACCGGGGCGGCCATACGATTTACTAACGAATGGCTATGAAATTTCGAATTCCATGGTGAGGGGGGGGGGGTGTTAATGGTGTAGGCTTGTAACATCCTTTTTTCAATACCTCAAAAACTATTGCGGTTTAAACGAAGAAAATGGAGTTCTTTTCGGTTCACACGATTTGCTAACGAATGGCTATTTTGAAATTTTGAATTTTCATGGGGGGGGGGTGAAATGGTCGGTGTCTCTGTATATATGCAAAAACTCAATATTATTTTTTAAATATCTCAAAAACTATTGCGGTTCAAACGATAAAAATGGAGTTCATTCCTGTTCATACGATTTACTAACGAATGGCTATTTCGGAATTTTGAATTTCCATGATGAGGGGGGGGGGTGAAATGGTAGGCCTGTAACATTATTTGTTAAATATCTCAAAAACTATTGCGGTTCAAACGATAGAAATGGAGTTCATTCCTGTTCATACGATTTACTAACGAATGGCTATTTCGGAATTTTGAATTTCCATGATGAAGGGGGAGGGGGTAAATGGTGTTGGCCTGTGACATTCTTTTTTAAATATCTCAAAAACTATTGCGGTTCAAACGATGAAAATGGAGTTCTTTTCGGTTCATACGATTTGCTAACGAATGGCTATTTTGAAATTTTGAATTTCCATGGGGGTGGGGGCTGGTGAAATGGTCGGTCTCTCTGTATATGTGCAAATTCTCAATATTATTTTTTAAATATCTCAAAAACTATTGCGGTTCAAACGATAAAAATGGAGCTCATTCCTGTTCATACGATTTACTAACGAATGGCTATTTCGGAATTTCAAATTTCCATGATAAGGAGGGGAGGGGGATGAAATGATCTGTAACATTCTTTTTTAAATATCTGAAAAATTATTGCGGTTCAAACGATGAAAATGGAGTTCTTTTCAGTTCATACGATTTAGTAACGAATGGCTATTTCGGGATTTTAAATTTCCATGATGAGGGGGGGGAGGCGGGATGAAATGGCCTGTAACACTCTTTTTAAATATCTCAAAAATTATTGCGGTTCAAACGATGAAAATAGAGTTCTTTTCGGTTCATACGGTTTGCTAACGAATGGCTATTTTGAAATTTTGAATTTCCATGATGAAGGGGGGTAAATGGTGTAGGCCTGTGACATACTTTTTTAAATATCTCAAAAACTATTGCGGTTCAAACGATGAAAATGGAGTTCTTTTCGGTTCATACGATTTGCTAACGAATGGCTATTTTGAAATTTTGAATTTCCATGGTGGGGGGCTGGTGAAATGGTCGGTCTCTCTGTATATATGCAAATTCTGAATATTATTTGTTAAATATTTCAAAAACTATTGCGGTTCAAACGATAAAAATGGAGTTCATTCCTGTTCATACGATTTACTAACGAATGGCTATTTCGGAAGTTTGAATTTCCATGATGAAGGGGGGGGTAAATGGCGTATGCCTGTGACATTCTTTTTAAATATCTCAAAAACTATTGCGGTTCAAACGATGAAAATGGAGTTTTTTTCGGTTCATACGATTTGCTAACGAATGGCTATTTTGAAATTTTGAATTTCCATGGGGGTGTGGGGCTGGTGAAATGGTCGGTCTCTGTGCGTATATGTAAATTCTATTATTTTTTAAATATCTCAAAAACTATCGCGGTTCAAACGATAAAAATGGAGTTCATTCCTGTTCAGACGATTTACTAACGAATGGCTATTTCGGAATTTGGAATTTCCATGATGAAGGGGGGGTAAATGGTGTAGGCCTGTGACATTCTTTTTTAAATATCTCAAAAACTATTGCGGTTCAAACGATGAAAATAGAGTTCTTTTCGGTTCATACGATTTGCTAACGAATGGCTATTTTGAAATTTTGAATTTCCATGGGGGTGGGGGCTGGTGAAATGGTCGGTCTCTGTGCGTATATGTAAATTCTATTATTTATTAAATATTTCAAAAACTATTGCGGTTCAAACGATAAAAATGGAGTTCGTTCCTGTTCATACGATTTACTAACGAATGGCTATTTCGGAATTTTGAATTTCCATGATGAGGGGGGCGGGGTGAAATGATAGGCCTGTAACATTATTTTTTAAATATCTCAAAAACTATTGCGGTTCAAACGATAAAAATGGAGTTCATTCCTGTTCATACGATTTACTAACGAATGGCTATTTCGGAATTTTGAATTTCCATGATGAAGGGGGGGGGGTAAATGGCGTATGCCTGTGACATTCTTTTTTAAATATCTCAAAAACTATTGCGGTTCAAACGATGAAAATGGAGTTTTTTTCGGTTCATACGATTTGCTAACGAATGGCTATTTTGAAATTTTGAATTTCCATGGGGGTGGGGGGCTGGTGAAATGGTCGGTCTCTGTGCGTATATGTAAATTCTATTATTTTTTAAATATCTCAAAAACTATTGCGGTTCAAACGATAAAAATGGAGTTCATTCCTGTTCATACGATTTACTAACGAATGGCTATTTCGGAATTTGGAATTTCCATGATGAAGGGGGGGGGTAAATGGTGTAGGCCTGTGACATTCTTTTTTAAATATCTCAAAAACTATTGCGGTTCAAACGATGAAAATAGAGTTCTTTTCGGTTCATACGATTTGCTAACGAATGGCTATTTTGAAATTTTGAATTTCCATGGGGGTGGGGGGCTGGTGAAATGGTCGGTCTCTGTGCGTATATGTCAATTCTATTATTTATTAAATATTTCAAAAACTATTGCGGTTCATAGGATAAAAATGGAGTTCGTTCCTGTTCATACGATTTACTAACGAATGGCTATTTCGGAATTTTGAATTTCCATGATGAGGGGGGGGGTGAAATGATAGGCCTGTAACATTATTTTTTAAATATCTCAAAAACTATTGCGGTTCAAACGATGAAAATGGAGTTCTTTTCAGTTCACACGATTTGCTAACGAATGCCTATTTTGAAATTTTGAATTTCCATGGTGGGGGGCTGGTGAAATGGTCGGTCTTTCTGTATATATGCAAATTGTGAATATTATTTGTTAAATATTTCAAAAACTATTGCGGTTCAAACGATAGAAATGGAGTTCATTCCGGTTCATACGATTTACTAACGAATGGCTATTTCGAAATTTTGAATTTCCATGGTGGGGGGCTGGTGAAATGGTCGGCCTCCTATAATTATATGCAAATTCTCAATATTATTTGTTAAATATCTCAAAAACTATTGTGGTTCAAACGATGAAAATGGAGTTCATTCCGGTTCATACGATTTATTAACGAATGGCTATGCTGAAATTTGAAATATCTATTTTTTGGGGCTACCATTTCACCAGCCCCCACTTTGTTTTTTAAATAACTCAAAAAGTATTGCGGTTCAAACGAAAAAAATTGAGTTCATTCCGGTTCATACGTGGTACAAACGAATGGTGCAAACAAAATTTAAAAATTCCATGGTGGGGGGGGGCTATCGTTTCACCAGCCCCCCCCACTTTGTTTTTTAAATATCTCCAAAACTTTTGCGGTTCAAACGAAAAAAACCGAGTTCATTCCGGTTCATACGTGGTACAAACGAATGTTGTCTGAAAAATTAAAAAATTCCGTGGTGGGGGGGCTGGTGAAATGCACCTCCTTTTAAAGGAACAGTGAACTTAAAAAAAAGGACCTCGAAAATACGAATTTTTGCTGTCATTTTATGCGGGTGACTGGGTGATGCTCATAGAGCCGAAATTTGATTCCCTACGGCCATTGGGAGCTGAGTAAACAGCAGACAAAGTTTCTGGTGATGACGTAACACTAGACAATCCCAAGCCGTCAGTCAGACTACTTCTCGCACCAACGGCATCTGTGCAGTCGGCGCGGTTGGGGTTGTGAGGGAATGTACGAGGTAATTTAATCAGTGGCAGGAATTTCTCTCTTTGTGTTGCACGTGTTCCTGTTTGTTAATCAGCAAACTTTCTACTGCAATTTACACAACTGGAATGGATTTTAAGCATTTTACGGATTTCGCTGAAACCCTTGGTTTACAATCACTCAGTAGCACTACTTTTTACGAAAAGTGGTGAAATGTTTAGTTGGGCCAATAATCAAGTTTACGTGGCACAGTATGGAAAAACAAATTACTGATGATTTAAAATTATGCGATTCCGAAATTTGGGTGAGCGGAGATGGACAGTTTGATTCGCCAGGTTTTTGCACTAAATACTGTACATATTCCATTATGGATATTCGCAAGGGAAATATTGTTTGTATTGTCGTCCAAAAAGTGTTTTTGACGGAAATAGAATGCATGCGATTTATTATTCTCATGCCTCTATGAGGAAATAAAGATATCAGTTTTTTATCAATTAGACATCGAAGCATTCGTGCCCTCATGAAGAAAAAAATATCCCCAAATCGATCATCAGTGTGATGTGTGGCACATGGCCAAAAGTTTGATTAAAAATCTACTGAAAAGAAAGCTCCTTAACTAGAAGCATGGCTGTCCAGTATGACCAACCATTTATGGTGGTCAGCTCAAACGTGTAATGGAGATGCTGAACTGCTGGTAGAAAAATTTCTATCTGTGACTAACCTGCCATACAGTAATAACAGTAGAAATAAAAGCTACATAAACTACCTTTTATCTAACTGTTATTTCTAGAGCTATTTATCATGTTCAACTATTGCGGTATTTTTTATTTTCTTGTGTGTGTGTGTGGTGGGGAGGGGGGGTCATAATTGACTTTGCACTTGGGCTACGAGAAATACTCATAAAGTTTTTCTCCCATGACAATAGGAGAAACTAAAAAAAAAACAATACAATATGTACTTAGTTCAATGGAAAATACCTTTATATACTTGTATATAGACAGCAGCTGACAAATCTTTAGTGACAATGGAAGTTAATCGAAATAGTCTGGGTCATTTCCAGGGCTACAAACAAAACCCGAATACCGTTCATTAGATTCAGGAAAACATTCTCTTAGGTATCCAGGCATTCACCCAATATACGAATTGTTTGTATGCAACGTGTCTCCATAGTTTGTTACATCATCATTGTCAACCATTAACAATCCAATGCTGGACGAAGGTCTCCCCAAGTTTCCTCCACAACGGTCTGTCTTGTGCCAGTCTCCTCCATGTCACTCCCGCATATTTACGAATTTTTCATCCACCCATCTCCCATGTGGTCTTCTTCTGGGTCTTTTCCTGTCACTTGGAATCCAATCTAAAATTTCGGCTGTCCATCTATGGTCTGTCCTTCTGGCAGTATGTCCAGCCCATTGCCATTTCAGGGATTTAACTCTGATCATGATGTCTTCCACTCTCGTCATTTTTCAGATCCACGAGTTCCTCTTCTTATCTCTCCTGGTTATACCAAGCATGCACCTCTCCCTGCTTCTTTGAGTTGTCTGCAGCCTTTGTATGTCTCTTTTAGTTAAGGTCCACGTCTCTGCACCATACGTAAGCACTGGAAGGATGCATTGATCAAACACTTTTCTTTTAAGACATAATGGCATATTGCTCTTGAAAATTATGCTGTTTCTTCCAAAAGCTCTCCAGGCAAGTTTTGTACGCCGATTAATTTCTTCATCAATGTGACCCTCACTTGATATCTGCTGTCCAAGATAAACGTACGTGTCTGTTACCTCCAGCTTTTCTCCATCAATCGATAAATCTTCATTTCTTGTAAAAGCATTGAACATCACTTTTGTCTTCTGAAAGTTCATTTTTAATCCCACTTCTTTACTCTTGTCAGCAAGTTCCTGGATCATACTCTGCAGCTATGATGGGGTAGGTGCAAAAATGACTATGTCATCAGCGAAACGAAGGTGGGTTAGATAAACTCCATTAATCTTTATCCCCTTGTTTTCCCAGCTCAGTGACTGAAAGACACACTCCAATGTGGCATTAAAGAGCTTCGGAAATATGGTGTCACCTTGTCTCACTCCCTTTCCAATTTTTATGTGCGTTGTATTTTCAAACAGCCGAATCTTTGCACTTGCATTTTCATAGATGTTATTAATAATATTAATGTATGCATCTTCAATACCGCAGGATTTCAGAGCCATTGTAACTGCTGATGGTTTCACCGAATCAAAGGCTTTTTCATAATCGATAAAAGCCATGCACAATGGAAGTTAATAGTCCCTCGCTCTTTCAATTAGTTCTCTCAGTACGTGGATATGATCTATTGTGCTGTAGTCACTCCTGAATCCAGCTTGTTCTCTCGGTTGAGTCATGTCCAGTGTCACCTTCAAGCGGTATGAAAGAACTTTAGTGAAGATTTTATAAACCACTGATAGGAGGCTGATAGGTCTGTAGTTCCTGAGATCCTCAATGCCACCTTTTTTATGTAGCAGCATCATTGTAGCGTTGTTCCAATCCTCAGGAATCTTCCCTTCATTAAGGCATCGAGTGAAAATTTGGGCGAGTACTGTTTCGATTTCTCCACTTGCTTCTTGTATGATGTCTACAGTAATTCCATCTTCTCCTGGAGCTTTCCCCCGCTTCATGTTCTTGATTGCATGTGCAACTTCTGTTGGGAGGACTGGGAGAACTCTGGTACTGGTACCTTTCATGATGTCTGGAGTACATGTATCATCCCTTTCATATAATGTGGAGTAGAAATCTTTCACTCTTGTCAAAATTTCGCCTCTATTTCTTGTTACAGAACCATCTTCTTTTGTTCATATTTTTTTCTCTCGTTTTTTTCTGCCCGAAGAATCATTTGATAACGACTCGCCTGTAAGGTGTGAATGTTTAAAACAACACTGTCAAATGATTCGTGTTTTATTATAGATTGGGAACTACCTTTTATTTTCATCATCTGATCACTCGCTCGTTGCAACACAAACACTCAGCGTCTGTTGACATTCTCTCGCAGTTATCACATTGGCACCAGTCAAGATTACCTTTTCTACCCTCGAATTCGTTTTCAAATTCCTTGTTAAACATTCGTACTGTACTTGCAGAATATCGTGGTTTAAATGAATAACAAGCTATTTTACAGATTGATGGGATCGACTGCGCTGCACAGAACGGTGAACAGCACCGACCGGAGCCGTCCGCACGTTGAGCGTCTGTTCTAATATAGGCTCGATGGTCCGGTTTCTTGTCTAGTGTGACGTCACTGCTGGTTTTAAAAAACGCTCTAGCTGGACAACTACTTACGATAAATCATTTCTGATTGCGTCATTTTTCTAGTCTCTTTCGACATTACATTTTCGCGCGGAAAAAAAAAATATGCCCGAAATGAGTTTACTGTTCCTTTCATGGCCTCGAGACGTCCACAAAGGAAATTCTAAAATGGAAAACAAAATGCACTTTCGAAATGGAAAAAAAATATCCAGGTACCTTAGTACGTGGACGAATCCCCAAATGTGCTATGAGCTTACTGGGATAAATAAAAAATAAAATGAAACTGAAAATCTTAAAGAGTACTAAAAATGTATTCATATCAGGTGCCTACTATTGGACTTCTTTGTAACATGGATATCATGTTAACTACATCGTTTCTTTATCCGAGAGTTAAGCTTTAGGATTCAAAATCTCTGAAATAATCGGTATTAATAATAAACACATGCATTTTTACTTTTCTTTTTCTTGTTGCTCGCGCTTCCTATTCCATTTTGTCTACTGCCCGCGATTCAGAACAGAAGACCCTTCTCAGAGAAACAAAGCTGCTCTATTGAACTGACTTACCTTAGTGGTAAAAGTAATGAAACGTAGATAGACGTGCCATTTCTCGTAGGAATCCCTCCCACCGATGAGGTTTAGCCCTAACTACATGTTTTTATAGCATATAGATAAACGAATTTCCTCTTCTACACTTAAGTACAAACAAGGTAACCTTCGTTCCCCAAACATGTAAACAAATGCTTCGAACTTTCTCATCTTCGCTGTTACAACGAATGGCGCAAGAAGTTCATTTTGATTTTGGTTTCATGTAACTGAAAACTGTTCATGTAAACATTTCTTGAAAAAGAAGAAAAAACGTGTTTTGGTCTGTGTAGCCGCCCAAGTGAAAACGGAATCAAGGAGGTTATATTACTGGAGATACCACTGGCTCTGCCGCCATAGGTCACAGCTAATCTGTGGTGTGACGTCACAAGCAGGCAATAATGAACTAAATTATACCGTTGATGAAACAGTAAGATTGTGTATCATTGATAAAGATTATTGAATTACTCATTTTATCTATTTATACGCTTAGAAGCTTTTGTTCCATTGGTTTCCAAGCAGCTTCTCTTCTGCAGCTGCGTCGTGCCTGCTCATGACGTCATTTGCAGCACACACGGTGACTTATGGTGGACAATGCTGCTTGGATAGGAGTGGTGTCTCCGGTAATATAACCTCTTTGAACAGAATTTGAGTTCAACTCTTAAAGAAATAAACCGCCTCATCTGAGGCTCGCATACTACAACCCGTCTGTCGGTTTCAGCTGTTTTTAATCAGTGCATCCGCTTGGAGATGAGGTCTTTCGTTTCACTCAGTGTACTTCGCAATCTTTGCAATCGAGCAAATCTTGGTTTTGGGAAACGAAATGTTTTTAATGCAGGAGTAAACTGCTAAACTTTGCAGTACAATCCCTGCCTGAGCCTGGAAAATTTCACTTAACTGATGGAAAAAGAAAAAGCCGGGCCAGGAGTGGCCGGTTGATGCCCGTGCAGACTTCACACATTCTCGGGCAAATTCAGGCGAACCCCAACCTTATAGAAAGCGTTATCACTTGTGATAAAATCAGGGTTTTCCAATACAACCCTGAAACGATTCATTGGAATATGCAAACGTTGAGAAAACTGAAGAAAGCACGACAAAGCAAGTTCAAGACCATGTTAATAATATTATTTGATATTAATGGTGTTATTTTGGCAGAATGGATTCCGATTGTACAACAGTGAACAAGCAGTACTACAAAGCAGGTTCTGGTGACTTCGAGATAGTGAGTGAGAAGAAAGAAGCCAGAGTTTTGGAAAAATTGCTTCACCCTTCACCATGACAACGCACCAGCTCATTCAGCGCTCTCAGAGTAGCAGATTATTTTGCCGAGAAACGCATCACAGTTTACCTACTTGCCAGATTAGGCCGCATGCGACTTTTTCTTTTCCCTAAAATCAAATCTATACACAAGGGAACCCGTTTTGAGTCAGTTACTGTGGTGAAGACGAAAACGACAAAGCTATCACACCAGATGATCTGTAGCACTGCTTCGCCCAGTGGAAGTTCAGCGTGCAGAAGTAGGTTGATGCGGAAGGGGAGCATATTGATAGTGATAAAAGTTTAAAATAGAAGTTTCCTATTTACCTAAAGATATAGCCCCAGTCTCGCTAATTAATTGTCATACCTCGCATATCCTCGGATTTTAGCTTTAAATAAGATACAGTTCCAATAAATAATCATCTTAACGTTACAGTGTAAATGTGCGAGTTTTGTTTTAGGAAGGATTTCGCGGTAATGTATACATATTCGTCTAGAGAAGATGTTGAATGGTCCCCTTTTTCTTTCTTTCCTCTTTCCATCTGAAACTACGGAATACCTCAATTCTAAGCTGTCTTTGTGTACCACACATTCTCCAAACAACAGAAGAGTGAATGCTTTGGAAGCGAAACTCATTACGTGGGTGCCTGGAACGCTCATTAAGACCTAGCCCATTGTCACTATTTGCTGTGCCTTGTGTGCTTTCAATAAAATGATCTTGCATTTTTCTTTGAGATTCTGTAACAGTTTATTTTCTTTGCAAATTAATCTTTCAGTTTTTAACGGTCTTTACCGGCAATTGTTTCTTTCGGAAGACAAAACAATGCATCACGGAAACAGCGTTTGGTTGTCCACTTCTCTGACTGTAACATAATTTCAGGGCATGCCAATCAAATATATTAATGTACAATACATCGGCGAATTAATACATGAATTTAATCGGATCTAATTATCAGAACGCCATTTGTTCATCAACATCTTCCATGCGTATTCAGAAGGTGGCCAGTTAGCTAACGTACATCTCAATCCAGCGGTGATCGTTCAACTAAAGTATGGGCTATTACTTGCCTTACTCGGGCTGTAGCTACGGGGCAGAGGTTGGAGGTGGGGAGTTACTCTTCCAGAATGGTCATACCAGGGACGTAAGTTAAAGCTTTGAAGGGCTAAAAATTGAAATTTAGAATAAATTTACTGAAAATTGTAGCTGAAAAAGAAAGTTATACACTTCAGGATTTTCTTTTTTCAAAGACTAGTTAGCCGCATAAAGTATTTCGCGTAGTTAACCAGCGTACCGAGTAACCTACTGTGTGAGTTATGGACCCCTCACATGAACGAAAGGTATTGTCGAAAACAGCGGAGAAAGACATATATAACAGTATGCAGATATGCCTAATCTCAGTGTCGTTTCCGAATACGCTATAGATAATAATAATAATAATAGTAGTAATAAAATTATATGGACTTTGAATAAATTAGAGAAAATTAAAATAATTATGCTGATTCCCATCGTCCCGAAATAAAACCTACCAAAGTTCCCATAAGAAATCAAAATTAAATAAAGCGCGCTCAAGATTGGCTCTAGCGAAACCGTTCTTTGCACCAGAAAATAAAATTTAATAGAAAGTGAGCTCAGCAGTTTCAAAAAAAAAAAACCCTGCGAAAGCTTGAAAAATGCAAACAAATTTACTAGAACCCCACTTAACAATTTTGACCTAATCAATTTTGCAGAGTATTAAAAAACAAGTGCCAAATGATATCATGGCTCTCCACCTACCTATTTGCACCAAGAAATAGTGTACCCAAGAGGCAGCAAGAAAGTTACTGCGAGAACAGAAAAACATGCTGCTGTGCAAGACGGGGTATTTATAAGGAAATGGGGGATCAGACTGTCTAAAAGAACCCTTCCCGTAGTGCATCAGTATGAGAGGGAAGGTGCACATTGCCCCTACCCGTAGAAGAGGAAGCTAAAGGGAGACAGAAATATAAAGAACTGAAAATAACATCAAAATTAAAAAAAAAAGAGAGTTCTTTTATGTATCGTTTGTTTAAGAGATGTGCAGAATTACATCAAAAAAGTCTCTGTAAATAACAGAAATTTTGTTAACATGAAGGATATCAAAGATACGGCGCTAACCAGTGAGCGTACATCCACCGTTAGGGTACTTGAATCAATACAAAAAAATGTTATTGGCTGAATAAAAAGTACGTTTGAATCTGCTAGGATAGCTGACTCTGGCACTAGTACGAGGCGAAAACCAGGTGGTTGTGAGACGGACCAATCGGGAAAAAGAAAATTTCCTATTGGTCGAAATGAGATAGCTGACTCGGGCATGAGAACTGAGCAAGTTCCTTGGATTTTTTGAGAGAGCTAACGCATACATGAGAACTGAGTAAGTCCCTCTGAATTTTCACAAAAGATGACTCATTCATGAGAACTGAGCGAAAAGACACAACTCAGTTGCGATGACTAACTTATTCAGGAGAATGAGGCACTTACAAAAGATTAGGGTTACATGCCAGAGGGCTAACTCATGCATGAGAACTGAGCAAAATCACCCAACTAAATGAGGTGGCTAACTCATTCACGAAAACGGCGCAGTTCTCAGAAAACAATCTGAGTTATTAGAAAACAATTAAAAAATTTAAATTCAATTAAAAATATGGTTCAAGTGTAATAAAATATGAAGCTATTTATAATTCAAAATAAAGTATATAGCACGCTTAAAACTTTTGGATACATTTAAAATCGTATCGAATAATTGCGGTGACAAATAATTAGGGAATTTATGTAAAGCGATGAAGAGCTAATTAGCCATTTGCTCTCTGCCGGCGAAAGTCCTTCTGAGCGTTTAACCTTAAATGGAATTATCCGAAGTTCTACACCTAAAACATCTCCCTATTGTTAAGTTCACTATTTGATACTCATTCGTTTTTGTGCTGGTTCGTTCTTTATTCTGCATTTCTGTGGAATGTTATACTTGGTAGAGGTCTGCACGGGCCTTAATTTTGGGAAGCCCGGCCCGACCCTGGCCCGCAGTTTAGGAGGCCCAGCACGAGACTGAAGTTTAGGATGCCTGGCCTGAAACCAAAGTCTAGGAGGCCGGGGACGGCTCAGAATTTCGAGTTTACGGCACGGTCCAGCCCGACCCGTTTTAGACTTGCATCAAGTAGCCTACGCAACTTATTGCAAATAACGCAAGCCTTCCTTTAATGCAAGGGTCTTCAAATCGTGGCCAGCGGAGCACGTTTTAATGGCCCGCGAGACGTCCGCAAAGGAAATTTTTATATGGAAAAATACACCGATGATCCATTACGTTATAGACCACCTACCTAATAAGCTGCAGGACCCCCTAAAGCCCGCAAAACATCATCGGCCAATCGGAGAGGCATTGATTCCATGAGGTGGCGATAGGTAGCCTGGGGTACCTAGTACCATAATGTGAACAGCAGGTCCTCCAGTTCCCGTACATTTTGGGGTGGTGGTGATTTAGCGCGAACCAGCTTTTCCAAGTCGAACCTCAAATTTTCGATTAGGTTCATGTCAGGTGAATTTAGAGGCCAGGCCATTAGCAGAAAGTCACCAGCATGTTCCTCGAACAACTCCTTGATGATTCTGGCAGTATGGCATAGCGCATTGTCCTGTTGGTAATGGCGATCACCAGCAGGAAATACAGTTACCATGAATTGGTGAACGTGGTCCGCAACGATATCCAGATACTTGACAACTGTCAGGGATTGTGCTATTAGGATAACGGTGCCTAACGTGTCCCAAGAAAATATCGCCCACAGCATAACACCACTGCCCGCAATTTCCCGCCCAACAGTGCATCCAGGTGCCATAGCATCCGTTGGTAATCGGCGTATCCGCGCTAGCCTGTCTATTTGATGCACCAGAAAACTTGATTCGTCAGATCAGGTCACTTTCTTCCAATCAACTGCGGTCCAATAGCGATGATCTTGGGCCCATTTTATACGTTGTTAGCGATGACGTGCAGTGAGCATGGGGACCCGGCTGGGTCTTCGGCTACGTAGGCCCATGCGCAGAAGGCTGCGATTCACTGTGCGCTATGACACATTGCCCTGCTCACCACTGTTGTAGCTGCGGGTGATTTGAGCGTGCCAGGAGACCGAACGGTAGCGAAGGTGAAGTTCCCAGAGGGGAGCGGGTGCTGCGACAGTATCCGCTCCCCTCTGGCATCAATGAGCTGCGGACGACACACGGCTGAACAACGGTTCATTTATTGACCATCTATGCACCACTTTTGATACGTACTCACTACAGCGGCAGGTGAACAAGCCGCGCCGTTTCCGAGGCGCCGTGCCATCACAATTTGTCCTTTTTGCAAACACCGATTAATCGGCAAGTATTGCCATTCTGACTCTGAACACTCAACTAACCGAAAACCGGTCCTCGGGTTGTATATATACTGCTCTGTGAACTTCACCTTCGCTACCGTTCGGTCTCCAGGCGCGCTCATTTCTCTAGGCTGGGGGTGGTTATAATGTAATGGCTCATCAGTGAATATTTCCGAAATGGAAAAATTAGTATCCAGTTATCTTGGGTGCATGAACATCGAATTCCCAGATCTTCTGTGAGGTATGCTGCGATAAATTACATGAATGAAATTTTTAAAGAGTACTAAAAATGTAGGCATATCAGGTACCTACTTCGTACTTCTTTGTAACATAGCTATCATGTTAACTGAATCGTTTTTTTCCCCGAAAGTTAAGTTTTAGAATTCAAAATATCTCTGAATTAATCGATATTAATGATAATCAAATGCATTTTTATTCATCTTTTTCGTGTGGCCTACAAGTCCTTTTCCATTTAATCATGTTGCCCGCGATTCGGAAAAAGTTGAAAACCTCCTGCTCTAGAGAAACAAGGCTGCTCTACTTAACTGAACTGCCTTAGCAGTAAAGGGAATGTAACGTTGAGAGACGTGCTATTTATAGTTGGAATTCCTCTCACACTTGAGGTTGAGGCGTGGCTGCATTACTCCTGCTAGATGTGTAAACGCTTTTCCTCTTCTACACTTCAGTACAAACAAAGTAGCCCTCATTCCCCAAACATGCAAACAAATACTTCGAACTTTCTCATCTCCGTTGTAACGACAACGAAACGAGCCATTTTGGGGTAAGTTTCGTGAAGTTAAAAACTCTGCATATGTAAACATCTCTCGAACCCCCCCCCCCTCAAAAAAAAAAAACATGTGTTTTTGTCGCTTAAGCCACCGAAGTAAACACGGAATTTGATTTCAACCTTAAAAGAAATAAACCATCCCATTTCAAACTTTCGTCTTGTAGACCGGCTTATTGGTTTCAACTGTATTTAATGAATGTATCCGGTAGAACAACTCAGTGAACTTCATCATTTGACTATTTAACAAGTCAGCCATCATTCTGAGAGACAGTTTTGTTTCAACCCAGAAGCAAAATTCCAAAGCTTCCATTACAAGTCCAGCCCGGGCCCAGGGCTTTGTGGACCGAGCGAGGCCCGTGCGGACCTGTAGTACTTGGTATTTAACATTTTAATTTTTTTTCCAGATTTTCAGTAAAATGTCTTCAAAAACCGGACGTGCGTTTTTAAAACGATCATAATTTGAACCTTTCCCCAAGATATGAAGAGCCCACTCCGGTACTGTGTCTTGCTATTCATTTTGGTGTTACAAAAATCTATCAAACGGCACTGTAAACTTTTTGAATTATGCTTTTCCACAGCTCATATATTTTCGCAGCACCTAGATTCGTGAATTTCGTACTCGTGTGAGCTTAGCTGCTTTTTAGCATATAACTGGAGAGCTTAATCACGTTTGGGAATGAGCCTGTTTAGAGCAGAAAATCTGAGATTTTTCTCCTTTTAAAGCTGCGGTGGTTGCCAAAAGAAAGTACAAAGGATAAATTCTTTGAAATTCATGTGTGGTTTGTTGTGGAAATTTTAAACTTTAGGAGCTTGTTTGAAAGTTTCAACCCCATTTATCAGATCCACAGTGACAAAATGCACTTTGTCAAGGATGAGCAGGGTACAAAAATCAAAGCCTTCCGAGCAGAGAGAAGATATATTTCCTGTTAAAATAATTAGAGAGCAGCTTTGCGACACCACAGTATGAGAATATATACTTAACATCAAAAACATTGTTCCCGATTTTCACAGTAACTTTCAATTTTCTTTTGTCAGGAAGGAAAAGAAGTAACCGTGAAGATTGCGTCCGGAAAAATCAATCAACAAGTGTAATGTTTCAGACTGCATTACCCAATATTTTGAATATTTCTACAAAGTTGATCGGCGGAACTAAAATAAATAATGTTAAATCATACGGGGTATTGATTTCGTTAAGCGCTATTGTTTCTTAAGTGTTTCCTTACGGGCTGTGTAGACCGTGTATTACTGTTTAAGGGTGCATTCTTCAATGCACTGCTCTTTAACACCCGAATAGTCCAGGGGTCAGCTCGATTCATAGTTTTCCTGAAAACCGTCCGCTTTCTCTATCTTGTGACTTAAATTGTTTACACTCTACAAAGAACATACACTGGTCACAGAAAAAGTTAGAGATATTAGGGAAAGCCGCCCCGGTGGCGCAGTGGTCTAAGGCGCTGGCCTGTGATCATTCGTCCGTAAGGGGTCCGGGTTCGAATCCCGCTGAGGCATGGATGTTGTGTTTGTCTTACGGCACTGGCTCTCTCCCTTCCCTGGAACCAGTGACCCTAAATTAGGGACGGGCGACTGCTTATAGCCCATTGAGTTGCTCACGGTGGTCGTTAAACCTCCAATCAAAAAAAAAAAAAAAAGATATTAGGGAAAACGTGTGGATATGCAAATTTATAGACTACTGGAGATAGGTTATCAGCATGGGAAGTTACGAAATATGTAAATTAGCATCAGGACAACACCGCACGTGCCCTGCCTGCGAGGTTTGATAAAAATACCCTGCGAGAAGTGGAAAACGGGTCGTTTCACCGCTTGGTCTAGAAGTTTTCTGCACAGAGCAGGAGACTCAGAGGTTAATCTTCTATAGAGACTCATGCCAACAATTTGGCCAAGAAGATCTCAATTGAACAGGACGCCAGTGGACGGACATGGAACTAAAATGTCGAACAGTAACCGCCCGCCTTTTTTCTTCTTTTTTTCAAGAGTTTACAACTCTTTCTGCGGCGCTACTTATATAGCCACTGGTACTGTATCACGTGACACGCTATCGTAGTTTCATGTCCGACCACTGAGGCGCTGTTTTAAACACAAGAGTTGGACCTCTGTCTCTCCTTCTCTGTGGTTTGCTGAATATACTACCTTCAGTGTGGGATTAACCTGAAATGATGTCCGGACGACGTTTCAGCATTGCCAACAGAAATAAGGCTGTTGGCATGTTACAGGCAGGTGTGCGGTAGATCCATGTGGATGCTGCTTTAAGAGTTTCGCAAAATGTAGCAAGTCGGCTACACACAAGATTTCTGCAGAATGGAAATGTTACTGATCGACCCAGGAGTGGTCGCTTGATGATAACCACCCGGAGGCAAGATCTCTCCCTGAGAGTAAGTGCGTGGAAGCCTAGTGTCAGCAGTAGCTAACTCAGGGAATCACTTCGAGCTGCTTTTGATGTCACAGTATGTACTCAAACGGTACGAAACCGTCTTCACAAGTACGGACTCAGAGCAAGGGGGCCGCTGAGATGTATATCATCGACATGAACTTACTGTCGTCAAAAATATACCTGGATCCAACAGTACATGCCATCGAATACAGAGTGGCACCATGTACATTTCACAGACGAATGTCGGGTTGCTCCTTACCCTGATACTCGGCGCGAACGCGTGTGGAAGACATCTGGCACACAAGTGCGACCACGCTATAAGCAGTCCGTGTACACTTACCAGCGGCAGTCAGTTTTAGTCTGGGCAGGACTGTGTTTTGAAGGCCGTACTTCCTTGTATCTTTGTCAGTGCAACATGAATACCTCAGTGTACCGAAACGAGATCATTGTGCCCATTGTGACACTGCTTCACGCAGCTATTGGACATGCATTCGGTTTTCTCGATAACAATCCCACCGGTCACCGTGCCTGGAGCGTGCTTCGGGAGCTGGAAAATTATGAGATTAAAACTTTACAGCTGCCTCCTAGGTCTTCTGACCTTAATCCTATTGAGAACCTTTGGGACCCTGTACAGCAACGTCTGGATAACCACGTTATATAACCCAGTACACTGGCAGACCTCCATAACGTGTTACTTGTAATATGGGACGAGTTGCTCCCAGACACGTATCAATAATATCATTACAAATATGCCTCGTAGGTGACAAAACGTTCTTCGACACAGTGATGGGGTTATCTGGTACTGAAATACAGAGGTATGGACATTCTCCGAATTTACCACTTTTTCTGTGTTGTAGTGCTACACTGTTGTGCTCAGAAATTGCACAATAAACTGCTTTTGTAAACACACTGTTTATTGTTTCTGTTACGTAGCTTCACTGATGTTTTTTCAATGCATGTTACTTGAGTCAGATACATACATCCATCATTTTATGCAATCTCCCTTACTTTTTTTTTTGTAACCAGTATATAATTAATTGCGGTAATTCCAGTACTAAGGCTGTTCTTCGTCATAGGGAAGATGGCCACATGAAAGTCTACGAGAGATTATCAACAAATAACTTCCGATTACCCTTGGTGGAGGATTAAGGATATGCAATTGGACTAAAACGGCAGCATAATTAAGAGCAGATTCAAGTGAAAATGACTACCCACCTCGAAACATGGTCTCCCCCGAAGGTACGCTCGGTGATTAGGTTGAACGATGTGACGCGCTGTACCGAAAGAAATATTTGCTTTTCCAGTAATCTGATGCAAAGTCACTGGTCCGTCTTCTAGAACCAGCGCCTCCATGTACGCCAAGGTGCTATCTGTTGTTGACGTTAAAAGCCTACTATTGCGTTCATCATACGCCATCGCATTGCCACAGTGTGCGAATTTTGAACACCATTCTAAAACGCTCCAAACGCTCATGGCTTGAGTACCATAGTCTTCTTGCATTTGGCGATCGATCACAGCAGCTGGCGCTTACCGTGTCCAAAGAAACCTAATCACAGCGCGTTGCAGGCATGCCATCAGTTTCACGTGATTCTGTTCTCATGCATTTAATTTTTTAATTCAGAATCGTGTGCTTAACAACGTCCTCTAGCCAGAAGAGTGTAATGATGTTTGGTGATACCGATTTATAACCCATCACAGGTAATCGGAAGATATTCATTCAATCTAGGTGAGGTTATCCTTGTAGGAAAGAAAACAGGTAAGAGTTTATTCGAATGATTACGTCAAATACCAGAGTTTATCAAAACGGAATAGCATAGTTGATTATTCTACGAGCATACATGTAAAAAGTACAACAGCCAAGAGTATATACACAATGCGGAAATTAAATAATGAAACTGAATTTTTTTTTTAAATGGAAAAGCAAGAAAATTTACTTGAATATATTTTATTTTAAGAACATTTCTCCCGTGTTAACACAAGAAGTTGCACTATCAGCCAACGAAAGGAAGAAAGGAAGAACTTGCAGAGGTCATCTTTCGGTATGGAGTAAAGACTTGATGTCACAGTTCTTAGTATGTTTTCAATGTCTTGAAAAACTTTTCCTTTCAAAGGCAGCTTTAATTTAGGGAATAGAAACTAATCGCACGATGACAAATCTGGAAAAAGAGTACACACACTTGTTTTCCGGCCAGACATTGCTGTACATTAACTGCTCTACGTGCAGGTGCGTTATCGTGAAGAAGGGACCATTGCCTATTTTTGAACTCAGGCCTGACACGAACAATCCTCTTCCACAATAGTTCGAAAATGGATGTGTGAGCATTGCCAGTGACAGTTGTACCTTCAGAAATGAACTCGTGATAGAGAATTCCCTTGATGTCGTAAAAGCACACGCGCATTATCCTGATTTTAGGCTTCTGTAACCTGATCTTTTTTTCTTTGAGTGACTGTGGTGACTTCCACTGAGCACTCTGACGCTTCGGTTATGTTTCGGCACCTGCCACAATGCTTTGGAGGAAATTTGCATTGTTTTTTCTGCCTCCAGGGTGTCTTTTGTGTTCTCCACTCGTGCACGCTTCTGGTCGTCTGACAAAGCATGAGCAACAAAACGAGCACAAACTTCCGCCCCCCTCCAAAAAAAATCTTGCACTAAAATTAGACGAATGGTTTCTTTATAAACACAGAGCTCACATTACAGTCTTCTCAAGGTCACACAACGATCACTTTTTATACTTTCGGGAGCTTTCTCAATGAGTTCAGACGTGCGCACTGAAATCTGGCGTCCGAGCCTTTCGTCATTTTCAAAATCTTCCCGCCCATTCTTGAAGCGTGCATACGATCGGATTATTTATGCACAAGATAGGCAATGAGTCTTTCACATATTACGAAAACATTCAACTGTCTCAGATGCAGTTTTACCGATTTTCAAACACAACCGGGTATTTGCTCTCTGCATTATAACAGAGCTGCGATAATGTTCTTCCACCGAATGATGTCATGCACAGCGTAAATAGTTACCTGCGCAATTTTCACGCAAACGCTGCTGCCACTGCATAGCTGATAAATGACTTATCGAAAAGATATGCCTTCCCGACCCGTGTGTTTTATCGGAATTAAAAAAAATCAGCCTTATTACTTAATTGCCGCACTGTGTATAGAAACGTTCCCGAATATCAACTCTATCGAGGCTAAACCCCTAACCGGCTGAAACAAATTAACTAGGGGTTAGCAATACGTGCTGGAATCAGATCGAAAGTGGTCTAGTGTTCACAATATGTAATTTGGCCACTCAATGTATATATAAACATTTTTTCACTTGTATGTCTCAGATTTAAGAATAATTATTTTATATACCTGTTCAACTTTTAAATATTTATTTCAGTAGGAACGTTGGGTCCACGGACGTTCAATTTCCAAATCTTCTATGAACTATGTTGGGTTAAATTATACAGTTTGAATTTTTAAAGAGCGCTCACAAAATGTAGGCTCCTCAGTTTGCTAATTTGGACTTCTTTGTAGCATAGATATAATGTTAACTACAACGTTTATTTATTCGAAAGTTAAGTTTTAGGATTCAAAACCTCTGTGAAAGAAATCATAGATATTCTAATACTAAAAAAATCCAAATTAGCTGACAAAGTTCAAATACTTTTACGTCTTTTTTCTTTCTTGAAGGTTAATCATTGATGTGAAATAAATAATAATAATAGCATTCCCTTAGAAAATGTTTATGATTTTTTAAATTTTAAACAACACTTTATTTCGAGATTAAGGTGGCTTTAGATATGATTAAAGGGGCATGCCCCCCTCAAAAATGATCTAGCAAGGTCCCTGTCCCAATGTATACATGATCTACATCGTTCCTTAGTAATTTGGTGATGTAAGTATGTTTAAGAACGAAAGGACTTTTTCTCTTCATTGCGATAACTTCAAGTGTAGTTTATTTGAAAATAGTATTGCGTATTTTCTCTGCGCGCTAACCTATTTTGCCAGTGCTACAAATATTTCTGGAATGTTGCCGTGCAGTTCGAATTTAAATTACCCTTGACGGAAGAGGTGTTCATTTTATTCTAGGTTTCGCTGTCATCGTACTCTTTCTTACTTGTGATGTTACTATTTGATAAATGATGTTTCTGAACGATACAGTTGTTTCTAGGTTTATGGCATCCTCATATTCACTGGAAAACGGTAAGGTACAGCAATAGCCATTTCTGTGCGAGTTTTTATAAGCCGCCTTGAATTTCTTCGCCTCTTCCATTTACCCAGACAAATTTTAAAAACACGCCCTCCTAAGTATCGGAGCTTCGGTACACCATGTGCCAGTGAAGGTGAAAACCATTCAAGTGAAAAGAAGAAAAACTGAAAAATCTGGTGTCATGTCACAAATAATGCAGTAATCTGAAAGCAATTAAATGGATAATTAGTTGTCCCTTGACATAGTTAATCACGCGAATCTTAAACGATATAGCCGTAAGAAAAATTTGGAGAACTAAGCACGTTTTTACTGAAGATAAAATTGGATCATTAATAACAATTAACAAAAGGTATTTGTCCGTATCTCAAATTTTCATTAGTTTCCGATATTCAGACGCGGATAATTTTTTGATGTAATTGTAATGCTAAGGCTTTTTCTATAAGGTATATGACATAAAGTTTTTTTATATTCTATTGGAGAAAAAAATAGGTTAAAACAAAATAAAAGCCCTTGAAGTGCAATTTGGGGTTTTTTAGAATGCTGCTTCTATCTTTAAAAATTACTAACTGATTTCTTCGGGAGAAATATCCTATGAATTATGCAGTGCACGAACTTCAAATATGCATTTATTTAAGTGTCTCAATGTTTCTGACGGTAAAAAATGAAAGCTTGGTTTGATGTGATAACAAGGCGTATTGCATATTTTAAAATTACTTTTGCAAGAAAAATGTATCTCTGTAAAGATATAGTGCACCATAAACATTGTCTATATGACATAAAATTATTCATTTTCCGAATGACACGGAAATCAGTATCATGCGAAAGCTAGTGAAAAATTCAACAAGAATACTCAGTCAGCTTTTTATGGCGTGTATAGAATTTTTTTTCGGGGAGAGGGATGATGAAAAATGGAGCTTTCTGAAATCCATCAGAACAAAATAAAAGTTAATGAAACATAGAAGAAAAAATTAAAGCATATTTTTCTAATGCATAAGTTGATGCATTTTCATTAAATTAACCCCTTTTTTCTAATGTAAGTCGTATTTTATCCAAAAACATAAAACACCTTTGGGGACGGAGGAAGGCCCCTTAGGGTCTATAAATACGCCCCTGGGGCGATCATAATTCAAGTATCCCTATATTCCAAGGCACCCGCGAAGACATCTAGCAGCCGAAACTCGATTAAACATAGCAAGAATACTTCAGTGCATGCAAAAGCGATTGTCGCTGGAAAAAAAAGTAAGTTCAAAAACATCACCAGGAGACAATGGCTCTGGAAACGTCGAAAAAAACACATAACGTTTGTACACGCTGTAGGCGATTGATGGATATAAAGAAAGATATAAGATATTTCATGTCATTCGTACGGTGAGTCAAAGCGCGATGACTTTCACTTTGCCGGGACGTGTTTTCCTTACGAAACGTTACTATAAAAACAACAGAAACGATGCTGCTATGCTTCAGGAATTTTGAGATGTAAACAACTATGAAAAGGTGCTGGGACACATCGTTCCCTCAGAAGGATAGCCTTTCGTTTTAAATAAACCGGAGATCCAGCTGTAAGACCAGGAAGAGGGCTCAAACTGATTTGTATGCAAGAGGCCGAATATATGGACACCGTCTAAGCTAAACAATCACTGGATGAACGTTGACAGTTCCAGCAAAGCTCTTGGAGTGCCCAGGCTTGGATATCCGTGAGGAATGCTCTTGGAGTGCCCAGGCTTGGATATCCGTGAGGAATGCTCTTGGAGTGCCCAGGCTTGGATACCCATATGGAATGCTCTTGGAGTGCCCAGGCTTGGATACCCATATGGAATGCTCTTGGAGTGCCCAGGCTTGGATATCCTTGGACAGCCGTGTGGAAAATCCTGCTCAAAGTGCTATATTTTTGTCTTTATAAGATCAGTCACGCCAAACAGTTGGTGTCAGGTGACGCGGAATCCTGACTAACATTTAACCTGACATTCCAGTGAGTGTGTCTTGATTCCATCATTTTTATGCACGATCGAGCCCTTTCTCATGTGGAACGGTTAGTGTACAGTATCTTCTGGGCAACATTTCCATGGAGAGCAGAGTGATTAGTCCCTCTTTTCTATCAGCATGGGCACCTTGTTCTGCAGATGTGATCTGCTGTGACTTTTGGTTGGGGAGACTCTTCAAAAACATGGTTCATCAGGACAATGTGTCTACCGTGACAGCCTTGAAAGGCAGTGTAACGTTGTATAAGACAAATATCACTGCGGACCAATTTAGTTCTACAGTTGAACACACTATTCAACAGATGGAGTTTCTGGTGCATGAAAATGGAAGAGGCATATAGCAATATCCATGGTAGGCTCCATACCTTTCGGTGCAACGGTACAGTGTAAATCAGCAGGAAATTAAAATTTATTGATCTGGCTTCTATCTGGTTCATTTATCGTAGAATTACTCTCTTACAGATCACCACACCGGTGCTGTTTCGCCTCTTGAAGCACCACTGTATCCCAGTGAGGAATTTTGTAACTTTTCATTTCCTCTACTAAAATCGCTTCTGCATGTTCCGAATATTATTGCTACCAAGTTTTTTTTTTTTTTTGATTGGAGGTTTAACGACCACCGTGAGCAACTCAATGGGCTATAAAGCAGTCGCCCGTCCCTAATTTAGGGTCACTGGTTCCAGGGAAGGGAGAGAGCCAGTGCCGTAAGACAAACACAACATCCATGCCTGACCGGGATTCGAACCCGGACCCCTTACGGACGAATGATCAGAGGCCAGCGCCTTAGACCACTGCGCCACCGGGGTGGCGCTACCAAGTTCGGTTGAGTTTCGGCTGCTAGATATCTCTGCAGATGCCTTGGAATAGGGATATTTTAATTATGTTCGTCGTACATTTCTGAGGAAATTTAGATGATAAAATAGGCATGAAAGCCGCCCAGTTTTATAATGAACTAATTTACCGTTGTTTGTTTGATTGTTTATTAAGAATTCCTCGTGCAAGATCCATGCAATCCCAAAGAGAAGACAATCCATGCACTCAAAAATCGTCGGCTTGAGGCGTGGGGTGCACTAACTTCCAAAGAGCGGGAAAATGAGGTGCCCCTGCTATTATTTTGCAGATGTTTAAATATTCGGGTAGGAAATATTGCCTGTGTCTAAATAAGACCTACCTTTTTATTGATTTTATACAGAAGTAATACAATTTTCTTCCGTTCTACTGTGTTTTGTCTGCCTTAGATTTGTAAAAAATGATGCACGTGAAGGTAAATATGTATGTGGCACAGAATTCCTTGTTTTTGATGTAGTAGTACTAAACGATTTCGCAAAGCAGTTGTGCTATTGCTATAAATTGTTAACAGACTAAAATATAACGAAATGACTTACAGTTTATCTTTTTAATTCCTTCTGCTTGAAATTCACTCCTGTGCATACTACTAAATCTAGCAGTCGTAAAAGATTTATGGCATCATAAGTAGTTGACGAGTCACGATCTTTCACAACTCACAAACGTAACAGATAGTAACGAAAAACTTTAACTCTGAAGAGACAGTCGTAATGCTTAGCGACAAAGTAACAAATCTTATCTCAGCAATCACCTTGAATATTCCGTAGATCTCCAAAACCTAACGCTTTACACAGCTCATACCATTGCCGCTCACGTCAACGGTCCTATTTTTTATCCTAGTCATCTTGACTGCCTGCCAGTGGTGCCCTAAAGAAATCAACTTTCGGGAATTCTGACGTGACGTTAAGTTCAGAAAGTTTAAAGAGAGGAAAACCAAAATTTACATTAGAGAAAGCAAACGAAAACTGAAAGCTAAAGAGGTCATGTACGTCACACAATCTGTGTGACATTATCTTAATGGCCATATTTATGTGCTTTGTGGCCGTAATTATTTTAATAAAGTACGGGATGTGAAACAAGTTCTGATAGATATTCAAACCACTGTCTATGTTGACTTTAATATCTGTCTTTTATCAGGGTGAGTCAAAAGTTCGTCACCTTCTAAGCTACCCATGACGCTGGGCCTCCATTCGTGTGCAAAACGCGCCAGCGTCGACTGGGTACAGCAATGATGTGGAACGTACAAGGGTGATGACGTGCAACTGGCTCGGAGCTCCAATGTATTATCAGGTGAACGCAGAATGAAGGTCCATAAACATTTTACTCGGGTGCTTCTAAGCCATTATTGGAAAAAAAGGGTTAAACTCGGCAGCAGCAGCGATAGAAATATGTGCAGCGGAAGGCAAGGAAACAGTGGATAGCAGCACTGCACGAAAAGGGTTCCCGTGTTTCAATGCTGAGAATCGCGTTTCAGTGCTGTGGCATCAGACAAACAGAGGTTAGGACATCCAACGACCATCAACTGTGACAATCTGATCAAATATGTGACAGCGAACCCTGGTAGCAGTACTGAACAATTGATAGCTGCAGTAGGGTCTTCCCAATCCACCATCACTCGTCACCTGCAGAAGCTTGATTCCTTCTCCAACGCTATGGAATAGTTCCCCATGAATTGACACCCCAACAGGCGGAACAGTGTGTCATCGTGTCTCTCTCTCTCTCTCTCTCTCTCTGTCGCAGACTGCTGTCAAGTCCCAAAGGCGATAAGGTTTGGCTACATATCATTACAGGTGATGAAAAATGGATTTCCTTACGTCATCCTAGTACTGAAAACCAGTGGATGAGGCCACGCCATGAAGCACAACCAGTGGTGCGAAGAGAGCGATTCTAGAGGACAGTCTTGATGTGGCTTTTTCGGAATTGTAAGGTTTTTGTGCACTGAGAACCCGTGTTTGCTGGCCAGGTTGTGGACGGGAAACTTTACGGCGAATAGCTGCAGATGGTTCATAATGCTGTACGCCAACTCTGCCCAACGTTCATCAATAGGAAACGGGCGTTGTTGCAAGTAGTTGATGCCCCAAGTCACACTTCCTGGCCCACCAAGAACTATAGGATTTGGAAGGGGTGAGATCCCGTCCTGCATACAGTCCGGAGCTTGTCCCATCCGTCTACCACCTGTTTCGCTTCATGACCCATTTCCTACAAGGGCGGAACATCGCTTCAGTGGTGGATGTAGAATCTGGCATCAGAGTTTCTGTCCCTGAAACATGATGAGTGGTACCGCCGTGGAATCGTGGCTCTGGTGGAATGTTGACAAAGAACTATACATAACACCGGCCTGTTTTCTGTAGTCCTTCAACATTTGCTTTGCAGAATGAGGTGAACGTGTATGGCATTTTTTCATCATTAAGCTTTCTAGCTGCAAACTGGATGTACTCTTGACTCCCCTGGTAGTTTCCATTACACAACTTTACGAAATGGAATGAACAAAATGTGCTAGTCATTGCTTTCTTAATCAGATGAAATGCTGTTTTATGTACATTTAAATGTGTTAAGCATACAGCTACAGATGTGAGGACAAGGCTCTTTTGTTGGATGGCCTTGAAGTCATACGCTGTTCACAAGTTAAGTGCTGCTATGCTTAAAAAGAGAGATCCTAGCTCCTTCAAATTATCATTTGAGGTAGAGTCATTGTGATTTCGTTTTATCCTGTTTAACGTTCCCTATGAGAACCAAGCCCTGCAGCAAGACTCCCATTTCTAATTTATGCCAACTGGTTCCAGGAAAGCTAGAGAACCAGAGCCGCAGGACAATCTCACCTCACACGCCTCGTTACGGACTCGAATTCAGGCCCAACATCTTCAATTAGCCAGACGCCTGTACCCCTGATCACTTGTCCTACAAAAGTAGATGTGTTTCTGCCAGTTGTAAGAAACACCATGACTAAAAGTAGACGTAGAACCACGGATTGCTTTTATACGGAGCGATAGTTTAACTTCTGTTTCATAGCAATCCGAAGATTTGCCGTGAAAATGACGAAACGTTGCCGACCGTTTAGATTTGATGTAAGATATTCTTCTTCACATATCATGTCCAGACAACGACGTAGACGAATTATCATCATAAGCTTTGCGCAGCCATGATGATGAAAATCTAGGCGAACAGGAATACGATGAGGTGGTTTCTCGTTGTCTTTCTCACTAAGTGTCACACACCAGAAACAGATCGATGCGACTAGAGTCGATTTTACGGATCTATCCACGCATTTTCGTAAACTCTGGAAAAGTTCGAACTTGATGGTCTGCAGCGGGGTTAAAGCCTGCAACAGTCGCCTCTAACACAAACACGACGGCGGCAATTATCCAACTGCGCCACTTCAGTGGTCGTAAGACATTTAAAACTCTAATTTTTCATGTTTGTGATTCTTCAGATCGTAAGCTTTTCGGAAATTAAATATCACGCTGCTCAAAAAGGTCTTATCTTCTTGGAACAACTCCTTGCAGTGGAATCATTGTAGTTCATCGTACATTTTGGGGTTTAACGACCTCCATGATAATATAAGGCTTTAACAGGTTGACCTGCTGAAACGAAATGACTGTAGGTTAGCAAAATGGGATGAAATCAACTCGAGGGAATACATCACTGCCTAAGAAATGGTCAGAACGCGGCTGTAACGAGTGAACCTACGCATCCGAAAGAGTTGCTTTCCACCTTAGTGGTGTTATTTAAAGTGGTCATTTAGGGAGGCGATCGACGCTAATGCTTTCTGAGTGATTACCTTCTAAAAGTTCTGAGACAATTGCGACAAACCGGAGAAAGGAGAGAGAGAAGCTGTTTGAGTTACCTGTTTCTACTTAGTGGCACGACGTCTATGTCTGGGAGGAGCAACCCCATCATTCCTTGGGGCATAGAGGAGAAAACCATGGACTAGAAGAGAAAACTTATCACTAGTGACAAGTTTATGATTGGTACTGCTAAGATGAGATAGGGAAAGATTTTGGTTTTGCGTAGCTTTAGTAAAATTCGGCCGCTTAAAGGTTTAAGGAGGTCGTTACCAATCAAACGTCTGCCGTCCCGGTGGCCGAGTGGTACGAAGCGCTGGCTTATCATCACTCGTCCGAGATGGGTCAGGGTTCGAATCGCAGATGAGGCATGGCTAGTGTGATTGTCTTACTGCACTGGCTCTGTCTCTTCCGTGCAACCAGTGGCCCTAAATCAGGGACTGGCGACTGCTCATAGCCCATTGAATTGATCACGATGGTCGTTAATACCCTAAACAAATCAAAATCAAATTAACTGAGGAAATGTGTGACTGTTGTTGCGTATTACTGTGACTTTTCTGAAGAATAAAAGCGTTTGGGCTTGTCACGTAAGCTCGTTGCTCATACTTATGATTCCTGGCTGTTTTACACACTTTTAAAAAAAAGCACCCCGAGAAATTTGTTCGATCCTGATGGAACTTCTTATGTAAGTACCTCAGAGTCAAATATGCAAATGAGTAAAAAATAACGACTAATGACTGAATAGTGGCCCGCCACAGCACATGGGAACCGCGCATTGAGGAGGGTATATCAAGAGCAAAGCTCGCACGCAGGGACAATTTTGACAGCAGATTGCAGCTTTATTAACCTCTACCGAATGTGAAGATGCCTCGACGTCGGATCCGCGCACAATACGAGAAGCTGTGCGAGTTTGAGGGAGGACGTATAATTGGACAGAGAGAGGCCGGTTCGCCAGGTATTTGGATTGGAGCAACGCGGCAATCGGACGATGTTGGTGCCAATGGGTCGAGGAAGATATAACCTAGTGGCAACGCGGGTAGTGGACGGCCGAGGGCAACGACAGAATGCGAGGATGGATCGATTGTGAGAGCCGCACAACCAGAACCGAAATCGTCGCTCTCAATCATACATGGCCCTGTTGCGTCGCTTACAGGTACGGAAATGACCATCCGGACCGTTGCCAGACGGCTTGCGGCACCGGGAATACTTTCAAGGAGGACACTTCGCTGATTACCACCGACCAACGAGCATTGCCGGCACCGGTTGCAGTTGTATCCAGCCCAATCAATGTGGAATAGTGTCCAGTGGCGTTGTGTTGTCTTCAGTGATTAGCCACGGTTTGAACTTGGCGCCGATGACCAGCACATGTGTGTCTAAAGACGAACTGGCCAGCGCACGAATCCTGTCTTCAATGTGGATTGGCACACGGCTCGCAAACTGGGAGTGACCGTCTGGGGAGCTATTTTCTACGATAGTCGGACACCCTTCCGTACCATTCTCATGGCTCAAGTGTGCGTCGACGACATTCTACGACCTGTTGTGTTGTAATTCCTGTCGCAGCATCACCGAGCAATTTTTCAACAGGCTAATGTCTGCCACACATAGAACAGCTCTCCCAGGCCTGCTGCCGTAATGTCAGCACCCTTTCATGACCAGCCCGACCTCTCACCGATTGAACATGTTTGGGACATGATGGGACGCCACCTACTCACATCCCGGAATGTCGGTGAACTGGCCCGCAATTTAGATACCATCTGGCATGCTGTAACTTACAGTATCTGTGAGCTGTATGCATCTGTGCCACGCCAGGTAACCGCTTCAATTTGAACCAGAGGTGGCACTACAAGACACTGACTTGTTCCACTCGTGTAGCTGTTTTATCCGAAGAAATAGCCCAACTGCTCTGGAATTTGAATCATTTGCTCTTCAATATATGTCTACTGCACATTTCAATTTTCATATCGATTGGGTGCTTCCTTCTGTGTGTTTCGTTTTTTTTGTTTTTTTGCAAAGAGTGTATTTTGTCACACTTTAGTGACTATATTACTTGTTCATCTAGTGGTTTGGTAACGGATGAAGCAATTTAAAAACAGCGAACACCGAAAAATTACAATTGCTTTTAATAATTTCATTCGCTGGGCATGGTATTTTATTAATTCAGTTAAATGTGAGGTGAATTCCATTGTTTCTTATATCAAACGACACACCCTGCCTTAGTATAATTTATAAAATATAAAACAAGGTAGCACTAGTTAAATTTTATTAATTCTGTGATCTGCAGTGCTGTTCAAATAAGGTTTGTCGATGATCATATGTGAATATATTGGTTCTTATATCGCTGCACCTCACAAATCCTTAATTTATCTAGTCGTGTTTTGGTAAGCTCCAGAAAACGTTTTCCTAAGAAAGTTAAAGTTTCTTTGTTTCTCTCATGCCGCATATTTTTAAAGACAAACCTTCTCTGACTGTCACTCGCAACACAGATCTCTCTGGTACCCGATATTTGTGCCGACATATTTGTATTGTGCTCTTTTTCTGAGTGCTACCTTACGCTTAATATTAGAAGTTTTTCCAACTATAATACAGTATGAAACGCCAAACTTTCTCGGAAACATTATTCTGTTCACAGTATGCCGTACAACATAAAAAGGATATCTTATGCCCAGCGGCGAAGCGTGCTAGAATCGAGTGTTACCACGTGAAACAATTTTGAATAAATACAAATAATTTATTCAAAAATGAAACAGTCTTTCAGATTGGCCGTCGCACGACATCACGCCCCCTTTGCCTTGCATACCAGATCCGGATATCTAAGTGAATTTAATTCACTAGATCTACGAGCTTTTAAGTAATGAGCGTTGAGCTTCAAGTTTAAAGTTAGGCTTTGCTTTACCTATTTTAAAGTTAAAAGTTGAAGTACAGATGCATATCTACAAACCCATAAAACAACTTTTATATTACACACTATAGAAAAGGTTACGCCTCACTACTGCGTGTAACCATTTTTGACTAAATAATGTAATTATTATTTATTGTTATTAGTATACTATTTTTTCTGCGTTCTCGGTTGAGTTTCAGCAGCAAAAAACAGTTCCCTGTTTAACAAAGGAATAGCACACCGTCTGTTCTTCTGACGGAACATATATTTTTGTGCTTCGCTTTAGCTATTTTCTATCGATGAATCGCTATATGACGGCATTTGCCCCTCGTTATCCTTTATCATTGTCAGCCTCAGGTCGGAAAACCGCTTTGTGTTTTCACCGTACCGCATGGCAGAATCCAACGCTGCAAAGGATTACTGTAAGATGAACAGCGTTCTTACTGAACGAAAGAGTCTTTGATCTTTCACCTCGGCAGCTGCACATAATCCTTAGTGGTCAGATTGAAGGATCACCAGCACTCAAGGCCCTCTGCTCTTACGCAAACCTCATAATCGACTAAAAGGAGTTTTTCTTCCCCCATTTCTGAGAGCGAATGATGCAATTTCATTTAGAAACTTCAGGCGCCTTGCAAATCAAGTCACGCAGGCAGTTATGAGAAGCACATTTATCCAATTTTTTTTGTAGATACGATGTTTGTAAAGCGACGTAACAAAAACAAAACAAAAGCGCAATTTTTTTAGTAGGAATGTTTCTATGCTTGACTTAAAGGCAATGGTATGTGTTTGTTTTGTAAATTTTGGATGTAAGCAACTGGAATAACAGAGAGGATACTAAATATGTACTCGCCGGCGCAGTGGTCTGAGCGATGGCTTCTGACCATGATGGGTCCGGATTTGAACCCCATGCGGCATGGATGTTATGTTGGTCATACGGCGCTGGCTCTCTCCTTTCCCTGAAACCAGTGACCCTAAATTAGGGGAGTGCGACTACTTATAGCCTACTGAGTTGCTCATGGCGGTCGCTAAACCCCCAACAACAAATCTGTTCTCGCGAATGAGCTTGTTTTAAGAATTTTGGTAACTATGTGTATACACTGGCGGAAAGTGAAAAAAATACACCAAGAAGGAGACGTCTGATACCAACGAAATTTGTACAGCATAATAACGGAATAAAGAGGATAACGTGATCAAAACAGTATGGCAAAATACAGCTGTATTTGCTGGTAAACTGAAAAATAACATTTCCATGTAACATGGTTAGTACGAGGTTGAACCGCCATGAACTGCCTCACACTGTGCAATTCTGGCATGGAGTCTGTCGTACAGATGTTGGATGTAAGTTTGGGGTATTGAGTTCCAATCATCCTCAACCTGGACGCGTAAATCGGGGATGGTCGTGGCTGGCCGTGGAGACCGGATAAGTCGTTGTCCCATAAAATCTCACACGTGCTCAATGGGGGACCAATCCGGTGAACGTGCAGGCCATGGAAGTTGTCTCACACCCTGAAGTGCATGTTGCGTTGCACGTGCCGTGTGTAGGCGTGTGTTATCTTGCTGGGAAACACCACGATGGACCAACCTTACAAATGGCACAACAACGGGCTGAATGATGTTGTTGATGTAGGAGGTGCTGTTTAACGTACCCGGTACAAACACTAGTTGTGTACGAGAGCGATAGCTGATCGCTCCCCACGCCAGAAGACCACGTTTAAGCCCTGTGTGTCGATGGCGGATGCAAGAAGGGTGGAGACGCTCCCCTGTGCGTCTGCGAACACGCATACGGCCGTCGGAGGCTCCCAAGCAGAATCTGCTTTCATCGCTGAACACGACAGATCGCCATTGCGTTCTCCAGTGCAGACGTTGGGGACTCCACTGCAGCCGTTCCTGACGGTGGGCTCGAGTCAGAGGTACACATGCCAGAGGTACACGTGCACGTAGTCCTGCATCCAGTAGACGGTTGCGGATTGTTCGCACAGTCACCTCAGGTGCAACGGCAGCTCGGATTTGCGTCGCAGTGGATGCTCTGCTTGACAACGCCTCTCTTTTTATGCGTCGATCGGTCCGCTGATCAGTCCGTCTGTGACTCCCGGTTCCACGTCTTCTCATGTGGAAATGTTCCTCGGACCATCTACTCCACCATCGTACCACCACCGATACTTCCCGTCAGATTCGCTCCGCAATACGACGATACGACCACCCGGCCTCACGGAGTCCGACTAGACGACCTCGCTCAAAGTCCGATAACTGCTGAAATCGTACACGTCTTCCATGTCCAGACATTGCCGCTTCTTCAGGATCTTCGCACGTGTCCGTACGCCGACGACTGATTACATTCACTTCGCCGTACTCCTTAAATATCACCGACGATAATTTGCATATTATGCCGCGCTGTGGCGTAAGCGCTCACCGGTTGGTCCCGAAATTAACATCCCACCTACGTAAACTCGACCCCATTAACATATGTAAATTTCATGATCATCCGCCAATTCCTTCTTGGTGTTCTTTTTTCACTTTCCGCCAGTGTAATTCAGTTTTCGGCAAAGCAATAGCATCTCGTATGTTACATCAGTTTCCTACAATTTTTATGCAAATTTAACCATTTTTCACATTTTGATTTTAGTACTCTAAATACTTTTCATTTTACTTATTATTTTTTAAATTCAGTCAATAATAATCAGAAACAACAGAATTTGCTTTGTCTTTGTCCCACTTTTGGGGCGCAGTGGAAAGAGTCATCACCATAGCAACAACCGAGAAATAAATATTTGTGACGTGACGCTTAGCTTTTGGTGTTTTTGTGCAGGTGTTCCGTCAATGGAAACTGCTTCCCGGATATAATTATGTGACGTCATCACCATAGTACTAACTGAGAAAGAAATGTATGTGACGTCCCTCTAAATGTTTCGTGTTTTCCGGCAAAGGTTCCATTTCCATGAATGGAAACTGAGAATTTAATCAGCGTGTGACGTAACAACTGTGTGACATATATAATACTTTTATTGTTTCAATGTTCATTGCTTATAAAACATAGTTTACTTTCAGATTTGTACAACACTAACAAAAATAATACCTCGTTATTAAAAATTACTCCACGTATCTTATTTTCCCCACATATTATTGACGGGCTTTCACCTAGTTAAAGATAATTGTGTGTGTGCGCAATAACTTATCGGAAATGGTGATCAACAATTCAAAATTTGGCAAGTTGTTTCTTCATTGTTGTTCAAGTTGCAGAGCACAGTTTCGAATCGAATTTCTAAAAGCGAGGGCTTGCCAAAAGCCAAAATGTTTTGAAAAACGTTTCCTTCTTTTGAAACCAAAGAGACAGTCGAGAAGGATATGTGGCTTTCAACCTACACACGTGCGCTGACATTGGCGCTTAAAAATGTCCCTGTCGCGTGTGTATTGCTAGTTGCAAAACGACTGTCCTTATTTGCGCATTGTCATTCCATCGGTGGTCCGAATTTTTCATGGTGCGTAATGTACACTGCTGTCCAAAACGTTCGGACAAAGTACATTTTGACCAGTCAGAATCAGTAAAAGCTCAATGCTATCAATGGTAACAGCGAAATGAAACGCACGAGCATCAAACATTATGATTAATATGCAACAGATGTCGAAACAGAACAACATGTTCCAAACACGGTATATGCCACTTGTTGTCCAGTGACACTCTTCTATGAGCACTACATATACACACTAGAAAGCAAAGTCGTTATCAGGGGATATCTGCACTCCGCACAGCAATGCATGTTCGGCACCGATGTGTCATCTAGCACCAATTGGTTTAGTAGCTCTTGGAATAAATTGTTCCACTCCTGCTGGAGAACAATGATAAGTGCTGGAGTGGTTTCTGGTGGGGGATACCTTTTCGCAACAAGTTTCTTTAGAGAGCCCCATGCATGTCCGATTGGTTTGAGATCAGGAGAGTGTGCGCTTTCCATTCCTTCCGATGAGAAAAAGGCCCGAGCTGTAGAGAAAGAAATCCTGGTTCCTCCATCACGACAACGCGCTGGCCCTCACATCGCTCCTGATTATTGACTGCTGTGCTAAAACGGAGACAAATGTGATTTCCCAACCTTCTTATTTGTCTGATTTGGCCCCTTGGACTTTTTCCTGTTTCCGAAGTTAAAATCCACTTTGAAAAATTCTGTTCTTCCTTTTTCCATATCCATTTGAATGAAAATGTTCAGTAATAGGAGCGATTCGCGGGAATACATGAGGTTTAATTAATTATTAAATTTCAATCATCTGTCCGAGAATCTGGTTTCGAAGTTCTGTAGCGAGATCGGATATTGTGGATAGCATATCGCATGAAATTTTGGTTATTGTGGCACCGAATATTCCTTCCTCTCTCCCTAGTTTTATGCACTAGCTACTGATTATGTTGATGTCAGAAATATGGTGCTTAAATTATTGTACAGGAGATTGTAGGATGTCTATCTATCAGTCTGTGGACCTCTTAAGAAAAAGCTATTATAGCTGTCAAGAGGAAATTTTATATTTAAGAGTTTTGTGAAATAATACTACACCAAGTGATCACTGAATTATAACCACACCTATCAAAAGTGGATATGGCCCGTTGACTGCGTAACTTCCGAGAGGGCGCGACTAGTCGACCTTCTAATGTCTCATTGAGTAGGGTTTCTATTCCCGATGATATAAGAAAATGTTAGCGGTGGGAGCGTTACCAAATGCTGTAACGCAGGTTCGCGCTCAGTACGCCGCAACCGTTCAACCGATTCACATCGGATTAAAAATGTTTAACAGCTGAAGGACTTCGGAACCTATAAATGCTTCATTTGTTAAAATCCGGTAATTAGATTAAAAGTTATGACCTTGAAAATTTGAACATCTATTTTCACGTTGTGTCAGCATTAAAAGGTAAATATTTCGAAAATTCTTTATCGCACGATATATGCGGATAGAGCGTTCAAAATTCCGTAAGAAGAGCACACATTATATTTTTTAACTTTCAAACATTCTCAGAAATAAATTTTGAATTTTAAAAAAATTCAGAAATTAAAGATATCCAGAAAAACTGCTGCGGAATGTGTAAGAAACCACAGAAAACGTGAAGCGGAAGAAGAGCGAAGGCCAGAGAGTTCGAAGAAAATTGCTTTGACCCTATCTGAAAAGATGAATTGTACAGGCAGCGGAAGAAGGAGCCCGCAAGAGGAGACACAGCGCTCTCAGTCGCCCACCTCCAGTGCTACGGAGCCCCAACGGCCTATAAGCGGAGAAAAGTTTCAAAATAAGATGAAAAGAACTACCCAAACGCGTACAACACGACAAAAGAAGAATATTTGTGTTAGCGAAAATATACGTTTGCCGAGATTGTCTTTCACTACAGCAAATCACAAGATCAACAGCTCGTTTATGTGGGTGGCATTATCCAGAGTTACCAGTTTACAAGGTTTATATTTAACGAATGCTAAAAATGATTTCAAATTTTATCACGGAAAAGGTAGTGAAGCACCTGGTGTGAAAGAATTGCGTGTAGAATTGCAAGAACTAGAAAATCATCGTTTACTCACCATTCCCGATGATATAAGAACATTTTTAGATTCTTCTCCATTAACAACTGTACGTGTTTTATCATTCAACTTACAAAGCTTACATGCTCATTATGGAGAATTACTAGTCGACGATGTTATAAACCGATCCGATGTTATGGCTCTCAGTGAAAATTGTATGCACGACGGCAATCCCATTCCGATCGAGGGATACAGTTGTATTTCGCAGTATATGCGGCCATTTCAGCGAGCAGGTGGTGTTGCTATACAAGAAGAACGATTCTCCAGTTTCCATCGTGCGACATATACTTGAAACATGTTACGCTGATGAAATTGATTGCCTTGCAAGTGTTAAAGGCAAGTTCGGTGATATTTGTGCAGTTGATATATTTACTGATGCTAACAAAACCGATAAAGTGTTGTTAGTGTGTGTATACACCCCAGGAACTGAGACGATGCTAAGCGTTTAATATTACGACAACTGTTAGCTTATACACCAAAGGGTCTGAATCTTTCAGTTTACTCCGTTGTTTGAATTTAGATAAGTTATCGAACTTGTTAGTTGGCGATTTAAATATTTATTTGTCTACAGACGAAAACAAACAATTCATCACCTTCGTGCAAGAGCAATTTGGACTTACACTTTCAAACGAATGTTTAACAGAGCCCTCCATGCTCGGATCTAATAGCCGCATCGACGTTGTATTTCATAGATACTTACCTACAAATGTTTTAATATGCAATTATGCTAGCTACGTTTCCAATCATGAAGCTAAGTTTACAATTTCATACACACACACAAAAAGATGAAAACGATTCTTAAATATATCTTTATTTAAATATTATAACTATATTATATTGTAAAAGTTTTGTAAACCTATTATACACTTTCAATAAATGTTTCATTTTTTTAAACAATTTAAAACATTTTCACTTCTCTAACCCAACGCAATTCTACCTAAACTCCTGCGGTTGTGTACATATGCATGTATGTGGCACAAACAACATGAGCCACTCGATCCATCCTGCATGGTCTGGAGTCGGTTGTATGGTGTGGGGCATGTTTACCTGGCAGGAACCAGGAACTTGGGCCCCTGTTGCATGGGGAACAACGTATGATTAATGCTCACTATCGTGAATTGCTTTCTGACTCTGTACACATACCGATAGTGCACTTTTCCCCGATTGGTGGCGATGTCTTCCAAGATGACAATGCGCCAAGCCACAGGTCCAATGTTGTGCAGGAATGCTTTGAGGAACACAGTTCAGACTTCCAGCATATCGACTGGCCTCCGAACTCCCCCGATATCAATCACCTAGGGCCCTTGTGGAACACTATGGAAAGGCATTTCAGTCGTCTGGATGCCCCAATCACCTCCATGCCCGCATAGGCCGCATTACACACAGCTTGGTTGACCATACCTCTCAACTGCTTCCGACGTCTTATTGAATCGATGCCACGTCGGATAGTTGCTGTACTGCAGGCTAAAGGAGGACCTACGAAGTATTAAACAAGTGGTCATAATTCAGTGATTACTCAGTGGATATATATATTAAAAATACATTGAAAAAATAGGAAGGAGCAAGGTTATATCGAACAAACCATAGTCGTCATGATGTACACTGTATTGACAAAAGTCACCAGACACCTAGAAGAGAAACACAACATAGCATTTATTGACATATATTAGTACGGTGTCGGTTCACCTTTGGCCTTAATGCATGCACTGACTCTTCGGGACAGGCTTTCCACAACGCTTAGGAACCCAGGGATAGGTATGCGCTTCCATTGAGTACATAATGCTGCCGCTAACTGTTGCTTAGTAGTAAGCCTTGGTTCCAAACTTTTTATGCGGCTCACTAATTCATCCCGTAGGTGCTCTATGGGATTAAGATCAGGGCTCTGTGATGGCCAGTCCACACACGATACGGAATTATCGTCAAACCACGCCGTAACAGTCCTTGCTTTATGGCTTGGTGCATTATCCTGCTGGTACCAACAAGGCTCGGTTCCATAGTATTTCCGCAGAGTTGGTAGGGCATAATTTGTCCAGAATATCGAGGTATACGTGCTGGTTAACAGGTTTGTCCACGATAACCAATGGGCCGGGACAATACCACCAAATACACATCCACACTAGTACACTACCAGCTTCAAACCTGACCGTAAGAACAGTACACTGTGGTAAATAGCGTTCCTGTGGCTACCGCCATACCTATACACGGCCATTAGACTGATGGATCGTGTATTTGGATTCATCAGCCCATAGGCCCAGTTTCCATTGATCTACGGTCCACGATAAATGTTCTTTACACTATGCTAAACGACGAGTTGCATTCCGAGTGGAGATGAAAGGCTTATGAGCAGCCGCACGAGCACGGTAACCCATGGAATGAATTTCTCTGCGAATGGTACGTGCACATACCGAGGCTCCAGCAGTTTTACTCACCTGTAACCTGAGGTCTTGTGCAGTACTCCGTCGATTAGCTGTAACGACTCTCCAGAGGCTTCGACGCCCTCTAACACTGGTTTTCTTTGGTCTGCCGGTACGTTTTGCTACTTCAGGCACGCCATGTGTCTTCCACTTATTCAGTACATCCAAAACAGTTGACTTGGGTAAGTTTAAACGCCTCTCGGTTTTTCTTATGGATAACCTACTAATATAACACCCAAGAATCTTTCCTTTCTCAAAGTCAGTTCTCTCCCGCCGCGACATTTTTACTCAACCTCAAAGTGCGACATGATCGCGGTCAGCTGCAGGCTTCTTATTATACCGTTTGCAGCTGTACCGGGCATCTTAACAACCAGCGGATCCGCTCATTTGCTTTTGAAGGGGTGTCTGGTGAGTTTTGGCAATATTGTGTATATATCGAACATTTGATGCCTTCAGTGCCGCTATTCATTTGCAGAATTGGGTCTTGAACAGTAGCATACCACCTCAGACTTCCACAACCGTGCTGCAGGTGCTCATTGAAGATGGTGCACAAATCTTTTTATGGTTGTGGAAATTCCGAATAAAAAGGAAGTATGCTAGAAACCAGTCACAGCTAATTGTTGCAGCTCCTAATATCTGTATGCTGTTGCTCCACTTGTGAGGGTTAATTTTGCGCTAGTTAAACGCTTCGTTCCACAGAGCAAGTAGTTGAAAGTCAGATCACATGAAACTTGATTCCGTATTCTTCTCATCTAGCCAGGTGTGTCGGTTAGTGCTATTCGACTTTAAAAGGATGACTACGAGAGTGACAATTCAGGTAACATGATTCGTTATGTAGTTTTTGCGAGCATTCCGAGTAGTGGCTGGATGCAAGCTTTTGAGTTTTTTTCCTTGTGTGGTTTTTCAACCTCGTGAGCATCGAATGCTAGAAGATATCAGTCGTTGAATTTAGTTCTATGATTATAGGAAATGGAGGGAAGCAGTGCAGGACGCTCTTCTGTCTAAGCTTGGAGGGGCGCAGTCTTCAGTCCAGTCGACCGACATGTACTCACCCTCGAGTGACGGATGGAGCACGTACTCTAACACGTTGTTAACTCGGTCAGTTTATTTTATGATACTGGTTCTGTCCCTTCCATGGACGGAGTGTCCCTAAATTAGGAAAGGTAGATTAGATATTGCCTTGTTAAACACTGTTGTAAATTGTACTTGAAATGTGTATTTTTCTTCGAAATGTACCTGAGCCAGGTTTTATGCGCCTATTAATGTCTTCTTTGATGTGGCCCTCGCTTGGTATCTGTTGTCCAAGGCAGATATTTACAAGTAACTGATTCCTGCTTCGACTTCGCACAACATATTAGGGATATGCAAAAGTTTCAGCCGCCCCCGCTAGCGGGCGCTATAGGGATCTAACCAGCCGGCGACCAGTGCTGTCAGTTCGTACATGAAGGCAAGCATGGCGTTCGCTAAAGTTCATTCGCGGCACTGTTTGTTATTCATGTTTAATTTAGGGAAAGTGCGAGTGGAGCATACGGTTCAATATGTCAGGCGTATGGCGAAATGGTTATGAGTAAGTGGACTTGTCGAGAATGGTTTGCCAGGTTTAAGAAAGGTGATCTAAGCTTGGAAGACAAACCACGTGCAGGTATACCACAGGAACTCGCAGACAAGGAGCTGGAATCGCTGTTGCAAGACGATGCCACACAATCGATCACGCAACTGGCGAAACGTTTGAAGTGGCTCAATCGACGGTGGTACGGCGTTTATAGGCCTTGGGGAAGATCCAGAAGATTGGTAAGTTGGTTTCGCATACTTTAACGGAGCGTAATTTTGGTCAACGATTGGGCAGCTGCATGTCATTGCTGAAGAGGTTTCAAGGGAAGAATTTCTTGTGGAAGGTTGTCACCGGGGATGAAAAATGAGTCTATTGCGACAACCACGTACGCAAGCGATCCTGGGTCGACCCAGGCCAGCCATCAACATCCACTGCAAAACAGGATATCCACGGGAAAAACGTGCTGTTGTGTGCGTGGTAGAATGCGCATGGAGTGCTGTACTTCGAACTGTTGAAACCGGGCGAAACAATCGCTGTGCAACGATATAGCGATCAGTTGATGAAACTGAAGGCCGCAATCGAGCAAAAACGCCCATGAACCGGTAAAGGACGCCGCCCAGTCATCCTGTTACACGATAATGCCAGATCGCATGTCGGTGCCACCACGAAATCAAACCTTGAACAGTTACACTGGGAGGTTTTACCGCACCCGGCTGCCTCCTCGGACATTGCACCCTTAGACGTTCATCTGTTTCGCTCTATGCAACCTGCCCTAGCCCAACAGCGGTTCACTACAGTTCCAGAGGTGGAAAATGTCGTCACTGCGGTCTTCAGCTCAAAACCCGAGTCCTTCTATATATAACAGGGGCATTCATTTGTTGCCCGAAAAATTGCAAAAGGTCATTGATGCTAACGGCCAATATTTCGTTGAATAAATGTGTACTGGTTTCCTGATTGTTCCTGTCTCCTTTCTCCTTAAAACGGCGGAAACGTTTGCATACCCCTAATATATCAAGGGTGGGAGAGATCGAAGAAGAAATTAATGGGCGTGTAAATAAAACTTCACGGGTGGAGAATTGGACGAAACAGTAAAATTTTCAAAAGCAATTTACCATTGTGCCTTAAAAGAAAAGTTCTTAATAAACGCATATTTCTAGTTCTTACTTATGGATGAGAAACATGGACGTTAACTAAAAACCATCGAGAGACTGCGGAGAACTCAGCGAGGCATGGAGGGATGCATGCTTAAATATAACCAAGGACGAAAGGAAAACGAACTGAGGGATCACCAAAAAGATGTGAGTTAATGGCATCATCATCAAAATAGAGACACTTTAGTGGCAATGGGCAAGGCATTTTGCGAGAACTACCACCTTTGGACAACAGAAATACTAGACTGGGTACTAGGGAAAAGGAGAAGAAATTACTCATCAGAGATCAAATTCAGGACTGCAACACGCCGTAAATGTTTTGTTTGTTGAATTACTTTAAGACTAGTAAATGTAAAATTAGTGTAAAGTAAATTTCTAGTAAAACTGTTTGCAGAGTTGACTTAATTGTTGTGCGGAGAAGTGTTTGGGGGATCCTTATAACCAAACTTTGGTATACCGAGTAATTTGTTTTGCTTCTTTATGTTTATATCCAGCGTAAAAGACGGCAGCTTTGTAAAAAGGTCTGTGGTGGTTTAAACCCCTCTTAGGAGTTTAAATGGGAAAAACTTCCTCGAGGATTGCTAGAAAACCCCCAGGTACTGGTCGCACCAATATACTTTTATTGGTGTGCCTAGCATATCGTTCTGTTGAGATTCAAAATACCTCACTGTAAATGTAATGGAAATGGAAAAAGTTGCATTTGGTGAAGTAAAATTTAGCAAATGAATGGGAATACGAACAACACTTCTCTGGCAATCACTTTTTTTAAGCGGCAAGCTGAGTTTAGAAGATGTCTCGTTTTCCCCTGAAATATGAGCAAACCAGTTTAAACTGAATGGAACAAATTAGTGATTAGCATCAATTTACGGTAGTTTTGAATATCTCATGCTTTCTGGTTTTCTTTTTAATTGTCATTCTGTTTAGAAATTTATCTTGAAGACCTTTACTTTTTTCTATCGCGGTATCATAATTAATGAATTATTTGGTAGCATCACTTGAGGAAGTTTTTAGTGCATCTCGAAATAAGTTTTTGCTGATTCTGAGATCTATTTGATCCAATTAAAATTGTTTCTGTTAATTATTGTTGATTGTCCTGGAGGCAACGGGAAGTCTGTAATAAAACTGCTTTTTGAAAGCCTATTTTGCCGTTTTGGTTAGCATTATCTAAACAAACCACTAGAGATGAGAGCCAAATTTTTAATGGGAAGGCGAATCAAGAATTCCAAAAGTAATTGTATTTTTTAAAACTGATTTTACAACTTCGACTAATTAGGGATGATAGTGTGCCTTGTATTTTGAGGATCTTACCGAGGCTGAAAGTAATTTTTCCAGTGAAAACCTTTCCGCAAAATTAATCCTAAGTTATTTTGCGATAATTTCTTTTGACAAAGTGATTCTTGATTATAAAGTGTCAGCTCCATTCTCTTGTTTGTAGATTTCACATGATGAGACAAAATAATTGCGTGTGTTTTGATAGGACTTAATTTAATTTTCTACTTAATCAAATACAGTGTCAACTTCGAAATAAAATTTAGGAATTTGTCAGTGCTTGGAGAGCATTAATTGATGTGTTGCCAGGGCATAGAGCAATAAGTAGGTTTTACTCTTCTGCGCGTAAGGATATCATAAATAAAAATCAAATATTAGTGCTCAAACATTACCTTGGAGTATTCATTTATTTAATCAAATTTACTGGCGCATTGGATATGTGGAGATTATGCTTTTGATAGCTGCAGTAATTCAACGTGATTACTTATGTGCCTCTGCTAGGTAATGTTCGTAGCGCACTTTGTTGCGCATAAATCACACTTTGACAAAATTAACTAAACGGCCAATTGTAAAAAAACTAGAAAGTGAGAATAGACTTCCGTTGATTTTCACTAAATGAAACTTTATTCCTTTCTTTTGTGAAAGGTTAGATCCACTAACGTCGTGAGTCTTGGGTATTTACACTAAAATCAATCAAATTATAGCAATAGTCGATAACATATAACTCAATAAGTTTACAAGGTTTCCACAAAATCCGTTTTCAAGTTTAAAATTTATTACAGATACAATTGGAGGGCTAATTTGAGCATATTGGTTCAATATAATAAATGATAATCAAAGTTTTTAGTGACATTACATTTGTCTAATTTTAAGTGCCCCGCTGATGTAACTATTTTTATTAAATAAAACGAATGGCTACTCCTGAAGGAAAGGCGCAGTGCGTAGCCTGGCTTAGTGAAACAAAACAGGATATGCAGTCAGAGAAATTACAGGACTAGGTATGGAAAAGATCCACCCTCACGTTCGTCGATACGTCTGTATGCATCTCTGAACGGTCCGAGCTACGTGTCCATCCTTGCAGACCATCTGCATCTGTTCACAATCATTATGCTCCCACAGGGCAATGGACTCTTCCATAAGAACAATGTGTCTGCTCACAGAATCGTGCTGACTAGAACATGGTTAGAAGAACCTTCCACAGAAATTCCCACTCTGAATAGCCTTCCCGTTCACTGGACCGGTAACCTGTGGAAAATCTTTGGGATGCTGTGAAAAGGTCTGTTCGAGGTTTGGATCAGCCACCCAGGAATGCGACGGAATTATGGACAGTGATGCAGCAAGCGGAGATACGGTAGATCGCTTTCGTGACCTAGCGGACTCAATGTCTTACCGTGTGACTGCCCTTATCTAGGCAAAAAGTGGGCCTACCCGTTACTATGTAGGTATCCTATGATTTTTGTCCACTTAGTGTAAAAGCCAGGACATGGGCAGTTTTTACACTTATCAAGAGTCGGATCATTTAAGGCAGTGGCCCATAAAATCCCCTAAAACTGACAACTGTTTTTGAAAGAGGTCTGTGATCTTAATTGTAAAAATCAACGTGTTGCTCTTTAAATGAGATATTTCTGGCACTGCTCGAAAGGCGTATTTTATTGGGTTGGAAAAGAAAGTAATCTCTGATGACGAGGTACCCGAAGTCGAAGCCCCGGCCATGGCCCACATTGGCCACTGAGATTGCGCAGCATACAGGCGTGACATTAGCAGGTAGGTAGCTTAAGTCAGTGGCAGTTAGCCGTCAGAAAGCGAAGAGTGTAAGCGCCAGCCAACATGGAAGTTGACAAGGAGCACATGCTCTAACGCATGCTGTATGAGTTTCGTCGTGGTAGCACCCCGCAAGAGCTGTAAGGAAGATTATCAGTGTGTACTCCAATGCCATATCACATCGTCAGTGCTGTCGTTGGTTCGAACGGCTTCGAGACGGAAAGTTTGACCTGTCAGACCGTCCCAAAGCCGGAAGACCCGCAAAAGTGAATATGGACATGCTAAAGATTTTAGTGGAGACCGACCTACACTACCCACACGAGCATTATCACGCACCTGCGTCAATTTGGGAAGGTTCACAAGAGGGGAGTTTGGGTACCTCATCAACTCACAGCTGAGCAGAAAGCAAATAGATTGAGTGCATGTGTTTCCTTGTTTGCACGTGACCAAGCTGAACCATTCTTTGACCGCATTGTGACAGGTGACAAAACATGGGTCCTGTATGACAATGTCAGCACCCGGAAGCAGTGGTTGCACCCAAAATAGAAGCCCATGCCGAATTCCAAAGCCGGCTTACACCCACGTAAGGTCCTACTGTCTGTTTGGTGGGATAAACGGGGTGTCGTGTTTTTTAAGCTGCTGCCGGACAACACCACTAAACAGCAGATGTGTACTGTCATTAGCCAGATGATCTGCAAGCATCGCTCACTTCGAAACGTCCAGCACTGCTGAACCGCAAGGTTGTCTTCCTACAGAAGGATGGAGCGAGACGTCACACAGCACAGGTGGCCTGTCACAAGATCATGGACATGGGCTAGGAAGTGATGACGCACCCAGCCTATTTCCCGGACATTGCCCTAAGCGAGTACCACATTTTCTGGTCGTTGCAGCATTTCCTAGACGGACAGCGGTTCACCAACTAGGACAATGTCGAACGCTCACTTACTCACTTCTTTGCGCCCAAACCGCCACAATTCTACAAGGACGGCATACCAGCAGCTGCCCAGACGATGGGAATAGGTCGTAGCAAAAGATGGCGACTACATTTTGACTGATTTGTACATGTTGTACGGTAATTAGCACCTTTCTGTTGCATTGCATTTGCAGACTTTATTTCTTTTCAAACCAATACTTCTTTTCCTGGAACCGGTGCTTCTAAACTCGGGACGGCAGACTTGGTATAACAATATAAAGAGCCCTTTATAATACTGGTGATCTGCGCATTTGCTTTGAGTTTCAATAAATGAGATAAAATTTTCTTGCGATGATAACATATCCTTTCAGAAAATTCCTACATAGGCCAGTTAGTTGCGGAGGAAAATAAAAATCACTTTAACTGGTTTCGCGAAAGCAACTCTCCTTCATGGGCTATAAGAGAGTAAAAGTTCAATTTCGAAGCCCTGAATTGTTACTTATTTAACACTGCAAAGCTCAGTAAATCAACCCTTTATCAACAGCCAACCGAATCAAAATACCTGCTTCCGAAGAAAACAGCGTTCTTACTGTGTTGCTAATCCGCCTTGAGGATGCCGGCAAGTGTGAAAACTAATGTTGTACCGGGAATGTGACTTGCGCAGTGCTGAAGTTCTTCAGCATTATCTAAGCGATAAATATCATTGATTCCGTTTCGGATTACTGTGCTCTAAAAGGCTCTACACGCGAAACAATTAAAAAAGGCAATGGAGAACATAAGTTTTCAGGTGCTGTTCGCACGGCTTAATTTAAAACATCTTACTTCCTCAACTGCAAATCGCTTTAAACTTTCCGTTTCATATATTTTGCGGTAAATTTTTAAAGCATCTGTCGGTCCCTGAGTAGAAGGAGATGTTACAAAGTAAACAGAGGAGACAAATATCGCGAACTTCTGTATTTCTCGTTCCAAGCAATCAATTTTTATGACGACGATGTCCCGCTTTGTACCGAGGAAGAACGTGCGGCCTATATTTCTTTGCTAATGTTCGTCTCATTACGCAGCGACAACGTTTCAATGGCTTCGACCTTTATCGCATTAACCGGGATGTGCAGTGCAAATAGCCTCGTCAGAAACAAACTAAGGAGCGCCATGCTAATTACCTAAATGTTCAATGATCGGAAAACAATTTCCACCGAGGCCATCTTTTGAAAACGTCGCTGGAGTTCTCTGAACGCCAAGGCGCGTGGAACATGTGCAAACAGATTGTTTGAGCAATCGACTTCGAAGCTAATTCCCGGTAGTTTTAACTTCTTTCCAACATTATTCTTATAATGAAACAGTTTGTGAAATTTATTCACTTAAATGACGAAAATTAATTCTTTGTTTTATCTAAAACGTTAAATTTAGAGAGAAAAATTCTGTACGATTGTTGAGGTCATAGTAAAGTTACACACTGCTGCTTCGTTGACCTCTTTTTTCGTTCGTTTCAGTTAATCATGCTACTATATTTAACGCAAAAGTGTCACCTTTCGAGAAAAAGGTGAGAAGAGTAATTTTACTTCCCTGTTGGGTACTTCAACAAGATGAGTATCAATTTCTTGAGCAACCCATTAAGACAAATATAACAATTAAGAACTAACTTTCAGCAATTGTGTTTTGTTTTTTGTTTTATTTAATTCAGAAGTTCTCACACTGTTCAGAATTTTATAGAAGGTTGCACCAAAAAGTGTTGCTACACCAGTTGCACCACATTTGTGGAAAAGGTAAATTATTGTGTGATGCATGAAATACACCAAAACATGATACAATTGTCCGCGATGGTATGGTATGCAATCTGAATGGAGTGAAGTTGTACCCATTGCATAATGCTCATGTATATTTCGTGCATCACACAGTGGTTTATCTTTTACACAAAAGTGGTGCAGCTAGTGTAGCACCACGTTTTGGTGCAACCTCTTACAAAATGTTTAACAGGGCATTGCTTGGAAATAAGGGCAAAAGCGGACAAATGTTTTGTAGATGCATTCCGTGGTACAGGGTTTAAAATAAAGTGCAGTCATTGTGGTAATGCACAGAAATTATTCCCACGTAAATTCGCTTTTATATACGCCGATCAGCCCAAACATTAAAACCACCTACCTAATACGATGTAGATCCTCCTCTCGCCGCCAAAATAGATTTCACCCAATGAGGCATAAATTCACGAGATCTTGCTAGGTGTCTCTTGATATTTGGGGTACCATGACTCCAACAGAAGATCCCGCAGTTTCCGTAAATTACCTGGTTGGGAGGATGCTTTTCGTAACCGTTTTCTGCAACTCAAACCTCAAATGTTCGATACAATTCATGTCCGGCGAATTTGGGGGCCGTAGCAATAAATGGAATTCCTCTTTATGTTCTTGGTACCATTCCTGAACCTTCTTCGCAGTGTGGCATGGAACAGTGCCTTGCTGGAAGACGCCATCTCCTCCAGGGAATACAATCGCCATAAAGGGGTGTACTTGGTCAGACACGATGTTCGGGTACGTGACAGCTGTCAGAGTTCGCTCTAAAGGGATGATAGGCCCAAGTGTTCCCCAAGAAAATATTTCCCAGACCATGACACTCCCTCCAGCCTCCTAGATCCGTCCCACAGTGCATCCAGGTGAGTACTTGATGAACAAAAGATTGAGAAGCACTCTGCTCTCTGCTCTATCCAATGCAACATTTCCGCACAGAATTTCTGACGAGACACAATCTGCGCTACTAATTTCTTGAACTATGGTAAATGTGTACGGTTTTAAGTACAATCATTTTCGTAACAAACGTCAAATCGTCGGTTATGAAATATCCATTTCACGAGGAGCACGTGGCGTTGATCTTGTGGGACTATAAAAGAAGCTCCCTGTCACTTCTTCCACGACTGCAGCAGAAATACGCTGGCAACCATGGGATTTCCCATGGAGAACAAAACAACCCGTCACAACAAAATTCTTGTGGCAAGAGTAAATTGTAGGTCTAGTGGGAGGATCCTTACGATACTGGGTGCGAATTTCCATTGAACAGTTTTTGCGGATTTTGTTTCTTCAAACCAAAACATACAGCCAGCATGTAAAAGCAGTCATTTTGAAATGCGTGCAGATGGCGACCACGAATACGGAATTCAGTGCTATGGCACTACGTGAGGTAAAATTTTATATCTTTTGTTACAGAATAACGATTCCAAAAGTTTTATAAGTATTCTGAATAAATTTCTATACGCTTTCAAAGTTGTATAGTCCTTTTTCAATCACCCTGTATATACTTTATTTTGGAGGTTTCAGGACCACCACTAGCATATAAAGAGGCGCTAATTTCTAATTTAGGAGCAGTGGTTCCAGAACAGGAACAGAACCTGCGCCATAGGGTAAGTAGGCACCCGCAACGTGAACTACGATTATCCCGCACTTCTCACCACTCGGCTTAGAGGGTCTAAAACTAACTTTTTTTATAGCTAGTTAGAAACAATGTTCCCATTGCAAAACATCCCTTCATTGTATTATCCCGAATCAGCCACTGGCGGCGTAAAAGTTAATGAATACTGTTTAACTTCTTTGAAACTTGAAATTTATTAATTCGAGACTCCACACACATACAGTTATATTTTTGGCAATTCGTACGAACACTACATGCAAAGTAAATGACAGTCACAAACGTCATAGCATATAAAATTGGTGCCAGTAAATACTGGATTAAAATACGATATAAATTCCATCAAGTTAAGCTCATGTAAGGGATACAGCAGCATAAGGGTTAAAGAAAAAAGGCAACAATTCCTGGAAATTCCAAGTACTTTGTTTTAAAGCACAATCGACAATACACGGGGATGCACGTGTATTCGACACACATGACTTTGTCACATAAATGGCTCACTACAACATGTAATACGAAACGTGAGCCAGATGTGTGGTATAAATTAGACAGACCAATTCGTCTAGTTGCTCTGTCTAAAACAGGTGTTTCTTCATTGTATGTTTACATATTTTCACTCAACTCTGATTTTCGACTTCCTCTGTTTAACATCTCATCTTGCCAAGGCGCCGCCCCAGTGGTCGAGTGGTACGAAGTGCTGTCTTCTAACCGTTCTTCCGAATGGTTCCGGGAACGAATCCTGGGTCAGGAATGTATGGCGGGTTTGTTTTACGGCACTGGCTCTCTCCCTTGCCGGAAACTAGGGGCCCCGAAGTCGCAGCGAGCGCCCGTATTTATAGTTTTTTGAGATGCTCACTCTAATCGTGAAGCTTCTAAACAATCTCGCCTGGCTGCTCTTCCTTCTGGTAAATCGAAGGACCCCCTTGACATTTTTCTTTATGTTGACATTTTCAAATGCGGCACTACCGTCTAGCCTAGGTAGGCATGTGAAAATGTCAATTGGCTTTCTACACTACTTTTTGTGAAAATTGGAGTGCCGTGAAGTACTGTTGGTATTAGCTTGAAACTTACAGGATATGTACGATAGGTTGGAACATGCAAATGATTGAAATGTCGCAAAAATGCTCATGCGGTTTCAGAGCAGCGCCCTCTGAACTTCCCGGTCTTGGGTATTAAGAGCTGGCTCAAACGAGATGCTGCGATCAGTGAGGAGCCGACATTGAGTCTAAAGGTGCTTCTTGTGTTTCACTATGCTCCGTCGCCGAAGAAGGTCGCATTATGAACACCTGACGGAGTTTGAACGAGGAAGGATTGTTGGGATGAGAGTTGCTGAATTTTCCTAATACAAAATTACCACTACCGTGATAAAGGTGTATGCGATCATGATTGCCACATACGTGTTCGAGAAGATCGTGGTGAACGAGACCTTGCAGTGTCACACCAGCCTAACGCCAAACGACATGGTTTGAGGCGCCATTGGGTTTTATTAGCAATTCAGCCTGGTGAGAATTGAGGGAACCCTCAACAGCGAGCGATACATCAGAGATGTTTTAGAGGCAGAGGTGTTACTCATCCTTAAGAGTTGTTTTGGCCCTATATTATAGCAGCACAGTGCTCGGCCACATGTGACCCGGACTGTCCAAGACGTTTTCGATGCACGGCAGATATCGCTTCTTCTCTGGCATGCACGTTCATCGGATGTGTCCCTAATCAAACATACACTATATTGACAAATGTCACCGCACAACCCTTCAAAGGCAAATGAACGGATCCTCTGCGTTGCTAAGATGCGCGATACAGCTTCAAACGGTATAAAAACAAGCCTGCAACTGACCGCGATCATATCGCACTGTGAGGTTGAGTGAGAATGTCGCTGAACTGACTTTGAGAAAGGAAAGATTGTTAGGTGTTATATTAGAGGGTTGTCCATAAGGATGTACTGAATAAGTGGAAGACAGATAGCGTGCCTGAAGCAGCAAAACGTACCGGCAGACCAAAGAAAACCAGTGACAGAGGACGGCGAAGCCTCAGGAGAGTCGTTACAGCTAATCGACGGGGTACTACTGCACAAGACCTCAGTGTACAGGTGAGTAAAATACTAGAACCTCGGCATGTACACGTACCATTCGCAGAGAACTTCATTCCATGGGTTACCGTGCTTGTGCAGCTGCTCATAAGCCTTTCATCTCCATTCGGAATGCTAATCATCGTTTAGCAGGGTGTAAAGAACATATATCGTAGACCATAGATCAATGGAAACGGGTTCTATGGACAAATGAATCCAGATACACGATTCATCAGTCTGATGGCCGTGTGTGGGTTTGACGGCAGCCGGTGAAACACTATTTACCCCAGTGTACTACTCCTACGGTCAAGTGTGGGGCTGGCAGTGTGCTCGTGTGGGGGTGTTTGGTCCCAGCCCATTGGTTATCGTGAAGAAACTTGTTAAAACCCGCACGTCTACCTCTATGTTTTGGATAATTATGCTCTGCCAACTCTGTGGCAATACTATGGAACCGAGCCTTGTTAGTACCAGCAGGATAATGCACCGGGACATAAAGCAAGGACTGTTACGGCGTGGTTTGACGATAATTCCGTATCGTGTGTGGACTAGCCAGCACAGACAGCTGATCGTAATCCCATAGAGCACCTATGGGATGAATTAGAGCGCCGCATAAGAAGTTTGGAACCAAGGCCTACTACTAAGCAGCAGTTAGCGGCGGCATTATGTACTGAATGGAAGCGCCTACCTATGGCTGTGTTCCAAAAACCTTGTCGAAATCATGTCTCGAAGAGCCAGTGCATGCATTAAGGGAAAAGGTGGACCGACACCGTACCAATGCACGTCAATAAATTCTATGTTGTGTTTGTCTTTTAGGTGTCCGGTGACTTTTGTCAATGTAGTGTATCCGTGAATGGTAGCTAAGCCACTGGCTCGTCAAGCGCCTCCGTTTTTCACCACAAATGAACTCTGGTCTTGCATAGAAGCAGCCTGGCAGGCTGATATCAGAAACTGATATCAAAAACTTTTCATTCAATGCCACTCCGAGTAGAGGCTGTTATTGGTGTTCGAGGTGGCCTCACACGATACTGTGTTTTGTAGCGAAAAAGTCCTGTACAGTTTTACAAATGGAATCAGTTATCTCCTGTAACGTGCGGAATCTGTGATATAAATTTCACTTGAATAGAGCGATGTTTTCTTAGTATTGCAAGTTTCACAAACAGCAGTATTACGCCACATCCAGAGTCCCTCAACGTCACAGGTTTTCCTCATTCTGAGCCTCAATTGAATGTTAACTAATGCTCGACAAGCTGGTGTGATTAATGTACACGGCATACCGTTTTCACGTTCCGTCTTACGTGTCACAACGGCCATGTAACGAGGGCATGCATACCTAATAAGCTGGTTTGCCAATTTATGTATGAACAGATTTCTTGTTATTTCTGCTTTAAAAGTGGCCGCGGAAGGACTAGTGGCAAACGTACGTTACTGCCACGGAGAAGTCTCAGGCACAATTACACCTAGGTACGAGCGCTCAAACCATTAAAAAATGTCCGCCGTGCGTTGGATGGGCACGTTAAGCCATCGGACCGCGGGCGCTGGCTGCCCGGTTTTAAATAAGGGCATCTTCCTCCCCCTTTCTACCTTGCTTCCATGTGGCATTCTTGTATGGCACTCTAGCCCGAATCTTCTAGCTTCCTACTTCTAAGGGTTGTTTAAGAGCTCTGGCCAGATACTCTCTTCCTAAAAATCCTCTACATATACAGTGCAGCAATTAAGTAATAAGGCTGGATATTTTTAATAAAGTGAAACAGCAGGCAAACCTACGTGCATGCATTTTATTCGATGCTCATTCCTCCTGCGTTAATACAAGGAGTAGCGCGATCAGCCAACGAAACGAAGGACTTGCAGAGGTCGTTGTTTGGCATGGAGTGAGAACTCATGTCACAGTTCTTTCTATGTCTTCAGTGTCTTGAAAACATTTTTCTTTTAAAGGCAGCTTTAATTTAGGTAATAGAAACTAGTTGCAAGGTGACAAATCTCGATAACAGGGCGATGGTTGAGTACACAAACTTGTTTTCGTACCAGAAATTGCTGTACACTGACTCTTCTGTGTGGGGGTGCGTTATCGCGAAGGAGGAACCATTGCACGTTTTTGTACTCAGGCATGACACGAACAATCATCTTCCACAATCGTTCCAAAATGGATGTAAGCATTGCCAGTGACAGTTGTACCTTCAGGAATGAACTCGTAATACAGAGCTGTGGTAAAAGCACACAAGCATTGTCATGATCTTGGACTTCTGTAACTCGATCTTCTTCCCTTTGGGTGACTGTGACGACTTCCACTGAGCACTCTGACACTTCGTTTCAGGATCAGAACAATTGTGCATTGTTTCTGCTGTCTCCAGGATGTCTTTTGCCTTCTCCACTCGTGCATGTTTCTGGTCGTCTGACAAAGCATGAGGAAGAAAACGAGCACAGACGTTTCTTTCCCCCACAAGTCTTGCACTAAAATTTGATAAATCGTCTTATTAACACCGATCTCACATTCTAGCATCCTCAAGGTCCCACGACGATCACTTTTTATTCTTTTGGGAGCTTTCTCATGGAGTTCAGACCTGCGCACTAAAATCGGGAGTTCGGGTCTTTCGTCATTTTCCAAATCTTCCTGCCCATCCTTGAAACGAGCATTCAATCGGAATTAACCATCTCAGATGCAGCTTTCCCGATTTTCAAACGTAACCTGATATTTGTTCTCTGCTTCATGACATATCTGTTAGAATGTTCTTCCACCGAATGACGTCATTCACAGCGTAAATAATCATCTGCACAATTTTCACTCAAGCGCTGTTGCCACTGCATAGTTGATAAATGACTTATCAGAAAACCATGCCTTCCCGACCAGTGTGTTTTACATGGAGCTTTTAAAAAAATCGTTCTCATTACTTAATTGCTGTTCTGTGCTAATCTCAAAAATTACTGTTTTAAAAGTTATATTTGAAAAATTCTGTTTCAATAGCACAGCTCCAACTATGAAGAATACGTTACGAATATTTTGTACTTTTCATAACGAATAGTTCTGCCTCGAAAGGGTGGCTTGGTATATTCCTATTGAGGATATTGTACCCGCTTCTAAAATCCGATTTAAAAAACCCATTCTTGGTCGAATGCCCATGACTATGAAGAACAGTTTTGAAGTAAAACATTTTTGTGTGTATACTTATCAAACTGGGATCCCAGTGTAGTTAAGAAAACGATAAGGATTTACATAGTAATAAATCACGTTAATTCAGATTATACGTTTCTTAACAATTACGTTATTCAATGTATTTGCAAGCAGATGTATTTAAAGTTACTTTATAATTTTTTAACAATGGAATTAATTTCCACAAAGTACATAGGCGCCGGGTAAGCTATTAATTATTCAGCTACATAAATCATTATTTTTTTTTGTATCCTTTTAAAGCTTGGGTTCAGTGGTATTTCCTTGTATTTCCCAATATCGGAGGATTTCCACTTTTCGTCAAAGCTCTCACGTCCTTTCGAATTATGTGCGCTTTTAGGAGAGGTTCAGTTATCGATTTTGTGCCATTCAAGCATATCCATGTTATCAGCTGAATCAAACTGGAGAAATGGTATCTTGAATTGGTTTGGCGAATCCCTGTTCAATTTTGCCATCCCTTCGGGTTTTTTTTCGTGATTCGGGTGATTCAAGATTTTCTGATGCCCTTTAGAGCTGTCTGTACAGGATTGCTTTCGTTTTTTTAGAGCCGGTTTCTTGTTGCCTTGTTGGTTTTATTCTGAACAATCCTGTTACTGCTTCATAAGCGAATGACAGTGATTTCCAATACCAGTTAAACGTGGACAACATAACTACGGAGTGCGGCAATTAGGTAATTGAACAGATTAAAAAAAAATGGAAATGCAAGAAAACTTGCGTAATATACACTATATTGACAAAAGTAACCGGACACCTAGAAGAGAAACATACCATAGCATTTATTGACATATATTAGTACGGTGTCGGTCCATCTTTACTCTTTATACATAGACTGACTCTTCGAGACATGCTTTCGACAAGGTTTTGGAACACAGCGATAGTTATGCGCTTCCATTCAGTACATAATACTGCCGCTAACTGTTGCTTAGTAGTAGGCCTTGGTTCCAAACTTCTTATGTGGCGCTCTAATTCATCCCATAGGTGCTCTATGGGATTAAGGTCAGGGCTCCAGTCCATACATGATACGGAATTATCGCCAAACCTCGCCGTAACAGTCCTTGCTTTATGTCCCGGTGCATTATCCTGCTGGTACCAACAAGGCTCGGTTCCATAGTATTGCACAGAGTTGGTAGGGCATAATTGTCCAGGATATGGAGGTAGACGGGCTGATTAACAGGTTTGTCCCCGATGACCAATGGGCCGGGACCATACCACAGAAAACACCCCCACACGAGTACACTGCCAGCTCCAAACGTGATCGTACGAACAGCACACTGTGCTAAATAGCGTTCCTGTGGCTGCCGCCATACCCACACACGGCCATCCGAGTGATGGATCGTGTATCTGGATTCATCAGTCCATAGGACCCGTTTCCATTGATCTTTTTGTCCACGATAAATGCTTTTTGCACCATGCTAAACGATAAGTAGCATTCCGAGTGGCGATGAAAGGCTTATGAGCAGCCGCACGACCACGATAACCCATGGAATGAAGTTCTCTGGGAATGGTACGTGCACATACTGAGGCTCCAGCAGTTTTACTCACCTGTACACTGAGGTCTTGTGCAGTACTCCGTCGATTAGCTGTAACGACTCTCCTGAGGCTTCGACGTCCTGTATCACTGATTTTCTTTGGTCTGCCGGTACATTTTGCTGTTTCAGGCACGCCATGTATCTTCCACTTATGACTTGGGTATGTTTAAACGTCTCTCGGTTTCTCTTATAGACAACCTACTAATATAAAACCCAACAATCTTTTCTTTCTGAAACTCCGTTTTCTTCCGCCGCTTCATTTCCACTCAACCTCACAGTGCAATATGATCGCGATCAGCTGCAGGCTTGTTTTTATACCGTTTGCAGCTGTACCGCGCATCTTAACAACGCTGCGGATCCGTTTATGTGCTTTTGAAGGGGTGGCCGGTGACTTTTGTCAACATATTGTATTTTATTCGAAGTACATTCCTCCTGCGTTGATACAAGAAATGGCATATCAGCCTACAAGAGAAAGGACTTGCAGAGGTCATCTTTTGATACGGAGTGAACAGCTGATATTACAGTTCTTTATCTCTCTCTTTCTTCAGTGCCTTGAAAATCTTTCTTTTTAAAGGCAGCTTTAATTTAAGGAATAGAAAGTAGTTACACAGTGACAAATCTGCAGAATAGGGAGGATGGTAGAGTACACACACTTGTTTTCCTGCCAGAAATTGCTGCACAGTGAGTGCTTTGTGTGCGGGTGCGTTATCGCGAAGAAGGAACCATTGCCCGTTTTTGTACTCAGGCCTTACACGAACAATCCTCTTCCACAGTAATTCCAAAATGGATGTGTAAGAATTGCCAATGAGAGTTGTACCTTCAGGAATGAACTCGTGATGCAGAATTCCCTTACTGCCGTAAAAGCACACCAGCATTGTCTTGATTTTAGACTTCTGTAAACTGATCTTCTTTCCGTTGGGTGACAGTGCTGACTTCCACTGTGTACTCTGACCCTTCGTTTTAGGATCATAACAAAAACACCATGTTCCATCACCTGCCACAATGCTTTAGAAAAAATGTTACATTGTTTCTGCAATATCCAGGATTTCTTTTGCGTACACCACTCGTGTATGTTTGTGGTTGTCTGACAAAGCATGAGGAACGAAACGAGCACACACTCTTTCCCCTATCCAAATCTGGCATTAAAATTTGACGAATTCTCTCCTTATTAACACCGAGCTCACATTCTAAAATCCTCAGGGTCACACAAAGATTACTTTTTATCCTTATAGGGAGGACGCATTGTGTATTACCAGGACTAGAAATTCATCTGGCCCAAACCGTATTATTAGAACCGGTAACGCATCAATAACATGATATTAGAACAGGTAACGCATCAATAACATGATATTAGAACCGGTAACGCATCAATAACATGATATTAGAACCGGTAACGCATCAATAACATGATATTAGAACCGGTAACGCGTACTAATATTCTGCTGTTTTGCGATACATGGAATCAGTCGCGGAAAAAACAGGAATGTTCGAAGCACAGGGGACATAGCCACAGAATTGCTATTGTCCTTTCGAGTGTTTTCGTGCGTCTATGTTTTTTGAGTAAAAATCTGTTAATGAAATTTTTGAATTATTTTGTCCTGTACAGATAACACATCTCCAACCAAAGTAATGTACCGGGCAGAACTGGTTACGTTCAGGCCGATGGATCTGAACGAAATGGTGCCCAAAATATTCTGCGCTCCCCAAATAGAAATCTTCACATAGCGGTCGGGTTATGCAAAAACTACGACAAATTAATCCCATTACCCCTGTAATCGCAGCGGCACTGAACGTTTATAAGTGAGTCACGGAAAAATTCTCATTGGCCGCCACCGGGAATCGAACCCTGGATCTTCGAGTTACTCGCCGGATATGCTTCCACTGCACCACAGCGGCCTCGAATTCCTCCAGACTCACACACCCTAACTGCCATGGTGGTGCAGTGGAAGCATATCCGGCGCGTAACTGGAAGACTCTGGGTTCGATTCCTGGTGGCGGCCAATGAGAATTTTTCCGTGACTCACTTATAAACGTAGAAAGAGCTATGACCTCTGTTTGATGTTCCTAGTCCACGCCAAATGTCTTTATTAATTATGAAAGTTAACGTTTCACTTCTCATAAGCGATCGTTTCTAGTCTTTTATTCTCTGCTTAATGGTCCAAGACATAATGGTGAAGGGCAAGTTCCTCTGATACGGGCATCACGCTACTGGGCAGAACGCAGGTGACTCAAACATTTTCTCTCTCCTTTCTTAGGTTCGTCCCTACTGCTATAGCCCTTTCAGCAGGTAAACAGTCTGAAGGGATTCGTGTTAATCATCCCCCTAAATGAGCACTTTCAGTAACAAAGATAACGGCAAAGCAACGCTTTCTGAAACGCAGGTTCACTCGTTCCATCCCCATTCAACCCACTTCTTAGACAACGAATTAATTCATCCGAGTTAATTTCAGCCCATTTGGCTAACCCCTAGTTAATTCGTTCCATTCGGTTAAAGGTTTAAGGCCACTGTTTCGAGGCAAAGAGCAGAACCAGCGACGTGATAAAAAACAACATCCGTGCTTCACCTGGAACTCTAGCCCGGGCATAATTGTAACGATTGGTCCGAAGCTCGCGCCTCTAACCAGTCGACCGCTAACGCTGCAACACGTGGTTTAGAACATACAATACCTTGATGCAATTGTTTAGCGTTAATATGATGTGTTCCCTTTCCCATGAATGGTTAAAATATGAAATAGGTATACTTATCTTGTGGAGTTCGAATGTTCGTAGTCGCTATTTATATCACCAGACATTAAAGAAATGTTCATTTTTACGGAAGCTACTGCCGTACCCTTGCAATATTGCTGCTTTTGGAAAGCAAAAACCGAAATAGAGTTTTGTAGACTTCATTCGGCACATTGATGCGCTCGTTGTATATCTATTTTTTTTATTTGAAATCTGCTTAAACTTGGTACCCTTCAGGGCACAATGCACATCAAAATATATTTTCATATGTGTAGCACCAAGGTGCGGTAAATATCAAAAGCGATAAACCCCCTAGCCGAGGCTAAAACAATACTGCGGGTTTTTTGAAGCAGTACGACCTGAGATCTGCTAGTGAGTTTGTGTAACGTATGTAAAATTGACTCGAAACGGTGATTGCGTATTCCCATGACATTTATTTATTCTCAGTGAACAAGATCCTACTTAAGTTATATTAAATTTAGGGGATATTAATGATACACACAAAACTCATTTCAGCGCCGTACCTGTTATGAGTCTTACTGTCATTCCATTTCCAGGACGCATGTTTCTGTTTATTTCAATGAGATTCTAGAACTGGGATTTTTCGTTCACCAATACCCACAGACATGACTGATTGTCCGTTAAGACTTTCCCTTGCTTATGGTAATTTCATTTTCTGTTGAATGAAAATCACAGGAGCGGACTCTAAATTAAATTTGTGTTGCGCCAAAACTTTAATACAAAGCTTACGGAACGGGGTTCCTTGAAAAATTAAACTACTGTATTAAGGATACTAGGGATACAAGGGAAACTATGACCTGCAGAGTAAAGCAATTAAAATGATATCTCAATTCTTGAAATATCTAACTATTGATACAGTTTCGATAGAAAGAGAAATACCTAATATACACTGAAGAGCAATTGAATTAAAGACAGCTGGCGTTATGCAAATATGGCGCTGTGGGCGGCCCTGTAAACGGAAACGACAGGACGTATGCAGCGATCAGACAATATGAGGAGTGATGCAATGGGAATCAGTAAGAGTCGGACGCAGTATGGGTAAGACAAAGGATCTAAGCGCATTTGATCGTGGGCAAATTGGCGGGACCCGACGAATGGATCACTCCATCTCGGAGGTCGTGCAGGCACTGGGATTTTCACGAGCCACTGTGTCACGGGTGCACCGTGAGTACATCGAATCCTGTAAAACCATCCCTGCAAGGGCCAACTGCCGTGGACAACAGCGTGTGGATGAGCGGGGTTATCGTCAGCTAGCTCGCGTTGTAACAGCGGATAGACAAGCCACAGTGCAAGAAATCACTCGGCAATTTAACGCTGGTGCACAAAAACATGTAAGCCACATCATCCAGAACCAACTCCTCGCTATGGGGTTCAGAAGCCATCGTCCCACGAGGGTACCGCTGCTGACCGCACATCACAGGGTGCACAGATCAGCATGTGCGCGGGAACATCGCCACTGAACCCTAGACATGTAGAAAAATGTTGCCTGGACTGATGAGTCAAGATTCACGTTGGTACACGCGGATGGCAGGATACGAGTACGGCGCAAACCACATGAAGCGATGGATCCTTCTTGCCAGCAGGGTAATCTTCAAGCTGGTGGGGTGGCATTCTCTTCTGGGGACTGTTTACGTAGACTGAAATGGGACCCCTGGTACGTGTGACATCGTCCCTCACAGGGATATCCTGGATGACCATTTGCTCCCGTTTGTGCGTCTTCAACAACCCACTGGGGACCTCATCCTGCAACCCGAATTGTATCGGAATGGTTGGATGAACACTCCACCGACGCGACCTCGCTTTCTTGGTCAGCTAGGTCACTTGACCTCAATCCTATCGAGAACATCTGGGATGCCATCGAGAGAGATGTTCGAGGCTCTGACCCCCTCCATCAAATCTTCGTGAACTGTGGGAGCTTGTTCAGGAGTCGTGGATCCATATGGCTTCCCAACGCTTCCGGCGTCTTATCGAGTCCTTGCCGAGACGAATCGCCGCCGTCATCAGGGCGAAAGGAGCTGCTACACGTTACTATACAGGTATCTCTAATTCAATTGCTATTCAGTGTATGTTCCACTATAAATTACATCAGGAGAACATCTTGTCACCCGTCCTGACTAAGGCAGATGTTTTTCAAATGCAAAAAATATTCTTTATTGTACTTACATTAAGATACTCTTCAGTTTCACTCTTTTTTTCTGGTAAAAAGATGGATAGAAAAATCTTTAAACCAACTTCAAAGAGATGGTGAAAGGCAAATGTCTATCCATATTTTGTGAAAAGTATCTGTTAAAAATAATTTTATTCACACATATGCATATTAACTAAAATACTAATTTTATGATGTGCTGCAAACGAAAACTTCAAGGATTGGTGGTAATAAAACGTGCGTGCAGTACAATATACAAGGGTTGTTTAATAAGTAGTGAGAATTAATGCGTGAAAGAGTCAAAGCACGGCATACCTAAAATTAATCGCCGCCAGCATTTAGACAGCGGTACCATCGTTGCACAAGTCCTTGTATTTCTACGGTATAGAAAGAGGCAGGCTGCTGCTGTAACCAGTTATCTACAGCTTCACGCACGTGATCATCATTTGCCTTTGAGAAATGTTTTCATAGGTATAAAGATGTGAAAATTGCAGGGCGATAGGTCAGGACTATAAGCCAGATATTGAAGGACTTCCCAACGAGACTGCTACGATGTCCTTTGCGTGGTAACTGCCTTATGCGGTCAGGCATTATCATGCAGAAGCACAAAACCCTGAGTGAGGTTACCTTCTTTATGGTAACGGGACAGATGCTGTAACAATAGTACCATTTGTTGACTCATCTGTTCAGCAGACATATGTTTCGATACCTACTTGGTTCAGACCTTACGATATTCAAGGTGCGAATGCATGATCGTATTGACGGTTCTAATGCTCACACCCGCATTGTTCGCCAGTTCTCAGATCGTGATTCTTTGGTTGGCCTTCACTGCAACAACTACACGTGCAATTGTCGTCACTGAAACAGCACTGCGTGGTGCTCCTGTTCTTGTCTGGTATGCAGAGCTTGTTCGTCCACCACTAAAGAGCTGGCACAACCGCGTCACAGTACTGCGTGGAAGACAAGCAGCCCCATACGCCGCCTTCATTAATCTGTGAATATCGTTTCGTGCCGTTTTTTCTCCTTTCAAATACTGAATTACAGCACGTAGAGCAACTTTGGATGTATCTATCTCCTACGAGAGAACAATAAAATTTGTCCAGCACGTTAGGTGTCTTCCTTAACAAACAAGCTGCAATGTAGATCGCCGCCCGGGAGGCGCAGTGGTCTAAGCGCTAGCTTATGAGCATTCGTCCGAGATGGGACCGGGTTCGAATACCGGTGAGACATGGGTGTTGTGTTTGTCTTACGGCCCTGGCTCTCTCCCTTCCCTGGAACCAGTGACCCTTAATTAGGGACGAGCGACTGCTTATAGCCCATTGAGTTGCTCACGGTGGTCGTTAAACCTTCAATCAATCAATCAAGCAATGTAGATCGCCTGTACACTAGCGCCACCCATTGACAAAATTAGGAAGCGCAAGCGCACTCCAGCCAAAGAGTCTCACTACTCATCGCACTCCAGCCAAAGTGTCTCACTAATCCTTATATTCTGAACTGGATGTGCAGTACAATATATTCTAAACTAAATGTGCATGTTCTAAACTCATTGACACTGCTCAAAATGTTCTTTTTAGAACATTTTGAGCAGTGTGAAGATTTTTAAATGACGAGGGAACTAAACGTGGGAAATTCATTGCCTAACTGTGACTGTTAGATGACAAAAATGCGTAACAAATTTGAGCTCTTTGAAAAGTTGATAAATATTGTTCTGAATCTTGAACACCATTTTTCAACGGGCATCATCTTTTTTAACACAGCTAAGTATCCCCGTAGTAATACGCTATGAGGCATTTTGCTGCTAACAGAATCCTGCTGACATTGTTCAGAGGTTAAAGTCCATTTGTGTAACGCAGTAAAACTTCCTTAAAGGCCAATCCCGAAAAGCGGGCATCTCCACTTAACGAACAGTTTTGTGATCCCCATTCACGAAGTATGTACGGTTCTGTATATTTACTTCCTAATAGCGGACGCTCCGAATAACGAACATCTTGGTCATAAGACAGTTAAGAACATGAACGTTCAAGGAAACAAAATCGGCGAATTTTTGCCTAAAATATTTTGTTCAGCTTCTTTGGACAGAAGAAATATGGCTGATCTTTTTGTACGTCGTTGAAGTGAGCAAAACAACAGCTTCTTTCAAACAAAATGGGGCATTCGTTGTCAATCCGGAAGAAGAGGATTCAGACGATATTTTCGAACTAAGAACGTCTCTAAACACTGAAGGAATGTTAAATATTTCATTATGGTGGATGTGTGCCGAAATAACAACGAACAATGTGCGCCAGTTCGTGTGCTTTGAAAACAGTGGAAGAAAAGGATTTGATTAAGAAAGCATATAATGCGCTTGTAGAAAAGATGTGCGATTTTTTAAAGACGCTGTAAAATGTAACGAAGAGTTTTAAAAGCTTTCTGTAAAAAATGGGGATGGGGAATTAACACTATTGAAGGATTTAAAAATACATTTTGGAAAACATGCTAGCTACGAATTGTCAAAAAAAAAAAAAAAAAAAAAAAAAAAAAACGCTTTTGCCAGATTTTTTAAAGACAAAAATTGCTGGCGGAATATATTTAATGAGCAGTAAGTACATGCCTTTTAAAATTCATGGTGTAACATATGTATTTTATTGGTACGTACATATGTTTAAACACTATCGAAGTACGCGCATTTTATGTACTGTATTTTAAAATGAAAATACTGTACATCATAATGTAACTCTTAAATTATTGAAAATGTCTGTAACTACAACTATTTAAATTCAACTTTGCTTAATGTTTCGCTGAAGACTTAAATAATCGCTTTACTTAAAGATTGTTTTTTGGAATGCGTCTGAGTCGTTACAGCAAAAAAAATAATTATGCACAATTATACATGTCTGTAATAAAAAGCTACGGATTGCAAATGAGTCAACATAACTTACAATTTCAACTTGTTTATTCAGCACAATATTTGCATCAGAAACAGTATATATGCATGTGATCCTGCTTTCCACAAATCAACTTCGCACACAGATGATCGCTTAAATATCATCAAAACAAGATAGCAGTCTGAGCTACTCTACAAAACAGCACAGTCGAAACAAGATAGCTAAATTAAAATCTTTTATTGTTCTCCTTAGGAGATGAATACGCCAAAAGTCGCTCAACGTGCTGTAATTCAGGTTTTGAAACTGGAGAAAACGCCACTAAACAAAATTCACAGACGAATGAAAGCGGTGTATGGGCCTGCTTATCTTCCACGCAGTACTGTAATGCGGTGGTGTCAGCTCTTTACTGGTGGACGAACAAGCACTGCAAATCAGACAAAATCAGGAGCACCACGTCGTGCTGTGTCAGTGACGACAATTGCACGTGTGAATGATGCAGTAAAGGGCATTCGAAGAATCACGATTCGAGAACTGGCGAAACAGTGCGAGTGTGAGCATCGGAACTGTCAAAACGATCATGGATTCGCAGCTTGAATATCGTAAGTTGTACGCCACGTGGGTACAAAAACATCTGTCTGATGAACAGATGAGTCTACAAATAGGACTATCGTTACAGCATCTATTGCGCTACCATGAATAAGGTGTAGATTTTCTGCTACGCATTATTGCTGGGGACGAAAGCTGGTGTCATCATTTCGAGCCAGAGTGTGCAGTGTAAACATGCATCATCGCCACCGCCGAGGAAATTACGGTCTACCATTTCCGCAGGCAAGGTAATGTAACCCTGTTCTTTGACCACTGAAGACCTTTGCTCCTTGAGTGACTACCAAAAGGATCAACCATCAATGCCGAACGATACTGTCAAACATTCATAAGCTTTGACAAGCCATCAAAAACAAGAAACCTGGCAACCTCACTCAGGGTGCTGTGCTTCTGCATCATAACGCCGTGCCACATACGGCAGTCACCACGCAAAGGACATTGCAGCGCTTTTGCTTGGAAGTCCTTCAACATCCTGCGTATAGTCCCGACCTATCGCCCTGCGATTTTCACATCTTTGAACCTGTGGAAAAAAGTCTCAAAGGCAAACGTTTCACTTCGGATGATCAGGTGCGTGAAGCTGTAGATAACTGGTTGGAGCAGCAGCCTGCCTGCTTCTATAGCGTAGGAATACAAGGACTTGCCCAACGATGGGAACCACTGTCTAAATGCTGGCGGCGATTATTTTTAGGGCCGCCCCGGTGTCGCAGTAAATTAGGGACGGGGGACTGCTTATAGCCCACTGAGTTGCTCACGGTGGTCGTTAAACTTCCAATAAAAAATTAAAAAGTGTTTAGGTATATCATGTTTCGACTCTTTCAGGCATAAAGCTCACTGCTTATTGAACAACCGTTATATAAAAAAAATGTGTGCATTCTTATTAAATGACCTATGTACACAAAGTATGTTTTCTTCACATGTCTAAGAGCTCATATTTACCATGCTTGTGAAAATACGGACTCATCGGGGTTTCACAAGAGCAGCAGCGTTCAAAGCAGGGGAAATGAGGGCGGACAAAGCCACACTACGGGCTACTCAAAGTAATAATGGGATTACTATTTGTGATTAAATATTCATTCGGAATAATAAAAAAGGCGCGTATGTCACAATACAGTGAAACATTTTTCATCCAACTTTGTGTTAGAGGTAAATTATGATTCTTAAAATTATGCAAGTCTCGTAAATGTTAGTATATACATCTTCGAGTTTATAGTGGGTAAAAAATAGTAAATGCAGACTGGATAAAACGCGGAAAATCCACTTGCGCGTCGATTAAATCATTACCCGTATCGGAAGAGAGGAAAATATTTACCTTATTTGACCTTTTGTCTTACGGTAGAGTGCTGCTGCCAGGAATGAGGACAATGCTTCTCCGAAATACTTTCTCTGTGCTCCTCGAGTGAGTAGTTCGGGGTGAAATGGCGCATTTGCTGAGATAGCCAGTCATTGGACGGCGAATTACTTCCAATTTCCCACTTAAACTAAGAAAGACCTGCCATTTGATCTCTCAACCAAGTAAAGTTATGGGAGAAAGGCGTTGTTCCAGTTCGCATTAAAGTTAGTTTCTTTTGTTACTCTTGTGTAATGTTAACATGTTTTACATTATCTACTGTTCTTCGTCTGCCACGTTTTTCTATTGCACTTGGAACAAACTCTTTCCAAAATGTTTTATTAGGAAAAAAAAACTTTCTCTCGTTAGGTTAAAGCAATATTATTAAAATGAATTCGAACACATTTGAATTATAGGAATATGCAACTGAATAAGTTTGAATGCATAAATTATTAGATAAATAAAATAAAGTATTGCCGAGGGTAGTAGGGTTAAATCTTGATGCTATAAGTGAATGAAAAAGGCTGTGACGTATACTTCTAGTTTACCCTTCCTTTTGAGTTTCCGTGTTGTGATGTAAATTCGGTTTCTTCTCGTTAAAAGTTTTCCTGACTTAATGTCACAGATTTCTTCTCAGTGAATTTGAACTTTTCTCAGCAGACTTACTTCGAATTTGGTAGTTTCTTTTGTTACTGAATTTGAAAAATAAGTTAGTTTCTTTTGTTACTTTGTGTAATGTTAACATGTTTTACATTATCTACTGTTCTTCGTCTGCCACGTTTTTCTATTGCACTTGGAACAAACGTTTTCCAAAATATTTTATTAGGAAAAAAAACTTTCTCTCGTTGGGTTAAAGGAATATTATTATATTATTAAAATGAATTCTAACACATTTGAATCTAATATAGGAATATGCAACTGAATAAGTTTTAATGCATAAATTATTAGATAAATAAAATGAAGTATTGCCGAAGGTAGTAGGGTTAAATCTTGATGCTATAAGTGAATGAAAAAGGCTGTGACGCATACTTCTAGTTTACCCTTCCTTCTGAGTTTCCGTTTTGTGATGTAAATTCGGTTTCTTCTCGTTAAAAGTTTTTTCTGACTTAACGCCACAGATTCCTTCTCAGTGAATTTGGACTTTGCTGCACCTGGCAGCAGGTCAAAGTGTAACCTACGTAGTAAGTCTGCTGAGAAAACAGCTCAGTGTGCAATGTTTCAAGAGCACTGTTATGTACACTATTGTTAGCATTGATACTTAGGAAATGTTGATTAGATGGTTCTAAAGCACAGTTTATTAAAACAGTACTGTCCTACATCTACACAGCTGCGGGCCAAGATTTTTAAAAGAATTACATGGCAGGCCACATTCTTTCTAATGTACAAGGTTATTACAAATGAAATAGACAGTTTCAATATTTTATAAAACCAAAGCTATATAAGATATTGACACTTACGATTCACCGTTCTATCACGAACAGTAACGATTTTAGTATATAGATGGTGCCACTAAAAGATTGTACGGTTTTCACCGTCACATGAAAAATCAGGCAAGGTGGCCGCAAATGTTGTGGGAGAAGGCGTTCTGTGTGCTTGAATTAAGTAAAACGACTGTTATTGTTCTGGGTGTTTTAGAACACGTTTCAAGAAATCACTACCAAATAAACAATCGATCTACGACTGGCACACGAAATTTGAAACAACTGGATGTTTCTGTAAAGGTAAAAGCCCAGGGAGACCACGTGTATCTGATGACTAAGTGGAATGTGTTCGTGCCATTTACCAAAGCAACTCGAGGAAATCCACAACAATGGTGAGTCGAGAGTTGCAAATCGCACAACCGAATGCTTGGAAAATTTTGACGGAGGGACTGAAAATGACTCCCTTCAAACTGCAGTTATTGCAAAGTGTAAGTGACATCGACAGAACCGCACGCCGCGATTTCTGTACAGAAATACAGGGGCTTTTTTGAAGAAGACGGTTTTAGTGAGCGTTTAATTTTCAGCGTCGAATCGACATTCCACATAAGTGGGAAATTAACAAACATAACACTAGCATATGGGGGACTAAAAATCCTGGAGTAACAGTGGAGCTTGGGCGCGATTCCCTAAAGGTTAATGTGTTCTGTTCTACATACCATAAAAAAGTGTATGGCCCCCTTTTTCCCCCAAGAAAACACTGTAACGGCAAGTTCTTATCTCTATATGCCAATTATTTGGTTGGTGCCTCAACTGCACGAAGACAGTAAAAACTTCATTTTCCAACATGATGGAGCACCATCTTACTGGCATCGAGAAGTCATAAATAAACCAGAAAGCTAACTTCGCAACATCTTCAGCGAAATTATTGTCAGAAAATTTAATCTAAGTGACTCAAATCATTCTAATCCTTCCAGACTATCGCATGGTTGGACTCGTTAGACTCAAGTGTTGATTCCATTCGGAAAATTGATAAAAGTTTTGAAAATAAATGCAATATGATTAAAATTAATAAGCTATCTGTAAGGTGGTGACATCTATTAGCAGATCTCAAACACTACCGAAGGAAAAATTATTGATTTTTAATGTAATTATGGTTAAGTTTTAGCAAATATTAAGTATACTAGGCTATAATTAAAAAAATATTTTTATCGATGTCCAACATTTCATGTTTAGTAATACAATAATTGCGAAGAAAATGTCTAAAGAATTTTTTTGTCATTGGAAACGCTTATTTTTTAAAAGCAGAGATTTTAGGTGGATCCACCTTAAACTTAATAAATTCATTCTTGTCGATGACGTATGTGACGTACTACAGAAGTGAAAACATATGTCAAGGCAACAAATCTGCAGCGAGACATTCTGTGCGTAGCTCAGTTGGGAGAGCGACTTACCCCGGAGTGAGCGGACACGGCTTTAATGCTCGTCGCGGGCAAACTTGTGCTTTCACATTGGCGTCCGATTGTGGTAAATGGATCCACTGGCAGTTGAGTTCTTCGAAAAATGTGTGATGTGTGTAACACACATTGTTTGGAATTAACGAAAAATTCCTACTTCGCTTCAAAGAAAAAAATAAAGAAAAGAAATAAACAACTTAAGAGGGAGACGATGTGATGTGTAACAGAGGTGAATACATGTGTCAAGACGACAAATCTGCAGCGAGACATTCTGTCCGCGTAGCTCAGTTGGAAGACCGACTTACCCCGGAGTGAGGGGACACGGTTTCGATGTGCGTCGCGGACAAACTTGTGTTTTCACACGTACTTCGAGTTCGACAGAAATACGGTTGCCAAAACGCAGAACAGCGAATTTATCCCTTGCTCTATGACTTTTTGCTTTTCAGAGGGAAAATAAAAAAAAAAATGAAAAATCGTTACTTTTGATGCCTTTCAGAATCGCGAGACACCGCGCCTGGGTTTCATTGGGTTATCTGTAAATCCGCCCGTGGAAAGAGCTCCAGAATCATACACTGAAGTGCCGAAAGTCGTAGGATAGCAGTATGCAAATTTTTAACTTGCGCTGCCGTGGTATAAAGGCTTCAACACAAGCCACGATTTTTATCAGTTGCGAGGTGTAATCTCGTGAGTCAGGTCGAACAACCGCCAATAGGATTATGGCAAGCCGGCGTAAATTATCTTGAGCGAGGCAGTGTAGTGGGAGCCAGACGGATGGGACATTCAATTTCGGAAGTTGTGGGAACATTCAACATTCCTCATCCACGATGTCACTTGTGTACCGAGAATACGTAATGGAGGGAATTACCATCCTCCGTGGACAGCGCAGTGGCTGACCACGGGTGCTGAATGACCGTGACCAGCGGCGTCTGAGCAGGATTGCCCTGCCCATGCTAACAGACAAGCAAAACTGGCTCAAATAACAACCACATTTAATGCAGGAGGTAACAGAGACATATTCATCCGGTCAGTGCAGCGTAATTTACCGTCCATGGGGTATGGGAGCAGAAAACCCACCACAGTGCCTTTGTTAACACTACGACATCGGGCACAGTGCCTCGCTTGGGCTCTTGCACACGGTAATTAGACCCTGGAAGACTGGCAACATGTGGTGTGGTCCGATGAATCCCACTACCAGTTGTTACGAGTTGATGGTAGGGTTCTGGTGTGGCGCAGACCCCATGAGGCCATGGACGCAAACTATCAACAAGGCACTGTGCAAGTTGGTGTTGGTTCCATACACGTCAGGGGTTTCTTTACGTGTCACGATTTGGGTCCTCTGGTCCTCGTAAACACGTCATTAACCGGTAATCGCTTTGTTGCTCTACTGGGTGACCATTTGCAGCCCTTCATGGACTTTATGTACCCAAACAGTAATGGGATTTTCCAGGCCGACAATGTAGCATGTCATCGGGCCCAAGTTGCCCAAAATTGGTTCGAAGAGCATTCTGGACAGTTCCGACGAATAGTCTGGCCATCACGTTCGCCGACATGAACCCAACAGAGCACTTACGGGACGTGGTGGAAAGGTCCATTCGCACCCAAGATCCTGCACCTACCAATACCAAGGAAATGTGGGCAGCTATTCATACGGCATGGCTCAACACTTCTCCAGAAGTCTGCCGGCCACTTTTAGAATCGACGCCACGTCTAGTTGCTGCACTTCTCCGGGTTAGAGAAGGTCCTACACGATACTAGGTAGGTATCTCATGACTTTTGGCACTTCAGTGTACTGCATTAACACGACAATCGGAACTGCCTGAATTGCTTGATTTATTGTTCAACATATAACATTATTTCAGGAAACTTGAAAATCACATCGCCAAGCAGAGAGACTAATCGCCCTGGATCGTGAATTACATGAAAATAATTTCTTCCATAATTTCCATATCTAAGGTGCTGGTGATTTATTACGCTGCGAGGAAGCACCGGATTGCTTACACTAGCGAAAATCTGAGGTTGTACAGATTCCTCATCTTCAGATACTTGAAACTTCGTTGCCCTGGGTATGTAATGTTTAGTATGCTCGAACGGAAATCGGGCAATGCAGGTCCGATTCCCGCTCAAGGGAAATTTGATTTTCAAGTTTTCGGACATGATGCTACATGTTGAACGGTAACCCACACAATTTAATGTATTCCGATTGTCATTTTAATAATCCAACCAATAATCCTGTTGGCGCTCTTTGGCCCTTTGAGGCCCCTGCGCCATTAAACTAACCAACCAACCAATAATCCTAATGTTGTTTGATGTATTTGTGAAAAGTATTCCTAATATAATATCTACAGCACATCTAAGATATTGGTGATTAATTGTATTACGCTGCGAGGAAGCACTGGTGTGCTTCGACCAGCGAAAATCTGTGTTGTTCAGATTCCTTCTCGTCAGATACTTGAAAATTCGTTGACTCCAGAGGAATGCAATTTTCAAGTTTTCTGAAATAATGTTACATATGGAACAGTAAATTAATCAGTTGAGGTTATTTTGATGGCCGTGTTAATAACCCTGATTATAAAATGTATGTGTCTGCGTTTAAATTGGAAAATATCTCTGATCTGTCTTGTGCACACAGAGATGGATTTGAAATTAGTTTGCAGTTTGGATAGCACTAAATTTTCAGCAGCAATGTACTTCCTAAATATCAGAAAATATCTGCGATGTTAGTAAGAGAAGCGCAACTGTTCCGTCAAACACTAGCTAGGCTAAATAAATCTACATTTATATCTTACTTAGAATTTGAGAAAGGAAAACAAAACGCTTTCTTCGTCAGTGGCATAAAAAATAAATGATGTGAAAGAAGCTAATTATTTTTTTCCTGAGGAAACTCCTGGGTGTCATAAATTCTGGTTTACGATTTCTTCTCTTCGAACAAGATGTTCGGCAACGGAAGGCACCCAGTGTTCTCGGGCCTCTGTTCTGTGGTCACAGGAGTGTGATTCATCACGTGAAGCCTGCATCAAGAGCTGCGCCATTACTTACTGGGAGTATTTGACAAACGATGACTTATGAAAGAGTTACCATTAATGCTAATGCATCTAGCACTAGTCGCTCACTGAAGTTGCGCTGTCATTTTTTTTGCGCTACATGTTCTTCCTGTGTATTCGACAGCGATAGATTTTTTGACCGATTGCTCAAGTGAAATATTTTCCCTTTTTTTATATTTTTTTGTGTGCGGCAGATTTATGAATATCATGAAGGATGTTTTCCAGCCAACCGTAAATTGCTTTTTGTTGAGTGCAAGCCACTGTACCGGGATGTATAAATTTGCTATTCAGCACGCGAGGGTAAAGCAACATTTGCAACGCAAATGCAGTGACTGAGTTTTGTCTTCAAATGTTTGGGAGTCGAGGACAGATGGTTAAATTGCAGCTTGAGATTTTAAATTACAGGGAATCTGTTTTGATTTCCAGCAGCTATTTCATTTTTTATTCTTTCAGATCCACATATTTAACATGATATATTATTGTAATAGAAAGAAAAATGAAGAATGGAATAGCAATGTTCACAAACACCCTCTTTTCAGTTTTTTGAGAGCCAACCTTTCCCTTCTCCTCAAGCTACTCATTTGTCCGTTTGGGGAGGTGAGACTTTATTCATCAAGATTATCTAGCGGCATTTTATAGGTACTTACATTCAGTGTTTCAATTGTCTTTCTGCAGCATTTAATTGATCTCGATGGAACAAATTCGCTCGTAATAAATTCTTTCCCCTACAGTGCTAAATTACAGTCTATAAACTTAAAGGACAAAGTATTGTATACACCTATATATAATAAAGTGTTGCTCCACCACTTGCTCGCACAGCAACTTCCAGACGTCTTGGTAAGGACTCAACGAGATGTTGAAAACCCGGAGGTGCTATTGCCGCCCAGGAAGCGTGGATCACATGTTGTAGAGCACCTACAGTTGCAGGTTAGGATTGGCGGGCTCTAACAGATCTTTACAATTCGTCCCAAAAATTCTCAGTCGGGGTGAGGTCCCAAGATCGAGGGGGCCATTCGAGTATGGTAAATTTTATAAAAGCTTCTCACCTGGACCCAATTTATTGCCACTCAGGAAATATGCGGTCTAGCGTTGTACTCTTGAAAGATGGTGTCATGGTGCGGGAAGAGAATTATTAGTAGGGGGTGTATGGTCTGTGAAGAAGTTCACAAATATTTTTCCGGTGAAGAAGTTCACATATATTTTGCCGGTGACGGAGGTATCGAAGGGTACGAGGGCCCCAGGAAGCCCACGTAAATGCACCCTAAACTGTTGCACCACCTCCACTTGACTGTATGATCTAAACTTGGCTCGAGGCTGAGGAGCCGTATGACACCCACCCGATGGCAGTAGGGTTAAGTCACACACACACTCTCTCATCGGCGTGATAAAGCTGAATCAGGTTCTCGTCAGACCAGATGACCTGTTTCCAGCACCCTTAATCCAGTTCAGATAAGCCTTTGCAAACTGCAGCCGAATCTTTCGGTGCCTTGCAGTCAACAAAAGGACGTGATGTGGACGTCGACTGCCATAAGTAACATGTGTAGCTGTTGTGGGGCTGGTGCACGAAGGCAGATGTCAGAATACCTCGATCTCTTCACTCGACGTGACACCATAGCAGCACCAAAATTGCTGTAAGACGACGTGGTTATCGTACTGATCCTGTTGCCATCCGGGAAAGTCATACGGCTCCTCAGCCCAGTGTCATAATTTTGGGCGCTATCAGTTTCAACAGCCGTTCCCCGCTCGTACGCATAATAAGTACAATTACAGCCCGACGATACGTCGATGAAGAGCCGCAGCCCGTTTTGTTGTTGTACCTCCGTGTGGTAGCCCCGATGACGAGTTTCAGCAAAATAACTCCACCCCTACACTTCCAACAGCAGAAGACAGTGTGTTCAAGATGTCCAGGCGCTGCCCTGTCCAGCGGGATCCCAAGACTTTTCCCCAATAGAGAACGTGTGGGACGTCTTTGGCAGGCTACGTAACACCTCTGAAAGACCTCCTCTCAATTTCAATGAATTGCGGGCACAGGTCAAAAACGAATGGTCAGCGATACCTCAGGATACCATTCATAAACTTTCCCACTTAATGCCAAGCTCTGTTGCCGAATGTATAGTTACAATAAGGTGTATTTCGTGCATTCTACTAACTGAGTGGACACTTTCTCCGTCCAAGCACGATTAATTAACCAACAGGAAGAATGGAGCTCACAGCATCCACAAAGTTGAAAGGTTTTTAATTAAAATACAATTAAAATGCAAGTACTTTCGGACCAACTATTGGTCCGTCGTCTGGCTTGGAGCGAGCAGCCGAGGACGTCTGTCTTATATAGTCTTGTGTGCTGCATACGTGAACCTGATTGGTATAGTCAGTTCACGAGGTCAACCGAATGGAATCAAAGTCATGAAATTATTTCATCGAAGTCATGAAATTATTTCATCCAAGTCATGAAATTATTTCATCCAAGTCATGAAATTATTTCATCCAAGTCATGAAATTATTTCATCCAAGTCAGTAATTTCATGACTTGGATTCAGTACTTTTTTTACAAAATAATTTGATGACTTCGATTCAGAAAAATAATTTCACAAAATAATTTAATGACTTGGATTCAGTACTTTTGGAACAATAGTTGGTCCGAAAGTACTTGTATTTTAATTAAAAACCTTTTAGCTCTGTGGATGCTACGCGCTCCATTCTGCCTCTTGGTTAATTAACGTACATGGGCGGATTAAGTGTCTACTCAGTTAACCGAATGAATACCGAAGAAGATACAGTTAAACGAAGATCGCGGAAGAGTTAAGATGGCCCTTTTTGTTTTTGGAGAGAGCTCTGGCTTTCTGTGTAGTAATTTTGGAAGAAATCCTTGCAATCATGTGATCATTGTTTTTTTAAATAATACTTAATGGTCCTAAATTGTAAGCAGAATCCAGAAAACAACAACAACTGATGGACAGTCGGTTGTTGTTGTTTTGCTGCGATAACGCAGTGGTCCAGAAGCTGGCGGCTGTCCTCTCACCGTTCGACCCAGAAGACCCAGGCTGGAGCCCCGGATGTGGCATGGGAGCTGTATTTGTCTTACAACACTGGCTCGCTGCCTTTCCTGGAACCAGTGGCCCCCAAATCAGGAACAGGCAGCTGCTTATAACCCTCATATATTCCGAGAGTTGTTGTTAACCTCCTGTTTCGAAAAAAAGCCTCAAAGTAACAGATGTAAGTTAAAAATAAGCACGTAGTGAGACAAATAAACTAAGAGAATAGGGTCCCTGCCTGAGTTAAAACAGTCTCAATGAAATTCAGTCTTCAAAAAACAATTTCTAAGATTTCCTTTGAATAATACCACTTATGTTGTTTTATTCTAGACTACAAACATTTAAAAATTAATAAAGAAGGAAAAATGCAGTACCTTCATATAATGAACAAAGGAATCTCCTGAAATGATTAAAATACATAATCCTATTATTAAGTTAAGCACAGTATGCATGTTACTAGAGTAAGGAAGAAATGCGAAGTTAATGTTTTAAGATCTAGTGAGCGTCTGCCCAAAAAAACAGAGTTTGACGAACCTTTCCAACTATCAGACTAACGAAATTGTAAAATCATTTTTTTTTTTTTGGATTGGAGGTTTAACGACCACCGTGAGCAACTCAATGGGCTATAAGCAGTCGCCCGTCCCTAATTTAGGGTCACTGGCTCCAGGGAAGGGAGAGAGCCAGTGCCGTAAGACAAACACAACATCCATGCCTCACCGGGATTCGAACCCGGACCCCTTACGGACGATAAAATCATTTGCAGAAATTGCTCAGAGTACAGGAGCTATGAGAAAAGAATGCATTCAGCTTGCGTGGCGTTGAGCCCAGATCTTCAGAACGTATGGCTTTAATCCTATGACCACCTGGTGAGTGTTATCTGTCTCTTCAAGTACAGTATAATCCGAGGAACCTTCTACGTACTACATCACAACAACACTTCGCATAAACGTAAATCATAACACTTCGCATAAACGTATATCATAAAACAATCAAATTTATACTGTTTCTGTTTTTCAGTAGTTCGGAATAGATAGATACCCAGAAAGTAAAAATGAAGCCATTGCATAGGCATCACTTAGCACCTACTAAAACGCAAAAAAAAAAAAAAAAATCCCCTCTTTTTTGACGAAAATTCTGCTCAGTAGCATGAGAGACTAGCTTTCCAATCACGCAATTACATTTTTATAAAAGACTCAATTAATTCGTCTGCGTGCGTATAAATTGGTTACCGTGTTTTAAAGTAGAAAGCTTCTTTTGAAATTTTCAGGAAGAGGAATTTTTCATCTATTTTATTGCTTCCTACATCTAGGAATTTTTTACAATTCCATTGTAATCCCAGTATCTCAGTTTAATATAGTTCTCGATGTTTCAAAAGAACAAAGTTGCTTTATGCTGTTTTATACGCGAACATCTTCAAATCCTAAGAAGCTCTTCTTATCGAGGAAGCTTTCAAAAGACCTAAAGACGCGATAATCTGAACGATTGAAGGAACTTTAAACGGAAATCCAGTACTAAGAAAATATCGATGAACGAGCCCGTATCATTTAAGTCAGTGTGATAACTTTGATCCTGATCTTTTAGTGTTCCGTCTTGTTTTCTCTGTAGAAAACTGCGGCCTATGTATTCAAAGGCCCAGAATTCTGTTGGCCATCGTCTACTGCAGACTTGTCGGAAGAACTTACTCCACAAAAGTGTTTGAACTGAGCATGTTATAGCAAGATAATTATTAATTCCGCCAGAATACAGTATTTTACTTGTGAACTATCTGAACTTTCGAAGTCGCTGTCTTTACTCTTAGCTAGTGCAGTCATTCAAATCTTTTTCAGAATAGTGTTAAATATTCGTTTTTATCTCCCACCCTATCTTCTTTGTACCTTTGTTATGTCATCGAATGACTTATGACTTTTGTCCTTACGTTTTCAATGGTGTAGAGCAGTGTTTATCAATGTGCCACCACTCATGTTCTTAAGCACCACCAATATCTAAAATTCCAATGGCTATCAGGGGAAAACAATTTTAAACTCTGTTCATATTTTGAAATCTTACCCACCCTCTTTTTCTCGCGCCCACGTGTACCACTGAACAACATCTGAGGTACCACCAGATGAAAAACCACAGTCTATTGTTCAAGAATATTTTGAGACATGTTTTTTACAGGGTGTATAGTGATAGCGGGTTTTTTATACGGCTTTTGTAAAAAACGTACGCGCTTGTACGCTACTGAGGTACACTGGCGTGCAAAAATTAAGGACGAGACGGTTTTTCGAATGTAACGTCGTGCAGAAGAGCTCCACATCGACTCAAATCATACCATAAGATCCCCAAGATGTAAGTATATGGAACAAGTGAGCAAAACCGTCCAAACAAGGAATCCAAAGGATACAAAGGCACTTTATTGAAAAGTTAGCTTCGAGCACAACTGGACATAAGGCAGAAAAGTCCATGTGGCAGGCGGCTGCCAAGAAAAATCCAATCTTTATTAGGAGATATGATTACCCTTGACTGCGTTGCAGGATTTACAACGTCTGTTTATGCTGAGCACGAGGTTGTCAAGGGGCTGTTGAGGCATCGCTGCCCATTCCTCTTGTAGCGCCAATCGCAGCTGTGGAATCGCTGCTGGCGGCTGGTGACGTGCTGCCAAGCGTCTCCCGAGAAGGTCCCACACGTGTTCGATTGGATTTAGGTCCGGGGACCTTACGGGCCAATCCATGCGTTGAACATCTTCACTCTCCAACAGCTCTGCGACAGCCACTGTACGACGAGGTGTAGCGTTGCCGTCCATGAAGAGGAACTCAGGACCCACAGCACCTCTAAACAGACGCACGTGAGGCAAGAGAACCTCGGTGCAATAGCGGACACCAGTGACTGAACCTCCTTGGAAGATGTGGAGGTCAGTACGGCTACTATGCATGATACCGCCCCAAACGAGAACTCCGCCACCTCCAAACCGGTCCCTTTCGATGATGTTAGAGGTGTGATTGCGTGTTCCCTGCTCTTTCCAAATGTGTATACGTCCAGAATCGCTCGTCAGACAAATTCGACTCTCATCCGTAAAGAGAACTCGACCCCATTGCTGATGTGTCCAGTTCTTTTGTTCCTGGCACCGCAGAAACCGCCGTCTCCAATGAGCAGGCGTTAATGGCACACACCGTACTGGTCGTCGTACAAATAGACCACCTTTGTGCAGCCTCCTGGCCACGGTAAAACGCGATAACGGACGTCCAGTTGTCTGTTGCACGTGCCTTGCGATTTCTCCCACTGTCTGCCGTCTGTCTCTTCTCGCCTGTAGGACAATATACCGGTCGTCCCCGCCGTGGTTACTCGTGGACGACCACTGCTAAACTCTCGGACAGCTGTTCCTGTCGTTTGAAATGTTCTCCAAGCTCGTGAAACGATGCTGTGAGTCATCCCGAACCCTCGGCCACAATAGTCACACTTCGACCTTCTTCCAACTTCCCAATGACGCGACCTCGGGTAATTTCATCCAGATGTCGTCTACTGGATTGCCTGTTGGCCATATCACACGGTGGCAGCAACTCGAAGGCGTTCAAACCGATGTACACTGTGCAATAGCTTTCCCCGAATTGCTGAGCGTACACCGCCCGTGTGCTTCATACCCTTCCACCACTCCCCACCCCTACGTCATGCTGGACATATGCGCATGCCTTACCGTACCGGACCCTAGTCTATCTCCTGAGTGGTCTTTCGGTCCGTTCTGCCTGCTCGTTCCGCTGTTATGCTAATTTCTCCTCTTGCTCCTTAATTTTTGCACACCAGTGTATGAGCGGCTTCTTTTATCCCAACAATTGTAACACCGAGAAAAATCCCGATATTCAAATGAAATTTATATCACAGACTCCACATGTTACAGGAGATAACTCATTACATTTGTAGAGCTATATAAGATTTTTCGCTTCAAAACTCAGTATTGTGTGAAGCCACTTCGAGCAATAATAACAGCCCCAACACGGCGTGGTATTGAATGGAAAAGGTTTTTGATATCATTCGGGGAATAGCCTAACACGCTGCTTCTATGCTACACTGCAGTTTATTTGTGGTGACTGCTGGAGGCGATGGACGGGCCAGATGCTTAGCTACCATGTCCCAGACTAGTTCGATCGGGGCCATATCTGGCGAACATGCAGGCCAGTGAAGAAGTGGTATCTGCCGTGCATGGAAGAGTTCTTGGATATTCCGGGCCACATGTGGCCCCGCATTGTCCTGCTGGAATATAGCGTCAGGACAACTCAGAAGGAAGGGTATCACATTTGCCTCTAAAACATCCCTGATGTATCGCTGGCTCTTGAGAGTTTCGTCAGTTCGTATCAGGGTAGATCGCGAATTGAACCCAATGGTGCCCCAAACCATGACGCGTGGCGTTGGGCCTGTTATACACTGAGAAATGCACTCTACAAGTTGCCGTTCACCACGATGTCTTTTAACACATATGCGATCATCATGGTTCATCATCCTGATTCGTGACTCGCCAGAAAACAATACCAGTTTCCAATCAATGCGCCAATATCTGTGTTCCAGATCCCATTGCAGTCTAAGTCTAGTCATGATATTGAGAACTTAGTGGTGAGATGTGTTGTAAAAAAAATGGAAATATATCTGGTTTTTCCTTATTAGTTGAAGTAACACCAATGGATTACAAGGTATGAAGGCTTGTCTGAAGTTTCGGTGTGTTTAATTTGGCTATAGAGGTCTAGGGTCATTATAATTTTTAATTCTTAGATCTTGTACCCTGGGCTTGATTTAAATGATAAATTGTGACGTGTCAAGTTCGACTTGACTGTGATGGTGCATTCGAGATGGGTTATTGTCTGCTTCACTTGAATGTTGCTTTGCTGTCGTCTGCTTTATGATCATCAGTGGTGATTGGCATTTGACTTTTCGTCAACTTTCGTGTTTCCGATTTCGAAGATTTAGGGTAACGTTTCTTACATTGTACAACGAAACACAATTTGACTGGTGAATATTTAACATTTGCTAGATTGTGATGTGTCAGGCGCGCTGCCAAAAGTGTGGTGATGGTTTGATTGTTGATAATGGCGCCAAATGCTATTGTCACTGTGGAGGATATTACCATTATGATTGCTGCTCATTGACTGAAACAGCTTATAGAAAGATGTCAAGGGAAAGGAGATCAAAATGGAATTGTGATGATTGTAGGAGAGGAGTGGTTCCAACGTCTGCTGTTTCTGCGTCTTGTTCCGGGTTATTGGCTGATGAGAATCATGTTATGGCGTTGAGCTCCGGGGCTACTCACGATAAGACTGTTGATGCTGGATTACTGGATATTGTGAATAAGAAACTTGATGTAATTGTCGATATAAGGATGGAGATTATTGAATTGCGAAAATATGCGGAGTTCATGTCGAAATATGATGAGATACTGGTTAAATTATGTAATATGGACAAGACACTTGAGGCAGCACATAACAGGATTGCAGAGCTTGAGTCAAGGGTCGAGACACAGGCTGCGGACATTCAAGTACTTCGTGAGAAGCACAATGACCTGGAGCATTACAACAGAAATAAAAATATAGAAATCCATGGAATATGTCAGGATAAAAATGAGACAGATGCTGGATTGAAAGATCTAATGTATCGTCTGGCGGGTAAGTTAAATATTAATAACTTTGACATTGCAGATGTTGAAACTATACATAGATTGCCTGCCAGGGGACCGAAAGGGACTTCTCCAATCATAGTTCGATTTCGGGAACGAACAATTCGGGATTCCTATTTGAAGAAGGGAAGGAGTGTGATTAAAGAATCGGACATGGCACCTGGATCTCTGTCTGATAAACGAATATATATTAACGAAAACTAAACGTCTCACAATAGGGAATTGTTTTGGCAGGCAAGAAACTTTTCTAAAATGAATAACATCAAATTTTGCTGGTTTAGAAATGGCCGCATATACTGTAGGATGGCTGAAGGAGCTCGAGGGGTGATTATCAGGGGTAGGACATATCTGGATTTGCGTTATTTTAATTGAGAACATTTTATACATTTAAAATTGTGTTAGTTATTTTTCTGTTTGAATTATTATGAATTGTTATAAAACTTTGTTTCCATGTGTACATTGCGAACACTAATTGCTACTCATAAAAGTGACCTAAAACTGTTGCACCTCAATGCTCACAGCTTATTGGAAAAAATGGATCTCCTGTTGGATTTACTGGATGCATTTGATTCTTTATTGGACTTTATTTGTGTTACAGAGACATGGTTTGAGGAGAATGGCGACCACTTGTGTGATATTCCTGGTTATCGTGTTTTTGCTGCTTCATGGTCTGGTGGTCGTGGTGGTGGTGTGGCTGTGTTTGTGAGGCAGGCTCTCTGTGAGGAAATTGTCTACAATTTTACTGTCATAGATCAAAATTATGAGATGCTTGTTCTTGAATCTTGTCGGTATGTGATTTGTGCTGTTTACCGACCGCCACATGGCTGCTTAGAGAAATTTTTACAATTTTTTTCTGGTTTCCTTGATTATGTCAATGATTGTAATACGTTGCTGTATTGTCCAGGGGATTTGAAGGTTGATTGTGGCGTACACGATGACACTACAAAAAAACTAATGGATATTATTGTTGTCTCGGGTTTCGTGAATGTTATAGAACACCCAACCAGAATCACTGTTACTTCTGCTACCATGCTGGATTTATGTATAACCAACAACACCTCTATTTATTCCGGAGTACTGGCCAATCACATTAGTGATCACTTGCCGATTTTTTGTCTGTCGGGTTCCGATATGAATAGTAAATTGTCGTCCACTCGTTCATTTGTCATACGGAATTTTTGTCTCGAGAATCTTCGGTTGTTTAATTTGGCATTGATGGAAGTAAATTGGCAACCTGTAGTGGACCATACAGAACCTGTCGTGGCATATCAGGTGTTTTGGTCAATTCTTTCGCAGTTTTAGGATCTTCACTTTCCATTTATCACTGAAAAACGTTCCGCTCGTTGTAGAAAGCTATGGTTTTCAAATGGTCTTCTTAAGTGTCTCCATAGGAAGAATATACTTTTTAGGGTATTCTTGAAGTCTAGGGATCCGGCAGATTTTGGGAGCTTTAAGAGATATCGAAATTGGTATAACATTAAGATTCGGCATGCTAAAAGAGATTATTATCTGAACAGGTTTCCTTCTTCTACAGACAGTAGGAAGACGTGGCGGTCTATAAATGTTCTCTTGGCCAGATCCAGATCTGTTGCTGAATCCATACGTTAACTCACATTTTTGATAATATTGACTTAACTGGGATTGTTACGCCACCATTGACTCTTAGCCGAATTACTGTAATTCATAAAAAGGGTTCGAAAAAAGATATGGCAAACTATCGGCCGATTGCAAATATTTCGGTATTTGCAAAGATTTGGGAGAGACTAATACTAAACGGATTGAATTCATTCTTGGATAGAAACGGGATTTTATGTCCCAACCAGCACGGATTTCGTAAGGGTTTCTCGACGGAGACTGCTGTTTAGGATATTTTGAGCTATCTATATGCTAGTTTGGATTCTGGGGGCTCTGTTGTCGGACTTTTCTTTGATCTTTCAAGAGCATTTGATACTGTCTGTCACGATATCCTATTGATTAAGCTAGAGAGGATCAGTATCAGGGGTGCTGGGTTGAAAGTATTTCAGAATTACTTGATGGCTAGGAGACAGTACGTTCACATCAACCGATATTCCTATGAAGTAAGACCCATTTCGTATATAGTCCCTCATGGCTCGGTATTGTGTACTATTTTGTTCCTTATCTATATAAACGATATACCTCAGGTCCCGTCTACAGCTCATATCGTAGCATTCGCTGATAATGTTAGTCTTTTTTTTAGGGGAGACACCTTGGATGAATTGATTCCTCGAGTAAATCTTGAAATTTTAAAGTTTGTTCGCTGGTTTGCGGATAATTATCTTACATTTAATATTGCTAAGACGGGTTGTGTGCTGTTTTCTTGTACTAGGCACGGTCATGGTGAACTGAGTCCGGTTTATTTGTACGATATGTCATTGGAATATCGGTCCTCAATAAGGTTCTTGGGATTTGTTTTGCATGAATCTCTGAATTGGTGGGATGGCCAGGTGGATCAGTTGGCGTCTTGCCTTAGATCAAGGTTTGACATGATTGCGTGAGTCTCAGGATTCCTACCAGTTAGAGTTCTGCTGATTTTGTACTATTCATTTGTGTATCCTGTGCTGTCGTACTGCATCTTGATCTGGGGTGTAACTACAAAATGAAACCTCACTCGTCTGTCCGTTTTGCAGAAAAGGTATTTGTGATTGTTAAACTCTTCGCTTCATTGAGAGGTTCGGTTTCGTTATTACCGTATATTGACTGTAAAACACTAGCACAGATATAGATTAATGCTAATGATTCATGAACGTATTAATTCAGGAAGATATTCAGGTCTCCTAGTGTTGTCGAGAACAATTCATTCATATGATACTCGACGCGGGACGAAATTCACTGTCCCTTGGGCGCGTACGGGTATGATGTTTAACAACATCGGTGGGCCTGCAAGAATTGAATGCATTGCCATGACATTAGATCAGAGACTCGATACCCTCTTTTCAGACGACTGTTATGAAGTATTTTGATTGAAAATTGTACACAACTAGGGGTCGGTTGGGGGGAGGGAAAGAAATGTCTATTGTTTTAGGCTTTCTCGATGTCATTTAGTGTATACTATAATATCATATTCGTTGTCTTGACTGGGCTAAAATTAATTTTTTCTTTTTTGAAAATTTTAGAGAGGATCAGGGGCTTGTCAGGCTAAAATTTTAGCCTTTTCCCCTTATCCCTTGCTGTACTTTTTAAATTGATATTGAAGGTGTTTTAGTTATATTGACATCATTTGAGTGTGTATTATTTTTGCATTTTATATTGTAAAGCGTTTACCCTTGTTACATGATGATTGTATGGTTAAAAATTGACAAAGTTGTCTTACTTATGTTGGTTAACTGGTGTACTATATATACTTTTATAATTAATCTTTGATTATGTGAAATATTGTTCGTTCTTTTCGGTGCTGTATGGTGATATTGTACAGCAAAGAGTTCTAATAAATAAATAAAATAAATAAAAGGCGTCTGTGGTTGAAGGTCAAAGGAATGTGCAGCAATGGGCTGCTAGTGACCTGTCCTCTGTTGAGCAGATGAAGTCCAACTGTGCTGGATGACAAAACCTTAATTATGACTGTGCTCTGCTGCTGCGCTAACACCCTGGATATCGCTGTGCGATAGGTCACTGCCATGCGGTACAGGTGTTTGTCATGCCGTGCAGTCTTGCTCTTTTGTAGTCCATTTCCCGGATTTCTGTGCATCCAAGCCTCATCGATCTACTGACTCCGCCTTCGCATCATTGTACTGGTGTTTCGTGCCCTATGAATGACAATTTTGCGGTAGGAAAATCCAGCTTCTCTTATCCCAACAATCCTCCTTAGCTCAAAGTCGTCAGGTGTTCATAATCCGACCATAATCCGGCGACGGGGCATAGAGAGACACAAGAAACACTCTTTCGACTTCATGTTGGCTTCTTTCTCTGATCTCTTTTGAGTCAGCTCTTCGTACCGAAGACCGGACAGTTCAGAGGACGCTGTCCGGTCTTCGGTGCATGGCCCAACCTGTTGTACATATCCTGTAAATTTCAAGCTCATACCAGCAGTCGTTCGTGGGGTTGCAATTTTCACTACCTGTAGTGTATTTCAGTAGCAGTTCCGTTATGCTGGCAATTCAATATTATTATGCACGTAGATTGAACCTAAATCTTACAGGATACTTCTAGTCTACCGCCCCGGTGCCCCAGTGATCGGAGACACGAGCTTCTGACTCTTCGTCTGAGACGAACCAGGGCTCGAACTCCAGATGCTGCATGGGCGGCGCTCTTATCCGATGGCTTTGCTCCATACCTGGACACAGTCCTAAATTAAGGACGAGAGACTGCTTGTAGCTCAAATAGCAGGCCATAGTTGTCACTAAAACCAGAAAAAAATACGGGTGTAAATGGAGGTATCGAACATAACAGCGCGAAGTTAAAAAATCACTGCACAAGTCTTTCAGCCTTTAGTTGAACATATCTTTTACCAAACACACATGCTTTTTCTTTTCGGAGATCTCTATGCCGGAAAAATAAGAATACCACTTTTTAATTGAAACTGTTCTTCCTGTTCTGTGTATTTTGTAAACTTTTTATTTAAAAAGAAAGCAAATAGGAAAACGTAAGGAAATCTGACAATTCTCAGTTTTAATTGCTATTCCAACATTAACTGCCACATTTAAGTCAAATATTTACTGGAACTTCTTGTGCCAAAAAGGAAACGATTTCTGTTAAAAAAAATGTTTGAAAATTAATGCATTACGCATATTGATTTCTCAGGCAAAGAACTTCTGTAAGTCTCAAAAAGGCAAAGTGTGGAGTGATCCTTTCCTCTTTGATTTTCGTATACTGTTCTTTATTACTATGAGTTAACACTGAAAAAGCTAATGAATTGCTTGAGCAACCAAAAATTGAATTTATCACTCCCATTTTTTAAGAAATTGTTTGGTACATAAAATCGCTATCAGTTGGACTTCACAGGATCTTATTTATCGATAACTCAATGGAAGTAATACTCAGAAGTTGGTGCAAAATAATAAATGCCGCAGTTATGATTTCAAAGAATTTGTCAGAAATGTTTTTAAAACTAATTTTATCTCAATCTCTGCTAAATCGGAATACTTTGCGATTGAAGTAAATTGAATTAAAAAATCTGACAACCCCGAAATCTCAGTAGAGGCATATATTAGCTAAAGACTTTAATTATCGCCTCTCAACATTTTGAGGACAAGAAAAATTTTTGAGGAAAAGTCTTTGAGAAAATGCGTATAGAACGAATTAACATTGCATGTATGGATACATTTTCCCTCGAGGTTCTCCTTAAAGGAATTTAATTTTTACTTTGAAATGATAATGTCGAAATTAAATATGAAGGAACTATAAAAGAATGCAACGAGTTCCACAAAAGGTGGTGTATTTTTGTTCTCTTCTTTTTACTGGTAATTAATATTGACTTCATTTATCTTATAATATCTTTATTTCTTTGCTCTTTATTTTGATGCAGAATATTGAATTCACTGAATTAATGGAAGTACAAAATGTAATACCGTAAAAGAGTAACATAGCATATAAACAGTGGTAGAATTTTGAAAAATATGTCACTAGTTTTGCGAACCGGTGTAGCGCAGAAATTTGTGTGGTTAGCGCCTATCTTTACTGGTTCACAAATTACACCAATATTAATGCATTTAATTTGCATACTAGGTACAGTGAAGCATAAACTTTAATATGAAATAAACTGCATAATATAGTACAAATATTGGGACATAATTTCACACTGATTACAATTTGTATGCCAGCTAATGAACATGTAAGTTGCATTTAACTTTCGTTAGTATTTTTACTGGTGTAAAGTTTAGTAACAATGTTTTTTGTCCTAATAATTAATGATGTCATGGCTTCCTCTTATTAATTACTTTCAGTATTATAAGTATTTAACGGGAATTATCGAAGATAAATTTATTAAGGTACATTACTTCTCAAATTTTCGATCTATACACTAGATCATCGTCGCAAGAACTCCTGACAATCATCTAGTGTATAGATCGAAAATTTGAGAAGTAATGTACCTTAATAAATTTATCCTCGATAATTTCCGTTAAATATTTATAATACTGAATGTTTTTTGTCTTTTCACCTGATTGGACCCACAGTGACAAATGTTGCAGTCGATCAAATTGCACAATGTCTGTGGTGTCAAAAATACTGAAAGAGTTGAAGTGTTCAATTTGTTTCTCTAGTCTGTTTTGATTTCTCGCGTATTTCTGAATCCCCTTTCACACTCAGCTAATGCGCAAGGCTAAGATCAATGGCAGACAAAATATTTCCATGCCCAATATGATACCTTGAATTCATTTCTTGTCGATTTACTGGGTTCTATACTTTAAGAGTACAAGTAACTTTCAGTTCCATATTAGAAGAATACAAGTGACTTAATCACACTTATTACGCTAAAGAAAAGTTGCAAAACACAAAAGACTTCAGCATTGTCTTGGGTGTTGATCACTGTAAATATTCGGACCGAGACTGGTTGCCAGTTTCTATTTCAAGCGAAGACTCCTCATAGTTTTTCAGGATGGTTTAAATCAAATGACAGGAGGGATTTAAGACCTTATAGATATTCCTGGCACTCTTACCGGGGATCTGTATGACTGCTCTAGTCCTTTAAGGAACAATTGTCATTTCAACTATAACAATAAAAATTCTATCTCCAACAAGAAAGAATCCCTATGGATCTCAGCAGTTACCCTTCTCGCAGAAATCTTCCTTCAACATATTGAAACTTCTGTCATTGCTAATGTCCAACCTTCTGGCTGGCTTCGATATGTAGAAGACTTCTTTGTTGTCTGGTCCCATTCTTCTCGTGAATTATTTGAGCTCACCTCATGAGTCACTGAACTCTTTTCTTTAATTAATCTTACTGTCCACGAAAAACTCAGTAGTTCCATTGATTTTCTGGTTGTTTGAGTTGAAAAAATTGAAAGCAAGATTGCGTACTGTCGCAGTAAACCTACTGCTGCTACGAAAACCTACTGCTGCTACCCTTCAGCTCACACACTTTGGGTACCTACAAGTTGTCTGCGCTCAATTATTTTATTGTTTGTGCCAGTATCACGTGCAATAACCCTGCTTCTCTCACCCTTGAAAGCAGCGATATTAAAACAAATGCTGTCCACTATCAATTCCCTAGTGGTTTGGGTGGAAACTCACAAACAAGTTTGAAATCAAAAATTCCACTACTCTCTGTTCACCACAGGTTAACGGACAACTTCAATGTGCTTAATCTATTCCTTTTCTGGACCAGTCTACCTACCATTTGCATCAAATTTTCAAATCCTATGGATATCTTATTGGTGTAAAATCCAATCTTACCATTATGAAACTTATTCTCACGGAGAGAGACAAAGTCGAAGTGCTTAATGTTCTAGACATATACAAAATTTCTACTTCGGTTGAAACCCCAGTTTATAGCGTCAGCTCTACTAAGCGCCTGGCTGATCATAAAACGAACGTTAGCAAAGGTAGACCTAATTCTTTCTTGGCATTATTGACTGACTCAAGTACTTCAGCAATGTCTTTCTGGAAGATTGCAAAGAAAATTGTTCCTTTTGTTAATAGGGCTCTGCGGTTTCGTGAGAGCATTGAAATATCTACATCTTCAAATTGCACTACCGATAGTCCTTATTTTATTCCCATCATTTGGAAATCCCTCCTGTTACTTGACAACAACTATCACAAACAATACAATTTAAAAATAGAAATCTGGCAACCAGTCACGCTCCGAGTGTTTACAGGTGATCAAGACCCAAGACGGTGTCTACAGTCCTCTGTGTTTTTAAATTTTTCTTTAACGTAGTAAGCGTGACTATACATCTACCTTCCATATTTGCTGTTTGGAATTATGCAGTATATCTTTATGTTCACCAATCAGTACCTTGATCTCTGCCTTTGTAAAGTTTTAGGGACTTCGTTGCAATTATGTGAGTTAGAGTACTCCTAGCAATATTCCCGCGGTGCACTGTAGATTCTTATCAGCAACGTGCTTCTCTGGCTGACAATTCTGTAGCTTTTTGAGTTTGCCAGAAGTTGCTTGATTTTAACATACATTACTTTGGAATTTTCCCTTAAAAATGCCCAGACTACGCAATTTTCGTACACTGGACTTTACAGAGGAAAATAAAAACTTACTGAATCATACTTTACAGCTCTGAAAGGGTAGAACAAAAACATTGTGGGAACACCATAGATAAGTATAAACCAAAAGGCACAAGACTCTATGGGAAAAAATCCGGATCTTTTATACAGTATATACCGGTGTGTTGCTCTGCTATACCGGTGTGCTTCTCTGCAATACTTGCTTTGCTTTCACACGTCAACGGGTGACTTTTTCAAGGCTTTAAAATTATTCTAGAGCCTGAAAAAGCCGCCAGTTGTCCTGGAAAATATTGTATAAAGACACCAGTCATCCGGGTCTTTATATATATATATATATATATATAAAAGACCCGGATTTGTTCCCCATGAAGTCTTGTGCTTTTCGGTTTATACTTACTCTGAAGGGGCAGTTGCAAAAATGACTATATAAATGACTATATGGTCAGAAAAACGAAGGTAGATTAAATAATTTCCATTAATCTTTATGGCGATTGTTTAACTCACCTTCGTTATGCTGATGACAGTCATTTTTGCAGTTGCCCGCCCAGAGCTGCAGGGTATGATCCAGGACCTTGTTGAAAAGAGTAAAGAGTAAAGAGTGAGATTAAAAGTGAACTTTCTGTGAAGACGTGGAAATTATGTGAAAATGTTTAGGGCAGGAAAAATGAAAAATACCCGAAATGGGAGACTGGACGCCCTTTTCGTCCTGTACGAGGGAAGACTACAACAAGTCAGCCATATTGTGTGTCAGGGTCCCAGAAAGAGAAGAAGGGGCGGACATTCTTTCCTTAGCGAATTCTGCGTTGAGTCAGAAGTTCAAAAACACGGGGGCCTTCACTTAGCATAGAAAGTTTTCAGGCATCTTGACATAGGAGGAACATCCTAAGATTCTTGCCACATGGCCTGTGATGCTCGAAAGGCGTGCTCGCATGTGGTTGGTCAAGCAAGGTTCGGACTTGCACAGTTTCGAGAAGAAGAATAAAAAAGTCATAACTAATGTGTGTCACACACTTGTCTCTCGGAGAGGAAAACGAGGAGTCGAACGGTCGTCGTTGCGTAGAACTATAAAAGCGAACGAAAAGTACGAAGGCTAATTGGCTGCAGCCGACTAGCTAGTTAGGAACCTACCTGTGTGTTAGGTCGAATAGGGGATACTATACATTACCTGCGGGCAAATCAGTATTATCGTAGAATATTTTGATGATAGGCTGCGGTCTGCCAACATCCTCCACCTGAGAAGTCCAGAATGACTGAAAACAACGATTTCCATTTGTAGTATGTGATAAGATCTCAATTCAATCTGTATGGACACACTTAGTACAGGACTGTGCTGAACTCATATATTGCTGGAACACTGCTCTAGCTCAAGAACCGTTGGGCCGCAACACCTGTAGTATTACTCTCATCAATACTTGTCAAGAGTCTGAAAACGATTCTCTGCCGAAAGGCGTCACTGTAAATAAAATTTGTGTTTAGTGTAATGAAGGCTCAGATCTGATTGATCACAATCAACGTATCCTTCACCATGCCCCTGATGAGCAGCAAAGCGAAGTAAGTTTGACCAGTACTCACAAAACAGATCTAGTCTGGTGGCAGCAAACCGTACCGGAGTAAATACCCGAAAATCCAATTACTCACACAAAACTAACAGAAATTGAAATGATCACGGTGCCGTAAAGTATATCACAGCACGAGGAAATATGGCACTTTCAGGTAACATACTGGATGCACAATGATTGTACAAGAATTCAATATTTATCGATTGATAGGAAAATCTGGAAGCAACCGATTCTTACATTTACCTTGGGCAACAGATATCAAGCGAGGGTCACATTAATGAAGAAATTAGTCGGCGTATAAAACTTGATTGGAGAGCTTTTGGAAGAAACAGTACACGTTTCAAGAGAAATGTACCATTATGTCTGAAAAGAAAAGTGTTTAATCAATGCATCCTTCCAGCTCTTACTTACAGAGCAGAGACTTGGACTTCAGCTAAAAAACGCATGGAAAGGTTGCAGACAACTGAGAGAAGCTTGAAGAGAAGCATGTTTGGTGTAATAAGGAAAGATAAGAAAAGGAACTCGTGGATCAGGAAAATGACAAAAGTGGAATACATCATAGTCAGAGTAAAATCCCTAAAATGGCAGTGGGCTGGACATATCGCCTGAAGAATGGACCAACGACGGATAACAGAAATTTTAGACTGGATACCAAGGGAAAGGAAAAGAGCCAGAAGAAGAGTACGTGTGAGGAAATTCGAAAACATTCCGGAATGACGCGGAGGAGACTGGAGCAAGACAGACCGTTGTCGAAGTAACTTCAAGAGACCTTCATCAAGCAGTGGATTGATAATGGTTGACAATGATGATAGTGATGATGAATAGAAACAGCAAGTTATTAGCTACCTATCATAAACGAAAAATATTTCGCAACTTCTGTTCACGGAGAAAAATACCGGAGTATTTTTTTTAAATAAATGGCGTTACCTGAAAAAAGTGACTGGTCCAACACATTGGCGTACCGTTATTTTGATTCTGTTGGTCCGAACTGATTTTTAATAGTCTTGGACAAGCGGACCACCAAAGAATTCAAACGCTGTATGAATTTGGCAAAAAATAATGAAAGTGCAGCGCTGTGCTCGTACGAAAGATAACAGCGGACTAAGAATATAACAAATTCTTCCAATATGCTAGAATAGAAACTTCATATAAATTAAACAGTACTTAATTAATTTGCAATCACAGCAAGGAACCTCCATTTGCAGAAGAGCAGATAAAAGAAAAAGAAAGATGTTTTGCGTAAGGAGCCAGAAAAACTTCAGTGTTAGTAAATTTAATATTTTTGAATATATTATTTCCCTCCTAATAATTCCAGGAGAAGTTACAAACACAATGGCATAAAATATATTTCAGTTAAAATTTCTTCATTAACTTTAATTACTTATGCCTGCAAGTACGAGTTGCCCTGTTTTTAAAACTTGGCTTCCAACGACAGCAGTCTGTATCATTAAATGAAACATCGGTATTTGAGAACAGTACGAAACATATGAATATCTCAGAGCAAAAATATTTAATGACGATATTTTGATAATATGCGTTTTATTCCCGAGCAATTTCATGAGATAAAATCCACTATCTTACTCTCAATCAGGATACCCGCAGAATGTAATCATCATCGCAAGAAATTACATCCTCCCAAAAATTCGGGTATCACAATGTTCTTAAAAACCACAAATTAAAATCTTTAATATTTAGTGCAGCAGTTTCACAGATAAACAATTCATTTTTAGGATTTTGCGTTTTATTCAGCTTGATATCCGTTTACTATGCAATTTATCAAGAAGAATAAATTGGAAACATTGGAAAGGACAGTTTTATTTCTCTTAGCTTGCCGTTCTTCCGTTAGGTTTGCTTCTCTCTGGTTTCAGAAAACGGTGAACATGTTCATAGAATATTCCAACGAATATGCATCTGAATGCTGTTAGTCACACATGTTAACACACAAACAGACTTCTTCATAGATTTATCGCGCGCTTCTAAACTCAAAGATGAATCAGGTACATTCTGCTCTGCTGATCAAAATAGAGCTGCGAATCGCGAAACAAATAAAAGTATTATGTAAACACGCTTAACGTAGAGAAGAAATTCAGAATTCTAATCCTTAAGAAACTGATAAGTGTGACGCAAGATCTTCCTTCATCTGAACATTGCTTTATTATTTTTTATTCCTATAATCTCTTATTACCTTAAGATGTATTTAAGCATGCGACTACTTTTTTCAGTCTTTTATCAAGTAAAGGAGCTTTAGAATATTTATAGCGTCACCATCATTTCTGGTTTCAATGTGATTATTCTCAGATTACCTGAAAGAGATGATTGGAACGGCGTGAGCAAATTTTATTTCTTTCCGCTTACAATACTCATATAAACCCCAGAATATCATTCAACCAACTCGCATTTTAAAATATAAACACTCTACTGATCCGACAAGGTAAAAAACAAACGAAATGTATAATAAATAAAGAAAACGCATCGTTAAAATTCAAAAATACCGAAGGAAAGACATGCAATAGACAGCTAAGGACCTCAAAATAAGAAAAAGCTTCGTGTTCGCTGGCTTAAAATGAAGTAGCAGCTCAAACGCCAAGCATGAAAAACGAGTTCAGTGAAAACATAATTTATTTATGAATTTATTTTGAAGCCTTTCCCTCTATTGAAATAATTAAATTTTTTGTAAAAGGCATTTCGTTTCCAAATACGAATAATGTTCGACTAATATGAGCTCAGTCGAAACGAATTCGTTTTCTGTCAGTCTTCCTTTTTACAGACCTTTCATGTTTAAAATGTGCTGTCTATCATGATCCTTGCATGGGATGTTCTTGGTACCAAACAAAAATAGCTTAAAAACAGCATAGTTTTAAAGTATTACACTACTATTTGTGAAAATTGCTGCACCATGAAGGAATGCTGGTATTACCTATGTAGCTTCAAACTTACAAGATATGTACAACAGATTGGGACATGTAAATGATTAAAATATCAGTGAAAATTAGCATGCGGTTTCAGAGCAGCGCCTTCTGAACTGTTCACTCCTGGGTATAAACAGCTAGCTCAAACGAGACGTTGCTATCAGTGAAGAGCCGACATTGAGTTGATTAGGTGTTTCTTGTGTTTCACTACAAAAGGCTGCATTATGAACACCTGACAAAGAAGGCCGCATGATGAACACCTGACAAAGAAGGCCGCGTGATGAACACCTGACAAAGAAGGCCGCATGATGAACACCTGACAAAGAAGGCCGCGTGATGAACACCTGACAAAGAAGGACGCATAATGAACACTGATGGACTTTGAACGAGGAAAGATTGATGGGATTAAAGAAACTGGATTTTCCTACCGCAAAAATGCCACTCATACGGGACAAAACGCCAGTACAGTGGAGACAGATGAGGCTCGGACGCACAGAAATCCGGAAAATGGACCGCAAAATCGCACTACAGCATGGGATGACCAACATGTCTACAGCATGGCAGTGATCGATCGCACAGCGATATCCACGGTGTTAGCGCAGCAGTAGAACATTTTTACAATTAAGGTTTTGTCCTCTAATACAGTTCGACGCCGTCTGCTTAACAGAGGACTGCTCGCTAGTAGCCCATTGCTGCACATTCGTTTGAACCTCAGCCACAGATGACTCAGGCTGCAATGTGGTCTCGAACACAGACATTGGCGTGCTGATTGGCAGCAGGTGGTGTTTTCTGACGAGTCACGATTAAGGATGATGCACCATGTTTGTCGCATACGTTTTCAAAGACACCGAGGTGAACAGAATTTTATAGCGTGCATTTAGCAGTGTCACACCGGTCTAATGCGAAGCGTCGTGGTTTAGTGCGCCATTGGGTTCAATTCGCGATCTCGCCTGATACGAATTGAGAGAATCCTCAACAGCCAGAGATACATGAGGACCGTTTTATAGGTAGAGGGGATATCCCTCTTTCAGAGTTGTCCTGGCGCTATATTGCAGCACGACAGTTCCCGGCCACATGTCGCCCAGAATGTCGGAATGTCCAAGACCTGTTCCATGAACGGCAGACACCACATCTTCCTTGACCTGCACGTTCGCCGGATATGTCCCCAACGTGTCTGGGACATGCTAGCTAAGTCACTGGCTCGTGAAGCGCCTCCGTCAGTCACCACAAATGAACCCTGGTCTCGCATAGAAGCAGCCTGGCAGGATGTTTCCCAGGACGATATCAAAAACCTTTACCGTTCAACGCCACCGCCGTGTAGAGGGTGTTATTGTTGCTAGACGTGGCTTCACACGATACTGAAGTTTGAAGCGAAAAATCTTGTACAGCCCTACAAATGTAATCAGTTTTCTCATGTAGCATGAGAAATCTGTGACACAAAGTTCAATTGAATAGCGCTATTCTTTCTTGGTGTTACAATTTTCACAAACAATAGTGTGGTTTTATTGTAGTTGGTAAAACATTCTATGGTGATCACAGAATGTACCAGGTATGGCGAGATCAGACTTAAAGCGCCTGCTCAGCTTTCGTCCTAAACCCCAAAGTAAAGTAAACAATAACCAAACCCCACATCACATAACCTTTTTTTCAACCCTCTTTGCTTTTCGGCCGCTCCATTTGCTTCTTTTCGTATTTAACATTTTTCGTATGTTTTAAAGAGAAATAAGCACACCGGACAAAAAATTAGTCACCCCTAATAGAAATGACAGTAGGAAGTTAAAGGTTGCACAGAGGGCGCCGTCATAGCATTTTTGGAAGATAAATCGCACTGACGTGATGTACAGGATCATTTCTGTCTCGTGCAGTGGTGAAGAGCAACGTGTATGTTGAATTTAGTCTGCAATATGGGTGGTAAGACAGACATTACTAAGTCGCGGAACCGATCCATAGAGTTTAGCCGTGCCCACGAACACAAAGTGAATGAAGTCTCCCAATTTGTTGGTGTGTCGAAATGCACTGCCCAGCGAGTTTACAAACAGTGGCGTAGTTCGCAATCAACTGAAAATCGGTGATGTAAATGTGGCCGGAAAACGATTCTCAGCAACAGCGACCGCCGCCATGTTTCATGCCTAGTAACTGCAAGTCGGTTTCAAACCAGGCAACAATTGCTCCAAACAGACAAAGAAAGTCCAGTCCAACCAATTGCCGAAAACACATTGCGACGAGAACTACATACGATGGACATCTGGAGCAGAGTACTACGGAAGAGGCCTGTTTTAACAGCAAGTCACAAAGTCGCACGTTATCAATGGACTCAGAGGCACCAAAACTTTACTGTGGAGGACTAAAAACGAGTAATTTGTTCTGATGAGTCTCGTTTTTGTTTGCACTCCAATGATGGGAGACGACGAGTACATCGCAGGCACAATGAAACCTTTAATCCTGATTGTGTCAAAGGTGTTGTTCAAGCTGGAGGGGGTTCTGTGATGTTTTGGGATGTTTTTCGTACCACGAAACGGGCCTTCTCGTTGCAGTGACGATGAATTTAAACCAGCATGCGTACCTCAACATTCTGAAGGACTAAGCGTTGCCCTTTGCCCTACATCTCCAGAAGCAGTATCACATTGCCACTCCTGTCCTCCAAGATGACAATTGCCATGTGCACAGGGCTAAAAATATGTCTGAGGGGCACGACGAACAAACAGCAACATTGTCTCACCTCGACTGGCCCGTCAAATGAAATCCTATTGAAAATGTGTGGCATAATTTGGAACAGAAGGTGAAACGCCGGTATAGACACCCACGTACTCTGGCGGAACTTTGGAACCACTTGACGCACGAGTGGCTGCAAATCGATATTCGATACATACACAACTTCGTGGAGTCTGTAACACACAGGATTCATGCTGTTATCTAGGCAAGTGGCGCCGTCACCCGTTATTACGTAAGTTCTGACAGGGGTGACTAATTTTTGGTTCGGTGTGCTTAATCTGGAATGATAAAGACACGAAATGAGCGAGTGATGCTAATAGTTTCCATTAAAAGAAGGAATAAGTTAAAAAATGATGACAATGAGAGAAAGCACATGATACTGTGAGAGTATTGGCTTAAATAGAGCAACGGTGGTTAAAATCAAGAGTAGCAAGAGTTGCACCGTTAGCGTCAAGTAGGTTATCTTTGGCAAATGTCAAATGTTATTCAGATACTTGAAAAACTGCTTGAATCCTGAAGACCAGATTTGAAGGAAATCGGCAGCAAAACGCATAGGAACAAAAGCCAACCGTTAAATTTGACTCAAGATAGATAATACTGTCCATTTGAAACTTTCAACAAGAAATGGATAATTCAATATTTTGAAAAATGTCAGCAGCAATGTAATTCACAGGAAAAGCTGCTGTTGCAATATTAAAAGTTGTAGAAAAGTTCTAGAATGAATGAATTATGTTTTTAAATATAGTGGATGTTCTTTCAAATGACTATAAAAGTTTGATGATGGAGGGTTCTTTGTTGACGATAATGCCAACCAGAACCTTGGTTTGAAAGGAAGATAATTTGTTTTAAAGCTTCAAGGCAGCTCCGGACTGATCCAATGAGAGAGGCCTTCAGAATGAATACGAACAGCGACTTTCTGTTACATCTACACTGGTATTCAAAATCAAAAAGTAATCTACAAAAACGTGTATAGGTGCCGATGTATGTAAAATAATCTACTAAAACTTGGCAAACCTATAAATTTCGCTACGCGGAATTCCATCCCGCACTTACTTTTGCATCAGGTATCCTGTAATGTGAAGATTAGGATTGCGTTAAAAAGACGCGGAAGTGTACGCGCATGTTGAAGTGATTCTAGGCCATTCCTGATTTCACTTCGGTGGCACGTGGAGCTGATTATATCACGAAGACATCGTATAGATGATTTTAAGCGATGGAGAGTGATTGGTTAGATGAAAGCAGGTCAGTCAGAGACTGAAGTTCCCATAGCATTGAATTATCCGCAAAATATCCTGTCACAACTCTGGAGACAGTTTAAAAAGACTCGAGATATTCGTCGTCGACCAGGACAATGTAGTTCTAGAACCTCAACTGCTGCAGACGATCGCTACATGAGTCTAACTGCCAGACAGAACAGACAGATATCCGCTAGGCAACTTTCTTTGGAGCTCGCAGCAGCTACAGGAATTAAGGCTTCAAGGCTTACTGTTTGTAAAAATCTCCCTAAGCAATGCTTTTATGAATAGAGATTAGCTATTTGTGTACTTGTAACTTCCGCAGCCCGGTGAGCGCGTTTTATGTATAGACGCCAAACACACGCTTGGCGTACAGACCAATGGGCGAATGTTCTATACACAGATAAATCACGATTCTGGTTAAATACTTATTCGCGACGTACTCTCATTTGAAGAGAATCAGAGACGCGCAGAGAACCAGAGATCCTCTAACATGGAGAAATTACTGCTCTGGTGGCGGTGGCGTAATGCAGAATTGGAGACGGATTAAAAAGTTGGCACTCGGAACCGACCCGAATCGCTAACTGACCCAGACAAATTTGCTTTAACAAACAAATGTATTACGGGAGTGTATAATTTACTCACTTACAGGAAGTCACACATAAGAGGGAAACGAATTTCCCTGAAGAAATAATTCTTCACAAATACATGGAAGGCAATACAAATCTAATCGTTGGCACGATTGTGTCGTATCTTAATCGTTTCCTTGTAGCAAGTCCTTCAGAACACTTGAAAATTACATTGCCCTAGAGCGGGAATCAAACCCGCATCTCCTGATTTCCGTTAGAGCATGCTATCCGTTACACCACTCAGGACAAGGAAGTTCCAAACAACTGAAGCTAAGCAGATCTGAGAACCGTTCAGATTTTGTGATTTCTAAGCTACATCTGCTTAGTTTGTTGCTTGGAACTTCCTTGTTCTGGGTGGTGTAATGGATAGCATGCTAAAATGGACATCGGGAGATGCAAGTTCGATTCCTGCTCTAGGGTAATGTAATTTTCAAGTTTTCTGAAGGAGTTGCTACATGGGAACAGTGAAAATACGTTACATTTGTGCCAACGATTACATTTACAGAAAGGGTTGAAACTGCCGTGCTTTGTTTGAAACACATAACCTAACTGTTTTACACATGTTTTTGGCAAACACATCTGAGAGAGTCAAAAAGACCCTCGGCAGACTGTTCCACGTAACCCTTAAACGACCAGGTTCCTGAAATCTTGAGTCAACGTCTACTTCATACCAACCCCTGCTTTACGTATTTGTTTAGCGATAACAATGGTGAATGAAGGTTACTTCTGCGGGGTATGGTACGATTCGTCCAACGACGATTGGTTCAATGCCGATTCGTCCAAAGGGACAATTGGTCCAATGGACAATTGGTCCAAAGGTACGATTCGTTCTATGGTACGATTGGTCCAATGCCGGTTCGTCCAATGGGACGATTGGTCCAATGCCAATTCGTCCAATGGACGATTGGTCTAATTCCGTCCTATCTGTCCGAAGTGCTAGTCGTGCTATAAAAGTCTCATCCGTTCTGATTATATTTCCGATGTTATACGAAAGTACCGGTAGTCCGAAGAATGTAAAATAATGTTACATTTCATGCGTAATATTGTGGTTAGAGATTTCTTTTTTTTTTTTTTGAAATCGCGTTTTCTTGTATACTGTCCTTGCTGCCGTATGAAGTTACTGATATACGAGCCGTTCTATCAACTTCAATGTTTCTCTTTTGCATGAAATAATATAAAATACTGGTGTTCCGTTTCTGTTTGTAGAATGCAGTGGCGTTTTCCGCCAACTTCCCAATGGAAACAACTGGTCGGGGTTTGGACAGAGGCCTTATCAACAGGTTTTATTCCAGCGATGTCATATTCATAACGTTTACATATTAAATCAAGTTAATAATATCGCGCTTTCATTTAAACACGGAATATTAATTCATATGCCCTAGGCCTAGACTTTCTTAACAGTTTTAATTCTACCGATGTCAGATTCATAACGTTTACATATCAAATCAAGTTAATAATATTGAGCTTTTACTTAGGCATGAAATGTTAATTCATAGGCTCTAGGCCTAGGCCTTTTTAGGACTTTTTATTTTACCGATATCATATTCATAACGTTTACATATTAAATCAAGGTAATAACTTTCACTTAAGCACGATATGCACTTTCACTTAAGCACGAAATATTAATTCATAGGCCCGCGGCCTAGGTGCCTAGCAAAGACCCCAGAAATGATACGATGAGTGCCTTTTATAAAGTTTTATAAAATGTTTACAAATACCAAATATCTAGGTTGTAACTTAAAATCTTCTAAAATGGCCAGCGGCCTAGGTGCCTTGCAAAGACCTCAGAAATGATATCATTAATGCCTTTTATAAAGTTTTATAAAATGTTTACAAATATCTAGGTTGTAACTTAAAATCTTTTAAAAAGGCCCGCGACCTAGGTACCTGGTAGATAGCTGAGAAATGATTCGTCGAGTGCCTTTTATAAGGGTTTATAAAATGTTTACAAATACCAAATATCTAGGTTGTGACTTAAAATCTTTTAAAAAGGCCCGAGGCCTAGGTGCCTTGTAAAGACCTGAGAAATGATAGGATGAGTGCCTTTTATTAGGTTTTATAACATATTTACAAATACCAAATATGTAGGTTGTAAATAAAAATCTTCAAAAAATGCCCGCGGCCTAAGTGCTTTGCAAACAGCTGAGAAATGCTCCATTGAGTGCCTTTTACCAAGTTTATGTAAAATGTTTACAATTACTAAATATACGGAAATTATCTTTCAAAAGGATATAAAGAGGAAAATAATTTAAATTATTATTCCTTTCTGGAAAATAAAAAAGTTTACCGTTGGTAAGAGGATAGCATTGGACGAATCGGCGTTGGACCAATCGTACCATTGGACGAATCGGCATTGGACCAATCGTACCATTGGACGAATCGGACATTGGACCAATCGGCATTGGACCAATCGTCGTTGGACTAATCGTCGTTGGACGAATCGTCGTTGGACGAATCGTCCGGGACCGCTTCTGCGAGGCCGTGTAAATTCAAAGAACAGGTGAGGATAGGAAATCCTTCTCAGTCTAAACCGGAGTTTCGGGCGGTCATGGTAATTGAGGTGTAAGGGCGTTTCGGGTGTTATGGTCTTTAAAGGGTTAATTCTAATGACCCAACAGTCAACAATTTTGAATTAAGTAAATTATTGTGCGTTTAATTTTAGTTGTTGTTTTCTTGATAACATATCAAGCTTCAGAGTATGTTTCACAACAACACCAAGTTTCACAAGCTTCTGATGAGTTGAAAGTTACCAAAATGTGAATGTTGAGTTCATTATTGATTCTCAGAAGGAAGGGACACTCATTAAATCAACACTCACATTTTGGAAACTTTCAACTGATCAGAAGCTTGTGAAAATTTGTGGTGCTGTAAAACATATTCCGGTTTTTTAATGAGACCAAACAACTTCTAGCATTCACCCTTCCCGTTTTTGTTTTCAGCAAGCACGCATTTGTTGGACTCGACGCCTTTTTCAATCTCCTTAATATAAAACTCATCCATATTAACGAATAAGGCATTAATTCCAACACAACATGCTGGAATGGGAAAGGGATGTTAGCACGTCAAACGAAAATATCTTTGAATTCTCAATGCAAAATATGCGATGTGAAAAGTAATTCTCAATCTCTGACAATGTGACACGAGGGGGTGGGAGAGTGAATCAGCAGAGAAGCAAGCAGGAGACAGGCGTTTGACTGTACCTTGCTCCAGGCATTGAAAATAAACGCAAAGGAAGTAGCGTTTTATGACATGGTGTCGGCGTGCCTAACGTCGGCGCCGTATCTTCGATTAGTTGAAAATTTTGCTTTAAGAAACAGACGATAATATTTTTGCATGACAAATAATTTTTCACCCGGCTGGCAACCGTATCGAGCACAAAATTCGACAGTACGCATTTTTCTTGGAAATTTGTTTTTTCGTTTCAAAAATAAAACAAAAATAAAACCGGGGCAGGAACACCTTGACTCGACCCGTTTAAATTTGCCGACCCGTTGAACCTCTGCCCCTTGATCCGTTTCCATCTTTGGCGTGATGGTCTGGGAAGGAATCATGACAAACAGGCACAAAGAACTGCACATGTTTCAGAGTAGCTCTCTTACTGCCCGTAGGTGCAGAGACAAAATTTTGAACCCATTTGTAAGGTAATTCAACGAAGCCGTCGGTCTAGATTTTATTCTTATGGGTGATAATGCCCAACCTCATCGAGCTCAAATGGTAGACGATGCTCTCGAAGAGGAAGATACTTGCTGAATCGAGTGGCCAGCCAGATCCCCTGACCACAAACCGATTGGGCATTGGCCATGAATGGAATGCTCTATGGAGATGCATTGGAACTCGCCAGCCCTCTGTCAGAACACACAAGGAACTCAGAGCAGCTCTTGTTGAGGAGTGGTCAATAGTCCCTCAAGACATCATCGATACCTTCATAAACACTGTGAAGAGTTGTTGCTTGAGGTGCATGGCTGTCAGGGGTGGTCATACTTCATATTAAAACAGCAGATATCTTAAGCAAAAAACTTCAAGTATTGTTCCATGCACTGCTCTTTCATATAAATTACAAGATTATGATATTAACAAATGCAAATTATAAATCGGTTTTCTTCTGCTAGAGTTGCATAAGCAATGTAATAATAAACCTCTTTTCCAAATTTCATTGAATTTCTTCATAAGCACGTATGTACGAATTTTGAAATTACTTTTTAATTTTGAGCACTAGTATAGCTGATGCCCACTGTGATAAATATCCAAGAACACTGGATTACAATGTCATATCAGTCTAAAAAAGAATGGTTGGACGTCAGCTTTATTTTCAGAGAATGGTTCAGTGATAATAATTGAGGGTAAATCGGAAGAATGTAAGAACTTCAAGATTTTAATCATGGTGAATAATGCTCATGGCATTAGCCTGTCTCACAGACACAATCTGAAAATATTAAAGTTGGCTTTTTTGTCTTTGACGCAAGGTATCTGATCGAACCCATAGGCCAAAGGGTAATATCGAATTTAAAGCGCCAACCCCAGTGGTTAGAAGCTCGAGTTTCTGGCCAGTCGTCCAGGCCGGACTGGAGTTCGAGTTTCCAATTAAGCATAGGTGGCGCTCGTGTCCAGCAACGTTGGCTCTTTTCCTTCACTCGGACCATTGCCCCTAAATTAGGAACAGCACAAGGAGTTGCTCATGGTGGTGGTCAAAACCGCGAAGCAATAAGAATAAAAGCACACTGCATTTAAACGTTTTTGCAGAAGCTTCGGCAATAAGTGTTTGTGAAATTAAGGTACTTACGCTGAAATTTTAGAAAGGGTTAAATATTAAACATATAGATATCTGAGCTTAAGCCGGGATCAAATTTTCTGCTTCAAGCGGGAGCTGTGTTCCTGAACTGAAGCTGCTATCTCACTTTGTGCAAGATTTTTGAAGTAGAATGTATCTGATGAAAATTAGAGAAATGTGTTTCGCAGACAAAACAAATTGGTTTTGATTTGATGGATGAGAAAAATGTTGAACATCTGTCAGATTCGCATTACATAAACAATTTTGAGATAACGGAGTAAATGGTCGCGTACAGAACATGATACTTCTCACGAAGGTTTCTGAGGAATTTTAGAAGAGCGAGGAACTGTTAGTTCAGAATGCAAGATAAGTCTAACGGCATAGTGACTGACCAGGTGAATGAGTTTGTGTATTTAGGAATCATGTTTGACAGAGAGAAGGAGATTAGATGGCAAAATTAGTAGGCGAGTGAATTCTTCATTGAAAGTCATAGCTGCTTTAGGAGGATTTCTCAGGAATGATGGGCTCTCAAGAAAGTCCGAATGGCTGTATGTGAAACTGTTACTGTTCCTACTCTGATGTACCGCAGTGAAACCTGGGTACCACAGAAAAGACATAGGAGTCGTTTGTGTGCTGGATACGTGCGTTACTTACGGGGAGTTTATAGCAAGACACTCTCTGATCGTGTGAGGAATGAAAATGTGTTGCAGATGTGTAATGTGAGGCACAATGTTGTCAGTAAGTTGGAGACTAATATTCTTAGGTGGTTTGGCCTTTTTGAAAGAATGAGTGATGAGATGCTTACTAAACAAATAATGTTTTCAGCCCAAGTGGCAGGAAAGAAAGGCAGAGTAAGGCATAGGAAGTCATGAGAGGATCACATTCAGGTGTATCTGCATGAGAAAAAGATTATGAGTATAAATTATAGAAGGTCTTGTGTACGTCGTGTGATGGATGTCAGTCAGGTCCGAGTTGTGTGTCAAGATCGCTGTGGATCGAGAAGTTTGATACGGCAACAGTAAGTAAATACTCAGTTAAAAATTTATCTAGCGGATTGTTTTTCTTTGTAGAGCTAACCTCTGAATCTCAGAGAACAGCTTAGTGATATGTATGTATGTAAAATTTTAATGAAAGTGAAGGCGAAGTAAAATAATTGGAGAAAAATGACTCATGTTAAGTGCTACATGAAAACTGTGAGCAGAGAGTGTCAAGATGATTATGTTCCTTTGTAGGGGTTTATGTATGCCTTATATTATTTACAAAACGCATTCTGAAACTGAAGATTAATCTCTTCCATCTAATGTGAGGAAGAAAATTACTCATCTACACTCTCAACAAGAAAGATGACACTGAATTTTCAGTTGTAATGAGCATGTCTTTTGAATCCGTTCTGACGCGAATTAAATTTATCAAAGCTATGAACTGGTTAGTCAATGGAATCGGTGAGGAAAACAATTAACCGGTTTCCACAATCGATAAAGCAACCGGAAAGAGAAACAGCTACTTAGTTCCACCAGCGGCTAAAAAGCATGTTACGAAAATTAACAAATGGCGCACAAAACGTTTCTCATAGCACAAGGAAGTTATCGGCGACAAAGAGATTTTCAAATCGAGCAGTTAAAGGAAGAAATATAGCAGGAAACATGATATAAATCTATGTCTGCTAGCGGTAGAATTTTGCATAATGGAAAAGTTGAATATGCAAAAAATGTTCTTCATAGCAAAAGCTATGCTAAGGAAAAAGGACTTCTAAATATAAAATTCTAAATATAAACTTAAGATAACTATAATAACTTTTGTCTTAAAGACTGATACATAGACATCATACAACTACCTATTCAATAATTTAAGTACGTGGTTTATTACGGTTACATAATATACAATAGCTGGTGCACAAAATCGGGGAGAGAGAGAAAGGAATATTCAGTGCCACAATAACCCAAATTTCATGCGAATATGCTATCCGCAATATCCGATCTCGCAACAGAACTTCAAAATCAGATCCTCGACATTAAATAGCTAATCAAACCTCGAGTATTCTTGCGAACTGTTCATATTACCAGAAATTTCCCGTCATATAGATACGGAAAAAGAGATGACGTAATGTTTTCGTTTACACAAGGAAGGAATTGCGGAAAGGTTTCTCAAAATTCAGAATTATCCGTTAACACATCTTGAGCTTTCCTGGGGTGCGAAAACTGCGTGAAATTCAAGGGGTTTTTTTCGTCATTTCACGGAGAAAGTTCTGTCAGAATTATGCTTCGTTAATTAACGAAAGTAATCACGGAGAATGGCTCGTGCTTTTTAGAGAAAATATTTTACAGTGTAATGTTGAGATTGAGGTTGAGCAACATCCACCGAAATGAGAGTGAGGGTTGATAGCAGCCTGTTTGACGCTTTAACCGGCTGGAAGGAATTTACTCAGGGTTAGCAAAAAAGGGCCAGAAATCAGCATGGACGAATATATTAGCTGTCTAAGAAGTGGACCGAACGCTATTGAATAAGTGTACACACGCATCAGAAAGCATTGCCGTCCTCTTACAGTTGTGTTGTTCAAAGTGCCATTTAGGCTGATGATTGGATTGATACTGATCGTTTCTGATTACCTGCAATACTTTTTTGTGAGATACTACTAACTACGAAAACATTATATGCCCACTTCCTGCCTAAAATAATGTACAAATTATCCGCTAGAAGGCGCAAATATTTAAAATTTTTTTTCTCAATAACACACTTTTTAGCCGTTGGTGGAAGTAAGTAGCTACAGTAAACCGCCGATTATCCGGTACTCAGTCATCCGTGGGGTCGGATTAAGCGTAGTCCTCTGTAGTACATAGAAATTTCAATTTTCAAAAGATTCTCTAAGCAAATTGATTCGTAAAATAGCTAGAAGTCATTACTGCGTACTTTAAAAAAACATTGCGTCATAATTAAACAATATTGCATCATCCTTCTAGAAGAACTTACTTGTCATCACTGTTGCGGTTTCCTGTTCTGCCGTCACAGTGCGCAGTTAAATGTATTACGAATTTATTCTAGTCTCCTTTATCAATTAAACATTAGGAAATATTTTTCGTGTGCTCCTTTTGTGTAAACAAATTTATCTAGAATTTCAACCCCTAAAATGTTGGGAAAAAGAAAAGTTGTTTTAACAGTGGGAAATCAATTGGAGATTATTAGATGACGTGAAAAAGGTGAAAGTGTGTCATCACTTGCTGCCGATTTTGGTATTGTCCAGCAAACTGTACGTACGAGATATATTTTGATTGCATTGAAGTTTTAAAGATTCGTGGACGTATAAGAAAAATAAAACAAGAAATAATACTACAACACAGCAAAAACAGTCTTGCTGGCCCAGCACTATGTTGCCGCTGCCGAACCGTCAATAAAATGTCCGGGCGGCCAACAGAAGGGCCAGAAGTTCAGGCCAACAGCTGGCCAACAGTTGGCACCCCTTCAGTTCTCATATGCCACAACAGGGCCATCAATGGTCCATCACAGGCTGTAGCTGCCACAAGTGGCCCTTCAGTGGCCCTGCAAGCACGTGCCAGAAATGATGGCTAGCCTAATGTGGTCCGGTAGTGGCAGACGGCAACCACGTGACGTAACTGGTGGCTTGCCGAATCTTCTCCGCCCAATTTCCCAGTAGTAGACATAATAATAAAAAAAAAATTGGGCAACCGCAGTCCCCAAAGCTACAATTTTTTTTCTTACCCTTTCGAAACTTGTGAACTACCGCACTGCGCTGGGGAAATTTTCTCAACAAACCGGAAAAACGCCCGCTTGCATCTCAGTAGATTTGAACCTTGGCCGTTTGCGTGGTAGCTGAGCACTCTACCGACCGGACAAATTTGCCGTGCTCGCGCGTATGCTTAAAGCTATCTGTTTCGTATGCAATGTGTAATCGAATGCTTCCCTCTTTCAATTTACAATATTGCGAGGTATTTTTCATAAAAGTCAGTTTGATATAATTCATACATTAATTTTTTCAACGTAACGATAGTTTTTTCTTTTTACCTTAAGGGAACTTCACTCATTTTCAAGGAGTGTACATACTTACAGTCGCTTCCCAGTCTTGTGTATTCAACTCATGGATGAGTACACCACATAGCGTTGCTTTTTTTTTCTTTCAAATAAATTAATAAATTTTGTACGCGTATAATTCTTTTTTTTTTTTCCAACAAACGTTGTTTTAATGGTTTTCCACGACATTTGTTTCAAGCGGTTTCAAATTTTTTCTTGTTATTCATCCACTCCATTCCATGAATTGTTATTCATGGGAATAGAGTGGGTGTATTTCATGGCTATAATCTAGTATTTCACGGCTTAATCTGATATCTTCGTCGACGTAAAATTTCATTAGGAAATTAATTCGCCTCTCTACATATCGATTTTTTTCTTAACATCCACTAAAATAACACAATGGCGATAGCGTCGTCTTCAACTAACTGGTACCATGAGAGACACAGGAAGTGTTGCTTCTGCGCATGCGCAGTCCCGTTGCTTTCACCTGCTGTTGGGGGTTGCATTGGTTGCCAGCAACGGGCCACTAGTGGTACTTGCTTGGAGGCCCACAATTCACGGCAATGCTGCAGGGCCATCAATGGCTCGCCAACTGATAGCACTGCCACCAACGGGCCACTATAGGGCCGTGAGCGGCAGATTTCAGCCAGCAGTGAACCATCACTGCCAGCTGGTGGCCAACAGTTTCCCAGCACTTGTGTTTTTGCTGGGAAAGAAAACAAACACAAATAACAGACTTTCTATCTAAATTAGTTTTAAAATGTTCAGTTTTGTATTTAGATACTACAAGAACGTTTATCTTATGTTTTTATAGGGGTTCTTATATATTTAACTCAACAAAACGTAATTTGGATTAACGATGTTTTTCAATTGTCCGGGCTCTAGCGTCCCCCAATAATCACGGATAATTGACGTTTTACTGTATTTCTATTTGTGGATGATTTATCGATTGTAGACGTCAGGTTGATTGTTTTGTTACCGGTTCCATTCGCGATAAATAGCTTGCTTAACCTGCGTATTTCGAATTATGCCCAGAATCCCCATATGTGGTGTAAATGTGTTCTCTCCTTTATGCTGAATTTTTAGATTTTCTTTTTTCGTGCGGAAAAAGACGTGTACATTATAACCGAAAATTCGGTGTTATGTTTCGTGTTTACTACGACGTGTGATAAAAAAACCATCCAGACTGGTTGCATAACTTCAGAATCATGCGACACAGCAGGAAGGGGTTTGGCACAGGTTGACCCTGCAACATGCTACCATGTGCCGTGAGATACGTCTCCCCTGATCGTTTGATTTTTTAACAGTACTGTGTTCTTAAGTGTGTGAAGCTGCTCGTCCCACTTGTTAAGCCGGAAAAAAATGAACAACGAATTTGCATCAGATTTTTGTCAAAAACGTGGCGAAACTTGCAAAGACACATATTTAAAGTTACAAAAAGTCTATGGGAAAGATTATATGAGTCGTGCACAAGTTTATGAGTAGAATAAATGTTTTGAGGCTCTACGAGACCCGCCATCTTGTATTGCTGCCTTCTCTAATTAACCAACGGGCAAGCGTATTTCACAAATTGCTCCGGCAATTTTGCACATTTTGGAACGCTGTTCGTGGCTAACGCAAGATATATGATAAATAAAAAGTTCCCTGGTTTCAGAATTTTTATTGACCTTTCCCTTCATTTTTTATTTGCAGCGAAAGTCGTACCAGGGCATCTTCCATAGTTTCATTAATTAATAAAAAATATTTAAAGGGTCCAAAACAAAAATCTGAAACTCTTTATCATATATCTTGCGTTAGCCACAGCGTTCCAAAATGTGCAAACTTGCCCGAGCAATTTGTGAAATACGCTTGCCCGTTGGTTAATTAAAGAAGGCAGCAATACAAGATGGCGGGTCTCGTAGAGCCTTAAGGATAGTCGTAAAAGTATTAAGAATGATGAACGGTCTGAGAGGCCCTCAACCAGCGAAAGTGAAAACGATGTCGAACTTGTGCTCACACCTGTGCGGGAAAATCGCCGAATCACTATTCCAAAGTTATCTGAAGACTTCAGCATTAGTTTAGGTTCTTACGGGCGATGTGGGCATGAGACGCGTCTCAGCCAAATTTGTACCAAAATTGCTCTCAGAAAAAACATGTTCGTGTTTCAGCTTCTAGTGACTTGCGTGAGTGCGTCCAAAACTTTTGAAATATCTATCGTATAACTGGTGATGAATCGTGCATTTATGAGTGCGACTACAAACTACGGCCCAGTCTTCACTGTAGAAGACCCCAAACTCTTATAGATCCATAAAGACGCGACAGAGCCTCAGCAATGTCAAGACGATGCTGACTGTTTTTTTTTCAATTATGAGGGAATTGTGCATCATGAATACGCTCCATCAGGCCAGACAAGGAACATGGAGTACTACTGTCAGGTTTTGCGGCGTTTAAAGGAAGGATTTCGACGCAGAAGGCCGGCATTGCATGAGAATGGCGAGTGGCAACCCACTATGGCAACGCGAGTGCCCATGCATCGCAATTTGTGCAGCAGTTTTTTGCTAAGCACAACACTGCATAAATCCGACAGCCACCCTATTCGTCAGATCTTTCTCGCTGGTACTTTTTTCTCTTCCCAGTAATCAAATACCGATTGAAAGGAAAACGATCTCAGGATATTGAGGAGATACAACAGAATGCCACAAAGTTGCTGTTCGCTACTTCAGAACATGACTAGGAAAGAGCGCTGGACTAAGTGTGTGGCTTCGGAAGAGAACTAGTTCGAAGGCGATACAGTTTCAAATTTTTAAGTCTTGTACTTTGTTTAGTAAATACAGTCTAGAAATGTTTTGATCATAACTCGTATTCTTGAAAATCATGCTTCAAAAGATCCAACGTAGCGTGCAGCATATTTTTCAGTTTCCTTAAAACATATTTACCATGCGAATATTTATGCACCATTTTGTTTCATCTGTCTTTGCACTAAAAACTTCCCTTTAAAATATGTTAGCCAAATAATATTTTCTATGCTTGTGAAATTGCAAAAAGATGTTCTTAAATCTCAGGTCTGATAAGAACGCAAAAGGTACGCTGGAGTCAAATAAATTGATGTTAAGTATTCTTCTTTTCGCACAGGAATAAAATTCCTCCCGTACAGAGTCTTAAAAGTTTTATGGTAATGTGTGATCCTACTAAATTCACAATATTATAAATTTTTGTGGCTCATCGAGCAAAACTTGGCAAATCATTATTCGATGTATCTACACAAAATTGCAGTAACTCTTCTTCCACGCCACCTCTGAGAGCTCGCAACGGTACCCAGGTGTGCCTGCATTTATTTCAGCAAACGTATTGAAACTCCGAGATATATTCGCGAACAGAGGATCTCGATAATACTTCTCCGATCCCCCTAAGGATTTTTGAATCTTTAGCAGAACAGTAAAGCACGCTATATATTTCGTCGCACGTGTCATCTGTCTTCATAAAGAGGAATAGACGACCGCACGGATCTCTCCCGTGGACCTATCGCTGTTGGGATGAGAAAGAGGATATGGGGACCCCGAAACTGGAAAGCACTCTTTTTCAATGAGAATTCATGTTCCCTAAAAGCGACTCACTGTTTGGCATGATACATGGCCCACAGAGGAAATTTTTTCCAGCTCCGTGCAAGAAAATGGAGTGATAGAGCAACCTTTCCTAACTTACGAAGCAATTACATGTCGTCATGATAAGCGAACATAAGTTCCCAAAGCTGTCATGAAAAGAATTAATTCTAAAAATAGAATAGGACTTGAAAACTAAACATGATTTCGTACAGGAAGAAGCTCTAGTTTTGGGCTTTATTTACGAATTTTCTATCAAAGGCAAAAGTATTTGCGGAAGAATAAAAATCGTGTATCATACAGGAGTATCACATTAAATGTAATTGGAACGTTGGCTTTTGTTTGCTGTTCTGTTTAGAAATCGTGTGGCGTCTATAATCTACAGGGTGTCTCACTCTCTACTTTACATAAGTTTTTATTAATAACATCGTGAATAATTACAATTTAATGATATTTGGTAAGAACATAGCTTCATCCATGGTAAACAGGACCATTTCATAAGAGGTGTTGATTGTGTCCGCCGTGTGCATCGAGACAGGCTTGAACACGAGACTCCAGGCTGAACACGAGAACATTTCTGAAAGTTGGCTCCAGTTGCTCTGGCGTAGTCGCTGCCACTGCCTCGCAGATGTTGTTTTTTAATGCCTCAAGGGTTGTCAGCTTGTTTTGAAACACCACGGGTTTGAGATACCCACAGAGAAAGAAGTCAAAGAAATTAGGGGGTGTTAGGTCAGGAGACAGAGGTGGCCACATTTCTTTAGAAATCACGCGATCTCCAAAGAATGACTCAATTTCAGCCATACTCACATATGATGATATGACTGACAATATGATGTATGGTTGGTTAAGAAGCTGACTTAATTCCAGCTTCTTAAAGAGTTGCATAATACAAAGGTTGCTTGGTGCTGTCCGAGATCGGAATTTTCTAGGAAATTCACACTGACGCTTCTTTATCGACTTACTCTCCCAATAAATACGGACAAGAAACCCACGCTCGGCTATGGTTAACCAGGAGGACATCGTTAATGCATCCTTGCAAAAACAGCCTTGCTGGGCCAGCACTGCCAGCGGTAGCCCAGCACTATGTTGCCGCCGCCCAACTGTCAATAAAATGTCCCTGCGGCCACCACATGGGCCAGCAGCGGGCCAACAGTGACACACCCATCAGTTGTCATATGCCAGAACAGGGCCATTAGTTATCCATCGCAGGCAGTAGTTGCCAGAAGTGTCCGTTCAGCGGTCCTCTAGTTTCCCGGCAGTGGCAGCCGGCAATCACGTGACTTAACTAATGGCTTGCCGAATCTTATCCGCCAATTTCCCAGTAGTAGCCATAAAAAATGAAATTCAGGATAACCGCAGTTACCCAAAGCTACAACTATTTTTTTTTCGCCTTACTAAACTTCTGCATTATAGCACTGCGCTGGGGAAATTTTTTCAACAGGTCCTGAAAAACGCCCGTTTGAATCGAACCAAGGACTGTGTGAGTGGGAAGCGGGCGCTCTGCCAACTGAACTGATTTGCCACGCACGAACACTTGCTTGAAGCTGAGCCTTTTTTCTGCGGAATGTGTAACGAATGGTTCTTTTTTTAATTTTACAATATTGCGAGGCATTTTCATAAGTGTCAGTTTAATATAATTCACAAATTTATTTTTTCAACGCAACGATTGTTTGTTTTTACCTTAAGGGAACTTCACTCATTTTCAACGAGTGTACCAACTTAAAGGCGCTTTCCAAAGTTTCGTGCTGTCCTTGTCGTCTTGAAAGGCGATTGTTGAATTAATATATTTACCCGTTCATGTCCCATTCTGTTACATTTTTAACGTTGTATCTCTCCTTTCCGCTGTCCGAAGCTATATTTGTTTTAAAGAGGAAAGATATTTTATTTTACTTCTCGTTATTTTTAGAAGCAAATTGCTCCAGTCTTGTGTACTCATCCCATGGATGAGTACTATCCACACAGCGTTGCTTTTTTTGTTTTCAAATAATTAATAAACTTTGTACGCGTTTAATTCTACGGTTGTTTTTCCTCCCAACATAACGTTTTTTTAATGTGTTTCCAGGACTTTTGCTTCAAGCGGTTTAGTGTACTGTATGTTAAAACAAAAGATTACACAGAAATTATTTCTTGTTATTCATGGGAATGGAGTGGGTGTATTTCATGGCTTAATATGATATCTTCGTCGACGTGGCATTTCATTGTAGGAAATTAATTCGCCTCTCTACATATGGCTTTTTTTTCTGAACATCCACTAAAATAACACAATGGCGATAGCGTCGTCTTCAACAAACTGGTACCACGAGAGACACAGCACATGTTGCTTCTGCGCATGTGCAGTCCCGTAGCTTCCACCTCGTGTTGGGGTTACATCGGTTGCGAGATACGGGCCACTAGTGGCACTTGCTTGGAGGCCCGCAATTCACGGCGATGCTGCAGGGCCATCAATGGCTGCCAACTGATGGGGCTGCCACCAACGGACTGTTACCGTTCCGTGAGCGGCAGATTTCAGCCAGCAGTGACCCATCACTGCAAGCTGGTGGCCAGCAGTTTCCCAACACTTGTGTTTTTCTTAGGATACGATCAGTATCGCGACAAACAACTGAACTAACCCCCAGGGAATCACGAACCTGACATGCGCAACGTCCAAGGTCACAACGAGCGCGCCAATAGGTATTCAAGGACAACATCTGCGAGGCAGTGGCAGCGATTACGGCGGAGCAACTTGCGCGAACTTTCCGAAATACGGAGTCTCTTGTTCAAGCCGATGCATAGGCCGGGTACTTTCAACATTTGTTATAATGTTGTTATGTTTTCCTTGGATGTAGGTATATTTTTACCAAATATCATTCAATTACTATAATTATTCACGATGTCATTAATAAAAACTTGGGACACCCTGTATTTCTAGCGAGTGGGGCACCCTTTTTATCTGTGGTGTAAGATTGGTTTCTCTCGTTTACATTTTCCGTACTTAGAGTCACATATAAACTGCCGGTAGATCCTACTCATGTGATAGCAGATTAAAGGTAAACAAGAGTGACAAAAGCGATGTGGGTGAACTGTGAGAGGTCTAGCGTAACAAGCCGTTTTTGCCGGTGGTGGGATCAAAATCAGGCCTCCTCACTAAACTACATCGACAAAGCTTATCTCCGCAACTTTGACGTCTTGACATGTGTGTCACCTCTAAGGTTGGTACCTCACATGTATCCCCCATAAGAAAGGGCTGGGACGGAATCGTAGGTTTCAGGGGAAGCACACAGTAGAAAGGGCTGGGACGGAGTCGTAGGTTTTCTTGAAGGAGAGCTCACTGTAGAAGGAATTCTGATTAAATTAAGACCATGTGCGGAAGAAGCATACACATTTTTGAAGCGTTGAAGAAGGAATTCTCGTTAATTCCAGACGATGTGTGGAAGATACATCACACAGTTTTTTCTACCTCACGGTCAGGAGATTCATTTTACGTTCCGGCACCAATATGGCGAAACATGCCCCATTTTGGCAATAGTGGATTTCTAAACAACGCCTCCTCGCTCCGGAGCTAGTAGTTCTCCCAACTAAACGACACCGACGAAGCCTGTCGCTGAAACTTTCGTCGGTGTAATTTAGTTGTTCCATACGTTCAGCCTGTTTTACACTAACCAATCAGGACACTTACCTATCGATAAACTTCCTGTAATAGGAAAGGAATTAATATCGAGATGGTCAACCCTTTGCTACTATCACAACCTCCATGCTGCTAGAAAGACTTTCCATTAGATTTTGGTACGTTACTAAAGGAATTGCCTTCCATTCTGCCACAAGAGCATTTGGCAGGTCGGTCAGCAATGTGGAGCGGTTTGGCCAGGCTCGCAGTCTGTGCTCCTCCGTGCGATGTAAACGTAGGTAATGATTATCCACGATACCTTGTTTTATTTCTCAAGGTTGCACGTTTATGAACAAATATATATATTCTTTTTTTTTTTTATCGATATCTCTTATTCCAAAAGTCCGATTGTAAACATAATTATGACCTTACGCCCTTCGTCTTGTAGGTTTCAGCACACATGGTGTCTTTCTGTAACCTACTACGTTTGTTGTAATTTCTCAGAATGGGACATTTATATTTTTGCAGTACTAACATTTTTTATTACTGCCTCAAATAGCATTGGGAGGATGATCTACTTGTGCAGACTTATTTCGACTGTAGGATGCTACATATCGTGGTTGTTGCTTAGGTTGGGGAGGAGGCGTGGAAGTGCTAAGGCGCTCCTTATAGAATCGAATGAACCTGAGACACTCGTGAACTGTGTAAGAGTGTCTCGCTTTCTGAGATTCGTATAGAAAAGCATCTAACTGTTGATGTAAGGTGTCAAAAATGCCTGCATTGAAGCAAGGGGTTCCCACAATTTTTTACAACCGACTGTCTCCAGGCAACTAGATTGTCTTTTGCTGTTTGCTTCCCGAAAACCAACTGTTCATCTATTCCAGCCCTATTTGATTCCACATGGAGACACTCTCAAAACACCTAGTTGTTATCTGCCATAAAGAACCCCGCAATGTATTCTTTGCCATTAGCTGTACCATGTCTTATTAAATCTCGAAGACAGGTGCCTGTTACCTGTACGTTGACTCCTTGGGTGTATTATAAAGATCAAAATGACCTAGATCTTCAATAAATTTAATGGACCGTCTACCCCGTTATGATGTACAGACTTAATCATGTGACTACGATCATGTGACACGTAATAGCCCAAGAGTGTATTCTTCGATGTCGCCAAGAAGAAGTTATGGTTCGCCGATGTTCGAATAGTTGGGAACAATTCCCCATATCTGAAGCTTCATCTGGTACGAAGTGTCAACAAATAAAGATGCATATTGTTTAGCCGTTCGAAAGCTCGGGAGCCAGATACAGTGTTTAGATAATTGTTATGTGTTACTGCTATGTAAACTGATAGTAACTAAAACATCGAAACTGTTACCGTAAATGTACCTAACGATCACAAGATTCAAAGGCCAAGAAAGAGTGCTCATTAAGTATTCGTTGACAATATTATTTTTTGTAGATTGTTTTACAAGGCACTTGGAAGCGGAAATGGGTCTCATAATATGCCATACTGAAGAAAAGCCTATTAACACACTGCTGGCTTGTGTCGCATTAGTATAATAAAGAAAACTCGTAGCACGTAACAAGGAAAACGGCACATGCGGTTCAATTCAAAATGGATCTCGTAGCGCTAACACACATCCTTCACACAAGGTGTGGCTTTTTATTTACGCTTTATAACCGTAGGTTGAAGAAGTGTATATGCTCCAGCTTTGTCCGTCTGTCTGTCCGTCCGTCTGTCTGTCCGTCCATCTGTTCGTCTGTCCGTCGGCACGATAACTCGCGTAAAAATGGTTCGATTTTGATGACATTTTAGTATGTTGTAGGGGACCATCTGGGGACAAAACCTACTGAAAATGGACGAAATGGGGTCAAAGTGCAGGACATAGGAGCGGGATCCATTCCATTGCCTTTATGCGTCATTACTTGCGCAAACATGGTTCGATTTTGATGAAATTTCAATATGTGCTAGGGGACCACCTGGGGACGAATTCTATTGAAAATGGGTGAAATGGGATCAAAGCTCAGGGCATAGGAGAGGGATACATTCCATCGCCCTCATGCGTCATAACTTGCGTAAGAATGGTTCGATTTCAAAGAAAGTTTAGTATGTGGTAGGAGACAACATGAGGACAAACCCTATTGAAAATGGGCGAAATGGGGTCAGAGGTAAGGACATAAGAGCAGGATCCATTCCATCGCCCTTATGCGTCATAAATTACATAAAAATGCTTCGATTGCGACAAAACGTTATCATGTTGTTCTGGAGATATACTAAAGCCGTTGTGTTGAATATCATCGAAATGGAGTCAAAGGTCAGAGCACAGGACCGAGATTTATTCCACAGCAGTTATCCTCATAATTTGACTAAAAATGCTTCTATTGCGACAAAACTTTAGTATGTGGTTCTGAAGGTATACTGAACCGGCTGTGTTTAATATCATCGAAATGGGGTCAAAGCTTAAGGCACAGGAGCGAGATTTATTCCACAGCCATTATTCTCATAACCTGAGTAATGATTTCTGGTATGTTGGAAAGCGTATCATAATCAATGAATTGCATGATTTTACTAACTTGTTTACAATGGGACCCGCCGTCAGCCGTTGCAGAAAACTATGTAGAAACTTGGAGGTTCTGATGTGCCATTCAGAATGAAAAATATAACAAAGCAATTACATAATTTACAAAACAAACTCAAAAAGGAAGGTAAATTTACTGTAATACACATCATAACACTAAATAATGCAGTGTTTTCCGTTAGGGAGCTATACAAATAAAATTTTTTCTTGCCATCTCTGCTTCTAGAAGTCGCATTCCAAAAAAGTATTTTTCATTCTTAACTTTCGCTATTAAGAACATTTTGCGCTTTATTTTTGTTTGAAAGGGTATCTTCGATTCCATATATCCCTAGGAAGAATCCTTTCTTGGTGAGACACCCACCTCTGTGAAAAATGTTTTGAGCTCATCATTTTGTTTCAAATAACGCACAGGTTTCTTACTAGGGGGCTTAAAATTAAATCACGCTCGTTTCCATCCATGTTACTTCTTCTGATTGCTCCACTTGAAAAATTCCTTTTGCCTAGGATATCTTTCGCTTTCACAAACATTTTGCGTACAGTTTATGATTTTTCGTAATGAAAATGCCTCTGGTGGAAGAAAGTAACTATTTCTACTGACTAGATAGAAATCCGGTAGAATTTTTTAACTGATTTAATTCACTATGAAGAACACCGCAGAAACTGTCCATTTTAAATAATAATAATGCTTAGTTTTTAAGCTAGAGTGCATAAATGCGTTATGATAGTTTAAAAATCTGCTTTGAAAATTTTTTCGTGTCAGAATCTAACGTGCTCATTAATCCGAGAATTTAGTGTCACCTTTCTTGCTGAATAAAAGTTTCGAGACGTCCGTGAAATGAATGTAAACAATTTTCTTGTTTGTTTACTTGCAGCTGACGCAGTAAAATAATATGACTGACTGGGCTATGAAATTATTTTTCAAAGAACGTCACGGAATTATACTTTTAGAGCTTCGTACAGCTGCACAAGGAATTTTTCCCTCGACGTTTCTGAAATTCCTCGTAACAAAATGCATTTCTAACATCCTAAGCTCAAGACTGATCCAATAAAGTATGGAGTGCTTTTCAGAATTGTGACATCCTTTGGCAGTGAAGAAACGGCGAGACAGCCTGTGCATATGAGTTGATGGATTTCGACACGCTATGCCTTTTCTCCCGGAGCCTGTAATAGCGACAAAAATTGCAAGTGAAAAACATTCAGCTGTGACTAAATTTACAGGCAAAGAAGGACGTCTGTGGTGGTTCTGGACTATTTTACACTGCTCTGCCATTAATGTCCGGCTACCTGCATTTCTACAAATAATCTTAATTTTCAGAAAATTTAATAATGTGTGCTAAAAAAAGACAAACACTTGTGACTACTACTAGTCTTTAAACTACAATCCTGAGTTGTTGTTTTTTCGCAAATGTCCGGCGACATGTTCCTCCATTTGGCCTTCAATGCAATGATCAGTTCAACTTTGTTTTTTGAACAATTGCTTTTTCCATGCACCCGACAATCCAATTCATTCCAGAGATTCTATATAGGGTACAGATCAGAGTTCCGGGCTGGCCTGTCAAACGAATTGACAGTCTTGTCCTCAAATCATCATGATGTTGTTTGGAGGTATAACGACCAACGTGAGCAACTTAGTTGGCTATAAGCAGTCGGCCGTCCTAATTAAGAGCCACTGGTTCCAGTGAAGGGCGAGAGCCAGTGTTGTAAGACAAACACAACATCCGTGCCTCATTGGGATTCGAACTCGGACGAATGGTCAGAATTTAGCGGTTAGACCATTGCGGCACCAATGCTGACCAAAATTACTTCGAAATTAAAATTAAAAACTAATGCTCAGAAGATCCGTAAATTCAGGAGATACAATTGAAGACTTAGCGTTGTGGGCATTTTTTTCAGGAGCATAAAGAAAATCTAGATTAGTTGTTGCTAATTATTATTTCGGAGGATGGGGAATGACGACAACCGTGAGCAACGCAATGGGAATAAAGTGCTATAAACCCCTCAGTAAGCCGACTAACTACCTGATACCGAGAGATGTTTGCCATGGGAACAGCAGCTCATGCAGAAGAGAAAAATCATGGTCATGGAATAATTGTTTTTAAAATGCCCGGCAATCGCGGGGAAAGTAATAACGAATGCAGTTCTGTTTCATTTTCTTTTCAGTTTTGTGTTCTTTGCGCAAATTAGTCGCTCCTGACTTCTAGCACATGAAAGAAGATTAAATATTTTTATGCACTGACAAAATAAATCTCATTATTCCTAACGAACACATTACTTTTGAATGATAATTTTCCTTTGAATGATTCTTATAAAAAGCGCACGCGTGCAAAGGCTATTGCGAGGAAATCAATTATTGGTGTTTGTAGACTACGTCCATTAAAAGAATAAAGCATATAAATTTTGCATAGTTTGCTGTCTTGATAAACTACTAAAAAAGTTATAATCTGTTCCAAACATTTTAAGAAAATCGGATTAATTACTCAGAAGGCTGATCAAAGTGCATAGCATCGTTTCTTAATTATTTCCGGTTGTTTCTTAAAACTTTATGTTTAACCATTAAGGGAAGCTATGTTGACTCTCTTTAATAAAAGAAAAATTTTTTAATAAATGCTTCTAAAACTTTACAGAACACCACAAGAATTTCAGTTTCATTACATTTCTTTTAATACTATTGAATTTCAATTCCACGTAGTTCTGTTTGTAAAGAATGGAAGTCGCTATTCTAAGAGCAAAGAATTCTCTTTATATAAACCTAAAATTTTCTAAGAGTGTAATTTGTACTCACGCGCCATTTAGCCTGCTGAGATTAAACTAAGCCAGCTGGAGCAATTAAGAATTTTAGAATGCTGCGAAGATCTATCATAATTTTTTCCAGAATTCGAAAATAACGGTTAATCCAATGATACACTACTATTCCTGTTCAGTTTTAATAATTACTAGTAAACAGGAATTACCAGCTTGGCGTTTACTTAGTTTTTAAAGCTAATATAAACTGTTTTTTTATTTTTCTTTGCTCCGTTCATGTGTTCTTCCAGCGTGTTCAGATATTCCCTTCTAATATAAAATACTCTGCAAATTTATTAAAACATTCGAGTCTGTTTGACCGTTTTATCAATTAAAAACTCTCCAGATCCTTTCTCGAAGACCTTCTCTTCATTACTGATATCCGGATATTTACAAAACACGTTCACGTAAAATATAAGAATACACTCAGCAGACAAAACATTAGAGATAGGGGTGACGGATAGTTACAATGGCCATACCCCGTATAACGAAAAAGTTTTTTCGCGTCGGGCATTGAATTCGGGTCCCCTCACTCCGGAGTAAGTCTCTCTCCCGACTGAGCTACGCGGACATGGCCTCTAACTAATATCTGCCTTTATCTCATGTGCGTCCTGCGGGTCAGGCACGTTACATTACCCCTCCTCCTGCTCCCCAGAAGAGGGCCGGGGGCATGGCCCACGGGTCAGGTGAGACCATGTGTCGCTTTAGACACTCATCCCATGAAGAACGTGCATTTGAGAAATCCTAGACAATTTAGTGTGTGGAACCTAACATCACACTGATTTATTTTTTCGAAGCACTGAAGAAGGGATTCTGGGTTTTCCTGTCTCGCAGTGTGGAAAGAACATCACCTAATTGCAAGAAACTTAACAGCCGGGTCATCCTGGAAGTTTGGGCGCCAATATAACGAACAGGTTTGTCCGCTCCGGGCATAGATTCCGGATCCCCTCACACCGGAGTAAGTCGCCCTCCCAACTGAACTACGCGGACCTGATTTTCGTACCTTGCGTATTCACTGTCCGATAAATCTGAACTGCAGGTCTCGTACAGTGCTACAAGAGAATTATGAGGTACGGTATAACGCTGAGTGCGTGGAGTATTTGCTGGAGTATTATTAGGCACAACATAATATCTGTGGTGGGCAAAGTGACCGAGAGGATCGGTGATATTTGCCATTTCTGACTTCCTCTATGAATATGTTTGAAGGAGTTCGGGCGCCAATATAACGAACAAGTTTTTCAGCGCCGGGTATCGAACTCGGGTCTCCTCACCCCGGAGTAAGTCGCTCTCCCAGCTGAGTTACGCGGACAAGTGATCTCACTGCTATATGCCTTTATCTCATGTGCGTCTTGCGGGGCAGTCACGTCAAAGTATAACAGACCCAAATCGAACGGAGGAGATAAATAGGACGACACCAGGGCTTCCCAGAAGTATATCACAATAGACGAACGTTGGTAAACGTGGTGATCTGAGCGAATTTGAGCGTGGTCGGCGCAAGACATATGGGTCATTAAGTAGTAACAACCCTCCCTGTAAGTTCTTGCCCTCGGGAACTTACTTAAGTTATTGTAAGTTATCGAGGGCAACCGTTTTAAGGGAGTATACCCAAATAGGTTAGAATAATACTTCTGGAAATGCCCTGAGTCTCTTAATCGTGAAACCGCCAGGTGCGGGAATTTCACGTTGTTTACATAACACCTATGTAATTTCAACTGCTGTATTTTGGAATTGCGTGGATTTTGGTTGCAGAAACTGTGTTAATATCAAACCGGAATGAATTATGTTCGTGTATTTCAATTTAAAATAAAAATGGGTAGGGGCTTCAAAATAATTAAGAATTTTATAAATTTAGCATTTTCTTACACATGGGAAGCAAGTTATGATGCGAAATATGAAACATTTGCGACGAAAGAAGGCGATTCGGTCAGCACACAATGCATTGCAATAGCATTGGAAACCATCAGCTTTCCCACACTTTAACGGCTGTCGCTCGCGATTACAGGCTTCACGCAAAGTGGTACTACTCCATTAACAAGGGCATCTCCAGATATCTTATTCTAACCTCCTTGAGTATACCATCGACTGACGTACCAGCGCCCAGAGAGCAAGCGGTTGTCGACCACGCGCAATTGATGACCGGGGTCGATGTAGACTATCCATGCTCGTAGAGACCAACTGCTTGGCAACGGCGGCGCAAATCACACCCAGGTTAAATGTCGAAGCCCCAAGCAGTGTCAGCGAGAGAACGGTATGGCGCACGCTCCATACCCTGGCCTGCGAGAGCAGACGTCTTACTGGTGTGCCACTGTTGAGCACCCGTCATCGGAAATTGCACATCGTTTGATGCCGGGAACATCAAAACTGGGCCTCTGCAGAGCAGCGCCGAGTCGTGTGGTCAGACGAGTCCCGTGTTTAGCGGTACTAAGCTAACGAAACGGTGCGGGTGTGGTGTCGACAGCATGAGGGCATAGCCCCGTCGTACCAGGTCGGCGCTGTAATGGTTTGGAGAGCTTTCTCATTAGGTCCCTCTGTGATGGTTTGTGGAGGACACATTAGATTCCTTAGTGTGTCTGCAGAGGTCCTTGACTGCTGCGCGCTACCAGAATGTACTGGCCGATCACCTGCATGCTTTCATGGCCTTCGCGCATCCTGCGGCCGATGGTCTTTTTCAGAAGGACACTGCGCCTCCCCACCGGGCAGCAACCATAAAGGCAATGCTCCAAAAACACTTCTCTGTATTTAAACTATCCAGTGGCCCACAAGGTCCCCGGATTTAAACCCTGTCGAAGCTCTCTGGGGTACCGTGGATAGGAACGCCAAATCCATGGATGCTGGAACAACGTCTCGGGCGGAGTTGTGGACAATGCTGCAACAAGCATGGATGGCTATAACGAAGTAAATTTCTGCGTCATTTTTTGGTCTACGCCGGGATTCGAACCCGAGGCCGCTTATTCCGGAACAAGTCGCTCTACCAACTGAGCTACGCAGACGTTTGTTCTGATTCCTATCTGCCTTTATGTCGTGTGCGTCCTACTGGCAGGTACGTCATATTTCCCCCACGAAAGTGGGCCGGGGGCATGGCCCACGGGTCAGCCGTGACCATGAATCGTTGCAGGCAGCCATCCACTGTAGAACGTGCACTTGAGAACTCCCAGTCAATCTGGTGTGTGGAATGCAACGTCACACACATTTATGTTTCGAAGCGCTGGAGAAGGGATTCTCTTATTTTTCCTATCTCGCGGTGTGGAAATAACATCACACCATTGCGAGATTTTGAACGGTCGGGTCATCCGGATAGTTCGGGCGCCATTATAACGAAGTAAATTTATGCGTCATTTTTTGGTCTACGCCGGGATTCGAACCCGAGGCCGCTTATTCCGGAACAAGTCGCTCTACCAACTGAGCTACGCAGACGTTTGTTCTGATTCCTATCTGCCTTTATGTCGTGTGCGTCCTACTGGCAGGTACGTCACATGGCATTACCTCTGGAAACCCTCTGGCATTTTGTGGAGTCGATGACTCGGCGTGTACAGGCTGTTATTCGCGCTAGAGGAAGACCAACATGCTTTTCGGTAGAAATCTCGAATATTTTGCCCATTGAGTGTATATTTTTGATGTTTAAAATAATTTCGCAATGTACGCAGTCTTTTAAGATCCAGAAAAAAATTCCCCAGAACTGGAAATAATATGACAGGTCGTATAAAGATTTATATATCGTAATTTATGAAATAAATTGAAAAAAAAAACCTTTTATGATTATTAGTATTTGAATATTTTCATGTTGCACTGCTCGACGTACAAAATGATACACTAGGAAGTATTTTTAGGAGGCCCATGAAAACTGGTAGATATGTGTTGAGAGATAAGTTATGTAAATGAATTCACTTGAGAACCAGCCACATGACATATGAAGTAGATAAAAAGGCAAAATTCTTTGGCGTAGCTACGTTTGGTCGTCCTCACGTGGGAATGTGGACCACTGCATCGGAGTGAACTCGGTGGCAAAGGCAGTTGAAAAAGTGAGAAAACCTAGAAGACGTCATCGGGAATCGTACCATCACACGAACACCTTCAATTAAGACTTGGTCACAGGGCTACGTACGGCTAGTTGGCCCCTGCGGCGGAAACGCATCGGTATGCAACAACTGTTGGTCGACAGACAGCCGTAGCAACACCCAGTCAACATTGAACGACATTCGACGAGGTGTACAGGCAGCTATACACATCTCCGTATCAACAAGGACTGTGAATTGCAGATTGTCTGAGGTACGCTATCTCTTTCGCCAGCCATCAAAATGACTGCCATTCACCGCCGCACATCGTCGTGCAAGTTTGCAGTGGTACTGTACCAGACATGCATGGCGGGACGAATGAAGCAATGTCGTACTCAGCGACGATTCCCACTTCTTGTGTCACTTCTTTTTCAGTCAGGAGACGACGTGGTACCCAGGATGATCTTGCTGTCATTCGTGAGCATCATACGGTTCCTTAACTTGGTGTCAGAGTCTGGGAGAGTATCAGTTTCAGTCTTCCTGAGAAGGTAACAAAAACTGTGAAACATGGAATTATGTGACCAGAAACTGCTAAAGAAGTGTTTGCACAGCAAAACACAGAACGCTAATGAGTGTTTCAATGGTGTGTTGTGGCAAATAATTTCGGACATTTTTGTTGAACTCTAGACTATGCATTTAGGTGCATATGTTGCTGTAATACAATTCAATAATGGATTTAAAGGTATATTATCAGTCCTGGAAAAATTAGGCTTCAGTTCCGCTAACTATACCGCAGATGGGCACAGTATGCTTGTTAAACCGTGAATCACAGTTTTGAGAAGGCATTCTTTGCCATTGGCAAAAAACAACAACAAAAAAAAAAAAAACATTAGAAAACAATTAAGAGCTGCGAGAAAGAAAATAGGCACTTTCACGGAGAAGAAAGAGGGTGCGACATAAATCTGGTGATTTTTAGACTTATTAGAGACACTACCTGGTGCATATTTAGTTAAAGGTGCCTACTATCCCATCGAACCTTTGTATTTTAAACCTTAAACGCTTTTTTCGTGAAGAATGAGATTTTCGTGTCTTGAACTCTACAAGAAACCTAATAACTAAAAAAGGTATGTAAATAAATTGATGAAATTTAGTATGCATCTTTTTTCTAATGTTATCCATGTAACGAACTAAAAGGTTTGCTGTATGTAAGTTCAAAGTTAAGTGATAGCTATTTACATTCAAAATAGTGAAGAAATTTGTCAAAAATTCACACTAATGCATAAATGAATGACTGTATCTCAGTAGTGTTTGGGAATATCACTTAACTTTTAGTTCATTGTATAGATAACTAGAGGAGATATCCGGCGTTGCCCAGATTTAATGAAAAATACATTCTGGGACAGGACTTTCCGAATATTTTCTTGGTTTTTGGATTAATTTCTCTAATATTGTAGATTTTCACTTTTTTTGGTGGCATTTTGGAATTCATGCTTTTGAGGATTCTCAGCTTCTCTAAATAATTTCATTGGATTTTGGTTTGATTTCTCTAATAGATTTTCGCTTTTTTCTACTTGTTAAAATCACGTAAAAACATAGAAGTTTAAAATAATTATCTGAAATTCATTTGGTTGTTAGACAAATCTCGTTTATTCCTTTATTGCAGCAATTATATCAAAATATTATATTTTGAAATTAACTTGCGCCTTCATGCATTAAACGAAAACTATCACACAGTGTCAAAGGGATACAATCAGCGGGAGGAAGTGGAATGTCAGGTTTTATGGTAACCTATGTCTTCCGCAGAGTCCTAGAGAGTAACTATGCAAAATTTGGTCTATTTTCGTCAAAGGTTTTCGGCACAAAGTCTCAAGTGGATGAAATCAGGGGGATGGAGTAGAGTGTCTAGGTTTCACGGCATTCTATATTTTCCGCATGGTCCTAGAGAGTAACTATGTAAAATTTGGTCCATTTAAGCCGAAGGGTTTAGGAGTTTATAGGGAACATACAGACAGGCATTCTATTATACCCTGGTATCTCGTGTCCTTCTTGCAACACCAAGAAGGACACGAGATAGCAAAGCCAGATTTACTGGACACATAACAACAGATACAAAGATGAAACGATTGAGCTTACAGGCCCGTGCGACTTGCGGAACACGCAGACATCAATAGTTAGTGTGGCCCCCATGGCTGGCAATAACGGCCGCTACACGCCGCGGCATCGAACGAAAGAGGCTTTGGATGTGGGCTTGGGGTATGTCGGTCCAAACTGCTTCCACACGTTGCCACAATTCATCAGGCGTAGCCGCGGGTGGTGCTTGCCGGGCCACTCGGTTGCCGATCAGCGACCAGGCGTGTTCAATGGGCGACATATCGGGAGAACAGGCAGGCCATGGCAGCAGTGACACCTGGTGGGCCGAGAAGAATTGTTGCATGATGCGTGCCACGTGCGGGCGCGCATTGTCCTGTTGAAACATGGACGCTGGCAGGTCCTGCAAGTAAGGGAGGACTACAGGCTCCAAAACGTCAGAGATGTAGCGGTGGCTGTTGAGTGTACCGGCGATGCGTACCAGAGTGTGCGGGTGTCATACCCGATTGCGCCCCAAACCATAACACCAGGTGACGGACCGGTATGGCGATGCATAATGTAGGCGTCATACAGTCTCTCGCCGCGGTGCTGCCACACGGGGATCCGACCATCGTGGTGTTGCAGGCAGAAGCAGAATTCGTCGGAGAAGACGACGTCGTGCCATTCCCTAGTCCAGGTGCGGCGTTCAACGGCCCACTGCTGCCGCACCCGCCGGTGGTGTAACGTCAATGGTAATCGGAGCAATGGACGCCGTGCGACAAGTCACCGCTCCTGCAGACGACGTCGAACGGTACGTGTTGACACAGGTTTTGCGCAACACACCCTAATTCCTGCGCTAACGTTCGAGATGTGGCAGTGCCAGCCGTCAATGCTCGCCGCACAACATGCCGGTCCTCTCGATCGGTGGTGTGCCGCGGCTGCGGCAATCGCACTCGTCGGTCCGTTCGTTCCTCTTGCACCCACCGAATCCACACTCGCCTTACTGTGGCTGGATGTCGTGCCACACGGGCGCCGATGTCTCGGTACGATAAACCGCTGTCGCGATAAGCCACTATTCGTCCTCTATCGAACTCTGAAACGTGCTGGAATGACTGCTGTAGGAAGCTTTCCACGCACAGGTCCGGCAGCACAACACACTTCCACTACTTACACCCGCCTTCTGTGCACCCTTCTTATAGTGCTTCTCGCTGGCGTGCCGGGCGCACATGATTTGCATATGTCCTGCAATGCTAATCGTTTGCATGTCCTCTCGCGGGCGACGCATGCTGCGAATTTCTGGCCAATCGGATGCTTCCTTCTTGGTGTTGCATTTTGGGTGGCCAGCAGTGTATATATACTGGTATATATACAGGGTTACAAGGAAAGTCCTTGATCAGGCCAATATCTCACGAACTATGTCAGTTAACGATTTACTTCTTGTGCGATTGTATAGGAAACCCCCTATGGCGCACACAATAACACCACGAGGGATCCCTCTTGCCCCCCTTTTTCGGGGGTTTAGGGGGCTGTCGCCCCCTTCCCTTTGCAGATGGAGCAAAAAAGTCAATTACAAACTTGTTCAGAGAGGCAAAAATAGTACATAAATGTTTTTGTCCCATAACAAAAGATGAAAGGGGAACCGGAATGTGACCCCATTAAAATCACATCATCCGGAAGCAACGACAGAGTATTTAGACAAGAACTTATTACTTAGAACTTATCTAAACTGGTAAGTTCTAAGTAAATGAAGGCGCAAAAAGAAAAGTTTTCCTACAAACCTTATCAACAGTTCTTGTTCTGAAATAAAACGCAGTTCCTTGACGTATTCAATATCAGACTTTGATGTCCAATACAGTAAAAAATACACTGAGGCAAGAAGAAATAGCATAAAGTGGCGAAACACTCATCCAATAGAAAACTGTATGCACATTTAATTGACTTACGTACGTGGCAAAGCTTTCTACTTCCCGTCACTGGTTCACGAAGTGTTGGCATACCGACCACGCATATCATTTTTGTATTCTGACGACGGAGCAGAAAGCACATTTGAAATCCATGCAAATATGCGTCGGACAAATTCAGGTAGCTTTCCGCTTTTTTCGCATTTAGAGAGTCCCATTCCATCTTTTGTTATGGGACAAAAACATTTATGTACTATTTTTGCATCGCTTTACCAGTTTGTAATTGACTTTTTTGCCCTATCTGCAAAAGGGGGCGCGATAGACCCCTCAACCCCCCCAAAGGGAAAGAGGGGATCATTCGTGGTGTTATTGTGTGCGCCATAGGGGGTTTCCTATACAACTGTAATAGAAGTAAATCGCTAACTGCCATAGTTCGTGAGATATTAGCCTGATCACGGGCTTTCCTTGTAACCCTTTATACAGTATAAATACCGTAGATAGGCGGACACTGATTTGAGGACACAGCACCAATAAAAATTAGAAAGAGAGTAAGATAAGGTGACACCGTATCTTCCAAACTCTGCACTGTCACATTGAAAAATGTCTCTCAATCATTGAACTGAGAAAACAAGTTGATAATGGTTAATGGAGATTATTTAACTCATCTTCGTTTTGCTGATGATGTAATCGTTTTTGAAACTACCCCTTCAGAACTGCAGAGTACGATCCAGGAACTTGCTAGAAAGAACAAAGAAGTGAGATTAAAAATAAACTTTCAGAAAAAAAACCCAGATGTACAGTAATTCTTCCAAAAATGAAGATTTTGCGATTGATGAGAAAAAACTTAAGGTAAACGATGCCTACATTTACCTTGGACGACAGATATCAAGCAAGGGTCATATTGATGAGGAAATTAATCGGGGTATAAAACTTGGATGGAGAGCTTTTGGAAGAAACAGTACAATTTTCAAGAACAATATGCCATTATGTCTTACTCGTAAAAGAAAAGTGTTGAATCAATGCATCCTTCCAGTTCTTACATATGGAGCAGGGACATCGGCCATAACTAAAAAATACATACAAAGGCGGCAGACAACTGAAACAATCAAGGAGAGATGCATGCTTGTTGTAAACAGGAAAGGTAAGAAGAGGAACTCGTGGATAAGGAAAATGACAGGAGAGGTAGACATCAAGATCAGAGTAAAATCCTTTTAATGGCAATGGGCTGTACATGTTGCCAGAAGAACGGACAACCGAGGGACAACTGAAATTTTACGCTGGATTCCAAGGGACAGAAAAAGACCCAGAAGAAGATCACATGGGAGATGGATAGATTAAATTCGAAAGCATGCCGAAGTAACATGGAGGAGACGGGCTCAAGACCGACAGTTGTGGAAGAAACTTCGGGAGATATTCATCCAAATGAAAAATGGCTACCATATACTGATGAGAAATGGCTATCATATATCCGTAACTTATGCATCTTTAGTGTTCGATGGAATTTAGAACGTTTAAAGTAAACGGCAAATTTCATTAAATTGTTTAAAAAAATTCCTAATTTCTTGAAAATTTATTTTGATATAATTTCTTATTTCATCGTTTATGTTTTTTTGTGTGTATTTACCTCCCTGAAAACATAATCCATGAACTCATTCTTGTATTTTTTTAAAAAGTGCCTTAAACGTAGTAGGACGAACAGTTTTAATCCTTCAAAGGATTTCATAACCTGCAGTCTCTTTAAAGTTAAGGAAAAAATTTGCTCTTGCTGCTTCTGGAATATAAAAGAGGCGTGATATCCATTTATATATTTTAATTTGCAAGAAAAATTAATAGTACATCCATAATTTTTAATAAACCCTCTTCTCCATTTTGGATTGAAATGTCTGCGTTTCGCAATATAAGATGTGCGTTTCTTTCATTTTTTAAAGATATTAATTGTGTTGTCACACTAATGCGAAAAGTTTTCATTCTCTTTTGTTGTTAAAGAAAGAATCGCACGAAGAATAACGACATTTCCTGAGAAGCCTGCTATTACATGATAATATGGTGAATCACCTATGTAAACAAGACCGTAATTATAATTTTCAATATGCCTTCGGACAATTTGAATCCAACGTGCTGATGAAAGGAAACGTTTATCCGAGAAGACAGCATTACAGCCTCTCTATCGTTAATCTAAAATAAGTAATTACAGCATTTGGTTTTTTAGCTTTTTTTCACTGGGGCGAGGGATGACAACGTGAACTATTCAGTTAATTAAGATAAAGAGAACATGTAATAAGAAGTACTGAATAGAAAGTTAATACTTTCAGGTACATGAATTAAATAACGAAGCATTCTTAGCTCAGCGTTGGATTTTTATTAATGTGTTGGCTCAAAGAACCTTTTAAAAGGATGTGAAATAACATTTCGAAAAATTGCAGATTACCTCAAGTGTAAAAGATTTTAAACAATGCGAACATAAGTCCTTTTGAGGGATTATGCTTCATTCAGTTCGTCTTTTGCCTTTGTGTTATGTTTTTATGGATATTTCATTCATTGTTTCTTTAGTATTCGACAGAATTCGCAGCATTTAGTTGTTTTGTAACTTACTAAATATTCGGCAACTAAATTAGTTTGACAAAACGCGAGCTAGCTACCAACCGCAAAAGACCAACTTAGTGGAAAAAATGTGCTTCAATTCAAATTCAATAGAATGGAAAAGCTCCAAAAGTTAATGAATAAATTTATCTGCGTTTTGCAGGAATGGAGTGTCTTTTGACATAAAACAGCTGTAATATTATTGCGCAGAAAATATTTAAAAGTTAACATATCTATGAAACACCCAGTACAAGACCTATAAATTGAAAATACAATGGCAAGAGTTTTCATCCAATAACTAAGAGCCATAAAAAATTATAAATTTCTCTGTTTCATTTGCTGCACAACACTCTCCCATCAAATACTTTGCTAAGTGTAAAACGGCTTATGAGAAATATTACGAAAATGCATAACATGAATCTGAAAAATACGTTGAGAATAATGTTTGTTGACAGCTTTAGTAACGTGACTTTTTTTTTGTTGTCATTTCGGGATCTAGGTGAAACGCCCTTGCCTTGATTTGGAGCCGCTGCTTTCAGTGGGTGAGAGCACAATGTTTAGCAGGAAACTTCCCTGATATACATACACTGCCGTACCATAAACCCTTTCAGCGGCCGATGCACCTGAGCCAAATGATCCGCAAAATTTCCTGCGCTCCCTAAATAGAAAATTTCACATAGCAGCCATGTCTTACGAAATGCACGGCTGAACAATTCCTCTCCAACTCTCATCTCAGCAGTACCGACTTCAAACCTGTCACGGGTGATAAGAGTTCGCTTCTAGTAGCCTATTTTCTTCCCCGAGAATCAAGGCATGCAGGATAAGGGCTAGTCTCCCTACCGCCTACCCCGTAGAAACAAGTGGCTCAAACATCTTCTCTCTCTCCTTTCTTAGTTTCGATGACATCATTATATCCCTTTTAGAAGGTAATCAGTCAGAAAGGATTATTGCCAAGTTCTTAAATGACCACTTTGAATAACAAAGCTAAGAAGAAAGCAACGCTTTCTGATGCGCAGGTTCACTCGTTCCAGCCACGTTCGGCTTACTTCGTAGACAGCGAATATATCCGTTCGAACCAACTTCATCCCATTTTGCTAACTCCGAGTAAATTCTTTCCAGCCAATTAAAAGGTTAATACACTGCCGGACAATTGCTAAGGACGGATGACAATAGCAACGATAGCAACCATAAAATGGAAGGCAGGAAAATGTGGAAATTAGCATAAGTGCGGGATACAGTAAGACGTGTTGTGCGTATGCAAATTTTGGATTGCCGAACTTGTTCGTGACGTCATAGCGCTGATAAGAGATATAAAGGATTTGACGCGTATTGACAGTTGTTGTTCAAACGCAAAGTTGAAAGGGAAGGAATCAATTGACGAACTTGCAATTTTCAGTATGTTTTCCGGACATCACCTAGATGATTTTACGCGTGACAGTATTATTGGCAAGATTGAAGAAGGGCGAAAAATAACAGATGTTGCCAGGGAGTTCAACGTCAGCCACAGTGTTGTTTCAAGGCTTTGGAAATCATTTCAAACAAATGGAGAGTGTAGCAAACGTCACGGGGAGGTCGTGTTCGCAGTACGACACCTGCAGAAGATCGGTACATAGTGCTTTCAACAAAAAGACACCGGCGCTGCACAGCTAGTGAGGTAGCAAATCAGTTTATGGCTGCTACTGGCAAGCGGATCTCCCGAAAAACTGTCGCCAGACGTTTGCATGAAGGAGGACTATACGCCCGCCGTCTTGTTGTGTGCATCCCATTGTCCAGACGTCACCGTACCGCACGTTTGCAATGGTGCCATCAACATCGCAATTGGACTAATAACGACTGGTCTGCTGTCCTCTTCTCAGATGAGAGTGGATACAGTCTATCGTCTGATTGTTGACGACAACTGATCTGGCGTGATAGTGGTACTGCATATTGTCCAGCAAACATACAGGAAAGGGACCGATATCCGAAATGTAGTGTCATGGTATGGGCTGGCATCATGATCAATGGCCGTACGTCCCTCTATGTGCTTCCAACTGGGACTATGACTGGCCAAAGATACATTAATGATGTTCTGCTACCTCATGTTCGCATGTTCCGTGGTGCTGTCGGTGATAGATTCATTTTCATGGACGACAACGCAACATGTCATCGAACAGTCACTGTCCAGGAGTGTCTTGAGAGCAAGGATATTCAACGCCCCGTATGGCCAGCACGTTCTCCAGATCTGAATCCCATTGAAAATGTGTGGGATGCTTTGGGGAGGAGTCTTGCTGGTCGCCAATGCCCTCCAATAAATAAGGACACCCTTATCCGTGCACTGACAAAGGAATGGGATAAATTACCCCAACAGCTGCTTGATAATGTTGTGCAAAGCATGACACGACGTGTGGAATCTTGCATCGCCCTCCATGGTGGCCATATGCTGTATTGACATCTTACGCCGGAACGCCTGCGGACGGTAATTGCATTTTTTTCACGTTTACGTATTCTGCACAAAATGGCCTGTTTGTCCCTTGAACACGTCCCAAAGCCTTCTGGATTTCAGAGCACAATAAATTGTCTTTCTTGAAATGTCCTGTCATTCTGACATTATTTTATTTCACTTGGCATCCAACTACACTTACTTTTTTATGCGCTATATAGCCGTTTATGATCCGTCCTTAGCAATTGTCCAGCAGTGTATCAGGATACCTCTCTGGTGATAGTGAATTAGATGCAACGGAAACATCACGTCACAGATCCAATATTGATATGCTCCTAGGGCTGTGATAAGACAATAGCTCAATTGTAGATGCAAGATCCTCCCTTGATAGAGTTGAATGACTTTTAGCGCTAACTGACAGTCATGCGTGACATGTCAGCCACATTAAAGATTTTTTGGTCAACGAATGGCGATATTATGTACACGTGGTAGCGGTCTCGGACTGAATCTGCTAAGAAACGACCAGGTAAACCTCCGAAGCTAACAGAAAGTGACAGGAGTGATCTGTAAAAATCTTCCACACAGAACGCAAACCAACGGAACCTTAAATCGCGCAAACGTTGTATGATACCGTTGGGATTGATATTTTCACCAGTATAGTGAGCAGGGTCTGCACGATATGGGTTATCGTGGTCGAACAGCCTTTCACAAGCCTCTAATCAGTTTGACTAAAGCAACACTCCGATTAGCGTGGTGTAAGAAATGTTGATAGTGGACTGTAGACCAATGGAAAACTATGTTTTGACTGGAGACTAAGGTTGCGCAGCCTACCAGTATGATTTTCGCTCTTGGTTGTCGCGGATGCTGGGGGAATGGTGCGTTCGGGGCAGCATCTTCCCTACAATGAAGTTTTGTGGAGGCAGCGTGATGGTACGAATCTATGTTTCGTGGTTTGGCTTGGGCCCATTAGTTGACTTGGACAAAACCATGAATACGGAGCTCTACCTAGGGCCCTGGAAAATTATGCACTACCAACATTGTGGCCGTACTTTGGGAAAGGCCAATACACCATGTGCAAAAACGTCTCAGGACACCAGTGCTTTTTATATAATACTACCTTTATGGCAAAATCAATAAGGAGTTGGCCCACCTTTGCCCACAATTACATTGTGCACTCTCCGTGGCACACTTTCAATGAGATTCTGGTATGTAGTCGTAGGTATATTGTTCAGGTCTTCCCACAAAGCAGTGGTCAGTTCAGACACAGAAGTTGGACGTGTTGTACAAGCTCCAAGCCGACGTTCGAGTTCATCCTAAAGTGCCTCTATAGCATTGAGGTCGGGGCTTTCAGCTGGCCACTTTAAATTCTGTACAAAGATATCCTCAAACCATGTCGAAATGGAGCTTGCTTTATACAACGACATAAAAATGGCCCATCTACGTAAAACTGGTAAAATGTATACAGTGCCACGTGTCTAGAATGTACCGATATTTCGTGGCGCTCACGTTTTCATCCGCAACCTCTAACGGTTCGAGTCTATACCAGGAGAAACATCCCCAGACCATGACGCTGCTACCACCAAATTTAACAGCTGTGATGACACATTCTGACAAAAACCGTTCACCTGGCATGTGCCACACCCATTAACAACCATCGGATTTAAAAGCGGTGCAGTGTGATTTGTCACTCCATAACACACGTTTCCACTGGTCTAGGGTCCATGGACGATGCACTTTGTCGCTTACTTCATACGAGTTAATAACTGCTTATATGCAACAGTTCGGCCATGGAAATTTAACTTGTGCAATTCCTTACGAACTGTCTTAGTGCACACACTCACTCCTGTTGAATCTTAAACTTCTTTGGTGATCATTTTTGCAGAGGAATGACGGTACCCACGGACGAAACGTATCAGAGTTTTCTCGTCCCTTTTCGTCAATTTACGTGGCATTCCTGACAGTTTCTTGACAGTCGTAAGTCACTCAGGTAGTCTATAACGTCTTGAACAGTTGACCGTGGGGGTTGCAATTGTTCTGCTATTGCACGCACGGACAAGTCGCTGATATGGCACTGGTGTACTGCTGTGCACACCAGTGCACGAGAACAGTATCAACGTTAGGTGTCGTGGACGTCCTGACATCGGTTTGTTTTCGAGAACGGTGTCCCTTCCAGTATTTGAATGCCGGAACCATTTTCGTGCATTGCTATGCACTGTTACTTTGCCTTCAACTCCAGAAATGTCGCTCGCAACTATTGCCGTGTTTAACCTGTTTTTCTAAGAATGACATAGAAACACCCTAACAGCACATTTGTTGACCTCTATTCTGTTCTCACCTGATAAGGCAATGTGGCACTGGGACAGATGCACGGCATCAGCTTCGTATGTTTCCTTTATCACTGTACCCAGTCGACGCTGGCGCGTGTTTCTCACAGGAATGGAGACCCAAAACTGTGTGGCTCAAAACGGGACGAACTTTGACTCACCCTAGTGCGTTCGTTAAACATAAGCTGATTAGTTATCAGATTTCTTTCTTTTGTTTCGGGGTTTAGTGACCTCCATAAGCGTCTACGTCTTTGTACCGAGTCCGCAGTTCCTAATCTTGCGGAAATTCTTTAAAGGCAGTAGCACTACCTTTTCACGACTCTGATAGGCACGGATTCACTAGGGACTTGAACCCGCACTCTGACATCTAGACGACCGGAATGGCTAAGTGTTAGTAACAATACGCAATTTTCAAGTGCTTTCGTCTATAGAATTAAAGATTGGTTTAGTGTTTAGATCAAGTTTGTAGAATTTTAAAGGCAACACATAAACTGGTGTCCAAAATCAACGTGATAAATACAAATTCGAGAATATGTCCAACACGAAACGACCGATTGTAAAGATTTTTCAGCGACATGCGCAAGGGGAAATTCTTAAGTCGAAATACCCAAGCAATATTGTCCTAGTTCCAAAGGAAATATGCAAATGAAGACCGTACGTCATCGAGCTGGCAGGCACGCCACCTTGATAAACGTTGTTCTGAGCGGGATGCGGTAATTGAAGCTTAAGTTCGATTGTTAGTGGAAGAGTGTCTCAGAAATGGTGGAGAGCGATCAGTAGATTGGAAGCAGAGCAATCTTCTGCTGATGTATCAAGATGGCAGAATTTGTTGAAGTATGTGGTCTCTAATCTCTGGAGATTGTTTCAGGAAACAGTGACAAGGACACCTACCAGCCACAACAAGTCAACTCGACCGGTATTTGTCTCTGACAGCTAGGCAACCCTCGCAGGAGCTCTCTTTTGCTGCGGAAAACCGTTATCGAGGCAAATAGTTTACAGGACACTCCACGAGAGAGGTTTATACCCTAGAAGGTCAATGGTCTGTATCCCACTCGCCGCGTCGCAGAGAAGGGTCCGTCTGAAATGGACCGAACAACATCACTCCTTGAACCCCTGATCAATGAGCATGCGTTTATTTTCATTGACTAGTCGCGGTACTGCCAGAACAGAGATTCTCGACCTGTGTACATTTGAAGAGAGGCAGGGAGCGGAAATCTTTTCTCCACCATTAGGGAACGTGACCACTACGATGGTGGAGGACCGCTGACTGGGGCTAGCATAATGATGGATGGACGCACGCTGCTGCACGTGATTCTAAGAGGCATACTAACTGCTGCACACTACAGGGACGACATCCTAGAGCCCTATGTTAGGTTTTCAGGAGAGCTGCTGGTCCGCAGTTCCTTTTTATGGACGATATCACCCCGTCCCAGTAAGACTCAGGAAGTTGACGGGTACCTGGAAAGTGAGGATATTCACGTGATCTAGTGGCCCGGGAGACCTCCGCTTCTGAACCCGATAAAGCATGTCAGGGATGCCCTGGGGCGAGCAATTGCATACCGGCATCCCCATCCCAGAACTCTCCTTCACATCCTTGTAAACAACAATAGGGCTTGTTGTGCGAGCTGTGTCGCTGTTCGGGCTAATCACACCCATTTTAGCCCATCAAAATACATGGCAGTTACTGCATCACTTTTGGACCATGCTGCCTGTTTCCTCCTCATGCGGTGAGGGCATTTCTTTCCTGTTGTGTATTTTTGCGTCATAGATATACGTTATGTATGTCCGTACCAGCTGTCTTTAAACACTTTTTTTAATTGAAGGTTTAATGACCACCATAAGCATCTCAATGGGCTATTAGCAGTCGCCCGTCCCTAATTTAGAGCCACCGGTTCCAGAGAAAGAGAGCTAGTGCCATAAGACAAACACAACATTGATAAGTAACCGGGATTCGAACCCGGACCCTTCTCGGAATAATGGTCATAAACTAGCGCTTAGACCACTGCGCCACAGGGGCGCCTTCTAAAAGTCTGTCGTGTGGATTTTGCGTGGTTCATGTATTCGCGTTTGTCACGTTAATTTTGGACACCAGTGTATTAAGTTTTGTATAGCGGTACTAAACTTATAATTTCTTCCATTTTAGCGGTGCAGAAACTTTGCCACTTACTCTTCGTAAAGCATGAAGCCACAACCATTGCATAATTTGGAATTATTAACGCTTCTGCGTTATCGATTTCATTGTGATAGAATGTAAAACTCAATTTCCGACGATATTGCTGTAGCTTTTAGCCAACAATGCATTTAATAAAAGATTTTTAACGACAACTGAGGGAAATTAAAGTCTGAGAAGGAGAGGAGAAAAAGTCATTTCTTCTGTCATCATTTTCGAGTGAATAGCATAAGATAAATCGAAATTTAAATGTCATTCCGTTAAAATGGGCTCGGCGCATATATGATTCAGAATGGTGGGGTAGGAAATCATATTAAACGTTATTGCCTTATGCTAAATTGGAGGTTTTTACGAAATCGTATGAAAAATGTCTCCTCTTTTCTGACGTTGCTATCATGGGAAAATACTTTATATCTCAACAGTGAAAAGAATTTCTTAATCAAATTGTCAAAAACCGTCAGAGCCATCTAAACAATGAAATACTTGTCATTTTTATTGGATAATATGTTATTATTTAGCAAAGGATTGTTGCGAGAGAGACATCGGAATTTCAGGATTCTGCTAAAACACATTACGCATTTTCAAATGATCCGTCATATTTGTTTTTGCTTAAGTAATTTGGAACTCAGTTTCGCAAACGAATACGAAATATATTTCATCGTGCGTGGCGCTACGTAATTATGTAGAAATTAACGGGCTCCGGAGCTTAGAGATGTTTTGTTCTTTGAGAACACGCAATCATTAAGGATAATAACATAGCAGGTAAATATTTAATTGTTTGAATTAATAAAATGAGCTTTTGCTGCTTCAATATGCAGATTTATATTGAAATATTTCTTTTGCCTCTCCATTTGTATTGAAATGTTTCTCCTACTTATCTACTGACTGCCCACACAACCATGAAACATATTTTCATTTGCAACAAATTATCTTATGTTCGGATAGATGAGTACAAAAAAGAACGGAAATTTGATACAATTATAGTACCCTTGATACAATTGTGAGGATAGAAATAACAGCAGGCACTTATTTTGTGACATTTGCTTTGTGATTTCTCAGTTGAATTTCGAACAGATGCAAAATTGCTTTTCCTTTTCATTTGATGTCTTAGATACACTGCCGGACAATTGCTAAGGACGGATGACAATAGCAACGATAACAACCATAAAATGGAAGGTAGGAAAATGTAGAAATTAGCATAAGTGCGGGATGCAGGAAGACGTGTTGTGCATATGCAAATTTGGGATTGCCGAACTTGTTCGTGACGTCACAGCGCTTATAAGAGATATAAAGGATTTGACGTGTATTGACCGTTGTTGTTCAAACGCAAAGTTGAAAGGGAAAGAATCAATTGACGAACTTGCAATTTTCAGTATGTCTTCCCGACATCACCTATATGATTTTACGCGTGGCCGTATTATTGGCAAGATGGAAGAAGGGCGAAAAACAACAGATGTTGCCAGGGAGTTCGACGTCAGCCACAGTGTTCCTTTAAGGCTTTGGAAATCATTTCAAACAAATGGAGAGTGTAGCAAACGTCACGAGGGAGGTCATGTTCGCAGTACGACACCTGCAGAAGATCGGTACATAGTGCTATCAACAAAAAGAAACCCGCGCAGCACAGCTAGTGAGGTAGCAAAATCAGGTTATGGGTGCTACTGGCAAGCGAATCTCCCAAAAAAACTGTCGCCAGACGTTTGCATGAAGGAGGACTATACGCCCGCCGTCCTGTTGTGTGCATCCCATTGTCCAGACGTCACCGTACCGCCCGTTCGCAATGTTGCCATCAGCATCGCAATTGGACTGATAACGACTGGTCTGCTGTCCTCTTCTCAGATGAGAGTAGATACAGTCTATCGTCTGATTGTCGACGACAACTCATCTGGCGTGACAGTGGTACTGCATATTTTCCAGCAAACATATAGGAAAGGGACCGATATCCGACATGTAGTGTCCTGGTATGGGCTGGCATCATGATCAATGGCCGTACGTCCCTTTATGTGCTTCCAACTGGGACTATGACTGGCCAACGATACATTAATGATGTTCTGCTACCTCATGTTTGCATGTTCCGTGGTGCTGTCGGTGATAGATTCATTTTCATGGACGACAACGCAACATGTCATCGAACAGTCGCTGTCCAAGAGTGTCTTGATAGCGAGGATATTCAACGCCTCGTATGTCCAGCACGTTCTCCAGATCTGAATCCTATTGAAAATGTGTGGGATGCTTTGGGGAGGAGTCTTGCTGGTCGCCAATGCCCTCCAATAAACAAGGACACCCTCATCCGTGCACTGACAGAAGAATGGGATAAATTACCCCAACAGTTGCTTGATAATGTTGTGCAAAGCAGGACACGACGTGCGGAATCTTGCATCGCCCTTCATGGTGGCCATATACCGTATTGACATCTTACGCCGGAACGCCTGCTGACGGTAATTGTAGTTTTTTCACGTTTACGTATTCTGCACAAAATGGCCTGTTTGTCCCTTGAACACGTTCCAAAGCCTTCTGGATTTCAGAGCACAATAAATTGTCTTTCTTGTAATGTCCTGGCATTCTGACATTATTTTATTTCACTTGGCATCCAACCACACTTACTTTTTTATGCGCTATATAGCCGTTTATGATCCGTCCTTAGCAATTGTCCAGCAGTGTATTATAAAAGAAACAAAATATTTTTCTTGGAGGGAAGAAGAGCGTCAACGATGAACATCTGTGGCTATAGACAGTAGCCTGTCCCAGCGTTGAGGACTTTCGGTCCAGCGAAGGGTCATAGACAGCGCCTTGGGTCAAACACGGCACCCATTCCTCATTAAGGATTCGAATCCGATTGCTCATTTTTCTTTTTTTATTGAAGGTTTAAGGACCAACATGAGCAACTCGATGGGCTATAAGCAGTCTCCCCCCGTCCTTAATTTAGGGTTATCGGTTCCAGGGAAGGGAGAGAGCCAGTCCCTTAGACAAACACAACGTCCAGGCCTCACCGGGAGTCGAACCCAGACCCTTCTCGTACAGTTGGTCAGAAGCAAGCGCGTAGACCACTGCGTCGGGCGCCGACAATTCCAACTGCTCCCCTCCCAGGAAGGTTGCGACATTTGAGTTCTTTTCGGGTTTTTTTTATTGGAGATCTAACGACCACCATGGGTAACTCATTTGGGCTATGAGTAGTTTCCCGTCCCTAATTTAGGGCCACTGATTCCAGGGAAGGGAGAGAGCCAGTGCTGTAAGACAGACACAACATCCATCCCACACCGGGATTCGAAGCTGGACCCAACTCAGACGTATGATCAAAATTCAAAGGGTATTTATTGAGAAACAAATATATACAAGTATTTACAATCACCGAGTTGTCGTCGCGCGTTGGCGATCCCCATCATGCCTTTCACCTGACAAAGCAATTAACATAAGTAACAAAAAAGTGACGCATATAAAAGACTATTCATAAAAGTCAGTGAAAGTCAGTCGGGGAATGTTCAACTTTCGGAGGAACAAAACACAAAGTGATCAATTGTTGAATAAATGTAGGAAAATCACTGATGAAGAAGGGAAAAGAAGCCAGCTTGTTGTTGGGTGTCGGCTTCGCAGAAAAAGTTTGTCGTGGAAAGCGCTATGATTCATTGTGAAGGAAGGAGCTCATCATAGGAAGACGCAAAAAGTTTAGCAATGACTGCGCACAACACGATGCGACACTGCTAACACAACATGCGACATTCTCATCACGAGAAAGAAACACTAGTCACACTTTCTGGGGATGAAAGAAAAAAACCCCACAATAAGCACATACTACAAAAAGACGTTCTTAACAAAACAAACCTTGGTTCCCCCAAAAAAGAAAAAAATGGTGTGCCCGTCCATTTTCAAGGACAAAAGATGAGGGTTGAAACGTTGTTACAGTAGTATTTTGCCTGTAGAAGCTAAACAAAAAAAACCCAACTGATTTGTATAAAACGGAGCATCAGTGGGGTGGTTGAAGATGGTCTGCAAGTTTAGGCATGAGAACTTTAAGCATATATTTTGTCCTTCTACCGTATTGGATGGCCCAAGACAGCAGAGAGACATTACTAAAGACTTCCTCGAGCGCTGCAAGTTGTTGAACCATTTCGGGAAGGCGCTGCAAATTCCTCCGCACACATGGTATTTGCATAATGTTGCTCTCTTTCGGACACTGATTGGGAGATATTAATTCAGGGAGAATAAATGGCGAATTGGGGACAGTGCTGTTTTGGAAAACTCCTGGAAAATCAAGAAGAGTGTGGGGAGGGGGCCATTCACCTTCTGAAGAAGCAGACCGCGATTCACTATTATGGGCAGTTTCCATGCTTTCTTCTGCTGAATCGGTAAGGATGCCATAGGTGTTGGATGTGGAAATAGCGTATTGACTGTCCTGGCTAGGTGAAGCAGAAGAACGTCGAGAGGGCGGGGTTAAAGTGCGTTGGTTTGTGGTAAACTGGAACGAGAAGACGCACGAGTACATCGTGGTGAAGCTGGCGAAATAGAGCGTTTATTAGCTGTCTGAGACTGGGTGGCCTGTTGAGGTGGTAGCAGATGTGGAAAATTTGAAGTGTCCATCTCAAGGGGATTATGTAAACCAACTGCAGTAGAGGTCAAAGTCGGACATGGTCGAACATTATAAAATTGACGAGATCCAGGATCTGAAGCAACAATGTTACCAGTAGAAGTAGAGTCTGTAGAAGGTATTACATGTGGTTCTCATGCAGTTTCTGGTTGAGCAGCAAATAAAGGCGATGAAGGTTTCTGTAGGCTAGAAATAGAAGTAGCAGTAGAACTGTCCTGTAGAACACGATGTGGGCATTCAGACACGACGTGCCCTTCAGCCTTGCACTTAAAGCACTGGACACCCGCAAACACACTAAAAACGAATGTGCGGGTGCCAATTCTGAGTTCCATGAATGTGGGACGTTCAACAATAACTTCCTCACTTGGCAATATGATACGGTACTGTCGACGTCCTCCTTACACTGAACTGTTGTGCGAGTCGCGACCTAAACCTGGAAGAAATTTCGTTTTACCAATCACTCGTCCAAAAGACCCTAGTGCTTAAATTAGTATTGAATCTGTTTTGGCTGTCGGCACCGGCGAGATGGTAACAGTAATAGGCCAATGTGAAGTAGGAATAGGTTGTAAATGGAAATGTCTGATATCAATTCCTGACTGAAGAATTTTCTCAACAGTAGTTGGGTCTGTAAATTGCACTATAATTCCCCTCCCATTCGAATAATAGACACTATCTGGTTTTCGGGAACAACTTTATAAACTGCATCTAGATGAAGTGGGGGGGGGGGGGGGGGGTCGGGCGACGATTGAAAAAAGACACTAAGAAGTAATGCAGAGTTATAAGGCTTACCTTCATGAGATTCTTCAGGATTCAAAATCTTCAATACTTTATCCACTCTGACTAGTTCGATGTTATAACAAAATGAATTCGTAATCCGCTGAGATGAGCCACCAACAGCAGTCGCAAACGCAAGCGGGGTGGGGGTGGGCACATATAACTAGCCCTAACACTAGAGTTGGTTCCATCGGTATATGGGACGTTACTGGTAGAAGACATAGTAGAGATATCAGGAAGCACAGGTAAAGAAGCAAGCACTTCAATGCTGATGAATACGATATCGTAGAAACTGAAGACTAAGAAGAATCATGTGAAGCGGTAGAGACGATAGCAGAGGTTGCGGCCATCTCGGCCAAGAACCCTAACGTGAGCGAGTGCTGCACTTCGCAACACTCAAAACGAAAAAAACCACAAACCTGTGGCTGCCCACAATCACTGCTTTTGAAGTGGAAAGGAGTGTAGAACACAACAAAACGATACCAGGAACACTTAAACCAACACAAAAATATCCAAGGTCACGCAAGAACCGACTATCACTTGGGAGCTCTACGAATATGTGACTTGTCCTTATCAGAAGTTATCGCTTAGACCACTGTGCCATCGGGGCGACCCGGTGAGGCATGGATGTTGTGTTTGTCTTACGGCACTGACTCTCTCCGTTCCCTAGAGCCAGTGAACCTAAATTAGAAACGGGTGACTACTTTTATCCCACTGAGCTGCTCACGGTGGTCGTTAAACACCCAACAAAAATAAAATGCCTCATCGGGATTTAAATCCGGACCCATCTCCCACGAATAACCAGAAGCCATCGCTTAGACTACTGCGCCACCGGGTCGGCTTGTTCGAACTTAGCAAACACTGTGAGAAACTGTTAGCGATATGAGCGGTCACTCCTCCCCAATTTGAGGCAACTGGTTCCTAGGAATGGGAATAACCACCAGTGGCAAATCCAGAAGTTTATTTAGGGGCGGGCGGTTGCTCTTGTCTAGAAAAGAACGATTGGCGAAGAGACTTTGTGGAAGGATTTACACCCACACACACAAATTGGCAGAACTTTCTCTCCCTGGCATTGCATGGTTTTTTAAAAACTCTTTCCATAAAAAATCCCTGCTAAATTTTTAAAGCACAGAGTGGGGTAAACAACTGAAAAATCTGCACTATTTGCCTGCCATTCAATCACCTAATTTGCGAGGAAGCGAGTTCCGTCCTTTTTAAATATCAAGTCGATAAAATCTTTTAAAACAAATCTGAGCCTTTTTATACGGTCGGCTTAATTTAATAAAAAAATCCAATTTCGAATCTTTCCTAGGTAATTTGACCGGTAATTTACCTTTGAAATATTCATTTATTTTTTCATGATTCCCACTACTTTTGAAAGGAACTTCCATTTACTTTTTTTGACTGGGGGTTTAACAACTACCATGAGCAACTCGGTGGGTTATAAGCAATCGCCTGTCCCTAATATAGGGTCAGTGGTTCCAGGGAAGGGAAAGAGCCAGTGTCGTATGACAAAACGTAATATCCATGCCTCACGAGATACGAACCCATACCCATCTCGGACGACTGCTCACAAGCCAGTGCTTAGACCACTGCGCCACCGGGTCGGCCATTTACTTCACTTTATCAAGATGTGGCATTCCTTGTCTTACTGGCGATTTTCTCTCGAAAGTGTATGAAAATATTACAATAAACAAAGCACAACCATTGCTTCACATGATCAGTCAAAATCTCCTTTCCCTTCCGCTTTCAGCTTCCTATGTTTCTGAAAATCTAGTTATTTTCTTTCTGCTGTCTCTCTATTTCTCTTTCTCTCTAAAACTAGAACAGAGCATTTTATCTCCAAATTCACATCACATTTTAATCGTTATGAATATTTTTAGGAAAATTTATGCATTTATTACTATAATTTTACGAAAATAAATACGTTAATGGTTTACGATCTTGGCCTTTTAAAAAGGAAAAGCCTCTTTTAGGGAAAACGATATCCCCAGTTACCCGCCGCTGAATTCGTTACTACACCAGCGCGATCGGACCCATACCTCATCCGAGACTCGAACGCGTGCCTATCTCAAATGAATAGGCAAGGGCCAGCGCCTTAAAGTACAAAACCACTGGGGCGATATTTTTGAGTTTATCTGCCGTTATAATACACTGAATAAACAAATTACTAAGTACACCTTTATAACAATACTCAAAGAAGAAAAACTATCACTTCCAGTCACGTGAGACGATAAAACGTGCAATACTTACAGTATAAATACAGCATGTCTTTACCCATTGGAAACCAGTCACAGAAAAGCAATCATGCGTAAAGGCGAAAGTGGTTTTGAACGTGGCTAGATAGACGATGTGGTTGACACCCACATTGTATCATATTATTGATTGCAACGCACTGAAAGACTAGGCTGCAGTTTGCAAAGTCCTATTGCAACTGCAGCGCGGGGGATTGGAATCACGTCATCTGGTCCGACAAATCACGGTTTTAGCTCTATTACGCCGATTGGAGAGAAACTACGTGGCGTAAACCACAAGATGCAATGGACTCAGCTTTCCAAGTTGGGGTCATAGATGGAGGTGAAGGCGGTGTAACAGTTTGCGATGCATTTATATGGGTTCCTTGGGATCCCTCGCTGGGCAGTGAAGAGCGAGCTCGGGTCCCAGTGCAATAAAATCTCCACCCCCCACCTTGACCCTCCACTAACCACATAATCCATATTTCCGTTTCCTCACCTACCCCGTAACCACCATTCCCCTACTTCCCGACAACCCAACCGGTTGCAACTCTTCAATCTTTTTTTTGCGGTGGATAGTTTTTCATATTCTCCCCTCCGTAAACAAACCCTCGAACCCTCCCTTTCGAGAAAAAAGTTTTCTCAGAAAATTCTTGAACGCCATCTACCGACAGACATTATTTTTTTTAGTACTTTTTTGTAGTCATCACATTTTTCACCTTTCATTTTTAGAGCATAATATACGTCTAAAGATAAAGCCTCTGGGAAAGTATCCACAAAGAGTTCTTATAAGTAAACATTAAATTTTATGTTTTCTCTTTTAAGTTGCCGCTATGAACAGGACGACTTCATCGGTCATCGGAATAAGGGAAAATAAACGAAGTCGGAATTACGCATAAAGGCACTATATTCATTTATAAAAATTGCCGCAATGCGAAAATAATGAGTTGAGCATAAAACAAGTTAGTAAAATCATGCAATGCATTGATTATGGTACGCTTTCCAACATACCAGAAATTATTACTCAAGTTATGTGGATAATGGCTGTGAATAAATCTCGCTCCTGTGTCCTAACCTTTGACCCCATTTCGTTGATATTCAACAGAACCGGTTCACTATACCTCCGGAACAACATGATAAAAGTTTTGTCGCAATCCAAGCATTTTAGGTAAGTTATGATGCACAAAGGCAATGGAATGGATCCCACTTCAGTGTCCTGACCTTTGACCCCATTTCGCCCATTTTCAATAGGGTTCGTCCCCAGTGACTCCCTACCACATACTAAAATTTCATCGAAATCGAACAATTTTTACGCAAGTTATGACGCATAAGAGAAATGGAATGGATCCCGCTCCTATGTCCTGACCTTTGACCCTGCTTCGCCCATTTTCAATAGGGTTCGTCCCCAGGTGGTCCCCTACCACATAGTAAAATTTCGTCGAAATCGAACCATTTTCACGTGAGTTATCGAGCGGACGGACGGACGGACAGACGGACGGAAAAAGCTGGAGCATATACGCTTCTCCAACCTGCGGTTGGAAAGCGTAAATAAAGACAAAAGATGCCGGCTTCTGGTGGGAAACACAAAGTGACAAAATCCACATGATGAAAATTGTCTGCAGCCTTTGATGACTAGCAATAACGTTGCATATCATACACATAGGTCTGTGTCGGTGAGTAGCAAAGCAACACAGTGAAGCCAATGTGTGGTGTCGGAGTGTCGTTGGAAAAGAAAGAAGAAATGAAAAAAATAATATGGAGAGTTCGTTTGATTTGCCGCAGGTAACCCACGCACGTGTTGCAGTTAGCCTGGGAACTCGAGTAAAATTGTAACATTTTTTTTATTGTATTTAAAGCAAGTTTTGAATTTATTACATTTTTTACATTTATGACATAAATTACGCATTTTTACGCGTAACTTCCCAACCCTGGGGACGGTACAGCTTGAAAAATATTCGGACACCATAAAATAATAATTAGAAAACAATTATTTTAGAAACGGGCTGTTGGCCCCTTTAGGGGCCCGGACACAGGTGCTACAGCACCGACTCTCCCTCCCTCTCGTCAGGCTTGTTCCCTCGTACCTGTCAAACTACCGTCAGCGCCACAAGGTAAGCGAACGTCCTTGCCGACCATCTACACCGTTCTAACGGTTCTTTTTCCGCACCATTCCGCCATCTTTCTACAGGACAAGGCCACACAGCCTACACTCAGTAGACGAAACGTTAGAGATAGGGGTGATGGGCAGTTAACATGGGCATCCCACGCGTAGAGTGGAACAGACCGAAACCGAACGCAGGCGATAAATAGGAGGACAGCAGGGCTTCCTAACAGTGTATCGTAATCGACGAACATGGGTAAACGTGGTGATCTCAGCAACTTTGATCGTGGGATACATTGTCGGCGCAATACAGATGGGTCACCCCGTATCACGTGGTGAACGGACCGCATACACTTTTGATAGGAGTAGTCATAATTCAGTGATCACTCGGTATATGTCGTATTTAGCTTTTGGAGGGTAGTGCATATGAATGTGCGTGCATACGAAATAAATAATTCCTTTCGCGAATAATTACGTAATAATTTTTAAATCATCTGATAGCGTGATTCAGATTTCTTCAACTGTAAAGACAGTCTTACGATCTCTCTGTTTTGTTTTCTTTCGTGAACTGTGTGTAATTAGTTTTTAATTTTGACAATAGGCAATATTTCTCTAGACTGCAGTGTTTTTCTTATTAGGAACTTGCAAATGAGTTCTTTTATTAATTACTCTGATTTCCCGGATTTCTCTGGTTAGACTATTAATAACCTTGTTGTGAGATAGGCCAGAGCAGTTTCTTCTTACATTTTTTTTATGTTTGAGGCTTTTCTAGCATACATATGCTCACACAGTTAATTTAACTTATTGATTTGCTGTAATGCAAAGCAGCCACAGTTTTTTTATCTCTTTGGATGCAACATAACGATTAGGGCAAAAAAACAAACAAAAAACATGCACACCAGTTGTTTTTTTAAATGACCTGTTCTTTTCCTTAAGAAGTGAGTACTCCAAACAAGAAGCATTTTTGCAGATTTTGTTCATTTGTTTCACTTTTTGTTCAGCGATGAAATGACGAAATAAGTTAGTATGAACGTAAGGCACGATTTATATTTTCCCATGCTTTAACGATAATAAATCAAATTTCACTCTGTTTTCGTTAGTCATTAGCAGGTGCTCGTTTGATAACCTTTCTTAGCCTTTGTCAGACGTTAAACACCCATGAATGCGTAGAAACGTTGTAATCGTCTTGTGTTTTAAACTCAATCTTATCGGCGTGCTTGAGAAAAGTTACGTCGAAAGATATATTTTGTAGTAATAAACATTTTTAAACGTAGTAAATAATTAACATGGAATGAGGAACTTCCCAAATGTGCTGTTTTATTAGACCATGCTATTTGTTCAACACTTGAACACGAAACCTCTGTCTACTTCGATGCGAAATATACTGCTGTTTGCGGGACGTGCATTCTTAGTTGTATTTGCAATTATTACTAATCGTCTAACGAAGAATAGTATTTCAGCTTTTCTGATGAGGCAAAAATTAAATATATTTACTCAAAGAAAAATAAATACTATTTTAACAATAGATGTGATGAGACTTTTCCTTAATATGTTGAGATAAAAAAATAAAAAGGTATTTTTTTGGTTTGGAGGCTATACACAGTCCAGTCAAAAAATTATGAACACCTGTTAGCAAGAGGTATGACCTCCTCCTCGTGATGCCAGTACCGCAGATATCCAGCGGGACATTGATCCTCAATGCAACGCCGTATATCTGCGGTACTGGCACATATACAGAATCACTGGAATTATCCTCAAACCATTCTCGCGCCCGCATATTAATATGGCAAGGGGCATTACCTTGCTGGAAGCAACCCGTACCGTCTGGGTAGACAGTCAACGTGAATGGGAGCACCTGAACCGCCACAATGGATAGGTAGCCTGAAACGTTCATCCTGCGACCGAGGGGGATGACTGCTCCCAATGATTCCCAAGAAAACATGCCCCACACGAGCACACTACCACATTCTGCCTGTTTGTTCAAGAGCATCGTGTCGGGATGATTTCGGTCAACACCGCTTAGCCGTACCCTCCATCAACCACCTACACGATAAGGCAGAAAACGTGATTTGTCTGAAAAGGCGGCTTTCTTCCACTGTTCGATGGTCCAATGTCTCCTCTCAGATGCAAATTCACTACGTAATCGTCAATGGCTGGCCGCCAGTATGGGTACCTTGAGTGGACGGCAGATCCGGAGACCAATAAAGAGCAGAGTTCGGTGGACTGTGGTCTGCGATACGCTCCTCGATGTGCCTGCATTAAATATCTTGGCCAGTTGTTCCACTGTGGCCTGTCTGTTGGATCGTACTATAATCGGGATAGCCGTCTGCACACGGTCATCAGTGCTCCGTGGGCGTCCACTATTACTCCGATTACTGCAGGTCTTGCCGGTTTTCTTCCACTTTTGGAAAACTTTAATAACTGCTTCTCGTGAACAGCCCACAATATCGGCCGTTTCTGTAATGCTATCACCCTACAGTCGGTAGCCAACAATCATTCCTTTTTTCAAACTCTGTTGGGTCTCGTCGTTTTCTCATTTTTACGCTAAGCTGCATACCACCCGCGAGTTAGTTTCATTTTAAATGCCTTACGTGATTTTCATATGTTGCAGCGCACGCCATCTGCGCTGCTGGTTACGGTTCCTTCTAACATCAGGGATGGTCATAATTTTTTGACTAGACTGTGTATATTGGTGAACCCATCAAAGGCGCCTCTCATTTCTAATTTGTAGGCAAATTACAGTATCCGTGCCTTTCGTCTGCATTCAAATCAAGATTAAACAACGAACGGTTATTTTTAATTCAGTTATAAAATTTTATTTTGATATGAAAACGTATTGTTGTGGGTAGAAAAAGAGATATTTTTTTAAGATGTACTCAAGTTAATGCAGCATTGTTGCATAGGAAACGCAAGAGACAAACATGTTGTTGCCCTCCTGGTGGCCTATTGGTACGGGTATAGATGCGTTTCTTATAGGTCTGGCTCTTTCCCCTCTCTGCAGCTATAGACCCAAAATTAGGGACGGCTGGTCCTTTGTAGTTTAATATAGTTCTGTTATGTTTTGGACCACACATATTTTCTAAAAACACAGGAGACACAACCTCAGAAAAAGGAGAACTTGTCTCGTCTATGCCGGAAAGCACGTGGTGCCGGGAGTTTTCGCGAGGCGGATTCACACTATGAGTAACACGTCAGGCGTACTGATACACAGCAGTCCAAAGACGACTTTCGACCTAGGCTGCGGAAGTCCAGCCCAATTTTTAGATAATTGGTCAGGAGAATGACCATATTTATTAGAATTTGTTGTTCAATGTTTCTGCAGTTGGTTTATCGCTGATAGACGAGATAGCCCGGAGAAAAGGTCACTAGTGTATCAATAGCGCATTATCTTTAATCTTTAGATAGACAGTCAGTGCATGTACAGAGAAAATTTTATGGATTGCCAAACAGCTTAGAACATTTACTTCATCTCACGTTTTAATTTAATAGATGCTACAACGTATGACGTTAATGAATCCATTCCGCTGAGAGTGGTCTTGCTTGTTATTATTTGAGCGCATTAATAAATAATTCCAGAAGTGAACCGAATAACGCCAGTGATGGAAAGCTTTTAATGGGTAGTTCCGATTGGATGGAATTCGTTGAAAGTGAGTCTCGAATTTAGAGTCAGTGTCTGACGCTGTCAGCTCCTCTCGAATGATGTCGAGTGGGGCTGAGCTGTGATAATCCGAAAGCATTTGCAATGAAGGGTCCACACACTGCTAAAAGCACGCTCAACTGTTTGTTCTTCTCTTCATCCTGCGAAGAACTCTATGAAAGTCACTTTTCTTTATATAAATCACTTCTCGCTCAGGGAAGTGCATTAGCATAAAGAGAGTTTAGCAGTGTTACTCGGCATTCAAATGAGAATTTAATGCTGATTCATCTATGCCTGAGAATGTGAAGAATAATGTTGGCAAACAATAGACAACGTCAAGAGAGGAGATTTCTCTGCTTCGAGGTTTTTATCTCTTTTGCATAAAACATGCAGCATTTTTTTTTCGAGGAATATTCCATTATTCCACTTTTGTTGTGTTCATGATTTCAAGGATACAAATGAAATTTAACAGAGTTGAACACGTATGCTTGTGCTGAAATAATATCTTGCGACGTCTTAAAAAAACGATTCAGCAATAAGAAAGATTACGGGTATTTTATGCTAGGTATTGCATCTACCCTGCACCACGCGATGTGTTGAATTAAGCATATGCGAGCGAAAAAACGGAACGGATAAGTAGAAGCCTAGTCGTTTTCTTGGTCGTAACAATGGATAAAGAACGGAAAATGCTTCCAACAGAATGGTTTTGTGGACCATCATTCGCCCATTTGTTAGCGAGAGTAAATAACGATAGATTATCATAAAACCGGAGCTAAGAGCGCACGTAAGTAAGTGATTCAGCCCTTCCTTTTCCTAAGAAAAGAAATCGTGATTTGAGTGCGAAATAATGACAGCACGATGAAGAGGTTTTGTTACCGACTCGTTAGAGCTACACGCTCCTTTGCTGTATTTTTAAACTTCAACCCTATTCTTGTAAAGATGAATAAAAAAAATACAAACAAAACAAAACAAGAAAGATGATTTTCGATTGAAATTAGCCCGTCTTTTAAATCCTTTCTGACACGAATAAAATATTTCAAAGTTATTCATATTCAATGAAACCGGTTAGAATAAAAAAATCAACCGGAGTTCTACAATCGATGATACATCTAGAAACAGAAATAGATACTTTCTCCGGCTGTGGCTGCAAAGTATGTTACGAAAATTAATAAATTGTGTACAAAGGTTTCTCATAGCAGAAGGACGATATAAGAGACAAAAGGATTTTCAAATCGAACAGTTAGAAGAAGAAATATAGAGGACACCGGACAAAAAATTAGTCACCCCTGTAAAAACTTATTTAATAACTTTTGCCTTGATAACAGCATGAAACCGGTGTGGAAGATAAGGTTGTGGATGCATTGATCATAGATTTGCAGCCACTAGGGCGTCAATTGGTGCCGAAGTTCTGCCAAAGTACGTGGATGTCTATTTCGGCGTTTCATCTTCTGTTCCAAATGATCCCTCAGATTTTCAACAGGATTTAAATCTGGGAATTTGGCGGGCCAGTCGAGGTGAGACAGCGTTGCTGATTGTTCGTCGTGCAACTCAGACACAGTTTTAGCCCTGTGCACACTGCAGTTGCTGTCTTGGAAGACAGGAGTGGCAATGTGATTCTGCTCCTGGAGATGTAGAGCAAAGAGCAACACTTCGTCATTCAGAATGCTGAGGTACGCATGCTGGTTCAAATTCATCGTCATACAACAACGAGAGGGCCCATTTTGTGGTACGAAAAACATCCCCAAAACATCACAGAACCCCATCCACTTTGAACAACGCCTTCGATACAATCAGTAATGGCTTCGTTGGGCCTGCGATTCACTCGTCGCCCCATGTCCAAGACTCATCAGACCAAATTACTAGTTTCCAATCCTTGACAGTAAAGTTTTGTTGGTGCCTCTGAGCCAATTGATAACGTGCGACTTTGTGACTTTTTGTTAAAAGAGGCCTCTTCCGTGGTGCTCTGCTCATGATGTCCATCGCATGCAGTTCTCGTAGCAATGTCCTTTCGGAAATTGGTTGGAGTGGATTTTCATTGACTGTTTGGAGCAATTGCTGTCTGGTTTGAAACCTGTTTGCAGATACTAGGCGTGAAACATGGCGGCGGTCCCTGTTGGTAAGAATCCTTTTCCGGCCACAGTTACATCACCGATTTTCAGTTGATTGCGAACTACGCCACTGTTTGTAGACTCGCTGGGCAGTGCATTTCGACACACCAACAAATTGGGCGACTTCATTCACTTTGTGTTCGTGGGCACGGCTAAACTCTATGGATCGGTTCCGCGACTTAGTAATGTCTGTCTTACCACCCATATTGTAGACTAAATTCAACACACACTTAGCTCTTCACCACTGCAAGAGACAGAAATGATCCTGTAGACCACGCCAGTGGTATTTATCTCCCAACAATGCTCGCATGGCGCCCTCTGTGCTACCGGTTACTTCCTACTGTCATTTCTGTTAGGGGTGAATAGTGTTTTGTTCGGTGTGCTTATGATATAACTTTAAGCCTCCGAGCATAATAATTTTGCATAATGGAAAAGCAGAAAACATTCTAAAAGCGTTCTTCATAGCTACGCTAAGGAAAAATAATTTTTTAAATACGTCTCTTGGAAGCAGAGATAGCGAGAAAAGGGTTCGATATCTACGCTCCCTATCGAAAAACTGTATGTTATTTAAAGAGGATAATGTTTCCCATCATTACTGTGGTGAATGGTATACAGTAAATTAAAAAAAAATAAATTTCAATACCATTTTTCGAAGCTGAGAATACAGCTGCAAACTGAAATGCACAATAACACCCCCGAGCACCAGAGCTGTGAAACAGGAAAAACCAACGTGTACAAGCAAAGTATTCGAAAAAATAAATGGTATTTTCAAATCGGAGTTTTAGGAGCAGAGATATCGAGAAAAATAGATTAAACTTTGGCGCCCCTAGAGGAGGAATTGTGCATTATATGGGGAAGAAAATTGCCACACTCATTTTTCGTATTTAGTAATACCTGACTGAAAAAGAATTTTTTCAATAGAGATTTTAGACGCGCAGATATCGCTGTAAATATGATGTAAACACAAATGTGAACTTATGGCAAACTTGTACGTTAAGAAAAATTTGAAATTATATGCAAAACATTTTGCATCGGAAAGGCTCTCTCACAAAGAAAGAAGTTTAAACATCAGACTGTTAGAAGCAGAGATATGAAAGGAAATAAAATATATATCTACGCTCTTTGCCGAAACATTCTGTATTATTTTAAGCAGAAGATATCTTAGGTGTTTCATAATGAGCGGTATTTGACCGTAAAATATTTTTTTTACCGGAGTTTTTAGAAGAGCAGATATTGCTGCAAATATATTCGAAACAGAAATATACGTTTACGCCGCCTAGTAGGAAAAGCATTTTCTGCCAAAAAATTAGAACTTACATGCGAAACACTTTCCACCAGGAACTCTAGCCGATGCGAAAATATTTTTTTCAAATTGTTCATTTATTATAAGAGAAATTGCAATTTACTTTTACGCTATCTAGCGGAAAAACTATGCATTACTTGAAAAAGAAACTATGCCCAAAACAGTCGCAGGTATAAATGATATCGAAAGGAAGAAAGAATTTTTGCAGTCTGATGTTTAGAAGTAATGATGTGGGATAAAATGTATTTTGAATACGATGTCATCTACATTTACGCCCTCTAGCGGCGAAGTTATTCATCAAAAGAAATGCCGAGAACAAGGATCATCGTTCTCATATTTTGGGCTTACCAAAGTAAAGAGAATGTTTCATATCGGGCAAATGTACATATAGTTGCAGAGATATGGTGCCCACAGATGAACGGACGGACGGACAGACAGGCGGACGCACGGACAAAATGTTACTATAAACACGTACTGTTTTTACAAAGAAGTGCCAAGAAAGAGGAATGTAAGACATGGGATTGTAGCTTGTGACGTATGAGTCAAAAGGAAAATGAGGCAGCGATAAGCATACCGGCATAGTTCAACTGGAAGAACAGACACTCCGGAGCAGGAAAATGCAGGTTCGAATCGCACTGTGGGCAAAATATAGGTTATACTCTTTAATGCTGTTTTAATAAATTCACCTTAATAGAAGTGTATGCGAGAACACTTGTTTATTTAAAGTTGAAAGCATCATAAATAAAGAAATGCAAATATTTGCATTTCATGAGATCCGCTGTATTACGTAAAATCATTTTTAAAAATATTCCCGAGTATATAATTAATCGTATCAATGATCAGAAAGTAAAAAAATATCGTCATAAGCACATATGGAATCAATTCATGAAAAAAAACCCCTCGTGCATATTTTACTCTCTTCTTAAAAAAAGAAAATTTATTAAAACTAGTAATTAGGGACGACAATACAATTTCCCAACTTTTTATTTAAAACGTTTTTTTTCTTTGAGTTACCGAACTCTTAATAATCAGATCTGATTATGATGTATAAATATTTACTCATCTCCTTCGAATGCTAATTTTTGGAGAAACGAATTCTCTGCAGCTTTAAAAATTTCTTCTGAACGAATGAAACTACATTTTCGCTTTATTTGTATATACATTCAGGATGTATTATTCCAGACATTTCGTTTTAAAAATATCCAAAATTGAAAACATCGAAAAAATATATCAAAACACAAAGAAATGGATATTTCTGTTTCAATGTAAACCTCTGTATGCGTGAACTCCTAGTCTAATCCGCTTTTGCAGTTTCAATCATTTAGCATTAAAAGATAAAGTAACAATACAGATGAAACTGAATTCTCTTTCAAACGATGACGCCCGATGTGGAACACAAACGGGCATATGAGCTATTCGATACTGCCTACTGGAACCTCGCTTTTCTCTTATAAGATGACATCCAATCGGATAGACTGATTTTATTTAACAATACTTCTCAAAATATGCGCGGAGTACAAAAAACCTGTGCAGAACATCATTTAAAACAAAGTATAATGCGAAACAACTGCATTATATCAGAAAAACACCAATACCTGAATTCCTAAAAATAAATTTAACAACTTTAGAATTTTAATTTAATATTTAGTCACTTGAGGTCAAATAATAGTCACTAATGGTTAACACTAGCACAAGAAATACGCTGACGGTCAGAGGAATCGAGAAAATAAGAAATGTCACTCACAGTTTAACCATTCAACCAGCTGGCAAGAATCAACTGAAATCAGCTCGAACGAATACACTTAGTAGACAAATTATTAGAGACAGGGTCATGGTGAGTTGACATGGACATCCCTCGCGCATTGTGGAACAGACCGAAACCGAACGCATGCGATAAATCGGCGGAAAGCAGGGCTTCCGAAGAGTGTATCGCAATCGACGAACATGAATAAACGTGGTGATCTGAGTAGCTTTGATTGTGGACGCATTGTTGGCGGAACACAGGTGGGTTGTTCTACCGCCCAAGTGATCAGAATCCTAGGATTCAGGAGGACATCCGTTTCAAGGGTATACCGTGGGTATACCATCGACGGACGCACTAGTGCCCAGAGAGCAAGCGGTTTCCGACCACACGCCATTTTTGACCGTGGTAGACGTAGACTATCCAGTCTCGTACAGACCGATGGCTTGGAAACGGCAGGGCAAATCACATTCAGGTAAAATGTCTGGCCCAAGCAGCGTCAGCGAGCGACCGGTACGTCGCACGCTGCGTACCATGTGCTACGGGAGCCGATGCGCTATTCGTGTGCCACTGTTAACCGCTCGTCACCGGGCATTGCATCTCGCCTGGTGCCAGGAACTTCAGAACTGGACCTCTGCAGAATTGCGCCGCGTCGTGTAGTCATATGAATTCCGTCTTCAGCTGTACCGAGCTGATCGCAGTTTGCGGGTGTGGCATCGACAGCATGAGGTCATAGGCTTGTCGTGCCAGTTCTGGTTGTTCAAGGCGGTGGTGGCACTGTGATGGTTTGGGGAGCCTTCTCAAGGGAAACATTGTCTGGAGAGGTACTTAACTGGATAGCGCTACCAGCATGTGCTGGCTGATCACCAACCGCTTTCTTGATCTTCTTTCATCCTGTGGCCGATGGTCTGTTCCAGCAGACAATGCGCCGCCCCACCGGGACGCATCAACCAAAGCATGAACACTAGTTTGAGTTTGGAACCATCCAGTGGCCTCAAGCTACCCGGATTTAAACACTGTGGAAGCCCTCCGGGGTGTTGTGGAGCGGAACATGAGATCCATGGATCGTGGAACGAAGTCTCTAGCGGAGCTGTGGACAATGCTGCAAGAGACATGACTGGCATTGCCTCCGGAAACCCTCCGGTATCTGGTGGAGTCGATGCCTTGGCGTGTGCAGGCTGTTATTAGCGCTAGAAAAGGACTAACACACTATTAGGTAGGTATCTGTAATATTTTGTCCATCGAGTGTATTACGACGGCTAGACAATTGATCTTCGTTTATCATTACACACGGTTTAAAAGTTCGTCCCGTCTGCAGTTAAAAGTTTAATGAAAGGAAACCACACACGCTCTTCTCATTCGGCAAAGCATCTGCCTTTAGTTTCTATAGTCCTTTGCCAACGTTCTCTCAGAGCAACGATACCGCTGCGGTACCGCTCGGTAGGTTTTGTGGACAGAAACTCTCTGATGCCAAATTCCACATATACCATTCAAACGAAGTGCTGTCCTGGTACTGAAGGGACCATGGAGCGAAACAAATGACAGTCGGATGGAGTAAGTCGTGGACTGTATGGAAGATGAGTAGAATCTCAACATCTTCCCATTCCTTTAGTTTTCCGCGGACTATTCTAGATGTGTGACTTGAGCATTATTCTGCTGATGAGCGCTGAGTAGCGTTAGCGCAGGGCCTCATGGACCTTCTGCAGGTTTCCGGCATACAGATTCCCGTATACAGTATGCCCATCTCACACTAGTTCCAAGTGCACAGGACTAAAACAATTCCACCAAATGTACAGCATGACTTTTCTCTTGAACAGCCCTATTTGCCCCACTGGTTTTACTTCTTGGTGTGGACTCACCCGCTGGTTCCCCAGTGGTAGGTTGAAGTAAGAATATCCACTCTTTATCACCTGTGACGACACGGCGTCAAATCCTACGTCCCGTTGACTTGACAGCAATCTGTGACAGAGAGCGATATTTTGTTCCAGCTGCTTCTGTGTCAATGCTGGAGAAGCATTCGATGGGGCCTGAATGAGAAACCAAGCTTGTGCAGTTGACAGACAACGGCGGATTTGGAAGCCCCCACTTCTGTTGCTAATTGTCCTGTAGTGGTACTGGAATTTTTTGTAACATCTTTGACTAGAATGTCAACGTTGGTGGTTGCTGAACGTCCGGACTTCGGTCTGTCTTCGAGACTGGTGTCAGCGGCATTGAAACGCTGGAAACATTTTTCTGAAGTGGTGCTGTACGCTCTTTGACCGCTGTTCAGTTGCAGAAATTTTTCTGATTGCTGCTGCAGGGTTGAACCAAGACCTTCTAAAAATGCCATGACATCAGAGAGAGATGGGTTCCCACCATTTGGGACGTCACTGTCATGTTACACGTACTGATACATCGGTGTCGTGTATGACGTCATAGACAATAACGTTGGAAACCAATGGGATGTTTTGGTTTCCGTGACGTCAATAAATGAAGGAACTCATCCCTCTGTGTCATCATAGTCTTGTATTTTCCAGGAGGCCTTGGTTTAACCCTGTTTTCCAATAATGACATCCGGCAACCCGAACAGGACGTTATCGATTTCCATCCTCTGCTCACCTGCTAAAGCAATGTGACTTCGTGCTAGATTTACGCCATCATCTGCGTGTGCTCTTTGTCATCGTGGTAACCTGTTGAAGATTCCGCCCGTTTCGCACAAGAATGGAAGCGAAAAATTACGTGTAGCCCAAAACTGACGAATTCCAGTTCGTGCTCAAAGGGAGGTAGTAAAAAAATTGCTGTAGACAAAGTGTGAGTCTTTTTTAATTACAGTTATATTACTCTAGTGAAACCAATTTGTAATATAGATACAACTTAGTCTAACAAGTTCTACGACTGACCGCATAACTGACGTAACAGTAGTGAAAAAAAACCCCATCACGAGTATACCAGAAAACAGCAGTCCTTGGCTAATCAGCGAACAGCTGGAAACCGGTTTATACCCGTACCGACAGGCCGAAAACGGGCATTATGGGAGTCATAGCAAGCGCTCTCGTACCATTTAATTTTAGTCGTGGACGAGTAGAGAATAAACATCCGTTTTTGTTGGAAACCTGGTAAATCAGCTACTGAAACTTACAGGGTGTTAAAAGAAGCATATGGAGACACAACAGTATTACGCAGTAGAGTTTTTGAATGATATGCACGGTTTCGTGACGAGCAAGAATCCTTTGATGATGATCCAAGATCTGTGTGCGGACAGCGGAAAAAATTGAAGTGGTGCGGAATCAGTTAAAGATTGCCGAATTACAGTGAGACTTTTGGCTGAGTCGGTGCGCATCAGTAAGTCTATCTGTCATGAGATTCTATGCAAGGATCTGGGAAAACGAAAACTTAATGCCAGATTTGTACCACGCATTCTGAATAATGACCAAAAGGAGCCTCGTTCATCGATCTGTTTCATTGTCAGTCACCATCAAACCACTGTGTTGCCACATGCGCCGTATTCCCCTGATTTATCCCCCTGTGAATTCTTCCTGTTCTCCAGGATAAGACGAGCACCAAAAGTAGAGTATCATGTAGACATTACATCTCTCCAAGTCGTGACAAAACAACTTGCGGACATCCCGGAAAGTACCTTCCAGAACTGTTTTCAGGATCTTCAGAAACGCTGGAAACTGTATTGATTTAGAAAGGCGGCATTTTAAAGGTGACCAGCATTAATTATGAGTATGGTACCTTTTGATATTTTTTATTGCGTCAGTCTTGAAACTTTTCGGGACGTAGGTTTTAATACACAATGAAAAAGGATTTAACATTACTGAGTGTGATGTGTATGCCCTGCCACTTGAAAACTTTGGTCACGTTTACTTTGCACAAGTGAAAAAGAATTTGCAGTCCTTTTCACGGAAGCAGAGATACGATAGTTACGCTTCGGAAAACTATTAGTTTCTAACTTGCAAAGTTTTTAAGCACGAATCATTGCATTAGAAAGCGTCTCCACGATACATTTAATCAATAATACTTCTTACACGGCTGAATGATTGCTGCTAGGATCAACAGGAAGAACGAAGCGAAAAGGGACCTCTGCACGAGAAGAGCTAATAACGGAATAAATGAGCAGCTATAAGAGTTTCTAGCTCATTTCTAGCTCATTTCGGCATAATCTAAGGAATAAATAAAAAAAAAACCAAAAGAACCTGCCGAAACTGATGTACCTTCTGTGCAGAAAAGTTCTGTCAAAAAGAACTTGTGATCCCCCTTTTCAAAAGAGCGCTGTTAATCTAAGAGGCATCATTTCCTTTTCGTTTCTTTCATTAAAACGCTTTCTTGTTAAATTACATGGTTACAGAAAATAAAAGAAATGTATTTGCTGCATTCTACGAAATCCCGAGAAACGGGATGGAACTGTTTTCCCTGAGTCTGTGGCTGTTATTCAGCTCTGCGCCGCCTGTGGCGCAGTTTTCTAAGCTCTGGCTTCAGAGGCGGATTCGGGTTCGAATCCCGGTAAGGCACGAATGTTGTGTTTGTCTTACGGAACTGGCTCTCTCCCGCCCCTGGAAGTAGTGGTTCTAAGAGAAATGTCGACGCCAAGCTGTCTCAGCACGATATAAAAACTCCAAGTGCTTCAAATTTGCAACAGTTAAAAGATAATAATTTATTTACAAATTAAAACACACTTAAGTTAAAACATCAGAAAGGATGCTACAACCTATCTTTAGGACAAGTGCTACAACGAAACGAACATGCAAGTAATTATACAGGGTGATCAGAATCGACCGCACAATAAACCTACCGGACAATTCCTCGTGGAGAAAAAAGCCGAAAACCTTTGTCCGTTGTCTGATCGGACGTCGCATTCCCGAAATACACGTGCCGGAAGTTTCGTGACGTCACATCAGGTAATGCACATGTTCGTTGAAGAACGACGTGGATAGTTATACAGACGCACGTATCACAAGGCAGACGCAGTGGTCAAAGGCGATGGCTTATCATTTGTCCGAAAGCGGTCCGGGTTCGAATCCCGTGAAGCATGGATGTTGTGTTTGTCCTACGACACTGACTCTCTCCCTTCCCTGGAACCAGTGGTACTAAATTTAGGACGGACAACTACTTATAGCCCACTGAGTTGCTCACGATGGTCGTTAAACCTCCAATTAAAAAAAAAAAAGGCAATCAACATTTTAAAATGTGGCACGGTGTGGGTATGCAAATTCGAAGGACGTGGTGGCATGAAACCATCAGTTGTACGCCTGCGCGAACGTCAGGTAGGGGCTCAGAGTGCATTAATACATTTGATAGTAGTCTGGGTAGCGATATGTCGTACAGTTTTTTTTTTTTTTTTTTTTGATTGGAGGTTTAACGACCACCTTGAGCAACTCAATGGGCTATAAGCAGTCGCCCGTCCCTAATTTAGGGTCACTGGTTCCAGGGAAGGGAGAGAGACAGTGCCGTAAGACAAACACAACATCCATGCCTCACCGGGATTCGAACCCGGACCCCATACGGGCGAATGATCAGAGGCCATCGCTTAGACCACTGCGCCACCGGGGCGGCGTTTTACAGTTTGAGAGAGTATTGTGACATGTATCTCCTATTGGGGGAATGCCATGGTTCAACATTGCGTACAGCAAGGGCCTACAGCGAGCGTTACCTAGCACGACCACACCCAGACTCCCAGGACGTACGGCGGCTTGACGCTCGAATGCGCGACACAGGCAATGTCGCACCACGTCCAAGTGTAAACAGTGGCGCTCGACCCTCTGTGAGAACACCACCCCTCGAGGACGCCATACTAGAGTTCATAGAGGAGGAGACAACGACCAGCAGCCGTACAGTTCGGTGTGCACCAAAGTACCGTACTTGCCGTTCTACACGACGAAGACCTGCATCCATATCACATCACACGGGTGCAAGGCCTATTACCACAGGATTATAATCGAAGACAGGCATACTGTAAGTGGCTGCTACAGCAACATGCTGCCGATAATAGTTTCATCCGCCAGATCTTGTGGACTGATGAAGAAAGGTTTACACGGCAGGGTATCCGCAACACCCATAATAGTCATGTTTGGGCATTGGACAATCCGCACGCAACACGTAAACATGCTCACCAGGTCTGGTGGGGTGTTAATATCTGGTGTGGTATTGTGGGCGATATCCTAGTGGGACCGTATCTTCTCCCCGAACGTGTCACAGCTGCCAACTACATGGTGTTCCTACGTGATGTTCTGCCGGACTTACTGGAAAACGTACCACTGGCTGTTCTCAGCAATCTGTGTTTTCAGCATGATGGTACACCGGCGCATTACGCTGCAAATGTTTACCAGTATCTGGATATGGAATATCCCGGGTAGTTAACGTGAGCAGAGTGTAGCAACCTCATGGGTAGCAACCCCTGCGCAGAGTGGAACAAACCCAAATCGAACGCATGCGATAAGTAGGCGGAGAGCAGGGTTTCCCAACAGTGCATCGTAGTGCATGAACATGGATAAACTAGATGAAAGCCCGTCAATAATGACGGGGAAAATAAAATTTATGATACAGAAGTTTTTGAGGTAAAATTTATGATATTCAGTTTTTGAGTTCGACGTCAATAGATGGCGACGTTGGCTCACAGCTTTCTGAACATTTCCCGAGCAGTCGGTTATGGAATTTGATACGACGGGCTGTCTGTTTATTATGTGTTTTCTAAAACCTTTAGTCCCTATTTGGGCAACGCTTCTTTGTACACAACATTTTTCGTATACACTGAACTGTGAACCCTGTATCAATTTCAACTGTTCTTTTCCGTGAACTATTTATATCTTGACGTCGTCCGATCGTCGTACTGTTGACGTTGCCACATACAGATGGCTAAACACCGGTTCAGGTAGTGAACCAAAATTCCCGATGTAAAGTTTTTGCATCTCTAAAGAGTTGACCGTGTGACGTAACGGATCTCTGACGTCATGTGAAAATGATTTGGATGAGGTGACGTCACACCAGCAGCTGTGTTCTTTCTTGCTATGTCAACAAAACAAAGTGATATATGCGTAGACTGTGCGCGTCTAGGTGATGACGTCACCTACACGAAAAGTTAAGCGTGGCGTCACAAGCATTTGTTTTTCGGTTGTTGCTGTGACGACCTAAAAAGTGGCACGGAGGAGGAGGAGGGCTCTAACAAATTATATATTAGGATGTGGTAATCCGAGCGACTTTTATCGTTGACGCATTGTCGGCACAAGATAGATGGGTCAGTCTATCGCCCCAATGGTAAGAACCCTGGGGTTCCCGAGGGCAACCGTAACAAGGATGTACCACGAGTATACCATCGACGGACGTATCAGTGCCCAGAGAGCAAGAGGTGGCCGAAAATTCGCCATTGATAACCGGCGTTCACCTAGGATAACCCGGCTCGTACAGATCGGCGGCTTGGCGACGGCGGTGCAAATCACATCCAGTTTAAATGTCGGAGGTCCGAGCCGTGTCAGCGAGCAAACAGTACGGCTCGCGTTACATAGCCTTGGCTACGGAAGCCGCCGCCACCGCCCCATTCGTGTGCCACTGTTAACTGCTCGTTACCGGTCATTGCGCTTCACCTGGTTCAGGGAACATCAAAGCTGGACCTGTGGAGAGTGGCGCCATATCGTGTGGCCAGATGAATCTAGTTTTAAGCTGTACCGATCAGACAGGAGGTTACGGGTGTGGCGTCCAGAGCATGAAGCCACGACCTTTGTAATCTACCAGGATGGTTCTGTTAAAGGCGGCGGTGACTCTGTAATGTTTTGGAAAGCCTTCTCATGGGACGCATTGGGTCCCTGAGTGTGACTTTAGGTCTCTTAACCGGTTCGCGCTGCCAGCATGTGCTGGCAGATCACCTACACGCTTTCATGGCCTTCGTTCATCTTGCGGCTGATGGCCTCTTTCAACAGGACAATACGCCCCCCCCCCCCACCGGGCCGCAACCACCCAGGCATGGAACACTCTTTTGAGTTTGGAACCATCCAGTGTCTTCCAAGGTCTTCGGATTTAAACCCTGTGGAAGCTCTCTGGGTGGCCATGGAGCGGAACATCAGATCCATGGATCCTGGATCAACGTCTCTTGCGGATTTGTGGAAAATGCTGCAACAGGCACTACCTCGGGAAACTATCCGACATCTGGTAGAGTTGATGTCTCAGCGTGTACACTCTTATTCAGGCTAGAGAAGTGCCAACACGCTATTAGGTAGGTACCCCTAATATTTTGCCCATTGAGTGTATATCTTGGTAAGGACACCATGAGGTGTTGGAAATACGGAGAGAGTTTCGCCGGCCATGAAGCTAGGATTGCCTGTCGAAGAGTATCTACAATTACCCGTGGAGTTGGCGAACTGGAACAGATCTTTCCATTACAGAAAAAAACATAATTCTTAAGGTTAGGGAACGTATTTCCAGATCTCTCCACTCCAGCTGCGATAGTCCTGTGCAAACTTCAGCCTAATCATTCGGTGCTTCAGTCTAATCATGTTGTGAACGTCCACCGCAAAGCCTAATTTTTTACATTATAAGTCGAGTATTCTTTGTGCATTATTAAATTTCTACGTTATCTGCTCAGAGGTAGACGTGTGATTCTTTGTAACGATGCTGGACTGTCTGTGCCACCGTCGAGAGCCTATTGCACATTTAGAGCTACTGTTGCATCGGAGATACACTCATTACAAAAGCCAAGGAAAAAACAACAACTAAGCACTCCGAAGTAGTCGTTCGATCCTGGTGAAATTCCTCATGCAAATATCTCAGGGCCGAATATGCGAATGATTAAAAAATAACTTCCAGCGACGAAATAGTGGCCGCCATAGCGCATGGAAACCGCGCATCCAGGAGAGTATATCAAGAGCAAAGCTCGCACGCAGTGACAATCGTGACAGCGGAAGCGGATTTCCGTTGCATTACCCTCCACTGAATGCGAGGATGTTGACCTCGGATCCGTGCATAATACGAGCAGTTGAGCAACTATGAGAGAGAACTTATACAGTTTTTGGGCTGAAAGAGGCCATTTGGTCAAGTCTTCTATCGCCAGACATTTAGGCTGGAGCGATGACGCAAATGGACGACGTTGGCGCGAATGGTCGAGGAGGCCACAGCCCCGGGGCACGGAAGCAGTGGACGGCCGAAGAAAACGACACAGCGCGAGGATCTAGCGGTTGTGAAAGTGGGCGGCAGTGGATAGACCAAGGAACGCCGCAGCGACAAGAAGGGTCTGGGAGACCTAGACGAACCACGGAGAGAGAGGACCAACGTGTTGTCCGACATGCGCGGAGTGTCCCAACCGCCACGGCGGATATTCAGCGAGCAGTGGTGCTCTTCATGCATCGTCTGATTAGTGCCAGCACCATTGGCAGACGGCTGCACAACGAAACACTACACCCACGCAGACCGTTACGACGAATGCCCTTAACAACAGTGCATCGTCGCCAAAGACTAGGATGGTGTTTTGCCAGACTGTCAAGGAGCCACTCAGAATGGCAGCGAGGGATCTTCAGTAACGAGTCCCGCTTTTGTATCGGTGGAGACGACGAACGAATCCGTCTGTGGAGGCACCGTGGTAGATGAACAAGATGAAACGGTTTGTTGTCGAGCGTCACACGTCCAGAAAACTTGGTGTCATGGTGTGGGGTGCAGTTGCCTAAGATGCCAGATCACCTTTGTTGTTATTACAGGCTCTTTGGCAGCCGGACGTTACGTTAATGAGGTCCTGCAACCAGTGATACTACCTTTTCTGAACGCTCACTCCGGTGCAATTTCCCAACAGGACAACGTTCGTCTGCATACTGCTGCTGTCTAGAGCTTTCCTTCAAGGCACTGACACTCTTCCATGTCCAGCCGCATCCCTACACCTATCGCCGATTGAAAATGTGTGGGATGTTGTTGGACGGGATATCCACCCTCCACTCCTACCGCACAATGTGCAGAAACTGTGCGAAAAGATTCAAGCTGCATGGGATGGCTTATCGCAAGACAACATTAGTAACCTGTACAACTCCATGCAGAGACGTCTGGCATGCTGTGTGAGCAAACATGGCGTCTCGACGCCATACTGAGACACACTACTTATTGGCGTGTAACTCAATAAATACACTGACGTGCAAATATTAAGGATGAGACGGTTTTTCGAATGTAACGTTGTGTAGAAGTACTCCACATCGACTCAAATCATACCATAAGATCCCAAAAATGTAAGAATATGGGACAAGTGAGCAAAACCGTCCAAACAAGGAATCAAAAGGATACAAAGGCACTTTTTGAAAAGGTAGCTTCGAGCACAACTGGACAGAAGACAGAAACGTCCATGTGACAGGCGGCTGCCAAGAAAAATACAGTCTTTAGTAGAGAATATGATCACCCCTGACCGTGTTGCAGGATTTACAACGTCTGTCCATGCTGAGGACGAGGTTGTCAAGAGCTGTTGAGGCATCGCGGCCCATTCCTCTTGTAGCGCCAATCGCAGCTGCGGAATCGTTGCTGGCAGCTGGTGACGTGCTGCCAAGAGTCTCCCGAGAAGGTCCTACACGTGTTCGATTGGATTTTGGTCCGGGGACCTTGCGGGCCAATCCATGCGTTGAATATCTTCACTCTCCAACAGCTCTGCGACAGTCACTCTACGATGAGGTGAAGCGTTGTTGTCCATGAAGAGGAACTCAGGACCCACAGCACCTCTAAACAGACACACGTGAGGCAGGAGAACCTCGGTACAATAGAGGACACCAGTGACTGAACCTCCTTGGAAGATGTGGAGGTCAGTACGGCTACCAAGCATGATACCGCCCCAAACGAGATCTCCGCCACCACCAAACCGGTCCTTTTCGATGATGTTGGAGGTGTGATTGCGTGTTCCCTGCTCTCTTCAGATGTGTATACGATCAGAATCGCTCGTCAGACTAAATTGGCTCTCATCCGTAAAGAGAACTCGAACCCATTGCTGATGTGTCCAGTTCTTGTGTTCCTGGCATCACAGAAACCGCCGTCTCCGATGAGCACGCGTTAACGGCACACACCGTACCGGTCGTCGTGGAAATAGACTACCTTTGCGCAGCCTCCTGGCCACGGTAAAACGCGATAACGGACGTCCAGTTGTCTGTTGCATGTGCCTTGTGATTTCTCCCGCTGTCTGCCGTCTGCCTCTTCTCGCCTGTAGGACAATATACCGGTCGTCCGCCGCCGTGGTTGCTCGTGGACGACCACTGCTTAAACTCTCGGACAGCTGTTCCTGTCATTTGAAATGCTCTCCAAGCTCGTGAAACGATGCTGTGAGCGATCCCGAACTCCTCGGCCACACTAGTCACACGTCGACCTTCTTCCAACTTCCTAATGACGCTACCTCGGGTAAAGACATCCAGATGTCGTCTACTGGATTGCCTGTTGGGCATATCAAACAGTGGTAGCAACCCGACGTCGTTCAAACCGATGTACACCGTGCAATAGCTTTCACCGAATTGCTGAGCGTACACCGCCCGTGTGCTTTATACCCTTCTGACACTCCCCCTTTACGTCATGCTGCATATATGCGCATGCCCTACCGTACCGGACCCTAGTCTATCTCCTGAGTGGTCTTTCGTTCCGTGTCGCCCGCTCGTTCGGCTGTAATGCTAATTTCTCCTCTTCATCCTTAATTTTTGCACACCAGTGTATTACCCATATCAGTCTCAATGTGCAATGATTTGTTGTTCCTGGTAACCTTTACCTTCCTCCTGAATAACATTGCAATCCCACACGTCCTTCTGGGTGCAACTAGTTTTTTGACGATGTTTGTCTTATAAACTGGCGTGTAGCCGATGCCCCATGAAAGCGAAAAGCACCTGCCGCGGGAAGCAAGGGCACAAAGTGACAAGAATGCCGGGTAGATACCAGAGACGTCGATTTACGCAACTGACGGACTTTGATATATGCCTGATCATCGGGCTGAAAACCGCAGGGTGGTCGGCGCGTCATATAGCCCGCCACGTGGATCGTTCTGACCATACCGTCCGACTGTGATGAGAGTAGTGGACACGTGACGGCTCTGCCACACGGCGGAGCGGTTCTGGACAGACCAGGAGGACCGCCGGTAGAGAGGATTGACGGATCGTGCGCCAGGCACTAACGGATCCCACGGGGACCCGGTCCACTATACAGGCAGATGTAGTGACTCCTAAGTGCCCACGAACCATTACCCGACGCCTCGCGGAAGCTAATCCGCGATCCCAGCGCCCCTTACGTGTGCTGTCATTAACATCGGAACATCGCCAGCTCCGTGCGCAGTAATGCCAGGCAAGAGTAACGTGGAATGCCACAGACTGGCGACGTGTGGTGTTTAGCGATGAGTGTCGCTTCTTTTGGCGACAGATGATCATCGTGTCCGGGTGAGGAGATCCTCGGGTCAACGGCACAATCCCAACCTCGTATTCGAGCGCCCCCCCCCCCACTGCAGGCATTATAGTATGGGGAGCCATTGCCTACGATACCCGATCAGCTCTAGTAATGGTACGTGATCTTTAACGGGCCAGCGGTATGTCGATGAGATCTTATGTCTCCAGGTGCTCCCATTCTTGGCCGGGATTCCAGGTGAGCTGTACCAGCTGGATAATGCCCGCCCGCTCACGGATCGGTTTACCCAGGACTGCCTACACAATGTACAGACACTTCCATGGCCTGCCCGCTCCCCGGACATGTCCTCTATGGATCATATGTGGGACCAGGTGAAACGCCGGCTGCCGCCGTGCCGCGCTGTTTGGAATTTGGAGCACACTGTCCAACACGTGTGGGCCAGTCTCCCATAGGACAACATCAGGCGTCCGTTCGCCTCCATGCCGGATTGTGTTGCAGCATGAATCGCCACACGAGATGGTGCTACGCGCTATTGAAAATGACCGGACTGCGTGCCACAGATCCCTCTGTAATTGTCCTGCAGTTCTGTTTTTGCCATCATGTGTATCATTCATCTGTATCATTACGTCCATAAAATTTCAGTTCAATCCGATGCTTCCTTCTTAGTGCGCAAATTTCATTGTCTGTGAGTGTATATGTGATCCTCGACCACCGCTAGTTACCGGTGTCGGCAGCAGTTGCGGTGATTGAAAAACCAGCCTTGCTCTGAGCTACTGTCTAGCCAATCTCAAACTTACATCTCTGCCTTTATCCATGAGTACTTTTCTGTGACTGGTTTCTAATACGTGGAAATCTAGTTTATTTACTGGCATTGCCAGTTTCTGCGCTTGGCGTGTGAGGACACGATAGTTTTAATGTTCATATTATTATCTGGGCGAATGTAATAATTGGTACATTCAGTGTGATAAGACCACTGCAATCGAAGACTTGACAGCATAGAACACATTCATAGGATTAACACTGACGGGAGCTAGATCCCTGCGTTTGTAACAGTTAGCATGAATTGACTGACGGCCGCCCCGTTGGCGCAGTGGTCTAAGTGATGGTTTCTGATCTTTTGCCCAACGGAGGGAATCTGGGTTCGAATCCCGGGTAAGGCATGGATGTTGTGTTTATCGTACGGCCGCCCCGGTGGCGCAGTGATCTAAGTGATGGCTTCTAATAAAAAAACAACCATAAAAATAACCATGCCTTAACCGGGAATCAAAGCAAGACCCCAACGGAGGGGTGTTGGTTCTAATCCGCGACAAAGCATGGTTATTTGTGTTTGTCTTTCGGGGGTTTATTCGCTGAGTCGTTGTTCACCCGGCATCCTGTATTCAATGTTCACTGTGTACATTGTTTACGTCGAAACACAAAATGTCTGTACTGTATAAGTCTGCCTGTACACTGAAGAGCAATTGAGTTAGAGATACCTGTCCAGTAACGTGTAGCACCACCTTTCGCCCTGATGACGGAGGCGATTCGTCTCGGCATGGACTCGACAAGACACCAGAAGCGTTGGATCCCCGACCCCTGAACAAGCTCCCACAGTTCACGAGGATTTGATGGAGGAGATCAGAGCCTCGAACATCTCTCTCGATGGCATCCCAGATGTGCTCGATGGGATTGAGGTCAGGTGACCTAGCTTGCCAAGGAAGCGAGCTCACGTCGGTGGAGTGTTCATCCAACCATTCGGATACAATTCGGGAGCGATGGCACGGTGCATTGTCTTGTTGCAGGATGAGGTCCCCAGTGGGATGTTGAAGACGCACAAACAAGAGCAAATGGTCGTCCAGGATATCCCGGTAACGTTGACCTGGGAGGGACGATGTCACACGTACCAGGGGTCCCATTTCACTCCACGTAAACCGTTCCCAGACGAGAATGCCACCCCGACCAGCTTGAAGAGTACCCTGCTGGCAAGAATGATCCATCGCTTCATGTGGTTTGCGACGTACTCGTATCCTGCCATCCGCATGTATCAACGTGAATCTCGACTCATCAGTCCAGGCAACATTTTCCCACATGTCTAGGGTCCAGTGGCGATGTTCCCGTGCCAATGCTAATATTTGCACCCTGTGATGTGCGGTCATCAGCGGTACCCTCGTGGGACGATGGCTTCTGTACCCCATAGCGAGGAGATGGTTCTGGATGGTGTGGCTGCTTACACGTTTTTGAGCACCAGCGTTAAATTGCCGAGTGATTTCTTGCACTGTGGCCCGTCTGTCCGCTGTTAGAATGCGAGCTAGCCGACGATGACCCCGCTCATCCACACGCTGTTGTCCACGGCAGTTGGCCCTTGCAGTGATGGTTTTACCGGATGCGATGTACTCACGGTGCACTGGTGACACAGTGGCTCGTGAAAATCCCAGTGCCTGCACTAGTTCCGAGATGGAGTGACCCATTCCTCGGGCCCCGACAATTTGTCCATGATCAAATGCGTTTAGATCCTTCATCTTACCCATACTGCGTCAGACTCTTACTGATTCCCGTCGCATCACTCCTTATATTGTCGGATCGCTGCATACGTCATGTCGTTTCCGTTTACAGGGCCGCCCACAGCGCTACATTTGCATAATGCCAGCTGTCTCTAATTCAATTGCTCATTGGGAATGTATATGTTCAACGAAGTCCAATAAGTAATTTAATTTAAACCTGCAATAAAAAAACGAATTGACTGACTGCGAGTCATAGCCCTAAAGAATAAACACTCATGTGAGTTCAGCCGTAACGTTCAGTACTAAAAGCATAACGTGAAGCAAACAAAATTTACATAAATGAAAAGTCAACAAAAACTGAAGGTTAAGAAGGAAGTATGCATCACGATGTACGTTTTTTATTTTCAATTACAAGAATTCTGAAGAACAGTAGGAAAAAAAAAACGTCTTCGGAATGCATCTGAAACCACGAAAGAAATGCAGTAAACTTTGTTGACACGCATGGATGAGTGCACATGGAAACCATATTGATTATAAGCACACACTGTAAAAATGGTTTCGTAATCAAAAAGGATTAACAGTATCATCAAGACATTAAATAACCCTGTCTTAGATTAGAAGTATTAAAGACTTCTGCTTTTAGGAAATTCCTTGTCTCCCCTACAACACCCACGTACTAGTATGTGAAAAATGAAAAAGGACACTTGTATCTGCTTTATAAGAACATTTTCTTCCGGAGAAATAAAATACTTGGGGATTACATGCATTTCAGGGCCGGAAAGTGAACACATTCTTTATCACCGCGAACATTGAATCTCTTACTCTACGCGTTTTTTTTTTCCTTTTCTAAGATCGCATTTTTACCGCGCCATTGTATCAGCTACTTTTTATTATGGACTTCCTTCCTGAATGAAATCTTTTCATCACGGAAGGGTTTAAGGCAAGAATAATGTAGTGCGGCTTCGGCATATCTTCGGAGTTTTAATATAAATACATGACTGTCGACGTTAAGTAATTAAAATTTTTACCTGCGAAGCACGAAGACTTTCAAATGTGCTTTGTATACCGAAATAATTTTACTCTTTCTTTCAAATGTAAAGTAGTGGAAGCAAACAGTGTTTTCGTGGTAGTATCTGATTTATTAGAATATTGGAGATGCCAAGGTGCTAAGAATGATATAGACTGCGTGCTTGCTTGAAAATAAACTGCGGGACGTAATTTGCACCAGAAAGTATTGGTGTGTATCCCATGCAGATTGGTGTGTATACACACGGTCGCATCAGAATAATATGACCACGTACATAATAATGAGAATAACCACCCTTGGCCTGACAGCTGCGAGACGGCGTGGCATGGACGCAAATGAGGCCCTAGAAGGTTGCCGGAGACACATGTGCCCATTCGGACTGCAGCAGAGCACGGAGGTCATAAAGACGACGTGGTTAGGGGTCGGTACGTCGAATCTGTCAATCCAAATAGCCCCAACAAGTGCTGCATGGGATTGAGGTCTGCCGATTTCGCAGGCCAAGGGAGAACGGAAACATCGCTGTCGTGTTCTTGGAACCAGTCACGCACTGCTTTAGGGACTTGGAAGCGGGCATTGTCCTGTTGGTAGACACGATCACCACAAAGGTAAACGTCCAACATGAAGAGATACATGTGGTAAGCCAGGATGGACAGGTAGCCATTGGCGCTCAGGGGCCCATCCAGTGGTACCAGCAGTCCCAGGTCCTACCAGAAAAACATCCCCCAGATATGCACACTCCCACCGCCGGCCTGTACTTGATCGAAAAGAGTGTCCAGGTGTTGGCTCTCGTGTTTCTGACGCCGTATCCGCTACCACGCGTCACTTCTGTGGAGTAAAAACCTCGATTCATCAGAGAAGGCAATCTTTTCCCACTCTTCCACTGTCCAATGACGGTTGTCCCATGCAACCTGCAGGCGTCGCTGCCGATGGACCTGTATTAATATGGGCGGCTTGACGCAGCGTCGACTCCGGAGACCCTTGCGTTACAGAGTTCGCTCTACTGTTATCGGGGACTCATACCTGGGTGCTCCAGCGTCCATTTGCGTGGTCAATTGCTGCTGCACTGTTGCGCGTCGATTGCCCTTAACCAATCGACTGGGGCGACGTTCTCCTCTGGGGTCGATGGCCTTTGGGGATCCACAGTTATGACGTCGGTAGGTACCAGTGTAACAGAGGTTCATTCTTGGTACACCATTACTGCAGTATCTCGTGAACAGCCCACGAGGTCTGCTGTTTGTGAGATGCTTCCACCCTTGGCGCGGTAACCGATGATCATTCCTTTATGCACGTCCGTCAAATCACTACCTCTGCCTATGGTGCTAACGTAACGCACTATGGCTCATCTGTCCTGGCCGGCTGCTTATATCTCCGTGTGATCGACCTTGTCACGTGCACTCTGTGACACGCCTGTGCAGGTACACAGTGATTGTGGGGGTGGTAATAATTTTCTGATACGACTGTGTACAGTATGTAGACTAAAGGTCTGCACGGGCATGGCCCTGCCCGTCCCTGAAAGGCAGAGTACAGCTTGGCTCTCGGCCCGGGCCTGAACTGGAAGGTTTAGTATTTTGCTCCCAATGAAAAATTTTTTCGTCTCACAAAACGTAGACTGACCTGTTAAATAATCAGCTAACGAAGTTCACTGAGTGAAATAAATCTTCCAACGAATGCATTGATTAACTACAATTTAAACCGACAAGATAGGCTGTAAGATGAGAGTCTGAAACTGCAAATGGTTTATTTCTTTTAAGTTTGAAATAAAATTCCGTTTCACATCGTTGGCTTTAGCGACTAAAACTCGTGGCTTTTTTTTTCATTTCCTAGATATGTTTAGATGAACGGAATCATCAGCTTCTCGAATCCCAAACCAAACGAACTTCTTGCGCCATTCGTTGCTACAGCGGAGATGAGAAAGTACGAAATATGTGTTTACATATTTGAGAATGGAGGGATTGTTTTTTTTTATAAACGCAGAAAAGGGAAAGCGCTTACATACAGGAGTTCGACATAATAATGTGAACACCTAGGAAAAGGTGGTTTTACATACCTAGTAGGGTGTGGGACCAATTTTGGCATTTAAAACTGCATGAATCCTCCTTGGAATGCACGCATACAAATCCTGGATGGCGGTTAGTTGGATTTTACACCATTCTTCATGCAGGAGGAGGATAACGGGATCTTAGTCTGTTTTCCAATACAGACAACAGTGGCTCGATGATGTTTAAGTCTGGTGATTGAGGAGGCCAAGGAAGGTGTGAAAGTTCGTCCTCATGTTCCTCAAATCATGAGTGGACATTCCGAGCTCTGTGAATTTGGGGGTTATCATCTTGATAGATGGCATCCCCTGCAGGGAGCCATGCCTGGGCCATTGGATGAACTTGGTCGGCCAAATTGGTTTGATACGCCCTGCCAGTCATCCGTTCTCTCAAGGTGATCAGGAACCTGCTGAAAACCACAATATGACCGCCCAGAGCATGATAGAATCACCACTATGCTGCACTGTTGGGAGCACATAGTCTGGGTTGTACGCTTCTGACGGTGTACTCCACTCGTAAACACGTCCTGCGGTGGGGAATAATGTGAATGTGGTTTCATCCGACCTCATTACACGCTTCCACGCATCGAAAATCTACGTTGTATGCTCCTGGCACCACTGCCGTCGCCGTTGTGCATTCACTCGGGTCACCAGATGTTTTGCAATAACAGCTCTGCCATGAATATCTTGTTTATGTAGTTTCCTGTGCACTGTTTTGGTTGATACTGAGGTCTGGAGATGCAAATTGAGATCCGCACTAATTTTCGGCGCTGTGGTCTTCTTATTACGGGTAACAATCCTCTTTAATGGTCTCCTGTCTCTATCAGTCAGGGTCGTTTTCTGGCCGCTCGTGTTTCGCAGGCAAGGTTTTGCCACGAACACGGTAGGCTCTCATGGCGCTAGACACATTAACTCTCGATACCCTCACTACCCTGGCGACTGTTGTTACGGAGGCACTAACTATCCGGCCACCAACAATTAGCCCTCTTTCAAAGTCCGTTAGGTTGCTCATTACATCAACACCCCGAAAGATATTTTGCAACAAGGCACTTTAAATGCATTTAAACTGGATCTTGAGGATCTAAACAAAGCTATTATGTGTGCAACTTAATTCTCTGCCTCTAACCAGCAAGCGATCATAGAACGTCGTCAAATGCAAATAGCTGTGTGCGATAATGACTGATTGCAGAGCCATCAAACAGCTTTCCAGGCAACCGTAACCACTCACGGCTGTACTGACAGAAGGGATGAAAGTTGACGGTGAAATCAATGTCGTTCGAGAAGCAACATTTGAGGCACTGCCTCCTGTTCGTGTTTCAGCTGAACAGGAGGCAGTGCGCCGCGGAGCCCAGCAAATGATCCGCGGAGCCCAGCAAATGATCTGTGCTGCTTTGAGTGAGGCTGCTGTGTCCTACAGTACGTGTAAGAAGTGGTTCCAGCGGTTTAAGTAGGGAAATTTTGATCTCCGTGATGCAGAACTTCCGGGACAGTCACACAAAGTTGACGATGAGGAACTGGAACAACTGTGATACGCGGATCCCTGTCACACACAGTCAGAGTTCGCCCAGGAACTCGGAGTAACACGAAAAGCCATTGCAAAGCGCCTGCACAAGCCTGGACGGATTCACAAGGAGGGCCGTTGTGTGTCCCACCAACTCATATCTGTGAACAAGTCTAGGCGCTACGATGTTGCTGTGTCCTTGCTCTCCATATTCAAGAAGAAGGATTTCCTCCACAAGAATTAAACCAGTGATGAGAAGTGGATCCTCTACGATAATCCTAAGCGGCGCAAATCGTTGGTTAATGCAAGTCAGCCTACCACCAGTACCGCCAAACTGAATATCCATGCCAGGAAGTTGTTTCTGTGCATATGGTGGGATCAGCGCGGTGTCGTACACTATGAGTTGCTCAAACCTGGTGAAACGGTCAATGCTGAGCGTTTTTGTCAGCAACCCATTCGTGTGGGTGACACAATGGAGGCGAAAATTCCATTCACCGGCAAAGGCGTGAATGTTCTTTTCGCCTAATTGTGAATGGCCTTTTCGCCTCAGGGTAACGCGCGTTCTTACAACCCGAAAACTACTTTAAACACGATTACCGACCTGGGATGGGAGATTTTGTCCCACCCGGCGTATTCTCCAGACTTCGCCCCGTCGGATTATCACCTATTTCGCTTCCTGCAACATCACCTGAGTGATACGCACTTCACTTCTGTCGAGGAGGTCCACACAAGTATTGATGACTTTATCAACTCAAAACCACCCGCTTTTTTGCGCAGTGGCATTCGGCAGCTCCCTGACCGATGGCTAAAATGTATCCAACACGACGGGGATTATTTTTCTGATTAAGTACGTATTCGATTTGCTATAATTTGCTGTCAACGTGTCGTGCCTGTAGCCGAGAATTAATTTGCACACCTAATATAACAACCACACGGCATCTATGTTAAAAAAGAATTCCGAAGCAGGTACTTTAAAAATAATTCCTAAGCAGGTACTTTAAAAATTATTCCGAAGCAGGTACCTTAAAAATAATTCCGAAGCACGTACGAGATATGCCTATATCTTTTAGTACTATTTAAAACTATCAGTTATACAATTTATCGCAGTATAGCTCATAGCAGATTTGAGAATTCAAAGTCCGTGCACCCAATGTATCTAAATATTCATTTCTTCATTTGGAAAAGGTATTTTTTTTTTTGCAGTTTTATAAATTCCTTATACACTTCTGGCCACCCAAAGTACAACACCAAGAAGGACACGAGATAGCAAAGCCAGATTTACTGGACACATACTGTAACAACAGATACAAAGATGAAACGACTGAGCTTACAGACCCGTGCGACTTGCGGAACACGCAGACATCAGCAGTTCGTGTGGCCTACATGGCTAGAAATAACGGCCGATACACGCCGCGGCATCGAACGAAAGAGGCTTTGGATGTGGGCTTCGGATATGTCGGTCCAGGCTGCTTCCACACGTTGCCACAGTTCATCAGGCGTAGCCGCGGGTGGTGCTTGCCGGGCCACTCGGTTGCCGATCAGCGACCAGACGTGTCCGATGGGCGACAAATCGGGAGAATATGCGGGCCACGGCAGCAGTGACACCAGGTGGGCCGTGAAGAATTATTGCACGATGCGTGCCACGTGCGGGCGCGCATTGTCTGTTGAAACGTGGCCGCTGGCAGCTCCTGCAGATAAGGGAGGACTACAGGCTCCAAAACGTCGGAGATGTAGCGGTGGCTGTTGAGTGTACCGGCGATGCGTACCAGAGGGTTGCGGGTGTCATATCCAATTGAGCCCCAAACCATAACGCCAAGCGACGGACCGGTATGGAGATGCATAATGCAGGCGTCATACAGTCTCTCGCCGCGGTGCCGCCACACGCGGATCCGACCATCGTGGTATTGCAGGCAGAAGCGGGATTCATCGGAGAAGAAAATGTCGTGCCATTCCGTAGTCCAGGTGCGGTGTTCAACGGCCCACTACCGCCTCACTCGCCAGTGGTGTAACGTCAATGGTAATCGGAGCAATGGGCGCCGTGCGACAAGTCTGACGACGTCGAACGGTACATGCTGACACAGGTTATTTTGCAACACACCCTAATTCCTGCGCGAACGTTCGCAATGTGGTGGTGCGAGCCGCCAATGCCCGCCGCCCAACATGCCGGTTCTCTCATTCGGTGGTGTGCCGCGGCTGCGGCAAACGCTCTCGTCGGTCCGTCCGTCCCTCCTGCACCCACGGAATTCCTACTCGCCTCACTGTGGCTGGATGTCTTCCCACACGGGCGCCGATGTCTCGGTACGATAAACCGCGGTCGCGATAAGCCACTATTCCTCCTCTGTCGAACTTCGAAACGTGCCGGAATGACTGCCGTTTTCTGCGACGAGGCATCAAGAAGCTTCCCACGCACAAGTCCGGCAGCACAACACACTTCCACTACTTACACCCCGCCTTCTGTCCACCTTTCTTACAGTGCTTCTCGGTGGCGTGCCGGGCGCACATGATTTGCGTATGCCCTGCAATGCTAATCGTTTGCATGTCTTCTCCCGGGCGACGCATGCTGTGAATTTCAGGCCAATCGGATGCTTCCTTCTTGGTGTTGCATTTTGGGTGGCCAGCAGTGTAGAACGCCTCGCGAGCCATTAGAAAAATTCTCCGCGGGTCACGGGTTGAAGACTCCTGCTCTAGAGGAAGCCTTGCGTTATTGCAATAAATGACAGACAATGCTTGTTGAAAGTAGGAAACGGACCGGGCCATAAATTAGAAATTTCGAACCGGTCCTGGCCCGGCTTTCCAAATTAAGGCCTGTGCAAACCTGTAATGTCGATAATTGGATTACGTAAGCACAATGGTGATCAGAAAGTCATTGCTGTTTTCTGACATTTGATGAAAACGTGTATAATTGCATAAATGTAAAAGTTTAACCTTCGAAACAGAGTCCATTGTGCTCGATGGTCTTACACCGTCATAATGCCATGTCTTGAATCCCTCTACGAAAATATTCCTTTGATTTCGAAGTGAAAAAGTCTTTGACCTCAAGTTCAAATTCGTGGAACTTTTAGAAGTGTTTCTCACGTAGAAAACGTGGCATAGACGAGAATAACCCGTAGTCCGAAGGCGCAGTTTCCGGACTTTAAGCAGGGTGGGGGCATTAGCTTAACATCCTCCAATTCCTGAATTTTTTTCTTAGGTGACTGGAAACGACGAGCAGGAGCATTTTTCTGTTGGAGGATAACTCATTTACGGTTCACCAGAGCAGGGTACCTTGGGCTTAAAGCGGCATACATCCACTCTAACTGGCCACAGTATAATTGCGCATTAATGCCTCGGCCATGGGAAAAACAATTCTCAATAAATGGGGCCCTCAAAGTTCCACCATACGCGTTATATAACTTTGTGCTCAACTTGTCCCTTTTTTAGCACGTCTTTTGTAAAAAAAGATCGTGCTTCTATTATCGGTTTGTCCGCCCGTCCTTCCGTCCGTCCGTCCGTCCATCCGTCCGTCTGTACCCAAGGTATCTCTGCAACTATTACTCCGATTTGAAAAAATCCTTTTGCATTCGGAAGCTTGAAATATGCTAACGATGATCCTTTATTTCGTTTTTTTATACGATGAACAATTTTGCCGCTAGGGGCATAAACGCAGATGATGTCGAATTCAAAATTACGTTTTAATCGATATATTTGCTTCTAAACATCCGATTGAAAAAATTCTTTTATCTTTCGATTCCATACATGTCGAAGAGTGTTTTAGATATAGCTTCATTTTCAAATTACGCATAGATTTTCCGCTAGGGGGCGTAAAAATAAAGTACATTTTTTCCGATAACTCTTCTCCTAAAACTCCAATTTGAAAAATCTTTTTTTCAGCGGATACATCTCTAAATGAAAAATCGTTTGCATATAATTTCTAATTTTTGGTAAAAAATACTTTGGCCACCAGGGGGCGTAAGTGTTAATTTTTGCTTCTGATGTATTTGCCATAAACTCTGAGCTTCTTAAATATCGATTGAAAAAATTCTTTCGTGGACTGATGCTACTCACATCGATAAACCTTTTTGGAATATTTTCTTCCTAAAATATCCCACAGTTTCTCCGGCAGGGGGCGTAGATGTATATCTTATTTTTGTCAATATCTCTACTTCTAGGAGTCCGATTTGAAAAATTCCTTCTTTGTTGGATAGTGTTTTTCGTGTGACATGCTTTTCATATAATTTCAAAATTTTCAAGTAATTCATAGACTTTCCGCTAGGGGGCGTTAAGGTAAATTGCGTTTCGCCCTATATCTCTGCTTCTAAATCTCCGATTTGAAAAATTCTTTCTGCACCGGATACAGCACCTAATAGGAAATCGTTTGCACATAATTTTTTAATTTTTGTAAAAAAATGGTTTGGCCACCAGGGGGCGTAAAACTTGATTTCCGCTTCTGATGTATTTGCAGCAAAATATGAGCTTCTAAATTCTCGATTAAAAAAAACGTCGTTTGTGGACCGATACTACTCATGTCGACAACCTTTTAGGGACATTTTCTTCTTAAAATAGTGCATGCTTTCTACGCCAGGGGCGTAGATGTATATCTTATTTTTGCCAATATCTCTACTTCTAGGAGTTCGATTTGAAAAATTACTTTTTTGTTGGATAGTGTTTCCAGTTTGACATGTGCTTCATATAATTTCAAAACTTTCAAGTAATTCATAGACTTTTCGCTAGGGGGCGTAAAGCTAAATTGCGTTTCTCCCTATATTTCTGCTTCTAAATTTCCGATTTGAAAAATTCTTTCTGCACCAGATACAGCTCCTGATGGGAAATCGTTTCCACATAATTTCTAATTTTTGTAAAAAAAGATGGTTTGGCCACCAGGGGGCGTAAACCTTAATTTCTGCTTCTGATGTATTTGCAGCAAAATATGAGCTTCTAAATTCTCGATTGAAAAAAACGTCGCTTGTAGACCAACCTACTCTTGTCGACAAACCTTTTAGAAACATTTTCTTCTTAAACTAGTGCATGATTTCTGCGCCAGGGGCCGTAGACGTATATCTTATTTTTGTCAATATCTCTACTTCTAGGAGTCCGATTTAAAAAAATCCTTCTTTGTTGGATAGTGTTTCTAGTGTGACATGTTTTTCCTAAAAATCCAAAATTTTCAAGTAATTTATAGACTTTCCGCTAGGGGGCGTAAAGGTAAATTGCGTTTCCCGCTATTTCTCTGCTTCTAAACCTCCGATTTTAAAAAAATCCTTCTGCACCGGATACAGCTCCTGATGGGAAATCATTTGCACATAATTTCTAATTTTTGTAAAAAAATGGTATGGCCACCAGGTGGCGTAAGTCTTAATTTCCACTTCTGATGTATTTGCAGCAAAATATGAGCTTCTAAAATCTCGATCGAAGAAAAAGTCTTGTTTACCGATGCTACTCATATCGACAAACCTTTTAGGAACACCTTTTCGAAATAATGTAGTTGTATATCTTATTTTTGTCAATATCTCTACTTCTAAAAGTCCAATTTGAAAAGTTCCTTCGTTGTTGGATAGTGTTTCCGATGCGAAATGTTTTTCCTATAAATTCAAAAATTTTCACGTATATCATTTAAGACTTTCCTCTAGAGCACATAAAGGTAAATTGCGTTTTCTGCTCCTAAAACTCCGATTTGAAAAATCCTTCCTGTATCGCATACAAGACCTGATGGAAAATATTTTTCACATAATTTCTAATGCTTTGTAAAGAATGGTTTGGTTACCAGGAGTCATAAGTGTTAATTTCTGCTTCTGATGTATTTGTTGCAAAATCTGGGCTCCTGAAAACTCGACTAAAATTTTTTTCTTGGACCGATACTGCTCATATGGATAAACCTTTTGAGAATACTTTCTTCCTAAAATAATTCATGGTTTTCCCACCAGGGGACGTAAAGTCACATGTTATTTTTGTCGATAACTCTGTTTCTAAGAGTTCGTAAGCTCAAGATTCCGTTTACACCAATATCTGAGGGATTAAAGACCCGATTGAAAAACTTCTTTCTTCCGTCTGGTACTATTGTTTTCCATACCGGTTCCATTGCCTTTGAATAGCTTTGATAAATTTAATTTGCGTCATAACGGATTCAAAAGACGTGCTTATTACACCCGAAATTTCGGTGTCATCTTTCCTGTTGGAACTGGTTCTGGTGGCTTTTTGGGATGTAACCACTGTTTTTTCATGTCAGAATTCTTGAAAAATATCCACTTTACATCACATGCCACAATTCACCTAAAGAAAAGGTCGTCGTGGAGTCTTTCGGACAATTGGCGACACACATGCACACGCCGCTGAACTTGATCTGCTGTTAGTTCATGTGGTGCTCCTGGACAGCTTCTGTACTTCTTGCCGCGAGCATGTGCAGTCCGCAAACAATTGTGGGCTGATGTATTCCCAGCTCATTTGACAGTTGTCCAGTGCATGAGCACGGACTAGACTCTAAGGGATGGCGTACAGCTTAGGAATTCACTGCCGAAGATCTGTCAGCAAGTGCTTTGTCTTCAAGGCTGCAGTCCTAATTTTTAAATCGCTGGAACCAAAACCTTGCCGTTCATTCAGTCACTGCTCATTCACTTTCAACAGCACACATTTGTTTTTGCTGTAGCTGAAGCATCAACACTTTTTTAAAAGAAAACACGTAATAGCACTTGGATCGTGCATTTTTGGTCTCTAGCTTTTGACAGCAGAAATTTTTCCAGTAAATCACGGCAGCCTGTGCTGCTATTTATACCAACTAGACTATATCGATTTTCCGGTCATGCGTTGTTCTTATCTACATAACGCGTGCTTACCGAGTAATTGCCTGACACGAGATGACTCTTCAAAACGGCAGTGACTCTTGATTCACCCCAATAGTTGCAGTTGTGTACCAGTCACGTGATTGGCCAGAAAGATAAAAGAGCAAAACAGCAGCATAGCTGGGTTTGGTCTTTCTCACCTGGACGTGTGGACAACTGCGTCGGAGTGATATGAGTGACGAAAGCGCCTGTAAAATATGAGAATGATTAAGCGACGTCATCGTGCTACCATCCTATCGTCACCTTTACCAGAATCTTCATCATAAGGTTACGTACGACTCGTTGGTCCAGAGCTACCCTTAGCAGCAGCGGGGCCCCCTTGCTTTAACCTACCCCCCTACACTAGACATAAAACATGCACTACACTTAAAACATAGTTTATTACAGTTGCCTTTACAGTTTAATGAAACTTCAAAACGTTTGAAAATTAACCCATAGAAAGACATCATTTAAAATTTTCTGAACACTACTGCTATTTTGTAAATGTCTTAAATGATGTAGATAAAAAAAGAACACCAGCATGCGTCCTTCCCTCACAATGGCTCCGTCTCTACCTGTTATGGGACAGTACTTACATTATTGAACTCACTTAATAATAACTGGACTTTTCTTGCTTTTATCCCAGCAAAGTCAGCTATTAAATCATCAAAATTTATTTTGCTTGCTTAATCCTGTTCAATTGACGAAGTTGCCAAATACATCAGTCTTTCTTGAGATGTGACAGATCTTAAATAAGATTTAATCAGCTTCGAGAGTGAGAAACTTCTTTAACGCTTGCCACAGTTGCTGGGACAGTAAGTAATATCCTGTAGGCTATGAAGGCATTAGGGAAAGGATTCTGAATTTTATTCATGATTCTTAAAGCACCGGCTGCAGTTTTGACATCAGATGGAAGTAACTCACGTAGCACAACATTTTCGGTAACTATCAGAGCACGGTGCACGTGGAAAGATATGGCTTCAATACTAATGTTTTGCTATACATAATAATAGATAGCTCGAGTTTGTTGCCGATATTTGGGTGAATATAAATTCAGCAATGGATATTAAAAAAAGATTAATTAAACGAGACGGAGTTTAAAAAATAAAATTAGAATAATTAAAAATAAGAAATTCGCTCCCTCTCTCATTTTCTTTCTCTTTTTCTTAGGGTGTGAGCGAGGGCCCCGTCCCCTAAGCGTGGGTCCCTGTACGACCCCACCTGTCACACACCACTAAGGGAGGCTCTGCGTTCGTCTCTTCACATCACGGTGGAAATACACTAGGGCGCAAAAACTGTGCGCCGTACACAGTTCCAGTAGTCATAGGACGGTAACGTGTGTCGCCGTACACAGTGACAGTAGTCATAGGACGGTAACGTGTGTCGCCGTACTGGTACTTTTGCACGTAAGTGAACATCGAACGCCTCCAACACCGCATTCGACGACAAGCCTTTGAGCCCCATAATCCGCAGCGAACGACACTCAAGGAAGTGTACAGGTGGCTATGGTCATCCCCGTATCGACACGGACTGTGAATCGCAGATTGAGGAAGGTTTGTGATCTCGGCAGGCATCGCGAGGACTGCCACCGTAGCACTTCGCCGTTAAAGTTTGCATTGGTGCCATACCAGACATGTGTGGCTGGACGAATGGTAGCATATCGTTCTTAGCAACGAGTAGCAGTTCTGTCTGAAGATCGTCGTCCGCGAGTCCGGAGCCAAAGTGGGCACAGGGCTGTTATTGCGGTCTGGCGTTCGTCGTCGTACTGGTACTTGTGCAAATAAGTGAACGTCGAACGCCTAGAGCACCGCATTCGACGACAAACCGTTGAGCCCCATATTCTACAGCGAACGACATTCAACGAAGTGTGCAGGCGGCTAAGGTTATCCCCATATCGACATGGACTGAGAATCACCGATTGGCTGAATTAGGTTTGCGCTCACTCAAGCCTTTGCGACTGCTGCCACTCACTGCAGCAAATCGCAGCGTAAGGCTGCAGTGGTGTGATACAAGATAAGCGTGACGAAACGAATGGTATTGCGTCGTATTCAGCGACGAGTTTCCCTTTTTTCTTGGAGCCCAAAAACGCCAGCTAAGAATCTGTACACGACATGGTCACAAGGATGATCTTGATCTCATCTGTGAGCGCCATAAGTCTTTTCAGCCTGGCGTCATGGTGTTGGACTCTATCATCTTCAACAAGCGTTCGCCGCTAGCTTGTGTAGTGGGTACAATAGCAGCCATGACGTACGTATATTCTAATTTAACTTTCACTTTTAGCTTCTTTCCCTATGTAAAATTTGAGTTCGTTCTCTTTAAGCGTTTCAACATTAACGTTATATTTCCTCACTCGCTAAATGTTGTGCGGCGACAGACTGGAGGTCAGGTCAGAATGACATGTGTATGTTTTGACAAAATAAATACGATGTATATAATATGTGGAGCTAGCAGTGTTAGTGTGGATAGATTAGTGCAGCCTTGCGTTGTACGCTGTACTTTCAAGACTAACTATGCACAGTCGTATCAGAATAATGTGACCACCCCCGGAATCGCAGTGTACCCGCTCAGGCGCATCACAGAGTATACGTGACGAGGTTGACAACACAGAGATATTAGCGACCGGCGAGGAAAGATGAGCCATAGTGCGTAACATGAGCCCAATGGACCAAGATAGTGATCTGACGGACGTTCAAAAAGGAATGATCATCAGCTACATCGCCAAGGGTGGAAGCATCTCAGAAACAGAAGACCTCGTGGGCTGTTCGCGAGGGGCTGTTGTAAGATTCTCAGCCGGCGGGTGTACCAAAAATGGACCGCTGACACACTGAGTACCTACAGACGTCATAACTGTGGAGCCCCAAAGGCCATCGACCCCAGAGGAGAAAGTCGCCTCCGTCGACTTGTAAAGGGTAATCGACGCTCAACAGTGCAGCAATTGACCACGAAAATGGACGCAGGGGCACACAGGTACGAGTCCCCGATAACAGTAGAGCGAACCCTGTAATGCATGGGTTTCCGGAGCCAACGCTGCGTCAAGCCTCCCATGTTAACCCAGGTCCATCAGCAACGACGCCTGCAGTTCACATGGGACCACCGTCAATGGACAGTGGAAGAGTGGGAAAAGGTTGCCTTCTCCGACGAATCGAGGTTTCTACTCCACAGAAGTGACTAGCGTTGGCGGATATGGCACCAGACACACGAGAACTGACACGCTTGTCGGTCAAGTACAGGCCGGCGGTGGGAGTGTGCATGTCTAGGTGATGTTTTCCTGGTATGACCTGGGACCGCTGGTACCACTGGAGGTGTTCTCGAACGTACAATTGCTGGCTTTCCATCCTCGCTGACCACATGCATCCCATCATGTTGGACGACACATTGGTTTAAGGCGATTCCCCCTATCAGATGTAAGAAAATCAATAAAACATATGGCATATATGAAAGCAAGTAAGATGGTTATAACAGAAGCACCACTGTTAGCAGCATGCTTGGAACTGCAATTTAATGATGAGGTTGAGATTCGTTATGGAGATCAGGGTGATTTACAATATAATTTCGCAGAGACAAGGAAAACGTTTTGATATTTTCCAAAGATCTGATGCTCTCTGGGAGATTATTCCATAGCATAATGCCTTTATACAGTATGCTATTTAATTGTTTGTAGTGTAGTGTTTTTGACTGTTTTTTTTTTTTTTTTTTTTTTTTGTTGATTGGAGGTTTAACGACCACCGTGAGCAACTCAATGGGCTATAAGCAGTCGCCCGTCCGTAATTTAGGGTCACTGGTTCCAGGGAAGGGAGAGAGCCAGTGCCGTAAGACAAACACAACATCCATGCCTGACCGGGACTCGAACCCGTACCCCTTACGGACGAATGATCAGAGGCCAGCGCCTTAGACCACTGCGCCACCGGGGCGGCTTTGACTGTTTTAAGCTAACCTTTTGGTTGCCGAATATTATCATTGCCGAGTTATCCAGGTGATGTGTCGTGATGACCAAATAAAGACATTTGTTCCTAAGTAAGACTGCTCTCTTCTAGCCGTTAGAAAGCCGAAAATTGCTCATCGCGTAATTAAGGATATTGTACTAGTTATCCGGAACATATTGTCAAGAAGCTCTAGTGTTACAAGAACCGCCGATAGTATGACAGGTAATGTTTTAAGAGAATGTAAATAAAAAAAAAGGCATTACACCGCACGGCAATGTGTCGATGAGGCTCCGCAGCCCGTTTTATTGCCGCATCTCAGTGGTGTCACTGATGTCTGGTTTCAACAACATAAAGCCCTCTCGCGCACTGACAACATCAGCAGACAATGCCTACAAGGTTTCTAGGTGATGTTCTGTCCTTCGCAATTCCCAGACCTTTCCCAAGGAGAGAACGTGTGGGACGTCATTGGCATATCACTTAAGGCTCTACGAGACCCGTCACCTTGTATAGCTGCCTTCTTTTATTAACCAACGAGCAAGCGTATTTCACAAATTGCTCTGGCAATTTTGCACATATTAGAACACCGCTTGTGGCTAACGCAAGATATATGATAAATATAGAGTTTCCTGGTTTCAGATTTTCATTTTGGACCCTTTAGGTATTTTTTATTAATTAATAAAACTATGGAAGATGCCTTGGTACGACTTTCGCTGCAGATAAAAAATGAAGCGAAAGGTCAATAAAATTTCTGAAACCAGGGGACTCTTTATTTATCATATATCTTGCGTTAGCCACAAACGGTGTTCCAAAATGTGCAAAATTGCCCGAGCAATTTGTGAAATACCCTTGTCCGTTGGTTAATAAGAGAAGGCAGCAATACAAGATGGCGGGTTTCGTAGAGCCTTAATGCCTCTGCACAACCTTAGCAAAGCCGAAGAATTTCGCACACTGGTCAACGACCCATGGTCATCCGATCCGAGGAATGTTCTTCTCGAAGCCAGGCCGTGTTGCTCATATAGCCCAGTATGGGTGTCATACTATCTACTGACTCATGCCACGTCATACTGTCACCTCTCCCATTGCATTCATGTACTCCCTCAGAAAGTAAATCACTTATTGCGCACCTACTTGTGTACATGTGCGGTAAGTTTCGTCTCATTTTCATTTCGTGCACTACTTCATAGTGTGGCGTTTTCTGCGTCAAGCAGTGTATTATTGAGAAGACTTAAAATAGTATAACTATACTAGTAATCCGAAGTTATTGGCGTGGAATAGAAATCAAAGTTAACAAACTTTCGCACAACAACGAGATGGCTTTTTCATGAAAGGGTCGGCATAAGGTCTTCGGCATTCTTATATACCATGCGTAAGAAAAATATTGGTAAGCTCCCTCTTTTTTTTTTTTTGATTCGAGGTTTAACGACCACCGTGAGCAACTGAATGGGCTATAAGCAGTCGCCCGTCCCTAATTTAGGGTTACTGGTTCCGGGGAAGGGAGAGAGGCAGTGCCGTAAGACAAACACAACATCCATGCCTGACCGGGATTCGAACCCGGACCCCTTACTGGCGAATGATTAGAGGCCAGCGCCTTAGACCACTGCGCCACCGGGGCGGCCTCCCTCTTTTCAGCAAGGCGGGTGTTTATGCCATCACTCTAAGCATCCGGATGGCTCCAAGCGATAATACAGCGGAGTGACAAAATGTTCGTTTAAAATTAAAATCAACGAACATAAAAGTGATCATCTGTCCTATCCAGATAGATAAGTGTGTCACATCCAGATAAGTGTGCTGATCCTATGTGGGATGATCCTATCCAGATAACACACAGTCCTATCCAGATGAGTGTGCTGATCCTATCCAGATAACACACAGTCCTATCCAGATGAGTGTGCTGATCCTATCCAGATAACACACACTCCTATCCAGATAAGTGTGCTGTTCCTATGTGGGATGATATAAAGCGATGCATCCTACTCCACTCCTAAATCTACTGCCCTTCGGGAAACCTTAAAGATCATAAGACCATTACAAACATCAACGTTTGAAATGATAGTAGCCGCCACGGTGGCGCAATGGTCTAAGCGTTGGCTTATGCCGACTCGTGAGAGATGGGTCCGGGTTCGAATCCCTTTGAGGCATGGATGCTGTGTTTCTCTTACGGCACTAACTCTCTCCCTTTCCTGGAGTCAGTGGCCCTAAATTAGCGACGGGCGACTGCTTTATAGCCCACTGAGTTGCTCCAGGTGGTCGTTAAACCTTCAATCAAAAACAAAAAAAAAAAAAATAAGAAAAAAAATAAGAAAAAAACAAGATAGTGTCTCTCTATATTGCCACGAATTTGGAAGCAGTTCTTTAAATAATGCTATTTTTCCTTCTATGGTTCGTGTGCTCAGCCAATATGACGCCTCGTTTCTTTGAATGAATAATTACATTTGCATCTATTTCTTTATGGTCTAGTCAAGTCACCGCGTTCAAATTGTTGAAGTGTTCTATTATTCAATTTGCAGTTTGCTCTCTACCTTTCTGAAAAAGTTATTTGGTGGATGTGCGAAAGCTTGGAAACTTTGATTTCTATTCTCGCCAATAAATTCGGATTACTACTATGTACGCTAAGTAGCTTGCAACATCATGAAGGATTGGAAGTATTACTTTGAAACTTGCAAAATATGTACAACAGGTTGGGACATGAAAATGACTAAAATGTCAGGGAAAATGCTCATCCGGTTTCGGAGCAGCACCCTCTGAAAACTTCCCCGGTCTTGGGTATAAAGAGCTCACTCAAACTAGATGTTGCAATCCGTAAAGAGCCCACATTCAGTCAAAAGGGTGTTTCTTGGGTCTCGGTATGCCCCGTCGCCAACGAAGGTCGCATTATGAACACCAGACAGACTTCGAGCGAGGAAGGATTGTTGCGATGACTGAAAACGAATTTTGCTACCGCGAAATTGCTTTTTGTACGCGACGAAACGCCAGTATAGTGATGCGAACGTAGCATCACTGGACAGATCAGGCTCGGAAGCACAGAAATCCAGGAAATGGACCTCAAAATCGCACGACTGCACGGGAAAAGACAACTACACAGCATGGCAGTGACCGAACGCACAGCGACATCTACGGTGTTAGCGCAGCAGTGATGCACTGTCTCAGGCTAGGTTTTGCCCTCCAGCACAGTTCGACGCCGTCTTCTTAACAGAGGACTGGTAGCTAGCAGCCCAATGCTGTGCATTTCTTAGACCCTCAACCAGAAATACCTCAAGTTGCGATCGGGTTTCGAACACAGACATTATTAGAGCGCTGATTGGCAAGAGGTCGCGTGTTTTGACGCGTCGCGATTCAACATGATGCTCTATGATAGTCGCATACGTTTTCGAAATAATCGTAGTGAACGGCACCTTGCAGCGTCATACCATCCCAACGCCATACGTCATAGTTTTGGGCACCATTGGGTTCAATTCGCGATTTCGCCTGATACGAATTGAGGGAACCCTCAACAGCCAGCGATTCATCAGGAGTGTTTCAGAGGCAGAAATTATACCCTTCTTTCAAAGTTGTCCTCGCGATGTTTTCTGCAGGACAAAGCTCTGCCATATATGTCCCGGAATGTCCAAGACCACTTCCATGCACCTATGCAGATACCACTTCTTTCCTGGCCTGCACGTTCGCCGCATATATCCCCGATCGAACATTCTGTGATATGGTAGCTAAGCGACTAGTACAAATGAACTCTGGTCTCTCATAGAAGCGGCTTGGAACGCTATTTCCCAGGACGATATCAAAAACCTCTTCCATTCAATGCTACGCCGTGTTGAGGCTGTTATTGTTGCTCGAGGTGGCTTCACACGATACTAAAAGTTTTGAAGCGAGAAAAATCTTGTACAGCTCTATAAAAGTAATCAGTTATTTGCTGCAACATGGGGAATCTGATATAATTTTCCTTTCAATAGTGTAATTCGTTCTTGGTGTAGAAAAGTTTTACAAGCAATAGGGTAGTTATACTACATTTTAAGTACAGTTGGTGTACACTTCCTTGTTATTAGTTAAGAAGATTTTTCTCTAGGATTAAGAAATTTAATGTCTAGATCCAATTCTATTGCGCTAATGAATGTGAATAAAATTGTTCTATTTAAACTTTATATCGATCTCATCATTAAGAAATAAGTTTTTCAATCCTACTGAGCATGTTATTTTTTTACTGTTAATTAATCATTTGACAAGCTTTTTACCAGTACGATAAGTTTCTGTGTAATGATTGAGCTCGTTTAACAAGAGATTGGCTCCAAGGAAACTGAAATGACGATAATAACTAGCAGCCAAATCATTTCTAAAGCGCCATCATTGTGGAAGAATTTCTTAAAAGAAACAAATGTACTTTTTTGAAAATGACTAGGTTTGTTAAGAGATAGTAGTATTCATTACTGATGAGAAGTTTTGGGAGAAAGATTCTCTTCTGCAAAGGAGGTAAAAAAAAGTCTACTTCCTGCGAGAGGAATTTTATTTCGACTTGTAAAGAAATTGGAGCATCCAGTCCAAAGAATGTTTCGGCACAGAGCAAAATACTCCTGTTGTATCCGCGACGTTTAAAAAAGTTACATCATTTGTACGCCAACAAAAGTTTTCGTGAACGGAAAGCTTATGATAAAAGCAGCATGTAGCAAAAAATCGTTTTTAGAAAAATACACTCATCGTCAAAAAAAAAAAAATAGTTGCACAAAAAAGGACGTGTCGGATTGCAATGCTATTCGGGCAGAAGGTAAAGGTTACCAGGAAAAATAAATGATTAAACATTGAGACTGAGCTACACGCCGATAAGGAGTGTGTCTCAGTATGGTGCTGAATCCGCCGTTCAGCCACAGCGCTACGACCTATCCTTGCTGGCGTCACATGCGCGGCCGAGCGTGATACTTGAGTAATTTTCATGTCTCACGATGCCAAACCTACCCACCAAGTTTCATTCTTGTCGGTTACTTCCTTCTGGGTGCAACTATGTTTTTGGCGATGAGTTGTAATATGGAAATTATATACTTAAAATAAAAAAAAATAATAAATTTACTTTGATTAAAACATTGTGTTCCATATCTAAAATGTTTTAGAAAATCTTATCGAAATTTCTGAAATGGGGTTATTTTTGGTATCTGGCATATGCAGAACAATGTAAGATCCATGAACATAAAGTATATTTAAGAACGGTTTATTGAAGCATAATGTTCCATAAACTATGTAGAAAGATACAGTCGTCAGAATCAAAACTACAAAAAGAAGAAGAAAAAACGTAAAAAGACAGTCACCGATGCAGGGATTAAGCAAGCCGGGCAAGCACTTTATTATGTGAACAGCATTTTACTTAACCAACACATACACGATTTTTGGGAAATCCTTTTGCCCACACAAATGCTGACGGATTATGCAACTTCCTGCCGTTGCCACTGGGAAATCCCTTTGCCTACACAGAAGCTCAAGGTTCATTCAACTTCGGAGGGTAAGTAAGCTGTCGATGCATGATAATCAACAAGCCATGAGAATTCAATTGCAGATAAAAGACAAACTTTAGATACAATTAAAAACACTAGCTACAATAGGTTAAAATGCCACATGCAAGATCTTCCTGGCTTGCCTCAAGCACATCATCAGGAAAAACAGACAGCACCGCGCCGACATACCACTAAATATATGGGGACGAACTCCTAGGATGCATTAGTTGTTACGTAATAAAGTTCGAAACGCATAATGTACATATGTGCATATGACACTATTCGTTGGCGGTTACAGGTTTAGCTTTAGCAGGGTTATATACATTTTTGACATAAGACCTCCACAACTGTGGTAATATACACTGGTGGCCACCCAAAATGCAACACCAAGAAGGAAGCAACCGATTGGCCTGAAATTCGCAGCATGCGTCGCCCGCGAGAGGACGTGCAAACGATTACCATTGCAGGGCATATGCAAATCATGTGCGCCCGGCAAGCCACCGAGAAGCACTATAAGAAGGGTGCACAGAAAGCGGGATGTAAGTAGTGGAAGTGTGTTGTGCTGCCGGACCTGTGCGTGGGAAGCTCCCTGATGCCTCGTCGCAGAATACGGCAGTCATTCCAGCACGTTTCGGAGTTCGACAGAGGAAGAATAGTGGCTTATCGCGACAGCGGTTTATTGTACGGAGACATCGGCGCCCGTGTGGGACGACATCCAGCCACAGTGAGGCGAGTATGGATTCGGTGGGTGCAGGAGGGAAGGACGGACCGACGTGAGTGATTGCCGTAGCTGCGGCACACCACCGAACGAGAGAACCGGCATGTTGTGCGGCGGGCATTGACGGCTCGCACCGCCAAATCACGAACGTCAGCGCAGGAATTAGGGGGTGTTGCGCAACAACCTGGGTCAGCACTTACCGTTCGACGTCGTCTGCAGGGGCGGGGACTTGTCGCATGGTGCCCATTGCTCCGATTACCATTGACGTTACACCACCGGCGAGTGCGGCGGTATTGGGCCGTTGAACGCCGCACCTGGACTACGGAATGGCACGACATTGTCTTCACCGATGAATACCGCTCCTGCCTGCAACACGACGATGGTCGGATCCGCGTGTGGCGGCACCGCGGCGAGAGACTGTATGACGCCTGCATTATGCAGGCGTTATGGTTTGTGGCGCTATTGGATATGACACACGCACCCCTCTGGTACGCATCGCCGGTACACTTAACAGCCACCGCTACATCTCCGACGTTTTGGAGCCTGTAGTCCTCCCTTACCTGCAGGACCTGCCAGCGGCCACGTTTCTACAGGACAATGCGCGCCCGCACGTGGCACGCATCGTGAAACAATTCTTCACGGCCCACCAGGAGTCACTGCTGCCGTGGCCCAAATGTTCTCCCGATATGTCGTCCATCGAACACGCCTGGTCGCTGATCGGAAACCGAGTGGCCCGGCAAGCACCACCCGCGGCTACGCCTGATGAACTGTGGCAACGTGTGGAAGCAGCCTGGACCGACATACCCCAAGCCCACATCCAAAGCCTCTTTCGTTCGATGCCGCGGCGTGTAGCGGCCGTTATTGCCAGCCATGGGGGCCACACGAACTATTGATGTCTGCGTGTTCCGCAAGTTGCACGGGCCTCTAAGCTCAATCGTTTCATCTTTGTATCTGTTGTTATGTGTCCAATAAATCTGGCGTTGCTATCTCGTGTCCTTCTTGATGTTGCATTTTGGGTGGCCAGCAGTGTATATGGGGAGTCGTCATTACAGCAAATGGTCGACAAACTGCAAAAGTATAAACTTTCAGTAAATCAAACAGTAAATTTATTAGAAGCAGGAGCAAGAATCTTAGTATTTTCCCAAAGGGATGTGTTTAGGCCCCCAGCCACCAGATTGGCGAGGGCAGTAGTGATCGCACCAGACCAGATGTCGTATTGATTTTCCGCAACACGAACACCTACAGAATGAAGTGTCGAGCCAATATATTCTGTTGGTGTCCGTGTTGCGGAACACCAATACGACATTAATTCTGTGAAGAGAGGAGCACGCACAAAATTTTTCGCCTGGGCATTCAGTCCCCTTTCGGGGAGCCAATTTCGTGTGGTTTGTATGTATACGCGTCGTCCTGTGACCGCAGTAACCTGGCGTTGCAGTTTGCAGTTCATTTGCATTTCGTCATCTGATCCTATAAGCCACTAACTCAAATACCTAAAATCTTGGGCGCTGATCATATTGGCCGGCCCTACTCTGGTCTTTGTCGTACTGTTTCAGTAACATTGGACGAGTCTCCATATTCTACATATGGCCAACAATGTATGAACCACCACCACCACCAGCTGTCAGTGAAGAGCCCGACTGAATGTGGGCTCTTCACTGACAGCTGGTGGTGGTTTCCATACATTGTGGGCTCTTCACTGACAGCTGGTGGTGGTTCCATACATTGTGGGAGTCTTTACGTGGTACGGTTTGAGTCCACATAGTTCCCTAGAGTTAACTAAGAAAGAAAGATGTGTATTCTCAACTGCAAGTCGTCTTCTTACTGTACATTGGGCTGCACGTTGGCTTGATAATGAGTCTTGTGAAGACTCGAAAGATCCTGCCTATTTTTTAAAGTTCCTGTTATCTGTACATACTGGTTTTAGGTGTAAATAAATATTTTATACTTTTGAGGCTTGCATGTATTAGATGGAAGTGTGTTACATCGTGCCGGGACAGCTTTATTTAAGATTAATTCCATGCTTGCACGATATATTTTGTCTCTTCACAATTGCTGCTGTTTGAATACTTGTGAGGAAACCACTTCTGCTGTGGTATTGTGTCCTTGTGTGTTCTTTGGAACGTACAACTAGACTGTTCTGCAAATTCAGAAGACGACTTGCAGTTGAGAATACACATCTTTCTTTTTTAGTTAGCTGTAGGGAATTATGTGTCACACCTCGATACTTAAGGATTGTAAACCATCCATCGTCATGTCAAGATTCTGGGGTCTTCCGAATGGCTGAACAAAAAAGGTTACTTACCGAAACTGTTCCTACTGGACTACTTAAATAGGAAATCCTACCTAGAATATATCTGGCTATCAAAAGAAGTACATCCTATCCTTTTGGGTAAGTTTTTGACTGCTTGCTATACTACTTTACAAATGGAAGTACAAGGTGTCCAACAACGACGCATTCATAAATTATGGAACAAGGTGTTAGATGAAGTTAATGTGCGTGTAAAGTCAACCAACCCGGTTACTATGAATCAAGCTGTTACGTACCCAACCTTTTTGAATTTAAGCTCTGTACCGCTGTCCAACACTCAGAAAAACGCACTTCAAAGAGGATTTAAATTCAACTACCCTTACTTTAAAATGGACCCAATGAAGACAATACCTCAAATTGAGAATGTTATTTCATCTCTGCCTTCTGAGGAACAGGACTTTGCTCGGTACTCTGTGGCCAAGGTGCTTACACGTAACAATCACCTACGCAATAAACAAGATCAAAGAATATTAAAGTATGAACGGAACCAACTGCTGGCACTATCCGGTAACCCTGAATTATCAATTGTGTCAGCAGACAAAACTCAGCAAATTGCTCTTTTGGACAAGAGTTAATATCACGTGAAAATGCTTGAGGCTCTTTATAATATTCCCCATAGGGTGATTTCGTTTGATCCAACTGCAGCTACCATAAAATCTCTGAGTAAGTTGAGAAATCAAGAGCATTTCCCTGTTTCTATATCTTCTCAGATGCACCCACACAGTGGACCTAGAGTACCACAGCTATTCGGAAAGATCAAGATTCGCAAAGCAGACTACGCAGTGCTCCCTTCGATATCCGGTTTCAATAATCTCACCCGACAGCTGGCAAAAAAGCACTTGAAACCTTTCTAGCTCCCTTCTTTCAATCATTGAAGTACGCCGTGCAGGGAACCCTTCTAGCTCTCAATATTATCAGAGATTTTGATTCCTGTGGCCAACATTTCATTATGGCATCATTAGATGTCTCTTCATTATTTCCGAGCGTGTCTTTGCTACAGGGTCAAGAGATCATTGAAGAAAGATTTGCTTCAGTACCTGGCATTTCTCCAGTTAAAACTCAAGCTATCATAGAAGCTTTGAAATTAATTGCTCAACTAACCTATTACAAGTTTAATGGAGTTATCTACCAACAGCAGGGCGAGACACCAATACGGTCCCTCCTCTCCCCCATTTTGTCTGAGGTGGTTCTTCAGCATCTAGAGAATAATGTTCTTCATAAGAGTCCGTTAAACCTACATTGTACTGTATATCAGATATGTCGACGACGTTTTAGTATTTTGGCCACACTCTGTTGAAAGATTACAACAATTTGCTCAAGCTCTGTCGTCCATCTTTCCATCAATTAAATTTACTATCGAACTCGAATAACAGTTTTCCTTGCCGTTTCTTGATATCCTTCTTACCAGAGATTCTGTTAAGAATGTTGTAACCCATTCCGTGTACCGGAAACTGACCCACATTCTGACCCTGATTCTATTTCCTTCAGCTCACCCCATTCAATATAAACTTGCTGGGTTGCGCTCAAGTATCAAAAGAGCTTTCACGCACTCTTCGTCTATACGTTTAAGAAGTATTTAACTCTATTATATAGTCAAAACTGCGAAGCAATTTGGTTACCCTCTGAACTATGTTGATAAAGTAATTCAGCAGACCCAACGACTGTCGTTCACACGATTACAACGCGAGAAAGTTACCAGATGTTTCGTTGGTTCAGTGGATTACCACTCAACCATCATTAACATTTTGAAACGATTCTGTAATATACATCATATAAGTTTTGGAATACGGACATCAAGCATCATCAAAATGATAAAACAAGACCGTGATCGGGTGTGCACGGAACACAAACATGGTATACCATTGCAACCTGAGCTTCCCAAAGACCAACCTGGGACATATATCCGCTCCACACGTCGGACGATAGGTGTCCGGGTTTCGGAACACAAGTACGATATCAAACGGGTTCAACGACTACAGCCATTTCACGTTTGGTAGCCGAAGGCAAATATACCCCACATTGGGAAAACGTGAATCATCTGGCTTTTACCAAAAATAAACGAGATACATTTTTCACGGAATCAGTATTTATCACATGGTTTGATGATCTATGTTGCAATGAAGACCTACCCAGTAATTTACCATTACCTTGGCGTCAATACGTTATGACATTAAAACCACCGGATACTTAGATAAAATGTCTAGAAAGTTCATTTCTATGTTCACAGCACATGTACACCTAGATGTTGCTATAATTACAGATGCATGACGGTCACTTGCTTGTACATATATGGTCTTGTTCACTGCACATTGGGCTGCACTTTGGCTTGATAATGAGTCTTGTGAAGACTCGAAAGATCTTGCCTTTTTTTAAGTTGCTTTGTACATACTGGTTTTAGGTGTAAATAAATATTTTAAACTTTTGAGGCTTGCATGTATTAGATGGAAGTGTTTTACATCGTGCCGAGACAGCTTTATTTAAGATTAACTTATGTTATCGGTTTGTCCGTCCGTCCGTCCATTTGTAGACACCAGATCTCTGCAACTATTAGTCCGATTTAAAAAATTCTTTTTGCATTGGGAAGCTTGAAATGTGCGAATGATGATCCTTTACTTCGTTTTTTTACGATGTATAATTTTGCCGCTAGAGGGCGTAAATGCAGATGATGTCGAATTCAAAATGCATTTTATTCCATATATTTGCTTCTAAGCATCCGATTGAAAAAATTACTTTATCTTTTGATTCCATTTATGTCGAAGAGTATTTTAGGTATAATTACTTTTACAAGTTAAGCATAGATTTTCCGCTAGGGGGCATCAAAGTAAATTACGTTTTCCCCAATATCGCTTCTTCTAAAACTCCGATTTGAAAAATGTTTTTTTACCGGATACAGCTCTTGATGGAAATTGTTTTGCATATAATATCTAATTTTTGGTAAAGAATACTTTGGCCACAAGGGGGTGTATGTGCTAATTTTTGCTTCTGATGTATTTGCCATAACATCTGAGCTTCTAAAATCTCGATTGAAAAACTCTGTTCGTGCACCGGTACCACTCAGGTCAACATACCTTTTCGGAATATATATGTTTTTAAATATTGTATGGTTTCTCCGCCAGGGGGCGTTGAGGTATATCTTATTTTTGTCAATATCTCTGCTTTTAATGGTCCGATTTTAAAAATTCTTTCTTTATTGGATAGAGTTCTCGGTGTGACATGTTTTCCATATAAATTCAGAATTTTTATGTAAACCATAGACTTTCCGCTAAGGGGGGCTAAGGTAAATTGCGTTTTTCCCGATATCTCTGCTTCTAGAACTACGATTTGAAAAATTCTTTCTGTACCGGACACAGCTCCTGATGGGAAATCGTTTGCATATAATTTGTAATTTTTGGTAACAAATGGTTTGGCCACCAGGGAGCGTAAGTTTTAATTTCCGCTTCTAATGTACTTGCAGCAAAATCAAATTGTCTAAAATCTCGTTTGAAGAAATTCGCTTGTGGACCGTTACTACTCACGTCGACAAAGCTTTTAGGATACAGACACTTGACGTGAACTGGAAACATCAAACAGAGGTCATCGCTCTTTCTACGTTTATAAGTGAGTCACGGAAAAATTTTCATTGGTCGCCACCGATGACATCTGTTTGATGTTCCTAGTCCACGTCAAGTGTCTGTATTAATTATTCATTCGCCTTCTAATTATTTGTTCAATTGCTGCTTAACATCTTTGGTGAATCCTCAGCATTGTGCGGGGCTCCAAGAAGCAACCTGCCAAATTGGCTTGGCAGTTAGTGTGTGTGAGTCTGGAGGAATTCGAGGCCGCTGTGGTGCAGTGGAAGCATATCAGGTGCGTAACTGGAAGACCCTGGGTTCGATTCCCGGTGGCGGCCAATGAGAATTTTTCCGTGACTCACTTATAAACGTGGAAATGCGATGACCTCTGTTTAACCTTTTAGGAATATTTTCTTAAAATAATGAATGGTTTCTACGCCGGGAGACGTAGATGTATATCTTATTTGTGTAAATATCTCTACTTCTAGGAGTCCGATTTGAAAAATTCTTTCTTTGTTGGATAGTGTTTCCGATGCGAAATGTTTTTCATATAAATCCAAAATTTTCAAATAAATCATAGACGTTCTGTTAGGGGGCGCAAAGGTAAATTGCGTTTTCCCTGATATTTCTGCTTCTGAAAATCCGATTTGAAAAATTCTTTTTGTATCGCATACAGCTCTTGATGGGAAATGTTTTTTTCATATAATTCCTAATATTTGGTAAAGAATGGTTTGGCCACCTGGGGGCACAAGTGTTAATTACTGCTTCTGGTGTGTTTGCAGCAAAATCTGAGCTCCTTAAAACTCGATTAAAAACGTTTTTTCTTGGACCGATACTTCTCACACCGAAAGACATTCTAAGAATACTTTCTTCTTAAAATAATGCATGGTTTTCCGGCTAGGAGGCGTAGATTCATTCATGTTTTATATTTGTCCATATCTCTGCTTGGAAAGCCCGATTTGAAATTTCTTTCTTTGTTGGAGAGCGTTTCCGCTGCGAAATGTTTCTCATATAAATCCAAATTTTTCTTAACTCATAAGTCTGCAACCAGAGGGCGTAAGTTCACGATTGCGCTTACAGCAATATCTGCGGGATTAAAAACCCGATTGAAAAACTTCATTCTTCGGTCAGATACCATTGTTTTCCATACCGGCTCCATTGTTTCTTTTTTTAGATTGGTGGTTTAACGACCACCGTGAGCAACTCAATGGGCTATAAGCAGTCGCCCGTCCCTAATTTAGGGTCACTGGTTCCAGGGAAGGGAGAGAGACAGTGCCGTAAGACAAAACACAACATCCATGCCTCACCGGGATTCGAACCCGGGCCCCTTACAGACGAATGATCAGAGGCCATCGCTTAGACCACTGCGCCACCGGGGGGGGGGGCGGCACCGGCTCCATTGACTTTGAATAGCTTTGATAAATTTAATTATCGTCAGAAAAGATTCAAAAGACGTGCTTCTTACACCCGAAAATTCGGTGTCATCTTTCTTGTTAAAATACGTAACGGGAAGAAGACTATGTGTGTAATTTCACTTTTCCTGGACAGCGCAGACGTGAAGAAGTATGCAACCTCAGTTGGGTTGAACCTATTATAAAATTTTAATTTTACCTCTAAGTAACCTTCCTTTTGAGTTCCTCTTTTCTTATGTAAATTTAGCTACTTTCTGGTTAAACGTTTGAACACTGAACGACATATTGTTTCCCCGAAAACTTTTACAATTTAGTAACACTGAAAATGAGTCAGAGCAACATAAAATAGACTACACTGAATAAGCAGTGAGAAGTGTAGTAATAGAGGATGGAGAGCAAATTGTTAAATATTGGTATGAAATCTGTTCAGATACATATGATCGACGAAGAAATGTTGTTGTTAGGAGATTAATGTCTTCCAGCGATATTATATTCTGGCAAGAGAGTATACTGGTATCCAAAATTCAAGTCCGGGAGGCATTCGGAATGATAAAAGCGAAAACAGGTAACAGCAGGTAGAGACCTTTGGCATGTAAAGAAACACAGTAATAAGGGCAATAAACATTTGATAACAACAGACAAATATGTATACATTTTGCGTATACAGGGTCACATCCGACAATGCTCCTAAGGTGAGATGTGCTAATGTAACCTGAAAATGTCCTAATAAGGAATGTGATCACCTCGTACGGAGAGACAACTCTCATAACGACGATACATGCTCACCACTAGGTTCTTAATGAACTTGTGACGTGCCTGGCCCGCAGGACGCACATGAGGTAAAGGCAGATAGCAATGAGAGCACATGTCCGCATAGCTCAGTTGAGAGAGCGACTTACTCTGGCGTGGACAAAAACTGTGTTTTCACATTGGCGCCCGAACTTCCCAGATAACCCTACTGTTAGACTTCTCGCAATGGTGTGATGTTCATTGTCTGGGATTTCTCAAATGCACGTTCTTCAGCTGATGACTGCCTACAGCGAAACATGGTCCCGGCTGAACAGTGGATTATGCCCCCGACCCTTTTTCGGGGGGGGATGTGACGTGCCTGCCCCGCAGGATGCACATGAGATAAAGGCAGAGAATAATGAGAGCACATGTCCGAGTAGCTCAGTTGGGAGAGCGACTTACTCCGGAGTGAGGGGACCCGATTTTGATGCCCTACGTGGACAAAACTGTGTTTTCACAAACTCTGGATCCAAAGAATTGTACGCAGCTCGGGAAAGGTTCTTGGAATGGGCTCACGAGCTGCTACCTATTGTCCCAGATCATCCCAAGAATACTCTATAGGATTCAGGTCTGGAGACCTGGCTGAGCAGTGAGCAACCCATACGCCGAATATCCTCGATCTGTAGGAAATGATCGACAATCTGAACCCTGTGCAGGCAAGGGTTATCATCCATTAAATACGTACTGAGAGCCAACAGCCCCCGAAAATGGCTCACATAGAGCTGTAGGATCTCGTCCCTATAGCGCTCAGTATTAACATTGTCACCTGAGAACACGTGGAGTGGTGTGCAGACGTTGAATATAATGCCACCTTACACCAGCATACCACCGCCTCCGAAGGAATCTCGTTCGCGGACGTTTGCCGGATCATTATGGGTTCATTGTTCCATCTAGATGAGATGCAGACCGGAATCCGTTTGTAGACTGAATCTCGACTCATGTGTAAAATACTGATTTAATTGTCCCGTTCCGCCAATGTTTCTTGGCTCCACGGGGACTAATTGAGCACCTTAGATTTTATTTTGAAATGTTGCGACAATTATCCTGCCTTGAGACGCTGGTTCGGACCCTGGCCACCCCAGTGGCCCAGAGACCAGCCCGCGATGACGTGCTGGCAGGCGACCTAGCGTACCTTATCTGGGTTCCCGCTCTATCTGGCGGGATAGGTCGTTCATTAATTTAGGGTTGACTGGGAGATTCTCTTGCCCTAGAACTTTTTTGGGGGAATAATTTCCCTTTATTTTTTCAACAAAACTTACACACATCTATACACTGTCCTCATGCTTAGGACTCACAACATTGAGAGATTTAAAAGAGTATTTACATGGTATGTACACTGGAGGTTATTTTGTCTGCTTGCCCACAGACTTTTGCCCTCATTCCTCTTCCGAATCGCTTTCGGTGTGCACGTGCACCTCTTGCGTTTCGGTCCCCGTTTGACTGGGGAAAATCATGTGTTGTTGGAGGGTTAGCCTCTCTACAAGGGCTATTATCCTCCTCCTGTTAACGGAAGATTGGAGAGCAGATCCAATCTTCGCGTTCTTTGCACACTTGGGATCAGTGTGTTTCTCCATTCGGCGAAGCCGCTGCATTCAAGCACGCAGTGTTCTATGCTTGCCGACCTATTTCCACAGGGACAAGTGCAGTTCCTGATGGCAAATCTGCCCAGGTATTCAGGGCAGATGCCATGGCCACTGAGTACCTGATTCAGGAACTTGTTTGTCTGTGCAAGTTTGGTCGAGACCTTCGGAAACAGTCTGTGTGTCTTCCGGCCTGTCTCTCCCGTGTCCCATCTGACCTGCCATTCGGTCATGGTCTGTCGTGCTAATGCTGCGCGAATACTCCTTCGCGGCGTTCTGCATTGCACGTCAACCGTCTCTTTCAGCGTGGCTGCCTTCGCCAGCTGGTCCGCCCTTTCGTTTCCTTGGGTTCCGACATGGCTTCGTACCCAGTGGAAACTAACTGCCCCATCTCCTTCTGCCCTCAAGAGGGTTTTAATCCTCTCGACGATGGGGTTTCTTCCCTGAATCTACTCAGAGCCTGCAGTGCTGCCTCACTGAGTAGAGTTTTATCCTTTCGTCACTACGCCTGGGGAGTGCCCAGGTGAGTGCCTTCTCTATCGCCAGAAGTTCTGCTTGGAAGACAGAAGCGTTCTGCGATAGTTTCACGCATTCTGCAGTTGCTTCGTTCCCATCCGAGAACCTGCTCCCACTTGTCCCTTCAACTTTGAGCCGTCCGTGAATAGCTCATGCCCAACTCCCGTGGGTTTCTCCTTGTCCCACGGTGGGCAAATTTCCTCGGCCGGGTGGATCTGCCAGTCCACGCTTTCCAGCTACATGTTGGAGGCTCGATGTGGCACACCGAGAAGGTAGGCGTCCTCGCCTGACCTTAGGCAGTGCATTGCTGCCTCCCTATCCACTACTAGGTCTGCCGGCTCGCACCCCGCCAGCACTTAGAGTGCTAGGGTCGACGTTGTGCGAAAGCATCCGGTGATCCCTAGTAGGGCCAACCTTTGGATTTGGTTTATGCCCTTCTTCATTCTGACGGTGGGAGTCCACCATGCTCCACTGCCATATGTCAGAATTCTTTCTATTCCTCTCTGATAGATGGCCTTCTTGGTTTTGCCCGATAACCTCATGCCATTCAATCTATTGAGGATCAGCGTGCATCTTGCTCGAAGATGCCTCAGGTGTGGCAGCCCTGATAGACTCTGATCCAGGACCACACCCAAGTACTTCATTTTACGCACCGCCTTGATAGTGCACCCTTGGATTTTGCACTTAGGTGGGGTTTTCATTACTCCACTCTTAGCAATCGCTAGTAGAGTGGTCTTTTCAGGAGCGAAGCACAGTTTGCTTTCTCTGCTCCAGTTGTCTAACACAGCTAGGGCACTGTGCGCTTCCCTTTCGATCACGTGTCTCCCTGAGGCGGAGACCACGAGAACGAAATCGTCCGCATAGGCTTGAATTTCCACTGCCGGCCCCAGGTCTAGATTCAGAGCTGCGTCTGCAACTATGTTCCACCAAAGCTGTCCGGAGTTGGATCCTTGCGGACACCATCTGTGGTACGAACGCGAGGCTTGCCCATTCCCCGCTTCGAACTCGACCCTTCTATCAGACAGGTAGCTGCTGATCAGCTTGAACAGGTTCCTTGGACAGCCAAGTTCTTTGAGTCTGGTTAAAACTATTGGCCACCAGACACTATTGAATGCCCCCCTCACGTCTAGTGAGATGAAGCAGGTATGGAGCCCCTCCGCTTTGTTCCTCTCTGCGCCCTCTCTCTGAGGCTGCGAATTGCCTGCGTTGCGCAACGCCCCGGAAGGAAACCAAATTGGTTCCTGTTTAACTTTCCCTGCTCCATGAGAAAGCCAAGCGCTCTGTTCGGTATGAGCTTGTCCAGCACCTTGCTCCACGCAGAGAGAAGACAGATGGGCCTGTAGGCTGCGGGATCATTTTTGTTCTTTCCGGTCTTGTTGAAAAGAACTAGCACCGCTGTTTTCCACAAGTCTGGGAAGATTCCCCTCCCGAGGCATTCGTTTAGGAGCGCCACAAAATACCCGGGATTTGCATAGTAGATTTCTTTCACTATGCTGAGGTCGAACCCATCCTTGCCTGGTGCTTTGCCAGTGTTAAGACTGGAGAGGGCGTTCTCCATTTCCCTCTCTTGTGAAGGGGGGGGGGGGGCTCACCAGTGTCCGGCGGGATCCGACATTCATCCATTATTTCTTTTTGTTGTGGGGAGTCCCCTTCTCCCTCGTCTCCTTGGAAGTGGTAATCCAAGAGACTCTCCATGGTACTATCAAGAGTCTTTGATAGGCTTCCGTCTGCCCTTTCTACCGCTGCCAGTTTTAGCGGTTCGGTGATGGATCCCCTCGAGATCTTATAGGGGATCCCGAAAGGGTCTGCCGGAGTTCGGAACTCACACAGTTTTCTCCAGTAGGAGATTTTCGAGAGATTCAGTTCTCTCCTGTATGCTGAACGAGCCTTTTTATGCACTTCTGTGCACTCCCTGTCTTGCGGTGTAGCTTTTGCTCTTTGCAGAGCTTTCCTACTCCGCCTAGCTCTCGCCGCCCTTACAGCTTTTAGTTTCTCCGACCACCAGGGGTGGGGATCCTTGGCTCCCCTTTTACTTCCCCTACTACTCTCACATAGCGCTGTGACTTGACTGGTAAGTTCTTCAAAGAGGGAGTTGAGGTCCGACGCTTCTCCTGCCTCTTCTGCCCTCCTACAACTCAACAGGGTAGTTAGTTTGGCTTTAAAAGCCCACCAGTCGAGATTCTTCATGAAGAACCTTCTGCGCTTGGGTCGGATGGGCTTTTCCGAACCCAAAACGAAAGATAGTACTAAGTGGTCACTGCAGCTTTCATCGTCCAGTACTTGCCAATCCTGGACAAGTCTGCGCTGAGAGACCCTGACGAGAGTCACGTCGATCCAGGAGGAGCCCCTCGCCCCTTGGAAGGTCGGGGTGCTCTCTGGATCGTTCAGGAAACTCAGGTCTGCCGCGTTGGCAAAGTCCACTAGAAGCTGGCCGCGTTCGTCCTCGTCTTGTTGGCCCCAGAGAGGACTCTTCGCGTTAAAATCGCCTGTTATTATTATCTCATGACTGGAGAACTCATGTGTAAAAAGGACACCAGCCGACTCGGATGGGCTCCAGGAACTATGCTGCCCGCATCAGTTCAAGCCAGCTTTCGTGTGAGATGCCTTTAGCAACACACAAACCATGGGCCTCCTGACATAAAGGCCAATTGAATTAAGCCTTCGATACATCGTTTATCTTGATACGTAGTCCCAGTGGCAGCTGAGATCTCCGGAGACAATTGCCAGGCTGTATAAGGCCGTTGACGACGTAAGGTTAAAGCGACATACTTGTCCTCGCGAGATGTCGTACGTCTTGGATGACCTTGATCAGGGCCTTCGGGACACCCTACCGGTGTTGTTGAATTGCTGCTGTGACCGTGAAATCACTCTGGGGCGGATATTCAAGTTACTTGCAACCTAACCCTGAGACTGGCCTGTTTCTAGTCGTCTTATTGCGCACCACCATACAGTGTCGGATAGACGTGCATGAGACAGAGAAGCAAGCACTGCCGTTCCCCGTGGGCTTTAAGTATGTAACTGAATTTACTCACTGGACATCATTTTGACCAGTCATATGCATATCTGACAGCGGACATTTCTTTTTCGTGTCCATTTGCATATGTGCTGTGAAAACTGTAACATTTCATTGAGGGCTTTGGTTGCCCGATATTGCCTTCTGGATTTTAATTTTGGGCACCAGTGTATATTGATGCCCAAAAGTACAAGTGTTTACAGAATAAATTCGTGGAATAACGTAATTGGCTTGCTGATTATTTATACCCAGCCGTTTGGTTGTTTGTCATTTTTGTGTAGTAAAGCCATTTACGAACATTAACCAATAAGTTATCTAATCTGTTAACCGTTTAAAACAACATCTAAGTGAGTTTAAATCACCAATGCATAAAAATACATCACAAAGCTCCTGAAAATGTTTGTCAGATGTTTGTCATTTTTTATGAACATGTTTTGTCTTCAGTCCCTTTTACAACGGCCGTTCCATAAAAACTGAGAGTAAAATCACACAAAATGAAGAAATATAAGTACAGTAAAATATATGTTATTCTTCCTCAAAATATCTTCCCTTGAATGATATGCAACGGTCCCATCGTTCAGTCCACTTTTCAAAGAATGTGGCGAAGGCATTTTGTGGAAGCTGCTTCATCAACCCCTGTACAGCTTGAATAACGTCAGAATCTGTTCTGAATGTTGTGCCATGGAACTCCTTCATTGTTGGAAACAACCAGAAATCGCACGGAGCGAGGTCAGGACTGTAGACAGGATATGACATGATATTCAATACTGCATTTCGTAAGAAACTGTTGAACACAGGCAGCCACATGTGGTCGGGCGTTATCATGGTGTAGGGTCCACTTGCCCGCCAGTTCCGGTCGCTTAATCGAAACGTTTCGTCGCAAACACTTCAAGACTGAAATGTAATACTCAGAATTGATAGTAATTTGTGGAGGAACGGCATGCTGGTAGACTACACCTTCATGAAAAAAAAATTATTATCATCACTTTCCCAGCTGATTTGGTTTGGTTGACTTTTTTTGGAGGAGGCGAGCCTGTGTGTTTCCAGACACTCTTGCGCGCTTCGTGAGGGGAACGAAATAGTGGACCCATGTTTCATCTGCAGTTATTACTGTGTTGAGAAAGTTTGGATCCTTTGCAATCATTTGTTTCCACTCACGTCACACCTGAACTCTAGCTAACAATTGTTCTCTCGTCAGGTGATGAGGCATTCATCTGGAGCACACACGATGCAGCAGTAATTTGTCGCGTAGAATGCGGAATGCCGACGTTTATGAAATATTAGCTGACGCCGCTAGGTCTTCACACCTCATTCGTCGATCTTCTTGTAGGATTGCCTAAACAGTGTTAACAGTACGCTCCGTAACAACACTTTCAGGTCGACCAGGCCTAAGAGCGAGTTCTGCCGACAAACGCCCTTTGTTGAAATCATGGTGCCATCATAAAATCATTAACTCACCCAAACATTTACCTTTGTAAGCTTGTTTCATTAAATCAACTGTTTCTGGAGCCGTTTTACCCAAATGATAGCAGCATTTTATTGCACAACGCATTTCACTTCTTAACTCTGAATCACTCACTTCCATAGCTCTATGGCGAAATGCAGACATACCTTAAACAACTGCGCAATAACAAAACTAGAGTCGTCTGCCACGGCTAATAACTGCTGCCGTAGATACTTCCTTAATTCAGTTAGTCGTCCGCGTGGTTATTTTCCCCCTTCACACTGTTGCCAACTCAAATAAATATTACTCTCATTTTTTTAAGGAATGGCTTTTGTACATAGATCTTCCTCCTGCCACACTAGAAAAAAAAGAACATTCATTTGAAATTTCAACCTACAATTACCGCAGAGTCTGTTTTAAATTTTAAAAGAGATGACTTTTAGGTTAACCCACTGAGTAAGTATAAACATAACCGTTTCTGAATTTTGATGTATTAGATAAGTTTCGTCCACTCGGGACAGAATTAATACTAGATGCTAACTTAGTTACGCAATCTTTTTTCACATGTTTTCCCGATAATGAAGAGCTTAGATTGATAGTTCCGCACCCGGAAAGCCTGATTTAGGATCGTCTTCCCTGGCTCAAGTAACTTTAAATTAAGATTAAGCGACTGCTTTTGGACATCGACCCTAATCGATAGAAGAAACTGATAAACAGCGAGGAACAATTTAACCGGTACACGATAAGGAAACAGTTGTTATTAAAAGAGGATTCCACTTCAACTTCAAAGTGTTGATTTGATTTACTCATAAGTTATTAATCTGCAAAAAAAAGAGGCTTATTAAGAATTCTACTCTAGTCACTCTTTATATTGTTCAAAAAGCTATGCAATAAAGGTAATGAAACATTATGCTTGGTTAAAGATCCTAGCTACCTAGTGCAGTGATAGCTGATCCATGACCGAAATTTTATTATAGCTTACAATAAACACCCAGATCTCTTTGTCTGCAAAGCTCTCGAGATGTCAAAGCGATGGCCTGCTATATACACTGAAGTGCCAAAAGCCATGAGATAGCAGTATGCAAATTTTTAACTAGCGCTGCCGTCGTTAAAGGATTCGACGCACACCACGATTTTTATCAGTTGCGACGTGTGGTCTCGTGAGTCAAGTTGAACCATCGCCAGTAGGATTATGGCAAGCCAACGTGAATTAACGGAGTTTGAACGAGGCACGGTAGTGGGAGTCAGACAGATGGAACAACCAATTTTCGAAGTTGTGCGAACATTCAACATTCCGCGATCCACGGTATCACGTGTGTACCGAGAATACCTCATGGAAGGCATTAACTACCACCCACCGTGGACAATGCAGTGGTCGACCACGGGTGCTGAATGACGGTGACCAGTGGCGTCAGACCAGGATTGTCGATGCTACCAGACAAGCAAAACTGGCTCAAATAAAACCCACATTCAATGCAGGAAGTACCAGTGACATATCCATCAGGTCAGTGCAGCGAAATGTAGCGTCCATGGGGTATGAGAGCAGAAGACCCACCAGAGTGCCTTTGTTAACACCACGACATTGGACACAGCGCCTCACCTGGGCTCGTGAACATGGTGATTGGACTCTGGAAGACTGGAAATATGTGGAGTGGTCCGATGAGTCACGCTACCAGTTGTTACGAGCTGATGGTTAAGTTCAGGTGTTGCGCAGACCTCATGAGGCCATGGACCCAAGCTTTCAACATGGCATTGTTTCAAGCTGGTGGTGGTTACATACATTGTAGAGTGTCTTTACGTGGTACGGTTTGGGTCCTCTGGTCCTCGTAAACACGTTATTAACCTGTAAGCGCTTTGTTCGTCTGCTGGGTGACCATTTGCAGCTCTTCATGGACTTCATATGTACCCCAACAACGATGGGATTTTCCAGGTGTACAATGCACCATGCCATCGGGCCCAAGTTGTCCAAAATTGGTTCGAAAAGCATTCTGGACAGTTTCGACGGATGGTGTGGCTACCACGTTCTCCCGACATGAACCTAATAGAGCACTTATGGGACGTGGTAGAAAGGTCCATTCGCACACAAGATTCAGCACCTACAAATTAAAGGGAACTGTGGGCGGCTATTCAAAAGACATGGCTCAACATCTCTGCAGAACTGCTGCACTTCGGCGGGCTAGAGGAACTTTTGGCATTTCAGTGTAATAGCACGCGATTACTATGAGATGTCAAAGTGATTGCGTGCTAATTTAAAAACATTGGGTTTTCTCTCTCTCTGGAACGCTCTTGAGATGTCAAAGTGATTGCGTGCTAATTTAAAAACATTGGGCTATCTCTCTCTATGGAACGCTCTTGAGATGTCAAAGTGATTGCATGCTATATAATAGCACGCGATCAATTTGAGATATCAAAGTGATCGCGTGCTAATTTAAAAACCTTGGATTATCAATGAATCCAGTTCTATTTATCCGATCTACAGAATTCAAACTGAATTCTTAATATCAGGGCAAGTTGAGTCTGTATATTGATTTGATTTAGTACAATTCAAATATTAATTTGTATGCTTTAATTATTTTTTACTTTTTTATTTTTTCAAACTTTCCAAAATTTAGTGTTGATTATACAATATTATACGTTATGCAAAATATCGTTGTATCGGCACTCATCGTCAAACAATAGTTGCACTCAGAAGGACGTGTCGGTTTGCAATGCTATTCGGGCGGAAGGTAAATGTTACCAGGAACAATAAATGATTAAACATTGAGACTGATACGAGCAATATTTATTGAGATACATGCCAATAAGTAGTGTGTCTCAGTATGGCGTCGGGACGCCATGTTTACTCACGCAGCATGCCAAACGTCTCGGCATGGAGTTGTACAGCTTACTAATGTTGTCCTGCGATAAGCCATCCCATGCAGCTTGAATCTCCTCACACAGTTCCTGCACATTGTGCGGTAGGGGTGGAGGGTGGATAACGCGTCCAACAGCATCCCACACATTTTCAATCTGCGATAGGTGTGGCGATGCGGCTGGCCACGGAAGAGTGTCAGTGCCTTGAAGGCAAGCTCTCGAGGTAGCAGCAGTATGCGGATGAGCGTTGTCCTATTGAAAAAACGCACCTGAGTGAGTGTTCAGAAAATGTAGGGCCACGGGTTGCAGGACGTCATTTACATAACGTTGGGCTGGCAAACAGCCTGTAATAACACCAAAGGTGTTCTGGCATCGTAAGCAATTGCACCCCTCACCTTGACACCAGACCTTCTCGACGTGCGACGCTCGACAACAAACCGTTCTTCTTGGCGCTGAACACGGTGTCTATACACAAGGTGTCGATGGTCTTCTCCAAGACAAAAGCGGGACTTGTCACTGAAGATCACTCTCGGCCTTTCTGAGTTGTTACATGACAGTCTGACACGACACCATTGCAGTCTTTGGCGACGATGCAATGGTGTTAAAGGCAGTCGTCGTAACGGTCTGCGTGCGTGTAGTCCTATGTCGTGCAGCCGTCTGACAATGGTGCTGGCACTAATCGTGCGATGCATGGAGGGCACCACTACTCTTTGAATATCCGCAGTCGTGGCTGTTCGGGTCACTCCGCGTATATCGGACACCCCGTCGGTCCTCTCTCTCTCTCCGTCTTTCATCTAGGTCTCCCAGGCTCTTCCTGTCGCTGCTGCGTTCCTTGTTCTATCCACTGCTGCCAACAGTGTGCTATGGTAATATCCGCACGACCGGTATGGCGCGCAATACGTTGATAACAACATCCCGCTTCCCGGAGTCCGACGATGCGGCCCCTCTCGAACTCCTCCAACTGCTCGAATTGCTTTCGAACGTTTCTCCGAAGCATTCTTTACTTACAAAAGATGCAACTAACACAACAGCACGAGTTAGAATGGCAAGCACGCGCAACGGGATGACCTTATGTAGCCGGTCAGGCACAGCGCTACGACCCCTTTTTGCTGGCGTCACATGCTCGGCCGAGCGTGATACTTGAATGATTTGCATGTCTCGCGTTGTCAAACCTACCCACCAAGTTTGATTCCTGTCGGTTGCTTCCATCTGTTTGATTCCTGTCTGTTGCTTCCATCTGGATGCAACTATGTTTTGACGATGTGTGTAGAACGCTCTAACTGAAATATTGAGGGCAAATTGAGCAAATTGCATCTAAAAACCGACGTCGCTCCAATAGCACATTGTCGATAACTTAGATAATTCCGATTTGTAATACCAGGTACCGCATTGTTTTGTAGAAAAAGTTTTGGTATGAAATTTCAAACTAACTGTTGTGACGTATATTCTAAATTAACTTTCCTTTTTAGTTTCTTTCCTTATGTAAATTTTGAGTTTGCTCTCAGTTATTCTTTACAACTTAACGTGACATCTTCTCTCACAAACGAATACTGTTGGCAACACAATTGAGGTCAGAGTGAATGTGACGTATGACTGTATGAGATAAGAACGATAGATAAAAACTACGATACAACAGTTGCTCGTGTGGGGTGTTGGATGTGTGGTTGATACGGATTTGTTAAGTAAAATGTGAACTGCGATGTTGTGCGGATGATATAGTGGTGGAATAAATCAATTAACGTAAGTTGACTTTGTCTTATGTTTCGTCTGGCCGTTAAGGTTTAATTTAGGAACTATTTCATCGTATTGTTATGTTTTTAAAATAACGTAAGAAGAACGACAAAAGTTCAAGACTGAAAGAAATTACGTTATACTGTCCAATAGGACAATCTAAATATATATACTAATATTATTTAAAGCTTAAAAATAAAATTAACCGTCGAATAGGACATCCCCTATATATTAATATGTATTTAAGCTTAAACAGAACCGCCCTAAGACGGGCTATTGGCTAGTACAGAAAAAAGAAACGAGTATTATTAATTCGAATTTTATTTGTAATGTACACTGCTGAACATGGAAATTGTAGCGCGGAGAAGGATTTAACGTATTGCACGGAAAAATCACAGAGGGAGATATAACCAAAAAACGAAATATGAGAAGTTGGTATACCTTCTGTTTTTTTTGGACAGTTCAGTACAAACTTGGCCCACCTCGGAGAGTTATTCATGCTTTCAGGTGACTAGGCATGACGTCGGTGATGTCGTCGTTGGGACTCTGGGGTGTGGAGTTTTAAGCAGTGGCAAACTGGAAGCGCAGCGTTTGCAAGTACATTGTCGCAGGGAGTCGGCAGAGGTGACATGACAATCCATAAAATTTCAGACATGCTCTAAGCCCTACAATTCTCATGGACGCCATGGAAGAATGTCTATGCCCTGCAGACAATATTTTGTAACCCGAGTAGTGTGTGGACGGGTGCTGTCTTGCTGCAGGATTGTATGATGGAATTGACGAGAACATCGACGTAGCTTCTAACCGTTACAGCACCAGAAAGATGGGCAAGAGATGTCCTCCGTGTGATGCTTATCTCTAAATTAAACTTCCGGTTTGAGTTCTTTTTCTTATGTCAGATATACTCCTTAGTTTTAACTTTATTCCAAACGGCGCAATGGTACTTCCAAATCTCTCCATAGGTTTTAGCAACGGTTGAAAGCGGGTCACAGTGTAAATAAAAAGCGACACCCTGTGTGTAAATTATGTACGAGTGATACAGGATTTTTTCGAGTTGAATCGCGTGTGTTATCTTCCATCTACTTCTTTGCGAGTGTTATTTTTTTGTGCTAATTTGATGCAAGTTTTAAGTGCGGTAAACGGCTATTCTTCAGTGTGAAAAGATTTGAAGTTCGTGAGAGTCAGTTCCGCTCCATTTGTCTTGTGAATGCTACAAATAAAATTGTCGACGAATACTTAGTAAGGTCCCTTTCTCGGCCCTTGTACCTTGTGATCTTTAGGTAATTACTGCAGTGATTGTTGTTTTAGTGAACATAAGCTTATATAAAAGCGATAAGAATTATTTAAAACATTACCAGCTGCCATATTGGATTCCACCCCACGCCAGTGTACCACGTCCGAACATTGTACGCGGGGTGATGTGACTCTATCGTTGATGAAGACAGTGTCATACTGATGTGCCGCGAAGGTTGCCAGCAGAACGGAATCTAGACATATCGCTGAATCGCACGATTCTCCATTCCCCATCCTAGTGTCGCCTCTCTCTGCACAGTTCCCTGAGATAGGCCCTGCGATATAGCAGCAACGGGGTGTTCCTGGATGGGCGTCTGCGCAGCAGTCCTACATCATGGAAAAGTCATCGTATTGTTTGGGGTCGACGCTTCTGTTCCCAAAATCACATTGTGTGCACGGTCGTCATGGTGAAAGGGTGGTGGATGATTTCTTTGCAAAGTAGGAAATCTTTAGGTGATGTGATCCGGCGTCTTGGTCCAGTTCTTTCCTGTTGTGCCATTCGGGGCTTAGTGATGTCATAACGTGACTTTAGAATGTCTACTTTACTATATGGCGAACCTATATACCTGGACCAAATGATGCCCAAATTTTCCGCACTCCTCAAAGAAAAACGTTCACATAGTGCCCGTGGTTTACGAAAGCTACAGTAAAACAATTTCTTTTCCCTCTCATTTCAGCAGTACAGACCACAAACCTGTCACTGCTGATAAGCGCACTTTTCTAGTTCCTTATTCCCTACTCTATAACCCAAGGCATAATGGGGAAGGGATAGTCCCCCTGATGCGGACACCATGCCACTGGGCACAAAAAAAGTGACTCAAGCATCTTTTGCCTCCTTTCTTAGGTTTGTCGTCATATACAACGTTTACTGTAATATAACTTTCTTTTTTACTTCCTGTATCTATGTAAATTTTGGTTCGTTCTCCTTAAGCAGTTTCTAACTTAACACTATATTTTCTCTTCCGATTGAATGTCTTTTGACAGCGACAAAGGAGGTCGGAGGTTGAGCGACGTACGTGAAAAAATGAGACAAGAAGTTAGTTTTCAATAAATGTTCTCTGGCTGACTGGCTTACGAGCTGTGAAGTTGATTATAATCGATGTTCTATGTTCAAATTCCGATGTTAAGAGTTTGATTGAAGCGTATGTTGAAAGATTTTTGTAGTGACATTCATTTTCAGCGTGACGTGGATATTATTGTGTGTCATAAGCTGTCATTTATTGTGCTACTGAAGTAATAGTTGAAGTGACTTCAGATGTGCAGACGTAACTAAAAGATTAACTGCAATTAGATCGGTTTAATATTTCTTGAACTGATATTGTGTTCAGTTGATGGCATTAATTGTTAGGCCATCCAGGGTTTTATTTGAAACGAATCGGGCTTCCTATAATATTAAAGTTCTTGTTAAACTGACATTTTCACATGCACTGAGTGGCCAAATTATTATGATCACCTGGTTAGCACGATGTTCGGCCACCTTTTGCCCTTATGACTGCTTGAATTCATCTTGGTGTGGACTCTATTAAATGTCGGTAAATGGCTTGGGGTATATAATCCCAAATACTATGAATTGCACCCTTACAGCTCTTGAAGATTTGATGGTAAGGGATTCAGCTGTCTGATGCCCCTACTGAATTCATCCCACAAACGCTCCGTTGGGTTGATATCTGGTGATTGAGGAGGTCTAAGTAGCAAGGAAAAAGTCTCCGTGATGCACCTCAAACCATTCGCGTACAATGTGAGAACTATGACATTGAGTATTGTCGTGCTGGAAGTATCCATCTCCATCGGGACAAACCATCAACATAACTGGGCGGACCTAGTCAGCAACGACATTTAAATTCCTTTGGGAAGTCAGACGTTGCTCCACACAAATCAAATAGCTCAAAACATTCACACGAAAACATGCCCCTTACCATAACCTTGCCTACGTCAGCTTGAAGGGTAGTGACGACACAAGATGGGTCCATGCTTCCGTTCTGCTGTATCCATATCGTCACCCCTCCATCTGCATGGTGTAGTTGAAAATTTGATTCGTCGAACCACATTACCCTTTTCCACTGATTTATTGTTCAATTCTTGTATTCCTGAGAGAACTAGAGGCATTTCTTCTTGTTCATTGAGGATAGAAATGACGTACGGACAGGCTGTCTGCTTCTGTAGCCCATGCGATGTAATGTGCGGATTACTGAACGTTGAGATCTATCGGACTTCTCCACTGATTCAGATTATCTGTAATCTGACGAAGTGTTGCGCGTCTGTTGGACTGAACACGTCCGCCTACTCTCCACTCAGCTCGAGCATCCAGTCGCTGATGGCGACGACTGGATGAGACCCAATTTTTTGACTGGTGGTCCACTCTCTGTAAACTTTAACAACTGCTACCTTCGAACATATCACAAGTGCAGATGTTTTGCTGATGCTCGCAACAATGCTTCGAGCACCCATGATAATTTCCACATTCAAAGTCCATCAGATCGCATCTTTTGCACATTATTGCATGCGCAATGCGCTTCATTCGTCACTGCATGCCTTCAGCGTTCTCTTTTATACCAATTCAGCCACTTTGCGCCCGCAGTATCTGTTAGATAGCTACTTTGCATAAAATGGTCTGCGGTCATAATAATTTGGACACACAGTGTATAGTTACACTTTTAAAATCTAAGAACATTACACACTGTCATACCCCTTTTCGCAGGAAGTCAGTCAGAAAGGATTAGTGTCAATCATCTCCCTAAATGACAACTTTGAAGAACAAAGCTAAAAAAATGCAACGCTTTTTGATACGCACGTTCACTCTTTTCAGTCGCTTTCTGCCTGCTTCTAGACAACGAATATACTCGTTTGAGCTGATTTCAAATTATTTTTCTGACCCCGAGTTAATTCGTTCCAGTCGGTTCAGGGGTTGAATCCTTTTCAGCAGGCGTCTACGTTGCTAATCTCTTCGAAACCTTGAATACGAAATTTGACAATTAAGTAATGAGACAGATTTTGTCAACGCGCGCTGTGGCAACGCTGCAGCCTCGTACGTCACATATGTGCGACATTGGTTCTTCCCTCAACCGTAGTCCAAGTGTAAAGTCACATATGTGTGACATTCTTTCTTCCCCTACCCGTAGTCCAAGTGGTAGCACCCTGGAAGGCCTCAGTGTGTAGTAGCTGCTTGGCTCGTGAAGTTGTGTGTGTGCTCCTCGTCAGGAAAATTTACTCGCGGAATATTGCGCAGCGGAATGCCATCTTGTTTTGTGTGAAACTCGGTGGAAATGCAGCGGTAACGTACGGAAAACTGCAGCAGGCTTTCGGCAATGAGGAAATGTCAAGAGCACAAGCATTCCGCTGGCACAAAATGTTTTGTGAGGGCAGAACCAATGTGGAAGACGAACACCGGAGTAGGTGACGAACAACAACAGGGACACAGCCCGGGTGGGTGAAGTTGTGCGACGTGATAGGCGATTAACAGTGAGAAACATAGCGGAAGAACTGAACATGAATCGCGAAAGTGTTCGCCGAATGCTGACTGAAGATCTGGGAATGAGAAAACAAATTGGTTCCAAAAATCTCACAGAACAACAGCGAGAAGAACGGCGAAATGCAACACCACCGCATCCTCCTTATTCACCCAACATGGCTTCCTGCGACTTTTGTTTATTCCCAAAACTGACATCAGTTGTGAAAGGACGCCATTTTGACACAGCAGCAGACGTCCAAAAGGTTGTGACGCAGGCCTTGAACACTGTCTCAGTTGATGAGTTCCACAGCTGCTACCTGCAATGGCAGCACCGTTGAAATAAGTGTGTGCGAGCTCAAGGGAACTACTTCGAAGGTGATCACATTGTAGTTGATTAAAAGTGTAAGTAAACGTGTTTTTTTGATCCAGTCTCATTACTTAATTGTCAGACCTCGTATTTCGATATCTGAAGTAGGCCATTGCCTCGTGCGATTTGCATTGCTCTAATTTCGTCGTTGAACCGCATACTTTCTTCAGTTGATGAGCTTTTTTCAGTGAAATTAAAAACTTAAGTGTCATTGCTAGACTGAAAGAGAAAAACAGCGGGAATCTGGTATTATGTAAATGCACCTTTTATCATCTATTTAGCGTATGTTAATTACGTCTGAAGGCAACCACAAACGAAATCCAATCATGTGTTTTTTTTTCTTTTTTTATGAAGTAGGTGACTACATCGCTCATGCATTAATGCAGGCAAATCAATTCTGCATGATTATTTAAAATATATTTCAAATATTTAGGAAATACACCCGAGTGATAAGGGAAATTAATTTAATGGAACATTAAAGAATTTTGATCGTCGTTGCTCATTTTCTTAATCTACCGAAGGATGAAAAAAAGTACTGAATTATTAACTAAATTTGATTCTGTAATTGGAATGTTTATGAGACAATCCAAAACTAAGGAGTAGTTAGTTGTAAATTTTTCATTAACGAAAAAACAAACTGTTCTAAAACCTTCGTTTCTCACACAGATACGAGACTTAATACATTCCCCTGCATTTCAGCTTTAGAGAAACACGGAACGCTGTAAATTTTATTTGAAAAGTAATTAAGGAATCAAAATAGTATTATCAATTCCCTTCAGGCACGCTGAGAATGAGGCCTGTAATGATTGCTCCTAATTACTTGATCTATATTTAGAGCCCACACACTTAGTGGCTCTTGCAGAAAAGATAAAAACCTGACAAAGTATTGACTGAAATATTCTCTATGGAATGCTGCGAATCGACTGAATATGCCGAGTAGCAAATGGGTACGTAAGCTAAAAACAATCTCTCTCTCATTTAGGAGAAATAACTTTTTTCTCCTTGTTTTTTAGATGTTTCTTCTTGGAAGAATTTTTTTACCTAGCTATGCAGTCATCCACAGCAGAAGCATCCAGTATCAGGCATTTTATTAGAGCGTAATGATTGCTCATCAAGATACTTAAAAAAGGAGGCTGCACAAAGCGTGAATCTAATTTAACGTCGTACATAAAAGCTGCTTTTTTTGTAGCACATAAACAGAGAAACAGATGCACAGGTATAAGGAGAAAGACAACCACTAAGTAGTCGTCAGAACTAAAATCGAATTTTGGGTAGTTCTCCGTGTCTTTTTTAATCAGAGCTTTAAGCGTCACCAGTCGGTATTAATTATTGTCAGGGACTGTGAATACGCTTATCCACTGATCTGGATTTCTTATAGAAAATGAATCACAGTTTCTTTCCTCATATTCCTGATTCTCATAAATTTCATGTCAGTGCTATGAAATTGATATGTGCGTAACTGCTTTAGAAATAGACGAACCGTTAGTGGAAATTTTATTGAGAATTGCTTTCTATTAAATCCTTAAACAGCAACTTACTGAACAAGAAACCTACAATTATAAATTTTTGGAGTCACAATTTGCTGCTGACATTTTGTAGATTAAAAAATCATCCAATGTTTAAAGAACTATTTAAAACTTGTAGAACATTTTGGTGTAATTTACGTGATTAACGATGTAGCTAGTTAATGTTCGTAGAACACACACACACACACACACTAGCCACTGAATTAGAAACTTATGCAGATATAAGTAAATGTCACTTACGCAATGCATATGCAAAATACGTGGTCACATGCATCACCACGTGATCTAGGCAACTAACTAAGACTGCTGCTTGTCAGTAGAGATGATCACAATGGGAAAAACAAAAGATCCTTCGGAGTTCGATAAAGGGCTTATTGTGGGTGCCCGTCTGGCTGGAGCGACAATTTTGAAAACGGACTAGTTTCTAAAATGGTGAAATATCCCTGCTCTTTAATCAGTGGAGGCGTAACTGTAGCGCGACGAGAATCTTCCAGGAACAAGATCGCCGTCGTCTGGAATGCTTGTACTGAGAAACAGGAGTTCCTGTGTGTAGCAATTGACGGAAGCATTCAATGAAGACTGTTCCCTTCCCATATCTCAGCGAACCATGCGCAGGGAATTGAAGACTATCAGCATTTGCAGCCACATGCCTGTACGGGAACCATTGATTTCTGTGCCGAACCGGAAAGTTCGTCTACAGTGGTGTCAAGAACACCGTGACTGGACACTAGAAGACTGAAAAAAGTCATGTGGTCCACGAGCTACGGCACACCTTGTTCTGTACCGACGGTTAGCAGAGAGTTTTGCAAGAGCCCCATGACGCAATCTTGCCTTACAAGCACAAGTTAAGATTCTGGAGGTGGTGTCATGGTGTGGGGCACGTTCTGTTGGTATGTAACGGGTGTCCTGATATTGCTTGATGGCCAGGTATTCTCCAAGGATTATCTGAACATTGCTGCCCATCAAGTCCATCCTGCAATGTTCGTTTTTCAACCAACAGGTTACGGCCATTTCATGAACGGCAATGCTACTACCCAAGCAAAATATGTGCTCAGCAGTGATTCAATGAACATGGTAACGACTTTTTCCACCTTCCCTGGCCAACACAAATCCAGAAACTGAGCCCTGTTGAGAATGTATGGAACATGTTAGAAAAACATATCTGTGGTCGATGTCCTCTCCCATCAAATCTTAGCCAGCTGAAAGACTGTCTGGTGAGCGTCTGGCAGACGTAGATGCACTCCAACAACTTGTGGAATCTATGCTAAACACCATGCGTGCAGTACTTCGGGCTAATGGAAGTCCAATCAGATTGTGAATAAAAGATCCTGATTGATTGGCCGGTATGTGTATATTCACATTTCTTAAATAGTAATATAAATACAACGTAGCGGTGCTGATAGGTCTTTGGCTTTTCCCATATCACATACTCTTAGACTGATAATTTTTCTGTCACAAAAAAATTATTTTTTATGTATGTGTCTGACGAAATATCATAATTGTAGCCTGATTATTGCACTTTGTTTGCAGGTCTGCAATGGCAATGACGCAAAACAGCACATATTTCACCGCAAAAGAATGCCCAGCTGTGATGAAATATCTTTTCCTAAAAAAGAACTCGGCTAAACAAATTTATGATGAAATATCGGTTCCAGGAGGTGATAAGTGTCGTTCCTACTCCACAATCCAAACTGGGTTGCTAGGTATAGAACAGGACATTTGAGCACCGAAGAACCTTCTGGGAGACCAACTCAAGTGGCAATTCCAGAACACGCAGATGCCATTCATTCCATGTGTCTCGATGATCGAAGAATACCTATTAGAGAGAGAGCCTCGCAATTATCCCGAGAATGAGCAGGCAATATTATTAACGAGATTTTAGGCATGAGAAAGCTCTCAGCCAAATGGGTTCCCATATGTCACAATGCTGACCAGAAGCGTGATCGAGTGGTTACTTTACAAGCCATTTTGGACAGATTTTAGCGACAGGCTGCGGGATTTTTGAACCGTCTCGTAACTATGGATGAAACGGGGATCCATACATATGATCCAGAGACCAAAGATCAATCCAAAAATTTGAGACACAGTGGTTCCTCACGTCTAAAGAAGTTCAAAACACAGACGTTATCGATGAAAGTGTTGGCGTCTGTCTTCTGGTACAAAGATGGAATTTTGCTTGTACATTATTTGGAAAAGAGTGCAACTATTATGGCGAAGTACTAAGTTGCACTTCTCCAAAAACTGAAGCAGCAACTGGTATCCAAATATCGAGGCAAGCTTTCGAAAGGGATCTTGTTTCTTCAAGACAACGCTTCTCTTCACAAAGCGGCCATTACGGAGCAGAAATTGGCTGTTCTTCACTTTGATATTTTGAAACAACCGGCCTTCTCACCTGATTTGACCCTTTTGGATTACCACCTCTTTCCTAACCTGAAAAAACACCTCAAGAGGGAAAATGTTCAAGCATTGAGGAGGCCACAGCAGCTGCGGACGAGTGATCTGCAGCACAACAGAAATAATTTTTTTGATGGGTTAAAAATGTAAGAACAACAAAGTAATAAGTGCGTGGAGCTCAGGGGAGAATATGTAGAGTAAACAAAAGTTCAGTCCTGTAGCTTGTTGTTTTCTTTACAAAGCCAAAGACTTATCAGAACCCCTTCGTAATGTCCAGGTAGAAAGAATCAGGAAACAGCTTAAGCATAACAATAACGTCTTTCTTTATTGTTCCACTGAAGGAAAATTCGACTAACAGGCTATCTGTTTCTGGCATCAACACAGTTTTCAAACGTATGACAACAATATTTATTCGCCGATCACATATACTGTATGAGGGGAAGTCAGAACGTAACTTTCCCTATTGAAGAAATTTAAAAGTACTGCATGTATTGAAAATGTTTTCTGCTAACATATTTTAGGTGGCTGCAGTTTCAAGCTCCAGAGACCTTACGTTCCTGAATTATACAGATTCAAAATGGCTACTGTACTGGCTGAATGGACAAAGGAAGAAATCCGAGGAGTCATTCGCCTTTTGTGTGCAAAAGGGACGCCGGCTATTGAAATTCACCGTGAACACCAAGCTGTGTACGCCCCGAACGTGGTGAGAGTGCAGCAGGTGCGAAAGTTGTGTTGTCATTTCAGTGGTGCTAGCGAGCGCCCATGATGAACCAAGGACCGAACTCCTACCACATCAGCAGATCATGTTGATACTCTTGAGACTCTTGTAACGGCTTGACAAGTGTCTCAAAAGGCAAGGTGACTACGTTGAGAAGTAGTGTAGGGATGGCCATATCTCAGCGATGTACATACATTTTTTCATAATAAAAAATACAAAATATATGATTACGAAATATGTACAAGAAACCTTCTCACACGTAACTCACTCTAAGAAAATCCGTAGTGATTTTTAAGAACTTTACTAAAAGACATACGACTACAATCAGTAAGATCTTTCGGGACACCTTGTTCCCATCTTCAGACCGATTGATTGTCTATGTCCGGTGCGCCCCTATATATACATACTGAAGCTACAGCAATGACGCATGTCACAAATAAGAATGCACACACAGTTTCACTCCCCCTCCCAATGTTCACAAATTAGGAAGAAACCCAAAATCATTACAACTTAAAATTACTATAAGCACACGCACACCACCCACTCAATTGAATCCCATCATTTTACAACACAGACACACACAAACACCAATCAAACACCTGCTACCGAATGTACATACCACAAATTCAAACTATAAAATTAAAAATTAAAACATACAAAAAAATCAAAAGTTAATATTGGTGTTGCGGACTGGAACAAGTTGTTTCCCAGGGCTCCGGTATATCACAAGGGTAATTATCATTACACACGGAGTCTCTGTTAGCATAAATGCTCAAACTCTCAGCTAACAATAATGACGGAATGTCTGGTTGTGAAGACAATATACTTACATGACTCCAATCTGGATAATGTAATCCATCTCGAGTCAGGCGTGTTAATGCTGTGTTCTCTGCTCCATTCTTAACAGCATATTTATGTTCCAACAAACGAAATTGTAACGCACGCTTTGTGGAACCAATGTATTGTTTGGGTTGCACGTAATCGTCCACGGGTGGAAGAGGTATACTGTAAACTCCATGACATTCCTATATACCTGCATTGTCCCTATATTTCCTTATCAAAGTAAGGATATTTGTTGTTCTCACGCCAACATCCAAACCGAATCGTCTACATAAGTTCTTTATCACTGTCACTGGGAAGTAATTGATGGAACCCACAAATCTGTAAGATGGTTGACTGCGTTGCAACGTAGAACTCAATTTTCCCTTCAAACTAGAAAATAGGCGGTCAACAATATCAGTCTCATAACCAAAGAGGGTAACTATTTTTTTTAATCTTTTTAAGTTCTATAAGACGAAGTCTTACACTTGAAGAATGCGTAATCGCCCTTTGGACAATGAAGCGTATCTCAGATAATTTGTAGCCAAAGGGGTGGGCCGACTGTGCTGGTATTATCGAAGGAATGACCAACGGTTTCCTGTAAACTGAGAACTGAATAGATCGACGCTCTGGATGTCTAAACAACTGGAAGTCCAAAAAGGTAGTGTACAGTTAACCTCTACCACCGAAGTAAACTGTTTAGAATAACACTGCGAAGACATTTTTTCTGTAAATAACGACAACTGTTCCAAGAATACTGCCAACATACTAAAATGTCATCAACATACCTGATATACAATAATGGAGTTTCCAGATAGGTTGATAGTACGCTATCCTCTATATATTGCATCATAATCTCGGCAACAACAGGTGACAGCGTTGAGCCCATAGGTGACCCACTCTCCTGTCTGTACATGACACCATTGAACTTAAAATAAGTTCTTGTTTGAATCAATTTAAGTGCCCTAAGAATGTCTGCAATTTCTGATCCTTCAACATTTAGTGCTCGCAACTTATTTTCAACAATAAGGTGTACTTGATTCAAAGGTATACTAGGGAAGAGAGAGACCACATCCAATGACACAAACCTGAAAGGAATGGGCTGGTTGCCGAAGGAACGAACATTGGGAGGGGAGTGAAACTGTGTGCGCATGCTTATTTGTGACATGCGTCATTGCTGTAGCTTCAGTATGTATATATAGGGGGCGCACCGGACATAGACAATCAATCTGTCTGGAAATGGAAACAAGGTGTCCCGAAAGATCTTACTGATTGTAGTCGTATGTCTCTTAGTAAAGTTCTTAAAAATCACTACGGAGTTTCTTTGGGTGAGTTACGTGTGAGAAGGTTTCTTGTAAATATTTCGTAGTTTTATCAGCACGTAAACTTCAGTTTATTTATCAAAATATATGATGTTGAGAAAGTTACTTTCCGACTTTCCCTCGTATATCAAACAGGCTTTATTTTCTTTCGTAATCTTCACTCTAACATTCCAAATTTTATGTTACTCCGATTCACTATCAGCATTGCCAAAATATGCGAGCTGTTCGGAAAAGTAATGTGCCGTTCAGTTAACCAAGAAGTAATGAAATTTTCATAAGAAAACAGAAACTCAAAAGGAAGGTTAAATCGAAGTGTACGTCACAAGATGAAAACATGGAAATAACGTAAGTTAATGAAGTAGCATATAAATAAGGATACAACAAATACTACCCAAAATTCTTAGATGAAGAAAGCACAGTCGCCCCGGTAGCGCAGTGGTCTAAGCGCTGGTGGTTTCTGACCATGCGTCTGAGATGGGTCGTTGTTCGAATTCCGGTGTGGCATTTATGATGTGTTAGTCTTAAGGCACTGGCTGCAGAGACCAACTTAAGTGACTCTCTCTGCCCTGGAACTACTGGCCCGAAATTAGGGACGGGCGACTGCTTGTACCGCATCGAGTTGCTCACTGTGGTCGTTAAGCTCCCCCCCCCTCAAATAAAAGCATGTGTTATGAATGATTTCCGACGTAAAAAAGAAGAGAATTACTTAAGGCGCATTTTCAGAAACGGAGAAAATTAGCATAAAGGAAAATCAATGCGAGGTGTGATAAACAATTATCAGGACTGGTTGCATAAGTTGGGAAACGCACGACACAGCAGGAAGCAGTTTGGCACAAGTTGATCTTGGAACATACTACAGAGCCGGAGCAATGTCAAGATGATGCTGACTGCTTTTGATTTTCAAATATGAGGGAATTGTGCCCCATGAATACGCTCTATCAGGACAGACAGTCAACACGGAGTACTACTTTCAAGTTTTGCGGTGTTTGAGGGACGCACTTCTTCGCAAAAGGCCAGCATTACAAGAGAGTAACAACTCCACTTCGACAACGCGGATACCCATGTATCGCAACTTGTACAGCAGTTTCTTGCTAAGCACCGCATTCAACAGGTCCGACAGCCACCCTATTCGCCAGATTTCTCTCCGTGGTAATTTTTTCTCTTCCCAAAAAATCAAATACCACTTGAAAGGAAAAAGATTTCAAGATATTGAGGAGATACAGTAGAATGCGACGAAGCAGCTGTTCGTTTTTTCAGATGACTTTAAAAAAATGCTTCGTACAGTGGAAAGAAACCAAGGCTAAGTGTGTGGCTTCGAAATGCGACTACTTCGAAGGCTGTTAAGTTTCAAATCTGTAAGTTTTTTTGCTTTTTTTTAATAAATCCAGTCTAGATACTTTTTGATCACACGTTGTAAACATTCCGTAGCGGAAAAACTACGCATTATTGAAATCAGACAATGCGCGCAGTGTTCTTCATAGTGAGTGGAGTCAGATACCTAGCAAAAACAAGTTTTGGGAAACTGCTGGCCACCAGCTGGCAGTGATGGAATACTGGCGGCTGAAATCTGCCGCTCAGGGCCCGGTAGCGGTCATGTAGTGGCAGGGTCATCAGTTGGCAGCCATTGGTGGCCCTGCAGCACCGCCGTGAATTGCGGGCCTCCAAGCAAGTGCCACTAGTGGCCCGTAGCTGGCAACCGATGCTACCCTAACACCAGGTGGAAACAACAGAACTGCACATGCGCAGAAGCAACACGTGCTGTGTCTCTCGTGGTACCAGTTAGTTGAAGACGACGCTATCGCCATCGTGTTGTTTTAGTGAATGTTAAGAATAAAAGCCATATGTAGACAGGGGAATTAATTTCCTAATGAAATGCCACGTCGACGAAGATATAAGATTAAGCCATGAAATACACCCACTTCATTCCCATGAATAACAAGAAATAAATTTTGTGTAATCTTTCGTTTTAACATACACTAAACCGCTTAAAACAACAGTCCTGCAAAAACATTAAAAAAACGTTTGTTGGAAAAAAATATATATACGCGTACAAAATTTGCCAATTACTGGAAAAATAAAAAAAACAACGGTATGTGGATATAATGTACCCATCCCTGGGTTGAATACACTAGACTGGAGGAATTCGCTTCTAAAAGTAACGAGAGCCGCCCCCGTGGCTCAATGGTCTAAGCGATGACCTCTGATCATTCGTCCGAACGGGGTTAGGGTTCGAATCCCGGTGAGGCATGGATGTTGTGTTTGTCTTACGGCACTGGCTCTCTCCCTTCCCTGGAACCAGTGACCCTAAATTAGGGACGGACGACTGCTTATAGCCCATTGAGTTTCTCACGGTGGTCTTCAAACCTCCAATAAAAAAAAAAAAAGTAACGAGAAGTAAAATGAAATATCTTTCCTCTTTAAAACAAATGTAGCTTCGGACAGTGGAAACAAAAGATACAGCGTTAAAAATGTAACAGAATTTGACATAAACAGGTAAATATATAATTCAACAATCACCTTCCACGACGAAAAGGACAGTACAAAGCTTTGGAAAGCGCCTTTAAGTTAATACACTCCTTGAAATGAGTGAAGTTCATTTAAGGTAAAAAAAAAATATATATATATCATCATCATTGTCAACTATTATCGATCCACGCTGGCCAAAGGTTTCCCCATGTTTCCTCCACAACGGTCTGTCTTGTGCCTGTCTCCTCCATGTCACTCCCGCATACTTTCGAATTTCATCCACCCATCTCCCATGTGGTCTTCTTCTGGGTATTTTCCTGTCCCTTGGAATCCAATCTAAAATTTCAGCTGTCTATAGATGGTCTGTCCTTCTGGAAGTATGTCCAGCCCATTGCCATTTCAGGGATTTAACTCTGATCATGATGTCTTCCACTCTTGTCATTTTTCGGATCCACGAGTTCCTCTTTTTATCTCTCCTGGTTATACCAAGCATGCACCTCTCCATGCTGCTTTGAGTTGTCTGCAGCCTTTGTATGTCGCTTTTAGTTAAGGTCCGCGTCTCTGCACCATACGTAAGCATCGGAAGGTTGCATTGATCAAACACTTTTCTTTTCTTTTAAGACATAATGGCATATTGTTCTTGAAAATTATGCTGTTTCTTCCAAAAGCTCTCCAGGCAAGTTTTGTACGCCGATTAATTTCTTCATCAATGTGACCCTCACTTGATATCTGCTGTCCAAGATAAACGTACGTGTCTGTTATCTCCAGCTTTTCTCCATCAATCGATAAATCTTCATTTCCTGTAAAAGCATTGTACATCACTTTTGTCTTCTGAAAATTCATTTTTAATCCCACTTCTTTACTCTTGTCAGCAAGTTCCTGAATCATACCCTGCAACTCTGATGGGGTAGTTGCAAAAATGACTACGTCATCAGCAAAACGAAGGTGGGTTAGATAAACTACATTAATCTTTATCCCCTTGTTTTCCCAGCTCAGTGACTGAAAGACACACTCCAATGTGGCATTAAAGAGCTTCGGAGATATGGTGTCACCTTGTCTCACTCCCTTTCCAATTTTTATGTGTGTTGTATTTTCAAACAGCCGAATCTTTGCACTTGCATTTTCATAGATGTTATTAATAATATTAATGTATGAATCTTCAATACCGCAGGTTTTCAGAGCCATTGTAACTGCTGATGGTTTCACCGAGTCAAAGGCTTTTTCATAATCGATAAAAGCCATGCACAATGGAAGTTCATATTCCCTCGCTCTTTCAATTAGTTCTCTCAGTACGTGGATATGATCTATTGTGCTGTAGCCACTCCTGAATCCAGCTTGTTTTCTCGGTTGAGCCATGTCCAGTGTTACCTTCAAGCGGTGTGAAAGAACTTTAGTGAAGATTTTATAAACCACTGAGAGGAGTCTGATAGGTCTGTAGCTCCGGAGATCCTCAATGTCACCTTTTTTATGTAGCAGAATCATTGTAGCGTTGTTCCAATCCTCAGGGATCTTCCCTGCATTAAGACATCGAGTGAAAATTGGGGCGAGTACTGTTTCGATTTCTCAACTTGCTTCTTGTATGATGTCTACAGTAATTCCATCTTCTCCTGGAGCTTTCCCCCGCTTCATGTTCTTAATTGCATGTGCAGCTTCTTCTGGGAGGACTGGAAGAACTCTGGTACCTTTCATGATGTCTGGAGTACATGTATCATCTCTTTCATATAATTTGGAGTAGAAATCTTTCACTCTTGTTAAAATTTCGCCTCTATTTCTTGTTACAGAACCATCTTCTTTTCTCAGTGCCATAATCTGTTTTCTTCCCTTACTGAGATGTCCCTTTGCTATCTTTAGGCTTTGGTTGTTTTCAATTGCTTTCCTCACTATATATATATATATATATATATATCGTTACGTTGAAAAATAAATTTATGAATTATATGAAACTGACATTTATGAAAAATACCTCGCAGTATTGTCAAATTAAAGAGAGAACCATGCTATTACACCTTCCGTTGGAAAGAGACTCAGCTTCAAGCAGACGCTCCGGCGTGGCAAAGCAGTAAAGTAAGCGAGCGCTTCCCACGCAGACAGTACTTGGTTCGTTTTCAGCCAGATCTAAGCGGGCGTTTTTCCGGTCTGTTGAGAAAATTTCCATAGAGCAGTGCTATAATTCAGAAGTTTCGTTAGGTAAAAAAAAGTTGTAGCTTTGGGAAACTGCGGTTATCCTTGATTTTTATTATTTTTTTATTTTCATGGCTACTACTGGGAAATGGGCGAAGAAGATTCGGCAAGGCATCAGTTATGTCACGTGATTGCCGGCTGCCACTGTCGGGAAACTAGCGGACCACATTAGGCTAGCCATCATTTACGGCACGTGCTTGCAGGGCCGCTGAAGGGCCACTTGTGGCAGCTACTGACTGTGATGCATAACTGATGGCCCTGTTGTGGTACATGACAACTGATGGGGGTGCTAACTGTTGGCCAGCTGCTGGCCTGAACTGCTGGCCCTTCTGTTGGCCGCCCGGACATTTTATTGAGTGTTCGGCAGCGGCAGCGTACTGCTGGGCCATTGCTGGCAGTGCTGGCCCAGCAAGACTGTTTTTGCTGGGTATAAAAAGTGGATTATTCTAATATATCGGACAAAGTTGGTCCGGATTCGAATCCCGGAGCTAATCTGGAGCTGTATCCGATGCAAGACGAATTTTTCAAATCGGACTTTTAGAAACACAGATATCGGCGAAAACGCAATTTAGCTTTATGGTCCCTAGCGGAAATTCTAAAAACAAAGACTGTACCTAAAATCAGAGCTTGGGAGATAAGGGCTAGTTCCCACGCAGACACCTCCTGAAAACACGTAGTTCCCACTCTTCGCCCCCTGAAATACGTAGCCGAAGTTGATGACGTAGCTGCGCTGGCTCTTCGGAAGTCAAGAGCCACGGGGAGCTGGGCTCTAAGGAACCACCATATGAAAGGCACCTTCAGTCAATGTTATTACCGCATTTAACAGAGTAGAATGCGTCATATATTGCAATGCTCACTAAAATATTAGACTCTGCCTTCTTCGAAAGTAAAAGTTAAAGATTTTGAGTCTTAAAATCGGAAAACATTTATGCAATAGTATAACTGCGATAATTTTAAACGAACAATTTCTGTCATGCATGCGTTTCCTTTAAAATGTATTTTGCTTAATATACACTGCTGGCCACCCAAAATGCTACACCAATCAGGACACGAGAAAGCAAAGTCAGATTTACTGGACACATAACAACAGATACAAGGATAAAATGATTGAGCTTACAGGCCCGTGCGAATTGCGGAACACGCAGACATCAGTAGTTCGTGTGGCCCCCATGGCTGGCAATAACCGCCGCTACACGCCGCGGCATCAAACGAAAGCGGCTTCACATGTGGGCTTGGGGTGTGTCGGTCCAGGTTGCTTCCGCACGTTGCCACAGTTCATCAGGCGTAGCCACGGGTGGTACTTGCCAGGCCACTCGGCAGCCGATCAGCGACCAGACGTGTTCGATGGGCGACATATCGGGAGAACAGGCGGGCCACGGTAACAGTGACACCTGGTGGGCCGTGAAGAATTGTTGGCGATGCTTAATGCAGGTGTCATGCAGTCTCTCGCCGCGGTGCCGCCAGACGCGGATCCGACCATCGTGGTGTTGCAGGCAGAATCGGGATTCGTCGGAGAAGACAATGTCTTGCCATTCCGTAGTCCACATGCGGCGTTCAACTGCCCACTGCCGCTGCACTCGCCGGTGGTGTAACGTCAATGGTAATCGGAGCAATGGGCGCCGTGCGACAAGTCCCTGCTCCTGCAGACGACGTCAAACCGTAAGTGCTGACATAGGTTGTTGCACTACACACCCTAATTCCTGTGCTAACGTTCGTAATGAGGCGGTGCGAGCCGTCAATGCCCGCCGCACAACATGCCGGTCCTCTCGTTCGGTTGTGTGCCGCAGCTGCGGCAATCGCTCACGTCGGTCCGTCCGTCTCTCCTGCACGTACCGAATCCATACTCACCTCACTGTAGCTGGACGTCGTCCCACACGGGTGCCGATGTCGCGGTACGATAAACCGCTGTCGCGATAGGCCACTATTCGTTCTCTGTCGAATCCGAAACGTGCTGGAATGACTGCCGTATTCTGCGACGAGGTATTAGGAAGCTTCCCACGCACAGGTCCGGCAGCACAACACACTTGCACTACTTACACCCCGCCTTCTGTGCACCCTTCTTATAGTGCTTCTCGGTGGCGTGCCGGCCGTACATGATCTGCATATGCCCTGCAATGCTAATCGTTTGCATGTCCTCTTGCGGGCTACGCATGCTGCGAATTTCAGGCCAATCGGATGCTTCCTTCTTGGTGTTACATTATGGGTGGCCAGCCGTGTGCTAACCCTATTTTTTTGATGTCGAAAACTCAGTGTATCTTTCCTTTCTTTTTTTTTTTTTTTTTTAGTAATTTCGTAGAAAAGGTTAGTGGTTTAAAACCGTTTTCTCTCTCACAAACATTATTTGTCTGAACCTGTAAGACACGGAAAGTTACTGAGCAAAAGTAGTTCAAACAACTTACTCTGCAAAAGTAGTTCAAACACTCTGTTAATGTATAAAATCAAAATCATTTACTTACATTTTATATCCATCATGATTTCTGAAGTTCCCTGCGTTTAAATAGTGGTGATTAAAATTTACTTCGCGAAGTGAAGATATGTTCCTTATTGCACGAACTGGAAAACGTTTTCTTCATTGCACCAAATGTGAAACTTTTTTCTGCGTTTGAGTCAACCATTTTTTTTTATTTTCTGCAGAGCTTTCCTACACCGCAGTAATAGTGAATTTCTGTTCAGAAAACGAATTCGAATAAATGTTCGGATTCTGCAAAACAGACGAATAGCATCTTTGTTGACAGATGGGAAACGTTTTTCTAGCTCATTTATGAGTTCCCGAATAACACCTTTTCCTTTTCTAAATGTCCTGCCATGAACTGCGCAGAAAATCTGTTTAAACTCTTTCACAATCTTATTCCAAGAACATGATGGTACTGTCAAACCGCTAACAGATATTAGTTTTACCAAATTATCTTGAACAGAATTAGTATCGGGGAAGTTTTTTGAAATAGTTCCTAAAGAAGGATCTTTATCGCGAACGCGATATGCTACGTGTCCAGCTATGTAGGCCATGGCTTCCTGCTGAGAAATGGAAAGTTCTCTTGACTGTTCGTTCAAGTCAATCTCCCAAGCCATTGGAGATACGTCTTCAAAAAATTCAAATTTCATATCCTCACAGCTGGTTTCGGTTGAAGTCATTGTCACCAGACCCTCTACTTCTTCATTTCTGAAAGCATTTTACAACAGTTCAGATGTTAAATAAATACCCAGGCACTTAGGAGTTTCTGCTTGGGATTCAGTCGTATTAATTTTTTCTGAAAGGTTTGGCAATTTGTTTGCTAGTAGCAACTGTTTTAATCTGCTCATCTCCGTCGGTGATGGATGATCATTAAATCGACCGAGACCTCATATCTGACTGAACAGACTTAAAATCCTGCGTTAATCGTGCTGTAAATATATATTTAACACCGACTGTTTTTAAGTCGTCGTACAAGCCCAAAAGCGAGTTTATGGAAATAATCACTCCTTTTGGAAAGGCATAAACCAAGATTTTCCCCTGACTCTTAAGCCACTGATGCCATTTTTGGCTCTGTTTAAAACAGAAAGTTGTCTTTCCAAATAATAGGTTTCTATCCCAAAGGCTAGTTTCAAAGGTTTACTAGATGAAGGATACGGCTTTCTACTATTCATTACGTCAAATAAACTATCAATTAGTTCAAAAAAAATTGACGCAACTTGATTTCCAGTAAAATGCAAAATAGCTTTAGCGGTACAAAACGTAGTCACTCGTACAAAATAGTAAAATAAATAAAATGCCGACGATGTACGAAAAACTGAATCCGTCAAGTAAACCAAACAATATCACATCAGTTATATTATCAGGTACTGACTTTAAAACCTTAAAATCTAAAATATATACACATAAGTACTTTTGGTTCCCCGAGTGGAACATCTTCAGATGCACAAAGCGCCAGCATACAACATTACAATATATACACTATCTACCAACAAGTAATTGGACACCCCTGCAATCGACGATCAAGACTGCTTACGCGATGCAATGCATCTGGATCATCGTTTCCAAAAAGGAGAGGTAAATGTGGAAGGAAACGAAAACCAACTCCACGAACCGATAAATTTCTTATCAGAAATAGTAAAATGAATCCAAAAAAAAAAAAAAAAAAAAAAAAACAGGCACCGACCCTCAAAGAGATTTATTGGCTAGTGGTTGTGATGTTAGTGATTCAACTGTACGCCGTAGGATTCTGTAAGTTGGCCGGAAGGCAAGAAGACCAACGACAAAACAATATTTGAATGCGAAAATGAAGATAAAACGTTTAGCATGGGCCACAAAATATAAATTATGGACTGCTGACGACTGGAAAAAGGTAATTTTTAGTGATGAAACTCATTTATTTGTGCAGGGTTACCAAGCAAATGTCGTTAGACGAAGCAACTGTGAACCCTTAAGACCTGAGCATGTCAAACAAACAGTAAAACACCCTCTGAAACAGATGATTTGGGGTTTTTTCACATCAAATGGCACTGGAAGCTTAGTTCCTTTTCAAGGTATGATGAATTCAGTCAAGTACGTAGAAATATTACAACGTAGGATCGTTCCATTCTTGCAAACTTTTGACAACTCGAAATTGGTCAAGAATTTCATGCTGGAAAATCGGCCTGGAAATTCACCAGACTTAAATCCCATAGAAAATTTGTGGAATATTTTGAAAAGACGTTTAGGTAAAATGGACTGTACAACCAAAGAACGCATAATAACGAATGCTATAAAAGTGTGGTTCCACGATTATGAAGTCAAAACTATATGCACTCAATTAGTGGAGTTAATGCCAAAACGAATTCAAGAGGTCATTTCTGCTAAAGGAAGACATACTTCATACTAATACAGGTATTTATCAGTGTATATCAAGGCATAGAATGATATAAAGGCATAGTTTTGGAAAAAATAGTGATTTTTTACTTTGTCCCAATTGATTTGCACAGTATAGTATGGTGCCCCACAGATGGACACAGTGATAACATAAGCACAACTTTTTTTTTTTAACCAAAGGCGTGGTAAAAAGTAGAAAGTGCTATAAGCAAACTTTACTTTACAGAGGGAGACTTGCGATGGAGAAATTTTTTTAAGTGCGTCTTGTAGGAGCAGATATAAGAGGATCCAGTTTGTAATAAACTTTGCGCTATTTTAAGTTTCCAATGTTCGCAGTCTTTAGCGTTGGGAACGTCATAGGGTACAGCAAAAATTGTTTTTAACGGGGTTTTTAGAAGCGGAGCTGGTGTTCGAACTGAAATTCATTTTGGTATGTCAAACTGGTGATCCATTGGGAAATTCTTGCACTTAACCAAACGATAAATGCCGACCTCCTGCACTGCCAACATTTGGAAAGGATGAAAGAAAAATTTAAATCTAAACGGCCATCACTGATTAATAGCAAAGGCGTCATCTTGCAACATGACAACGCTAGACCGCACACAGCTTTAGCCACTCAGAGAAAATGGCTGGACATTAGATGAGAGGCTGGACATTATATGAGATTACCTCACGTCCCGTATAACCCAGATCTTACACCTTCGGACTAGCACCTTTTTCGATCTCTTCAAAACAACTTCGCTGGAAAAACCTTCAATGAAGTTGAAAATGTCGAAACTACATTACAAGAGTTTTTTGACTGCAAAACGGATGAGTTCTACAGAAGGGGAGGATTACTACCAGAAAGATGGCAAGAGGTCATAGATAATAATGGTAATTATGTATAGGAATAAAGATGTTATTCATTAAAAAAATGTTTTTTCTCTCCTCTACTTAAAAAACAGGTAGAATTTTTTAACACACACACACCTAATATCTGAGCTTGTGTTAGCAATGTACCACGTCTGAAGGCTGAAATATTTTTGAAAATCGAAGAAGGTTTCCATAAGCGTAAGAGAAAGAATGGTAAAGCTCGTTGTGGTGGGCTTCAGTAATATGGGTGACGATAGGTAGAGGTAAACATGATCACCAAAAGCACATGGTAAAATTTTGATTATAAAAATGAAGTGCTCATGTAGAAAAAAGTAAATAAGTAGCAGTTGTTTGTAAATTTTATTTTATGTGATCGTAATAAAATAACTACTCTCCGTAATATGGATATAGTTGTCGTCACAATTTATCCCTACTTAACCGTTGAAAATGTAAGGTGTCCAAATAGCCATGTGTATTTCGTTTGCAGAAAAAGTTGTCATAAAAGTTTGTGCATTCCAGTATTGTTGTCGTCCCTGTGGCCTAGTGGTTAAAGGCGCTGGCTTGTTGTCAATCGCCCGAGCGTGGTTCAAATTCCTGTTGAGACGTGTAGTCCGTCTCCCCCTACTGTGATGGTTGCGCCTCTTCGTAGAGTCAGTTGCCTTAAATTAGAGACGAGCTACTTCTTACATTAGTTCATGTTTTCTGTGATTAAGAATATTAACTAAACTGTGTGTTTGACGAATGATACGCTGCTCACAGAAAGTTAGAGATATTGTATGAAATGAAGGAGGTATGTACCTGACTCAAGTAACAGACATTGGAATATCATCAGTGAGGCTACGTAACACAAACGATAAAGAGTGCGTTTACAAAAACAATTTATTGTGCAATTTCTGCGCACAACACAGTAGCCCTACAACATTCATAGAATGTCCATATATCTGTATTTCAGTACCCTGTAACACCACCTGTGTGTGGAAGAACGTCTTGTCATTTTACGAAGCATACTTGCAATAACATTATTGATGAGTGTCTGGGGCAGCTCGTCCCGTATTACAGACACACTTTACGTAGGTCTGCCAGTGTACTGGGTTATGAAACGTGGTTATCTAGACGTCTCTGTACAGCGTCTCAAATGTTCCCAATAGGATTAAGGCCAAGAGACTTCGGCGGCAGCTGTAACGATTCAATCCCATGATTGGGATTAAATCCATGCATGCTGACTGGTTGCATTGTGAACCAGAAAACAGAATGCATGTCCAATAGCAACGTGAAAGGGTGTCACAATGGGCAGAGTGATCCCGTTTCAGTACATTCAGGAATTCATTTTGCCTTGACAAAATAAAATATACAAGGAAGAACGTCCATTAAAATGCACTCCTGCCCAGACCAGAACTGACTGCCACTGGTAAGGATGAACGAACTACACATAGAGTTGTTCCATTCATGTGACGGATCTCCTCCACACGTAGCCTCGTCGAGTATCAGGATAAAGAGCGAAACGGGATTCGTCTGTGAAAAGTACATTGTGCCAATCTGTATTCCGTGATGTCTCTTGTTGGACCCAGGTACATCTTTAATGACAGTGAGCTGATGTTAATGCTGTACGTCTCTTGCTCTGAGTCCGTACTCGTGAAGGCGGTTTCGTACCGTTCGAATTCATATTGTAACACCAGAAGCGGCTCGAAGTGATTCCCGGAGCTGGCTATTAGTGATACTAGGCCTTCTCCAAGCACTAACTGTCAGGTAGCGATCTTGACTCCTAGTGGTTATCCTCGGGCGACCACTCTAGTGTCAATCTGCAACATTTCCGTGCCGTAGAAATCTTGTTTGTAGCCGACTTACTACACTTTGCGAAACACCTAAAGCAGCAGCCATATCGATCTGCCGTACACCTGTCTGTAACATTACATCTGTTGTCAATGTTTAACGTCGTCTGGACATCATTTCAGGTTAATCACACACTGAAGGCAATACATTCATCAAACTTCTAGACCAAGCGGTGAAACGACCCATTTTCCACTTCTCGCAAGGTACTTTTACCGTAGCTCGTACGCCACGCGCTGTGTTGTCGCGATGCGAATTTATATATGACGTAGCTACCCACGCTGATAACCGATATCCAGTAGTCGCTAAATTTGCGTATCACCACGTTTTCCCTTCGAAATCGTACTATCCTTACCTTTTGTGACCGGTGTATACTCCCGCGAAGGACAAATAAATAAAGAGTGGTCATATTAGTATGAGCTTTTAATTTGCCTGGTCGTTATTATTCTGTGACTAATTAGTTATTTTACGTGTATTTAAAGATTTCAGAGCAAGGAGGTAAAATTATCTGGGATTCAACTAAAGCAATTCAGTTGCTTTTACAGTGAAGCAAGTTACTTCAGCAAGTTTAAGCCTCAGCGTATAAACAGTGTAGGGCTTTATAGTGAAGTCCCATGTTTGGATAATAATTGGAAGAATAATCATGTTCAGTAAAACAATATCCCGCATTTACATTTTTCCCCATTCAACATCGTTTATTTATTTTTCTCTGACCAACTCTCAGCGTTGACAAACTGTGTAAGCCGTTTGGGGAAGTATTATGCCGTTAAGTGTGAAATGTTTTAGCCTGGAAGTAACGAAATTTACATAAGAAAGCAGAAACGCAAAACGAGTGTTAAACAGAGATGTGCTGGGTGTCTGTAAATGAAGTATACAACTTCAGTATGCTATTAATAAAATACGATAGAAAAACTTACTTTAAACGTCAAGAGACGTGGCAAGTGTTAAAGCTTGTTAAGTCAGATGATAGATGGCGCCAGGTGTCTCATGTAGTGCAAAAACGTCGACCAAATGATCAACACTTGCTTCACGGATCTCCAGATTCCACACTTGTTTCACGGATCTCCAGATTCCACACTTGTTTCACGGATCTGTTTCAGCAATGAGTCGACATTCCATTTTCTGGCAGTGACTAAACACAACTGCAGAATCTTGGGCGCGGAAAATCCCCATGTGGTCATAGCACACGAGAGAGACAGCCCGAAGGTTAATGTCTGGGCTCGCCTAATGGAAGACAGAGTGATAGGGCCCTTTTTCTTCGCTGAACCAACCGTTACTGGCCTAACGTACCTGGACATGTTAAAACAATTCGCAACTCCACAACTCCAGGATATTCAACACATCGTTTTCCATCAAGATGGAGCGCCTCCGCACTGGTCCTTGGATGTACGCAGATCTTTAGACCACCATTTTCCATGAGGTCTGAAGGCTTGGCCACCCCATTCTCCTGATATTACCCCATCCGATTTTCTTCTGCAGGGTTTCATTAAGGATATTAGGTACAAGAAAAGTTTACATCTATCACTGAGCTCAAAGAACGCATTACTGCAGCCTTACTTCTTGTTACACCTGCCATTCTGCAGCATACGTGGGTGGAACTGGACTATCGTTTAGATAACCTGTGAGCAACTAACGGAGCACACGTGGAGACCTACTGATATTAAAAAAAAACAACTTTCACAGTTATGTGTTTTGACATGTGACGTACTTGCCAGCAGAACGCACACGACATAAAGGCAGATCGCAGTCAGAACAAACGTCCGCGTAGCTCAATTGGTAGAGTGACTTATTCCGGAATGAGGGGATCCGGGTTCGGGCCCCGGCGTGGACAAAAGTGACGGAGAAATTTACTTCGTTATAGACATTAAAGTAAGTCGATATTTATTGTAGATTTTTTTTTCAATAGCATACTGAAGTTGTATACTTCATTTATGGAGACACTGTCAATAACATCCTACTAAAATAACCGTTTTTAGAAATTGAACTCCTACAGAAAATAATTACTCCTAAAGCTGGTGCCTGCAGGTGAAATAATATCAAAATATCCGGTTTATTAATAAAACTGTAATCAAATTATTGTAAAACGAAAAACCACTAGGTATTGATAAAAATTAAAAAGTGACAATTTTTTATCTTCTTTTTTTTTTTTTTCATTTTAGAATTTCTTATGTGAAAAGATCTCGCGGGCCACTGAAAAGATCTCCGTGGGCCACTAAGATGGCCACGGGTAGAAAACCCTGCTTTACGGTGTATAGTACATGTTCTACAATTTATACCGTATAATAACTGAAAGTCTTCCTTAAAAATTTCCATTACATTCAAGCTTTTTATTCAGCTTGTTGAATTTCACTACATCATCTCACTCTTATTTTAAAACAACAGCAGAGAGTTTTAATACATGTGCGAAGAATAATGGCTGGATTTCTCTGCAGATATCTTCTTGACATTTGAATTTACCTTCCGCGGTTTTCGACTGTTTTTGCATCGCAAACAGTGACGAATGACATTTTGTAGCCTCTGGCTGCTTCCGTATTTAAATATTCAACTGTGGGATTTAAACATAAGACTAAAGCACGACGCCAAACCCACGCTGTGGTGAAATCCTTATTCCCGAATGCGGTAGCGTACGTTTTAAAGAACTGCCTTTTTTTTTATTTTTACTTTCTCGCCCTATTCCCTTCTCTGGGACTCTTCGTGCACAGAGCTTCAATAACATCTCATTTCTTGTTTTCCATCGTCACTTACAGTTTACGTTTTTTCGTGTTCGCAAAGAAATATACGTGTATTGCAAACACAATGTTGGCTATTTCCAGAACTGAACACCAGGAAATTAGCATTGCTGGTGCTATTTTCACCCTCAAAATCCAGTTCTTAAGCTCTAAATGTTCTTGACAAAATATATTTTAGGGAAGAGGAGAAAGTGTATTTTTTGTTTTCCATCAAAAAAATAACACCAGGAACGACCGGAAAGATTTTTTTCTAACCAACTTCTGTTGTTGCGTATAAAATATGCAGCATTGTGTGTGTGTGTGTGTGAGCGCGCGCGCGCGTCTATGTGTGTGTGTGTGTGTATGTGCAGGTAGTGTACACACATATACACAGTGGTAACACGTGACCTTTTCGATGTTGTTATCAGAATCGTACTTCAGGAAGTATACACTGAGTGGCCACTTTATTATGACCACCCCTTCAGTACTTCATTGGGCCATCTTTTGCCTTTAATACTGCTTCGAGTCTTTGTGGCATGGACTCCACGAGATGTTGATAGGTGGTTTGTGGAATCTGAGACCATGCTTGATGAATAGCACTTTCCAGAAGTGTGAGATTGCAGGGTTGTGGATCCAGATGTCTGATGGCTCGTTCAACTTCATCCCACAAATTCTCAATGGGGTTGAGATCTGGAGATTGTGGGGTCACTTAAGCAAAGTAAACTCACCGGCATGTTCCTGAAACCAATCCTGTATAATACGAGCACTATGGCAGGACGCATTATTTTGTTGAAAGTAGCCATCACCATTGGGATAAACCATCCACATGACAGGATGCCCTTGGTTCGCAACGATGTTTAGATATGATGCGCCAGTCAGACGTTGACCAACACGAATTAAAGGGCCCAAAGCATGCAAGGAAAACATTCCCCAAACCATAACGTTGCATCAACCAGCTTGAATGGTTGTAGCAATGCCTTTGGGATCCATGCTTTCGTGCTGTTTCCGCCAAATTCTCACTTGGCCATCGGCATGGTGCAACTAAAAACGTGATTTATCGAACCACATAATTTGTTTCCAATTATCGACTGTCAAATCTTTGCGCTTCTGTGCGAACTGGAGACGTTTTCTCTTGTTAACTGCAGACAGCAAAGATGTTCGAACAGGCCTTCGGCTGCCATATCCCTTCCGATGCAATGTACGGCGAACAGTGCGTACAGAGATCATTTGAGGGGATCCTTGTTTAAGATGATCTGTAATTTGCTGCACTGTTGCCCTTCTGTTGTCTGTTACCAGTGTGGACACTCTCCGTTCCGCCACAGCAGTCACTAGTCGATGACGACCACACGTTGCACGTTGAGACCCAGTTTTTTGCCTGACAGTCCAGCCTTTAAACACTTTAACAACAGCTGCTCTGGAACATTTCACGAATGCGGCGGTTTCGGCGATACTCGCTCCATGGCTCCGAGCTCCTACAATCATCCCACGTTGAAAGTCCGTCAAATCGCATTTTTTACCCATCTCGTCACCCAAAAAATCACTTCTACTACTGTCGCAAGCACAAAGCTTTCCCTTTTTATACTAGCCTCGCCCTCTGGCGGCAACAGCGTGCAGCCACAGCTCATTTGCTTCAAATTGTCAGGTGGTCATAATAAAGTGGCCACTCAGTGTATAAGGTAACGTATAACAACAAAATGCAATAATTAATGCCAAACGCATTATAATAATAAATCTCCACACTATTACTGTCAAAGACTTTGTCTTTAGAGCATTATAGAACATAACCGCAAGTTTTTAGTATCCGAACTGTGGTGATTATTTTCCACTCATAGAGTCTGAGAACGGATAAAGAAGTTAAAATGCAAGGAGGGAGGGAGGGAGGGAGACAGAGAGAGAGAGAAAGATATATTATTGTATTCTTGTCTACTCGATGAACGAAACATCAATAATACCTGTCTAGCAGCATGTCGGTCCTCCTCTAGAGCTAATAACGGCTGGTATTGTACACGCCGAGACATCGACTCCACCAGATGTCAGAGGGTTTCCGGAGGTAATGTCAGCCATGCCTGTTACAGCATTGTCCACAACTCCGCCAAGACGTCGGCCCAGGATCCATGCATCTGATTTTCCGCTCCACCCCATCCAGAGAGTTTCTACAGGGTTTAAATCCGGGTAGCTTGGGGTCACTGAATGGTTCCAAACTCAAAAGCGTGTTCCGTGCCTGGGTTGATGCTGCCCGGTGTGGCGGCTCATTGCTGTGCTGAAATTGGCCATCGGTCTCTGTATGCGCGAAGCCCATGAAAGCGTATAGGTGATCAGTCAGCACATGTTGCTAGCGCACAGCGGTTAAGAACCTCTCCAGACACACTAAGTGACCAAATGCGTCCCATGAAAAGGTTCCTTAAGCCATCAAAGAACCACCACGTGCCTTGACCACAGCCAACCTGGCACGACAGGCCTATGCCCTCGACGCCAAACTCGTACCCTACCGTCAGCTCTGTACAGCTAAAAATGTTGACCACACGACGCGAAAGTACTATGCAGATGTCCAAATTTGCTGTTCCCGGCACCAGGCGAGGCGACGTGTCCGTTCACGAGAAGTTAACACTGGCACATGAATAGGACGTAGGCTTCCGCAGCCGAGGCTATACAGCGTGCGGCGTACGATTCGCTCGCTGAAGCTGCTCTAGCCTCTGAGATTAAACCTGGACGTTATTTGCGCCGGCTGTTACCAAGTGGCAGGTCTGTACGAGCCTGGATAGTCTACGTCGACACCGGTCATCGTCCAGCCCTTTCTCTCTGAGTACAGGTACGTCTATTGATAGTGTACTCGGGGAACACACTTGATACGGTTAACCTCGAAAACCCTAGGGTTCTTACCACTTAATGACCCATCTGTCTTGGGCCGACAATGCATCCACGATCAAAGTAGCTCAAATCACCAAGTTTACCCATGTTCGTCGATTGCGATACACTTTTGGGAAGCCCTGGTGCCGCCTATTTATCGCTTGCGTTCGGTTTAGGTCTGTTACACTTTGCGCGAGGGATGCCCATATCAACTTTCCATGGTGGTATGTAAATTGCGAATTAGAGCGTGTAAATTTCGAACCAAAATCCGACCGCCATTAAAACTGTATGTAAATGGCGAACCAAGGCTCATGACCGCTATATGTAAATTCCGAACGCACATTTAAGCCTGAAGTAATTGTTGCCGATTTCGAAAAAGCGATTCATAATGCTGTACGTGTCGTCTGTCCAAACACACAGTAGCTTGGATGCAGGTTTCATTTGGGCCAAGCCTGGCATCGAAAAATTTAGAAGCTGAGTTTGAGCAAAGAATATAAATATATACTAGTGAGGTAGGCCAGTGACTGCTAAACTTGTTCGGACTGTCATTTTTGGATCCTATAGAAGTAGGTGAGTGTTTTGCAATTGATTTAGCCGAATTCCAACCAATTCATCCAAGTGTCACGAAAATGGCAGATTATTTGACTGACCATTATATTGACAGCAGTTCGAATTTTCCTGCAGATTTGTGGGCAGAGGCCAGTGCATCTAATCAACACACTACAAATGCATGCGAATCCTTTCATTCTAGATTCAACGCCCGTTTTTATCATCCGCACCCATGTTTGTATAATTTCGTAGAAGTGTTTACATTATTTCAAACGCAAACGTACATTAAAATTCAAAGTGGGAAAGGTCCAAAGAGAAAAATCAGTAAAAGTGCACTCCAACGAAAACAAAATTTGCAAGAAAAAAATAGACGATTACAAAAGATTACTTAATTCACGAGTTTCTTATGTAAAATTTGCATCGCATCATTATAAAATGTGATTGTTTCCGAAAATGGGAGGAAGATTAGCATGGCCCCTGCGTAAGTATGACAAACTGATTTTCTTGTTTTCGTGAATACATTGTTTTACATTGTTTTCATCATTATTTATTTACTTTTGATACTGTTTACATATGTATTTACCCCTTTGGTTGTTTTCGTGAATACATTGAATTAAGTACATATACTAAATATGGAACATTGCAGAGAAAATTAACATGCCTCCTACGAAAAGATGACAAATTAGTTTTGTTGTTTTCGAGAATTTTTTTTTTTTTTTTTGATTGGAGGTTTAACGACCATCGTGAGCAACTCAATGGGCTATAAGCAGTCGCCCGTCCCTAATTTAGGGTCACTGGTTCCAGGGAAGGGAGAGAGCCAGTGCCGTAAGACAAACACAACATCCATGCCTCACCGGGATTCGAACCCGGACCCCTTTCAGACGAATGATCAGAGGCCATCGCTTAGACCACTGCGCCACCGAAGCGGCATTTTTCGGAAATACATTGCTTTAAATTGTTTTACATTGTTTTAATTACTATTTTTTCATACTGGTTTATTAGCACGTCTTTTGTAAAAAAGATCGTGCTTCTGTTATCGGTTTGTCCGTTCGTCCGTCCGTCCGTCCGTCAGTCCGTCCGTCCGTCTGTACCCACGATATCTCAGCAACTATTAGTCCGATTTGAAAAATTATTTTTGCATTGCGAAGCTTGAAATATGCAAATGACGATCCCTTATTTCGTTTTTTTTTTACGATGTACAATTTCGCCGGTAGAGGGCGTAAATGCAGATGATGTCGAATTCAAAAATACGCTTTATTCCACATATTTGCTTCTAAACATCCAATTGAAAAAAATTATATAATCTTTCGATTCCATTTATGTCGAAGAGTAATTTAGATATAGTTACTTTTTCAAATTATGCATAGATTTTCCGATAGGGGGCGTAAAAGTAAATTACATTTTCCCCGATAACTCTTATTCTAAAACTCCGATTTGAAAATTTTTTCTTCAGCGGATACATCTCCTGATGGAAAATCTTTTGCATATCATTTCAAATTTTTGGTAAAGAATACTTTGGCCACCAGGGGGCGTAAGTGTTAATTTTTGCTTCTGATGTATTTGCCATAAAATCGTAGCTTCTAAAATGTCGATTAAAAATTCTTTCGTGGACTGATGCCACTCACATCGATAAACCTTTTCGGAATATTTTCTTCTTAAAATATTCCACAGTTTCTCCGCCCGGGGGCGTAGATGTACATCTTATTTTTGTCAATATCTCTACTTCCAAGAGTCCGATTTGAAAAATTCTTTCTTCGTTGGATAGTGTTTTCCGTAAGACATGTTTTTCATATAATTTCAAAATTTTCAAGTAGTTCATAGACTTTCCGCTAGGGGGCGTAGCGGTAAATTGCGTTTCCTCCTGTTTCTCTGCTTCTAAATCTCCGATTTGAAAATTTTTTCTGCACCGGATACAGCTCCTGATGGGAAATCTTTTGCACATAATTTCTGATTTTTGTAAAAAAATAGTTTGGCCACCAGGTGGCGTAAGTTTTAATTTCCGCTTCTGTTGTATTTGCAGCAAAATATGAGCTTCTAAATTTTCAATTGGAAAAAACGTCGTTTGTTGACCGATACTACTCATGTCGACAAACCTTTTAGGAAAATTTTCTTCTTGAAAAAATGCATGGTTTTTACGCCAGGGGGCGTAGATGTATATTTTATTTTTGTCAATATCTCTACTTCTAAAAGTACGATTTGAAAAATTCCTTCTTTGTTGGATAGTGTTTTCAATGCGAAATGTTTTTCCTATAAATTCAAAATTTTCAAGTAAATCATACACTTTCCGCTAGGGGGCACAAAAGTAAATTGCGTTTTCTGCGTTATTTCTGCTCCAAAAGCTCTGATTTGAAAAATTCTTCCTGTATCGCATACAAGACCTGATGGAAAATATTTGTCACATAATTTCTAATGTTTGGTAAAGACTGGTTTAGCCACCAGGGGTCATATGTGTTAATTTCTGCTTCTGAAGTATTTGTTGCAAAATCTGGGCTCCTGAAAACTCGACTAATTTTTTTCTTCGACCGATACCGCTTATACGGATAAACCTTTTGAGAATACTTTCTTACTAAAATCTTGCATGGTTTTCCCACCAGGGGATGTAAAGTCACATCTTATTTTTGTCGATATCTCTGTTTCTAAGAGTTTCTAAGCTCACGATTCCGTTTACAGCAATATCTGAGGGATTAAAAACCCGATTGAAAATCTTCTTTCTTTGGTCAGATCTGTTGTTTTTTATACCGGTTCCATTTACTTTGAATAGCTTTGATAAATTTAATTTGCGTCAGAACGGATTCAAAAGACGCGCTTATTACACCCGAAAATTCGGTTTCAACTTTCTTGTTTTTTGATATCGTCAGAATGGGCGCAGAAAAGTTGGTTCGCAGTTTACACATAGGGTCTAGAAAAGTTGGTTCGCAATGTACACATAGGGGTCTTGGGCCTTAGTTCGCAATTTACATTTAGGGGTTGAGGGCGGTCCGATTTTGGTTCTCAATTTACTCTCTCCGACTTTTCATCACCCCTATCTCTAATGTTTTATCTACTCAGTGTATTTATATGTATTATAACATTTCTGTTTGGTAAACACAAGGATTTCGTAGGACTAAAGCCTAATACACACTTCGGGAAGAGAAACAATATTTATTGTAATTATTTCATCTAATATCCACTGTTGTACAATAAATTGACTTCTTGTTTTCGTTGTCAGGTGTCTAACAGTTTCTGATGTGGTCTTAATAATTTTTATCTCATTAGTGTCCTTAAAAATGAGCTTACTGTGATATCTCTCCATGTACGTCAATATGTCGTTTCGTTTCCGTTTTACCCGTAGTAACTGTCTCCTCACGTAATATCCTGATTAAAGTTGTTTTACTCATTAAACAATGTGAAAATTAATGATCAGGGGGATTTAATAGCGACAGAAAGTACAATTCTATTGTTAGTAATAAAGCTAAGGTTTTTACTTCCTTTTACTGGGTATATTTAGTTTAAAGTGGGGACAACTAACTACCTTTCGACAAATATTTCATCGATTTTCTAATTCTCTTTTACATTCTGGTGAATTCAGACATCACGTTTTCCTTTTAAATTATTTCTTTTTCAATCTGACTTTCTTCGTTTCACTCATTTTCTGTCCCCCTTTTTTTATTATATACCATTCAATCAAAGAGCATTTCGTTCGAGTTTAACATAAGGTAAAACAAGCTTGATGACCTAGAATAGTACAATATGGCACGATAAGAATATTTAACATTCATTATATGAAAAAATGGCCATAAAAGTATAGATCTTGAATGACATTAAAAGAGCTCGTGAACAATAATTCAAGAGTTGCGTGGATTTTTTGGATGTTAAATCGATGAAGAATCACATTTTGTTTGCCTGGTTACTGAATTCTCAATCAGTATGGCATCTGGCGCTTTCTCATTGTGCGGATAGCTGAATCAGCTGTTTATAAAAACGAATTAAAGATCTTAGAATTCGGTTTGATTTGGTAGCAAACAGTCAATTCACTATATAAAGGATCGGCAGTTCAAACTTTTTTCTTTTGATATCAAAACAACTCAGGAATTCATTTTCAGTCTTAGTCTACGTTGCATGCGCAGAACGTTAAATACGGCGTTATTACAAATGAAATAGACAGTTTTAACATTTTCTGAAACCAAAACTATTAAAGATATTGACACTCACTTTGCACCGTTTTGTAGGGAAACTTTTAAAGTTTGTTACACTGACTCACAGATATTCAGTGTATGTACCCTCAGTCCCATGACATACACTATATTGCCAAAAGTCACCGGGCACCCGTCCAAAAGCAAATTAACGGATCCGCTGCGTTGTTAAGATGCGCGGTACAGCTGCAAACGGTATAAAAACAAGCCTGCAGCTGACCGCGATCATATCGCACTGTGAGGTTGAGTGAAAATGTTACAGCGGAGAGAACTGACTTTGAGAAAGGAAAGATTGTTGGGGGTTATATTAGTGGGTTGTCGATAAGAGAAACCGAGAGGCGTTTAAACATACCCAAGTCAGCTGTTTTGGATGTACTGAACTAGTAGAAGACACATGGCGTGCCTGAAGCAGAAAACGTACCGACAGACCAAAGAAAATCAGTGATAAAGAACGTCGAAGCCTCTGGAGAGTCGTAACAGCTAATCGACGGAGTACTGCACAAGACCTCAGTGAACAGGTGAGTAAAAAAGCTGGAACTTCGGAATGTACACGTACCATTCGCAGAGAACATTATATTATGGGTTACTGTGGTCGTGCGGCTGCTCATAAGTCTTTCATCTCCACTCGGAATGCTACTCGTCGTTTAGCATGGTGTAAAGAACAGTTATCGTGGACCGTAGATCAATGGAAACGGGTCCTATGGACTGATGAATGCAGATACAGAATCCATGAGTCTGATGGCCATGTGTGGGCATGGTGGCAGCCGGGGAACGCTATTTACCACAGTGTACTGTTCCTACGGTCAAGTTTGGAGCTGGCAGTGTACTCATGTGGGGGTGTTTTTCGTGGTAAGATCCCGGCCCATTGGTTATCGTGGACAAACCTGTTAACCAGCACGTCTACCTCGATATTCTGGATATTTATGCCATAATAAATCTGTGGCAATACTATGGTACCAGCAGGATAATGCACCGAGCCATAAAGCAAGGACTGTTATGGCGTGGTTTGACGATAATTCCGTATCGTGTGTGGACTGGCCAGCAGAGATCCCCGATCTTAATCTCATAGAGCACTTATGGGATGAATTAGAGCGCCGCATAAGAAATTTGGAACGAAGGCCTACTACTAAGCAGCAGTTAGCGACCGCAATATGTACTGAATGGAAGCGAATACCTATCGCTGTGTTCCAAAACCTTGTCGAAAGCATGTCTCGAAGGGTCAGTGCATGCATTAAGGCCAAAGGTGGACCGACACCGTACTAATGCATGTCAATAAATGTTATGTTGTGTTTCTCTTCTAGGTGTCCTGTGGCTTTTGTCAATATAGTGCTTATCAACGCTGTAGTAGAATTATTGCCAAACACGCGTTAACATATCTTCATCAACTCGAGCAATAGTTCTTGTGATACGTTGTTTCAGATAAGCTAAATTAACAGGAAGGGGAGGGACGAAGACCTTGTCTTGACATGGCCCTAAGAAAAAGCCAAACTGTGTTAGATCTGGGCTTCGTGGTAGTCAACATGTTGTCGCCTGTTGCACTGCAATTCCAGCTTTGTATAAGATTTTCATCGAGATAATTTCTAAGTTCACAAGGCCAGGGGGGCGGTTCTCCATCCTGTTGAAAAATGAAGTTGTCACTGTCTTCGTGCAGTTGAGGCATCAACCAAATAGTTAGCATATGGAGATAATAAATTCCCGTTATAGTGTTTTCTCGGAAACAGAAGGAACCATACACTTTTTACTGGATATAGCACAGAACACATTAACCTTTGCGGAATTTTGCACATGCTAAACTGTTGCTTTACAATTTTCAGTCCTCCATATGCGAATGCTATGTTTGTTAACTTCCCCACTTATGTGGAATGTCGACTATTCGCTGAAAATTAGACGCGTACTAAAACCATCTTGAAAAAGCTCCTGCATTTCTGTATAGAAATTGCGACGTGTGGTTCTGTCATTGTCACTTTGCAATAACTGCAGTTTGTATGAGTCCTTTTCTGCTGCTTCTTCAAAATATTCCAAACAGTCGGTTGTGGAATTTGTAACTTCCGAAGCGCCATCGTTGTCGATTTCTTCGGGCTTCGTTCGTAAACGGCACGGCACGCTCCACTTGTTCATCAAATACACGTGATTCCCTGGGCATTCCCTAGATGACAGTTTGCCTGCCACTAGTGTCAGAGGACCTAGTCTATATACCAACGGAACATTCGTCATCGCATGGTGCTCCGTTGAGATGCTTGAATTTAGTTCATAAGGCATGTCGAGTTCATCGCTTCAACAGGTTGTCGCTACTATCTCTGCCGACTATCAGCTCAAATCAATGAATGGCGTGATTCATCTGTCGACATTAGTTTTTTATACTACTCTGCTGTCCGGTCAAGGGCTTGTCGACGTGGATTCGTTTGCTTTTGCCGAGACAAGTAGCTTCCGAATATGCAGGCAGCTTCCAAGACACGTTTTTAGATCGTCTTTTGCAAAAAAAGATCGTGCTGATGTACGTCCGTCCTTCTGTAGAACCATATATCTGCAACTATTAGTCCGATTTCATGAGAAGCTTGAAACGTGAAAATGATGATCCTTGCATTGCGGCTTTATCTGATGCACAACTTCACCGTTAGAAGCCTAATTAATGCAGATGAAATTGAATTCAAAATTTAATTTTATTCCATATATTTTCTTCTAAATATCCGACTGAAAAAATCCTTTTTTGCCGCCACGGTGGCGCAGTGGCCTAAGCGCTGCCTTATATTCATTCTTCCGTGATGGGTCCGGGTTCGAATCAAGGTGAGGCATGGATCTTGTGTTTGTCTTTAGTCACTGGTTCTCTCTCTTCCCTGGAAGCAGTGGCCCTAAATGAGGGACGGGCAACTGCTTATAACCCATTGAGTTGCTTACGGTGGTCGTTAAACCTCAAAATAAAAGAAAATCCTTTTTTCTTTCAATGCCGTTTATACCGCCGACTATTTTAGGTGTATTCCCTGTTTTAACTAAACCATAGATTTTCCGCTAGAGGGCCTAAAGGTAAATTGCGTTCCCCCCGATATCTCTGCTTCTCAAAGTTTTATTTAGAAAATTCTCTCTGCATCGGATACAGCTCCTGATGGGGGATGTTTTGCATATAATTTCTAATTTTCGGTAAAGAATGGTTTGGCCACCAGGAGGTGTAAGTGTTTATTCCTGCTTCTGATGTATTTGCTGCAAAATCTGAGATTTTGAAAACTCCATTAAATTTTTTTTCGCGGGCGGATTTCGCTCACCTCGAAAAATCTTTTGAGAATACCTCCTGCTTAAAGTAGTGCACAGTTTTCCCACCAGGGGGCGAATATGCATATCTCACTTTTGTCGGTATATTTTCTAACAGTTCAATTTGAAAAATTCTTTCTTTGTTAGAGAGCGTTTCCGGTGCCAAATGTTTCTCACATAATTTTAAATTTTTCTAAACCACAAGTGTACACTAGAGGGCGTAAGTTCACGTTTCCGTTTACAGCAACATCTGCGGGGCTATAAACCCGATATAAAAAAATCTTGTTTAGTCAGATAATATTAATTATGAATACTTTTTGTGTTATTTTCTTTCCAAAATAATGCACAATCTTGCCAAATATTTAATCTGTTTTTCTAAATATCTCTGCTTTTAAATGTGGGATTTAAAACTTTCTTTCAACACACCATACCATTTACATCGTGGAAGATTTTAGACTTGCATTTGAGGAGTTTTATACTGTATTTATGCCCTGTAGCTGGGAAATTGTGTATTATTTTGGACAGGAAATGCGCATAGAGTAGTACCTGACAGAAGAAGGATTTTCCGATTGAGTTTTCAGACGCACAGATATTGCTGCAAACAGAAACGTGAAATTATGCCCTCTAATGACAACACGCGCTGCAAGAAAAATTTCAGTTATATGCAAAATATTTCTCACCAAAAACGTTATGGAATAAAGAAACTCTTTTTCAAATCCAACTGTTAGAAGACGAAACATGCAGAACAATACGATATACAGAAAGGGTGCCTTATTGTAAGCAGAAAGTATGCATAAAAGGTTTCAAGTGATAACTGGTATCTGATTGCAAATAAATTTTTTATCGAGTTTTCAGAAGCGTAATTATTCGTGAAAATACATCTGAGACAGAAATGTACACTTATGCCTCCTAGTGGCAAAAGAGTTCTTTACAAAAAAAAGTCACAAATTATATACGGAACATTTCCCACCAGGAACTGTATGAGACGCAAAAAAAGTTTTTTGAAGCGTAGATATCGAGGAAATCTCAATTTATCTTTACGCTCCCTAGTGAAGAAAATGTGAATTACTTGAAAAAAGAAACCCGACCTGAAGTAGTGCTCGTTATAAGTGCTATCGAAGGAGAGACATAATTTTTTCAGTCAGATACTTGGAAGCAAAGATATGGAATAAAATTTATTCAGAATTCGATAGGATCTGGATTTAACCCTTCTAACGCCGCCCCGGTGGCGCAGTGGTCTAAGTGATGGCCTTTGATCATTCGTCCGAAAGGGGTCCGGATTCAAATCCCGGTGAGGCATGGATGTTGTGTTTGTCATACGGCACTGGCTCTCTCCCTTCCCTGGAACCAGTGACCCTAAATCAGGGACGGGTGACTGCTTATAGCCCAATGAGTTGCTCACGGAGGTCGTTAAACCTTCAATCAAAAAAAAAAAAAAAAAAAAAAACCTTCTAATGAACGACTTATGTACCAGAAAAGGACCGAAACGAAAGTATTGCCATTCTCAATTTTCGGGCTTCGAATGCAAAAAGAATTTTTCAAATAGGACTAATAGTTGTACAGATATGGTGCCGACAGACAGACGGACTAACAGATGGACAAAGTGATACTCTAAGCACGTACTTTCTTTTTCAAAAAACGTGCTACGATTCGTACAAGGAATTATTGGAACACGATCGCATTTTGAAAGGAATAACAATGGATAATACACAAAAAATCAGAGCACTACAGCGTATGAATTTGTTTTATTGATTTCATAAAAATCAGAAGAAATGGAGATTTTCCTAAGCGTTAAAATGATAATGCTACAAGTAAGCAGTAACAGGAAAGAGATAAATTAAAACGACTAATCAGAAAGCAGCATACGTTTTTTAAAGAAATAAAAAATTCTAAATCCTTCTAAAAACGCTGAAATTTCTTGTAGCTTACGATATACTGTCACGATCATTCATAATTTTTTCGGTGTCCTGAAAAGAACAACGAATATGTATGACTCTTTCCCAATAGAATACTCGACAAAAATCATCCGGGATCAAAGGCGTTATTTACTGTGATTATTCTGTGAACGTTGAAGTCTGAATTTTTGTGCAAAGCTGAAACAGATTATACGTGTATAATGGACATTTAAGAGATTGCGATAAAATGAAATGACTCCACGTTAAGCCTATGAAAATAGTAAATTACTTGTAGAATAATGGTGAAAATAGTAAGTGGAAAAATAAACATATCTTTCTTCAGGAATAAAATCCAAACTTGGATATTACGCAGAATTAAACACTGATGGAGAACGCGTTACAAAATTTCTAGACGTCAGCCAGTTTAGTTAGTTGCAGTGATTTAAAATAAAGAAAGCGTGCAGGCAAATTTCTTTAAAGCGCAGGCAAATAAAGAAAGCGTGCAGTCAAATTTCTTTAAACTGCATGCAAATTTCTTTAAAACTACAGTGCGTTTTTACAGTACAAACCTGACATGCTTTTCATGATGTAATTATTCGATGCACAATGAAACCGAAGGTTGAAATGTTTTATTTCTTAGGAGTGTTACAAGTTCACTGCTCAGAAGAATTAGGGGAGCAGCAGATATTGTAAGGAAAAGCATGATGCGATATGCTATACAACAATATGCATATGTATACAACAAGAAATAATGACTGTCTGAAGTTAGTAACTCACCTTTAGTAGGGTGGGCGGGGTGGGGGGTTCCGTCGTTCGGCTAAGACCCCTGCACTCCTACGCGGCATGGAATTGATGAACTTATCGAGGAGGGTTTGGGGGAATCTTCGCCACTCCTCAATCAGGGCAGTGTCCGGTTAACAAAGAGTGAACGGTGGTGTCGGCCGAGGTGCAAGACGTCTGCCAAGTGCGTCCCAGGAATATTCACTTGAATTTAAATCAGGGGATCATGCTCGCCACTCCATACGCCCGATTTCCTCCACTTGAAGCATGTTGTCCACGAGCCCAGCTCTACGAGGTCGAGCGTTATCGTCCATGAAAAGGATCGAAATACCGACGGCTGCAGCGTACGGCCTTACAATAGGTCTGAGAATCTCGTCTCTATATCTCTGGGCCATTAGATTGCCGTTTCGAATGACGTACAGGTCCGTACGTCCACCGAGTTCATCAATCCATGACCGCCGCAACATGACATTCCCTGCACAAAAGGTGGGTTATTTCGTTTTCCCTCCAGATAAGAACTCGTCGATTGTCAGACTCCAGACTGAACCTAGACTCTTCAGAGAAGATAACTTCATTCCACTCGTCGTGTCTTCTACTCGTCAGCCCAGTCAGCCATTGGTCTACATTGGTCTACGTGCATGCACTCCACCTTGGTGAAGGCGATTGCGGATAGTTTGAGTTGACAACCTGCGTCCTATTGACACGATAAGCTTTCGCTGGAGGTGGGTAGCATTTTGCCGCCTGTTTCGACTGGCTTTTAACAATAGATAACGGTCCTCGCTTGCTGTAATTGCTCGTGGCCTTGTCGTCTTCGAACACTTGAGACATCGCTTAAATCGAAATCTTCAAGAAACGAAATGTCACGATAAACGTGGCAGAACAAAGAATCCCCGAAAAAGCTTCGTTTTTATCTCAATGTGTGATTTATAGATTTTGACGTCACAAATGCCAATTTGCATAATGGTTAGCATTATTCGGTTATCTACGTCACACTCGATTTGCGTTTTTCGCATTTCGATAAGATATTACACCATTGGTTTGCATAATGTTGCCAAAGTCACATGCTTCCCGAATTATTTTGAGCAGTGTATGTTAATGAGACAGGATATTATGTGACTACGAAGTGCTTCAAGAGAGTTTTCGTTCAGGGTTCAGAGAGTTCAACTATTTTTCTGCATGTATTAAACACAACCCTAATAAAGTTTGGGTTATTGAACTATCTTAAATATTTTCATTTGCTTTTGACTGGATATAATACACTCACAGTCAATGAAATTTGCTCACCAAGAAGGAAGCATCGGATTGAACTGAAATTTTATGGACGTAACGATACAGATGAATGATACACATGATGGCAAAAACAGAGCTGCAGGACAGTTACAAAGGGATCTGTAGCACGCAGTCCGGTCAAATCCAATAGCGCTTCGCACCGCCTCGTGTGGCGAAACATGCTGAAATACGGTCCGCCATGGAGGCGAACAGACGCCTGATGTTGTTCTGCGGCAGACTGGCCCACACGTGTTGAACGGTGTGCTCCAAATCCTGGATAGTGTGCCTCGGCCGCAGCCGGCGTTTCAACTGGTCACACACATGCTCGACATGGACATGTCCGCGGAGCGGGAAAGCCATGGAAGTGTCTGGGCATGACGTAGGCAGTCCTGGACAACCCGAGCCGTGGGCGTGCGGGAATTATACTGCTGGTATAGCGCACCTGGAATCCGGGCCAGGAATGGGAGCACATGGGGCCGTAGGACCTCATCCTCATACCGCTGACCAGTTAATGATCCACGTACCTATACTAGAGCTGATCGGATATCGTAGGCAATGGCTCCCCAGACCATAATGCCTGCAGTGGGGGAGGTGTGGCGCTCGATAGCGAGATTGCGATTGTGCTTCTGACCCGGAGACCTCCACACCCGGACACGATGATCATCTGTCCCCAAAACGAAGCGGCACTCATTGCTAAACACCACACGTCGCCAGTCTGTGGCGTTTCACGTCGCTCCGGCCTGGCACCACTGCACACGGAGCTAGCAATGCTCCGGTGTTAATGGCAGCACACGTAAGGGGCGATGGGATTGCAGATTCCGTGGGCACACAGAAGCCGCTACATCTGCCTGTTTAGTGGACCGGGTCCCCGTGGGATCCGTTCGTGCCTGGCGCACGATCCGTCGATTCTCTCTATCCGTGGTCCTCCTGGTTCGTCCGGAGTAGCTCCTCCGTGTGGAAATGCCGTCACGTGTCCACTGCTCCCAACACAGTTGGACGGTATGGTCAGAACGATACACGTGGCGGGCTATACGGTGCGCCGACCATTTTGCGGTTTTCAGACCGATGATCAGGCCTCTCTTAAAGTTCGTAAGTTGCGTAAATCGATGTTTGTGGCCGTCTACCCGGCATTCATGTTACTCTGTACTGTTCCTTGCGTAGGCCGGTGCTTTTCGCTTTCATGGGGAATCGACTACACGCCGGTTTATAAGGCTGCCGGTTCGTGCTTGCAGCGCCACCACAGGGTGTGCGGTCAAGCGCTCTTGCACCAAACGTGGATCATTTGCATACCAGCAGGCATTCCAGCTATTTGCAAAGTTTCGTGGTTGTAGCATGTTTTCTTCTAGGTGCGCAAATTTCATTGTCCGTGAGTGTATAATAGCGAACGTATATTGTACATGAGATTCATTCTCATTTTGGGAGAGGTAAACAACATTTTTCGAGGCACTTTACAGAGAGTATGACGATTTGAACTGGGTACTTCCTGCAAATATTTATTTCCAAGTGTTCTAAACTCATGAACAAAACGAATGGTAGGAATGCTTCACAAAATATACAGAAAGGCAATGTGATGTTTGCTATTTTCTGCAAATATTGCGAAGTAGATTCTAAATGAAAATTCTGAAAAAACAATAGAAAAAGGAAGTTCATCGGGATTCAATTTCTGTCGAAAACGATACAGAAGATGAGTATAAAGGACAATTGAAAGCTTTGAATTTCTCTTTTCATCCTCATAAAAGAAAGGATGTCGTGCTTTCTGGGCATTAAGCACTATTTTTTCTTTTGTTAGAACTGAAATGAAAATTGCAAGACGAAAATAAAGACGAATGTTAGACATTCCGTAGAAGAATGCAATGAGAAGTATTGAAGGTAAGTCTTTGGATCATATCTTTTTTGAAGACCCAGTTACAGAGTTTCTGTCACGAGACGCAGCGTATAATTCCAAGGGATAAAGTAGGAAAGTAATATTTCTCCCGAGAAACGAAAAAAGATAAAAACTGGCCATCTTCGCTCGTTAAAAGAAACCACGAGCGCATTATTTCAACAACTCTGTCTTTAAGTGATCCGCGTTTATGATTCGGGTTACATCTTCAGTAGAGGTTGTATCATCATCATCAACAATAACAATTTTCAATCCACTTCTGGATGAAGGTCCCCCAAAGTTTCTTCCACGACCCTCGGTCTCGAGCCATTCTTTTCCATATCGCTCAGGCATGCTTTGGAATTTCATTCATCAAACGTCCACGTGGTCTAAACCTTTTCCTGTATCTTGGTATCCAGTCCAGTATTTCAGTTGTCCAATGCAGGTCAATTGTTTTAGCAATGAGTTCAACTTATTGCCAGTTGAGCGATTTCACTTTGATCACGATGTCCTCAACTCTTGTCATTTCCCCAATCAATGGGATTCTTCTCTCATCTTTCTTGGTTTCACGAAGTATCAATATTTCCAATCTTTTTTCACTTGCCTTCATTTTTTTACATACAAATACCAAAAGATGGAATTACACGTTCTCAAACTTTTATTCAGGATAGCACAAACAGATTTCCAAAAATTAATAGAAAAAGAACAGTTTGAGCCAGTAATAGGTGTAACGTACCAGGAGATGTGACGTACCTGCCAGAAGGACGCACACGACATAAAGGCAAATAGGAATCAGAACAAATGTCCGCGTAGCTCAATTGGTAGAGCAACTTATTCCGGAATGAGTGGACCCGGGTTCGAATCTTGGCGCGGATAGAAATGACGGAGAAATTCACTTTGTTATAATGGCGCCCGAACTATCCGGATGACCCGACCGTTCAAAATCTCGCATTGGTGTGATGTTATTTCCACACCGCGAGATAGGAAAAATGTGAGCAGCACTTCGAAAGAAAAAGAAGGGGGAGATGATGTAACGTACCAGGAGAGGAGATGTGACGTACCTGCCAACAGGACGCACATGACATAAAGGCAAATAGGAATCAGAATAAATGTCCGCGTAGCTCAATTGGTAGAGCAACTTGTTCCGGAATAAGCGGCCTCGGGTTCGAATCCCGGCGTAGACCAAAAATGACGGAGAAATTCACTTCGTTATAATGGCGCCCGAACTATCCGGATGACCCGACCGTTCACAATCTCGCAATGGTGTGATGTTATTTCCACACCGCGAGATAGGAAAAATAAGAGCAGCACTTCGAAAAAAAAAAATAAGGGGGAGATGATGTAACGTACCAGGAGATGTGACGTACCTGCCAGAAGGACGCACACGACATAAAGGTAAATAGGAATCAGAATAAAATGTCCGCGTAGCTTAATTGGTAGAGCAACTTATTCCGGAATGAGTGGACCCAGGTTCGAATCCCGGCGTAGACCAAAAATGACGGAGAAATTCACTTCGTTATATAGGGTATTTTAAAGTGTGAAATGTACAAGGCGTCCGAGAAAGAATGTGTACAATTCAAACGAGTATCATGAAAAAATAAGTGTCCACCAATGGTGGCTCGTCTATAGCAGTACATGAACTGGTGCTGTACCCACTATTTTCAGGAAAGTCTGTAAGATTAATGAAAAAATTGACGATTACAAATTATGTGGGTGTCAAGATTCCCCTGAAAATATATTGAATTAATTATGTGTTCTGAAAAGCATCATTACGGCAGCGAAAATATATTTCGTTTTCTTGCAGTTAAACATTCAAAGTTTTCCATCCATAGCTCGTGAAGAATTTTGAATTCTGTTTTCCGTGAGCACAATCTCCTGCTGCTCCGGCTCAGGGACATTGGAGCATACACGCCTAAGCACTGTGCTGGAAGCTAGCCCGTGCTTGGTTGAAAATATCGCAGCACGCTTCCACGTCGCCCATTCTCGTTTTATTACCGGTAAAAAACGCAGTCGCTGTCTCTTTTGTATGCTGCATTAGTTACTGGATTCGTTTAGGCTATTCTTTTGTTGCGTAGGTGTAAGTGTCAGTGACCGCTTGATATTATTGTACACAGTCGAGCCACATTATTGTCACCACCTCCTGCTTTTGACGTCAACGGCGCGTAGCCAATGAAAGAAAGCACGTATCTAGAGCTGGCTTGAAGGGTACATAAGGTGTGGCATTCTGAAAACATATCACTCGTTGCTGTCATGGATAAAATAAACGTCTTTTCAGCTTTGCAAAAAAGGGTGATTATCGGGTTTCGGGCCAAGGGTGGCAGTATTTCTAAAACAGCGCAGTTTGTGAACTGTTCGCGTGCTGCTGTGGTTAAAGTGTATCGTGATTGAAGAAATGGCACCATTGCGAATAAGCAACGTGGAAATTGCGGATCACCACGTGCCATTGATGTGAGAGGTAAACGTCGGCTGCGAAGGTGCATGAGGGCCGATCGACACGCTACAGTGGAGCAACTTACTGGCCCAATGAACCAGGGAGCAACCGGAAGTGTGTCTAAAACGACAGTTCAACGAACACTACTGCGTATGGGGCTCCGACGCAGACGGATGGTCACTGCACCTATGCTAACGAAGGTGCATCGTCAGAAAAGGCTTACATTTGCACGGAAGTATCGGAATTGGACCTCCGCTGAATGGCAAAGGATTTCCTTCTCCGATGAGTTGCTTCATCGAACGGATGGACGTTGGCGTATAAGGCGAAAAACATCGGAGAACGAAGACTCTTCAACCATTGCTGGAAGAACACAAGCTGGTGAGGGCAGCGTTATTTATGGTCTGGGGAATGTTTTCGTGGCATTCTCTGGGTCCACGCATACCTGTGGAAGGCACTATGGATCGAATTTGTTATGAATCCATCCTTGCAGAAAAAGTAGACCCATACATGCTGATTGTCTTCCCTGGGGCGGATGGGATCCTCCAGCACGACAATTCGACGTGTCACACAGCTAGAAATGCCCAAGAGTTGTTGGAAGAGCACGATGGAGACTTCAAAGTACTTCCCTGGCCCCCTAATGTCCCAGAGTTAAACCCAATTCAGCATCTGTGGGACCTCATCGATCGTGTTGTTCGCTGTATGGATCCTCCGCCACGCACCTTCCAGCAGCTGTCAAATGCACTGCAGTCAGCGTGTCTCCATATACCTGTGAACACCTTCCAGAACCTTATTGAGTCACTCCCAGCTCGTCCAGCTGCTGTCCGTTCTGCACACGGCGGTTACTCTGCATATTAGCCGGTGGTCAGAATAATGGGACTCGACCGTGTATAAGTAAGGGAACATGCCTTCTTAATCATGAATGCTGTCGATTGTTTGCCAAAACATCCGTCTTTCTCGCATTCCTTGGAAAAAAATCGGAAATTAAAAGGTTGCGTAGATATAAGCCAGAATTTAAATTACAGTAGAAATTTAACGATTAAAATATTGACGGAATCAGGGAGTTCTGTTCCGAAACATATAATAAGAATGAATGAATATGAGGATGTGACATAAAAATGCTGTACTTGGCTTTCCATGTGAATAGCATTTTCCCGACAGTATTCACAAGCATGACGTGTACGATGTACACTGAAGTGCAAGAAAAACTGGTACAGACAAGCTTATGCAAAACACATAGCAACGTCACCTATGCGCGTACCCGGTTGCGTCCGCCAGTGCGTATATAAAGTGATAAACATCATTGCCAGCTGTCAGAGCTGTTTTCGGCATGAGAATGACAAGTAATAACGATTTAAGCGATTTTCAACGCGGTGTCATAGTTGGCGCTCGTGAGGTGGGCCATAGTATTTCGGAGGTAGAAACGAAGTTTGGATTTTCACGGACGACCATTGCAAGGGTGTACCGTGACTACAAGGATTCCGGCAAAACCTCCAACCTACGATACCAGTGTGGCCATAAAAAGACATTGGGTGAACTTGACCATCGTCGACTGTCAAGAATCGTTTCACGCGATAGACGTGCATCACTCTTGCAGGTATCATCGGAATTCAATGCTGGAGCCTCAACAAACATCAGCGTCCGGACTGTGCAACGTATCCTACACGATATGGGCTTTAAGAGCCGACGCCCAACTCGAGTCCCTTTGATGGGCGAACGACACAGAGCTATGCGCCTCGCTTGGGCATGGCAACATCGCCACTGGTCGCTTGATGACTGGAAACAGGTAGCCTGGTCTGACGAGTCGAGTTTCCAACTGTATCGGGCAGATAGAAGGATTCGTGTGTGGCTCAAACCCTATGAAGCCATGGATCCCGCCTGTCAACAGGGAACTGTGCCGGTTAGTGGCGGGGTCCGTAATGGTATGGGGTGTGTTTAGCTGGACATCACTGGGATCCGTGGTACATCTACAAACGTCTGTGATTGGCCTACGCTATGTGAGCCTCCTTTATGACGAGGTACACCCGTTCATGTCCTGCATTCATGCTAATGGGTTGGGCCTGTTCCAACATAACAATGCACCTCCACACAAGTGTCGGGATGCCACATTATGTTTAGAGGAGCGGTCATCTGAGTTTGGGGTGTTGCCATTCCCACCCGATTCCCCAGATCTGAACGTGATAGAACACATTTGGACTGCCATGCGACGCGCTATCGAACACAGGAATCCGAGACCTCGGAATACACCCGAATTGTGGACCGCTCTGCAGGAAGTATGGTGTGCATTGCCTACAGTATATTTCCAGAAGTTAGTGGAGTCCATGCCCGTCGTATTTCTGCAGTCCTGCGCCCCCGTGTGGGACCTACCAAATATTAGACTAGCGTACCAGTTTTTCTGGCACTTCAGTGTATATAACAATAATGTTCTGATTTTAGATCTAGCTGGTAATTGTTGCATAAGATCGCAACTATTTATAAGTGTCGAATTTAACAGCAAAACGAACAAGAACGATGACACCGAAATTTTGGTTGTAATGAGCAGGTTTTTTGAATCCTTTCCGTCGCGAATAAAAGTTATCAAAGTTATTCAAAGTCAATGCAACCGGTTAGGAAAACATCAACCATTTCTACAATCCACAAAACATCCAGAAATAGAAACAGCCAATTACTTCTACCAACGGTTAAAAAGTATGTTGCAAAATTTAACAAATGGCGCACAAAATATTTATTATAGCAGAAGGAACGTATCAGAAACAAAGAGATATTCAAATCCAACAGTCAAAAGAAGAAATATTGAAGGAAATATGATACACTATCTACCAACAAGTAATTGGACACCTGTGATAGCAAAGGAAAACGAAGTTTATTCACCTTCAATAGTTGGTGGAGCCTCCACGAGCGGCGATTACAGCTGCGACCCTCCGGGGCATACTCTCAACCACGCGTTGTACGACGGCTAGCGGTATTTTCTTCCACTCGGCTTGGAGAAGACAGGCCAGTTCCATCACCTATTTCGGACGGTGGGGGTACCCCTTAAGTCGACGCTCCAACTCGTCCCAGAGGTGCTCGATAGGGTTAAGGTCCGGGCTCTGCGCAGGCCAGTCCATTCGTTTAACCCCATTGTCACAATACCAGGCCATGGTGGACCTCGCAACATGACAGGTGGCAGTGTCATCCTGAAAGTAACATGGGTCCACCCCGTAAAACTGCCACAACGTAGGAAGCGCATGGTCATTCAAAATGGTGCAGTAGGTCTCGGCGTTGAGTCTACCAGGAATTGCGACCAAGGGTCCCGTGCCATACCAAGAGAAACACCCCCATAGCATAATTCCACCGCCGCCGTACTTCACAGTTGGCACAATACATTCTAGCAGGAGGCGTTCTCCAGGCAGACGCTAAACCCAGACCCTGCCATCCGAACGGCAGAGGGTGAACCTTGATTCGTCGCTCCAGAGAACCTGTTTCCACTGTTCAACGGTCCACTGTCGACGTTCTTTGCACCACGTTGGCCGAGCAGCGCTATTGGACTTGGTGATCAAAGGCTTGTGGGCGGCAGCACATCCATGATAACCGAGCCGATGGGCTTCCTTACGAATGGTATTCATCAAAAGAACACTCCCGGATGCCTGTTGAAACTCCTCACGGATGTGGCCCATCAATTTGGTGCGGTTTTTCCGAATTTCTCTGGCCAGCACCCGTCGGTCTCTAACTCCCAGTTTTGTGGGTCTGCCCGGTCGGGGCACATTCCGACAGTCACCTCTCGTCTTCCACTTTCCAATCATGTAGGCCACTGTCGATTTTGGGTACTTCAACTCGCTGGATATGTCACGTATGAATCGGCCATTTCTGTGATATCCGACGATTACACCTTTCTCGAAATCAGAGAGCTCCGAACTGCGTGGCATCTTGCATGCGACTGATTGCATTGTTTCCCACACGATATTTAACGGCGGCGGCCGTGACGTGTATCAGGACTACAGATATCGTCTATTGCAGGGGTGTACTTGTTGGTAGATGGTGTATAACTGTACGCCTTCTAGCGGAAAAATTTAGCGTAGTGGAAAAGTTGAAAATATGCGAAAAGTATTCTTCATAGCAAAAGCTATGGTAAGGAAAAAATAACTTTTCAAATACGTCTCCCGGAAACACAGATAGGTAGAAGAAGGTATTAACCTTTACACACTAAGGGGAAATCTGTGTATTATTATTTTAAGGAGGATAATGCTCCAGATCTCTATTTTAGCAAATGGCATACAGTGAAGCAGAAGCGGAGGTACAGAAAAAGTACATAAACACCACATAGCGACAGAACTGGGAACTATAAAACTCCTCAAATACTAACCTAAAGTGTTCCACAAGGTTAACAGCATCCGGTGTCAAAATAATTTTTTAAATCGCACATTTTGAAGCAGAGCTATTAAAAAACACCGATTAAACATTGACGCCCTCGAGCGGAGATATTGTGCCTTATTTTGGGAATTATAACGAAGTAAATTTCTCCGTCATTTTTATCCACGCCAGGATTCGAACCCGGATCCCCTCATTCCAAAATAAGTCACTCTGCCAATTGAGCTACGCGGACGTTTTATTCTGATTCCTATCTGCCTTTATGTCGTGTGCGTCCTTCTGGCAGGTACGTCACATCCCCTGGTACGTTACAGAATAGAAGACGCACAAAGAGTTTTCATAGTAAGCAGTATCGGACCGAAAAATAGTTTTTTATATCGGGTTTTTAGTCCTGCAGATATTTCTTTAAACGCAAACGTGAACTTACGCCCTCTAGTGGCACACCTGTGAGTTAAGAAAAATTTGAAATTGTATGAGAAACATTTCGCAGCGGACACGCTCTCCAACAAAAAATACTTTTGGAAGCAAAGGTATCGACAAAAATGAGATGTATATCTACGTCTCCTGGAGGAAAAACTATGCGCTGTTTTAAGCAGGAGATATCCCCAAAAGATTTTCCACGGTGAGCGGTATCGGTCCACGAAAGAATATTTTCAATTGAGTTTTCGGAAGCTTAGATATCGCTGCAAAAACAGCAGAAGCAGAAATAGCAGCTTACGCCCCCTGGTGGCCAAACCATTCTTTATCAAAAATTAGAAATTAGATGCGAAACATTTTTCATCAGGGGCTGTATCCGATGCAGGAAGAAGTTTTCAAATAGGAGTTTCAGGAGCAGAGATATCGTGGAAAACGTAATTTACCTTTACGCTCCCTAGTGAAAAATCTATGCACTACTTGAAAATTTTGAAACTGCACTGCAAAAATTTCGCACTGAAAACGCTCTCCAACAAAGAAAGAATTTTTCAAATCGGAATCTTGGAAGCAGAGATATAGAAAAAAATGAGATATACATCTAAGCCACCGGACGGCAAACTATTCCCTATTTTAAGCAGGAGGTATTCTCGAAAGATTTTCCGATGTATCCGGATATGGTCCACGAATGTATGAGGTATCGATTTCCGATCGAATTTTCAGAAGTTTAGATTTTGCTGCAAACATATCAGAAGAACACACACACACGCACACACCATATTGGCCAAACCAAACCATACCTTACCAAAAGTAGAAATTTTACGCAAAACGTTCCCATGAGAAGCTGTTTCCGTTACAGAAAGAATTTTTCAAATTGGACTTTTAGAAGCAGAGACAGCTGGGAAAACGCGATTTACCTTCACGTTTCCTAGCAGAAAATCTATGCATTACCTGAAAAAGAAACTGTGCCTAAATCTTTGTTATAGATCGCATCGAAAGAAATAAACGCATTGAAAAGAATTCTTTTCTTTTAATCGGATATTTAGAAGCACATATGTATGCACTAAAACGTATTTTAAATTCGAAATCATCTGCACTTGTGCCCTCTAGAACCGGAAACGGAATGCAAGGATCACCATTCTCACATTTCAGGTTTTCCAATGCAAAAAGAATTTTTCAAATCGGACTCATAGTTGTGGAGATATTGTGTCCACAGACTGACTGATGGACGGGCAAACTGATACTATAAGCAGGATCTTCTTTAAAAAAGACGTGCTAAAAACAATTGGCTTACGTTGCCACATCGTATAAACTGTATTCGTTTTTGTGGAGCATTTTAACTCATTCTGCAAGAAAATTATGAACCGGACTCGGCGTCTTATTCTGAAACTTTAGCACATCTTTTGTAAAAAACGATCGTGCTTATGTGATCAGTTTTTTCCGTCCGTCAGCCTGTGGGACCCGATATCTCAGCAACTATTAGTCGGATTTGAAAAACATCTGTTTGCATTGGGAAGATTGAAATGTGAGAATGATGATTCTTTCATTCCGGTTTTTTTATGATGCACAACTCCGCCGCTAGAGGGCGTAAATGCAGATAATATCGAATTCAAAATAAATTTTATTGCAGGTATTTGCTTCTAAATATCCAATTGAAAAAAAATCTTTCTTCCTTTCGATGCCATTTATAACGAAGACTATTTTAGGCACAACTCTTTTTTCAAGTAATGCATGCATTTTCCGCTAGGGGGCCTAAAGGTAAATTGCATTTTCCCGTATATATGTCTGCTTCTAAAACTCCAATTTGAGGAATTCTTCCTGCATCGGACATAGCTCCGGATGGGAAATGTTTTGCATAAAATTTCTAAATCTTGACAAAGAATGGTTTGGCCACCAGCTGGCGTAATATCTGTTTCTGCTTCTGATGTATTTTGCCCAGCAAAATCTGAGCTTCTGAAAACTCGATTGATAAAATTGTTTCGTGGACCAATACCGCTCACCTGTGAAAATGTTTTCAGAATAATTTCTTTTTAAATTAATGTATATGTTTCCTGCTAGGAGCGTAGATGTATATATTATTTTTGTCGAAATCTCTGCTTCTAAGACTTTGATTTGAAAAAAAATCTTTCTTTGTTGGAGAGCGTTTTTGCTGCGAAATGTTTCTCATATAATTTAAAATTTTGATTAACTCACAAGTAAGTTCCCGTTTCCGTTTACAGCAATATCCACGGGACTAAAACCCCAATTGAAAGGATCCTTTTCTCTCAGATACTACTAAATCTGAAAACTCATACCGAAACGGGAACTTACTTGTGAGCAAAAATAATGCACAGTTTCGCCGCTAGGGGGTAGCAATTTTTAATCTGTTTTTCTTGATATTTCTGCTTCTAAATGCGCGATTTAGATTTTTTTTAAACACCGAATGCCATTTACCCTGTGGAACATTTTAGGTTACTATTTGAGGAGTTTTATAGTTCATAGTTCTGACGCTAGATGGTGTTTTTGTACTTATGTTTGTAGCTGTATCCCCACTTCTAAAAACAAAAACCCTGTTGAGTTTTTTTTTGTATGCCATCACTACAATAGAGATGTGGAGAATTATCCTCTTCAAATAATACACAGATTTCCCGCTAGGGGGTGTAAAGGTCAATACTTTTTTTCGCTATCTCTGCTTCCGGGAGACGTACTTGAAAACTACCTTTTTCTTAGCCTAGCGTTTTCCACGAAGAACATTTTTCGCCTGTTTACAACTTTTCCAATCTGCAAAATTCTTCTGTTAGAAATCGTAGAGTTATATCTTGTTTCCTCTTATCATTCTTCTTTTAACTGTTCGATTTGAAAATCTGTTTGTCTCTGTTACCTTCTTTCTGCTATGAGAAGCTTTTTGTGCACTATTTGTTAGTTTTCGGTACATACGTTTTAGCCGCTGCTGGAAGTAAGTAGCTGTTTCTCGGTTGAGTTCTTTGTAACCAGTTGCATCGACTTTGAATAACTTTGATAAATTGAAATCGCGTGGATTCCAAAGCCGTGCTCATTACAACCGAAAATCCGGTGTCATCTTTCTTGCTATTTTTGTTTTTACATGTTGTTCTTGAGGTACTTTTGATAGTGTTGTGAAGCATATAAAGATGCATATAAATATACGAGCTGAGATCAAAAGTACCCAGACTGGTTGCGTAACTTCGGAATTGCGCGACACAGAAGGAAGCGGTCTAGCACAGATCACCTTTGAACCTACTACACATGTGCCGTGAGACACGTCACCTCTGCTCCTCAGGTTTTTTGCAGTAGTGTTTTATTCTTACGTGTGTCAAATTTTTCTGACGCATTAGTCATGTCAGAAAAATTTGATCGACGAATTTGCCTCAGGTTTTGTCAAAAACATGGGAAAACTTGTCACAGACACATACTTAAAGTTACAAAAGGTCGATGGGGAGGATTGTATGAGTTGTGCACAAGATTGTTTTATGAGTGGTATGAGCGTTTAAAAGGTGGTCGTGAACAAGTTGGGAGTGATGAGCTCTGTGGGAGGCCCACAACCAGTAATTGGGAAAAAATGTCGAATTTGTGCGCACATGTGCGCCGGAAAATCGCCGAATGAATATTCGTGAGTTATCTGAAGATTTCAACATGAGTGGCGATTCTGGTCGAATAATAGTTTGAGTATGAGACACGTCTCAGCCAAATTTGTGCCAAAATTTCTCGCAGCTGAGGAGAAACAGGCTCGTGCTCCAGCTGCTAGTGACCCGCTTTAGAACGTCGAAAACGATGAAAACTTTCTAAAAACTATCATAACTGGTGATGAATTTGAATGGTATCACCTTTCTAAAACTATCATAACTGGTGATGGTTTACGGGTATGAACCCGAAACTAAGGCCCAGTGTTCACAGTGGAAGACCCAAACTGAACGAGACCCGAAAATGCAAGACAGAACCACAGTAATGTCAAGAAGATTGTGACCAATGTTCCTTGTAAGCTGTGCGCTCGCGCGGCGCGCAGCAACTTAACTTCCTCCGCGCAGCTGAAATAATTTCAGCGCAGTAAGCATTTTAGATTAAATTATTCTCCTTGGTATTTTGACATGCAAAGGAACTGTATATTATGCGTAAACATGTTTTTCCTAATTTCCAGTGTTTTTATTCTAGAAGTAAGTTTGAGGTTGTCACTGTTTTTTTTAATTTCAATTAATGCAATGTTTTAATATTTTTTCTATTTAAAATCAATTGGGAAAGAACGGTGATATAAACGGAACGGGGGGGGGGGTAGCAAAAATAAGGGTTCCAATCCAAGCTCCAACTTCTACTGCATTAGTAAGAGAAGCTGAGAAACTAGAATTTTTTGCCCAAGTGGTTTTGATGCCTGCCCAGCTCATTGGGTTAGGTGCGCATTACCCATAGCCGCTTAGAGGGAATAATGATTGTGACTGTTTTTTTTCAAATATGGGAGAAATGTGCCCCATGAATACCCTCCACCACGCTAGACAATCAACAAGGAGTACTACTGCCAAGTTTTGCAGCGTTTGAGGGCTGCAGGTCGTCGCAAAAGCCGGCATTGCATGAGAGTAGCGAGTGCGAACTCCACCATGATAACGCGCGTGGTTCTTGCTAATCACCAGGTTGTACTTGCTCGGCAGCAACCCTTTTCGCCAGAACGCGCTCCCTGAGACTTTTTTCTCTTCCTTAAAATTAAATACCTCTTGAAAAGAAACATATTTCAAGATAGTGAGGAGATACAACAGAATGTGACGAAGCAGCTGTTCTCTGTTTCAGAAGGTGACTTCAAAAATGCTCCGGAAACAGCGCTGGGCGAAGTGTGTGGCTTCGGATTTGGACTACTTCGAAGACGATTAAGTTTCAAATCTATAAGTTTTTTATATTTTTTAAAAATAAATCCAGTCTTGATATTTTTTTTATTACACCTTATATACGAGAGGTCCGATTAAAAAGTTCCAAAACTAGGCCGATATACAACAAAGTACTTGCGTTACTTAAGTCTGGCTATGATCTCCCTCAAAGTAGTTTCCTTTGGCAGCGATACACCGCTGCCAGCGTTTTTGCCACTGTTGGAAAGCTCCCTGTAAGTGCTTTTCGTGAATCGTGTCATGCACCGTCTGCGATTCGCACTGGATCTCGTCAACGGTTTCAAAACGGCGATCCTCGAGCTTCAGCTTCTTCTTCGGGAACTTTTACGTGTGTGCCGCCGATCAAATCAATCAGGAATGCACAGTATTGAAGAAAAAAACTTCTTACCTTACTTTCAATTTTTGAACGACGGCTCTTGAATATCCCGGGTGGTTGAGGTCGATATATTCAAAGGAAAGCACTCATCAGTTGACAATGATTGACACAAGCCTCAAATGAACATCTAACATACATTTAATACATGACACAGATGGCCGACCGCACACATACAAAAAAGACACGTAACATAAAACACCGGCGTTAAATCCTCTTTTTCCATCGTGTTCAAAACACACGAGTTCGCCTTTCCGAGTTCAAATTACACGATTTGTCTCCTCTCTCCTCCCACTGAGGGACAGCGCCCTCTATCGGGAGTCGTCTTGACAGCTGCTCGGAGTTTATTTATTTTTTCTCTTCAGGAGCTGTTGCTCTTCCTACATCCTCCCACCTTTGAGCTTCGGGATCAAGTCACGAAACTCAAACACATAAAACGTTATAAGTTCATTCGCAGCACTGGCTTTAAGATCCGTCCATAACGGGATCGCACGTCTCCACCACCCGTCGCTGCTTCTTGCTTTTCTGACACATTCTTGAACACTTTGCCGTATCGTCTTTTTACACTTTATTATCCAATGACGTTCACGCAGAGTCGAGATTAGGACCTGCAGACCAGCATGACCTAGTTCAACATGTTTTTCCCAAATTAATTTTTTCACTATGTAATGTTTAGAAGGCAGTACTACTGGATGACGAAATGCCCCCGAGTCCTTTCTCATGGTGATTCTCGTAGTGACTCGAAGCAGCCCTTCTACGTCGATAAAGGTTTTCAGAGAAGTTTCTCTATTTTCGCCAAAACTCTGTCTTTGGACTTCTTTCAACACTACCATTTCGGCCGTTTCGACTTGCTGTACACTTTACTCACCGAAACATCTTTCAGTTCGTTTGGCCTTTGTATTCCTGTAAAAACGAAAATCCACGCCATGACTCTGATTATTCTGCTATACGAGGCGATCTTCGTAGAATATTCAAAAACCTTCTCAATTTCTGTGTTAGTAGCAGACACAATAGTTTTTCGCGTTTCTGAATTCACAACCTCCAAGTTTGGAAGCACTTCTGAGGCTGGCCCTTCATCACATGGTAATCTTAGCCACTCCGAACCGTCCCACCAACGAGAATTTTTCAACTCTTTCACTGTACATCCTCTCGAAGGGAGATCCGCAGGATTCATAGACCCGGCAATGTGCCTCCAGTCTTCTGGGTCTGTTAGCCGTCGAATTTCCTGAACACGATTGTAAACGAAGGTTGCCCAATTTTCATTTCCTTTTATCCAGTATAACACATTCACAGAATCAGACCAATAGTACGTAGGCACGTTCTCCAGCCCCAAGTCTGATTTCGTTGTTTCTGCTAACCTAGCTCCAATAGTGCAGGCCAAGAGTTCCATCCTGGGTATGGAAGGTAATTTCAAAGGGGCGACTCTACACCGTGCTTGTATTAGCTGACACATCGTGAACCGATCATTTTGACATCGGACAAAAATACAAGTAGCAAATTAGCAAATGCTATCTTGCTTGCATCACAGAACACATGTAGAGGTACCTCCGAATTGGCTGAAGCATCCTTTAGTATGTATCGTGGAATCAACACACCACTCAAGCCTTCCAATTGCGTCTTCCAACGTTCAAATTTCCTAGATATAGTCGGAGGCAGCTTAGAGTCCCAAGTGATCCCGTTCTTCCAACATTCTTGCAGCAAAACCTTTGGCCCCAGTGTGACTGGACACGTGAATCCAATGGGGTCGAATACTCAATGTACGACTGAGAGGATCTCTCGTTTTGTCAATGGGAACTTTTCATCACTAGAGAGCCCCTTCATGTCAACAGACAGGTCAACTGAACTCAGTGTCCACTTAATCCCAGCACTGGGACCTTCCTTGCATCTCCATCTTCATCCTCCACTTCTGGTGATGCAGGAGCATGCTCCCACCCTCGCAAATCGAACTTGGCTGCACTGAGGATACTTCGTGACTCAAAAATGAACTTTTCAAGCTCCTCTCGGCTATTCACACTAGAAACACAATTGTCAACATAAAACGACCTCAAGAGTTTTTCTGCCGTTTCTTGCAGATGATCCGGCGCGTTCTTCAGGTGAAATTCCATTGTTGCTCCCAGCAGGAAAGGGCTCGAAGAAATTCCAAAAACAACTCTTCGGTGCTGGAAGGTTTTAAGATTTTCTTCCTTACCGTTCTCCCACCACAGGAACCTCAAAAATGGTCTATCATGCTCCTGAAGTCCGATCTGTAAGAAAGCTTTCTTTACGTCAGCAGTTACCCTAAATTTTCCCATCCAAAATCTGTTTATAATCGAGGGTATAAGTTCTACAATATTCGGTCCCTTTTTCTGACAATCGTTAATGGAGGGAGAATTCTTCCCTCTCGCCGAGCCATCAAAGACAGGTCTCACTTTGGTCGTTGAGTTCTCCTTGAAAACAGGATGATGTGGTAAAAAATGCTCAGTTTTCACATTCTTCTCAGGAGATTTAACTTCGTTTATAATGCCCTCCTTCAGCCACTCTCGGAAAACATCTTCATAAGCATCTAACTTCTCAGTCCGTTCTAAGGATTTAACACAGCCCTTCAATCTTCTAACTGCTATCTCCCTGCAGTCCGACAGAGGAGGGTGATCTTGAATCCATGGCAAACAAACCATATATCTTCCTTCCTCGTCTCTTGAAACATTACGAATAAAATGATCTTTCGCAGCATCTTCGAGCTCCTTTCTCGCGATCTTTTCACCTGGATCGAGAATCCCCAAAGCATTAAGTCTCCACAAATCAGAAAGGTTTAATTCGCCAACGTGGAGAGAGATAAGGACAAGGTTTACTGGCTTCCTTTTCTTCTGTTTTTCCCATAAACGTCCATCCCAGACGCGTGTTTACTGCCACCAATCCATTGGAAAGGTGCTCAATTTCATCTGTAAATAACTTCCCTGCGAAGTCAGCTCCTATCAGAAAATGAATTTCTTTTGGATCTTTCTCATACAGACAGTCATGTTCATTTATGGAAATATCGCTAATGAAAACTCCACGATTTGTCAGTTCTTTTATGCATTTAGAGTCCTCTAACTTCGGAATGAAAGCACATATTCTTTTCACCTCTAATTCGCAAATATAATCGCCGTCAATATTGCTTAATTGAATCGAATATCTTTTGTGCTTTTCACTTTTTTCTATTCCTCCAAAAAGTCCATGAACGACATTTTCTTCACCTTTGCATTTCAACTTTAGAGCTTTAGCGACAAACTCACTTACATATGATCTCGAGCTACCTGTATCAATAATCCCTCGTACATAACGACTGATATCATTCTTCTTAATACAAACAATTAAAGTCTGTAAATACACCTCCTTGGAACAGGAATTGTTAGTCAAAACACTGGCTTCCAGAGCTCTATCATTTTCTTTATCATTTTCTGGTTTATTATCTTTCTCTTCGTGTTTATGAAAACACATAGTAGATAAATGTCTATTACCACAGTGTGAGCAGGTAATTTTTACCTTACAAGAACGTGAAACGTGTCCTGGTTTAAGACACCTAAAACAGCATCCCCTTTTAACAGAATAGATTTTCTTTCCTCCAGAGACAGATTTCGAGCTTCTTCGCACTCAGAGTTTGCGTGCGGCTTATCACAAAAAACACAAACTAGTTTTTTTCTTTTCTTTCAGTTCAGTGTCCAATAGCTCAGCTGCTGTCGGTGTCTTTCCCTTTTCTCTCGAGTCACGCGAGAGCTTTCTGCGACAGTCACCTGACCGAGGAGCAAAGGTGGCTGGAAAACTGTTGTGCCAGTCTCTGGTGACCGAAACACTAGCCGCAGTACGCTCCCTGGAAGTCAATTCTTTCCTCAAAAATTCAATCAACTCTTCGATGTCATAACTGGCATTGGTACTTTGTTTGTTGAATTCTAAGATCAGATCAGGACACATAAGATTTCCATACGTGTCTGACAAAACTCCCAGAGACTTTAAACTTCTTATTTGCGTATGAATATTATCAAACAACTTTCGAAATGTTCCGATATCACTGGAATTCTTGAGAGGGGAAAGATCAAGCAAGTTACTCATATGTGCATTTATTAACAAACCTTTTCTCCCAAATCGCTCCTCTAACATGTTTACAGCAATGTCGTAATTTTCCGATGTGATAGCAAATCCTTGTACAGCGTTTATAGCCGTACCTCCTAAGTGAGCTTTAAAATAATTAAATTTATCTACTTTGTTCAAAGAATCATTCTTATGAATTGCCGATTCAAAAGAATTCCAAAATGTAAGTCATTGACTCACATCCCCGTAAAACTTGGAAATAGATAGCTTCGGCAATTTTATAGTCACAGAGCTCCTCACTCGTTCTTCTGTTTTAGATTCATGTAGCTCGGGGCTCTGACCAAGAGACACGCCGTTATTCATAAAATTTTGCCTTAATATATGAACACGTTTGGACGCTCTGTATCTCCATGTAGTTATTTTCTCACGATATTCTTCAGCACTTTCTAACTCAGACTTCAAGTCCCCTGGGTCTAAAATATTTTCCAGCTCGGAATCAATTAATTTTAGTTCTGTTGATTTTTCATTAAGATGTTCTAAAAGTTCTTCAAGATTATCTATATCTACATCAGTTAGTTTAAGTTCCGCTTCCAATCGCTTAATAATTTTGGTAACGGAAGTTCTCATCACGCCGCGTTTCTGTCTCAATCTAGCTCTAATATCTTCGGCCATTTTTTCGTTCGAAACAATATATCAGAATGTCAACAAACGGAAGAATTCTCTCGGTTACGAATTATGTGCGATATGTTCAAAATACCTCAACTCAAAACCCCGGCAGGGATACCATATTTTACGTGTGTGTCGCCGATCAACTCAATCAGGAATGCACAGTATTGAAGAAAAAAAAACTTCTTACCTTACATTCAATTTTTGAACGACGGCTCTTGAATATCCCGGGTGGTTGAGATCGATATATCCAAAGGAATGCAGTCAGCAGTTGACAATGATTGGCACAAGCCTTAAATGAACATCTAACATACATTTAATACATAACACAGATGGACGACCGCACACATACAAAAAAGACATGTAACATAAAACACCGGCGTTAAATCCTCTTTTTCCATCGTGTTCAAAACACACGAGTTCTCCTTTCCGAGTTCAAATTACACGATTTCTCTCCTCTCGCCTCCCACTGAGAAACAGCGCCTTCTATCGGGAGTCGTCTTGACAGTTGCTCAGAGTTTATTTATTTTTTCTCTTCAGGAGCTGTTGTTCTTCCGACAGGAACAGAAAGAAGTCTCAGGGGGCAAAATCTGGCGAGTAAGGCGGGTGAGGAAGGTTAGTCATGCTGTTGTGGCTGCAAAACTGGCGTGTTGCTAACGCTCTGTGAGCTTCTGCATTGTCGTGATTGAGCAGAAAATCTCCCCTGCGCCACATTTCAGGTCATTTGCGGCGAATGCCCTCCCTAAGACGCTGTAGAACATCGCAGTAAAAAATAGTGGTGACGGTCTGACCCCGGGGGACGAATTCACGGTGCACAACCCCACGAATGTCGAAGGACACGATGAGCATGCTTTTGGTTGCGCTCCGGACCTGTCGGGCCTTCTTCGGTCGTGGAGATGCCGGGCTCTTCCACTGCGACGACTGTTGTTTGGTCTCCGGGTCGTAGCCATAGACCCAAGTCTCGCTCCCAGTGATGGCCTGCGACAGGAACGTTGGCTCATTCACCACCTGCTGACGAAGATTTTGACAGAGTTCGACACGAAGCGCCTTCTGTTCGCGGTTTAGAATTTTTGGCACAAACGTTGCAGCAATGCAGTGCATGTTTCAAAACTGACTTCAGAATTTCTTGTACTGTTCCGTATGACACATTGACGATGGTAGAAATGTTTTGAATGGTTCTCTGACGATCCTCATGCACCACTTCCCTAATTATGTCCACATTTTCGGGGGATGTGCTCGCGGGTGGTCGCCCTGACCTCTCGTCATCTTCCAGTGCCGTTCTGCAGCTATTGAAGCGCGAGTGCCACTCAAAACTCTTCACACGATTCATTGCATCATCGCCATAAGCCTGCTACAACATTTCATGCCTCTGCGTTCCCGATTTGCTGCGTTTGACGCAGAATATAATGTTCGCTCGCTGCTCTAGTTTGCAGTCCATACCGAAATCGCAGCTTTGTTCTGCACGTGGTTACCAAATATCGTGCAGCACAGCTGCCGATGTTCACAGAACGACGCCACTTGACACAATGACTAATGACGGTCACTGTCTTCGACCGCTGCTCGTGCATCCATGTACTGCCATCTGTTGGCACGCTACGTACCTAGTCTCGGAACTTTTTGATCGCACTACGTATCAGTTCTCGTTATAGATGCTCTTCCTGTTTTCTGAACCACGAGCCGCTAGTTGTTTGCACCATATGAAAGAGCAACTAGAAATGAAAATGCATAACGATACAAGAGAATTATTTTCTACACACGACAGCAACACTTTCCAAGTATTCAATCCTGCTTATTCCAACGAGCGTGCACATGAATATGCATATGCGCAAGTTTAAGAGATAACTGTTTTGCAGACATCACTTGCCAGTGATGCCTTTGGGATTTCTTTTGGGCTGTTTACACAAACACATACTGCAGCGCATTCATCTCCTTAAGCACGTAGGGCGACTCAAGTTTAGTTCTTGTGACCATCATCGCTCACTTTGCAGGATGCAAAGTCGTAAGCCTTCGCAGCAGGATATTTTGTACGGATTGCAACATTTCAACGATACGCTCCGATTTCATTCTCTAGCATTTATTCACTGAGATGGTCATGCAAAACCTTTGCTTGTTGTGAGTTGTGTTCGTTCCTTTGCCTTTTGCCATGGCGCCAAAGAAGATTGTGCTCGATTTTGACAAAAAAGATGTAGTTTTTGATATGCACGAAAACGAAAGTGTGAGTGACATATAGAATCTGTTATTAGCATGACTAAAATTAAAATGTTTACATTTCAATTGCTTCCAAGGATGCACCTATGTAAAAGAGAGACGGCCGCCCCGGTGGCGCAGTGGTCTAAGCGATGGCCTCTGATCATTCGTCCGTAAGGGGTCCGGGTTCGGATCCCGGTGAGGCATGGATGTTGTGTTTGTCTTACGGCACTGGCTCTCTCCCTTCCCTGGAACCAGTGACCCTAAATCAGGGACGGGCGACTGCTTATAGCCCATTGAGTTGCTCACGGTGGTCGTTAAACCTCCAATAAAAAAAACAACAAAAAAAACCAGAGACGTGTCTAAAACGGAAAATAACTCCATTCCCTTAGACTCCGTTTTAGATAAGTTTAACTGTATAAATAGTGCGGTATAGGCGCTTGGGTCTCGCTATCATTTCGCAAATAATCTGTGTGGTATTAGTTGTTATTCAGGTATTCCTCTGCACTTTTGAGTAGAAGAAGAGCTCCCCTTCATACTGATAATAAATTTCAACTTTTATGGGAAAAAGATCGTATTACACTTTTTGGACAAAACATTTAGGGGAAATAAATATGTTTTCGAAAACCGTGTTTTGGACAGGTATTTTGATTTTTCTCTTCTTCCAAAGTACGCAAGATATCAGTGTTAATGCAAATCAGATTCATCTTCATCATAAAAGAATGAAAAAAACAAAAACATCTCTGTGTTTTTCAAAGACTTTGTGATTTATCGCTTTTGAGCTGCAAAATTTATTAATTCGTATTAAATTAAAGGATGGGATTGAGGCAAAAGTAACAAAAAAGGCGAACACATCTGTCTCTTTTAACGGAATAATTTCGCCCACTACTTTAAATACTTCTCCGTATTACCCTCGCAATTTTACTTACTTTTTTTTTACCATCTTTCTTCCCATACCCTATGCCTTTTAGCAAGAAGGAACAAAAGAAAATGCAGCGTGCTCCTGAACACATGCAACTAAAGTATTGCCTTTTGTTTCTGAATAAAGTTTCATTCAAAATATTTTAATAGGATGAGCAACGTTATAGAACGCTTAGTCTCACGGTCTCCCCGCTGGCAGAACATAAAGTACCCGCAAGTTTGTTTAATAAATCACATTAATAAGGATGTCATACACAACACCTCGAGCTGTTCTTCGAACAGAAGCAATCACGGGATGGAAATAAAACAAGCACAACGCTGTCCCAGACACGTGCTTAATGCGTGCACACAGCAGCCGCAGACCAACCAGTGTAATTACCTACCTCACTCAAAACAGTGAAACGCTCATCAATAAGAACAAAGCGGCACTTAAGAAAAACATTTTTAATTACGCTGTTTTTCCCCCTTCGTGGGGGAAACCCCTTATGGAACTGAATTAATGACTCGCGCTTGTTCTTTTAGACGCACGCTTTAATATTTAACAGAAATACACTAAAAATTTTTTTTTTTTTTTTACCCACCAGAAGTAAAATGTAAAAGATATAAGTTTAGCCAATTTACCTTCTCCTAGAATTAACTGCATTGCTATTTTATGTTTCGTGAAACATACTTTCTTTAAAGAAACCTCACTTTCTCTCTTCTCGCGAAAAAGCTTTTAAGAATATGTACATGAAATAATAGAAAAATGCAGGCTTACATTTACTTAAATTCGAAGTCTTCATGGGAAAGTGCATATTCTTAAGAATTCATTTTTACCTGCTATTATAAGTGCGTATTAATTTTGCGAGAAAAAGTGTTAAATATGAAGGGATTTGTTTCGTTTCGAAAGCGTAGATTTAAAAGGTGTGCTCGCATATTCAGAAACGGAAATTTACTGCGTGAGATTTACGACCTAAAAGCATTGACGTGTATGCGTAAACATAATGAATGCAGCTGACTGTGCAATTTTGAACGCAGGGAGTGTTTTTGTTCCGGAGTCGAACTTCGACTCAAGAACAAATACACTCCTAGATATTATATTGCAATAAAAAATGCAGCTATTATTATAGCTATATTATGGTGTAGCAATTCAAGTGTTATAGCTCTCTTATGACGAATATTCTACACAGTCGAGTCGCATTATTGTGACAAAAGTAACCGCCATGCGCATCGCGGACAGCAGTTAGGCGGGCGGGGACTGACAATAAGGTGCTGGAAGGTGATCACAGGTGTGTGGAGCCATGCTGACTGCAGTGCATCTGACAGCTGCTGGAAGGTGCGTGGTGGAGGACTCATTGAGCGAACAGCACGATCGAGGTGGTCCGACAGATGCTTAGTTGGGTTTAAGTCTGGGGAATTAAGGCGCCAGAGAAATACACTGCTGGACAATTGCTAGGATCATAAACGGCTATATAGCGCATAAAAAAGTAAGTGTGGTTGGATGCCAAGTGAAATAAAATAATGTCAGAATGCCAGGACATTACAAGAAAGACAATTTATTGTGCTCTGAAATCCAGATGGCTTTGGAACGTGTTCAAGGGACAAACAGGCCATTTTGTGCCGAATACGTAAACGTGAAAAAAATGCAATTACGGCCCGCAGGCGTTCCGGCGTAAGATGTCAATACGGGATATGGCCACCATGGAGGGCGATGCAAGATTCCACACGTCGTGTCACGCTTTGCACAACATTATCAAGCAGCTGTTGGGGTAATTTATCCCATTCCTCTGTCAGTGCACGGATGAGGGAGTCCTTGTTTATTGGAGGGCATTGGCGACCAGCAAGAATCCTCCCCAAAGCATCCCACACATTTTCAATGGGATTCAGATCTGGAGAACGTGCTGGCCATACGAGGCGTTGAATATCCTTGCACTCAAGACACTCCTGGACAGCGACTGTTCGATGACATGTTGCGTTGTCGTCCATGAAAATGAATCTATCACCGACAGCACCACGGAACATGCGAACATGAGGTAGCAGAACATCATTAATGTATCGTTGGCCAGTCATAGTCCCAGTTGGAAGCACATAGAGGGACGTACGGCCATTGATCATGATGCCAGCCCATACCATGACACTACATGTCGGATATCGGTCGCTTTCCTGTATGTTTGCTGGACAATATGCAGTACCACTATCACGCCAGATCAGTTGTCGTCGACAATCAGACGATAGACTGTATCTACTCTCATCTGAGAAGAGGACAGCAGACCAGTCGTTATCACTCCAATTGCGATGTTGATGGCACCATTGCAAACGGGCGGTACGGTGAAGTCTGGACAATGGGATGCACACAACAGGACGGCGGGCGTATAGTCCTCCTTCATGCAAACGTCTGGCGACAGTTTTTCGGGAGATCCGCTTGCCAGTAGCAGCCATAAACTGATTTGCTGCGTCACTAGCTGTGCTGCGCCGGTGTCTTTTTGTTGATAGCACTATGTACTGATCTTCTGCAGGTGTCGTACTGCGAACACGACTTCCCCCGTGACGTTGCTACACTCTCCATTTGTATGAAATGATTTCCAAAGCCTTGAAGCAACACTGTGGCTGACGTCGAACTCCCTGGCAACATCTGTTATTTTTCGCCCTATTTTAATCCTGCCAATAATACGGCCACGCGTGAAATCATTTAGGTGATGTCGGGAAGACATACTGAAAATTCCAAGTTCGTCAATTGATTCTTTCCCTTTCAACTTTTCTGAAGAACAACAACGGTCAATACGCGTCAAATCCTTTATATCTCTTATCAGCGCTATGACGTCACGAAGAAGTTCGGCAATCCAAAATTTGCATACGCACAACACGTCTTACTGTATCCCGCACTTATGATAATTTCCACATTTTCCTGCCTTCCATTTTATGGTTGCTATCGTTGCTATTGTCATCCGTCCTTAGCAATTGTCCGGCAGTGTACTTTGAAGTCTTCATCGTGCTCTTCCAACTTCTCTCGAACATTTTGTCTAGCTGGAAGATCCCATCCGCCACAGGGAAGACAATCAGCATGTATGGGTGTACGTGGTCTGCAAGGATGGATTGATAACGAATTCGTCCATAGTGCCTTCCACAGGTATGAGTGGACCCAGAGAATGCCACGAGAACATTCCCCAGACCATAACGCCGCCGTCAACAGCTTGTGTTCTTCCAGCAATGGTTAAAAAGTGTTTGTTCTCCGATGTTTCTCGCCTTATACGGCAACATCCATCCGTTCGATGAAGCAGAAAACGTGACTCATCGGAGAAGGCAATTCTTTGCCAACCAGCGGAGATCCAAGTCCGATACTGCCATGCAAATATAAGCTTTTTCTGCTGACGCGCCTTCGTCAGCATAGGTGCAGTGACTATCCGTCTGCATCGGAGCTCCATACGCAGCAGGGTTTGATGAACTGTCGTTTTAGCCACACTTCCGGTAGCCCCTGGTTCATTCGGCCAGTGAATTGCTCCACTGTAGCGTTTCGATCGGCCTTCACTCACCTTCGAAGCCGACGTTCACCTCTCACACCAGTGGCGCGTGGTGCTCCGCAGTTTCCACGTTGCTTATTCACAATGGTGCCATTTCTTCAATCACGATACACTTTAACCACAGAAGCACGCGAACAGTTCACAAACTGCGCTGTTTAAGAAATACTGCCACCCATGGCCAGAAAATCGATAATCATCCCTTTTTGCGAATTTGATAAATCGCTCCTTTTATCCACGACGGCAACGAGTTATATGTCTTCAGAATGCCTACATCACACCTTATATACCCTCCAAGCCAGCTTATGACACGTGCCTTCTTTCATTGGCTACGCGCAGTTGACGTCAAAAGTAGGAGGTGGTCACAATAATGTGACTCGACTGTGTATTGTAACTTTCATTTTTCGTTTCTTTCTCAATGTAAATTTTGAGTTCGTTCTCTTGAAACGTTTCAACCTTAACGTTATATTTTGTGAATTTTTGAATAATATTTGGAAACAGTTTTGAGGTTAGTCTGGATGACGTGTGCATGTTTTTATAAGATATGAAAGATGCATATAATGTGTGGAGCAAGCAGTGTTAAAAGTGGGTTGATTAGTGAAGCCTTACGCTGTATGCTATACCTTCGACACGACTAGCTACATAGAGTATATTCGTATATATTGTATATACGTATATTTGCTATATATACGTATACTCGCTTATTTGATAAAGTTACATTGGTAGTGCGACAGTTTGAGCTCACGTTACAAAGGTTCAGTTTGTTGAGTTAGTTTGAAGTGTGGTGCTGTTGACTGTTTTAAGGTAACCCTTTGCTTACCGATTATTAACATTGATAAGCTATCCAAGTGATGTGCCGTAGAGACCAATAAAAAAACTATTTCTGTAAGTAAGACTACTCTCTTCTGGCCGTTAGAAAGCCTAATATGGCTCATTGTGTAATTAAGGATTTTGTGCTTGTTATCCGGAGCATAACTTTAAGAAGCTCCGTGTTACTAGCATCATAGACGCACGATAAATAATGTTTTAGGGGTACATACAGGGTGATTCATAATTATTGTCGGGGTTTCAGTGGCATTTAATCGGAAAACGAGAAACAACAAACTAAAACCGTAAACAGAATATGACAACTGACAACTAAAAGCTTTATTACCTATAGAATCGATACATCAGATTACTAAACCACTTCGACATGCGCGCCTTTCATGGCACGTAACATATCCAAGAGATAATAAATTTCCCGCCAAGTGTTTTCCAGCATTTGCAGCGTTACTGTTGCAATCACAGCACCAATTCTGGTCTTCAGGTCATCGAGGGAGGTCACAGGGGTCTAGTAAACGAGGATTTTTTTATCATTCCAGTGGCGTAATATCGGATGAGCGCAGAGACTACGGAATGGGTCCACCGCGCCCAACCCAGCGCCCAGGAAAATGCAGGTCAAGAAATTCTCGGAAAATAACAGCCCAATGGGGTGGTGCGCCATCGTGCTGGAAAACCACATTGGGCTGCCGATCTTCCAACTGACGCAACAGATACAGCTGTAGCATGTCCACATAGGTCACCGCTGTCACTGTTTTTTCCACACTCACAAAAAAGGACCACAACACTTCCGGACATGAAGAAGCGCACCAGACCTTCACCTTTTGACTATCTCGTTCGACCTCTCGAATGGCGTAACGGTTTTTGGAGCTCCATATTCTACAGTTATACCAATGTACCTTCGCTGAGATGAAAAACGTTGCTTCATCACTAAATATCCATGTCCGCAGGTAGTTCATCAGCTTCGACTTTGGACAAAACGGCGGGGGTTTATCGTCCCGCTGTAAAGCCTGTACAATCTGCAGTTTGTACGCACGGAGTTGTAGGCGGTTATGCAGAACCCTCCAAAAGTCGTTTATAGCATACGTAACTGCGACGCAACTTGTCTCGTTGACTTCAGAGGGCTTCAAGAAAAGGCGTCATGTACGTGATTAACATCGTCCTGCGTAGTGCTCGGTCTTCCCTCTCCTGTTTGATCCTGCACACTACCAGTCTTTTGAAACTGCTTTAACCAACGTCAGGTAGCACTAACTGAAGGTGGAGCTCTGCCGCACTGCGTTCTGTAACGGCGTTGCGTTGTGATAACTGACTTTGTTTCGAAGAACTAGAGTACGCACATTGCTTTTTCACGCTTTCCAACCGTAGGTTTAAGAAGCGTATATGATTCAGCTCCGTCCGTCCGTCCGTCTGTCGGTACCATAACTCGCGTAAATATGGTTCGACGTCAATGAAATTTTAGCATATTGTAGGGGACAACCTGGGATCTTAGGTCAAGGCATAGGAGCGGGATCCATTCCATTTTCCTTATGCGTCATAACGTGCGTAAATATGGTTCGATGACGATGAAATTTTAGTATATTGCAGGGGTCGACCTGGGAATTAACCTTATTGAAAATGGGTGATGTGGGGTCAAAGGTCAGGACATAGAAGATGAATGCATTCCATTGCCTTTATGCGTCATAACGTGCGTAAAAATGGTTCGATTGCGAAGAAATTTTATTATGTGGTAGGGGACCACCTGGGGACGATCTTATGACGTTATAATCTTGCGCTTGAAATGTTGGCGCGGGGTCACGCCATCTGTCTCATTACGTCACGCATTGTGTGTGGATCCTATTAAAGTTTTATGACGTCACACTCTTGCGAGCAGATAGTCGCGATTCCCATCTGCCTCATTACGTCACGCGTTGTGTGCGTATGTCCGTCCGCACGATAACTCGCGTAAAAATCGTTCGATTTCGATGAACTTTTAGTATGTGGAAGGGGACCACCTGGGAACGAACCCTATCGAAAATATGACAAATGGGGTCAAAGGTCACGACGTAGGAGCGGGATCCGTTCCACTGCTCTTATGCGTCACAACTAACGTAAAAAAAGGTTCGATTTCGATAAAATTTTAGTATTTGGTAGGGGACTACCTGGGAACAAACCCAACGGAAAATTGGCGCAATTGGGTCAAAGGTCAGGACATAGGAGCGGAATCACTTCCATCACCATTATGCGTCATAACTTACGTAAAAATTCTTCAATTTGGATGAAATGTTAGTATGTTGTAGGGGCCTGCTTGGGGACGAATCGTATTGAAAATGGGCGAAATGAGGTCAAAGGTTAGAACAAAGGAGCGGAATCTATTCCATAGCCTTTATGCATCATAACTTACATAAAAATGCTTTCATTGCGACAAAACTGTATCATGTTATTTCGGAGGTACACTGAACCGGGTCTGTTAAATATAATCGAAATGGGATCATAGGTCAGGGCACAGGACCGAGATTTATTCCACAGCCATTATCCTCGTAACCTGAGTAATGATTTCTGGTATGTTGGAAAGCGTATTATAATCAATGCATTGCATGATTTTACTAACTTGTTATTGAATGTCGCCATTTTAAAGTATGACGTCAATTCAGCGGACACCGTGCTGCCACATAAAACTTTCCGCAGTGAATTTGTTTATTCTGTAGGCAGTTTTATTTGGTCGGTTTCGGTTTGACCATGCCAGGCCACGGAAACCCCAACAATAATTATGAATCAAGTTGCACATTTTTTTTATTGAGGTTTAACGACCACCGTGAGCAACTCAATGGACTATAAGCAGTCGCCCGTCCCTAATTTAGGGTCACTGGTTCCAGGGAAGGGAGAGAGCCAGTGCCGTAAGACAAACACAACATCCATGCTCACCGGGATTCAAACCCGGGCCCCGTTCGGACGAATGATCAGAGGCAATCGCTTAGACCACTGCGCCACAGGGGCGGCAAGCTGCACTTTCAAACCCATAGCATAAATACAAATATATACCATTTAAAAATCATTATGAGCTACATTATTGTCTAGTTATTATTATAGCTATATCTATAATTTTATAATATAGATGTAGTTAATATAGCTAAACATTAACATTAAAGAAATGAAAAGAATCAATTAAAAAGTAAAAGTGTTTAAGATTGAATGGACTAATGTAGTGGATATATGCACATTACATCACATTTTTCTATTCTTCTCCTGTAACGTAACTTAAGCGCGCCGGCCGCTAGAGGGAGTTTTTTGACCCTAATTTAAGATGATGCGCTTCAGGGTGGTTGAAGAACTAGAGCGCAACGTTGTTCCATCGAGAGGTAAAGGGAACTGAAATAAACCCCTCCCAGTGGCACATGTTTCTGAGCATTCGTCCTAAGTGGGTACGTGTTCGAATCCCGGTAAGGCATGGATGTGGTGTTTGTCTTATCGCACTGGCTCTTTCTCTCTCTTCTCTGGGAATAGTGCTCCAAACGTAGGGACGTGCGATTGCTGATAGCCCATGGAGTTGCTCACGTTGTTCGTTAACCGGCCCCCCACCTCAACTCCCCTAAAAATAAAAGTGAAATAACACAAGAGTTGTTTTTCGCTCATGTTAGATCGCTTATTTCATTAAGGCATGATTATAGTTTTCGCGAAATGTTCCCTCTTTTTTATCTTTTAAAAAACATTTCCCCCCTTTTTGGGGGTTAACCTTTTAATGACCAGGGCTGTAAAATTTTATCTAGGTCAGATCACAACACCGGAAACAGCCTGTTGCTACTTTTGAAATTTCTGTGCGCCCAGTTTTAGGTAAATGAAAGGACTAGTACTGTTTCACCACACGAAATTTCCGATCTGTAGGCTCGATATGCATTGACTTTCAAAGGTTTTCCATTGGCAATTACTCCATTCTTCCATGTAGAGATGCGATGACTTGAGGATGAATGTATTTTTCTCTAGGAGTTCAACTGTCTTGATCTCAGTCATAGCCTCCTCTTCTTGTTTAAGTCCTATCTTTCTAACCGGTCCCAGTCTGTTATTTGTAACAACCATGCTTCTGATCCGTATGCTGCCACGTTTGGGATATCCCAAGGCTCTAATATAAGACCAGTTTTGTTTCATACATACTTCTTTTCCAATCCTCAGACACTTCTTCGCATTTTGAGATTACGGTCAGACCTTCACTAGAGTATTCACTGCGATCATTCGTAACACTCATAGATGAAATTGAAACAGTACAAAAAGATTTCTACGACAACCTTTTCGTAGACATTCTGGAGTTCATATTGTGGACATCTCGACTGCTGACCTTCTGTCATTCCTCACAATGACCTCTCTACATTTGAGAAGAAAGGGTCTCCAACTTGAGTTTCTGTACGGTATCATCAATAGAGAGGTAGATGGTATTCTAATTGCAAACCGATTAAATTTCCCTGTGCCTCGTTCACCTATGAAAAAATGTGAAATACAGTTACGGAAAAATTAATAGCAACTCTGAAAATTTCGGACGTTTTTGGGTTTTCAGTGTTGCCACACAAGTAAATATGCGGATAATATTCACAATATACACTGCTGGCCACCCAAAATGCAACACCAAGAAGGACACCAGATAGCAAAGCCATATTTACTGGACACATAACAACAGATACAAAGGTGAAACGATTGAGCTTACAGGCCCGTGCGACTTGCGGAACACGCAGAATTCAGTAGTTCGTGTGGCCCCCGTGGCTGGCAATAACGGCCGCTACACGCCGCGGCATCGAACGAAAGAGGCTTTGGATATGGGCTTGGGGTATGTCGGTCCAGGCTGCTTCCACACCTTGCCACAGTTCATCAGGCGTAGCCGCGGGTGGTGCTTGCCGGGCCACTCGGTTACCGATCAGTGACCAGATGTGTACGATAGGCTACATATCGGGAGAACAGGCGGGCCACGGCAGCAGTGACACCTGGTGGGCCGTGAAAAATTGTTGCACAATGCGTGCCACGTGCAGGCGCGCATTGTTCTGTTGAAACGTGGCCGCTGGCAGGTCCTGCAGGTAACGGAGGACTACAGCCTCCAAAACGTCGGAGATGCAGCGGTGGCTGTTGAGTGTACCGGCGATGCGTACCAGAGGGGTGCGGGTGTCATATCGAATTGCACCCCAAACCATAACGCCAGGCGACGGACCGGAATGGCGATGCATAATGCAGGCGTCATATAGTCTCTCGCCGCGGAGCCACCAGACACGGATCCGACCATCGTGGTGTTGAAGGCAGAAGCGAGATTCATCAGAGAGGACAATGTCGTGACATTCCGTAGTCCAGGTGTGGTGTTCAACGGCCTACTGCCGCCGCACTCGCCGGTGGTGTAACGTCAATAATAATCGGAGCAATGGGCTCCGTGCGACAAGTCCCTGCTCCTGCAGACGACGTCGAACCGCACGTGCTGACACAGGTTGTTCCGCAACACACCCTAATTCCTGCGCTAACGTTCGTGATGTGTCGGTGCGAGCCGTCAATGCCCACCGCACAACATGCCGGTCCTCTCGTTTGGTGGTGTGCCGTGGCTGCGGCAATCTCTCACGTCAGTCCGTCCGTCCCTCCTGCACCCACCGAATCCATACTCGCCTCACTGTGGCTGGATGTCGTCCCACATGGGCGCCGATGTCTCGGTACGGTAAACCGCTCCGCTATCGCAATAAGCCACTATTCGTCCTCTGTCGAACTCCAAAACGTGCTGAAATGACTGCCGTATTCTGCGACGAGGCATCAGGAAGATTTCCACGCACAGGTCCGGCAGCACAACACACTTCCACTACTTACACCCCGCCTTCTGTGCACCCTACTTATAGCGCTTCTCGGTGGCGTGCCGGGCGCACATGATTTGCATATGCCCTGCAATCCTAATCGTTTGCATGTCCTCTCGCGGGCCACGCATGCTGCGAATTTCAGGCGAATCAAATGCTTCCTTCTTGGTGTTGCAGTTTGGGTGACCAGCAGTGTGTATATATATAGTATATAACATTTTAAAGCACATTTCATGCAGAAGCCAAATCAGTTTACAGAATGGGAATATCTTTAACAGAACTCAAGTTATGACCAGGAATGTGCTGCGAAGGAAGCACACTTCATTATGTGAAATGCCATCGACGTTGCTACGAGCCGATGTAGCTTGCTTGTACGTCCACGTACAGGCGATATAAACGGCAGTCGATATGTGTGGGGTTATTCCAGACGTTTTCGCAGTGCGTTTAAGAAGTTGGTTTGCATTGGTGAGTGTGTAGTCCTTTACTCCTGTGGACTGCAGTGCAAATCTGAATTTTAGAGTACATTTCGTTTATTCTGTGCAAACTGTGTTGCAGTTATGGGAAGATTAGGTGATATTTCACCAAGAACAGCTTCGCAAATAGTGACTTTAAGTGAATTCGGCAAAAAGCACTGCAGAATTTGCCCGGATAACTGGAGTGCACAAGAGTACAGTTGGACGGCAGCTGGCGAATATCCGTGATATGGGTGGAATCAAGAATGGCAGGCTGGGTAAATGTGGCCGAAAAATGAAAACAACAATTAGAAGTAACAACGCATTGAAACAGTTATTACTGCGAAACAGGTTCGTCTCGTTAACAGTTCTTGCCAAAGAATTACAGGAGAGCTGTGGCACTGTTGTTTGTTATCGAACAGTGAGGAACAGGTTACATTCTGTGGGTATGTCGTCTCATAGGGCGGTAAAGAAGCCATTGCTAAACGATGTACAATGCAAGAAGCGTTTAGAATGGGCAAGGGAACATAAGGAGTGGAACACCAATAGGTGGCGTCAAGTGTTATTTAGTGATGAGACAAAATTGAACATCGACAGTAACGACGTGGAGTGCCGAGTGTTTCGACGAAATAACGAGGCGTTGCATCCCTCTTGCACACTTGAGACAAGAACGTATCCATGCAGTGTTGTGATTTGGGGATGGTTTGCTGCTGCTGGAAAGGGTAGAATCCATGTGTGTGACAGCACTGTTAACGCACAGGTGTACAAACGTATCCTCAAAAACAAGATGGTGTCTTCAGGACGTGATTTGTTCCAGGGTCAGCCACACATCTTCCAGGACGATTCAGCCCCATGCCACAGTGCAAAAATCATTAAAACTTATGTGACATCTTTAGGCAATGTTGTGCCTCTTCCTTGGCCTGGTAATTTGCCAGACTTGAACCCGACTGAGAATTTGTGGCGCATTCTGCAAAGAAAAGTGCACAAACGTCACCCCACACATACAGTGGAACTACTTAACGCACTTACTGACGTTTGGCACAACTGTGTTTCACCCGATATGTTGTGTAAGTTGGTTGATTCCATGTCCAACATGTGTGCAACCGTTGTTAAATCAAAAGGTCACCCAAGGAATTATTAGGTACGTAATTGCATTTGAATTTGAACATGCTACTTTGCCGTGATTTCTGGTACGCAACACATTTCTGTTCAAAACTTGAGTTCTGTTAAAAATATTCCTATTCTGTAAACTGATTTGGCTTCTGCATGAAATATGCTTTAAAATGATATATATATATATATACTGTATATATATATATTGTGAGTATTATCTGCATATTTTATTTTTTTAGCAACACTGAGAACCCAAAAAACGACAGAAACTTCCAGACTGGCTATTAAGTTTTCCGTAACTGTATTTGCAATGCCATCCTGCAAGTCTGAAGCTGGGAAAAATTATCCGTTATGCAAAATGTATTTACTTCACAACTCACGTAAAGAATGTTTGGATATTTTTAATGTAAGTTATGATTTCTTTTGCAAAGCATGATTTTCAAGTTTGTAATTATCACTTTTAATGCACTATGATGTTAACGTTCAATGATGTTATACCAATCCCTGTAACTAGATCTGTTGTCTGCAGTGATGTGCTTACAGATTAACTAATTAATTAATGATGTTGCCCCGAAAAACACTAACTCGTGGTTCACTTCTTTCGATTAGTGACAACAATGGTGAATGAGGATGATTTCTGGTAAACAGCAGAGACCGTGTAAATTGAAAGAACATGTCGGGGTAGGAAATTCTACTCATACTTGACGGACGATTCGGGCGGCAGTGGTATTGTTTTGTGCAAGCATTTTGGTCGTTATGGTCGTTAAAAAGTTAAGGATCACCATGAGGAACTGGCAGGATTATAAGCAGTCACTTTTACCTACGAGGCAGTCAGAAAGCTAATTGTATGTGCCAATAATGTTTTTTTGTATAAAATATATTTGGATGCGATGTGGGGGCGCCACTTCTGGTTCCTCCTCGAAGCCGCCGTATTAACTTTGCCAACGTGAAAGGAACAGCTCGTCTGTTATGACTCGTGAAAAATGACGTCCGCTGAAAGTAGCATTTAAATTTAAAATCAGCGCAGTGATCCGTTATTTTTGGGAAAAAAAGTTGAACCCTCACTGAAATTCAACGCCAATTAATTGAAGTGTACGGTGACAGATGATTTTCGCGGCAGGTGATCGCAAAATGGTGTCCGTTGTTCGAGAAAGGACGCACGGATATTAAAAACGATTGCCGGGAGGGAAGGCTGTCAACGTCGACGACGAATGAAAACGTGGACCTCATTAACGAATTGACTCATGCAAACAGGCGAATCACAGTGGACGAGATAGCGGATGAATTGAATATTTCGCATGGAAGTGTGCACCACATCATCACCAAGCGTCTTGAGTTTCTAAAAGTTTGTTCTTGATGGGTGCTCGCAAAATGGTGTTCGTTGTCCGAGAAAGAACGCACGGATATTGAAGACGATTGCCGGGAGGGAAGGCTGTCAACGTCGACGACGAATGAAAACGTGGACCTCATTAACGAATTGACTCATGCAAACAGGCGAATCACAGTGGACGAGATAGCGGATGAATTGAATATTTCTCATGGAAGTGTGCACCACATCATCACCAAGCGTCTTGAGTTTCTAAAAGTTTGTTCTTGATGGGTGCTCGCAAAATGGTGTTCGTTGTCCGAGAAAGAACGCACGGATATTGAAGACGATTGCCGGGAGGGAAGGCTGTCAACGTCGACGACGAATGAAAACGTGGACCTCATTAACGAATTGACTCATGCAAACAGGCGAATCACAGTGGACGAGATAGCGGATGAATTGAATATTTCTCATGGAAGTGTGCACCACATCATCACCAAGCGTCTTGAGTTTCTAAAAGTTTGTTCTTGATGGGTGCTCGCAAAATGGTGTTCGTTGTCCGAGAAAGAACGCACGGATATTGAAGACGATTGCCGGGAGGGAAGGCTGTCAACGTCGACGACGAATGAAAACGTGGACCTCATTAACGAATTGACTCATGCAAACAGGCGAATCACAGTGGACGAGATAGCGGATGAATTGAATATTTCTCATGGAAGTGTGCACCACATCATCACCAAGCGTCTTGAGTTTCTAAAAGTTTGTTCTTGATGGGTGCTCGCAAAATGGTGTTCGTTGTCCGAGAAAGAACGCACGGATATTGAAGACGATTGCCGGGAGGGAAGGCTGTCAACGTCGACGACGAATGAAAACGTGGACCTTATTAATGAATTGACTCATGCAAACAGGCGAATCACAGTGGACGAGATAGCGGATGAATTGAATATTTCGCATGGAAGTGTGCACCACATCATCACCAAGCGTCTTGAGTTTCTAAAAGTTTGTTCTTGATGGGTGCTCGCAAAATGGTGTTCGTTGTCCGAGAAAGAACGCACGGATATTGAAGACGATTGCCGGGAGGGAAGGCTGTCAACGTCGACGACGAATGAAAACGTGGACCTCATTAACGAATTGACTCATGCAAACAGGCGAATCACAGTGGACGAGATAGCGGATGAATTGAATATTTCACATGGAAGTGTGCACCACATCTGCCCCAAGCGTCTTGAGTTTCTAAAAGTTTGTTCTTGATGGGTACCTCGCTTACACACAGAACAACACAAGGCGAAACGTTTTTAAGCACCTCTCGTTTTTCTGGATCATTTCCACAGCGAAGGAAATGAATTTTGTGACCATATCGTGACCTGAGACGAGACTAGGGTTCATCACTTCTCACCAGAAACCAAGGGGTCACTTGTGACCACGTAGCACAGAAGGAGCTTTCACAGCATGCGGAGATGGCAGACTGGTACTCCTGCTGTAACACCGTGACCAGAGTAACGGAAAGCATGGTAAAAGTTGAAGTTTCAAGTGCGCCATCTATGAAAAGGTGTCAAGGAGTGGCAGTTCGTCTCTTGCAAAAGGAGTAAGTCGGTCCGAAAAGGCGAGAGATCTTCCAGAACGAGAGCGTTAGCGAAGAGGGTTAGCAAATCACTTACAATTCGGAGTGGCGACCTTGAATGGGTAAGTCCGACGTCGGATGGAGGGCAGCTATGGCAGCTTTCTTGAATGTGTTGAGGCGATTGATGATACCACGACACAACAAGACGTAGTCGGGTTGCTTGGCATTATGCCGGAGGAATTTGGGGATGGAGGTTGCTTGGTCGAAGACCTCGGGAAGAACTGCTTCATGCTGCTGTAAAAAGATGAGAGAAGCCTCCCGATTTGTTTTATGAGTGAGAAACTCGTAAAGATCTTCAAAGAAGACAGGTTCTGAAGGAAGAGAGTCATTGGTAAGCAGAGTCTAGAAATCTCCAAACGTCGGCAGAGGACCCTTGGACTTTGAAGAGCAAGAGCTAGAACGTGACAGGGGTAACTTGGAGCCTGCTAGATGGGTGGAAAAATGTGGGCAATCAGTCGGAGAACGTGACTTCTTCTTTTTACTGGTAGTAGAGCGACGTTTGCCGTGGATCGATGACACACGAGATGTGGAATCAGAGGAAAAGTCCACCTCATCGCCGGGAGCAAAATCGCCGACGGTGAATGCAGCTTGAAGATCAGCCGTGATGTCCTCTGATGGAGAGAGAACACCGGAAGGGAAGGAGGAGTCAACCGGAGGAAAGTCCGACAGAGTGGAGAAAGCAACATCGGAATACGCGTGTTGATCGAAGGCTTTAATCAGATATTCGGCAGAACTGGGTTCAGGAGGTACAGACGCAGGAGGAGGAGGCATGGTGGCAGAAACGGAGGAAGAGGTAGAATGCTGCCTTGGAGGTGCAGGAGTCAGTGGCTCTGAATGGGGGACATTGTGCCTGCTGATGGACGTAACCCTTGCAGCGTGAGCAATGGATAGAGGTGAGGAGCTCAATCCGACGGCGCTCGTTACCACAACGAACATCGAGAAACCGTGGAAACTTTACGAGATGCTCTTCCGACGGGAAGATGATGCGAGAAGTTCTATGGAAGCCACATATATATTTATCATCGGGGTCAGAGGAGAGAGTCTTCACTGGGCCGACTACTCTGCCGCATCGACTAAGTGCAGCACACAGCAAATCATCAGAGATCTCCGGGGGTACCGGATGTAGAGAGACCAGAACAGGACGCTGGGCGATGGGTTCCGCCAAGGGATGACGATCGCCAATTGATAGGCCCCGACACGAGACAAGCTCGGCATATTCTTTCTTCGAAAAATAAACACAGTTCGTGGCTTTCGGGTGAGGTGGGTGATGGCACCAGAAGGAAGCATCTTCTTGAGAGCGAAGCTGTACTGTTTCAAAGGAGTGTTCGGCCGCGCATCAAAACAAACCCCCAACTCGAGGGTCGAATGAAGATGCTGACCAGCGGGAGAGTTCTCGAGAATGTCTAATAAGATGGTGTCACCGTTGAGAGTAACGTAATAATCCATAGGGGGCAGACGAGACGAGGAGGAAGCCGGTGGAATTCCAGAGATAGCCGCAGAATACGTGCGTGAAGAAGCGCCTCCTCTAGACGACATTGACGCAGCATGAGATAATGTACGGGAAGCAGACGCAGTAGAAACTGTAGAGGGCAGATTCGCAACGCCATCAGAAACGTCCATGAATTCATCATTGTCAGCAGAGGCCAGGGACGTCACATCCCCGTTCTCAATGGCAGAGTCGGAGACCTGAGCAGGAGAAGACGTGCAAGTGACAGGAGGAAAATTAATAGGCTCTACACTAGTAAGAGAAGATGATTGATCGGTTGCGTCTGTCGTTGAAGAGGCGACGCGAGGAGCTGCAGCGATGCGGACGGGAACAGCGCCCTCATCGGCAGATGCCACAATCAATGACAAGGGTTAACGAAGAGAAACGACCAGCTCGGTGTGTAAATTAAAACAGTGATAATGGAAAAAAATGAGCACTCACTCACTCGTGAGGGATCTTAAACGAAAGCACAGACCTTTAACTTCGGCACACACACAGAAGAACAATGATGGGACACACAAAACACGTACGTAAAGCACTCAAACACGGAGCTCGTGAAGACACGTGTAGGCCAAAGGTGGACCGACACCGTACTAATGTATGTCAATAAATCTATGTTATGTTTCTCTTCTAGGTGTCAGGTGACTTTTGTCAATGTAATGTATATGTGATCAACGAATAAGTGTTGGTATTATACGATTGAAATCCGTGTTGCGTCAAGCGAGATTTATTGCGTCTGTGTATTATATTGATTCCCCTGTGATTTTCCCGTGAGTGAAAGAAATAAAGGAAGAACGTTATCATTACAAGTAAGTCACTTTGCTGGTTGTCTGGCTGTTAGTATTATTCAAACAGTTTGAATATAACGAAGTTATCTACGAACATTTGCTAGTGATGACATGTATCAAAAGCTAAAACAATACAAAGCATTGAGATCATTGGTTGTAATTTAGGATTGTGTATCCGTTATGCTTGTGATTCTATGGATGTCACTGAACACCGTACTGCAAATCAAGTATCAGTCCATTAAATCCCCTGAGAGTTACTGAGGTGTCACTTGATGTGCGGGTTTCTCTTAAATATGGTACTAAGTGTATCAGTGAAATAAAAAAAAAACATGACATACTGATCATATCTTTCGCGAAAAGTCGGAAATTGGTGCCTTGAGAAAACAACAAAAAGTGACACCGTCTGGAGTTTAAAAGCAGTATTTTGATACGGGTATTTGATACTCCCCGTACATCTCGGGAGAGAAAAGACTGACATAATTCTGCTTCAGTTCACTTTTATCTAAAAATTTCCCATGGGTGCAATATATCATTCTCAGTGGCCGTCGACTGTGAGGCATTGCCCATCGATCGTGCATTTCTGACAAAAATGTCAGTAAGACAAACTTATGATAACATGTGTCTCTGGGCTTACCTGAAGCAAAAGGAAATTGCTTTGCAATTTATATAGCTCATCCAGTGCTGTGTTGTCTAATATATTGAAAAAACCCCCTAATAATATTCATAAGAAGAATAAAACGCTTGTATAGCGCTAAGATTTATAAATTATTTATATAGGCTTATTGTGTTTAACATCCAATTGGCATAACTCTAGTCAGTTTTATCGTTTAAGGTTTAAATAGATTAAGTAGCTAACTAACTTTTATAGAGAGCTTCGTTGAAATTATACTTCACTTCTATAATAACTACTATTTAACGAACTTCCCTTTTCATTCTACCACTCACGGAAAGTTCACATCGGCATCAATATAAACTGCTGACACAATATAATCTCGCAGCAATCAAGAAAGATATAAATCGTATGACAATAACACTTCTTCATCGATCACATATACACGCAATGGACAAAACATTAGTGATGCCTACCTAATAGCGTGTTAGTCCTCCTCTTGCGCGAATCCACCAGATGCCATGGGCCGCGGATGGCCTAGTGGGCAAAGTTCGCGACTGCCACTGAAAGGGCCTCAGGTTCGATCCCAGGCAGGCACGAACACTCGATCCACCAAATATCCGCCGTGCGTCGGATGGGCACATTAAGCCGTCCGACCCCGGGTATTGGCCCCCGGTAATAAATATGGGCGTCTTCCTCCTCCTTTCTACTTCGCTTCCGTGTGACTTTCCTATCAAGAGCTCTAGCCCAAATCTCCTAGTTTCCTGTTTCTAAGGGCTGTTTAAGACCTGGGGTCAGACACTCCCTTCCTAAAATCCTCTACATATGATCATATGATCATACTCCACGAGATGCCACAGGGTTTTGGGACGTGCCTGCCCAGCAGAACGCGCACGACATAAAGGCAGAAAGCAGTAAGAAGGAACGTCCGCGTAGCTTAATTGGTGGAGTGACTTATTCCGGAATGAGGGTGACCCGGGTTCGAGTCCCGGGCGTGGACAAAAATGACGGAGAAATTTTCTTCGTTATAATGGCTGCCAAACTTTCCGGATGACCCGGCCGTTCAAAATCTCGCAATGGTGTGATGTTCTTTCCACACCGCGAGAGAGGAAAAATAAGAGAATCCCTTCTCCAGCGCTTCAAAAAATAAATGTGAGTAACGTTGTATTCCACACACCAGATTGACTGGGAGTTCTCAGGTGCACGTTCTACAGCGGATGGCTGCCTGCAACGACTCATGGTCACGGCTGATCCGTGGGCCATGACCCCGGCCCCCTTTCTGGGGGGGGGGAAGATGTGACACGACATAAAGGCAGATAGTAGTCAGAAAGAACGTCCGCGTAGCTCAATTGGCAGAGTGACTTATTCCGGAATGAGGGGCAGCCGGGTTCAAGCCCCAGCGTGGACAAAAATGACGGAGAAATTTACTTCGTTATAGTTTACGGAGGTATTGAAAGCTATGCTTCTTGGAGCATTGTCCACAAATCCACTCGAGACGTCGGTCCAGGATCCATGGATCTGATGTTCCTCTCCACGCCATTCCAGAGAGCTTCCACAGGGTTTAAATCCGGGTACCTTGTGGCCACTGTATAGTTCCAAACTCAAAAGTGTGTTCCATGCCTGGGTTGATACGGCCCGGTGGGGCGGCTAATTGCCCTGCTGAAACAGACCATCGGCCGCAGGATGCGCGAAGGCCATGAAAGTGTATAGGTGATCAGCCAGCACATGCTGGTAGCACGCAGGGGTTAAGAACATCTCCATACACACTAAGTGATCGAATGTGTCCCATGAGAAGTCTCCCAAAACCATCACAGATCCACCACCGCCTGAAAGAGAGCCAACCTGGCACGACACGGCTATGGCCTCATGCTGTCTACGCCATACACTATAACGAAGTAAATTTCTCCGTCATTTTTGGTCTACGCTGGGATTCGAACCCGAGTCCGCTTATTCCGGAACAAGTCGCTCTACCAACTGAGCTACGCAGACGTTCATCCTGATTGCTATCTGCCTCTATGTCGTGTGTGTCCTGCTGGCAGGTACGTCCCATCTCCCCCCCCCGAAAGAGGGCCGGGGGCATGGCCCACGGGTCAGCCGTGACCATGAATCGTTGCAGGCAGCCATCCGCTGTAGAACGTGCACTTGAGAACTCCCAGTCAATCCGGTGTGTGGAATGCAACGTCACACACATTCATTTCTCGAAGCGCTGGAGAAGGGACTCTCTGATTTTTCCTATCTCGCGGTGTGGAAATATCATCACACCATTGCGAGATTTTGAACGGTCGGGTCATCCGGATAGTTCGGGCGCCATTATAACGAAGTAAATTTATCCGTCATTTTTGGTCTACGCCGGGATTCGAACCTGAGTCCGCTTATTCCGGAACAAGTCGCTCTACCAACTGAGCTACGCAGACGTTCATTCTGATTGCTATCTGCCTTTATGTCGTGTGCGTCCTGCTGGCAGGTACGTCACAACACGCACCCTTCCTTCACCTCTGTACAGCTAAAAGTGGGATACACCTGACCACACGAGGCGGCGCCACTCTGTAGAGGCCCAGTTTTGATGATCCCGGCATCAGCTGAGGCGCAATGTCCGAAGACCAGCAGTCAACATTGCACACTCGTAGGGCGTCGGCTCTCGTGGACCAGTGTGTGCAGTACCGTTCACCCGCTGACGCTGCTTGGGCCTCCTACATTTAACCTGAATGTGATTTACGACGCCGTTGCCCACCGGTAAATCTGCACGAGTCTGGATAGTCTACGTCAAACTCGGTCATCAATGGCGGTGGTCGGCTACCATTTGATCTCTGGACGCTGTTACGTCCGTCGATGATATACTCGCGGTACACCCTTGATACGGTTGTCCACGGAAAAGCTAGCGTCTTTACCACTTGGGCGATGGAATGCCCTTGCTACGACAATACGTCAACGATTAAAGCCGCTCAGATCACCACGCTTACCCATGTTCGTCGATTGTGATACACAGTTGGGAAGCCGTTCTGTCAGCCTATTTATCGCCTGCGTTAGGTTTGGGTCTGTACGATCCTGCGCGGTGGGTGCCCGTGTCAAATGCCATCACCCCTATCTCAATGTTTTGTGTACTGAGTGTATGTTCCATATATTCCACGCTAAGCGGTGATATCACTGGTGTTCTGGCACGTGTCCACTCACGAAGACAGGGATGGTCGTAATGATCTTGCCCCTAAACGCAAAAATATTTTTTTTAATTCGGGCTTTGGAGACATGCTAGGATATAACGCAAAAATAATATAATGAGTGTAATACTTTGAAGATGTCTAAAGCTAGTTGATGTTAAACACATTTCATTAACCCAGCTGTCGAAAATAAAGCCATTGTTGAAAGAAAAATCAAACTTCTCGCCAGCCAGGGGGAGTATATTATATCACAAAAGTTCATAAATGCCAAAAAGTTAACGTCTCTTCACTTTTTTATTCGTAGAGCCTGCACCCATTCCTCAACTCGTACTGCACGCGTTGCAGAACTACAATGGGTCTTGTCGTTCGCCTCCCAATTTGGATATCCTGAATACGTTTTTAACCGGGTTCATACATTACAACCGTTTTTGCCCACACCATTTCGTTTCATTGCTTCCATCGATTACATCCCTTCAATTACTCAACCTCTTCGTAACATTTGCCGGAAATTTGGACTGGATTTCGGCACTCGCTCCCTTAATATACTACCACTTGTTATAAAGGACAGGACCGCGACGGATAATTTAGAAAGATGGGGTGTCTATTGTGTTCCATTAAAAGATGTTTGCGGAACTACTCAATCTGTCTATATAGGATCGACCGGACGGAATTTGTCTTGCAGGGTCAAGGAACATAAATATAATATCCAGACAGGAGGTACCAACACTGCACTTGCTAGGGAAGTTACAAAAGGGATTTTATATCCGGACTGGGAAAATTTTAAAATTGTGGTTACCCCTAAAAATCGTAGCACGCTGTTTCTTACTGAGAGCATGTTCATTTTTCACTCACAAAATATTTGTTGTAATGACTATATGCCGTATGAGCTCCCCAATGCCTATAAGGTATTAATTAACTCTAATCCTAGGGGCTTTGAATTACCTATAACCGTGGGATAATGTGCCGGGAGGAATACCTTCCTTCTTTGCATATATGTACAACAACCGACTGACGCGTTCATGTGTGTGTATATATTATGCGGATCTTGTCAATTTGGCTGTTCCATCTGAAGATTGGCCATGCGATGGCCCTAAAGTACTAATGTCTTTTAATCTGTTTTTTAAAATATCGTAAGGTTTTATTAAATTGATGTCTCATAATATGAGTTAATTTGATTTAAGCTGAGCCGAGTTTTATTTTACTTTCAATTATCCGCACAAAGACGGCTTTTACTCGTGAGATGAGGCATAAAAATAAAATTGGCTATGATGCAACAACAAATGCATAGATAGGTTTGGACGACATTCAATTTTTTGACCTAGTAAACAGTCTGCTTACTAATAACAAGTAACTGTACACCAACTATGTTTAGAATAGTACAATAACACTAGTGTTTCTTAAAACTGTAACACCAAGAAAAATCGCGCTATTCAAATAAAATTTATACCACAGATTCCTCATTTACAGGAAATAACTGATTACATTTATCGAGCTATACACGATTTTTTCGTTTCAAACTGAATATCATGTGAAGCCCCTTGAGCACCAACTACCTCCACACGGTGTGGCATTGAACGGAACAGGTTTTTGATATTGTCCTGGGGATATCAAAAACCACGAAAGATTCATTTGTGATGACTCGCGAAGGCGCTTGACGGACCAGTCCCATACATGTTCGATAGGTTACATATCCGGCGGCAGGCCAAGGAAGACGTGGTACCTGCCATGCATGGAAGAGGTCTTGGACATTCGGCCAAAATTGAGCAAGAGTTGTCCAACTGGATTATAGCGCCAAGACAGCTCTGAAAGAAGGGTATCACCTCTGCCGCTAAAACATCACTGACATATCGCTTACGCTTGAGGGTTCCCTCAATTCGTATCAGGCGAGATCGGGAATTGAACCCAGTAGTACCCCAAACCATGATACTTGGCGTTCGGCCGGTATGACGGTGCAAAATGCACGGTGCAATGTGTCATTCGCACGATATTTTCGAACCAGTAGGCGACTATCATGGTGCATCGGGATGTAAGGTCAGGTGATGCGTAACATCACAGCCTCTCCTTGACAAATGTCAACCCCGCCTTCTCGTGGTGCATCCTGTTCCCACTAAAGGGGCTCTGACGACCGCAAATAGCGGTATAACTATACCATCGGGATCAGAGGAAATACTATCCCACACTCACCAACCCGCTTGGCCAGCGTGGTGAGTTATGGCCAAACACCTCCAAAATGACTCTACAACTTAAATCTTGGCCCTCAGTCTCCGGCAGCTGGAATGTACCTGGCCAAGGCAGCCAGTGCGACATGAAGGCAGAGGGTGCTAGAATCCCCGGAGGACCGGACTAGGCTGCCATTTGATGCTGACCTTGGCTACCTACAACGGACGCTCCCTATCTTCTGATTCAAGGCTTCTTGAATTGGAAGAGGAACTACAAAGGATCAAGTGGGACATCGTGGGGCTAAGTGAGGTAAGGAGAAAAGGAGAAGATCTCATTGAACTGAAAAGTGGACATCTCTTCTATTATCGTGGGACAGATACTGGCAGAACTAGTGGTGTTGGATTTATAATAAACAAGAAACTGAAGGATAAAGTGGTAGAAGTTGAAAGTTCCTCTGACAGAGCTGCACGACTCGTTATCCAACTATCGAGAAGATACCAGGCTCAGATTATTCAAACGTATGCACCCACCACAAGTCATCCTGAAGAAGAAATTGAAGAATTTTATGAGGAAATTTGTCATCTAAATAATAAAGGTAAGCAGCACTTGAAGATAATTATGGGAGATTTCAATGCAAAAATAGGGCACCGGCAACAGAATGAAACTTCAGTAGGTAAATTCGGTCACGGCAACAGAAACCAGCGTGGAAATACTCTCGTTGAGTTTGCAGAGGCAGAAGGATTTTTCATCTTGAATTCCTTTTTCAAGAAAAAGCCACACAGGAAATGGACATGGAGACATCCAATTGGGACGACAAGTGAAATTGATTTTATTATGTGTAACAAAAAATTCGTCATCGAAGACTGCAGTGTGCTAAACAAGTTCAACACAGGTAGTGACCATAGATTGGTGAGATGTAAGATGCACCTCAACACTAAACTGGAACGTGGCAAGCTCATAAGACAAACAAAATGTATTGACATAACCAACCTAAAAACACCATAATACCTTCAAGTTGGAACCTGAAGAACAGATTCTCTGCTTTAGAAGGCCTAACATCGGAAGAAGTGGATATTTCGGAAGTTAACAGAAAAGTAACCAAAGCTCTTATGGAAACAGCAACAAAATTAGCTGGGTCTAAGAACAAGTTGCATGTAAACAAATTATCAGGAAAAACCAAAATATTGATGCAAAAAAAGAAGAGAGATGAGGACAACTAAAGAAGATGTGACTTCCAAAGTGGAATATATAGAGCTATGCAAGACAGTACGAAAAAGTATCACTGAAGACGTAAGAAAATTCAACTGTGAACTAGTGAGGAAAGCAATTGAAAACAACCAAAGCCTAAAGATAGCAAAGGGACATCTCAGTAAGGGAAGAAAACAGATTATGGCTCTGAGAAAAGAAGATGGTTCTATAACAAGAAATAGAGGCGAAATTTTGACAAGAGTGAAAGATTTCTACTCCAAATTATATGAAAGGGATGATACATGTACTCCAGACATCATGAAAGGTACCAGAGTTCTTCCAGTCCTCCCAGCAGAAGTTGCACATGCAATCAAGAACATGAAGCGGGGGAAAGCTCCAGGAGAAGATGGAATTACTATAGACATCATACAAGAAGCAAGTGGAGAAATTGAAACAGTACTCGCCCAAATTTTCACTCGATGCCTTAATGAAGGGAAGATTCCTGAGGATTGGAACAATGCTACAATGATCCTGCTACATAAAAAGGTGACATTGAGGATCTCAGGAACTACAGACCTATCAGCCTCCTATCAGTGGTTTATAAAATCTTCACTAAAGTTCTTTCACACCGCTTGAAGGTAACACTGGACATAACAAAGGGATAAAGATTAATGGAGATTATCTAACCCACCTTCGTTTTGCTGATGACGTAGTCATTTTTGCAACTACCCCATCAGAGCTGCAGAGTATGATCCAGGAACTTGCTGACAAGAGTAAAGAAGTGGGATTAAAAATGAACTTTCAGAAGACAAAAGTGATGTTCAATGCTTTTACAAGAAATGAAGATTTATCGATTGATGGAGAAAAACTGGAGATAACAGATACGTATGTTTATCTTGGACAGCAGATATCAAGTGAGGGTCACATTGATGAAGAAATTAATCGGCGTACAAAACTTGCCTGGAGAGCTTTTGGAAGAAACAGCATAATTTTCAAGAGCAATATGCCATTATGTCTTAAAAGAAAAGTGTTTGATCAATGCATCCTTCCAGTGCTTACATATGGTGCAGAGACGTGGACCTTAACTAAAAGAGACATACAAAGGCTGCAGACAACTCAAAGAAGCATGGAGAGGTGCATGCTTGGTATAACCAGGAGAGATAAGAAGAGGAACTCGTGGATCCGAAAAATGACGAGAGTGGAAGACATCATGATCAGAGTTAAATTCCTGAAATGGCAATGGGCTGGACATACTGCCAGAAGGACAGACCATAGATGGACAGCCGAAATTTTAGATTGGATTCCAAGGGACAGGAAAAGACCCAGAAAAAGACCACATGGGAGATGGGTGGATGAAATTCGTAAATATGCGGGAGTGAAATGGAGGAGACTGGCACAAGACAGACCGTTGTGGAGGAAACTTGAGGAGACCTTCGTCCAGCAGTGGATTGATAATGGTTGACAATGATGATGATGATGATGGTGCATCAAGCTGAAACGTGACTGGTCAGAAAACACGTCTTCTTGCCAATCACTGCGCCAATGTCTGTGTTCGAGACCCCATTGTAGCCTGAGTCGTCTGTGGTTGAGAGTCAAAGAATGCGCGGCAATTAGCTCAAGTGACCAGTCTTCTTTTAGGCAGACGACTTCAAACTGTGCTTGAGGACAAAGCCTGACCTGTGACAGTACTCCACTGCTGCGTTAACATCGTGGATGTCGCTCTGAGATCGGTCACTGCCATGCGGTAGGTGTGTCTCTCATCCCGTGCAGTCCTGCGATTTTGCTGTCTATTTCCCGGATTTCTGTGTGTCCATGGATTTGTGCTTGTCCGCTATTTCCTTAATTTGTGTCTGTCCACTATTTTCCGGATTTATGTCTTTCCATTATTTCTCTGATTATCTATCCACTGACGTCTCGTTCGCATCACTGTGCTGGCGTTTTGTCCCGTACGAGTGACCATTTTGCGGTTAGAAAATCCAGCTTCTCTCATCCCAGCAACCCTTCCGTGCTCAAAGTCCGTGAGGTGTTCATAACGCGAACACCTTCGGTGACGAGGCATAATTAAAAACAAGAAAAGTAGAACAATTCTTCATAAATAAGATAGTCTCCTCATTACCGCAAAACTATTGCAAGGCGAGGCATGTTATTCCCATCAACACTTTCATCCAGAGCAACACTGACCACAAGATCTTATAAGGTAACCATTTGCTTGTGTCGTATATTGTCAGCCATTTTGGTTACACGGTCTTTTATTGTTCTTTTACGGACGCAAGTATGTCTCTTATACAACACAATATTGTATCCTTCTTCGGAAAATCACCAAACAAAATTTCAGGACAGTTGATAAAGTTTTCTTCAAAATAATCTCCGTCTGTGAAGGTTTTCTCCTTTGTCTTAATCACTAAGCAAATTTTTAGACCTCATTCAGTAGCTTTCTTTCTTCGCCGTTCAAATCACTCGAATGAATATACTACACTGGCATGCAAAAATTAAGGACGAGACGTTTTTTCGAATGTAACGTCGTGCAGAAGTGCTCCACATTGACTCAAATCATACCATAAGATCCCCAAGATGTAAGAATATGGGACAAGTGAGCAAACCGAACAAGGAATCCAAAGGATACAAAGGCCCTTTATTAAAAAGGTAGCTTCGAGCACAACTGGACAGAAGACAGAAACATCCATGTGACAGACGGCAGCCAAGAAAAATTCAGTCTTTAGTAGGAATATGATCACCCCTGACTGCGTTGCAGGATTTACAACGTCTGTCCATGCTGAGGACGAGGTTATCAAGGAGCTGTTGAAGCATCGCGGCCCATTCCTCTTGTAGCGCCAATCGCAGCTGCGGAATCGTTGCTGGCGACTGGTGACGTGCTGCCAAGCGTCTCCCGAGAAGATCCCACACGCGTTCGATGGGATTTAGGTCCGAGGATCTTGCGGGCCAATCCATGCGTTGAATATCTTCACTCTCCAACAGCTCGGCGACAGCCACTGTACGATGAGGTGTAGCGTTGTCGTCCATGAAGAGGAACTCAGGACCTACAGCACCTCTAAACAGACGCACGTGAGGCAGGAGAACCTCGGTACAATAGCGGACACCAGTGACTGAACCTCCTCGGAAGATGTGGAGGTCATTACTGCTACCAAGCATGATACCACCCAAACGAGAACTCCGCCGCCTCTAAACCTGCCCCTTTCGATGATGTTGGAGGTGTGATTGCGTGTTCCCAGCTCTCTCCAGATGTGTATACGTCCAGAATAGCTCGTCAGACTAAATCGGCTCTCATCCGTAAAGAGAACTCGACCCCATTGCTGATGTGTCCAGTTCTTGTGTTCCTGGCACCACAGAAACCGCCGTCTCCAAGGAGCAGGCGTTAATGGCACACACCGTACTGGTCGTCGTGCAAATAGACAACCTTTGTGCAGCCTCCTGGCCACGGTAAAACGCGATAACGGACGTCAAGTTGTCTGTTGCATGTGCCTTTTGTTTTCTCCCGCTGTCTGCTGTCTGTCTCTTCTCGCCTGTGGGACAATATGTCGGTCGTTTGCCGCCATGGTTGCTCGTGGAAGATCACTGCTAAAATCTCGGACAGCTGGTTCTGTCGTTTGAAATTCTCTCCAAGCTCGTGAAACGATGCTGTGAGCGATCCCTAACTCCTAGGCCACACTAGTCACACTTCGACCTTCTTCCAACTTCCCAATAACGCGACCTCGGGTAAAATCATTCAGATGTTGTCTACTGGATTGCCTCTTGGCCATATCACACGGTGGCAGCAACTCGACGTCGTTCAAATCCATGTACACCGTGCAATAGCTTTCACCGAATTGCTGAGCGTACACCGCCCGTGTGCTTTATACCCATCCGACACCCCCGCACCTACGTCAACGTCATGCTGCATATATGCGCATGCCCTACCGTACCGGACCCTAGTCTATCTCCTGAGTGGTCTTTAGGTCCGTTCTACATGTTAGTTCCGCTGTTATACTAATTTCTCCTCTTCGTCCTTAATTTTTGCACACCAGTGTAATTTCTTTCTGTATCCGGAAACAATTTTTATTACGGCTTAAGGTTTTCGACCAAGTAATAAAATGATAGTCAATGTTTGGTTCGGAAATGACTTTTAACACGTGACATTCGGCTAACAACACTCTCGCAGCACAAACGGCTCGAACCTTTTGCTGTACGACTTATTATTCGTCAGACCGCGAAGCTTGAAATGAACGGATGTAGAGCTTTTGTTCTTTAGCAGAGGTTTTAGCTATAGTTCACTGCTGCTACCCTGTCCTAAACACGCCTACTTTGTTGAGTATGTGACATGGGTTAGTCAGGCCTGTGTTTCTTTTTAGTCCCTTTTTTACCATTACTCGCATTTTAATTTTATTGGAACTCAGACTTGGAGGCTTGCGAAGAAGGAGAGCGTGGGAAAAGTGGAGACAGAGAAAAAGAAAGAGTCGTGTGTATGTGGCGTTTTGAGTAAAGGATTGTGCGTTGAAGCAAAATGTAATATTACGGAAAATTTATAAGATGTGCAGATTTTTGATGTTTATAAAATGTTCATGATTTTTGTTTCTCCTTCTTCGTATGTTGTAATTAAATAGTGGAAACAACTGCTGTGTGTTTCGTCTTCTGGATACATTAAATGGAGCCACGTGTGACAAAATCCTTCCTACCTGAACTAAAGAGAAGAGTGACATGGATAAAGTAAAATTTTAACACTTAAGTACATATATGTGATTGTAGAAATTGTAGCGGAACATGTAACTTTGTATACCTATACTTCGCCTCACTAATTCTCTGGTGTCCTAGGCAATTGTATTCATTTTTCCATCGACAGGGTCTTATATTTTGACCCGGATTTCGAAACATATGTGTCTGGAGCATTTCGACGTTTTTCAAAGTTAGAACTATTTTGAAGCTTAGTATAGTGTGGGAATTACTTTCAATTTCAAATAAAGGACAGAAGATAAAAATTATATGGTTTTGAACGTATCGAGTGATCTCATCTTCAAATGCAGTTAATTGTTTTTTTTTATTGGGGGTTTAACGACCACCGTGAGCAACTCGATGGGCTAAAAGCAGTTGCCAGTCCCTAATTTAGGGCTACTGGTTCCAGGGAAGGGCGATAACCAGTGCCATAAGACAACCACAACATCCATGCCACACCGCGATTCAAACTCAGACCCATCTCGGATGAATGGCCAACAGCCATCGACTACTGCGCCACCGGGACGGCTGCAATTAACTGCTCACGGTGGTCGTTAATTAATTGCAGCCGCCACCGGGACGGCTGCAATTAATAGCGTAAGGTGGGACAAGGGGACGTGAACGGAGGCAGAAGCATTCAGCACAGAGTCTAATTTGAAACATACACGTTCCGCCTTCCGTAAGGTCGCCCCCACCTAACATTCAGCAGCGAAATGGTTAAACAAGCCTATATTATATGTAAAGTTTGTTTTGTTTTAAAGAAAAAAAAACCACGTGATTAAAAATATTACGCTTATTTACTATTGCTTATTATTATTACTTTTTGTTTTTCTGTGCTGCGTGCTTGTAACTTGCCGGGTGTCACTGAAAATGGCTCCGTGTTTCATGCATGACACGCGTGCCGTAGGTTGCCGATCCCTTCCCTAGGGAGACAAACTGCTATCCTCCAACACCCACAACAATTGTTCCATGAGCAAACAGGTTCTCTTACCAACTAGCGGCCACTGTTGTCACAACAGCTTTTGCACTGCCTCTTTATAGCACGGATAGTGAATCCTGTATTTTAGTCAGGTGTGATCACGCACTTAATTGACCGTTATCTCTTGTTCCATAAGGTATATCGTTTAGCGTCATTTGTCGCCAGCGTTGATTTTTGGGTGCGCTTGCGATCGTGTAGTAATAACTGCTGGCCAACTGTGAAAACCCAAATTTGCCGGCTGCTGGACTTGAACCCACGCCCTTCTGCTTCGAAGGCGAATGCTTTCCCAATTAAGCTGCGCAGGCAAGGGCTTGTCGTTGATATACTTTCTGTCTTGACGTGTGCGTCACTTCTGTAGTACGTCACAAATATCTCCCTTGAGTAAGGCGGGCGCACGAAATCGCAGGTTTCGATTCCACCGCAAACCATTTTAGAAACACGGCTCACTGTAAAAGAACGGATTCTCACTACTCCCAGATGTTGTGTAGATGAAGCATCACACATTTTTCGAAGCGAAAAAGAGGAATTCTCATTAATTCGAGACGATGGGTGGAAGGAACGTCATACATTTTTTCGAAGAACCAAGCGACCAGTTGGACCCTTTTTACGTTCGGCCCCAATATGAAACCCAAATTTGCCGGTGGCGATACTCGAATCCTCATCTTTCTGCTCCGGAGCCGAATGCTTTCCAAATAAAGCTACGCCGGCAAGGGCTTGTCACTGACACTTGCCGTCTTGACATGTGCGTCCCCTCTGTAGTACGTCACATAATCCTGTATTGTAGTCACAGGTGATCACGCCTTTTGTTTACCTTGATCTCCTGTTCCACAAGGCATGTCGTTTAGCGTCATTCATTTGTCGCCAGCGTTGATTCTTGGGTGCGCTTTCGACCGCATGGTAATAACTGCTGGAAAATTTATAGTAATCATCAGGTATTATCACTGTGCCAATTCTGCCCCAGATATTTGCACGGGAATCCAACATTTGGTAATTTTTGTGAATGGCGATCAAGTTTACATTTGTTAGAACTATTGAACTTCAAAGGGGACTTGTACAGAATTTACCGGAAACTCTGTTAAATAGCCGGTTTCCTGTAATTATAAAATATCTAGTTAAATTTCAAATAACATGTTGTTATTATATTGTGTGCATCAAAGAGGAACAACAGATAAGCAGAGTTATGTTTCTTCCTCAGGAAATCTCGCAAAATTGCGCTTTGTGAAGGACCAATGATTGATCACAAAGCCTCCTTATTTAATGCTAGCCAATCGTGAGGCACAGAATGACAGGTTTTCCTTTGAATGATTATCTCTCATCACGTTTAATCAACACATACTGACAATAGCTTTGGAAGCTAAACCACAGCTGTGAGTTCCGCGCCCTAATTCTCTCGTTCTCCCGCAGGTCTCCACCTAAACAAACCCTCTGTATTCACACAATTAATTGTTGACTAATAGACAAGCAAAAGTACATATTGAACATAGGATCCTCCTGACGTGATAACAAAGCCCAGAGTATAGCGGCCACTCTGGATGTTTCATGGGTTCAGAAACGAGGAACACGAGTAATAGCGTAAAAGCTATGTAATATCTTGCTTGTTTCTGGAAGAAAAGATTTCTTATATTTATTCACCTTATCCAACATCGTTTTTGTGCTGGAGGGATTTCGAAATATTTGCACAAATACTAAATTTTACTGCCAGAACAGTTGAGCTGAACCTTACATTTAATGTTGTTTCCTTTTTTCGCATTACTGAGGGGAAAATTACGTGCATAATGCATCACGTATATGCACGTGTTTGCCTGGGACAGATATGAATCAGATTCGAAATGCATATATGACTCTGTCCTTTTCCTGAAGCCAGTGCAAAATATTATAACTCTTGCCATTTTCCTGATCTATGTGTGTTTCTCTTCCTATCTTTCCTGCCGCCCCGGTGGCGCAGTGGTCTAAGCGATGGTCTCTGCTCATTCGTTCGAAAGGGGTCCGGGTTCGAATCCCGGTGAGGCATGGATGTTGTGTTTGTCTTATGGCACTGGCTGTCTCCCTTCCCTGGAACCAGTGACCCTAAATTAGGGACGGGCGACTGCTTATAGCCCTTTGAGTTGCTCACTGTGGTCGTTAAACCTCCAATCAATCAACCTATCTTTCCTGGCATGCACAACTCCATGTTACTTTCAGTCGTCTGCAGCCTCTGAATGTCTTTTTATTATACATGTAGTTGAGGTCCATGTCTCTGATCTGTAAGTAAGAACTAGAAGGAAGCATTGATTAAACACTTTTAATGGTAAATTGCTCTTGAAAATTCTACTGTTTCTTCCAAATTCTGTCCAACCAGGTTTTATACACCTATTAATTCCAGGTTTTATACACCTATTAATTTCTCTTTCGATATGACTCTCATTTTATATCTATTGCAGAAGATAAACGTAGGCATCGGTTTCTACTAAGTTTGCTCCATCAATCTCTAAATCTTCAATTCCTGTAAAAGAATTGTATATATACATCAACTTTTTCCGCTGTAAGTTCAGTTTCAAAGCCACTTCTTTACTCTTGTCATCAAATTCTTGAATCACACTCTTCAGCTCTGAAAGGGTACATGCAAATAAAAAAAATGGCGATGTTGCCAGCAAAATGAAGCTGGAATAATCTCCATTAATTTGCATTTCCTTATCTTCCCAGTGCAACGACCAGTCAAATCTTTGCAGGAAAATGTGAAGCACACAGTCGAATCTTATGCGAAAAATGTGACGTACACTCTAGATCTAACTTTCCTTTTAAATTGTCTTTCCTGTATAAGCTGTGTAATATATTTTTTTTTATTACAGACCAGTTTAACGACCACCATGAGCAATTCAATTGGCCGTAAGCACTTCGCCCGTACCTAATTTAGGGCCAGGGAAGGGAGACAGCAAGTGCCGTCAGACAAAAACAACATTCATACCACACGGGGATTCGAAACCAACTTGAATGAATAAGCCAGCGTTTAGGCCACAGCGCCACCGGGGAGACTGGAAATCTTTGGGGCTGTGCTATATTTCTGAACGTCACGTTCTAAACTTTTGTTTACTTGTTGCGTTTGGCAAAGCTGACAGTTAGTCATGTGAAAGAACACGATGTGGAAATGATAAAAGTGACTGTTAACAAAGTTGAGGGGATCTGGAGGAAGTTTGGGTGACTGTTGTAAAATACGCTGCTGAAACTTGCGAGCTGTAGTTGTACGTGCTGTTATACGTTTATCCAAACTCTTCGTAATTAACGTCTTTCTGTTGTTGTGGAATTTAGATTCAACAAACCAGCTTTTCATTCCGACAGTTGTGTCTTCCATGTGAATTCACGAAGAGGAAACGTTGTTGAATAAACGTTGTTTATTAACGTTTCATTTATTTGGACCCCACCATTAGATTTTATGATCTTCTAGGAGCTAAGTAAGGTTAATATACAGACATTCACGACCTTGAACTTTACCACTTGCCTTAAACCTTGCACTACATGCCGAGTGATCACCGAATTATGACCACCCCTATCAAAAGTGGATACGGCCCATTGATTACAGAGAGGAGGGAATTTTTGTCGATCAACGTAGAATACTTACACTATATTGACAAACGTCACCGGACACCTACACTGCTGGCCACCCAAAATGCAACACTAAGAAGGAAGAATCCGATCGGCCTGAAATTCCCAGCACACGTCGCCCGGGAGAGGACATGCAAACGACTAGCATTGCAGGGTATATGCAAATCGTGTGCGCCAGACACGCCACCGAGAAGCTATATAAGAAGATTGCACAAAAGGCGGGATAAGTAGTGGAAGTGTGTTGTGCAGCCGGACCTGTGCGTGGGAAGCTTCCTGATGCCTCGTCACAGAATACGGCAGTCATTCCAGCACATTTCGGAGTTCGACAGAGGACGAATAGTGGCTTATCGCGATGGCGGTTTATCGTGCCGAGACATCGCCTCCCGTGTGGGACGACATCCAGCCACAGTGAGGCAAGTATGGATTCGGTGGGTGCAGGAGGGACAGACGAACCGACTTGAGTTATTGCCGCAGCCGCGGCACACTACCAGGCGAGAGGACCGGCCTGTTGTGCGGCGGACATTGACGGCTCGCACCGCCACATCACGAACGTTAGCGCAGGAATTAGGGTGTGTTGCGCAACAACCTGTGTCAGCACGTACCGTACGACGTCGTCTGCAGGAGCGGGGACTGGTCGCACGGCGCCCGTTGCTCCGATTACCATTGACGTTACACCCCTGGCAAGTGCGGCAGCAGTGGGCCGTTGAACGCCGCATCTGGACTACGGAATGGCACGACATTGTCTTCTCCGACGAATCCCGCTTCTGCCTGCAACACCACGATGGTCGGATCCGCGGCTGGCGGCACCCCGGCGAGAGACTGTATGACGCCTTCATTATGCATCGCCATACCGGTCCGTCGCCTGGCGTTATGGTTTGGGGCGCAATTGGATATGACACCCGCACCCCTCTGATACACATCGCCGGTAAACTCAACAGCCATCGCTATATCTCCGACGTTTTGGAGCCTGTAGTCCTCCCTTACCTTCAGGACCTGCCGGCGGCCACGTTTCAACAGGACAATGAGCGCCCGCACGTGACACGCATCGTGCAACAATTCTTCACGGCCCACCAGGTGTCGTTGCTGCCGTGGCCCACCCGTTCTCCCGATATGTTGCCCATCGAAAACGTCTGGTCGCTGCTCGGCAACAGAGTGGCCCGGCAGGCACCATCCGCGGCTACGTCTGATGAACTGTGGCAACGTGTTGAAGCAGCCTGGACCGACATACACCAAGCCCACACCCAAAGCCTCTTTCGTTCGATGCCGCGGCATGTAGCGGCCGTTTTTGCCAGCCATGGAGGACACACGAACTACTGATGTCTGCGTTTTTCGCAAGTCGTACGGGCCTGTAAGCTCAGTCTTTTCAGCATTGTATCTGTTGTTATGTGTCCAGTAAATATGGCTTTGCTATCTCGTTTCCTTCTTGGTGTTGCATTTTGGGTGGCCAGCAGTGTAGAAGAGAAACACAACATAGCATTTATTGACACACATTAGTAAGGTATCGGCCCACCTTTGGCCTTAATGCATGCACTGACCCTTCGAGACATGTTTTCGACAAGTTTCTGGAACACAGTTATAGGTATGCGCTTGCATTCAGTACATAATGCTGCCCCTAACTGTTGCTTAGTAGTACGCCTTGGTTCCAAACTTCTTATGCGGCGCTATGATTCATCCCATAGGTGGTGTATGGGATTCAGATCAGGGCTTTGTGTTGGCCAGTCCATACGCGATACGGAATTATCGTGAAACCACGCCGTAACAGTTTTTGCCTTATGGCTCGGTGTATTATCCTGCTGGTACGAACAAGGCTCGGCTCCATAGTATTACCACAGAGTTGGTAGGGCATAATTGTCCAGAATATTTTTTTCTTTTGGAGGTTTAACGACCACCGTGAGCAACTCAATGGGCTATAAGCAGTCGCCCGTCCCTAATTTAGGGTCACTGGTTCCAGGGAAGGGAGAGAGCCAGTGCCGTAAGACAAACACAACATCCATGCCTGACCGGGATTCGAACCCGGACCCCTTACGGACGAATGATCAGAGGCCAGCGCCTTAGACCACTGCGCCACCGGGGCGGCTGTCCAGAATATGGAGGTAGACGTACTGGTTAACAGGTGTGTCCGCGATAACCAATGGGGCGGGACCATAACACGAAATACACCCCCACACGAGTACACCGCCAGCTCCAAACGTGACCGTAGGATCAGTACACTGTGGTAAATAGTGTTCCCCCGGCTGCTGCCATACCCACACACGTCAATCAGACTGATGGATCATGTATCTGGATTCATCATGGCATAGAACCCGGCCGTTTCCATTGATCTACGGTCTACGATAAATGTTTTTTACACCACGCTAAATGACGAGTAGCATTCCGAGTGGAGATGAAAGGCTTATGAGCAGCGGCACGACCACCGTAACCCATGAATGAAGTTTACTGCGAATGGTACGTGTACATACCGATGTTCCAGCATTTTCACTCACCTGTACACTGAGGTCTTGTGCAGTACTTCGTCGATTAGTTGTAACGACTTTCCTGAGGCTTCGACCTCTTCTGTCACTGATTTTCTTTGGTTTGCCGGTACGTTTTACTGCTTGACGCATGCCATGTGTCTTCCACTTATTCAGTACATCCAAAACAGTTGACATGGGTATGTTTAAACGCCTCTCGGTTTCTCTTATGGACAATTCAGTAATACGTATAACACCCAACAATCTTTCCATTCTCAAAGTCAGTTCACTCCCGCCGCGACATTTTCACTCGACCTCACAGTGCGATATGATCGCGGTTCAGCGGGTGCTTTGATTTCCCAAACGGCTGAAGTGATGGGTTGTTCGCGAACCGCCGTAGTTAAGTGTATAAGAACTGGCGTGCAAATGGTTAAACAACGACGTGGAGGCAAAATTGCACAGGACAGCGAAAGAGTGATGTGAGAGGTGAACGCCAGGTCTGAGGACTCGTACAGGTCAACAGACGCAGCACTGTTCAACAGTTGACTACCCAATACAATAGAGATCAACACGGAACAGTATCTGTCATGACCATGCATTGCACGTTCGCACGTATGGTATGGCAGCAGACGATCCGGACGACATCCTCTCCTAACCACGGTTAATCGGCGCAAACGACACGCCTGGTGCAGAGATCATGCAAAAGTTGGACGTCGGATGAGTGGAAAACAGTGTGCGGGTCTGATGAGTCTCGTCAGACCCGCACACTGGATGGTCGTGTATGTATTTGGCGCAAATAATATGAGGCACTCGATCCATCCGGTATGGTCTCTACAGTGCAACCCGGTGGAAGTTTTTGTATGGTGTGTGGCATGTTTGCCTTGCAGGATCTTTGAACCCTGATGCATGAGGAACATCGTATGTCTGGTGCCGACTATCGTGAACTGCTTGCTGACTCTGTACAACCAGCAATGTTTTACTTTTCCGCGAATGGCGACAGTGTCTTCCAAGATGACAATGCGCCGAGCCACAGGTCCAATGTTGTGCAGGAATGGTTTGAGGAACACCGTTCAGACTTTCAGCATATTTATTAGCCTCCGAGCTTCCCAGATATCAATCCCATAGAGCACTTATGCGAAACTATGGAACGGCATATCAGGTGTCTGGATACACCAATCTCCTCCATATCTGCACTGAAGGCCGCATGACACACAGCTTGGTTGGCCATACAACCCAACTGCTCCCGGCATCTAATTGAATCGATGCCACGTCGGTTATCTACTGTACTTTTTTATTTCATTTATTGATCTTGATGTTACATATTAAAGTTAATAAATGTGAGCAGTTGAGCGTAAACATTAAATAACAGCAGGGAAGATCAAGGAGAAGGCCTCGAAGAGACCTGACTCAGCCTTGATCTCTTTAGCTATAAGTCAAGTCAAGAGCATTCATATAACAGCAAAAAAGTCAGAAAAGAAAACGCAGAAATGAAAAGAGAACGAAATAAAATAGAGTAACATATCTAAGATACAACATGTTAACTGAATGAAATATCTAGCATGATATTGAATTGACAGCATATCGAGGGAAATATGATATTAAAGTAATAAAATCATGAATTGTCCCCCCCACCCAATCATCATTAAATAAATCCCCCTTCCCATGGTCACCAAATCCTCAGTTGGTAAGTCCCCCTGCCTTCCCCCTCAGTCGAATAATCCCTGTATCAATCAACTTCCCACCTTGCAATTTTGAATGAGTATTAGTTATTAAGTAGGTAGTGTTTTAATTCCTTTTTAAAAAAATTGAAATTATTAATATATATTAATTCTGCAGGCAGTTAGTTCCAGAACTCTGGACTAGAATAATCTAGGGTTTGTTTAGGGCGAAAGCAAAATATACGAAGTATCAGGTAGGTTGTCATAATTCAGTGATCACTCAGTGTATGCGCGCTGGGCCACAAATAATAGTTACCCAATGAGGTTGCAGTTCAATACCAACGTTTTATGTAAATATACTTACAGTGATAAAAGTTGCAATAGGATTTAAATAATAGGAGATTACACTCTCTGCCGTAGCATGCCGTAGAGAGAAAGACATTCACGTTTAACCGAAGCGTGTTTTGCTTGGAGGTTTAAGGACCACCATGAGCAACCCAAAGGGTTACATGCAGTCGCTCGTCCCTAATTTAAAAAAGGACTGATTCCAGAGGAGGGAGAGAGCCTGAGCCGTATGACAAACGCACCACCACATCCGGGCTCGAACCCGGGCCCACTCTGACGAAGGGTTAGAATCCAACGCTTAGACTACTACACCACTAGGACGGCTCAGCGATCCGTATTGAAAAGGATAATGTAACACAGTGCTTATTTAGGTTAACTTCAGCAGCGTTTAAGCGTTTCTTAATAGCGAAAATTTTAATTGAATGAGGTAGCTGTTCGTAGGGGAGAAAGGCTTTAGAAATTAGGGCATTATGTATTCCTGAGCATTTTTAAATTGCCATAATTTTATGCTATAAAAAAATTCAGAAGTTTAAATAATTACTCCTCGTAGGTCCCATGTTATTTTGTACTTTCAAAGCATAAAAAGGTGGGAGAAGTGAAAAAAAAAAAGACTTGAAGTTATTAAGAATTACATGACTAGACGATATATTTTGAGGGATTTGTTGGAAAACCAGGAAAAAAATTACTTCCAGAAACCATAGCAATTATAAACATAAAAAAACGAAATTATATTGTCATTAGTTCCAAATAAGGTAATCAATTTTATCAGCTTTCTGGAAGTAAGCTCACTTAGAATGACATTTCATTTCTTCCTCTAATACGTTCTGCGAAATAAAAGAAATTGTAGAGAATGTTTTCAATTTTTATGCGTTAGACATATGAGACAAGAAAAAAAAAGACAATAAAGGAGATGAAACACTGGTCAGCAAAAGAAAAAAAAATGGACAGAAAAGAAAATGAGAAGCAGGGAAGAAGCATCTGTGGAAAAAAATATGACTTCAGAAAAAACCCTCAGAGCTCTCACTTCCCAATTATAATTACTGCGAGTTTTTTCCCGAAGAATAAATTTCGCGCTAAGATAGAAGAATATCGAAAAATGAACTGTTAAGCTTTTTATTTTGCCGGGAACAAATTAGTAAATAAACGTATCTAATTGCAGAGTATTAAAAAAAAGATAGAGTACAAAATAAACAAAGGAGTCAATGCTCAACTGAGAGTGAAGTATACATCACGTTTTGACAACCGGTGCCCGTTGTCAAAACGCGTTGTTCACGTTTTGAATCGTCACTGGCACCTTTCTGGAGTAACAGCGAGATGACCGGGGGATGGATATGTGCTGGTTGTCCTATTGCGATATCGGAAACAGAGACCTTATAGACACAGGGACCCATCGAGAAAATGGCCCACATTTCCCCTTTAGCTTTTCCCCAGTATCGCGTTTCGACAAGGAGGCAGATGTATACTGACAGTGCAGTACACATTTACCCGTTGTCAAAATGCGATACTCGGGTTCTGAATCGCATGTGTGGCGGATAGGTGCTGGTTGTTGTATTGGGACACGGGACAAAGGCACCACTCCAGAAATGGCTCACCTCCCCTTCATCTTTTGGTCTGGATTTCTCGAAAAGAACAAATAATTGTTTTGATATATGAATAATAATTGTTAATTTCATTTGAGCTTTATATCTGCCTGAAAAGTTATTACCATAAAAAAAATGCGTTTCTTTTACCTACAACGAGGTGCCAAAGAGACTGGGAAGGCGGTGCCATTTCCATTACATGCTACCACACCCATGCAGAAAATGGTATCGTTCTAAAACGAAGTTTTATGTAGAGGCAGACTTCTCCGCAAGCTCAAGTAGTAGCATTCGCAGTTGAGATGGCAGTTCATCAGGCTTTAAGCAATTTCGAACGTGGTATGATAGTCGGCGCCTGGGAGATGGGCCACTTCATCTCGGAAATTACCACGAAATTTGGATTTAAACGGCCAACAATGCTAAAGAACTACAAAAACTCAGTGATAAAATCCAGGGTGCGGGACTGGTGTGGCCGTAGAAAAGCCTTGGACTATCGTGGACATCTTCATCTGGCACGCATCGTAACATCCGCCTAGCGAGTAACGTTGACGCACATAACAGCTCAATTCCATGCTGAGGTCAGTACTAGCATCAGCTTTTCCTGTGTTCTAATGGGTTCCGGAGCCATCGGCCCACCCGGTTGCCATTGCTGACCCGACGACACAAGGCTGTGCATCTCGCTTGCGCTCGGGAGCACCACCATTGGACGCAAGATAACTGGAAACGTGTAGCCTGATCCGACGAATTGCGGTACCCACCCGAGTGTCTGTGCTGACCCAACGACACAAGGCTGTGCATCTCGCTTGCGCTCGGGAGCACCACCATTGGACGCAAGATAACTGGAAACGTGTAGCCTGATCCAACGAATTGCGGTACCCACCCGAGTGCCTGTGCTGACCCAACGACACAAGGCTGTGCATCTCGCTTGCGCTCGGGAGCACCACCATTGGACGCAAGATAACTAGAAACGTGTAGCCCGATCCGACGAATTGCGGTACCCACCCGAGTGCCATTGCTAACTTGACGACACGAGGCTGTGCGCCTCGCCAGGTCTCGGGAACACCGCCATTGGACGCAAAATGGCTGGAAACGTGTAGCGTGATCGTACGATTGCGGTACCAACTGTTTCGGACAGATAGCTGACTCCGGGTGTAGTGACAACCCCACGAGGCAATGGATCCCGCATGCGTACAAGGAACAGTGCTAAGATGTGGTGTGCTTTCAGCTGGCACGCATTAGGATCCATCATACGACTGCAGACCCCTCTGACCTGTGGAGGTTTTGTACACATCCTTGAGGACCATTTTCAACCTTTCATGTCATGCAACCACTACGACAGATGCGACGTCTTTTAATACGACAATGCGCCACCGCACACGCCCACAATTGCCTTTTTATGGCTGCAGGAACATACCACGGAGTTTGACATCTTGATATGGCCACCTGGTTTGCCGGATTTAAACGCCATCGAACACATTCGGGATACTGTTCAACGTGCCGTCAATGCCAGGAATCCTCCACCGGCGAATCGTGGGACGCTCTTCAGAAAGCATGGTGTGCACTGTCTCCATAGTACTACAGAGAGCTTGTGCAGGCCATGCCTCGTCGCGTTGCTGCCGTTATCCGATCTCGAGGAGGACCATTGCCGTATTAGAGAGTTATGCCAGTTTATATGTTGTGCTTTTGCTCTGAAATGTATGATGTTCTTAAATGTTTGGTTGAATAATTTAGCTAATTATCAAAACTTCCCCAGAACATTAACATTATGTGAATAAGAATATTGCTTTGAGGGAAATGCTCCGTTGCGTTTACATGATGCTCCGAATGGTCTTAAATAACTTGCAAATGTCCTAAACTAAGCACAGAAGTATCACTTCCAGAATACTTGTAGAGATGCATTAAAAGTAAGTGTACTTACAAATTTAACCTTCTATTCCATCTCAGGCATGTATCGAAAACACTTCATCATACCATACTCCTAATATCAAATACTAGTCTCCAAGTAACATTAACTTGAAAATAACTTAAGTCTTCGATGATCAAATATGCGTGATAATCAAAACGAAAGAATTATACAATAACATCAAACCATACGCATGAAATTAGTCTGCGTTCGCCTAAAAAATATCTTTTCAAATCAATTACAAAGAAGTTCTGGCTGAATTCTAACAAAAGCCCTGATTATCTACCAAGAGCAGAGCCCCGATGCATCGAAAAAAACTATTCTTATCTCTGTTAAATTCATACGTCATTCTACGTATGACCTCAGTTCAGGTTGCCACAAAACATTCAGTAAAGAGAGAAAATGTGCCGTTCAGTTTGGGAAATGCTTAAGGAGAACGAACCAAAATTCGCATAGATGCAGGCAGTGAAAGGGAAACTTATATTTGAGTATACGTGGCAAATGACGTAGCGAAATTATCCGTACTGATCTGAGAAAGCTACCACTGGACGAAGCAGGGAGTTCTAAATTAATTAAGCTGGAGGTAACAACAGCTACACGTATTTCGTTGGACTTGGAATAGAGGGCCATTGATATGCTCTACCCACCTTTTGTAATATTGAAGGACACACTAGTACTCACTGTGATGGCCCATTACTCACATCTTGACATATATCACAAAGGGATTCTCTTGCAGAGATATTCCGATATCATTGTCCCACCCGCATTCATTTGTTTTAACAGAAGCAACGATTTAGCAACACTGGTTCCTTTCTTTTTTGATTGGGGGTTTAACGACCACCGTGAGGAAGTCAATGGGCTATAAGCAGCAGCCGCCTCTCCCTAATTTTGGGCCACTGGATCGCGAAAGGGAGTGAGCCAGTTCCGTAAGACAAACACAACATCCATGCCTCAGGGGGATTCGAATCCGTACACTTCACAGAAGAATGATCGGAAACCAGCGCTTAGACCACTGCGCTACCGGGGCGGCCAGTGCTGGTTCGTGATTCAAAGTAAAGGGTAGACTTTTAAAAATGCGTCTACTCAAAAAGGAGGTAAAAATTCTATTACGCAGTAGGCGATTAAGGACTAAACAAATATAAAAATCAGTTGGGCAAGAAAACTGCAATGTGTAACGTGCACATTGCAAATTTCAAAATAATCTTCTTTGTGATTTCATTAGAAATGTGTGATAAAAAATTATTAAAAAGAAAATACACTGGCGGAAAGTGAAAAAAGAACACCAAGAAGGGACTTGCGGACGATCATGAAATTTGCATATGTTAATGGGGTCCAGTTTACGTAGGTGTGATGTTAATTTCGGTACCAACCGGTGAGCGCGTACGCCACAGCACGGCATAATATGCAAATTATCGTCAGTGGTATTTAAGGAGTACGGCGAAGTGAATGTAATCAGTCGTCGGCGTACGGACGCGTGCGAAGACCCTGAAGAAGCTGCAATGCCTGGACATGGAAGACGTGTACGATTTCAGCAGTTATCGGACATTGAGGGAGGTCGTCTAGTCGGAATCCGCGAGGCCGGGTGGTCGTATAGTCGTATTGCGGAGCGAATTGGACGCGAAGTATCGGTGGTGGTACGATGGTGGAGCAGATGCCCCAAGGAACATTCCCACACGAGAAGAAGTGGAACCGGGAGTTACAGACGGATTGATGAGCGGACCGATCGACGCATAAGAAGAGCGACGTTGTCAAGCAGAACTCCACTGCCACGCAAATCCGAGCTGCCGTTGCACCTGTGGTGACTGTGCGAAAAATCCGCAACCGTCTACTGGTTGCAGGACTACGTGCACGTGTGCCTCAGGCATGTGTACCTCTAACTCCAGCCCACCGTCAGGAACAACTGCAGTGGTGTCGCCAACGTCTGCACTGGAGAACGCAATGGCGATCTGTCGTGTTCAGCGATGAAAGCAGATTCTGCTTGGGAGCCTCCGATGGCCGTATGCGTGTTCGCAGACGCACAGGGGAGCGTCTCCACCTTTCTTGCAACCGCCAGCGACACACAGGGCCTACACCTGGTGTCCTGGAGTGGGGAGCGACCAGCTATCACTCCCGTACACAACTAGTGTTTGTACCGGGTACGTTAAACAGCACCTCCTACATCAATAACGTCATTCAGCCCGTTGTTGTGCCATTTGTAAGGTCGGTCCATTGTGGTGTTTTCCAGCAAGTTAACGCACGCCCACACTCGGCACGTGCAACGCAACATGTACTTCAGGGTGTGAGACAACTTCCATGGCCTGCACGTTCACCAGATTTGAACCCCATTGAGCACGTGTGGGATTTTATGCGACAACGACTTATCCGGTCTCCACAGCCAGCCACGACCATCCCCGATTTACGCGTTCAGGTTGAGGATGCTTGAAACTCAATACCCCAAACTTACGTCCAACATCTGTACGACAGACTCCATGCCAGAATTGCACAGTGTGACGCAGTTCATGGCGGTTCAACCTCGTACATGGAAATGTTATTTTTCAGTTTACCAGCAAATACAGCTGTATTTTGCCATAATGTTTTGATCACGTTATCCTTTGTATTCCGTTATTATGCTGTATAAATTTCGTTGGTAACAGACGTCTGCTTCTTGGTGTTCTTTTTTCACTTTCCGCCAGTTTATACACATAGTTACCAAAATTCTTAAAACGAGCTCATTCGCGAGAACAGATTTGTTGTTGGGGGTTTAGCGACCGCCATGAGCAACTCAGTAGGCTATAAGTAGTCGCCCTCCCCTAATTTAGTGTCACTGGTTTCAGGGAAAGGAGAGAGCCAGTGGTGTTCTTTTTTCACTTTCCGCCAGTGTAATTATCTCGAATTTTAGAAGTCCGTTCATGAGTGAATGCAGTACGGTTTCACACTACATTCAATCACGCGCGGATACAAAACAATGGAAAGAGTACCGTGGTATTCTTTGTAGATAATGTATGCTACGGATCTTTCGCATGCCAAAATCTTTGTGGCTGTGAAATAAAACGAGAGATTCGTGAGTATGCATTAATTTGCTTACAACACACTGCATTTATTCGCGTCACTCAGGATTACACCGAGCCATACTCCGGTACATATTAAGTGGAATTAAATCATAACAACAAACAAGAAGGTTTACTAATTCCTGACAGTGAGCAGTACTTAAGTAAGTGGATTAATGAATGTTATTGTCGTAAAACCAATGAATGAAGCTATGTGAGTCATAAAAAATAGATATTTACTAAACTGTAGCGGCGGAAATAAAAAGTATTTCGACTGTTTAGTTTTTTAAAAACAATATTTTTTTAATTTTTATTATTATTATAGGTTATTCAGATTTAGACGAACATAAGGAAGGACTCTGACAACCAACGAAAGTGATACAACTACGAAAGTCCGTCAAGCTAAAATCTTTCCTCAAGATAGAAAGAAAAGCTGAATCGCAAGTGTGTTAGTGAAGGGGATTGGTAACCTTTGGGCTCGGATATCCACAGATTATACCCCATTGTGTTGTACATCATTTTAAAGCTCTGGAAGCCAAATTTCTCTTAGACCCACCGTTTTCATAGTATCAAAAAGGCATTTTTGTAATGGCTTTTATCACATTTAGCATCAGATTCTCGTACTTTACGTAGATTGCAATGATATATGGTTATTTCTATGCAGTGGCGTAGCCAGAAATTTCTTAAGGGGGTGGGGTCCATGGCTTTGGTTCATTGGCGAAAGCCTCATATATACACTGCTGGCCACACAAAATGCAACACCAAGAAGGAAGCATCCGATTGGCCTGAAATTCGCAGCATGCGTCGCCCGCGAGAAGACATGCAAAATATTAGCATTGCAGGGCATATGCAAATCATGTGCGCCCGGCAAGCCACCGAGAAGCACTATAAGAAGGGTGCATAGAAGGCGGGGTGTAAGTAGTGGAAGTGTGTTGTGCAGCCGGACCTGTGCGTGGGAAGCTCCCTAATGCCTCGTCGCAGAATACGGCAGTCATTCCAGCACATTTCGGAGTTCGACAGAGGACGAATAGTGGCCTATCGCGACAGCGGTTTATCGTACGGAGACATCGGCGCCCGTGTGGGACGACATCCAGCCACAGTGAGGCGAGTATGGATTCGGTGGGTGCAGGAGGGAAGGACGGACTGACGTGAGTGATTGCCGTAGCCGCGGCACACCACCGAACGAGAGAACCGGCATGTTGTGCGGCGGGCATTGACTGCTCGCACCGACACATCACCAACGTTAGCGCAGGAATTACGGGGTGCTGCGCAACAACCTGTGTCAGCACTTACCGTTCGACGTGGTTTGCAGGAGCGGGGACTTGTCGCATGGTGCCCATTGCTCCGATTACCATTGACGTTACACCACCGGTGAGTGCGGCGGCAGTGGGCCGTTGAACGCCGCACCTGGACTACGGAATGGCACGACAGTGTCTTCTCCGACAATTCCCGCTTCTGCATGCAACACCAGAATGGCCGAATCCGCGTGTGGCTGCACCGCGGCGAGAGACTCTATAATGCCTGCATAATGCATCGCCATACCAGTCCGTCGCACAGCGTTATGGTTTGATGCGCAATTGGATATGACACCCACTCCCTCTGGTACGCATCGACGGTACACTCAGCAGCCACCACTACATCTCCGACGTTTTGGAGCCTGTAGTCCTCCCTTACCTGCAGGACCTTCCAGCGGCTACGTTTCAACAGGACAATGCGCGCCCGCACGTGACACTCGTCGTGCAACAATTCTTCACTGCCCACCAGGTGTCACTGCTGCCGTGACCCGCCGTGTTCTCTCGGTATGTCGCCCATCGAACACGTCTGGTCGCTGATCGGCAACCGAGTGGCTCGGCAAGCACCACCCGCGGATACGCCTGATGAATTGTGGCAACGTGTGGAAGCAGCCTGGACCGACATACCCCAAGCCCACATCCAAAGCCTCTTTCGTTCGATGCCGCGGCGTGTAGCGGCCGTTATTGCCAGCCATGGGGAGCAAAAGAACTATTGGTGTCTGCGTGTTCCGCAAGTCGCACGGACCTGTAAGCGCAATCGTTTCATCTTTGTATCTGTTGTTATGTGTCTAGTAAATTTGGCTTTGCTATCTCGTGTCCTTCTTGGTGTTGCATTTTGGGTGGCCGGTATTGTACATATAATATATGTCGCTTTAAGTTCATGTTAAATTTACCATCAAGAGGGTCTACGCCAATGCGCTTATGTAAAACGTGAAAAAATAATGTTCAGCGATAGTTTATAGTAAATTATAATTTTGAGTAACAAAGAAATTATCTATTGTTGCGTCACGTCACGGAACAGCATTCAAAAATCACATTTCAGGAATGGTTTTCACTACTTCAGTTACCCATTTTCGTTACATCGAAATTCATGACATTTAGTTTACTTCTGTCGGGAAAGATGCATAACATCGAAAATTCTTTCACCTTTAAATATTCATAGTTAAAATTTGTTCTCGACTGAACTCGTTTTAAAATGGATATTTCAACGGTTGTGTGTCATCCCGGATGTAACAGAACTGCTCAAATGAAGGAATGTATGAGATGTTCCCCAGTAGGTATGTATGTTTTTGTTGTGGGCCACGAGACTGAAATTCTTGGCGTGGTGGGTTGTCCCAATCCTTCCCAGCCGATGCGCCGCAGGTGGTAAGCATCTTTCTGGTTATCGACGTGTGAGAAGTTATTCGTCGATGAACAGTGGCTTCCTGCTGCCGTGAAAACTATTACTCTTTGCCCATAAATGACTGTTGATTGTCGAACCTTTGTTCTTTTGAAGCGGAAATAATTTTTACCGGTGCTGCCTACTGGATCACTATGCCCATAGTCACACGTATGAGGGACACCAGGGGGTACTTACCTTCCCATAGAAACCTGACTTGGCCAATTCTGTTCTTGGGAAGATACTACTATTAATTGCGTGTATATGCAGTTAAAAGACGAAAATGTTTAGGAATTAAAGTGGGGTGTCCCGAAAATTCTTGGACCGACCATGAAAAAAATAGTCGCAGGTCCGCAAGTTTGCTTGAAGTAATAGTACAATCCTTTACATGCCTGGAGATCAATTTTCAACTTACCTTCCGAAGGGACATAGTATGTTAATCTACTATGTTAATCTACTATGTATACGTACAGAGCATTTGAAGGATAAGCGCCAAGAAACACTGGCAAAAGGTGATTGTTCATTAAACTAACGCTGCAAGCAACACATCAACAATCGCCATGAATGTAATTCATGAATGGAGATTGAAATGCTACCACACCTCACCTAAATTTTCCCCCTCCGACAACCATCTCTCTTTCCCGAATATATTTATGCTTTTTCCTTAATTTATGGAAACCAGTGTGTATTTAGGGTTTCCCTTCACAAATGTATCTTTAATTAGGTTAAAGTTCAGCATGCGATTCTCTACACGGCTGCTGCTCTAACGCTGATATTGTAGCAATGATTAATTCTATGCAACGGTGTGCTGATTACTTGTTTGTAGTTTTTGTCAACATCGTCACTTTCACTTCCTTCATGCTGCTCATCATTGGATTCAAAAAGCATGTATCTCACTCAAATGCTCTAATAGGACTACCCTTTTTATCTGGATTTTATTCAAAAGACGCAATTATAGAACACCTCATACCTAAATCCTTAAATTCTTTACTAACCCTAGTTGCGCTATTCTCCGTGGGTTTGACCGCCTCCTACTCCTCACGGATAACTTTCACTTCTTCAAAATTTGTGATTAAAAGCCAGTCAGACAAATCGTTTCATGTTTCCACACCAAATAAGTGATTAGATAGTGACAAACACTTTAGTGTCGATTTCCATCCAGTTCTCAAAGTGTTTTTTTTTCAAAAGCTTCGCGAGGAAAAAAAAAGTCTCCGTTTTCCTAGAGAGCGTAATGTTTTCAAAACCCGTATTTTACTTGTTGTCAGTACACTGAAACGGAAAATATGGAAGAAATTCATCACACATCACTGAAATATGCTTTCAGGCGACATTTTTGTTTGCCACCCATAGCAGAAAAAATGCAGGAATTTCCACACGATTCTGTTCCATATTTTGAAGTGCCGGGATTATGACGTCCTACTCTATTTATTATTTCCAGAAATTACTCATTTCAGCTTTGCGATACATTACATTCTACGAATTCATTTATCTGGGAACTGGAAAGATGCCAGTACTGAAAGATATAAAGTGAAAAATTGCTAATTAAACAAAAGATTTAGGCTACGAAAAGCGGACATTTCTAAAACCACTGTTGGGACATTTGTCATCGTTTCTCTAAGACATAAACAGAAATCATTGTGTCACGAATGGAAAACCTACGTACACACCTTGCAAAAGAAAAAAAAAGAAAGAAAAGGCCGAAGCACCCCAAGAAAATCCTCCAATCCTGATGAAACTCCGCATTCAAGTGCCGTATATACTCGTGTATAGGTTGACTTTTTTAATGAAATATTTAGGTCGAAATTACGGGGTCGAATTATACGCGGAAAATATTTCTGATAGGTTAAAAACCAAAATTTTGATGCCTTATGGAAATTCTCATACTTAGTCCTTTGTGCCATCAGTTCATTTGGAGTAGTATATTTAGTCATTTTACGGGTGTTACTGGTACAGAAGAAAGTTATTGCTAAGAATTTTCTTGAGTTTATATGTACGAATTTCTTTTATTCACTAAGAGAAAAACTCATTTCGCAAAGATGTCTCAAAGTCTGCTTTAGATCTGTCGATATCAGTCGATATAGCCTTGACTGCCCCGCTGGTAAATCACCCAGAGGAAAGAGGTGAACGCGTCAGCCAGTAGTTTAAGTTGCACCGCGCCGTGACCTACGACCATGCTCAATTCTCGACGGGGGGATGAAGAGGGAAAAGAACAGACTATTGAAAAAGAAGACCGCTGCCCCTGCTTACCGACGGCGGAGAAGAGAGGCGTGACAATCTACAGAACAGCGGTAACTTGATCAATGCATCCCGAAAACGAAAGTGTTTAAACTTGGCCGATCGCTCAGAATAACATTGCCACTGATAGTAAAAAAGTGCATTAGTTTAACAACGTACCTACGTGTGTTATTAAATTGAGTGTGCCTTGGCTCTAAAAATCAAACAAACAGTAACCTTTAAAAAAGACTAAGAGCGAGCAAAAAGGATTGCATCTTTACTGAATGGTAAGATGTTTGGTTTTGTCACTAACGCCGATTGTTTGTCACAAAACACGGTGGAGATTGGGGATGAAACTCGGGAGTAGATAAACGACCTCTCTGTCAATCACACACTCGTCCAGCTCAGCAGTTGACCGACAGCTGCTACGCTGCACAGGGTAGTGGGAGAAAATTTTATGGAATAAATTTTCTTCATTTTTTTTAATTGTTGCGTGCAAATTTTACAGTGTCCACAATACATCAAAATAAAGATTCATTTTAAATTTTCAAGAGATCCATTGAAAACTTCAAAAGTTACACATTTATTTTTTACGGCATGCATATTCTTTATGGGATAAAAAAACTATCAGGTTGACATCAAGACTATTTACGCTTTCCAAATATTTTTCAGGAAGTGTTTTTTTTTCTTTTTAAATAACGATGTGCCTTACGACGTTCAGTAAATTCATCATGATTCGTTTGCTGCGGCAGCAAATGCTTTACTCTCCATGAATGAACTGCAGAAAACTCGCTCGCAAAAAAGTGGGTGAAGGGGGGACGCAATGTGCAAAAGTGGGTTCATATATTGTTAAAATGTGTAGCCTTTCCCTGAAAACTCTCTAACCAGGGTGGTGAGCCCTATCATCTTCGCAGAATTGTGCCTCAAATCCACCCACATTTTGCGGGAAACTGCTGCAGGGAACATTGCGAGAGCCAGCTACAACAATAAATAGTAGGTTCACATTTCCGCATGCGGGCGCAACCTCGGAAAATATATATTTTTTATTTATACACAAGATAGGTTAGTATACACAAACTGCAAATATTCACATAAAAACCGGGGGGATGGGGGTCGGACTTATACACGGGATATACAAAAACTTCAAATATTCAGATAAAAATCGGGGGGTCGACCTATACACGAGATCGACCTACACACGAGTATAGACGGTACCTCAGGGACGAAAATACAAACGATTAAACAAATGACGACCAACGGCTGGGAACCTCACAGCGAGGGGAAGTATCTCAAAAGCAAAGCTCGCACACAGGGGCAATTGAGACAGCGGATTGAGGTTGTATTAACCTGCACGGATTGCGAAGATGACTCGACGTCGGATCCGTGCAAAATCAGGGAAGCTGACCGAATTTGTGAGCAGACGTATAATTAGGTTGAGATAGGCCGGTTGGTCATATCGCCGTATCTCCAGGCATTTGGATCGGAGGGACAAGGCAATATGACGATGTTCTCGCCAATAGGTCGAGGAAGGCACAACCCAGCGGTACACCGGTAGTGGACGGCAGAGGACAACGACAGAACGCAAGGATCGAGCGACTGTGAGAGCTGCACGAACAGAACCGAAAGCGTTGCCCTCAACCATCCGTGGCCATGTTTCGTTGTCTACAGGTACAGAAGTGGCCATCCGGACGACTTGCGGCACGGAGACAACATTCGAGGAGGCCACTCCGCCACCTACCACTGGACCACTGACTAGCGATCATCGCCGGCACCGGTTGCAGTGGTGTTGGGTCCGATCAACGTGGGATAGCGTCCAGTGGCGTCGTGTTGTCTTCAGAGATGAGTCAACGTTTGCACTTGGAGCCGATAGCCAGCGCATACGTGTCTGCAGAGGAGCTGGTCAGTACACGGATCCTACTTTTACCGTTGAACGGTACACAACTCGCATACCAGGAGTGACTGTCTGGAAAGTCATTTCCTACGATAACCGGACACCCTTGTTGTCCTCCGTACCACCCTCACGGCTCAACGGTACGTCGACGACATTCTACTACTTGTGGTGTTCCCATTCCGGTCGCAGCATCACCGATCAATTTTTCAACAGTATAATACCCCGCCACACACGGCACGGCTCTTCTAGGCCTGCCTCCGGAATGTAGACACAGTTCATGGCCAGCCAGGACGCCTGACCTCTCACCGATCGAACAGGTTTGGGAGGTAACGGGACGCCAACTGCGCCCATCCTGAAATGTCGTATAACTGACCCGCAATTTGGATATCATCTGGCATGCTTTACCTCAGGACAGTATTCGTGAACTGTATGCGTCTATGCCATGTGGAGATGAGTCAACGTTTGCATTTGGCGCCAATAACCAGCGCATACGTGTTTGGAGAGGAGCCGGTCAGTATACGATCAGTGGAGCCAGTCAGTACACTCTTATATCCGAGCCAGAGATGGTGCTGCAATGTACTGACTTGTTCCACTCGTTTAGCTGCTTTATCCGAATAAATGGCCAACTGCTCTGGAATTTCAATCAGTTCCTTTCCTGTACATGAACATTGCTCATTCCAGTTTTAATCTCAATTGGATGATTCCTTCTGGGTACTTCTTTTTCCTCAAAGAGTGTATGTTATTTCGATAATATGCTAGAGAGAAATTCACCCAGCTGCTTAATATATTAGGTGTGTAACTTAATTCTCGGCCACAGGCACGACACGTTGACAGCAAATTACAACAAATCGAATACGTACCTAATCAGGAAAATAATCCCCGTCGTGTTGTTTACATTTGAGCCATCGGTCAGGGAGCTGCCGAATGCCACTGCGGAAAAAAGAAGGCTATTTCGAGTTGATAAATTCATCAATACTTGTGTAGACCTCCTCGACAGAACTGAAGTGTGTATCACTCAGGTGATGTTGAAGGGAGCGAAAGAGGTGATAATCCGACGAGGCGAATTCTGCAGAATACGCCGGGTGGAACAAAATCTCCCATCCCAGGTCGGTGATCGTGTTTAAAGTCGTTTTCGCGGTGTGAGGACGCGCGTTATCCTGAAGCAACAGGACCGACCTTCTGTCCTTGCCGGTGTATGGCCTTTTCGTCTCCATTGCGTCACTCACACGAATGCGATGCTGACAATAATGCTTAGCATTGACCGTTTCATCAGGTTTGTGCAACGCATAGTGTACGACACCGCGCTGATTCCACCATATGCACAGCAAAAACTTCCGGGCATGGATATTCGGTTTGGTGGTATTGGTGGCCAGGGATAGAAAATAAGGATGGGCTGGCTCATCCTTTTGTCTTGCGATCTCAGTTTCACGCTCCGACCGAGGGGCAATTGGAAGGCGCCGTGACGTCACTGCGAGGACACTCGGTGACCCCTGTGCCAACCTACGGCCGGAGTATAATGACCTTCGTGACATTCCAGTCGTTCTGTGCAGTCTATTTCTGTTGCTCTCCGTTTATGTAGTTGTTCATTAACGTCTGTTATTTGCTGATGTAAGTTTTATTTTAACTAATATTCAGCGTGTTTTTGCTTTTTTCATTCAAAGTAATACGCAATATGCCTTTATCCTGTGCTGTCGCTAATTGTACAAATACGCATAAGAAAACAAAAGAACGTGGCGTGATTTGCCATGTTTTCCCTTCAAATGTTAATGTGATAAAAGAATGGATTGTTAAGTGCAAGCGTGCTGACAAGTTTAAAGTTGGAAGTGCAAGAATATGTAGTGATCATTTCCAAAATTCAGACTACAAAGACGACATGCGAAATCGCCTTCTTGGGCTTCCCGAAAAGAAAATTCTGAAACCTACAGCTGTTCCCAGTTTGAATTTACCGAATGAAAAATCAACGTGTACTTCATCAAAGCTTAAGACGCAAACTTTGTTATTTTCGGAAAGGGTTGCTTGCAATTCTGACAATGAAGTTGCTTGCAATTCTGACAATGGATATTCAGAAGAAAAGTGTGCATCAGTTCAGTGCATGTCTTGCTCAGAAGTTAGAAGTCAGAACAAAATTCTCACCGAGAACATTGACATACTGGAACGAGAAATACGTAGCTTGAAAAGCAAACACAAAAATACTGTTCGAGTTTTGCGTCAAAAAAATATCAGCATACGAAATAAGAGAGAAGAAACTGTGCAAATACGAAAAGCCCTGTCAAAAGCTAATATGAAAAATAAAATACTTGAACAGATGGAAATGAACCTCAGGAAAAGTTTTACACCAACACAGATAAAGTTTTTTGCAACACAAAAAATTATTAACAAATGGACAGAAGAAGATATATCTAGAGGAATAGTAACTAGAGCTATTTCAAGAAAACCCTACGAATTTTGGAAGTGTAATATTGGCATTCCTTTTCCAAGTGCTAGCACGTTAAAGCGATGGTGTTCTAAATTTAGTTGTCATCTCGGAATTCTGCATAATGTTTTGCTTCTTATGCGGAAAAATAGCGAAACCCTTTCCGAAAATAACAAAGTTTGCGTCTTAAGCTTTGATGAAGTACACGTTGATAGTAAAGTGTGTTACGATACAGGAATGGACCAGATTTTAGGTCCGTATTCAAAGGTGCTAGTTGTTTTGTCTAGAGGAATATTGTCTTCCTGGAAACAACCCGTGTATTTTGACTTTTAACGTACAATGAATAAAAAGCTTCTGTTTGAAATAATTGTAAACCTTGAAAAAGCAGGAATTATAGTAAAAGCGATTGTTTCAGATTTAGTGGGTTGTATGACCTTGTGGAAGGAACTATTAATTTCTCCCGAAAAATCATTTTTCAACCATCCGCTGGACGATAGTTCTAAGATTTGGATTTTTGCAGACCCTCCTCACTATTTAAAAATTTTACGCAATCATTTCATTGACTTGTCTTGCAGGACGGATCTGTGCTCCAAACTGGCATCATCAAAGAAGTTTTCGAGAAGGATTCTGGAGAGATAAAGTTGTGTCCTAAATTGCTGCCGTGCTATATAGCAATCAAAGGGAACGAGATACAAAAAGTAGGACCAGCAAAAACTTTGTTTTCAGCCACCACTGCAAAGGGTATCGAATATCTGACAGAGCATAAAAGCGCTGCAGTTTTCTTCAATTTAGTAGATTCATTTTTTGACATTATGAATAGCAGTTACCCACACCCTGACAAAAGCAAACCTCTAAAAGCAGGTTTTGGTATTAACCCCCTTTTTATACAACAAAAGGAAATTCTGAACAAAATGAAGTCAGAAATATTGAATCTCAGAGTAATGGGGAGAAAATATATGCTGCCTTTCCAAAAAGGCATTCTTGTATCAATTTCTTCTCTTCTCGGTCTCTACGAGGATTTAACGCTTCGTGGAATCCGTTACATTTTAACTACTCGTTTGACTCAAGATGCCCTGGAGAGTTTGTTCAGTCAGATAAGAGGCATAGGTGCTTTTCATGACCATCCCTCACCTACGGAATTTATTAGTCGTTTAAAACACATATTGCTGGCAAATAAATTGCCTAATTTGCCCAAAAAAGTTAATACAGAGTTTCAAGAAATTAAAACGCTCCAAAAATATTTAACAGCAGAGCTACTAAAGGAAGCTTTCACTACAGCTGATAATCAAGAAATTCTTGATGAAGTATCTGGAGAAATAAACGCACATGACTTAGAAGCTTTAGAAAAAATTTGCAATGAACCATGGCCGCAAGATTGGGACGACGACATACTTAAAACAGTTCAAGATGAGCAATGTAATACCGAGAAACAAGCTCTGAGTTATGTCGCAGGTTATATTGCCTATCGCTAACGCGATAAAGATCGCAAGCGATCTTTATCGTTATACATCTACAAATTTACGGAAACCACTTCTTACACGCACTGTAGGACACAGTAGCTTCCCCCAAAGCAGCACAGATAATTTGCTAGGCTTCCGAGGCACTTTGTTTCAGCTGAAACGCGAACCAGAAGCAGTGCCTCAAATGTTGCTTCTCGAATGACATTGCTTTCACCGTCAACTTTCGTCCCTTCTGTCACTACAGCTGTGAGCGGTTACGGTTGCCTGGAAAGCTGCATGTTGGATGGCGCTGCAATCAGCCATTATCGCACATAGCAATCTGTACTTGCCGACGTTCTTTGATCGCTTGCGGTTAGGTGCCGAGAATTAAGTTGCACACCTAATATGTTAGGGAATTTTGCTGGTATGAAATGCTGTGCGGGTAAGCATAAAGTGACTGGAAGCTTCCGCCACAGCCTCTTTCTTGCCATGGACCTAGGGAGAGTGGTACCCGGCAAATTCGTTACCACGTAGTTTCATCTCCTTCTGGTCAATTTTAATGTCTGAATTACTGGCTTTAGCATCATCTTTACCCTTCAAATTATTCTGATACACTTGTTTTCTTCGAATTTGCGTATTAACTCATAAATTGAAGCAATTACGGCATTTGGATGTACTTAAATTTTAGAAAACTGGTACCCGGGAGACTGGTACCCGAAAAACTGGTGCCCGCGAAATTGGGCCTCGTCAAACTCGTACACGGATGATTGCTATCTAAAGAATTCATACTTTTAGAACTAATTTCCACCTGTCCAGCGAAGTATGCCAACTGCATTAAAGGAAGATAACTTCTCTTTACTGATTGTCAGGGTGGATATATGTATTCTCTGCTAGCGAAAAATTCCTGCGCAGGTAAACTCCTACGCGTCCTTCAAACGCTAGGAAAAACTCACCCGGAAAATTCCTACACCTTCTCATATAAGGGAATGTACACAAACTGCATTTCGTACGGGCATTTTGTCAGAGTGTAGGAGTTTTTCTAGTGGGACAAAACCAAGTGAAGAAGTTTACCTTGTGACATAAAAGAGTGTGCACGATATTTAATGGCATAAAGGGATACGTAGAAATTTTCCGACTCCCTAAACTGAGTTATGATTTTAATATTTGCTATATCATAATATTCAATAAAAGCTAAAAAAAAAGGGACTCAACGGATCAACCTTCAGGTGCTTAGGAGGCACATAGGCCGCTGACTGTTTCGGAAGATTTGAAATTATAACCCAACTATGCGTGTATTTTGTATGTATAAACAAGTGATAAAGGCTAATAAAAATGATTCAACACGTTATTCTTCGGGTGTCTTTAAGGTATTGCTTGCCCTTAGCCTTTATGAAAAATTTAAAGTTAGAACCTGAATATTCAGTATGTATATGCGTATGTAAATATGGAAAAAAAGCTAATAAACGGAACGCAGCCGACCAGTTTTCAACCGTGTAAGGTACCTAGGTAGGGGCCCTTTTTGGAATTTTTACGTAAGCTCAGTATCATTAACTTATCTTTTTATGTAAACCTTGTGAATATGAGCGCGGCCGATTAAAATTTGCTAAAAATGCAATTGCCTAGGGATTTACAATTGATGTTTTGTGCCTGAGTTAAAATTGTGACAGTTCACTGCTCCAAAAGCTGCTGTTTTTAGTCACAGTTAGACCACGTGCACTGTCACTAGGGGAAATATTTATCAGTGACAAAGCCTCTGCAATTTCAACTGTCCGAAAGAAGAATGGAATCCCACCTTACCACCCTTTTCCAAACTAGATGACTCATGCTATAATTCTAATTCCATTGTTCCACAGAACACCATATCAGTAATACATCTACAAATTTACGGCAGTTTGTTCGCCAAATGAAAATATTTTATAGATGACAATGATATTTATTGTATACTTCAGATTTACACAAAAATCCATTTTGTCATGTGAGGATGCCCACGAGAGGACAATTTTTATACAATCCCCTAAAGGGTATGTGGCCACTTTTGCCGTGGTTATTTGTCTTAAGCTCCCTGAGGAGGAGGTGAGTTGTCATTTATGCAGTTTGAATGCTCCTCGCAACGGCGCAGCAATACCGTTGACTTTGAAGGGTACTAATCTCCCAGGAACGAATTTACCGATTATCAGTTTCGTGTCAGACAAACTAATGAACCACGTCGTGTCATGTCGGCTCTGTTCAAGTTTTGGAGTACCTTCTCATGGGACACATTAGGTTCATTAGTTTGTCTGAAAAGGTTCTTCACTGCAACGCGCTACCCGCATGTGCGGCTGATCCCTTACACGCTTTCAGGGCCTTCGTGTATCCTGCGACCGATGGTCTGTTCCAGCAGGACAATGCGGCACCCCACCTGGCCGCAACCACCCAGGTATGGCTCAAAGTACACTCATTTGAGATTGGAACCGTCCAGTGGCCCCAAAGGATCCCGGATTTAAGACGTATTGAAGCTCTCTGGGATGCCATGGTGCGGAACACCAGATCCATGGATCCGGACAGATGCCTCGGGCGGAGTTGTGGACAATGCTGCAACAGGCATGGCTGGCATTACCTCCAGAAAGCTTCCGGCACCTGGTGGAGTCGATGACTCTGCCTGTAGAGGATCGGCGTATACAACGCCCTCTTTGGTAGGTATCTCTAATGTTTGTCCGTTGAGTGTACGTTAAACAAAGTTATTACCGAAGCTACTTAGTTAATCACGTAAACTACTGCATACAAAGTTACAACTCTACAGTTTGTCATATGTTGCGGCGCTTTTTGTTAAAGTGGGACTTTGAACCAGGCTATTTTTTAAACAAATAAACATTTCTTAGGAGGACTACGTCACAAATGTCATGTAGATATTTAGTTGGTATGGCCAGAGCATGACGTGTGCTGTACTTTCTCTGTGCGACAATTGTTAATTTGCTTCATTGAAAGAATCGCAGTGAAAAAATTCATCGCTATTTGTGCATTTCGGTATTGGATATCACAATGCTTTTTAAAGATTTGAGTCAGCTGAGTATGCATATTTTTAAGCTCGATATAGAAAAGCCTATTTCAAACCAGATTTTATTTTTCCCCTCGTTTAAGATCTGTCCGTGCTTATGAAAAAAAATATAAATAAATAAAATGCAGGCTTTCTTGTCGTTCTTTTACGGTCTGTAGGAAATCCAATTTTTTTCAAAGAGACTTCCTTCGGTAAGACATTTTTCCTCTTACATTTTTTTCTATTATATTGCTGCCGCCCCGAAGAGGTCGACGCATCTCGGCGGAATCCTTTCCATGACAAGACGAGCGGCATTCATAGCATTCAAGCTTCCGACACAAGGGGGATTTTCTGTCTCTTTCTTCAACATTTCAATTTTTCAGCGGTTACGGTTTGCTGTCCCATTTTTCGCGCAACGTTGTAGCGTGAACCATTTCCATTGCCCTTATTCTTCGCCCTCACACCTTTGCCATGGCTAACCTGAAAGTTCTTGAAACTTGTGTACCTTTAAGCAAGACAGATATTTCTTTTTATTTTTACGTCACAATAAAGAGCTGAAAGATGCCCCAAGATCTCTTATCAGAACATATAGAAATCTTTTAATGCCACAGTTCACTATGCTTTGAACGGGAAGGGAACAGAACTATCTGTGCATTTATCATCACCCCCTTTTTTTAAAGAAAAAGTCCCCAAATATCTGAAAGTGCTGATGCTCGAACTTCATAAGTCCGGTTAGTGCGTCAATATTATAACATATTCATATTATGAATAATTATCCATCGGTGGTGCTAGATTGTTGATTTGAAATACCCAGAAAGGAAACCCACCATTAAACTATCCTATCATAAATCGTGGCACAAGTCTGCAATAAGAGGAGAATGTATGCGACCATTAAATACGCAAACATGTTGTCTTTCGTTTCGGACGCTGGCTGCGAGATAATGATTTCTGCGTGCAAGAATTAACATTGTTTTAAATAGAAAGATAACTGAATGCAATATCGAGAAAATATATGTACCTAAGTATTTTGTGGCTTCAAATTTTTAGAAGTCCAACGTTTGTAAAGTACTAAAGTAACGGTAGTCTAAGTGTAAAACATTGTACTTCAGAAATGTCAAGGTAGATCGTAAAAATGACTAACAGGAGCAGGCGTGTCCTGACGAGATTGAATATTTTAATTTACCACCAAACCCAAGAGGTCGTAGCACATTATGTCGGAACGGAACGAAATGGAATGGATCTGAACGGAAAGAAACTTTAAACGGTACGGGAAGGAATATATATATATATATTGTCCACGTATAACGTCGGAACAACACAGCCGGAATCGGAATTATTCATTGGCAATAATCAACCAAGCTGCGCGCTCTGTAATAACAAGGGCTGTGTACTGTCTGGCCTACAAATTGCCACACTATGAAATAATTCACGAAATTAGACAAACGTTACCATACATGTAGACAAGTAGATGCGAAAGAAGTTATTTAATTTCTGATGGATTACATGAATGCGATGGGTTTGGAGACAGTAAAATATGGCCTGAGTCAGTGGGGTGTATGACCTCCATGCTGGGCTATACATTCGGCAACACGGCGTAGCATCGAGTGAAAAAGCATCCGGATGTTGTCCTCAGGTAGCTATGACCATGCGTCGTTGACCTGTGTCCGGAATTCATCGACACTGCGAGGAAGCTGTGCAGAGGCGTTAAGGCGTCTGCCAAGTGACGTCTCCGACGTTCTCTATTGGGAGAAGCCTGTGGGTTGTAATGGCCAGAGCAGCGCCCGGACATTTTGAAGGAACAGTCTTCTGGTGATGTCAGTGTGTGAGAGAGCGTCACCTCGTCGAAGCTGGGCAACAGGGATACCAAAGAGATATGAAACAAAAACGGGCCACATCACCTCATCGAGATATCGTCGAGCTATCACTGTACCCACAATGCGTACGAGCAGTGAACGGCTGCTGAAACTGAGAGCGCCTCAAACCATGACACGATCAAGAGAAGCCATCTGACGCTCACGGCTGATAGCAAAGTCATTCCGGCGACTAGAATCGTCGCTCAATACGACATGGCTCCATTCGACACACTACGCATCGACGATGTGATGCGGTGAGTGGCAGTCGTCGCAATGGCTGGCGACAGGCCAAACCTACCTCAAACAATCAGTGATTCATAGTTCGTCTCAATACGGGGATGCTCATTATGCCCGTGCACCTCTTCGAATGTCATTCGGTGTGAATCGTGCGGCTGCTACTGCTTGCCGTCGAACGCGGCGATAGAGGTGTCGGTTTTCCATCTACGTGTAGCAGGCCCAGCGTCCAACCACTGCTGCCACATTTGGCCAGCCAGCAGTTTCTGCATCCCGATGCGTTTCCGCCGACATGCTATGCAGGGATCATCCTACCACACGTAGTCCTATTTTGAAACATTTGGAAAATGTGTAAGTTTGATGGTAGGATTTCCGATGAGGTCACAAGTCATTCTCGCTTCTTGCACGTTCTTTCGGCAATGAGGTCACTACAATGAGGTGGGCCACACGCCCAGATGGTGACGACCAAACTTAGCTACATCAAGACATGAGCTTGTATCTCCTTTATCTATCACGAGATTAGTTTGCAAGTGCAATCATTTACATAATCGAAGTACTTACACATACCTACCAGTTTTCTGGTCTCTGACAAATAATTCTTGGTGTGGCCTTACCTATTTCGAGCAGTGTATTTCACTGTAGATCACAAGCAGGTGAACGAAATAGGATATTACTTTATCGAGATTTACTTGCACTTCCAATTCAAACTCGCGTCGTCACATCACATGCTGGAAGTTACCACCAGTCTACGCTAGAGAAATCTGGATGAGACTCTGTATGTTGTCAGTGGTTGGTGTCAGTATGGCGCTGTTAGTTTGCCTGAATTAATTTTGCAATGTTATTTCAATGCGCCAGTTGTACTTTGTTAAGTATGTTTGTTCCTTAACATGACCCCTTGAAAGAAATCAGGCAGGAGTTAAGTCCGAGGACCGTGATTACCACAGATTCATGGAAATCACTAGTCCTCGACAAAGCCCTGGACCATCACCATGAATTACGGTTATTAGAAATCACTACTGCTCAAAAAAATCCTGGATCATCACTATGTATTTCATCCACGTGGCATATAGGTATCGTTCCCTTGATCGAAAGATGACTTCACCGAAAATAAGTTGCCTGAAAATCACCAGAACGAAATATACGTTTCATAGAACGATCATTTGATCTAAGCGCTTATTTCACCAAACTGTATCTTGATCGAAAGCCATGTTTCACCGAAGGGTCTCTTCACCTAAAAGTTCATTTCATCAAAAGATCATTTCACCGAAGGGTCACTTTATCAAAAAAGTGTGAATTTTATTATTCCATCTGTTGACGTGTATTGCATGTTCCGAAAATTTATCGGATCGCCTAAAAACTGCACTTTTGATTTCTCCGTATCCATTTCTCCGTAGCTCTGCCGTATGACCTCTCATATTCATTATTAGCACTAGGCCTGGAATTTTTCAGCAAATTTTAATCAGCCATCCTCATATTCATAAGGTTTACCTAGTAAGTCAAGTTAGTAATGTTGCATTTTTACCCAGACACAAAACCTTAATTATTAATATTACGTCTTAGGTCTAGGGTTTGAGTTGTTATGTAGAACTTATGAATATGAGCTCAGTTGATGAAAACTTGTTAAGTAAAGCCCATGCCTGGGGCTTTATAACACAATTTTTTTTTAATTTTTTTTTTTTTTTGATTGGAGGTTTAACGACCACCGTGAGCAACTCAATGGGCTATAAGCAGTCGCCCGTCCCTAATTTAAGGTGACTGGTTCCAGGGAAGGGAGAGAGCCAGTGCCGTAAGACAAACACAACATCCATGCTACACCGGGATTCGAACCCGGACCCCGTTCGGACGAATGATCAGAGGCCATCGCTTAGACCACTGCGCCACCGGGGCGGCACTAATTTTTGTGCCTGAGGTACAGTGCAAGATTATTTACTTATGGAAACATCATGAACATAAGCAGTCACCCCGGTAGCGCAGTGGTCTTTTGACCATCCGTGCAAGTTTGGTTCGGGTTCAAATTTTGGTTTGTCATGGATGTTGTATTTGTCTTATGGCACTGGCTCCCTCCCTTCTCTGGAACCAGTGACCCTAAATTAGGGACGAGAATATGCTTATCGCCCACTGAGTTCAGGTTGGTTGTTAAACCCCCAAACAAACAAAAAGAAAGAATATAAGCATGGCGTAGTTACAAGCCCAAGGCTTTATAACTAATGTTGGCGGTAGAAAAAACGACTTTCCGAGAAGTCGACACGAAAAAAACAAAAGTGCAATTTTTTATACTACCTCCTAAAGTTTTCCTGTGGTAATGCTTTCATCTTGCCAAATTTCTTGTGACTGGTTGTCCACCTCGCGTTTGACCAGACAAATCACAAAAGTGTTGTGACGTACCTGGACCGTAGGACGCACATGAGATAAAGACAGATAGCAGTAAGATCACATGGCCGCGTAACTCAGTTGAGAGAGCGACTTACTCCGGAGTGAGGGGACCGGGATTCGATGTCGGCGCGGACAAACCTGTACGTTATACTGTCTACATTTCCCATTTCCTCGTGATAACCAGATATTAAATAAGTATTTCTCTTTACACTGGATCACCAAATTTGAGGAACATATATCAACCCTGTGTTTATTTATGCTAAGTAAGCATCTTTGCGGCCGTCAGATTGCATGTGTTCCGTGCGGGCTGTTTTTCTCACCTGCAAAACACTTCAGTGTAACCAATAAAAAACTCCAAAGTTTTTGATAAACTGACCCTTTGGCGAAATAATCTTTAGATGAAATAAACTTTTAGGTGAAGCAACTCTTCGGTAAAATGCACCTTTCGATCAAGTGACCCTCAGGTGAAATGAACGTTTCGATCAAGTGATCTTTCAGCGAAACGACCTTTTCGATTAATTGATGTTCGATCAAGTGACCCTTCGGTAAAATAATCTCCGGGAAAATTAAATAGTCCCGTGTAATGTTGTATCACTATTGTGAAAGTAACACTGAGGAAGTTCTACGTCTTCCAGTTTTTCCTCAAACTCAAAAATGTGCAAATATCGTAGTGTCCACAGTTTCTTCGAAGAAAATGCGACCCATGAACACTTGACCAGACACGCCGTGCTAAATTTACACTTTTCGCAGTTGTAGTTGTTATTCCTGGATCATATGAGGACTCTCAGTATCACATGTCCTCGAATACTGTGAATTTAAACACCCATACAATTGTAACCAGATCTGTCTACAAACCACTTTATGCTGAATATTCTGGGTCAGTTGTCAACAAGGTCTGAAATCTACTTTCAGTAACAAACGTTGTTCCCTAATCTGGTTCCAAACGCTAGGTGAACCGCTGTGATTATGTACAAAGTTGTCTCTTCTTGGAAGTGCTCTGCTATGTTGAGTAAGAATAACCAGTTTCCTGAATCAAACTTCGCCAGAATTTTCTAGGAGTCTGTTCAAACACAGATGCTATCTTTGCTGACGATGTTTCTCGCTTTTATCCTAACGAGACCTTGTCAGCTCTCTTTTTCGTGATAAATGATGTATTATGGACTCAGGTGGATATTGCCCCCGCCAAATTGCTAACCAAATTTTGTCTGTGACACACAATGTGGGCCGATAACCCAGTAAGTTTTCACAAGAAACAAAATTACACGACACGAAGCCTCAACGGATCGAGTGATTCATTGGGAAAATGAAGGCCGCTGCAACCCGCCTCCTAGCATACCATTCACGATTTGTTTACAAATAAGTTGGTTTCGTTTATGTTAATCCCTCTGTAGTATACAACAGTGTTGCAAAATATGCATACGTAACACTATGCATATACGCTCATACTCTGCGTTTCATAATGATATGATCACCTACTATTTCAAGCATGACTAAGTAAAAAATAATGAAAACCTCACAAAAGTCATCTTATTGAGAAGAACGAACAATTTATTCAATAAATACAGATACAAAAGTAAAAAGGTCTTTCAAAGGCAAAAAAAAAAAAAAAAAAACCTCTTTCGTACAACGTTTTCCAAAACAAAAGTGTTTCAAAATATGACCACACGACTTAGTACCCAGTATATTCACCAGATTTCTTAATTAATGCAGCAAAAATTCTATCAGGCATGGAATGTACTAAACAGTGTAATACCTTTTGGTCTACTTCCACCCATTTAGAAACTATTGCTGCCTTTAATTAAAAAATATTCGTACACTGCCTTGTGTTTCGGTACACCTCCCTTGCTAGAATACTCCATATATTTTCCTGCGGATTAAGCTCAGGCGATACAGTTGGCAATTCCATCACAAGCACGCCATTTTTAATAACCCACGCCCATGTGCTATTTGCTGTATGAATCAGATCGTTATCTTGTTGCACAATCCATGTAGACCCAGCAATTTCATCAGCTTACGGCAGCAGATTGTTCTCAAGAAGCTCTTGGTAATACATAGCTTTCATTCTGTCTGATACAAAAGCTACGGCAGTTTTATCCTTAAATCCGGATCCAGCCCAAACCATAACTGACCCACACACACATTGGTGTCTTTTGGAAAAAATCTCAGGATCTTCATGAAGATCGTGGCAATATTTGCTTCATCCATCCGGGCCATCTAAATTGATCTTTTTGGTCAGTAAAGTAAAGATGACTCTTTTAAAATCTTTTTCCCAGGACATGTGATACCTTGTCCACTTGAGTCGGTTTTCACGATGCAGATCAGTCATTTGTAGTTGTGATCTTCGTTTCACATAGGCTAAACTCTGGAAGCTCCTTACAATCCTGGACAAAGTCGATTTGGAAACGGATAATATTGGTTCCTTCGACAATTGACCCAGAGATGTATTTCCACTTTCCAGTTCCCTCATAACCATTCCTTTTTGCCTTTTTGGCCGTTTTTGTGGTCCCCATAGAGACTTCTGAGAAGAACGAACCATTTAGGACACACAGTTAGGACGCATAACTTCAGATATTTAGTATCGTTGCATGCGAACGGCTTAAGGTCTTTGTTGTTGATCTGGAGGATTCACCGCACTCGTTCCAAACCGTAATCCGCCCTTTCTTATACTCATTCAACACCTTTCCTCTACCCATACTACCGACGTTCAGCATGCGAGCTGCTAATACTACCAAATCCACAAGGAACGATGTCCTCATGTAACTGGCGTGATTTGCATACTTCAGCAGAGTTGTGCGCTTACGGTAACATGCAGTGTAGCCATCATGCGGCACATAAATCCCAATTCTCACATTTTGGCTAATAGTGGTCATATGATTTTGCAACACATCATTTCTAATAAAAATGCATTATAACTACAGTTAGGACTTGTTCAATCATTTTTGTGTCACTAAATCACTATCACATACATACTGCTTTGGGGAATTTTGCTGTTTCGAAATTAACGTTGTTTTTACAGTGTTTTCTTCAAAATGGTGGGTGGTCATATCATTATGAAACGCGTTATATTATACCTAAGTATATCCACAAACATACACCGATAAGGCATTGCATTATGACCATCCCAGGCGTGATATATGAGCGCGTGAAATTTACAGAACACTATACATGTATATACAACACGAGGATCGGCTTTCGGTTAATAGAGTATTGGGAGTCAGAATGGGAAAAGCTGCCTATTTTTCGGAGATCGAGAAAGGACAAATTGTGATGGCAGGGCCACTCGGAACTACGATATCGCAAACGGCGCGGCTTGTGGGTAGTTCACATGCCACTGTAGTGAGTACGTATCAAAAGTGGTGCACAGATGGCCAAACGACGAACGGTCGTCCGCAGCTCATTGATGCCAGAAGGGAGCGGAGACTATCGCGCACTGTTCACAGCGACCGCAGGGCCACAGTGCGACAAATTACGCACAATTACAACAGTGGTCATCAGGGCAATGTGTCACAGCACACAGTTCATCGCAGCCTTCCGCGCATGTTCCTGCGTAGCCGAAGACCCAGTTGAGTCCCCATGCTCACTGTACGTCATCGCCAACAAAGCATGCATTGGGCCCAAGCTCATCGATATTGGACCGTGGATGAGTGGAAGAAAGCGGCCTGGTCTGACGAATCAAGATTCCTGGTGCATCAGGTAGACGGCTGATCGCTGATACGCCGATTACCAATGGAGCCTATGGCACTTGGATGCACTGTTGGGCGGAAACAGGCCGGCAACGGCGGTGTTATGCTGTGGCGATGCTTTCTTGGGACACGTTAGGAACCAAGTTGACCCATTCATGGCAACTGTGTTCCCTGCTGGGGACAGCCATAACCAACAGGATAATGTGCCAAGCCACACTGCCAGAATCGTCAAGTAGTGGTTCGAGTAACATGTTCGTGACTTTCTATTAATGCCCTGGCCTCCAAATTCACCTGACATGAACCCAATCGAACGTTGTGGTTCGACTTGGAAAAGCGGGTTCCAGCTAAATCACCACCGCTCGGAAATGTACGGGAACTCGAGGACCTGCTGTTGACATTATGATACCAGATACTCCAAGATATCTATCGCCACCTCATCGAATCGATGCCTCTCCGAGTGGCCGCTCTTTTGCGGGCTAAAGGGGGTTCTACAGCTTATTAGGTAGGTGGCCATAATGCAATGTCTCATCGGTGCATATTTTACCGGATGGCCAGCCTACGTGAAGTCAGGAATCATCACGACTTGCTCCGTCATATACTTGGGCGGCGGAACGAATCGATGCATTAGCGCACCGCCCCTATTTCTAGGCAATTTTCTAGACAACTCCAAAATATGAAAAAAAGGATGCAAATGTCTATGCACAGCAGTTTATTTACAAAGCGAGCGTTGTACAGTACTATTTACGCTGAGGGCTTTATATTAAATATGCGCCCATCAGTCTGTAAACGAATTTTCTTCGAAATAGGGGACTGTGCCTTCTTGGAAATAAGCGGTTCTCTCTGCCTGAGGGAGAGGGGGAGGCAGATAGACACACGCACAAGGCTGACGGCGCATTCTTTCTCCTCGGGCGCACAGCAACAACTGCGATGGTTCGTTAGGTGTTTTCTCACATATGGCAGCCATCCCTGCAAGAGGTTTTCCGTGCGCAGCTTTTCCACAGTTCAACACACTTTTACAACACTTCGGACAACACGTGCGCAGCTTTTTCCAGAGTTGAACACATTTTTAGTTCACCATAAATTTCTCTCACTGGCGCCTTGTTTCTTTCTCTTCCCCTTTAAAGTGTCGGAACTTTTTGTACCCCCCGCCCTCATAAAAATGTTGCTCTCGTCCCGGTCACTTAAACCAAAAAGTATGCATCCCCTGAAGAAGGCCTCTCTGCCAACACGCCAGAGAAAGTGTTTGGCTTCAATGTTTGTACACAATACGCGCAACAATATCATAACATATGGCAAAATGTTTTTCACTAATTTGTAACTCCCGATTTTGTCGAATAATACTTTTGTCTTAGATATTTATCACTTACAAAACTTTGAGATTTCTTACTTTACGGTTACGCGAGCTTTATCGCAGTTTAACACCATACATGAAGCGAAAGGAACACCCAACTTTCCAAAGCAGCGCTTCCTTGGAGGGTTAAAGGGGCAATTGACACAACTCCAGAATTTGTTATATCTTGTTTCCTCTCAGGGCATAGTGTAATTTTCTTGCACAACTCGCTTCTTGTACGCACTTTTTACTGCTTTTCTATCAACATTCTTCAACAAACACAAAGATTCTACAGCGCAGTTGCAATTTCATTTGCTATACCACCAGTTCTTTTCCTATTTTCTAGAAGAGTACGCAGCAGATTTTCTCTGCCTCTTTAAACATGGAATTTTATTAAAATTTGTGACTTTGCTTGTTAAAAGTGACCATCTCAGCTTTTTTCGCCAATGCTAAATCCGGTGATTTCATTATATTATGTTCCCTAAAAACGATCGATTAAGCTTTTATTTAACATTATTCCAAACAAAAATTACCGTTTTGCTCTTTAAATCAGGGACCTCAGTAAATTCGGGCTCGTTGTAAGCGAGTACTAGTGTTGTTGTACGTTTTGCAGTTAAGAAATGTTGTTATAAGCTACTCTGGCACACTTACCTAAATCCATTACTCTTGCAAACACATCATCAGGACTGGGAAGAAAGATAGAGAGTCTAACAAGGGCAGAGCCTGAAAAAAGAAATGAAACGGAGAACACCGCAAAACATGACAGGAAGCAAACAGAAACAACTACGAAAGAGCCATTTGCCCCTTTCCAATTTTATCACTGAGAAAAATTTAAGGATTGCGACGTACTACAGAGATGACGCAATTGCCAAACGGTAAGTAGCTGTGATAAGACCTTGTTGGCATAGCTTAATTGGGAAAACATTTAGGTCCAGAGGAGAAAGATGCGGATTAAAGTCGCAGTTTTGAAGCACCGGCAAATTTGGGTTTCACATTGGCGCCCGAACGTAACGATGGATCTACCATCAATTAGGGTCTTCGAAAAATGTGTGACGTCCGTTCCACACATCATCCGGAATTAATGAGAATTCCTTCTCCAGTGCTTCAAAAATGTGCGATGCTTCTAATCCACATCGTCTGGAATTAGTGAGAATTCCTTCTTCAACAGAGACTTTAAGCATAGTTTGCTGCGGACCTGAAACGTGCGATTTCACGCCCCCGCCTTTATCCGTGAGGGGATATATCTGACATACTACAGAAGTGACGCACATACCAAGAAGGCAAGTAGCTGTGAAAAGCCCTTGCCGGCGTAGCTTACTTGGGAAAATATTCTTCTTTTCGAAGCAAAAGGAGTCCCGCCGCCGGCAAATTTGGGTATCACAGAACCCGCCAGCTTTTCTCGTAGGGATTTCACCCACAGAAAAGGTTTAGAAGAAACTATCTATGTCTAAGGGTAGTTAAGGCTGTCAATGCACGATCAGATTCGTCTTAATATAGAGCACAAATACCACACCTCCCAATCACCATGTAAAAACGTAGGTTAAAAAAAGTCTTTATTTACAATTAAAAGGGTGAGTTTAAAAGCTCTAGCGAGCACTTTCGCGAACCACTATGGTCGCATCATCAGGCTAAGGAGTGAAATAACTATGAAGCGGTACATGACTTAAATAGTAACAGATGAGCACAAGATTACAAATATGTAAGTGAGATGAGTAAAAGATATTAAATGTCAATCACTACAAACTATTTACAAAATTACCTCAATTATTTTGAGGGTTCCTCGCTTGGATATTCCAACATGAGTTCTCTCCAGGCATTAGGAACTTAAGCAGGTATATCCTCATTGCAGCATTTAGGTCCCAGTTTTATAATGTGAAGACTCTCAGTAAATGACATAGAACCTTTCGTCGAGGCTGTTGATAGCAAGTTTGCATTGTCCCAATCCGGTTTTAGGTCTACCTCAATGACAGTTCTTGACAAAGTCGAAGTAACTACTCCTTTACGAATTGCATATTTATGTTCAGCCCATCTGATTCCCAAACTTCTCTAGGTCGAACCCACATAACAGAGATTTGCAATTTGTCCATTATCTATGTCTCATGGGACTTTTGTGTAACGTATCAAAAACAAAGGTGGATTTAATTGCACATAGAGGCTCAGACACGGCAGGAGTAAAAAATCGAAGGGAGTGGAAGCGCCAGATTGAAAGCGGATGGACATGTGTGTGACGAGGAGTGTGGAGCCCGGTGCCGGCGGCTTGGTGTGCCCATCCGGCGCGCGATGGGTGTTCAGTGGTTTGGGGCAGGTCGTCTTGCATGGGATTGATCCGGCAACCATCTGGTCGGAGGGTGGAGAAATTTAAGGTCACCCCTCTCCCCAGTCCGTGTTTCAAACGTAATGGACATGGAAGTTCTGATAGATTTATTGAATTACAGTGTTTCAGCCGTCATGCGTAGAATGGTTTTAGTGTTACTATTACAGATTCTTTGAATGGAGTTGAATTTAGTCCCAATTTGAAGGGGTTTTTTTATTTCATAGCAAATGGGTTTTTAGCGGAAGTTATATCCTAAGTATGTTTGGGCCTGTTAAATAACTGGGTTGATGAAGTGTCATGATTTAGTGCTTCCCTCTACCAGGATTCGGGTGACGTTTTGCTTTTTCATAACATCTTTTTGCTAACTCGTGTGTTGTATAATGCACAGTCGAGTCACATTACTGTGGCCACCTCCTACTTTTGATGTCAACAGCGCGTAGCCAATGAAAGAAGGCACGTGTCGTGAGCTGGCTTGCAGAGTATACAAGGTGTGCTGTAGGCATTCTGTCATGGATAAAAGGCGCGATTTATCAGATTTGCCAAAATGGATTATTATCGGCTTTCGGGCCAAGAGTGGCAGTATTTCTGAAACAGCGCAGTTTGCTAACTGTTCGCGTGCTGCTGTGGTTAAAGTGTATCGTGATTGGAGAAGTGTCACCATTGCGAATAAGCGATGTGGAAACTGTGGAGTACCACGTGCCATTGATGTGAAAAGTTGAACGTCAGCTGCGAAGGTGAGTGAGAGCCGATCGACACGCTACAGTGGAGCAACTCCCTGGCCGAATGAACCAGAGGGCTATCGGAAGTTTATCAAAAACGGCAGGTCAGTGAACTCTGCTGCGTATGGAGGTCCGATGCAGACGGATGGTCACTGCACCTATGCTAACGAAAGTGCATCGGCAGAAAAAGCTTATATTTACACGGCACTATCGGAATTGGCAAAGAATTGCCTTCTCCGATGAGTCACGTTTTCTGCTTCATCGAACGGATGGATATTGGCGTATAAGGCGAGAAACATCGGAGAACAAACAGTCGTTAACTATTGCTGGAAGAACACAAGCTGGTGGGGGCAGCGTTATGGTCTGGGGAATGATTTCGGGGCATTCCCTGGGTCCACTCATACCTGTGGAAGGCATTATGGACCGAATTTGTTATAAATCCATCCTTACAGACCACGTACACCCATACATGCTGATTGTCTCCCCTGGGGCGGATGTGATATTTCAGAACGACAATGCGACATGTCACGCAGCTACAAATGTCCGAGAGTGGTTGGAAGAGCACGATGAAGACTTCAAAGTACTTCCCTGGCCCCCTAATTCCCCTGACTTAAAACCCCACTGAGCATCTGTGGAACCACCTCGATCGTGTTGTTCGTTCTTTGGATCCTCCACTACACATCCTCCAGCAGCCAGTGGCGGCTTTTCAGGTGAAGTAGGTGAAGTGCCTCTTCACCTATTTCATTTAAAATAAAATTTTATTCAGTAATTTTGTGTATATATTCTTCTTTGACTTTATTGAGTGCCAAAATGCTCAACATTCTTATTAGATCAATTCACAATGGGCGTTCAAAACGGAAACCAAGTCTCTCTGCGCAAAACAGTTCAAGTGAAGAGCCAAAATGAGAATGCTTGGAAGTCTGCAGTTATCGGCCGAGTTACCATGGTAACCGTGACATCACCTTCTCCTATCTGCCGGGCAAGTAAAGAGTTTTAGCTTGAGACACTCAGGCTCTGCACTTGGAGTCGTGACCTTCGGAAGAGATCGCGGAGGAACGGGACGAATTGCCCAGGGTACCTTGCAATCCACTAGGGTTTTCTCGTTGCGGTACATGCTTTCCGAAAAAGATTTGTTGTTTCGTGCTTTGTGATTGTTTATCAAAAACTTCACCTGATACTTAAATTTCGTGTACAGTTTAACTGATAGTTTCAGTTTTTAGTATGTATTCTGTGAACGGCATTGTCTGTAATTTATTGCAAACTCCATTTGATCGATGGAAAGATGAAGATAAAAGAGACATTTTACTTCAAGGAAAAATGTCTCTTTTATCTTCACGGATTCACTGACAATTGTCGCCAAGAAAGAAATCAGGAACAGCGGTAAATCTTACAATTTTAATTGTAAAAACTGTTGGTTTACTGAATATGTCTTCTTTCTCATGAAAGAAAATGGCTTTGTAGCACTTCTGTGTTACAAAAATGATTTTCTTGGCCGTGTTACTTTATAGTAAAAAACATTCGGCGTGGAATAAAGACGGTTTCTCAGATTTATTAAATATAACACGGCCATTTCATAAACATTCGGTCATTTCATAAACATGTTGATTCTAGCGAACACCTGAAATGCGAATAAAAGTTAAGGAATTTTGAAAAAAATCAGAACATAAGGGAGAGTGCTAGGCTTTTGAAAAGGCATTTCAACGGAAACGTTCGTTTAAATAGACTTTTCCTGCAGACAGTGATTGATTCAGTACTGTATTTGAGCAAACTAGAACTAGCATTTCGTGACCATGACGGAAGCATCGACTCGATAAATCGTGGAACTTTCACGGAATTACTTTGATTGTTGATATCAAGAATTCCTTTAGAAATTCAAAAGCAATACGAAAAGATAAAAAATGTCGTCACAGGTGACTCAAAAACTATTCAAAAGGAATTAAGTGAATGTATTTCTGAATATATAAAAGATCACGTTAAAAATGAAATAAATAAAGTTGAATGCTTTTCTATTCAAGTAGATGACACCACAGACATAAATTAGACTTCTCAGTGCTCTTTAATAATAAGATTTGTTGTTCGGAAGGTGTATTGGCTGAGCGATTTTTGGGTTTCCACGAAATTTTGGAACAGTTTGATTATCAACACAAATTAATAGGACAATGTAACGATGGGGCAAGTGTAATGTCTGGACACTTGAATGGACTCCAGAAAAAAAATCAAGGATAAAGCTTCTCAAGCTGTTTTTGTTCATTGCTTAGCGCATCGTTTGAAACTTGTATTACGGCAGAGTTTTTCTAAAATTTCTAAGTGTCGAATATTTTATGCAAGTCTCAGTGGAATTTCCTCGTTTTTTCACCACTCAGCGAAGCGATCTCATACACTCGCATCAACAACCGCAAGATGCATATTAACCATAACAGAAACTCGATAGTCCTCCACTTAGTAAGTGTAATTGTTGAAGACTGGTATAAATTGGAGGAAGCATTAGAATTTCTCACAAACAGTGAACAATCAGACAAGAAATCAATTCAACTTGCCGAGGGGTTTTTAAATGGTATGAAGACTTTTGAATTTACATTTTTGGCAATAGTATTTAATGGAATTTTTGGCTCCACCGATCTATAATTCAAAATTTTGCAAAAACATCACTAGACATAAAGTACTGATGTGTAACTCAAATTAAAACAACTCGTGAAATTTTGAGCTATAAAAGGAACGATGAGTAAGGCAACCTATAACGAAGTAAATTTCTCCGTCATTTCTGTCCACGCCAGGATTCGAACCCGGATCCCCTCATTCCGGAATAAGTCACTCTACCAATTGAGCTACGCGGACGTTTTATTCTGATTCCTATCTGCCTTTATGTCGTGTGCGTCCTTCTGACAGGTACGTCACATCATCTCCCCCTTATTTTTTTTTATTTTTTTGAAGTGCTGGAGAAGGGATTCTCTTATTTTCCTATCTCGCGGTGTGGAAAGAACATCACACCAATGCGAGATTTTGAACGGTCGGGTCATCCGGATAGTTCGGGCGCCATTATAACGAAGTAAATTTCTCCGTCATTTCTGTCCACGCCAGGATTCGAACCCGGATCCCCTCATTCCGGAATAAGTCACTCTACCAATTGAGCTACGCGGACGTTTTATTCTGATTCCTATCTGCCTTTATGTCGTGTGCGTCCTTCTGACAGGTACGTCACATCTCCTGGTACGTTACAAACCCACTTTGTGCAAATAAAATTTAAGAGGATTTAGTACTTAATTTGAATAATTAATACATATATATATTTATATATATATATATATATATATACTTATACATATATTACTTATTCAAATTAAGTACTAAATCCTCTTAAATTTTATTTGCACAAAGTCATTGCCTTAACGATGAGGTATTTGAAACACTGTTTGGAAAAGCTAGAAAAATCACAGAAATAAGCAGATCTATACGGGAATATGCTGCTCTTACAGAAGAAACAATTTTTCAAAATTATATTGTATTTTCAAATTTCGGACCACATGCTTATGGAAATGGATATAAGATTTGAAGACTGAGAAACTTCAATTTGTCTGTCTTGCTGACACAACCAAGTTCGACCAATTTAATTCATGTTTTCCCTCCGACGCTTTTGAAAATCTACAACATTTTTACGGGAAAATATTTACTTAACTCCAGCGCCTTAAAAATAAACCGAGTCCTGTATATGCCGATGAAAAATTAAGGAATATATCGACTAAAGAACTTCTTCGAGTGCTTCATGGAGATAAAAACATTTTTGCAGAAGCTTGTAAATTGGTTTCCCTCATTTTAACAATTTTATCTACAAATGTGTCAGTGGAAAGAAGTTTTTCTTGCCTTTAAAGAATACAAACTTACTTAAGAAACACTATTTTTCAAGATAGACTTGCTTCTTTGGCAAATATTTCTATTCAAAAAGATATTTTATTGATGCTCACGAAGAAACAACCATTCTATGACGACATAATCGACAAATGTGCAGCTTTAATAGAAAGAAGAATTGACCTAATATACATAAAATAGGTCATTCCTCATACAGGGAATTTCATTGAAACAGTAGACGTCCTTTCATATTGCTCTTGTAGCTCTTCACCTATTTTTCCAACCACGAGCCGCCACTGCCAGCAGCTGTCAGATGCACTGCAGTCAGCATGGCTCCACATACCTGTGAATACCTTCCAGTACCTTACTGAGTTATTCCCAGACCGTCTAGCTACTGTCGGCGCTGCACACGGTGTCTACTCTGGGTATCAACTGGTGATCACAATAATGTGACTCAACCGTGTATATTGAGTTCAGTTTTGGAAAATCTTTAATGACATAGTTTGCGATCTTTCTTTGCATTACTACCATCATTCAAGGAGTAATATTTTGTAAAGTACTAAATTTATTTCCGTGAATTTTATTATAGACTTCTCATATTGGAATTCCATAACTTAGAATGGGGCTAAAGCAAGTTTCTATAGTAACGCTTTGTTTTTAAGATTCAGCTTTTCATTTTTAATAATGGGTGAATCACCGGCAGGTATGTGTTAAAAATATTTCCGATAATTTCAGAAATATGCTTATTCAATAAATCTAAGATACTTAGCCATAAGAATTCCGAGGTACTTCTTGAAAATAGGGGATTTTTTTTTCATATAAAGTTATTTAATTATCTGACTGACAAAATACACTATATTGACAAAAGTCACCGGACACCCCTTCAAAAGCGAATGAACAAATCTGCTGCGTTGCTAAGATACACAGTACAGCTGTAAACGGTATAAAAACAATCCTGCAGCTGACCGCGATCATATCGCTCTGTGATGTTTGGTGAAAATGTAGCGTCGGGAGAGAACTGGCATTGAGAAGGGAAATATTGTTGGGTTTTATATTAGTGGGTTGTCCATAAGAGAAACCGAGAGGCGTTTCAACATACCCAAGTCAACTGTTTTGAATGTACTGAGTAAGTGGAAGACACATGACGTGCCTGAAGCAGCAAAACGTACCGGCAGACCAAAGAAAATCAGTGATAGAGGACGCCGAAGCTTCAGGAGGAATCGTTACAGCTAATCGACGGGGACCGCAGTGTACAGGTGAGTAAAAACGCTGGAACCTCGGTATGTACACGCACCATTGGCAGAGAACTTCATTCCATGGGTTACCGTGCTCGTGCGGCTGCTCATACGCCTTTCATCTCCACTCGGAATGCTGCTCGTCGTTTAGCATGGTGCAATAAAAATTTATCGTGGACCGTAGATCAATGGAAACGGGTCCTATGGACTGATCAATCCAGATACACGATTCATGAGTCTGCTGGCCGTGTGTGGGTATGCCGGCAGCCGGGAAGAACGCTATTTACCACAGTGTATAGTTCCTACGGTTAAGCTTGGAGCTGGCAGTGTACTCTTTAGGAGGTATTTTTCGTTGTATGGACCCTGCCCATTGGTTATCGTGGACACACCTGTTAACTAGCACGTCTACCTCGATATTCTGGACAATTATACCCTACCAACACTGTGGCAATACAATGGACCAGAGCCTTGTTGGTACCAGCAGCATAATGCACCGAGCCATAAAGCAAGGACTGTTTCGGCATTGTATAACGTAATCTCTTTTCGTGTTGAATCTTTGTCGCTCTTCTTACGTTATTTTTAAAACATAAACACACGATGAAATAGTTCCTAAATTAAACCTTAACGGCCAAAGACGAAACATTTAAATATAAGTCAACTTACTGTAAATGATGCTTTATTTCTCCAGCATAGATAAAGTACTTCAGGATAGCATAGAAATTATATACCACATATCTAACACAATTCAACACCCCACACGAGCAACTGTTGTTTCGTAGTTTTTATCTATAGTTCTTATCTCATACAGTTACACGTCACGTTCACTCTGACCCCAAAAATGTTGCCAACGGTATTCTCGTGAGAGAGAAGATGTCACGTTAAGTTGTGAAGTATAACTGAGAGCAAACTCAAAATTTACATAGGGAAAGAAACTAAAAAGGAAGGTTAATTTAGAATATACGTCACAGTGAATTGACGATAATTCCGTAGCGTGTGTGGACTGGCCAGCACAGAGCCCTGATCTTAATCCCATAGAGCACCTATGGGATGAATTAGAGCGCTGCATAAGAAGTTTGGAACCATGTATTACTACTAAGCAACTGTTAGGGCAGCATTATGCACTGATTGGAAGCGCATACCTATCGCTGCGTTCCAAAACCTTGTCGAAAGCATGTCTGGAAGGGCCAGTACATGCATTAAGGCCAAAGGTGGACCGACACCGTACTAATATATGACAATAAATGCTATGTTGCGCTTCTCTTCTAGGTGTCCGGTGACGTTTGTCAATATAGTGTATGTTTTGCCTGACAAACAGGATTACCTGTGTTTTATCCGTATTTGATCTTTCAATCTTTAAAATACGGTTCTATTATTTTCCAAAGTTCTCTAAAATAGATGCAGCTTGGTTTTTATTTTTAGAGGTGTATGCTATTGCTTTGTTGTCAGCACACAAGGCTATGGTTACATTTCTGCTGATTTCTGTAGGGAAATCAGAAGTAAACTTAGATACAGCGTGGGCAGCACCATATTTCCTTCTGCGGCACTTTCGCTTGAATATTTATAAGAGCCGGTTTTTCCGTTAAGCTTAACACAGAATTTTCTGTTTTGCACTTAAGATTTTATAAACTAGATTATTGGAGGTGGGAAATCACACACGAGGAATTACAGAGGATGTTCACACACTTTTAGAACGATTTGCCAGCAATATAATTAGCATTTAGAATAAAATTATTTCTTTCTTAAATGTTCTATCTGATAGCCCTTTCTTTGCACTGTGAGCGTACATCTAGAGTTCCAAGATAACAGCTCAATTCTTAATATTGCTATTTTAATCCACTCCTCTTCCGCTGATTTCCATTGTCCAATCATTGTTTTAAGTCTGCGTTTGGAAAGTGCTCTTTTTAGCAGTACGAAGGCGCAACAGTCAATTGGTGACACATCAGAGGACTTTGAAGAAATATGAGCAAAAGTTATAGACTTGGTACCTTTCTCATTTTCAATTTTTTCAAGAACCAGAGGGATAGATTTGGATGTATGACTGGTAGCTTTATTCTGATGGAGTTCTACTTTTTGTGGGCTCTGTGGATAAAGGACTGGTATGGGCTCTGTGGGCTCTGTGGATAAAGGACTTTGTTTCCTTTTCAAATTTAGGAGTTAAACATTATTTTGGTAATGTGTAGAATTGATTCTAACATTCTTTTCAACTTTTCTTAACCTTAAACTCCCATTGTACGAGAAACCAGCAATAATCATGAATCCCTTACTGAAACTTTCTGTGGATTCCTGGAAACAAGTTTGTAATATTTCTCCTCTTTTGCATTAATAAATAATCAACGTGTTTAATTGCAATCGTTTAGGTACCTGTTGTGCTGCCATTCATGAACAGCATTCCAGGGGGTGTTTTCCAACAGGAGAACGCTCGCCCGCATACCGCTGTTGTACTGTTGTAACCCAACATGATCTACAGAGTGTCGACATGTTGCTGTGGCCTGCTAGATCACCAGATCTTTCATCAATCGAGCACGTATAGGACATCATTGGACGACAACTCCAGCGTCACCCCCAACCAGCATTAACCGTGCTTGTATTGACCGACCAAGTGCAACAGGCATGGAACTCCATCCCACAAACTGACATCCAGCACCTGTGCAACACAATACATGAACGTTTGCGTGCTTGCATTCAACATTCTGGCAGTTACACCGGTTGTTAATGTACCAGCATTTCACATTTAAAATGGCTCTTCTCGCGCTTACATTAAGCTGTGATCTTGAAACCTTAATCGATTAAATATGGTATCTATACAAATGTATTGCCGCCATTTCATTCCTCTACAACTATTTTTTCGTGGTGTTGGGATTTTTTTTCCGTCAGTGTAGATGTAGGGTGATCTTTAGAATAAATCCCGCTTACTTTTTTCCGGTACTCTGATTAGCTGGATCAACGTGGAATATTTTTCTCTGAAACCTCCTATGGAATAACCGGAAAGCCTTCACAGAAATGTTGCAGTTTTATGAGAATGAGTTTTTCTAAAATTTTTTCCTTTTGTACATTGTAAGGACATACGCCTGTGGGTTTCAGGAAAAGCATGATTTTCATTTAGTTTTTTTTTTTTTTTTTTGGATTGGAGGTTTAACGACAACCGTGAGCAACTCAATGGGATATAAGCAGTCGCCCGTCCCTAATTTAGGGTCACTGGTTCCAGGGAAGGGAGGAGCCAGTGCCGTAAGACAAACACAACATCCATGCCTCACGGGATTCGAACCCGGACCCCTTTCAGACGAATGATCAGAGGCCATCGCTTAGACCACTGCGCCACCGGGGCGGCCCATTCATTTAGTTTTGGAAGCAGTATTACTGCGACAGCTTCCCAAGCATCAGGGAAGCATTGCGGATATGAGTTAAAACTTGCGTGTATGCGATTTACAAGATTTATCATAATTTTATTCGTAATGCCGTCTATTTCTGGAACTTTATGATCAGCAATCAAATTCTTTGATGGACAGCTGGTTCTAGATAACTCAAGGTCAAATCCAAATGACAGTGGTTTGACGTAACAGACACTTCTTCAAGTAACGTCTTTTATTTCAGAAAAATGCTACGGCATTTTTCTTTTCGGTGGAGGGAAATTGGAATATCTTTTTTGCTACTGGTAGAACCGAATAACTTATTAGTTATTTCTATCCTCTCCGAAGTCCAGCGGATGAAAACTGAGCATTCTATGTAACGACGAGGTAAACATTTCATGACAAAAGCGAACAGACTAAGCAAGCGCTAAAAAAACTACATATTTGGCAGGCAGCCAAACGCGTGGCTAATAATTTTTATTACACTAAGAAAATTGCTAGGAGGGTGCGGTTAATTTAATTTCAGTGGATGGTATCTTGGGAAAGGAAGTGCGTTGTATATGTTGCAGTGGCAGACTCGGAAGCGGCAGTTTCAGAAGCAGAACACCCTGGTAATTTTTGCGTTTGTGAATGATAAACACTTAGATTCCATTAACACGTGGCATTACGGCATAGACTTTCGAGAATCTACCAAGCAAAAAAGGAAAAATATGTGAATACAAAAGTATCCGTGATAGAAACTATGATTGCGATCGGCGATTATGGACATTTCAGCAACAGTAACTGAAAAGTTTTAGTTGTCTTCAAGGGGATTACGAAGAAGACAAAATGTTTTGTTCACTTCGTAATAACTGTAAACTTCCTGATAAACAGTAAGCATTTATTACAGGAAGTAGCAACTTCAAAATCGATTCCATCAAGGGGCATGCATCGAGTATACCCCATAGTAGTGTAAAACATTTTAACGGAGCATGGTGTGAACGGGGGTTCAGAAATTCTGGGGAAATCAAACATTAGTGGGGAAATCACCTGAACAATGAAGCTGCTTCAGACTTAATGCGGGCTATACGAGATACAGATGGTGCACAATTTGATACAGGTACTGTGTCCCTACGGATCCAGTCAAGTGAAAAGACTGAAAAAATCTTACTAAACTTAACAACGTTCAGAATACTAGCTAAAGTTAAATGTGACTTACACGTTCATTAGTTGGAACAGAAATTACAATCAGTGGAAAATATTTTATAATAGTTTCACTATATCATTTAATGAATATGAAATTAAAGTTCATGCTTCTCTCTACCCTCCTTTGAATAAAGGCAATACAACTTATACAGTGGGCATATTAAATGTAGTAATATTCGTGTTAGTTACGGATCAGTAAAAACCAATACAGACCTCCAACTTCTGGTATATACTGGTCCTGCGGACAAGTAAAAGATATTTTTTTATGACTATAGTACTTGTAAAAACACAAGTTTTTTCGCGACGGACATCGAGTCCGTGTCTCTTCACTCCGGAGTAAGTCGATCTCACAACTAAGCGACGCGGACAGAATGTCTCGCTGCAGATTTGTCTTCTTGACACATGTTTTCACCTCTGTATAGTACGTCACATCATCTCCATCTTAACTGTTTTTCTTTGAAGCGAAGTAGGAATTTTTCATTATTTCCAAACAATGTGTGGAACAAAGACCACACATTTTTCGAAGAACCCAATGGCCAGTGGATACATTTTCCACAATCAGGCGCCAATGTGAAAATACAAGTTTGTCCACGACGGAAATCGAAATCGTGTCCCCTCACTCCGGAGTAAGTCGCTCTCCCAACTGAGCTACGCGGACAGAATGTCTCGCTGCAGATTTGTCGTCTTGACACATGTTTTCCCCTCTGTAGTACGTCACACACTGCTTGTTATTTTTAAGGTGTCTAATATGGTGGGCTATTTACTTCACTTTAACAGGTAGTTGATTTTCGAAGTCCGTTGCTGCGTACACTGGTGTGCAAAAATTAAGGACGAAGAGGAGAAATTAGCATAACAGCAGAACGAGCAGGCAGAACGGACCGGAAAATCACTCAGGAGATAGACTAAGGTCCGGTACGGTAGGGCATGCGCATATTTGCAGCATGACGTAGGGGGAGTGTCGGAAAGGTATAAAGCACACGGGCGGTGTACGCTCAGCAATTCGGTGAAAGTTATTGCACGGTGTACATCGGTTTGAACGACGTCGAGTTGCTGCCACCGTGTGATATGGCCAACAGGGAATCCAGTAGACGACATCTGGATGACTTTACCCGAGGTCGCGTTATTGGGAAGTTGGAAGAAGGTCCAAGTATGACTAGTGTGGCCCAGGAGTTCAGGATCGCTGACAGCATCGTTTCACGAGCTTGGAGAGCCTTTCAAACGACAGGAACAGCTGTCCGAGAGTTTAGCAATGGTCGTTCACGAGCAACCACGACAGCGGACAACCGGTATATTGTCTTACAGGCGAGAAGAGACAGACGGCAGACAGCGGGAGAAATCGGAAGGCACGTTCAACAGACAACTGGACGGCCGTAATCGCGTTTTACGGTGGCCAGGAGGCTGCACAAAGGTGGTCTATTTGTACGACGACCAGTATGGTGTGTGCCATTAACGTTTGCTCATCGGAGACGGCGGTTTCTCTGGTGCCAGGAACACAAGAAATGGACACATCAGCAATGGGGTCGAGTTCTTTTTATGGATGAGAGCCGATTTAGTCTGACGAGCGATTCTGGACGTATAAACATCTGGAAAGAGCAGGGAACACGCAATCACACCTCCAACATCATCGAAAGGGACCGGTTTGGAGGTGGCGGAGTTCTCGTTTGTGGCGGTATCATGCTTGGTAGCCGTACTGACCTCCACATCTTCCAAGGAGGTTCAGTCACTGGTGTCCGCTATTGTACCGAGGTCCTCCTGCCTCACGTGCGCCTGTTTAGAAGTGCTGTTGGTCCCGAGTTCCTCTTCATGGACGGGAACGCTACACCTCATCGTACAGTGGCTGTCGCAGAGCTGTTGGGGAGTGAAGATATTCAACGCACGGATTGGCCCGCAAGGTCCCCGCACCTAAATCCAATTGAACACGTGTGGGACCTTCTCGGGAGACGCTTGGCAGCACGTCACCAGCCGCCAGCAACGATTCCGCAGCTGCGCTTGGCGCTACAAGAGGAAGGGGCCGCGATGACTCAACAGCTCCTTGACAACCTCGTCCTCAGCATGGACAGACGTTGTAAATCCTTCAACGCAGTCAGGGGTGATCATATCCCCTACTTAAGACTGGATTTTTCTTGGCAGCCGCCTGTCATATGGACGTTTCTGTCTTCTGTCCAGTTGTGCTCGAAGCTACCTTTTTGAATAAAGTGCCTTTGCATCCTTTGTATTCCTTGTTTGGACGGTTTTGCACACTTGTCCCATATTCATACATCTTGGGGATCTTATGGTATGATTTGAGTCGATGTGGAGCACTTCTGCATGATGTTACATTCGAAAAACGGTCGCGTCCTTAATTTTTGCACACCAGTGTATTTGCGTGCCCTGAAAAGGCACGTTTTTATCCTTCTTTTTTCTGTCCTCTAATTTTTGATGGTGTATTCCCTTTTTTTGTTCTGTATATCCACAGAATTTTTGTGATATCTTTGCACTTGCATTTTCGAAGATGTTATCAATATTTAGCGTAAGCATCCGCAAAATCGCAAGGCTTCAGTCCTAAGTACTGATGGTTTCACGGAATCAGAACCCTTTTCATATATTCATTGAAATCCATATATAGTAGGAATTAACGAGCCCTGATCAAGAAGTATCCCGCCGTACGTTTTTCCTCCTAAAGTAGACGAAGCACGTCGCAGAGACGCAGTGGCGCGCGACTTTGGACTTCAGAGCGCATTAGTTATTTTTTGCACGCTTTTGGCTGGCTCGGTGATGAAAGTTTCGCTTTGTAAGCTCTGTGCTCGTCGCATTCATGTCTTGTGCAATAACGACTGAGTGAGGTGAACAGAGAAACTGCGTTACATTTAGCCACTAACTCGGCCAAACATCAGCTGAAACAATTCAAATTAGTAGAAAGGCTTTTGGTAATAAATCTCTGGGTGCAACACAAATCAAGAAGTGATCCGCGCTTCAAAGATGGACAAACGTGTAATTTGAGTAACGAGCATTCAGAAAGTCTCTCCACGAGCAGAAAACCCGGTATGAGCGAGGAAGTGCTTACTGTAAACAAACTGTAAACAAAGAGTACTATTAGACAGTTCTCCCTAGCCTACGAGTTTTAGTGCGGAGGAACACACCTGTGCTGTGGCTGTATGGTGGCCGGCAGTTACACCATGATCACGCTGCCGCCTGTTCTTCACACTCCATTCAGGCCTTTTTGACCAAACACCGGATACGACAAATTAGACCATTCTGACCAAACACCGGATCCGACAAATTAGACCATTCTGACCAAACACCGGATCCGACAAATTAGACCATTCTGACCAAACACCGGATCCGACAAATTAGACCATTCTGACCAAACACCGGATCCCCATACTCTCCAGACATGGGTCCTTACGATTATTGGCTGTTCCCGAAATTGAAAATGCCTTTGAAGGAGAGAAGATTTGAAGACACAGAGGAGATGAAGAGGAACGCTGAGCAGATCCAATCAGTGATCCCTGAAAGTGGCTTTACAAAATGTTGTTTTCAGTGGACAGACTGCTGGAAAAAGAGTGTCCCCTCAAAAGGTGCCTAATTTGAAAGGAACTAGGGCAGAAACACAATAAGTTACGTAGTTGTTTTTACCTGCCACTAGGCAGAGCCATCTTTATATTGGAATCGAGCTTTAATGTGTGGCGCTGCTGCAGCGGGTGACGTCACAGTAGCGGTCCTAAGATTTCAAACGAAACAGTGTGATGTGACCTGGGAGAATGAATTTCGTCTTTGAGGAAGTTTTGGAGTTGAAAAGTTTTGGTGTGGAATATATCTCAATACACCTTCAAGCAGGATTAACTTCAAGTGTTTTAAAAGGCAAGTTCTTTTCCTGTTTCAGTTCATAAGCTTTGAACAGCATTCGTGTATTCGTTTCTCCACAAGTGGAGAGATGCATTCTAAAGTAGAAGTAGTAACGATTTTGTTAGATTTTCGCATCTAAACACAGGTATTCCGTTTTTAATCTGTGCTGTATTTTCGTGAGAGGATACTAAAAATATGTTTCAAGGACAGAAGGCGGGTGCATGTCAAAATTAATTTTAATTTATTATTTTCCTTCTTATGGGCTTTTATGAATACTTGCTTCGATTTTTATATAAAAATTGCAACTAAGTCTAAAAAAAACCTGTCAAGTCCTACTGATGTTTAAAAGATGGTAATGAAGTTGTACTGAATTACTTAAGTATTCGTCCACGTGCGTGTCTGATAAAAATTATTACAAATGCAGCTTATTGGTGTGTTATAAAGGATACTTATTCTACATTGCTCTTTCCATATCTTACCATTCACCAGATCAGCATTTCTTAGGCTAATTCAGCCAGTTTTATGCAAGAAATGTATTTGGTTGCGGAGTGACGGACACAGGGAATAAGCTAGTGGGAAGATACTTATTAAATCTAGAAAGATTCAAGGCTCATAATCCTATGCAGTACCATGTGACCAAGAAGTAAATTGTTAGTGACAACTCAAAAGCTACATAAAACGTGAAAATGTAACATATTTTTTTCTTCAAAATGCACATTTTGTACCTGATGTGAATTAAACATAATGAAATCATAATGCATTTGTATCCACAATGAATATTTTCTGAAGGGGAAGAATTTTTGATAACGAGGAACAGTACACCAATTATGTACGAAATAGTATTACTATACTAGTGATCCGACTTATTGGCGTAAGAAATAGATATATAAGCGTTTCCAACCTTTCGCACATCAACCAGATGGCTTTTTCAAAGAAGTCAGACAGAAACTGCAAACTGAATAATAGAATGCTTTACCAATTTGAAATCGGGAACTTGACTTGACAATAAATATATAGGACGTTATATTCATTTAAAGATACGAGGCATCACGTTCTTTGTGCGCACGGTATCCTGGTAGGGAGAAGGCGTTACTTGAAGAACTGGTTCCAAATTCGTGGCAACTCGAGTGAGACGCTATCATTGCAAGTATCGCTGTTGGCAATAATTTCCAAGGTTTCCCGAATGCCAGTACATTTAGGGGTAGAGTAGGTAGCTAATTTATTTATATCATCCCATATAGGAGTAGAGGACTTGAATTTGACTTCTGTGGATAATGCTGTGGCTGCTGTACACTATTTTGTGTTCCTTTTATGCTTGTTGACTCTGATTCCAAAGGACCGCTTGGTCATTCCACTGTAGTATCGTTTAGAGCCGTCCGGATACTGTAGGGGTATCACATAAACACCTGCTTCGCAGGAGAGAGGATAATTCTCACTATTCCTCATTAACATACGTAGTATATAAAGATGCAGGAGACCTTATGCCGACGCCGTGGTTCATCTTCTTGAGGACGTTCTTGAGTTTGTGAGACACATTTGGTATGTAGGGAATTGAGCCTAAATAACAAAGCTGCGGCACAGGAAGATTAAAATGTTTGACCCTGGCTTTTTGGATAAAGTTACGTATCTGATTCAATGAATATTCTGCATCAGTTGCCAATTTGATGACGCTTTCAATTTCGTGTTGTCTAGAATGGGTGTCGGAGGAAACTGAGAAGGCTCTTCGAATTCGAGAACGGAAGATAGCTTTTTGTATTCTTCGAGACAGAAAGAGCTGCGGAGCATCAGGTTGGAGATGGACGTGTGTTTATAGTGGAATTGTGTACCGAAGCGGTTGTCAGGCGATTTTCTCAATAAAACATCCAGATAAGGTAAAGCGTTGTTGTGTTCAAGTTCCATCGTGAAACTGATTGTAGGATGCATATCATTGATTTTATCAAGGAATTTTGGAAGAGTCTCTTTTCCGTGCGGCCAGAAGAAAAATACGTCGTCCGCATAACGCATCCAGGTGGCAGGCCGTGGGGTAATGCTGGAGAATATATTCTGCTCAACTGGGCGAAGTATTGCTTCTGCAAGGACGGGTGAAAGTGAGGATCCCATCGGAGCGCCATTATTCTATTTATATACTTGTCCTTTGGTAACTGAAAAAGCTAGTATTTATACGTAGGAGTCATACCTCAGCATCTTCAAATTAATAGACTTGGTCACTAATACCAGCTTCTTTGGTTACCAATGACAAGTATATAAACAGAATAATGGCGCTCTGATGAGATCTTCACTTTCACCCGTTCTCGCAGAAGCAATACTGCACCCAATTGAGCAGAATATATCCTCCAGCATTACCCCACGACCTACCACCTAGAAGCGTTATGCGGACGACGTATTTTTCGTGTGGCCTCACGGAAAAGAGACTCTTCCAAATTTTTTGATGAAATCAATGATATGCATCCTACTAGTACAATCAATTTCACGATGGAGCTTGAACACAACAACGCTTTACCTCATCTGGATGTTTTATTGAGAAAATCGCCTGACAACCGCCTCGGTACACAAGTCAAATATAAACACACGTCCGTCCCCAACCTGATGCTCCGCAGCTTTTTCTGTCCCGCAGAATACAAAACAGCTATCTTCCGTTCTCGAATTCGAAGAGCCTTCGCAGTTTCCTCCGATACCCATTCTAGACAACACGAAATTGAAAGCGTCATCAAGTTGGCAACTGATGCAGGATATTCATTGAATCAGATACGAAACTTTATCTAAAAAGCCAGGGTCAAACATTCTAATCTTCCTGTGCCGCAGCTTTATTATTTAGGCTCAATTCCCTACATACCAAACGTGTCTCACAAACTCAAGAACTCCCTCAAGAAGATGAACTACGGCGTCGGCATAAGGTCACCTGCATCTTTATATATTATGTTAAAAAGGAAGAGTGAAAATGCTCCTCTTTCCTGCGAAGCAGGTGTTTATGCGATCTTCCTACAGTATCCGGACGGCTCTAAACGATACTACATTGGAATGACCAAGCGGTCGTTTGGAATCAGATTCAACGAGCATAAAAGGGACACAAAATAGGGTAAAGTAGCCACGGCACTATCCAGAGAAGTCAAATTCAAGTCCGCTACTCCTATGTGGGATGATATAAAGAAATTAGCTACCTACTCTACCCCTAAATGCACTGCCATTCGGGAAACCTTGGAGATCATTACCAACAGCGATACTTGCATAGATAGCGTCTCACTCGAGTTGCCACGAATTTGGAACCAGCTCAAGCAACGCCTTCTCTCTACCAGGATACCGCGGGCACAAACAACGTGATGCCTCGTATCTTTAAATGAATATAACGTCGTATATATTTATTGTCAAGTCAAGTTCCGCGTTTAAATTGTTAAAGCATTATATTATTCAGTTTGCAGTTTCTGCCTAACTTCCTTGAAAGAGCCATCTGGTTGATGTGCGAAAGGTTGGAAACGCTTATATGTCTATTTCTTACGCCAATAAATCGGATCACTAGTATAGTATTTCTATTTCAGAAGAGGTTTTTCTTGAAAAAAGTTATAAATCAGAAACTCTGCGTCGGACACTGCTAATACAGGGAGAAAAGTAATTTTAACGGAATTTAATTGAAAAAGATCTATCCACAGCATGCCTTTACTTGCAATTTAGTAAATAAAATGCTAAATTTGTTTACATAAGGTAGATTTTTTTAGTTCTACTGTTCTCCCTTGTTAATTTTTTTTAAGTTACTGTATTTTAAATATTCCTTCTCATGGGAAATCCCACACAGGTGTCAGAACATTAATGGTTGGGCAGTGTTATAATGTATGAGTGGGAAGTTTTGTATGCATTCTCAAGCACTTCCCCAAAAGCATACAAAAACTGAGGTATGAACCATTTCCTACCATGAGTAAAGTTTGAACTAAAGAAAGAAGACAATCTGTTTTTCCTCTGTTATTTTCTAAAACAGCAAAAAAAAAAAAAAAAAACCCAAAAAAACGACACTTTTAATTGTGATTTAATCAATTAAATTATTACTAATATAATTACGCAATTATGGCATCATTAATTAATGGTATGTTACCAATCCACTGTGTTTAAAGTGCTGTGCAAAATATAATTTTTCCAATTAATTGGATGCCCTGAAAATTTTGCCGTCGAATATACCCCATTCCCCTTTCAAAATTCGATGTCCAATCAATAATGCTGTCTGGAATTTTGCCTAAACCGTTTAAACTAATTTGTCCATTTCGTCTAAATATTAGTATTTCTTTCTCTTTGTGCAAATACTTTCGAAGTAATTATTAATTCCGTCTAAATGTTACCATTTTCTTCATTTTCTGCGATATCTTTCTAAGTAATTTGTCAGTAAAATAGTATCATATTTCATTCATTCTGTGTAAAACCACATCAGTCATTTGTCAGGTTCGTCGAAATATTAGCTTCTCTTTATGCTACAAAGTTTTTTGCGGGAGGGTTAAGCTTTAACGATCACTGTGAGCCACTCGATGGGCTATAAGCAGTCGCCCGTTCTTAAGTAAGGTCACTGGTTCCAAGAACGGGAGAGAGTTAGTGCCTTAAGACAAGCACAACATCCATGCCTCACCGGTATTCGAACCAGGACCCGTTTCGGACGAATGCTCAGAAACGAGCGCTCAGACCATTGTGCCATTGGCGTCTTAAAAGTAATTACGTAATTACATTTCATTCATCTTTGCGTAAAACCTTCGAAGTAATTTGTTGGGTTCGTCGAAATATTAGCTTTCCTTTCACTTTGTACGACAACTTTAAAAAATAAATTATTAATTTCGTCTAAATATTCGCATTTCGTGCCACAACTTTTTAAGTAATTTTCAACAAAACAATAACACATTTCATTTATTTTGTGTGGAAAATTTCGAAGTTCCCATCGACTAAGTACTCTAAGCTAAAACTTTCCAAATAATTTGTCACTTTTACCTAAACATTAGCATTTCCTTCATTTTGCGTTAAACTTTCAAATTTCGTCCAAATATAATAGACAAATGTATTTCCCTTCATTTTTTTCGACACGTTCTAAGTAATTCGTGAACTAAATATTCATATTGCAACTTCAACTTTCATTGCAGTGAAAGTAATTCACTAAATTTTTGCATACGAATCTACGTGATGTACGCAGACAAAGAACACCACGTTAGAAGCGACTAATCGTTCGTTCTGAACGAAAGCAATATCCGTCGGACCGGAACATTCGACCCGTGTTGTGACGTCACTAATGCTGCATTAAGGCTCGGTCCAGTGTAACGAAGGCTCCATCCTAAGTCAAGTACTATTTGATCAGACATTGTATATACTATTTGCTGATGTAGTTTCAAACTTAAGTGAATTGTATGAGACTAAACATTTGGTTGAAATTATGCGTTGCACCTAAGGTTTCTAAAGCTATGTATGCCTCCCTTGTGTGGTTGCCCCAGCGCATATAAAGTAGCCTAAATCAAATGTAGGACTTCCTCATGAAAAACATGTTTCACAAAACAGGAACGCACATAAATAAATCTCTTTCCGTGTGTTTTGTTTTGAACTAAAAGTAAAACCAGAAAACTCCCCAATCGTTTGCATAATTCTTTAATTTCTTGGAATTTTCAGTGCCGTTTCGGCAAGTACAGTAGAAAAAAGAAATAGTTTTGTGCAGTAGTATGATATTTCAGTCCGTTCTCTCAGTTTTACCAAACCTTTCATTTATTTAACCGTTGATAATTTATTCCATCAGAGACCTCAGTAGAAGCAATGGAGTGTTTTGTTTCTATCTTTGTGACATCGTCTCCATGAAATACCGAATTTCCAAGAGTGGAAAAGCTTCATGCGAAATACCGATATCCAATGAATATTGATCAAGTGCTGAAAATATATGTTTCTGGGGTAACTTCGTTAGTCGACTTATTCTACTGGAAGAAAAGCGAGCACATATTTTCTAAAAAGGAAAAATTTGATAATTTTAGATGCTGCTGCTTGTTTTTTATTTCCACATTTCTTTCATCAGTCTTCGGCCTGCTTTGTGACTTCTGAATATTATGTTGCAAATATTTTCTTGATGCAATTGCACATCGAACTGCTTAGATATCATAAAGCATAAATGCCGACTCTCTATTGTATTAGTTCCAATACCGATTTTGAAAACCCTCCGCTTCTAATGAGTGAACGTACGAAATAATTTTTTAATTACCGATATTTAGGTGCAAACGTTAGCCTAAAACGTATGAAAGAGGAAAAGGTTTTGGGCCAGTGAATGTAACCGTGGAAGTATTGGATGAAAAGAGAGAGTACTGCCATCAAGTCTTTTTGATCAAAAAAATATTTGAAGAAGCAATACTAGAACAATAAAGGAGTACTGTGTTGATATACACACTGAAGTAGAATTTTTTAGGAAAACCCACCTCTCCCTAGTAACGCGTTGGGCTGTTTTTTGCCATTAAAATCGCCGCGTTTCGATGTGCCATACGGATTCAGTAAGGTGCTGATATCGTTTTATGGATGTCTTCAGCCAAGCGGATGTGATGGCGTCGATCAATTGAAGAATTTTCGCTGGAGGAGGATTTCTGTTACGAATGGTTCAATCTTGCCTTCAAGCGTTCAAGTCGGTTGAGATCTGGTGACTGTGAGGGTCTTTTGGCCCTTTCAGACACCTATCGTGCTCCTGGAACCACTGTGTGACGATTCGAGCCTTGTAGCATGGGGCATTCTCCTGGTGAAAGTAACCCCTTCCATCAAGAAACGCTATGCATATGTACGTGTGTTCTTGGTCCGAAACGAAGCTAACATATCTTGTGGTACCCAAACGCCAATCTAGATGTACTAAGAAACCGAATACGAGGCATACAAACAGATCACATACCATTACTTCGCCTCCACTAGGTTGTACACTTATTGCTAGGCAACTGAGATCCATTGATTTGTCGTTTTCAGCCGCTGGAAAACCACTGACTACTTGCTTTGCTGCCTATGCAACACTCATTGTGCACCTTCGATACAGTTGTTTTTCCATAGCCGAGAAGATCAACCGTTTCTGAAATGCTTGCACCTGCTCAAATGGGGAAGTCTCAAGTCGCTTAAATCTCCAGTCTTTCCAATGTTGCTGCCATCTACGTTGCCTACACGTCAAACACTACTGCGCGGTGAGCTGTCTATGAAGTAACTCCAAAGTCATAGTTGAATACGTAAGATAGCACATCTATGACTGCTATGTGGTATTCTTAATAATTTAATCATTTCCCACTTTACAGATTTTAGAAGTTAAACGGGATTTACTACATCACATAGAATAATCAGGGAGTAAATCTAATTTTACGTACCGTAACAATTCGGGAAAGAATGATTTAGAAGATACAGGAAGAAGCGCCTCAGATAGCTGAATATCAGTTTGGATTATGCCAGGAAGTAACGCAACAGATGCACTATTTGCCCTAAGACAACTCATTGAGAAGTACAAAGAAAAGACACCCTTATGAATGATATTTATAGATATGGTGAAAACAAACGATAAGAGCGCCAAGGCAGGAAATATGGAGTATCTTAAGAGAGAAAATGATACATGGGTTCAGGTGATAAAGCTGTGACATTTATCTCTAATTGAACCTTCCTTTGGAGTTTCTGTTTCCTTATTTGTGGGTCGTGCAAATGAAATATAGATATGAGTAGACAGGTGGCGCTGCAGTACCTGCCGAAACGATGGTGGCGCTGCAGTTACTACTCATAAAAAGTGGAATGCAGCGTGCGAAGCATTTAATTGCTCCGACGCCTTTTTTTTTTTTTTTTGATTGGAGGTTTAACGACCACCGTGAGCAACTGAATGGGCTATGAGCAGTCGCCCGTCCCTAATTTAGGGTCACTGGTTCCAGGGAAGGGAGAGAGCCAGTGCCGTAAGACAAACACAACATCCATGCCTCACCGGGATTCGAACCCGGACCCCCCACGGACGAATGATCAGAGGCCAGCGCCTTAGACCACTGCGCCACCGGGGCGGCCGGCGCCTTGCTTGGATGTGAGTAATATCAAAGAAACGTAAATGACCTATCTCATGGATACCTCCAAGCGGGCACAGCAAGGCTGTGACGTCTGCCCCGCAGTACGCGCATGTGATAAAAGCAGATAGCAGTGAGAGCACGTGCCAGTGTAGTATAGTGTATAGCACTCGGAGTTCCGGATCCGAGAGTTGCAGGTTCGAATCCTGCCCTTAGCATAAAAATAATGGAGAAATTTACTTCGTCATAAGGCATGATCCAATTTTTGACGAAAGAGGGAAGCATATCGACAGAAATCTTAGGACGCATGCAGGTGGTTTACGGAAACGAGCGCCTTGTACGCAGTACGGTCTTCAAATGGTGCAAAGTACATTTCAGGGTGCACGTGAAATCACTATGAATCTGGCCAAGCACACGCCGCCATCGCACCGGATGCAATAGCAGCCTTGGACGAGCTGGTGAAAGTTGACTGCAGAAGAAAAACAGTTAGCGTGTTAGCAGACGTGTGACATACTACGGAGGTAAGGCACGTGTCAAGACGACAGATATGCAGCGGTACATTCCGTGCGTGGTGTTTAGGTCGTAGAGCAACTTACTCCGGAGTGAGGGGGCGTGCTTCGATATTCGTCACGGACAAATTTGTGTTTTCACAGAAGCAATAGGCATCAGCAAGATATCCATTAGCACAATCCTCCCCAAGAACTGGGTATTCGAATATGTGTGCGTGGTGGGTTCCAAAGCACCTGACCGAGGATCCATAAACTTATCGACTCATGGGACACCTGCCTAAATGTTAGGGGTGCCTACTTCTAGCGGTATCAAAAAACGTGTTTGATGAATATACTTACCTGTGTACATTAATTAATGAAGTACACTTAACTCCAACGGCTAGTCTACGTTTCATTTGGACGACCCTTGTAAATTTGGTTTCTCCTCGTTAAATATTTTCTGACCTAACGCGACAGGATATTACCCGACGGACTCGTGGAATTTGATGGTGGGTGAAAGTGCAATCAAATATAAATGAAAAGTGTTGAGTGTAGTGCAGAGAGTTCAAGCAGATGTTGAGGAGAGCGATTTGTATGAGCAGAGTTTGAGAGCGATATTGAAAGAGCTATGTTATACTGAGTGATGTTAAGCAAAGCTTTATGTTCAGTATGCCACGAAAGCTATGTACTGAGTACGTGATGTTGAACGCAATGTGAATCGTGATATTTGCCAAAAGGAGGTCGTTATTGAGAACGACGTGTTAATTGAAAGGTTATTTGGCGTGCTGGCTGAAAGGGCAATAAAGATTGGATCTGTCTCATAACTTAACCTGGTCGTTATTTTGAAAAGCGTCTACTTAGAGATATTCATACTGAATTAAGATTTTAGCTATTACCGAAGAACAAGTTAGAATAACAAGGGTTAGAAAATTAAGTCAACTGATATTTAAACAAAGTTAAGTTAAACCTTAAACGTAATAGTATTTCTACAACCATTCAAACTCGTTTATTTTATAAAATAAAAATACAGAAGCCCCATTGCATATAACGGAAGAAGTGTAAGGTAGATAGGAAAAATTAATGTGAAAGTTGGAACAAACCGAAGTTCGGCATTAAGCTCAATGCTATTTGATAGTGTTTTATATGTTTTAAAAGGAGGGTTGCCGCCCTAGTGGCAGATTGGTATACGCTCTGGCTTCTGTCCGTTCTTTGGAGTGGACTCGGGTCTGAGTCCTGGATGAGGCATGGATGGTGCGTTGGTCATGCGGTTCCGGCTCTCTCTCCCCACCATGGAACAAGTGGCCCCGAATTGGAACAAGTGGCTCCGAATTAGGGACGTGTGACAGTTCATAGCCCTTAGAGTTGCTGTCGGTGGTCTTTAGACCACAAACAAAAAGTAAGAGACTGATTGAAGAAAGTTGCACCGTGGGCGATGTTTGCAGATGATCTGGTGTTATATTCCAAAAGCAAAAAGAAATTTGCAGCTAAGATACGGTTAATGCTAAAAGTCTATCGTACGAAAGGTCACTATAAAGTAATTCACCGATGCTGTCAGACGTACGGTCATTCACAAACATAATTTTCAAATTGCAAGTCAAGATTAAAAACACTTTATTTACAATTAAAAATTAATATTTACACGCGAGATCTTTCGGGGTTGAACATAGCACCCATCATCAGGCTCAAGCGCCACGAAACACAGGAGCAGACATTATATCGTGTTGACAGTATATAATGTCTGCTCCTGTGTTTCGTGGCGCTTGAGCCTGATGATGGGTGCTATGTTCAACCCCGAAAGATCTCGCGTGTAAATATTAATTTTTAATTGTAAATAAAGTGTTTTTAATCTTGACTTGCAATTTGAAAATTATGTTTGTGAATGACCGTACGTCTGACAGCATCGGTGAATTACTTTATAGAGCAAAAAAAGAAGCAGAAGAGTTGCATGAGTTAATGACACTGGATTGAAGATAAGGAGAACCAAAGCAGAGTGCATGTTCTGCAATGAAGATGAGCGAAATCATATTCAGAGTATTAATATCCAGTATGGGAAGATGAAAGAAATGAGAACATCGATGTTCGAGAAACCTGCAAAGGCCGCCCCGGTGGCGCAGTGGTCTAAGCGATGGCCTGTGATCATTCGTTCGAATCCCGGTGAGGCATGGATGTTGTGTTTGTCTTACGGCACTGGCTCTCTCCCTTTCCTAGAACCAGTGACCCAAAATTAGGGACGGGCGACTGCTTATAGCCCATTGAGTTGCTCACGGTGGTCGTTAAACCTACAATAAAAACAAAACAAAAAAACCTGCTCAGTCTTCGAGAAAGAATTAAACAGCAGCGTGAAAGTAGGAGCGAAAAAGTCATCAATTGTACCAGATAACGCCCAGCTTGAATGCTACAAACCATCAGCAGCAGACAGTGCCTATAAGGTGCCTAAGTGCTGACATGTCCCGTGCGATCCACAAACTTCTCTCCAATAGCAAACGTGTTGAACGTCGATGGCAGACGATTTAATGCCTCTGCACGACATCTCGCAGTGTCATTGAACTGCGGACACATGTCAATGAAGCATTTTCCACGATACCTCATGACACCACCTGGGGACTTCTCCACTCAATGCTTCGCGACGTTGCCGAATGTACACAACCGTATAAAAATAATATGACCACCTAGCTTATAATGGCAATAACCACTCTTGGCCCGGATGACAGCAGCGAGAGGCTTGCCATGGACGCAATGAGGTCCTTGAAGGTTTCCCGGGGCACACGTGCCCATTCGGACTGCAGCAAAGCACGGAGGTCCCGGCGATGACGTGGTTGTGAGTCGGCACGTCGAACCTGTCGATCCAAATAGTCCCACAAGTGCTCTATGGGGTTGAGGTCGGGCGATGTCTCCTGCCAAGAGAGAACGGATACATCTCTGTCGTGTTCCTGAAACCAGTCACGCACCCACTTAGCGACGTGGCACTGCGCATTGTCATGTTGGTAGACACCATCACCACCATGGTAATCGTCCAACATGGAGGTATGCATGTGGTCAGCGAGGATGGACAGGTAGCCATTGGCGATTAGGGACCCATCCAGCGGTCCTAGTTCATCCCAGGAAAATATCCCCCAGACGTGCACACTGCCACCGCCGGCTTGCACGTGACCAACAAGCGTTTCCAGGTGTTCGTTCTCGTGTGTCTGACCCCGTAACCGCTACCGCCCGGCACTTCTGTGGAGGAGGCAATCTTTTTCCACTCTTCTACGGTCCAATGATGGTAGTCCCATGCGAATTTTGCAGGCGTTGTTGCCAATGGAGCTAGGTTACCGTGAACGCCTTGAAGCAGAGTCGACTGCGGAGACCCATGCGTAACAGGGTTTGCTCTACTGTTATCTGGTACACGTACTTAGGTACCCCAGCGTTTATTTGCGCAGTCAATTGCTGCACTGTTGCGAATCGATTAACCTTTACCAGTCGACAGAGGCAACATTCTCCTTTAGAGTTGATGGCCTTTAGTTATGACGTTCAAAGGTACTCGGGGTGGCAGCGGTCCATTCTTTACTACAGCACCTCGCGAACAGCCCACGAAGTTTGCTGTTTCTGAGATGCTTCCACCCTTGGCGCGGTAGCCGATTATTATTCCTTTTTGAACGTCCGTCAAATAATTATTTCTGCCCATTGTGCTTACGTGACGCCTGTGCCGGGTACACTGTGATTCCGGGGATGGTTTTATTATTCTGATAGCACCGTGTATATCAGAGGATGGCGGTCATACGACCTTCTGACTCATGCCACATTATACTGTCTCCTCTCCTATCGCATTCATGTAATCTCTCAAAAATTAAATCACTTACCGTAAAACGTCGATAATCCGGGGCTCAGTTATTCGTGGGGTCGGATTAACCATGGTCCTCTATAGTACATACACATTTCATTGGTTTTCAAAATTCTCTAGACAAGGGCATTCGTAAAATAACAGAAACCATTACTGCATATTTTAAATAGCATTGCATCAGATTTAAACAATATTGCGTCGTTCTTTTTGCAGAACTTATATGCCATCACAGTTGCGGCTTCTCTTTCTGCCGCAAGAGTGTGCAGTCAAGTGTATTACGAATTTATTTTGTATATTTTTCTGTTAAACGCTACAAGAACTTGTTCGTGCAATCCTTTTGTGTAACCAAATTTATCCATCATTTCATCCTCTGAAATGTTGGGAAAAACAGTCGTTTTAACAATGGAAAATAAATTAGACTTTTTTAAAAGACATGAAAAACGTGAAAGTGTTTCATCACTTGCAGCCTAATTTGGTGTTAGCGAGCAGACTAACCGCTGCAGAAACATTATTCAAATTCGTGGAAAGTCAACACGATACTGATTACATTCCAGTTTTACAAATTCGTGGACGTATAATAAAAATAAAATAAAAAATAATGTTACAAAGAAAACAAAGAAGAATCACACGAACTGCCTATCTAAATAAGTTTTTAAATGTTTCAGATTTGTATTTAGATATTAGAAAAATGCTTATCATAGGTTTTTAAGAGTTTTTTTTTATGTACAGGGTGTTTAAACAAACGCACCCGTGTTATGGACGATATGAAGTTTAATTGATTTGTTATGCAAAGACTTTAGCGCACACAAAAGAGAAACAAATTATACATACTTTACAAGTGTTGAAAATGGTTTCCTCTCGCCTGGATACAGGTTCGTACCCTTTTCATCACATTTGCAGCCACCTTACGTAATGTGTGTTCAATTTTGTTTACGATCTGTCTTTCAATGTTTGCCTTCAATTCTTCAAGTGTACGAGGATTGCCGTGAAACACGTGACCTTTTATACCCCGAAGGAAAAAATATGCAGGAATAAGACCTGGAAGTCTTGCGGGCTATAAGTTTTTGATATCAAGCGACGTTCGAAAATATCTTGTAACATGGCCATCGTTTCATTTGCTGTGTGACAAGTTGCACTGTCCCATTGAAACCAACATTCTCGTTCGTTCACCTCCAACAATGCAATAAACTGTTGGATTATGTCACAATAAACTTCACCATCTGGAGTTTGTCGAAAAATATAGGCCCAATAACACGACTGCGCAAGTTGGCACTCCAGACCCCAATTTTCAGGGTAGGTAATAATCGTTCGTGATGTACATGAGGGTTATCACTGCTCCATATTCGCCTGTTCTGACTGTTCGCATAGCCATCCAAGTGAAACAAAGCCTCATCGCTAAAGTAAACACGGTCCAACACCTCAATCGAATTTTAACTTCTATGTTGCCCCGAAAAAGTAGATACTGACACTCCAGTTTGAGAAGGTGACTTTCGAAGCGATGTTCTTGGTGAGCGATTTGAACGCTTGTTCAGGACTTCCTCAGTTAACAGTGATTGCAGGCCTGACTGGGCTCATTTTGTCTTCTACACTACCAATCTCACGAAATTTTGCGATATATAAGACTTGTAAGCTGAGTAAGACTCCACGATAAAAACACGTTCTTTCTTGAAAAACGACATGGCCGACACAACACAAATAAATGGAAGCCTGAACGAGATTAGAGCCTGACAACTTCACTCAAGTGTTTACCTCGGGTAACCTTGTGTGACGTGCTGCCACCTACACTAAAAACTTAACATAAAATTTGCCTCGTTTTTTCCTTCTTTATTTTAGGGTTGCTTCCTTTTTGAAATATCCTGTATTAAACCCAATGAAACGTAATTTGGAGTAACCGTGTTTTTCAATTGTCCAGTTTGTAGCGTCCCCCAAATATGGTTTGACATTTTACTGTATTTCCCACGTGCTTGCGTGGTAAGTATCCCCTGCTTTAGTGCATTCCGTCAAGGTTTGGCGTTTCCTACGTTGAGCAGTGTATGTTAAATGATTGACATAATAGCGTTCCAGTACTTTCCTTGAATATAAATACGTTCATAAAGAAAAGTTCTTTCTTCTAATATTTTTAAGGCAGCAATTGCTTTGCATCATATTCTGCTCACCTTAGTTCAGAGTAGATAAATACACTTTAATGATAATGGCCGACTTTCTTCAGAATATTTTCTGCGCCTGTTAACGAAGAAAGCGCAGAACGAGCGCGAGAGAGATTTTAATGATAGATGTTCGTAATTACTCTGATTTCAGCGTCCCGTGTTCCTATTCCCAAGACTAACCTTCTGCCCGGCAATTTAGCATTAAAAGTATGAATTCGTTTAAGGTACAGCTTTCTTCCCATTTTTTTCGGTTGAGGAAATCGGTAAGCGTATCTATTACTTTGCAATTATCATTTGAAGTCAGAGGTGAACTAATCAGTTTTGCGGCTAGTTGAAATGCACGCCATTTATTTCTTCGGGTAACTTCTGATATTCACATCTATGTAATATCCCCCTTTTGCAAAGACTCAGGCATAAATTAGCTTCAGAAATGTTGGAATTATTCAATTTCGTCAAAGTTCAAAACTGCAAATTCCTTAATTGTAACTGCAAGCATGAAGCATTTCTGTCATCCGCAGGGCACTGAATGATGATCTAGCCAGTTGGCTAAATTAAAGGCCGCTGATGCAATGTTTCCATTTTCCCTTACTTCCCAAATTTGCAAATTCATTACACTGCGGCGGTTCGCTGCGTTCTGAAGAAAAGAGCAAAGAATATTCTGTTGTTTCACCGAAAGTTTTACCTTAAAACACATCTTGGCAGATAATCAAAAGTCTCGGAGAATGTGTCTGTAAATTTTTACATTTTCTGTAGATGATTAAAGCTTCCAATTTGTAGGATGTTGCAGTAATTACTTCAGACCTAATTAGAGCCCTTGACAGTTTTCCCCTATGCATGCAATTTAGAAGACAGAAATTGGTTTCATACAGTCAACAACAGTATGCATGCAATTTAGAAGGCAGAAATTGGTTTCATACAGTCAGCAAACAAAATTTGAAAAACAAGTTACGATGAACTCTAGAAATGTATACATGTACAGTGTGCGTTACTAAAGATTACTTAGTTTCTAGATTTGATTTTGAATGACATGTCAAATACGACCATCCGTTATTTCATGTGAATCCCACACAGCGTGTTCAGAAAGTAGTGCATGCACATCTACACTATATTGACAAAAGTTACCGGACACCATTTCAAAAGCAAATGAACGGATCCACTGCGTTGTTAAGATGCGCGGTACAACTGCAAATGGCATAAAAACAACACTACAGCTGACCGCGATCATATCGCACTGTGAGGTCGAATGAAAATGTCGCGGCGGGAGAGATCTGACTTTGAAAAAGGAAAGGTTGTTGGGTTTTATACACTGAAGAGCAATTGAATTAGAGATACCTGCGCAGTAACGTGTAGCACCACCTTTCGCCCTAATGACAGTTGCGATTCGTCTCGGCATGGACTCGACAAGACACCGGAAGCTTTGGGAAGCCATACGGATCCACGATCCCTGAAAAAGCTCCCACAGTTCACGAAGATTTGATGGAGGGGGGTCAGAGCCGCGAACATATCTCTCGATGGCATCCCAGATGTGCTCATGTCAGGTGACCTTGGCCAAGGAAGCGAGGTCACGTCGGGGGACTGTTCATCCAATCATTCGGATACAATTCGGGAGCGATGGCACGGTGCATTGTCTTGTTGCAGGATGAGGTCCCCAGTGGGATGTTAAAGACGCACAAACATGAGAAAATAATCATCCAGGATATCCCGGTAACGTTGACCTGTGAGGGACGGTGTCACACGTAACAGGAGTCACATTTCAGTCGACGTAAACAGTCCCCAGACGAGAATGCCACCCCCACTAGCTTGAAGAGTACCCTGATGGCAAGAAGGATCCATCGCTTCATGTGGTTTGCGCTGTACTCGTATCCTGCCAACCGGATGTACCAACGTGAATCTCGACTCATCAGTCCAGGCAACATTTTTCCAGATGTCTAGTGTCCAGTGGCGATGTTCCCGCGCCCATGCAAAACTTTGCACCCTGTGATGTGCGGTCAGCAGCGGTACCCTCGTGGGACGATGGCTTCTGTACCCCATAGCGAGGAGATGGTTCTGGATGGTGAGGCTGCTTACACGTTTTTGTGCACCAGCGTTAAATTGCTGAATGATTTCTTGCAGTGTGGTCCGTCTATCCGCTGTTACAATGCGAGCTAGCCGACGATGACCCAGCTCATCCACACGCTGTTGTCCACAGCAGTTGGACCATGAAGGGATGGTTTTACCGGATTCGATGTAGTCACGGTGCATCCGTGGCAAGGTGGCTCGTGAAAATCCCAGTGCCTGCACGACTTCCGAGATGGAGTGACCCATTCGTCGGGCTCCGACAGTTTGCCCACGATCAAATGCGCTTAGATCCTTCGTCTTACCCATACTGCGTCCGACTCTTACTGATTCCCGTCGCATCACTCCTTATATTGTCGGATCGCTGCATACGTCATGTCGTTTCCGTTTACAGGGCCGCCCACAGCGCCATATTTGCATAACGCCAGCTGTCTCTAATTCAATTGTTCTTCAGTGTATTAGTGGGTTGTCCATAAGAGAAACCGAGAGGCGTTTAAACCTACCCAAGTTAACTGTTTTGGATGTACTGAATAAGTGGAAGACACATGGCATGCCTGAAGCAGCAAAACGTACCAACAGACCAAAGAAAATCAGTGATAGAGGACGTCGAAGCCGCAGGAGAGTCGTTACAACTAATCGACAGAGTACTGTACAAGACCTCAGTGCACCGGTGAGTGAAAATGCTGGAACCTCGGTATGTACACGTACCATTGGCAGAGAACTTCATTCCATGGGTTACCGTAGTCGTGCGGCTGCTGATAAGCCTTTCATTTCCACTCGGAATGCTACTCGTCGTTTAGCATGGTGTAAAAAACCTTTATCATGGACCGTAGATCAGTGAAAACGGGTCTTATGGACTGATGAATCCAGATACACGATCCATCAGTCTGAAGGGCGTGTGGGGGTATGGCGGCAGCCGGAGGAACGTCATTTACCACAGTGTACTGTTCCTACGGTCAAGTTTAGAGCTGGCAGTGTACTCGGGTAAGGATGTTTTTCGTGGCATGGTGCCAGCCCATTGGTTATCCTGGACAAACGCGTTCACCAGCACATCTACCTCAATATTCTGGACACTTAAGCCCTACGAACTCTGTGGCAATACTGTGGAACCGATCCTTGTTGGTTCGAGCAGGATAATGCACTGAGCCATAAAGGAAGAACTGCTACGAAGTGGTTTGACGATAGTTCCGTATAGTGTGGTGATTGGCTAGCACAGAACCCTGATTTTAATCCCACAGAGTACCTATGGGATGAATTAGAGCGGAGCATAAGAAGTTTGGAACCAAGGCCTAGTACTAAGCAACAGTTAGCGGCAGCATTATGTACTGAATGGATGCGCATACCTATCTCTGTGTTTCAAAACCTTGCCGAAAGCATATCTCGAAGGGTCAGCGCATGCATTAAGGCCAAAAAAGTGGACTGACACCGTACTAATGTATGTCAATAAATGCTATATTTTGTTATTATTCTAGGTGTCCGGTGACGTTCGCCAATATAGTGTTTATGCACTCCCAGTGGCAAGGTATGAGATTGCAATAAAATACGAACAAAGCTCGAAATTCCCACTGTAATTAACATATTATTTTTTCTACATAGTCCCACCCACGCTCGAAACAGATACACCAACGTTTAACAAGCGTTTTACATCAGTCTTTGTAAAAATATTCAGATTGTTCTCGGAAGCCATTCCTTGTAGCGGCTTGAACATCTTCGTCACAGGTGAACTGAATTCTTCTCAGATATCTCTTAAGAGTAGAAAACAACCAGAAGTCGGACGGCGCAAATCTGGGCTGTACGTAGGTGTTCAAGAATTTCAAGCCCGATTTTCTGTGTCACGTCTAAAGTGAGAGCACTTGCGTGGGGCTTGGCGTTGTCATGTTGCAGCCTCGTTGGGTTTTCCCCACGTAAGTGGTTTATTCTTTGGTTTAACTATTTTAAGGTATTCTCGTAGCTCTCAGAGGTGACAGCCGTACGTTTGACTAAGTACTCCTGATGAATAATGCCTCTGGAATCCCTAAACACAGTGAGCATGCACGTACCTGCAGAAATTTGAGTTTGAATTTTTTCGCTCGAGGAGAAGGTGGGTGTCGGTATCCAAGCGATTGATTTTTCATTTGTGGGTCATCATAGTAAATTCAAACAACTCTCATCACCACTCACAATGCTTTGGAGAAACTCACTTCCATATTTTTCATAGCAAGCAAGCATTTGACGGGTTTCAGGACTTGATTTCTTCATTTCAGTCGCTAGGTGACGCGGTACCCAACGAGCACACACTTTGTTGTATCCTAAAACGTTAACAATGTAATTGATATTACCTAAACTAATGTGCAGCATACCTGCAATGGTTTTCTGAGTTATTCTTCGATTTTCTGTGAAGAACGCATCGAATTTGTTGCCTGTTCAAATTGCAAGTTGCGATTACGGGCATCCCCCTTTGCGGCTGATCACTTACGGCCAACATTCCTCCACTATCCTTTGATTTTCTTACCCAGCGACAAACAGTGCTTAAGTCCTAACTTCCAGAACCATAAACGTCTACTAATCTGGCGTGAATTTCTTTGGCAGGTATATTTTCATGAGTTAAAAATTCTATAACGGAACATTGTTTGACACCCTTCGACACAGTTGAAAAAGAATCATCCATTTTAAACACAATTAAATACGAACAAATAGATGTACGGAGTTGTATTACGCAGTAAAATGAAGCTGATGGAACAAAGAATCGTTTGCAGTCTGACTGGTTGCTAGGCAAAAAGTCATGCACGAGACACCTGCGCGGCGGCATTACTCCTAATAATAACTGATTGGTTGATTGTTTGTTTTTAACGCAAACAAAATCTGGACTCATCGATGAAAACGACTACAATCAGGAGCTTTCTCTCGAGTTTATGTTGAACACGGACAGCGGATAACATGTGTCTAACCAGTGCTAACGCATAAGGAATTATAGGGTTTTAGTGTAAGATAGACTCTAGATATTGCTATTTGCTTATGCTATAAATAAAACCCTTACATAATTTCACTGTAAACCACTTCCTGAGTTAAGCGTAATTCTACTGCAGAACTTGGCTTCAGTGTAGAACTTAACTTCGTGTTCCGAATAGGTTGAAGGTATTATACACTGAATGACATAAATGGCAAGCTTAAGTAAGAAATCTTGTACTTCAGAATCCAATTTTTTTATTAGGTCCTATTAAGGCGCATAAATGCTTGCACACCACCAGCTGCAGAATATGACTTCACTTCGTACTTAGTCAACTACAATACTGCAATATCTGAATACAGCAGATACACCTTACAACAAATCGAGAATTAACAAATAAAGCAACCCAAGTAGCAGTGAATATCGGCTAGATATCTGGCCGATATCGGTTATGTCGGCTGAATGTCGTTAATATCAGTCAACATTGAGCCGATATCGGACCGATATCGGCTACAGATATCGGACCGATATTGCAAAAAGTTATCCTCCCTGATATTTAGCCGATATCGGCTACAGATATTGGACCGATATCGGCTACAGATATTGGGCCGATATCGGCTACAGATATTGGACCGATATTGCAAAAAGTTATCCTCCCTGATATTTAGCCGATATCGGTTATATCGGCTACATACATGGAGCCGATATCGGACCGACATTAATTGCTACTTGGGGAATATCGGCTAGATATCTGGCCGATATCGGTTATGTCGGCTGAATGTCGTTAATATCAGTCGACATTGAGCCGATATCGGCTACAGATATCGGACCGATATTGCAAAAAGTTATCCTCCCTGATATTTAGCCGATATCGGCTACAGATATTGGACCGATATTGCAAAAAGTTATCCTCCCTGATATTTAGCCGATATCGGTTATATCGGCTACCGACATGGAGCCGATATCGGACCGACATTAATTGCTACTTGGGAAGTGTAATATTCAACGTTAGAGATTCAATCAAGCTCATAAAATTCTCTCTTACAGACTCCTCTTGCCATCTCTCGTCGAAACCGTGGTAAACAGCATTCTGCTGCCCCGATGGCACAGTGGTCTAAGCGCTGGCTTATGTCCTCTCGTCCGAGATGGGTTCTGGTTAGAATACCAGTGAGGCATGGGTGATGTGTTAGTCTTACAGCTGTGGTTCTCTCCTTCCCTGGAACCAGTGACCCAAAATTAGGGCGGGTGACTGCATGCAGCACTTTAAGTTGCTCATGGTGGTCTTTAAATTCCAAAACAAAACACGTTGCGGTTAAACGTGAATGTCTTTCTCTCTAAAGCATACAGCATGCTACGGCGAGTTGCTCACGGTGGGCGTTAAACTCTCAACTAAGAAAGAAAAAGGAAACAGCAATCTTCTCACTCTCGTTCACATACGCCATTCACTCTTGACGTAACATAAGGTTGCTAAACCAACATTCACCGGGGGAGAAAATGTAGCGTTAACATTAGAAACTGCTTAAAAAGAATAAACCAAAATTTACATAAGATAACTGGAACCAAAAGAGAAAGTTAATATTTTTTTTTCCATTTGAGGTATGGAATCTGCTTCAAACTTCTTGAGGTTAAATAAAATTGATGAAGATACGTGTTACAAGTTAAAACCAAAATCATGCTGTCTAAACACGTTTAATATTAAAAATTATGAACCTCGCACTATAGGAGGACATAAATACTTATAGTTAAAAACGTTAAAACACACTAGTACTTTCGTGACCGCCATCGGTCACTTCCTCAGGTGTGACTACCAGTTCTAAGCAGCAACGGTCAGCATATATGTACAACATGATGTGTCAGATCAGTCGGGTGCGCAGAGAGACATAGAAAGAACAGGTGGTCAGAAGTCAGTAATAATTATTACAATATTTAAATCACCGTAAGTCATGTATAAGATATTTCCAAGCATCAGGAATATAGTTAGAAATATCATCGTTGCAGCAACTTCTCCGGTCAGCCAGAATCAGAAGAGCTTCTGTAAATAGTAATAAATTCTGATTCTTAGGTATAGTCAGAATAGTAACCTCAGACCATATTGGTTCAAAAGGTTTGCTTAGAAGCAAACGTGACATAGCTCTAGAGCCATTACCGACTTTAATACTATATTTTTGTTCCTGCAGTCTGACCTTTAGATTACGAGATGTGGAACCCATGTAGGAAGTATTCCCTTCATCGGGGTCAGAGGACAGGAGAGGGATTCTATAACTTCCATAATTATCTAATAAATCAGGTCTGTCACGATCGCTACAAACCAACGAAAATAATTTACAAGAAGATGAACCAAAGTCAATACCAAAAGGTCTGCAAATATTTTAAGTAGATGTGAAAGTGGTGGCAAAAAAGGGTTAGAACCCACAAATTTTATGGTCCTAACATCTCTGGTTAGTGTTGTAGAGTCAAAACGTTGGAATTTTTTAATAAGTTTAGTAACAATGTAATTAGAGTACCCAAAGGAATTAGCCAACTCGTAGATTTTCAAGATTTCCTGTTCATAAGTTTGCTTAGTAGAACAGTGAGAACGGGCTCTGTGTACCATAAAATGCAAGGAAGCAAGTTTTTGGCAATACGGATAATTAGAAGTGGCACGGATCATTAAAATTTGAGAGGTAGATTTCCGAAAAACTGAAGTCGCAACCAAATTTGTGGTAGGATCACGGGTGAGCAGGATGCCTAAAAACGGCGAAGTAAAGTCCAATTCAGTTTCAACTGAAAATTTAATAGAGACAAATTTTGACGAAAACCTATTAACCAAATCCTGCAAGTCCGACGTTGACCCCTGCCAAAAAATTAAAATATCGTCAACGTATCGAATATAAAGGAGTGGTTTAATAGGAAAGGTGTTTAGCACCTCGTTTTCCAATAGCTGTAGGAGGATTTCAGCAAGGAGGGGCGATAGTGGAGAGCCCATTGGGGCCCCTTACAACTACTTATAAATAACATCATTAAAACGAAAATACGTCCTATTATAAACAAGTTGTAGAACATGAATTATAGCTTTAGCGTTAGGGGCAGAAAAAGTATTGGAAGCCAACAATTTGGAAAGAATCAAATTATGAACAGTAAGAACAGGAATATTGGGAAACAATGATATGACATCAAATGAGACCATCGTAAATGGAACCAGAATAGGTTGAATAAAGTGAATAGAAGATAAAGCCTGGGTGGAACTGGAGATAGAGTAACGTGAATTGGCAGTGAGATGATTCAATAATTTGGCAAGAGGGCGAGTGGGGAAAGCAAAATTGAGACCGGAGGACGACATGGGTGGTCAGGTTTGTGTAATTTTAGCTTTCCAAACAAAGCAGGGACGTGGGGCCCAGGAGGGTGTGTAAACCTTTAATAATGTCAGGAGGTAAGTGTGGAAAGGATTTTAGGTTATTAATTGCAGCGATCGTGGCAGAAGGTGGGTCTCGAGGGCAAATGGAGTGTGGGATTTGTTCAATAGCCTCCAACATTTTTTGATTGCACACCTCCGTATCGATGATGATAATTTGTGAGCTTTTATCTGAAGAATTAATGGAAATGCCTTTATTGTTGCGAAGTTCTCGTAAACCTGTAACTTCTTTACGGGATTGATGTGTGATCTTTGTAGCTGAAACCCTTGTTTGCATATTACGGATAGCATCAGCAACCTTAAAGCGAGTAGGTTCTTATACATTTTTAGGTAAGGCACGTATAATAGTTTCAATTTTTGGGATAAGGGTAAAGTTATCAATATGTGAAGTCTGAAAAGCATATTGTGGTCCCTTATCGAGTGCCGATTTTTGAGCTGTAGAGAGGGAAATCCTACTTAAATTTAGATATGTACAAGAAGGTTGTGATTTATGGCCGTAGAGCTGTCCAGGAGAATTGTACACATATCTAAGCCAGGTGGCTGAGATATGTATTCTCAGCCACCAAGTTACGTAATTTAGCCACATGGGTAACCTGACGTTTTCCTTCAAGTGACAGACAAGTAGCTGATATAAAAATAAGAGCCCTAGTAAGAAGAATAGGGTGAATAGTATCAGCCATAACTAAATAGGTTTTGTAAGAGCGTCTGTTTAAGTAATCAAGATAGCCACGTCTATGACGCATAACACAGGTAAGCCTTTTAAGTTCACAGGTACGGAAAATCTTGGCATCTAAAGATTTTCCGTACTAATCTATCAGGTACGGAAAATCATTTCTTGAGGTTATTGGGGTACTTCCTTTGAGGGTCTACTATAGTCAAATCATGGTGTAATATCATTGGATGTTTTATGTCACTTATTGCGGAGTGAAGCGGGTCTTTTCTGTCCTTTACTTTTCTTTTCGTTTCTACGTTTTAGGGGGAGGGGTCGTTTTCAACCGATATAAAGATCTGAACATACAAAAAGTATCTGGTCCGTAGCTTGGGCTATGTGACACCGAAACCAGCGTCGTAGGATGGACATACAATTCTGTCCCTCACTAGGGGCCATCTGGTAATTACTAGCCAGCAGCCACTGCCTCTGACCACCCGGTTAACCTGGGTGGCAACACAGGTCTTCTGAAAAATCTAAAAACACCAATGAAGTTCAAATGTTTTGAAAGCTACTGGTGTGTCGGTGTAGTTAAACTCATGATCCATTACATACCAGGTAACAGATAGAATGTTGGGTCGTCTTTTGGCGTGATAACCGGTTGCATCCGGCGTGGAATCGACTCTATTAAACCGTACAAGGTGTCCTATGGTATTCTTTACCAGATTGACACAGATTGACAGAATGACTTCCTACAGTTCAACGAGAGAATGAGGCACTTGTGTGAACGAGCGAATGTGGCATTCTCCTGCTTCCCAAAAATGTCCGATGCGATTCAAATAAGGGGAATCTGGTGGGCAGTAGTGCACCCAAAATGTTTGGGCATGATCATTGAACCATTCCTCTTCATTCGGCTTTGATTTTTTTGTTTAGAGGTTTAACGACCACCGTGAGCTACTCAATGGGCAATAAGCAGTCGCCCGTCCCTTCCAGGGAAGGGAGAGAGCCAGTGCCGTAAGACAAACAACATCCATGCCTCACCGGGATTCGAACCCGGACCCCTTTTGGACGAATGATCAGAGGCCACCGCTTTGGCCACTGCGCCACCGGGCCGGCCATTCGGGCTTTGGGGACACTAAATGTTGTCTTTCTAATACAGTTCATCTGATGACCACCTGAATACATTGTCATCCTGCAAAGCAACATTTGGTACGAAACAGTGCTAAGGTAGGATCTGGCGATGAGCATGTGTTCAGCGGGGAAGAGGGAACCCATTGTTATCCATACGGAGAATTCCATATCGTAATGTCACTGTCACTGGCCTATTGCTTGTAACGTACCAGGAGATGTGACGTACCTGCCAGAAGGACGCACACGACATAAAGGCAGATAGGAATCAGAATAAAACGTCCGCCTAGCTCAATTGGTAGAGTAACTTATTCCGGAATGAGAGGATCCGGGTTCGAATCCTGGCGTGGACAGAAATGACGGAAAAATTTACTTCGTTATATTCTGTTTAACTGGGCTGTTTGTTTGCAGCTGTTCAAAGGCCTGGCATTGTATACGGACCTGTACGTCGTCATGTTGGAGCTGGAACTTAGCTACATTTTTCAGTCATGCAGTGCCCCGTCATAAAGCTCTCGCGCTCACTTCAGTAGTAGCTGCCGATGACCAGCGGCCCACATAAGCGTATGAACTGGCCATCAGCTCCTTAGGCCCGTCAACAAGAAACGTGTCTCTATACACACGGCATGTAGTGTGTTATAGCACATTTATCCATGTCTTCGTATGAGTAGCCCCAACCTTTTATATGAGCTTATGAAATGGGAGCAGAGGCCATTAAAAAGGTTGTTAGATTATACTGGTATAACTATTAGATCGTTGGGGAAGTACGCTAACACTTTCATTGCTGTACATTCCGGAAACCCAAAGTGGCAACACAGGAGAAATCTGGCGATTCCGTAGCATGTACCTCGGACTCAGTTCCTGGATAAATATGCTCTCGTGAAGGTTGTAGTAACGACAAGACAGCTGAGACAATAAATGACGTTGGAAGAGCAGCCTGTTTTTTAAAGTGTTGTGTCTTATTGCAATATTCAGAGGGCGTGGAACAAAGTCTTCTGCCGACAGCAGTAGATCAAAATTCTCTTTAAAAAACGGCAGTGCACAATTTGATGGAAGGATATGAGGAGGACAGGACATCATCTAAAGATGTTCGAAGATGCGGTTGACCGATTTACACTTCCAAACATGAAACAAAAGGACGCATCCAAGAAGCCTTACGACAGTCATGTAGGGTAGGTGTTTGTGACCTTTTCCACACAAATGGATATCGTTTACATCAAGGTTTATACCTTGCTGACGGAAGATTTCGGGCCTAATGAAAACAATAGCACACTAACCATGACACAGAAGGAATTACGCTACGAAATACCACAGAGTAACTTTGAGTGGTAGAGTCGCAAATAGTACGCTGATCATACGATTCATCTGCTTAGATGAAAGTTGGTGAAATATTACGCACCTAGGAAAAGATGCCATTCACGGTACTGGGTCGGATTTGGTACTTCCGTAGGGTGTTTACCCGGTGAAGAGTTGCCTAAGCGTAAATTCTTACTGGTAATTTGCATACACGACAAACAAACAAACAAACAAACAAACAAACCCCGAAGCACCCACAGGGAATCATGTAATCAAATTGAAAATTAGTATGTGCAATGTACATGCATCGGAAAGGAACTAATTAAAATTCCAGAAGAGCTTGGCCATTTATTCGGATAAAACAGCTACACGAGTAGAACAAGTCAGTACGTTACAGCGCCGCTTCTGGCTCGGACACAATCAGTTACGTGGCGTGGTATTGACTCATACAGTTCACGGGCACTGTCCTGAGGTACAGCATGCCAGATGCTGTCCTAATTGCTGGCCAGGTCGCTGATATCCCGGGATTGGTGTAGGAGGCTTCTCATCATGTCCCAGAAATGTTCGATCGTTGAGAGGTCGCGCGATCTGGCTGGCCATGAAGGGTGTCGACATTACGGATGCAGGTCTCGGAGAGCCATGTCGTATGTGGGCAGGCAATACTCTGTTGAAAAATTGCTCAGTGATTCTACGTCAGGAATGGCAACACAACAGGTCGTAGAATGTCGTCGATGTACCGTAGAGCCGTGAGGGTGGTGCAGAGAATGACATATAATAGGAAATGGCTCCCCAGATAGTCACTCCCGCTGTGCCACGGTAAAGGCAGATCCATGCGCTGCCCAGCTCGCCTCCAGACACGTATGCACTGTTCGTCATCACAAAGTACAAACCGTGACTCATTACCGAGCGGCGCCACTGGACACTATACCACGTTGAACGGGACCGGCACACTGCAACCGGAGCCGGCGATGTTTGATGGTCAGTGGTAAGCGGTGGAGTGGCCTCTTCGAATGCAGTCCCTATTCCGCACGTCGTCTGGCAACGGTCCGAATGGACACTTCTGTACCTCTAGAAGACGCAACATAGCCACGGATGATTGAGAACGACGAATTTGGTTCTGTTCGTGCGGCTCTCAGAATTGCTCGATCCTTGCGTCCTGTCTTTGCTCCCGGCCTTTCACATCCAGCGGGCCACTGGGTAGTTCACTCCCGGATCCATTGGTGGTAACATTGCCGATTGGCCTGAGATATTTTCATGCGGAGTTTCATCAGGGTGGAGCAACTTTCTTCCAGTGCTTTGCTATTTTTTGGCAAAGAGTGTGTGTGTGTATATATAGTATTTCAATTACTATATGTATACACTGTATTGACAAAAGGCACCGGACACCCAGAAGAGAAACACAACATAGCATTTATTGACATACATTAGTACGGTGTCGTTCCACCTTTGTCCTTAATGCATGCAGTGACCATCCGAGACATGCTTTCGTCAAGGTTTTGGAACACAGCGATAGGTATGTGCTTCCATTCAGTACATAATGCTGCCGCTAACTGTTGTTTAGTAGTAGGCCTTTGTTCCAAACTTCTTATGCGGCGCTCGAATTCATCCCATAGATGCTCTATGGGACTAAGATCCGGACTCTGTGCTGGCTAGTCCACACACGATACGGAATTATTGTCAAACCACGCAGTAATAGTCCTTGCTTTATGGCTCGGTGCATTATCCTGCTGGAACCAAAAAGGCTCGGTTCCATAGTATTTCCACAGGGTTGGTAGGGCATAATTGTCCAGAATATCGAGATAGACGTACTGGTTAACAGGCGTGTTCACGATAACCAATGGGCTGAGGCCATACCACGAAAAACACCCCCACATGAGGTACACTGCCAGCTCCAAACTTGACCTTAGGAACAGTACACTGTGGTAAATAGCGTTCCTCTGGCTGCTGCCATACCCACACACGGCCAACAGACTGATAGATCGTGTATCTGGATTCGTCAGTCCATAGGACCCGTTTCCATTGATCAACGATCCACGATAAATGTTCTTTATACCATGCTAAACGAAGAGCAGCATTACGAGTGGAGATGAAAGGCTTATGAGCAGCCCCACGAACACGGTAACCCATGCAATGAAGTTCTCTGCGAATGGTACGTGTAAATACTGAGGTACCAGAATTTTTACTCACCTGTACACTTAGGTCTTGTGCAGTACTCCGTCGATTAGCTGTAACGACTCTAATGCGACTTTGACGTCCCCTATCACTGATTTTCTTTGGTCTGCAGGTACGTTTTGTAGCTTCAGGCACGCCATGTGTCTTCCACTTATTCAGTAGATCTAAAACAGTTAACTTGGGTATGTTTAAAAACCTCCCGGTTTCTGTTTTGGATAACCCACTAATATAACTCCCAACAATCTTTCCTTTCTCAAAGTCAGTTCTCTCCCGCCACGACATTTACACTTAACCTCACAGTGCGATATGATCGCGGTCAGCTGCAGGCTTGATTTTATACTGTTTGCAGCTGTGCAGCGCATCTTAAAAACGCAGTGGATTCGTTCATTTGCTTTTGAAGAATGTCCGGTGACTTTTGTCAATTTATAGTATATACAATATATACACTGCTGGCCACCCAAAATACTACACCAAAAAGGAAGCATGCGATTGGCCTTAAATTCTCAGCATGCGTCGCCCGCGAGAGGACATGCAGACGATTAGCATTGCAGGGCAGATTCAAATCGTATGCGCCCGGCACGCCACCGAGAAGCACTATAAGAAGGGTGCCCAGAAGGCTGGGTGTAATTAGTGGAAGTGTGTTGTGCTGCCAGACCTATGCTTGGGAAGCTTCTTGATGCCTCGTCGCAGAATACGGCAGTCATTCCAGCACGTTTCGGAGTTCGACAGAGGACGAATAGTGGCTTATCACGACAGCGGTTTATCGTACCGAGACATCGGCGCCCGTGTGGGACGACATCTAGCCACAGTGAGGCGAGTATGGATTCGGTGGGTGAAGGAGGGACGGACGGACCGACGTGAGCGCAGGAATTAGGATGTGTTGCGGAACAACCTGTGTCAGCACGTACCGTTCGACGTCTTCTGCAGGAGCAGGGACTTGTCGCACGGCGCCCATTGCTTTTATTACCATTGACGTTACACCACCGGCAAGTGCGGCGGTAGTGGGTCGTTGAACGCTGCACCTGGACTACGGAATGGCACGACATTGTCTTCTTCGACGAATCCCGCTTCTGCCTGCAACACCACTATGGTCGGATCAGCGTGTGGCGACACCGCTGCGAGAGACTCTATAACGCCTGCATTATGCATCGCCATACTGGTCCGTCGCCTAGCGTTATGGTTTGGGGCGCAATTCGATATGATACCCGCACTCTTCGGGTACACATCGCCGGTACACTCAGCAGCCACCACTACATCTCCAACGTTTAGGAGCCTGTAGTCCTCCCTCACCTGCAGGACCTGCCAGAGGCCACGTTTCAACAGGACAATGCGCGCCCGCGCGTGGCACTCATCGTGCAACAATTCTTCACGGCCCGCCAGGTGTCACTGTTGCCGTGGCCCCCCTGTTCTCCCGATGTGTCACCCATCGTACACGTCTGGTCGCTGATCGGCAACCGAGGGGCCCCGCAAGCCCCACCCGTGGCTACGCCTGATGAACTGTGGCAACATGTGGAAGCAGCCTGGACCGACATACCCGAAGCCCATATCCAAAGCCTTATTCGATCGATGCCGGGGCGTGTAGCGGCCGTTTTTGCCAGCCATGGGGCCACACGAACTATTGATGTCTGCGTGTTCTGCAAGTCCCACGGGTCTGTAAGCTCAATCGTTTCATCTTTGTATCTGTTATCATGTGTCCAGTAAATCTGGCTTTGCTATCTCATATCCTTCTTGTTGTTGAATTTTGGGTGGCCAGCAGTGTATATACATGCATATACATTGCAGTGGTGCAAAAGAGATGGAAGAAATTCACTACAAACAAGAATCACGAGGGCGATACGGAAATTTGGGAACAACAATGTTTTAAAATATGAATGATTGAACAAATAGGTACGACAACTTAATCTACGTACCTTAATCTCTTGGACACATTTTGCCCATTGTTCTAGCAGTTTAAAAATACCCTTGTGGAAGAACTCCGTTCCAGTTGCGCGAAGACACCGACGTACAGTGTGCTGTATCGCTTCCGTGGTCTGGTAGCGTTGGCGGCGCATCTGGTCCTTTAGGAATCCGAAAAGATGATAGTCGGAGGGTGCCAATTCTGGACTGTAAGCAATTTAAAGTAAAAGTTCCCTTTAGAATTTCTGGATTTTTCGGAGGTCAACCGAGCAGAATGGGGCCTAGCGTTGTCGTGCTGGACGATGACTTTCTTTCCTTGCCGTTTATCACGCAATGCACAGCGGAAATTTTCTAATGTTTGGACATAACGAGCTGCATTTACAGTTCGTCGAGGCCCCTAAACACTCAACCAGAATGCACCCATCTGTGTCGCAAAATACAGTTCCCATATTCTTTGTAGCTGACGGAACTGTCAGGCTTCTTTCTGCTTAGTGAGTGGAGATACTATTCCACGATCTGACGTTTTGTTTCAGGTTTGGAATAGGGGAACCAACTTTCGTCACTTGTCACAATATTGTGCTAAAAATTCGGCTCTTACATTTCGATACCGCTTCAGCAGTTTTGACGAGATGTTTTTGCGCTGGCTCCTGTGGTCTTCTGTCAGTAAGCGTGGGACCCAACGAGTACAAATTTTCCGATATTCCAAGCTGCTAATCATTTGCTGAACTGCACTGTGTCCTATGCGCAAGTTCAGGGCAATTTCCTTTACCCTTACACGTCTGTCATAACGTATTAAGCATCAACCCCTTCCTTGGGTTCCATAGAGGCTGTTCGACGACGACATCTACGAGGCTGTTGTTTAATGTATATAAAACTGTCTTTAAGGTATTTCACCCTCCTTCTCACACTGCTGGTACCCATGCACGCATCTTCGTATGCTCGCTGGTCTACGTTGAATATCGGCAGCAGCAATTTTCTCTTTAACAATGGACTGAATCACAGCACCCACACGGAACGATGTATCACTGTCGGCCATCGGTTCTCGCGACTGTTTGATCACATGACTGATGCTGGTGACGTCATTTGGCATTCATGACCACATAGAGAGATGCCACTATACCTGTCCACGAACTATCATTCTCCCAATGAGCAAACTGCGTGTGTATTGCAGATTTTCTCATTACTTTCAGTATGACGTGCGCATTTCAACACTGGCGGAAAGTGAAAAAAGAACACCAAGAAGGAGACGTCTGATACCAACGAAATTTATGCAGCATAATAACGGAATACAGAGGACAACGTGATCAAAACATTATGGCAAAATACAGCTGTATTTGCTGGTAAACTGAAAAATAACATTTCCATGTAACATGGTTAGTACGAGGTTGAACCGCCATGAACTGCGTCACACTGTGCAATTCTGGCATGGAGTCTGTCGTACAGATGTTGGATGTAAGTTTGGGGTATTGAGTTCCAAGCATCCTCAACCTGGACGCGTAAATCGGGGATGGTCGTGGCTGGCCGTGGACACCGGATAACTCGTTGTCGCATAAAATCCCACACGTGCTCAATGGGGGACAAATCCGGTGAACGTGCAGGCCATGGAAATTGTCTCACATTCTGAAGTGTATGTTGCGTTGCACGTGCCGTGTATGGGCGTGCGTTATCTTGCTGGAAAACTCCACGATGGGACGACCACACAAATGGCACAACAACGGGCTCAATGATGTTGTTGATGTAGGAGGTGCTGTTTAACGTACCCGGTACAAACACTAGTTGTGTACGGGAGTGATAGCTGATCGCTCTTCCCCACCAGGAGACCAGGTGTATAGCCTGTGTGTCGCTTGGCGGATGCAAGAAGGGTGGAGACACTCCCCTGTGCGTCTGCGAACACGCATACGGCCATCGGAGGCACTCAAGCAGAATCTGCTTTTATTGCTGAACACGACAGTTTGCCATTGCGTTCTCCAGTGCAGACGTTGGCGACACCACTGCAGCCGTTCCTGGCGGTGGGCTGGAGTCAGAGGTACACATGCCAGAGGCACACGTGAACGTAGTCCTGCATCCAGTAGACGGTTGCGGATTATTCGCACAGTCACCTCGGGTGTAACGGCAGCTCGGATTTGCGTGGAAGTGGAAGTTCTGTTTGACAACGCCGCTGTTCTTATGCGTCGATCGGTCCGCTTATCAGTCTGTCTGTGATTGCCGGTTCTACGTCTTCTCGTGTGGGAATGTTCCTCGGACCATCTACGCCACCATCGTACCACCACTGATACTTCCCGTCCAATTCGCTCAGCAATACGACGATACGACCACCTGGCCTCGCGGAGTCCGACTAGACGACCTCGCTCAAAGTCCGATAACTGCTGAAATCGTACGCCTCTTCCATGTGCAGGCATTGCAGCTTCTTCAGGGTCTTGGCACGTGTCCGTACGCCGACGACTGATTACATTCACTTCGCCGTACTCCTTAAATACAACCAACGATAATTTGCATATTATGCCGTGCTGTGGCGTAATCGCTCACCGGTTGGTTTCGAAATTAACATCACACCTACGTAAACTCGACCCCATTAACATATGTAAATTTCATGATCGTCCACCAATTCCTTCTTGGTGTTCTTTTTTCACTTTCCGCCAGTGTATATGAGTGGTCTTGGTAAAAATAAAACCTGAACAACGCACTTTTACATGGACGTAAGATGGTGGATGATGCTAGTAAACAGCCATTGCAATTAGCGGTTAATGCGAAAAGTAAGACGTTCTTTTGGTATTTCACGCAGGTTCTGTTGTTAAATTTTCTGAACTGTCCTTTATTGTTTGAAGAGGGAACTTTCTTTGATTAACGGTTCTGCAGCATAAGAAAGCGAACTGCAAAGGTAGTTCAAACTTCATTACATAAAATGAGTTCATCTGACTAAGGATTAATTCGCAACGGTGAACGTTTCCATTTTACCTGCCAGCTATTCACACCAGTTGACGGTGTGTGTGATAAAAAGTAAAAATAATTCCGATTTGTGTGTGTGTGTGGGGGGGGGGGGGAAGGCTAAGGACCAACATACGCATTTCAACCACCGTTTTCCTATTTAGGGCAGCTGGTTCTAGAAAAGGGGAAGAAGGAACAGAACCTTAGGGGGAAAACGCCATTCATATGATATCCGTGAATCGTACTCGGACTCAACTCGGGCGATTATCCAGAAGCCCCCTTATTCAAGCACTCTCCCACTATGTTTTTCCTTTTTTTAATCAGTTATATTTATGAGCGTTTTTATATCATTAAGCTGATACTGACTTCTACGGATTATTTCCTTTCCCGCACAAGTTGTGAAATTAATTTGGGGCAGCCTCGTAACCTCTCGCTCTTTCTCTCTCCTTTGAGAGGAAGTTAATGGTCTCATAATTCTGTTTCAAAACGTTCACAACGGTAGCGATCAAAGAATGAGGTCATGTTAATATGATTTAAGTGGTTTGTGAAGCACAAGTTAGGATCTCAAGGAACAATGCTTAAGACGATGTTCTTCCCAACCTTCAGACTGGTTGCTTTAAAACTTTAGGAATTCTTTACGAGAAAATGGTTTTCAATTAACCGGAAACTACATTTTTTGGGGCTCACTGATGAAGCAAATAAATCTGCATCATGAAGGTCATTTTGGTAATTTCGTTTAATGTTTTCTCTCTATTGAATGCGATTTGTTCAGTCACTGAAACGTGCTTTTGCATCGGAATTATAATACAAGGAAAATTATATATACTTGTTTCAAAGTATAGAAACCATTTGGCTCGTCATTGTGCTATAATCTGTTGTAAGAATGAAAAGCATCATCAGTTCGGTATCGGTTAAAGTGGAGACTTCATTAAACATCTTTTCAACTTTATATTTCTTAATACACAATTTCGCCGCTAGGGAAATTATGTACTACGTTTTGAGTTCCAGTTTTTCAGTTTTTGTGTTTTCCGTGCGTCGCTTTGGTTTAACGGGAGGGTTTATTGACACAGTCCGGACATCAAGACCGTTTTGAAGAATTTATAACTAGGCTGTCTCGTAGAATCAGCTTGTCAGGTCGATCCCGCGCACGAATTTGGAAAGTGAAACATAAAATGTAATTTTCTTGAGTGTAAATTAAGAAATGATTCTAATATATCCTTAGGTAGCAAATTATTAGGGACACATACCAAATAACGTGTTGGGCCGCACTTGGCTTTCAAAGCAATTTCTATTCGATGTCACGCGGATTCAATGAGGTGCAGGTAGCGTTATGCAGTTATGTTTACCCCAGCGTATGTGATATTTCCGTCGATTGCCGAATTTTCGCTGGAGGAGAATCTCTGCTATGTATGACTCTCTCAGTCTCATCCAGACAGCGTTCAGTTGTCTACAGATACGCAAACATTGAGGGAAATTTTAGCATTTCAAAATCACGGTCGTTCTTGTGGAACCACTGTACGACGACCCGAACTTTATGGCATCGCGCATTGTCGTGCTGGAAGTAGCCCTCATCATCAGGAAACAGCATGCGAATGTAAGGGTTAGTCTTTCAAGATGCTAAGACACCGTAGTATCCGAACTCTACTTCAGAGGTATTAAAAAACCCAGTGCCCTCCATATAAACAATCCCCAGACTCCACCAGTTTGCGTAGGTACTCCAGGCAAATTGAATACATTGATTGGTTGCGTTGAGCCCGTATTCTGGCCCGTCCACTAGAGTTTATTAACTGAAAACGTGATTCATCGGACGAAGCAACCGTTTTCTAGTCTACAAGAGTCGAGATTTAATGTTTCCGTGCCAACTACAAACGAATTTGTTGGATTTTAGCAGAGACGAATCGTACATTCATTCCCAATGTGCGGCCGGCTATGTATGTTAAAATTCTCCTCTCGAAACAGCTGTTGTACTCCTCGGTTCAATGACTCGATGGAGCTAGCTCGTCCGTTGTGTGTGTATAGTAATGTCTAGCCACCACTGCTCTCTAACATTGACCAGTAGTTTCCGTCCATTCGAAGACCACTGACTGCTTGTTTAACTGTTTGTGCACTGCTGATCCATGCAGTTGTTATTGCACAACCGAGAGTGTTTACCGCTTCTAGGATGCGTGCACTTGCTTACCTAGCGCACACTGTCTTGACTCTTACAAAACCGCTCAATTTGCGAGAACTTCCCGTATTCCCGCTATCTACACTGCTGAAAAGTATTAGGAGAGCAAGATATATTGTAAGGAAAATCATGCGCGACTGACGTTGTTGAACCTAAAATGTTATTTTTATGTAAGATATGATAGGATATTCAGTAATAAGAGAAATAAAAAAACACATTGTCTAATATTTATGCCACATTATAATTTAGCGCACATGATGCGATATGCTATACAACAATATGCGTATCTGTACAACAAGGAAAAATCCCTTTTTGAAGGTGTAACTGATCTCTGGTGAGGTGTGTCGTCCCCTCGAATAGCTAAGACCGCTACACACTTGTGTGGCATGGAATTGTTGAGGTTATCGAAGAGGTTTTGGGGTAGTCTTTGCCACTCCTCAACGAGGGTAGTGTTCAGTTCACGAAGATTCTACAAAGGAGTCGCTGAGATACAGTGGGTCTCTCAAGTGCGTGCCAGGCAGGCTCAATTGAATTTAAGTCAGGGAAGCATGATGGCCGATTCTTTCATCTTGAAGCATAATGTGCATAGCCGAGCTCTATGACGTCGAGCGTTATAATCCACGAAAAGAAACGAATCACCCACAACTGCAGTATAAGACATGGCAATAGGTCTGAGAATCTCGTCTCTATATCTCTAGGCCGTCAGATTACAGTTTCGGACGACGTACAAGTCCGTACGTCCACAGGTACTTATGCTTGCCCAGACAATCAAACCATATCCGCCGTAGTGTGATGTTTTCTGCACAAAAGCTGGGTTATTTCGTGTACTGAGTCTCCCCCCCCAGTTAAAAACTCGTTCATTGTCAAGACTCTAGACTGAAGCTCGACTCGTCAGAGAAGAGAACTTGAGTCCACTCGTCAGAGAAGAGAACTTCACTCGTCAGAGAAGAGAACTTGAGTCCACTCGTCAAAAAAGAGAACTTGATTCCACACGTCGTGTCCGTAACCACGATGTTCCTCAACCCCGTTTCTACTTACCTCAAGGTGTCGTGCGGTTAAAGGGGTGCGGTTGTCCTACGTGCATAAATGCCACCTTATTGATGGCATTCCCGGATAGTTCGAGTTAACAACCTGCGTCCTGTTGACACGATAAGTTCTCGCTGGAGCTGTGTACAGTTCAGCTGCCTGTTCCGAAGGGCCGTTAACGATAGATAACAGTAGTTCTCTTGCTGTAGTTGTTCGTGGATGGCCTTGAGCTTGCCCTCTTCGAATACTTCCCGTATCCTAAAATCGTACCCACAGTCGTGAAATGATACTTCGTGACACTCCAATGGCTTGTGCTACCACCCGATGTGTCTGATCAGCTCCACGCCATTGACTCAGATAAATGATGCTGTTGAGAAATCGTTCGAACCGAAGACTTCAAGAAATGAAATGTCACAATAAACGCAGAAGAATAAGAGCGCTCTCCTACAAAACCTTCCTTTTTTATTCCAATCTGTAAATTTATGCATTCTAACGTCATAGACGCTAATTTGCATGAGGATATGCACGATTCTGTTGTCTATGTCACACTTTACTTGCATATTTCACGTTTCGGTAAGATAGCGCACGATTGGCTTGAATAATGTTGCCAAAATCACATGCTTCCCGAATTATTTTGAGCAGTGTACGTTAATGAGATAGAGTAATATGTGACTCCGAAGTGCTTCAGGATAGTTTTCGTTTAGGGTTCACAGAGTTCAACTATTTTTCTGCATTTCATTTGGTTTTTACTGGCGTGAAAGCCGCCCCAGGAGGCGCAGTTGTCTAAGCGATGGCCTCTGATCATTCGTCCGAAAGGGGTCCGGGTTCGAATCCCGCTGAGGCATGGATGTTGTGTTTGTCTTACGGCACTGGCTCTCTCCTTTCCCTGGAACCAGTGACCCTAAATTAGGGACGGGTGACTGCTTATAGCCCATTGAGTTGCTCACGGTGGTCGTTAAACCTTAACTCCAAAAAAAAAAAAAAAAAACTGGTGTGAAAACAGTAATTTGATCAAAATCGCGCCTCCTGACTCCGGAGTAATTGCTCTTCCAGCTAAGCGACACGGACGGAAAAGAACCCAACGCCAGTAGTTCCATTTTTACGTTCGGGCGCCAATGCGAAAACAGAAATTTGTCCGCGACGGGGATCCAAACCGCGCTCCCTCACTCCGGAATAAGTTGCTCTCCCAACTAAGCTACACGGACGAAATGTACCGCTGCAGATTTGTCGTCTTGACACATGCTTTACTTCTGTAGTACGTCAGACAGGATCTGATATAATACCGAAGGTTACACGTCACACTCAACTTGCGTTTTCCACGTTTCGGTAAGATATCACACGATTGGGTTCCATAATATTGCAATAGTCGCATGCTCCCGTAACTGTTTTGAGTAGTGTACGTTTCGAACACGTCTGAATCTTTTGCAGTGATTTGCTTGTAAAAACATCTCATCATCATAGTTAGGTAGGTCAGTGAGGATGGTACTTGTCTATTTGGTAATAGGTTTGCTTACTAATTTACTACTCCAATTGTGACGTGCCTGCACCGCAGGACGCACACGACATAAAGGCAGATAGCAGCGATAACGAACGTCTGCGTAGCTCAGTTGGTAGAGCGACTTATTCCGGAATGAGGGGACCCGGGTTCGAGCCCCGGCGTGGACAAAAATGACGGAGAAATTTACTTCGTCATAATGGCGCCCGAACATCCCGGATGACCCGGCCGTTCAAGATCTCGCAATGGTGTGATGTTCTTTCCACACCGCGAGATAGGAAAAATAAGAGAATCCCTTCTTCAGCGCTTCGAAAAATAAAAGTGTGTGATGTTGCATTCCACACACCAGATCGACTGGGAGTTCTCAAGTGCACGTTCTTCAGCGGATGGCTGCCTACGACGATTCGTGGTCACGGCTGACCCGTGGGCCATGCCCCGGCCCTCTTTCAGGGGGGAGGGGATGTGACGTGCCTGCCCCGCAGGACGCACACGACATAAAGGCAGATAGAAGTGATAACGAACGTCTGCGTCGCTCAGTTGGTAGAGCGACTTATTCCGGGATGAGGGGACCCGGGTTCTAGCCACGGCGTGGATAAAAATGACGGAGAAATTTACTTCGTTATACAATGTACAGTTATAATGAATAAAATTCTCCGGCTGGACGTGTAGTGCAGGAAAGCTTACGTTAAGTCACGTTAGGGTTATTGAAAGGTTACTTGACGTAGCTAAAGTGTGCTTAATCTCCAAAGTGCTAGAGTTTGTTTAGATAAGACACTCACGTGCAATAAATTCCAATAATATGGAATTATTTTTACTCAGCGTTCCTCATTATCTTGAATATCAGTAATATAACTTCGGTTTTAGTACATTAGTACCTTGAAGGCTCCTTATTTAGAGCGGTAAACACAATATCCTCTGAACTTAACGTAAACACTAAATGAAATAGACTTAACGGCCAGACAGAGGTCTGACAATAAAATAAACTAAGAAAACGTACTCACTTTTAACCTTTTATTGGGGAGCTCCTGGTGTTACTCAAATACACACTCCAAAATAACACAACTACTGTTAGATCGAACTTTCGTACTATCGTAGAATCGAATAACAACAATTAGGAAGAACCTATCACATATAAAACGAAGCTCTCTGGTATAGTTGAGCGCGCCTATATATACTGCATACCACCACGTCATGACTTACACTCGTTGCCACATATCATTCAGCGGGAGAAAAAACATCTCGTTAAGTGAGAAGATAATTTGCATAGGAAAATAAAATAACAAGAGATAGTAAAATCAAAAGGAAACTGAATCTAGAGTATACGTTACATCATCTACCCTTAATTTCTTTTTTTTTTTTTTTGTTGTCGAAAAACCTATCAAATTTTGGAGTGTAGTCTTACACTTGCTGACTGACGTTTATCGTCCTCTTTTTTGTTTGTTTTGGTGGCAGCAGTATGTACAATACACAATATATTTTTATTTTTTTTGAAAAACCTATCAAATTTTGAGTGTAGTCTTACATTTCGATGACTGACGTTTATCGTCCTACTTTTTTTTGTAGCAGCAGTATTTAGAACAAAAAATGCCAAGCTTGAAGCTTGGCATAACAAATTCAGTAAACCTGTGTTCGCAGCTATTGTCGTCTGTGAAGCAGGAAACACTTTTTATACGTGTACAGAACAAACCTGCATCGGCATACCTTATTTTCATTCTGCCTAGCAGGAATCACTTTTTGATTTCATTTTACTTCCTCATATTTTCAATTCTATATATATTTATCGTTGATTACAAACCAACGGTATCAGCAGCGAAGATTGCCTGTAGCTGCCTAACAGTAACAATTTTCACTATTTTACCCCTAACACACACACACACACACACACACACACATATATATATATATATATATATATATCTAAAAATTCGGGATGTAAGGTCAGGTGATGCGTAACATCACAGCCTCTCCTTGACAAATGTCAACCCCGCCTTCTCGTGGTGCATCCTGTTCCCACTAAAGGGGCAATAGCGGTATAACTATACCATCGGGATTAGAGGAAATTCTATCCCACACTCACCAACCCGCTTGGCCAGCGTGGTGAGTTATGGCCAAACCCCTCCAAATGATTCCACAACTTAAATCTTGGACCTCAGTCTCCGGCAGCTGGAATGTACCTGGCCAAGGCAGCGGCCAGTGCGACATGAAGGCAGAGGGTGCTAAGAATCCCCGGAGGACCGGACTAGGCTGCCATCTGATGCTGACCTTGGCTACGTATAATGGACGCTCCCTATCTTCTGATTCAAGGCTTCTTGAATTGGAAGAGGAACTACAAAGGATCAAGTGGGACATCGTGGGGCTAAGTGAGGTAAGAAGAAAAGGAGAAGATCTTATCGAACTGAAAAGTGGACATCTCTTCTACTATCGTGGGACAGATACTGGCAGAACTAGTGGTGTTGGATTTATAATAAACAAGAAACTGAAGGATAAAGTTGTAGAAGTTGAAAGTTCCTCTGACAGAGCTGCACGACTTGTTATCCAACTCTCGAAAAGATACCAGGCTCAGATTATTCAAACTTATGCACCTACCACAAGTCATCCTGAAGAAGAAATTGAAGAATTTTATGAGGAAATTTGTCATCTAAATAATAAAGGTAAGCAGCACTTGAAAATAATTATGGGAGATTTCAATGCAAAATTAGGCCAACGGCAACAGAATGAAACTTCAATAGGTAAATTCGGTCACGGCAACAGAAACCAGCGTGGAAATACTCTCGTTGAGTTTGCAGAGGCAGAAGGGTTTTTCATCTTGAACTCCTTCTTCAAGAAAAAGCCACACAGGAAATGGACATGGAGAAATCCAAATGGGACGACAAGTGAAATTTATTTTATTATGTGTAACAAAAAATTCGTCATAGAAGACTGCAGTGTGCTAAACAAGTTCAACACAGGTAGTGACCATAGATTGGTGAGATGTAAGATGCACCTCAACACTAAACTTGAACGTGGCAAGTTCATAAGACAAACAAAATCTATTGACATAATCAACCTTAAAAAACACCATAATACCTTCAAGTTGGAACTGAAGAACAGGTTCTCTGCTTTAGAAGGCCTAACATCGGAAGAAGTGGACATCTCTGAAGTTAACAGAAAAGTAACCAAAGCTCTTATGGAAAAAGCAACAAAATTAGCTGGGTCTAAGAACAAGTTGCATGTAAACAAATTATCAGGAAAAACGAAAATGTTGATGCAAAAAAGAAGAGAGAAATGAGGACAACTAAAGAAGATGTGACTTCCAAAGTGGAATATATAGAGCTATGCAAGACAGTAAGAAAAAGTATCACTGAAGACGTAAGGAAATTCAACTGTGAACTAGTGAGGAAAGCAATTGAAAACAACCAAAGCCTAAAGATAGCAAAGGGACATCTCAGTAAGGGAAGAAAACAGATTATGGCACTGAGAAAAGAAGATGGTTCTGTAACAAGAAATAGAGGCGAAATGTTGACAAGAGTGAAAGATTTCTACTCCAAATTATATGAAAGGGATGATACATGCACTCCAGACATAATGAAAGATACCAGTACCAGAGTTCCTCCAGTCCTTCCAGCAGAAGTTGCACATGCAATCAAGAACATGAAGCGGGATAAAGCTCCAGGAGAAGATGGAATTACTGTAGACATCATACAAGAAGCAAGTGGAGAAATCGAAACAGTACTCGCCCAAATTTTCACTCGATGCCTTAATGAAGGAAAGATTCCTGAGGATTGGAACACCGCTACAATGATCCTGCTACATAAGAAAGGTGACATTGAGGATCTCGGAAACTACAGACCTATCAGCCTCCTATCAGTAGTTTATAAAATCTTCACTAAAGTTCTTTCACACCGCTTGAAGGTAACACTGGACATGGCTCAACCGAGAGAACAAGCTGGATTCAGGAGTAGCTACAGCACAATAGATCATATCCACGTACTGAGAGAACTAATTGAAAGAGCGAGGGAATATGAACTTCCATTGTGCATGGCTTTTATTGATTATGAAAAAGCCTTTGATTCGGTGAAACCATCAGCAGTTACAATGGCTCTGAAAACCTGCGGTATTGAAGATGCATACATTAATATTATTAATAAGATCTATGAAAATGCAAGTGCAAAGATTCGGCTGTTTGAAAATACAACACACATAAAAATTGGAAAGGGAGTGAGACAAGGTGACACCATATCTCCGAAGCTCTTTAATGCCACATTGGAGGGTGTTTTTCAGTCGCTGAGCTGGGAAAACAAAGGGATAAAGATTAATGGAGATTATCTAACCCACCTTCGTTTTGCTGATGACGTAGTCATTTTTGCAACTACCCCATCAGAGCTGCAGAGTATGATCCAGGAACTTGCTGACAAGAGTAAAGAAGTGGGATTAAAAATGAACTTTTAGAAGACAAAAGTGATGTTCAATGCTTTTACAAGAAATGAAGATTTATCGATTGATGGTGAAAAGCTGGAGATAACAGACACGTACGTTTATCTTGGACAGCAGATATCAAGTGAGGGTCACATTGATGAAGAAATTAATCGGCGTACAAAACTTGCCTGGAGAGCTTTTGGAAGAAACAGCATAATTTTCAAGAGCAATTTGCCATTATGTCTTAAAAGAAAAGTGTTTGATCAATGCATCCTTCCAGTGCTTACGTATGGTGCAGAGACGTGGACCTTAACTAAAAGAGACATACAAAGGCTGCAGACAACTCAAAGAAGCATGGAGAGGTGCATACTTGGTGTAACCAGGAGAGATAAGAAGAGGAACTCGTGGATCCGAAAAATGAAAAGAGTGGAAGACATCATGATCAGAGTTAAATCCCTGAAATGGCAATGGGCTGGACATTCTGCCAGAAGGACAGACCATCGATGGACAGCCGAAATTTTAGATTGGATTCCAAGCAACAGGAAAAGACCCAGAAGAAGACCACAATGGAGATGGGTGGATGAAATTCGAAAGTATGCAGGGGTGACATGGAGGAGACTGGTACAAGACAGACCGTTGTGGAGGAAACTTGGGGAGACCTTCGTCCAGCAGTGGATTGATAATGGTTGACAATGATGATGATGATGATGATGATATAAAATTTCGGATTTGTAGACGGACATAGAATATATATAAAAAAAAACTACATATATACACAAAAATAATGCGTAGGCCCACACGAAAAAAAAAATTCTGTCACGCCAACTAGTCGTGCAGGAAAAACAACATAATGAGAAAATAACCTGTCCACGAGAACTTACTTATCTCGAGGACGCATAAAAAACCCTAGTACAATATCTTTTTCCAGGCCTAATCGGACTGGTAAATTCTGGTGGCGCCGATCTTTTCTGCGACTTGAATGGACCTGGAACATCTGTAGTCTGTAGGTCAGGAAATTCTGAAGTCTGTCGGTCAGGAATTCCCTGCGTCTGACATAAGCGGGCTCCCCAGGCTTTCGATATGTTGTCCCTTTGTGCTGGGGCCCGTGTTGTCCTTCCAGCATTCTTTTGAAGGGACGTGGCTCCGGCCACATCGCTTGTTTTCTCTTTCTACTGTTTGGCATGACAGTAGAAGTAGCCATCGGCCCTGTTTGCCCTAAACGTAAGTTCCAGGGGCGAAACCCGGGCGGATGCAAGGATCTCTGCCTTCGTCGTTGTTGCGGCGAAGCAGATTGGGGAGACAAGTTGCGTTTTCGACCAGCTTTTGCTGTTGCTGGACGGTTTGTAATATGTGTCTGACGTTTACGAATCGTCAAACTATTGTCTATACCTGGTAAATCAGGAATATGTGATGACTCTGAGTCGCTGCTGTAAGTTAGTGGTCGTGCAGGGCGATAATTATTTCTGCCTATTGGAATACTCTCTGAAGAGGTATTCAAGGAAGTAGGAGCTTGTGTTGGTGCAGAGTTATTAGGGAATAGTGCAGCAATAGTCTCGGCAATGGTTGGAGGGAAGGGAATGATACTAGAATTTGAAGAACTTGATTCGAGCCTTCGTCTTATAGTAGAATCAGGTTGCGTTCTTGTAAGCCAGTCTTGTGGAGGGGAGGGTGAAGACAAAATCACTGGAGATTCTTCAAAAATGTTTGTCGGTTCGTCCAAAATTTCTGGAGGTTGATCGTGTGATATAGACTCTTGAGTCTGTGGAACAGAAGGTTGAGTAGGGTTGATGATAAAATCTATATTTCGTTCATGATACTTGCGACACTGAGCAACGTGTACGTATTGAAATTGATTGTCAGGTTTTTCAAGGATAATGTTATTTTCATACACTTTTGCCACCCGATATGGACCTTCGTAGCTGGGTGCAAATTTCTTTACTAAAGTATGAGAAACAGAAGACTGGAAGTGTGTCTCCAAGAGAGTTAGATCTCCAACGACAAGATCTGGTTCCCTACGCCTAGTATTATAGTATCTTGCTTGAGCCGCTTGTGCTCCTATCATTGTAACACGAGCTTTCTCTGCCATGATTAGAACTGATTGCGGAGTTGGTCGCTGGTTTAGTTAGTCGATAATCCCCGTTAAATTTTTAAAAGGGGTCTAAATTTTTCGACTCAAAAAAGTTCTGCAGGAGTAAATTTAGTAGATTCGTGAACAGACGAGCGGAGGGCGAACGAAAAAAGCTCAAGATGTTCGTCCCACCGCTCGTGATGATCCATGATAAATGTAGCGATCATTTTACCTAGCGTGCGGTTTACTCGTTCCGCGGGATTACTCTGAGGATGATATGGGGAAATGAATTTATGCTTTATGTGTAGTCTCGCACACATTCTTTCAAAAATGTCAGAAATAAATTGGGGACCATTAACCGAAACTACTCGCCTAGGTGCACCACATCTAGAGAATACTTCATTAATTAATACATTACAAATAACTTCCGCCGTAGCGGCTTTAATGGGAAAGACCTCGACCCATTTAGAGAAATTATCGGTTAATACTAAAACGTAAAGAGCTTTGTTTTTAACAGATAATGGATAAGGTCCCAATCAATCTATTGAAATAATGTCAAAAACATGAGAACTTGAACTAGATTTCAAGTGACCGGTCCGTCTTACATTACGGTAATTATAAATCTGACAGAAGTGACATGATTGAACGTATGCGAGTACACTTTGGTACATGCCAGGCCAATAGGCAACATCCCGAAATTTACAACGGGTCTTGCGAATACCTAAATGGCCTGCAATAGGTTTGTCATGAAATTCGTTTAAAAGGGCCATTCTAAGAGTTCGCGGAATACATGGGCGAAACTCTGCCCTAGTAGTCCTAGATTTCGTATAGTAAAGAAGACCCTCTATGACTTCAAAATGCTGTGACCTCCCAGCCAGAGAAGGGTCACTTTCCTGTGGTGAACCCGCAAGCAAACAATTATAGATTTCCCCAAAATCTGGATCATTTACTAATACTGCCATTATCTGCTCTCTGGATGTTATATCAGCTATTAAAAGTAAAGGTTGACATCCAGGAGTAGTTTCTGTGGGAACCCCACTAATCGGGACGCGAGCTAATGCATCCGGTAATTGGTTCCTTTGACCTGGCTGGTACGAAATTTTGATATTGCTCTCCTGTAACTTAAGAGCCCACTTCATAACTCTTTTAGAGAGGTGATTAGCAGAATTCAAATACTGAAGGGCAGAATGATCCGTAATTATATTAACTGTCAATTTGTTGAGTTAACATTGAAATTTTTCAAGAGCATACACTACAGCAAGACATTCGCGTTCCGTAGCTGAATAATTGCGTTCACCTTTGGCTAAAGTACGGGACGCAAAAGCTATTGGATGCCCATCTTGTGACAAAACGCAACCAACACCAACTCCGGATGCGTCAGTGTAAATATCAAATTCCTTAGTATAATCTGGGAAAGCTAATACACGAGGCTGAGTCAACGCAGATTTTAGTGCTTCAAACGCTGCGTTAGCCTCAGGTGTCCAAAAAAGTTCTTGTATTCAAAGCATACAATGGCTCACAGATTGTAGCATAAGCGGGGACGAACTGCTGATACCATCCAGTCATTCCCAGAAAGCGGGATAGTTCTTTGGCTGTTTTTGGCCGTGGAAAGTCAACTATAGGCCTGATTTTTTCATCATCCGTAAATAAGCCGTGGGGAGTGATTTTTAACCCCAGATATACAATCTCGTCCCTCGCTATCTGGCATTTACTAGGTTTTAACGTCAAGCCAGCATTGTATATGAGTTGGAACACCTGTTTAAGCAGAGAAAGGTGCTCGTCAAAAGTCTCGGATGTAATAATAATGTCATCCAAATATACATGCACATGGGGACCTAGAACAGGTCTGAGAACCGTATCCATAAGCTCTTGGAAAGTAGCAGGTGCAGAGGCTATTCCAAAAGGCATACGCGGGTATTCATAAGCCCCAAAAGGAGTCACACAGCCTGCTTTATCTACGGAGTCTGGATGTACCGCAACCCGCCAATATCCACTCGCCAAATCCAAGGTTGACATCCATTTAGTTGACGATAGGTCATGCAAAATATGCGACATGACAGGTAGTGGATAATTTATCGCTTTCGTGACTTGGTTGAGCTCGCGGAAATCTGTCACGAAACGAAATTCATTGGGTTGTTTCTTTGGAACAAGAAAAGCAGGTGCAGCCCAGGCGCTTGTTGATTCACTTATTATGCCCTGTTTAATCATCTCTGAAATTTGACGTTGCATTTCATTTTTTTTATGGGGAGCACACGGGTAATGTTTCGTCCCTATCGGTTTCGAACCATCAGTGTCTATGACATGATACACCACCTGTGTGAAACCAGGTTGGTCGGAAAATAAACCAGGTCTTTCATTCAAAAGTTGAGAAAGCTGGTTTCGTTGCCTCTCATTCAGTTGGTTACTCAGTAACAAATTCGTTATGTCTATAGGATCTTTAGGAATCACTTCGACAGGTTCCGGAAAGGAAATAACATGTTGTTCGAAATTCATGGTAACTTTAAAAGTATTGATAAAATCTATGCCCATTAGACATTTAACAGGTAGGTCGTCTATGAGCAGGAAAGAATGCGTAAAACGAGCCTTTCCCAGCCCTAGAGATAATGTGACAGTTCCTGTGATACTGAAGATTTCGTTATTTGCACCTCGCAAATACTGCGTCGCAGGCTGGACGTGTATTGCAGGAAAACGTTTAGTGCAAAACTTCGTACTTAGGGCTGATATTTCAGAACTAGTGTCGAACTTTGTCTCGACAATAATATCTTCAATTGTCAATAACACATCAGGCAACTGAGGAGTTTGGACAGTCACTAATACTATTTTAGGGTCAGAATTCTTGGTATCACGAAGCAGTGCCGACCCTTGGTCTACTTCCTTTGGAAGATTAAAGGATTCCTGGTTGTATTTTCATGCGGTCTGAAACCTCGGCCCTGCCTGGTATCGGTAAAGTTTTCACGCTTAGAAAAACTTCGTGAAAACTGCTGCGGGAACTCCGCATTTCTGTTGAAATTTCTATTTCTATTATTTTGTCCACCAGCTCGGGCAGAAAAATCATTATTGCCCTTAGCATAAAAATGTTCCGAATTCTGCGGATTGGAACGGGGTCGAGCATACTGTGCATTTGTACTGTACCCAGAAAATTGTTCAGAAACTAGCGGTTGGTGTACCACTCTCCTATGCGGTGGTACGTATGATGCATGGACTTGCACCTGTGTACGCTCGTGTTGAAAGTCATTAGGCCTATTATGCTGCTGAGAATTTTCGTGATATGCCTCCCGGGGTTCCCGAGCATGTTTAGTTGGTCCATGTTTGCCGTGTCGCTCCTCATACGTTCGTATAAGGCGAAGGCATTCATGTATTGTAGCAGGGTGTCGGACCTCAATAAAATCCTGTAGAAATGGATCGAGCTGTTGCAATAGGGTGTCCAACATGTCGACATGACTGGCATGTGGATCCCATAATTTATACAAGCGTGTTGTTTCTAAAGCAAACGCAACAGGGCTATCGTTGGGTCCTTGCTTACGAGAAAAAATTTGTTGTGCAAGGCCAGCTCTACTGAGGCCGAAAGGAAAGACTTCTAAAAATTCCGCTCGGAAATTCTCATAACGAGAATCCGGGTTCGATACTCTCCACTGCCGATACCAGTTTTTAGCGGCATCTTTCAAGCAAGTGCCTGCTATTTGCACTTTGCAATCTTGAGGAATATTGTATAAGTCGAAATGATCCTCCAAATCCTCGAGAAATTTCAAGGACCCCTCCAAACCATTGAAAGTAAATGCTCCCTCATGCGGCACGAAATGTGCAAGCATTTCGCCTCTGTGAGAGGATTGAAATACCTCAGGTATGACCCGCGACTCAGAGTGATATGAAGCTGGTGAATGACGAAAATGTGAGGAATGCCTGGGTACTTGCAAATCATTGACGTCAAAGTTAGACCCACAGGCTTCCTGCAAATTGTCGAAAATAACCCCACCTCCACCGAAACTTGATTCAGGTTGAAATAGTGAAGTTTTCTCAGGTAATGAAGACATAGTGAATAAGTGTCAATACCTAGTGTTCAAGAAATGTTCGGGCGCCAATTATAATGAATAAAATTCTCCGGCTGGACGTGTAGTGCAGGAAAGCTTACGTTAAGTCACGTTGGGGTTATTGAAAGGTTACTTGACGTAGCTAAAGTGTGCTTAATCTTCAAAGTGCTAGAGTTTGTTTAGGTAAGACACTCACGTGCAATAAATTCCAAGAATATGGAATTATTTTTACTCAGCGTTCCTCATTATCTTGAATATCAGTTATAATGAATTAGCTTTTACTGATTTTTGTTGTATGGTAATTATTATATCATGAATAAAGTTTTACTGGTTGTTCTTAATGAAGACACTTAATGAAAAGAGACCCAACGGCCAGACAGAGGTCTGACAGTACTATGAACTGAGAAGAACGTACTTACTTAAAAAAACTTTTATTTGAAAATTCCTGGTATCATCTAACACACACACTACTAGTCACACTAATCGTATCACAATAATGAAGAAGAACCTAATCACATAGAACGAAGCTCTCGGCACAAAATAACGTAGCTCTTTTCACATCGAACAAAACCTCTCCACATATGAACAAAAGCTCTCTCACGTAACAAAGAAGCTCTCCGCATATAAACAAAAGCTCTCCTCGCACATAAACAAAAGCTTTCCTAGGTATCGTTGAACGCGCCTATTTATACAGCCTACCACCACGTCATGACTACACTCCTTGCCACATATCATTCAGCGGGAGAAATAACATCTCGTTAAGTAAGAAGATAATTTACATAGGAAAATAAAATAACAAGAGATAGTAAAATTAAAGGGAAACTGAATCTAGAGTATACGTTACATCATCTCCCCCTTAATTTTTTTTTTTGTTGTTGTCGAAAAACCTATCAAATTTTGGAGTGTAGTCTTACACTTGCTGACTGACGTTTATCGTCCTCTTTTTTGTTTGTTTTGGTGGCAGCAGTATGTACAATATCAAACTTGGCATGCCAAAATCAGGAAATCTGTATTCGTCTGTGAAACACTTTTTATACTTGAACAAAACAAACCTGCATCGGCATAAGTTTTTTTTTATTCTGCCTAGCAGGAATCACTTTTTTAATTTCAAATTACGTCTTCCTATTAGCGTTGATTACAAACCAACTGTATCAGCAGCGAAGATTGCCTGTAGCTGCCTAACAGTAACAATTTTCATTATTTTATCCCTACGCACATATATATAGATTTCAAATTACGTCCACATATTATCGTTGAGTACAAACCAACTGTATCAGCAGCGAAGATTGCCTGTACCTGCCTAACAGTAACAATTTTCATTATTTTACCCCTAAGCACACATATATATATATATAAATTTGGATTAGTAGACGGACATAGAAGATATATAAAAAAAAACGCAGATACACAAAAAGAATGCATAGGCCCACACGAAAAAAAATGAATTCTGACACGCCAACTGGTCGTACAGAAAAAACAACAGAACGAGAAAAGAACCTGATCACGAGAACCTACTTATCTCGAGGACGCATAAAAAACTCTAGTACGATAACGTTTTCCAGGCCTAATCGGACTGGTAAATTCAGGTGGCGTCGGTCTTTTCAGAGACTTGAATGGATCTGGAACATCTGTATTCTGTCGGTCAAGAAATCCCTGCGGCTGACAGGAACGGTCAGGAACGGCTGAAGTCTGTCGGTCAGGAAATCCCTGCGTCTGACAAGAACGGTCAGGAACGGCTGAAGTCCGCCGGTCAGGAACGGCTGAAGTCTGTCGCTCAGGAAATCCCTGCGTCTGACAGGAACAGTCAGGAACGGCTGAAGTCTGTCGGTAAGGAAATCCCTGCGTCTGACAGGAACAGTCAGGAACGGCTGAAGTCTGTCGGTAAGGAAATCCCTGCGTCTGACAGGAACGGGCTCCCCCAGGCTTTTGATATGTAGTCCCTTTGTGCTGGGGCCCGTGTTGTCCTTCCAGCATTATTTTGAAGAGACGTGGCTCCGGCCACATCGTTTGTTTTCGCTTTCTACCTCTGGGCATGAGAGTAGAAGCAGGCATCGGCCCTGTTTGCCCTGAGCGTAGGTTCCAGGGGCGAAACCCGGGCGGATGCAAGGATCTCTGCCTTCGGCGCTGTTGCGGTGAAGCAGATTGGGGAGACAAGTTACGTTTTCGACCAGCTTTTGGTGTTGCTGGACGGTTTGTAATTTGTGTCTGACGTTTAGGAATCGTCACCCTATTGTCTATATCTGATAAATCAGAAATATTTGATGACTCTGAGTCGCTGCTGTAAGTTAGTGGTCGTGCAGGGCGATGTTTATTTCTGCCTATAGGAATACTTTCGGACGAGGTATTCAAGGAAGTAGGAGCTTGTGTCGGTGTAGAGTTATTAGGGAATGGTGCAGCAATAGTCTTGGCAATGGTTGGAGGGAAAGGAACGATACTAGCATTTGAAGAACTTGATTCGAGCCTTCGTCTTATGGTTGAATCAGGTTGCGTTTTTGGAAGCCCGTCTTGTGGAGGGGAGGGTGAAGAAAAAATCACTGGAGATTCTTCAAAAATGTTTGTCGGTTCGTCCAAAATTTCTGGAGGTTGATCGTGAGATATAGACTCTCGAGTCTGTGGAACAGAAGGTTGAGTAGGGTTGATGATAAAATCTGTATTTCGTTCATGATATTTGCGACACTGAGCAACGTGTACGTATTGAAATTGATTGTCAGGTTTTTCAAGAATAATGTTATTTTCAAACACATTTGCCACCCGATATGGACCTTCGTAGCTGGGTGCAAATTTCTTTACTAAAGTATGAGAAACAGAAGACTGGAAGTGCGTTTCCACGAGACTTAGATCTCCAACGACAAGATCTGTTTCCCTACGCCTAGTATTATAGTATCTTGCTTGAGCCGCTTGTGCTCCTATAATTGCAACACGAGCTTTTTCTGCCATGATTCGTACTGATTGCGGAGTTCGTCGCTGGTTTAGTTCGTCGATAATCCCCTTATATATTTTCAAAAGGGGTCTTAATTTTTCGACCCAAAAAAAGTTCAGCAGGAGTAAATTTAGTAGATTCGAGAACAGACGAGCGGAGGGCGAACGAAAAAGCTCAAGATGTTCATCCCACCGCTCGTGATGATCCATGACAAATGTAGCAATCATTTTAACTAATGTGCGGTTTACTCGCTCCGCGGGATTACTCTGGGGATGATATGGGGAAATGAATTTATGCTTAATGTGTAGTCTCGCACACATTCTTTCAAAAATGTCAGAAATAAATTGGGGACCATTATCCGAAACTACTTTATTAGGTGCACCATATCTAGAGAATACTTCATTAATTAATACATTACAAATAACTTCCGCCGTAGCGGCTTTAATGGGAAAAACTTCAACCCATTTAGAAAAATTATCAGTTAATATTAAAACATAACGAGCTTTGTTTTTAACAGATAAAGGATAAGGTCCCAATAAATCTATTGAAATAATATCAAAAACATGAGAACTTGAACTAGATTTCAAGTGACCGGCCGGTCTTGCATTACGGTAATTATGAATCTGACACAACTGACATGATTGAATGTATGCGAGCACACTTTGATACATGCCAGGCCAATAGAAAACATCCCGCAATTTACAACGGGTCTTGCGAATACCTAAATGGCCTGCAATAGGTTTGTCATGAAATTCGTTTAAAAGGGCCATTCTAAGGGTTCGCGGAATACATGGCCGAAACTCTGCCCTAGTAGTCCGAGATTTCGTATAGTAAAGATGACCCTTTATGACTTCAAAATGCTGTGACCTCCCAGCCAAAGAAGGATCACTTTCCTGTGGTGAACCCGCAAGCAAAAAATTATAGATATCCCCAAAATCTGGATCATTTATTAATTCTGCTATTATCTGCTCTCTGGATGTTATATCAGCTATTAGAAGTAGAGGCTGACATCCAGGAGTAGTTTCTGTGGGAACCCCACTAATTGGGACGCGAGATAATGCGTCCGGTTATTGATTCTTATGACCTGGTTGGTACGAAATTTTGATATTGCTCTCTTGTCTCTTAAGAGCCCACTTCATAAGTCTTTGAGAGAGGTGCTTAGCAGAATTCAAATACTGAAGGGCAGAATAATCCGTAATTATGTTAACTGTCAATTCGTTAATATAACATTGAAATTTGTCAAGAGCATACACTACAGCAAGACATTCACGTTCCGTAGCTGAATAATTGCGTTCAGCTTTGGCTAAAGTACGAGACGCAAAAGCTATTGGATGCCCAGCTTGTGACAAAACGCAACCAAGACCAACTCCGGATGCGTCAGTATAGATATCAAATTCCTTAGTATGATCCGGGAAAGCCAACACAGGAGGCTGAGTCAACGCAGACTTCAGTGCTTCAAATGCAGCGTTAGCCTCAGGTGTCCAAAAAAGTTCTTGTATTTACGTTTCAAAGCATACAATGGCTCACAGATTGTAGCATAAGTGGGGACGAACTGCTGATACCATCCGGTTATTCCCAGAAAGCGTGATAGTTCTTTGGCTGTTTTTGGCTGTGGAAAGTCAACTATAGGCCTGATTTTTTCATCATCCGTAAATAAGCCGTGGGGAGTGATTTTCAACCCCAGATATACAATCTCGTCCCTCGCTATCTGGCATTTACTAGGTTTTAACGTCAAGCCAGCATTGTATATGAGTTGGAACACCTGTTTGAGCAGAGAAAGGTGCTCGTCAAAAGTCTCGGATGTAATAATAATGTCATCCAAATATACATGCACATGGGGACCTAGAACAGGTCTGAGAACCGTATCCATAAGCTTTTGGAAAGTAGCAGGTGCAGATGCTAGTCCAAAGGGCATACGCAGGTATTCATAAGCCCCAAAAGGAGTCACAAAGCCTGTTTTATCGACGGAGTCTGGATGTACTTCCACCTGCCAATATCCACTCGCCAAATCAAAGGTTGACATCCATTTAGTTGACGATAGGTCATGTAAAATATGCGGCATGACAGGTAGTAAATAAGTTATCGCTTTCGTGACTTGGCTGAGCTTGCGGAAATCTGTCACGAAACGAAATTCATTGGGTTGTTTCTTTGGAATAAGAAAAGCAGGTGCGGCCCAGGCGCTTGTTGATTCCCTTATTATGCCTTGTTTAATCATCTCGGAAATTTTACGTTGCATTTCCTGTGTTTTATGGGGAACACAAGGGTAAGGTTTCATCGCTATCGGTTTAGAACCATCAGTGTCAATGACGTGATAAACCACCTGTGTGAAACCAGGTTGATCAGAAAATAAACCAGGGCTTTCCTGCAAAAGTAGAGAAAGCTGGTTTCGTTGCCTCTCATTCAGTTGGTTACTCAGTAACAAACTCGTTATGTCTATAGGATCCGTGGAAATCACTTCGACAGGTTCCGGAAAGGAAATAACATGTTGTACGAAATTCAGGGTAACTTGAAAAGTATTGATAAAGTCCATGCCCATTAGACATTTAACAGGTAGTTCGTCTATGAGCAGGAAAGAATGCGTAAAACGAGCCTTTCCCAGCCCTAGAGATAATGTGACAGTTCCTGTGATACTGAAGATTTCGTTATTTGCACCGCGCAAATACTGCGTCGCAGGCTGGACTTGTATTGCAGGCAAACTTTCAGTGCAAAACGTCGTATTTAGGGCTGATATTTCAGAACCAGTGTCGAACTTTGTCTCGACAATAATATTTTCAATTGTCAAGAACACATCAGGCAACTGAGGAGTTTGGACAGTCACTAATACTGTTTTAGGGTCAGAATGCTTGGTATCAGGAAGCAGTACCGACTCCTTGGTCTACTTCCTTTGGAAGTTTAAAGGATTCCTGGTTGTATTATCATGCGGTCTGAAACCTCATCCCTGCCGGGTATCGGGAAAGTTTTCACGATGAGGAAAACTGCGTAAAAACTGTTGCGGGAACTCCGCATGTCTGTTGAAATTTTCATTTCCATTACTTCTTCCCTCAGCACGGGCAGAAAAATCATCATTGCCCTGAGCATGAAAACGTTCCGAATTCTGCGGATTGGAACGGGGTCGAGCATACTGTGCATTTGTACGGGACCCAGAAAATTGATTAGAAACGAGCGGTTGGTGTACCACTCTTCTATGCGGTGGAACGTATGATGCTTGGACTTGCACCTGTGTACGCTCGCGTTGAAAGTCATTAGGCCTATTATGCCGCTGAGGATTTTCGTAATAAGCCTCGCGGGGTGCCCGAGCATGGTGAGTTGGACCATGTTTGCTGTGTCGCTTTTCATACGTTCGTATGAGGCGAATGCATTCATGAATTGTAGCAGGATGTCGGACCTCAAGAAAATCCTGTAGAAATGGATCGAGCTGTTGCAATAGGGTGTCCAACATGTCGACATGACTGGCATGTGGATCCCATAAGTTATACAAGCGTGTTGGTTCTAAAGCAAATGCAACAGGGCTATCGTTGGGTCCTTGCTGACGAGAAAAAGTTGTTGTGCAAGGCTAGCTCGACTGAGGCCGAAAGGAAAGACTTCCAAAAATTCTGCTCGGAAATTCTCATAATGAGAATCCGGGTTCGACACTCTCCACTGCCGATAATAGGTCTTAGCGGTACCCTTCAAGCAAGTGCCTGCTATTTGCACTTTGCAGTCTTGAGAAATATTGTAGAGATCAAAATGATCCTCCAAATCCTCAAGAAATTTTAAGGACCCCTGCAAACCATTGAAATTAATTGTTCCTGCATGCGGCACGAAGTGGGCAAGCATTTTGCTTCTATGAGAGGATTTAAATCTCTCAGGTACGACCCGCGACTCAGAGTGATAGGGAGCTGGTGAATTACGAAATTGTGAAGCATGCCCGGGGACTTGTGAATCATTATCCGTAAAGTGAGCCCCACAGGCTTCTTGCAGATGGTCGAAATTAATCCCATCACCACTGAAACTTGCCTTTAGGGTGAAATATTGAAGTTGTCTCAGGTAATGAAGACATGGGTAATAATTGTCAAGACCTCGTGTTCAGAAAACGTTCGGGCGCCAATTATAATGAATTAGTTTTTACTGGTTTTTGTTGTATGGTAATTATTATATCATGAATAAAGTTTTACTGGTTGTTCTTAATGAAGACACTTAATGAAAAGAGACCCAACGGCCAGACAGAGGTCTGACAGTACTATGAACTGAGAAGAACGTACTTACTTAAAAAACTTTTATTTGAAAACTCCTGGTATCATCCAACACACACTACTAGTCACACTAATCGTATCACAATAATGAAGAAGAACCTAATCACATAGAACGAAGCTCTCGGCACAAAATAACGTAGCTCTTTTCACATCGAACAAAACCTCTCCACATATGAACAAAAGCTCTCTCACGTAACAAAGAAGCTCTCCGCATATAAACAAAAGCTCTCCTCGCACATAAACAAAAGCTTTCCTAGGTATCGTTGAACGCGCCTATTTATACTGCCTACCACCACGTCATGACTACACTCGTTGCCATATATCATTCAGCGGGAGAAATAACATCTCGTTAAGTAAGAAGATAATTTACATAGGAAAATAAAATAACAAGAGATAGTAAAATCAAAGGGAAACTGAATCTAGAGTATACGTTACACAGTAATATAGCTTCGGTTTTAGTACATTAGTACCTTGAAGGCTCCTTATTAGAGCGGTAAACACAATATCCCCTGAACTTAACGTAAACACTCAATGAAATAGACTTAACGGCCAGACAGAGGGCTGACAATAAAATGAACTAAGAAAACGTACTCACTTTTAACCTTTTATTGGGGAGCTCCTGGTATTACTCAAATACACACTCCAAAATAACACAACTACTGTTAGACCGAACTTTCGTACTATCGTAGAATCGTATAACAATAATTAGGAAGAACCTATCACATATAAAACGAAGCTCTCTGGTATAGTTGAGCGCATCTATATATACTGCATACCACCACGTCATGACTTACACTCGTTGCCACATATAAGCAACATCGGGTTAAGTGAGAAGATAATTTGCATAGGAAAATAAAATAACAAGAGATAGTAAAATCAAAAAGAAACTGAATCTAGAGTATACGTTACACAGTTTGATTACCCCTTTTAAATTCGTTACATTTTTCACGTAAAAAAGCGTCATTCAAAGTTGAATCAAACTAGGATTAGTTTCGAAAAAAGCAGACCAATGACATATTCTTAGATTTACATATCTGCTTTTAGTTTGTAGTAAACACTAACGTGTTTAGCTGTATATCATCTTACGCACCGTGGGCTGGGTGGAGTCTCCGATTTATAAAGCACAAAGGCCGACCATAACAACACAGCTAACACGCCTCAAGGGCGCTTCTCACGTTTTCATCAACCCAGGAAAGCTTTCTCTCGGTAGCATAAATCACATCTTCTTCATAAAATGTTTCAATTTAGATACTGATTTATTTTTGCTAATATTATTCCGTAGTTCCGTTTTTTAAAGAATGAAAAGTTATTGTGATGTCGATCGTATTAATTATTAGTTCTTTTCTTATGCAATGCATGAAATCTCGGTCTTATTAATTATACGCCCTTCTTTTCTTGCATTTTACGTAGATAATTGGATATTTTTATCATCTGATTCTTGCAAAATTAATTAAACTTCTTCACCTTTCACTGAAATTACAGCTTCTTTAAATTTCATTTTATTAAATCTTGGTATTCGACAAGGAGAGAAATACACAGGAAAAGAAATGTGACGGATGCTTGTAGCACAGAAGGTGGAAAATACTTCTTTTATCGCAGCAGAAATATTTTTCCCTGAAGCTTTTGAAATGCGTGTTCCTAAGTAAATCAATATTCGACAGAAGGTGTAGCTTCTAGAGGTAAAAAAACAAAAACACGTTCTATGCAGGGTGTAGGTTAGAAACTGACATACACGCCTACATGTAATCATGCTTTGTACAGACTACACAAATGATGCGACTGATATAAATAGAACTGAATGTTTCGCCTTCAAAAGCCTGTTAAAATATTAGGAATCTTGTTGAAAGAAATTAAGTTCTAGTCAATGCAGAAAAAAGTCTTGAAAATAAATATGAAACAAAGAATACTGGTGCTTGGTGAAATGCTACTGCTCTTTATTTTTTGATAATTTCATTACGAACGATTTTGTAATTTATGTAAAAGAACATCTTCAAATGATTATCCCAAAGGCACTATAATACACTACTGTTTATGAAAATTGCAACACCAAGAAAGAATCGCGCTATTCAAAAGAAATGTTTGTCACAGATTCCCAATGTTATACGAGATAATTGATTACACTGGTAGAGAGAGCTATACAATTTTTTTCGCTTCAAAACTCAGTATCGTGTGAAGCAACCTTGAGCAACGATAACAGCCTCCATCACACGGCGTGGCATTGAATTGAAGAAGTTTTTGAAATCGTCGTGGGAAATAGCCTGCCAGGCTGCTTCTATGCGAGACAAGAGTTCATTTGTGGTGATTGGGGGAGGCGGTTGCAGAGCCTGTCGTTTAGCTGCCGTGTCCCAGACATAATAGATTGGGGACATAAGCACCAAACGTGCAGGCGAGAGAAGAAGCAGTATCTTTCGTGCATGGAAGAGGTATTGGACATTCTGGGCCGCATGAGGCAGAGCATTGTCCTGCTGCAATAGAGCGCTAGGAAAACTCTGAAGTAAGGGTACGCCCTCTGCCTCTAAAATATAGCTGATGTACCTCTGGCTGTTGAGGTTCACTCAATTTGTATCCGGCGAGATCGCAAATTGAACCCTGTGACGCCCTAAACCATGACGCTTGTCGTTGGGACAGTATAACGCTGGAAGCTATCGTTCCCAAGATGTCTTCGAACACGTATGGGACCACCATGGTGCATCGAGTTTAAATGTAACTCGTCAGAAAACACTACCTGTTGCCAATCCGTGCGCCTATGTCTGTGTTTAGACCCCCACTGCAGCCTGAGGCGTCTGTGATTGAGGGTCAAAGGAACCCGCAGCAATGACTGCTTGCTCTCAGCCCTTTTTTAAGCAGACGACATATAATCGTGCTGGATGCTCCACTGCTGTGCTAACCCAGTGGATGTCCCTGTGCGATCGGTCACTACCATGCGATAGAGTTGTCCGTCACTCCGTTTAATCGTGCGATTTTGCGGTACATTTCCCGCATATCTGTGCGTCCGAGCCTCATCTGTCGGCTGACGCAGCGTTCGCATCACTGTACTGGCGTTTCATTCCGTACAAGTGGTAATTTTGTTGCAAGAAAATCTGGCTTCTCTGATCCCAACAATCCTATCTCAGGTGTTTATAATGGTCTTCATAAATCTAGCTTCTCTCATCCCAACAATCCCGTCAGGTGTTCATAATGCGACCTTCCTCGGCGAGGGGACATAGTGTGACATAAGAAACACCTTTTCGACTCAATGTCGGCACTTCACTGATTGCAACATTTCGTTTGAGCCAGCTCTTTATACCCAAGAACATCTATACCCAAGTCTTTATTCCCAAGTTTTTATACCCAAGAACATCTATACCCAAGTCTTTATACCCAAGAACATCTATACCCAAATCTTTATACCAAAGCAATACTTCGAAACCACAAACGCATTTTTACTGACATTTTAATCGTGTCATACCCAGTCGAGTCACATTATTGTGACTCGACTGGGTATGACACTCGACTGGGTATGACGTCAACAGCGCGTAGCCAATGAAAGAAAACACGTGTCATGAGCTGGCTTGGAGGGTATATAAGGTGTGCTGTAGGCAATCTGGAAACATCACTCGTTTCTGTCATTGATAAAAGGAGAGATTTTTGAGATTTGCAAAAAGGGATGATTATCGGCTTTCGGGCCAAGGGTGGCAATATTTCTGAAACAGCGCAGTTTGTGAACTGCTCGCGTGCTGCTGTGGCTAAAGTGTATCGTGATTGGACAAATGGCACCATTGCGAATAAGCGATGTGGAAGTTGCGGAGCACCACGTGCCATTGATGTGAGAAGTGAATGTCGGCTTCGAAGTTGCGTCAGGACCGATCGACATGCTACAGTGGAGCAACTCACTGGCCGAATGAACAGGGGGCTACCGGAAGTATATTTAAAACCACAGTTCAGCGAACCCTGCTGCGTATGGGGCTCCGATGCAGACAGATGGTCACTGCACCTATGCTAACGAAGGTGCATCGACAGAAAAGACTTATATTTGCTTGGCAGTATCGGAATTGGACCTCCGCTGATTGGCAAAGGGTTGCCTTCTCCGATGAGTCCCGTTTTCTGCTTCATCGAACTGATGGACGTTGGCGTATAAAGCGAGAAACACGGAGAACAAGCACTCTTCAACCATTGCTGGAAGAACACAAACTGGTAGGGGCAGCGTTATGGTCTGGGGAATGTTTTTGTGGCATTCTCTGGTTCCACTCATACCTGTGGAAGGCACTATTAACCGAATTCGTTATGAATCCATCCTTGCAGACCACGTTCGCTCATACATGCTGATTGTCTTCCCTGAGGCGAATCGGATCTTCCAGCACGAGAGTTGTTGAAAGAACACGATAAGACTTCAAAGTTCTTCCCTAATTACCCAGATTTAAATCCAATTGAGCATCTCTGGGGCCACTTTGATCGTGTTGTTTGCTTTATAGGTCCTCCACCAAGTACCCTCTAGCAGCTGTGAGATGTACTGCAGTCAGCATGGCTCCACATAGCTGTGAACACCTTCCAGCACCTCATTGAGTACCTCCCAGCCCGTCTAGCTGCTGTCCGCGCTGCACACGGCGGTTACTCTGGATATTAGCTGGTGGTCACAATAATGTGACTCAGCCGTGTATATCATGTAGGTTTCAAGCTAATATCAACAGTCCCTCATGGTGTTGCGATTTTCACAGACTGTAGTTGATTTTTCAGAGAACAGAAATTTGTTGGTTTCTAAGGTTTACTAATATTAACTGCAACTGGGTTGTTGCAGTTAATATTAGTAAACCTTGGCCGAATTCATTTGGCCACTGAAAGCAAACATAAAAGCAGAAGCAACGTGCTTGATTAATCAAAATGTCCAGCAACAGGGTCAACACATTTCTGCCAACGAGTCTGAAGGCTATTCACGCCAACTTCGAAAAGTCCAGTTCACTGGAGGCGATCAAGTCTTCAGATGCCTGGTAACCAGCTGTATCATTGTTGAAGATTCGTTTGGAGAGAAAACGGTCTGGGTGACGAAAGAATTGATATTCCGTTGGTGCAAGGTCTGGAGGGTAAGTGCTGTGTGGCAGATCTCATATCCTAACATGAAGTTTCTGCACCGTTATCAGTTGACACGGGGGCGAGAATTGCCATGAAGCATCAGGACACTATTTCTATTGGCCAATGCTATCTGTTTTCTGCACAGTTTCTCAGGATTTTCTTTTATGTACTCACAACAGCGTTCCACTGTGGTGGCCTGACCAGTTCTCAATAATGAATGGTACATCAGGCTTGCAGGCGACCACCATAATGTGACCAACAGTTTAATTTGGCTGTTGGGCTGGTTTTGCCATATTCGTGGGCGCTTCGTCGTAGTCCAACCATTGAGCGGAACGTCTACGATTATTGCATGGGATCCGCTTCTCATCAGTAGTCACAATGCGCTGCAGAAATTCTCCCCTTTTGTTCTTAAGCAGAGAAGAAAACAATTCGAGACGACGATCAGGGTGTTCCTCGGTTTGCGGCACCAACTGATTAAGTTTCTTCATTTTACCTATGACTTCTGGGTGCCAGATTCGTGGATGTTTAACTTATGTGCGACGTCTCGTACTGTTTGGCGTCGATCCGATTTAATGATTCTCTTTAATTCAACAGGGTTAATGGTTGCAGGGATGTGTTCCCGGGGTTCAGTTTGGAGACTCGTATCACCGGACCGGAAGTTTGCGAACCAACGACGCATGGTCTTCTGGGTAACGGTTTTCTCACCAAATCAAATGTTGTATTCACATTTCTTGCTGGCTGGGACGCCGAATGTTCCAATTTAAACTCATAAAGAAAATTATGTAAAGCTGACTTGGCCCCATGGCCTACTTATACTTCATCGTGTTCGCTACCACAAGTAACCACACAACATCTGACGATCCTATTGCACAGCCCAGAGTTCAGGGTGACACGCGACGTATCACATGTGCGTTTGTCGTACAGCGCTAATCCAGCAGGACGTCGCTATGTCGCAACACTTTGAAATCAACCATTTCAACTGCAACAACCCAATGCATTAGAAGAGGGTAAAAGAAAAACGTTGTCCCCTACAGCATTGTTTTTGTAGCACATATTTACATTTTATAGCATAAGAATAAAAATCAGATCTTCAATGTTTTAACAGTTGTGATGTTTCTTACACTGGCGGAAAGTGAAAAAAGAACACCCAGAAGGAATTGGTGGACGATCATGAAATTTACATATGTTAATGACCTCAAGTTTACGTAGGTGTGATGTTAATTTCGGGATTAACCGGTGAGCGATTACGCCACAGCACGGCATAATATGCAAATTATCGTCGGTGGTGTTTAATGAGTACGGCGAAGTGAATGTAATCAGTCTTCGGCGTACGGACACGTGCGAAGACCCTGAAGAAGCTGCAATGTCTGAACATGGAAGACGTTTACGATTTCAGAAGTTATCGGACTTTGAGGAAAGTCGTCTAGTCGGACTCTGTGAGACCGGGTGGTTGTATCGTCGTATTGCGGAGCGAATTGGACGGGAAATATCGGTGGTGGTACGATGGTGGCGTAGACGGTCCGAGTAACATTCCCACACGAGAAGACGTGGAACCGGGAGTCACAGACGGACTGATGAGCGGACCGATTGACGCATAAAAAGAGCGGCGTTGTCAAGCAGATCTTCCACTGCGACGCAAATCCGAGCTGCCGTTGCCCCTGAGGTGACTGTGCGAACAATTCGCATCCGTCTACTGGATGCAGGACTACGTGCACGTGTGCCTCTGGCATGTGTACCTCTGACTCCTGCCCACCGTCAGTAAAGGTGCAGTGGTGTCGCAAACGTCTGCACTGGAGAACGCAATGGCGATCTGTCGTGTTCACCGATAAAAGCAGATTCTGCTTGGGAGCCTCCGATGGCCGTATGCGTGTTTACAAACGCACAGGGGAGCGTCACTACCCTTCTCGCATCCACCAGCGTCACACAGGGCCTACACCTGGTCTCCTGGTGTGGAGAGCGATCCGCTATCACTCCCGTACACAACTAGTGTTTGTACCGGGTACGTTAAACAGCACCTCCTACATCAACAACATCATTCAGCCCGTTGTTGTGCCATTTGTAAGGTCGATCCATCGTGGTGTTTTCCAGCAAGATAAAGCACGCCCACACACGGCACGTGCAACGCAACATGCACTTCAGGGTGTGAGACAACTTCCATCACGTGCAGCGGATTTGTCCCCCATTGAGCACGTGTGGGATTTTATGGGACAACGATTTATCCGGTCTCCACAGCCAGCCACGACCATCCCCGATTTACGCATCTAGTTTGATGATGCTTGGAACTCAATACCCAAAACTTACATCCAACATCTGTACGACAGACTCCATGCCAGAATTGCACAGTGTGACACAGTTCATGGCGGTTCAACCTCGTACTAACCATGTTACATGGAAATGTTATTTTTCAGTTTACCAGCAAATACAGCTGTATTTTGCCATAATGTTTTGATCACGTTATCCTCTGTATTGCGTTATTATGCTGTATAAATTTCGTTGGTATCAGACGTCTCCTTCTTGGTGTTCTTTTTCACTTTCCGCCAGTGTATGTATGTAACTATTTATGCTATGGGTTTGAAAATATCTACCCTTAAAACAAAACACTTAGCAGACAAAACATTAGAGATTGGGGTGATGGGTTGACTTGGGCATCCCACGCGAAGGGTAGAACAGACCTAAACCGAACGAAGGCGATAAATAGGCGGGCTTCCCAGTAGTGTCTTGCAATGGGCGAACATGTGCAAACACGGTGATCTGAGCGACTTTGATCGCGAACGCATTGTCAGCTCAGGACAGATGGGTCATTATATCACTTAAGTGGTAAGAACCCTTGAGTTCCCGATGGCAACTGTATTAAGGGTGTACTACGATTATACCACCAACAGACGTACCAGCACCCAGAGAGCAAGCGAAGGCCGACCACACGCCATTAATGACCAGGGTAAGCGTGTACTTTCCAGGCTTGTACAGATCGACCGTTTGGCAACGGCGGCGCAAATCACATCCTGGTTAAGTGCTAGAGGCCCAAGCAGAGTTAGCAAGCAAACGGTACGTGCGCGTTTCATACCCTGGGCTGCAGGAGCCCACGCATTACTCGTGTGCCACTGTTGACTGCTCGTTATCGGAAATTACGCCTCGTCTGGTGCCAGGACCATCAAAAATGGACCTCCGAAAAGTGGCGCTGCGTCATGCGGTCAGATGAATCCCGATTCCATCTGAAGCGAACTGAGAGGAGGGTACGCCCCGTCGTGCACGGTCGGCTCTATTCATGGAAATGGTGGCTCTGTCATGGTTTGGGGATCCTTGTAATGCGACACATTAGATATCCTAGTGTGTCTGGAGAAGTTCGTAACCGCTGCGCACTACCAGCATGCCCTGGCTGACCACTTACACGCTTTCATGGCCTTAGCACATCCTTCGGCCGATGGTCTGTTTCAGCAGAACAACGCGCCGCCCCACAGGCCCGCAACCACCCAGACATGGCTTGAGGAGCACTCATTTAGTTTGGAACAGGGCAGTTGTCCCTAAGATCCCCGGGTTAAAACCCTATGGAAGCTGTCTGGGATACCGTAAAGCGGAACATCAGATCCATAGATTCTGGATCGCCGTCTCGGGCGGAGTTGTGGACAATGCTGCAAGAGGGATGGCTGGCATTACCTCCGGGAAACCTTCCGGCGTCTGATGGGGCGGTGCCTATGCGTGTAGAGGCTCTTATTACCGCTAGAGGAGGACCACCATTGTATTAGATAGGTATCTCTAATGTTTTGTCCATTGAGTGTAGTTATTGTGTTCCTGTGATACATGTAACACTGGAAATTCTTTACGCTATGGTCCGGATTACCAGCCCAAAAATCTTAATTACACAGTGAGCAATATTAGGTTTTGTAATGGTCAGAAGAGAGTAGTCTACTTAAAGAAACAGAGTGTTTATTGGCCTCTAAAGCACAGGAGTTGAACAACTCATAAATGTTAATAATCAGAAACTAACGGGTTAACGTTGGAACGATAAACTGCACAACACTTCAATTACTCCAACAGCATGAACCTATCTCTGTAACATGAGGCTCAAAATATCTGACAACCGAAACGTCCTCAAATACATATCGCTAGTCTCGACAAGCACAATTGCACATTCATGGTTTTCGTTCGACAGTACCTCACGTTATTTAATTCGAATTGATAAAAGGCATTTACACTGGCGGAAAGTGAAAATAAAAACACCAAGAAGGAGACGTCTGATACCAACGAAATTTATACAGCATCATAACGGAATACAAAGGATAACGTGATAAAACATTATGGCAAAATACAGCTGTATTTGCTGGTAAACTGAAAAAACATTTCCATGTAACATGGTTAGTACGAGGTTGAACCACCATGAACTGCGTCACACTGTGCAATTCTGGCATGGAGTCTGTCGTACAGATGTTGGATGTAAGTTTGGGGTATTGAGTTCCAAGCATCCTCCACCTGGACGCGTAAATCGGGGATGGTCGTGGCTGGCCGTGGAGACCGGATAAGTCGTTATCCCATAAAATCCCACACGTGCTCAATGGGGGACAAATCCGGTGAACGTGCAGGCCATGGAAGTTGTCTCACACCCTGAAGTGCATGCTGATTTGCCCGTGCCGTGTGTGGGCGTGCGTTATCTTGCTGTAAAACACCACGATGGACCGACCTTACAAATGGCACAAGAACTGGCTGAATGATGTTGTTGATGTAGGAGGTGCTGTTTAACGTACCAGGTACAAACACTAGTTGTGTACGGGAGTGATATCTGATCGCTCCCCACACCAGAAGACCAGATGTAGGCCCTGTGTGTGGCTGGCGGATGCAAGAAGGGTGGAGACACTCCCCTGTGCGTCTGAGAACACGCACAGCCATCGGAGGCTCCCAAGCAGAATCTGCTTTCATCGCTGAACACGACAGATCGTCATTGCGTTCTCCAGTGCGGACGTTGGCGACACCACTGCAGCCGTTCCTGACGGTGGGCTGGAGTCAGAGGTACACATGCCAGAGGCACACGTGCACGTAGTCCTGCATCCAGTAGACGGTTGCGGATTGTTCGCACAGTCACCTCAGGTGCAACGGCAGCTCGGATTTGCGTCGCAGTAGATGTTCTGTTTGACAACGCCGCTCTTTTTATGAGTCGATCGGTCCGCTCATCAGTCCGTCTGTGACTCCCGGTTCCACGTCTTCTCGTGTGGGAATGTTCCTCGGACCATCTACGCCACCATCGTACCACCACCGATACATCCCGTCCAATTCGCTCCGCAATACGACCACCCGGCCTCGCGGTGTCCGACTAGACGACCTCGCTCAAAGTCCGATAACTGCTGAAATCGTACACGTCTTCCATGTCGAGGCATTGCAGCTTCTTAAGGGTCTTCGCACGTGTCCGTACGCCGACGACTGATTACATTCACTTCGCCGTACTCCTTAAATACCACCGACGATAATTTGCATATTATGCCGTGCTGTGGCACACCTCCGTAAACTCGACACAATTAACTTGTGGAAATTTCATGATCGTCCGCCAATTCCTTCTTGGGGTTCTTTTTTCACTTTCCGGCAGTGTAATAATAGCAAATTTTAGACGCGATCGATGTCCACATACCTTGATTTTTTCAAAAGACACATAGTTTCCGTTAAGGGTTGTGTTGTGTTTTTAAGTTTTGGTGACGCCATTTAAGTAGTTAACTAATGAATTAATGCTCCTAGTTACCTTGTTAAACATATATTTCACCCTTCTGAAATAAGTAAGTGAACGGTAATAACGGCCAGATTGAAAGAATCAGCAGTTACGCGTAACATCAACTTATTCTTTATTTTCTGCTCACCGGAAATTCAGGTCATCAGTACATTATAATGTTAACGTAATTTATTCAGCGACACTCAATAGCACAAAAATATAACAATACTCATTGGTCCAATCACATAGATTTTCAACCTCTTTTGCTATATGAACTATCCGTATATCTTCACTTCTTCACTTCTTATATTCTCCACACTATTCACATTTAACGTCGTCTATTTGTTTTCCTTCGACTCATTGTTTTCATTACCAAATTGTACAAGCTGTTCGAGGAAATAATGTGCGGTTCAGTAAAAACATTTTCAGCCAAGAAGTAACGAAACACACACAAGAAAACACAGAAGTTTTAAAGATACAGGGATATACAGGGTTTGGACAAAATAAAGTAAACAACTAGGCAATAGGCGCAATAATTTTATTAATAATATGTTGGACCACCATTTGCCTTTAATACATCTTCCAACCTTCTTGAAATAGATTCATGCAGCTTTTGAATAGTCTCGAGTGGAATCTTGTACCATTCGTTGATCAGAACATCAGCTGTTTGCTTCATAGATGCTGGAGGAGGGAATCTGTTTCTCACTCTCCAAAACTTCCCACAATGGTTCGATGATATTCAAGTCAGGTGATCCAGCTGGCCAGGAGACATGTAGAAGTTCATCTTACTGCTGCTCAAACCAAGACTGAACTGTGTGGGTGATATATTTTCATCTTGAAAAATAGCATCAATGTTGGGAAACAACATTTGTACAGGATGCATCTAATCTACTAGAAAGTCTAAGATCTCTCTGGCAGTAACTCGACCGTGTAGTGTAATGATGGAGCCAGCCGAATACCAATCTATGGCCGCCTACGTTATCACAGATCCAACTCTATGTTTGAGAGTTAGAATCAGATATTACAACCTTTCCGTTTCGTTGGGGGTTCTCCATACATAAAGCCGACCTACTGTTTGGAATAAAGTAAATAAGGACTCAACGGGGCCATAACACACGTTTCCAGTCATAAGCTGTCCAGGTTTTATGCTCATGACACCATTTTTTTTGCATTATAGCTTTGGTTTCTGTGATTAAAGATTTAGCAATAGCAGCTTTTCCATGGATTAAGGCTTTGTGAAGTTATCTGCGAGCTGTTTTTGTGGAAACAGTCTTCCAGTTGGATATTAGTTCTGCTGTCACTTTTGCTGCATTAGTTCTGGGTTGTTTGGACATAATCCTTTTTACTGTTCGACGGTCCCTCTCATTTAACTTTGGTTTTTGCCCACTATGAAGTCTCCCCATACTTTGTGTATGCAGTCGTAATCGTGAAGACTGTTGCTTTTGAAACGCCAAGCAATTTGGCTGTTATTGTTACAGACGCTTCTGCTAAACGGGATCCCACAATTTGTACTCTTAAAAAGTCTGAAAGGTCCTCCATTTCACCGACCACTCGTACAAACCGCTGCTGAGATACATTGTTTCGTACTACACTGGCATGCATCCTACAAAATATATATAACTATACACGAAATGTAAACACAACATTTTTTTGCAGTGTAGTCTACACGAATAACATAAAACCTTGTAATCATGCTGTTCACATTAGTTTGTTCAGCCACTGTATGTCACAGATGACACAATTCATTTGCAATTTTGGTTAATCAGAGTTTTGGTCATTCAGTAGGATTTGATCCCACATATTCCTACTCCTGTGCGCCTGTTCTCCCAATTTGGTTTTGATTGGTGATTTAACGACCACCGTGAGCAACTCAATGGGATATAAGCAGTCGCCCGTCCCGGTTTTAAGGTCAGTAGTTCCAGGGAACGGAAGTATGACAGGATCACCATACCATTAGCCAGTGACGCAAGTCAAACACAACATTCATGCCTCACCGGGATTCGAACCCGGACCCATCTCGAACGAATGACCATAAGCCAGCGCTTAGACCACTGCGCCACCAGTGCGGCCTTCTCCTAATTGAACTACGCCTGGTTGGCTTAATACCACTTCATTCATTGTCCATATGATTCATACGTCACATCATCGTTGCCTGAGGAAGGCGGAAGCACTAAGTCATTTAGCAGGTTTCCAGTCAACCGACAACAACACTCGGCCACCATTACATTGCAGAAGTATTTATTTATACGTATATCGTTATTTGCGTATGTGGTGCGGAAGAACCACCGCACAATTTTTCTTTCAATCCTCACGGCCAGTAAATTCTTTTCGGTTCGGGCGCCAATATGACCTTTCTTTCGCCGACAGTGGTTCGAACAATATGACCTTTCTATGGCCGACAGTGGTTCGAACAATATGACCTTTCTATTGCCGACAGTGGTTAGAACAATATGACTTTTCTGTTGCCAACAGTGGAGCAGCTGTTCTCCTAACTGAACAATGCCGGCTACCTTATCGCGGCTGCGTTGTCCACTTGACACATACAATATATTGACAAAAGTCACCGGACACCCTTCAAATGCAAATGGACGGATTCGCTGCGTTGTTAAGATGCGCGGTACACCTGCAAACGGTATAAAAACTAGCCTGCCGCTGACCACGATCGTATCGCACTGTGAGGCTAAGTGAAAATGTCACGGCGGGAGAGAACTGACTTTGAGAAAGGAAAGATTGTTAGAAAGACATTACAGCTAATCAACGGAGTACTGCACAAGACCTCAGTGCACAGGTGAGTAAAAATGATGAAACCTCGGTATGTACACGTACCATTCGCAGAGAACTTCATTCCATGGGTTACCGTGGTCGGGCGGCTGCTCATAAGCTTTTATCTCCACTCGGAATGCTACTCGTCGTTTAGCATGGGTTAAAGAACATTTACATTTATCGTGAACCGTAGATCAGTGGAAACAGGTCCTATGGACTGATGAATCCAGATACACGATCCATCAGTCTGATGGCCGTGTGTGGGTATGGCGGCAAACGGGGGAACGCTATTTACCACAGTGTACTGTACCGACGCTCAAGTTTGGAGCTGGCAGTGTACTCGTGTTGTGGGTGATTTTCGTGGTATGGTCCCGGCATATTGGTTATCGTGGACAAACGCGTTCGCCAGCACGTCTACCTCGATATTCTGGACAATTATGCTCTTCCAACTCTGTGGGAATGTTATGGAACAGATCCTAGTTGGTTCCAGCAGGATAATTAACAGAGCTATAAAGTAAGGACTGTTACGGCGGGATTTGACGACAATTCCGTATCGTGTGTGGACTGGCTAGCACAGAGCACCGATCTTAATCCCATAGAGCACTTATGGGATGAATTAGAGCGCCGCATAAGTTTGGAACCAAGGCCTACTACATAGCAACAGTTAGCGGCAGCAGTATGTACTAAATGGAAGCGCATACTTATAACTGTGTTCCAATACCTTGTCGAAAGCATTTCTCGAAGGGTCAGTTTTCACACAGTATTTATTAGAAGAAAGATACAGGAGATGTGCTTGAATAAATCATCTCAAATGATGTATGACAAAAAAATATTTACAGATGCTTGTAGCTTACGCTACTGCTTATTTACACGGTTCTGTACATTGATGATAGTAAAAAAACAGTTAATTACACTCGAGTGTCTGGTGAGGCAACAAAAGTCTCTGACAAAGCAAAGAATAGGAACAATTCAGCTAGAAGAGCGTTATACAATATTAATTTTGCACAGTATTGATGCAAGGAATAATACAGAATTCGAGCTTGCAGACATAGATTCAAAAGACAGGTGATGAGAAATTAACAGAATGTGCAGCTTGCGCTACGTTAATTACAGGATTCGGTGCAACGTTTGCATGACAACAGTTAAGTGCAGTAGAAATCTGGCGAGGCAATATGAATCTCTGGTAATACAGAGAGTAAAATCAATCCAGAATGATGAGCACTATAGAGTATAAATTTTACACAATATTGATGGAAAAAAAAAAAGTTCTGACCGAAAGGTGATACATTGTGGGTGACCTGGAAAACCAGGAGGTTGCAGGTGATCAAGGGACAAACATGAAATAGAAAGTTCGAAAGACAGATGATGAAAAATTTACAGATGAATGTGGCTCGCGGTACTACATGTTACATACAACGGTGATATGAAAAATAGTTATATACAATAATTTTCCTGAGAATACAAAAGAAAAAATAATCTCTGAAAATACAGAGAGAAGACACAACTCATCACAGTGAGTATTGGAGAACACAAATTTACACAGCTGAAAAGTAAAATTACACTGTTGAATCAGGAATTGAAGATAAGAATATACTGTAAAAACCACAAAGTTTACAGATGTCTGTGGTTCGTGAAACGACCTATATACATGATTTTGTACAATGAGAAGTTACAATTTATATATATTGATTTGTCAGAGGTGGTAAAAAGAAATAGTCTCTGACATCGCAGAGAGAATACATAATTCAGCAAGATGAGTAATGAAAAACAAAAAAATTTACACATGAGTTATACACGAAATGATACATGTGAAGAGGATGAGAACAGAGTCTTAAAAAAAAAGCGTGAAAAGAAATTGACAATTATAAGTAGCTCATGCTTCGAACAATTCATAGGATTCTATACAATAATTGATCTACTAAAAGTTATGTACAATAGTGAGACAAACAAAAAAATTCTGATAAAATAGAGAGTACAAATAATATAGTACAGTGAATGTTGAGGAACAAGATTGCACTCAGTTGCGAAGCAAGAAAAAAAAACAGGAAATGTGCATAGAAAAATCGTCTCAAAATGACATATGAAAAGAAGATTTACAGGTGCTTGTAGCTGACGCAACGACCTATTCACAAAGCTCAATATAGTGGTGAGAGAATACAGTTTATGTATGATAATTTGTCGGAAAAGACAAAAAAATAGTCTCTGTCGAAGCAGAGATTGAAGACAAATCAGCATGGCAAAAATTGTATCTATCAGGAGGTAGATGAAACAAAAGTTCCGACTGTAGGGTGAAGCGTTGTGGGCGACCCTGCAAACCAAGTGGTTGCTGGTGACCAAGTTGATAGGAACTGTGGTTCATTGCAGCGTGCAACTGCAGTGGTAAGTTCTAGTCGAAGGCGGGAGAGTAGGCGATTACGAAAATGACAAAGTAACGCAGTACTGACTTTATTTATGTCAGTAGAAGCTTCGGGGGACACTGAAGATGATACACGTGAATTATATGTTTTACAAGCACGAAGATGTAGGAGCAGACTGCCGGAAGGTGAATAGGGCGAGAAGAGTTCAGAAGTAGTGTTCGGTAGGCGCTGAAGGTGAGGACGGTCTCACAGGATCGTTGCGCTAGCGTGAAAGCGAGATGGAGTATTGGCAATAATACTGTGCAATACATGAAGACATGCTGAACGTCAGCCTCCTCGCCACAATACGGACAGGAGGGTGAAGATAAAATGGTCATGCGATGTAAAATCGACGGCACAGGGAGGCGGTTGTGTAAGAAAAGCCAATGTGAATTGACTTCAAGGATGCTGAAAGTGGGGAAAGCGCAGCGGACCACACTGCGGAGGTAGAAGAAAGTGGAATACCAGAAATGGGAAGAGGTGCGGAAGAGCGAGAGAGAAAACGGTAGAGATCAGCTGTTGAGAAAGAGACAAGAGGAAGAGGTGGACCAATGGACGACAGAAAAAATGGGAGAAGGAGAGAGGCAGAGTGAATAGAAATGAGACCTGAGGAAGTAGCAAGCTCAGGGAACAGGGAGATTATAGTAGAAATAAGAGAGTTGTGAACAAAGTGAGCGTTGGCATTGAAACGGAGAGCAGAGGGTAGAGAGAGAAGGGGAGCCAGGAAAGATCGGTGTTAACAAGATCGCTGACAGTAACGACTCCAGCTCTGAGCCATGAAGGAAAAGCAAAACATGGGAGATGGGGAGGGTGTAGCAGAGAAGAAAAAAGAGGTTCGGAAAGTAGGTCATTTGTGGAGGCAGAGAGAGCGAGAAAGAGGGAGGGAACGAAGAAAGGAGATAGCCTCTTTGTAGACAGGAGGGAAAAGTGTGAGAAGGAGACAGTGGTCCATGAGTAAGAACGAAAGGAGAGAGTAAAGCGTGGGGTATGCGGAGATACTATGACATCACGAGCAGCAACTGCAGAGGGAGCAGGTGCCGCAAGTGATCGTAAAAACGTAGACACACGATAAGCCTTGTAATAGGATCTGACGTCGGGTAGACTAATGCCTCCGTTGGAAGGAGACAGGCTGATTTGAGGTGCTCCGACCCAGTGATGGCCGGGCCAGATAACCTGAGTTTGACAGCGGGTGACTTCAAGAAGACGTAGTGCTGGTTGCTTCGAAGCCAACCAGGAATACATGCACATTGAAAGCAGGTAAGTGTGCGTTAGATGTGCTCTTTGAAAAGACGGAGGTGCAGAATTGTGCGCGCCGCCAGATTGCGACCGAGCGATGTAGGCGTGGCCGGAGAGTCGTCCAGGTGACGAGTGAAGCAGTTGCTGGTTTTCCAAGGTGGACTCCTAGGAATCGTTGAGATGTGTTGGACCACTCTGCTCCCCAAGGAGAGTCAGTGCGGTTAGTCCACGAACCGGTCCATAGGCCTGTGCTTTTCGTTGTGTTTAGCGCTGCTCCGGAACATGAGGCGTAAGTATTGTAGAGATTGTGGAGATCGTGAAATTGTGAGTCTTGCCGAATGCAGAATGTAATATCGTCGGCGTAGGCAACATAGATAGCAACATGATGACGTGTGCTGGCTACCACCGGTGGTAGTGAAGCAAAGAAGGATCGATGGACTGCGCGTAAAAAGGTTCTATTGCGAGGGCGAAGAGCTGCCCGGATAAGGGGCAACCCTGACGCACGCCGCGACGAAAGGGTATGGGAGCTGTGAGAAGGTTGAGCAGCTTGACGTGGAAAACTGCGTCCCGGTAGAGGGAGATGAGAAGAGAAGCAAAGGAAGGAGGAAATCCGAAATTTAGTAATGTAGCAAGAAGGTAATCATGAGAAATATTATCGAACGCTGAGCGTTGATCGAGGGAAAGAAGAGCAAGGGGTTCTGAGCGAGAGCGGGCGAGGTGAATTAGATCATTAAGAAGCTGAATATTATGGGAGATGGAGCGCCCGGGTACAGTATAGGTTTGATTAGTGGAAAGAATATGAGGGAGTATGGGGTTAAGCCGGCGGGACAGAAATTTAGTATAGAGTTTATAATCAGTATTTAAGAGTGAGATGGGACGCCAATTCCCCAAGCCAAGCGGATCACCCTTCTTGGGGGAAAAGTACAACATGTGCGAGCGTGAAACTCCTTGGAAGAGATGTAAGATGCATGGCAGTAGAAAAGGCACAGAGGAGAAATGGAAGGAGGGCAGGAAGAAAAGCCTTATAGAAAGAAACAGGGAGACCGTCCGGGCCAGGTGAAGCCCGGGGGTTGAGGGACGAGAAAGTGTCAGCGAGCTCAGTTAAAGTGGGAGGATGGAGGAGGCTGGCTGAAAGATGAGAAGGGACCTGAGGGCAAAGAAGAGAACAGAAGAGCAGAAGCCCTAGGGGAGGGAGGAGGAGTTTCACAAAATTTTGAAATGTAGTAATTACGTACCATAGAACAAATTGGAACTGGTACGGATGAAACTACTCCAGTTGGAAGACGAAGGTGCTGCAGAACAGAAGAGGATCGGCGAGTTGACTCAAGTGACGTAAGGAATTCGTACGAACAAGCATCAGGTTTCAGGTGTTGTAGTTTAAGGCGTTGAAGGGCTTGTTTTGCAAGTGGCACCAAAAGTGAATGTAATTCTGCCTGGTAGACTTGAAATAGGGGATCAGCAAGATTGAGCAAAGAAAGCATTTGCCTAGTATGATCAAGTCGCATCCTCCGTTGTGTCATGATCGAGTATGACAGGTTTCGTACCAGTAATATGAGGTGGCGTTTTACTTCCAACCAAACGTTGAGGGTACGGTACAGAATGAAGCCTTGTACGCCAATCCGCAAGAAAATCTCGCACCGATGAGCAGAAGGCTGAGTCATCTAAACGAGTGTCGTCAAAAGTCCAAGGCCGGATTGTACGTGGCTGTGTTGAAGTAGCAAAAACTGTTATGGCAATGGCGCAATGATCCGAGGAAGCTGTGGGTGTACAGCATGAATCTGATATTGCTGGTAGAAGAAGAAGTTGCATAAAAGCGATCCAATCTTGCTGTAGGAGGATCAATGGCTCTTGGTGCACGCCATGTATGTGTAGTCTGGGTTGGTGACAAATGGCGTTGAACATCTACTAGTGAGAAGTCTGAAGTGATAGACTGTAGAGATGTACTACTTCCGTGCGGTGTTCTCTGGAAGCAGAAGAGCGATCAGTTAGGGGATGTAGAGTGCAATTGTAGTCACCTCCGATAAGTACCCGGTCGGTGATGGGAATACGTGACAGAGCCCGTCGAAGTTTTGCAAACAACTCTGGCACGTGAGTAGGAGTGCAAGGAACATAAATGTTGAATACATGAAATTTTTCAGCTGCGACGGTGAAAGAGACTCGTTGTAATAAGTCTCGACATAAGTTTTTCACTGAGAAGGAGGAAAGAGTTGAACGAAAACGTGAGTGAACACCAACTGCCATGCCACCACGCGACAGTTGGCTGTAGGCGTGATGGAAAGTATGATCCCACTGACGCCATTGATGAAATTGAGTTGTGGAAGTACAGTTTGTTTCCTGCAGAAGTAATATATCAGCATTCAGCGGAGCAAGATCCTCTCGTACCAGCGCATTCGCAAGAGGTGTCGCAAAACCGCGACAATTAAGTGACACCACCTTGAATGTCTAGGTTAGTTGTGGGATGCAGTAGGAATTGACTGGCTGTAGTGATGGAGTGGAGTCGACGGAGAAAACAAGCACTACACGGGACCTCGTCCGCAGTGCGCCGAAGAGTGTTTTCAAGTGAGTGTAATTGAACCAGCACTTGTGGAAGAGCTGCTTCATACTGCTGAATGGAAGTGCGTGCTGAGGAAGGGCTAGAGGACCCTAAAGGCAATCCAGCACGTCCTCGTATGGCAGAGGCTCAGCAGGGAAAACATTTTTCAGCAAGAAAAGTTGTGAATTCTTCTAGTGAGGGAAAGGCACCCTCACATGCTGTCTCAGAGGAAGTGTGTAGAGGCGACCTGGAGAACGGTCGTCGAGAGCTGACGGAGCGAGAGGATGAGCGGGTAGAAGAGCGAGATGATCTTCGGGACGCCAGAGTCTTTGACTTCTTCGTCTTGGAGCGAGTAGCACCACTGCGTTTTCCAGCAACCACTAAAGCTTCATGATCGTTTGGAGAGTCTGAACCCGAAGCGTTACCTGTGACTCGTGTCATGGAGCCAACGGTAAAAGCTGAGGAGTGGTCAACATGTACATCAGCAGTGGTTGTAAAAGTACAAGGGGGAGTCGATTTTGGAAGCCTGGGAAAATTCTTAGGATCAGCAGGAGGTGGAGGCATCAAAGTCGTTTGTTGACCAATGGCAGTAAGCTGACTTTTGGAAGATCTTGATTCCGCGACTTTCCTCGAATAGGAAGAAGTCTGTGAAGCGTTGGTGGACAAAGTAGAAGAAGATGTAGTGTGTGGAGCTGTTTGCAGAGAGGCACGTAGGCACTGAGCCCTTATGTGACTTTCGCTCTGACATATAGTGCAATACTGTGAAGTGATTATCTCAACTCTTCGGCGTTGCTGTCCACAGCGGATGTGCAAAACATTCGGAACCGCTTTCAGCTGAGCATCAGATGAAAAGAGGACTCGAGCAGTGCGGCGAAAACCTCGAATCGATTTGTCTTCAGGATCTCTGGAGCCGCAGAGAGAGTTGTTATGGAGCCAACAACTCTGCCGTACCTGCTGAGCAAGGTGCAAAGTGCAGCGTCGGATACTTCTGGTGGTACGGGGTAGAAGGTCACCTGCACCGGGCGGTGCACGCAACCGATTGTGCTAACAGATGCACGTCATTGATGGTTAGACCTTCCGTAAGGACCTGGTCAGCATGCGCTTTATCCTTAAAATAGACCAAGACAGATCTGGGTTTTCGAGCTACAAAGTCTATTGCATCCTTTGGTAAGATAGTTTTGAGGGCTCGGCTATATTGCCACAGCTTAGTGTCGGGAAGCGCATCAAAATAGACGCCCCGTTCCATAGTGGAGGAAAAAAGGTGACCAGCTCGGGAATCCTCTGGTATGTCAATTGTAGCAGTAGAACAGTGACATAGGATTCAGGAAAAGGCATAGCAGATGAAACTGGGGGTATGAGGACCCCAGAAGTTGCAGAAGCATAGGATGCTTGGGCAGGCATGGGTCGAGAACTCGATGAAGCGGCTCCTAGCAGTGAGGGCGGAGCAGAAAGTTGATGAAAAGTAGAAGCTATGAGCTCAGTATCGCTGATCACGGAGACGTCATCATCTGCTGAGATGTAGATAGGAGACTTGGCACCACCGCACTTGGTGGGAAGGGAGGAAGTTATTGCCTGGAGAAGAAGAGGTATCCATGACGTCGCAATGACGCTCGGGAGCCACCTCATTTAGCTGAGCAGGAGCTGCCGCCGTAGAAGAAGAAGAGGGTGCTGGCTGATCTGCCAAGATAAGGATGTGGGCGTCACCCTTGTCTGCCTCCGCCATCGAAGCAATGGCGAGACTTTAACGAAAAAAGACCAGCTCGGTTGAAAAATAAAACAGTGAATAATGAAAAAATATGGCACTCACCAACCTGGGAGATACACGAACGTAAAGCGTGGACTTTCAACTTGAAGATACACGCAACCACAGAAACTAAAGCACTCAATAAACACCTTATAGCAACGAAAATCACGGAGCTTAAAACCCAACCACTGAGCTTCGAAGGGTCAGTGCATGCATTAAGGCCAAAGGTGGTTTCAGAATCGCTTTAATGTAACAAAACAGAGCAGACGATCAACATGGAATCGTCTCAAAGAAAAAAAGAACAATAATGATATAAACTGATAAAGCGATGACATATGCATTGAATGAGTAATGACAAATTTACAACGTGATGCAAACAGAGCATTGCTTGAGGAAGAACACAATGATCACAGGCGGGGCACCTCAGTGCGAAAGAACATCAAACAGTTAATGCAGAGTCTTAACTCACCGGGAGATGTAACGGACTTGGTGTAACAGCAAACCACGGGGTCACTGGCGACCACGTAGAATAGAATGAGCTTTCACGGCATGCGGAGATGGCAGACTCATACTCCTGCTGTAAGCGGGAGAGGAGGCGATTACAGAAATGTCCGAGTAGGGCAGCACTGGTTTGAATGGAAGACGCAGGAGGAGGTAGACTACAGAGTTGCTGATAATACACGTGCACTGGCGTGCAAAAATTAAGGACGAAACGGTTTTTCGAATGTAACGTCATGCAGAAGTGCTCCACATCGACTCAAATCATACCATAAGATCCCCAAGATGCAAGAATATGGGACAAGTGAGCACAACCGTCCAAACAAGGAATCCAAATAATACAAAGGCACACTATTGAAAAGGTGGCTTCGAGCACAACTGGACATAAGACAGAAACGTCCATGTGACAGGTGGCTGCCAAGAAAAATCCAGTCTTTAGTAGGGGATATGATCACCCCTGACTGCGTTGCAGGATTTACAACGTCTGTCCATGCTGAGGACGAAGTTGTCAATGAGCTGTTGAGGCATCGTGGCCCATTCCTCTTGTAGCGCCAATCGCAGCTGCGGAATCGTTGCTGGCGGCTGGTGACGTGCTGCCAAGCGTCTCCCGAGAAGGTCCCACTCGTGTTCGATTGGATTTAGGTCCGGGGACCTTGAGGGCCAATCCATGCGTTGAATATCTTTACTCTCCAACAGCTCTGCGACAGCCGCTGTACGATGAGGTGTAGCGTTGTCGTCCATGAAGAGGAACTCAGGACCCACAGCACCTCTAAAGAGACGCACGTGAGGCAGGAGAACCTCGATACAATAGCGGACACCAGTGACTGAACATCCTTGTAAGATGTGGAGGTCAGTACGGCTACCAAGCATGATACCGCCCCAAACGAGAACTTCGCCACCTCCAAACCGGTCCTTTTCGATGATATTGGAGGTGTGATTGCGTGTTACCTGCTCTCACCAGATGTGTATACGTCTTGAATAGCTCGTCAGACAAAATCGGCTTTCATGCGTAAAGAAAACTCGACCCCATTGCTGATGTGTCCATTTCTTGTGTTCCTGACACCACAGAAACCGCCGCGCCGTCTCCTATGAGCAGGCGTTAATGGCACAAGCCGTACTGGTGGTTGTGCAAATAGACCACCTCTGTGCGACGTCCTGGACACGGTAAAACGCGATTACGGACGTCCAGTTGTCTGTTGCATGTGCCTTGCGATTTCTCCCGCTGTCTGCCGTCTGTCTCTTCTCGCCTGTAGGACAATATACCGGTCGTCCGCCGCCGTGGTTGCTCGTAGACGACCACTGCTAAACTCTCGGACAGTTGTTCCTGTCGTTTGAAATGCTCTCCAAGCTCGTGAAACGATACTGTGAGTGATCCCGAACTCCTCGGCCCCACTAGTCACACTTCGATCTTCTTCCAACTTCCCAATGACGCGACCTCGGGTAAAGTCATCCAGATGTCGTCTACTGGAATGCCTGTTGGCCATATCGCACGGTGGCATCAACTCGATGTCGTTCAATCCGATGTACACCGTGCAATAGCTTTCACCGAATTGCGGAGCGTACACCGCCCGTGGGTTCTACACCCTTCTGACACTTCCCCCCGCCCCCTACGTTATGCTGCATATATGCGCATGCGCTACCGTACCGGACCCTAGTCTATCTCCTGAGTGGTCTTTCGGTTCGTTCTGCCTGCTCGTTCCGCTGTTATGCTAATTTCTCCTCTTCGTCCTTTATTTTTGCACACCAGTGTGGATGACGTTTTTCACCAACATAAACACGTAAGAACACACTGGTATAATAAGCACAGGCGGATGAGCACAGAGGAGAAGATGCTGATATGCTGCAAGAGTGAGGTCATCGGTGCACGAGCGACGAGCGATAATGAGCGCCAGATGTAGCAGAAATAATACCACAGGGCAGTAAAGGTAGACGCGCGGAATGTCCGCCTACTGAGCGCATAAGGAGCGAAAAGGTGAAGAGAGAAGTGTCATGCGGTAGAGAAGGGACGAAACGGAGAGCCGGTTATAAAGGAAGAGGCAGTGGGTATTGAGTTCCAGCGGGGAGCCCAGACAGTAGGAACAGTAGCAGGAGGGACACTGTGGATAGGTAGAGGCGAAGCAGAGAAGGAGAGAAACCGATAGAGGGATTTAGTAGAGAACGAGAACTAAGGAAGAGACAGGCCAGAGACACGCAGAAAGAAGGGGAATGGTTGCAGAGCACAAAGTACAGCGACAAGTCCAAGGGGAGTTGCGAGATCAGGAAATTGAGAAACAATAGCAGAGCAGAGAGAGTCATAAACGTAGCAAGCTGAAGGAGAGGAGAGAATAGCAGGCGGAAGGCTGAAAAAGGAGCGCCAGGAGAGGTCAGGGTTAGTAAGGTCGCGGACCGTTACTGCCCCAGCATGAAGCCAGGAGAAGAAGGCGATGCAGGGAAGATGAGGGGCACGAAGTAGCGAGGAGAAAAGAGAGGTTTAGAAAGAAGGTCGAGAGTAGAAGAGGAAGGGGAGCGAATAAAATGGAGAGAACGCAGGAAAGTGAGGGCCTCAGAACAGGCAGGAGGTAGTTTGGAGTGAAGAGAAGGAAAGCAATCCATTAGTACGAGAGAGGAGAAAGCAAAATAAGGGTTGTGTGGGGAGGTGAGGAGAAAACAAAATCAGGGTTGTGTGGGGAGGTGAGGACGACGCGCACAACGACGGCCGATGGAACAGTAGCAGTGCAAAGACGGAGGAACATGACGATGCGGCTGGCTCGACAGTAGAGCTGAACATCAATAAACCAAATTCCACCACGAGCTGGAGGAAGACAGAGCTTGGTGACAGCGACCCAGTGATGACCGGTCCACACGACACGGGTGAGGCATCTGGTGATTTCTTGGAGGCAGTAAAGTGGAGGAGATGAGGTAATCCAGGAGTACTGACACAGAGAAATAAGATGGGTGCGTGCAAGGTTGGCTTGTTGATAAAACGACGTGCAGAATTGAGCACGGGTCCAATAAGCAGCTGCTCGAATGAGACGTGGACGAAGCGCACTACGGGTGGCTGTTGAATAAGCATGAGGTGAGCCGAGAAACACGCCGAGGAAGTGCTGACCCGACGAGGACCAGATAGCCCCATGGGGAGTCTGTACGACATGACCACGCACCGCAACAGAGTCCAGTGCATTTGGCGGCATTGAACTCTGCAGCAGAGCAAGATGCATGGGTATCAAAAAGATGACGGAGCTGAGAGAACTGAGAATCAGCACGGATGCACACGGTGATATCATCAGTGTAAGAGGTGCAGGAGATAGATTGGTGCCGAGTGCTTGCAACTGGTGGTGGCAACGATGCCTGGTGAGAGTGCTCCATGGAGCGCAGGAACGGCTCCACTGCGATGGCGAAGAGTTGCCCTGATAACAGGCAGCCTTGGTGTACACCACGGCAGAAGGAGATGGGCGCAGTGAGAAAGGAGGCTGTCTTAACGTGGAACACGACATCTCGGAAGAGCGAGAGAAGGAGAGAAGCAAAGGAGGGAGGAAAACCAAAGCTGAGAATATTGTTAGAAAGATAAATATGGGAAATATTATCAAAAGCAGAGCAAAGTTCAAGAGAGAAAAGGGCTAGAGGCTCAGAGCGTGTATTAGCAAGGTGAAGAAAAGTCCCGGAGAAGCAGAACATTATAAGAGATAGAACGGCCGGGAACTGTGTAAGTCTGATTAGGAGAAAGAATGTACGGAGGAATAGAGTTAAGCCGGTGGGAGAGAAGTTTAGCATAGAGTTTGTAGTCTAGGTTAAGGAGGGAGATAGGAAGCCAATTCCCCAAGTCAAGAGGCTCTCCTTTCTTGGGAAAAAGAACGATATGTGAATCTGTGAAACTTCTCGGCAGAGTAGAACAGTGAAAAGCAGCAGTTTGAGCTCAGAGGACAAAAGGCAAGATCGCGGAGAAGAAAGTACGGTAGAAGAGCAAAGGGAGGCCGTCCGGACCCAGAACAGCGTGAGGGTAAAGAGAAGAAAAAGAATCGGAGAGCTCACAAGAAGTAGGATGGAAACGAAGAGAGCCAGAAAGATGAGGGAGGACCTGAGGTAGATTGGAGAGAAGATGAGCTGAAGCAGAGGAGGAAGGTGGAGGAGTTTCACAGAATTTATCGGCGAAAAACCTGCGTACCTGGGAGAAAATAACATCTGGATCAGAGGTGATGGTGCCAGACGGAAGACGAAGGAGACGGAGCGAATTAGGAGTACGGCGATCTGACTCCATAAATGTGAGGAAGTCGAATGAGCAATCCGCTGGGTTGAGACGTTGTAGGCGAATGCGGATGAGGGCTTGCTGTGCGAGGTGTTCCAGTAGCGCCTTGAGCTCAGCTTAGTATACAGGGAAGAGCGAATCAGCTAAACTGATGAGGAATAGCCTCTGTCGAGCATGATCGAGTAGCATCAAGCGAATGGTCTTCGCTGCAAAAGATAGCTGGCGGATGTGGAGAATGAGCTCTTGTTTGGTCTCCAACCAATGCAAAAGAGCACAGGGAGCAGACTGCAGCCCCTCCCGACGAGCATCGAGAAAAGTATGGATGGAAGAACAAAACTCGGAATCACCAAGCAGAGTGGTATCAAAGGTGCCTGGGTGGACCGTTCGAGAAGACGGCGACGCGGCGAACACGGTCAGAGTCACCACGCAGTGGTCGGAGGACGCTGTGGGGTGATGGAGAGAATCTGTCACTGCCGCAAGGAGCGGGAGCGAAGCATAATAGCGATCCAAGCGAGCGGTCAGGGAGCTCGCATCCCAGACGAACGCTAGGTGTTCGAGTTGTCCGCTGCATGCAGATGCCGGTGGACGTCAACTAGAGAAACATCCGAGACAAGGTCTTGGAGGAGGGCAACTAAGTCTGTGCGGCGCTCACGAAACACTTGCAGGCGATCAAGAGACGGGTTAAGAGTGCAGTTAAAATCACCCCCGAGAAGCACTCGATCAGAAGAAGGAACCTGAGAGAGGGCTCTCCGAAGGTTCGTGAACAGCAGGAATAAGTGCGTAGAGGAACATGGTACGTAGATGTTGAAGACGTGAAAACGAATTCCAGCTAGAGTGAAGGAGATGTGCTGTAGAAGATCTCGGCAGAGATTGCGGACGGAGAGTGAATACAGGGTGGTTCGAAACTGATGACGAACATCAGTTTCGAACCATAACGAGACCACTGTGCACAGAGTAACGGAAAGCATGGTGAAAGGTGAAGTCCCAAGTTCGCTATCTATGAAAAAGTGTCGAGGAGTGGCAGTTTGTCTTTTGCAGAAGGAGTAAGTCGGCCCCAAAGGGCGATAGGACTTCCAGAACGAGAGCGTTAGCGAGGGGGTTTGCAAACCCCCTACAATTCAGAGTGGCGACCTTGAATGGGTAAGTCCGACGTCGGATGAAGGGCAGCTATGGCAGCTTTCGGGAATGTGTCCAGGCAAATGATTATACCACGACACCACAAGACGTAGTCGAGTTGCTTGGCATTATGACGAAGGAATTTGAGGATGGAGGTTGCTTTGTCGAAGACTTAGGGAAGAACTGCTTCAAACTGCTGTAAAAAAATGACAGAAGCCTCCCGATTTGTTTTATGAGTGAGAAACTTGTAAAAATCTTCAAAGGAGATAGGTTCTGAAGGAAGAGAGGCATTGGTAAGCAGAGTCGAGAAATACTCAATCGTCGGCAGAGGACCCTTGGACTTTGAAGAGCAAGAGCTAGAACGTGACAGGGAGACTTGCAACCTGCTAGACGGGTGGAACGATGTGGGCGGCCAGTCGGTTAAGGTGACTTCTTCGTTTTCCTCCTGGCTTTGGTACTGGTAGTAGAGTGACGTTTGCCGTGGGTCGATGACACACGAGATGCGAAATCAGAGGAAAGGTCCACCTCATCACCGGGAGCAAAAGAGCCGACGGTGAATGAAGCTTGAAGATCAGCCGTGATGTCCTCTGATGGAGAGAGAACACGGAAAGGCAAGGAGGAGTCAAGCGGAGGAAAACCGACAGAGTGGAGAAAGCAGTATCGGAAGACGCGTGTTGATCGAAGGCTTTAATCAGATTTTCGGCAGAACTGGGTTCAGGAGGTGCAGACGCAGGAGGAGGCATGGCAGCAGAAACGGAAGAAGAAGAAGAATGATGCCTTGGAGCTGCAGGAGTCAGTGGCTCTGCATGGGGCAATGAGACTGCTGATTGCCGTAAGCCTTGCAGCGTGAGCAATGAACAGAGGTGAGGAGCTCAATCCGGCGGCGCTCGTTATCGCAACGAACATCGAGGAACCGTGGAAACTTTATGAGATGCTCTTCCGACCGGAAGATGATGCGAACAGTTCTACGGAAGCCACAGATATCTTTATCATCGGGGTCAGAAGGGGAAGAAGAGAGAGTCTAAACTGGAACGACTACTCTGCCGCATCGACTAAGTGCAACACACAGCATATTGTCAGAGATCTCCGGGTACCGGATGTAGAGAGACCAGAACAGGACGCTGGGCGATGGATTTGGCTAAGAGGTGACGATTGCCAATTGATAGGCCCCGAGACAAGACAAGCACGGCATACTCTTTCTTCGAAAAATAAACAGTCACAGTTCGTGGCTTTCGGGTGAGGTGGGTGATGGCACCAGAAGGAAGCATCTTCTTGAGAGCGAAGCTGTACTGCTTTAAAGGAGTGTTGGGCAGCGCATCAAAACAAACCCCCAACGCGAGGGTCGGATGAAGACGTTAACCAGCAGGATAGTTCTCAGGAATGTCTAATAAGATGATGTCACCATTGAGAGTAACGTAATAATCCATAGGGGGCAAACGAGACGAGGAGGAAGCCGGTGGAATACCAGAGGCAGCCGCAGAATACGTGCGTGCAGAAGCGCCACCCCTGGAAGGGATTGACGCAGCATGAGATAATGTACTGGAAGCAGAAGCAGTAGAAACCGTAAAGGGCAGAATAGCAACGCCATCAGAAACGTCCATGAATTCATCATCGTCAGCAGAGGCCAGGGACGTCACATCCACGTTCTGAATGGCAGAGTCGGAGACTCGGGCAGGAGAAGAGGTGCAAATCACAGGAGGAAAACTAAGAGGCTCTCCACTAGCAAACGAAGATGATTTGTCGGCTGCGACTGATGTTGAGGAGGCGACACGAGGAGCTGCAGCAATGCGGACGCAAACAGCGCCCTCGTCGGCAGATGCCATAATCAATGGAAAGGGTTAACGAAGAAAACGACCAGCTCGGTGTGGAAATTAAAACGCTGATAATAAAAAAAAATAAGCACTCACCAACTCGTGAGGGATCTTAAACGAAAGCACAGACCTTTAACTTCGGCACAGAGACAGAAGAACAACGATGGGACACACAAAACTCGTACGTGAAGCACTCAAACACGGAGCTCGTGAAGACACGTGTAGGCCAAAGCTGGACCGACACCGTACTAATGTATGTCAATAAATGCTATGTTGTGTTTCTCTTCTAGGTGTCCGGTGACTTTTGTCAATATTGTGTACGTCACAGCATATGTATGTAAATAATAAAGCAATCTCTTCTCTCTCAGTTAGAGCACGTGCTTACGCGTATGTGAAATGTTTATTTGAGTTCTTTGTCTTGCTAACAAGAAAACTTAATTTTGGATCTTAGGAGCGTGGAAATCAAAATAGATATTCCGATACTTTTTTTGCTTCTAGGTAACAAAATTGGGGCGTCGTATGGGAGCATACTAATTGAGGATAACAGGGAGAATACATTTGATAGCTTCTGAGCGATTCTTGCCGACTTTTCGTTCGTTCGCGGAATGCTGTGTGTGTGTGTGTGTGTGTGTGTGTGTGTGTGTGTGTGTGTGTGTGTGTGTGTGTCTTCTTCCCTTTTTATGTTTGCACCGTGTTCCATTACAGCTTGAAGAAAAGGGTATTTGGTTTGTAGAAAAAAACAACCTACAAATGAAAACGGTTCTGCTCTGCTTTTAAGCGCAAAGGTGGCGACGCCTTTGCATTTCATGGAAATCTATACCAGACATAAAAGGAGGTTGCTAAACAAACACGGATCTCCTAGCTCTCTCTCTCTTTCTTTTTTGTTTCAGACAATCAGATAAGACTCAACCTTTTACTTTAGCTGAACATAAATCTTGCACTTTGAAATAACGAAATAGAATATTTTTTCTTCAGATGATGATACAGAGGATCTATCATCATTGCAGAAAATAAATTGAGACATAAAACCATCAAACACCACCACAACTATATTTCTTGCTTCCGGGTTTAAGGAAAGTCTCGATGATATGGTCCATCGCTCGTCCCTGTTCTCTTTTTTAATTTTTTTATTGAAGGTTTGAAAAATTATTTATTTGATCCCCTGGTACAAATACAGTGACAGGATAAACAGACATAGTTGTACAGTATTATCAGGAAGACATAGACAGTATATTCATTTTACATAAACAATGTACATAGCAAACATGGTATACAGTAAGCCTAATGATCAGGTAACACAGAGACAGCCAGTGCTGTTCAAGTAACACAATGAGCCAGTGCTGAAATGCCAAACATAACATCCATGCTTCACCGGAATTCGAAACCGGACCCTTCACGGAAGAATGGTCATAACCTGGAGCTCAGACCACTGCGCTAGTGGGGCGGCTCCCGGATTTGTAGTCATAGATCATTCGGGAACAATTCGTTCACAAAAATTGAATCTTCACCGTGAATGGTTCTCTATCATATCAGTGAATGGACATTCAAACCGCTTTTACTGCGACACATATTGGGAGTCGCATCACTTTTAGCTTTATTCCCCCTCCCATTATTTCTAAAAACAAGTCTCAATTAGGAAAGTAATGTGAAAAATTAATAAGTGTCAACAGTTATGTGAGTGAGAAATCAGCAGTAAACTAGCAGTAAAGGGAATAAATGATTTTAAAACTTAAGAATAGAAGAAACTTGAACTTTAAGGTCGATTTATGCGCGGAACCAAGTTTTTGACAAATTTTGTGCTGTTGAACTGGGTGGGTCCTCTGTAACGTACTAGGAGATGTGACGTACCTGCCAGAAGGACGCACACGGCATAAAGGCAGATAGGAATCAGAATAAAATGTCCGCGTAGCTCAACTGGTAGAGCAACTTATTCCGGAATAAGCGTACTCGGGTTCGAATCCTGGCGCGGATAAAAATGACGGAGAAATTTACTTCGTTATAATGGCGCCCGAACTATCCGGATGACCCGACCGTTCACAATCTCGCAATGGTGTGATGTTATTTCCACACCGCGAGATAGGAAAAATAAGAGCAGCACTTCGAAAAAAAAAAAAAAAGAAAAATAAGGGGGAGATGATGTAACGTACTAGGAGATGTGACGTACCTGCCAGAAAGACGCACACGGCATAAAGGCAGATAGGAATCAGAATAAAATGTCCGCGTAGCTCAACTGGTAGAGCAACTTATTCCGGAATGAGTGGACCCGGGTTCGAATCCTGGCGCGGATAAAAATGACGGAGAAATTCACTTCGTTATACCTCTTATATGCGAACACATATGGTAAATTAAATTTCATGACTACATGTGATCGTGATTTCTTTATCTAGCGGTCATCGTGGCTCATATAAATACACTATTTGCAAAAAAAAAAAAAAAAAATTAAAAAAAAATGAAGCACTTAGAAGGAATCATCCAATTGAGATGATTAATTATTGGTATGTGCAATGCACAGGTATAGCAAAATAAATATTTTAATTCCAGCGCAGTTGGTCCATTTATTCGGATAAAACAGCTGCCCGAGGGGAACAACTCTGTACGTTGTAGCGCTACATCTGCCTCGGATACAAGAGGTTACTAAGCGTGGCACAGACGCATACGGTTCACGGATACTATCCTGAGAGGCAGTTAGGACATCATGCCAGACGATGTCCAAATTACGGAGCAGCTCGCCGACATTCCGGGATGGGTGTTGGTGTCGTCCCATCATGTCCAAATAATGTTCCATCCGTCAGAGGTAGGGCGACCGGGCTGGCCATAGAAGGATGTCGGTGTAAAGGAAGCAGACCTGACAGAACCGTGCCGGGTGTGGGGAAGGGGTAATTGTCCTGTTGAAAAACTGCTCGGTGATGCTGCGACAGGAATGGCAACGCAACAGCTTGTAGAATGTCGTCGACGTACCTTTGAGCAGTGAGAGTGGTACGGAGGTCTAAGAAGGGTGCCCGTCTATCGTAGGAAATAGCACCCCTGGCAGTCACTCCCGGTGTGCGAGCTGTGAGCATTTACACGGTAACAGCAGGATCTGTGCTCTGGCCGACGGGTCTCCAGACACGTAGGTACTGGTCATTGGCGCCAAGTGCAAACCGTGACTCATCACTGAAGACAACACGACGCCATTGTACACTAACCCACGTTGTACTGGCCCGACACCACAGTAACTGGCGCAGACGATACTAGCTGGTCAGGGGTAGGCGGCGAAGTAGCCTCCTTGAATGCAGTCTCCGGGCTGCAAGCCGTCTGGCAACAGTCCGGATGGCCACTTCCGTACCTGTAGACGACGCAACATGGCCACGGATGGACGAGAGCGACGAGTTTTGTTTTTTTCATGCGGCTCTCACAATCGCTCTATCCTCGCGTTCCATCGTTGCCCTGGGCCGTCTACTTGCTTACCTGTAGACGACGCCACATGGCCATGGATGGTTGAGAGCGACGATTTTTGTTGTCTTCGTGCGGCTCTCACAATCGCTCGATCCTCGCGTTCTGTCCTGCCTGCGTGCCGCTAGGTTGTGTCCTCCTCAAGTCATTGGTGCCAACATCGTCGGATTACCGCATCGTTCTGACTCAAATGCCTATCGATATGGTGACTTGACGAACTGCTCGTATTGCGCACGGATCAGACGTCGAGGCGCCCTCACAGTCCGTGGAGGTTAATGCGATTGCAATCCGTTGTCACAATTGTCTCTGCGTGCGAGCTTTGCTATTGATATACCCTCCTCGATGGGTGGTTCCCATGCCCTGTGGTGGGCCACTATTTAGTCATTTGTCGTTATTTTTTAATCATTTGCATATTCGGCCCTGAGGTACTTGCAGGCGGAATTTCATCAGGGTGGAACGACTGAGATGCTTCGTTTTTTTTTTTTTTTTTTTTTTTTGACAAAGAGTATAATCGCGATGAATAGTTATCCTGAATGCTTTGCATGATCGCGATTTAAACTACTTTTTGTCCCGGAAAATAGCAACAACAATTTAATGTCACTACGTACCAGAACGTTAAGTCTTAGACATTTTGTTTCAAAATTCGTTTTATTTCACTAGCGTCATATGGATACAATTCATTCAGCCTTGATGTACGAAACATTTCTTTTTGAAAACATCGTTTCTGCATTTTGAAAAATATTTTTCGAGATGCGGTCATTTTAGTTTTTCGGGGATTCTGAAGTCAAATTTAAAAAACAAAATTCAACATAGCAGGAATAAATACATGGTGCAAGTTTTAGCACGTCTTTTATAAAGAAGTTAGGTGCTTGTAGTGTACCCTTTTTCGTCCATCGGCACCATATGTCTGTAACTATTAGTTCGATTTACCAACTTCTTTTCGGACTGAGCAGCGCGAAATGCGAGAACTAGGATGCTTGCTTTCCTGTCGTTTTTTATTGCATAACCTTCGCCGCTACAGAGCATAATTGCTAATGCTATCGAATTGAAAATACATTTTACTCCACATCATTGCTTCAGTTTATCCGCTTGAAAACAATCTTTCTTTCCTTTGATACCTCTTATAGCGAGAACTGCTTTGGCGAGTGTTTCTTTTTAATTTTTCAAGAAATGCACACTTTTCTGGTAGGGGGCCTAAAAGTAAACTGCAATTTACCCTGATAGCTCTCCTAAACGTCCGATTTGAAAAATTAAATTATTTCTGCGTCGGACAGAGTTCTGGATCGCAAATGTTCTGCATACAAAATTAAACGTTTTGGTAAAGAACTGCTTTGCCACGAGGGAACGTTTGAGTGGCCACTTTATTATGACCACCCCCTCAGTACTTCGTTGGGCCACCTTTTGCCTTTATTACTGCATCGATTCTTCTTGGGATGGACTCCACGAGATGTTCATAGGTGGTTTGTAGAATCTGAGACCATGCTTGATGAATAGCACTGCCTCCACCAGCTTAAAGGGTAGTAGGAATGCATTTGGAGTTCTTTCGTGCCGTGTTTTTAGACACCAAGATATTCCAACAATATACTTTCGTTCGTGTTTTTAGACACCAAGATATTCCAACAAATATGCTTGAAATAGAAACGTCAAGTTACGCACTCTAGTGGCAACCTTGTTTTTTAAGAAAAATTTGAAATTTTCTTAAAACAATTCCGCATAAAAAACGTTGTCGGACAAAGAAATTCACACAAGACTATTAGAAGCAGTGATATCGGGAAAAATTAAGATATTTATCTACGCCTACTTACCGAAAAAGCATGCAATATGTTAAGTATAAAATACGGTCAAAACGGTTTTTCGTAGTGAGCGGTGTCTTACCACAGAGGAATTTTTCAGTCCAGTTTTCAGAAGCGCAGATGTTGTTGCAAATACATTGAAAACAGAAATACAGTAAAACCTGCGTATACACTGAGTGGCCCCTTTATTATGACCACCCTTCAGTACTTCGTTGGGCCACCTTTTCCCTTTAATACTGCGTCGATTCTTCGTGGCATGCACTCCACGAGATGTTGATAAGTGGTTTGTGGAATCTGAGACCATGCTTGATGAATAGCACTTTCCAGGAGTGTGAGATAACAAGGTTGTGGATGCAGCTATCTGATGGCTCGTTTAACTTCATCCCCCAAATTCTCAATGGGGTTGAGATCTGGAGATTGTGGTCCACCTAAGCAAAGTAAACTCACCGGCAGGTTCCTGAAATAAATCCTGTACAATACGAGCACTATGGCAGGACGCATTATCTTCTTGAAAGTAGCCATCGCCATTGGGATAAACCATCCACATGACAGGATGCACTTGGTCCGCAACGATGATTAGATATGATGTGCCAGCCAAAGGCTGATCAACACGAACTAAAGGGCCCAAAGCATTCCAGGAAAACATTCCCCAAACCATAACGTTGCCTCCACCAGCTTGAAGGGTTGTGCTTTTGGGGTCCATGCTTTCGTGCTGTTTCCGCCAAATTCTCACTAGGCCATCGGCATGGTGCAACTGAAAACGTGATTCATCGGACCACATAATTTGTTTCCAATTATGGACTGTCCAATCCTTGTGCTCCTGTGCGAACTGGAGACGTTTTTTCTTGTTAACTGCAGACAGCAAAGGTTTTCGAACACGCCTTCGGCTGCCATATCTCATCCGATGCAGTGTACGAAGAACAGTGCGTACAGAGATCATTTGAGGGGATCCTTGATTAAGATGGTCTGCGATTTGCTGCACTGTTGCCCTTCTGTTGCCTGTTACCAGTCTGAAGACTCTCCGTTCCACCCGAGCAGTCACTAGTCGATGACGACCACACGTTGCACGTAGAGACCCAGTTTTTCGGCTGACAGTCCAGTCTTTAAACACTTTAACAGCAGCTGCTCTGGAACATTTCACGAATGCGGCAGTTTCGGTGATACTCGCTCCATGGCTCCGAGCTCCTACAATCATCCCACGGTGAAAATCCGTCAAATCGCAATTTTTACCCATCTCGTCACCCAAAAATCACTTCTAGTACTGTCGCAAGCACTAAGCTTTCCCTTTTTATACTTGCCTCGCCCTCTGGCGGCTACAGCGTGCAGCCTAGCTCATTTGCTTCAAACTGTCAGGTGGTCATAATAAAGTGGCCACTCAGTGTATAAGGATATTCTAGGGACCAAAAAATATTGTTATAGAGAGTTTATCATTAGAGGCAAAGTTGAGCATAATACACTGCACAATAGCAGTTATTTAGTATGGGTGCAACATTATGTTTACGAATTTCATGTTAAACGTAAATTATTAAATAATATTAAAGATTTGGAATGTAAATGAGCATAAATCATAGGAATCTAATTCCAGTTCGAAAATGCAACACGTGTATTTTAACTACACATCTATTAATCTAAATATTCCTGTGTATGGTGATAAAAATAAAATTGGGAATTTTGTTTTTAATTCAAAAATAAGAAATACATAATACATAGAAACAGAAACAAAATACTTACCATATAATCAAGTTATACGTACGTAACTGAGAATCTGGATGAATGAATATGAAGTACGAAAAATTTAGCCTTTAATTAGCAAGAGAAGTAATCGGATATTGTCTTTTGCTTGGTTTTTGAAGACAATGTATCTGGCCGACGCATAGTTTCTAAACCATCAATGAATGCAGATATACGCCTGAGACATTCGGTAGCGCATGAATGAAATTCTGTAATGTTTCGGTTAATTTAACAGCATCTAGAGAAGTGAAGTTATGATTCCGTCGAACACTCCGCCTTTTCCTCTCTGCTTTCATCGTTTTGTTTCAGTTCCGCTATTATATGCTCATCGGCGCACCCACTAAACTTCAATAACACTTCATCCAAATTTTAAAAATCCCTTGTATTTATAGAATGATATTCTTCAGCATTAATGGATTGTAAGAGGCTATATTGCTTTGAAAAGTCTTGAACACCGCACACGGCCAAAGTTTGAAAGCAGCAAGAGTTTCATTCTATACAGGTTGACTCAAAAGCAAATTATAGTTATAGACAAGTACGAAATACATTAGTACAATAGGAAATCTGCCGGCACCGCGGAAAATATCGTTATGGGCAGGTTTATCGTTATATGAAATATCGTTATAGCCACGTTGCATTATACACTGAGTGGCCACTTTATTATGACCACCGGACAGTTTTAAAAAATTGAGCTATGGCTGCACGCTGTTGCCGCCAGAGGGCAAAGCTACTATAAAAAGGGAAAACTTAGTGCTTGCGACAGTAGTAAGGTGTTTTTGGGTGACGAGATGGATACAAAATGCGATTTGACGGACTTTCAACGTGGGATGATTGTAGGAGCTCGGAGACATGGAGCGAGTATCACCGAAACCGCCGCATTCGTGAAATGTTCCAGAGCAGCTGTTGTTAAAGTGTTTAAAGACTAGACTGTCAGCCAAAAAAGTGGGTCTCTACGTGCAACGTGTGGTCGTTATCGACTAGTGACTGCTTGGGCGGAACGGAGAGTGTCCAGACTGGTAACAAACAACAGAAGGGTAACAGTGCAGCAAATTACAGATCATTTTAATCAAGGATCTCCTCAAATGATCTCTGCACGCGTTGTTCGTCGTACACTGCATCGATAGGGATATGGCAGCCGAAGGCGTGTTCGAAAACCTTTGCTGTCTACAGTTAACAAGAGAAACGGTCTCCAGTTCGCACAGGAGCACAAGGATTGGAGAGTCGATAATTGGAAACAAATTATGTGGTCCGATGAATCACGTTCTCAGTTGCACCATGCCGATGGCCGAGTGAGTATTTGGCGGAAACGGCACGAAAGTATGGACCCCAAAAGCACAACCCTTCAAGCTGGTGGAGACAACGTTATGGTTTGGGGAATGTTTTCCTGGCATGTTTTGGGCCCTTTAGTTCGTGTTGATCAACCTCTGGCTGGCACATCATATCTAAACATCGTTGCGGACCAAGTGCATCCTGTCATGTGGATGGTTTATCCCAATGGCGATGGCTACTTTCAAGAAGATAATGCGTCCTGCCATAGAGCTCGTATTGTACAGGATTGATTTCAGGAACATGCCGGTGAGTTTACTTTGCTTATGTGGCCCACAATCTCCAGATCTCAACCCCATTGAGAATTTGGGGGATGAAGTTAAATGAGCCATCAGATAGCTGCATCCACAACCTTGTTATCTCACACTCCTGGAAAGTGCTATTCATCAAGCATTGTCTTAGATTCCACAAACCACTTATCAACATCTCGTGGAGTCCATGCCACGAAGAATCGACGCAGTATTAAAGGGAAAAGGTGGCCCAACGAAGTACTGAAGCGTGGTCATAATAAAGGGGCCACTCAGTGTATACGCAGGTTTTACTGTATTTCTGTTTTCGATGTATTTGCAACAACATCTGCGCTTCTGAAAGCTGGACTTAAAAATACCTCTGTGGTAAGACACCGCTCACTACGAAAAACCGTTTTGACCGTATTTTATACTTAACATACTGCATGCTTTTTCGGTAAGTAGGCGTAGATAAATATCTTAATTTTTCCCGATATCACTGCTTCTAATAGTCTGGTGTGAATTTCTTTGTCGGACAACGTTTTTTATGCGCAATTGTTTTAAGAAAATTTCAAATTTTTCTTAAAGAACTAGGTTGCCACTAGAGTGCGTAACTTGACGTTTCTATTTCAAGCATATTTGTTGGAATATCTTGGTGTCTAAAAACCGGAATCAAAATATCATTTATCGGTCAGATGCTACTAACTACTTTTGCACACTATTCAACCCCTAGTGGTAGCAGGTAGTTGTTTCCATTTGTTGATGTTTTATCGATTCTAAAAAGCCAGTTGAATTTTGTAACGTGCTCCATTCACTACGAATAGCTCCAGTAACACTGCGTATTTCAAATTATGCGATGTTTTCCCATATGTGGTGTAAAAGGATGTTCCTTTTGCTGAATTTTTGGTTTCTAAAATTCCGCTTTGAAATTCAATTTTCATGTTGGAAAGGATTCGAAACACGTGATCACTGCAACAGAAAATTTGGTGTCACCTTTCTTGTTTTATTTTCTCATTGTCTATAAGCAAAAGAAGTAAACTCCAGCAAGACTCATATATCGAAGAGCCACCAAAACGTCATGAATAGCGCGTCTTTATGCAAATCCAAGCAAATGCAAGTAAACAATGGCGCATGTGAAAGTCATAAAACGATATAAATAACACGTGTTTTGAGCTCTGTTAATCATTGCCATTCTTGTTCTTCAGGTGGGAAAGGCAGCGGACTTAAGCGAGTTAGACAAAGGCCAAATTGTGATGCTCAAACGACTGGGTCAGAACACTTCCGAGACGGCAAAACCTCTGGAGTACTCACGGTCAGCCATGGTTAGTACCTTCAGAAAGTGGTCCGGAGAGTGAAAACCTCAAACCTCCAACAAGGTGTAGGTCGAGCACGGTTCATCAATGCTAGAGGTAAGCGAAGGCTACCAGCTATGGTACAAGCCCACAGAAGGTTTCAACATCGTTTTAATAGGTCTATGGGAGCGTTACATCGAAATAACGGGGAAAACATGGCAATACAATAAAACAGGGCTAGACATACAAAACTGGGCATAACAAACCGAGACAGAGGAAACATTACAGGAACATGAACACAGAATGTAGAGCATGGAGCACGAGGCAGGACTCACTCAGTAGAAGTTCAGGTTAGAAATGTTCACACGAACGGGTACAGCACAGCGAGAACAGGGCGGCCACATTTGCTATATCAAAGCACACACAGACAGGCCCTAGTGGTCGTCAGTAGAGGATGTGCAAGAAATCTGATAGTCAGAAGAGGAGAGGAAGTTCCATCAGAGGCAACAGCATCCTTCTAGGAATAGGTAGCCTGGAAGAGGACGTCCAAACGGCGAGTGGAATGAGCCAGCCAAAGAATAAGAGTAGGAGTCGTCGGCTGCAAAGCATCGAGCATGTCTTGATGGGGGCCAAGTTTTCGAAAATGGAGTGCCAGTGCTTGCGATCATGGACAGAGAGAAGGCGTCGAGTGAAATTACTATATGCGTCGTTGCAAAAAGGAAGTGATAGACATCGTTCAATGAAAGCGGATGAGTCGGCAGGCAATGCGGGGCCATGATTTTCCGAGACTGAGCGTACGAAAGAGGAGGGTTGGCAAGCGGGCGTAAGGTCCGGGCAGTCAAAGAGGAGGCTGAGGAACGAAGCTTCTTGGCAGTAAAGTCCGACAAGGGAGAGGACGGCCTCCGGAACGGAAGCACACAGAAGGAATGCTATGGCGCAACTCGCCGGTAATTTGATTTCTGGTGATGGGAGTAATGTGTCACCATACACAGTACATCAAACCCTACTAAAAATGGGTCTGCGCAGTCTCAGACCACTCTGACTCCCCATGCTGACCTCGGTTCACCATCGAAAACACCTACAATGGGCACTCCAGCAACGAAACTGAACCTTGAATGATTGAAAGAAAAGCTTTCTGGTTCGATAAATCTCGTTTCCTGTTGTATCAAGTGGACGTCCAGGTACGGGTGTGTCACTTTTCTTGAGAAGTGTTGGCACCAGGATACGCCGTGGGACATGAATTAGCCAGTGGAGGAAGTGTAATGCTTTGGGCAATGTTCTGCTGGTAAACCCTAGGCCCAGTTGTTCAGGTGCACAAAACTATGACGTCTAGCACCTTCCTAAACATCATTGCAGACCAGGTTCATCCTTTCATGGAAACGGTATCCCCCTTCCAGTAGTACCTTCATTCAGCTAGATACCGCGCCATGCCACAGCGCGCGGATTGTAGGAGAATAGTTTCTGGAACATGAGGAAGACTTCCAGGTGTTGCCCTGGCCTCCAAATTCCTCAGATATCAATCCAATCGAGCATCTGTGGTTTGTGTTGGAACAGCAAATCCGATCTTCGTCGGACCAGCCATGTAACTTACAAGAGCTAAGGGATCTGCTAGTAACGTGTTCGTACCAGATACTACAAGACACCTTTAGAAATCTTGAAGCATCTTTGCTCCCCAGGTAAGAGCTGTTTTGACGGCACGTGGAGGACCATAATTATATTAATCAAATTAGGCAGGTGGTAATATTTTGGCTCTTCTTTGGATATCATTTTTGGGATATACTAACTTTTTGTTTGGTACTTTACACGATACTCTTATGAAAAACAAGTGAGTTTTAAAAGTTTTAGAACGCTCTCAGGACAGGGAAGTTGATCATCACACTAATTCATGGAATCAAATTTACTCACCATGAAATTTTCAGCTATTTCATTTGGAAAACTGAAAACTTATGTCCACTCGGTCTCCGCGAAAATGATAATGTGACCACGGTAGCCAATATTTTACCTGAAAAGTAATGCAAATCTTAATTAGAAAAAATGTTTTGCAGAGTTATGACGATGGATAAGCTTATTTTAATTGCATGATTTTGATACTCGTAAGCCCAGCATTTAATTGTGCTTGCTACAACTTCTGAAAGTGTGGTAAAGTTGTCTTTCAGTTATCTAAAAATTTGCATGTCCAGTAATGTTTCACAGTCAAGAAAGGTCCTGGGCAAAGAATGGAATCACTGCTCCGTCATCTAGGGGAGTTCTCTTTTCCCAACAAATATATCCCAAAAGAAAAGAACTGGCTCCCTTGTGTTCACCGGCTGCCGTACAACATCTCTTAGGCAGCTGTAAATCAATCTCTGCCGACCCATTTCTCACCACTAACGGAGTTCTTGTTCTCCCGTGGGTTTCTGTAGTTTCCGAACCAAACAAACCTTCTTTATTCTACTGAACATAGCAATGGATAAACAGTATTGTTAGGTCACTTACGCTGCATCATTCTAATCGAATAGGGAAAAAGCGTCTGGATAAGTTGAGCATTACTTATTTGGGCATATCCATTGTGTTGGCAGAGCACCCTATATATTCCATAAAAGCAAAATCGCTGCCTAAATGCAGTTTAATGAAGGTAATTCTTTCTTTATGAGAGAGGCACAGATTTTCTATTTCCTCCTAAAGAAGGAAGATTCCGGTTAACCTTCGGGTACAGTGAGCACGTTCGATTTTATTTTTTGAGTCAAAAGGAATAGTAGAAACGTGAATTCAACATGCTTTTATAGTTATACTAAGTTATAAAACTAAGGGTTTATGATGACTAGCAAATTGTTCGTCTCAGAGAATGGAGGCAAATCCAAAAATAGCAATTCTTTTCCGCGCTATAGAATCGGAAATACGTTTTCAAATAGAAATATTTATGTACACCTCCTGGCGAAAGAACTATGCCTCAAAGAAATGTAGAAAATACGTTAGTCAAAAGAATTAGTGGGCAAGAGATATTGTAAGGAACATAATGTGCGGCGGGCGTTGTTGAACGCGAAATATTGTTTTTGTGCACGATACAGAAGAAAAAACATAATATATATGGTAACATGGGTGAGAAAAAACACAGCGAATTTTTACGCAATAATATTTAATGCACATGATGCGATATGCTTTACATCAATATGCATATCTGCACAACAAGAAAAATTGACCTTTTGAAGTTAGTAACTGACCTCTAGTAGGTTGTGTAGTCCTCTCTAACGGCTAAGACCGCTCCACCCATGCTTGGCGTGGAATTGAGGAGGTTATCGAGCAGATTTTGGAGGCATCTTTGCCACTCCTCAATGAGGGCAGTCACCACTGCACGAAGAGTCAACAGTCGTGCTTGCCGAGCTGCAATGCTTCTCCCAAGTGCGTCCGAGGCATGCTTAACCAGGTTTAAGTCAGGCGAGCAAGCTGGCACCTACCCGAGCTGAGCGTTATCGTCCATGAAAAGGAACGAATCACGGACAGTTGCCGCATACGGCATGACAATGGGTCTGAGAATCTCGTCTTTATATCTATAGGCGGTCAGACTGCCGCTCCGGATGATATACAGGTCCGTACGTCTACCGATACATATGCGTACCCCGACCATCAATCCATGTCTTCCATAATGTGTTGTTTTCTATACAGAAACTGGGTTATTTCGTGCACCGGGGTCCTCCAGATAGGAACTCTTCGATTCTCAAACTCAAGACTGAATCTGGATTTGTTAGAGAAGAGAACCTGACTCCGTTCGTCGCGTCCCCAACCACGATGTTCCTCATCCCAGTTTCTATGGTCTGTACGGTGTCGTGATGTTAAAGAGACACACACCATTAGTCTATGTGTATGAAGGCTGCCTTGGTAAAGGCAATTGAGGATAGTTTGAGTTGACCACCTGCGTCCTGTTGACCCGAGGAGCTCTCGCTGGACCTGAGTAGCATTTTGGCGCCTTTTCCGACTGGCTGTTAACAGTGGACAACGATCTTCGTTGTTGTAGTTACTCGTGGACTGCCTGGACCTTGCGTTCTTCGAGTGCTTTTCGTATCCTGGAATCGTGTCCATAGTTGGGAAATGACACTTCGTGACACTCCAATTAAAACAGAATAAGGTACCTCCCGGAAAGCGTTTGTTTTTATCGCAGTCTACAATCTATGCTTTCTGAAATCACAGACGATAATTTGCAATAAGGATAAGCATGATTCAGCTGTCTATGTTACAGTCGACTTCTGTGTTTCACGTTTCAGTAAGATATCACACGTTGGCTTGCATAATGCTGCCGAAGCGACATGCTCTCCGAATTATTTCGAGCAGTGTACATTGAAGGAGAAGGAGTAAATGCAGAAAACAATTACATACATGTCACTAAGTTGTTCTCTGAGATTCAGAGGTTAGCTCTACAAAGAAATACAAACTACTAGATAATTTTTACTTTACTCTTGCCGTATTAAATTTCTCCATTTACAGCGATCTTGAAATACAACTCGGGCTTCACTGACATCCATCACACGCCGTACACAAGATCTTCTATACTTCATACTCAAAATCTTTTTCTCATGCAGACACTCCTGAATCTGATCCTCCCATGACTTCCTTGGCCTTCATATGCCTTTCCTTGCTGCCACTTGGATATAGAGATTTTCTTAGTAAGCATCTCATCACTCATTCTTTCAACATGGCCGAACCACCGAAGCATATTTGTCTCCACCTTCCTAATAACATTTTGCTTCACATTACACATCTACAACACATCTTCATTCCTCACACGATCAGAACGTGTCTTGCCACAAACCCCCGTAAAAAACGCATTTCTCCAGCACACAAACGAATCCTATGTTTCTTCTGTAGTACTCAGGTTTCACTGCTATACACCAGAGTAGGAACAATTACACTTCTATACCCAGCCATGCAGGACAAAATACAATTAGAAGGGGAGATAATGAGAACATACGTTGTATGCTTACACTCGCTGGGGAAAATAATACTGCGTTTATTTTTATTGGGGTTAAGCACTTTAAGCGACCGATGTAATCTCCCCAAACACATACACCCATATAGCGACCGGGTTTTACGAAAGCTATGGCAAAACAATTCCTTTCTTTACTCATCTCAGCAATACCGACCATATCCTGGCCACAGCTGTTAAGCGCCCGCTTCTACTCTTTTATTTTCTGTTCCAATACCCAAGGTATAATGGAAAATCTCCCTGATGAGGTCATCATGCTGATGGATAGAAACAAGTGACTCAAACATTTATCTCCCCTTTCTTAGTTTCGTCGACAATGCTATAGCCCTTTCAGCAGGGAAATGGACTGAAAAGATTAATGTCAATAATTCCCCTGAATTACCACTTTGAATAAAAACGCTATGGAGAAAGCAAGGGCTTCTGATGCGAAGGGTTACTTGTGCCAGCCGCGTTCGGCCCACTTTTTACACGGTGAATACATTCATTTGATCTGACTTCGTTCCTTTTGCTAACCCTGAGTTATCTCGTTCCAGCCGGTTAAATGGCTTAAAATCAATATGAATAGCTCTAAGGGTGCGAAATTCACAAATTTGTCGGTGACGAAGATTGAACTCGCGCCTACTTGCTCCACAGTCAGTTGTTTTAACAGTCAATATTACACCGACGGAATGTATCGCTGCAGATTTGTCTTATTGACACATGCTTCACCTCTGCAATACGTCACAAGTGCTATAAGCGATCTTCCTTTCCAAATTTGGTAGCGAGTCCAGCGCGTAAGGCAGCTCATCATTCTTTCCTGGTAGGGAGCGTAAGGCAAGTGCATCATTGTCTCCTGGTAGGGAGACCAGCGCGTAAGGCAAGTGCATCATTCTCTCTTGGTAGAGAGACCAGCGCGTAAGGCAAGTGCATCATTCTCTCCTGGTTGGGTGACCAGCGAGTAAAGTAAGCGCGTCATTTTTTTCCTGGTAGGGAGACCAGCGCGTAAGGTAAGCGCACCATTCTTTCCTGGTAGGGAGACCAGCGCGTAAGGAGAGCGCACTGGGTCTTCAGTCCGGGCCAAGGACAGACGACAAGCCAGAAATTTATGCCTCTGACCACTAGCCTACTGAGGTGGCCCCCATTATTCAAATCAGAATGTGTGCCCAAAGAATCATGCATTGCAACTGGTTCTAGGGCATAACATCACTTTGGAAGAGAAGCTACGAGACTTATTGAAAGAATGAGCGAGGTGAGTGCTAACGTATAGAAATTTTGTTGAGCCCATATATCAGGAGAGTGGTAGATGAAGGCCGAGGAAGGAGATCCTGGAAAGACAAGACTGAAGAATGCTTGCAAGAGAATTTGATAATGTGGGCGATACAAAAGATCTTGGACGAGACGTGTGGGGGATGTCAGTGAATCTGCAGTTATGTGCCGCATCCGCTGTAAATGGAGACGTTGTTTCGTTATCATCAGTAATCGAGCCAAAGTATGTCATATAATAAACGAAGCACTAAAAGTAACGGTCTTCCTCAACCTTTTTGCCGCTAACGTTTAAAAAAAAACACATACCAAATTTACCCGTGTAATTTGTGCCCGGAATGGATACTCAAAATGTTGAGGGAAGTTTTAACAAGACAAAATTTCAATAATAACTATGTTGTTTTGGATATTATTTGGATAATTCAGAGAAAGTAAACATATCCGAATATGGTTAAGAGCGAAAAGTTTAACGCCGCAAATGCCCTGCGAAGGGAATCCAGTAAATGAAGCCCGTTCACCCTCACGGAGAGAGCGTATTGAATTCCATCGAGGATCTAGAGCAGCTTCCCAGACAGGCATGTGAATGCTAAACGGCCCTCATATAAATCTTAAGTTTTTTGTTGTGACAGACTGAGCCGGGGATAAGAAGACTAGCAAGAGAATATAGTTGCGTTGTTTACCGTTAGAGAGTACGGATATATACGGTCGTATCAGAATAATATGACCATCACCGGAATCACATTGTACCGGCCCAGGCGCAATACGGAGTGCACGTGACAAGGTCGAAGACACAAAGGTATAAGCTTCCCGCCAGGACAGATGAGCCAAAGTGCGTCACGTGAGTACAATGGGCAAACGTAGTGATTTGACGGACGTTCAAAACGGAATGATCATCGGCTGCCGCGCCAAAGGTTGAAGCATCTCAGAAACAGCAGACTTGGTGGGCTGTTCGCGAGGTGCTGTGGTAAGATTCTCAGCCGGCGGGTGTACCAAAAATCGACCGCTGACACACTGAGTACCTCCTGACGTCATAACTGTGGAGCCCCAAAGGCCGCAGAGGAGCCCCATCGACCGCAGAGGAGAACGTCGCCTCCGTCGATTGGTAAAGAGAAATCACCGCGCAACAGTGCAGCAATTGACCACGCAAATGAACGCTGGGGCACCCAGGTACGTGTCCTTATCACAATAGAGCGAATCCTGTTACGCATGGGTCTCCGGAGTTGACGCTGCGCCATGGCATCCATGTTAACCCAGGTCCATCGGCAACGACGCCTGCAGTTCGCATGGGATTACCACCATTGGACAGTGGAAGAGTGGGAAAAGGTTACGTTCTCCGACGAATAGAGGTTTCTACTTTACAGAAGTGACGGACGCTGGCGGATACGGCATCAGACACACGAGAAGATACAAAGAACAATGACGTACACCATGTCATGCCCCAAAACAGCTAAGTATCGTTCATTTCATAAGACGTACAATGTTATTAATCAACTACAGTCGATCCTGGTATATGAACGTTTCAAGGGAGCAAGTAAAATTAACATATAATTGAAACAGGGCACGTTTTCGTCCCTAGATGGCAGCAGGGTATTCTGTTGCAACGTATAGAGTAGCTGTTAATTTTACTATGCTATGTACTGCATATAATGTAATGCTTTTTTTAATGTTCTGGTATACTAGTACCTTTAGCTATCTTTTGTTTTCCACAGCTTTCTAGAAACTCTTTATTATGAAGGAATCGCCTAAAAGGCCACATGCCTTTTAGGCAATTCCAGATATCGAAATTTAGCTTTTGCGAAATAGTGGACTATCGTTTTGAACGAAACAGAATTCCATGCCGCTGGCAAAATGATCATATCTTCCAATGCGTTCAGTGTACTTATTTTATATCAGAAATATTATTGAGGGCAAGCTGCACCAATCACTGTCATTAATTAAGAAACCCGACTCTCCCTAAATCCATTGGTGGAAGACAACTCGTGCAAATTCGGGGACAAAATCATAAGTTTAAAATTTTTCACAGAATTTTCCACATCTCTGAGGTGGGCAGGATAACAATCGATAAACAGAAGCATCTTCCGTTTCTCCCTGTTCATTTGCGCATCTATTTTTTTTTGCATCCAATCTATGAAAAGTGCAGCAATGATCCTTGACTTAGTGTAGGCGGCGTAAGTCGTAAGTAGAGTTTCACGTTTTTTGAAATACCGGGGGTCTTGTAGATTTTTCGATGATGAACGGTGTTAATATTTTACTTCCATCGGAGATACAGCACAAAAAAGGAGTCAGTAGGTTTTTGTTTTTTGTTGCCACAACTTGCCTTTTTAAAAACAAATGTTTTCGATGGCAGTAAATTAAGGAAAAGTTCCGTCTCATTTGCATTGAAAATATGCTTGCGAACGTATCTGTACGATCCTCGCTCTTTTCCGCCTCTTTACTAATATAGGTGCGATCCCACGAGAGTCATCACATTTTATTTTGGGTTCGATCCATGAAATCACACACTTGAAATATTGAGTCCATACGTTTCTTTGTAATAGTAACAACATGTAGTTTATTTCGATGTTGCTATGTACCTTGGTAGTTATCGTAGGGTTAATGGAAGAATTTTCATGGACCTGGTTTCCACCCGTCTTATGGACCTAGAACCGCACTTCGTTCTCTTCGTAAACAGCCTTACCTCTCTGCCGACGCAAAACAAACCGGCACTTTTCAAAAACGTCCAGTTTCCCGAGACGCCAATCTAATGGCACTCTTTACTACCTCCAGACAAAACTCCCGTCTGCTTAAAAAACACGTTCTCCTGCCTAAAGGAATTTCTCCTCTCCCTATTGTGTTCAGGAGGCAATCCCTAACTATTTTATGTTACCTGTAAGAGCGCGTCTCTTTCGTTAACCTACCCCACCAAAAAATCCCTTGCTAAAAGACAAATACAATACATTTCAAAACAGTTTCGCATATTTATATTCTAAGACGAATCTTATGAGGCTAATCGAGTGTTGTAGGACATCATCAGGCTTATTTCAACAACTCTGCCTAAAAATGGCGCGAGGAAAGAAATTCCACGTAGGAATGAATGTACTATAATAATGCGTATTTATAATTATTCTTTCTGGATCGGGGTTAGAGAATCTTACAGTATCCTTTGGTAATGTTGGGTAAATTTCTCCTCCATTCGTCCACAGCATCAGAAGAAACTACAGCAGATTTACCGCTGAGAATTTCCTCAACTATGTGATGCCGATTTTCGAATCGATGCTGCCGTCCCATCCGCCTGAAAAATAGGCGTCTTCGTATATGTTCATTGATTTGCGACTTCGTTGGCCTTTTCAATGAACATCGGACCGCATAAGGGAATATTAACGATAGGGCACATTTGAAGGTCAAGTTCTTGACTTCCCCGAACGCTCCTGTATGAACATGTATTTTTTTTATGCGTTTGAATCCTAAGACGTTGCATTGTCTTAGGTGTTTGTAAATTATAATCGCAAGAGTCGAAACTGGAATTTTTAATTTTGAACATAAAGCCGTTTTGCTAAATGTGAAGTATTTATATAAAGTATCTTTTTTATTTATTGAAGGTTTAACGACCACCGTGAGCAACTCAGTGGGATATAAGCAGTCACCCGTCCCTAATTTAGGGCCACTGGCTCCAGGCAAAGGAGAGAGCCAGTGCCGTAAGACAAACACAACATCCATGCCTCACCCGGATTCGAACCCGGACCCCTCCCGGACGAATGGTCATAAGCCATCGCTCAGACCACTGCGTCAAGTACGAAGGTCTGGGAACAAATTTAGAAACTTCATGGCGTTTCTTCTGGGACTATCATAAACTTTCTTCAAAATCTTTATTTTTTCTTTTAAAGAGAAATCTTTACAAGATTGTGAAGCCATGGCTCTAATGCAAAAAGCAAATACAAACGAAGGTATTTAAGGAAAAAGTCCGACATGACAACGTCATGCGGGAACAGGTATCTATTGCAGGTGACAATTAAGATGATCAATGGTAGCTCGAGAGGAGGGCACTCATTCCTCAAAGTAAGTCATAGAGCAGCTGGACGACAGGAATCAGGGAGGGTATTAGAAAGTAGAAAACGGAATTCGCCACGAAGGGGTAGGGTAGAAAGAGAGTTTAGTAAACAGAATTCACATAATTTGAGTTTCTAATTAACGGCACCACAAAATCCCAATTTAACATAAAAATGACAAGTAAGCTAGTTCGATTAACGTATAATTTATAAAATCTAACATTAAGGGCAATTCAGAATTTTGGACCAGCAGCATTTTAGCTATAAATGAGAAAAACGCATAAGTGAGAAACTTATAAACGGGGTTCTACTGTATATTCAACTGAGTACTGACTCAACGAAGTACACTGGTGTGCAAACATTAAGGAAGAAGAAAAGAAATTAGCATAACAGCGGAACGACCAGGCAGAATGGACCGAAAGAACACTCAGGAGATAGACTAGGGTCCGGTACGGTAGAGCATGCGCATATATGCAGCATGACGTAGGGGGGGGGGGCAGTGTCGGACGGATATAAAACACACGGGCGGTGTACGCTCAGCAATTCGGTGAAAGCTATTGCACGGTGTACATCGGTTTGAACGACGTCGAGTTGCAGCCACAGTGTGATATGGCCAAATGGCAATCCAGTAGACGACATCTGGATGACTTTACCCGAGGTCGCGTCATTGGGAAGTTGGAAGAAGGTCGAAGTGTGACTAGTGGGGCCGAGGGGTTCGGGATCGCTCACAGCATCGTTCGACAAGCTTGGAGAGCATTTCAAACGACAGGAACAGCTGTCCGAGAGTTTAGCAGTGGTCGTCCACGTACAATCACGACGGCGAACGACCGGTATATTGTACTACCGGCGAGAAGAGACAGACGGAAGACAGCGGGAGAAATCGCAAAGCACATGCAACAGACAACTGGACGTCTGTTATCGCGTTTTACCGTGGCCAAGAGGCTGCACAAATGTGGTCTATTTGCACGATGACCAGTACGGTGTGTGCCATTAACGCCTGCTCATCGAAGACGTCGGTTTCTGTGGTACCAGGGACAAAAGAACTGGACGCATCAACAATGGGGTCGAGTTCTCTTTACGGATGCGAGCCGATTTAGTCTGACGAGCGATTCTGGACGTATACACATCTGGAGAAAGCAGGGAACACGCAATCACACCTCCAACATCATCAAAAGGGACCGGTTTGGAGGTGGCGGAGTTCTCGTTTGGGGCAGTATCATGCTTAGAAGCCGTACTGACCTCCACATCTTCCAAGGAGGTTCAGTCACTGCTGTCCGCTATTGTACCGAGGTTCTCCTGCCTCACGTGCGTCTGTTTAGAGGTGCTGTGGGTCCTGAGTTCCTCTTCATGGACGACAACGCTACACCTCATCGTACAGTGGCTGTCGCAGAGCTGTTGGAGAGTGAAGATATTCAACGCATGGATTGTCCCGCAAGGTCTCCGGACCTAAATCCAATCGAACACGTGTGGGACCTTCTCGAGAGACGCTTGGAAGCACGTCACCTGCCGACAGCAACGATTCCGCAGCTGCGATTGCCGGTACAAGAGGAATGGGCAGCGATGCCTCAACACGTCCTTGACAACCTCGTCCTCAGCATGGACGGACGTTGTAAATCCTGCAAACGCAGTCAGGGGTGATCATATCCCCTACTGAAGACTGGATTTTTCTTGGCAGCCGCCTGTTACATAGACGTTTCTGTCTTCTGTTTCTGTCCAGTTGTACTCGAATCTACCTTTTCAATAAAGTGCCTTTGAATCCTTTGGATTCCTTGTTTGGACGGTTTTGCTCACTTGTCCCATCTTCTTACATTTTCGGGATCTTATGGTATGATTTGAGTCGATTTGGAGTTCTTCTGCAAGTTGTTATATTCGTAAAACAGTCTCGTCCTTAATTTTTTCACGCCAGGGTATTTATGTCAAGAATGAGTGGCTGAGATAATATTTAGAAATATAATGGCGTTTTACTTCTATTTTATATTCATTTCTTTATTCAATTTATACAGCTAATCATGGCTGAATCAGAACCCTTCGTAATATAAACAAGAAGCTTCCGTACTTCAAATAACGGGAAGTTGTTTGTCGTAAATTAAGATTGAATCCTACCACTTTATACGAGTACGTTTATAATTAAATGCGGAGGGTGTAAAAGTTAACTGAAATTTTTGAAAAATTGCAATAATTTGTAAATATGTTGCTAGGAACTTCGTTTTGTTTTTACCTTTTGCTTGAAGTATATAATACCCTTTTTCGGGAGGTGAGCTCGCCATCTACCTTGGAAGCCTATGGGGAATCGGCGATCCTGAATTGAGGCTGCGTGTTCGGCAGGTGAGAGCGCTGTAATTTAGAGAGGGTCGAAAAAACCTGAAATTCTCTGATCGAAAACCCCTAGTGCGGTAAAGTTGTGAGTGAGCACCACTAAGATTTGTGTGAAATATTTTTCGAATTGGTTAATATCTTTGGCTCTGGCCAGAGGCTCAAATTTTTGAAATTTCATAAAAAAAATGAAATTTTCGAGTGTCCGTCGAAAATACCAGAATTACTCGGATTGAAATGCCCTAGTGCGGAAAAGGTTTTAAAAATAATCAACAACAAATGTGTAAAATATAATTCCAATTCAGTTAATTTATTTGGCTTTGACCAAAGGCTCGAAGTTTCAAAATTTTATATAAAAAACGCGAAATATGTATGATTGTTTATAGATTAAGACTTGTCTCCGACGTCTCATCATTGTTTCCTAATTATTCAGTTTTACGACGTCTTGAGGTTAATTTATCGAAGTCATATTTGTGATCACTGTGACATGATCTTTCTAGACAGTAGGGTGGATCGTATGTATCCGTCCCTATTGTCGTGCCCACACACCCGAGCGGATGCCTCAGTCACTATTTTCACTATCCACTCAACAGCTTGCGTGTGACACGGAATTCGTGGAGACTCATCATCTCCTCTGAGCTCACTCGACTCAAGACTGGCGGTGGTGTAACTTCACAGTGAAACCAGTCGATAATGCCTATGTAGTTCTTGGCTTCAAAATTAAGCTTAGGCACAATAAAGCTGCAGACAGATTCACTAACAGTCCTCCTTGCCTTTGTTATTCTCTGGGGTGCGAGCTGTCTAATTTCGGCTCTATCATCTGTAAGCATAGCCAACAGCAGATTTTCAGGGGAAGCGAAGAACGCATTTCTAGCAATGACTGGATCAATAACCTCTAGAAGGTTCTTTGGCAAGAAACTAGATCTGTTAACAAGTTCCCATAAGTGTTTTGCACCATCGTCGATGGCGTGTTTAGGTTTGATAGTAAACCATGATGATGTGTAAACGTTCATGACGTATTCCACAATCTGCCTGAAGTCTGAAGATGAATTTGCACTAGCGATGAACAGCCTCAATAATCTGTTTGCAGTTGTCAACCAACGGGAGTGTGAGAGCGGCCCCGGATTACGTTTACTGAGGTCAGACGAGCAGGTGCCTGATTGAACTGCATGTAATATTTCCAGCAAATATCTTTGGTCTGTACTCAAGTCTGAAGCTAAAATTGAAGGTAAATCACAATCCACATGTTCATATTTGACTACAGGTAACTCTTCGCATCCAGGAAGTTGTTTACCTACGGGACCACCATACGACTTGGGACCACTTGTTGGGCCATCTATATGTTTGAGCACTCAGTACCCAAAATAATTGTACGTCTCTCTTTGAAACAACGCTTTGTGACATCTTCATATGTCGGAAGTTGGCTGTCACGCAGATCTTTCGATATTCCAAAAGTGGGACAAACAAACGTTTGTCTCAAAGGAGGCTTTGAACTTGAAGAATTTGGAATTGCCATTGCATTCGCCATTACGCGGCATTACAGACAAACTATTGGAAACGGCACGGCGCCGGTGGTGACCTCGAATGTCCTCCTCCACCTACCCAACCCCACGCTAGTAAGAGCACCGGCAGCCAAGTTCATGCTGAGGAGAATAGACCAAGACTGGATTGGCTTAAAGGCAGCGTAAACGCGAGTGTATTATTGCAACTCATTTCGCGTTTTTTATGTAAAATGCAGAAACTTCGAGCTTTTGGTGAGAACCTAATAAATTAACTGATTGGAATCATACTTTATACATTTGTTTTTGATTGTTATTAAAATGTTTTCTGCACTAGGGCATTTCAATCCGAGTAATTCTGGTATTTTCGACGGACACTCGAAAATTTTATGCTCAAAGCCAAAGATGTTAACCAGTTCGAAAAATATTTCACAGAATTCTTAGTGGTGCTCACTGACAAACTTTCCGCACTAGGGAGTTTAGATCAGAGGATTTCGGGTTTTTTCGACCCACCCTGTACATGCCAATCGCTGATTATCCGAATCGGTTTAGTTTTCGAGATTAGTTAAAAAAATTCCGTATAATATCGTGAACTACTTTCTTTCACATTGAGTGTAATCAGGTTGTATGTAAACAAAGCGGAACGATACATGAGAAATTGAAAACTACTTGAAAGCGGTGTTATTCGGTAGTACAGCCAAAAATAATAATAAATAAACGAAATAGCCTCCGGAAAGCTTCCCCACGGCGAAAGAATTATTCGAATCGGTTTAGTTTTCGAGATTAGTAAACAAAAATTCCGTATATTATCGTGAACTACTTTCTTTCACATTGAGTGTGATCAGGTTGTATGTAAACAAAGCGGAACGATACATGGGAAATTTGAAACTACTTGAAAGCGGTGTTATTCGGTACTAAAGCCAAAAATAATAATAAATAAACGAAATAGCCTCCGGAAAGCTTCCCCACGGTGAAAGAATTATGCGAATCGGTTTAGTTTTCGAGATTAGTAAAAAAACATCCGTATATTATTGTGAACTACTTTCTTTCACGTTGGGTGTGATCAGGTTGTATATCTACATCCCGGTGTGGGCAACTAGATTTTTTATTTACCAGTTTAGGCCAATGATTCACATGCCGTGGGCATGTCGGACATGGTACCCTGATACATATAAGTAAAAATATATACCGTACATAATTTCATACGTATAGATTAATTAAAGCTTATATATTTCATTATTAGTACTTTAGCAAAAACTTCCCATTACAAAAAAAAATTACGCGCTTGTCTTTATGGGCACTATTTCGCAATTACAGTGTTGCAGTCTTATGCGTAATGAAAATTTCTGTTGTACATACTAACTTTTTAATGAAAATTTCGTAATGTTTTAAGGAAAATACATTGCTACAGATTTTTTCTGTCCCCCTTGAATTTCGTTATAACAAGCTTAGACTATTACTTTTTTTTTTACTGAATATGGTAAATGCTAGCCATGAAAATAACAGGAAGCTATATCATGTACAGTTTCTTTTCTTTGTAAATGTAATTAATGTTAAATGAAAAAAAATCGAATGCATTCTAAATTTCTGTGAGTGAAATCTTTGCCTGTGTCACTTTAAACAGGACTTGAAAAATATCTGAAATGTCACATGCTCAGTTGGGTATGTACACAAATTATTTACGTACCAAGATAGTAAAACCCCAATGCCCAGGAAAATTTATATTTTAAGATAAATCAGAAGCCAATTCTTTTTTAAGTTAAGAGATATGATTTTTTTTACATGTTTTGCATTTCTGTTTTAAGATGTTTGTGCACAAATTGGTACAGAATTATACGATGAAATTGTTTTTTGAGAAATTTAGGGAATCTGCCGTGTTCCTTTCATTAAAATTTTTTTGCCCATTGTCACTAAACACCTGATTTGTACATCAATGAAAAATTGTTTTACTATCATCAGGTATTCCCGAGATATTATAAATACAACTATTTAATAGCATTCCAAAAGGTTTTTGTGTTCCGAAATGGTTTCCTTGTGGCAACACACCAAGAGAAGGACCACCTTAATCACTGAAGTCATTTCTAAAACATCCCAAACAGGAACATTTAATATTTAAAAAATATTGATGATATTCGTTAATGTTCTAGAATGACTCGTTCAGAATCAGGGTCTAAGCAAGCGTTTCTTCTCTGGGTATGAGTCTGAGATTTGAAATGATGCCCCATCAAGTTCAAGCTCCCACTTCTATTCAAGCATATTTTTTTCTGATACCTTAATTATGGGGAAGCAATATGACCTTTCAAAAGCAGCACTTCCAGTTTTTGACATAATTTTACTAAAAATGTGAAATTAGAAATAAGAAACGACCGTAAAAGTTGTGGAAACACTGACAACACAGCGCTCAGTAGAATGAAATATCACACAATGACTCAACCCTATGTGAAATGTAGTACTAGCCAAAACCTTAATGAAAAACCAACTTGGACACCATTGTGGATTGAATAACTTATAGATACAATGTACTCGGTTACCAGTTCGTAGATCTGTTTGTCATTAATATAACGTGTAAATATAAGAATATGCCTGTATGTGTTTTTCCTACGAGTACGAACAGTACTTTGTATTCATTTATGCAAATACTGTATTAGTACATGTGCAAATTAAAATGTTTAAAAGAAACAGTGTATTGTTCAACCAACTGGGTGTACAAAGTTCGTAAAGCCTAATGTCTAACAAATATGTGTATAACTGATGTCATTATTTATCAAATTGTAACAAACCAAATTTTAAGATATGAAAATATCATTACTCACATTTAAAACTGAATTGATTGGCAATAAACCAAGAATAAAACACTTTCACACTCACACACTTCCACAAAAACATGCATTTACCTACACACTCTTCCACCAAAAATGTGCATTTACTGTAAAAGTCGGGTGGCTACTTGCCATGAGCCTTAACTGAATATGGTCAAACTTTATAAATACAGGGATTGCTCTGAAATTCAAATGAGCAAGGTCAAACTTTTTAATTTCAGATTACGGCTTAACTGAAAACTGTATTCAGTTAATTAAGCCTGTGAAATTCAGTCTTAGCTGAATATGATCAAACTGTGTTTTTAAAGAATTGCTCTTCAAATTACGGCTGAACTGAAAACGGTCAAATTTTATTTTTACGGGCATTGTCCTTGAAATTATGATTTAAGAGAAAGCGGTCAAATTTTATTATTACGAGTATTGCCCTTCAAATTACGGGCTTAGTATTACCGGTTGAGATCTTAATTTTACTGGCTTTCACAAAAACAGGCCAGGCCGTAATTTAACGGACAATGGTCGGACCCCTAGCTGCTGGGCGCTGCTCGTAATTTAAAGGTGAAATTTTTAATAGTGTGTAAGGGTAAGTTTACTTTTTAAACTATTTGTTGTTTTTTAAGTGACCTGTGCATGTTTTAAAATGTGATGTTTTAAGTTTATTTCAAGCACTTATACAGAACGGCAGATCACAAACCCTAAGCCTTATTTGTTATTAGAAAAGGTATGGCCACTGTTTATTTTTTTTATTTTTTCAAATCTTATGATTGTAATAATTATTTTATAGCCTAAACTTATTACATAATTTTTTTAGAACAATTTCCCAAATACCTGTATTCCATAATTTTTCGACTGCCATCTGGCGAACCCCCATCCCCTCAAAAAATGGCAAGCAATGACCTATTTGCAGTGTTAAAATTAGAAATATATTTTCTACAGGTCCAGCGGACCACTCTATTTTCCAAATCACTGGTATTCCAAAAAAAAAAAAAGAAAAAAAAAAAAAAAGAACAGTACACATTTACAGTATATGTAGAAAGTAAGATATCGGTTTCATTGGAGTAGTATATCGCAAATTTAGAACAATGCGTGCGTGTACACATGAAGATATTTCTAATAAATAAAACAAAACATGGTACGCAGTGGGAGAAATTTAAAAAAAAAAATGTGACCAGTGCATACCAAAAGTTGGTTGTTCCCTCCTTTTTATTGGCCCAGAAATTGCACAAAATATACTAATACATACTTGCCAACTTTTACGGTTTATCTGTAAAATTTATGGATTTCTGCTTGATTTTACTGATTTATGGATACAGGTCTTTTTTTTACTGATTTTTTAATATTTCGATTGCTCAGTCGAAATGATTGCAATGAAATTATCAATAAAAACTCAATCAAAACTATGTGCAATGATTGCTCAATTGCTAATCATTGCACATATTGCAATAAGAAAGGTCACACTAAAAATGAATGCTGGCTACTTATACTTAAATATACCTATTTATTTCAAATATAATAGTATTAGATTTTACATTTGACAGTAGCTTACTTGCACTCTAATAAATCATTTGATATGATCTTTATTTACAGCACATTTTATATAAATAAGGATCAGTACATGTTGTGAGGTTGAATTGAACATGTACTAATCCTTATTTATATAAAATGTGCTGTAAATAAAGAGCATATCAATTGAACCGTAATTTTGCGTTAGGTCGAACCGTAATTTGGTGTAAAGGGTGAACCGTAACTTGTTGTAAAGGTTGAACCATAACTTGGCGTAAAGGTTGAACCATAACTTGGTGTTATGTTGAACCGTAACTTGGTATAAAAGGTTGAACCAAACATTGGTTTTATGTTGCCCCAAGTTATGGTTGCAGAACATTTTTTCCTTACTTACTCCATATTTTGGTACAACCTTTCAGCAAATTTTTAACAGTGTATTGAGTTTGGTTATTTTTCAGATGCGGCTCGAGTCACGGATTTTTACATAACCAAATGCGTGACAGTTACTAGTGTCGGTGATCAGTGTTGAAATTACAAAAGACGAGCATCATGGCCGTGCATATTTGTGAATTATTTCGAATTTTGAGTATTAATGTCATGGTTAATTACTGAGTGTATTCCTTCTAATTATTTCAACATTTTACCTTGCATTTATAATGACTATTAATACTGCATATATCTGAAACAAATGTATTTGTTATGATAACATTTTTTTAACAATTAAAGCCATTGCTACTCATTGGTGATTATTATTTAAACTTTTATTGATGCTATTTGACCTAGGTGCTGCTACTGGTTTCACAGGCTTTCTCTATATTGAGGACCTTTCCGAAAGAAAATGTAAGTGAAGCATTTAATAATGTTCATAAACAACAATGCATTACTTATGTGAATATTACGAGACGTGTTCAATAAGTAATGCCTCTGAGCAAGTGTCTTATAGCCTAGAATTCGGTCAGGTGGCAAACGATTATTTGTTCTTCATTTTCCTGCGTAATAAACCGCCGTACTTCTATTTGTTCGTATTTAATTTTGTTTAAATTGAATGATGATTCTTCAATTGCGTCGACATTTGTCAATCAACGATCAGTTATATAGTTTATAGCTCATGAGAACGTACCTCTCAAAGAAATTCGGGCTAATTAGGGAGAGTTTATGGTTTTGAAACTTTGGACATGAGCACTGTTCGGCGTTGAGTAAGAAAATCAAAGTATAGTGGAAAAATGTTGGCCGTAAAGGATCACCAGCGGAGTAGGAGGCCTGTATTCGAAACAGGCAAAAACATCGATGAGCGTCATCAGGAAAATCGAAGAATAACTCACAAACCATAGCACGTAAGCTGCACATTAGCTTAGGTAGTGTCAATGACGTTGTTAGCGTTTTAGGATACAACGAAGAGTGTGCTCATTGGGTACCGCGTCACCCAACGACTGAAATGAAGAAACAAGACATGAAACATTCCAAAGGTTGGTAAAAATATGGAAGCGATTTTCTCCTAAGCATTGTGACTGGTGATGAGAATTGGGTTCACCATAATGATCCAGAAATGGAAAATCAGTCGCTGGAATACCGACACTCATCTTCTCCTTCAGTGAAAAAATTTAGAACTCAAATTTCTGCTGGTAAGTGCATGCTCACTGTGTTCAGGGACTACAGAGGTATTATTCTTCAGGAGTACAGGGTCAAAGGTACAAGTATCAACTCTGAGAGCTACGAGAATATCTTAAAGAAGTTAAACCAAAGAAAGAATTGTGTGCGTGGGGCAGAAAGGCCAGTGATTCTGCAACACGACAACGCTAAACCTAACGCCAGTGCTTTCACTTCAGAGGCCATACAGAATATCGGGTTTGGAGTCCTTGAACACTCTACCTCCAGCCCAGATATGGCGACCTCCGACTTCTGGTTGTTGTCTGCTCTGAAGAGACATCTAAAGAGAATTCAGTTCACCTCTGAGAAAGATGTTTAAGCCGCTAGGAGGAAACGGTTCCGAGAACAACCTGAAGATTTTTACAAAGACGGGTTTAAAACTGCTTGTTAAACGTTGTCGTCTCTTTATCGAGCGTGAGGGGAATATCTAAAAAAAGAAATATATGTGAATTAAAGCAGAAATTCTGAGCTTTGTTCTTGTTTTGTTCCAATTTGATACCTTGCCACTAGGCTCGTATATAAATATGGAGGCATTATTTTCTGAATATACTCTGTATTAAGGGCAGGAGTTCGATGAATATATAATGCTGAAATGGGTTCACGATTAAAATAGGCTAGAAACCTCTATTATAGACAAATTGCACCTCATAAAGTGATGATTTACTAGATATTACCAATTATGTTGCTCATTCAGTTTTTAAAATGCTTTATACGTTTTGTGGGCAAATAGAGTTCCTGAAATTAAAAACAAAAATGATATATTGTTAATTAGTTGGGCAACATGCGGTACTTGTGGATTGTATAGTTATTTATGTGACATGTACATAATATTTTTCAAGAAAACTTGCATTTTTCACACAGATTATTTATTTAAGGCGGTGGTTTCGACAAGAAGAAAATCCAATTACCGTCGCTGGTAATCGGAATATATCACGCTCTAATGTCCCTGGGAGAAAACATTAAATCCCTACTGGCAAACTATCGATTGAATAACATAAAATTTTAAACACCACGATTCATTACGGAATATTGTTGGTCTTTTCAAAACAACTACCAAATATCAAACTAAGCTCCATCACCAAACGCCAACCCAAATGTTGTTTGGGGTTTAAGACTGGCGGGCTGGCTGCGTGGATAAACGCGTAATGCGTTATCGGGCGACATATGGTATCTCTGATTAAAATCTGAGCCGTATTGAACGAGATAGCAGCATAACATGAGAGCTCGCACCCCACGGTTCTTGTCGTGTTCAAACATACAAACACGGTTGTCTATTGACCGCGGGAACGAGTTTCTCGGCTAGTCGTAAAACAAATCTTCAGGCATCATGAACAGGACATTTGGGAAATCCCAATAAACAGAGATACGATGATTCCAGCGAAAACAGCAAAGAACCAATTTGCCGTCGCTTTTAAACTTGAGAACAGGATGCTTGATAAAGGAGCGGCTTTTCGCCTAGATAAAACAAAATAATGCTCACCGTTGATAAGATGAAGGGTGCCGGACTTGGTGTAAGGCAAGTGATTTCATGCGGAAAATATTTTAACGGCACTATTACAAGGCGCATTTTTATTTGCTCATGTGAATTCTGTATTAGCAGGATTTACAATATAAAAGAAAATTTAAATCAAGATATCGGGAAACATATTTGTTTTTGTCATACAGCTGTGCTGCTCCAAAAATATATCAAAGTCTCTTCAGGATCAAAGCTCATCAGTTTAATTAGTGAAAGATTTCTGCTAGGCCCTACAAACAAAGCAAAATTTGGAGTTTCTGCCTAGAAAAAAATATTAAGTAGTCCGGGAAGTAAGTGAACACTTTGAAATTACCATAAATCTTGTAATAGCGAGCAATTATCACAATATTTGAGGGTAATTCGTAGTAGTTCCCGTCATTAGCAATAATACAATCTCTGAAAAAAAAAAAAAAAAAGAAAAAAGACGCACCCAGAAGGAATCATCCAGTTGAGATGAAAATTGGTATGTTCAATGTATATGTACTGATGTGTGAAAATTGTATGTTCAATACAATGTATTGACTTATACGGGAAAGGAAATGATTGCAATTCTAGAGCAGTTGGGCCATTTATTCGAGTGGAACTAGTCAGTACATTGTATCGCCACCTCTAGCTGGGATACAAGCGGTTACTCGGCGTGGTATAGACGCATACAGTTGATGAATACTGTCCTGAGGTTTACCATGCCAGATAATGACCAAATTGCGGGCCAGTGCGCTAACATTCTGGGATGGGAGTAGGTGGCGTCCCATCATGTCCCAAAAATGTTCGACCGGTGAGAAGTAAGGCGATTGGGGTGGCCGTGGAAGGGTGTCGACATTTGAATGCAGGCCTGCGAGAGCCGTGCCGTGTGTGGACGGGCATTATCGCAGTATCCTGTTGAAAAACTGCTCGGTGATGCTGCGACAGGAATGGCAACACAACAGGTCGTAGAATATCGTTGAAGTACAGTTGAGCCGTGAAGGTGGTACGGAGAACTACCAAGGGTGTCCCGCTGCCGTTTGAAATGGCTACCCAGAAAATCACTGAAAAACACATGACGCCACTGGACACTATCCCACGTTGATCGGGCTTGACACCACTGCAATTGGTGCCGGCGATGCTCGGTGGTCAGTGGTAGGCGAAGAAGCGGCCTCGTTGAATGTAGTCCCCGTGCCACTAGTCGTTTAGAAACTGTCCGGAAGGCCACTCCCGTACCTGTAGACGAGGCAACGTGGCCACGAAAGATTGAGAGCGACGAATTTCGTTTTGCGACGAATTTGGTTCTGTTGTGCCATCTTGGGCCGGTTGTGCCATACTTGGCCGGTTGTGCCATACTTGGCCGGTTGTGCCATACTTGGCCGGTTGTGCCATACTTGGCCGGTTGTTCCATCCGGCCAAGTGTGGCACAACCGCGTCGTTCCGAACCAAATGCCTGGTGCTACGGCGACTTGGCCAACTGTCCTCTCTCAGCTCAATTATACATCCTCTCTCAAACTCGCTCAGCTGCTCCTAATGTGCACGCATCCGACGGCTAAGCGTCTTCACAGTCCGTGGAGGTTAATGCAACCGCATTCCGCTGTCATAATTATCCCTGCGTGCGAGCTTTGCTCTTGATATTTCCCATGCGCTGTGGCGGACCACTATTTAGTCATGTGTCGTTATATTTTAATCATTTGCATATTCAATCCTGAGGTAATTACATGCGGAGTTTCGTCTGGATCCAACGGCTTTCTTGGGGTGCTTCGTTTGTTTTGGAAAAGAGTACGTTTCCAAACTGTGGACAATTCGCGAACACCATTTAAACGGCCAGCGCGCTTTAACTAAGCAATGTCCAAGATTTTTTGCGCTCCTAAATAAAAAATTTCAGATAGCGGTCGCGGTTCACGAAACCTACGGATAAAAAAATTAAGTTTCCCCTTCGCATTTCAGCAGTACCGACCATAAACTTATCAATGGGGATAAGCGCTCCCTTTTAGTCATTTAGTTTCGGATTTTGTCCTTTGTTTTCTGCTCCATAGGTCAAGTCACGATGGAATAGGATAGTGCCCCTAACATATATCCAGTCTATTTCTACAGAAGTATTTTGCCAACGAAAATATTTAGAAATAAAATATTAGATTTCCTAAAGTAGCATGCTGTTCAGGCAGTGTACATGTTTTTTTAGACGAATTTCTTTTCAAATTAATACGAGATATAACTTATTTGGTATCATCAGAGATTTAATACTGCTTAGAATTGATGCGTTGAAAAAGCATCGGAATGAGAGGGAAATTTTTTATGCCGTTCCTTCTTTATGAAAGAGAAAAAACATGTAAAATTGAATCTTCGGCCGTACGTACAAAAGCGAAATATTCAATGTAAAAGTTGCCTTGACAGTGCTTGAGAAGGAGAAAAATCTGCTTTTGTGAAGAACATTCCGAAGTAGATTTTATGGAGCTCTTATCTTTCTCGACGAAGGAGTCAAAATGGCGTGGTCGCTTTTGCTGTTGTGCATGAAGAGTGATGCGTTTATCACAGCTAAAAAACTGAGATCAGGATCGCCATGTTAAAATTTTTTGAAAGTTATCCAATTTAAGAATCCTAATAGGATTTCGCTCGTATTACAGTTTTAAATACAAGTACTGAGGGGAATGTTTGAAGCATAAATTTAAATAGGGAAGTAACTGTACATGGTGAATATCCAAGTGTGACGAGGAAATGAGTAAATATTCTGAAGCAACAGTGAAAAATCGACAGACAGTTATAACAAAGGTAGAAATAAGTTACCATAATTATTTTGTTACGATATGTGTGGGTCGTTTGTCACAAAATTTACATACAAACAAGAAAAACAAAACGAACAAAGTTCTTCATATGTTGTCTAATACGTAATTTGCTACAGCCAGGAAGAAATGAACTCATTGTTTAAGTGTAATAAGGTGAAGCAAAATTTTTATTTTCATGCATATACTGAAAGGACAAATTATTACGTACACCCCGGTGAAAATGTGGAAAGCAGCAGGACAGCGGCAAATCTCGGTGTGCAGGAAAACCGGTTGGGGCTATAAATAGAGTGGGTTGGTACGCACAGGAATATATTTCGTCAAGTGCCAGCATGAGTCGCGGACCAGACGTAAGTGAGTTTGATCTAAGTCAAGTCGTGGGAGCCAGAAATGCCGGCTGTTCAATCAGCGCAATATCGAAACTGTTAGGCATTCCGCGACAAACCGTAGCAATTGTGCATAAGGAATACGTGAAAACCGGCGAAACCGCTAACAGTCGGATGAAATGCGGCCGTAAAAGTGCATTGGATGATCGCGGGCGCCGACGATTGGCCCGCATAGCACAGACGAATCGGAAGGCTTGTTTGCAGCAAATCACGTCACAATTTAATGAAGGAGCATCCACAAGCCTTTGCTCAAAGACAATCCGTCGACACATGGCACAACTCGGCTAGGGCAGTCGACGACCACATCGTGCCCCGATGTTAACGGCACAGCGTCGCATGATTCGGCTGCAGTTTGCGAAGGCCCATCGAAACTGGATCATGGATAATTGGAAACGCGTCATATTGTCTGACGAATCCCGTTTTGCACTGTATCGCGCCGATGGCAGGCAGAGTGTGTAGCGTAAACCACACGAAGCTATGGACCCCGCAAGCCAAGTTGGGGTACTACAGGCTAGTGGAGGCAGTGTAACTGTTTGGGCAGCTTTCACTTGGTCCGGCTTGAGTTCCTCGGTATCTCGTAAGTCTTCCGTCACTGGTTCCCGCTATTTGCAGCTCCTGATCAACCATCTCCACCTTTTCATTACGTACGTGCCTCTGTCCAACCCAAATTACGATCTTTCAACAAGACCCCATCTATTACGATCTTTCAAAAGTTACGACCTTTCAACAAGACCCCATCTATTACGATCTTTCAAAAGTTACGATCTTTCAACAGGACTTCACAGTTACGATCTTTCAACAGGACTCCACCCCATCGGTCCCGGCTAGCGACCGACTGGTTCCGGGAGCATAGCATTGAGCTTACCACACTCGCATGGCCCCCTCGCTCACCGGGCATCAACCGCACAGAGAATTTATGGGATATATTGGAACGAACTGTTCATGATCAATCATCCCCACCTACATCTTTACCTGCTCCACGCCAAGCACTCTTAGATTGCTGGTCAGCGATACCTGAGTCTGTGTTTCGGAACCTCATTGCTTCCGTACCATTACTTTTGGCTGCTTTCCTGCGTGCAAAAGGTGGTGCCACACGCTATTAGGTCGGTGTACGTAATAAGAAGTTGTCCTTTTAGTGTATTTTGAAGCATGAACGTTCGTACAGTGAAGGTGTACTAATGAGTATTTACGCATATCAATACGTTGATATTTCGTTTCGAATGTTCGAGTGGTCAGCAGCCATACACTTGTGACCAAAATTGTGGAAACGTTTAGGAAAATTTGTATTTCTAAGGTTTGGTGGCTCATAACATCAGTCTTTTGAGAGTACTACCATAAAGTTATACATTATTGGAAAAATAATTTAATGGAGAATGTAATGCAACAAACTGTGTTGAGTTATCTCTATTCTATCAAAAGTTATAGCTAGATAACTAGAAAAAGAAAACACCACTGTTTTATGTAACAAGAAGAGTGGGTATCTTTACTCAAAACTGACCAGTGAGACTGATCGTTCTGAGAGCCAATCAAATGTTATTATGATGCAGTATGGAATCAATAAGTTTTTAGTATTAGTCAGCTGTCATTTCCAGGTATGAGAGCTAATAATAGAACCCATATTCAGTTGATTAAGTATCATCAAGTTAGCACTGGTTTTTTCACCGATTTTTCTATTCCTTGATAAGTTAGTAAGCTGTGTAATTTAGTAAGATGGTTGGTTGGTTGATTGGTTCATGTTTATGGCGCAAGGGCCATGTTTGGCCAAAGAGCGCCAAACATAAGACAATTAAACAAACAGTATTAAAAACATAGTATAATGATTAAAATCAGGTAGATTCAGTAAAGTGAAAAAATGATATTGATGGAAGGGCTAACAACAATGAAACAAACAGTATTAAAAACATGTTACAATGATTAAAATCTGGCTGATTCAGTAATTAGTAAGATGACAAACTGAGTGAAAGGAGTTGTCCGGCCACCTAGGAAGCAATGTAAAATAGTAACTTTGAGGGAAAAAATCATAAGAAAATTAGGTGGAAATCTAACACAAGTTCGTAAAATCATGCAATGCATTGATTACGATACGCTTTCCAACATACCAGAAATCATTACTCAAGTTATTACTCGAGTTATGAGGATAATGGATGTGGGATAAATCTCGCTCCATTTCGAAGATGTTAAACAGAATTTGTTCAGTATACCTCCGAAACAATATACTAAAGTTTTGTCGCTATAGAAGCATTTATAGTCAAGTTATGAGGATAATGACTGTGAAATAAATCTCGCTCCTGTGCCCTGACCTTTGACCCCATTTCGATTATATTAAACAGAGGTTTGATATACCTCCGGAACAACATGATAAAGTTTTGTCGTAATCGACGCATTTTTAGGTAAGTTATGACACATAAGGGCGATGGAATGGATCTCACTCCCATGTCCTGACCTTTGACCCTATTTCGCCGATTTTCAAAAGGGTTCGTCCCCAGGTAGTTCCTTACAACATAGTAAAAGTTCATCGAAATCGAAGCATTTTTACGTAAGTTATGACACATAAGGGAAATGGAATGGATTCCGCTCCTATGTCTTGACCTTTGACCCCATTTCGCACATTTTCAATAGGACTTTTCCCCATGTGATACCCTACCACATGCTGAAATTTCATCAAAAACGCACCCTTTTTACGCGAGTTATCGTGCGGACGGACATACGAACAGACAGACAGGCGGACAAAGCTGGAGCATATTCGCTTCTTCAACCTACGGTTGGAAAGCGTAAAAAAGGAGGTATTTCTAAACTCTGCAAGAGGTATCAGCAGACTAAATCAATTCAAAAGCAAACAGGTAAAGGTAGGAAAAGGTGCACAATAGCGTGTGATGATAGAAGAAATAAAAGACTGTGTTTAAGAGGCAGAAGAAAATCATCTGAGTCAATTAAAAATGACTCAGATGACTAGATTAAAAATTGTCTCTTGATTAAAAATAAATGACTCAGATTAAAAATTGTCTCAATGTGCTTTACAGATGAGTACTAGGACTATTAGACGCAGACTCAAAGACTTTGGTTTAAATTCTAGAATTCGAAGGAAAAAGCCATTTATGTCTTCTAAACAAGGAATGGAGAGATTAGAATGGGCTAAAAACTATGTTAATTGGTCTGAGGAACAATGGGACAGAGTCAACTAGAGTAATGAGACCAGAATATCCATATTTAGTAGTGATGTAATAAAGCAAGCAAGAAGGAGAAATGGAGATTTGCTGCCTGAATGCATTACAGCTACCATGAACTATCCAGTTAGTGTTATGATCTGGAGTTGTAGGACAGCAAGACGTGTGGAAAGAATTTGTGTGATTAATGGTAAATGGCAAAACATTCATCATTGATGTACAAAATTGAAGTATTCGGCACGTGTTCTTTCCAGGATAATAAAACATATATACTTCCACAAGATTCAGCTCATTGTCATGTTGCTGCTGTGTACAAAAAGTGGTTTCCAGAAAATCATATTACACTGCTAGAATGGCCAGGTAATAAATAGTCCTAACTTGAATCCAATAGAAAATCTGCGGAGTCGATTAATGAAACTTGTCAGTCAGAAGCAACCAAAAAATTAAGCACAATCGATAGAAGCAATCATACAATCTTCGTTTCACCTGTATAACACCTTGATGAACTAAAACGCTTAGTTCACTCCATGAGACGCGGTTGTAAGGCTGAAATTGCAGCAAAAGGTTTCCCGACTATGTACTAACAGAAATAGTGAGAAGTTATGAAATACCTTTTATCATGATTTTCTGTGTATAACTACTTTTAAAGGGCAATTTTTAAATAAAATATGCTGCATTACATTTTGCATTAAATTATCTTTCTAGTGATATGTAATTTTACGATATTATTCTAAAAAAGACTGATGTTATGAGACATCAAATCTCAGAAATACAAATTTTTCAAAATGTTTCCACAATTTTGGCCACAAGTGTATTATTAGGGATATGAAAGAGTTTCCGCTGTTTTAAGGAGAAAGGAGACAGGAACAATCCCGGAAACCAGAAAACATTTATCCAACTAAATATTGGCCGTTAGCATCAATGACCTTTTGCCATCTTTCAGGCAACAAATGAAAGCCTCTTTGATAGGAGGACTCGGGTTTGACCTGAGGAACGCAGTGACGAAATGTCCAACCTCTGGCACTGTGGTGAACCGCTGTTGGGCAAGGGCATGCTGCATACAGCGAAACAGATGAACGTTTGAGGGTGCAATGTCCGAGGAGTAAGCCGGGTGCGGTAAAACCTCCCAGTGTAACTGTTCAAGGGTTGATTTCGTGGTGGTACCGACATGTGGTCTGGCATTATCGTGTGACCGGATGACTGGGCTGCGTCTTTTACCTGTACATGAGCGTTTTTGCTCGATTGCGGCGTTCAGTTCCATCAACTGATTGCTATATCGTTGTGCAGTGGTCGTTCCGCATAGTTTCAATAGTTCGAAGTACAGCACTGCATGCATATCCCACCACACACACACAACATCACCTTTTTCTCATGGATATCCTCTTTTGCAGTGGATGGTGATTGCTGGCCTGGGTCGACCCAGGGTTGCTTACGTACGAGGTTGTCGCAATAGACCCATTTTTCATCCCCGGTGACAACCTTCCACAAGAAATTCTTCCCTTCTAACCTTTTCGGCAACGACATGCAAATGCCCAAATGTTGACGAATATTACGCTCCTTTAAAATATGCAAAACCCACTTACCAGTCTTCTGGATCTTCCCCAAGGCCTGTAGACGCCGTAGCACCGTCGATTGAGCCACATTCAAACGTTTCGCCAGTTGCGTGGTCGATTGTGGGGCATCCTCTTGCAACTGTGATTTCAGCTTCTCGTCTGCGAGTTCCTGCGGTCTACCTGCACGTGGCTTGTCTTCCAAGCTTAGATCACCTTTCTTAAACCTGGCAAACCATTCTCGACACGTCCACTCACCCATAACCGTTTCTCCGTAAGCCTGACATATTGAACCGTATGCTTCCCTCGCACTTTTCCCTAAATTAAACATGAATAACAAACAGTGCCGCATATGAACTTTATCGACCGCCATTTTTGACTTAATGTACGAACTGACAGCACGGGTCGCCGGCCGGTTAAACCCCTACAGCGCCCACTAGCGGGGGCGGCCGAAACGCTTGCATACCCCTAATACATAGCTTGCTCCAAAACAACTGAGAATGATTGTATAAAAGATGTGCAATACTGGGTTCGACTTTGGCCCAAATCTAAAAAAACCGGAAGTGGTTGTAGTTACTACAACAACCGGCCACACCTGTTTATCACGCAGGGTCGTCGGTAGTGCGCAGTTTAATAAGCGTTGTTTCGTGAATCCCTAACAAGTGTTTTCGCTCTGGGAATTTTCAAAAAAATGGATGTGAAGGAGAAATAAGGGTGCGCTATTAAATTTTGCTGTCGACTTAAAAAGCCTGTGGGAGTGACTTTCAGTTTTATGCAAGAGGATTATAAAGAGGAATGTCTAGGATAATCAACAATTTACAGATGACATAAGGAATCCATGGATGGTCGTTAGCCGGCGGCTTTAATCGCGCATGGAGGAAGACTTTCAACGAGTGTTACAGAGGTAAACATCAATACAATAGGTGTTATTATACAGGAAGACATACAGCTATCAATTAGGGATATCGAAGATATGGTTCGCATTTCAAAATCATCAAATCACAGAATTTGAACAGAGCATTAAGGCATGAAACGAGTTTGTTCAACTTGGGTTCCCCATTTCTTTTCATGTGCATTTCAATACAAGGCCGCACATGACCGGTTTTTTCGTTTCTTATTTGCAGAAAATGAATGTTAAGTTGATCCCCTAACCTGCCTATTGTCAGAACTTGTCACCATGTGACTTCTGGTTGTACCCCATTTTAAAAAAACATTACGGGGATGACAATCTGAGGCTCATCAGCATTTTATTACAGCTGCGCAGGGGTGATTCAACATAATTTCAGAATTCCAGAAGACATTCAAAAAGTGGGAGGAACGTTGGGATACCTGCATTCAATGCAGTGGATAGTATTTCGAAAAATATGACCGCTTCCTTAATAGGCACGCATTTATTTTTTTATAAAAACATTTTCAGTTTTGTTTAGGACAACTCTTGTATTTGCTAGAAAGAGAGCGCATCTGATGAATTAGGACAAGAGGTTCTGATGACTCAGTGTCATATAAGCCAAGCTAATTGGAGGGCGATTTGAACTCTACGGGACTCTCTCTCTCTCTTTCTCTGGCTGTCATAGAGAAAGACTTTGGCGTGGCTGAGTGCTGAAAATCTTGGGTTTCGCATCTTTGATCTTTAAAAAGTGCCTAACTCAGGGAAATTGACAGGGTTATATTACGCGTGAAGAAAATGATGATCCCAAAATAAAATTTCAACTCAAGGCTCCAAGTCATTGGAACGTCTAGTGATTTCATTTGCCCAACAAATATGTGTGCCACAAAAGGGAGAGACGATTGATATGTACACAATTATTTAAGAAGTGTGGGACTTTTTGCCAAATAATATTGTAATCTGCTGCTTCAGTCAACCTTTGTGAGTAACAGGGTGACAACAACAAGAAAGATGACATCGAATTCTGTAGGGTTATGAGCACATCTTCCAAATCCTTTCCGACACGAAAAAAAAAGTATTTCACAGCATATTTGTAGAAAAAAACCCAGCAAAAAAGACACTGCACGCCTCCTAAAAACATCCACGCACAATTTACTCGTGAAATGCGCGAAGTGAAAAGTGTCCTGCATATTGATCTGGTTGCAATAAATAAAATACAATTATTAATCGGATTTCAACACAATCTGCATAACATTCACAAACAGAAGTTACTTTCGGCTACTAGCGGCTAAAATGTGTGCTGCGAAAAATCACACATTTTGTACAATGAATTTTTCATAACAGACGATATCCAAAGCAAAGGGGACTTTTCAAATCGCGTTCTTATAAACGAAGACGCGGTCCCTAGCACGGTACAAATGAAAATTAAATCTTACATTCTGTAGTGGTAAAACTGTGTGGTGCAAAAAGTGGCAGAAATTGTAATGATATAAACAATTTCAACATTTTATAAAACTAAAACTATGTAAGATACTGACATTCGCGATGAACAGTTCTTTCACCAATACTAACGATTTTATAATATAAATGGCGCCACTAAAAATTTTTACGTTTCTACCCTCACGTGATCTGTCAGGCAAGGCGGCCGGAAATACTGTGGCGAGGGCGTTCTGTGTGCTTCAAAACGAATACTGTTACTGTTGTGCAACGGCGATTTAGAACACGTTTCAAAAATCACCGCAGTCACAGTCCATCAACGACTAGCCCAACAAATCTGAAAGAACAGGATGCTTGTGTATAGGAAAATGTCCAGGGTGACCACGTGTATCATCTGATGAACAAGTTGAGTTTGTTCGTGCCATTTACCAACGCAGCCCAAGGAAATCCCCTACGATTGCAAGTCGGTACTAACAAATTACACAACCGACTGTTTGGAAAATTTTGAGGAAACGGCTGAAAATGACTCTCTACAAAATGCGGTTGTTTTGCAAACTCTAATTGACAATGACAGAACCAAAACTTCGCGATTTCTGTGCAGAAATGAGGGGGCTTTTTGAAAAAGATGGTTTTAGTGAGCGTCTGATTTTCAGCGACGAATCGACATTCCACATTATGGGAAATTTAACCAACATAACATTCGCAAATGGGGGACTGAAAATCCTAGAGCAACAGTGAAGCAGTGCGGGATTCCTCAAAGGTTAATGTATTCTGTGCTATATCCCGTGAAAAAGTGTATGGTTCCTTCTGTTTCCACGAAAACACGGGAAGTTCTTATCTCGATAGGCTAATGATTTGTTTGATGTCCCAACTGCACCAAGATAGTGCCAACTTTATTTCCAACAGGATGGAGCACCTTCCCAATCGCATCGGGAAGTTAGAAAGTACCCCGATGAAAATCTTCCACAGAGCTGGATTGGCCGCGAAACAGGCGACAACATATCACTCACTTTGTTTTATGAGGCTGTGCCAAAAACAGTCTTCGTTCCTCCTCTTCCCATTAATTTAGCTGATCTGAAACAACATATCACAAAAGGTATTGCTGGAATCGATGAAGATGTGCTAAAGCGTATTTGGCAAGAATTCGACTAGATTTACAATATATTGACAAAAGTCACCGGACACACCTTCAAAAGCAAATTAATGGATCCGCTGCGTTGTTAAGATGCGTGGCACAGCTGCAAATGGTATAAAACTAGCCTGCATTTGACCTCGATCATATCGCACTGTGCGGTCGAGTGAAAATGTCGCAGCGGGAGAGAACTGACTTTGAGAAAGAAAGATTGTTCGGTGTTATATTAGTGGGTTGTCCATAAAGAGAAACCGAGAGGCGTTTAAACATACCCAAGTCAACTGTTTTGGATGTATTGAATAAGTGGGAAACACATGGCGTGCCTGAAGCAGCAAAACGTAGCGGCAGACCAAAGAAAATCAGGGATAGAGGACGTCGAAGCCTCAGGAGAGTCGTTACAGCTAATCGACGGAGTACTGCACAAGAACTCAATGCACAGGTGAGTAAAAATACTAGAAACTCGGTATGTACACGTACCATTAGCAGAAAACTTCATTCCATTGGTTACCGTGGTCGTGCGGCTGCTCATAAGCCTTTCATCTCCACTCGGAATGCTACTTGTCGTTTAGCATGGTGTAAAGAATATTTATCGTGGACTGTAGATCAGTCGGAACGGGTCCTCTCGACTGATGAATCCAGATACACGATCCATCAGTCTTATGGCCATGTGTGGTTACGCTATTTAACATGGTGTACTATTCCTACGCTCAAGTTTGGAGCTGGCAGTGTACTCGTGTAGGGGTGTATTTCGTGGTATGGTCCCGACACATTGGTTATCGTGGACAAACCTGTTAACCAGCACGTCTACCTCGGTATTCTGGACAATTATGCCTTACCAACTCTGTGGTAATACTATGGAACCGAGCCTTGTTGGTACCAGCAGTATAAAGAAAAAACTGTTACGGCGTGGTTTGACGATAATTCCGTATCGTATGTGGACTGGCCAGCACACAGCTCCTGATCGTAATCCCATAGAGCACCTATGGGATGAATTAGAGCGCCGCATAAGAAGTTTGGAACCAAGGCCGACTACTAAGCAACAGTTAGCGGTAGAATTACGTACGGAATGGAAACGCATACCAATCGCTGTGTTCCAAAACCATGTCGAAAGCATGTCTCGAAGGGTCAGCGCATGCACTAAGGCCAAAGGTGGAACGACACCGTACTAATGTATGTCAATAAATGCTATGTCGTGTTTCTCTTCTAGGTGTCCGGTGACCTTTGTTAATAAATTGTATGTTGTGTTACCATGGGTGCACACATCGAACATCTGTAAGTTGCTGTAACAAACTTCAAGAATTCCCCTACAAAGCGGTGCAACGTGAGTGCAAATATCTTAAATAGTTTTGGTTTTGTAAAATGTTGAAACTATCAATTTCATTTGTGACAGCCCTGTATAAAAATATTCCTCTTCACGAACGAGTTGCAAACAGTGTTTTTTAAACCGAATGAATCAGAAGTTAAATATCTTAAGGTGCAACGGGTTAATTCCTCCTTGATAGAATGGGGAAGTCCTTAACTAGACCCTTTTGTTTTATCTCTCTTTTGCTTGCCGGTAAACCGCAGTAAGTGCTTAGGTCGTTCCAGGGTGAAAGGTTTCTTCAGACGTTTTTTGTTTTGAGAATTGTTTATGCAAGGATAGCTGATTTTCGTCTTTAATATGGTTGGAAATCCTTAGTCTGAAGCATTGAAAAGGTAACATGGTTGCAGAGAAATCATGAAGAACGATTGCGATGCCCGCTCCAGGAAAATAATTATTTTATTGATTCAAATGAAAAATCAGCCTAATTTATCGTCGCTAGGAGCATCGATGTCTCAAACAAAAGTTTTACCGACCTGCCCCATTTTCAGTTGAAATACACTTCGTTATAAGCGTTGATTCCGAAGGGGAAAATGCAACGGAAAAGCATAACTCTGCTCTTCCTGTGTTGGAATCGTTTTCTTCGCGGCATGATATGCCTCTCTACTAATCACGGGCAATTTTCTTCCAGACAAAATCAACGATCGGTTTTCAGTGAAGACTAGCTGCAAACTGCGTCCGTGTCTCTAAATCACAGGTCTCCAAACATTTAAAGAAGAGGATATATAGGATTTTTGAAGATGCTTTGCTGGCCGAAGCCATGTGGAAACTTGAAATATATTCCAAATCGTTTCAAATATTACTTTCCTCTGCGTTCGTGTTAAATTTGTTTCAAAATCACATATAAATGCAACTGTTGAGGCAATGCTGGTACTCGAAATCATTGTATTATTGTATTCACAGCTACACTATCTACCAACAAGTAATTGGACACTCCTGCAATCGACGATATCTGCTGTCCTGATACACGTCACGGCCGCCACCGTTAAATATCGTGTGGGAAACAACAACGCAGCCAGTCACATGCAAGATGCCACGCAGTTCAGAGCTCTCTGATTTCGAGAAAGGTGTAATCGTCGGGTTTCACAGAAATGGCCGATCCATACGTGACATATCCAGCGAGTTGAAGCACCCCAAATCTACAGTGGCATACGTGATTGGCAAGAGGAAGATGAGAGGTGACTGTCGGAATGTTCCCCGAACCGGCAGACCCACGAAACTGGGAGTTAGAGACCGACGGATGCTGGCCAGAGAAATTCGGAAGAACCGCACCAAATCGATGGGCCACATCCGCGAGGAGTTTCAACAGGCATCCAGGAGTGATCTTTCGATGAATAATATCCGTAAGGAAGCCCATCTGCTCAGTTATAATGGACGTGCTGCCGCCCACAAGCCTTTTATCACCAAGTCCAATAGCGCTGCTCGGCTAACGTGGTGCAAAGAACGTCGACAGTGGACCGTTGAACAGTGGAAACAGGTTCTCTGGAGCGACGAATCAATGTTCACCCTCTACCGCTCGGATGGCAGGGTCTGAGTTTGGCGTCTGCCTGAAGAACGCCTCCTGCCGGAATGTATTGTGCCAACTGTGAAGTTCGGCGGCGGTGGATTTATGCTATGGGGGTGTTTCTCGTGGTATGGCACGGGACCCTTGGTCGCAATTCCTGGTAGACTCAACGCCGAGACCTACTGCACCATTTCGGATGACCATGCGCTTCCTACGTTGTGGAAGTTTTACGAGGTGGACCCATGTCACTTTCAGGATGACAATGCCACCTGTCATGTTGCGAGGTCCACCATGGCTTGGTATGGTGACAATGAGGTAATCGAATGGACTAGCCTGCGCAGAGCCCAGATCTTAACGTATCGAGCACCTCTGGGACGAGTTGGAGAGTCGACTTAAATGGTGCCCCTACCGTCCAAAATCGGTGAAAGAACTGACCTGTCTTCTCCAAGTCGAGTGGAAGAAAATACCCCTAGCCGTCGTACAACGCCTGGTTGAGAATATGCCCCGGAGGATCGCAGCTGTAATCGCCGCTCGTGGAGGCTCCACCAACTATTGCAGGTGAATAAACTTCGTTTTCCTTTGCTATCACAGGTGTCCAATTACTTGTTGGTAGATAGTGCATAATAGTTTTTGTCGTAAGACCTCCACAGACTGATACAAAGACATCGTACCATCACCTGTACAATAAGTTAAATATCGGATTTCTTACAGTAACATAGTATGTAAGAGCTGGTGTACAAAATCGAGGAGAGAAGAAATATCTTTTACTACAATAACCAAAATTCGTGCGATATGCTATGCACAATATCCGATCTCGCTACGGAACTGCCAAATTAGACAGGCGGTTGCAATTTAACATGAAATCAACAACGTGCGACTGAAAATTAACATGTCTTTCTGCAGGCGACTGAAATTTAACATGTAATCAAATCTCAAGTATTCTCGTGAATCCTGAGATATGCAGCTAGACCAAAAAGTTTTCGTCATATGGATGCGGAAAAAGGGAGAACGGACTTTTTCCGTTAATATACGAAAATAATTGAGGTTTTTGAGAATTCAGAATTTTCCGTTAACACATCTTAAAAACGACAATTTACCGTCAGTATAAAAAGGAATTGCGGTAAGTGTTCTAAAAATTATGAAATGTTTCGTGAAATTCAGGTTTGTTTCCATCATGCACGAAAGTAATCACGGAAAGTGATTCGTGAATTTCAGAATTTGCTGTACAGTGCATATTAAACATGACGTTTTTGAGAACATGATCATATTGATGAATCTGATTTATTACAACGCTGTGCAATTGAATTAGATTCGATATATCTCAACGCTTAAGAACAATATCCTTAATTTATCTTCAATTGCAGATTTATGTTCATAAGGTGCGTCGCATAAATATAGAGACAGTCTACTTTGCGCCGTGAACTCAATGCGAATATAGGCAGGAAGCTGAAGTGGTACCTGATTAGACATAAGCCTACAACAAACGTTTCGATCCGTCGAGATGACCGGATTGTGTGAAAAGAACACCACAAAGGGAAATAGTGTAATTTTAGGTGTCTCATAAATATAAAGACAACTATGTCAAGTAGCCCATGCAAATGAGATGTATAAATTAGCATGTTGTACGCACGCGCATGGGCCGTAATTCGGTCCAGCCTACAAAAGACAGCGGACCTGCCGTCGGACATTCATTTGCCGAAATGCCACGCAGCAGTAAACTTTCTGGTGAGGAGGTACAAAAGATTTGGAGACTGAGAGCAAATGGATTGCCTGTAGCGAAGATTTGTAAAGCCATGGGGAGGAGTAGGGCAGTCATTTATAAGACTTTATCGAAACGCGGTGCGTTAACTGCCAGAAAATGGCCTGGAAGGTCTCGAATAACAACCAAACGAGATGATGGTGCCATCATTTAGTTTCATCCCTAAGGTTATCACTACGTCAAGTTTCTCGGACTGTTCGCGTCACCGACTCAAAGGACACAGTTCATCGACGAATCAAGGGAAGTCGCAACATTGTGCTTCGTGAAATGCGCTGTCTGCCACACCTCACGCGGAGCAACAAAGAAGCTAGATTGTTATGGGCAAGCAGCCACATGCACTGGACAGACGAGTGGATCACAACTATTTTCTCCGATGAGAAAAAGTTCAACCTGGACAGCTCTGATGGTTAGAACTGCTATTGGCATGATTTACGACGCGAACCACGCACCTTCTTCAGCAGGCAGAAAGGAGGGGATCTGTGATGGTCTGGGGCGCTTTTGGGTTGAATGGGACATGGGATATCGCTTTTCTTCAAGGCAGGCAAAACTCCGAAACGTATAAGGACATACTCAGCAGCCACCTTCTACCGTTTGCCGAAGCTCTAGCGGGTGTTGATTATCTGTTCCAGTAAGACAATGCCTCTATCCATCGGTCTGCATCAACGAAAAGCTGGTTCAAAACTCATCATGTGACCTTAATGGATTGGCCAGCACTCAGTCCAGATCTGAACCCTATCGAGAACTTCTGCGGTATCCTCGCTCGTGATGTGTATGCGAATGTACCGCAGTTCTCAAGTGTGGTGGCATTGAAAGAGCAGATTGAACGAAGCTGGTACGCACTCCGTCCAGAACATTTACATCACTTGGTGAACAGCATGCCCAATAGGGTTTGCAGTGTTATTCGGAACAACGGCTCCCCTATTCGTACCGGAGGTGCTCATAACTAGTAAGTCTTTATGTTTTTGAGACAGCGTATTTCTGTTTTTTCCTTGTACTTGGCGTTGAAATTGTCATGTTTCCGTCAAACAATTGTGCAGCTGCGTGTCCTGTGCTATTTTTGCTGTAAATATGAAGTGTACATTTCAGCTCGTTGTTGTTTCTTTTTTATTCGAGAATTTGTTCTGTCTCTATATTTATGCGACGCACTATATAGAAAACTTCAGAATCTCAGTTGTGTATTTCTGTTCTTAAGAGTTATGTCATCAGCGTCGTTTGGGATGACTTTTGTCAATTATTTCCTAGAGTTTTCTGGTTTTTTTTGTATAGTGGTTAAGAAACTCCTACGAGAAACTGAAGTAATAGGGTGTCACTCTTCCCTAATTTGGACAAAGTTGTTCCAGTATGGAGCGGAATTGGCTTTGGGATAGAGCCGAGCCTCCCTTGGACCAATTTCGGATGATTGCTTCTGGACATTCGCCAAACGGTTCGACCTACAGCTGGTTTCTGGAATTTCCTGAAAATTGTGCTGATATTACCTTGGAAAAGAAGAACGGAACTTCTTTTTCTAACAGTTGATACCTTCTATCGTGAACCATAACTCGTACGATGACTTAACACTAAATCATAATTGTAGCATTAATTTGCACGCAATAGCAAAGTGTCATTTGTTAATCCCCGCAAAAAGGCTTTTTCTTTAATTTGCAGTGTTTTATTTAATCACCTTAATAATTTGAAATTCAAACTAGTAATTCCACTGCAAATTCTGCCTTTTGCAAAACAAGAAATGAAGGGGGCGAATATTTAAGCAGAAATTTTGCTACGATTGCCGCTAACGGAACGAACGTTCGAGGGCCGTTCAGTAGGTTCTAAGCCTGACCTCGAAAGTTGTGGTTGGCGGTCAACAAAAGTATTTTAAAATATTGCATTAGCATTCAGTTTTACAATAGCCACGCCATGTCGCTGTGCCAGCATTTGAGACGCCACCACAGTGCATTGAAGTCTTTAAGGTGACAATGGATGAGCGACAGATGAAATTGTGGAAAATAGCGGTGGTTGAATTCTTGACAAAGGAAGGTGAAACGGCACGCAGAATTAATGAATGGATGGTCTGTATATACGTCGATCATGCACCTTCATATACCGCAGTCCAAAGATGGGCTTCTCTCTTTAAAGGGGAAAGAGACTCGTAAGACTACCTTCGCGAGTAACACACAGTACAGGTGACCACAAATGAAATGTGCCAGAAAGCGCAGGACCTGGTGATGTCAAACTGGCGAATCCGTGTAACACAGATTGCTGAGGAACTGAAAGTAAGTTCCGGCAGTGTTTGGACCATTTTGCGTGAGAGGTTAGGTATGTCAAAGGTCTGTGCCAGATGGGCGGGTTCCTCGAATGTTGACACGTGAGATGAAGAATGATCGTTCTGAAGCAAGTCGGGTTCAACTTGGCCACATTAACCGCAATCTAGATGACTTCTATTCCTGCACTGTGACTGGTGATGAGAAGTGGCTTCACCATTGGGGCCCTGATAGTAAAGAAGATAGCATGCAATAGAATCATTATTGATTACCATCACCGAAAAAGTTCGAAACACAACCATCTGCAGGGAAGATTATGGCCACCATTTCTTTGGAACTCAGAAAGGTTGCTGTTAATTGATTATGGCCACCATTTCTTCGGAACTCAGAAAGGTTGCTGTTAATTGATTATGGCCACCATTTCTTTGGAACTCAGAAAGGTTGCTGTTAATTGATTATAGCCACCATTTCTTCGGAACTCAGAAAGGTTGCTGTTATTTTATTATGGCCACCATTTCTTTGGAACTCAGAAAGGTTGCTGTTGATTGATTATGGCCTAATAAAAGGATTACGAATGCTGCATGTTATACCGCGCTATTGCGACAATTGCGTGAAGCCATCAAAAGTAAACGGCTAGGAAAATTGCGACAGGTGTTCTGCTTATCCAGGAAAATACTCCGATCCACTCCTTCGGTGTTCATGCAAACTGTTACAGAACGTGGATTTCAACTGCATTTACCCCACCGTACTAATCTGATGTCGTCCCCTAGTGACTTCTTGAGTGACTTGGCACCCTAGTAAGGTTCAAAAAGTTCTTTGGTTTTGCCCAAGATTCTGAACTGAAAGAGATAACGAAATTTTGGTTTAAGGAAAAGATAGAACGTTTTTCTCAGATGGGAATTGCGAATTCTATGATCTGTACAACAAGTGTATCCAAATCATGGTAAACTATGTGTAAAAATAAAGGTGCGCTTTCGAAAAAAAAATTGTCTGTGTCTGTTTTGCGTAGAACGTATAGAACTTCCTACGTATTTTTATTTTCGCAAGAATTTTAAGTCTTAAATCGACAGCATCATAATGTTCAGCATGATAGCAGCATGTAGTTATCGATTGGATCGTATATATGAAAGCTACAGTACACAGCTCATAACGTCCGGGAAGTTTTAAAAAAGAAACGCGAATGGGTGTCTTTCCCACACTGCTGCCATTAAACAGCGTATCGTCTAACGTCCGAACGTGATGACTAGGTAATACTCTGCTAACGTTTTTCCTCGGGTTTCACGGAGTCGCACGAGTCGGTAAATACGAAGAACTATATTATTTATAAATTACTTTGGAAATTTCATTCCACTGTGCTGTACTGCACTTCACATTTTCACCGATGAGGTGTTTATTGACTCTTATAACATTTCAGGCTAAGTAAGATTCAACAAACTGTGTGCAGAAAGCGTTCCTTCCCTGATACAAGCAAAAATTTCATCATTTTTTTCCGTGAAGGACTCTAACATCAAGAACTTTGGTAAAAAATGCAATCCACGATGATTGACCTCTGGGGACAAAGAAGAAAAAATAATGCACCGAAGAAATGGTGATGTTATTCGTCGGAGGAGATATCGGGACTTCCGGAGTGTTTCAGAAATCACCCTCGGGAGTCGTTTGGTACCGAACATCGACAATAAGTGACGCAATAACAATGCCTTCTGACGTTCGTCATATTTTGACGCAGTAAACAGGTCTCATATATGCTTACCTTTTTTCTCCTTTTCGTGACAATAAATACGGAAAAAAGAGCCTTCAACATACATTTTCTAACGATAAAATTGGTTGCACTGTTTCCAGAGAAAATATGTCTTTCGGCATAGAATGAACAATTGTGTCGTTTCCAAAACATGATTTTATTCTCTGAAGTACAAACGAAATGTTGCGTGGCATTTCTACATTTATGAAACAAAATGTTAAAGAAAGAAAAAGAAAAGAAGAGTTTGCTACTATCTCCCGCCATTTAAGCACGTAAAACATAACACACATCCTTCTCAAAATGACAAAAGAAGTTTCTCATAACCGGAACTCTGTTTTTATTGGCCTAGAAGAGTAAATACAAATTTTCGTGAAATGGTGGACACTTTCTTTCAACTTAGAAACGTACCTTTCTCATCGAATAAATCGTAACAATCAACGGCTAAACATGCATAACACTGCCAATACGATAATATCTTAAGAAAACTGAAAGAAATATATTTAAAATTATTTGAGAAGCCTGATGAATTTACAAAAATATCAGAAACCGGAACTTTTCTCATTTGGGAGAGCCTTCTCAAAAAAGACCAAAAACAAAGAAAAAAAAACACAGATCTGCTCAAGCGAAAGTATGTCGCTTCTGTCTATTGTTTGCAATGACTTCGGTGTTTTCCCCTGTGGCACCAAAATATTTATTTTCCCAAGTAAACTTTGAACTCATAAAATGTAAAAGTTCAGTGTTGTCTCCATCTTAAACTTCAAAGTATACGCCATTTGCTGTTGGAGTTATGATATTCCTGACAGATTTTTCTCTTGTGAAACCTAGTATTCTGTTGAAAGTAGGAAAAATGGCAATGGTTTTCTTTCTATTATCATCGCAAAATCAAAACAAGAAAGATGACACCGAACCTTCGGTTGTAATGAGCACGTCTTTTGGATTATTTCCGTCGCAAATAAAATTTATAAATTTCATTCTTATTCAGTGAAACCGGTTAGAAAAAATCAACCAGATTTCTACATCCGGCAAAACATCCAGAAATAGAAACATCTACTTCCTTCCACCGGCGGCAAAAAAGCATGTTACGGAAATTAACAAATGGTGCACAAAAAGTTTTTGATAGTAGAAGGAAGGCATCAGAGACAAATAGATTTTCAAATCGGACAGTTAAAGAGAAGAAATATAGAAGGGAACATGATATAACTCGATGCCACCTAGCGGAAGAAATTTGCAGAACGGAAAATGTTTAAAATATGCGTAAAGTATTCTTCATGGCAAAGTTATGCTATGGAAAAATAACTTTTCAATTACGTCTCCCGGAAGCAGAGATAGTGAGAAAAACGTTTTGACCTTTACGCCCGTAGAGAGAATTATTTCAAGACGATAATGTTCCACATTTTTATTGTGGCGAATGACATACTCAACAAAGAAATTTATCAAGGGTTTTTAGAAGGTGAGATACAGCTGCAAACAAAAGTACACAAACACAACTTAGCAATAGAACTGTGAACTACAAAACACTCCTCAAGTACAAACTTTAAAATGTTCCACAAGATACATGGTATCCGGTATTAAATGATTTTTTTAAATCAGGCATTTAGAAGATGAAATATCAATTAAAACAGATTAAACATTTGCGCCCACTAGCGGCGATATAGTATTAATACATTATTTTGGGAAGGAAATACATACAAAATGTTTTCATAGTAGTATCTGACCGAAAAAACAATTCAATCGGGTTTTTCGTCCTGTAACTGAAACGTAAACTTACACCCTATAGTGGCACACTTGTGCAAGAAACAAATTGAAACTATATTCAAAATATTTCGTACTAGAAACGCTTTCCGATAAAGAATTTTTCAAATCGGAATCTTAGAAGCAGAGAAGTCGACAAAAATATGATATACGTCTACGTCCCGTGGCGGACAAACTATGTATTATTTTAAGCAGAAGCATTCTCAAAAGGTTTTCCGAGGTGAGCGGTATGGAGCCACGAAAGAATGTTTCAATCATGATTTCAGAAGCTCAGATTTCGCTGCAAATACACCAGAAACAGAAATACGCACTTACGACCAAATTATTCTCTACCAAAAATTGCAAATTATATGTAGAACATTTTCCAGCAGGTGCTGTATCCGACACAGAAATAATTTTACAAATCAGACTTTTAGAAGCAGCGATACGAAGGAAATCGCAATTTACCTTTACGCCCCATAGCAGAAAATCTATGCATTGCTTGAAAAAGAAACAATTATAAATGTCATCCAAAGGAAGAAATATTTTTTTCAATGGGATATTCAGAAGGAAATATGTGGAATAAAATGCCTTTTGAATTCGATAGTATCTGCATTTACGACCTTTTGTGGTGGAATTATGCATCCAAAAAAATAAAATAAATAAAACGGAAAGCAAAGATCATCCTTCTCACGTTTCAAGCTTTCCAATGCAAATATAATTTTTCAAATCGGACTAATAATTGTTGTAGAGATATGGTGTCCACAGAAGGACGGACAAAGTCTAACAAATGAGTTCTCAACGCTGCCCTGGTAGCGCAGTGGTCTAAGCGATGGCTTCTGATCATTTGTCCGAGATGGGTCCGGGTTCGAATCCCGTGATGCATGGATGTTGTGTTTGTTTTACGGCGTTACCTTCCCTGTAATCAGTGACCCTAAATTAGGGACGGACGACTGCTTACAGCCCAATGAATTGCTCACGGTGGTCGTTAAATCTCCAAAACAAAAAAAAAAAAAAAAAAAAAAAGAAAAAAGCCGGGTCTCTTCCTTAGTCCTTTATGACACTGACGAGTTCTTTATGGCACTTCCAGAATTTTGGAAAAACTTCGTTGCTGTTGTCAAGTGAACGTCACCTGGCTCCAATACACACACCCTTGCGCAAGTGAATCTTTGCCACTATGCTGAAACCAGTAACTTCAATAACACACACACACCTGCACCACTGACTACGTGGAACGCAAAGAGACAGCACATTGGCACAGGTTTGGCCGCTTCCTAATCGGGGATTTCTAGCGTGTTTACAATGCAAGTATTATGACTTCCGTAATACGATTAAGATAGTTCTGCAAAGAACGAAACAAATGGCAATCTGAAGGTCCGATGCCTGTGGAATACACTACTTTAACCAAAGTTTCCCAACTTCTATTGTGTGTTAATTGCATTAACCCTCCAGGTGGCAGAAGGTTTGGAAGAGGCAATAGAAAATGTTATCACATGTATAACAGGAGACTTCCTTAAAAGCGTCTTGTCTTTCTGTAGTATTCGTCGTCGTTAAGATGCGCATATGTGAGTTCTCACCACCACTATGAGCCTGAAAATTATTTCGACGCAATATTGCATTCTCGCGGCTTTTGAAGAGGCTTTCGATTAACATATTACTGCGTCGTCGCCGCTTTAGGCACAGAAATCTCCGAACGTATATATGCGTGCTTGCCACCTGGAGGGTTAATAATCCAGCATTATTCTGGTGGAAGATCGCACTTTTCGTTTTTACGAGACATACCAGTTGAAGATTCAGGGCTTTTTCAGTTTATCCAGTCGTGTGAAATTGCATTCGAAGTGAATTCTCTCACCAGATTCTAGCTGCTCATAATACGTGATACCTTGGTAATCAGGTTGAAAATATGAAATTACCGTCTGTAACGTACCACGAGATGTGACGTACCTGTCAGGAGGACGCACACGACATAAAGGCAGATAGGAATCAGAATAAATGTCTGCGTAGCTCAGTTGGTAGAGCGACTTGTTCCGGAATAAGCGGCCTCGGGTTCGAAGCCCGGCGTAGACCAAAAATGACGGAGAAATTTACTTCGTTATAATGGCGCCCGAACTATCCGGATGACCCGACCGTTCAAAATCTCGCATTAGTGTGATGTTCTTTCCACACCGCGAGATAGGAAAAATGAGAGAATCCCTTCTCCAGCATTTCGAAAAGGAAAATAAGGGGGAGATGATGTGACGTACCTGTCAGGAGGACGCACACGACATAAAGGCAGATAGGAATCACAATAAAACGTCTGCGTAGCTCAGTTGGTAGAGCGACTTGTTCCGGAATAAGCGGCCTCGGGTTCGAATCCCGGCGTAGACCAAAAATGACGGAGAAATTTACTTCGTTATACGTCTTTCAGTGCAAGTACCAGTTTATGGCAGCAAATCGTATGTTTTACTTTAGGTGCATCAATATCTCTACAATAGCAATCTATCGTACAGTTTCTTATTTTTCTCTTAACAATGCTTCCAAAAATGTTTTATTTTCTTGACCAGAAAGAATTTTACTCAGCCCCTAAATCTGTTCTTTTGCTGTCAATTTATTAAGAACCATAACATTGAGTTTTGAAGCAATTTGAAGCTGACCAAGATGATACACAGTAGTTGTAGGATCAACATTTCAGCCTTTCTCAAAGCTCTCGTGCTATTTCCCATGGATTTTGGGCAACGATGTGTTTAAAAACTTCATGATCAAGCGTAGATATCCTACTAAAATAGAACTTATAGTTTAAGTCAAAACCACTAGAGCGAAACCTTGTAAACCGAAGTTGGAATGAATTATAGTTCTACAATTGTATGATTTCAGACTCAACGGACGGACGACTGCTTACAGCCCAATGAATTGCTCACGGTGGTCGTTAAATCTCCAAAACAAAAAAAAAAAAAAAAAAAAAGAAAAATGCCGGGTCTCTTCCTTAGTCCTTTATGACACTGACGAGTTCTTTATGGCACTTCCAGAATTTTGGAAAAACTTCGTTGCTGTTGTCAAGTGAACGTCACCTGGCTCCAATACACACACCCTTGCGCAAGTGAATCTTTGCCACTATGCTGAAACCAGTAACTTCAATAACACACACACACCTGCACCACTGATTACGTGGAACGCAAAGAGACAGCACATTGGCACAGGTTTGGCCGCTTCCTAATCGGGGATTTCTAGCGTGTTTACAATGCAAGTATTATGACTTCCGTAATACGATTAAGATAGTTCTGCAAAGAACGAAACAAATGGCAATCTGAAGGTCCGATGCCTGTGGAATACACTACTTTAACCAAAGTTTCCCAACTTCTATTGTGTGTTAATTGCATTAACCCTCCAGGTGGCAGAAGGTTTGGAAGAGGCAATAGAAAATGTTATCACATGTATAACAGGAGACTTCCTTAAAAGCGTCTTGTCTTTCTGTAGTATTCGTCGTCGTTAAGATGCGCATATGTGAGTTCTCACCACCACTATGAGCCTGAAAATTATTTCTGACGCAATATTGCATTCTCGCGGCTTTTGAAGAGGCTTTCGATTAACATATTACTGCGTCGTCGCCGCTTTAGGCACAGAAATCTCCGAACGTATATATGCGTGCTTGCCACCTGGAGGGTTAATAATCCAGCATTATTCTGGTGGAAGATCGCACTTTTCGTTTTTACGAGACATACAAGTTGAAGATTCAGGGCTTTTTCAGTTTATCCAGTCGTGTGAAATTGCATTCGAAGTGAATTCTCTCACCAGATTCTAGCTGCTCATAATACGTGATACCTTGGTAATCAGGTTGAAAATATGAAATTACCGTCTGTAACGTACCAGGAGAGGTGACGTACCTGTCAGGAGGACGCACACAACATAAAGGCAGATAGGAATCAGAATAAATGTCTGCGTAGCTCAGTTGGTAGAGCGACTTGTTCCGGAATAAGCGGCCTCGGGTTCGAAGCCCGGCGTAGACCAAAAATGACGGAGAAATTTACTTCGTTATAATGGCGCCCGAACTATCCGGATGACCCGACCGTTCAAAATCTCGCATTAGTGTGATGTTCTTTCCACACCGCGAGATAGGAAAAATGAGAGAATCCTTTCTCCAGCACTTCGAAAAAAAAAAAGAAAATAAGGGGGAGATGATGTAACGTACCAGGAGATGTGACGTACCTGTCAGGAGGACGCACACGACATGAAGACAGATAGGAATCACAATAAAACGTCTGCGTAGCTCAGTTGGTAGAGCGACTTGTTCCGGAATAAGCGGCCTCGGGTTCGAATCCCGGCGTAGACCAAAAATGACGGAGAAATTTACTTCGTTATACGTCTTTCAGTGCAAGTACCAGTTTATGGCAGCAAATCGTATGTTTTACTTTAGGTGCATCAATATCTCTACAATAGCAATCTATCGTACAGTTTCTTATTTTTCTCTTAACAATGCTTCCAAAAATGTTTCATTTTCTTGACCAGAAAGAATTTTACTCAGCCCCTAAATCTGTTCTTTTGCTGTCAATTTATTAAGAACCATAACATTGAGTTTTGAAGCAATTTGAAGCTGACCAAGATGATACACAGTAGTTGTAGGATCAACATTTCAGCCTTTCTCAAAGCTCTCGTGCTATTTCCCATGGATTTTGGGCAACGATTTGTTTAAAAACTTCATGATCAAGCGTAGATATCCTACTAAAATAGAACTTATAGTTTAAGTCAAAACCACTAGAGCGAAACCTTGTAAACCGAAGTTGGAATGAATTATAGTTCTACAATTGTATGATTTCAGACTCAACGGACGGACGACTGCTTACAGCCCAATGAATTGCTCACGGTGGTCGTTAAATCTCCAAAACAAAAAAAAAAAAAAAAAAAGAAAAATGCCGGGTCTCTTCCTTAGTCCTTTATGACACTGACGAGTTCTTTATGGCACTTCCAGAATTTTGGAAAAACTTCGTTGCTGTTGTCAAGTGAACGTCACCTGGCTCCAATACACACACCCTTGCGCAAGTGAATCTTTGCCACTATGCTGAAACCAGTAACTTCAATAACACACACACACCTGCACCACTGATTACGTGGAACGCAAAGAGACAGCACATTGGCACAGGTTTGGCCGCTTCCTAATCGGGGATTTCTAGCGTGTTTACAATGCAAGTATTATGACTTCCGTAATACGATTAAGATAGTTCTGCAAAGAACGAAACAAATGGCAATCTGAAGGTCCGATGCCTGTGGAATACACTACTTTAACCAAAGTTTCCCAACTTCTATTGTGTGTTAATTGCATTAACCCTCCAGGTGGCAGAAGGTTTGGAAGAGGCAATAGAAAATGTTATCACATGTATAACAGGAGACTTCCTTAAAAGCGTCTTGTCTTTCTGTAGTATTCGTCGTCGTTAAGATGCGCATATGTGAGTTCTCACCACCACTATGAGCCTGAAAATTATTTCGACGCAATATTGCATTCTCGCGGCTTTTGAAGAGGCTTTCGATTAACATATTACTGCGTCGTCGCCGCTTTAGGCACAGAAATCTCCGAACGTATATATGCGTGCTTGCCACCTGGAGGGTTAATAATCCAGCATTATTCTGGTGGAAGATCGCACTTTTCGTTTTTACGAGACATACAAGTTGAAGATTCAGGGCTTTTTCAGTTTATCCAGTCGTGGGAAATTGCATTCGAAGTGAATTCTCTCACCAGATTCTAGCTGCTCATAATACGTGATACCTTGGTAATCAGGTTGAAAATATGAAATTACCGTCTGTAACGTACCAGGAGAGGTGACGTACCTGTCAGGAGGACGCACACAACATAAAGGCAGATAGGAATCAGAATAAATGTCTGCGTAGCTCAGTTGGTAGAGCGACTTGTTCCGGAATAAGCGGCCTCGGGTTCGAAGCCCGGCGTAGACCAAAAATGACGGAGAAATTTACTTCGTTATAATGGCGCCCGAACTATCCGGATGACCCGACCGTTCAAAATCTCGCATTAGTGTGATGTTCTTTCCACACCGCGAGATAGGAAAAATGAGAGAATCCCTTCTCCAGCACTTCAAAAAAAAGAAAATAAGGGGAGATGATGTAACGTACCAGGAGATGTGACGTACCTGTCAGGAGGACGCACACGACATGAAGACAGATAGGAATCACAATAAAACGTCTGCGTAGCTCAGTTGGTAGAGCGACTTGTTCCGGAATAAGCGGCCTCGGGTTCGAATCCCGGCGTAGACCAAAAATGACGGAGAAATTTACTGCGTTATACGTCTTTCAGTGCAAGTACCAGTTTATGGCAGCAAATCGTATGTTTTACTTTAGGTGCATCAATATCTCTACAATAGCAATCTATCGTACAGTTTCTTATTTTTCTCTTAACAATGCTTCCAAAAATGTTTCATTTTCTTGACCAGAAAGAATTTTACTCAGCCCCTAAATCTGTTCTTTTGCTGTCAATTTATTAAGAACCATAACATTGAGTTTTGAAGCAATTTGAAGCTGACCAAGATGATACACAGTAGTTGTAGGATCAACATTTCAGCCTTTCTCAAAGCTCTCGTGCTATTTCCCATGGATTTTGGGCAACGATTTGTTTAAAAACTTCATGATCAAGCGTAGATATCCTACTAAAATAGAACTTATAGTTTAAGTCAAAACCACTAGAGCGAAACCTTGTAAACCGAAGTTGGAATGAATTATAGTTCTACAATTGTATGATTTCAGACTCAACGCCGATACTTACAGAACAGTCTGACAAAACAAATATTTTCTCTTTAGTGAAAGTTCCCGGAATCCATGAGCAGTCGGACAGAGCAGGCCGTACCCCTAAAGTCAAATTCACCCAAAAGAATCTTCTTAAAACAAAGTTGGCCTGCCATTTTACAATCGCATGATCACCAGACACATTACAAATATTTCATAAATGGATTGCTATATTTACATCCTTTTGAATTCTAAAAGCATAATCAACTGAAAGCACACTTTTTCAGACACTATCGTTTTTTCTCGATAAAAATGTTTTAAAAACATCGACAGAATTTATACTAAGATCATAGGTATCAGTCCAGTACACTTCTCGACATAGAAAATATGCTAAACATTGAAGGAATGCACGAAATGTTACGAAACGTACCACACATGTAGACAAGTAGGTGCGAAAGAAGTGGTTTATTTTCTGAGCGTGGAGACAGTATAATGTATCCTGAGTCAGTAAATCGTACGAACGCTTTGTTGGGCAAATACATTCGGCAACACTGCGTGGAAAATTCCCCGCGTAGTGACCTGAGGTATTATTGTTGACTTATGACCACAATTAATCGGCATTCCGAGGGCGTCATGAAAAGGCCCGAAGTCGTCTGTCAAAGACGTCTCACACGTTCTATAATTGGAAAAAGTCTGGGAAGCGCACTAGCCGCGGCAGCAGTTGAACACCTTACAGGCTCTGTCTGCTGATGTTGGCAGCGGGCGGACGGGCGTAATCTTGTTGAAACTGGACATCAGGGGTAACACGGAGATACGGCAACAAAACTGGTTGCACAACTTCAATTTCATCGCGTGTGCTGTCGTACCCACTGTGCGTACAAGCGGTGAATGGTTGTTGAAACTAATAGCATTCTAAGCCATGACACCAGGCTGAGGAGATGCATGATGCTCAGTAATGACAGTGAGACCATCCTGGTGACTGCTTAGCCTCCAAACTCTCAATCGGCGATCGTCGGCGTAACACAGAAGCGAGACTCGTAGCTGAACAGGACATATGGTTCCATTTTTACCTTCAGGATCGTCTGGTAGGCACCAATGCAACCTTACGCGTTGATGTGCTGTGGTGAGTAGCGATCATCGCAATGGTAGGCGAGTCTCAGCCAATCCATGAAACTTGTTTCAGCCAAATCTGCGACACTTTCCTCAGCGGATCTGCGACGCAAAGTCTGTGTTGAAGCCCATCGCTACCTGTACTCTTCGTCGAAATCCGTCCGCTGTTGATTGTGTTGCTATTACGGTTTGCCGTTGAATGCTGCGATCGAGGTTTTCGCACATTCACTGAAAATGCGATACCACATCGACGTACGTTACCTTCCTCCAAACACGTTCGCCACAATCGACCGACAGTTGTTGCTTGCGGATGCGTTAGCGCTATAGTACGACGCAGTTTTCAACCAGCCATTCGTAGCCCTATGATGAAACCTGTGGTAAAGGTGCCTGTATGATGGTAGGATTTCGGATAATGTAGCATAAGTATTTTTACTTTTAACGCGCGCTTTCGCCACCGAGGTCACTCCACTGCAGTGGTCCATTCGCCCATGTGACGACGACCAAACTTAATTAGGCCAAATCGTTTGGACCCTTTACCAATCATGTGATTGGTTTGCTTTTTCAATCATTTACATTACCCACCAATTTCCATGGGTTTCCGAATATTACTTCCTGATGTGGTATTTTCTACTGTACAAGAAGAATGTCATGCAGGTATCAGGCATAATGTGTTTTGACTCAAAAAACATTATATGATCATATAAAAGGTTGGAATCATACGGACATTATCTTATATGTAACTGCTTATGATCACTTACACCGTGCTAGCCAATGGTTAAGGAACTTTTTAAATGGGTCTCTTTTAGAGGCGCACACAACGCTAGAAATACGTTTTTCGCCTTCCTACTAGGAAACCGAACTGCAACAGTAAAAATATTCACTCACAAAATGTTATTTACGAAGAAATCCATCTGAAACTTTTTTTTGTACTTAGGAATTTCAGAAAAACGGAGATATGGTCGCAAACAGAAATGCACATTCGTGCCCCTCAGCATGAAAAAAGTGTTAATCATTAGACGCTCAAAATGTACGTTAAGTTTCCTCATAGTGGATGCAGAAGAACTTTCAATCGTCATTTTTAAGAGCGATGCTATGATTTACGATGCAGGCATGCGTTTCCACCCATTTGCCGGCAGATCTGTGAACTATGAAATTAAGAAAATACAGGAAAGGCATTCCTCTCACGGAATGACATCAGACGCAAAATAGACTATTTTTCCTGTATTTTTAGATGAAGCGGTATTGAGGTAGGGTAAAGCTTCATAAATAGGTTTTTAATGAGTCTTATCAGAAAGAAAAGAAATCTTTTCAGTCGCGGCCTTAGAAGCGGAGGTACTATTGGAAGCAAAAATACGCTATCTTATCGAAAGTACTTGGACACTACCGAATATTTGCGTAACTGCAAAGAACGGTTGCGCAGGATGGGGCGCGGCGAGTGGGGTGGTACGTATATGAAGCTGTCCGAATTCCAGCATGGGCAGGTAATAGGAAGGTATTTTAGTAACATTTCCATACGGAACATTGCAGCTAAACTAAACATACCAAAATCGACTTTTAACTGATGTCGTGAAGAAATAGAAGCAGGACACTGCAACAACAGAAAAAACAAAAAACGCTCAGGAAGGCTGCACAAATTAACGGAAAGTGACAGAAGAGCCATGGTAAGAAATGTTAAGAAATCCCGTTCTTCCTCTGCCGTTTCCATCGCTGCTGCAGTAAGAAGTGCTTGTAATGGCTCGGTTAGTACGATAACTATCCGCAGAGAGTTGCACAGTGTGGGTTATTATGGTAAAGCAGGGGCACACAAACCACACATCACAACCATGAATGGGAAGCGCTGTTTGGAGAGGTGTGCCTCTCGACATTCCTGGACTGTGGGCGACTGGAAAGCTGTTCTTTGGAGTGACGAGTCACGCTTTTCACTCTTCCAATCCGATGGGCGTGTTTGGATTTCGCGACAGCCGGGCGGACGATTTTCGTCGGACTGGGGTCTTTCAACTTTTAAGTTCTGCGGAGGCTCCATCATGGTGTAGAATTGTTTTTCGTAGATGGGACTCGCCCGTTGGTAGTTATACCACACGCCATGAACTCTGAAGTGTTCTTCCGCGTTTCTGGATAATTCCGACCTATCAACAATGTGGCAGTATTACGGAAATGATTGGTGTCTTTTCCAACACGATCGTGCTTCTTGCCACACAGCACGGCTTGTGCAGGACTGATTTCTTTAAATAATGAGGTGAAAGTTTTAGACTGGCCTGCTCAGAGTCCTGATCCTGATCACGTAGAACACCACTCGGATAAACTGGTGCGACGGATACGAAATCGACCACAATGAACATCTTCGCTCTCCACTCTACAGCAGCTTTGCAGGACGAATGCAGAGTTATTCCTCTCAAGACATACCGGAAATAGTTTGATATTATGCCTCGAAGTGTTGCCTCTGTCATACAAGCAAACGGTCGACCGACTAACTACTGATTGTAATAATAAAGCCATTTGTCACAAAACATTGTGGTATCGGAATACTCTTGATAATTTAATGTATCGCTTACGCTGCCTAGTAGCATAAATTACATTTTGGAAAATCAGAAATTCTACTCGAGTGGTCTGAGGTGTCGGCTTCTGACCATATGGCCGAGATGTTCTCCGGTGAGGCTCGGGTTGTGTGCCTGTCTAGTGACCTGTAGTTTTGCTCCTTCCCAGGAACGAGTGGCTTTAAATTATGGACGAGCGACACCTTATAGCACTAAGTGTTGCTCATAATGGTCGTTAAACTCCAAAACAAAAAATACTAGATGCCCATAATCGAAGTTTACATTTCTAGGAGCGCTATAAGTTGAACTCTTACTCACAATGTTTCAAATTTGATAGGAGGTCATCTGAGTCAATGTGATTTTGTCTGACGGGAAAACAAAATTTAGTTCCAAAACTCGCCTCTCAGGGGATTAGTCAAGTTGTATTCACGTGTAATATTTAGGAGCTGCTGTTATTCGCGCTGCCGGAGTCCAAATATAATAGCTCGCTATGAGGCATGCTTAAACAGATGCTGCTATTAAAGCAGGAACCTCCTGTATGCCACCTTTCACTGCAAGTGAGTAGTCAACGTTTTGAAGAGCAATGGCACTGTCATAAAGAAATCGTGCACTTCTCTTGAAGCTCTTATACAACAGCAACTGCAGTTCTTTAACAGCACTGTGTAAGTTCAGAACGTTAAGGGGCTTAAAAGCTGGGCCAATGACAGGTAAAATTATTCGAAAGTTGGAAGAGGTAGGTTCTTTAAAAATTAAATCCAGCAGAAGACCGAACATGTCGACCTTCAGACCGTGGAGGATATAATCATTGAGTTCCAGGAAGACAAAAAGTCAAATGTCATGGGAAGCAGTACCGTATGGGGTATGGCAAGCCCTCAAGCACGGTATGTAAAGTTCTGAGAACTATAGTGCGCTGTTATCCTCACAAGATTTCTCATATTCACCAGTTGCTTCTCCTCACCGGGGTGAATGAGAAGTTTTCGCACTGCGGATTCTTGCTCGGGTTACGCTGGATAACGAATGGCCATGGAACATTTTATGGACAGACGAATCCCATTTCCATCTGCATGGTGGTGTTAATAAACACAACCTCAAAGTTTGGACAATAGAAAAATCCGCACAACTTGCAGAAATTCCATTCCGTTCTCCAAAAGACATCGTTTGGTGTGGTTTTACAGCGGAATTCATTTTTGACCCAAATTCGGTCCTGCGGGTCTAGTCACAAGCTCTGGAAATGGCAGCGATATGTATCTCTTTTGTTGAATCAGGTGATTCTAGCACTTCAGCAGTGCCAGTGGCTCGACTCTACATTTTTTATGCAGGATGATGTTTCTCCTCATATAGCAGCACTTGTCCAACACTTGTTGTAGGTACATCGTGCCAACAAAAAAATAATCAGCAGCCAGTTCCCCACACGTTGGCCAGGGTGCGCACCGGATCTGAACCTGAAAGACTTTTGGCTCTGTAGACAACAAAGGAGCATCGTCTTTCATGGTAACATAGGATCCTCGGTGGACTTCAAGGCATGAATTACGCGCCATATTCACAACACTTCCAGTAAAACATTTCGATCACTGGTTGAGCATGCTATTTTGCGATTTCAGAATGTTGTAGAAAACGAAGGACTGCACATCAAACAAGCAACCTAAAAATGTGCGTTCTGTACTGTCAGCTTTACGTTGTTTAATTTAGAAAATATGCGCAAGATGATCTTCGTGGTATTAGGTTTCCCCACGGTAAAACAATTTCCATCGGAGTTTTAAAACCAATGATACGAAACATAATACATATCGTAGATAAGGAAAACTCCACATAGCGGCATAATTATTTATCCTAAACTGAAGCGAAGGAATGAATTTTCGTTTACGCAGCTCAGTCGCTTCAACGCGAAAATAATTTTCCTAATACGAATAACAGGTGTGGAGACATGGTGGCCATAATTATATGAACATGCGGACAGATGCAGAGCGCGATAGATGGCTTTTCCACAAGACGCGCTAGGAGCTATTGAATTAGTTCATTTATTAAAGGTGATTTACACGATGTTTTAAGTGTAAAGTAAGTGAAGCTGGTTCACTCAATATGTGAGAAATTTCTGTTCACCAGTTGAAAATGATGACAAAATTTCCAAAGGGGTTCTAGTTTCTTTTTAAAAAGTGTCCGTACTATACTTCTGGCCACCCAAAATGCAACACCAAGAAGGAAGCATCCGATTGGCCTGAAATTCGCAGCATGCGTCGCCCGCGAGAGGACATGCAAACAATTAGCATTGCAGGGCATATGCAAATCATGTGCGCCCGTCACGCCACCGAGAAGCACTATAAGAAGGATGCACAGAAGGCGGGGTGTAAGTAGTGGAAGTGTGTTGTGCTGCCGGACCTGTGCGTAGGAAGCTTCCCGATGCCTCGACGCAGAATACGGCAGTCATTTCAGCACGTTTCGGAGTTCGACAGAGGACGAATAGTGGCTTATCGCGACAGCGGTTTATCGTGCCGAGACATCGGCGCCCGCGTGGGATGACATCCAGCCACAGTGATGCGAGTATGGATTCGGTGGGTGCAGGAGGCACAGACGGACTGGCGTGAGTGATTGCCTCAGCCGCGACACACCACCGGACCAGATAACCGGAATTTTGTGAGGCGGGCGTTGACGGATCGCACTGCCACATCACGAACGTTAGCGCAGCAATTAGGGTGTGTTGCGCAACAACCTGTGTCGGCACGTACCGTTCGACGTCGTCTGCAGGAGCGGGGACTTGTCGCACGGCGCCCATTGCTCCGATTACCATTGACGTTACACCACCGGCGAGTGCGGTGGCAGTGGGCCGTTGAACACCGCACCTGGACTACGGAATGGTACGATATTGCCATCTCCGACGAATCCCGCTTCTGCCTGCAACACCACGATGGTCGGATCCACTTGTGGCGGCACCACGGCGAGAGACTGTACGACGCCTGCATTATGCATTGCCATACCGGTCCGTCACCTGGCGTTATATTGTGGGCGCAATTGAATATGACACCCGCCCCCTCTCGTACGCATCGTCGGTAAACTCAACAGCCATCGCTACATCTCTGACGTTTTGGAGCCTGTAGTCCTCCCTTACCTGCAGGACCTTCCAGCGACCACGTTTCAAAAGGACAATGCGTGCCCGCACGTGGCACGCATCGTGCAACAATTCTTCACGGCCCACCAGGTGTCACTGCAGCCGTGGCCCGCCTGTTCTCTCGATATGTCACCCATCGAACACGTCTGGTCGCTGATCAGCAACAGAGTGGCCTGGCAAGCACCACCCACGGCTACGCCTGATGAACTGTGGCAACGTGTGGAAGCAGCCTGGACCGACATACCCCAAGCCCACATCCAAAGCCTCTTTCGTTCGATGACGCGGCGTGTAGCGGCCGTTATTGCCAGCCATGGAGGTCACACGAACTATTGATGTCTACGTGTTCCGCAAGTTGCACGGGCCTGTAAGCTCAATCGTTTCAGCTTTGTATCTGTTGTTATGTGTCCAGTAAATCTGGCTTTGCTATCTCATGTCCTTCTTGGTGTTACATTTTGGGTGGCCAGCAGTGTAGTTTGTGAGGAAAGCTAGAAAACCTACTGCCGAAAATAGAACGCAAAGGAAGGAGATCTCCCCCCTAATTGTTCCACACTACTGTTTGTGAAAATTGCAAAACCGTGAAGGACTGCTGGTATTAGATTCTAACTTACAGTATATGTGCAACAGGTTGGGACAGTCAAATGTTTAAAATATCAGTGAAAACGGGAAACGGTTTCGGAGCAGCGCCCTCTGATTTGTCCGGTCTTGAACATAAGGAGCTGGTTAAAACGAGGTGTTGCAATCAGTGAAGAGCAGACATTGAGTGGAAAGGGTGTTTCTTGTGTCTCATTATGCCCCGTCACCGAAGAAGGGCGCATTATGAGCACCTGATGGACTTTGGGCGAGGAAAGATTGTTGGGATGAGAGAAGCTGGATTTCCTACCGCGTAGTTGCCAATCGTGCGTACGAAACCCGAGTACAGTGGTGCAAACGTGTAGTCAGTGGATATATGGGGCTCAGACGCGCCCAAACGGGGAAATGGACCGAAAAATCAATCGCACGACTGAACGGGATGACAGACACCTCTACTGCATGGCAGTGACCAATCGCACAGCGACATCGACGGTATTAGCGCAGCAGTGGAGCACTGCCACAGGTCAGGCTTTGTCATCCAGCACATCAGTTCGATGTCATCTGATTAACAGAGGATTGGTCACTGGCAGCACATTGCTACGTATTCCTTTGACGCTCAACCGCAGACTCGTCAGACTGCAATGGAGTCTCAAACACAGACATTTGCTAGTGATTGGCGACAGGTCATGTTTACTAACGAGTCACGTTTCAACTTGATGAACCATGATGGTCGCATCCATGTCCGAAAACATCGTAGTGAACGGCACCTTGCAGCGTCATACCGACCCAACGCCCCACGTCATGGTTTGGGGCGCCAATGGGTTCAGTTCGCGATCTCGCCTGATCCGAATTGAGGGAACCCTCGACAGCCAGCGATACATCAGGGATGTTTTAGAGGCAGAGTCGATACACTTCCTTCAGAGTTGTCCCGGCGCTGTATTCCAGCAGGACAATGCTCGGCCTCATGTGGCCCAGAATGTCGAAGATTTTTGGCATGCTCTTTCATGCATGCAAAAAGTCTTCTTCAAGATACCTCTTCTTCTCTTGCCTGCACGTTCGCCAGATATGTCCGCGACCGAACATGCCTGGGACATGATAGCCAAGAAACTGGCCAGGCAAACGCCTCCGCCAATAACCACAAATGAAATCTGGTTTCGCAAAGAAGCAGCCTGGTAGGCTAAATTAGATCTTATGTAGAGGATTTTAGGAAGGGTGTGCCGGACCCCAGGTCTTAAACAACCCTTAGAAATAGGAAGCTAGGAGATTTGGGCTAGAGTGCCCGATAGGAAAGTCACACGGAAGCGAGGTAGAAGACGCCCTTATTTACTACCGGGGGGCCAGTATCCGGGGTCCGACGGCTTAACGTGCCCATCCGACGCACCGCGTATATTTAGTGGTTCGAGCGTTTGTACCTGCCCGAGATCGAAACTGAAGTTCCTCCGTGGCGATCACGAACGTTGACGCCTAGGCCATCCGCGGCCAGAATCTGGTAGGCTATCTCGCAGGACGATATCAAATACCTCCATTCAATGCCACGCTGTGTAAAGGCTGTTATGTTTAGTCGAGTTGGCTGCACACGATACAGAGTTTTGAACCGAAAATATCTTATATAGTTATACAGATGTAACCATTTATCAGTTGTAACATGAGAAATCCGTGATCTAAATTTCATTTCAATAGTGCGATTCGTTCTTGGTGTTGCAGTTTTCACAAACATCAGATGCTTCATTTTCTCAAACGAGGAAATTACATAGTAGGCAGAGGATTGAGGGTACATCCACACGCAGTTATAAAAAAATCTTTTAATACTTTTTGTGCAATATTGGGTCCACTCCGAGGAAGCCCATTCCAGTGCGAATAGAAATTCGAAATTTCAATTTACTAGAGTCATATCATAAAGCGTGATTGAATTTCGGAAATATTTTTTTTTTGTTTTTGTTTTTTTGCAAATGACTAATTTTATTTCAAAAATATTTGCTTGACCCTTTTAACTTTTCGCGTCTGCCTATCTTGTTTCTTGCTTTTTCTGTTTTCATCTTCTCATGAAAATTTGGAAAGCCTCTAGAAACCCGAAAACTTCTGAATCGATTTTAATGGAAATCAATACGAATCTACTTAAAAGTCAAGAAACACTTTGCTGCGCGGCGGACATGTCATGCATATATAGAAATCAGAACCTCAATTCCTTCAGTTGAGAGAACGGGGAAAATTCTCAGAGATATGGGCTTTAAGTTTCTCAAATATTTTCAAGAGCATGTCTTACATCTGATGCAAGGACGATTGAAAAACAACGGTAAGAACAAAAAAAGATTTTGCAGTCGTCCTTTCTTATACGTTTGTGTCTCTGAAGCCAAGAAATAGTAACCTTTTTTTTATTTTCACCGTGCATTGTGACACGCTTTAAGCCACTAGTTGGCTAGAATTTTAATTTCTTCATGATACAATAAAAACTGACGTTGCCACAGAATGTTAAAACCGATATTTTGTTCATGAAAAATAGTATCTTCTCTAGTTCCCATGACATTTGTTCATAAGTAATAAATACGAAGAAATTTTGTGTACGAGCACTCATTTTTAAAATTTTTATTTCTTTTCCATTGCGGAACAGCAAAAATAGGTTGATGTTGAATCGTATACCAAGGTTAATTAAAATTTTGTCCCACTTTCAACTACACGTAACGGCGGGCTTCTATTCCTGTGAGAAACGCGCGTCAACGTCTGCTGGGTACCGCAATGACTTGAAATACACGAGGCTAACGGCATGCATTTGGCACGAAACTACGTTACGTCATGAAATGAGAAGAGAATGGAGGTCGATAAACGTGCTATTTTGGTGCTCCTGCGCAATTTTTGAAAAAAAAGGGTGAAACGTGGAACTTTGAGCAGGCAAAGAAACAGTAGACAGCATCACTCTATGAATATAGTTCCACCGATTCAATGCTGGTGGCAGTCGTCTCGAAAAATCGCCGAAGTCAGGACGTTCAACAACCAACATCGGGTTAAGGCTGTGATGCTCCGGATGAGCCTGACATCCTGGTCCAGGCTGCGATAGCTAACCCAGGTACAAGTACATGACAATTCCAGCTAAGGTGGAGTCTTCTCGAATCACCATCGTTCTTCACATGCACTAGCTTGATTTCGTTTCCAGACGCCATTGAATGTTTCTCCATGAATCCACATCCAGAAGTCGGAAAACCCACAAGACGATGGGTTTTGGCGTCGTATCGTAACAGTTGATGAAATTTGAATATTCCTACGTTATCCTATAACTAGGAACTAGTAACTGAGACCACGCCAGGAAGTGGTGCGAAGAAGGTGGCTCGAGAGGAAAGCCATGCTGTGCGTCTAGTGGAATTGTTAGGGTCTCCTGAACTAGGAACTCTTGCCTTTTAATCAAGCTGAGGGCCGGGACCTCTATGCTGAAATACTGCAGCGGATGTGCTACTATGCTCAATAACAGGAAGCGGGCGTTGTTGCAAGTGGATAATACGGAAAATTACCCCTCCAGAGTGCTCCTCCGAAAACTACGGGAATTGGAATTGGTTGAAATTCTCCTCTATCCTCCATGCAAACCAATCCTTGCCCCACCCGACTGCAAATTGTTTCGCTCCAGGGTCCATCTCCAGCAAGGACGGCACTTCTCTTCAGTGGTGGATGTAGGATCAACGAATTTCTGTCTTCGAAACCTGCGGAACGGTACCGACGTGAAATCGTGGCTATGGTGGAACGTTGGCTAATGACTATAGAAAACTATAGCCTGTACTTTGTAGAATATGGTGAGTGTGTATGGCTTTCTTGCGTCATGAAAAGATTATGATGCAAACGGAACGAACGTTTGGCTCACCGTTCTATATACATACACAGATCTGCGGTTAAGAACGCTTTCGGAAAAAAAGAAATACAAATCAAATGGTAATTCATGGGCATGAACACATTCATATGAGGTTTCGATATATGGTAATTTGAAATTCATATCTGACACTTCTACAAAAGAAAATTCACCGGCGGTTTTGATTGTGCTCAATTTTGAAAAAATCCAATAAATCCGGGGCAACAAAAAATAAGAAAACTGGATGAATTAAAAATACTCTGAGGTGCGAAAAACTGGGAAGGGCGCTAACATATCCATTACATGCCACCACACCCATGCGGCAAATGGTGTCGTCAGCAAACGACGTATTGTATACAGGCAGACATCTCCGCAAGATCAGGTAGTAGCATTCGCAGTTGAGTTGGCAGCTTATCAGGATTTAAGAGATTTCGAACGTGGTATGACAGTCGACGAGATGGGTCACTCTATCTCGGGAATGGCCAAGAATTTTGGTTTTACACGGGCAGAATTTCGAGGATGTACCTGGACTACACCAACTCTGGGAAAACGAAAACATTCAGCGTGCAAGACCTGTGTGACCATAGAGAAGCCCTGAACGATCGTGGACAGTGGCCTCCGGCACGCATCGTAACATTCACCAGGTGTCCAACCGTATCGCAAATCACAGCGCAATTCACTGCTGGGGCCAGTAGTAGCATCAGGGTATGTTCGGACAGTGCAACGTTCCCTGTGTTCTATGCCGCCCCGGTGGCGCAGTGGTCTAAGCGATGGCCTCTGATCATTCGTCCGAACGGGGTCCGGGTTCAAATCCCGGTGAGGCATGGATGTTGTGTTTGTCTTAAGGCACTGGCTCTCTCCCTTCCCTGGAACCAGTGACCCTAAATTAGGGACGGGCGACTGCTTATAGTCCATTGAGTTGCTCACGGTGGTCGTTAAACCTCAATCAAACAAACAAACAAACCTGTGTTATATGGTGTTTCGGAGCCGACGGCCCGCCTTGGTGTTATTGCTGACATGACGATACAAGGCTATGCACCTTGCCTGGGCTCGAAAACACCACAATTGGAGGCAAGATGGCTGAAAACATGATGCCTGGTCAGATGAATCGCGGTACAAACCGTTTCGGGCAGATGGCCGTCTCCGGGTGAGGTGACAACCCCACGATGGCCGTGGATCCGGCATGCCTACAAGGGACAGCGCTGGCCGGCGGTAGCTCTGCTATGGTGTGTTGTATTTTCAGCTGGCACGTATTAGGATTCCTCATACGTCTTCAGACCGCTGCGAACGACGGAGGCTACGTAACCATCCAAGGGGATCCTTTGCACCCGTTCATGTCATGCAACCACTCCGACGGGTGCAACATCTTTCAATACGACAGTGCGCCATCGGAGACGCCCACAGTTGCCCGATTATGGCTGGAGGAACATTCCATGGAGCTTGGCATCCTGACTTGGCCCACTCGTTTGCCGGATTTAAACGCCAACGAACACATTTGGGATGCTGTTCAACGTGTCGTTAATGCCAGGAATCCTTCACCGGCGAATATTATGGAATTGTGGGACGCACTTCAGGAAGCCTGATGTGCACTGTCTTCACAGTATTACACAGCGGAGCTCGTTGCTGCCGTTATCCGACCGCGAAGAGAAACAACGCGGTATTAAAGAGGTATCTCAGTGTTTTTGGCACTTCAGTGTAAAAGCGCAATGTTGCTGCAAAATAAGCTTAAGCGGGTTTTAATATTTTCGGTCTTGTTTCGATGTTTAACGACTCTCATAAGCATATAAAAGTACAAGGAACCCTCGTCCCAAATTTAGAGCTACTAGTTTTTTGGGAAGCACAGTGACTTATACGAAGTAAAAGTACGAGGCTGGGTGTCGAAACACGAGGCTGGGTGTCGAAACACGAGGCTGAGTGTCGAAGCGGGGCTATATTACTTCAAAATGTGCTTAAAAAGTTTACTTCAAAATCATAGATATAAGGATGAAAGACCTCCGAAAGAATCTAAGGGGACACATGTCCGCCTCCTCGTAGAGCTGTAGTGTGATTCGGTGATTACGAGTCCCGAGCCAGTACGCGCAATTGGAAGCAGAAATAAGGTCTTCCTAGTCCACCGTCTTTCTTCACCTTACCAGCTTGGTTTCGTCTCTAAAAACATCAAATGTTTCTCCATGAATTGACACCTTGTAACGAAGTAAATTTCTCCGTCATTTTTGGTCTACGCCGCGATTCGAACCCGAGGCCGCTTATTCCGGAACAAGTCGCTCTACCAACTGAGCTACGCAGACGATTATTCTGATTCCTATCTGCCTTTATGTCGTGTGCGTCCTGCTGGCAGGTACGTCACAACGTCAGCAGGCAGAACACCGTGTCACTCTCCGTCGCAGATTGCTTTGAATTCCACTGGACGACTGATTGTTGGCATCGTATCGTCACAGGTGATAAAAAGTGGATATTCATTTGTTATCCTACCACTAGCATCAATGGCTGAGGCCATTCCAAAGAGCACAGCCTATGGTGCAAAGAGGGCGATTCGAAAAGCAAATCATGCTGTGCAGCTAGTGGAATTGTGATGGTCCTATGAACTCGTGCCAGATGATCAAGCTGTACATAGGAATCTCTATGCGAAACTACTGCAGCGGGTTCAGGATGCTCTGTGATAACGCTGTCCAGAGCTTATCAATAAGAAGTGGGCATTTAAACAAGTGTAGTCACCCCTCCAAAGTGGTCCTTCTATTACGCTTAGTTGATAAGCTGAGTAACGGCCACAACGTCTTTCGTTGTCTTCCGGTGATAAAAGCCGCGGTACTTTCCTTGCTATGACTTTATCGAATTTCAGCTCATTGTGAAGAATTTCCTCAACACTCCCTACGCTAATTCTAATCTCCTGTGAGGCTTCATGGGAGACAGAGTAGGAAAAGTTTTCGGGATCTTAAAACAATGTTGGGAGAGACTGATTATCTTGGTCTCCGAGCGTGAAGGTCATTTTCGGTGCAATCTCGACCTTCTCTAAGTAATTGTTCCCAGCTGAATAACCTTGGCTTTGACAAACCATCTTCTTGAAACTAGGCTTGATGTCTGGTAAAGATTTCGGAAGAAATGTCACATTTCTTCTTGAAAAATTAGATAATTATGATCCGATCAAATCTTCTTGGTATTTCTGGGCCCGACAGTTTGATTACAACTGACTGGTTGTATGGAGGGAGATATTACTAGTGTTGTTACCACTTTGTAACATCTCTTTACTACGCAATGCGTGCCTGTTAATAGAGTGATTTGTGGTCAAACGGAAACTGCTTTGTATTTTTACGTCTTACGTGCCTATTACCCGTAATTATAATTTTGATGTAACAAGCTTCCTGCTTATCTCTAGAGGTCTAGAGAAAGCGCACTCATTGATTAATGGACATGCCATTAGGACAATTCTCTACCATAAAATAATGGTGTAGCCACAAACACAAAAATATTAGGTAAATATCTAATTCCCTCTACAGAAAAATTTCGAAATCAGACTAAAAATGTGTCAGCCTGTGAGGTATTCTTTGTTAACACGAGAGGTGAACATATATACCAGATCAAAGAAGGAAATACACTATCTACCAACAAGTAATTGGACACCCCTGCAATCGACGATATCTGCGGTCCTGATACACGTCTAGGCCGCCGCCGTTAAATATCGTGTGGGAAACAACAACGTAACCAGTCGCATGCAACATGCCACGCAGTTCCAAGCTCTCTGATTTCGAGAAAGGTGTAATCGTCGGGTATCACAGAAATGGCCGATCCATACGTGACACATCCAGCGAGTTGAAGTACCGAAAATCGACAGAGGCCTACGTGATTAGCAAGTGGAAGATGGGAGGTGACTGTCAGAATGTGCCCCGACCCGACAGACCCACAAAACTGGGAGTTAGAGACCGACGAGTGCTGGCCAGAGAAATTCGGAAGAACCGCACCAAATCGATGGGCCACATCCGCGAGGAGTTTCAACAGGCATCCGGGAGTGCTCTTTCGATGGATACCATCCGTAAGGAAGCCTATCTGCTCGGTCATCATGGACGTGCTGCCACCCACAAGCCTTTTATCACCAAGTCCAATAGCGCTGCTCGGCTAACGTGGTGCAAAGAACGTCGACAGTGGACCGTTGAACAGTGGAAACAGGTTCTCTGGAGCGACGAATCAAGGTTAACCCTCTACCGTTCGGATGGCAGGGTCTGGGTTTGGCGTCTGCCTGGAGAACGCCTCCTGCCGGAATGTATTGTGCCAACTGTGAAGTACGGCGGCGGTGGAATTATGCTATGGGGCGTTTCTCCTGGTATGGCACAGGACCCTTGGTCGCAATTTCTGGTAGACTCAACGCCAAGACCTACTGCACCATTTTGGATGACCATGCGTTCCTACGTTGTGGCAGTTTTACGGGGTTGGCCCATGTTACTTTCAGGATGACAATGCCACCTGTCATGCTGCGAGGTCCACCATGGCTTGGTATGGGGACAATGGGGTTAATCGAATGGAGTGGCCTGCGCAGAGCCCGGACCTTAACCCTATCGAGCACCTCTGGAACGAGTTAGAGCGTCGACTTAAGGGGTGCCCCCACCGTCCAAAATTGGTGAAGGAACTGACCTGTCTTCTCCAAGCCGAGTGGAAGAAAATACCGCTAGCCGTCGTACAACGCCTGGGTGAGAGTATGCCCCGTAGGGTCGCAGCTGTAATCGCCGCTCGTGGAGGCTCCACCAACTATTAAAGGTGAATAAACTTCGTTTTCCTTTGCTATCACAGGTGTCCAGTTACTTGTTGGTAGATAGTGTATGATGCTTCATACGTAGACAGTAAATAAATAAAGAAAGAAAAAAGATACGCAGTGAAATCATAGCCAACTGCTTGTCAAGATCAGTGGGATTCCCTTCGGTGCACATTGGTATTTATAATTTTTTCCGAATCGCTTCGTTAGCAACAGTGGCTTCCCATTCAATATTAAACTGAATGGCCAAATTATTGTGTAATACCTTGTTGCCCCAACTTTTGCCCTCGTAGTATCAACCATACGTCTTCGTAAGGAAACAATGAGGTGTTGAAAACACGGAAGTGATATTTCCGCCCATGAAGGGAGAATTGCCTGTCGTCGAGCTCTACATTTGCCGGTGGAGGTTGGGAGGGCTCGAACAGACCTTTCCAGTTCGTCCCACAAATTTTCAATGGGTTGATGTCCGGCCATCGAGGGGGCCATTTGAGTGGGATAAATTCCCTTCAGTACTTCTGAACCCAATTGGTCGCCTCTCGGGAATAACGTATCGTGGCGTTGCCCTGTTGAGGGACGGTGTCATGGTGCGGAAAGAGAATCGTCACTAACGGATGTAGATGGACGGCGAAGATGTTCACATACATTGTGCCGGCGACGGAAGTCTATACGTTTACGAGGGCTCCAACAAACCTTATGTGAACGCACCCCAAACTCTCACACCGCTTTCACCTGTCTGTATGACCCCAACGTGGCAAGCTGGATCCATCTCGTTGTGTGGTATACACTAAAACGGGACCCTCCTATTGGCTTGATAGAGTAAAAACCCTGATTCATCAGACCAGATGACTTCTTTTATCTCTTCCGCACTCCACTTACGATAGGCTTTTGCAAACTGCAGCCAAATCTTACTATGCCTTGCAGTCAACATAGGGACAAGATTGTGGACTATGACAGCCCATTTATTCCATGGTACGACGCATAGCCTTCGTGAATAAACTTGTTGACCTTCTCTCATTAAATTCTAACGTTACCTGATTTGCGGTAGCTGTACAATACCATGTAACGATGCGGACCTCGAGAGTCAACTGCCTGTTTATGGCCACATTAATCCCGTTGGTTGGAACTTTTGCGCTATTGCACGTAGTCTTGGTATACACGGGCGACGATTTGATCTGGAAGTCTCTACAATTCAGCAGTTGCGATGGTTGAACAACCGTCCTTCTTTGCATCCACCATCTGGCCATTGTCAAGCTTATTTAGGTCACTGCCTTTACACATGATCACTTTTACGTGATTGGTTTTCATTGTATTACATTTGCTAGACAAAACATCTTGTACTACTTGTTGCTGGACAAAACATCTAGAAGCAGTAAACAATTTCATCGGGCATTCCTTTTGTAAGACTTTTTTTTAATCACGTTCAGCGCATTTGCCCGCTTTAAGAACGTTTGTATTTAATTACAATCTTACACATGTTAACGCTGAGTAACAAAAAATCAGAAACGTTCAATCTCTATTATCTAGCTTCCACAAATATTGATTTAGGTGTTGACGAAGTTGGTTCCGAATGTCTATATCTTCACGAGCTTTAAGTATTTATGGAGAGCTTTCAAAATAAAACAACTATATGACGGATGTGTTCGTTATCGCGAAACGAAAACACCGCTATTCATTTTAAAGAAGGAAGCTTTCTTTATGGTGGAGGAAAACTATTCCCTAGCATAAAATAACTGCATTTGTAATAAATGTTTTAAAATCGAGAAACATTTCTCCACCAGTGGTAAAATCTTTAAACCATTAGAGCTAAGTTCCCTGCGGCCATTAAATTTCTTTGAGTACAATCATTTACTTCAGAAACTTCGGTGTCACATTTATTCGTTCATTAAGTTTCTTTGGACATGAATTACAGTGAAATGAGACAATAAATGCGCGTGGATAATAAAACAGCGGAAGTAATTAAATTAAAAGATTAGAGGTAGTGCGATTATTGTCGCAGATAAAAGTTCAGCCTTTTGCAGCTGACAAAGAACACGTTTTATTTATTAAGAAAAAATGCCCATAGAAACTATTTATTTAGTTCCAGAAGAATTTCTTATTCTTGAAAAAAAAGTCCTTTGTAGAACCACACGAGTGTTTTAATTTCTGTAATTTATATATATATATATTGTAAAGGGATTAATTATCGCAACAAGTAATTTCTAGGATAAGAAATAAAAGATAATTATCTTTCCCCATAAACAAAATTTAGCGAAATGGTTATATATATATATATCACCATTTATGCTGTATATTATTGTAAATCTTCTGGTATCAACAATGATAATTTTAGAACATTGCTACAATCGTACATTGTCATGTATAAAAAGAGTACAATATGTGATACATACTATCTACACTGCTGGCCACCCAAAATGCAACACCAAGAAGGACACGGGATAGCAGAGCCAGATTTACTGGACACATAACAACAGTGTTAAACATCGGATGGCTAATAAATACATTAAAAAAACTGAATTACACACTGAGCTAAATTAGGCAACCTAATGGCCAGAAGAGAGAAGTCTTAGAGAGCACTTACAAGAAAAACGGTCTTTATTGTACAAACTTCAAGGAACTTCAGATTCACAACGCATCGAAAACGATCACATCAGCATAATCCACAATACGGAACATCTAACAACTCAGGTTCGATGTGTTTATATCAAATCTACCAATTACAACAAATTGCTGCAGTTATCTATTTACATCGCACCTCAGCACAACACACTTTTTCGCTGCTTGCTCGAAGATTATACAGCTCATGTGACGTACTACAGAGGTAAAGCACGTGTCCAGACGACAAATCTACAGCCATACTTTCTCTCCGTGTAGCTTGGTTGGAGGGATCAACTTACTCCGGAGTGAGAGGGCGCGATTTCAACCTCCTTCACGAACAAATTTGTGTCTTCACATTGGCGCCCGAACGTAAAAATGGATGTGTTGGCCGTTGATGATGTGGATAAGATGGATGTGTTGGTCGAAGATGATGTTTGTTCCACACATCATCTGGAATTAATGAAAAAATTCCTACTTCGCTTCAAATAAAAAAATAAGAGGGAGATGATGTGATGTACTACAGAGGTAAAGCACGTATCAAGACGACAAATCTGCAGCGATACATTCCGTCCGTATAGCTTAGTTGGGAGACCAACGTACTCCGGAGTGAGGGGACGCGGTTTCAATCAGGGGACGCGGATTCAATCATCGCCACGGACAAATTGGGGTTTCACACTCGCTGTTATCATGTCAACACACACACGTCACGCACCTTACCTCAAGACCGATGCCACAAAACATTCAGTAGGCAAGAAAATCATAACGTTAAGGTTGAAACGCTTAAAGAGAATGAACTCAAAATTTACATAGGGAAAGTAACTAAGAATGAAAGTTAAATTAGAGTATACGTCATAATCTCTGTAACTATTGGTTCGGTTTGAAAAAGCCTTTTTGCAGTGAAAAGCTTCAACTGTAATAATGGCTTTCCAAACGTGTTGGTCTTTTGCCGATGTTTAACATCGCCTTTAGGGGCAATAAATGCACGTGCTGAGCCACATATGTCTTTTTTTTATAAACTGAGCTATTAGTTTTTTGTGTTCACTAGAAAATGCTTTTCTTCGGTAAAAGTCTGTCTTCACATCTCTGAAAGTGCAAATTTCATGTCATATCACACACAAACCTTTCCGCTTGAGTGTGAGAAAGTATTTCTGTCTTGCTTTTGTAGCATGTCTTTTGGAAAAAAAGGTACATGCTTATAGTATCATTATGTCCTTTCATCCATTTGAGGACACCATATTTCTGTAAATATTAGTCCGATTTAAAAAATTTGTTTAGAAGTCGAAAACTATAAGAAAAAGGATCCCTGATTTTTTTTTATCGATGTACGGTACGAAACGTAAATGCACATGCCACCAAATTAAAAACATGTTTTACTCTACACAATTGCTTCAGAAAAACCAATTCAAGAAATCTTTTCTACCCTCCGATGCTTTTAACCGCGAAGACCGCTTTACGTACAGTGCGTTTTTGTAATAGTGACTGGTGTCACGTCTAGGGGGCGTGAATGGAGTTTTCCTGAAATTTCTCCTTCTGAGCAATGGATTCTAAAAACTATTTTGCGTTAGATAGAGAATACGACGATGAATATTTTGCATACATTTCCATTGTTTTGTGACAAAATGCTGTACCGCTCGAGGCGTTAGCGCAAATTCCTTTTTTTAATTTGTTTGCAATCGTAGTTGTCTTCTAAAAATCTAACTGAAATAATATTTTTTTCAGTCAGACGTCATTCATACCGAAAAGCATACACACTATATTATGAAAAATATTTGGGCACTACCAAATATTTGCATAAGTGGAAAGAACGGTTGCGCAGGAATGTGCGCTGTGAGTGGGGAGGTACATACACTATATTGTCAAAAGTCACCGGACAATCCTTCAAAAGAAAATGAACGGATCCGCTGCGTTGTTAAGATGCGCAAACGGTATAAAAACAAGCTTGCAGCAGACCGCGATCATATCGCACTGTGAGGTTGAGTGAAAATGTCGGGGCGGGAGAGAACTGACTTTGAGAAAGGAAATATTGTTGGGTGTTACATTAGTGGGTTGTCCATAAGAGAAACCGAGAGGCGTTTAAACTTACCCAAGTCAACTGTTTTGGATGTACTGAATAAGTGGAAGACACATGGCGTACTTGAAGTAGCAAAACGAACCGGCGGATCAAAGAAAATCAGTGATAGAGAACGTCGAAGAATCAGGAGAGTCGTTACAGCTAATCGACGGAGTATTGCACAAGACCTCAGTGTACAGGTGAGTAACAATGCCGAAACCTTGTTATGTACACGTACCATTCGCAGAGAACTTCATTCCATTGGTTACTGTTGTCGTGCCGCTGCTTAAAAGCCTTTCATCTCCACTCGGAATGCTACTCCTCGTTTAACATGGTTTAAAGAACATTTATCGTGGACCGTAGATCAATGGAAATGGGCACTATAGACTGAATCATCCATATAAACGATCCATCAGTCCGATGGCCGTGTGTGGGTATCGCGGCAGCCGGGGGAACGCTATTTACCACAGTGTAATGTTCGTACGGTCATGTTTGGAGCTGGCAGTGAACTTGTGTGAGGGTGTTTTTCGTGGTATGGTCCCGGCTCATTGGTTATCGTGAACAAACCTGTTAACCAGCACGTCTACCTTGATATTCTTGACAATTATACCCTACCAACTCTGTCGCAATACTATGGAACCGAGCCTTGTTTGTACCAGCAGGATAATGCACCGAGCCTTAAAGCAAGGACTGTTACGGCGTGGTTTGACGAAAGTTCCGTATCGTGTGTGGACTGGCCAGCACAGAGCCCTGATTTTAATCCCATAGAGCACCTATGGGATGAATTAGAGCGCCACATAAGAAGTTTGGAACCAAGGCCTAGTCCTAAGCAACTGCTAGCGGCAGCATTATGTACTGAATGGAAGCGTATATCTATCGCTGTGTTCCAAAACCTTGTCGAAAGCATGTCTCCAAGGGTCAGTGTAGGCATTAAGGCCAAAGGTGGTTTCAGAATCGCTTTAATATAACAAAACAGAAGAAACGAGGAGCATGGAATCGACTCAAAAAAAACCAAAACAAAACAGGAATGATAAAAACTGATTAAAGTGATGATATATACATTGAATGAGAAATGACAAATTTACAAGGTGATGCAAACAGAGCATTGCTTGAGGAAGAACAAAATGATCACAGGCAGGGCACCGCAGTACGAGAGAACACCAAACAGTTAATGCAGAGTCTTAACTCACCGTGAGATGTAACGGACTTGGTGTAACAGCGAACCACCGGGTCACTGGCGACCACGTAGCATAGAAGGAACTTTCGCGGCATGCGGAGATGGCAGACTGATACTCCTGCTGTAAGTGGAAGAGGAGACGATTGCGGAAATGTCCGAGTGGGTCCGAGTGTGGCGTCACTGGCTTGAATGGAAGTCGCAGGAGGTGGTAGACTACGGAGATTTTGATAATACACGTAGATGACGTATTTCACTAACACAAACACGCAAGAACACACTGGTGGAAGGAGCACAGGCGGGTGAGCACAGAGGAGTAGATGCTGGTATGCTGCAAACGTGAGGTCAATGGTGCAGGAGCGACGAGCGATGGAGATCGCCAGATGTAGCAGAGGTAGTACCACAGGGCAGTAAACGTAGACGTACGGGTCGTCCGCCTCCTGCGCGCAGAAGGAGCTAAGAGGGGAAGAGAGAAGAGGCATGCGGTGGAGAAGGGATGGAACGGGAAGCCGGTTATGGAGGAAGAGCCAGTGGGTATTGAGTTCAAGCGGGGACGAAAGAGGGGAGCGGGCAGCAGCCCAGACAGTAGAAACAGTAGCAGGAGGGACACCGTGAATAGAGGAAGGAGGAGGGGGAGCAGAGAAGGAGAGAAACCGATAGAGGGATTTAGTAGAGAACGAGAACAGAGGAAGATATAGGTCAGAGACACGCAGAAAGAAGAGGAGTGGTTGTGAAGCAAAAAGTACAGAGACAAGGCCAAGAGGAGTTGCGAGATCAAGAAACTGAAAAACGATAGCAGAGCAGAGAGAGAGAGAGAGTCGTCGACGTAGAGAGCTGAAGGAGAGGAGAGAATAGCAGGCGGAAGGCTAGAAAACGAGCGCCAGGAGAGGTCAAGGTTAGTAAGGTCGCGGACCGTTACTACCCCAGCACGAAGCCAGGAGAAGAAAGCGACGCAGGGAAGATGAGGGGTACGAAGTAGCGAGGAGAAGAAGAGAGGTTCAGAGAAAAGATCGAGAGCTGAAAAGGGAGGGAAGTGAATAAGAGGGAGAGAACGTAGGAAAGTGAGTGCCTCATATTAGGCAGCAGGTAGTTTAAAGGGAAGAGAAGGAAAGCAATCCATTAGTACGAGAGAAGAAAAAGGAAAATGAGGGTTGCGTGAGGAGGCGAGGACGTCGCGCACAACGACGACTGACGGAACAGGAGCAGTGAAAAGACGGAGGAACAGGACGAGGTGGTTGGTTCGAAAGTAGAGTTGAACATCAATGAGCCCAATTCCACCACGCGCTGGAGGAAGGCAGAGCTTGGTGACAGCGACCCAGTGATGACCGGACCACACGGCACGGGTGAGGCAGCTGGTAATTTCTCGGAGGCAGTAAAGTGGAGGAGATAAGGTAATCCAGGAGTACTGATACAGAGAAATAAGATGAGTGCGTGAAAGGTTGGCTCTTTGATAAAACGACGTGCAGAATCGAGTACGGTGCCAATAAGCATCTGCTCGAATGAGACGTGGACCAAACGCACTACGAATGGCAATTGAAGAAGCATGAGGCGAGCCGAGAAACACGCCGAGGAAGCGCTGAGCCGAGAAACACGCCGAAGAAGCGCTGAGCCGAAGAGGACCAGGTTGCGCCCCACGGGGAGTCTTTACAACCAGACCACGCACCGCACCACAGTCCAGTGCATTTGGCGGCGTTGAGTTCTGCCGCAGAGCAAGAGGCATGGGTATCAAAAAGATGACGGAGCTGAGAGAACTGAGGATCAGCACGGATGCACACGGTGATATCATCCGCGTAGGCGGTACAGGAGATTGAGTGGTGCCTAGAGCTTGCAACTAGTGGTGGTAAAGATGCCTAGAGAGAATGCTCCACGGAGCGTAGGAACGGCTCCACTGCGATGGCGAAGAGTTGCCCTGATAACGGGCAGCCTTGTCGTACACCATGGCAGAAGGGTATGGGCGCAGTGAGAAAGGAGGCCATCTTAACTTGGAAAACGGCGTCCCAGTAGAGAGAGAGAGAAGGAGAGAAACAAAGGAAGGGAGGAAAACCAAAGCTGAGAAGAGTGTTAGAAAGATACGTATGGGGAATATTATCAAAAGCAGAACGAAGATCAAGAGAGAAAAGGGCAAGAGGCTCAGAGCGTGCATTAGCAAGGTGAAGAAGTTGGCGGAGCAGCAGAACATTATGAGAGATAGAACGGCCGGGAACTGTTTAAGTCTGATTAGGAGAAATAATGTACGGGAGAATAGAGTTAAGCCGGCGGGAGAGAATTTTAGTATAGAGTTTGTGGTCTAGGTTAAGGAGGGAGATAGGACGCCAATTCCCCAAGCCAAGAGGGTCTCCTTTCTTGGGAAAAAGAACAATACGTGAATCTGTGAAACTCCTCGGAAGAGTAGAACAGTGACAGTATAAAGCAGCAGTTAGAGCACAGTACGGTAGAAGAGCAAAGGGAGGCCGTCCTGACCCGGAAACAGCGTGAGGTTTAAGAGAAGAAAAATAATCGGAGAGCTCACAAGAAGTAGGAGGGAGAATAAAACAGGCAGAAAGATGAGGGAGGACCTGAGGTAGATTGGAGAGAAGATGAGCAGAAGCAGAAGAGGAAGGAGGAAGAGTTTCACAGAATTTATCGGCGAAGAACCGGCGTATCTGAGAGCAAATAACATCTGGATCGGAGGTAATGGTGCCAGACGGAAGACAAAGGTGACGGAGCGAAGTAGAGGTACGGCGATCTGACTCCATAGATGTGAGGAAGTCGTATGAACAATCCGCTGGGTTGAGCTGTTGCAGACGAAAACGGATGATGGCTTGCTGTGCGAGGTGTTCCAGTAGCGCCTTGAGCTCAGCTTGGTATACAGGGAAGAGCGGATCAGCTAAACTGATGAAGGAAAGCATCTGTTCAGCATGATCAAGTTGCATCAATCGAAGGGTCTTCGCTGTAAAAGATAGCTGGCGGATGTGGAGAATGAGCTGTTGTTTGGTCTCCAAACAATGCAAAAGCGCACAGGGAGCAGACTGCAGCCCCTCCTGACAGGCATCGAGGAAGGCATGGATGGAAGAACAAAACTAGAAATCACCAAGCAGGGTAGTATCAAAAGTCCATGGGCGGACTGTTCGAGAACACGGCGACGCGGCGAACACGGTCAGAGTCACCACGAAGTGATCGGAAGACTCTGTGGGGTGATTGAGAGAACCTTTCACTGCCGGAAGGAGCGATGGCGAAGCATAGTAGCAATCCAGGCGAGCGGTCAGGGTAGCTCGCGTCCCAAACGAACGCGAGGTGTGGGAGGTGTCCGCATAATGAAGATGCCGGTGAACGTCAACTAGAGAAAAGTCCGAGATGAGGTCTTGGAGGAGGGCGACTAGGTCCGTGCGGCGCTCACGACACACTGGCAGGCGATCAAGAGACGGGTTAAGAGTGCAGTTGAAATCACCCCCGAGGAGCACTCGATCAGAGGAAGGAACCTGAGAGAGGGCTCCCCGGTGGCTCGTGAACAGCAGGGATAGGTGCGTAGAGGAACATGGTACGTAGATCTTGAAGACATGAAAACTAATTCCAGCTAGAGTGAAGAAGATTTGCTGTAGAAGATATCGGCAGAGATTGCGGACGGAGAGTGAAGACAGGGTGGTTCGAAACTGATGACGAACACCAATAGTGAGACCACCGTGCAGAGAGTAACGGAAAGCATGGTGAAAGGTGAAGTCCCAAGTGCGCCATCTATGAAAAAGTGTCGATTAGTGGCAGTTCGTCTCTTGCAGAATTAGTAAGTCTGCCCCGAGCTGCGAGAGATCTTCCAGAACGAGAGCGTTAGCGAAGGGGTTAGCAAACCCCCTACAATTTAGAGTGGCGACCTTAAATGGGTAAGTCCGACGTCGGATGAAGGGCAGCTACGGCAGCTTTATGGAATGTGTCGAGGCGATTGATGATACCACGACACCACAAGACGTAGTCGGGTTGCTTGTCATTATGTCCGAGGAATTTGAGGATGGAGGTTGCTAAGTCAAAGACCTCGGGAAGAACTGCTTCAAACTGCTGTAAAAAGATGACAGAAGCCTCCCGATTTCTTTTATGAGTGAGAAACTTGTAAAGATCTTCAAAGGAGACAGGTTCTGAGGAAGAGAGGCATTGGTAAGCAGAGTCGAGAAATACTCAATCGTCGGCAGAGGACACTTGGACTTTGAAGAGGAAGAGCTAGAACGTGACAGGGAAGACTTGCAGCCTGCCAGACAGGTGGAACGATGTAGGCGGCCAGTCGGAGAAAGTGACTTCTTTTTTTTCCGGGCCTCGGTACTGGTAGTAGAGCGACGTTTGCCGTGGATCGATGACACACGAGATGTGGATTCAGAGGAAAGGCCCACCTCATCGCCGGGAGCAAAAGTGCCGACGGAAAAAGAAGCTTGAGGATCAGCCATGATGTCCTCTGATGGAGAGAGAACACGGGAAGTCAAGGTGGAGTCAAGCGGAGGAAAATCCGACAGAGTGGAGAAAGCAACATCGGAAGACGCGAGCTGATCGAATGCTTTAATCAGATTTTCGGCAGAACTGTGTCCAGGAGGTGCAGACGCAAGAGGAAGCATGGCAGCAAAAACGGAGGAAGAGGTAGAATGCTGCCTTGGAGTTGCAGGAGTCAGTGGCTCTCTGCATGGGGGCAATGAGCTTGCTGATGTCCATAAGCCCTGCAGCGTGAGCAATGGGCAGAGGTGAGGAGCTCAATTCGGCGGCGCTCGTTACCGCAACGAACATCGAGGAACCGTGGAAACTTTATGAGATTCTCTTCCGACGGGAAGATGATGCGAGAAGTTCTACAGAAGCCACAGATATGTTTATCATCGGGGTCAGAGGGAGAACAGAAGAGAATGTTCACTGAACCCACTACTCTATCGCATCGACTAAGTGCAGCACACAGCATATCAACAGAGATCTCAGGGGTACCGGATGTAGAGAGACCAGAACAGGACGCTTGGCGATGGATTCGGCGAAGAAGTGACGATCGCCAATTGATAGGCCCCGAGACAAGAGAAGCTCGGCATATTCTTTCTTCGAAAAATAAACAATCACAGTTCGTGGCTTTCCGGTGAGGTGGGTGATGGCTCCACATGGAAGCATCTTGTTGAGAGCGGAGCTGTACTATTTCAAAGAAGTGTTGGGTAGCGCATCAAAACAAACCTTCAACTCGAGGGTCGAATGAAGACGTTAAACAGCAGGAGGGTTCTCGCGAATGTCTAATAAGATGGTGTGACCGTTGAGAGTAACGTAAGAGTCCATAGGGCGCAGGCGAGACGAGGAGGAAGCCGGTGGAATACCAGAGGCAGCCGCAGATTATGTGCATGCAGAAGCGCCTCCTTTGGAAGGCATTGACGCAGCATGAGGCAATGTACTGGAAACAGAGGTAGTAGAAACTGTAGAGGGCCGATTAGCGACGCCATCAGAGACGTCCATGAATTCATCATCGTCAGCAGAGGCCAGGGACGTCACATCCACGTTCTCAATGGCATAGTCTTAGACCTGAGCAGGAGAAGACGTGCACATGACAGGAAGAAAATTAAGAGGCTCTCCACTAGCAAGCGAACATGATTGATCGGCTGCGTCTGTCGTTGAAAAGGCGACGGGAGGAGCTGCAGCGATGCGGGCGGGAACAGCGCCCTCATCGGCAGATGCCATAATCAATGGCAAGGTTTAACGGAATAAAACGACCAGCTGGGTGTGGAAATTAAAACACTGATAATGAAAAAAATAAGCACTCACCAACTCGTGAGGGATCTTAAACGAAAGCACAGACCTTTAACTTCGGCACAGAGACAGAAGAACAACAATGGGACACACAAGACACGTACGTGAAGCACTCAAACACGGAGCTCGTGAAGACACGTGTAGGCCAACTGTGAACCGACACCGTACTAATGCATCTCAATATATGCTATGTTGTGTTTCGCTTCTAGGTGTCCGGTGAGTTTTGTCAATATAGTGTATATGAAGCTGAGATGTTCTGTCGTGTTATCAGTACATTTGATGCGGATATGTCAATTGGAGGTGAACTTTCCGATTATCAGCGTGGGCTGGTCATAGGAAGACATTTGAAAGAGGTTCTTATACGGATCATTGCAGCTAAACTAAATATATTAAAATCAAGTTTAAGTGATGCTGTGAAGAGATGGAAGCAGGACGGTGCAACTACAGAAAAAAGAAATATTTTCAGAAAGCCTCACAAGCTGACGGAACGTGGCAGAAAAGCCATGGTTAGAAATGTTAAGAAATCTCGTTCTTCTTCTGCCGTTTCCATCCGTGCTGAAGTAGGAAATGCTTATAATGGGTCGGCACTTTAACTATCCGCCGAGAGTTGCATAGTGTGGAGTATATTGGTATTGCAGTGGCACACAAGCCACACATCACTATCGTGAATGCTTAAGCCTGGATGAACCAGTTTAACCCTGAAAGAAAGAGACAAAGTATATAGATTGTTGAAATAAACTGAATCCCTAGCTAAAAAGTAGTTCAAATACGTACCATCTGTTAAAAAGGTTTTAACCTAGTTTTGGGATATTCTTGGGCCTGTTGGACGATAACAATAGCAACAGTAAAAAACGCAGAGGAACGGCGAAGCGTAAAAGTTGTCATAACGACATCGCAGCATGCAAAAGGAGAAAGAAATGCAACTTAACGTAATGTAATGTATCTTGATTGAAGTATCACGTAAGATTTAATCATTTTAATTTGAGAAAAACATGCACAAATTGGAAAAACATATAAACATATGTGTGGCACAAAAGAAGATATCTGAACATTGTGTTCTATAGGAGTGGCGCTCTCTAAAGAAAGGCTTATTTACAGGATAAGAGCATTTGGCAGACTGAATAGAAAAGTTTTGTTTTAAAACATCCGAAAGTGTTGCGTTTAGAACAATCCCTTTTAAAAGGGTGCCACTTCTCAGCTGATTTATAACATAAACAATACGTCCGCTCCGCAGAAAAAAGTAAAGTCAATGACCCATCAGGAACATGGACAAACCGTTAATAGTACAAAATATTCAGCAATGCTTAAAGACAACCTAAAACCTTAACTTTGCAACAAAGGAAATGGATTGTTGTCAAAAACTGATCCATTGCAGGGAGACATTGCTCTTACCCATACAGAGGCTGCAATCATGGAGACAATGCTCCTGCCCATACAGCGGCTGCAGCCATGGAGACAATTCAAACCCACAAGTGGGATGTTAGTCAGATCAACCTTACAGTCTAGCAATTTCCATATCTTCGGTCTGCCTAAAGTAACATCACGTAGTCGGAGGTTTAGTAGTAATGAAGAACAGAAAGAAGCCTGTGTGGAAAAAGTTTCCTGACACCAGTGCTTTTTATGCAATACTGTAAAAAAATCAATAAAAAGTTGGCTCACATTTGGCCACAATTACATTGTGCACTCTCCTTCGCACACTTTCAATGAGATTCTGGTAAGTAGTCACAGATATATTTTTCCATTCCTCCCGCAATGCAGTTGTCAGTTCAGACATAGAATTTGGACGTGTCTTTCGAGCCCCAATCCGACGTTCTAATTTATCCCAAAGGCCTATATAGGATTGAGGTCGGTCTTTTAGCTGGACACTCCAAATTCTGTACACACATATTCTTAAACCATGTCGAAATAGAGGGTGTTTTATGGCAAGGCGTGTTGTTATTCTGAAACAAGAATAGCCTGTCTCCGTAAAACTGGCAAAGTGTAGGCACTGCGGTGTTGTCCAGAATGTCCTGGTACTGTGTGGCGTTTATATGTCCATTCACAACAACCAAAGGCCCGAGTCCATACCACGAGAAACATAGCCAGATCATGACACTGCCACCATAAAATTTAACAGATGGAATGACACATTCTGGCATATACTCTTCACCTAACATATGACACACCCAACAACGACCATCAGATTTACAGTAAAAACGGTGTAGCGTGATTCGGCACTCTATAATACTAGTTTCCACTAGTCTAGGGTCCATGGACGACGTGCTTTGCACCACGCTAGTCGCTTACTCACATTTTTACGATTTATTAGCGGCTTGTATGCAGCAGCTTGCCCATGGAAATTCAACTCGTGCAGTTCCTTACGAGCTGCCTACCTGCACAGACGCACCCCTGTAGAATTCTGAAATTCTTTTTTTTTTTGTTGGGGTTTTATAGACCATCATGAGCAACTGAATGGACTATGAGCAGTCGTCCGTCCTAAATTTAAGGACAATCGTTCCAAGAAAGAGTGCGAGCCAGTACTGTAAGACAAACACAACATCCATGACTCACTTGGAACCTGGTCCCATCGGGGACGAATGATAAGAAGCCAGCGCTTAGAATACCACGCCACCGGGACGTCCCAAAGATCTTTTGTGATGATTTGTGCAGAGGAATGACGGTACCCACGGATGACAAGTTTCAAAGTTCTCTTAACCCCTATGCAAATCAGTAAGGCCGCCCCGGTGGCGCAGTGGTCTAAGCGATGGCCTCTGATCATTCGTCCGAACGGGGTCCGGGTTCGAATCCCGGTGAGGCATGGATGTTGTGTTTGTCTTACGGCACTGGCTCTCTCCCTTCCCTGGAACCAGCGACCCTAAATTAGGGACGGGCGACTGCTTATAGCCCATTGAGTTGCTCACGGTGGTCGTTAAACCTCCAATCAAAAAAAAAAAAAAAAATCAGTAAGCTCAACACGCGTGCTGTGTCTCACGTGTAGCGATATACGACGTTCGAGGAGCATACCCGCAGTTTAAAAATAAATCTGTTGCACATGATCTATTGAAATGATGTAGTGTTGTTGTGGAAGAGTGTGCTCGGAGACGTTTTTCCACATAGGGTATATATGGCTTCAGGGATAGCGGGAAATCTTATTTGATTATATCAAGATGCTTGTGGACCGGTAAAAAAGTGCGTGGTACAGCTGTAAAATAGACTGTGCGTTTGGCGAATGAAACGCGCTGTGCAAGTCAGAAATAAGTGGGATGCCATTGACCTTCAACTGTCCGTAACCGGAAATGCAAAGTTCACTTCACTCCCTGCGTTAGTACGGATACACGTGCCAATGAAAATAGGCATGTTGTCAGTAGCACTTCTGGAAAATGATGAGTTCAAAATTTTGCAACCGATAATCGTGAAACTTCTGGTGAAATTAAATAATACGCCTACCGAATATTTTAGTATATTAAATGAGTCGTTCGAAGAAGAATGCATGTCACGTGCAAATTTTGTTGAGTGGCGTAAGAGTGAAGGTCGAGTGGACCAGAAAAAATGTGAACAACATCTAGGCAACAGTTCGAAATAATCGACAACTGGGTATTAGAATGATGGTAGAAATGCAAAACATCGTTAAAGGGACAGGCAAATTTTACATGACAGTTTGAACATGACAAAGGTTTGTGCCAAGATGGTTCCTCAGCTTCTCACGCCTGAATAAAACGAAAATAGCAAGGACATTTCTGCTGACATTCTGACGTAAAGTCCAGCGAACTGGAACCTTTTAGAAAGTATCATTTGTAATGAAATTCGGATATCGCAATATGACCCTGGAATGAAGAAAACAATCGATCCATTGGAAAACACCAACATTTTATTTGATAAGGAAAGCCCGGCAAAGCAAGGCCACGTTAATACTTTTCTTCCACATTAAGGGGGTAATTTAGGCAAAACGGGTTCCTGATAGAGTCTGATAACCTGGAGAGAGCGATTCAGACAAAAGTAGCCAGAGTTCGGGAAAAATGACTTCATCGTACACCACAACAACGCACCAGCTCATTTAGCGCTCTCAGGGAAACATTTATTTGCCAAGAAACGCACCACAGGGCTTCGACATCCTGTCTACTGGCAAAATTTAGCTCCATGCGATTTTTGTCCTTTCCCTAAAATCAAATCTGCAACAAGGGGACCCGTTTTCATTCAGTTACTGGGGGTCACACCTCATGAGCTCTCAAAAGGTTCGGACCAGATGAGCTACAACACTGATTTTTCCCCGTGGAAGATCAGCATGCAGCACTGTGTTGATGCGAAAGGGGTGTACATTGTACAGTAGGTGATAAGAGTTACAAATATATAAGTTTCTTATTTAGTTTAAGTTATAGTATCAGTCTCATTACTTAAGAGCTATATCGCGTAATGCTACTGTTGCGTAAATTACCATTGGTTTTTGGCTAATACAAAAAAAATTGCATACTGTTTGATTGACTCTCGTACATGAAACATTAGCTAATTTTTCCTTCCTACTAGCAAATGTAAGGGTACACTAGAGTAAAACAGGACATGAAATAACTTCATAACGTTTTCTTCAAATTGCTCTAAATTATACAGCAACGCATTTCTTGTAGCGTCAGCTGAAACTCAAATTTTTGCCGGTAGTGATCTTCACACCACACATCCTTCTACTCCGGAGCCGAATATTTTCCCAATGAAGCTACGCCGCCAAAGCCTTACCACTGCTACTTGCCATCTTGACATGTGCGTCACCTTTTTCCCTTAGGAAAACTAACAGAATCTTAGTTTTTCGGGAGGGTCGGTCGGCCAACCATATTTAAAGGAGCTCAATGAAGAAGAAGTAATTCTAACTGATTCCAGACGATGTGTGGAAGAAGCACCTTGCCGCCCCGGTGGCACAGTTGTCTAAGCGCTGGCTTCTGATCATTCGTCCGAGAGGGTCAGGATTCGAATCCAAGTTGTGTTTTCGTTACGGCACTGACTCTCGTCCTTCCCTGGAATCAGTGGGCCTAAATTAGGGACGGGCGACTGCTTATAGACCATTGTGTTGCTCATGGTGGTCGTTAAACCTCCAACAAAGAAGAAGAAGAAGCTTTTTTTTTTTTTTTAATTGGAGGTTTAACGACCACCATGAGCAACTCAATGGGCTATAAGCAGTCGTCCGTCCCTAATTTAGGGTCACTGGTTCGAGGGAAGGGAGAGAGCCAGTGCCGTAAGACAAACACAACATCCATGCCTCACCGGGATTCGAACCCGGACCCCTTTCGGACGAATGATCAGAGGCCATCGCCTAGACCACTGCGCCACCGGGGCGGTGAAGAAGCTTTATCTCAAAGACTACAGTCTTGTGACGATTATATATAGATTAAGATAATACAACGTACTTGTCACAAATGTTTATTTTCTCAAGCTGACAATGGTTTCGCTGGGTATTGACCTAGCTTCATCGTCCTGATGAAGCTAGGTCAGTACCCAGCGAAACCATGGTCGGCTTGAGAAAATAAACATTTGTGACAAGTACGTTGTGTTATCTTAATCTATATTTAAAGAGGACGCATCTCACATTTTTCGAAGTGAAGAAGGAATTCTCATTAATTCCACCCGATGTGTGGAAGGAACATCACACATTTTTTGAAGTATCTAATAGCCAGTATATCCATTTTAACGTTCGGGCGCCCATGTGAAACCCACGTTTGCAGGTGGCGGAGGGAATTCATATCCTTCTGCACCGTAGCCGAAAGCTTTCCCAATGGAGCTACGCCGGCTAGAGCTTATCACTGCTACCAACCGTCTTGACATTTACATCACCTCTGTAGTTTGTCACAATCATCAAAATAAGTCACAACTTATTAACAGACTTCACCAACTGTACGAAGACTGTAATGCAAATGCATTCCAAAGGCAGCAAGCCATTTTGAATTTCTCCCACGTTGAAGAAGACAGGAACTCGGCAAATTTGGCACTGAAGGTACTTCAAAAGCATAATTTATTTTCATAAATGTTGTCAAGACAACATTTAAATACGTTATTTCACCTCTGTACATAATTCAGTTTAACGTACTGGAGAGGAAAAACAAATTTTCCCAGAAACGATCACAGCTACACAGTGAAGTAGTAAATTATTAGGAACATTGTACCATTCTCGCTTATGTACGCAACTATGAAGTTGAGATGGATTTATGGAGAGCTCACTGCAAAGGATTCCGACGTTTATTAAACGTATATAGTGACAATACGGGAAAGACTGGTGCAACTTTCAAAGAGGCACAGTAGTAAGTGCTTGGTAGGCGATGGCAAGCATCTCAGAAACGGCAAAATTCCTCCGCTACGCAAGAACAACTTTTTTTGTTATTGTTGTTTTGATTCAGGGTGTAACAACCACCGTGAGCAACTCAATGGGCTATAAATAGTCGCCCGTCCCTAATTTAAGGCCACTGGTTCCAGGGAAGGGAGACGGCCAGGGACGTAAGACCAAGAACAACTGTATCGAGGGTGTACAGTAAGTGATACACAAACCACAAAACGAGCAGCTCGAGTCCTCCCTAGGGCAGAAACTACAAGTCAATGTTCGAATGCATCTGTTCCTGGAGAGGAATGTACGCGGTATAAGATGAGCTACATATCCTCGAGTAACCGCGCCGTACAACAGCGGTATGGGGAGACGAATTTCAGTATGCACGTCATGACTCACATTGGCGCCTTTGGAGTGTAACAGCAGAATCCCCCTTTGTGTATGAGTCGACCCTGTTTAAAACAGAAAAACTCTTCCGCAGTGGGCACAGGATCGTACAAACTAGACACACGAGGACCGGAAAAACGTTGCCTGGTCAGATTAGCAAGCTTTGAGTTAACACTCGATTATGGACGGGCCAGAGTATGGCATCAAAACACGAAAATATTGATCTCAGCTGCCTAGCGTCAGGATTAGAAGAAAGTGAAGGCGGTGTAGTGATATGGGTTCTGTTTTCATAGCGGACTTTGGAATTCTTCATACCTCTTGAGCAGCATTTAGATGCCACGAGGTATCTTATCATCACTGAACACCTCGAACATCCGTACATGTGCATGGTGTTTCCTGATGGAGATGGCTGCATCCAGCAGCATAATACGCCATGCCAAAAGGCGCGGAGCGTCACTCAGTGGTACCAGGAACATGGCAGTTAATTCAAAGCGTTGAATTGGCCCCCACGATCCCTGAATCTTATCTCAATACAGCATTTGAGGAATGAGATTGAGAGAATCATTCTTAAAAGTGATCCGCCTGCAGCGAGCATTCGTCAATTCTGAGACGCCTCACATCAGCTCGACTTAACATAGCGTTTGAACGATAACAGCACCACGTTTATTTCACTCCAAATCGAATCGAATCTGTTTTAGAAGACCGAGGTCGACCCATCACTTTATTAGGTTGATGTTCCCAATAATTTGCTACATCAATGCATATACAGTATACATGTAAAACGCACAAAAATTACCGTCCAATATACACTGACGGAAAAAATCCCAACACCAAGAAGGGGTTGTGTTAGATAAACGACAGTTGGTAGGCGGTGAGACTACATCTGTAAGATGACGTCTATGCAAATTTCGCGCTCGGCGCATACGTGAGGCTCTAGTAGCGCCCCTCGGAACATGCAGAGCAGGTTTGCTGTAAATACGCGCTGTAACGTTCGTGAGCGTTAGTTATCGTTGAGATTCGACGTAGTGTGTTGATGTTAGTCAAGAATGCCTTTAAGAAGACGAAGAAGCCATTATCAACAGCTCACGGAGTTTGAACGAGGTCGTGTAATAGGGCTACGAGAAGGTGGATTTTCGTTCCGCAATATTGCAGAACGACTTGGCAGGAATGTAGCTACTGTGCATGATTGTTGGCAGCGGTGGTCAAGGGAAGGTACTGCCTCAAGATGACCGGGTTCCGGCCGGCCACGTGGCACTACTGAGAGGGAAGACCACCATGTACGGCGTATGGCCGTGGCGCATCGTACCGCGTCTGCGGCAGCAATTCGAGCTGCAGTTGCCACCACAGTGACACAACGAACTGTTACAAATCGGTTACTTGAAGGACAGCTCCGAGCCAGAAGCCCTGTAGCGTGCATTCCACTTACTCCAAACCACTGCCGTTTGCGACGTCAGTGGTGTCAAGCTAGAGCTCATTGCAGGACGGAGTGGAGATCTGTTGTGTTTTCTGATAAAAGCCGGTTCTGCCTGGGTGCCAGTGATGGCCGTGTGTTGGTTAGAAGGAGGCCAGGTGAGCGCCTGCAACCAACCTGTCTGCGGCCGAGACATACTGGACTTACACCTGGAGTTATGATCTCTGGAGCAATTTCCTATGACAGCAGGAGTACTCTCGTGTTATCCCACGCACCCTGAAGGCGCAGTTGTACGTCGGTCTGGTGATTCAACCTGTTGTGCTGCCATTCATGAACAGCATTCCAGGGGTGTTTTCCAACAGGATGACGCTCGCCCGCATACCGCTGTTGTAACCCAACATGCTCTACAGAGTGTAGACATGTTGCCGTGGCCTGCTAGATCACCAGATCTTTCACCAATCGAGCACGTATGGGACATCATTGGATGACAACTCCAGCGTCACCCCCAACCAGCATTAACCGTCCCTGTATTGACCGACCAAATGCAACAGGCATGGAACTCCATCCCACAAACTGAAATCCAGCACCTGTACGACATAATGCATGAACGTTTGCGCGCTTGCATTCAACATTCTGGCGGTTACACCGGTTATTAATGTACCAGCGTTTCACATTTAAAATGGCTCTTCTTGCGCTTACATTAAGCTGTGATCTTGAAACCTTAATCGATTAAATATGTTACCCATACAAATATATTGCCGCCATTTCATTCCTTTATAACTATTTTTTCGTGGTGTTGGGATTTTTTTCCGTCAGTGTATCTAGGCCTTGTTAAATTTACCACTACTCTACATTAGCTATAGCTAGGTCAGTAATACTGTCGCGGCGCGAATTTTCACGATTTTATTCACGAATTTTAGGGGCTTTTCTGTAATTTCGCGAATATCAAACATACCCACGAATTTCAGATTTTTTACCTATTTTTGCCTAATTTATATTATAATTAAATAATTTTAATACTGCCTTCGTTAGAATTTACGCGAAAAATATACTGCAAAGTAATCCTATTCGAAAGTCCAAACCAGAGCTTTAAACATTGTATTACCTCTCAAGATTGTTCGTTACGAATATACTCTTTTCGAACAAGCTTAACTGGACAAATAATTCAAGGTCATATGCACTCTACTGAAGAGTGCACATGTGGTATTTCGTGATTTCCCCCGCTACTGTTGAATGATCTTTGCGACTTGCCGGACTAATAAACCGTAAACCATATGTCGTCAGTTGTGTTAGTAATTTTAGCTGGTAGAGCAGCTCACAAAAAAGAATGTTTTGCAGGCGCTTAGCTTAGAAAATTTGTGCGGGAAGTTTATGAAGTTTCTAGGTATTGTTTGTTAATTTTGAGAATGAACCACGTAAGTAAAATGAGTGCCTCTGAATGATGCAAGCAGTACAGCAAAATAATATTATCAACGCACTGAAGTATTGCCTCGTACAGCAAATAGCATTATTAACGCACTGAAGAATAACGTTTTATGTGATCCAAAATCTATTGTTCTTTTCGTGTTGCAACATACAAATGGATTTTTCAAGAAAGGACAGTTGTGAAAAGCATTTAGCAAGCAAGTTGCATAAAAAAAGGTGTGTCTGAACAAACCGAAATAATGTAGAAATGTGTTGATGAATTATTTGAGAAAAGAACTGCACAAGAACAGCATCGCTCAATGGAACTTTCTAAATTAACTGGTGCCTTTTGTGCAGCTAACATCTCACTTTCGAAACTAAAAAAAACATTCCACTTTCGAAACTAAAAAATTACTTGGAAAATTCGTTGAAAGATATTGGTGTTAATCCAAATGCAAATTGGGTGCGGAAATGTAATTTGCCGAAAATATATGATACTCACGAGCAACAAGTGAAAGATGTTTTTAAAATCAGTATCCGGTGTAAGCATCGTAGCCGACGAAACTACTGATTCAGAAGATAGATACATTTTGAATATTCTGGCTGTTCCATCAGCTCAACCGAATGCTGAAAGCAGCAATGATGAAACCTCTTTGAATGCAATCTTCCTGGAGTGCATCACTTTGGAATCCGTAAATTTAAAAAAAGTCAGCGAGACAATACTTCGGTGCGTTAATAAGTATGAAATACCTTTTGCTAATATAACCGCTTTTGTGACAGACAATGAATCCTACATGTCCAAAGCGTGGGGAAAGAGCCTGAAATCCGTATTTTTGAATAGTTATAACGAAGTAAATTTCTCCGTCATTTCTGTCCACGCCAGGATTCGAACCCGGATCCCCTCATTCCGGAATAAGTCACTCTACCAATTGAGCTACGCGGATGTTTTATTCTGATTCCTATCTGCCTTTATGTCGTGTGCGTCCTTCTGGCAGGTACGTCACATCTCCTGGTACGTTACATGCATGGTGTTCACGTCACCTGTAATGCGCATCTTTTGAATCTTTTGGGCGAAATTTAGCAGAATGAATTTGAAAATGTTAACTCTTTAGTAATTGCGGTTAAACTTGCCTTCACAACTTTTTCCTCCCGTAAAGGATGTTTTCGACTATATTTGCAAGAGAAGGGTAAAATACCTTGCTTACCACCAGTACCTGTGCAGACTAGGTGGAACAGTTGGTTTGAGGCTGTGCTTTTTCACTGCAAAGGTTTAGATGACTACACAGATTTTTTTAAAAAAAGAAAAATATAGTAGTAGCGGTTGTATTGTGGATAAAATCATTGGTTATTGTCAAGAAAGGGATTTAAAAGAAAATCTGAAGCAGGTTGAGATTCATGAGCCGTAATTTTCCTGACAGCTCACTTTATTTGAAAAACAGCGTATTTCCGCGCAAAAAATATACTAATGAAATGTCGGACATCGCCAACAGAGTGTTTGATCCCGATCAGTTTAAGTTCTTGGACCTTTTACACGACGAAGAAGATTTGTTTGTTTTCAGCCACATTCCTATGTTCGAAGATGACGACCAACTAAAATGTGAAATTTGTTCATATAAAGCGAGTGTAAACGAATTTCGTGTCAGCAAAGTTTTGCTAGACTTCTGGAATACGAAAAAAGCTCATTTTCCTAAGCTATATAAGGTCGCCAGCCGAGGCTGAACGATCCTTTTCTAAATTTAAAAACGTGTTACAGGACAACAGACACAGCATTAAAGAAGACAATCTGTGTATGTACAATATAATGTATCAAAATGTCGTCCACTTAAATAGAAATCTTGATCTCGTGTAACGGCGTTGATAACATTGCCAGAATTTGAATGGTTTATAAATGTAGGTATCAATTTTAAAAACTTATTAAGTTACAAAGCTTATTTAATTACGTACTAGTCATTTGTATTACTGCTTCATAACTTGGTAGATTTTTTTTTGAAATGTTAGTGTATATCATTGGCCGCAAACGTTTCGCGAAATTTCACAATTTACCCCGCAAATTTTGCCTCTTTTTCCCGCGATAAAATTACTGCCCTAGCTATAGCATAGAGCAATTTTCAAAGGATATATTGTGACGTATATTCTCAGTTAACTTTCATGTTTAGTTCCTTTTCCTATGTCAATTTGAGTTTGTTCTCGTTTTTTACTTTCCAAACTTAACGTTACGTCGTTTCCCTCAGACGAGAATACTGTTGGCAACATCCTGAGGTCGGATTAAGAGTGACGTATGTGCGGCATGATAAGAACGGTAGATAAAAAGGCAATGCAGCGATTGTTTTATGGAGAAAGATGTTGGATGGTAAAAGCTAATAGTTCGTTTGGATACACGACTGCCGTCTAAATATTTGTAAATGTTATGTGTTCAGCTTTAATAACAGTGTTGGGTTCTAGAAGGTAATAGTTCCAGTGTTGTGTATTTAAGTGATTCTTGTTGAAGTGCTACTTCTCAAGTACCTACTAACAGCAATAAAGAATTAGCTGGAAGTAAACCTCCTGACTTTATTCGAATGACTCGTATTTCACTATAGGTGAAGTTTTGATTTATGTAGTGTTTTTAGTAAGGCAGCTACACCCAAACGCTACAATATCTGAAAGAAAATCGACGGCGGTGCATAAAAACGCAAAAAACCCTGAAAATGTAATTGTTCTGCTTTCAAATATTTTGTTGCGCGATAAATGTTTGGCGCAATGGACTGGAAAACTTCTACCTGGTACATTGTTTTCTTGCCCTCCTTTGTCACTGAATTTCATTGTTATATCTGAACATTTCGTTCACTGTCTTCCTTTCTCTTACTTACTAATCTTCCTCTTTTTTTCTTTATCATTTGATCTTTTGTCCTCGGCCTCGTCTCTCGACAACATTCCTTTCTCTGATCTTTCATCTCTCTCCCTCTGTTTTGCTTTTACCCCGTGATCGTTTATGTTACCCTTTACTTTTAAATTTTTCCCTTGTTCTTTAGATTTTCGCTGTTTCTTATACACTTGTCATAAAAAGTTAGGGATATTTCAAGAAATGAAGGATGTATGTATCAGACTCAAGTAACAGGCATTGAAATAACATCAGTGAGATTAAGTAACACAGACGATAAAGAGTGCGTTTACGAAAACAATTTATTGTATAATTTCTGCTCACAACAAAGCAGCACTGCAGTATAGACAAAACAGCAAAATCGAAGGATGTCCATACCTCTGGATTTCAATACCTGGTAACATAATTTTTGCTTCGAAGAACGTCTTGACACCTACGAGGCATACTCGTCCCATATTACAGGCAACACGTTATGAGGGTCTGCCAGTGCACTGGGGTATGGAAAGTTGTTACGGAGACGTTGCTGTACAGCGACCTAAATGTTCTAAATAGGATTGAGGTCAGGTGAACTCGGAGACAGATGTAATGATTCAAAACTATTGGGTTGTCGGAGAAGTCATGATGTATTTTAGCCATGTTTTGCAAAGGTCATTTATTGATAGAAAGAACAAAGATGAATCAATGATATAATGCCCGTTTTGTTCGATAACAATTTGCCACCTTTCAGTGAGCTGCAGAATGCCTCGTTCATAGAAGGACCTGTCTTTCATGGCAAAAAATTGTACAAGGTGCTGATTTACAGCCTCATCTGAATTGAACGTTATACCACGCAAGGACTGTTGAAGACAGCGAAACAAGTGGAAGTCTGACGGCGTAAGGTCAGGCGAGTATGCTGGGTGTGGCAACACATCCCACCCAAGCTCCAATAGTTTTTGGCGGGTGATCAAACTTGTGGATGGTCTCGCGTTGTCGTGATGGAACACAACGCCTTTACGATCAACGAGCTCTGGACGTTTCTGGATGATGGATTCGTTCAAACTGTCCAATTGCCGACAGTACACATTCGAATTGATTGTTTGATTCCGTGGTAGGAGCTCGAAATACACGACAACTTTAAAATCCCACCACACTGAGACCAGAACCTTCCGCTGATGAATGTCTGCTTTGGATGTCATTTGAGGCGAAGCAGCACGTCGGGACCTAGACCGTTTGCGCAGCAAATTGTTGTACACAATCCACTTTTCGTCACCAGTTATCAGTCGCTTCAAAGAAGGATCGTTTTCCTCACGTTTAATGAGCATATCGCAGATGTTTATACGCGCCGTCAATTGAGCTTCTTTGAGTTCATGAGGAATCCACACATCGAGCTCGTTTACCTATCCCAGCTTCTTCAGGTGGTCGTGAACGCTTGAATGATGGATGTACAATGTGTCTGCCATCTCTCGTGTCGTGTAACGTGGGTTTGACTCGATCAATGCTTTGATTTGGTCGTCATCAACCTCGGTGGGCCATTCCGGACCGAGGAGCATCGTTGAGGTCAAAATCACCAGCACGGAATTTTGCGAACCACCGCTGGCACTGACGTTCTTGTAAAACATTATCACCGTACACTTCACGCAACTTTTCACAAGCTTGAAGCGCGTATCTCCCCTTTGCGGAGGTAAAACAGTAAAATATGGCGAAAATGCACAGTTTGGTCTTCCATCTTCAACTTGATGTCAAATCTCCGCAAATCAACCAAATCGCTCAGTATTCCTTTTAGATTGCAGCTAGAACTGGCACCCAGCTGTCGAATGCCATAGCGATAACAGAGCTGCGCATGCCTCTAGTACTTCCAAAACCGCCCAACCGCCACCGGGTGCAAAAATACTTCATGACTTTTCCGACAACCTAATATGCTTTTCCAGCCCATGAAGCACGCTCCTGGCACGGTGACTGGTTGTATTGTCATCGAGAAAACAGAATGCATGTCCAATAGCAGCGTGGAACCGTATCACAATGGGCAGAATGACCTCGCTTCGGTAAACTGAGACATTAATATTGCCTTGAAAAATATACCAGGAAGTAGGGCCATTAAAACACACTCCCGTACAGACCAGAACTGACTGACGCTGGTAACGGTAGACGGACTATACTTAGTGTCTTTGCATCCGTGTGCCGGATCTCCTCCACACGTATTTTCGTGGAATATAAGGATAAAGAGAGAAACGGAATTTGTCTGTGAGAAATACATGGCGCCGTTCTATATTTCATGAGATGTACTGTTGGACCCAGGTACATCTTTGATGACAGTAAGATGATATCAATACTGTACATCTCTTGCTCCAAGTCCGTACTCGTGAAGGCGATTTCGTACCGTTTTAGTTCATTTTGTGGCTCCAGGAGCGGCTCGAAGTGATTCCCGGATTTGGCTACTGGTGATGCTAGGCTTTCTCTAAGAACTTACTGTCAGGTAGCGATCTTGGTTTTTGGCGGGTATCCTTGTGCAACCATTCCTGGGTCGATCTGCAACATTTCCATGCCGTAGAAATATTGTGTGTAGCCGACTTACTGCACTTTACGAAATTTCTAAGGCGGCAGCAACATTGATCTGCCGCTCACCTGATTGTAACATGCCGACAGCCCTATTTCTGTTGTTAATGCTTAAACGTCGTCTGGACATTATTTCAGATTAATCCCACACTTAGGCAATACATTCTGCAAATTTCTAGACCAAGCGGTGAAACGACCCGTATTCTCCTTCTCGCAAGGTACCTTTAGTGGAGCTCGCACGCGACGTGCTGCGTTATCATCATGTTAATTTAGATATGATGCAGCTACCCATGCTGATAACCGATCGCCAGTCGTCGCTAAATTTGAATATCAGTGCTCTTTCCTTTCGAAACCGCAATATACAAAACGTTTTGTGACCAGTTTATCTTTCACTGTTTCTTAATTTACTTTCACATTATCTCTTTCATTGTTTCTTCTTAATATCTCTTGATTTCTTAGCAATACTTCGATATCATCTTGCCCACCCCGTTTTTTGATTCCTTTTCCTTGTTTTCTGTCTAATTTCTCTCTCACATGCTGATTTTTTCATATGTATGTTTTCTCTTGATTTATTGTAACTTCTGTCATCTACTGTTGGTCTGTTTCTACCTCTCTCATCTTATTCTTTTCTGCGCTCTACATTTCTTGTTATTTCTTCTCTATTCTTCTTTCGTGCTGTGCTGCCATTACACATGCAACATTTCTGTATGGGACACATGGTTTCACGGAGAAAAAACAGTTTCAATATTGAAGCAGGGTTTTCATATTCATACGTCATTTAGTTTTTAAAGCATCTCTGTACATCTGTCCGTCATGGGCGTGACATATTTTGGTAAAGTAATCGTAATGTTTCGTTTTCTTAGGTTGAGTAATGGAGGTTTGACTATTACCAAGTCTGGTTAAAAATCCCTTCTGGGAGCACATCATGTCGAATAATTTTCGATTACCAACAACGGATGTCTTATTGAAGTTTTAGTTGCTCACAACAGAATACTGTTTGAAACACATTCATTTTTAAAAAGAATGGGCAGATTGGAACAACGTTTGTCCTTTTACTCCATTTGCATGAGAGATTAAACATATGTGTGCTGTTTTTGTCTTAGTTTTTCCTTTTCTTTTCACGACAGTAAAATGCTACTATTCGAAGCGAACTAAATTAGGTTTTTGCAGCGCTCCTTATCGTACTCCGTAGAAAGAAATATTTCTCTTCACAGTTCCTCTTTTCCATACTCTCCTTTTGTTTATGGTAAATTTAACTCATTTCAAATTCATTAAGAACAAATGCAAATATTTAGGACTCCGTGTTCCTTTTTTTTTTACGATTATTTTATTTATTTTTGTGCAAAGAACTAATTCAATATTTGATATCGTACTCCTAAACATAAAAACAATACCGTTTTTAATTTATTTTTATCTGGGGAGCGCCTAATGAAGCAAGGAACAAACGACTGCACTTTAATGCTCTTTCTTTCAGTCTTGGCACCGAGGAGACTCCATGTTTATTTTTCTGTTAACTCTGTGTTATTCATTTAGAGCTCAAAACGTGCTGATAAAAAATTCATTCGAAAGGGAAAAAAAGTGGAAATGTTAGATAAGAATATGTAAAAATGTAATGCCAAAAACCTGCTGTCGTGACGTGGACAACAGGGCTAGTTATACGTAACAGGAAATCGTAGTATTGATGTTTTAGGTTTTTTTTTCATATCCGACACAATCAAGAAATGCAAAGTTTCGAAAAGCGATTTCAATTTTCTATAATATCTTGAGAATCTTCTTCACTAAAGAAAATGATGCTTAACAAGCGCAGTTTTTTACTTCTACTTTCAAATTTGCTACTGTGTCGCTAAGAGAAGCCTATTCGCAGATAAGAAGTGGATTTTCATGCCCAGTAACTTAAAAAAGCGACACAAGAACTGGAAGGGCAGAAATTAGCGAAGATGTACTTTCAAGTGCAAGAACTCTCGATTGGAAAACGAAGTTTTTGCGTATTATTCTTGAGACATAAGGGTACTTTACGAAAGATATCTTTTTCAACGATACATGTACAATACTGGCATTAAAACTTTAGTTATGTAATAATATATCCATGCAGTTCGTAAGATTTTTCGTGACGTGTGTCGTTGCCGGATGCTGTTGCATTGTAAAGAATGTATCATTTTTAGTCCCATACTAAACTTTTCTCCAGCCAGTATTTTTAATGCGAGAAGTTATGTCGGCAGATGATGCAGTGTCGTTAAGAGACAGAGGAAAAGCCAAAACAAGGTGGCACATGAAAAAGCATCTTACTGTCAATGTCGGTAAGATTTCTGTTAGTAATAAAAGAATAACAAACGTTATATTGCATTTGGGAAGTTATTTTGCTAATTTATTAATATTAATGAGACCATTTTTAGCAGAACCATTTAAAACGTTCTGCTGAAAATGGTCTCCATGGGCAGCAAAGCATTATTCCGCCCGTCGTAACATATTCCTCTAAACATACCTCAGTTCTACGGCTGGGATGGTGTGCATACGCTAGCGTATGACGCTTTCCACCCCTTTCAAAATTCGTGGGTTGTTCCTGTACGCTTTCTTCTTTAACGAGCTATAAAGAAAGGAAACCACAAGGGTACAGATCTGGAGAGCGGGCTGGCAGTAGGCCTGCATTGGCAGTCCTTTCTTCAGTAAATGCACTCTGCGTTCCTGCGAGTGACAGAGTAGACATATGACATTTCGGACTGTTTTGCTAGAAGACAATGTAGTTCAGTTCGCCTGGAATCAACGGTCCCACTACTTGTCGAAAATACGAAGATACACATCCCTGCTCATTTTAAATTCGAAGAATATCCGTCAAACGACCTAGTTTTCTTCGAGAACACACCAAACCACCAATTTTTTTATACGACACCACCTCCTCAGCCTGGTGTCATGGCTTGCAGCTCTGTAAGTTTCGACACTCGTTCATCGCTCGTATGTATAGTGGATGCAATCAGAGCACGACGATACGTCGATGAGGTGCAGCAGCCAGTTTTGTCACCTTATCCTCGTGATATCCCTTATTCCGAATTTCAGAAAGATAACGTTACCCCGCACACTGCAAACACCAGCAGAATAGTAGAATAGTGCCTACAAGTTGTCCAATTATTGCCGTGTACAACTTGATCGCTTAAATTTCGCACCCTCAGAGAACGTGTGGGACGCTATTGGCAAACGATTTGACGCCTCTGCAAGATCCTCTCGGTTTGTTGACGAATTGTGGACACACGTCAAAGACGCATGGTCGGCGATACTTCAGGACACAATCGGGCGAATTTTATACTCGATACTATGCCGCGCTGTAGAATTTATACACTATCTACCAACAAGTAATTGGACACCCCTTCAATCGACGGTATTTGCGGTCCTGATACATGTCACGGCCGCCGCCGTTAAATATCGTGTGGGAAACAACAATGCAACCAGTCGCATGCAAGATGCCACGCAGTTCGGAGCTCTCTGATTTCGAGAAATGTGTAATCGTCGGGTATCACAGAAATGGCCGATCCATACGCGACATATCCAGCGAGTTGAAGTACCCAAAATCGACAGTGGCCTACGTGATTGGCAAATGGAAGATAAGAGGTGACTGTGGCAATGTGCCCTGACCCGGCAGACCCACAAAACTGGGAGTTAGAGACCGACGGGTGCTGGCCAAAGAAATTCGGAAGAACCGCACCAAATCAATGGGCCACATCCGCGAGGAATTTCAATAGGCATCCGGCAGTGCTCTTTCGATGAATACCATCCGTAAGGAAGCCCATCTGCTCGGTAATCATGCACGTGCTGCCGCCCACAAGCCTTTGATCACCAAGTCCAATAACCGCCCCGGTGGCGCAGTGGTCGAAGCGATGGCCTCTGATCATTCGTCCAAACGGGGTCCGGGTTCAAATCCCGGTGAAGCATGGATGTTGTGTTTGTCTTACGGCAATGGCTGCCTCCCTTCCCTGGAACCAGTGACCCTAAATTAGGGACGGGCGACTGCTTATAGCCCATTGAGTTGCTCATGGTGGTCGTTAAACCTTCAATCAAAAGAAAAAGTCCAATAGCGCTGCTCGGCTAACGTGGTGCAAAGAACGTCGACAGTGGACCGTTTAACAGTGGAAACAGGTTCTCTGGAAGCGACGAATCAAGGTTCACCCTCTACCGTTCGGATGGCAGGATCTGGGTTGGGGTCTGCCTGGAGAACGCCTCCTGCCGGAATATATCGTGCCAGCTGTGAAGTTTCGACAGCGGTGGAATTATGCTATGGGGGTGTTTCTTCTGGTATGGCTCGAGACCCTTGGTCGCAATTCCTGGTAGACTCAACGCCGAGACCTACTGCACCATTTTGGATGACCATGCGCTTCCTACGTTGTGGCAGCTTTACGGGGTGGACCCATGTTACTTTCAGGATGACAATGCCACCTGTCATGTTGCGAGATCCACCCTGGCTTGGTATGGTGACAATGGGGTTAATCGAATGGACTGGCCTGCGCATAGCCCGAACCTTAACCCTATTGAACATCTCTGGGACGAGTTGGAGCGTCGACTTAAGGGGTGCCTCCACCGTCCGAAATCGGTGAAGGAACTGACCTGTCTTCTCCAAGCCGAGTGGTAGAAAATACCGCTAGTCGTCGTACAACGCCTGGTTGAGAGTATGCCCTTGAGGGTCGCAACTGTAATTGCCGCTCGTGGAGCCTCAACCAAGTATTGAAGGTGAATGAACTTCGTTTTCCTTTGCTATCACAGGTGTCCAATTACTTGTTGGTAGATAGTGTAGCTCTGCATGATGGTCAGACGACCGTCTGACTGAGACAGTGTTATACTGTTCAGTCGCCCATCGGATATAACTTTATATTTAATACATTAGAAAGTAAAACATTTCTTTTCTGCATATTTATCTACAAGTGTTGTATTGGGTTGGGAAGAAAGTAATGTCCGCAAATGCAGAACAACAGAAAAGTGCTAATAACCGTATATACAAGTAGAAATCAGTCCAAAATGTAGTCGCCATCATTTGCCACGACCTCCTCTCATCGTCTGTGCAGCTGTTGGACTCCATCCCTGTAGAATTCATGGCGGTTGGACGCAAAGAAGTAAGTAAATGCGCGTCCGACATCGTCCCAGTTGATGAACCGCTGTCTGTACAGAAAATGCTGCAATGACCGGAAAAGCGGTTCAGCAGTGCTTGTCGTTTCGACAGGGTCGATGACTGCAAATCGTCGAGCTGACGGCAGTACACATAGACGGGGATAGTGGCGTTGTCCCGCAGCAGCACAAAGTACCCAAATACACTACACCCCGCATATCCCACCAAACAGACAGCAAGATCTTAATGGGTGAAAGCCGGCTTTAGGTGTCGGCATGGGCTTCTGTTATGGGTCCACCCACTGTTTCCGGGGCAGACATTGTCATACAGGGTACATTTCTCGTCACCTCCCAGAATGCGTTCCAAGACAAGTTCAACTTGTTCACGTGCAAATAGGGAAACGCATGCACTCTTGCGATTTGCTTTCTGCTCAACTGTGTGTTGATACGGTACCCACTCTTGTTTCTTGTACACCTTCAGAATTAGACGCAAGTGCGTGATAATGCTGGCGTGGGTAGTCCCCAGCTACTCGGCCAACTCCCGCGTGTTCACACGTAGGTCGTCTCCTCACTAAGGTCTCCAGCATGTCCATATCCAGTGTTGCGGGTCTTCCGGCTTTGGGACGTCTACCAGGTCAAAATGTCCCTCTCGAAACCGTTCGATCCAACGAAAGCGCTGGTAATGTAATATGGCATTGGGGTACACACTGGTAATGTTCCTTACAGCACTTGCGGGGGTGATACCGCGACAAAAATCATACAGCATGCAATGGAGGATGTGCTCCTTGTCCACTGCCTTGTTGGCTGCCGTTTACACTCTTCGCCTTCTGAAGGCTAACTGCCACTGAATGAAAACCCCTACTACCTGCTGATGTCATGCCGGCGACAATATCAGTGGGCAATGAGCGCCGTGCCGGGGCTTCGATTCGGGTGGCTCGTCATCGGACATTGCTTTCTTTCTGAACCCAATAAGTTTCCATCTCATTTCCAGAAAAAGGTGTGGCCTTTGATATCTTGAGCAGTGAAATTATCATATATATATATATATATATATATATATATGGGATGTAAAGTCAGGTGATGCGGAATATACTACAGTTTCTCCTCGACAATTAAAATCGCGCAGAGCTGCAAATGATAAATTGAAAAGACATAGCTTTCTTTTTCAATATTGTAATGTTGCTTTTTCTGGTTATAATTAATTGTTTTGTTTATTATTAAAATGTTTGGTGTTTCATGTTTATTTTTTTGGCTGGCAGCATTAAGGGTTCACTTTTTCTGTCACAAGTTTAAAGATATCCCTTCAGTACCATTTATTGGTTGGATTTTTCTTACATGGATTTGTGTTTTTGGGGAGCTCGGCTCCCTTTCTTTTTATTTTCAATTTTATTTTTTATGTGATTATCTTTGCTGTTGTGCGGTCGGGCAAAATGTTTTAGTTTCGCAGGGTTTGGGTTTTTATTAGAATTCCCTTTCATTTTGATATTTTTTCCCCTAAATTTAATCAGTCCCTATAGCAAACTAAAATAGCAGAAACCCACAATTATCTGGTTTCAGTAGATTAATGAGTGATTTTCTTATTACTTGCCCTTGACGAAGCCGACAAGGGGTCAGTCGTTAATATGCTTCCCTGCAGTCTTCTGTTCGTTAAATTTACATCACTTAAAGCTCGCCTGCTTCGAGTGGTTGGAAAGGGGTGATTGTTGTTCTTTTTCTCGTTCCCCTTTTTTGTTTTTTGTTTTTTCTCTGTTCAAAATTTTGCTTTTATATTTCACATTTTTATATTATTTGATCTTTCTTCTATGCAGCCTCTGGCGCTTTGGAGTTTCAAATTTGTTCTTGATTTTTTGTTTTTCCCTTTATATGCTTTTGCTATGTCTTTTAAATTTATCATTTGCAGCTCTGCGCGAATTTAATTGGTAATTTGTTCTGCTAGGTTTGTTTGGTTTTATTCCCCTTTTGTGTTTTTTATTATTTTTTTATGTATTTATTTTTTTGTTTGTTTTTTGGAACTGCAGTCACCTGTGGCGGGGGTTCAGTGTAGGTAACATCACTTGGCTGGTCCTTTTGCTGGCAGAATGTGTTCTTGGCTTTTGACAATGATAGGAGTGGAGTCCAAGTCAGATATCTTAATACTCCCACTTGGGCAGGCTAGCTCCCTAACTCTATGTGTAGTCAAAAGCTGGCAAAAATAATCTTATTTTATGCAAAGATAAAAGGTGACTCACCTGAAAGTCGGCGAATCCTAAGCTATTTGAGAATTTTCAACATGAAACAGGTCATAAGTTTTGAAAAGTTTTTAATTCCATCTATAAACTTACTTGCACTATTTGGGATTTGGTGTACATTGGGCAGTCCACGAACCCCTTGCACCTTAGAATTAATGGGCACAGGTCGCTGGTTAACAAATTTAAGCCTGATAGTGAAGGTGGGAATTACAGTGATTCAAGAATTTCCACCCATGAAATAGAACACTTCCACTTTCATGGGTTTGATAATGTACGCATTGAGGTGCTGCACATTATTCCTAACTTGCAAGACAGGCTGGCTACGGAATCAGATGAGATTATTAAACAGCAGGCCTTGTACCCATATGGGTTGAATTCTACCACTGCAGATAACAAACACTCTCGGTTTAAGGTGGCCGTTAGAGAGTTTTTCTCCTTGTATCCACAACAAGCATACAGCAGAGGAAATAGAGGGAAGAGGCTAGTTAAATCTTCCAAAATAGTTAACTTTGATGTTTTAAAACAGATTCTTCTTGAATTCAAAAATAGCAACAATTTTGTGAAAAACTTCGTATCCATTCTTAAAACTTTTAAGCACAATTAAGGCCTTCATACGATTTTGGAATTATCAAGCTGGTTATATAGATTCACACGTTTTCTCTCTTGTGTTAGATATTTTGAAATTTATTCTTAAAGATAAAATTAGCCCTAATCCTAACTCCAAAAACTATATTACCATTAGGTTCCTTAATAAATGTTATGACTCTCTCAAAATCAGAAAATTGTTCTTCAATGGTTCTAGCACCTTCCCTATTACCTACCACCAAACAGTAGTAAGTTTCAAATATGTCAAGGTGTTAGGATCTTATGTTAAGAATTACAAGTCTCTATCCAACATTAACACATTGGCAGATTACAACTGTATAGTACATGCCGTTCTCACAAATAACATAGAGCTTCAAATGAAATGAGGAACTCAATGTCTATGTACGATATTTAATAAAATACGAAAGATATTTACAGTTAAAATACCCCACGAGCACTTTCGGGGTAACATTTACCCCATCATCAGGTGGAAGAGAGGCAATTTAATACTCCTTTATATAGTTGTGCAACGATGCATTATGGGTATAAGTCATCAAACGTCGCATGGGTAGTGACCGTTGCCATTATAACAGCGTAAAGCGTATAATTTCACAAGTTATTAATTTTACATATCAGTACAAGGATTCGTTACAAATACAAAGATATAATCAATTTCATATATTGTTGGAATTGTAAATATATATATTACTATAATTTAAAGTTCAGGTTAGTAATACGCTCTTTCCAAATTCTTGATATGTCCACTGGCAGGTAGTCATTATAGCATTTGTCCCCTAAAGCTTCGATATACATACCTTCAACAAAATGCAGCGATTGAAGCTGTGTTATTGCTGTCCGTTCGGATATCATATTTGTGTTCCTGGACACGGATTCCCAAACTTCTTCGTGTCGAGCCCACGTAGTTGCTAACATGTTCTCCTGTTGAGGGGTCCAGCAGTGGAATATTATACACACCCCATTTGTTCATAATATCTGTTGTTGCTCGATCTCTTTTAACTTATGATAAGAGGTTCTTAGAGCGGGGCCGACATAGAGCTTCATCCACTTTCTGCTGGTTGACTTCGACTGGTGCTGGGGATAGAAGGGGCTGACTCCTGATAAAAAAACCTCGACTCGTGATATGGATACAAGGGGCTGGCTCCTGATAAAAAAAACCTCGACTCGTGATATGGATACAAGGGGCTGACTCCTGATAAAAAAAAACTGGAATAAAACAAAAGACGGAGGAAAAAGCAGAACGCAAAAATTAATTATGAAAGCCTGAGCGAGGGAAGGATATTCGTTGCACCGTGAGGAATAAAGTTGCAGGATTGTATAATCACACTTTTGCTGTGCAATACAGAGTTGGGCAAAATCGTAATTGAATTAATCGGTAATGCATTACAGCGTAATGGTTATGGAAACAAGAACTTAGCGTTACCATTACATGGTAATGGTGAACTGGTCATTAGAATTACATGGTAGTTGTAATGACATGTAGCAATTACCCATTATAATCGTAATGGTTAATGGTTACCTATATGTTGGTAATTAACCAATAACTTATGGGTAACAATACAACGTGAATAAACCAGAAACCAGTACACCCATACACGTTGCGTAGGTTATCTGACAATTGTTCCACCCCTCGGACCTCAAATGCGTGTATGTAGGTATTGGAGATTGTACGTGTATGACATGAGTAGTTGCCACATTTTCGCCGCAAGTAAAGTGATTTGAACGAAATAATACATGTGAAGTAAGTACGAATGGGATGTTTATTTCGGTTAGAGAATAGTACAAAAATGAAAGAAAGATGAATGCCGTTGGATGTGATCTTAGTCTTCAACAAAGAAAAATTCACTGAAGCATACAAAAAAACCAGTCAGGAAATAACAAATTGTGCATTAAAGCCAATTGAAACCACTCTGAGACACTACATCACTTGAAATGGAAGGAATGAAAGGTCTGATTGCTACAAAATAGGGGCAACCACAAAGTGAACTACGAGTACAACAGAAATAATGAGCAACTAGATTAACACAAAGTAAACAAATGACAAATCCTCATTGTAAAGTAGTAGTAGAATATGTAGGTGGCTTGTGGCTTGGCTTGTCGTTACAATCCGTTGCCGAAATACTCATTCCGTCCATCTCCAGTACAGTATTCTCGTCCATTACATACCTTTCACTGCCCAAAATATTTATCCCACTATAGCCAGAAGCACATATTAGCACTACACTCACAGCTCAGCAACTCAGGGTGCACTGCCGAATAATACAGAAATTTGCGAACTCCTGACATTTTTGCCGTACTTCTCAAGTGTTGTTGTCCATTACTTGTCCGATACGAACACTGGACTAGCGAGCGACTGACTCCTTTGTATATACTTCACGACAGGATCTGAACCTTCTGGAATATTCGTGATTTACATAAAGCTCTCCAACTTCCCACTGCATCATTCTGGAACATTCTACAAAAGTCTAACCCATTTTTGCCGCTTCTAGAGCACTCTACACTAACTACACTTCGGTCTCTGTCTGCTATGTTACATGGCCGACTTTTCTAGACATAGCTTTTGGCACACGTACATTTCTATAAACTATTAGTATTTGAAAATTGTGAAATTTCATTACCAAATAATTCCATTGCGTTGGAATGGCATTATTAAATAATTGAATTATATCCTCTTCACTGTAATGCATTACAGATCAATTCCATTACCTTGTGCAAACCATACTTGGGATTACCTTGTAATGCATTACACGTTAATTGTAATCTGTACTTCCATTCCCTTGTAATACATTCCTGCCCAACTCTGGTGCAATAGGAGGTTCCGGTTCCTAAAAATCCAACGCATTCATTAGAAGTTATCCTGTGCAATATAATACACACTTTAGCAATTAAGTAAAAATGCTGAATTAAAAAAAAGGGAAAGACAGCTAATCTTATCTGAATATATTTTTCTATTCGAACTACATTCCTACTGCGTTAATACAATAAGAGGAACAATCAGCCAACGAAAGAAAGGATTTTCAGAGGTCATCTTCTGGTATTGAGGAGATGTCGCAGTTCTTTGCATGTCTTGAATTCTTTTCCCTTTGAAACGCAGCTTTAATTTAGGGAATAGGTGACAAATCTGGAGAATATGGAGATGGCTGAATGCACATACTTGTTTTCTTGCCAGAAATTGCTGTACACTAAATACTCTGTGTGCGGGTGCGTTGTCGTGAAGAACGAACAAATGACCGTTTTTGAACTCAGGCCTTACACGAAAATCCTCTTCCACAATCATCCCAAAATGAATATGTAAGCATTGCCAGTGACGGTTGTACCTTCAGGAATCAACTTGTGATGCGGAATTCCCTTGTTGTCGTAAAAACACACAGACATTGTCTTGATTTTAAAATTCTAAAACTTTATCTTCTTCCCTTTGCGTGACTGTGTCGACTTTCACTAAGCACTTTGACGCTTCGTTTCAGAATCATAACATAGACACCACGCCTCGTCACCTGCCACAATGCTTTGGAGAAAATTTTACATTGCTTCTGCAGTCTCCGGGATGTCTTTAGTGTACTCCACTCGTGCGTGTTTCTGGTCGTCTGACAAAGCATGCAGAACAAAACGAGCACACACTTCTTTTCCCCAAATCTTGCACTAAATGTTGACGCATCATCTCTTTATTAACACCAAGCTCACATTTCTGCATCCTCACGATCATTTTTTATCGTTTCGTGAACTTTCTCAGTGAGTTCGGACGTCCGGACTGAAATCAGGTGTGAGGGCCTTTCGTCATTTTCCATATCTTCTCGCCCATCCTTGAAACGTGCATACCATTGAAATATTTGTGCACCGGTTAGGCAATTAGTCCCAACTGCATCCCGCAACAATCTAACCTTCTAAAATGCAATTTTAGCGATTTTCAAACGAACGGATATTTGCTCTATGCACCATAACAGAGCTGTGGCAATGTTCTTCCACCGAATGCACATCATAAATAACCATCTGCGCAATTCTCACGCAAGCGCTGTTGCTACCGCGTGGCTGACAAAGGAGTTGTCAAAAAAGCATGCTTTCGCGATCCGTGTGTATTACTGGGATTAAAAAAAAACTGTCTCATCACTTAATTGCTGCACTGTGTATTGCCAGTCCCAAATGAATATTTATAACTATTTAGGAGACGTTGTACTTGCACCTCATTGATGATATGCAGAATGAATGTAATTAATCAGTTTCTGTGCCTATTGTTAGAGTCCTGTTTCTTTAGCTAAGGTGGTTGTAAAAGCATTTGTTTCTCAGAAAACATGTTATAAAGCAGCTTCTTAGAGGAACTAAAATCTAGGCCGTGAAACAGATATATGCACAGAAAAATCAAGCTTGATCAGTAGCAGCTTCATTGGGCGATTTTTCCATGTTTCGAGCCTAACGATAGTGTTCATTCCAATTCTCAAAAATTCCACGCTGTCTTCTTGTTGCGTGCAATTTACTTCTCAATTAAAAGTTGAGAGGTAAATCGTAAGGTATTTCGTGCGCATATACTCTCTTCATCTGGAGATCTGAAATCTTGACACTCTCTCTGAGTTAACAATGTTGTCACAACTCCACTTTCTGGTTGCACATTCATATATTTCATTTCGCTCTGTGCATCAATAGATCAAGAAGTGTCAATTGTCACAGCTGGGCAGAAGGTATGACCGGAAAGTCTAGAGAGACCTTTAGTTGGATGGCACTGATACGGTGAAGTTAACACCTGTTTTGCATAGCGGTTTTGATAACGTAGTTAGAATAATTTCTCCTTAATTAAGGCACAATGCTGTTCTCTATGAAAAGGCATTTCAATCCATTTCCTGGTGTCGGATGTAAATCGCTATTTCCCTTAGACAAGTGAATGGATCGTTGATTATTGTATAATACTCCAAACCACTTGAATTTCCATATTGGTTGCCTCGAGAACTGTCTGTCATATAGTTGATTCCATTTGGCACAGATAATTATAATTACATATCTAAACAGCGAATTTCTCCTTCAGTTACAAGTAGTGAACATTTTCGACTAGCACACCACCAGTTCACCAAATGGGTGGCTTTTTTACTGTATTTTACTTTTTCACGAGAAATTACTCTGACTGAGCCAAATGTTTCCGGGCGACACGTTTTAGCTCAGATTTAAAGATTACGAGACATCGCAGTTTATATGATGTTTGAGCTTCAAAATAAACACTTGTTTCTGGAATTAAACGGATTTTATTCCGATGTAAATGTCTTCAATCCTTTTGCTTAAGTTAGAAGGAAAATGTGTACCGGTAAATCCTCACCAAACGCACACGTAGAATAAGATAGCAGAAATCTTGGGGTATACTCAGTGTTGAGTTCAATAATTATTAGCAGTGTATTCGCAAATTATATAAAGGAAACAACTCAGATCATACACTGAGTGATCATTGAATTATGACCACCTACCTAATACTTCGTAGTTCCTCCTCGCGCTCTCAGTACAGTACCCATTCGACGTTGCATCGATTCAATGAGATTCCAGGAGCAGTTGGGAGGTATAACCAATCGCGCTGTGTGTAATACGGCCTTCAATGAAGGTATACACTGAAGAGCAATTAAATTAGAGACAGATGGCGTTATGAAAATATGGCGCTGTGGGCGGCCCTGTAAACGGAAACGGCATTACGTACGCAGCGATCCGATAATATAAGGAGTGATGCGACGGGAATCAGTAAGAGTCGGACGCAGTATGGGTAAGACGAAGGATCTAAGCGCATTTGATCGTGGGCAAATTGTCGGGGCCCGACGAATGGGTCACTCCAACTCGGAAGTCGTGCAGGCACTGGGATTTTCACGAGCCACTGTGTCACGGGTGCACCGTGAGTACATCGAATCCGGTAAAACCACCCTGCAAGGGCCAACTGCCCTGGACAACAGCGTGTGGATGAGCGGGGTCATCGTTGTCTAGCTCGCATTGTAACATCGGATAGACGGGCCACAGTGCAAGAAATCACTCTGCAATTTAACGCTGGAGCACAAAAACGTGTAAGCAGCCACACCATCCAGAACCATCTCCTCGCTATCGGGTACAGAAGCCATCGTCCCACGAAGGTACCGCTGCTGACCGCACATCACAGGGTGCAGAGATTAGCATGGGCGCGGGAACATCGCCACTGGACCCTAGACATGTGGAAAAATGTTGCCTGGACTGATGAGTCGAGATTCACGTTGGTACATGCGGATGGCAAGATACGAGTACGGCGCAAACCACATGAAGCGATGGATCCTTCTTGCCAGCAGGGTACTCTTCAAGCTGGTGGGGGTGGCATTCTCGTCTGGGGACTGTTTACGTGGACTGAAATGCGACACATGGTACGTGTGACATCGTCCAGCACAGGTCAACGTTACCGGGATATCCTGGACGACCATTTGCACCCGTTTGTGCGTCTTCAACATCCGACTGGGGACCTAATCCTGCAACAAGACAATGCAGCTCCCGAATTGTATCCCAATGGTTGGATGAACACTCCACCGACGTGACCTCGCTTCCTTGGCCAGCGAGGTCAGCTGACTTCAATCCCATCGAGCACATCTGTGATGCCGTCGAGGGAGATGACCACCTCCATCAAATCTTCGTGAACTGTGGGAGCTTGTTCAGGGGTCGGGGATCCAACGCTTCTGGTGTCATGTCGAATCCATGCCGAGACGAATCGCTGCCGTCATCAGGGCGAAAGGTGGTGCTACAGGTTACTAGACAGGTATCTGTAATTCAATTGCTCTTTAGTGTATTGGTGATTGGTGTACCCAGATGCCTAATATGCCGTTCCATAGTGCCTCACAAGTGCTCTATGTAATAGGATATCGGGGGAGTTCGAAAGCCAATCGATATGCTGGAAAACTAAACAGTGTTCCTCAAACAAATCCTGCACAACATTGGACCTGTGACTCCGCGCCCTGTCATTTTGGAAGACACTCTCTCCATTCGGAGAAAAGTTCAACATTACTGGGTATACAGAGTCAGCAAGCAATACACGGTAGTGCACAACGGCCATACCTTGTTCCACAAGCACCAGGGGTCCAAGTGCTTGCCAGGTAAACATGCCCTACATGATGTAACCGCTTCCACCGGCTTGCGCTGTCGAGACCATTCACGACGGATCGAAAGCCTCATGTTGTTTGCACCAAATGCGTGCACGACCATCCGCGGTGTTGAGTAAAAAACTCGCTCGACACGTCTGACCATCACATTATTTTTCCAGTCATCCGACGTCCAACTTGCGTGATCTTTGCACTAGGTGAGTTGCGCCGATGAACCGTGGCTAGGAGATGATGTTGTCGGGGTCGTCTATAGCGCATACGTGCGAGCGTGAGAAGCATGGGCATGACAGATACTGTTCCGTGTTGACCTTTGTTAGCACGTCTTTTGTAAAAAAAGATCGTGCTTCTGTTATCGGTTTGTTCGTCCGTCAGTCTGTACCCACGATATCTCTGCAACTATTTGTCCGATTTGAAAAATTATTTTTGCATTGGGAAGCTTGAAATATGCAAATAATGATCCTTCATTTCGTTTTTTTTAACGATGTACAATTTCGCCGCTAGAGTGCGTAAATGCGGATGATGTCGAATTCAAAAATACGTTTTATTCCACATATTCGCTTCTAAACATCCGATTGAAATTTTTTTTTATCTTTCGATTCCATTTATGTCGAAGAGTATTTTAGATGTAGTTACTTTTTCAAATTACGCATAGATTTTCCGCTAGGGGCGTAAAATAAATTACATTTTTCCCGATAACTCTTCTTCTAAAACTCCGATTTGAAAATTTTTTTCCTCAGCGGATACATCTCCTAATGGAAAATCTTTTGCATATAATTTCAAATTTTTGGCAAAGAATACCTTGGCCACCAGGGGGCGTAAGTGTTAATTTTTGCTTCTGATGTATTTGCTATAAAATCGGAGCTTCTAAAATATCGATGGAAAAAATTCTTTCGTGTACTGATGTCACTCACATCGATAAACCTTTTCGGAATATTTTCTTCTTAAAACATTCCACAGTTTATCCGCCAAGGGGCGTAGATGTTCATCTTATTTTTGTCAATATATCTACTTCTAGGAGTCCGATTTGAAAAATTCCTTCTTTGTTGGATAGTGTTTTCCGTGTGACATGTTTTTCATATAATTTCAAAATTTTCAAGGAATTCATAGACTTTCCGCTAGGGGGTGTAGGGGTAAATTGCGTTTCCCCCTATATCTCTTCTTCTAAATCTCCGCTTTGAAAAATTCTTTCTGCACCAAATACAGCTCCTGATGGGAAATCCTTTGCACGTAATTTCTAATTTTTTGTAAAAAATAGTTTGGCCACCAGGTAGCGTAAGTCTTAATTTCCGCTTCTGATACATTTGCAGCAAAATATGAGCTTCCAAATTCTCGATTGCATAAAAAAATCATTTGTTGACCGATACTACTCATGTCGACAAACCTTTTAGAAACATTTTCTTCTTAAAATAGTGCATGGTTTCTACGCCAGCGGGCATAGATGTCTATCTTATTTCTGTCAATATCTCTACTTCTAGGAGTCCGATTTGAAAAATTCTTTCTTTGTTGGATAGTGTTCCTAGTGTGACATGTGGTTCATATAATTTCAAAATTTTCAAGTAATTCATAGACTTTCCGCTAGGGGGCGTAAATGTAAAAACTGCGTTTCCCCTATATCTCTGTTTCTAAATCTCCGATTTGAAAAAAATAATTCTGCACGGCATACAGCTACTGTTGGGAAATCGTTTGCACATAATTTCTAATTTTTGTAAGAAATGGTTTGGCCACCAGGTGGCGTAAGCCTTAATTTCCGCTTCTGTTGTATTTGCAGCAAAATATGAGCTTCTAAAATCTCGATTGAAAAAAAAAGTCGTTTGTTGACCGATACTACTCATGTCGACAAACCTTTTAGGAAAATTTTCTTCTTGAAAAAATGCATGGTTTCTACGCCAGGGTCGTAGAAGTATTTCTTATTTTTGTCAATATCTCTACTTCTAAGAGTATGATGTGAAAAGGTTCCTTCTTTGTTGGATAGTGTTTCCGATGCGAAATGTTTTTCCTATAAATTCAAAATTTTCAAATAAATCGTAGACTTTCCGCTAGGGGCACTGCCACAGGTAAATTGCGTTTTCTGCGTTATTTCTGCTCCTAAAACTCCGATTTGAAAAATTCTTCCTGTATCGCATACAAGACCTGATGGAAAATATTTTTTTACATAATTTCTAATGTTTGGTAAAGAATGGTTTACCCACCAGGGGTCATAAGTGTTCATTTCTGCTTTTGAAGTATTTATTGCAAAATCTGGGCTCCTGAAAACTCGACTAATTTTTTTATTTCTTGGACCGATACCGCTTATATGGATAAACCTTTTGAGAATACTTTCTTCCTAAAAAAATGCATGATATTCTCACCCGGGTACGTAATGTCGCATCTTATTTTTGTCGATATGTCTGTTTCTAAGAGTTCGTAAGCTCACGGTTCCGTTTACAGCAATATCTGAGGGATTAAAAACCCGACTGAAAATCTTCTTTCTTTCGTCAAATCTATTGTTTTCCGTTCCGGTTCCATTGACTTTGAATAGCTTTGATAAATTTAATTTGCGTCATAACGGATTCAAAAGACGTGCTTATTACACCTGAAAATTCGGTGTCATTTTTCTTGTTGTATTGTGTAGTCAACTGTTGTACGTCTGTTGGACCGCACGAGTCGTCGGACCAGGCGCTCACCTCTCACATCAACGTTTCTCTGTCATGTGCAGTTTAACCTCGGGATCGTTGTTTGGTCATTTTCATGCCATTCCTGATACACTTTAATTACAGCTACTCTCGAACAGCCCAACAGTTCAGCTTTTGGGAAATCGAGGCACCTGTTCTCCGAGCTTCTACGACCTGTCCTTTCACAAAGTCCGATAAATCCTTCCGAGTACCCATCACGCTCCGAATTTTACTACCTACTGCTCCAGTCACACTTTACATATGCTACGTCTGCTGATACGTTACGCCTTCTCGCAAATCACGTGATCAACGGGCCGCATCCACTATTGATTGGGGTGGTCATAATTTAGTGATCAGTCGGTGCGAAACGATATTATCTTTCTTCATAGGTCTTAGCTTTACAAAGCACTTGATCTAGCGTTGCCTAAGTTGTTTCCGTATCTGTCAGATGAGAAAAGGTTCTTTTCGCTCAAAAATCATAGATGCATGCACCGTTTTCTTGGCATTTTTACTTGCGGTAAATCCACTGTATATTAAGCCATCCATTAGTGGACCAAACGTGTAATAGTCCAAAGAGGGCCCAGTCCATTACTACAAGGAGGATGCTCAAATACCTTAAGGTTCATATCCTGGAAGCTCTAAACAGTGTGGGCGGTACTGCGACTACAGACAATGTAGTGAAACAACAAAACACCTTCCTACAGTAGTGCTCCGCGTTTGCTTCAGATTGCAAGATATTTCAGTCACCCGACGTCCAACAAAGGCAGAAGATTAAAAGAATAGGCTTGTCACGTAGCAGTGGTATTGTTCCAGTATTCGCCCTTGAGAGTCCCAAAATAAAACAAATGAGCAGCGCTCTTTCAGAGTTGTACTTTTCTGATGATTTTGGATGTTTCTCTTTCAAACGGTGACATATTCTGTCTCGATGGTAACGGTGGATCCATGTTTCATCCCCAGTGTTGAGTCATTTTCAAAATGGCGTCGCTTTCGCTACCGTAGTGCTCCAAAAGACCAGATGTTCAAACCACTGTGTTTGTGAATTTCTATGAAAATGTTTGGGGCCATCTTGTACAAACATTTATAAAATTAAGTCCGTTGCCGATGTTATAGGCAGATTCACGACGAATTTCCTTATGAGGTGCAAGTTCAACAATCTCCACTGGTCTATTTTCCAAAACCATGGCACGGACTTGCACAGTATCTTCATCAGCAGCAATAGTTGGAGGATGCCCCTCTCCTTTTTCATGCGTTCCACTTATGGGATAATTTCATTCTTTGGAATACATTTGGAAACTCTCCAATGTGGAAGAAGAAAGACACCGATTATATGTATATAGTCGCAATTTAACCCATATCATCGATATTATTTTTTTCGAATTTATTTCTAATAAAACTCGCCAGAGCTCGTGTTAAGGCTTCGAGTGGTGGTTAAAATTAATTTCCCTACATAATGTTTTCATTAAGAAGAAAAGGTTCATTCAGTAATCATATCGGATTCGTGTTAGAATCTTGGGGTATGCTGTTTCGCGTGCGTATATCCGACGTTAAAGCAGCTGTAGTGTAAGCGCTCCTCAGATGGCGCTGCAAGCCACGTTCTTATTTCCCTGTGGTTTCAAACGTAACAGCGAAAGTAACAGCGAAACTCTCAGAGTGTACTAGCCAAAATGAGCACCGCCTGAGTCCCGCGGAGTGGTGTTATTCATCGTTGTGATAAGATTTTTTGTCATGGTTTTTTTTAATGTATTTTCAATATTTGTCAGCTAAACTTAATTCCCTTGTGCAATATTTTCGTGAAGAGGAGAAGGTTGTTGCTTCGTGCAGTAAACAAAACACAGTAATATTTGCAGTTGCAAGAGTGCTTTTTCCAGAGGACACTACAGGTCGTTAAAGCAACTGTAATTCAAAGCTCTTCAGATGGCGCTACAGATCATGTTTTTATTTCCTCGTGGTTTCAACGAAGAGGTTTAAATTCCCAGGGTGTGCGAGTTTAAAAAAGCCCGTCTGGTCATATTTGTTTGCGTTTGAAATGGCGTGGAGTCATAAATATAATTCAACGTTCTGCTACGAGTTACTGTTTTTCTGTCTTTTCGTCCCTGTGTGAATCGGAGTGTTTATGTGCATAGATTTAAGTAAACAATTTGAATTTTGATATCCATGTTGGTTGACGATGCACTAAGTGACCCATTTTCTGCCAGAGACTTTGCAGATTGTGTGCAGCGGGTTAAAGAAAGTACGTCTCGTGCTGTATTTAAAACTTATATAAAAAAATGCCGAAATTTCGTTCATCACTCTAGTATTTGCACAGGAAATTCAGATTTTTCCTACAATGGAGTTTATGTAAAGATCTTTACCATAGGTTATTAGAAGACACCCAAATAAAAGAAATGTTTTCGTACGTTCGAAAATCAGTGTGCGAATTTTTGCAGCTTGAGATACATAATAAAATTTTTGCGTGTTTGTTCTCAAAGCAGCGCACCCCAACCTAAATGAGCACGCGACGTCACTCATGTACACAGTCCAGTCACATTATTCTGACCGCCTCCTGCTTTTGACGTCAGCATCGCGTAGTCAATGAAAGAAAGCACGTGTCGTGAGTTGGCTTGGAAGGTACATAAGGTATGCTATAGACATTCTGAAATCATATCACTCGTTGCTGTTATGGATAAAAGGAGAGATTTATCAGATTTTGCAAAGAGGGATAATTACCGGCTTTCGAGCCAAGGGTGGAAGTTGCTCAAGCAGCGCAGTTTGTGAACTGTTCGCGTGCTGCTGTTGTTAAAGTGTATCATGATTGGAGAGCTGGCACCATTGCGAATAAGCCAGGTGGAAACTGCGGAGCACCACGTGCCATTGATGTGAGAGGTCAACTTTGGCTGCGAAGGTGCGTGCGGGTCAATCGACACGACACATTGGAGCAACTCACTGGCCGAATGAACCAGGGGGCTGCCGGAAGTGTGTCTAAAACGACAGTTCAACGAACCCTGCTGCGTATAGTGCTCCGATGCGGACGGATGGTCACTGCAACGATGCTCGCGAAGGTGCATTGGCAGAAAAGGCTTACATTTGCAAGGCAGTATCAGAATTGGACCTCCGCTGATTGGCAAAGGGTTTTCTTCTCCGATGAGTCACGTTTTCTGCTTCATCGAACGGATGGACGTTGGCGTATAAGGCGAGAAACACGGAGAAGAAACACTCTTCAACCCTTACTGGAAGAACACAAGCTCGTGGGTGCAGCGTTGTGCTCTGGGGAACGTTTTCGTGGCATTCTCTGGATCCACTCATACCTGTGGATGGCACTACAGACCAAATTCGTTATGGATCCATCCTGCACACCACGTACATCCATACATGCTGACTGTCTTCCCTGGGGCGGATGGGATCTTCCAGCACGACAATGCGACGTGTCACACAGCTAGAAATGTCCGAGAGTGGTTAGAAGAGCACGATGAAGACTTCGAAGTACTTCCCTGGCCTCCTAATTCCCCAGACTTAAACCCAATTGAGCATCTGTGGGACCACCTCGATTGTGTTGTTCGCTCTATGGATCCTCCACCACGCACCCTCCTGCAGGTGTCAGATGCACTGCAATCAGCATGGCTCCACATACCTGTGAACACCTTGCAGCACTTTATTGAGTCACTCACAGCCCGTCTAGCTGCTGTCCGTGCTGCACACGGCGGTTACTCTGGATATTAGCTGGCGGTGACAATAATGTGTCTCGACCGTGTATATATATTCGGTTCTAATGAGCACGTCTGTGAAAACACAAGTTTGTCCGCGACAAGCGTCGAATCAGTGTCCCCTCACTCCGGAGTAAGTCACTCTCCCAACTGAGCTACGCAAACAGAATGTCTCCCTGCAGATTGACACAGGTTTTCGCATGTGCAGTACGTCACACGTCCTTTGAGTCATTTCCGTTACGAAAATAATATTTCAAAGGAGATTTCTAGAAAACCTGAAGATCCAGCTAACGAAATGATATGTCACCACCATCTAAGGAAATTTTCGCATAATTTAAAATGCGCAATGTAAGCGGAGTAATTAGCCGGTTACAAAAAGAATTAACCGCATTTCTCTAATCGACAGAACATCATCATCAAATAGAAATACAGAATGCGACAATTAAGTAACGAGACTGATTTTTTTTAAATCGCGCTCTGTATGACGTCATTTGGTGGAAAAGCATTGTCACTGCTCTGTGATGGAGCAGAGAGCAAATATACGTTTCTGTTTGGAAATTGGTAAAACTGCATTTATGACAGTTGAATTATTGCGTAATGTGTATGGGGGCTAATTGCCTATTTTGCGCACAAATACTCCAATGGTTCGCACGTTTCAAGGATGAGCGGGAAGAACTAGAAAACGACGAAAAGCTCTGACACCCAAATTCAGTGCGCACCTCTGAACTCATTAAGAAAGTTCGCTAAAGGAGAAAAAGTAATCGTTGTGTGACCTTGAGGATGCTGAAATGTGAGCTTCGTGTTAATAAGGAGCCGACTTGTCTAATTTTATTGCAAGATTTTGGGAGAAAAATGTTTTTGCTCGTTTGAAACTGCATGCTTTGGAGAAACTGCATACTAGAAACATGCAGGAGTGGGGTACGCAAAAGACATCCTGAAAACTGCAGAAACAATGCGAAATCCGCTCCAAAGCATTGTGGCAGGTGACGAGACATTTCGTTATGATCCTGAAACGAAGCATTAGAGTGCTCAGTGGGAGTCTCCACTATCACCCAAAGAAAAGAAGAACTGGTAACAGAAGTCAAATATCAAGACAATGTTTGTGTGCTATTACGATATCGAGGGAATTTTGCATCACGAGTTCATTCTTGAAGGTACAATTGTCACTGGCAATGCTCAAAAATCCATTTTGGGACGATTGTGGAAGATGATTGTTTGTGTGAGGCCTGAGTACAAATACGGGCGAAAATCTTCCGAATACGTGGAGACAATGTGCATAGACAAAGGCATATTCACATTGTCTCCATGTGATGACTTTGTTTACTCACATCGTCTCCATGTGATGAATTTGTTTACTCACATCGCCTCCATGTGATGACTTTGTTTACTCACATCGTTTCCACGTATTTGGAAGATTTTCACTGTGACTCTCGCACTTTGGATTTATTAGCTATAATTTAATAGCTTGTGCCGTTAAGTCCCACCAGATGAAGACCTCTCAGTTGCTGAGCCCATCTCTACGGATTTGTGAAGTCAGATGCTGAAAGATAAACACACATAGCGCCGTGGATTGTTGGCCACCGTAGCGTAAAGTGAACGCACTCGGCTAGTTATCGAGAGATCTGGGGTACGACCCCAGCGTGTCCGGATAAAAAAATTCGGTTGCTGTGTGTTAATTAAAGAAAAACGTGGAAAGAGCGATGTCTTCGTCTATTCACAAAAACGGGCAATGATTGCTTCTTCACGACAACGCTCCCACATACAGAGCAGTCAGTGTACAGCAATTTCTGGAACAAAAACAAGTGTGTGTACTCAACCCCCCTATATTCACCAGATTTGGCACCGTGTGTCTTCTTTCTATTTCCTAAATGAAAGCCGCTTTTAAAAGGAAGCGTTTTGCAAGATATTGAAGACATAGAAATATATGTGATATCAGCTCTTTACTCATTACGAAAAGCTGACTTCTGCAAGTCTTTCTTTTCGTTGGGTGATCGTGCCACTTCTTGTGTCAACGTAGGAGGAACGTACTTTAAATTAAATATATTCACGTAAGTTTCCCTGCTTTTCCATTGTTTAAAAAACTTCAGCTTGATTACTTAATCGCTGCCCTGTGTAGCTACTTACTCCCACTATCAGCTGAGAAGAATATTACAAGAATTAACAAATTGTGCGCAAGTTTCTCATAGCAGAAGATATAATAGGGAAAAGATATTTTAAAATTGAATAATTAAAAGAAAGATATAGTGCATAATGTGATATAACTTTATGCGGCGTTACAGAAAAGCTCTGCCTTAATTGAAGAAGAAACAGGGAATAAAATACTCTTCATAATGGAGAGTGTCCTTGCAAGAAGAATTCTTCTAAGGCATCTTTGGAATAGAACAAAGGATTTCACACAGACTTATACGCTCACGTCCCGTGGCGGCAGAAGTTTGAATAATGGAACAGTAGAGAATATACGAAAATTATTCTTCATAGCAGATGTTATGCTAAAAAAAATAATTTTTCAGATAGACATCTTCTCGGAGCAGAGATAACTTAAAAAAGTTTTGAAATTTACGACCCCGGCGGAAAAACTGTGCATTGTTATTTAAAAAGTATAATGTTCCCACTCTTTACTGTAGCGAATGGCATTAATTGAAAAAAGGAATTCTTCAGTAGGATTTCTAGAAGCCGGTATATAGTTGCAAAAAGAAATTCGCTCGAACAGCACCTAGTGCCAAAACTATATACTACAAACAACCCATGGGTACATGCAAAATATTCTACAAGATGAGTGGTATCGGGCGTTTAAATTTATCTTAATCGGACTTTTAGAAGCAAAGATATCGAGAAAAACTAATTAAAACTTTGCAACCCTTGTGGGAAAATTATGTTTCATTTTGTGAAGGGAATGTGCACCAAAGGTTTTCGTAGTTGGTAATATTTGACCGAAAACGGATTTTTTCAATCTTGTTTTTAGACCCGTAGATATTGCTGTAAATATGCTCTAAACAGATATGCCCTCTAGTGGCAAACGTTAACGTTGAGAAAAAATTGATATTATATGCGAAACATTTCCGCATTGGATACATTGTTCGACAAACAAAGAAGCCTTCAGATCGGCTTGTTAAAAGCAGAGGTATCGAGAAAAATAAGATACATATTTGCTCCCTCTGGTGGGAAAACTGTGCGCTGTTTTAAGCAGAAAATATGCGCAAAAGGGTTTCTGTGGTGAGCGGTACATGACCGCAAAACAACTTTTTCAACTGAGTTTTCAGAAACTTAAAACAGACTGCAGAGAACTTTTGAATCGAGCTTTAATTTGAACAACCCCTTTCCGTTACATATATTCCCTTATATAAAATACACAATTCGTGAGTTTTCGTAAATTGCATTTCATCCGCTAGGGGCGGGAAGTGGCTATTTCTACTTGTGGATGCTTTACCGATTGTGTGGAAATTCCTTTTTCCGATTCTAGCACTACGATTTCTGCTTCGTAGTGCTCGAATCGGAAAAAGGTGATTGTTGTTGGGAGGTGGGCGTTGTTCGGAAGTTAGGCCTAAGGTAATTTGGCTAGCCGTTGCGTTTGTACACAACCAGAACAAATGTATGAAGTCTATGCACAAACAAAACGGATGCATTGCTTTCTATAAATGCTGAATAAAGCTCAATGTGATAATTACATAAATAAATCATCGTGTGTAGGATTTTAGCAAAGCAGTGTGTCTGATGACTGGTTAGAAATAGCCTTAAAAATAGCATGCTGGAAGATTGGGGTTAAGGTACGCTTTGGAAATAAAAAATAAAAAGTGTTAGATAGTGAAGTGGAACCGCACAGTTAGCTGGCCATGCGCTGGAAAACAGGAACAACACCAGGCGCCAGCAGTCACTGTTGCAGCCCCACGGTCAGACTCATCCGATGCTCGCTTCACGTAGAACTGAACTTAAAATCCCTTTTTTACGCTTTCTATTCGTAGGTTGAAGAAGCGTATATGCTCCAACTTTGTCCGTCCGTCCGCTTAAAAACTCACGGGAAAATGGTTCAATTTCGACGAAATTTTAGTATGTGGTAGGGGACCACCTGGGGACAAACCCTATTGAAAATGGGCGAAGCAGGGTCAAAGGTCAGGACATAGGAGCGGGATCCATTAAATTGCTCTTATGCGTCATAACTTGCTTAAAAATTATTCGATTTCGATGAAATTTTAGTATGTGGTAGGGAACCACATGGGGACGATCCCTATTGAAAATGGGCGAAATGGGGTCAAAGGTCAGGGCACTGGAGTGGGATTCATTCCATTGCCCTTGTGCATGATAATGTAACGTACCTAAAATGCTTGGATTGCGACAAAACTTTATCATGTTGTTCCGGAGGTATAGTGAACCGGTTATGTTGAATATAATCGAAATGGGGTCAAAGGTCAGGACACAGGAGCGAGATTTATTCCACAGCCATTATCCACATAACTTGAGTAATGATTTCTGGTATGTTGGAAAGCGTATCATAATCAATGCTTTGCATGATTTTACTAACTTGTTTTCACTTATGCACGTCATTGTATCCGCAGTAATCCAAAGCCGTCTGGAAAGTCTGAAGGCCATGACATTAGAGAGAAGAGTTCCCTTCTTCTGTGATGTCACTGTCATGTTTGACGGCCTGATATCGTGTTTGACGTCATGCACGACAGCATTGGAAACTAATCGAAAGCCTTGGTTTCCACATCACGTCACTAAAAGAGGGAACTCGTCTCTCTAATTTCATGGCATTGCATTAGGCGGTGTTGAGTAATCCAACTCACCCAGCCCGAGGCCGAGTTTGTTTATCAATACTATTTGTCCCTATGTTCTTCCTCTCGCCGAAGTACCGAAAGAATTACGTCAAATCTTAAGGATCAAGGTGCCCATTAGATATCTTTCGGGTCTGACTGGGCTGTTCGTTGTGTCCTGTTCAGAGGTTATCATTAATGACCTCTGAACAGGACGCAACAATCCTCTGGCAGTTGTTCCGCACCAACCGAAATTCACCATTGCTCAGTAGTTATAGTTGTTCGAAAGTGTCCGTTAATGGAGGTTGCATTCTATCATGATGAGTAAGCACTGCTTACAGTGCGTTTTGCTTACGTTCTTACACCGCACTGCTTACCTGCTTACATTGCGCGATTTAAATTATGTGCATATTTTCTCCAGGAGGTGTATATGTATTCTCGTTTTCGCTGAAAGTTTTTCTTCTAAAATTCTGCTTTGAAATATTTTTTTCGTGCTGGAAAGGATTGAAAATACCTGCTCATCACATCCGAAATTCGGTGATATCTTACATTTTTAAAGATGCATTAGTTCCATTGTATTTTGAATTCAGTTAGTAAGAGAGCAGCTTCGGGCCGAAAGGAATGTCATTTGTATGAAATGTTCAGAATCGGCTCGAAAGGAATGTCATTTTTCGTGTATTTGTATGAAATGTTCAGAATTAGACAGCATGTCAAGTTAAAAGAAATGTCAGAAGACTTTGTGGTTTACTCTCTTATTTTTTTAGAGAAATCTGTGCAGAATTAACTCGTTCAAAATCTTTTGTTTTCTTCTGTTGTACATAAGGTTTGATGAATATGCAATTGTTTAGTTCAATAAAGAAGATTCCACTTGCTTGGAGTCGTACTCAAAGAAGGAAGAAAAACAGATTTGCGTCGTTCTTCTCATCATGAGGTCGATCGTGGCATTTGTGGAGAAAGCAATCTCATGGTCGGAAGGACAAGAGAAGAATCCGACCTCAAGGACGATTCGACGGTGTGAAGACTTACAACGGATGTTTTCCGGTTGGAAAGATTTGTTCCATCGCAAAATTTGCTCTGATTCGATAGTATGTCGAAACAACTGAATCCTGAAATCTTTTAGTATGCAGCAATATGCTTGACCGGCTATGGGGTATTCTAATAGGGACATAGCGGGCCGAAGTTTAAACTCGGATTTTGCAGCTTTTGCGATTTGTAGTTCAATTCTTTTACTTCCCTTATCCTTTCATAGTGTCGTAAATTAAAGCATTCGTGGAAATAACTGTTAACAATTTTAGGGAAAATCTGAATTTTTGACATCTGCATAAGTTTAACTGCAAAGCATTGATGGACGATTCATTAACGATTCGATCACAAGGAATGACTCTTCATTGTGGATGGTTCGCTGGGAATGAGTACTCAATCTTCCATTAATTCGATATACACTGAACGTCGTACCATATTTAAATTTCTTCCCCACTAATGAGTTCGGAAACTTTGTTTGTTTGTTCGGGGGTGGGGGTGTGGGTTAACGACCACCGTGAGCAAATCGATGGCCTATAAGCAGTCGGGCATCCATAATTTAGGGCTACTGGTTCCAGAAAACAGAGAGAGCCACTGCCGTAAGACAAGCACAAAATCCATGCCTCACCGAGATTCGAACCCGGAGACATCTCGGACGAATGGTCAGGAGCTAGAGCTTAGGCCAGGGCACCACCGTGGCGGCGAGCTCGGATACGAATGCCCAATTAGAAAATTACTGTCGAGAATTAATATGTGCTAGACGTTATGTGAGTGAACAATCAGTCGTCAGCTAAGAAATAAGGGTGAAACTTAAAAATGAGAATGTCATTCATTTGAATGGTGTTCCCGAATCGTTCGCCACGTGTGGAGATTCATTCGTGAACGAACAGTGAGCTGGTATCCTGAGCTCTTGCTCTTTTAGGGAAACTGCCAAAAAGAGCTGTGAATGCGGTTTTCGTGGCGAACCATTCTTCGTCAACGGTGAATGGTGGGGATCTGCTTTCTTGGGCAATTTGCCAATTTTTATTTGGCCTCACATTCGCCGGCGCTTTGGAGCAAAAAATAAATTTGTTTTGTTTGGGTGTTTAACGACCACAGTGAGCAACTCCAAGCAGTCTCAGAGAGTCAGGGCCGTAAGAAAATGGTTTGCTCAGTGTGTGTAGTGAGATAACCTGCGGAATTGAGCGCAAGTGAGTAGTTCATTTGAATGAGCATTCGTGAATGACTTTTTCTTGGGATGATGAATGAACTCCCAAGAATAAAGGATTTATGCCATCACTGGTGCAAACATATTGATGGCGAATTCTAAAAAAAGAATCGTAAAACAACGCAGATGGCAAAATTTCTGTTCATTCTTCAGTTAGCGGTACAACCCTCTTGACAACTTTGCGTAATACACATTGTTCATTAAAAATACGCTTGGTCGAGGAAGAAATTCTTATGTGATTGATAAAATTGAAGAAAGTAGTTCAAGTGAGAAACGTCGACTCCAGCGGAAGAAACATTGCAAACATTTTCCATCAGAGCGAAAAATGATAGTTTCTTATCTATATAAGATTTCTTTATTTACATTCGTGGCGCAAAGTTTCCAAAGCAAAATCTGAAGGAATAATGACAAGCTAGTGTATTTACCTTTACAAGTCTTTATTCCACATTTACGTGGAACGATAAGACAGTTTTGTCCTAACCTCCTGGTGTTAAAATTGGAATACGCGGTATTTTTTCGCCAAGTAGTACGGATTCTTGCATGTCACAGTACCAGTTTTCAACTGTTTAGGTCTACCTGTTCTCTCTTGTCAGGCGATTTTGTCAGCTCAATTTTAGAGACTTTGAACAATAGAGAAAAAAAGTACTGTAGGCGATTAAATACGCAGCTGTCCAAAACTTAAGGATGATAATGAAACCTGATTATTACAGAGCGTCATGGGACTATATGAGCGTGCTAACATGTGCACACGAGTGTGGTGTGACGTGTAAATGCATTGGATGATGCGCAGCTCGTATACAAATTTTCTTTATGCACGTGACAGTTTCCAAGGGTGTATATAGGCAGGTGTTCATGTCGTGTCTCATATAGGTTCATTCTGTTTTTCATTTGTTTCAGTGACGAAGAGAAAAACTGCGCGTCAGCTTTCAAAAAAAAAAAAAAAAAAAAAGAGATGTCTCGTAGACATTGTGTCGATGATTCCCGCGTGGCCGAATTATCGGCAAGCTCGATGAAAGCCGGACTGTGACCTATGTCACCAGATAGTTAGGTGTAGCACACAGCATAATGTCTCGGCATTGGTCAGCTTTCCGGAGACAGTGAACTACTGCCACATGTTTTTCTGGATGTCGTCCTCTTTGTACGGGCCAGCGATTGACCGTTACCGACCAGTTGGCTAATCGTCTTCAATCGAGCACATGTGTAAAAATTTCGCACCAAATAGTATCAAGACGTTTAAATGCAGCTGAACTATATGCCGGGAACATGCACGCTGTGTATGTTCCCAGAAGCATAGTACAGCCCGCCAAAAATGGTGTAAGTCTCACGTTGAATGGTCTTCAGGTCAAAGGGCCAAACAGACTTCCACAGATGGAAGCCCTTTTAATCTTTCATCGGATTCCAGGCCGCAACCGATCTAGAGATATATCTGTCCTGTTGAACGGGACATATACAGCCGTCGTGGCGTCATACTGTGGGCCGGTACCATAGTCACTGGACGTACCGTACTGCAAGTAATGGATCAAGGGACAATCACCGGGCAGGTGTTCTACAATGATGTGATTCTTCGCTACCTTCCTTTGTTCCATGGTGCTGTGGGCGCATATTTCAGTTTTGTGGACTATATCGCCTGTCCTAACAGCACAGCTCCTGTGGATGAACTGTTGGTTAGTGAGGATAACCGTCGGATATAGTCGCTAGCGCGCTCCCCTGTTATCAATCCAGTCAAACCTGCATAGGACGCTCTAGCGGAGCGTGTTGTGCAAAGGAATCCCCTACCAGAAACCATTTCAGCACTATCTGGGCTTTTCAGCAGGTGTGGCACAATCAACTCAAAAGCTCATAAATCACTTGCTGCTAAGCATGGTACACCCGTTCCAAACATGTCTCCTTCTGAGGATTTCACCCTGTGGTCTGTTTATACAGTGCTGATGGAAGTCTTTTCAGGGACTGCTAGTGAGTCTGTACCTCCTTCGTAACATTTCTTTCTGTTTTGAACTGTGTTAAGTATCACTCATGATTTTGATGCCGTGTGTTTCATTTTGCTCTTGCTATTACCGTCTATTACGCTGTAAAACTGGTTTTCACTATTTCGTCTGGTCCAAATATACCTCGACCTTTAATTTGGAACAGGAGTCTACGTGTCTTAGAAAGGCGTACCGCCACTAGAGGCTCATGGTGATATGGTGGAGACATTGAGAAATACGAGTCCTGCCTATCCAAAGCTTTAAAGTGGCACAGAGACTTTCGTTGTAGCAGGGAATCTTGCGCTTATGCAGATAATTCTGGATGGCCCTCAACGAATCCACCTTGAAGGAAAACATCAACCGGGGCATGAACTCTCGATGAAAGTCAGACGAATGACTATTCAATGCATATCTGAGTCTGTAGGCATTTGAATCGGCCATACCGATTCAGTTCTGACGAAATTTTTGTAGATGAAACAGGTTAGTGCGCGGTGGATCCCGCAAATTTTCACACATGAGAAAATATATATCTTAAACGAATGTTACTTACCAAACTGAACATGGTTCGTGCGGATCCAGCAAATTTCTGCTTCGTAGGTACTGCTAAGGAAGAAAAATAAGTTCAACGTCTTGACTCAGAGACTAAGAAACAAAGTCGAATGTAGGAGCATGCATCATCTACGCCTCTCAAGAAACTCCGTGTTGCTTCGTGAGCCGGCAAGGGGATGATAACAATTTTTATAGATGAGGAAAGCCTTGTCATGACTGCATACCTACCTAAAATAAGACACCACCGTCACTGGCTCATACTACTACAACCTCGCAAGCCAGCTTCGTGTAGCTATAAGGTACTATTAAATTATCGAAAGCAAAATTCGTTTAGCCATTAAAGGCTATTACAACCTCATAAGTCAACTTCGTGTATCCGTAAAGCAAGTACTGCAAGCTCATCAGCCAACTTCGGTAGCCATGAATGTTGTATTACTACGACATAAGCCAACTTCTTGTAGCCATGAAGGAACTACTACAACTTCATAAGTTTACTTCAGGTAGCCATCAAGGAACTACTATATAAAATGCAGTATATCATCATCATCATCATTGTCAACCATTATCAATCCACTGCTGGACGAAGGTCTCCCCAAGTTTCCTCCACAACGGTCGGTCTTGTGCCAGTCTCCTCCATGTCACCCCTGCATACTTTCGAATTTCATCCACCCATCTCCCATGTGGTCTTCTTCTGGGTCTTTTCCTGTCCCTTGGAATCCAATCTAAAATTTCGGCTGTCCATCGATGATCTGTCCTTCTGGCAGTATGTCCAGCCCATTGCCATTTCAGGGATTTAACTCTGATCATGATGTCTTCTACTCTTGTCATTTTTCGGATCCACGAGTTCCTCTTCTTATCTCTCCTGGTTACACCAAGTATGCACCTCTCCATGCTTCTTTGAGTTGTCTGCAGCCTTTTTTTTTTTTTTTGATTGGAGGTTTAACGACCACCGTGAGCAACTCAATGGGCTATAAGCAGTCGCCCGTCCCTAATTTAGGGTCACTGGTTCCAGGGAAGGGAGAGAGCCAGTGCCGTAAGACAAACACAACATCCATGCCTCACCGGGATTCGAACCCGGACCCCTTCGGACGAATGATCAGAGGCCAACGCCTTAGACCACTGCGCCACCGGGGCGGCTCTGCAGCCTTTGTATGTCTCTTTTAGTTAAGGTCCACGTCTCTGCACCATACGTAAACACTGGAAGGATGCATTGATCAAACATTTTTCTTTTAAGACATAATGGCATATTGCTCTTGAAAATTATGCTGTTTCTTCCAAAAGCTCTCCAGGCAAGTTTTGTACGCCGATTAATTTCTTCATCAATGTGACCCTCACTTGATATCTGCTGTCCAAGATAAACGTACGTGTCTGTTATCTCCAGCTTTTCTCCATCAATCGATAAATCTTCATTTCTTGTAAAAGCATTGAACATCACTTTTGTCTTCTGAAAGTTCATTTTTAATCCCACTTCTTTACTCTTGTCAGCAAGTTCCTGGATCATACTCTGCAGCTCTGATGGGGTAGTTGCAAAAATGACTACGTCATCAGCAAAACGAAGGTGGGTTAGATAATCTCCATTAATCTTTATCCCCTTGTTTTCCCAGCTCAGCGACTGAAAAACACCCTCTAATGTGGCATTACAGAGCTTCGGTGATATGGTGTCACCTTGTCTCACTCCCTTTCCAATTTTTACGTGTGTTGTATTTTCAAACAGCCTAATCTTTGCACTTGCATTTTCATAGATATTATTAATAATATTAATGTATGCATCTTCAATACCGCAGGTTTTCAGAGCCATTGTAACTGCTGATGGTTTCACCGAATCAAAGGCTTTTTCATAATCGATAAAAGCCATGCACAATGGAAGTTCATATTCCCTCGCTCTTTCAATTAGTTCTCTCAGCACGTGGATATGATCTATTGTGCTGTAGCCACTCCTGAATCCAGCTTGTTCTCTCGGTTGATCCATGTCCAGTGTTACCTTCAAGCGGTGTGAAAGAACTTTAGTGAAGATTTTATAAACTACTGATAATAGGCTGATAGGTCTGTAGTTTCCGAGATCCTCAATGTCACCTTTCTTATGTAGCAGGATCATTGTAGCGGTGTTCCAATCCTCAGGAATCTTTCCTTCATTAAGGCATCGAGTGAAAATTTGGGCGAGTACTGTTTCGATTTCTCCACTTGCTTCTTGTATGATGTCTACAGTAATTCCATCTTCTCCTGGAGCTTTTCCCCACTTCATGTTCTTGATTGCATGTGCAACTTCTGCTGGAAGGACTGGAGGAACTCTGGTACTGGTATCTTTCATGATGTCTGGAGTGCATGTATCATCCCTTTCATATAATTTGGAGTAGAAATCTTTCACTCTTGTCAAAATTTCGCCTCTATTTCTTGTTACAGAACCATCTTCTTTTCTCAGTGCCATAATCTGTTTTCTTCCCTTACTGAGATGTCCCTTTGCTATCTTTAGGCTTTGGTTGTTTTCAATTGCTTTCCTCACTAGTTCACAGTTGAATTTTCTTACGTCTTCAGTGATACCTTTTCTTACTGTCTTGCATAGCTCTATATATTCCACTTTGGAAGTCACATCTTCTTTAGTTGTCCTCATCTCTCTTCTTTTTGCATCAACATTTTCGTTTTTCCTGATAATTTATTTACATGCAACTTGTTCTTAGACCCAGCTAATTTTGTTGCTGTTTCCATAAGAGCTTTGATTACTTTTCTGTTAACTTCACAGATGTCCACTTCTTCTGATGTTAGGCCTTCTAAAGCAGAGAACCTGTTCTTCAGTTCCAACTTGAAGGTATTATGGTGTTTTTTAAGGTTGGTTATGTCAATAGATTTTGTTTGTCTTATGAGCTTGCCACGTTCAAGTTTAGTGTTGAGGTGCATCTTACATCTCACCAATCTATGGTCACTACCTGTGTTGAACTTGTTTAGCACACTGCAGTCTTCTATGACGAATTTTTTGTTACACATAATAAAATCAATTTCACTTGTCGTCCCATTTGGATGTCTCCAAGTCCATTTCCTGTGTGGCTTTTTCTTGAAGAAGGAGTTCAAGATGAAAAACCCTTCTGCCTCTGCAAACTCAACGAGAGTATTTCCACGCTGGTTTCTGTTGCCGTGACCGAATTTACCTACTGAAGTTTCATTCTGTTGCCGTTGCCCTATTTTTGTATTGAAATCTCCCATAATTATTTTCAAATGCTGCTTACTTTTATTATTTAGATGACAAATTTCCTCATAAAATTCTTCAATTTCTTCTTCAGGATGACTTGTGGTGGGTGCATAAGTTTGAATAATCTGAGCCTGGTATCTTTTCTAGAGTTGGATAACAAGTCGTGCAGCTCTGTCAGAGGAACTTTCAACTTCTACAACTTTATCCTTCAGTTTCTTGTTTATTATAAATCCAACACCACTAGTTCTGCCAGTATCTGTCCCACGATAGTAGAAGAGATGTCCACTTTTCAGTTCGATGAGATCTTCTCGTTTTCTCCTTACCTCACTTAGCCCCACGATGTCCCACTTGATCCTTTGTAGTTCCTCTTCCAATTCAAGAAGCCTTGAATCAGAAGATAGGGAGCGTCCATTGTACGTAGCCAAGGTCAGCATCAGATGGCAGCCTAGTCCGGTCCTCCGGGGATTCTTAGCACCCTCTGCTTTCATGTCGAACTGGCCGCTGCCTTGGCCAGGTACATTCCAGCTGCCGGACACTGAGGGCCAAGATTTAAGTTGTGGAATCATTTTGGAGGGGTTTGGCCATAACTCACCACGCTGGCCAAGCGGGTTGGTGAGTGTGATATAGAATTTCCTCTAATCCCGATGGTATAGTTATACCGCTATTGGCGGTCGTCAGAGCCCCTTTGGTGGGAACAGGATGCACCACGAGAAGGCGGGGTTGACATTTGTCAAGGAGAGGCTGTGATGTTTCGCATCACCTGACCTTACATCCTCTGTTGACCTATGCGGTTGACCAATCAAAGTTGACCTATGCGGTTATTTATATAGTAGTTCCTATATACTGCATAAAATGCAGTATATAGGAACTACTATATAAATAACCGCATAGGTCAACTTTGTGTAGCCATCAAGCATAAAGGAAGAGAGGCGTGGAAAACTACTAAGAGGTAACTTTCACTTTCACCACAATGTACCGAGTCACACCACTCAGATTGCGAATGCGAACAACGCCGTATATACTGCAGGATTTTAGTTGATTCATTACCCACTCTATTCTCCAGACCTTACCCCTAACAACGTTTTATTTGTTTCCAAACTGAAAAAGCACATCCGTAGGAAGCAATATTCATCCGCGTCTGAGGTGGCCACAGCTGTGGGTTACGTATATAGAAGACAAAAATTAATACTTTTTTTTAATCGGAAGCAAAGCACTGGAGCATCGCTGGTAGAAGGGAGTGGAAGTGACTTATTATTATGTTAAAAAAAGAATCATAACTGCACAGCTTTAATGTTTTTGTAACAACAAACTTTTTGAATGACCACAATATTTCAATGGGAGAACTGGAATCGCGTCGTTTATTATGATGAATTACGGTTTCAGCTCTATCACGCCGATGGAAGGGTCCATGTGCAGCGTAAACCACACGAATCAGAAATTCCAGCTTGCCAATTTAGGATCATATGGGCAGGTAGAGTCGGTGTAACAGTTTGTGATGAGTTTATATAGGCTTCCCTCGAGCCTCACGTACCCGTCAAGACTTCTATCACCGGCTCAAAATATGTCGACATCCTCGTCGATCATCTAAACCCGTTCGTAACGATTCTCTTATCTCAGTAAGCCATGACGCCCTCTTTAAACAGGGCAACGCCACACCGCTTACTTCCCGAATGGGGACCAATTGGCTCCAGGATCATTCTACTAAGTTTGACGCACTCCAATGGCCCCAAGGATAACCGAATCTGAACCCCATTGAGAATTTGTGGATCCAATTGGAGGTATCTGTTCAATCCCGCTAACTCCCTCCGGCAACTGTGGAAGCTCTACCACCGGAGATCATTGGTTCCTGGAAAGCAATACCACCTACCTGTTTTTAACGACTCATTGAGCCCTTACTAAAACATCTGGGTGCTTTTATGGGGATAAGATAGGGAGCAACACATTATTAGGTAGGTGTATATAAAAATCTGTTGTTTCAGTGTAATAAATAAACCATTTCTTCGGAATTAAAAGAGACACCAAAAGAAAAATTGCATTGGTTCCAAATGTATATACACAGGAGTCATCATATTTACCACTTTTTCTGATTTGAGATGTAACAAACTCTGTGAAGACTTATGGCTGAAGAGAATCAAGAATAATCCGTCTCCTATTTATGGCCCCTGATTCCGGGTAGGGGGTAGAGCCCGCGCAGTGAAACAAGCGCATTACTCATGCCTCATCCGGGATTTAGTCACAAGCCCCGTGAGAGCTATTGGTCAGTTGCCAGCACATCTGACGATTAGGCCACCAGAAAAGCCACACACACTTAGAACAGCAAAAACATTCAGTTGCATAGTGACAGAAATATATCTCTCATCGTGATGCACGAGGCGTTCAGTGGAAGTTAAGCTTACATCCATGGAAGTCTGTCTCTGTCTGTCTGTCTAATACCGCTCTTTAATTTTGTCTAGAAGTTCCCTGAAATGCTGCGGTAAGAAAAGATTTTTGGCAAGAATGTTTCCACCTCAAAAATGAGGCAACTCCTGCCTAAAAGGACAGTCATGGTTAAAATGGTCACTAGATAGATTCTGTGGTGTCTCTTTTGGGCAGTAAATGCAGACGAAATTTCTGAAATCCTAACGTTCGTAACGTCGAGTTACAAAACGATAGACAGAAATTAACAAAATTTCTACATTAGATCCTTACGCAATGTTGACTGCGTTTCATATATGCGAATTTTTTTTGATCGTTAAGAACACATTTATATCTTACACGCTGCGGACCAACATAGATTACTTCCATTTATACAACTTCGTATCATGAAAACGTTTTAATGACAAGTCTGCTGGGTTTATAACGACGCTCGCTACCTCTTCGTCTTTTTGTGATTATATTTCCGATCCCACAGGAGTCATCACATGGTAACGGTTGCGTAGTGTCGCCCTTGCGGCTTTGTGGGCAGAATCACGTGCCTATGCCTGTCTGCACATGCTTCCGGTAGTGCATGCGTTAACCGCATACCAGTAGAGCCATTCGTGACTGAGCAGTTGCGAAAGCATTGCAAGTCTGTGCGTGAAGGAACGGTCGCGTAGTGTCGGCCTTGTAGCGATGCTGGCAGAATCTCGTACCTATGCGTGGCTGGACATGTTTCAAATAGTGCATGCGCTAACCGAATACCAGTAGAGCCATTCGTGAGTTAGCAGTTACGAAAGCATTGCAAGTCTGTGTGTGAGGTTTGAGGTAAAAATGCGTAACAGAAATTTAGAACAGCGCATTAGCATAAAATTCTGTGTGAACATCGGTAAAAGTGCTGTTGGAACGTTAGAGCTTTTGAAAGTGGCCTATGATGTGGATGCTCTGAAAAATTCAAGAGTCTTTGAGTAGCATATGACCCGAAAAAAGTAAGCATGCCATTCTCGCAGTTCAAGGTCATGCTTGTGTGCTTTTACTATCATTGTTGGTTGGCTGTTTGTCCCCATTCAATGAATTCGTGATAGTTCATCACGTATTCATTGAACAGGAACAAACAGCCAACCAACAATGCTTTTTAGAGGTATTGAAAATGTTACGAGATTCTGTTCAAAGGAACAGAGCTGAACTGTGGCTTGACAACTGTATGATGCTCTCAGTGTTCGCAAATTCTTGGTTATAAACAACAATTACCAAATTGTATGAGCAACCGTACTCACCTGACTTAGCCCCTTGTGATTTCTTGCTCTTCGCAAAAATAAAAACTGCCATGAAAGAACGAAGATTTTCAGGAGTTTCTGACATCCAGTGTAAGGTGACAAAAAACTCGACTGTACTCCAGAAACAGAGTTGCAGGTATGTTTCCAGCAATGGCAACAGCGTCTAACTAAACGTATATCTTCGGAAGGGGATTACTTCGACGGTAAGAATAGCCGCTAGTGCACAAGTAGGCATACATGTTTTCTACAGGTGCATTCCGGGAATTAAATTGTCATACCTCGTATGTCACGCATGTTGTATTGATGCAGTTAAGAAACTGCGTAAACAAATGTAACGGCAAAATCATTTTTACTTGAGTCGTTAAAGATTAGACGGGTGGAAAATTTGTGTTTGAATTTTGGATACAAGGCTTCCGAAATTTGATTGCAGGTAGACAAAATTTTGCGAAGACGTTCTGTCAGGTCCTGATGGCTGAAAGGTTCACTATGTTTCGATTTAATGACTTTCATTGTATTCTGAAATTATTCAAAGATGTATAGTGAAACGTAAATTAGAAACTGTCAACGCCTTCGTTTATCTGTGGGCATTTCAAATTTAACACACGTGGCTGTGATTCCATTCTCAGCGAGATGTTTCCCGAACATCATTAGCAAAATCAAATTTCTTAAAACACAACTTTTAAACATACCGAAATAAATTAGTTGATGCAAAAATCATGTACAATTACGCCGAGGTTTTCGAACAGCAGACGCTTTGCGCGAGCAAAAGCATAAGGCGAAAGCTAATGAGAAACAACAAGAAACCTATTTAAAACGGTATGCTAAAGAGTAGTGAGTCGTATGACAGTACTGCTGGAACATCATCTTTGTGTATAAAAATTCCAATTCCCAGTAGTGTCAAGAAAACATTTAATTTAAAACAACTCGACAAGTGACTTTACAGATTCGACTGAAAACACTTTCAGCGATAAACATGTTTACTTAACAGATCTCTCAGCGCTCCCGAGAGTTTGAAATTAAATATTATCCGTGAGATCTTGAAACTCTAACAACATGATTTCATGACGAAACATTCGCTTTCCAGAATTGGAAACGAGTTTCATTTAATTTTTATATTCCATTCGATAACGAGTAACACAAAGTTCATTAGCATATTCTTAAAGATATTATATCTGCTCTGACATATTTATTTTATTCTCATATCTGAGATAAAGGCAACCTTGTGCTCTTCAAACCTAAGAAGTATCACACACACACGAACACACACTTAGTGGACAAAACAGAGATACCTACCTAGTAGCGTGTTAGTCCTTCTCTAGCGATAATATCAGCCTGTACACGCCTAGGACTCGCCTCCACCAGACGTCGGTCCAGGATTCATTAATCTGGTGTTCCGCTGCACGGCATTACAGGTAAATTTCCCAGAGTTTAAATCCTGGGACCTTCGGGGCCATTGGATCGTACCAAACTCAGATGAGTGTTCCCCGAGATACGCCTGGCTGGCTGCGCTCCAGTGGCGCGGCGCGTTGTGCTGTGAAACAGGCCATCGGCCGCAGGATGCGCGAAGGCCATGAAAGCGTATGGGTGATCAGTCACCACATGCTGGTAGCGCGCAGCTGTTAAAGACCTCTCAGGATACACTAAGGTAACTAACATGTCCCTGAGAAGGGTCCCCAAATCACCACAGAGCCTTGAACAGAGCCGACCCAGCACGCCGGGGCCATGATCCTAAACATTTATTTTTAATTTATTTTATTTTATTTATTTATTTATTTTTTTATTTTGCAAACAATTTGATAGAGTGAAGAATGTGTATACATATGGAATGGGAGGGATCAGAGATATATCATCATCATTGTCAACCATTATCAATCCACTGCTGGATGAAGGTCTCCCCAAGTTTCTTTCACAACGGTCTGTCTTGTGCCAGTCTCCTCCTAGTTACTCCCGCATACTTTCGAATTTCATCCACCCATCTGCCATGTGGTCTTCTTCTGGGTCTTTTCCTGCCCCTTGGAATCCAATCTAAAATTTCGACTGTCCATCGATGGTCTGTCCTTCTGGCAGTATGTCCAGCCCATTGCCATTTCAGGGATTTAACTCTGATCATGATGTCTTCCACTCTCGTCATTTTTCGGATCCACGAGTTCCTCTTCTTATCTCTCCTGGTTATACCAAGCATGCACATCTCCATGCTTCTTTGAGTTGTCTGCAGCCTTTGTATGTCTCTTTTTGTTAAGGTCCACGTCTCTGCACCATACGTAAGCACTGGAAGGATGCATTGATCAAACATTTTTCTTTTAAGACATAATGGCATATTGCTCTTGAAAATTAAGCTGGGTCTTCCAAAGGCTCTCCAGGCAAGTTTTATACGCCGATTAATTTCTTCATCAATGTGACCCTCACTTGATATCTTCTGTCCAAGAAAAACGTAGGTATTGGTTATCTCCAGCTTTTCTCCATCAATCGATAAATCTTCATTTCTTGTAAAAGCATTGAACATCACTTTTGTCTTCTGAAAGTTCATTTTTAATCCCACTTCGTTACTCTTGTCAGCCTGTTCCTGGATCATACTCTGCGGCTCTGATAGGGTAGTTGCAAAAATGACTACGTCATCAGCAAAACGAAGGTGAGTTAGATAATCTCCATTAATCTTTATCCCTTTGTTTTCCCAGTTCAGTGATTGAAAGACATTTTCCAATGTGACATTAAAGAGTTTAGGAGATATGGTGACACCTTGTCTCACTCTTCTTCCAATTTTTATGTGTGCTGTATTCTCAATCAGCCGAATTTTTGCACTTGCATTTTCATAAATGTTATTAATAATATTAATGTATGCATCTTCAACACCGCAGAATTTCAAAGCCATTGTAACTGTTGATGGTTTCACTGAATCAAAAGCCTTTACATAATCGATAAAAGCCATGCGCAATTCAAGTTCATATTCTCTCGCTCTTTCAATTACTTCACTCTCCTAAATCCAGCTTGTTCTCTCGGTTGAGCCATGTCCAGTGTTACCTTCAAGCGGTGTGAAAGAACCTTAGTGAAGATTTTATAAACCACTGTTAGGAGGCTGATAGGTCTGTAGTTCCTGAGTCCTCAATGTCATCTTTTTTATGTAGCAGGATCATTGTAGCGTTGTTCCAATCCTCGGGAATCTACCCTTCATTAAGGCATCGAGTGGAAACTTGGGCGAGTACTGTTTCAATTTCTCCACTTGCTTCTTCTATGATGTCTGCAGTAATTCCATCTTCTTCTGGAGCTTTTCCCCGCTTCATGTTCTTGATTGCATGTGCAACTTCTGCTGGGAGGACTGGAAGAACTGTGGTACTGGTACCTTTCATGATGTCTGGAGTACATGTATCATCCCTTTCATATAATTTGGAGTAGAAGTCTTTCACTCTGGTCAAAATATCGCCTCTATTTCTTGTTACAGAACCATCTTCTTTTCTCAGTGCCATAACCTGTTTTCTTCCCTTACTGAGATGTCCCTTTGCTATCTTTAGGCTTTGGTTGTCTTCAATTGCTTTCCTCACTAGTTCACAGTTGAATTTCCTTACGTCTTCAGTGATACTTTTTCTGTACTGTCTTGCATAGCTCTATATATTCCACTTTGGAAGTCACATCTTCTTTAGTTGTCCTCATCTCTCTTCTTTTTTGCATCAACATTTTGGTTTTTCGTGATAATTTGTTCACATGCAACTTGCTCTTAGACCCAGCTAATCTTGTTGCTGTTTCCATTGGAGCTTTGGTTACTTTTCTGTTAACTTCAAGGATGTCCACATCTTCTGATGTTAGACCTTCTAGAGCAGAGAATCTGTTACTCAGTTCCAATTTGAAGGTATTATGATGCTTTTTAAGGTTGGTTACGTCCATACACTTTGTTTGTTTTATGAGCTTGCCACGCTCAAGTACAGCATTGACGTGCATCTTACATCTTACCCTTCTATGGTCACTACCTGTGTTGAACTTGTTCAGCACACTGCAGTTTACCATGACAAGTTTTTTGTTACACATAATAAAATCAATTTCACTTGTCCATAAAGTGGGATGCCTCCATGTCCATTACCTTTGCGGCTGTTTCTTGAAAGAAGAGTTCATGATGAAAAACCCTTCTGCCTCTGCAAACTCTACGAGAGTATTTCCACGCTGGATTCTATTGCTGTGACCGAATTTACCTACTGAAGTTTCATTCTGTTGCCGCTGCCCTATTTTTGCATTGAAATCTCCCATAATTATCTTCAAGTGCTGCTTGCCTTTATTATTTAAATGACAAATTTCCTCATAGAATTCTTCAATTCCTTCTTCAGGATGACTTGTGGTGGGTGAATAAGTTTGAATACTCTGAGCCTGGTATCTTCTCGAGAGTTGGGCAACGAGTCGTGCAGCTCTATTGGAGGAACTGTCAACTTCTAAAACTTTATCCTTCAGTTTCTTGTTTATTATAAATCCAACACCACTAGTTCTGCCAGTATCTGTCTCACGATAGTAGAAGAGATGTCCACTTTTCTGTTCAATCAGATCTTCTCCTTTTCTCCTTACCTCACTTAGCCCGACGATGACCCACTTGATCCTTTGTACAGTAGTTCCTCTTCCAGTTCAAGAAGTGTTGAATCAGAAGATAGGGAGAGTCCATTGTAAGTAGCCATGGTCAGCATCAATTGGCAGCCTAGTCTGGTCCTCCGGTGATTCTTATCACCCTCTGTATTCATGTCGCACTGGCCGCTGCCTTGGCTAGATACATTCCAGCTGCCGGAAACTGAGGGCCAAAATTAAAGTTGTCGAGTCATTTTGGAGGGGTTTGGCCATAACTCACCAAGCTGGCCTAGCGGGTTGGTGAGTGTATGATAGCATTTTCTCTAATCCCGATGGTGTAGTTATACCGCTATTGGCGGTCACACACACACACACACACACACATATATATATATATATATATATATATATACTGAAGAGCAAAGCTAAAAACTAAGGAAAAACGTTTGAATTTAAAACGAAAGTTGCAATATATATATATATATATATATATATATAACCTCTTAAACCTGTACTACGAAGTTACTTTACTCAGCCGGAAACTGAGCACTTCAGCAAGAACCACTGGTGGAGTATATAAGTCAAATTCTCTAAACCTTGAACCAAGAATTTCCCATAGAAATTCCAGAATCCCACTAAATTAACACACCTAAACTAAAACTAAAACTCTCACAATTCATATACAACAATAATAAAAATAATAATGGTAAACACTTAGTGTCGGGGACCGGGAGCCACTCATCAAGGAAAGAGACCCCCGGTTCCCGAACCCTGGTTCAGGTTTCATACATGTGTCTTTGAAGTATGTTATTACACCTGGTCTTCATTACCTGAACCTGCAATACAGAATTTAAATACAAAAACGTACCTGAAATGAAAGAACTGTAGACTTTATAACTCCACTGAACTCTAATAAACCTAAGCTTTAATCCCAACACATCCCCTCCGTGTCATGCAAAAGCGTACCAACAGCTGCCGAACCCACTCCCAGACATATCTTGAATTTTCGAAAGTAAACATATGATGTCCTATGGCGACCTCTGTCGGAATTTACCAAAAACTGAAACAAAAATTAATTGTTTTTGTGTTTTAATGGATGTCAGCAAATGTTGGGTTAAATGCTCCGGGGCGACTCGGAAGAAGATATTTTAAATTGAAGCCCGAAAAAAATTTGTCCAAAGCTTAAAAGGTAGTAATGTTACATAATCTGATTTTATAAGGTTTTCCCGCATTAAAAGATGTCAAAAAATTTTCGAAATAAAATGAACAATATTTTAATGGATAATTATTTTTTAAAAAAGAAGAAAAAATTATTTTTAACTGCTTTGTGGTATTGAACCGATTATTGCATATTCTTGTGATTCTGATGAATTGGGAAATAATAATATTTTTAAGTACGTGTTTAGGGACATTGGAATACCAGCTACTTACAACATTGGTATCAAAACTAAAATGTGTTCTCTTATCGAAATGATCCAAATGATAGCCTGACTTTGGGGAAGAAAGTCCATATCGAAGAAATGCACATGATCTTTAGATCCCGTTTCACAAAGCACTAGTCCTGGAGGATAGATGTCATTAATTCGGACAGAAACTGTACCAGATGAAAATGTTATTAAATTGTCAACGTATCTGAAGGAAAAAATTGTAGGTGAACTAAATTTCTCCTCGTAGTGATGAAGATAAAGATTAGCTAACAGACTGGAGCAACAAAAACCCATTGAAACACCTTTTATCTGCACATACAATCGTTTGTTGTCATAAATGTAATTATTCAAAATGCAAAAAATACATAAGGTTGTCCAATATCCAAATGTAACCTCCAGCTGCAGACCAAACTGTTCTAAATAAACATCCAAAATTAGCCTTAGATCATTCAAATCAATTGAGGTAAATAATATATATATATACACTGGTGTGCAAAAATTAAGGACGAAGAGGAGAAATTGCGGAACGAGCAGGCAGAACGGACCAAAAGACCACTCAGGAGATAGACTAGGGTCCGGTATGGTAGGGCATGCGCATATATGCAGCATGACGTAGGGAAGGGGTGTGTGGAGTACCGTAAGGGTATAAAGCACACGGGCGGTGTACGCTCAGCAATTCGTTGAAAGCTATTGCACGGTGTACATCGGTTTGAACGACGTCGAGTTGCTGCCACCGTGTGATATGGCCAACAGGCAATCCAGTAGACGACATCTGGATGACTTTACCCGAGGTCGCGTTATTGGGAAGTTGGAAGAAGGTCGAAGTATGACTTGGGTGGCTGAGGAGTTAAGGATCGCTCACAGCATCGTTTCACGAGCTTGGAGAGCATTTCAAACGACCGAAACAGCTGTCCGAGAGTTTAGCAGTGGTCGTCCATGAGCAACCACGGCAGCAGAAGACCGGTGTATTGTCCTACAGGCGAGAAGAGACAGACGGCAGACAGCGGAAGAAATCGCAAATAACATGCAACAGATAACTGGACGTCCGTTATCGAATTTTACGGTGGCGAGGAGGCTGCACAAAGGTGGTTAATTTGCACGACGACAAGTACGGTGTGCGCCATTAACGCCTGCTCATCAGAGACGCCGGTTTCTGTGCTGCCAGGAACACAAGAACTGGACACATCAGCAATGGGGTCGTGTTCTCTTTACGGATGAGAACCGATTTAGTCTGACGAGCGATTCTGGACGTATACACATCTAGAGAGAGCAAGGAACACGCAACCACACTTCCAACATCATCAAAAGGGACTGGTTTGGAGGTGGCGGAGTTCTCGTTTGGGGCAGTATCATGCTTGGTAGCCACACTGACCTCCACATCTTCCAAAATGTTTCAGTCACTGGTTTTCGCTACTGTACCGAGGTTCTCCTGCCTCACGTGCGTCTGTTTAGAGGTGCTGTGGGTCCTGAGTTCCTCTTCATGGACGACAACGCTACATCTCATCGTACAGTGGCTGTCGCAGAGCTGTTGGAGAGTGAAAATATTCAACGCATGGATTGGCCTGCAAGGTCTCCGGACCTAAATCCAATCGAACACGTGTGGGACCTTCTCGGGAGACGCTTGGCAGCACGTCACCAGCCGCCAGCAACGAGTCCGCAGCTGCGATTGGCGCTACAAGAGGAATGTGCCGCGATACCTCAACAGCTCCTTGACAACCTCGTCCTCAGCATGGGCAGACGTTGTAAATCCTGCAACGCAGTCAAGGGTGATCATATCCCCTACTAAAGACTGGATTTCTGCAACGCAGTCAAGGGTGATCATATCCCCTACTAAAGACTGGACTCTGCAACGCAGTCAGGGGTGATCATATCCCCTACTAAAGACTGGATTTTTCGTGGCAGCCGCGTGTCACATGGACGTTTCTGTCTTTTGTCCAGTTGTGCTCGAAGCTACCTTTTCAATAAAGTGCCTTTGTATCATTTGGATTCTTTGTTTGGACGGTTTTGCTCACTTTTCCCATATTCTTACATCTTGAGGATCTTATGGTATGATTTGAGTCGATGTGGAGCACTTCTGCACGACGTTACATTCGAAAAACCGTCTCGTTCCTTAATTTCTGCACGCCAGTGTATATATATATCAGGGGCGAATATTCGTGGTGTGCTAGGTGTGAAGTTCACACTCACACAGAGTCGCAATTTAGCCTATACATCGATATTATTTCCTCGGATTTATGTCTAATACAACTCGCTAGAGGTCTTCCTAAGGCTTCGAGTGTTGGTTAAAATTAATCTCCCAATATAATGTAATAACGTTTTTTTTAAGAAGAAAAGGATCTCGTTCAGTAAGCATATCGCTTTCGCTCTAAGATCTCGGGGGGGGGGGGGTCCGCGTCGGCATGCCCGACGATGTTCAGCAACTGTGGTACAAGCGCTCCCCTGATGGCGCTGCAGGCCACGTTTTTATTTCCCTGTGGTTTCAAATGTCTTAGGGTGTGCTCGCCAAAATAAAAACGCTTGCAGTCTCACAGAGGATTGCAGTTCAACGTTGTGATACGAGTTGCTGTTATATTGGCATTTCGGGATTTTTTTTTGTATTTCTAATAAGACTCGCCGAAGTTTGTCCTAATGGTTTGCGTGTGTGTCTAAAATTAATTCCTTTGTGCAATGTTTTCGTGAAGAGGAAAAGGTTCGTTGCTTCGTTCAGTAACAAAACGTAGTAAGTAATATTTGCAGCTCAAGAAATGCTATTTTACCAGCGGAAACTCCAGCTCGTTAAAGCAACTGTAATACAAAGCCCTCCAGATGGCGCTACAGATCATGTTTTCATTTCCTTGTGGTTTTAACGCAGAATCTAAACTTTCCAGGGTGTGTGCGTGCTTACAAAAGAACCACTGGTCAGACTTGTTTGCGTTTGGAATAGACTGGAGTCATAAACACGATTCAAAGCTCTGCTACGAGTCTGCATTTTCGTTGGCTGCGTGAATCGATGTGCTTATGAGCACAGATTTAAATATACAATTTGAATGTTGATATCCATTTAGGTTGACGATGAACTAAGTGTCCCATTTTCTGCCAGAGATTTTGCAAATTGTATAAAGCGTGTTAAAGAAGGTAATCCTCGTCCTGTATTTAAAATTGATAAATAAATACCAAAATTGTGTTAATCTCTTTAGTATTTGCAAAAGAAATTCAGATTTTTCTTACAATGGAGTGTATGTAAAAATCTTTACCATAAGTAATCAGACGACCGCTAAATAAGAAAAATGCTTTCGTATGTTCAAATCAATGCGTGAATTGTGCAGCTCGGGATGCATAATAACATTTTTGCGTGTTTTTCCTCATAACAGCGCACACCTAACCTAAATGAGCACGCGACGCGACTGATAAATAAATAAATATATATATACAGTATATGTGTATATGTACAGTATACACAGCACACCCACACACCCCTACACACAATGCCACACCATGAAGGAAAGCACGAAATGAGGCGAAACTTTCCCCACATCAAGATACGTTGCTTTGGCAAGATGCCTTGGTAAGAGCATCGCCGAAACAGCGATGCTCGAGTACCTATCAAAGATGGTCCAAAACAGGTGAAACTTTGAACTGTCGACAAGGCTTGGGCAGGCCACACCCCATTCATTCTAGAGGTTGGCGCAGGCTAGTTCCTCTGGTACAGTGCAACAGAAGGGCTACTGTAGCTGACATTACCCAGAATTTAAATTGTGGTGAAAGGCCCAATATGTACGAACACACAGTTCATCATACACTCTTGGATATGGGTCTCCACATCCAGCAGATCCATTCGTGTGCCTATGATCACAGCCGTTTACCGTCGTCAACGTTTGCAGTGGGCACGTAACCATCGGCATTGAACCATAGAAAATTAGAAGAGGGTCTCATTGTCTGGCGAATCCTGTTTTCTGTTGCACCATGTCGACGGACAAGTTCGTGTGCGACGTTTACCCAAGGAAGCCTTCTCACCTGGATGCAGTGCTGGACGGATTCAGGCGGCTGGAGGGAGTGTGATGGTTTGGGAAATATTTTCTTGGGAAGTACTTGGACCATTATCTATGTCGAAAGAATTATCACAGCTGTCATGTACTCAAACATCGTGGCTGACCAAGTACATACCGTTACGGCGACTGTATTCCGTAGCGGATATGGCGTTTTTCACCAGACAATGTTCCATGCAACATTGCGAAGAAGGTTCAGGAGTGGTTCCAAGAACTTGAAGAGGAATTCCATCTATTGCCATGGCACCCAAATTCCCCACACGTGAATCCTATCGAGCCTTTCTGGTTTAAGTTGGAGAAACGGGTACAAACAGCATCACACCTACCACGCAATGTACTGGAACAGAGGGATCTTCTGCGCTCATGGTATCAAATATCAAGAGACACCTACCAACATAGGGTGCAAGCTCTTTTATAACGGCGAGAGGAGGACCTATACCATTTTAGGTGGGTGTTTTTTACGTTTTGGCTGATCGATGTACGTATATCGTAGAATGATATCAGCAGCACGTTGAAGCCATGCCACATCGATTCGAGCCTCTTTGTTAGGCCAAGGCCAGCTCAACACGTTATTAGGTAGGTGTTTCTAATAATTTACTACTTCAGTGTATATGCGCGGAACACCCTCTGTAAAACGTGATGTGAAGGAACATAATTTCATAAGGAAATTATAGAAGGACTTTGGCAAATACGTACTTGTAGTAATTCTTCATGCGTCTTGTTGAGTTAGAAACTCCAAGTTCTCATCTTACTGAAGGTGAACTCTTGCTGGCATAGGAGCCAAGCGACACAGAATAGCTTATCTCTAGAAAAACAAAGACAATTACATTTCCGAGAAACTTTTAATTCTGATATAATTTCGTCGAGGTGCGTGACATTTATAATGATACGACATTAATTTATTAGGCATTCAGGGGTGCCTCTATCATCTCTCAAACAAGAGAACGCCATTAATACCTTTCATTTATCATTGCACGTTACCTGGCCTTAACAGTGGGGCACAAGCTAACTCCGCCTTCTAGTCAGCAGTGCGTGTGTTCCTCAATGACACGCAATGCCGCCCGGAAGAAAGGAACGCGTCGTATGTATGAATAACTGTTTCTTTCACTCGTTCTCCTTCTTACTATTATTCTGTTCATCTACCCGTGCTCCCTCTCTCTACCGACCTACAAGCCGCGAAATTTTCTGTAGAGGATTTTTTTCCCGATTACTCTCCCTACTGAAACAAGGAACAGTAAATCGAAAACGCTCGAGCACGCGTTGTTCTGATTAATATTTATATAAGAACTGTTGGTTATTTATGTGTACGTGTTGAAACCTTAAAATCTTTTGTTGAGATGGATTCATTTACATTTCCCTTTTACACAGAAGCAAGGCATTAAGTGCTTCTTTGGCCTGCTGTGAAAAATACATATTTACAATATATATTTACAGATAACCATTTTACCACAATGGCCGCCACAAAACACAGAACAGCTATGAATAAAATATCGCCCAAACATTCTAATGCTGCGAAAGGCATAAGTAATGCAGTTTTATTTTCTTACCGCCGTAATTTCATAGCTTGTACGTGTTAGAGAAAATGACAGTTGGGTAAAGATTAGGTGTATCGGCGTTATCAGTATTTGCATATAGTAATTTGCAAAAGCGCAATACGATAATAAAAAAAATATTCTTGCGCAACAGTAGGTTTCTTACACAATAAACACTAAATTCGGCAAGATATATCTTTGTTAATGTGTCCATTTTATCACTGGTAAGCAATTGTGGTAATGAAAACGGTGATACACAAATTTGTGTAACTCACTAAAGCAACATTGGAAACGAAAATTTTCCGGAATTGTGAAATGGTTACGTGTATGGTTGGTAAATTTATGATTCAAGTTATTCGTTAAAGATTCTACTTTATAAATACATTCATGACCTAGTTCTTTTCAGAATGCTGTTTACGTCTAAAAAACTGGAGTCTCAGTTGCTGCTTTTTCTCCTCCCGGATCTTTGACATCTCTACAGGAGCATTACTTCTATAAGACGTGCTACGCGGTCGCTTAAAGCGCCAAAATGTAGAACGTTTTAAAGCAAATTTATGAAAAAGTTATAGAAAGTAAAATCTGTGAAGCACATGTCAAGAAGGCAAAATTGCAGCGATAAATTCCGTCGGTCTAACTTAATTGGGAAGACATTCGGCTCTGGAGCTGAAGGGGGCGGCTTCAAACTCTCCACTGGTAAATTGGTGTTTTCACATTGATGCCCGATTATGGAAATGGGTCAACGGACCGTTGGGTTCTTCGAAAAATGTGTAATATTCATTCCACGCATCGTCAGGAATTAATGAGAATTCCTTCTTCAACGCTTCAAAAATGTGTGATGCTTCTTCAACACATCGTCAGGAATGAATCAGAATTCTTTCCTCAAAGAGTTATTTCAAGCATGGCTTGCGGGATGACCCGGAAACTTATGATTCCATTCCAGACCTTTCTCATGGTCTGGAATGGATATATGAGAATGAATCCTTATATGTGACGAACTACAGCGGTGAAGCACGTATCAAGACGGCAAAGCTGCAGCGATAAATTCCGTCGGTGTAGTTTAATTGGGAAAGCATTCGACTCCGGAGCTGAAGGATGCGGATTCGACCATCACCACTGACAAATTGGTGTTTTCACAAATCACAAAATTGTTGCTAAAAAGTAGGTATAGAAAGTAAAAGTAAAAATTTTGTGGAAGAAATATTCTTCTCTTAATACATGGAACCACCGGCATGGCGCAGTTGGTTAACGCGCTGTGTGCAGTGTAGGAGGTAGTGGTCTGCACGGGCCCGTGCCGGGCCTTCAATATTTAATGTTAAACAGACACGGGCACAGCAGGGTTTTTTATGAGCAAACAATCGCTATACGGTACCTTTCTCGTTTGGAAAACTCGTATCATACAGCAGAAGGATAAGATTGAATAATTTCCGCAGATGGAAAAAATAGAAGTTTAACGACATCCTCCCCTCCTACAAAGCAATTGGAGTGGGTCAGCTCCCTTAGTTTTTCAATGTAAATGTGGTCCCTTCTCTCTCTCTCTCTCTAACTTTCACCTTCCTCTCACGCTTCAGGGCAGGCTATCAACGGCAGCATTTCTAAACCGAGCCACCCGCTCGCAGGCGATCTTTTTTATTGTTCTGGTCGGCTGCAGTTTGTTCTCTAGATGTGTGAAAAGCTTTTAGGTTGTCTTAAATGGCACGGGAGAAATCGGCTGGGAGAAACTTACCTCTGTGTATAAATCTGTGCCGTATTTTCCCCATTTGTACTCTGCCGTTTTCAAAACTTCCGTGACATTGGTTAGCTGGGCAGTTTGTCGTTGTTCTCTCTTAGCATATGCTCAGTTCAGTATTGCTGATAAATACTCTTCCATACTTATTATGGAGATTAAGAAAGCGAAAGATTTTCGCGAAAAAATCGCTTCCGGAGAATATGTACTTGTAGACAATGTAAAGGGGAAAAGCGATATTTGGAAATATTTTAAATTACTGTCCCGTTCTGAAACTAGTCGGCCGGAAAACGTTGTGCAGTAAACTTAATGCTAAAACATTTTGAGTTACGATAGCACAAAATCTGGAACATCGCATCTTAAGCGACACGATTGTGCCCCCCTCCCCCCCACACACACGAGAGACATATTGGGTTCCAGCGATATGATAAGCCAGAAGAGATAAGTGCAGTTTATAAAGCCATAAAATCTTCTCCCAGTTGAACGATTGGACTCATAATTCTAGATATTTCGTACTTTTTGAATTACACCCCCCCTCCTCCTTATCCCCAAGGATATTTCCGCGTCCGGCGGTAGGGAATGATAATTTGAAAACGCAGACAATTTGAAAGACATGGAAATTGTCTTTTTCATGCAATGATTTTTAGTATACAAGCCCCCCCCTCCTCCGACGTCACGTGACTTATATAGAGTCTCAGAAATATTCTAAATTAACGTTTATTGTAATAGAATACGTGTAGCAATTAAGAGAAAGAAAACTCTTCAGGAGTCAAATGACCGAGTACACCAGGTGTCAAATTCGTCTTCTGGTAATTGTTGAAATTTTACAGGCCGGCCCGGACCTTTGAAACAGGAGAAATATACGGCCAGGGCCGGGCCTTGGACCTGCGGGCTTGGGCGTGGCCGGGCTTTTCAAATTAAGGCCCGTGCAGACCTCTAGTAAGATGTGGACGTTTCTAACGGGTGTTCGAATCCCGGTTCTGCCCGCCATCTAGTCGGTTGTTTTTCTGGGGTTTTCCGCTGACTCCCTGGGCTCGGGCATGCGAATGCATTGATGGTTCCCTGTAAAGTCGGAACCGGACGCACTTAGTTCCTTACCCACATGCAGCAGAGGTATTGCAGACGGCTGCATCAATTTGCGAGTAACCCTCAGTGGCACATAATCGTCTTTGCGGGACCCAGCCCGTCATGGACGGACGATATAAAGACAGAGAAAGAGAGAGAGAGAGAGAGAGAGAACACATGAAAATACGTCAGAAATATTAACTCAACAATCAGACCTGGCTCAATTGCCTGTATATTTACTGTTCATCACGTAACATTAATAACTTCCGTTCCAAGACGATGCAGTTTTCAACTTTTATGATGTGATTAATGTTACGTGTGAACAGTAAATACAGGCAATTCAGCAATGTCTGATTGCTGAGTTAATAATTATTAAGAGAAGAATATTTCTTCTGCAGAATTTATTCTTAACAGACTGGTGACTCCATTTAACAATGCTACGACGAAGCAGAATTTGCTTCGACTGGCAAAATTCTGAGAACTTTCAGATTCTTAACACCCAGATACTTGGGACTTCAACGTCCTGGGTGGTGTAACGGATTGCAGGTTCGAACGGAAATCGGGAAATGCGGGTTCGATTTCCAATCCTGGACGATGTGATTTTCAAGTTTTCGAATGTGATGGTGGAGATAAAGACATATCAAATGCAGCCTTCTGCTCACAGATGACACTAAGAATCGCGCAGTTTCTGCGATCCCTTCCTGGGGGTGGGGTTCTAAGTTTTGTGAGCGAATTTCGCAAAGTCTTTCCGCCGCCCCGGTGGCGCAGTGGTCTTAGCGGTGGCCTCTGATCATTCGTCCGAACGGGGTCTGGGTTCGAATCCCGGTGAGGCATGGATGTTGTGTTTGCCTTACGGCACTGGCTCTCCCTTCCCTGGAACCAGTGACCCTAAATTAGGGACGGGAGACTGCTTATAGCCCATTGAGTTGCTCACGGTGGTCGTTAAACCTCCAATCAAAAAAAAAAAAAAAAGTCTTTCCCTTATCGGATGGTGATTTCCGAAAAAGCTTCTGTCAGCATCTTAGATTACTAGCATCTGATTTACATAAGTTTGCGGGTAGAAAAGCCAATAAACTATAATGTAACTGATTTAAATAATTACTGACATCCTAAACAAAAGTCTATGACTCTCAGTTATTATTGTTTGTATGAAAACTTTTAATATTAAAGGAAAAAGGTAAGGAAGTGCCACGCTTCCAGTGCTTGACGTAAGTAGAGCGCCACCTGCCACTTATTAACGATATGCAACACTACCTCAACACGCGGAAATTTAATTTTGAAATATTCCTTATAATTTTATTTTCAAATCTGCAAGCTACTGACTATGGTTCAGCGTTTTCTTCGTCCGTGTGCCAATTTTCACGAGTCAGGAAGCATTTCTTTTATGTGAACTTATGTAACTTAATTTTCACCATTGAAAGTATAGCGGCGGGTTTTCACTTGACATCCACCTTAAGTGATGTCTGGTTGCTGAGTTAATATTTCGGTAACAGTTAGCTATATGCCTAAATAAAGCACAAAGATTTACTGTGAGTTCTATTTTAATGAGTATTTACTTAGGAAATAAACTTAATCGAGTACTGTCTCTTTGTGGATAGCAGAACAATATTAATTCTTTAAGCTACCGATGCACCTGAACCAAATGTTACCCAAAATTTTCTGAGCTCTCCAAACAGAAGTGCTCATATAGCGGCCGGGTTTTACGAAAGCTACGGCAAAACAGTTCCTTTCCCTTTCTCATCTTAGCAGTACCGACCATAAACCTGCCATAAGTGATAAGAGTTCTCTTCTAGTCCTTTATTCTCGTCTCCAAGATACAAGGCATGATGGGGAAAGCCTTGTCCCCCTGACACGGACATCATGTCACTGCGGAGAAAGATGTGACTGAAACATCTTCTTTCTCCTTCCTTAGGTCGTATCCATGGTTGTAGCTCTTTCGTCAGGTAATCAACCAGAAATAATTACTATAATTCATTCCCATAAATGACGACTTTGAATATCAAAGCTCAGGAGAAATCAACTCTCTCTGGTGTGCGAGTAAGCTCGTTCCACCCGTCTTCTGCCCACTCCTTAATCAACGAATATATTCGTTTGAGTTTATATCCGCCATTTTGCTTACCCTGAGTTAATTTCTTCCAGCCGGTCAAATGGTTAAGACCATACAAGAATGCAAGATGTTGCGCGGCATCTAATCTTTCCTACACAAATGTCGACCCCGAATTCTCTTGGTGCATTCTTTTCTCACTGAAAAAGCTCTAATGACGGACTAATGGCGGTATAATTATAACATCGGTAATACAGCAGATATTATCCCATACTCACTAACCCGCCTGGCCAGAGTGGAGATATATGGCTCAAAAGTGTCTCCACAAATGACAACTCCGAACTGCTTTCCTGGTGGAGCACTGGTCTAAGCGCTGGATTTTGACCATTAGCTCTGGATGGGCCTGGATAAGGCATGGGTGGTGTATTTCCGTGCTGAGTTCGGGCTTAATGTTTAAAACCCGAGCCCGAACGAATCCGAGGTATGTCAGCCCGAGCTCGTCCGAGCACGAATTTTATATTGCAAGAAAAAGCCCGTGCCCTAATTAGCCCGAAAACTATGACTATCGGGTTTATGCATTAATCAACAGAATCTCTTCTTCCAGACTTCCAATCCCTTCTCTTCCTTCAATTAACCGGTGTCTTTCTCAATTGGGGAATTGCGAATGGACCTCTATCAGTTTCTACAGTATAGTTGCACGAGTGGTTACTATTCATTTCTTCCGGAAATGTTTCAGGCTGCCGGAAAGATCGGGAGGTTCTGCAATCAACGTACTTTGCTCAATAGAATAAGCAGGGGATCTGCTGCGTGGAGGTAGGGGTAAAATTTCGTCGGCGTGCTATTTATTATCTGCTATCTTTAGTTGTTGAAGAAGCTTTTCCTCTTCCTCAGAAATCCATTAATACGTGGCCTATGACATTTGCCGCCCAAACCCGGAATAAATAGCCGTCTTGACTTCCCGCTGTCCGCCCAGACCCAGTTGCCAAAGAATTCTCTTTGCCAACTGGAAAGTGCAAGAATAGTCTCGAATGCTAAATCATACAGAATTACATTTACAAAAAAAAAAGAAGAACATTCTCTCTCTCTCTCTCTTTATTTTAGAACCCGAGCCCGAGCCCGAACCCTGTTTGGGCCCAGGCCCAGGCTCTGCCCGTCTCACTACTAGTGTGTTTGTCTTACGGCACTGGCTCCCTCTATTCCGTGGAACAAATGGGCCAAAATTAGGAACGGAGATACTTCTTATAGCCCATAGAGTTGCTCACGGTGGTCATTAAACCCAGAGAAAAAATCTAATCTTGGCTCTCAAGCTAGAATGTTCCTGGCTACGGCAGCGGCCAGTGCGCCATGAATTCACAGGCACCTAAGAATTAACAAAGGAAAATGAACCGAAAAAGAAACTAATATCCGTAAAAAACTTTCTGCAATGCATCTGGAACAAGAAGCAGTAGAATTTTCAAAATCATCTTACCAATGTGCCTGTATGAAAAGTGTTTAATCAATGCATCTTTCCGGTTCTTACTTAAGGATCAGAATCATGGACCTTTGCCAAACAAAAGGACATCCACCGGCTATAGAAAATCAAAGAATCATAAAGAGATGCATGTTTGATGTAAACCCCTCCACACACACACACACACACAAACAACTATTATGCATCTGTTTATGCTTCATTGAATTGTCAGCAACTCTGCTAATCTTTTTCAGTTAAGGTTCATGTCTCTGATCCTTAAAAAGAACCTGAAGGATGCATTCTAATTAAAATACTACTTAAGGTTAAGTCGTATTGGAAATTGCGCTGTTTCTTCGAAATGCCACCAGCCAAGTTTTATAAGCCTATAATTTCTGTTTCCGTATGACGCTCGAAGCAAATGTACACTCAGTAGACAAAACATTACGGATGGGGTGATGGGCATTCTTCATGGGCATTCCTCGCGCACAGTGGAACAGACCCAAACCGAACACAGGCGATAAAAACAGAGTATCGCAATCGACGAACATGGGTAAAGGTTGTCATCTGAGCCACTTTGATGTAGACGCATTGTCAGCGCAAGGCAGATTGGTCATTATATCGCCCAAGTGTTAAGAAATCTAGTGTTCCCGAGAGCAACCGTATCAAGAATGTACCACGAGAATACCATCGATGGATGTACCAGCCCCCAGAGACGAAGCTGTGGCTGACGACACGAATAACCGGGCCCAACGTAGACTTCCCAAGCTCATGCAGACCAAAGGCTTGGCAGCTGCGGCGCAAATCACATTGAGGTTACATGTAGCAGGCACAAGCAACGTCGCCGAGCAAACGGTACGACGCACGCTGCATACTTTGGGCTGCAGGAGCCAACGCCCTATTCGTGTTCCACTGTTGACTTCTCGTCATCGCACATTACGCCTCCCCTGGTGCCGAGAATATCAAAACTAAACCTCTGCAGCGTGGCGCCGCATCGTGTGGTCCGATGAATCCCGTTTGCAGCTCTACCGAGAAGATGGGAGGGTGCGGCAGTGGCGACGACAGCATGAAGCCATGGATTTGTCCTGCCCGGTTGGTTCTATTCAAGGCGTTAGTGGTTCTGTTATGGTTTCTGGAGCTTTCTCATGGGACACATTAGGTACCTGTGGAGGCTCCCTGGAGAGCTCGTTAACCATTCTGCATGTGCTGACTAATCACCTACACGCTTTCATGGCTTTCGCGCATCCTGTGGCGGATGATGTGTTTCAGAAGAACAATGCGCCATTTCACCGGGACGTAAACACCCAGGAATGGTTAGAGTAACGCTCATATGAGTTTGGAACCATCCAGTGACACTTAAGGTTCTCGGATTTAAGCACTGCTGAAGCTTTCTGTGATGCCATGGAGCGGCACATTGGATCCACGGATCCTGGACCGACTTCTCCGAAGGAATTTTGAACAATGCAGCAACAGGCATGGCTGGCATTACCTACCAAAACTCTCCGGCATCAGGTGGAGTCGATGCCTCGGCGTGTACAAGCTGCTGTTCGTGCAAGAGGAGGAACACGCTATTAGGTAGGTATCTCTAATGTTTTGTCTGTTGAGTGTATATATCTGCATAAAATGAAAGGAATGTGCAACGTTTCCAGTGGACAGTTAAAAAATGTTTTTCTGAAATACTGACGAATGTTCTTCAGAGGAAAAAATATTGCAGAAGAAAAAAACTTATGAAAGACGTGTGAGCGGATAATGTACGAAGGTCTTTGTTTCGGGTAATCTTTTATTGTACATTGCAAAGCGCTTCTGTTTCACACAAAAGAACAGTCCTCCAACCAGACAGAGAATGGATTAAAAAGAATGGCTGCATTCGATCCTCACAACGTTACTGAGCGAACACAATTCCTCTTGTATAAAAGTTATGGCATGCATTTACGTATCGACAAGACCAGTAGAGAATTCATCTAACAATTTCAACCGAGTTAGTAGAAAATTCAGTCTCCAGTTTTCTGAAGAGCTCTCTTTTGTCGCAAATCACGGCTTAAACGGGCATCAGAAAAACAAACCTTCAAAGAAAAGATGCTATCGTGAAGCGTATCTAAGTAATGAACATTGAAAATTGCTCGGAGATCACGTCATTTCTTCACCTGCACATATTCGTCGCTGAAAACTTGGCTGCGTTTGCAGGTCTTAGTTGTATCCAGATCGCGAAAAATATGTGATTTCGGTTACGTTTGTTTTTCATTCGTGTCTGCGCTTAAGAATAGCGACTGAAAAAATTCGTTGTCTGTCGTATAGGAAAATACAACGGCCGTTCCATAAAAACTGAGAGTAAAATCACACAAAATGAAGAAATATAGGTACAGCAAAACATATGTTATTCCTTCTCAAAGTATCTTTCCTCGGATGATATGCAATGGTCCCAACGTTCAGTCCACTTTTTGAAGCATGTGGTGAAGGCATTTTGTAGAAGCTCCTTTAGCGACCACTGTACAGCTTGAATAACGTCAGCATCTGTGTTGAATGTTGCGCTATGGAACTTCTCCTTCATTGTTGGAAACAACCAGAAATTGCACAGGGCGAGGTCAGGACTCTATGCAGGCTGTGGCATGAATTCAATACTTCATTTTGTGAGAAACGATTCAACACAAGCAGCCACATTTGGGCCGGCGTTATCATGGTGTAGGGTCTACTTGCCCACCAGTTCCCGTCGCTTAATCGAAATGTGTTATCGCAGACGCTTCAAGACTGAAATGTAATACTCAGGATTGATAGTAATTTGTGGAGGAACGGTGTGCTGGTAGACTACACCTTTATGGTCAACGAAAATTACCATCATCACCTTCCCAGCTGATTTGGTTTGGCGAACGTTTTTCGAAGGAGGCGAGTTGTGTGTTTCCAGATACTCGTTGCGCGCTTCGTGAGGGGTTCGAAATAGTGGACCCATGTTTCATCGACAGTTATTATTGTGCTTATAAAATTTCGATCTTTTGCAATAATTTGTTTCCACTCATGACACACCCGACCTCTGGCAAGCAATTGTTCTCTCGTCAGGTGATGAGGTACGTATCTGGAACACACACGATGCAGCAGTATTTTGTTGCGTAGGATGCGGAATGCCGACGTTTTTTGAAATATTAGTTGACGCCGCTATGTCTTCACTCGTCCTTCCTCAATCTTCTTGCAGTTTTACCCAAACAGTGTTGACAATACGCTCCGTAAGAACACTTTCAGGTCGACCAGGCCTAGAAGCGAGTTGTGCAGACAAACGCCCTTTTTTTGAAATCATGGTGCCATCTAAATATCGTTGACTGACCCAAACATTTATCTTTGTAAGCGTTTTTTTATTAAATCAACTGTTTCTGGAGCTGTTTTTCCCAAACTATAGGAAAATTTTATCGCACAACACATTTCACTTCTTAACTCTGAATAACTCACCTCCCTAGCTATATGGCGAAATGCAGACGTATATTAAGCAACTTCGCAATAACAAAACCAGAATCGTCTGCCACGGCTAATAACTGTTGCCATAGATATTTCTTTAATATTTAGCGACCTCAAGGTACACATTTTAGGGATTTAAGCAATCATACGCCCCAAATTTAACGATACCGATTCCAGGAAAGGAGAAGATCAAGAAAGGCAAAAAAATCACAACACTTATGACTCATTCAAGACTAAAATGTGGACTCATCTTGGATGAATAGCCAGAAACCTACGCCTCTAACCACTGGGAAGTCTGGGCTGGGTGCATTCATCGTACAGACTTCTTGTTTAATTGTACGCGCAACCTTATCACCTATTCGAAATTAACTCGAATTTTAGCAGGGGAGAAATCAAAGCGTGTTCGGTATAATTTGTACATGATCCTGTCCTTCCAGTTACAGTTATGCGTTAGCCAAGCTGTGTTTCCGTCTGCAGAACCAATTTCGCTTCTTCTAAAGCTAGGATTGAAGAAGTTCGCTCTACATTTGATAGAGGAATGTACATGGGCAGCCAAAATTAAGACAACCTAGTGTTTCCGTCAATACATTTTTTTTGCATTTTTACAACATTCCCGACCGCAATACAACGTAAGGATGAATACATTACCATGCATATTCGGAATTTCCTATCAAGATAGATCTACAATTTTACAAGTTTATGTAACATTCAAATTCTTCATGCACATTCGGAATTTCCTATCAAACAAGATCTGCAATCTCACAAGTTCGTGTAACATTCAAATTCTTCATTCACATAACAACTCCGGTTTCTCCCACATCTCTTCATTTCCTAACCTTTGTCGCTGCCCCGGTGGCGCAGTGGTCTAAGCGATGGCTTCTAATCATTCGTCCGGGAGGGGTCGGGGTTCGAACCCCGGTGAGGCATGGATGTTGTGTTCGTCGTACGGCACTGACTCTCTCCCTTCCTTGGAACCAGTGGCCCTAAATTTGGGACGGGTGACTGGTATAGCCCGTTGAGCTGCTTACGGTGTTCGTTAAACCTTCAATCAAAAAAAGAAAATGATCTCCGCCAACGTTCAACAATCCGTGCCAACGTATCTCTATCTGATATCTTCGTATGAAGTCCACAATTTCCACGTTTGGAGGCAACGCCGTGTCCTGTTTGATAGGTAGTCAAAATCGTCGATACAGTTCCGCATTTTACATCTATTATTTCTGCCGTCCTAGTTACTGAAGCTCTTGCAAGACGTCCACCAATGATCATGCCTATTTTAAGGTCACTGTGACCTGCCATTGTTGATAATGCTCCACAGCAGCTGTTTCACCTGCGACGGTGGCACTTTTACGTGATAGCTGACAATGACGCAATGCTCCCTAACGAGTTTAGCGGCTGGAAATTTCTTCTTTCCGAAATGTATCAAGTCCAGGAGTTACCCGTGACGCTGTAGGTCCAACTGGTGACAGTAGGAGTGCAGGAAAATGACCCAGATAGGAAAGCAAAACAGGGGGACAGCTGGGTGAAAAATTAGAGTTAGAGAGAGTATGCCGCGTTCAGGAGCAATTGAAATGGTTACGGCTAAGTAAAGAATAATGAAGTAATTCCAACGTATCCAAGTTGTAATTGAAATGCTTTATATTGCTTAGTTGTAATTTTGATTTAAGTTTGGTGGAGAACGAGCTCAGATTATATTGCAATAGGCAAAAAAGGGCCTGATTCAGGGTAAGAAATGTCAGTATGTTCTTTACCTTGCACCTAGTCTTTGCGTGGCCCTGTTTCGTAGCAAGTCACTGTGAGTGGCATATGAGAGTTGTTGAATTCGGTTGACAGTGTAGTTTTTGTGCGTCCGCTGATGCAGTCATTTGTTAATATACTGGTTCTTTTGTTACATCCATAACTGGAAGAAGAATGCTGCCCGGTGAAGGGTCTCTGATGTTTATGTTCCTGTGTGTTGGTAATTGTAGAAACTCCGGTATTTTTAGCCGTGTCGGAATTTTCATGCTGTTTGTCTTGCGCCTCCTCCTCTTTGTCTGGCGCTTCTTCACATAAAAAAATTATAAGATGCTTGTGGGAGCTAAATATTAGTACCTCAGTTGACATTCTATATTCCTTGTCCGAACAGCGAATGCTCTTTGTCTTGCGCCTCCTCTTTGCTTGACGCTTCTTCACAGTGAGAAATTATACGGCGTATTGCGTGTAACGCAGTTGCAGTCAAGGTTTCTATTGTTTTGATAAATCCCTGTAGGTAGCTTCTCTATTGCTAAAGTACTTGCAAGAATTGGGATTCACTACAGAAACAGCTAGCAGCAGTGACACGATGGCTCCATGTAACGATACCATTAGCTTCAACACTGTGGAAGCAGTTGCACACAAGGAAACCATTACAAGGATAGCTGGCAGATGTGAAACGATGGCTCTGTATCTGTATGTCGATATAGATGGCTTCGACATTATGGAATTATTTGCCCAAAGCGGGAGTAATTACAAGAGCAGCTGGCAGCGGTTGCACGATGGCTCAGAGTGTCGATATATGCCACTTCGTTACCAGATTGGCACGCCACGCCACCGGACCTGGAGCCACAAACAGGGCCATCCGCTCCGCCCGAATCGCGGCAAACTGGTACTTATAAATACCGGGTGATCCGAAAGTCTTGCACATTTTGAAAACGTAATAACTCGCGGAGTTTTGAGAGTACGGCAACACGGTTTGCGTAGAAACGATCAGAATGACATCGGGTTTTATTATGAAATCACATACATTTTTACTGATTTTACTTACATTTTTCATCGCCAGATGGCGCCATAGGCGAACAGGTCTGAGGTAGTGGGTATAAAAGCAGCAACCGTTTTAGTGACAGGTGCACGTTATGCGAACATGTTACGAGCGTACGTTAACCCTATCTTGCGAGAGCGAGATGCAGTTAATCTGTGCACATTTAGGCAGGATAGAGCACCACCCCACATCGCACGTTCCATTAAGCAACTGCTGGCAAGAGACGTTTGGAGCAAATCGTGTGTTGAGCCGACACTTTCCGAAGTTCTGTCCTCCTCGGTCACCAGGCCTGACACCCTGCGATTTCTGGCTCTGGGGTTACCTAAAATCACAAGTGTACAGATGTCGCCCCACTTCATTGGCCATACTGGAAGATGCCATTCGACACCATGTGGTAGCTATACCACCGGACATGCTCTTCAATGCACTCCATGCCATGGTGTTTTCTCTCGTCTGCAGGCAGCGCTGGAACACGACGGCCATCACATTGAACACCTGGTACAATGAGGTGTCTAACCTGGTACAATCAGGTGTCTATATTTCTCGACACTTCCAACCCGTGGTTGCTGTGCCATCTTGCGATGAAAAATGTAAGTAAAATGAGTAAACATTTATGTGATTTCATAAAAAAACCCGATGTCATTCTGATCATTTCTACGCAAACCGCGTTGCTAAATTCTCAAAACTCAGCGAGTCACTACGTTTTCAAAATGTGCAATACTTTTGGATCACCCAGTATATGTCGATTTTCACTAATCCTCCTACTTTTCCGACCTGTCCTATCCAACCTCTAGACTCAATGTAATGCACGTTCGCTCCTGACACGCAACACCCTTGAAAAACCTATAGATGCGTCTAAATCACCCCACTCCCCATAGGCGGGAACCCTACAAGATGAACAGCGAAGAAGTTTAGCTTTAGTGACTGTTCATTCAAACCTCTTCAAAAATATATACTAAGCTTTTTCTCAGCTGAAACACCAACCAAACTTCACCCTCCGAACGATATCATTCAAAACAAAGGAAAAGCTCTTACAAAAATTCCTGCGAAAGTTTATGATAAGAGTGCTTTGAAAGCATGTTGAAAATCTTGCTAAATATAAGCTTTGATGTGAACGTCCTTTTTTGCGGGAAATATTATTAACTCTAAAGGAATACTTCCTCATTCTTTGCTTCACGTAACCATACCATTATTTTTCCGTAGACAGTAAAACTTCTAATATTTTTGTTAGTTAGCAGCACATTTTGTTAAGTGTCTCTCATTTCATCATGTATAAATAACAATCAGAGAGACATACTTTTATATTTATGATTAAAAAGAAATAATTTCCACTAATTTACACGAAAAACGTCAAAAATTATTTCTAAACTCACATGTAAAACTGAGGAGCGAAAGAAGCCCATTCCAGAACAGATTTTTAGAGGGAAGTTTTAAATTATAGGTTAGTTACGTAGCATATAGCAGCAAGAAAAGCAAAAGCCATGTTCTCGAAGGTGCAGGAAGATATTTTCCCTTACGTCTGTGAAATGAATCTTCCTTATGTTTCACTTTTTGCTTTTAGTGTCAGAATGTCGTCGTAAAGAAGGTATGTTTTGTTTAAGAAGAAAAATGAAATATATATATATGTGTGTGTGTCTGTTTTCCAGCTGATGTAACATAAACCAGACAGTTTCGGATTTTTTTCATTGCTCACTTCAATGACGTGTCGTAAAGTTCATCTTAGTACCACAGAGAATTATAGAATAGTTAACATTACGCTACCATGAAGGATTAATGATGGCACAGGATGAAATCATTCGTTTTTTCTATCCAGAATGCACTGTACGGCAATTAACTAATGAGACTAATTGCAAATCCAGGCAAAACACACGGGTCGGGATTTATCAGCCATGCGGTGGCAACAGAGTTTGCGTGAGAATTGCGGAGACGATTATTTACGCTGTGCATGACGTCATTCGATGGAAGAATATTGTCACAGCTGTATAATGGAGCAGAGAGGAAATATCCGGTTCTGTTAAAAAATCGTTTAAACTGCATCTGAGACAGTTGAATTGTTGCGTAATGTGTGTGGTGCAAAGTGCCTATCTCGTGTACAAATATTGCCACGGTATGCACGTTTCAAGGATGGGCGGGAAGATTTGGAAAATGATGAAAGACCTGGATGATCGATTTCAGTGCGCACCTCTAAACTCGTTGAGAAAGTTCGTGAAAGGGCAAAAATTGATCATTGTGTAACCGTGAGGTTACAGATGTTCAAAAATGAAGACAATGCTTGTGTGCTTTTACGACAGCAAGGAAATTCGGAATCACAGGTTCATTCCTCAAGGTGCAACTGTCACTGGTAATGCTTACACGTTCATTTTGGCACGATTGTGGACGAGGATTGATCTTGTCAGGCCTGAGTACAAAAACGGACAATGGTTCCTTTTTCACGATAACGCACCAGCAATCAGAGCAGTCAGTGTACAGCAATTTTTGGCTCGAAAACAGATCTATGTACACAACCATCCTCTTATGCTCCAGATTTGTCACCTTGTGACCACCCCAAATTAAAGCTGCCTTCAAAACGAAAAGGTTTTCAAGACATTGAAGACATACAAATACCTGTGACAACAGCACTTCATTCCATATCAAAAGATGACCTCTGCAAGTCCTTCATTTCGTTGGCTTATTGTTCCACTTCTTGTATTAAAGCAGGAGGAACGTATTGCGAATAAAATATATTACCGTACGTTTTCCTGCTTTTCCATTAAAAAAATCAGTCTCATTTAATTGCCGCACTGTGTATAAGTTTTAGAAGCTTTACAACATGGATGCAATTTTTAGCAACATTTATTTTTACTCCTTGTTTTCTCTTTGTCCAAACTAAAACTTAAATCGAGCTGTATTATATTAAAGGCAAAATTTAACTCATGTTCTAAATTTTTAGAGCACATGACGCTTGTTTATGAGCAAGCCTTTTCTGAATAAGGAACAATTTTTCCAGGGTAAACTGGTCTCATTTCCACTTGCACGAAACATCATTATTTATTTGTCAGAATGAGCTTAAATCGAAAAAGACAAATTATATCCTGATCGTCCTTTAGATCATGAATTTGAATCGCTTTAAAAGGACTAGCAGCGGTACACCCTTTTTTCGCTTTATCAGGGTAGATCATGCACAACATTTTACTAAACAGCCTAGCTAAAAATTAAATAGTTAAAATTTTATTAATTTATGTATGAACTGAAGCACAAATATACAGCAATTAAAAAAATGAAGGGATATAAATGATAGGAACTGTAAGTTCTGTATCATAAAATATCGTAAATTTAGATATTAAAATGAAATATAGAAAATCTAAATGCGTCCACCATTCCCTCAAAAAACAAACCTGAAAAAGTCTCCATAAATGAATAATCAAAAACAAAATTTAAGTGGAGAAAGACGCTGGCACAAGGCTCACTGTACCAGAAACAGAAAACACAGTGAGCTGAGAAGTCTCAAATAAATGAAATAACAAAAACCAACAAAACGCGAACAAAAGAAAGGGAAGACTAATAATTTAACCCAATTTTGAGAACAGCATGATCTCCTTCCCGCCCAAAAGCCCCATTGTACGGCGGTAAATGAAGGATTAAAGGCACCGCTTACTGCGAGAAAGCAGCTTCTTCAATTTGAGCAGAGCTACATCCATTTTGTCTTCAGATGATGAGGAAGGAGTCCGCTTTCTGGCACGCATTGAAGAGTCTCTTCGAAAAGACCTACCTGACGAAAAGTAAAATGAACACTGGATAGCTTGGGGCCAAAGACACACTCCACATAGATTATATTAGGGTGAATCAAAAGTCATTGTCGTTTTGAAGAGTCGTCCTGTGTCAAGCAATTACTCGGTGTGCATGCGTTATGCAGATAAGAGCAACGCATGACTGGAAAACTGGTATCGTCTTGTTGGTATAAATAGAAGCACACGCTGCCGCGATGTATAGGAAATTTTCTGCTGTCGCAAGCTATGTACGAGAAATTCGCGATACGAGTACTGTTACGGTTTTCCTTTGTACGCCAAGCATTGTACGCCAAGTGGTAGAGTCAAATCCGTGCACAAGCACTAGACATCTGTCAAATGAGCTGGGAATACCTCCTCCTCAACTGTTCACCAAGTGCACAAACTAGACAAGACGCAGACAAGCTGTCGACTAGTACTGTCATTTGCAAAAGTTTAAGATCCCCTGTTGGTATTAGGAGATTTCTGCCGATTGCTTCAGCTACTGTCTGTGTTACTCACCTTCCTGTCGGTGTCGCATCATCCTAAAACGGCAGCTGTTGATTGGTTCGGGGGAAGCGTGAGAGTTTCAGTTTGCTTCTGGTTTTCATGCTGAGCGGTTTTGTACGTATTTTCTATATAGAAGAAAAGGGCAGAAAAGCGTTATTATGTGTATCTCTGAGGGCACAAATAGTGACTTTATGTCATGAAGGATACTTCGAACGTGACATAGGCAGAAAGGTGAATGCGAGCAAGACTGTTATTCATAATACGATCATGAAATATCGAGATACAGGTGAATTTAGCGACGGAAAGAGAAGTGGACGTCCAAGGAAAACAAGCCCACGTGACAACAATACCACAAGGCGAATAGTTATGCGTTCTTTGAAGAGTTCGTGCAAGAAACTCAATGCCTTTCTACATTAGAAAGGGTCTGATATTAATATCAGTACTGTTCTCGACGTCTTAGCAAAGATTTTGGATTAAATTCTTATAAACCTGCACATAAATCTAGACTAATCTCTGTCATGAAAAAAGAGAGGAGACTCCAGTTTGCGAAGCGTCATCAATCGTGGACTGCTGTAAATTTTAGCCAAGTTGTTTTTCCGATGAATCAACTGTGCGTCAATTTGAATCAGGTGAAGCACATGTTCGACGACCTAAAGGCAAAAGGTTTGATGAAAAATACACCGTCAGCACCGTGAGACATCCGCCTAGTCAGATGATATGGGGTGCTATGACAGCATCCGGTACTGCATCATGATCCGTTTTGCCGATTGGCACTACAATGACTGGTCCTTTTTATGTGGTAATTTTACGTAAGAAGCTGTTAACTCATATGCAAGTGCACAGATGCACAATCTTTATGCATGATGGTGCTCCATGCCGCAAATCAAAGACAGTAAAGGACTACCTGCAGAGGAAAAACAACTGTGCTTGACTGGCTCGGTAACAGTCTCGATCGTAACCCCATCGAAAAGTTGTGGACCATTTTAAAAGATAAAGTTACAGAAAAACAGCCATCAAATTTCCAAGCTTTGATTGACGCGACAAAGTACGTGTGGTGCAAAGAAATTTCAAGCGACTACCGCAAATCTCTCATTGAGAATATTCCACGTCGTATTCTGTCCGTTATAAAAAAACAAAGGTGGCCACATAAAGCAAGTACTGATTTCGGTCTTTTTGTGTTCTAAAGAATGTGAGTATTCATCTGTGGTGCTATTTTTACAAATATCTCAGGCTAGCAATTAGTTGTTTTTTTGAAAATCTTAATTTTCAATAAATTCACAGGTGGTCTTAAACATTTGCAAATGCCTGTAGTCGCTGGTATGCTCGTTAGGCCTAAATCTTTGGTCTGAGCGGTATAAACTGTTGTGTGGAAACGCCACTTACACTCACCATACGAGACTGCCGTAATACCTTTTGGATGCGTCATTTGGCTTCTTGTCTGGAATTAGAACTTGGTCGACATCATTGTGATGTTTTGCTCTCTTTATATCATTTCATTCAATTGTACACCGCCGTTTTCTTAAGGACATTTTAACCTACTCCTGTCCTAAAAAGGCTTTGACCCACGTCTTCTGAATGTTGGAAAAAGATACAAAATGTCATAGAGAGAAGTCCGCTGTTCTTGCACTGCCATTGATCGTCAGAGCTACTTCATCGTTATTATAAGTTACACAAGCAGATTGGTCGTCCTAAACTGAGTCCGAGGTACTTACCACGCAAACGTCAGACATCGCCTGTGCTGCCACTTCAGGTTTCCTAAATGTACAACCATGAAGTTGTTTGATTAATTTTCGAACACCTAATAAATAAATGCCCTTTTCATAGCCTTCCTTTCTCTCTTGTGTAATGTAAATTTCACATGTTTTTATAAACAATTTAAACAATTGCGATTGCAGTTACGTAATAAACAATTTCTTGGCTCGTAGGTAAGACAAAGTAACAAAAATAATTTAATTTCAAAGATACTTGATTCAAAAATACACCTAAATGTGGGAAAGTGTCTTGTGAAATTTTGAAATTCTTTTCATTCCTCTGAACAGATTCTGATATTAAAGTAAAATAAAGATAAACAAATTCTTAATCACCATTCAGATATTATAATAATTCATTTCAAAATTATATAATAAAAATGAGCCCTTTTCTGGTACTAACTATGTGTAAAGCTTACATAGCACTTAAGCAGTTTGTTGCTGTACTTATTATGATAGACATTAGTGCTGTCATAATTTGCATAAATTCAATAAATTAGAAAAAATCCCGATGCAATTGCTATAGTTTGTAGATTTAAATCACAGACATAACATTTAAATTACAAAATCAAAATTTCGCAGCACATGTTACGTTACGTTACTACCTAATGTTCATCTGGAAGTAATGTTAGCATGCAGAAAAATAAATTGGAATCCAAAATTAACGTGACAAATGTAAATTGGAAAGTATGTCCAAAACGAGACGACAGATTGTAAAGATTTTTCTGAGACATGTATGTGCAAGGGGAAACGCTAAGTCGACATACCCAACCAACATTGTGCTAGCTCCTATGGAAATATGCAAATGACGACCTACATCATCGAGCTCAGGCACGCGAGCTTGATAAACGGGACGACCGATTGTAAAGATTTTTCAGAGACATGTATGTTCAAGGGGAAACGCTAAGTCGACTTATCCAAGCAACATTGTGCTAACTCCTATCGAAATATGCAAATGACGATCTACGTCATCGAGCTGGCAAGCACGCGACCTTGGTAAACGGGACGACCGGATGTAAAGATTTTTCAGAGACATGTATGTGCAAGGGGAAACGCTAAGCCGACGTACCCAAGCAACATTGTGCTAGCTCCTATGGAAATATACAAATGATGACTTATGTGATCGAGCTGGGAGGTACGCGACCTTGATAAACGGGACCACCGATTGTAAAGATTTTTCAGAGACATGTATGTGCAAGGGGAAACGCTAAGCTGACTGATCCGAGCAACTATGTGCGAGCTCCTATAGAAATATGCAAATGACGACCAACGTCATCGAGCTCGCAGGCACGCGACCTTGACAAACGAGACGACCGATTCTAAAGATTTTTCAGAGACATGTATGTGAAAGGAGAAACGCTAAGTCGACGTACCCAAGCAACATTGTGCTAGCTCCTATCGAAATATGCAAATGACGATCTACGTCATCGAGCTGGCAGGCACACGACCTTGATAAACGGGACGACCGAATGTAAAGATTTTTCAGAGACATGTATGTTCAACGGGAAACGCTAAGCCGACGTACTAAAGCAACATTGTGCTAGCTCCTATGGAAATATGCAAATGACGACCAACGTCATCAAGCTGTCAGGCACGCGACCTAGATAAACGGAACGATAAATTGTAAAGATTTTCAGAGACATGTATGTGCAAGGGAAAACGCTAAGTCGACCTACCCAAGCAGCATTATATTTTGTACTAGCTCCTATGGATATATGCAAATGACGACCGTAAGCCATCAAGCCGGCTCACACAGAAACTTGATAAACGTTGTTTTGAGCGAGATGCGGCAATTGAAGCTAATGACGACCTACGTCATCGAGCTGTTCTGTTAGTGGAAGAATGTTTCCTCACCATCGTCTAGAAGACTCTTTACGGCGGAGAGCGATCGGCAGATTGGAAGCACGGCAATCGCAAGCTGAAATAGCAAGATGGCTCAATGTATAGAGGCAAGTAGTCTCCAATCTCTGGAGACAGTTACAGGAACACTAAGCAGAGGGCCGTAACTAGGACCCCCACGAACGCACAATAAGTCAAGACTACCGGTATTTGTTTCTAACAGCTACATCATGTGGACCAAAGTGATTAAACACCCCCACGCAGGTGCAATGGTGTGCTCCCGCAGCAGACACGTGGTCGGTAAGGTATAAAAATGGCAACGGGAGTACGCTCAGATAAATCACTGACAAAATGGCTTGCAGGAAAGAATTCTTCGAGTTTATAAAGACCGTTATAATAGGCTGCTCAGTTGGAGATATGAGCGTAAGAAGCACTGCTTATGTCGGACAAGTCACTAAATAGACTGTGGCCTTTATAATCAACAAGCTGAAGAAGGCGGGACATTGCTGGAATTCACCTCGTCCTGGAAGATCAACGAAACTGCAACACAGGGACATGAGTGTGCTGCAGAGGGAGATCGGAAAAACCAGGACCCAACAAATGCCCGCGACAGCTCATGAGTTCCAGATGGCCACAGATATTATGCTATCAACCAAGACACCTCGAAGAGAGGCCCATGCACTCAGGTATCATGGCCAAGCAGCCACTCATAAACCTCTCATCACAAAAATCAGTAAAGCCACGCCACTACGTTGGTATCAACAGCATAAAAATTGGACATTGGCGGAACGGCGGCAGGTTATCCGCCAATATATCCCGCTTCACATTATTTCGAACGGATGGAAGTGTCTGGGTTAGACGGTTACCCGGAGGACGTCTGCTTCCGGAGTGTACAGTGCCAGCTGTGCAGCACGGAGGCTGTGGCGTTATGGCATGGGGCTCTTTCAGCTGCTAAGGTGTGGGTCCACTGGTTGTTATTCATGACAACATAAACTCTGTGGTGTATAGAGATATCCTGGATAACTCAATGCTCCCAACGTTGTGCCAGTTGTACGGACACGACTATTGTTTCTTCCAGGACGACAATGCCGCTTGTCATGTTTTCAGGGCTACAAAATAGTGGTTTGAGCAAAATCAGGTCTCGCGGCTGGACTGGTCTGCTCAGACCCAGATTTCAACTCCATTGAACACCTATGTGATGAACTTGAACGAAGGTGATGTTTAGACCGACGCGACCTTCTTCACTGACAGAGTTGGTCGATATACTAAAGGCGGAATGGAGGAACATCTCGCTTTCTGTACTCCATGAACTTGATAGCTTATCTCGACGGGTGACTGCTGTGATATCTGCAAATGGAGGACCCAGCAGCTACTGATGTAAATACAATACTGGTTTTCTATTTACTTACTTACAGTGTCCAATCACTTTTGACCACATAGTGTAGCCGCTATAGGGAGTCGACAATCAGGCAACTCTCGCAGGAGCTCTCTTCTGCTACTAGAGCCGCGATATCGAGGCAAACAGTTTACAGAAGACTCCACGAGAGAGGTCTAGATGCAAGAAGGCCAATGGTCTGTATCCCACTCGCCGCATCGGACAGAAGGGGCCGCCTGAATTGCACGTATTTCCCCAAACTTTCATTCACAGCAATGTAAATAGTATGAGAGAGCTGTATTGCTGTTCGAGGTAATCACACTTAATATTTGCCCCTAGAAATCTGCGCCATATTGTGCATCAATTTTGGATTGCCAGTCTGTCATACGCATGCTTCCTCCTCATGCAGTGATAACAGTCATTTACTGTTGTGTATTGCTGCGTTATCGATATATGTATGTCCGCACGAACTGTCATTAGACTCTGTCGTGTTGGCTTTGCATTACTGATGATTTTGTGTTTGTCACGTTAATTTTGAACACTAGTGAAGACAGAACGTATAGTGAAACGGTCTCATACTTTAATATTCCAAAAGTTATTCATAATAAAATTAAAAGTTATTCGCACCGCCGAAACAGATCTTGGAAAAATTAACAGATTCAAAGCAAGTATGAGCAAACATCGAATAAGACATCCCAGGGCAGCCCTAGAACGCATCACTCTTACATTTCGGAAAACATGTTTGGGCTCTATTGATGCATAATGCATTCACGGTGCTCAAATTTGCTACTGCAGAGATATTTTCACACCAAAGCTAACGGAAATAATATGTTTGACATCATATGGAATGCAGAAAAAGAGAGCACTCTAGTAATGTTAAGTAAAACAGGTCCCGAAAAAGAGCAAAAATCTGTGGAAGACCAAGTACAAAAATAAAAGCACAACGAACTTCATGGGGCTCATCCAAACCAGTTGGACAGGCCAGAAGTTGAACAGGAAACCACAAATTATCAGCTGAAGCGATCAAAATTATGTGGAGAGACCATTGGGTTTATGATGGCTGTTCAAGTAAAGCCACTGCAACCAAAAACAAGAAAGACTACGTAGAATTTTCGGTTGTAATGAGCACGTTTTTTGAATCCTTTCTGAGGTGAATAAAATTTTCCAAAGTTATTAAAAGCCAATGGAACCGATTAGAAAAAAATTAATAAACCGGATTTCTACAATCAATAAAAATCCAGAAATAGAAACAGCTACCTACTTCCACCCGCAGCTAAAACGAATGCTATGAAAATTAACAAATGGCACACAAAAAGTTTCTTATAGCGTATCAGAGACAAAGAGATTTTCAAATCGAATAGTTAAAAGAAGAAAAATGTTCTACATCTCTATTGTAGCGAATTTCATACAGTAAAAAAGAAATTTCTCAATAGGGTTTTTAGAAGCGGAGTTACAGCTGTAAACAGAAGTACACAAACACCACCTAGGAACAGAACTTCGAACTATAAAGCTCCTCAAATACAAACCTAAACTGTTCCACAAGGTATATGGCAACCGGTGTTGAAATAAGTTTTTAAATCGCACATGTAGACAGATACATTGAGAAAAACAGATTCAACATTGGCGTCTCCTAGCAGCAAAATTGTGCATTATTTTGGAATAAACATATGCACAGACCTTTCATTGGACGTAGTATCTGATCGAAAGAGAATTTTTTCAATATGGGTTTTAGGCCCGCAGATTCTGCTGTAAACGGAAACGTGAACTTATTCCTTCCAGTGGCAGATTTAGAGAGCGTTAAGTAAAATTTGAAATTATATGGGAAGTATTTCGCATCGGAAACTCTCTCCTACAAACAAAGAATTCCGAAGTGAGCGGTATGGGTCCACGAAAGAAGTTTTCCAGTGGAAATTTCAGAACTTTAGATTATACTGCAAACATTGTACATCAGAAGCATAAATAAACACTTACTTCCACTGTTGGCTCAACTATCCTTTATCAAAAATTAGAAATGAAAACAAAACGTATCCCATCTTTAGTTGTATCCGATGCGGGAAGAAATATTCATATCGGAGTTTTAAAAGCAGAGATATAGGGGAAAACACTACTTACCATTACGCCCCTAGCGGAAAATCTATGAATTACTTGAAAAACTTAAAATCATATGAGAAACATTTCGCTCCGGAAATGCTCCTCAACAAAAAATAATTGTTCAAATAGGACACTTAGAAGCAGAGACATCGACAAAAGTAAGATATAAATCCACGCTCCCTGGCAGAAAAAACTATGCATTATTTTAAGAAGAAAGTACTTTGAAAGGTTTTCCGAGATGAGCTGTATTTTTTCACTAAACAATTTTCGAGTTTTAGTCTAAGGTTCTGAATCAGTTGAGTTTTCAGAACCTTAGATTTTGCTACAAATACATCGGAAGCAGAAAAAAACACTTACTCCCCCTGATGGCCAAACCATTCTTACCAAAAAAAAAATTAGAAATTATGTGCAAAACATTTCCCATCAGTAGCTGTATCGGATGCAAGAAAAAGTTTCCAAATCGGAGTTTTAGAAACAAATATATCGGAGGAAACGCAATTTACCTTTACAAACCCTAGCGGAAATTCTACAAGGTATGAATTATTTAACAAGCGAATGCACCTAAAATAGTCTTCGATATAAATGGCGTCGAAAGGAAACATAGTTTTTTCAATCAGATATTTAGAAGGTATATGAAATAAAATGTATTTTGGAAATCGATATCATCTGCATTTACAACCTCTAGCGGCAAAGTTGTGCATCGAAAAAAACTGGATTGCAAGGATCATCATTCTCACATTTCAAGCTTCCCAATGCAAAAATAATTTTCAAATCGGTCTAATATTTACAGAAATATGGTATTCACAGAAGGACGGACGGACAAAGCGATAAGATAAGTACGATCTTTCTTTACAAAGACGACGTGCTAATTTTATGATAGAAAATACATTTTTGAGGAGAACTTACAAAATGATAAGTGTAGAATATGGGGTATGCGCAATGAGACCATCGTACACATCTACTATGGATACACGACTCTAGACAGCGTTGATTATACGCAGCGACACAACAAATTTGCTAAGACGATACAATTAACGATTAGCAGGATACAAAGACTATCAGTGACAGAAGTACAAATTTATAAGTATCAATCAACCTATTGATGTCCGAATACAAATTATATTAGGGCGGTGAGATTAAATTAGACGTATCTATCTTTGTCGATCGTCCAGATGTAGTGCTAAATGACAAAAGACAGACAGAAGGAAGATGTCATTATTAACATATCTGTACTGTTAGACCGCAATATTCAGACTATCTATGCAACAAAACTCGAGAAGTATGTGGAACTGGCTGCTGAGATGAAGCGACCAATAATTATTTCTACAACTGGTATAATTTCGCAGTTTCTTATAAGTCTGCTCAATGCTTTGGGTCTGCAGCACCTAAAACCCAAAATCGAGGAGGCAGTAATTCTCTGTATGTGCCACATCGTACAGCGATTTTTAAACCATTAATAACTATGGACGTACTGAAAAGTGGAACATGCTATAGATGCCATTGTTGTAGATGTAAAAAAACACAAATACTACATAAATGATAATAATGATACAAAAAATATTGCAACTTCTCAAATCAAGAACGCCATCTCTTACTCATCCTACCTTCTACTGAATAACAGGAATGTCTAATAATCCATGAACTTTCTTTAATTTAATTAAAAAAACGTGTGTCCCTGCTGACCTGTTAGGTAGTTTTCTCCCTTCTTAATGGGAATGCCTATACTCTTCTTTAACCCTAATTCTTCATCACTTTTGCTTTTCAGCACGTCTTTTGTAAAAAAAAAAAAAAAAGATCGTGCTTATGTTATCACTTTGTCCGTCCGTCCGTCCGTCCGTCCGCCAGTCTGTGGACGCCATATCTCTGCAACTATTAACTTCATTTGAAAAAACATTCATTGGAAAGATTGAAATGTGAGAACGATGATCTTGCTTTCCAGTTTTTATATCATGAATAACTTAGTCACCAGAGGGCGTAAATGCGGATGCTATCGACTTTAAAATGCATTATATTCAAGATAATTGCTTCTGAACATCCAACTGAAAACATTCTTTTTTCCATTCGATACCATTCATAATGAAGACCCCTTTGGGCACACTTTCTTTTTCGATAAATTCATAGTTTTTCTGATAGGAGGCGTAAAATTAAATTGCGATTTGCCCGATATCTCTGCTTTAACAGTTCGATTTGAAATTTTCTTTCTGCGTCGGATACAGGTCAGGGTGGCAAATGTTTTACATAACAACTTCGAATTGTTGGTAGAGAAGAATTTAGTGACCAGGGGTTGTAAGTGTTTCTTTCTGTTTAGGCTGTATTTGCAGCAAAATCTGCACCTCTGAAAACCCGATTGAGAAAATTCTTTCGCGGACCTATACCGCTCACCTCAGAAATCTTTTTGACAATACCTTCTTAAAATAATGCATAGTGTTTCCTCCAGGCGGCGTAGGTGTATATCTTATTTTTGTCGACATCTGAGCTTCTAACAGAACGATTTGAAAAGTGTTTTCTTTGTCGTAGAGCGTTTCGGGTGCCGAACGTTTTGTATGCAATTTGAAATTTTCTTAAATGCACACGTGTACCACTAAGAGAGCATAAATTCACGTTTCCTTTGTGCAGCATATCAGCAGCAACATCTGCGCGTGTAAAACCCCGATTGAAAAATAATAATCTTTGGTCAGATTCAACTAGCTGCCAAAACATTTTATGTATATTTAGTGTCAAAAATAGTGCACAATTTTCCCGCTAAGGACGCAAATGCCTTATCCGTTTTTGTTAATATCTCTGCTTTTAAAAGTCCAATTAAAAAAATAATCTTTAAATGCTGTGTACTAGTTACTTTGTGGAACACCTGCCTTTACTCATAGGGTTTTATACTTCACAGTTCTGTTGCTAGGTGGTGTTAGTGTATTCTTCTTTGATGTGTATCTCCGTTTCTCAAAATCGTTTTGAAAAAAATATATTTTCACAGTATGTCGTTCGTTACAGTGAAGACGGGAAATATTATATTTTTAAATAGCTTTTAGTTTACCCGCTAGGGCGCAGAAATATCAACATTTTTTTTTCTCGCTAGCTCTGCTTCCAAGAGACGTATTTAGATAATTCCTTTTCCCCTTAATATAGCTTTTGCTGTGAATAATAGCTTTCACATGTTTTCTGCTTTTTCGTTATTCAAAAATCATCCTCTAGAAAAGTGGTTTTTAAACTTTTATGCTTCACGTACCCCCTGGAAATATGTATGTAACTGGAGTACCCCTTTTATAGATAGATAAAGCAATAGTTATAGCATAACAAGGGAATAAAATAAAACATATATGTAAATTAAATTTTGTATTCAGAAATTACATATCATGAGCTGGGGAGAGCAAGGGCGAATATGAAAAAAAAGGTGTTGGGAAATCAAGTTTAAAATTGGAGAATGCTTTCAGGATAGTAAGGGTGAATATGTACATTAGCATGGGAAAACGAGTTCCTTGAGTACAAACTTTGAATTTAAATAATTATGCAAAACACATTAGTTTCTGCCTATTGGCATCTTAAATAATCACCCTTCAGTGTTCAGTCTGGAAAACGCCCTTTAATAATTTGTCTTTCCTCTTCCAAGAATTACACAAATAATAAACAAATCAAGAACAAGAATACACGCAAAAAACAAACAATGTAAATCAAGCAACCCAGCATGACTGCAGTCACTGAGTCTGCTTCAGTTGAAGTCGACAATGTCATCAGCTGCTTCCTCGAACTCTGTAAAATCGTTCGTACCGTCATCTCTTATCGCGTGCACCAAAACCGATTTATACGGCATTGGTGCAAAAGGTAACAGGTCTTTTAGGTCACGCTGTTTTGCTTCTGTGAGTTTGAGAGGTCCATGGTACTTTGGTGGAAGATCAACTGAGCTAAGCTTGAAACTATGTGCATTGTATTTGGTGCCCTTTTCTTTTTGTAGCTGGACTTTTGTTGGAGCAATATTTAGGTAGAAAAGGGGGATTTCACAACCTATCTTGAAGTCCTGTGAAAATGCAAAGATCTTACCATCCTTAAATTTTGATCCCAGTAGTATTTCGAGAAGCACAGAAAAGTCTTTAACCATCTCACTAGTAACAGAAACTGCACGAAACCGGTTTCGTTGTCTGGTATTTTCAATGAAATGAATGTAATGGTCTCTTGAAAACACCTCACAGTGCATGATTTTACCCTTTATGTGTCCAAAGTCCCTGTCACACCCCATCATTGAATGCCTTGACATAAAAAAAAACCATGACGAATACTTTGGAACCGGCCTTTATGAATAAGACGCAAGTTCCCTAAAACAACACTCAAATTCTTATTTTGACCTGGGCAATTATCGCTAAAAATAATGACCGACTTGACGTTTTCATCGACAAAATTTTCAAGGTAGTGACTGATAAAGCTCACTATCTTACAAAATCCACGTTTGCCGATACTTTTATCCCAAACATACACAGTAGACGCACTTGTTTGGACATTGTGAACACAAAAATTATACGTCCACATTTTTCTCTTCTAGTTCTGAACATAACATGTCAGTTGAGAAGTTGGTAAGGCATGTTGTAGGTCGACTGCAATGACGGCAAGATTGTCATCTATATTCCCTTCATAACTCTTCATAATGTTTTGGGCGACTTGCTGTTTCTTCAGATGAACAGCCAGTTCTCGCTCCAGTGGTGGAAGCCTTGCTGAATCAGGATCAGTTTTCTTGAGATCATTAATTTATAATTTCCAGTTTGAGCATGTATTGCATTCATCAACTGATGGAGGCTGAGTACCAGTATAGTTATCATTAAGAAATACACGATGATAGTAGTCCTCCTTTACCAGTACTTCGTCAGGATACTTTTCCTTCACCCATTCTTCGTAGGCATGATAAGCACTTGTGATCGATGAATCTGAAGGCATATACATTTCTGAAGGGGCTTTTAACCCGGCTGTAGTTGCTGGAGACTGGAACAAGAGACTCGATGTTTTACTTGACTAATGCTTTCCTCTGTTTCGTAACCTTATTTCCCGGAACTGTTTTTCCCCTACCGTCAGTTGAAACAGTCGACGTCACACTCTGCTTCCCTAAAACCACACGCACTCTCTTTCCTGCGATGTCATGCAAACTATAAAATCCTTGACGAAAAATAGGTATTTTTTTGCCATTGACAATGACAGAATATCCGATGGTTCGAAGTTTCCTACTTGGCCTATTCGTTACCGTTGTAACCTTGCAGTCATCCCAACTAAGAATCTTTGATAAATAACAGTTCTGTAAATTATAGTCCCCAATATTCCAACAATTTTGAAAAATTTATTCCACAATATTCATCCCCAATTCTTCCAAACATTTACGACTACATTCATAGGGCTGTCCAATTGCCAGAGAAGGTACTACAGTTTTCGTTTTTCTAAAAAGATAGGACTTACCAGAATTCCGTTTTTTCTTACCTTCATTAACGAACCACTTCTCCGTATTTCTTTATCTCTTCTTGATGTATTTTCACCTGCCATTCTAATACAAATTTCTTACACCGCACTCACAAAACTGGTTGAAATCCCGTACTAGAAGGAATGACCTGGATACGGACAAATATTTGTTTTTTTACACCACACCAATCAAACGCTTAAAACATCACGATACAGAAAAGAACCACCCGGACACGACAAAATGCTCCTTGCGAATGAGTGTGACAGGATAAAGAAGCCCAACGTACACCTGACCTGCTCTAAACTCACAGCCGAAAGGAGAAAGGGCGAAACTCGGACTGAGAAGCAGTTCCATTGCAATATGCATGACGTAGGATCTGCATAATCGCCTTTGCTTCCCCGACCCGTTCAGCACTACACTCACCGATTCCTTTTTGATAGGATGCATTTAACTGCAATTTCCAGAAAAACAAGGGCAAATATCAGCCTAAAAGGTTTACCATCCTATTCTCCGGGTTTGGGACATTCAATTCCATTAAAAAAACAAACAAAAAAAAAGCGATTTTTTTTTAGATTTGCCCTTTCTCCCAGGAGCACCTGATATGTCGATGAACATAAAGAGTGATATAAACCATTTAACAAATCGTATAAAATTCTAAACATTTTACTGGGTAATCAGTGAGTTGGTTGCCCTTGTTTACGCTAGCGCAGTTCATCAAAGGTTTGGGTTATAGGTCGATCGCAAGTCATCTTCAACATCCAGCCTGTTCCTATATTTATTTTTTAAAGCAGTTAAAGTTGAAAAACCAGTTTCACATAAATAAGTCGTTGTGAAAGGTAACACATATTAGACTGCAATTTTTGACAAAGTCGGATAATCCTTCTCTACTCTAATCCAAAAACTAATCAATGGCTTTTTGAAATTAATGCATTTTAAACTATGTATTATTACAAGATATCTCAATCGACTCTTCTTTATTGGACAATGGAAGCTTACATTTTTCCAAATCAAATGTGAAGGGGTCTCGAATCCATTCTTGCGTTTCATCAGGGGGTGTAAAATACTGCTTTATAAGAGTTGTGAGAGTGCTTAAGTGAACGATTATTTGTTGTCTGAAGTCTTCAAAGTCAGCGATCGTTTGCTCATCATGAATCTAGTCGTTGAAATTGGTCATAGCTGTTCTTTTTAATTCCGTTTTCCCAAATAGATTTTTTTACCATGGCCTCTGACTTCTTCTCAACATAGAACACATCAACGTTGTCTCCTTGCAATGATAAGTTTATAATATTCATTTTTTTCAAAATATCAGCTAAAAACAACATTAACGGTGCCTTTGGTGTGACGCTCAGCGACGTGACACTATTAGACCACATGACCTATGGCTTCTCGATCTGTGGCGTACGTGCGTGGAATTCCGAAAAAGAAATATTGCTGTCTCTCTCTTCCCCTTGTGCAGCTCTCATGGCATAGCCTCAAAAGTTTTACCGCGTATTCCCAAGGGGTACGCGAACCCCACGTTGAGAACCCCTACTCCAGAAGTTGTAAAGTTAAATCATGTGTTGCTCTATATCTGTTCTTCCAAATGTCTTATGTAAAAATCGCTTTATCTCTGATATGTTCCTTCACCTAAAAGAGAAATAGCTGGCGCTGTGACCTTTGATTATTCGTCCGAAAGGAGTCCGGGTTCGAATCTCGTGAGGCATGGATGTTGTGTTTGTCTTACGGCACTGGCTCTCTCCCTTCCATGGAACCAGTGACCTTAAATGAGGGACGGGCTACTGCTTATAGCCCATTGAGCTGCTCACGGTGGTCGTTAAACCTCCAATAAAAAAAAAGAGAAATACTTTGAGCACAATTCGTAAAATTTCCTAACATACTGTTACGACCCACCCCCGCCATTAATTTAGGAATTAATGGGCGTCGTGGATGTATGAAATTAATTAAGTATTAATTATGTTCGAGGCTTGATTGGAGTTTAAAAGTGTAAACAGCAGAGAAAGTTTTATCTGGGGGACAGGACAGAAAGGAGGCGAAGCATTCCCTCTGGCTGGGTGGTCTACAGTTCCTAGCGCGCTGTTAGGTCATAAATATCAGGGCGCAGCTGACGGCCAGTCTAAACAAGGAAAGAGGTATACGTATCGAAGAGGGCTACTTGTAGAAATGAATGAAGATGGGGGACAAAAGATTTAGCGAATAATCGTAAATTCGTCGATTGTTTAGGGCATTTTCGAGAACAATTGCTCTCTGTGTGGTCCGTGCAGAAAAATAAGATTTCGCACTTAGCGTGAAAATAATGAAGAGAGTTCAGTTGTCTGTACGCTCTCCGGTGTGAAAGGCTAGATTGGATGCCTTGGATCTGCTATATGAATTGGGCAATGAAGCAGCGAATCTCCCTGCATTTGGGATAAATGAAATGGAGACAACTCGGGGCAAATGGAAATGCCTGTTTGCCATAAAGACAACGGAATGCCTAAATCCGCGTGATAAAGCAGCAATTTCTAGGCTGGGAGCCTAATGGAAATTAGCGACTGGTTGGCCCAATGAAAGCAAAGTTACAGAGAAAGTAAGAAGTCTGCGAGTGGACAGTGGTGATTCCAATGAGAAGCGAAGCCAAGCGAAGCTCAGCTTCGAGTCCAACTACGGCAGTGTGCAATCACCATCCTCTCCCTGAGGCGGCGAAGGAAGCGCTGTAGTCATGCGGGGCGAAGCGAGGCCCCATGTGTGTGAGTGTGTGTGGCTGCGTAAGCAGCACTGCCTCTACGGGTAAGTGCGACGAGATAAAACCGGCGCAAGGAAAATTGATAGCCTAAGAGCGGTGGCTTGGATACCTAACAAATATACAGCTGAAAAGTTAAATCAAAATTTGGATTTATTCTTGACAGCATCCATGTAAGTAGAAACGTTTTGTTTTTATTGTTACATCTGCTACGCAATTAAGTGAGGAACAGAACTAATATATTGCAAGAACTGAACTGAGAAATAGTAAGACTGAACTGTGGAATTTAAGCTAATATATATAAAGTGGACGATGTCATCACTCTTTCCACGTTATTTTCTAAACAACGCATAGCGACTGAAAAATTGTATTCCGGCATTGCTGGGATCAAACCCCAGAACTCTCGATAACTAGTCGAGTGCGTTCGAATTTACGCTACAGCGCTACAGCGCTGAAAGTTCGAGAAAGTTCATTAAAACTTTCTCGCGGGAACTTATTTAGGTCCAAGTTGACCCAATACCCATGTTCAGAAGACAGCTAAATTTTATTAGTATGTGTGGCATTGTTATGTTTTTGTCGCTAATTAAATATTTGTTTAGGCAATCAGCACAATCATAGAACACATTATTTATGTGTACGCATGTGATTGTTTCAAATTGTTTAAGTGTATGCCCATATAATACAGTTTACGCGCCAAGAACTACGTCGAAGTACCTCAAAGAAGAAATATACTAATTGCTCGGCTACGGTTGTTAAATTGATTGGTCGCGGTGGGATAATGACCCAATGTCGTAATATTTCGGTGGCGAGCGGTGAATGCCCAACCTAGCCCGGCCCGGTACCGTAACATTTTGGTGGTCAACGGTGGGATAACGACCCAACGAGATCGCAACAATACTTTTTGACCATTAGTGAGGAAACGAACTGCTTCTGTTTCTAGATGTTTCATCGATTGTAGAAATGTGGTTGATTTTTTTATGTATTTTTACAATGGATTCCATTGCCAGTGAATAGCTTTAAAATATTTTATTTATGTCGGAAAGGATTCAAAAGACGCGCTCATTACAACCGAAAATTCGGTGTCTTCTTTTTTGTTTACTTTCCTATCAGAATACCCTACGCGCTCCTACCATAAAAGATGACAGAGACATACGTCGTCATCTCCATTCACAGCTGTCAGGGCTGGATTGCGTACAGTCGACTGAACCTGTTGGAATCTATTCAATTCTTGATTTTCGAACTGGAAATATTTTTCAAGTTATGCGCCTTCATTGAAGTGAATTCGCATCTACATTCCTCAGTCATGAAGAAAATTAAGCAAATAGCAGTTTTTATTTCTGGCGTTGTAAAAGCGTTGTTTGGAAACATATTGTTTAGCAGAAATACGTTTCAACTTTTTATTATACCGCGGCTTTATTGAATTAAGTGGTGCACTTGAAAGGATTAGGAGGCAAGAAAGCAGAACGAATTTCTAGTCAGAAATCACTCGCACATTTGGAATCTTTGTAGTCCGTGAAGGCATCTAGTAAATAGTCAGACCTTTTACACGGAAATTACCACCCGATTTGACTAGCCTAATGTACTTACTTTTTAAGTAGCGTTGTAGTATTGTAACGGAACAAGGAATGTCATAAAAATTCTTCCAGAATCGTTGTTTTCAGTTTTATGTTTAAAACTAGTACTTGGAAAAGGTTTTGGGCACTGATTTCTCGTACTTTTGTGGCAACGCATCTCGTACATTTTTATTTCTTATTTTTCTGCCATTTTTTCTTTCACTAGGTTTAAGATGCTGAAGAATTCTACCGAATTTGACACACTAGAAAAACGAAGTGGAAAGGGTGTGTTATGATGACTTTTTTCCTACTAGACCATAGGGAAACTACGTTTCCCTCTGCGCCTTGTTGTATCGTAGAATCACAAGCGGGTTTTTTCTCACTTGCTTTCTTCTGTATGAAATCTTGTTTCTCTTAGTGAGGCTGTGATCCCTTTACTGGATCATGGATGCTAACCTTGTTATTTGTCCCTTCCTATGAGAAAAACATTACTCTTTTCTCCCTGATCTTGAAGCCTATTTTCGTTTTGTTTGAGCCTCTTTCACTTTACTCGAGCGCAAATAGCTGTAGAATAAAAGAAAATCGCATTTTTGGAACACCTTTTTTTTTTCATTTCTAAGTTTTTAAAAACTGAGAACTTTCTGTGCATATATTTCTAAACAGTGTTAGGCGAAAAGTCTTCATCAAGTGTGGAAGCAATAAATATATGCACTGCAATGCCATTAACATCCTGACATCTGCATGTCTACAAAAAAACTTTTATTTACTGAAAATTCAATATTGTGTGCTGAAAACTTTAGCTCTTATGACGGCCTCTAGTCTTCGTGGAATACACGTCGTCTGCTTAAAGTATACACCGATGAACCATTACATTATGACCACCCCCCACCTAAAGAAATGAGCGCGCTGGAGACTGAACGGTGGCACAGGTGAAGTTCACAGGGCAGTATTTAAACAAGTCAGAATGGGAAAAGCTGCCAATTTATCAGAGTTTGATAAAGGACAAATTGGGGCGCCTCGGAACTACAATCTCGGAAACGGCGCGGCTTGCGGGTTGTTCATGTGCCGGCGTGGTGAGTACGTATCAAAAGTGGTGCACAGATGGCCAAACGACAAAGCGTCGTTAAGCCGTGTGTCGTCCGCAGCTCATTGATGCCAGAGCGGAGCGCAGACTGCGGCGCATTATTCACACCGACAGCAGGACCACAGTGCGACAAATCTCCCGCAGCTACAACAATGGTGATCAGGGCAATGTGCCACTGCACACAGTTCATTGCAGCCTTCTGCGCTTGGGCATGTGTAGCCGTAGAGCCAGCCAGGTCCCCATGCTCACCTCACGTCATCTCTAACAACGCATGAACTGAGCCCAAAATAATCGAGATTAGACTGTAGATGATTGGAAGAAAGGGGCCTAGTCTGACGAATCAAGATTCCTGGTGCATCACGTAGACGGCCAAGCGCGGACACGCCAATCGCCAACTGAGGCTATGGCACCTAGATGCATTGTTCGGCGGAAAAACGCCGGCGGCGGTGGTGTTATGTTGTGGGCGATGTTTTCTTGGGGACACTTTAGGCCCCATTATCCCAATAGCACAATCCTTGACAGTTCTCAAGTGTCTGAGCATCGTTACGGACCAAGTTCACCCGTTCATGGTAACTGTGTTCCCTGCTGCTGATAGCCATTACCAACAGGATAATGCGCCATGCCACACTGCCAGAGTTGTCAAGGAGTGGTTCGAAGAACATGCTGGTGACTTCTTGCTAATGCCCTTGGCTTCCAAATTCACCTGGATCATTTGTGGTTCGAGTTGGAAAACGAGTTCGCGCTAAATACCCACCACCTCGAAATGTAAGGGAACTGAAGGACTTGCTGTTGACATTATGGTACCAGATACCCCAGGATACCTATCGCTATCTCATGGAATCGATGCCTCGCCGAGTGGCCGCTGATTTTCCGGCTAAACCGGACCCTACAGCTTATTAGGTAGGTGGTCATAATGTAAAGGTTCATCGGTGTATGTGCTTTGCCCTTCCGCCTCCGGGACACCCTATCTCTGCAACTATCAGTCCGATTTTGAAAAATGCTTTTTGCATTGGAAAGCATGAAATGTTGCAACGATGATCCTTGCATTCGGGTTTTATTCCGGTGCATATCGTCGTCGCTAGAGGGCGTAAATGCAGATGCTATCGAATTCAAAATACATTTCATTTTTCATAATTATTGGCTTTCCACATCAGACTGCGGACATTCTTTCATCCTTTCGATAACATTTATAATGAAGGCTATTTTGAGTACAGTTTCTTTTTTAAGTAATGTATATTTTTCCGCTATAGGACACATAAAGGTAAATTGCGATTTCCCTGATATCTCTGCTTCTAAAAGTCCTATTTGAAAACCTCTTTCTGCATCGGACACAGCACCTTCTGGGAATCTTCTACATATAATTTCGGATTTTTTCTAGCGAATAATTTGGTCACTAGGGGTGTAAGTGTTTATTTCTGTTTCTGATGTATTTTCAGCAAGATTTGAGATTCTGAAAACTCGATAGGAAAAAAATATTTCGCGGACTGATACCGCTCACCTCGAAAAACCTTTTGATATACCTTTCGCTTGAAATAGTGCGTAGCGTTTTCGCCAGGGTGTGTAGATATATATCATATTTTTGTCGATTTCTCTGTTTCTAAGAGTCCGATTTGTGAAATTCTTTCCATATCAAACACATTTTCTTCTGCAAAATGTTTCATGTGATTTCAATTTTTTTTAAAGAAACAGTGTGCCATCTGAGCACATAATAAATATAAGATTTACTTTTGATAGCTATAGAAGTTTTTGTCATAAGAACTCCACAGATTGATATATAGATTTATACATAGTTCTCAAGTGTCTACATAGGAAAAATAAATTATTTAAAGTGTTTTTGAGATCAAGAGACATGGCTGATTTAGCAATTTTTAGGAGATATCGAAATTGGTTCAATTCAAAGGTTTGGCACGGAAAAAGAAACTATTATTTGAATAAGGTTGCTAATATTAGGGACAGTAGGAGAACCTGGCGGTCTATTAATGATTTATTGGGGAGATCCAGGACTTCTACTCATTCAATTTAGCTTGATTATGATGGTGTTAGGGAGTCGTATCTTCAAAGGGTGGTTGATTTATTTAATACTTATTTTGTGGAACTACCAGATAAACTGATATCAAACATTACATTGACTGGTGGTTGTTATACTGATTATTTAGCGGATCGTTGTTCTTGATCTTTTTCTTTTGACACATGTAGCGGCTGATCTTTTGCAAGTACTAAATGGACTGGATTCATCAAAGAGCCCTGGCCCTGATGGTGTCCATCCAAAAGTAATAACATTTGTTTCCCTGAGTCTGATTGTTCCATTAACTCATATTTGTAATAATATTTTCCAAACTGGCATCGTTCCCTCTCCTATGACCCTTAGTCGAATTAGTGTTATCTTTAAAAAGGGTTTGGTAACTGATGTGGCAAATGATCGTCCAGTTGCCAATATGTCGGTGTTTGCAAAAATCTGGGAGAGGCTTACATTATGTAGGTTTAATTTCATATCTGGATAGTAACGATATTCTGGGCCACAATCAGCATGGTTTCCGTAAGGGATTTTTAAGTGAGACTGCTGTTCTAGTTGTTATAAATTATTTAGAGGACGGATTAGATCCTGGAAATAGTGTTGTTGGAATCTTTTGCGATCTCTCTAGAGCATTAGATATTGTATGCCATGACATATAATTAACTAAGTTAGAGAGGATTGGGATTAGAGGTGTTGCACTTAAAATGTTTCAGAATTATTTATTGGGCAGAAAGCAGTTTGTTCAGATCCATGATCACTGTTCTAGAGTTGAGTCTGCTTCATTTGGAGTTCCTCAGGGTTCAGTGTTGGGTCCTATTTTGTTTTTGATCTATATAAATGATATTTTTAGGGTTCCATCTGGTGCTCATTTGGTATTTTTTGCTGATGATGTAAGCCTATTTTTCAGGGGGAATAACCTGCGTTAGTTGATTCTTTCGAGTAAATCTCGAAATTGGGGAGTACCTTCGTTGGTTTGCATGTAATTTTTTAACGTTTAATGTTACTAAGACGGGGTGCGTGTTGTTTTCCAACATCAGGCCTAGTCCTTGTGATTTGAGTTATGTTTACTTAAATGATACGGCATTACAGTTCCAGACCACAGGAAAATTTTTGGGTGTAGTTCTGCATGAAGTTCTCAGATGGAATTCTCTGGTGGATCAACTTGCGTTATGTTTAAGATCTCGCATTGGTATGATTTAGCGGATTTCTGTTTTTTTGTCGGTAAGAATGCTGTTAATTTTATACTATTCTTTTATTTTCCCTGTATTATCGTACTGCATTTTAATATGAGGTGTGACTACAAGGTGTAAAATAGTTCGTTTATCTGTGTTGCAAAGGAAGTTTGTCCGATTGTTAAATTATTTGGTTGGATCGGATGTTCTTTTTCGTCATTTTCAATTACTAACTATTGAGCAAATACATAAATACAGATTGGTACTGATGGTCCATAAACGTATTTTTACAGGAAGATACTCTAACCTGATTGCATTACGGCGTACAACTCACTAGTATGATACTCGTGGTGGGACGGGTTTTTCTGTTCCGTGGGCTCGTACAGGTTTAATGTTTAATAATATGAATGTGTTGGGATTGCGTGAGTGGAATGGATTACCGTTGATTATTAGATCAGAGGCACGTTATCCGGTATTTAAGCGAGTGCTAAGGAGATTTTTGATGGGAAATTGAATATTGGAATTTATTTGTTTATTATTTGTAAAAAAAAGTATTGCAAAATTGCTTTCGTTGTTTTGACTGAACTGGAGTATTTTGGATTTTATTTAGAGGGAAATCAGGGGCTTGTCAGGCAGTATTTCAGCCTTTTTCCCTGGCCCTTTGCTGTACATTTAATTATTACTATCATATAATATTTGATTCACATTGCCAATTGATATTAATTTTTAATGGAATGAGTTTTGTTTTTGTTGTGCAGAATTTGTATTTATTGTGAAAGTTTTGGTGATTTGTCGTGTTTTGTGAGTTTCATTGGTGAATTTGTTTACTTTATTTGTAATATTAGTTTACGATTGTGGCACATATTGTATTGTTACTGAGTATTACATTACTTTTCTTTAATATTGTACAGCAGAAATTTTACAAAATAAAATAAAATAAAAACAATAAATATATATATATATGTATACATCATACAATCACCTGTACAGCAATTTAAGTACCAGGTTTCTTATGGTAACACAAAATACACAATAACTGGAGCACAAAACGGAGGAGAGGGAAAGGAATATCCAGTGCTAGAAGAGGGAAAGGAATATCCAGTGAAGAAGAACTATTCTGTGCCACAATAGCCAAAATTCATGCGATATGCTATCCACAGGATCCGATCTCACTACAGAACTTCAAAATCAAATCCTTCGACAGACGATTGAAATTTAACTGTTAATCAAACCTCAAGCATTCCCGTGATTCGCTCCTATAACCTGAAAATTTTCGTCATGTGGATACGGAAAAAGTGAGAACAGAATTTAGCCATTAATATGCAAAAAGCATTGCGGAAAGGTTTCTGAAAATTCAGCATTTTCCGCTAACACTTCTTAAAAACAGAAGTTTACGGTCAATATTAACACTCTTAGCATAAATATTGTCAAACACGTTCGGCAGATGGCGCACAATTGGTGTGCAATGCCACCAACCAGCCAGGAGGCATGAAGCTTCTAGTGAATAATTGGGCATTCAGTCGTGTTTTGTGAAGGACTTGCCATGGAGTGGGGTGATTATTAGAATCGTGTTGCCATAACAGCGCTGCACAAAGTTGGAAAATCAGCTTCCGAGATTTTGAACATGCTGAAAAAGCTGAAAATCAGCCAAATTTTTGTCTACCAGACCATAAAAGTTTCCTTGAGACTGGGACCATCGCTGACCGCCCCAGAAAGGGTCACCCGCGTACCGTGAGGACTGCTCGCCCGGTGGAAGCTGCCCGTTTTCGACGAAATCCTGACAGAAAACAATAAATGATGGCTCGTGAGCTGAACATTTCAAGAATGTCGATGTCACGCGTGTTGCGGAGTGACCTAAGGGTGAAAACTTACAGGCGGCGTACAAGGCACTTCCTCACCCCCCAACTGGAACAGCAGAAGGTGTTAAAAGCGAAACGTTTGCTGCAGCGTTACGCAGACAATCCCCACAGACAGATCTATTTCTCTAATGAAAACATTTTCAGTATTGAAGATGCTTTCAACCGCCAAAATGACAGGGCGTATGCGTCATCCTCACGAGAAGCTCAGGAGAAAGCTCAAAGGATCATGAGGGGCTATCATCCTGCTTCTGTCATGGTTTGGTGGGGAGTCTCCTACGAGGGTACCACGGAGCTCCATTTTTGTGAGAAAGAAGTGAAAACATTCGCTAAAAGTCTACCAGGACAGGGTTTCGGAGCCAGTGGTCAAAATGTGAATCACACCGTCTTCCAAAACCGGCAGTGGAGCTTTTAGTAGGATTCCGCACCTGCCCGAAAGGCCAAGTTAACACCTGAGTGGCTTCAGGCGAATTTGCGAGACTTTATTTCTCCAGCAGTTTGGCCTTCAAACAGCCCAGACCTCAACCCATTGGACTGCGAGTTATGGGACACAATGGAGGACACGGCCTACATAAAGAGACAACCCAGTATTGACAGTCTCAAACTCGCTTTGGTGCGGGCAATAGCAGCTCTCCCTGTGGAGACCCAGCGTAAAGCTAATGATGAGTGGCCACAGAGACTGAAGGACTGTGTGAAGTCAAAAGTATGCCATTTTGAAAAGTGTTTGATGCCATGTTTTGACTAGCGTACTACTTACGTCATATCACAGGTATATTAAAATATCTTTAAATTTCTTTTGTTATTTCATTGAATATTTCCTAACAGTTTATACACTGCTGGCCACCCAAATTGCCACACCAAGAAGGACACGAGATAGCAAAGCCAGATTTACTGGACACAAAACAACTGATACAAAGATGAAACGATTGAGCTTACAGGCCCGTGCGACTTGTGGAACACGCAGACATCAATAGTTCGTGTGGCCCCCATGGCTGGCAATAACGGCCGCTACACGCCGCGGCATCGAATGACAGATGCTTTGGATGTGGGCTTGCGGTATGTCGGTCCAGGCTGCTTCCACACGTTGCCACAGTTCATCACGCGTAGCCGTGGGTGGTGCTTGCCGGGCCACTCGGTTGCCGATAAGCGACCAGACGTGTCCAATGGGCAACATATCGGAAGAACAGGCGGGCCACGGCAGCAGTGACACCTGATGGGCCGTGAAGAATTGATGCACGATGCGTGTCACGTGCGGGCGCGCATTGTCCTGTTGAAACATGGCCACTGGCAGGTCCTGCAAGTAAGGTAGGGCTACAGGCTCCAAAACGTCGGGGATGTAGCGGTGTCTGTTGAATGTACCGGCGATGCGAAACAGAGGGGTGTGGGTATTATATACAATTGCGCCCCAAACCATAACGCCAGGTGACGGACCGGTATGGCGATGCATAATGCAGGCGTCATACAGTCTTTCGCCGCGGTGCCGCCACATGCGGATCCGACCATCGTGGTGTTGCAGGAAGAAGTGGGATTCGTCGGAGAAGACAATGTCGTGCCATTCCGTAGTCCAGGTGCGGCGTTTAACAGACCACTGCCGCCGCACTCACCGGTGGTGTAACGTCAAAGGTAATCAGAGTAATGGGCGCCGTGCGACAAGTTCCCGCTCCTGCAGACGACGTCGAACGGCACGTGCTGACACAGGTTGTTGTGCAACACACCCTAATACCTGCGCTAACGTTCGTGATGTGGCAGTGCGAGCCGTCAATGCCTGCTGCACAACATGCCAGTCGTCTTGTCCGGTCGTGTGCCGCGGCTGCGGCAATCGCTCACGTCAGTCCGTCCGTCCCTGCTGCACCCACCGAATCCATACTCGCCTCACTGTGGCTGGAAGTCGTCCCACAAGGGCGCCGATGTCTCGGTACGATAAACCGCTGTCGCGATAAGCCATGATTCGTCCTCTGTCGAACTTCGAAACGTGCTGGAATGACTGCCGTATTCTGCGAAGAGGCATCAGGAAGCTTTACACGCACAGGTCCGGCAGCACAACACACTTCTGCTACTTACAATCGGATGCTTCCTTCTTGGTGTTGCATTTTGGGTGGCCAGCAGTGTTGCAAGACTAGGTAAGACAGAATTTGTGGCAGGGTTTCTAAAAATTCAGAATTTTCATGGCTTACAAAAAATCCGTGCAATTCTCGTTTCTTTCCGTCATTTCACGGAAAAGGTTGTATCAGAAATATGTTTCGTTAATTCGCAAAAGGAATCACGGAAAGTCACTAATTTCAGAAAATATTTTTATAGTGCAGTCTAATATGGACATTCCTAACACCACGGTGATCGGCATGTGACTTTGGTCGAAGTGATAAGTGACTTTTGGATGGCTGCTAGAGCGTAGTAACTCATTTAGTGTATCGTCCTGTGCACTGTACTGGTGCTAACATCTGTACCAATTGTTTCACATAGGGTTTGCGTGACTTGATAATTGACGTTCTGAGGGAACAGTCCTTTGCTGAACCCTCCTGTCGCGGTCTGTTAGCTTCAGAGGTGTGCGGGGTAGTTTTTTTGGCAAAATCATCCCCATTCCGCTGCCACGTGCATACAACATCGCCAATCTAGGAATCATCAGTGTCGCTTAAACACCCACGTACGGAGCGATTGCTTATGTGGCACCCTAACATCGATTCGCACAGGAAATCAGTTAACTCTGTCGATCGTGGCATCTGGCATTCACAGACGTAGTGTTTTCTCATCATAGCTCTACAAATATATCTATAGTTGTGTCTGTGACGCGGATCATGCATGTTCAGTATCAGTAGCGTGGTACTCGGGTATTAATGGTAGGACAGTGCGCACGAATATGTGTTCTTGTCTGTAAAAAGTAAGTTGTGTGAAATAACGAAAAATTTCTGAAAATAACGTGGAGCAATTGCTGGTAAGTGTCAGTCTTTTAACGAAATTTCCGTTTCTAAAAGTTCCCGTTCATTTTAACGTCCGTATTTTAACAGATTTTCCGTAGTCATTAATTCCGTTTATTTCTGAAAAAGCCCGTTTCAAGTTTTTCCGTATTTATGCTGAAATTTCGCAAAATCGAAGACGCTGAATTTTTCAGCCCTTACGCAGGAGAATCCTTTCTCGCTGGTAATGGGGATCGAATTCCGGTCGTTTGGGTTAGAAACCGCGCGTCTTAACCACTGAGCCAGAAAGTCTTCAGAATCTTGCTCACGTTCAAGGTAAAACCAACTGTGCGATGATGAATTTTTCCTCTCATTAATGCGAGTGACTTAGTCATTTTATTTTCTGTTGGAACTTTTTTTTTTTTTTGATCCGATTGTAATAATTTTATTTTTTCTGTGGGAGGACTTATCTCAAATTAAGAATTTTTTTCAACGTAATATTTCGAAGCAACAGAATGCTTTGCAACTTGAGATCTTTTTTAATTGAAAATAACTTTCAACTATCTTTAAAAAAAGGTGAAATATTGTATTTTTTTTTTTTTTTTTTTTTTTCATTGGAGGTTTAACGAGCACCGTGAGCAACTCAATGGGCTATAAGCAGTCGCCCGTCCCTAATTTAGGGTCACTGGTTCCAGGGAAGGGAGAGAGCCAGTGCCATAAGACAAACACAACATCCATGCCTCACCGGGATTCGAACCCGGACCCCGTTCGGACGAATGATCAGAGGCCATCGCTTAGTTTCAATATTCGCTTTTATTCACGTAAAAAGAATTACAACAGAACATCCCCAACCTCACACGCAGTGTGAGAGAAGGGAGAAATAAAACAAAATGTAGATATTTACAATGAAATGATAATTGTACAGATGAGCAATGACAGGCATTGCATTATTTGCTGTAAACAGCAGTAGCTCTGGGATAAATGTTCATCGAAGTCTTGGAACATCACTGGAGTGAAAAAATTTACAGAAAAAAATCTGTGCAGTTCTAGTGACATGGGAATCACTGGTGGTAGAGAGTCACTGTGCGGATGAAGAGAACTGTGTACAAAAGGTGACATCAGCAGGAAGCAAACACAATCCAGTTCCAGGAGAAAACATGGTGAGGGAACAGTAAAAATTGAAAGTTCCGACGTAGGTTTATTAAAACAGCAGATGAACAGTCTGGGCACTAGAAAACTGAAACCAGGGACGACACGGCGACCATGTTGCGAAGAAGGCAGGTAACCGTGCCGTATCTTTCGCCAAGGAATATTCCAGGGTGAGTCTGGCTTTAACCCTGTTGCGGTAGTGTGCAACCAAGGAGGTAGAGAATGTAATAGGATTTGGATCTTGTAACTGTAGCAGGTGAGAGAAAATAATATATTTAGCTAGAATAAATAAATACGAACAAACTGGTAAAATAGAGCAGAAACTTGTAGAACTGTGGCCGAGGAAACGACAATCTTCTAGGGTGAGATCACTGGTACAAGAAGGATGTGCAAGTTGGAACATACTGTGAAATAGTGGGAGCAGCGTCGGACAGTAAACAAACATGTGTAAGACGTCTCCAACGACGTTACAAAAAGGACAGAGATCTGATGATACTATATTTCTCCGGAACAAAGTCGAAGGGACAGGCAGTCGATTGTGCAAAAACCTCCAATGCACATTAAGTTCTGAGGAGAGGGCCGGTGAATGTTGGGCAGTAGACCAGACTGAGGTTAGTGCAAAAGAAGGAACAGAGGGAATAGGGCAAGGTACCGCAGAAGAAGAACGGAGAAAACGGTACAGGGTGCGGGTGGAAAGACTGTGGAGAGGAGGAGATCACCGGAAAAGGAAAGGAAGAACGGAAAAGGGAGAGAGGCAGAGGAAACGGAAAGGAGGCCAGAGGAATCGACTAGGGAAGGAAAAAGTGATTGAAGAGCATGTTTAATTTGGAGGAAGTTATCAGAGAGTTCGGGCGAGGGTGGTAGGGTGGGAAAAAGTTCGGAAACGGGTTTCCATGAAAAATCGGGGAGGACCAGTTGGGAAACGGAGACTACACCAACGTGTAGCCATGCGGGGTACAAGAAAAAGTTGGCAGTAGGGGGGTGGAGGACGGAGGAGAAAAAAGAGGCTCGGAAAGAAGATCAAGAGTGGAAGAGGGGGGTAAACGAATGAGCGGTAAAGAACGAAGCAACTGAACAGCTTCATGGTAGACTAGAGGAAAACGGGGGGGATGACAGTGTGAATATCCATCTTGAGAAGAAGATGGACGGTGAGGCAGGGATTAAGGGGGAAGTCAGAACATTAAGCAGAAGAATGGAAGCGGAAGAGTCTGGTTGAACTGTCAAACGGAGGAAATTGAAAATTCTTACAGCTTTATAACGTACGGTAATCTCTGGCATATTGAGGCCACCACAAGTCGAAGGTAAAGACAATACTGAGGAAGATAACCAATGAGTAGATGACCAAACAATGCTGAGCATTGCTGATGTTGTTGCAGTTTGAACGTAGGCTGGTGGCGGTTGTGCAATCCAGGAATGATAAACTAACGAGAGGATGTGGGTGCCAGAAAGCCGTGCACGACTGTGGTAGGTCAAACAGCACTTGAGCTTGGACCAGTAAGCAGCGGTGTGACGTAGTTTCCTGACGAGGGGTCTCCAGGTGGCAGCCGCTGCTGAGACCCGGCTGCCAATGTGCACCCCAAGTATCTTTTGACTGGTGGAAGTCCAATGAGCGCCCCACGGTGTATCTGGGCGATGTCTCCAGGAGCCACACCATAAGCCTGTACACTTTGAAAGGTTTAACGAAGCGCCGGAAGCCGCAGCATACACTTGATACCATGCAAGAACAATTGTGAATTGCCATTCTTCTCGGATGAGAACTGTGATATCATCGGCGTAGGCAGTAAGAACGATAGAATGGTGCCTGGTGCTATGCTGAATGGTGGAGGGGAGGTTGTAGAAGAGAACGGATAGAGCAAAGAAAAGGCTCAAAGACTAGAGAGAAAAGTTGTCCGGAAAGAGGACATCCTTGACGGATGCCCTTACGAAACGGAATGGGGGCTGTAAGGAAGGAGGCCGTCCGGATATGGACAACTGAGTCCTGGTACAGGGCAAGGAGGGCTGTGATGAAGACAGATGGGAAACCGAAGGCAGAGAGCACAGAGGCAAGCCACTGATGACTCACGTTATCAAAGGCCTGCCTCTGATCAAGGTGAGGAAGGCTAAAGGTTCGGAGGAAAGGTGGGCAAGGCAATATGAGTCACGGAGGAGATTAATATTAGTATGAATGCTTCGGCCAGGGATGGTGTACGTTTGGTCGGGATGTATGACGGTGGGAAGGACAGGGTTCAATCGAAGAGAGAGTATTTTAGTATAAATCTTGTAGTCAACATTAAGGATGGATATAGGACGCCAGTTATCCAACTCCAGCAGACACCCCTTCTTTGGAAGAAGAATGATGTGAGCTAGAGTAAAAGCGGGGAAGAACAGATAAGGAAAAAGCAGCTGTAAAGCAAGGCAATAGGAGAGGGTGTAAGAAGAGGAAAACGTACGAAAGAAATTAACTGTCAACCCGTCAGGACCAGGTGACGAGTGACAGTTAAGTAAGGCAAGTGACTGTACTACTTCTGCTGGGGTGATAGGCATAGAAAGAGATGTAACAAGATGCGATGGAATATGTGGTAAGGCACGAAGAATCGAATCAGCATGCGGAGAACTTGACTGGAACTGAGCAAAACGGGACTGGAAATATGTTCTAACACCGGAGCAAATGAGAGTGGGGTCATTAGTAACAGTTCCATCGGGTAACTTCAGATTACGGAGGTGATGAGCAGAACGTTTGTGGAATTCCAGTTGTTGGACCTGTTCACATAGATAGTCATTTGGCTGGAGATAGAGGAGCTTGAGGCGGTGAAGAGCTTGTTGGGAGACAGGAAGTAGCAAGGCACGAAGTTCAGCTTGGTAATGAGAAAACAGCGGAGAATCAAGATCTAGGGTGGAAAAAATCGAGCGTGCAGCATCAATCTTCATAGAGGCGGTGGTACGTTTTTCGTGGGAATATTGCTTGGTATAAAGAAGAATTTGGGATTTGACATTTAACCAATGTTGCAAGGGACAAGAAGCAAAGGGAGCGTATATAAGGCTTGTTGGAGCTGCGATTGGATGGAATTTACGTAAGTTGAATCAAGTAAAAGATCATCATCAAGGGTCCAAGTACGGTAGTATTGCCGAGGAGATGGACCGATGTGAAGACACATTACGACACAGCTGTGGTCGGAAGAAACTGTCGGTGTGTGAGAAAGGGAGATAACTGAAGGAAGAAGAATTGAAGAAACATAAAACCGGTCAAGTCGGGCAGTTGTAGGGGAGGAAGTGGAGTAGGAGCGCCAGGTGTACGAACGAAGAAATGGGTGCAGGTGTCGAAAAGCATCTTGGAGTTGTAGCTGGTTGATGGCTGTAGAAAGTGCTCTGGTAAGAAAATACCTGGTATCCGTGGAACCGTCCGATCTGTCGAGGGATGGGTCAAGGGTGCAGTTAAAATCACCACCTAAGATGACAATATCAGAGGCCGGAAGACCTTGAACACAGGAAACAAAATGCTCAAAAAGACAGTCTGCATACTGTTGATTGCCGGAAACATAGATGTTGAAGATATGGTATCGTAAGTTGTGAAGTCGGAAAGACAGAAGCTGCAGGAGGTCACGATAAATCGGTTTGACCGTGATATCAGTAATCAAAGAACGAAGACGAAAATTGATGGCCACCGCAAGTCCTGCGTGAAGACTAAGTCGATGGGCATGGTAGAATTGAAATGGCCAGGTTCGCCACCGGTGGTATGGGGTGTTAGGATGGCAGTTAGTCTCCTGTAGCAATAATATATCCGCATCATGCGGTGTAATGTCTTCAAACACTAACGCATTGGTAGGAGGGACGGAGCATCCCTTAGAGTTGAAAGAAAGTAATTTTAACTTGAAAGAGGTTGTAGTGGTTGAATATTACTATCAGCACTTTTGTGAAGACTGGTTACACGTTTCTTTAAGTTAGATGTCTGCGCATTAGTGACTGTGTTAATTTTTGGCAAAAGAGCAAGTAGATTCTGAAGTTGGGTGATAATAGTGGGAAGCTGAGCATTACGTGATTGAACGCAGTCTAGCTGCTTGAGAGGACGTGACGGTTGATTGAGTATAATGAGAGCAAGATCAGAGGGCGCCAGCGGCCCGTCTAATGCAGGGAAAGTTTCCAGATATTCAGCGAAAGCTTTTGATCCAACAATTTTGGAACAGCTGGGGACTTAAGAGATGTAGGAACTGCTGTTGGAGAGAAAGACTGTCGAATTGGCGAACGGGAACGAGAGCAGCGTGGAGAAGACGTCACTGGCGAGATGGAACTCTGTCTGGTACGTTTCAACGTGGGAACGCCGGGAGAAGCTGGTGGGTGTAGGACAGTTAGATCTGACTTCACATTAGGGGATCCAAGGGAAGAAGATGAAGCAACACGACGGAGGGGTTGCCATTCCTTTTCTGAGATAATACCCTCCGAAGAAGGTAGAGGTACCACAGCAGCAAGTGGGTCCAACGATGGAGAGGTGGCCAAAGTACCTGTAGTAGATATCGAAGACTCGGAGACTGATGATGAATCATCACTTGCTGGGGGAGAATCATCTGGAACAACAGTAGAAGGGATCAAGGACGTCTGTGGAGCCGAACTTGGTGTGGCCAGAGAAACTGGTGTTGAGGCTGGGGTGTTGACTTTGGGTGGTATGGAAATAGGGGGCTTGGCAGATACATGTGGACAACGTGATTGGATGTGGCCATATGCCTTGCATTTAAAACAATGCAAGGCAGTAACGATATCGATCCGGAAAATCTGCTTCCCTACAACCACAGTGAGGTCAGTAGGGCAATCAGCAATGGCATCTTCAGTAGGAAACAGGATCCTTGCTTGGCGACGCAGACCTAAGATGTTCTTGTCATCTGGGTCTGTTGGTGCGGAAGACAGAGTGGAAATGGATCCAACTACTTTTCCACAACGGGAAAGGGCCGCCATTAAGTAATGGTCCTTGATTTCTGGTGGTACGGGGTAGCACGTAACAAGTACGGGGCGCTGCGTGAGCGGGACTCCCAGTAAGGTATGATCCCCAACATGCAGTCCGTCAGATAAGACGCGCTCCACAAACTCTGGCTTCGCAAAATAGATGAGAACAGTCCTAGGCTTCCTCGCCATATGGGTGATCGCTCCCTTAGGGAGGATTTGGCGGACGGCTAAGGAGTATTTCTTAAGGCTGGTGTCCGGGAGGGCATCAAAACATATGCCAAGTTTCTGTGTGCGTAAAACCTCCTGCCCAGCAGCTGAAGTTTCCGGAATTTCGATGCGTAATTTCTTGTTGTCTCTAGTGACAATCAGATCAAGAGGCGTTGTACATGGATTCTTCGCTGTAGAGGAAGATGAACTGGTACCCTTCACAACGGAAGCATAAGGTAGAGTTGCCGTAGGAATGGGCAGAGATGGGGAAGGTCGAGACGCAGTGCTCGCAGGAGCAGATGAAGTACCAGAGGCAACGGATACTGAAGAAGTTAATGACGTCACGGTGGTGGAAAATGTCGGGAAATCAACATCCATAAAGTTGGAAGAAGAAGTGGTAACATCAGATAACGCGGCTTGGAAACCAGCTGCGTGTGGTAGTGACGATGACCGAACGTGGCCAGGTGGGGGCGGAGCTTCGCTATCAAGCTTCAGACCTGGCCTATCAGATGCGGTCGCCGCCATTTGCAATGGCTGGCTTGCTAAACCCGACCCTGGGCAAAGCCAGGACGGAAAAAGAGTTAGTACAAGTAAAGTTTTACTTACAGGACGTCAAAATCGGACTCAATCGACACAGGAGACGTTCACAACACAGGAGATACACAAAATGACGGCACACACACAAAAGAACACCAATAAACGCAGGTCAAACACGGAGCACAGGTCAACACAACCTATACAAAGCCATCGCTTAGACCACTGCGCCACCGGGGCGGCGAAATATTGTATTTTATAGCATTATTTAACAAAACTTCTAAATGTAAAATTTACTCTTTATAGCTGTATTACACTGGTTTCCATAAATCAAGCAACAAACGGAAAAATCGCGATAATTGGGAGAAATATAGTTCAAATTGCACGAATTCTTGCATATGGAACGGGCGAAGGCATACAGCATCGATGCGCGGAAGGCAAATGAGTGGCGCTGGCAGCACTTTATTCATATGCGCAAGAGCTTAGAATTAGCTGTTTCGGAGGAAGTCGCTAATTCATGTGCCGCGGTGAAGGTCAAGATTTCGAGATATCAATTTTGTTAACATGGCTCCGAGACGTTATCTACCAGCGGAGTTACGCTACAGAGCGATAGGCCGACTCGAAACAGAGCAACTATGGCGGATGTCGCAACATGGCTCAACGTCAATCGTTTTGTGGTCAGCAGGATGTGACAGCAGTTCCAAGCCACGGGTGCAGCTTCCCGAAGGTACAGCGAACGTAAGCCAAGGGCGACGACTTCCGCAGATGACCCATATTTCCGGCTTTTGGCACGGCGGAACAGGATGGCTACACCGACTCATCTCAAATCTTTGCTTGAGGAAGCCACCGGACGGACGGTATCAGGTTCGACGGTACGTAGAAGGTTACAAGCAGGAGGACTGTATGCTCAGCGACCGGTATTATGCGTGCCTCTCACAACCCAACAGCGGAGGAAACGTTTTAATTGGGGGCAGGAATGCATGTGAACTGGACTCAAAATCAGTGGAGGTCCATTCAATTCACTGATGAGTCGCGATACTGTTTACAGAGTGATTCTCGCCGAGTTTACATCTGGAGAAAGGCCAGTACTCGCTGTCTTACCTCTGATATCCAGGAAAGGTACAATTATGGAGATGGTAGTGTTTTGATGAGGGCAGGCATATTGTTAGGTGACCGTACTGACCTCTATATGCTGCCACATGAAAACCTCAATGCTCAAAGGTATAGAGACGACATCCTGGGTCCTATTGTTCATCCGAATGCGGTCGCAATTGGCGATGCATTTGTACTGCAGGCGGATAACGCCCACCCTCACGCAGCTCGCTTCGTACACCAGTACCTAGAACAGGAGACTATAGTCCGTATGGAGAGGCCAGCACGCGCTCCCGCTCTGAATCTCATTGAGCATGCCACGGATACTCTCAGGAGGCGTGGCCCTGGCTTCCAGCCCCCTCCTTGAACCCTGCAGGGGTTCCGCACTGTATTTCTCGAGCAATGGACGCAGCTCCCACGAAACTGCTCGACACCATAATGAACAGCATGGAGCATCGCTGTCGGGCCGGTATTGTTGTTCGGGGTAACCACACTCCGTATTGAAGTATCTTTTCCTATTCCATCTTGTTACTTATGTTTCTGTATTTTCATATTTGCATCACTCATACAAAATACAAATGCTTTGTATCAAATGTTCTTACATTTTTTGCTGCATTTGGTCTGATAAGGCTTACCACTAAATTTTATCGGAATCTGTTATATACTTTTTCAGTTATCAGGATTTTTCCATTTGTTGTTTAATTTATAGAAACCAGTGTAGCTTTTGTCTTAAGGACGCAACAGACTGATACATAGACATTCTACAATCATCTACACCAATGAGCCATTATATAATGACCACCTACCTATTAAGCTGTAAGACCCCGTTTAACCCGCAAAACAGCGGCCACTCGGCGAGGCATCGATCCAATGAGGTGGCGATATGTATCCTGGGGTATCTGGTACCTTAATGTACACAGCAGGTCCTCCAGTTATCGAACATTTCGGGGTGGTGGTGATTTAGCGCGAACCCGTTTTAGCAAGACGAACCGCAAATGTTCGATTGGGTTCATGTCAGGTAAATTTGGAGGCCAGGGCATTAACAGAAGGTCACCACCATATTCCTCGAACCACTACTTGACGATTCTGGCAGTGTGGCATGGCGCATTAGCCTGTTGATAATGGTCATCACTAGCAGGGAACACAGTTGCCATGAATGGGTGAACTTGGTATAGCCTTGCTATAGGGATAATGAAGCCTAAAGTGTCCCAAGAAAGCATCGCCCACAGCATAACACCGCCGCCGCAGGATTGTTTCCGCCCAACATTGAATCCAGGTGCCATAGCCTTCGTTGGTAAACGGCGTATCCGCGCTCGGCCGCCTACGTGATACACCAAGAATCTTGATTCGTCAGACCAGGCTACTTTCTTTCAGTCATCGATGGTCCAATCTCGTCGATCTTGGACCCATTTCATGCATTGCTGGCGATAACGTGCAGTGAGCATGGGGACCCGGCTGGGTCTTCGGCTACTCAGACCCATGCGCAGAAGGCTGCGATGAACTGTGTACTGTTACACATTGCCCTGATCACCATTGTTGTAGCTGCGTGTGAATTGTCGCACTGTGGCCCTGCGGTCGCTGTGAACAATACGCCACAGTCTTCGTTCCCTACGGCTGGACGACGGTTCGTCGTTTGGCCATTGTGCACCACTTTTGATACGTACTCACAACACCGGCACGGAAGCAACCAACAAACCACGCCGTTTCCGATATCGTAGTTCCGAGGCGCCGTGCTATCACAATTTGTCATTTATCAAACTCCGATAAATCGGCAGCTTTTCCCATTCTGACTCCGAAAGCCGGCCCTCGGGTTGTGTATATCGATATACTGCTGTGTGAACTTCACCTGCGGCGACGTTTGTTCTCCAGGCGTGCTCATTTCTCTAGGATGGGAGTGGTCAAAATGTAAGGGCTCATCGGTGTATACAATTTAAGCATCAGTTCCGTACGGTAACACAATATACAGTATAATAGCTGCTGCACGAATGGGGAGAGGAGAAGAAATATCCTGTGCCACAATAACCAAAATTCATGCGATATGCTATCCAAAATATCCGAGCTCGCTACATAACTTCAAAATCAGATTCTTCAACAGACTATGGAAATTTAGCAATTAATTGAACGTGTAAAAACACAGACCTAAGTCATTTCACGACCCAATTTCATGTAAAAATATCCTCAAGTACTATACTGAACTATATTTATTACATGAGGTTAAAAAGCTATATACAATAGCTTAAAAACACAAGATCTTTCGCAGTTGCAGCTACCGCATCAGAGAGTGACACATAGCATATGGAACCAGGGTTCTTAAATAGTTTTGATATGATGGTATTGAAGAAACCATATGCCGCCCCGGTGGCGCAGTGGTCTAAGGCGTTGGCCTCTGATCATTCGTCAGTAAGGGGTTCGGGTTCGAATCCCGGTCAGGCATGGATGTTGTGTTTGTCTTACGGTACTGGCTCTCTCCCTTCCCTGGAACCAGTGACCTTAAATTAGGGACGGGCGACTGCTTATAGCCCATTGAGTTGCTCACGGTGGTCGTTAAACCTCCAATAAAAAAAAGAAAAAGAAACCATATAGCGCCGCCTGACGGTACAGTAATGACATGCATCACTAAAATACATTCGTAACGCCCTCTGCAAAAATAAACTCAGAATAGTAATTATAAAGGTAATGGTAGTCCATTTAACATGTTCTTCCAGGCCCGAGGAATATGGTACGGCATATCATCATTGCAACATTTATCACCGAACTGGTAAATAACATGCTTTCCCTATACAATAAAGAAACTTTGTCCTTTGGGCCGTAAGTCAACATATGCGAAGCATTCCAGTCAGGAATGTAAGTACCAGCACTGACCAGGCGTGAGAGAGAAGTATCAGTAGATTTACACCTGACACTATACTGATAAATGCTAAAAGTCTATCGTACGAAAGGTCATTAAAGTAATTCACCGATGCTGTCACACGTACGGTCATTCACAAACATAATTTTCAAATTGTAGGTCAAGATTAAAAACACTTTATTTACAATTAAAAAACTAATATTTACACGCGAGATCTTTCGGGGCTGAACATAGCACCCATCATCAGGCTCAAGCGCCACGAAACAGATCCCATTCACTTCCTCTCACCCTTCCGAACATAAAGCTTCAGCATTACGCTTCTTAATAAGACTTGCCTTCACCCATTCTTCGACAAGTAAAACTCGACGTGATGAACTTTCTAGAGTTCAAAACTTGGCCTTATTGTTTGGGTTCTCTATCAACCTCTTCCAAGGACTATTACAACAATATCAAAAACTGAGATTCACGACTTTGTCAACAGAGAAAAAACCTACTAAGTACAACGGCAAGGTTGATTTCATTCCACCTCTTGTGTCTATCTTAAGAAAAGCCTGTTACAAAAACAATCTAACGTTTGGAGTGTCCACCAGAAACCTTTTTTCCATGATAAGAAATGATAGAGATAGAGTCCCAGCACTTAACAAACCAGGCATCTACTGCATACCATTAATTCATGAGGATTCAGATACTGCAGTTAAATACTATATAGGTTCTACCCTAAGAACCATTAATGTCAGAATGGGTGAACATAAATACGCTCTTCGTTCTGGAACAGTTTCCACAGCTTTCACTCAAGCTGTTAACCAGGGAGGTTACTCCCGGATTGGAAAAATGTTGGGGTACTTAACTCAAGTGTTAATAAACGTACCGTCTTCCTTACGGAAAGCCTCTACATTCTTGCATATGGGGAAACATGCTGTAACATTGAACTCCCGACATTTGTTCCAAGACAGTGGAGAAAATGGTTGCCCCCTCCTCACACAACTCTGAAGAAGAGGACTTTATAGGATAAGATATTTAGACTTGATATCTTTGGACTTTAACGATTTGTTGATGGCATCACCGGTGATTGAGAAAACCGAGTGAATTGTGGGTCATGTTTGACAGTATATAATGTCTTCTCTTGTGTTTCGTGGCGCTTGAGCCTGATGATGGGTGCTATGTTCAGCCCCGAAAGATCTCGCGTGTAAATATTAGTTTTTTAATTGTAAATAAAGTGTTTTTAATCTTGACCTACAATTTGAAAATTATGTTTGTGAATGACCGTACGTGTGACAGCATCGGTGAATTACTTTAATGACTATACTGATGTTTAGCAAACCTGATACCAAAATTTCTAAAAGTAGATCCTAAGTATGTACTATCAGGTACATCAGGAAAAACCAACCTAAGTGGAACACAATAAACCCCATGTCTGGAAAGTTTGTGAAGAGGGTCCCGATCTTTACGAACGAAAGAAAATAACGACCTAGTCTTTAGACCGAAGGCCAAATGGCAACCTCGGCACAGACTACTCAAACCAGAGCAAACACTAGGTAAGTAATCTAACGAACCCACAAATCTGATTTCACGGGACAGGCGTGCAAGAGTAGTAAATCTCAATCTCGAGACGTGAGCAATGATACGGGAGATACAACTCTGGGTGTACCCATGGCTAAGAGCAATGTCCCCAATAATACTGAATTCCCGTTGGCGTAAACGAGAAGTGGAAGAGTGTGTGAACGCGCGACAAACAAAATAAAATAGTGCCGAAAGTTTAAGACGGTAGGGATGAGCCGAATTGGCAGGGACAATACAAGGAATAGCAAAAGGCTTACGGTAAACAGAAGTAGTTAAAGGATGAGAAATTAGGTCACGCTGTTCTTGATGTACCTGATAGTACATACATAGATTCTACTTTTAGAAATTTTGGTGTCAGGTTATCTGAATATCAGCATAATGTCAGGCGTAAATCGACTGGTACTTCTCTCTCACGCCTGGTCAGTGCTGGTACTTACATTCCTGACTGGAATGCTTCGCATCTGTTGGCTTACGGCCCAAAGGACAAAGTTTCTTTATTGTATATGGAAAGCATGTTTATTTACCAGTTCGGTGATAAATGTTGCAATGATGATATGCCGTACCATATTCCTCGCGCCTGGAAGAGAACTTGTTAAATGGACTAACCATTACCTTTATAATTACTATTCTGAGTTTATATTTGCAGAGGGCGTTACTAATGTATTTCAGTGATGTATGTCATTACTGCACCGTCAGGCGGCGCTTTATGGTTTCTTCAATACCATCATATCAAAAATATTTAAGAACTCTTGTTTCATATGCTATGTGTCACCCGATGATGCGGTAGCTGCTACTGCGAAAAATCTTGTGTTTTTAAACTATTGTACATAGCTTTTTAACCACATGTAATTAATATACTTCAGTATAGTACTTGAGGATATTTTTACATGAAATTGGATCGTGCAATGACTTAGGTCTATGTTTTTACACGATACGCATAGCACGAAATCATGTTATAGTGAATTAATTGAACCTCAAGTATTTTCGCGAATCGCTTCGATTCCCGGAAATATTTCGTCATATGGATACGAAAAAAGTGAGAACGGATATTAGTGGTTAATATACGTTAGAACTTGCGGAAAGTGTTTTAAAAATTCAGAATTTTCCTGCGGCACGAAAAGGCCGTGAAATTCAGGTTTCTTTCTGTCCTTTCACGGAAATGGTTGTATCAGAAATATGCTTCGTTAATTCACAAAAGGAATTTCAAAATCACGCTACTCTTACAGTGTTGTGTGGGTAGTTTATTTGTTTCGGAATTGCTTTTGATAGAGTACCTGGAAACAAGTTGCTTTGTGTGTTAAAACACGAGCTATTTATAAAAATCAGTCCATGCAGTAAGATCTTCGCATGGGTCAGGATAAAAAAAAAAGTACTGGTAAGTTCTTTGAAGGCTGCTATGGTCTGAGAAGGACTACAGAGTGTGCTCATTTTGGTTTTTAATTTAAAGCAGCATACAGCATAAGGAAAGTAAATGTGACAGCTGTTTGAGGGCAGCAACGACAACCCGGTAAAACGGATTTTTGCGAAATAATTGATGCGAGCTGTTCGGGATGACTTGAACACCAACCTGTTAGACTCAACACGTTTCTGTAAGATCTCGCACTTCACCAAACAACTTAATGTCAGTAATTTATTTCTTATGGTGTCCCGATTTTTTAAAGAGATGTGCACGAAGGAATTCATCAAAATTAGCTGGTCTTGTTTGAAATGCATAAAATCACGCTACTCTTAGCACAGCATTATCGCTAATTTAGACTATTTTAAAGCAACGGTTGGTTTTGCTTCCCCACTTTCTCAGTCTCTTTTTTTTAATTTTTGGCTCTTGCCTGGGGATTTTTCGTTTTCCTTTTCGTCTTCCAATCTCTTTTTTTTTATCAAGTTGAAATATAATGAGATCAGGGGATTCACTAAGTTCCATCTGATCAGTTCGAGCTCCACATTGAAAAATCAGTTTGCCTTTGCACAGAATTTAAAAGAGCTCCGTTTTCTTTTCTGAATGGACGAGAGAAATCCTTTTTACTTCTCTCTCCAATTAATTTTCTGAACGGATCCGTCTCAGAAATTTGGATGTCTGCGCCAATGCGTTTCAAGACTTACGATGCGACGGGCCGTAGGATTAACAGGCACACACTTATGGAAGTCTTTGCATAATGTGCCCAGTAGGTGCAACCTGGGACTCGAGATTGATTGAATTCGATAAAACGCAAAGGGCAGCTATATATTGGCATATTTAAAATAAATATGCCGATGAAGGCGTCGAGAGGGCATTTAGATACAACAGAGATGAACCACAATTCGTTGCCGCTATCAGCATTAAAAGAAAAGTTGCGACTGCATTTTCTCCCCCTGAAGTGGCAGCATGTATGTATTTTTTGAATTTAGACCTTGACCTCAAAACACCAAAAGAAAGTTTCAATACACTCAGCAGGGGACGAAAATCAGATGTTGATGTGATCTACAGCAGGCAAATACACAGATAATTGATAAACGAGTAGGATGATACCTGATTTTCGGTTGTAGGGTGGGCTACTTCCGAAGAAAGCAGACCAAAACCTACTTGGCTAAAGTTATTTCAACGTATTTTTATGAAATAAGAAGGACGACACCGAATTCTGGGGTGGAATGCGTGACTCTTTAGAAAAAGCCTGAAACTTCCTATGCTAAATATATTTCAAGCCACTTTTACAAAACAAGAAAAATGACGCAAAGATCTCCTCAATACCATTCATCAGAATAATACACTGCTGGCCACCCAAAATGCAACACCAAGAAGGAAGCATCCGATTGGCCTGAAATTCGCGGCATAAGTCGCCCGCGAGAGGACATGCAAACAATCAGCATTGCAGGGCATATGCAAATCATGTGCGCCGGGCACGCCACCGAGAACCACTATCAGAAGGGTGCACAGAAGGCGGTGTGTAAGTAGTGGAAGTGTGTTGTGCTGTCGGACCTGTGCGTGGGAAGCTTCCTGATGCCTCGTCGCATAATACGGCAGTCATTCCAGCACGTTTCGAAATTCGACAGAGGACGAATAGTGGCTTATCGCGACAGCGTTTTATCGTACCGAGACATCGGCGCCCTTGTGGGACGACATCTAGCCACGGTGAGGCGAGTATGGGTTCGGTAGGTGTAGGAGGGACGGACGGACCGACGTGAGCGATTTCCGCAGCCGCGGCACACCACCGAACAAGAGGACCGGCATGTTGTGCGACGGGCATTGACGGCTCGCACCGCCACATCACGAACGTTAGCGCAGGGATTAGGGTGTGTTGCGCAACAATCTGTGTCAGCACGTACCGTTCGACGCCGTCTACAGGAGCGGGGACTTGTCGCACGGCGACCATTGCTCCGATTACCATTGACGTTACACCACCAGCGAGTGCTGCGGCCAATGGGCCTTTGAACGCCGCACCTTGACTACGGAATGGCACGACATTGTCTTCTCCGACGAATCCTGCTTCTGCCTGCAACACCCTGCAACACCATGACGCGGATCCCATGGTGTTGCTTCTGCCTGCAACACCATGGGATCCGCGTGTGGCGGCACCGCGGCGAGAGACTGTATGACGCCTGCATTATGCATCCCCATACCGGTCCGTCGCCTGGCGTTATGGTTTGGGGCGCAATTGGATATGACACCCGCACCCTTCTGGTACACATCGCCGGTACATTCAACAGCCACCGCTACATCTGTGACGTTTTGGAGCCTGTAGTTCTCCCTTACCTGCAGGACCTGCCAGCGGCCACGTTTCAATAGGACAATGCGCGCCCTCACGTGACACGCATCGTGCAACAATTCTTCACGGCCCACTAGGTGTCACTGCTGCCGTTGCCCTCCTGTTCTCCCGATATGTCGCCCATCGAACACGTCTGGTCGCTGATCGGCAACCGAGTGACCCGGCAAGCACCACCCGCCGCTACGCCTGATGAACGGTGGCAACGTGTGGAAGCAGCCTGTACCGACATACCCAAGCCCACATCCAAAGCCTCTTTTGTTCGATGCCGCGGCGTGTAGCGGCCGTTATTTCCAGCCATGGGGGCCACACGAACTATTGATGTCAGCGTGTTCCGCAAGTCGCACGGGCCTGTAAGCTCAGTCGCTTCTTCTTGGTACCTGTTGTTATGTGTCCAGTAATTTTGGCTTTGCTATCTGGAGTCCTTCTTGGTGTTGCATTTTGGGTGGCCAGCAGTGTACCTACCACTTTTCAAAAAAAAAAAAAAAAAAAAAGTGAAACCCACAAGTATATTAAAAGTATGTCAAACTATTTTTGCAGAATAAGAAGTACAATGTGTGATCAAAAAGTATCCGTTCTGGACTTATTGAAAAAAAAATGTACAAGTCGTACAGATTTGAAACTTAGTCGCCTTCGAAGTAGTCGCCTTCCGTAGCCACAGATTTGAATCTTAATCATACTCGAAGGAGTTCCCTTCCGAAGACACACACTTAGTCCAGCGCTGTTGCCACTGCTCGAAGCAGTTTTTGAAGTCATTTTCTGAAATAACGAAAAGCTGCTTCGTCGCATTCTGTTGGATCTGCTCAATATCTTGAAATCTTTTTCCTTTCAAGTGGTATTTGATTTTTGGGAACAGAAAAAGTCGCAAGGAGCGAGATCTGGCGAGTAGGGTGGCTGTAGGACCTGTGCAATGCGGTGCTTAGCAAGAAACTGCTGCACAAGTTGCGATGCATCGACATGTGTGCTGTCATGGTGGAACTATCAATCGCCACACTCGTGCAATGCCGGCCTTTAGCGATGACGTGAGGCTCTCAGATAATGCAAAACTTGACAGTAGTATTCCTTGTTGATTGTCTGGCCTAATGTAGAGTATTCATCATGCACAGTTCCCTCTTGATTGAAAAAGAAAACCCAGTCAGCATGGTATTGACATTGCTGCGGCTGTTTCATGCCTTTTTGGGTCTGGTAGTTTGTTGTCTTCCACTGTGAAGACTGGGCCTTACTTTCGGTGTCATACCCGTAATCCCAAGATTCATCACCAGTTATGATAGGTTTTGAAAGGTTTTCGTCAATTTCTTCACTAGCAGCTGAAACACGGGTCTGTTTTTGCTCAGCTGAGAGCGATTTCGGCACAAATTTCGCTGAGACGCATCTCATACCCTAATCGTCCGTAAGAATCGATTGAACTGAACCGAAACTAATGTTGAAGTCTTCAGATAACTCACGAATAGTGATTCGGCGATTTTCCCGCGGAGCTGTGAGCACAAGTTCGACATTGTTTTCAGTTTTTGCTTGCGGGGCTCTCTTTAAAAAGTTTGTACTACTCATAAACTTGTGCACGTCTCGTACAATCCTCCCTATAGACTTTTTGTAACTCTAAGAGTGTATCTTCGCAAGTTTCGCCAAGCTTTTGGAAAAATCTGCTGCAAATTCGTTGATCAATTTTTTCCAACAGGACATATGCGACGAACAGCTTCACACACGTAACAACAAAGCGCTACTGTAAAGAAACCAAGCGAGCAGGAAAGGCATAACTCACGGCACATGCGTAGTATGTTCTAAGGTCAACTCGCGACAAACTGCTTCCTGCAGTGTCGCGCGATTCCAAACTTATGCAACCAGTCTGGATACTGGTTTGATTGCACTTCGAATGACACCGAATTCTCAATTTCCATGATGGCCAGAGTTGAAATAAAAAGTTTGAAACACATATTGGGTGTTTCAAAGCATTTTTATAAAACAAGAAAGACGACACTAAATTCTCAGGGCTTATGAGCACATGTTTTTAGAAATATAATCCTGAAACCTACTACGCTAAGTAGTAATTTCAGTACATAGCGCAGTAGGACACTATTATACGACACTTTATTAAAATAACTTAGCGTTGGAGACACTTTTATAAAACAAGAAAGATGACACCGAATTCTCGGGAAGTAATGAGCTCCTTTTGACGTATACCTCTATGTAACCTCCCTTTTGAGTTTCTAAATTCTTATGTAAATTTACTAGTCATTTCCCGGTTAAACATTTTCTAACCGAACGGCACAATACTTCCCCGAGCAATTTATACATTTCGGCAAAGCCGACAGCAGTCATAGCGAAATAAAATGCCGACGTTGAATGTAGACTTATGGTGATGTAGAGAGATTGTGTGAGTAGCATGTGCAGCATTCCTATCGCGAAAGAGATGAGAGACTGTTTGATCTATGTGGGCTGTTAAATGACTAAGATCAATGTTGATCCAGCGAGATATTTTGTGTCAAGTAGGATACATTGATTCCCTTTGAACTTCTAATGCGTGGAACAATAGAGGAAGATGATATCGTCATATGTAAGTATCTTGCTAATTCTTTCTACGTGGCCGTTAGCATTTGGGTATCGATTCCAGAGGTGTGAATGTAATTTTAACGAAGATGTACGAAGTTCTCTTCGAACATCATATAGTTACTTAGATAATCACTTGTACTATCGAAAGTTTAAAACACTATAACCTCTTTAGAAAAAAGTTTGGGATTTACTCCAATAAAAATATATCACTTTATTTTTATAAAACAAGACAGGTGACAACGAATTCTCGGGTGTAATGAGCAAAATGTATGAAAAATACCAGACGTAAAAAAGAAGGTATTTCAAATTATTTTTAGCACGTCTTTTGTAAAAAAATGATCATGCTTATGTTATCGGTTTGTCTGTCCATCCGTCCGTCTGTAGACACGATGTCTTTGCAACTAATAGTCTGATTTGAAAAATTATTTTTGCATTAGGAAGCTTGAAATGTGCGAATGGTAATCCTTTATTTCGTGTTTTTTAACGATGCAAAATTTCGCCGCTAGAGAGCGTAAATGCAGATGGTATGCAATTCAAAACACATTCTATTCCATATATTTGCTTCTAAACATCCAATTCAAAAAATTATTTTACTTTCCAATTCCATTCATGTCGAAGATTATTTTAGGCATAGTCACTTTTCCAAGTTACGCATATGTTCTCCGCTAGGGGGCGTAAAAGTAAATTGCTTATACCCCGATATATGTCTGCTTCTAAAACTCATATTTGAAAACTTTTTCCTTTAGCTGATACAGTTCGTACTGCGAAATATTTTGCATGTAATTTCTATTTTTTGGTATAATGGTTTGGCCACCATGGGGCGTAAATGTTGATTTATGCGTCTGGTGTATTTGCAGCAAAATCTGAGCTTCTAAAAGCTCGATTCAAAACATTCTTTTGTGGACCGATACTATTCCCGTAGGCCAACCTTTTCGGAACATTTTCTCCCTAAAATAATGCATGGTTTCTCCGCCAGGGCGCGTAGATATGTATCTTGCTTTTGTCAATATCTCTGCTTCTAATGATATGATTTGAAAAACATTATGCTTTGTTGAACAGAGTGTCCGGTGCTACATGTTTCTAATATAATTTCAAAATTTTCAAGTAATTCATTGACTTTCCGCTAGGGGGAGTAAAGGTAAATTGCGCTTTCCCCGATATCTCTGCTTCTAAAACTCCGATTAGAAAAATTCTTCCAGCACCGGATACAGCTCCTGGAGGGAAATTTCTTTTATTGTGATTTCTGATTTTTTATAAAATACTGATTGGCCACCAGGGAGCATAAGAGTTACATTTCTGCTCCGTATGTTCTGTATTTGCAGCAAAATATCAGCTTCTAAAAGCCCGACTGAAAAAATTATTTGGCGGACCGATACCGCACGTGTCGATAAATATTTGAGAATATTTTCTTCTTGAAATAATGCATGGTTTCTCCACCAGAGGGCGTAGATGTATATCTTATTTCTGTCAATATCTCTGCCTCTAAAATGTGGATTTGAGAAACTCCTTTTTTGTCAGATAGCGTATCCGGTGTAAAATGTTTCTCCTATAAGCTTTAAAATTTCAAGTAATGCATAGACCTTTCGCTAGAGGACCTAAAGGTGAATTGCGTTTCCCTCAATATCTCTGCTTCTAAAACTCCAATTTGAAAAATTATTTCTGCACCGGATACAGCTTCCGATAGGAAATTCTCAGCATATAGTTTTTAATATTTGGTTAAGAATTGTTTGGTCACCAGGGGACGTAAGAACTAATTTATGCGTCTGATACATTCGCAGTACAATCTGAGCTCCTGAAAACTCTATCGAAAAAATATTTCATAGGCCGATACCGTTCACATCGAAAAACCTTTTGAAAATACTTTCGTCTTAAAATAATGCATGGTTTTTCCGCCAGAGGACGTAGATGCATATCTTATATTTGTCGATATCTCTGCTTCTAAGAGCCTGATTTGAACTATTATTTCTTTGTTGTAGAGCATTTCCGCTGCTAAACGTTTCTCATATAATTTAAAAATTTTCTTACCGCACAAGTCTGCCACCAGAGGGCTTACGTTGAAGTTTCCGTTTACAGCAAAATCTGCGGGATTAAAAACCAGATTGAAAAACTTCTTTCTTCGGTCAGATACTACTGTTTTTCATACCGTGTCCATTGATTTTGAATAGCGTTGGTAAATTTAATTCGCATCAGAACGGATTCCAAAGACGTGCTCATTACACCCAAAAATTTGGTGTCATCTTTCTTGTTTTAACTTGTAACGTACTACAGAGGTGAAAATATGTGTCAAGACGACAAGTCTACAGCGAGAGATTGTGTCCGCGTAGCTCAGTTAGGAGAGCGACCTACTCCGGAGTGAGGGGACACGTATTCGATGCTGTCACGGACAAAGTTTTGTTTTCACATTGGTGCCCGATTGTGGAAAATGGTTTCACTCACCGTTGGATTCTTCGAAAAATGTGTGATGTTTGTTCCACACATTGTTTGGAATTAATGAAAAATTCCTACTTAGCTTCAAAAAAAAAAAAAAATTAAGAGGGAGTGATGTGACGTACTACAGAGGTGGAAACATGTGTCAAGACGACAAATCTGCAGTGAGAGACCCAGTCCTCGTAGGTCAGCTGCGAGAGCGACTTACTTCGGAGTGAGAGGACATGGCTGCGATGCCAGTAGCGTACAAGCTTATGTTTTCACAAACTCTTTGAGGAATATGTACGTACCGGCATGTTCAAACTCCTCAAAAGGTTAAAAAAACACACTCCTCAAAGGGTTAATTAAGAAAGATGGCACCGTTTTCTCCGATGTAATGAGCACCTCTTTTAAAATAAGTAGATGACAGCTTTCGTCAGGATGCACACAAAAGAGCAGACAGCTGAATATCTACTGGTGGAACATGTCACTTTACAGTTGGCAGAAGAGTGAAGCAGATTACAGACGCAGTAAATAATTCTAAAAAGGCGTTGGATCAGGGGTGTTAGAAGTATATAGGAAACATACATGTGGAGGACACAGTATTTGGGACAGAACAGTGCACACAATTGGGAGAGCAAGATATATGAAAATGGTGAAGGATGGACGGAACGGGAGAGCGTTCGTGCAGTGACTGCTCAACTCGCGTCCCACTTGCGATGCAGTTTGAGCATAATCGTACGTGGAGTTCCAGACGGGGCGGGAGTTAGGGTGGCCAAAAGAAAGAATGGGAAGAAGGGTGGAGTTGCTGGGGGAGTAAATGTGAATAGAGCGCATTTGTAGAAAGAAGACGTAAGAGAAGAAGTGTCAAAGTAAAAGCGCAGGAATACTGAAAAAGATGGCAGGGGGAGGAATAGTAGTCAAAAATGCATCCGGAAATGGTGACGTGAGAGAGGTAAAGGGAAGTAAGACCAGACAGCGGTATTAAACTAAGGAAGGTGGGATTTTGGGGAGCATCTGGTTGTGGGAAAGTGGGAGCCAGCGGCGGCGACAGTCAGAGTTGAGAAACAGGAAAAGCGGGCGTAGCACTCAAACCCACTACGCTAAGAGTTTTTGAAGGCATTTTTAAAGCATTACGATGAAACAGAATTCGCAGGTATGATGAGCACCTCTTTTGAATCAGTCCCAAACGTACTACACTGGAGCATTTCATATTTTCTTAAAGTGCGCAATAACAAAAACGAAACAAAAATGTTTACTCCTTCTAAGAAGAAACATTTGCACCAGAACATCTGATAACTGCAACGTAAAATCTCGATTTTGATTCCACCAGTCGGAAGGAAAGGGAATTTTGAAAACTGAATTTTTAGAAGCGCAGATACACTATGTGATCGAAAGTATTCCCACAATACTTTGGAGTAGAGGATTTGCCCATATGCGTCATAGCCATGGCCATAAGTTTACAAAAAGATGCACGTGACCTCGCAAACATCATAGACAAACATAAACACTGGAATTATCCGTTTGACAGAGCTTTGTGACTTTCATCGTGGCACGGTCATAAGATGCCGTTTTGGAATCACGTCAGTTCGGGAAATATCTGCCCTGCTGCAGCTGTCCACATCATTTGTAAGTGATAGTATTGTGAAGTGAAAAGTCCTAATAGCAATAACAGCGCAATCGTGACTTGGTAGGCCATGTAAAATGAGAGAGCGGGACAACCGAATGCTGAAGCGGATGGTGCGACAGAATCGTCTGTCCCGGGTTGGAGCACTCACCATCGATTTCTGAAATACCTCTGAAAACAACGCCGGCATCATAACGGTTCGTCAAGAGCTGCAAGGAATGGTTTTTCATGGCCGAGCAGCCGCACACAAGCCGAACATCAGCAAGATCAACGCCAAGCATCATTTGGAGTGGTGTAAATCTGGGCGACCGTGGATCGTGTAAAACAAGCTGTGACTCCAAACCCTAAAAAAAATAGTCTAAAACAAGCTGTGACTCCAAACCCTAAAAAAATAGTCTAAAACAAGCTGTGACTCCAAACCCTAAAAAAATAGTCTAAAACAAGCTGTGACTCCAAACCCTAAAAAAATAGTCTAAAACAAGCTGTGCCTCCAAACCCTAAAAAAAAAATAGTCTAAAACAAGCTGTGACTCCAAACCCTAAAAAAATAGTCTAAAACAAGCTGTGACTCCAAACCCTAAAAAAAATAGTCTAAAACAAGCTGTGACTCCAAACCCTAAAAAAATAGTCTAAAACAAGCTGTGACTCCAAACCCTAAAAAAAAATAGTCTAAAACAAGCTGTGACTCCAAACCCTAAAAAAATAGTCTAAAACAAGCTGTGACTCCAAACCCTAAAAAAATTAGTCTAAAATAATCTGTGACTCCGTGTAGCAAAAGTCAACGTAACAAAAGTCAAATTACGGAAGACAGCACAACGAACGACATCTTAAACCAAAAGAGCTGTGTGTGACTCCGAACTTCGTAAAACAACGTTCTTATCGATGTCGAATATTATATCGTAACCTTTATTTTTGGTTTCTTTCCCTATGAAAATTTTGAGTTCGTTCTCTTAAAGAGTGCCAACCATAACGTTATATTTTCTCACTCACTGAATGTTATGTGGAAACAGTCTTGAGGTCAGGTCTGAATGACGTGCGTACGATAAGAACGATGTATATAATGTGTGGAGCGAGCAATGTTAGTGTGGGTAGATTAGTGCAACCTTCCGTTGTATGCTATAGCTTCGTCAATACTAGTTATATATACACAGTCGTATCAGAATAATATGACCACCTACCAAATAATGGGAATAACCACCTTTGGCACAGGCGACAGCGGCAAGACGGCGTGGCATGGACGCAATGAGGCACTGGAAGGTTGCTCAAGGCACACGTGTCCATTCGGACTGCAGCAGAGGGTGTCACGTCAATTCGTCGCCAGAGTCAATTCGTCGACTACATCAATTCGTCGCGCGTCAATTCGTCGTCGACTACGTCAATTCGTCGACTACATCAATTCGTCGCGCGTCAATTCGTCGTCGACTACGTCAATTCGTCGCGGAAAAATACGTCGACTACGTCAATTCGTTGCGGACAAATTCGTCGACTACGTCAATTCGTCGCGTTTGCAAATTTTGGTTACATACAAAACGGATGCAGCAAAACGTGCGATTTTGAACGTCTTTCACCGTGTTCATATTTATAAGGTTTGTACAGTAGCAGACAGGTTAGAAATATAACGCCTTTTCTTTGGTACTAAAAATAAATTAATAGTCTATGCCTAACGCCTAAGCTTGGGCCATTTTTAGCAGTTTTTATTCCATCGTGCTCATATTCATAATGTGTTGCACACCAAGTCAAGTTAGTATTATTGCGATTTTGCTTAGGCATTAAATATTAATTCCTTGACCTAGACCTATTTAACAGTTTTTCTTTAATAGTTTTCATATTCATAAGGTTTAGACAATAAGTTAAGTTAGTATTATTGCGTTTTTACTAAGGCATTAAATATTAAAAATTTCGCCTAGGCCTTTTTAACAGTTTTTATTCCATCGTGTTCATATCTATAAGGTTTAGACAACATGTCAAGTTAGTATTATTGCACTTTTACTTAGTCAATAAATATTAATACCTTGGCCTAGGCCTTTTTAACAGTTTTTATTCCATCGTGCTCTTATTCCTAAAGTTTAGACATCAAGTCAAGTTAGTATTATTGCGATTTTACTTAGGCATTAAATACTAATACCTTGGCCCAGGCCTAGGCCTTCTAAACAGTTTTTATTCCATCGTGCTCTTATTCCTAAAGTTTAGACACCAAGTCAAGTTAGTATTATTGCGATTTTACTTAGGCATTAAATACTAATACCTTGGCCCAGGCCTAGGCCTTCTAAACAGTTTTTATTCCATCGTATATCTATGAGGTTTAGACACCAAGTCAAGTTAGTACTATTGCGCTTTTCTTTGGCATTAAATATTAATACTTTTTAATACCTTGGCCCAGGCCTAGACCTTTTAACAGTTTTTATTCCATCGTGTTCATACCTATAAAGTTTGGACACCATGTCAAGTTAGCATTATTGCGCTTTTACTTAGCCATTAAATATTAATACCATAGCATAGGCCTTTTTAACTGCTTTCATTCCATCATAATCATATTCATAAGGTTTAGACACCATGTGAAGTTAGTATTATTGCGCTTTTACTTAAGCATTAAATATTAATGCCTAGGCCTCGGCCTTTCTAACAGTTTTTATTCCATCGTGTTCATATTTATAAGGTTTAGACACCATGTCAAGTTAGTATTATTGCGCTTTTATATAAGCATTAAATATTAATACCCTAGCCTAGGCCAAGGCCTTTTTAACAGTTTTTATTCTAGGTGTCGCGTCAATTCGTTGCGTTTACAAATTTTGGTTACAAGCAAATCGCATGCAGGAAAACGTACGATTTCGATTTTCTTCCGCCGTGATCATATTTATAAGGTTAGGACACCCAGACAGGTTAGTAATATTGTGGTTTCTCTTTCGCACTAAAAGTAAATTAATATGTCTATGGTTAAAGCTTAGGCCTTCTTAACAATTTTTATTCTAGGTGTCGCGTCAATTCGTCGCGTTTACAAATTTTGGTTACAAGCAAATCGCATGCAGGAAAACGTACGATTTCGATTTTCTTCCGCCGTGATCATATTTATAAGGTTAGGACACCCAGACAGGTTAGTAATATTGTGGTTTCTCTTTCGCACTAAAAGTAAATTAATATGTCTATGGTTAAAGCTTAGGCCTTCTTAACAATTTTTATTCTAGGTGTCGCGTCAATTCGTCGCGTTTACAAATTTTGGTTTCAAGCAAATCGCATGCAGGAAAACGTACGATTTCGATTTTCTTCCGCCGTGATCATATTTATAAGGTTAGGACACCCAGACAGGTTAGTAATATTGTGGTTTTTCTTTGGCACTAAACATAAATTAAAATGTCTATGCTTAAAGCTTAAGCCTTTTTAACAGTTTTTATTCCAACGTGCGCATATTCTTCAAGTCAATAAATTACATTTCTCTGGACGCCTAGGTTTTTGCAATCTAACGTAGGCCCAACACTGAGCCAGCATCTTTTAGAAATAGAAGCGGATGGCTCAGGTTTGGGCCTACGTTAAATTACCCGTAGGGCATGATTCCAACCGACTACACACGCACAATATGCGCACATATATTCTGTGGATTTTGCAGCAAAAAAAAATCGGGCGTTATAAAATATTTTTTGTACTGAGAGAAAAAAAGGCTCATTTATCAGAAAAATAGTGGTTTTCTGCCTCAAAGACAGCATAAAATGGTAATATTTAATTTCAAATAAACTGCGGTATCTTCCGTTGTCCTAAAAGCGGAGTTTATGGGGAAAAATTTGTCGTAAAAATTCCTTCATATTTGCTCAATCAAAATAAACAGATTGAGAGCATATTTTTTACAACAAAGATCAAGAAAAGGGCACTCGGAGAACTGGCCACACAATTTTTAAGGGACCGTATAAAAATTGCGCTCTCGACCGCTTTGTGGCCACGTCCCTAGAGGTTGGTTATCTGAATCACAAAGTTTCCGTAATTTCGTATTTTCTTAATTTTGATAATTAATGTAATTCTTTATAAAAAATGTTTATAGTGTAGAACTCTACAAAATAATTTCACGGTTTAAAACTGCAAACAACATCTCGACAAATTCTTTGCGGGTATGTGCAAACTCAGGAAACCCGTCGGAGGGGGGGTTAATACGACAAATAAAAAATATGAAGAATTTCTGATCTGATCCGGAGGTTTCCAGCGTTTACTAATTACAGCTCAACAAATTATCTGCGGGCATGTGCTAGTATGTGTGTGTGGGTGGGTCTTAGTATCCGACAGGTGTTCTGAATTTGCACGCGCCGTCAGATAATTTGTTGGGTTGTATTTTGTAAACGCCGCAAATCTCTCGATTGGGCTACAAATTCTTTAGATTTTATTTTCTCTGTCCTAAGCACCCCCCCCCCCCGCCATCCTCGACAGATTTTATTCATTCGCACATGCCTGCCGATAATTTGTTGAGCTGTAAATTGTAAACGCTGAAAATTTCCAATGGGGCCAGAAATTCTTCATAGTTTATTTTTAGTATTAACCACCACCCCTTCCGACTGGTTTCCTGCGTCAACTTATGCCCGCAGAGAATTTGTTGAGTTGTAGTGTATGAAACGCCGAAAATCTCCCGATTAGGAGATTAGGATACAAATCCTTTACGTTTTGTATTTTCGGTCTTAAACCCCTTCCTCCCCCAACCGACCAGTTTCGTACGTTTGCACGTGCCCTCAAATGATTTTTAGAGTTGTAGTTGGCAAACGCTGAAAATCTCCGAATCAGACCAGAAATACCTTATATTTTATATTTTACGTGTTAAGAAGAAAAATATAAAATATAATATATATATATATATATATATATATATATATATACTATAAACTCAGGAAACCCGGAGAGGTTTCCTGAGTTTGCACATACCCGAAGAAAATTTGCTGAGCTGTAATTTGTAGTTTTAAACCGTGAATTCGTTTTGTTGAGTTCTAGATTATGAACATTTTTTTAATAAAGAATTACATTAAATATCCCAATTAAGAAAATTTACGGAAAACCGCTAGGGTCGTTTCCACAAAATGGTCGAAAACGCAATTTTTATACGGTCCCTTAAAATATGTGTGGCCAGATCTCCTGGGGACAGTTCTCCGGTGCCCAGTTCTCCTACATCCGTTTATAATAGGGCATGAGTAAAGAATGTCCACAGAAAAAATGCCCACAGAAAAAACGCCCACCGAAAAAATGCCCACTTCTAGAAAATAGGAAGAAATGCACACAGAAAAAATGATGCCTTTCAAAACTAATCAGAACACTTCCTCTGCTCAACCATATACCCCCTATAAGGCCATCGGAATTTGTTTCCAATATGGCGGACGACGTTCATTTTTCGAATCAACCGGTGCTTGGCTCATCCAAGAAGAGTAACTACGCTTAAGGGAAAGCATCTCCAGCATTCTTTTCACCGAGGATTACGAATTGGCGGATTTACCTAAGCCCCAAACTCATGAGTCTTAAACGCATGACTAAATAAAAAGAATTCACAAGGTATCGCATAGGCTAAGTACCGGTGTGAAGGTGCACCTAAGTAATACGTCTGTGCTCAGAAAGATACTTTGAAAATGTTAATTCATAAACCCACGACTTTCAGTGCCCTAAATGGGGAAATTAAAAAAATACTACAATGGGGCCTGCAGCCTGGGTCCTATTTAAACACTCGATGACTGATATACTGCCTCCTACTTATTACTTTTTATCACTTACTAAGGCATACCAATGCTCTGACCCAGTTGAAGACCACTTGCGACACCGACAACTGGTCACAAAAGTTTAAGCGGCCGTATAACAATTGAATTATTCCCCCTTCGTGTCCACTTTCATGCAGGGTCACCACAAAAACTGTTAGCGGATTGCACAAAAATCGCACTTTTGGTATTACCTTGTCAACTTCCAGGTAGGTAGCCTCTATAGATTACAATTTTCTTTCTGCTCACTCACCGTTCTCGTGCCATTTCTGCTCCCTTACCGTTCTCGTTTATTCCACTCATCTCATATTCATGAAGTTTACGTAACAAGTCAAATGAATGTTTTGCGCTTTTACGTAGTCATTAAATATTAATTACTAGGGATTAGGCCTAGGCTATTTTAGCACTTTTATTTTACCGATGTCATATTTATAACGTTTACATTAGTAAAGTTAGTAATATCGCACTTTTACTTAGGCACTAAATATGAATTTATAGGCTCTTTTAACAGCTTTTATTCTACCGATGTCCTAGGCCCTAATAATTGAAATTGACATGTTATGTAAACATCATGAACACTTTGTGTGATAGATTAAAGCTATTATAAAGGCCTAGGGTATATTAAAAAATGTTTAGTGCCAAAGAGAAAGCATAACACATTGACTTTACCTGCTGTATAAACCTTATGAAATCGACATCGAAAAAAAAACTGTTAAAAGGGCCTAGGCATAAAGTCTAGTGATGAATTTTTTATGCCTAAGGAGAAGAGAAATATTAATAACTTGGCATGTTATGTAAATATTTAGTGCCTAAGTAAAAGAGCAGCGTTATTAAAAAATCCCACCTTATCTTCCTTTTCCGAACATGGCATGACTCATGCTGTAATTCCGTTGTTTCGTTGAAAACCGCAGTTTAAAAAAATGTACTAAGTCATTGCAAATGAATTCCACAAAATTAAAGTACAATTCTCTTCTTGACTTACATAGAACGTTTTCTCAAAATTTATTTTAAGTTCCCCATTCAATTCTCATTTTAAGGCCAAGAAACTGCAATTTTTATACGACCCTTAAACTTTTGTGACCAGTTGTCCGAACCCCGATCTGACCAGCTTTGTCGGCTGCTTAGTTGAAATTAAGGCTTTTCTTAATGAAATAAAAAAAGACCATGTTTTAAACAGACGTAAGAGATATCAGTCGACAGTTAACATATTTTCAAGAAGTGGGCATTATTTTTCGGTGGGCATTTTTCCTATTTTTGAGAAGTGGGAATTTTTTCGTGGGAATTATTTCATACATTCTAAAATAGAGCTGTTTTGCATAGTCGAGGACTCATAAGAAGTGAAAAAGCTTAGGTCTCATTTTGCTTAGCCAGCAACCCATTTGCTGAAATATTACATTTAATTCCCAAGCACATCTTTTGCCTAACAATTTAAATAGGTACCCTCCTTAGACGACCGAACTAAGTTTTCTTTATTACACTAGTCAGCGCTAACCTGTTCTTAAAAAATGCCTGAAATGAATCTAATCACACGAGCTGAAGTTAAATTCCATAAGCATATCACCATAGTTGTAGTTCGAAGACGCCAGTTCTTTCCCGGTGATTCTGAATGAATGTAAAAGCTTTTGCCATTTTATTCCATTTCTACAGAAGATCACCAAAATAAACAAACACAAGTTTACCTAAAATTTGTATATGTAATAAAATTTCTTTAATGTAGAATTTTACTAACTTTCTCATCCTTTTATTCTTTCCTGAATGAAAACACTGACAAACCTAAAGAAACAACCATAAAAAATTGTTTGAAATAATCATTATTCGTCAGGCAAATGGAGTATACATTTTCTTTACATACTATACCTATATAATGAAATTTGACGGCATGACGCGCAAATTTCGAGATGTTTGCATGAGAACTCCGCATACAGGTATTTAATATTCTTTTACTCTTACGCGGGATTTCTTTTATGAAAAAGGGATTACGTTTCATTTAGTATACCATCACGGAAAGTAAGTTTTCCTAAACATTTTCCATTACAAAATGTGTGTGCGTGCGTGGAGGGGTGGCAAGTAATCCGATATACACTGAAGTGCTAAAAAAACTGGTACAGACGAGCTTATGCAAAATGCATAACAACGTCACCTATACGCGTACTCGGTTGCGTCCACCACTGCGTATATAAAGCGATAGACATCCTTGCCAGCTGTCAGAGCTGTTCTCTGCATGAGAATGACAAGTAATAACGATTTAAGCGATTTCAACGCGGTGTCATAGGTGGCGCTCGTGAGATGGGCCATAGTATTTCGTAGGTAGAAACGAAGTTCGCATTTTCACGGACGACGATTGCAAGGGTGTACCGTGACTACAAGAATTCCGGCAAAACATCCAACCTACGATATCAGTGTGGCCGTAAAAAGACATTGGGTGAACGTGACCATCGTCGGCTGACAAGAATCGTTTCACGCGATAAGTGTGGAACACTATCGCAAGTATCATCGGAATTTAACGCTGGAGCCTCCAGAAGCATCAGTGTCCGGACTGTGCAACGTACCCTGCACGATATGGGCTTTGGGAGCCGACGCCCAACTCGAGTCCCTTGATGGGTGCACGACACAGAGCTATGCGCCTCGCTTGGGCACGGAAACACTGCCACTAGACATTTGGCGACTGGAGACATGTATCCTGGTCTGACGAGTCACGTTTCCAACTGTATCGGACGGCTGGAAGGATTCATGTGTGGCGCAAACCCCATGAAGCCATGGATCCCGCCTGTCAACAGGGAAATGTACCGGCTGGTGGGGGGTCCGTAATGGTATGGGGTGTGTTTAGCTGGACTTCACTGGGACCCCTGGTACGTCTACAAACGTCTGTGACCGGCTAACGCTATGTGCGCATCCTTTCTGACGAGGTACACCTGTTCATGTCCTGCATCATGCTGATGGGTTGGGCCTGTTCCAACAGGACAATGCACCTCCACACAAGTGTCGGGACGCCAGATTATAGTTAGAAGAGCTGAGTTTAGGGTGTTGCCATTCCCACCCAAGTCCATAGATCTGAACGTGAAAGAACACATTCGGGATGCCATGCAACGCGCTATCGAACACAGGAATCCGAGACCTCGGAATACACCCGAATTGTGGAACGTTCCGCAGGAGGTATGATGTGCATTGTCTACAACATATTTTCAGAAGCTAGTGGAGTCCATGCCCCGTCGTATTTCTGCAGTCCTGCGCTCCCGTGGGGGACCTACCAAGTATTAGACTGGTGTACCAGTTTTTCTGGCACTTCAGTGTATATGAAACAGCTTATCCTGACTCAACATGAATATACACTGGGTCCTTACACAGATACGTCAACTGACGGAAAGGCGAAACGACAGGCAATTTGAAAACTGGCGCATTGTTATATATATCCTGTGTATGAGATTCACCAGTATTTTATTACTGCCGAAAATCTTGTGCACATGTTTTCTCTATCGAATTGGGAATTTCTTGAGTCCTATCATTCCTTTTGACAAAGAGATAGACTAAGTATAGGGAGAACAGACGTTGGCAATACCATGCTTATGCCTTTCTTTATAAATCACAAAATGAATTTCTTAGCTTGGGCCGTCAGAAGCAGAATCTGAATTTCTGCCGACGGACGGACCGACAGATAGAGTCGTCCCGGTGGCGCAGTAGTCTAAGGAATGGCCTCTTACCATTCGTCCGTAAGTGGTCCGGGTTCGAATCCCGGTGAGGCATGGATGTTGTGTTTGTCTTACGGCACTGGCTCTCTCCCTTCCCTGGAACCAGTGACCCTAAATTAGGGACGGGAGCTTCTTATAGCCCATTGAGTTGCTCACGGTGGTCGTTAAATCTCCAATAACAGTAACAAACAACAAAAACACCGACAGATAGACAAAATATTGAATCGATGGATGGAACCAGAGATTTGTGATATCTCACGCTCGTTTTTCCCTATAGCAGAGAGAAAGGATTTCTTCAATCAGATAATTAGAAATTGAGATGTCGTTTTTACTGACGGACAGACGGACCAAGAAAAGAAGGGATAGATACTGATTGCTAATTCTATACATTTCCTTATAAGTCACAAAAGGAATTTCTTTGTTCAGGCCGTCATAAACAGAGATGGAATTTCTGCGGACAGAGGTGCTGACAGACAGAACAACTGAGAAATGGACGGAAGGAAATAGAGATATGGGGTAACTAAGATTCACGTTTTTTTTTTTTTTTTTTTATTGGAGGTTTAACGACCACCGTGAGCAACTCAATGGGCTATAAGCAGTCGCCCGTCCCTAATTTAGGGTCACTGGTTCCAGGGAAGGGAGAGAGCCAGTGCCGTAAGACAAACACAACATCCATGCCTCACCGGGATTCGAACCCGGACCCCGTTCGGACGAATGATCAGAGGCCATCGCTTAGACCACTGCTCCACCGGAGCGGCGATTCACGTTTTCCTCTATAGCGCAGAGAAAGAATTTCTTCAATCCGATATTTAGAAACTGAGATGTCGTTTTTACTGACAGACAGGCAGGCCAAGAAAAGAAAGGACAGATACAGATCCGTAATACGATACCTTTCCTTATAAGTCACAAAACGGATTGCTTTGTTCGGGCCGTCATACGCAGGGATGGAATTTCTGCGGACAGACGGACTGACAGACAGATCAACTGATGAATGGATGGAAGGAAAGACTGATATGTGATTTTTGTGCTTAAAGTTTCCCCTATAGCCCAGAGAAAGAATTTCTTCAATCCGATAATTAGAAGCAGTGATATCGTTTTCACTGACGGATGGGCAGACATTGGTAATATCATGCTCATGCTTTTCACTATAATCCACGAAACGAAATTCTTTGATCTGACAGTCAGAAGCACAGATTGAATTTCTGCGGACGGGAGGGGGGGCGGACAGACGGACAAAGTGAAGAATGGATGGTTGGACGAATAGCAGAAGAGATTTGTGAAATTTTACGCTGATGTTTCTTCCTTTGGGAAAGAAAAGAATTTTTTCTGATCAACATTTCTTAGCGGAAGTATTATTTCTGCAGACGGACGGATAGGTGGAAGCGGAGGAACAGACATCGATAATCTTGCCGATCTCTCTCAGTAAATCACTTAAACAATTGCGTCGATCTGATCGTAAGAAAAGGAGATACGGTTTCTGCGGACGGACGAACAGATGGATGGACGTTCGGATCGACAGCGATAATTTCGTACGCATGTCTGTATCTATCAGTTACAGACCGAGTGTCTTCCCTATCCGATGAACACAGAAATATATTTTTTGTGGACGGACACACAGAGAAACTGACTGGGAAAAAGACGGAAGGAGTAATCTGGAGTCTTACAGAGTTCTTTCCGCACATGAGAAATAAAAACGTACCAGATCAACATTTCGAAGCTTAAGTACAATTCTTGCAGAGCAGAGAGACGGATGGAAAGACAACCAAAATCGTATGCTTTCCTCCTCCATTCGATTCGCAATAATACTAACTTTACTTGGTGTCTAAACGTTATGAATATGAAAACTATGGAAGAAAAACTAATAAAAATACCTAGGTCTAGGCCAAAGTATTAATATTTAATACCTAAGTAAAGGCGCAATAATACTAACTTGTCTTGGTGTCTAAACCTTATGAATATGAAAACTATGGAAGAAAAATTGTTAAAAAGGCCTAGGCCTAGACCAAGGTATTAATATTTAATATCTCAGTAAAAGCGCAATAATACTAACTTGTCTTGGTGTCTAAACCTTATGAATATGAAAACTATGGAAGAAAAATTGTTAAAAAGCCCTAGGCCTAGACCAAGGTATTAATATTTAATATCTCAGTAAAAGCGCAATAATACTAACTTGTCTTGGTGTCTAAACCTTATGAATATGAAAAATATGGAAGAAAAACTGTTAAAAAGGCCTAGGCCTAGACCAAGGTATTAATATTTAATGTCTAAGTAAAAGCGCAGTAATACTAACTTGTCTTGGTGTCTAAACGTTATGAATATGAAAATGCCGCCCCGGTGGCGCAGTGGTCTAAGGCGCTGGCCTCTGATCATTAGTCCGTAAGGGGTCCCGGTTCGAATCCTGGTCAGGCATGGATGTTGTGTTTGTCTTACGGCACTGGCTCTCTCCCTTCCCTGGAACCAGTGACCCTAAATTAGGGACGGGCGACTGCTTATAGCCCATTGAGTTGCTCACGGTGGTCGTTAAACCTCCAATCAAAAAAATAAAAAAATAAAAAAATAAATAAAAAGAATATGAAAACTATGGAAGAAAAACTGTTAAAAAGGCATAGGCCTAGACCAAGGTATTAATATTCAATGCGTAAGCAAGATTGCAATAATACTAACTTGGCTTGGTGTGTAAACTTCATGAATATGAGCGCGATGGAATAAAACTGTTAAAAAGGCCCAACCTTAAGCGTTAGGCAATGACATATTAATTTATTTTTAGTACCAAAGGAAAAGCGTTATATTCCTAACCTGACTGCGTGTCCAAACCTTATAAATATGATCGAAATCGTACGTTTTCCTGCATGGGTTTTGTATGTAACCGAAATTCGTAAACGCGACGAATTTACGTAGTCGACGAATTGACGCACGACGAATTGACGCGAGACGAATCATCGTGGTCGACGAATTCACACGCGACGAATTGATGTATAACCGCAGCAGATTACGGAAGTCCAGGAGATGACCTGGTTGTGGGTCGGCACGTCGAACCTGTCGATCCAAATAGTCCTACAAGTGGATTGCGGGCGTTCGGGCGATCTCGCCGGCCAAGGGAGAACGGACACATCGCTGTCGTGCTTCTGGAACCAGTCACGCACCCTCTTAGCAACGTGGCACGGCGAATTGTCCTGTTGGTACAGACCATCACCACCAGGGTAAACGATCAACATGAAGGGATGTATGTGGTCAGCGAGGATGGACAGGTAACCATTGGCGTTCGGGGACACATACAGTGGTATAAGCGGTCCCAGGTCATACCAGAAAAACATCCCCAACAATGCGCATTGCCACCGCCGGCCTGTACTTGACCAACAAGCGTGTCCGGGTGTTGGTTCTTGTGTGTCTGATGCAGTTTCCGCCACCGTCCGTCACTTCTGTTTAGTAGAAACCTCGATTCGTCAGAGAAGGCAAACGTTTACCACTCTTCCAATGTCTAGTGACGTAGTCCCATGATAACTACTGGCGGCGTTGCCAGTCGCCCTGGGATAACATTGGCGCCTTGACGCCGGAGTCCCACGTGCAAAATGGTTCGCTCTACTGTTGTAGGAGACACGTACCTGCGTCCCCGAGCGATCATTTGCGTGGCTAATTGCTGCACTATTGCGCGTCGTTTGCCTTTTGCCAGTTGGCTGAGGCGACGTTCTCCTCTGGGATCGATGGCTTTTCGAGCTCCACAGTTATGACGTCAGTAGGTACTAGGTGTGCCAGCGGTCCATTCGCGGTACACTCCTACTACAGCTCCTAGCGAACAGCCCACGAAGTCTACTGTTTCTGAGAGGCTTCCACACTTGGTGCGGTGGCTGATGATCATTCCTTTTTCAAAGTCCGTCAAATTACTACCTCTGCCGATTGTTCTCACGTAACGCACTATGGCTCATCTGTCTTGGCCAGCCACTTATATCTCCGTGTGGTCGACCTCGTCGCGTGCACCCTGTGACGAGCCTGGACGAGTACACTGTGATTCCAGGGGTTGTCATATTATTCTGATGGAACCGGGTATATTTGAGGAAGTTAGATTGATTGTGAGACACTTTGAACCTCACGTTATACAGATTTAGTTTGTTGAGGCCGCCCCGTTGGCGCAGTAGTCTAAGCGATTGCTACTGACCATTCGTCCGCGATGTGTCTCGCTTCGAATCCCGGTGAGCCATGGATGTTGTGTTTGTCTTACGGCACTGGCTCTCACCCTTGCCTGGAGCCAGTAGTTCTAAATTTGGGACGGGCGACTACTTATAGCCCACTGAGTTGCTAACGGTGGTCGTTAAACCCCGAATGAAAAAAAAAAGTTTGTCGAATTCTGTTTCTTTTTTTTTTTCATTGGAGGTTAAAATTTTGTTTTATTATTTATTTGATCCGGTGGTACAGATTCAGTGAGGTTAAACAGACATACTGTAGTCGTACAGTTTATTGTCAGACAGGCCGCCCCGGTGGCGCAGTGGTCTAAGCGATGGCCTCTGATCATTCGTCCGAAAGGGGTACGGGTTCGAATCCCGGTGAGACATGGATGTTGTGTTTGTCTTACGGCACTGGCTCTCTCCCTTCCCTGGAACCAGTGACCCTAAATTAGGGACGGGCGCCTGCTTATAGCCCATTGAGTTGCTCACGGTGGTCGTTAAACCTCCAATCAAAAAAAAAAATTGTCAGACAGATATAGACGGCATATTCATTTTACATCAACAATGTATATAACGAACATGGTATACAGTATGCCAAATGATCAGGTAACACAGAAAAAGTCAGTGCTGAAGTATCACATTGGCAGCCAGTGACAACAGATAGACACAAATATCCATGACTTACCTAGGATTCGAACCCAGACCCCTCCTTGGGTGAATGATCAGAAGCCATTGACCACTACGGCACTGAGGCGGCATTTCTTGAGTTCGTTTGAAGTGTAGTGCTGTTGACTGTTTTAAGGTATCCCATTGGAGACGGATTATTACCACTGGTGAGCTATCCAAGTGATGTGCCTTAAAAACCAATAAACACTATTTTTTTTGTAAGACTAATTCTCTTCTGACCGTTAGAACGAATAATATTGCTGATTGTGTAATTAAGGATTTTGTGCTAGTTATTTGGAGCCGAGAATTTAGAAGCTCCAGTGTTACAAATATCACAGATGTACGGTAAGTAATGATTTTAGGGCACATACGTTCAAGCCCATAGTATAGATACAAATACATGCATTTAAAAGCATTATAATCAGCATCATTATCAACTATTATCAATCCACTGTTCGATGAAGGTCTCCCCAAGTTTCTTCCACAACTGTCTGCCTTGGGTCAGTCTCCTCCATGCCACACCTGCATGCTTTCGAATTTCATTCACCCATCTTCCACGTGGTCTTCTTTTGGGTCTTTTCCTGTCCTTTGGAATCCAGTCTAAAATCTCGGTTGTCCATCTGTCGTCCGTTTCTCTGACAATATGCTCAGTCCATTGCCATTTCAGAGATTTTGTTCTGATCATGACGTCCTCCACTCTTGTCATTTTCCTTATCCACGAGTTGCTCTTCTTGTCTTTCTTGGTTACACCAAGCATGTGTCTCTCTATGCTTCTTTCAGTTGTCGGCATTATTTATATGCCTTTTTAACGCTTTCGAACCGTAGGTTTAAGAAGCGTATATTATCCAGCTTTGTCCGTTTGTCTGTCTGTCCTCACGATAACTCGCGTAAAAATGGTTCGAGTTCAATGAAATTGTGGTATGTGGTAGGGAACAACCTGGGGACGAATCCTATTGAAAATGGACGAAATGGGGTCAAATGTGAGGGTTAGGAGCTGAATCCATCCCATCGCCCTTATGCGTCATAAATTATGTAAAAATACTTCGATTGCGACAAAACTTTATCATGTTGTTTCAGGGATATACTGAACTATTTCTGTTTAATATAATCGAAATGGGGTCAAACGTCAGGGCACAGGAGCGAGATTTATTGTACAGCCATTATCCTCATAACTTGAGTAAAAATGCTTCTATTGCGACGAAATACAATATGTCGTTCCGTAACGACTTTGGAAGCACTTCCACTAAAACCTTTTTTTGTCAGCAATTGCGGGTAATGCGCTTGCGTGAGATTCGTTAGCCATAATATCCGCACGATAACTTCCGTGAATATTGCCCGATTTAGATGTGATTTTTAATTATAAAACGACTTATGTGTGGTAGCTCTTGATAATAGAAATAAGTAACACGGCCACAAAGAGATTTAATTTTGATATATGTTAATCTCAAACGTTATACCATACTTTCTACGTAGAGCTCTGGCAGTCTTAACACGATCTTATTTGACTCAAAAAATACAATTGACTGTTTAAGTAATTTAATGTGGTGAAGGTTAATATTAATATATACAGTAAACATTAGACCTTTCAGGTCCGCAACGGACCCATGTTCAGATGTTTTAAATCCAATAAGATCGTGTTAAGAAGGCCAGAGATCTACATAGAAAGTAAACGTAAACAGGATTGGACCTTTAATTAGTAGCGTTATACCATGGTTTAGTCCCCTCAAAACCAAGGCATTTCCCTATAATTTCTGGTATGTTGGAAAGCGTATCATGATCAATGCATTGCATGATTTTACTAACTTGTTTAGTTAAGTCCTCGTCTCTGCTCCGTACGTAAGCAGTGGAAGGATGCATTGACTAAACACTTTTCTTTTAAGCCATAATGGCATATTGCTCTTGAAAATTGTACTGTTCATTCCAAAAGCTCTCCAACCAAGTTTTATACGCCGATTAATTTCTTTATCAATGTGACCCTCGTTTGACATCTGCTGCCCAAGCTGAATGTAGGATTTGGTTATCTTCAGCTTTACCCCATTAATTGATAAATCTTCATTTCTTGTAAAAGCATTGTATAGTCGGATTGTTTTTACATGGCACTTGATGATAGTGGGATCGCCAACTTTTGGGGGTGCAAGCTTTTTGGTTGCGACGTGTCGAAGCATCTCTCTCCCCTCCCACTACATTGTTGTCTCCCCCATTGTCTCATATTGCGTGCTGGGGACATAATCGCTGGGAAGAGAGATCTCATTGTTCCCTTAAGGAGGATCACTTAAATGACAAAGAAGACCTCTTACCCCTTTCAGATCATGTAAAGTTTACTGCCATGCTATCCACAAGAATTCCGCCCTAGGGTGAGATTACTGTTCCCTTTTTGCTGCAAATTACATGCGCTAAGACCAGGAAAATCAGTCGATTCTATTATCGTCAAATGCCTAGAAAAAAAAATCCGACTATACAGCCGTTGTGTCGTCTGAAAGTTCATTTTTAATCCCACTTCTTTACTCTTGTCAGCAACTTCCTGGATCTTGCTCTTCAGCTCTGAAGGGATAGTAGCAAAAATGACGTCATAAGAAAAAGAAAGTGAGTTAAATAATCTCCATTAATCTTTATTCCTTTGTTTTTCCAGTTCAATGATTGAAAGACGTTTTGCAATGTGGCATTAAATAGTTTGGGAAATATGGTGTCACTTTGTCTCACTCTCTTTCCAATTTTTATTGGTGCTGTGTCCTCAAATATCCGAACCTTTGCACCTGCATTTTCATAGACGTTATTGTAAATGCTAATGTAGCATTATATATCGTAGTTTCCTACATACATCACACTGCCTCTAACCTCAGTACTCGTTGCCAAAAACATTCGGCCGAGAGAGAAAATTTAATCGTTAATTGGGTAAAATGCTTAAAGAAGAATGAACGAAATTTTTACATAGAGACAACAACTAAAAAGGAAAGGGATATTAAAGCATACGTTACACCCAATCTAGTATTTCAGTTGTCCAATGGTGGTGTGTTTTTCTAGCAATATGTCTAGCCCATTGTCCCTTGAAAGGCTTTGAACTGATCATGGTGTCACCCACTCTTATCATTTTCCTTATTCACAAGTTCTTCCTGTTTTTCGTTGTTATGCTAACCATGCATCTCTCCATGCTTCTTTGAAGTCTTCATAACCTCCCTATGCCTTTTGAATTGAGGACCATGACTGGGATCGCTAAGTAAGAACTGGAAGGACGAGTGGATTAAACGCTTCTATTTTAAGACATAAGAGCTAATTGCTCTTGAAAATTGTACTGATTTTTCCAACCGCACTCCGCGAAGTTTTTCATGCTTATAAATTTCTCTATCTTAGTTGGTAATACCATAAGCGATCTACAGAGATAGTCGTGAGGAACTATCAAGATTCCAGTATTCCCTTTCTTTGAGGGGGATATTGTCACAAAAAGGAACAAAACAAAAATACAATTTACCAAGAACAGTCCGTCTCATCCCAAGAAAATAAAGAGTGCATTATTCACAACAGTTTGCATATATTTTATATACATTTCTCAAAAGATTTTCCACATTTCCATTTATATATTTATACATAAATAAACATAATATTAGTATAGTATTTTACATGTAATGTCACACATTTTACACAAAGTGTTCTTACTACTAATTTTATATTTTCAGTATGCTTGCGTTTTTTTTAACACAGTCAGCCCTGCAATTTTAATAATACTTTAAGCTAATTCTATACCTGACATACACACACCTTATTATAAAACACTCCATTTAACCGAACGAATTTTTTTCTTTGATATTTCAAATTTATGTTTTTATTTTGACATATAAACAACTTATTAGAAGATTCCTCACGTAACTTTGTTAGTTTACTTTTTTTAACTTTATGATTCTATATTTGATATGCACACGCTTCGTTAGGAAACATTTCACATAAGTTTATGATTCTGTATCCAACGCACACATATCTTATTAGAAAGCACGTCATTTAACCAAATGAAATGTTGTTTTTAACACATCAATTTAGAGAATTATTAGACCTTTTTACTTTTCCTTTGTAACGTCATTTTTAATTTATGATTTATAAGGGCGTTGCCAAAGGTACAACATAATTTTATAATCTAGTGAAACAATTAAAATTGAAATATAAATTGTCACAATTAGGGGTGGGAACAAACGCATGGCCGCCGCGGTGGCGTATGGGTCTTAGCGTTGGCTTCTGATCATTTGGGCGATATGGGCGCGGGTTGGAATCCCGTTGAGGCATGGATGTTGTGTTTGTCTTACGGCACTGGCTCTCTCCGTTCTCTGGAACCGGTAGCCCTAAATTAGGGACGAGAGACTGCTTATAGCCCATCCAGTTGCCCACGGTAGTCGTTAAAGCTTCAATAAAAAATGTATGAAATGTTTTTAGATGTTTCCCTTGCTTGATATCTGCTGTCCAATATATGTGTAGGCATCAGTTACTTCTAAATTTACTCCCATCAGCTTTAAAATCTTCAGGTCTTGTAAAAACTTTGCAACTCAGTCTTATTTTCCGCGAGATGATCATTAAACCCACTTTTTTACTCTTGTCAGCAAAATTCTTGGATCGTACCGTTCAGTTCTGAGGGTGTACCTGCTAAAATTGTTATGTTGTAGCCGAAAAAACGTGGGTTAAACATGCTCTAGGCTCCCCAGTTGAATGAGTGAAAGACATTTTGCAGTGTGGCATCGATGAGCTTGGGACAAATGGTATCGCCATTTTGGGCTTCATTTTCTCATAAATAAAAAAAAACGATTATTATTTCCAGTAACATCTTTTATTACTGTATTTCACATTATTTTTTTCGCGAATCACTAGGTTGTCTTGCACCTGATGATAATACAGAAACTCTATTAATACATACGAGAGACGTACACGAATTTACATAGAGAAAAAAACTCATGAAAATATAAGTATGAAGATCTTCAAAACCTAAAGACAAAACTTAAGAAAAGAGCCTTACCAAACTGAACTTCATTTAGCTAATTAACAGGACCGCTGGGGAACATTAACGCCGAGGTAGAAAAAAAAAGGAAGTATATAAAAAGAAAGGCCGAAGAATAAGATAAAGGCAGTTGTTTTCAGAAGATAAATGTAGTGGGCACAAATTAGTATTATTGGCGAGAAGAATACTGTAAGTGAGTTAGTCACTTAATGAATATTAATGCAAGGAGAGAGAGGCCTAAGCCAGCTCAAATGTAATCAAATGGAACTTCTTGACGATGCTCCCTTAAGGAGAAGACATTGATAACACCGAGTGCAGAACAATTTCCCCTGTGACATATAAGCTTCAATATTGTGACAGCTTTGTTATGCTTCTTAATTAGAACGGTGCAGCCCAAGATCTTTTCCGAGGGAGCACAAATGCTAATAATATTCTATGATCGACCTCGGCGGAAATAACTTACTTAAAATGAAACTTTAGGATACGGTAAAATGACACATGGAGGAATTAAAGAATAACAGAATGCTCCTTAGTGGATTCAAGCCATCCGTTGATGTCAAATGACAGTTAAGTGACAGTAAGAATATGCAGCGTCGATCTTATATTTCGTTTTTCGACATGCCGGAGCGCAAACGTTGTGATATTTTGTGAATTTAAATATTAAAGGTGGTTCGTTTTCTTTTACTTTCAGAGAAAAGGTCTCCGAGATCCAACAGCGAGAACTAGAATTTTCTAAGCCCACGTAAGAATATTACGGTTCGATTTCTTGATACGTCGGAGTAACTGCTGAGAGAAAATGCAGTGGCACCCTAAAATAAAAAATACACTGGTGTGTAAAACTAAAGGACAAACCAGGTTTTGATCTGTGCCGTCGCACAGGAGTGACCTGGTTACGTGAAATTCAAACCATAGGAACTCCATTACTTACCGAAATGATGACGGAAACAACACCGACACAGCTACAGATGCTAAAGAATATAGTGGAACTTTATTCAGGAGCACAGGGTGTCATGATACTGATGCATCACTGCCAAAAACGGTACGAAGGGAAGAGGCGGTCCTCAGTACGGAATACGTTCACCCATAACGTCGATGCATTATTTGCAACGTCTGTTCATGCTTCGCACTAGGTTGTTGATGAGTTATTGTGATAATATCGCCTATTCTTCCGTCAGCGCCGTCATCAGCTGTTGGATAGCTTCTGGTGTGTATTGACGTGTCGCTACGCGTCTTCCCGGAGCGTCACACACGTGTTCGATGGGATTTATGTCGCGTGATACGTGCTGGTTAACCCATCCGATGAAATATTCACTTTCCAACAGCCCATCGACAGCCACCGTAAAATAGGGGATGTCCATTAACACAAACTCTGCGCCAATGGCGCCTCAGCACAGAAGAACTTGGGGAAGCATTACTTTATTACGGTAGCGCACACCAGTTACATTACCTACTTACAGTATCTCAACTTCCGGAACACCGCGACTGCCCTATCTATACATTTCACTGATGCTTTTGTAGCAATACCGAGTGTCTACCAAACACCAGTTTAGCTGACGTCCAGAAACCCAAGACAGACTATATCTACTATCATCAGTAAAGAGTACGGTACTATACTGTTCTGATGTCCGGTCTTCGGTGACTTCCATTCAACTGATGCTATTGGACAGCGTGAGCACATTTTGTTCTCTCGTCACGCGAATCACACTTCATGCTCTATTATTACGCATGTGCTTTTGCTCCTGTTCCTGGACATGGTCCTACGTTCATCTGTATTTGTGTGATGCTGCTATTTACGACATGTTTTTACCTTTTCCACTTCGTCCTTAAGTTTTGCACACACTTTATACATAGTCAAATCTCATGCAAATCATGAAGGGTACGCATTAAGCGTATACATTTTCTGATGCCTGTTTGAAAATACAAGAAAGTATCACATTGATATTTGAAGATTTAAAACCTTATGGGCGTCCGATGTACCTGAACTACAATAACTATTCCTAAAATTATCTGAGCTGCTCAAGTAAATATATGGGCATAGGGACTGATTTTTACGAAAGATACGGCGAAGCAATGCCTTTCTGGGTCTCATCTCAACAGTACGAATTATAAATCTGTCACTCTTGATTGCTTCGAAAACGTCATTGCTTTCGATGCTATCATGAATTGCTTCCAAAACGTCATTCGTCGTTAGACACAACAAACACTAAGAAAGGAATTCGAGGTATAGCGTTAGAAAAGAACTTAATAAAACCCGTGGTGTGAAACCAAGGGCTTTTTGCGTGTGTTTTAAATTGTTTGTAGAATAGATTTACGCACAACAGAGGGCATGTCAATGTGCACTAAGATTAAAACTTATTAGATGCACCCACCTAGGTCTTGTCGTGGCAATCGTGGCATCCAGAACAGACAGAATTCGCCGTCGTTACAAATTGAACGGCTGCACATAGTATTCGCATTGCCCCTGGACTCCTACAAAAATCCAGAAATTTTATTTTCCTTTTTTTCAGGCTTAGAAAGTCCTTGAGTTTTCACATTTTTGCGAATGGTGTGACTTATACCCTAATTTAGTTTTCCTTTTTAGTTACTTTCTGTATGTAAATTTGAGTTCATTCTCCTTAGTGTTTTTCAAACTAAACGTGATATGTTCCCTCTCGCGGGAATATGGTTGGCAACACCTTGAGATCAGAACGTATGACGTGTGTACGTCTCCAATGAGAACTGAACGTTATATAATGTTTGAGCAGCAGCTAAAGTGGGGAGATGGTGGAAGTTGTAATGTTAATTGTGAAAGAGACGTTGTCTAATTGAAGATTGAAGCTAAAGCTATTTGAAGGCTGTTGTGTTATATTCCAGTGTTGTTGTTGTTTTCTTAACAAAATGTTATTATTATTAACTCATGTTTGCTTGATTAAGATAGTAATAATAAAAAAGAGGTGTACACAGTCAAATCTCATTATTGTGACCACCTCCTACTTTTGACGTCAACAGCGCGTAGCCAACGAAAGAAGGCACGTGTCGTGAGCTCGCTTGGAGGGTATATAAGCTATGTCTGAAAACATACCACTCGATTCTGTCATGGATAAAAGAAGCGATTTATGAGATTTGCGAGAAGGGATGATTACCGACTTTCGGGCCAAGGGTGGCAGTATTTCTAAAACAGCGCAGTTTGTGAACTGTTCGCGAGTTGCTGTGGTTAAAGTGTACCGTGATTGGAGAAATGGCACCATCGCGAATAAAAGACGTAGAAACTGCGGAGCACCACGTGCCATTGATGTGAGAGGTGAACTTTGGCTGCGAAGGTGCGTGAGGGCCGATCGACATGCTACAGTGGAGCAACTCACTGGCCGAATGAAACAGGGGGCTACCGGAAGTGTGTCTAAAACGACAGTTCATCAAACCCTACTGCGTATGGGGCTCTAATGCAGATAGATAGCCACTGCACTTATGCTAACGAAGGTGCATCGGCAGAAAATGCTTACATTTGCACGGCAGTATAGGAACTGGACCTCCGCTGATTGGCAAAGGATTGCGTTCTCCGATGAGTCACGTTTTCTGCTTCATCGAACGGATGGACGTTGGCGTATTAGGCGAGAAACATCGGATAACAAACACTCATCAACCATTGCGGAAAGAACACAAGCTGGTGGGGGCAGCTTCATGGTCTGGGGAATGTTTTCGTGACATTCCCTGGGTCCACTCATACCTGTGTAAGGCACTATGGACCGAATTCCTTATAAATCCATTCTTACCGACCACGTACACCCATATATGCTGATTGTCTTCCCTGGGGCTGATGGGATCTTCCAGCACGACAATACGACGTGTCACACAGCTTGAAATGCCCGAGAATGGTTGGAAGAGCACGATGAAGACTTCAAAGTACACTGAAAAAAAAATTTGCTGCAACAGCAAAAAACTTACTATTGCAGCAAATTTCGCCAGTGAATATAGGCTCAGCAAAAAGGTTTGCTGGAAATACCAATGCATTCTGCTTTGCTGCAGCAGCAGGATATCCGTTTCCTGTGGCAAGTTTTTATTGCTTGTCTAGCAAACCAACTTTGCTACTTCAGCAAATATTTCTGCTACAGAAGCCGATCTCCAGCAATGTCAATTTGCTAGTTTAGCAAACCAACTTTGCTACTTTAGCAAATATTTCTGCTGCAGAATTCGATCTCCAGCAATGTCAATTTGCTGGTCTATCAAACGAAATTTGCTACTTCAGCAAATATTTCTGCTACAGATGCCGATCTCCAGCAATGTCAGTTTGCTGATCCTGCAAACAAACTTTGTTACTGTAACAAATATTTTCTGCTACAGAGCAAATTTCTTTGCAATGTTGAATTTCTACTTCACCCAAGATGTAATGCTACAAACACAAATCTACAGTAACTTTGATTTCCTTCTTGGAATTTACTAAATACCATTTATTCCTTGATTTCTGGTGATTTATCTGTACATCTAGCAGATATTCTTTGATAAAGTAGCATAAAAATAATCATTCCAAAATTATGGGTCCTCAAACAATCACCATTTTTTGCAAAAATCTCCTTATATTTCAGTGGATTCACGAGTAATGCAACACTTCCAGCAATCGCTACAGGGATTTCGTTACCAATAAAATTTATAAAAGTAAAGCAATTAGTGATAACGTTAAGATTCCACCAGCCGTGGAATTAATACACTTTAAGTTCTATATATATATATCTGAAGGCTGCAGACAACTCAAAGTAGCATGGAGAGGTGCATGCGTGGTGTAACCAGGAGAGATAAGAAGAGGAACTTGTGGATCAGAAAAATGACAAGAGTGGAAGACATCATAATCAGAGTTAAATCCCGGAAATGGCAATGGGCTGGACATACTGCCCGAAGGACAGACCATCGATGGACAGCCGACATTTTAGATTAGATTCCAAGGGACAGGAAAAGACCCGGAAGAAGACTACATGGGAGATGGGTGGATGAAATTTGAAAGTAGGCGGGAGTACCATGGAGGAGACTGGCACAAGACAGACCGTTATGGAAGAAACTTGGGGAGACCTTCATCCAGCAGTGGATTGATAATGGTTGACAATGATGAGGATGATGATATATCTCTGATCCCTCCCCCTCCATATGTATACACACCCTTCACTGTATCAAATTGTTTGCAAAATAAAAAATAAATAAAAAAAATAAAATAAATTAAAAATAAGTTTTTAGGATCTTTTTAAAAAATAAATTTTTTTAGGATCCCACAATAATTAAATTTTTCCTACACACCAACAAAACATTTCCCTAGCAAATGAAATGATTTCAGCATCTGTATGAAAAAATTTGCAATCACCCCAAAAAATTTATAGAACTCTACAATGAATATTACAACTCTGTTTGTAAAATTCCATGAGCAGTGCAACAAAATCAGAGGATACAGTGGGCACATCACTGTACTAAAAGTATCTATAAATTTGGAATTTGACTACACAGTCTGCCTTCTAAGGAAAGTGGCCAAAGTAGATTACATATATTTGAACAGTTTCCATACAGACAATTTCTATAAACTTTATGAAATTGCTGGATACACCATCTGCCAATTATTGTGTGGGCAGCTATAAGCTGTTTCGATGAAAAAGAATATTTAGTAGAAGAATTCTAAAAATAAATAAATATTAATTGTGATACTGATGGACATTGCACGAGTGGGAAGTCATTTTTGGTTTACCTTTTTCCCCCCAACATTCAAGCCAGAAAACAGGAAGCACCTTCTTGTGATGGTGATGCTTTTGTCAACACTGAAGACTTTAAAATGTGATGCATAAACACTTTAGAATGTGATCCCAAATTTGAATGCACACAAATTTATGATCAGGTACTTGTTAAACTTAGAGAAAATGGAGGCTTAAAAACACAAGATCTATTCTCGGTTCTAGTTTGTTTAATTAAAATCAGTTAAGCTAGAAAAAAATAACACCACACTTATTTTGTACTATTCAGGCATATACAACCTGTACATAGCTGATATCTAGTGTAATAAAATAAAAAATTATCCGCTTTAGAAAACAGTTCCATGCTTCAGTCTAATTCATTGTATTTCAGCAAGCAAGATACTACATTCGGGTTCATTACATTTTTTCATTAGAATCTTTCTTTTTTTTTGAAGTTATTAGATCCTGAACATTTCTTCTCGTACAGATGTCCTGATCATTTTAGGGGAGTAGTTCATTTATATGGTAGCATGCTCACTTCATATAGTCACTGTTCAGAACCTTCTGGCATAAAACTGCACACACCGTTCTTCAGAATGACTGAAATCCCAATACCCAAGGAATTGTTTTCAAATGGAAGCTGTATGCTTCATTTTTCATTCAGTGAGTGTACTGCTGCTATTACTGATTATTAGAGGACACCACAAGTCAGGCTCACATACAGGGCCGGATTGAACTTTTGCGGGGCCCAGGGCGAAATTTCATATAGAGGGCCCTAGGAAATGAATCTCATAGTTTAATGACATCATTGTATGAAAAATGAAAATAGACAAAAATTATCGTAAAGGAAAATGATTATCTCAAATTATTGTGAGCTTAAGAAAATGACCATCATCTGGATTGAAAATTCAGAGAGAGAGAGAGTAAACAGTTTCTTTATGATAAAATTCGTGTATTTTCATTTTTCAGAGACAGACAGACAGGTAGAGTGTGAGTGAGAGAGAGAGACAGGCTGACAAACAGAATGAGAGAGGGAGACAGACAGACATTAAGTGGGAGAGAGACAGATAGACAGACTGAGAGAGAGACAGACGGACACTGAGCGAGAGACAGATTGAGAGAGAGACCGAGAGGTAGACAGACAGACATTGAATGAGATAGAGACAGATAGATAGACAGACAGAGTGAGAGAGACAGACAGATAGACAGATATTGAGTAAGAGAGAGACAGACAGAGAGACAGAGAAACGGGCAGACAGACAGACAGGCAGACAGACAAAGAGAGAGGAAGATAATAAAAAGTGCTGAAATCTACGACTTTCTTTCAGGAGAGGAGGAAGTTTAGTTTGCTTTATTATCTTAAAAACTTTCCTGCAAAATGATAAAAAAGATAGCTTTAACTAATCTTCGTAGCGAATATTTTTCCATAGCAAGCATTTTTGCGTATTGAATAACAACGATCTCTCTTATATAAATTCGTATATATATATTTGTTTTCCTGGTACATGTTTTAGTGATTGATTTTTGATGGAAAGTGGAATAACTGGTAAATTAATTACTTTATTCACCTCTTATACGAGCTCATGTATAAAAATTGCCTTATTTTTTTTTTCAAACACTGTTTTTAAAGTCACTGAACGATTGGCCTCCATATATAGCCCAGATATAACTTTGATATTGTTCTTTTTATTTTTTTTTAATTTCAGTACCAGGTTTACACACAAATTGTTGAGTATATATTAGGGAGTCACAAAATGTGATGAAATTTAATTTCTTATTTCATGAATATGGAAAGTTTAAGGCTTAAATAAGTTGGGGGGGGGGTTATAAACTATAAAAAATATAACAGGTTAGTAAAATCATTCAATGCATTGATTATGATACGCTTTCCAACATACCAGCAGTCGCGCGCAGACAAACTCTCCTCCCAACCCTGACTATTGATTCGTTCAGTATACCTCCGGAACAACATACTAAAGTTTTGACGCAATAGAAGCATTTTTACTCAAGTTATTACTCCAGCTATGAGGATAATGGCTGTGAAATAAATCTCACTCATGTGCCGTGCCATGACCTTTGATCATATTTCGATGATATTAAAAATAATTGGTTCAGTATACCTCTGGACCAACATACTAAAGTTTTGTCGCAATAAAAACATATTTACTCAAGTTATGAGGATAATGGCTGTGGAATAAATCTCGCTCCTGTGCCTAGACCTTTGATCCCATTTCGATGACATTCAGCATAACCTGTTCAGTTTACTTCCGAAACAACACGATATAGTTTTGTCGTAATCGAAGCATTTTTACGTAAGTTTTGACGCATAAGAGCGATGGAATGGATCCCGATCCTATGTCCTGACCTTGGACCCCATTTCGCTTATTTTCAATACGGTTCGTCCCCGGGTTGTCCCCTACCACATACTAAAATTTAATTGAAATTGAATATTTTTTACGCGAGTTATCGGGTGGCCAGGCAGACGGACAAAGCTGGAGCATATACGCTTCTTCAGCCTACGGTTGGAAAACGTAAAAATAAATTTTTGAGGGCCTTGCGCCCCAAAACTTAAAAAAATAACAATAAATATAGAGAATTCTAGCAAAAACAATTTTTTTGTAAAGTGTGGGGCCCTGGTTGCCCCTATGGTCCAGCCGGCCCTGCTCACATATATCATAAGACATTCATAATAGCAGTGTGTGTGTGTGTGTGTGTGTGAGTGTGTGTGTGAAGGAAATTTGTTTTTGAGTCATCTGGGATGCATGTAGTTGGATGGCATGAACTTATGTTCCTTCTTCACACACATATCAAACAGTGTATGAAAGAAATTTCGATTCGAGTAATCTGTGAAGCAGTTAGGTGGCATGAACACTACTTTAAATAAGATGGTAGTAGAGCCCACCTCATTTTCAATTGAACTGGTGGGATCAGTGTTCGACGATACGGTGACTTCTAACTGGCAGTGGCCACCATACCTTACTTTTGTTAGAAATTCTAAAAGGTTCGCGCGTTGATCTCAAATGACGGATTCAACAAACGAAAGATAATTCTTGAACTCACACAGAACGAATGGTTGAATGCATAAAGAGTACTTAACCCCGTTAAATAGATAATCCGTTATTCTTTAATCAAATGAGTATATTCGCATCACATCACACTGAACATCTAAGAACAATGTAGGTTGAAAACACAAGCTATCCAATTTTATATTGGTTCTTGGAACAACTTCACATACGCAGTACGTTCACACATAACTACATCTTTTTATTTTCGGTTCTCACGGGAACAGGTTTTCTTCTCTCATGTCGAAGGTCAGCACTTCACGACTTCTTGCGTTTTAGTGAAAATGATATATTTTTTTCTTTTTTTCAAATAGGTTCGCTTAACGCAGCAACTGTTCTTTTGTGTGAAACTTGTACGGACACATCGCACTCTTTCCAACAACTTTTACTTCGGACTTACCTTCAAATCGTACTACAACGTCGTTCCCAAAATCCCAGTTGTTCAGTCAATCTCGTATATCAGACATATCCATGCACATATGAAGTCGTCGGTTTCTTTCAAATTATTCTTTCAAATTTCTTTAGAGCACGACATATACACCACACCACAACCAATTAGATATTCTTTGCCACAACAACAGACCAGACCGTCGCCCATGAGACCGCCATCATGCTGGAATTCATGAACGGTTATTAGTACATTTATCCAAACTTTCTTCGCGATACTAGCGTTTTCAGCTGTTACCATCATCTTGAAATTTGCTGAATATTACAGACACGTTTGCTGCAGTTACTCATTTTTTTATGGCAGCTGGTGTGGCTGACATAGCAAAAGCATTTGGTTGTTTCAGCAAAGTGATTCGTACGGCCAACAAAATTTCCGCAGTAGTAAGAAAATTTCTGTCAGCAAAAAAAATTTGCTCAAGTACCTAAATAGGCTTTGCTATAAAAACCAAAAAAAATATTGTTGTTTGCTAGAGCAACAAATATTTTGGCATTTCGAGCAAAACTCAACGCAGCAAAATTGGTTTTGCTGCTCCAGCTTAGTTTGTTTTTTCAGTGTACTTCCCTGGAACCCTAATTCCCCAGACCTAAACCCGATTGAGGATCTGTGGGACCACCTCGGTCGTGTAGTTCGCTCTGTGGATTCTCCACCACGCACCCTCTAGAAGCTGTCAGATGCACTGCAGTCAGCATGGCTCCACATACTTGTGAACACCTTCCAGCACGTCTAGCTGCTGTCCGCGCTACACACAGCGGGTACTCTGGATATTAGCTGTTGGTCGCAATAATGTGACTCGACCGCGCAGGTACGCCTTGTTAAAGTGCCAAAGGATTAGTGGCTTAATAAGGACTAATCGTAAGTAACTTTTTCTCGTCGTTTTTTTAAATGATTCCTGTTTCACTGTAGGTGAAGTTTTTGAAAACTGATTTATGTAGTGTTCAGTCAGCTATACTTAAACAAAAATTAGAAAGGTCCTGGGACAGTCCTGGGCTTTTTTCTTGCAGTGAAGGAAAAACTTTGTCGAAATGTTTGAATCGACTACATCACTTTGTTATAGCTCCCTTTGACGTCTACTTCTGATTACATCACTTACATTCATTGAGTCTGGAGACATGATATCATTTCTTGCATCTCATGTGACCCTACAATGCAAGACGTTTGAGTTACGTATTTTCTGCGACTTTGGTTTGTGGTATGGCAGTTGCGTGCAGTTGAATTTGCAAAGGCGTATAGATAAATTCCCACGAGTCCAAGATGGCCGTTCCTTCTAGCACCCACTTTCTTCACTGAAGGAGATTGATCGATATCTGGCTTTTCTGCTGCCTATGTTCATGGGAATATGACTGTGGAATAGGTAATCCTTAGTGAAATGGAAAAATTGTTTTGTATTATTATCATTGTGCTAAGTTTTCAGAGAGTTTAATATAAGTATTATACAGAACAAGTTTTGTACTGGGAAATTTAGCCACTTCATTGAAGATGTAACACACATTGAAGAACACTCTATAACAGCGGAACCCATGGGATTTCATGATAATTTTAAATGCATAATACATTTCAACCCAATTTGTAAAATATAAAAGAAACACTATGATTTTACCGAAAATGTAGGCTTCTTGAATTTTTTGATGAACTCCTTCAAAACCCATGGCAAATTACTGGAATTCATTTCCTGTAAATATGTACGAACCTGCACAAAAGTCTTTGCAAAGAACAGCTCATCCCAGAGATTCTTCATAGGGTTTCCATCAGAGTCTGGTGAAGACCACTAGAGCAAGGAAATTTTGTATGTTCTTGGAACCATTCTGTAAAACTACACTACTGCTAGTAAAATTGCTAAATATATGAAGGAGTGCTGGTATAAGCTTGAAACTAACAGGATATGTTCAGCAGGTTAGGACATGAAAATGATTAAAATGTGAGTGCAAATGTATGCGGTTTCAAAATAGCGCCTTCTATTTCGTAACTGTCTGATCTTGTATATAAAGAGCTGGCTCAAACGAGGTGCCTCAGACTGCAATGGGGTCTCGAACACAGACATTGGCGCGCTGGTTGGCAACAGGTCGTGTTTTCTGACGAGTCACGATTCAACATAATACACCATCGTCGCATACTTGTCCGAGCACATCATGGCGAACGGCACCTTGCAGCCTTCACTTTGCAGCATTACAACGGGGTAACGCCGAGCGTCATGGTTTGGGGTGCCATTGGGTTTAATCTGTGAACTCGCCAGATTCGAATTGGGGGAACCCTCAACAGCCAGCGATACATCAGGGATGTTTTAGAGGCAAAGCTGACACATTTCTTTAGAGTTGTCCGAGTTCTGTATTCCAGCAAGACAATGCTCGACCGCATGTCGCCCTGTATGTCCAAGGTCTTTTCCATGCACGGCAAATGTCACTTCTTCTTTGGGCTGCACGTTCGCCGGATATGTCCCCCGTCGTACATGTATGGGACATACACTGAAGAGCAATTGAATTAGAGATACCTGTCTAGTAACGTGTAGCACCACCTTTCGCCCTAATGACGGCGGCGATTCGTCTCGGCATGGACTCGACAAGACACCGGAAGCGTTGGGAAGCCATACGGATCCACGACCACTGAACAAGCTCCCAATCTTCACGAATATTTGATGGAGGAGGGTTAGAGCCTCTAACATCTCTCTCGATGGCATCCCAGATGTGCTCGATGGGATTGAGGTCAGGTGACCTAGCTGGCCAAGGAAGGGAGGTCACGTCGGTGGAGTGTTCATCCAACCATTCGGATACAATTCGGAAGCTGCATTGTCTTGTTGCAGGGTTAGGTCCCCAGTGGGATGTTGAAGACGCACAAATGGAAGCAAATGGTCGTTCAGGATATCGCGGTAACGTTGACCAGTGAGGGACGATGTCACATTTACCAGGGGTCCCATTCCAGTTCACGTAAACAGTCCCCAGACGAGAATGCCACCCCCACCAGCTTGAAGAGTACCCTGCTGGCAAGAAGGATCCATCGCTTCATGTGGTTTGCGCCGTACTCGTATCCTGCCATCCGCATGTACCAACGTGAATCTCGACTCATCAGTCCAGGCAACATTTTTTCCACATGTCAAGGGTCCAGTGGCGATGTTCTCGCGCCCATGCTAATCTTTGCACCCTGTGATGTGCGGTCAGCAGCGGTACCCTCGTGGGACGATGGATTCTGTACCCCATAGCGAGGAGAGGGTTCTGGATGGTGTGGCGGCTTACACGTTTTTGTGCACCAGCGTTAAATTGCCGAGTGATTTCTTGCACTGTGGCCCGTCTATCCGCTGTTACAATGCGAGCTAGCCGACGATGACCCCGCTCATCCACACGCTGTTGTCCACGACAGTTGGCCCTTGCAGGGATGGTTTTACCGGATTCGATGTACTCACGGTGCACCCGTGACACAGTGGCTCGTGAAAATCCCAGTTCCGGCACGACTTCCGAGATGGAGTGACCCATTCGTTGGGCCCCGCCAATTTGCCCACGATCAAATGCGATTAGATCTTTCGTCTTACCCATACCGCGTCCGGTTCTTACTGATTCCCTTCGCATCACTCCTTATATTGTTGGATCGCTGCATACGTCATGTCGTTTCCGTTTACATGGCCGCCCACAGCCATCACCCCCTAATAGCTTAGCAGGCCCGCGCACCGAACGCCGGAAGCTGCGTGACGTAGGGGAGAATAGGCTGATGTCCGTGGTGGGTGGTCGAGCATGCATGAGCTTGCTCACTCTGTGTAAGCGTGACTACGGATGTGCGAGGTTGTTGTTGTCAAATTGTCAACTAAATTTATTTTCCATAGAGGAATATTAAAAGTATTCAAATTCCCTACTAATCGGGAGGTTCTCAGAAAATGGATTACAGCAATAAAGCGTGAAAACTTTCAACTCTAAGGTACGTGGAAACTTTTTGTTAACCTTATTTTAAACTACTCGTAAAATAAAAATTTTGAACTAGAAAATTTAAATTTAAGCTAATTTTATAATCTAATGCATGTCACAGCGGGAAGTCAAAGCACTGAAAATATTTTTGAAAAATGAAATTTATGTTTGTAATGGAAATAATAGATTATTTGTGTTGTTATAGTAACCCATAACATGTTTTTGCCAATGTATCAAATAAGTTCAAAGTAAAATATGTATATTTAGGAAGGGATTTTAAACTTTATTATGGACACAGAATAATAAGGGTTGCATGTTTTTGATCCCAAAAGTAATATGTTGATATATTCGTACTTAGTTATTTAAGTGTTTAGGCAGCGCCAGATTAACTTTTTTGGGGTCCCTATTTCTGGGCACAAGTGCTTGTAAAATACTTATATCCTATACGAAATATATGTATGTCATGTACACATCTAACATGCCTATGTCCTTTATATAAATGCTAAGGCCTTGTTGCCATGTGAAATACATCTTTTGTGTTTGCAGACATAGAGAATTGCATTGAATTATCATTTTTAATATTTATTACTAAAGGAACACAAACACTGAATCAAGTATAGACAGCAAAAATTAGATATGAATGCACAAAAACAGAAGTTCACACATAGTTCAGGAGTAAGTTTGCCTTTAAAATGTCCGTTTAAAGATTTTGAAGCATTTTTCTACAAACCAACACATTGAAGAACTCTCGTGTGAGCAGTGTGTATGCTCTATTTGATTATGCTGTGTTCCTTTTGTTAAAGTTTTCTCCCTTTGTCACTAACCATGAGAGGCCAGTTACATCAGAGGCATGCATACTGTTGTTGATTATAAACAAAATTTGGAGCAAAACTAGGTTTCCGATTTCTGGGCGTAGAGCATAACATAATTAAAGATGTGATATTACTCTTTCCTTGGTACTTCGTAACAATAATACAACTTCCATTAATTAACAATGACATGAAACACGACATGTGATGACTGTCTTTTTTTCTTGTGTAGTAGGAAATTTTAGTACAAACTTTTTTATTTTAAAATTTAGTTACCATGCACAGGCAATTAGATGTTTTATTTACCTGCCCAGACGAATGATTTACATGCTCTGGGCATCTCGGGCATGGTATTTTTAAGCCTTGGATATTGTTATTTTTAAGAGAAAAAAGTACGTGGATCGACATGAATCCACATATTGTGAAAACTATGTTCTAAACAAACAAGATTTTGAAAATACAAGTAGAAATATATACTTGCTTTTTTTTTTTTTTTTTTTGAAAACATTTGCTTAAAATGAGAGATCAACTTTTTATTCATTTATCTAGACTTATCTGTTTCCAGACTTCCTGCACTGTGTCTTCACAAGCTACAGCAATAATAACTGGAACTAATATATCTCATATTATCCGATAACTACTGGAAAGTGTGCTTCCAAACGTGAGGGTATGTGTCAATTTTTGTATGGGGAAAAACTTCTTCAATCCTTCATAGAATTTATTTTGAAACCAAAATCATAAAAAAAAGGAAAAAACAATCTTTTTCAATAGCTTTAGCAATGACAAAACATTTGTGCAAAATTTTATACCATTGCTTTTTATAGTTTCTGAGAAAATGGTACATCAAGTTAGTCAATTTATAATGAAACATGTACATCTTTTAAAATACATCTTATAGTACCAAAACAATCGCTTAGATTTATTCAGTACAATAACTGCATGTGCATTTGTCAGGTTCTCAAAAAATATAATAATTATCTAAAAAAATACTTTAAGAAATTATTGGAACAAATTTCAGATTTTCTTAGAAACGTGTCTTTGAAATTCTTCAAGGAACAGCTAACGGACACATAATCAAATTGTGCTTGTGATACACAAAGAACTACACAACCATAATTATATGTACATTGGCAGTTTTCCTGAATACTTCTTGAAAATCAAATTTCAGGAAATTTCCGCCATTAAGTTACTTGTATTTTTCCAGATAAAAAGAAATGCTTATATTGCGGATCCAAATAGTTTTGCTTAATGCTACTAATATACTTAATACAGATGTGTTGAACTTTGACAAGGTAACTTTTTTGAAATAGTGCTCTGGAAGACAAAAATTATAAACTTTATATTTGCTTATCAAAATGAAGTTGTCCAAACACGTAACTAGATGGTACTAAAATTAGGAAAACTTGTTATGTCATTATTGTACGTTTAATAATGTAGCAATTGCATAATTTTCTTGAAATCTTAATTTATTTGATGCAATCAGTAGATCAAGCAGCAATTCACTGTATGTATGTTAAAACGTGTTTTATTGAGCCTTTGGTAATAATTAAAAAACACAGAAAAGAATTCAGTTTTTCTTGACCTTTTTTTATATATGAAAAATCTGATTCCTTAAATATGTCAATCGACATCTTTTGAAACGACGGCGATACTTCGTAATGGACCCTCAAACTAATCTTTCAAGTACAAGAACGATTTGTTCACAAGTACAGGAATCGTTCGGCTAACTATAAAGACACTATAACTTCAAGTGAAACTACGACAACAGTTTATAATTTCGATTATAGGAATGGTTTATCACTTCCAGTGAAATAACAGGAATGCTTTCATTAAGTTGACGAATCTGTGTTGCTTACCCTTTCAAGTCGAAATTATTGCTACGCTAAATTTTACGCTGTAATTTCTTTTTCTTCTGTATTTTAAAAGATTATTAAACAAACTTGTTAACTCTGCAGTTATTTGAAAACTTACACACAAGTTCTTATTTAAATGCAGTGAAACTCTAAAAGAACGCACGACCTGGTTAGTTGGTGTACGTAAAGACGCGCTCGTTCGCACATCGCCGTAATGCTCCTCACCGCGACTACGGACTACTCTAGTGACGTCACAAATCGGTGCGCGAGCCTGTTAAGCTATTAGGGGGTGATGCCACATTTGCATAACGCCAGCTGTCTCTAATTCAATTGCTCTTCAGTGAACAGTAGTAGCTAAGCAACTGGCCAGTCAAACTCCTCAGCCACTAATCACAAATGAACTCTAGTCTCGTATAGAAGCAGCTTTTCAGGCTATTCTCCAAGACCATATCAAAAGCCTCTTCCATTCAATGCAACGTCGTGTTATTTTTGCTAAGTTGACAAAAGGGTGTTCGAAGACATGGATTCATTTTTGGATACATTTCTTGGATATATTTTTGCTAGTTAGGTGTTTGAGGCTCGGGTTTGTTAGAAGTTGAGTGTAATATTGCTTCGAGCTTACAGAATTAACCTATGTCCAAGTTTGTTGTACTTGAAGAGAGTTACTCGCTGCCATTGATTTGGCATAAACAACTTTAAGAACATTACACGGAGTACTTAAAATTTAATGTTAGAATGTATAGAAACATGGAGAAAAATACTCGACAAACATAACAATATTTCCCGATGCTTTTATTTCTTCAAATTTGTCTATTAAAATAGAACACATAAGTTCTGAAAATCTCTTGCATTTTATCTTCAGTAACGATATTTTATCGAGCTTCTTAAGCATTTAACGGCAGTACAGTAGAATATTTATTAAACTCGAAATAAAAGTGGAAGTTTTCTAATTTGGCAACGGAAAGACTGCAAGAATTGAAAATATTAAATATGTGCGCCCTCTCGTTTTACAATCCTTTCCACAACATAACAGAACGAAAAAAGGCAATTTCAGATTGCGGGAATTAAATCCGGAATTCCTAAGAATTAAATCTCACTTAACAGAAATCAAGAAGTCGCAGTCCTATGAAAACACGCCCGAGGAAAAGAATCAAAATGTGTTTTTAGTTCACAGTTCACAGTCTAAAGGAATACTAATTTTCATTCTAAATAATTTGCATATTTTAATGTCTTTTCGTACAGCATGAATTTTCATTAACTGCGGTACAAAGAAATGGTTCCCATATGATTAAAATTATCACAATGGCAATTGCAATTCTCCTCTATGAACACGAATATATTTTGAATTCCTGTGATACACGATATTTAAAATCATTTAAATGAAGGGAGACAATTTTTTGTGTGAAGAGGTTTTATCCGTTATATTACACTGCTGGCCACCCAAAATGCAACACCAAGAAGGAAGCATCCGATTAGATTGAAATTCGCAGCATGCGTCGCCCGCGACAGGGCATGTAAACGATTAGCAGTGAAGGGCATATGCAAATCATGTACGCCCGGCACGCCCCCGAGAAGCACTATAAGAAGGGTGCACAGAAGGCGGGGTGTAAGTAGTGGAAGTGTGTTGTGCTGCCGGACCTGTGTGTGGAAAGCTTCCTGATGACTCATCGCAGAATACTGCAGTCATTCTAGCACGTTCGACAGAGGACGAATAGTAGCTTATCGCGACAGCGGTACATCGTACAGAGACATCGGCGCCCGTGTGGGACGACATCCAGCCACAGTGAGGCGAGTACGAATTCGGTGGGTGCAGGAGGGACGGACGGACTGATGAGAGCGATTGCCGCAGCCGCGGCACACCACCGAACAAGAGGACCGGCATGTTGTGCGACGGGCATTGACGGCTCGCACCGCCACATCAGGAACGTTAGCGCAGGGATTAGGGTGTGTTGCGGAAGAAACCTGTTTCAGCACGTACCGTTCGACGTCGTATGCAGGAGCGGGGACTTGTAACACGGCGCCCATTGCTCCGATTACCATTGATGTTACACCACCGGCGAATGCGGCGGCAGTGGGCTTTTGAACGTCGCACCTGGACTACAGAATGGCACGACATTGTCTTCTCCGACAAATCGCGCTTCTGTCCGCAACACCACGATGGTCGGATCCATGTGTGGCGGCACCGCGGCGAGAGACTGTATGATGCCTGCATTATGAATCGCCGTACCGGTCCGTTACCTGGCGTTATGGTTTGAGGCGCAATTGGACATGACACCCGCTCCCCTCTGGTACGCATCGCCGGTACACTCAACAGCCACCGCTACATCTCCGACGTTTTGGACCCTTTAATCCTTCCTTACCTGCAGGACCTGCCGGCGGCCACGTTTCAACAGGAAAATGCGCGCTCGCACGTGGCACGCATCGTGCAACAGTTCTTCACGGCTCACCAGGTGACTCTGCTGGCGTGGCCCGCCTGTTAGCTCCCTAAATGTCGCCCATCGAACACGTCGGGTCGCTGATCGGCAACAGAGTGGCCCAGCAAGCAAAACCCGCGGCTACGCCTGATGAACTGTGGCAATGTGTGGAAGCAGCCTGGACCAACATACCCCAAGCCCACATCCAAAGCTTCTTTCGTTCGATGCCGCGGCGTGTAGCGTCCGTTATTGCCAGCCATGGGTGCCACACGAACTACTGATGTCTCCGTGTTCCGCAAGTCTCACGGGCCTGTAAGCTCAATCGTTTCATCTTTGTATCTCTTGTTATATGTCCAGTAAATCTGGCTTTGCTATCTCGTGTCCTTCTTAGTGTTGCATTTTGGGTGGCCAGCAGTGTATTTCTAGGTTACGGAAGCAAATTGCAGGCATTTCATTATGTTTAATAATAAAACGAAAGTGCAGATATTAATTTTTCAAAACATATCACGGCCATAAGCAAAAGGACAAATGCAAAAAGGGGTGTCATACAAAGAAAGCGTCCCTTTTCTTGCTAATTGAAAATTGTGTAGAGCTATTTTTACTTAAATTAAATGAGCATTACTAAAGTTTTATAAATAGGTATAGTTCTCAACATAGGCGCCGACTATGGACGGACGGGCAAAGGTAAATCGTGCCCGTCCAATAATATTATTCGGGGGGGGGGGGGGTAGTGCCTACCCCATATTTTTCGTCCTGTTTAATTACATAATCGCTTTGACCTCGTAAGGTGGACCATGATCCATTTATGAGGCCAAAGAGAACTATTTCTAAAAAATTAGTAAATAACAAAGTAAGTAAACTTTTTTCCATATTCACCGTTGCTCATTTGATAAGAAGCTGGATAGCATGCCCCGTATTGTGTTTAACATGTTATCGTAATATGTAGTAAACGCGTGAAACAGTTATCAAATTTAAATAATTAAAAATGCAGAAACATTTAATCTTTAGCGCCTTTATTTATCTATTTATGTTTTGCGCCTCTTGTCCGTTTTTTAAGCAACCCAGCTAATTTCTCATTTTATATAAACGTTTGGAAATAAAATCTCTGTGGTTATTTTCATAAATCAAAGGCTGAATTTTAATTTTAAAGATATTAATATTCAACAGAAGAATATTTGTGGTTCCTTGTTCAATTGCTAATGAGCCATTACGATTTCGTTTTAAAATATATGCCGAATCTCATAGTTTATCTTTTTGCCTTTTCTTTTAAATTTTCCTTCTGACAATGGAAGAGAAGTACCGATCCCACGTCTGATCACGTCAGGCCTGTCCTCACAATAATTGGCGCTCTTTGGACAAACATGGCCCTTGCGCCACAAAAACCAACCAACCTCACAAAAATGTAGTGCAGTCGGCGCATCTGGTTCTCGGTTTTAGACTTTATGCAACCTCTTCGATTTTCCTTTCTACAAAGACGACTTGCAAGTCATCAATTATAATATCGTTTTCTCGCATCTCTCTCCAAATGTACAAGAGAATCCGTATTTAGGCTGTACCGTGACTTGTCACTGAAGAGAGCACAGGTTCATTGATCAGGGGGTCCAGGGGTGATGTTGTCGGGCGCAATTCAGATGGACCCTTTTACGCGATGCCGCGAGTGGAATGCAGACCATTCTTGGCTTTCTTGCATACCGACCTCAGCCGTGGACTGTTCTGTAAACTGTTTGCCTCGATATCATGGTTCTTGTAGCTGAGGAGAGCTCTTGCAAGAGTTGCATGGCTGACTTCTCCATAATGGCTGCTTGTTAGAGAAAAATATCGGTTGTTTCAACTTGTGGCTCGAGGGCGTCCTTGTCCCAGCTTCTGGTCCTGCTTCTGGCTAATGTTCCGGTTTCCTGGAACTATCTACAAAGTTTGGACACCACTTGTCTCGATACAATCAGCCATCTTGCTACCTTAGCTTGCGATTGCCCTGCTTCCAATGTGCCGATTGCTCTCCACCGTGAAGAGTCTTCTAAGAAATTGTGCAGAGCCATCTTTCCACTAGCAGTACAAGTCAAAACTTTATTCGCCGCACCCCTATCAGAGCAACGTTTATCAAGATGCCTGATCAATGATGTACGATCGTCATTAACACATATTTGGCACAAAGTTGCTTATGTGCATCGACTTAGTGTTTCCCTTTGCACATGTCTATGAGACATTTTTACAATCGGTCATCTCGTTTTGCACATATACTCCAATATGTATTTGTCCCGTTAATTTTGGACATCAGTATTCTTGGAGCGTGTGTATAACTCATATCCTTTCCCAGCGTGATACTGCGCCCACCTGTTTGATGTTTTCTGACTTGATTTAGAAAAAGGCACCGATGATCTTCCTGATATCTAGCAACAAGTCAGACTGTGTTGCTCTGCCGATGGGCAAAAGGTGAAACTCGGCTTTCGGTGTTTGTGAGACTAAAATGCTCTTAAAATTTGGCTCTGGTTCGAGTCCTGGATGAGGCATGGGTGGTATGCTTGCTTTAGTGGGCTGGTTCGTCGCTTCATAGAAGACAATGGTCCTAAATTTGAGACGGGCGATTGTTTATAGTATTAGATGCTCATGGCAGTCGATCAATATCGAACAGAGAAGTAAACAAATATCAAATAGGAAATGTTTCAAACGGTATAAATTTTCTTTTCAAGAAAACGTTACCAATGAAGTCAGAGGCGCTTAGGGTGATAGTACAGTTATTTATGATTTGCCATACTTTGTAAATTTATACTTCTCGTTAATTCATAATGGGTTTTCAGGCTTTATATGAGGTGAAGAGGATTTGTTTACATGAAGATAACCATCTGGTTATCTTCATGTAAATAAAGATAACCAGATGGTTAAATAAAAGAAAAGTGTTTGATCAATGCATCCTTCCAGTGCTTACGTATGGTGCAGAGACGTGGACCTTAGCTAAAAGAGACATACAAAGGCTGCAGACAACTCAAAGAAGCATGGAGAGGTGCATGCTTGGTGTAACCAGGAGAGATAAGAAGAGCAACACGTGGATCCGAAAAATGACAAGAGTGGAAGACATCATGATCAGAGTTAAATCCCTGAAATGGCAATGGGCTGGACATACTGCCAGAAGGACAGACCATCGATGGACAGCCGAAATTTTAGATTGGATTCCAAGGGACAGGAAAAGACCCAGAAGAAGACCACATGGGAGATGGGTCGATGAAATTCGAAAGTATGCGGCAGTGACATGGAGGAGACTGGCACAAGACAGACCGTTGTGGAGGAAACTTGGGGAGACCTTCGTCCAGCAGTGGATTGATAATGGTTGACAATGATGATGATGATGATGAACCATCTGGTTATCAGTATCCTATGAAAAGAAAAAGAGGAGGCTGCAATTTTGAAGCTTTTTCTCTTCTATCGGTATCAGATGTCACCGTGAAGCTCATAACGGAAATTATAAATTGTTTTACGTTGTAGCGGCAGTGTAAAAGGACCTTAGTGGTTTCCGGGCACTTTTCATGGTTAGATGACTAAATAAGATCGGCAAAAGTTACTTAGAGGATAATATATTCGAAAGCAGGGCATATTGTGTTTTATAAACAAACATACGCGCAGCATTTTATTTTTGTCTGAAGGTTTAACGACTACCATGAGCAACTCGATGGGCAATAAGCAGTCCTTCGTCCCTTATTTCGGGTCTCTTCATTTAGAGAAGGGAGAGAACTAGTGCCGTAAGATAAACAGAAAAGCCATGCCTCACCCGGACCCATCACAGACGAATGGTGTATCCTAGTGTCGTAGACACAGCGCTTAGACCACTCTGCTATAGGGGTGGCACTCGCATTTTGATCCAAATGTTAGTGTTTCTCGGGTAAGAATAGGCAGTAGAATCCTGCTAATACAGCGTCTCACAATTCATAGGGATTTTCGGATAATGAGAAGGGAAACTACTTTTTCTGTACAGGAGTACTTAAACTAACCTTATGTGATACACACAAGAAATGCTCACATATCATAAGACATTGCTTCCCAGACCTTTATACCTGAGATTCGTGCTGTATTCCGCTCGATGTTGGTGCCTGGATCGGTTTCTCCCCAAACGTATCCGAGTATCGTAGACGCATGTCGATTCCTTAGCTTCTGGATAACATGATGTCATTTAATGTCTCGGTTGACTCACGAGTGACACCACTCCAGATGCCGGTAATAGTGGGTATCCCTAAATTCCAGACTACATGAAGGCTTCAGTCATGTACTTCTACTTTCTCCAGTCGGTGAGAAGTGGTCCTCCATGTGAATACACTGCTGGCCACCAAAAAATGCAACACCAAGAAGGACAGGAGATAGCAACGCCAGATTTACTGGACACATAACAACAGATACAAAGATGAAACGATTGAGCTTACAGGCCCGTGCGACTTGCGGAACACGCAGACACCAATAGTTCGTGTGGCACCCATGGCTGGCAATAACGGCCGCTACACGCCGCGGCATCGAACGAAAGAGGCTTTGGATGTGGGCTTGGGGTATGTCGGTCCAGGCTGCTTCCACACGTTGCCACAGTTCATCAGGCGTAGCCGCGGGTGGTGCTTGCCGGGCCACTCGGTTGACGATCAGCGACAAGACGTGTTCGATGGGCGACATATCGGGAGAACAGCCTGGCTACGGCAGCAGTGACACCTAGTGGCCCGTGAAGAATTGATACACGGTGCGTGCCACTTGCGGGCACGCGTTGTCCTGCTGAAACGTAACCGCTGGAAGGTCCTGCAGGTAAGGGAGGACTACAGGCTCCCAAACGTCCGAGATGTAGTGGTGGCTGTTGAGTGTACCGGCGATGCGTACCAGAGGGGTGCGGGTGTCATATCCAATTGCGCCCCAAACCATAACGCCAGGCGACGGACCGGTAAGGCGATTCATAATGCCGGCGTCATACAGCGGAATTCGTCGGAGAAGACAATGTCGTGCCATTCCGTAGTCCAGGTGCGGCGTTTAACGGTCGACTGCAGCCCCACTCGCCGGTGGTGTAACGTCAATGGTAATCGGAGCAATGGGCTCCGTGCGACGAGTGCCCGCTCCTGCATACGACGTCGAACGGTAAGTGCTGACACAGGTTCTCCCGCAACACTCCCTAATACCTGCGCTAACGTTCGTGATGTGGTGGTGCGAGCTGTCAATGCCCGCCGCACAACATGCCGGTCCTCTCGTTCGGTGTTGTGCCGAGGCTGAGGCAATCACTCACGTCGGACCGACCATCTCTCCTGCACCCACCGAATCCATACTCGCCTCACTGTGGCTGGATGTCGTCTCACACGGGCGCCTATGTCTCGGTACGATTTACCGCTGTCGCGATAAGCCACTATTCGTCCTCTGTCGAACTCCGAAACGTGCTGGAATGACTGCCGTATTCTGCTACGAGGCATCAGGAAGCTTTCCACGCACAGGCTCGGCAGCACAATACACTTCCACTACTTAAACCCCGCCTTCTGTGCACCCTTCTTATAGTGCTTCTTGGTGGCGTGCCGGGCACACATAATTTGCCTATGCCCTGCAATGCTAACCGTATGCACGTCCTCTCGCGGGCGACGCTTGCTCGAATTTCAGGCCAATCGGATGCTTCCTTCTTGGTGTTGCATTTTGGGTGGCCAGCAGTGTAGAGGAATGTTGCCTTGCGTCACGTCTCTGCTAATGCAAGCTAGCTTAAATGTTGATGCTCTGAATGAGACCGTGCGTCCGTCTTGTAATATTTCGACGTGTAACAGTATCAAACTGACTGATGTGCGAACATTCTTGCAACCACTGCTGCCAGCATAGTTGCACTGTGATACTGTTACAGCCCATTATGCTCCATTATGCGGCGAATCGAGAATCCTCTAACTGAAAGCCGAAGTACCTGAATGCTTTCTTTTAGAAACCTTCAGCTATCTGGTCGGCCTGTGAATGTGTTGATTCGGCGTTGTGAACAAGCTGCTGTTAGTTCCGAGACCTTTTTGGGAATATTTTATCGGCCACAAATTCGTGGTGTGCTTAACCGAGAGGTCAAAGCTTCCGTGTCTATACTGTTCGCTTTCGGATTCTGGAATATCTGTACCCGGATATGACTTGCATACGAAATTGTTAGTCCCTTCTGAATGTATTAATATCAGTATCACAGATTGTGACAATCTGTGGTGTCCGCCCCGGTGGCGCAGTGGTCTAAGCGATGGCCTCTATCATTCATCCAAAAGGGATCCGGGTTCGAATCCCGGTAAGGCATGGATGTTGTGTTTGTCTTACAGCATTGGCTCTCTCCCTTCCCTGGAATCAGTGGCCCTAAATTAGGGACGGACGACTGCTTATAGCCCTTTGAGTTGCTCACGGTGGTCGTTAAACCTCCAATAAAAAAGCAAAACAAAAAACAATCTGTGGTGTTAAGCAGTGCAAAGTCGTGTTCACCATAAACGTACTTTTAACATCGTTTTAGCTTCTGTACTAGAGGTAGAAGATAATTGAATTTCTTTAAAACCGGTTTTCATATATGAGTTATCGAGTAGACAAATTGACAAGCAGATAAAGTAGGCACATAATTGTTTCAAAAGCCTGAGGTGAGAAAGCATTAGAAAGTTTCGTTAACGATATTTATTCAGATTCCAACGTTCGAAGGTGTCCTGCGGGTATGTCTGGAATACGCCTTTGTCATTAGGAAAACACATCTGTGCTGCGTTTGGTAGATTACTTGTTGTAATCGAACCGAGCTGAGTTTCGCAGTGAGAGCATTTACACTTCGCTTTGCTCCGACAATCTCATTATGAAACATGCATTTGTTCTGCAACAGACTCGTATTGTAATTACGAGGGGTTTACACAGAAGTTTCCTACTTTATTCTGCTGCACGCTGGAAAACATTGCTATGAAACAAAAAACTTAAACTGAATTGTATATTCGCAACTTTCCAGATCAGTGGTTCAGAATGTTTAGCAATCCATTGCCACTTTCCATAATAACGTAAAGCCCCAGATATTTGTTTAAATGCAATATAAGCTAATCAGTGTAATACATGCTAAGGTAAATGCAAATGCATCAGAAGATATTCAAATAAAAGGCACAATCTTTGGCATTTTCATTGATGAACTCTCTGAACTAAAATAGGTGTATACATTTTCATATTGGTTTTACGAACCGTAAGGATTCTTTTTCACGTTTCGTGTTGTAGCGAACTCCATGAGCATTAAACTCCATCATTATTTGAACTCGATCTACATGAACTCCAGGAGTAGCCTATCTCTAATTTAGAGTCACCGGTTCCACGAGAAAGATCTCACTATCTCTTGAAGGACAAGCAAAATGTCCATGTCTTGCTAAGAGATTCGATTCTAGACTCAGCTGTAGGAATATTAAAAGGCCTGGGCGCTTTTTTTGAAAGTTTAATGACCACCGTGAGCAACGTGGTGGGCTCTAAGCAGTTGCCCGTCCCTAATTTGGGGCCACCGGTTCCAAGGAAGTGAGAGAGCCAGCGACGTAAGACCCAGGGAAGTGAGAGAGCCAGCGACGTAAGACAAACACAACATCCATGCCTCAACGGGATCAAAACCCGGACCCATCTCGGACGAATGATCAGAAGCTATTGCTTGGACCACTGCGCCTGTGCCTCAAGACTCCATCGAAAATACTTTCTCACTTAATGTCCGTTAATGTTACAAATTAAATTCAGTATTTATGGACTACCATTGATTACTTTCAAAATCACCCGCCGTCTCATCAGTTCTTCTAGATATAAAATAAAAATATCAAAGTTTACCACAATCGAAGGTTTATTATCTTCTTGATACATAATTATGTCCCAAGAGAGTTGATGACGCATCTGGTCCCAGCATTCCCAGTCCATTTCACAGCAGATAGAATAACGTTTCAATCTTGAAAATGTTCTAACATTAACTAACTAATAAGGAAATTCCGAAGAAATGAGGATTAGGTTTGTAAACACTATGGAAATTTGTTTTTGAAGTCACAGTATATATACGTATGAGCCATTACATTATGACCATCCCAGCCTAGAGAAATGAGCGCGCCTGGAGACCGTATATATACGGATGAGCCATTACATTTTGACCACCCCCAGCCTAGAGAAATGAGCGCTCCTAGAGACCGAACGGTGGATTAAAGCGCGCTAATCCTGTATGTCCAAGGTCTTTTCCATGCACGGCAAATGTCACTTCTTCCTTAGGCTGCACGTTCGCCGGCGGATATGGCCCCCGTCGTACATGTCTGGGACATACACTGAAGAGCAATTGAATTAGAGATACCTGTCTAATAACGTGTAGCACCACCTTTCGCCCTAATGACGGCGGCGATTCGTCTCGGAATGGACTCGACAAGACACCGGAAGCGTTGGGAAGCCATACGGATCCCCGACCACTGAACAAGCTCCCACACTTCACGAATATTTGATGGAGGGGGTTAGAGCCTCGAACATCTCTCTCGATGGCATCCCAGATGTGATCGATGGGATTGAGCTCAGGTGACCTAGCTGGCCAAGGAAGGGAGGTAACGTCGGTGGAGTGTTCATCCAACCATTCGGATACAATTCGGGAGCTGCATTGTCTTGTTGCAGGGTTAGGTACCCAGTGGGATGTTGAAGACGCACAAACGGGAGCAAATGGTCGTTCAGGATATCGCGGTAACGTTGACCTGTGAGGGACGATGTCACACTTACCAGGGGTCCCATTTCAGTTCACGTAAACAGTCCCCAGACGAGAATGCCACCCCCACCAGCTTGAAGAGTACCCTGCTGGCAAGAAGGATCCATCGCTTCATGTGGTTTGCGCCGTACTCGTATCCTGCCATTCGCATGTACCAACGTGAATCTCGACTCATCAGTCCAGGCAACATTTTTCCACATGTCTAAGGTCCAGTGGCGATGTTACCGCGCCCATGCTAATCTTTGAACCCTGTGTTGAGCGGTCAGCAGCGGTACCCTCGTGGGACAATGGCTTCTGTACCCCATAGCGAGGAGATGGTTGCGGATGGTGTGGCTGCTTACACGTTTTTGTGCACCAGCGTTAAATTACCGAGTGAGTTCTTGCACTGTGGCCCGTCTATCCGCTGTTACAATGCTATCTAGCCGACGAAGACCCAGTTCATCCACACGCTGTTGTCCACGACAGTTGGCCCTTGCAGGGATGGTTTTACCGGATTCGATGTACTCACGGTGCACCCGTGACACAGTGGCTCGTGAAAATCCCAGTGCCTGCACGACTTCCGAGATGGAGTGACCCATTTGTCGGGCCCTGACTATATGCTCACGATCAAATGCGCTTAGACCCTTCGTCTTACCCATACTACGTCCGACTTTTACTGATACCCGTGGCATCACTCCTTATATTTTCGGATCGCTGCATACGTCATGTCGTTTCCGTTTACACGGCCGCCCACAGCGCCACATTTGCATAACGCCAGCTGTCTCTAATTCAATTGCTCTTCAGTGTACAACCCGACGACCGGCTTTCGGTTAGTAGAGTGTTCAGAGTAAGAATGGGAAAAGCTGCCGATTGATCGGAGTCTGATAAAGGACAAATTTTGATAGCGCGGCTCCTCGGGCTTACGATCTAGAAAACAGCAGCGGGGTTTGTAGGTTGTTCACGTGCTGCTGAAGTAAGCACGTATCAATTGTGGTGCACAGATGGCCAAACGACGAACCGTTGTCCAGCCTTGTATCGTCTGCAGCTCATTGGTGCCAGAGGAGTGCGGAGACTGTCGCGCATAGTTCACAGCGACCACAGGGTCACAGTGAAACAAATCACCTGCACCTACAACAGTTGTCATCAGAGCGTTGTGTAACAGCACACAGTTCATCGCAGCCTTTCGCGCATTGGCCTGCCTAACCGAAGACCCAAGTGTGTCCCCGTGCTCACTGCACGTCATCGCCAACAACACATGAAAGGGGCCCAAGATCATCAAGATTGGACGTGGGTAATTCGAAGAAAGTGCCCTGGTGTGATTCTGGGTGCGTCACGTAGACGGCCGAGCCCGGATACGTCGATTACCAACAGAGGCTATAGCACCTGGATGATCTTTTGGGCGCGAACAGGGCGGCGGAGGTGGTGTTATACTGTAGGCGATGTTTTCTTGGGGCACTTTAGGCCCCATTATCCCAATAGCACAATTCCTGACAGCTGTGAGGTACCTGAACATCGTTGCGGACTAAGTTCACCCATTCATGGCAACTGTGTTCCCTGCTGGTGATGGCTATTATCAACAAGATAATTCGCCATGCCACACTGCCATGATCCTGAAAGGGTGGTTAAAGGAACATGCTGATGACCTTCTGTTAATGCCCTGGACTTCAAATTCATCTACCATGAACCCAATCCAACATTTGTGGTTCGACTTGTAAAAACGAGTTCGCGGTAAATCACACCACAACCCCGAAATGTACGGGAACTGGAGGATCTGTTGTTGATATTATGGTACCAAATACCACAGGATAACTATCGCTACCTCATCAAAACGATGTCTCGCCGAGTGGCTGCTGTTTTGCGGGCTAAAGGGGGTCCTACAGCGTATTAGGTAGATGGTCATAATGTAATGGCTAATCGGTGTATAAACAAATTAGTCTCTATTTTACCAAGCCCCATCTTTCCACTCAAAAACGTTATTATGAAGAAAATTCGTTAAATAAAAATGAACTTAAATTGTAAAAACTTAATTAAATAAAATGAAAAATACCGTGAAATGTATTTTAATTTAGACAGTACATTGGACTTCTGAATAGAAACCTTTCGTAAAATTGGGTTCTGAGTAGAAAGTTTCGTAATTTATACATATATTCGTAGAAGTTGTGACGTACTACAAAAAAGAAAACATGTGTCAAGACGACAAATCTGCAGCGAGACATTCTATCTGCATTGCTCAGTTGGGAGTGCGACTACAAATTTGTGTTTTCACAAAGTATAATGCATTGTCTGAATAAACAAGTTAATGAAGAGAAGGAAGCGAAGACTAAAGCTTACCACTTCTTTTCATTATCCTAATGACATATACTGTATATATATATATATATATACTGAAGTGCCAGAAAAACTGGTACACCAGTCTAATACTTGGTAGGTCGCCCAGTGGAGCGCAGAAATATGACAGGGTATGGACTCCACTAGCTTCTGGAAATACGCTTTAGGCAATGCACACCATACTTCCTACAGAGCGTTCCACAATTCTAGTGTATTCCGCGGTCTCGGATTCCAGTGTTCGATAGCGCGTTGCATTACATCCCAAATGTTTTCTATCACGTTCATATCTGGGGTCTTGGGTGGGAATGACAAAACCCTAAACTCAGATGAATGCTCTTCTAACTATAATCTGGCGTCCCGACACTTGTGTGTCCTGTTGGAACAGGCCCAACCCATCAGCATGAATGTAGGACATGAACGGGTGAACCTCGTCAGAAAGCATGAGCACATAGCGCTGGCCGGTCACAGATGTTTGTAGACGTACCAGGGGTCCCAGTGAAGTCCAGCTAAATACACCTTATACGTACCATTACGGACTCCCACCAGTAGGTACAGTTCCTTGTTGACAGACGTGATCCATGGCTTCATAGTGTTAGCGCCACGCACGAATCCTTCCATCAGCCCGATAACCTTGGAAACGCAACTCGTCAGACCAGGCTACTTGTTTCTAGTCATCAAGTGTCCAGTGGCGGTGTTGCCGTGCCCAAGTGAATCGCATATCTCTGTGTCATGCACTCATCAAGGGGACTCAAGTTGGACGTCGGCTCCCAAAGCCCATATCTTGCAGGGAACGTTACACAGTCCGGATGCTGATGCTTGTTGAGGCTCCAGCATTGAATTCCGATGATACCAGTGAGAGTGTTGCACGTCTATCGCTTGAAGCGATTCTTGACAGCAGCGATGGTCACGTTCACCCAATGTCATTTTACGGCCACACTGGTGTCGTAGGGTGGATGTTTTTCCGGAATTCTTGTAGCCACGGTACACCCTTGCAATGGTCGTCTGTGAAAATCCGAACTTCGTTTCTACCTCCGAAATACTATGGCCCATCTCACGAGCGCCAACTACGGCACAGCATTGAAAATCGCTTAAGTCGTTATTACTTGTCATTCTCATGCCGAAAACAGCTCTGACAGCTGGCAAGGATGTCTATCGCTTTATATACGCACTGGCGGACGCAACCGATTACGCGCATAGGTGACGTTTGCTATGTATTTTGCATAAGCTCGTCTGTACCAGGTTTTCTGGCACTTCAGTGTATATACACTATATTGACAAAGGTCACCGGACATCTAGAAGAGAAACACAGCATAGCATTCATTGGCATACATTAGTACGGTGTCGGTCCATCTTTGGCCTTAATGCATGCACTGACCATTCGAGACATGCTTTCGACAAGGTTTTGGAACACAGCGATAGGTATGCAATTCAATTTAGTACATAATGCTACCCCAAACTGTTGCTTAGTAGTAGGCCTTGGTTCCAAACTTCTTATACGGCGCTCTAATCCATCCCATGGGTGATCTATGGAATTAATATCAGAGCACTGTCCTGGCCAATCCACACACGACACGGAATTATCGTCACACCATGCCGTAACACTCCTTGCTTTATGGCTTAATGCATTATCCTGCTGGTACCAAGAAGGCTCGGTTCCATAGTATTGCAACAAAATTGGTAAGGCATAATTGTCCAGAATATCGAGGTAGACGTGCTGGTTAACAGGTTTGTCCACGATAACTAATGGGCCTGGACCATACCACGAAAAACACCCCGACACGCGTACACTTATTGCTCCAAACTGGACCGTAGAAACAGTAAACTGTGGTAAATAGCGTTCCTCCGGCTGCCGCCACATCCACACACGGCTAGCAGAGTGGTGAATCGTGTATCTAGATTCATCAGTGCATAGCACCCTTTGACATTGATCTACGGTCCACGATAAATGTTCTTTACCCCATGGTAAACGTCGAAGAGAATTTCGAGTGGAGATCAAAAGCTTATGAGCAGCCGTACGACCACGGTAACCCATGGAATGAAGTTCTCTGCGAATGGTAAGTGTACATACCGAGGTTTCATCATTTTTACTCACCTGTACACTGAGGTCTTGTGCAGTACTCCGTTGATTAGCTGTAACTACTTTCCTGAGGCTTCGACGTCCTCTATCACTGATTTTCTTTGGTTTACCGGTACGTTTTGCTGCTTCAGGCACGCCATGTGTCTTCCACGTATTCAGTACATCCAAAACAGTTGACTTGGGCATGTTTAAACGGCTCTCGGTTCCTCTTATGAACAACCCACTAATATAACATCCAACAATCTTTCCTTTCTCAAAGTCAGTACACTTCAGCCGCGACATTTTTACTCAGCCTCACAGTGGGATATGATCGCGGTCAGCTGCAGGCTTGTTTTTATACCGTTTGCAGCAGTACCGCGCATCTTAACAACGTAGCGGATCCGTTCATTTGTTCTTGAAATGGTGTCCGGTGACTTTGTTAATACAGTATATATGTATATATCAGGGGCGAATATTCTGGGTGTACTAGGTGTGCGGCGCACACCCACACAGAGTCGTATTATTTTATTCATAATCTTTTCGGATGTGTGTCTAATAAAACTCGCCAGAGTTCGTCCTAAGGCTTCCAGTGGTGGTTAAAATTAATTTCCCTACATAATGTTTTCATTAAGAAGAAAAGGTTCGTTTAGTAAGCATATTGCATTCGCGCTACAATCCTGGGGTGTTCCCGTGCGCACATCCGACGACCTTAAAGCAGCTGTGGTGCAAGCGCTGCCGAAACGGCGCTGCAGGTCACGATCTTATTTTCCTGTGGTCTCAATCGTACCAGCGGAACTCTCAAGGTGTGCTACCCAAAATTAGCACCGCTTGAGGCAGCCGGTTGCTATATATATTTTTTTCTCTGTTTAGGTATTTTCAGTAAGACTCGATTAAGTTTGTCTGGTAAACTTAATTCCGTTGTCCACTATTTATTATTTTCTTGAACAAGAGAAGGTTCGTTTCTTCGTGCAGTAAACAAAACATAGTAAATAATATTTGCAGCTGCAGGAGTATTATTTTAACAACGGTCACCCTAAGTCATCAAAGCAACTGTAATTCAAAACTCTCCAGATGGCGCTACAGGTCATGTTTTTATTTCCTCATGGTTCCAAAGCAAAGATTTAAATTCCCAGGGTGTGCGCGCTTAAAAACGCACCACTGGTCCTACTCGTTTGCTTTTGGAATAGCGTGGAGTCATAAACACACTTCAACGTTCTGCTACGAGTTACTGTTTTTCTGTCTCTTCGTCGCTGTCTAAATCGGTGTTTTCTGAGCACAGATTAAATATACAATTTGAATTTATGACATCCAATTAGGTTGATGATGCACTAAGTGTCCAATTTTTTGCCCCCGATTTTGCAGATTGTGTAAAGCGGGTTAAAGAAAGTAAGCTTCGTGCTGTATTTAAAACATATATATAAAGAAAACGAAATCGAAAATTCATTCGTCACTCTACCATATGCACGGGAAATTCAGATTTTTCTTACAATGGAGTGTACGTAAAAATCTTTACCGTAAGTTATTAGACGATGGCTAAATAAAAGAAATGCTTTTCGTATGTTCAAAATCAATGCGCGAAATTTTGCTGCTCGGGATACATAATACAATTTTTGCGCGTTTTTCCTATAACAGCGCACACCCAACCTAAATGGGCACGTGACGCCACTGGTATATATATATATATACACTGAAGAGCAATTGATTAGAGATACCTGTCTAGTAACGTGTAGCACCACCTTTCGTCCTGATGACGGCGGCGATTCGTCTCGGCATGGACTCGACAAGACACCGGAAGCGTTGGGAAGCCATACAGATCCACGACCCATGAACAAGCTCCCACAGTTCACGAAGATTTGATGGAGGGGTGTCAGACCAGGAATCTCGATTCTTCAGACCAGGCCACTTTCTTCCAATCATGGACGTTCCAATCTCGATGATCTTGGGCCCATTTCATGCATTTTTGGCGATGACGTGCAGTGAGCATGGGGACCCCGCTGGGTCATCGACTACGCAGGCCCATGCTCAGAAGGCTGCGATGAACTGTATGCTGTGACCCATTGCCCTGATCACCACTGTTGTAGCTGCGGGTGATTTGTCGCACTGAGCTCTGCGGTCGCTGTGAACAACCGCGAAAATCTCTGCTCCCCTCTAGCATCAATGGGCTGCGGACGACACACGTTGGACGACGGTTCGTCTTTTGGCCATCTGTGCATCACTTTGATTGGTACTCATTACAGCAGGCCGCCCCGGTGGCGCAGATGTCTAAGCGATGGCCTCTGATCATTCATCCGTAAGGGGCCCGGGTTCGAATCCCGGTGAGGCATGGATGTTGTGTTTGTCTTACCGCACTGGCTCTCTCCCTTCCCTGGAACCAGTTACCTTAAATTAGGGACAGGTGAATGTTTATAGCCCATTGAGTTGCTCACGGTGGTCGTTAAACCTCCAACCAAAAAAAAAAATCATTACAGCAGCACGTGAACAACCCACCTGCCGCGCTGTTTCCGCGATCGTAGTTCCGAGGCGCCATGCCATCACAATTCGTCCTTCATCGAACTCCGATAAATCGGCAGCTTTTCCCATTATGACTCCGAATGCTCTACTAATCGAAAGCCGGTCCTCGTGTTGTATGTATACTGCTCTATGAACTTCATCTGCGCCACCGTTCAGTCTCCAGGCGCTCTCATTTCTCTAGGCTGGGGGTGGTTATAATAGAATAGCTCATCGGTGTATATTTCAACAGGATTCAGCTCCTTGTTATGTCGCTGCTGTATACAAAAAGTGTTTACACGAAAATCATGTTACATTGCTTAGAATGGCCAGGTAATAACAACGACCTGGATCCAATAGAAAATCTGCGGAGCCGATTAAAAAAACACTTATTAGTCAGAAGCAACCAAATAATGAAGCACAATTGAGAGAAGTAATGGTACAATCTTGGTTTCACATTATAGCACCTTATGAACTATAAAACCCTTGGTGAACTAAATGGGACGCCGTTGTAAAGCTGCAATTACGGCAAAAGGTTTTCCGACTAAGTAGTAACAGAAACAGTGACAAGTTCTGAAATACGCTTTAGCGTGGATTTTTGTGCATAACTTCCTTTAAAATGCATTTTTTTAAATAAAGTGTGCTGCATTACATCCTGCATTAAATTATCTTTCTAATGATATAAAATATTAAGGTATTACTCTAAAAAAGGCTGATATTATAAGACATCAAACTACAGAAATACAAATTTTCTAGAAGGTTTCCAGAATTTTGGCCTCTACTTTATGGCCAACTCATGTTTGCATTTCGTATAGTTAAGTTTATATGGGAAAATGCTTGTCAACGAATTTGTCTGATGAACACTTTCATTTAAAACTTTCCACTCCATGGGAAAATGTAAAAAGAGCATAAAAAATAAAACATTTTTAATAACGCTATGATGTTTATCTCATATCTCTGTCAAAAAAAGAAGAGAAATAAAATGCTTCGTGGCATGACTCGTATGTATTTATGTAGACGGAATAAAAACATATTAAGCTCCGCTTTGTGAAGTAATCCAGAGCAAATCATAATCTGTCAGGTAAAAAAAAATTCGGAACATAATTGCATGGAAACCATCGACAAAATGCGACATTTATATTCTATGTTTTTCTCTTTTCTGTTGCTCAGGGTGGGGGTGAGAGTGAGGTAGGGGGGGGTTAAACTGGAAGTTTGTTTCCGAAAAACAAAATCCTGGCAAACCGCACTTGGAAAGTTCAGCGGGTAACGTTCAACAATTTAGAGTAGTACACAACGTCTGAAAGTCCGGTGATTCTTTAAGTTAAAAAAACACATAAAGGCAAATAAAAATTCGTTTTATACATAGATAAATTCAGCTTGTGTTTTTCTTTTGAAGTTTATCTTAATTGTGAAATTAGCGAATGTAATGAGAAGAATGGGAAAGCCCTTTTGTGGCGGTGTGGAAATGAGTTGTGAGGATTTGTTTCTATTTCTTTTATTCTAAACAAGTGGCGTGTCTGTGAATGTGCAGAAGAAATTCCGTAATTGCAGCGAAATTACCACGGGCTCGCCATCGTTTCCGAGCATACTCGTGTTTGCTGGGCGGGAAAGGGGGCGGCGGGGAGGACGGCCGCCTGCCCTACGTGTGCAGTCAAAGATTGCGTGATGCGTGTTATGCGCATGCACGCGCGAAAACGGGCACAACGTTTCTAAAACGCAGGAGCTCTTGTATATGCCAGAAAGCGTTTTCCCTTTTTTATCCCCCCCCCCTTTTTTTTCATATCCTTCTTTTTTTTTTTTTTTTTTTTTGAAACTCATAAACGTTAGAATCGTTTACTTGTAAAGCTTCTTTTTTTTTTATCTTTTGAGGGCGGGAATGCATGGCTCATACCTACTGCTTCTTTTAGGGTGATTAAAAGTGTGAATAAGCAAACTTAGTATCTTCAGAAAAGGAATCCTGTTATTTTGCCTCAGGAAAATGTAATTTGTGTCATGGAAGCGATTTATACTATGCAACCGTTTCTAGTTTCTCCAAGATTTTTAATGAAAAAAGGGTTGGCACAACGCTTTGAATCTCAGTGATAAAAGTGGGTTAAAAAATTGTGCTATACGATAAAACTCGGTATGAGAAATTAAGGATGGAATTCCTTTGTTACGACCTTTTTTTTTCACGTTTCCTCCGAAGACGCTTAAAGTATGACATAATCTGTGGGTAGGAGAGGGCAGAACAGAAAGCAAAAAACTTTGTGAGTCGCTAAGGACTTAATAAGATATAGAGCATTTTGCTACACATTAAAATCCTAAATGGTTATGCATTCTACGTTGTTCACGTGCTACAATATACTGAGTGCCGAAAATAGCTGAGAATATTTCAAAAGTTCTGAAATACATCATCAGAAAATGTTTAAGATATATGTCTGATATTTTAAATGCCCGCTGAAGATTTCTTTCACAAATGCTTCAAACCAAATTTCTTGAATAAACGACCTATTTCACGTTCTGAATTCTTGCTCCGGTTCTAACATGATCTAATAAGAACAATGAGAATTATTTCGAATTTTCAAGAGAAGGAATTTCTCAAGGAAAAGCGCCTATATATACTCGTATTTTTTCACAAGTGTATACCTCTAATTCAGTGTTGCCATTCTACTGATTTATTAGTAGATCTACGGATTTTGAATCCAGTCTACTAATATATTTTGACAATCTACTGATTCTTCTCTTTTTAAGGCCACCTCCCGAAGTTTCTACAATTATACGCGCTTTTTGGGCTTGAGACGCAACTTTTTGATTATTTGCAGTTGTTTTCCTCCCTATAAATTGTAAAATAATTTGTATGATGATAATAATGCAATTTTTCTTAAAGATCATTTTACTGCTAGTTATGGTTTATTTATTGAATGTCTTAGAAAAGTTGCAACGTCGAATAGTTACATCAGCGGAATTAAATGCTTTGCGAAAGTAGATTAAAATTGAGGGGCGAAAGAAATTCTGTTTCCTTTGGGGTATTTAACGACCACCGAGAGCAACTCGATGGGATATAAGTAGTTGCTCGTCCCACATTTAGGGCCACTATGGCCGCAGGTGGCCTAGTGGGCAACGTTCGCGACTGCCACGGAAAGGACCGCAGTTTCGATCCCAGGCAGGTACGAAGGCTGGATCCACTAAATATCCGCCGTGCGTCGGATGGGCATGTTAAGCCGTCGGACCCCGGATACTGGCCCCCGGCAGTAAATAAGGGCGTCTTCTACCTCGCTTCCGTGTGACTTTCCTATCGGGCACTCTAACCCAAATCTCCTAGCTTCCTATTTCTAAGGGTTGTTTAAGACCTGGGGTCAGATCCTCATTTCCTAAAATCCTCTACATATGATCATTTAGGGCCACTGCTTCAAGGGATGGGGCACAACCAGTGCCGTAAGAAAATCATAACGCCCACGCCTCAACTGGATTCGAACACAGACCTACTGGCACCAGTCCGCACTTAAACCTGTGCGCTTGCCGTGAATGCTTTTGGAAAGGAATTTAAGGAGGGAGTGTCACCCCCAGATTTTAAACAACCTTTAGAAGTAGGAAGCTAGGTGATTTGAAGTACAGAGAAATACGTGCTTATCAGTCAGAATTATGACTTCCGCCCAGATTACACGGTGAGTAAGAGTCTTTATCAGTAATCACTCAATAACCAGGCAAGGAAACTCTCTAGGCAATGGAGCTATCAAAGAGAGTACGTCATTATCTGTGTGTTTTCTGTAACCCACTCAGGGTCATGCTGTCTAAGAATGACTACAAACTTTTATTGCTCACCATCTATTGATCAAATCGACAAGACTCACAGCAGAACTGGTCTGAAGAGAAAACACTGACGAAGGCTAAAATGTATCAAACACCTGCTATTTTTTAAATTCATGCTGGTTGTCATGAAATATTTGGTTTTCTAGGTAACTAATCAGTCTATAATACAGGGTGATCCATTTAAACCAGTACCCTGGAAAAACCTTACATTTTTGCAAGGGATCGCGCAAGGAACTTCTTCTTTTTTTCAATAGAAGCAGCAACTCCTGGAGAATGAAAACCGCCACCGTGAAGAAGATTGTTAACCGTAACTATAACTCAGCTCGTGATTTGTTTGTTGTTGCGTTGTCATTCACTTGCGTGCATTCGGAAACATGCGGTAGTCTGTCCCAGAGCGTGTTTTTTTTAGTGAAATCGTATTGGGTTACCAATTCTGTCATCAAAACGCAACGAGCATTTCGAAGAGAGTTTGGAGTTCGAAAAGTGCCAAGCAAGTCAACAATTCTGTCGATGGCAAAAAAAAACTGGAGCAAACCTGTTCTCTTCTCAGCGGTAGCGGTAGACATCACCCTTTGATGCCCCAAACGCGTGTGGACGATGTTCGGCAACGTTTACTTCAATCTCCGACGAAATCGTTGCGCAGATTAAGCCAACAGACAGGATATTCATACGGAACTTGTCAAAGGGCAGTAAAAAAAGCGAATATTTCACCATTTAAAGTGCACGCAATCCATCAGCTGCAGGAACCGGACAAGGGAAAGAGAGTAAGTTACTGCAAATGGTTTCAAAATTTTCTTAATTTGTGATCTAATATTTTCTCCATCACATGGTTTGCGGATGAAGCCTGGTTTCATCTGTCAGGCTACGTCAATTCGCAAAACAGCAGATACAGGGCTGTGAAACACCGATGCATTCACAAACGGTTGGTGTATGGTGTGCGGTTTCGTCTACGAAAATTATTGGCCCCATTTTACCTTCTGAGACTGTCAACACTAACGTTTATTGCCGCAGATTCAATGAATTTGTGGAACAACGTGATGACATTGAATTGACAGAGGGCTACTTTCAGCAGGATAGCGCTACGTGTGTCACATCGAAAGTCTAAATGGAACTCATAACCAGCTTCTTTGATGACAGATTAATTTCAAAAAACATATGGCCTCCCCGATCTCCGGACGTAACTTCCCCTGACTTTTTTTTATGGGGCTACTTAAAGGATACAGTTTACAAAACCCATCCAAAAACATTGGACACATTGCGTGAAAGAATCACGACTGAAATTGGCGATGTTACTGCTCGTACTCTACATGAGACATCACTGAATATGGTGCGGCGTGTTCAACTGTGTTTACAAGGAAATGGAGGACAATTCCAACATTTGCTTTGATAAAATGATTCTCGAATACCACATGTATAGATCTCAACTTACTGTGTGATTTTGTTGTTATTTATAAAAAAGTTATAAGTAAATCACATGGTACTGGTTTAAATGAATCACCCTGTACAAAGACTTTCGCTGGTATTTTGTTGAAACCAAGAACATTAGGAAATCGTCTATAGTAAGATATTTCTGTTGATGATACGAAAGTAATGCAAATGTGAGCATAACTTTTTTATTAAGTGACAGAGGTCGTTCAAATTGCACATGTTGGTAGAGCAACTCTTCCTATATAACATCCCTTCTTCTTCATTGCAGGCAAATAATAGATTCCAAGCAGAAGCAACGTGCCGTCATTGAGTTCTTCACGAAGGAAAGCTGCAGGCTGTCCGGCATTCACGGAAGGATACAGAATGTTTACGGAGATGACACCATTGACAAGAGCAATGTGCACAGATGGATGAAGAAGTTTAAAGAAGAGGAAACCAGCACTGAAGACAAACCACGCAGTGGGAGACCATCATCTGCGGCCACTGACACGAATCGTTAGCGAGTGGATGAATTGATTCACGCAGTGAGACGAGTCACAATCCGTGAGCTTGTTGCACAACTGGACTGTGGTCGCAATGCGATAGAGAAGATGGTGGAAGATTTAGGGTATCGGATAGTGTGTGTATATTGGGTACCTCAACAGTTGACTCCCGATTTGAAGGAGAGAAAGGTGGAAGTGTACTCTGATCTGCTGAAAGCGTTTGAAACCAATGAAGACACATTGGTTTCCAATCTGATGACATGGGATGAAACGTGGGAGTATTTTTACGATTCGGAAACGAAGAATCATTCCATGGAATGGCGTCAAACCTCTTCATCGAGGCCTAAAAAGTTCAAGAGTCAGCGATCAGCACAAATTCATGGTGGCTGTTTTGTGGGATGACAGGTGTGTCATTTTCTTTGATATTCTGGAACATGGCCGTACCATGACCAGCGAGCGGTACACTGAGACACTGAAGAAGCTTCGAGGAGCCATAAGGAAGAAGAGACTGAACAGAAATCTGAAAAGGGTCCACATTTATCATGATAATGCGAGACCACACACATCTTTACCAACAAATCAGGCAATCTGAAAATTAGGCTGGTCGGTGGTTCCGCATCCACCTTACGGCCCATATCTGGCGCCTTCAAACCTCCACCTATTCAGTCTAATGAAGGACGGTCTCCGGGGACAACGATTTGATGACACAGACAAGGTGAAAGTGGCTCTGAGGAAATGGGTACAACAGTCTACACCTGAATTTTTTCAAAGAGGATTCGAGAGTTGGGTTCAGCGATGGGACAAGTGCATAGCTTGTGTTGGAGACTATGTTGAGTAGTATCTTTGTATAGAGAAAGAGTTACTGTGCAATTTTAACGACCTCTGTCAGTTAATAGAAAAGTTATGCTCGCTTTTGCATTACTATCGGTACAACCCTCGTACTTTTTTTTAGGATAAATACATAACTATTTGTTTTAGGAAGACGACACCTGTAACTAATATAACTGTGACTACATTAAAAGGCCAATGTCATCATTATTTACATTAACATTAGTTTAAATGGCGAGCGTTGTTCTACAAAGCTGATTATTAGTAAAACGGTGACTCAGGATTGTATAAGCTTGAATTTTCATTCTGGTGTTTAAAAGTAGTTTGTGTAATACTTATATAATTTAAAATACCAGTAGAGTAAAGTGTGCCTTCGTATTAAGATTACATCCAATGCTGCATTACGTTTGTCAGGTGGTGCAGATTTCAAGTAGAAAAGCTTGATCTTCTGATTTTTTGAGCTCTGGCCTACGGATTTCAGGTAAAAATCTCTGGCAAAACTGCTCTAATTTAACCTTTTTTTGGAGTTTCTGTATTCTCTTGTAAATTTGGTTTCTCCTCGTAAAATATTTTCTGTCTTAACGCCACGTGATTTCTCTGACGAACCCTTCAAAGTGGCATTCTAGCAGTGGATCCAAGTGCAGTCAAAAAGGTAAATAAGGCGAAGTTCGATAAGAATTTACGTAGGGCTATGTATGGAGATTGAGAATTTTATGTGCAGAGACTGGTAGCTGATGTTCTGAGAGAGGTACTATGAGAGGAGCACGATATGTAATGTGGAATATATATTTGGTGACGACGATAAATAATTGTCAAACGTATTATGAAATAGTATAGCTTGAAGTGTATTAATACGTCGCTGCCTGCTATATGTTAGTATACCTGTAGCTATCATATTAATACGTCGCTGTGACAAGCGAGGTATTGATATGGCATGTGCGTTACATGCTGGGCGATATACAATCAAATGGTATTTGAATTTGTAGGTACTGTCTCCACAGTGGGTTGTTTATTTGAAGGTGCATAATTAGAAATTTATAATTGTTAGGTTGCAGCCATTACGTAGAAACAACGAACAAATTAAAATTATAAGGGTTCTTTACGTAGCTAAATTCAGCAAATTACGTTTTAGTCAAGCGACATTTAAGTTTAAGTGGAGTAACCCTTAGGTCTACAAGAATTTAAACCGTATTATTCTGTACAAATTTGCGGGAAATATTAGGTTGCGCCAAAGGTTTTTCCGCATTTGTAGGCAAACGTGGATAACAAAACTTTTACATGCCATTGCCACTTTATTTAGCAATTCAGGTACTGTTGTTTTCTAGTAGCTCTCGCTATCTATCGGGTTACTTCAGGATTCCATCCGCCTAGAGCTTTGTAGGTTTTGGGGCAAAGAACCGAAAGGACTTCGCTTTATATCATGCCTACAAAGAAGCGAAGTACTTTCTGTTGAGCAAGTTCTGCAAAGACAGGAATGAAATGCAGGGAATCCCAGTCAAGCTCCAATACGTTTTTTTCTGGTTAAGTAAGAGACGTGCCCAACTAGGCGTACAAGCAGAGAACGACTGTTGAAACAACGCTCCAATCTATGACACCAAGCCTAACAGCCGCATGACGCTCACCGATGGCAGCAAGATTAGCCCTGTGACCACGTTGGCTCAATACTCTCAATCGACGATCTTTGTCGCTGACAAAGATGCCAGACTCGTCGCTGAATAAGACATGGTTCTATTCGTCTCGCTACGCAATTCTAGTATGGCACCATTCTAACTTTTCTTGACGATATATATTGCTGTGAGGGACAGTCGTGACAACAGCAGGCTTGAGCGCAAACCAGCGTCAGCAGATCTGCGATCCAAAAGGCATGTCGATACAGGGACGCCCATAGTTATATGTGCACCTCATCAAATGTCATCCGTTACAGATTGTAAGGCTGTAACGGCTTGCTGTCGAATGCGGCGATTCAGGCGTTCTCCTAAGTGCACCAGACCTTCTACGGCCACGCACTTTACATTCCTCCAGCCACTGTTACCACATTCATCCGATAGTTGTAGGATCCCGATGTGTTTCCGACGCGATGCGACGCAGGGAACAACCAGCCGTACGTAAACCCTCCGGCATCTTGTGGAGTCGAAACCTCGGCGTATACTGGCTGTTGTTCGCGCTAGATGAAGACCAAAACGCTGTTAGGTAGGTATATCTACTGTGTTGTCCATTGAGTGTAAATGAATGCCACGTCGTATGATCTACTACAGAGGTGGTGAAACACCTGTCAAGAGGACAAATCTGCAGCGATATATTTTGTCGGTGTAATTTGATCAATTAAAACGACTGGCTCGGGAGCGAAGAGCCGTGGATTCGATCTTCGTCATCGACAAAAGTCTGTTTTCACATTGGCGTCTGATTGTGGAAAGTGGATCTACTGGCCGTTAGGCTCTTTGAAAAATTTATAATGGTTTTTTCCACACGTCGTCTGGATTAAATGAAAATTCCTTCTTTGCTTCAAATTAAAAAAATTAAGAGGGAGATGATGTGACGTACTACCAAGACCGTATAGTTACCGGAAGGACAAGGGGGACGGTTGCCCTTCCAGAATGGTCATTTCAGGAGCGTAAATTCACGTTCTACGTGATGTAAAAAATAGAAATTGTAACTAATAAAAAAAGTTACACCCTTCTGTATTTTCTTTTTAAAGACTTTAGTTAGTCTCACACAGTATTCCATGCAGTTAACCAGGATACAGAGTAACGTAAACTATATGAGGTGTGAAAATCTCATATCCCTGAAGAGAATTTTTCAAAACAGTGGATGGAGGCATAGAAAACAATATGCTGATATGCCTAATCTCCATGACCTTACCAAACATGTCGTTGGGATGAAGAGCTATTGTTACTGATAGGAAAAAAGTACCGTCTTCTGCACGATTTAATGATAAAAGATGAGAAATATATACAGTTAAAAACCATATGTACATGAGCACTTTCGAGGCAACGGCTACCTCATCCTCAGATGTATTGAACAAAAACACATTCAATCTATATATAGCATAGATTATGGCATTGGATCCAATAACATTGCGCATGCATCAAATAGTTGCGTACATGGCATTCTTAATGGTAAATGACGAAAAACATATTGCAATGACTCAAGAATGAGGTTGGGTGGGGATGGGTTGAGCATAGCATTTTAAACAAAAGTTACAATTTAAAGTTAACAGATTTAATTAGTGACTTCCATGCATTGTGCAATTAATAAGGGCTATGTTCATTACAACATTGTACACTGGAAGCTTCTATATACACACTTTCGCTTATTAATAGGTCCCTCAGGTTACTAGGAGTATGGATAATTCTTGCATTACTCCAATCTGGATTAAGATTGTCTTGGAGTGCATATTTGGCTAGGGATGTGCAATAAATGCCTGCTTTAATGTTGTATTTACTTACTTTAATCCTTAATCCAAGATTACGTTTTGTGGAACCCAAATAATTTGAGACAATTTGTCCTGTGGTTGCCTGAAGTAGCGTGACGTTGTAGACATCCCATTGATCCCTACTACAGCATTGTATACGATCTTTACGAACAACTGAAAAAACGTCCCTCTACTTCAGGCAACCACAGGACAAATTGCCTCAAATTATTTGGGTTCCACAAAACGTAATCTTGGATTAAGGATTAAAGAACATAAATACAACATTAAAGCAGGCATGTACTGCACATCCCTACAATCTTAATCCATATTGCAGTAATGCAAGAATTATCCATACACCTAGTAACCTAAGGGACCTATTAATAAGCGAAAGTGTGTATATAGAAGCTTCCAGTGTATAATGTTGTAATGAACATAGTCCCTATGAATTGCACAATTCGTTCTGCGCTGGTTGGTTTTTCGTTCTGCATTTCTATGGAGTGTTGTGCTGTCGGCGTTCACATAACCTTTACGCTTTACGTGGTATTTACTACTTGTGGTTCTTGGGTTTTTACCTAGTCTTTACATTTTTAATAAAATTATGTCAAAAATCTGAAGCACGATTTCCGAATGATCATAATTCTTTCCAGTAACGGCGGTGTGTGAGAAAGTAAAAACCACGTATTATTTGAGTGGAACGCGAAGGGGCATAATTTTGAACTTGAAGGAGCGTAATTTCAAGTCTCACCCTCACAGATAAGGAAAGCTTGCTGCGGTCCTGCGCACTACAGAGTTGCAGCAGGTGTCAGGGCTACAAATCTGCAGCGATATATTCCGTCGGTGTAGTTCCGTTGGCTAGTATAATTGGCTCCGGAGCGAGGAGGTGCGACCGGATCTTCGTCACTGACAAATTTGTGAAGTTCACAGTCGAGAGAAAACGGCGTGTGTGGTGATGGCACGACGAATGATGGTTTACAGGTTGTGTTTGGACGCACATTATTTTGATGAGCTGTTCACTGAATGATTTGTATCTACGATATTGTGAGTTTGTCAACGAAGTTCTTTTAGTTTTCTAAAAGGAACATTGTTAAAAAGATATGCTGCAACAACTTGTAAGCAAATAAATAAGTCGTTGTAAGTTTTATTCTTTGCTGTATCTATTCCTGAGATCTAGATAATATTGGTTTATGCCTCGGTGATATCCATGTGTGTAGATTGCTGTATGCTGATGACACTGTCCAACAGGACAGTGCCATCACCATACAGTAATCTGTATGCGGATATCACCAAGACATAAACCAGTATTTTACCAAGACATAAACCAGTACTGACCAAGAGGACAGTGTCATCACCATACAGCAATCTGTATGCGGATATCACCAAGACATAAACCAGTATTATCTAGATCTCAAGAATAGATACAGCAAAGAATGAAACTTACAACGACTTATTTATTTGCTTACAAGTTGTTGCCGCATATCTTAATTTTTGAGCAAGGAACTGTGAATACTGCATGTGATATAAGTCTAAATGGCACATCGATTGATCAGGTGAATGAGTTTGTGTATTTAGGAAGCATGTTTGACAGAGAGAAGAAATTGGATGCTGAAATTAGTAGGCGAGTGAATTCTTCATTGAAAGTCATGTCTGCTTTGGGAGGTTTTTACAGAAATGATGGGTTCTCAAAAGAGTCCAGCATGGCTGTGTATGAAAGTGTAATTGTCCCTACTCTGAGATATGGTAGTGAAACCTGGGTACTACAGAAGAAACACAGAAGTCATTTGTGTGCTAGAGAAATGCGTTACCTACGGGGGATTTGTGGCAACACACGTTCTGATTGTGTGAGGAATAAAGATGTATTGCAGTTGTGTAATGTGAAGCAAAATGTTGTTAGCAAGGTGGAGACTAATATGCTTTGGTCATGTTGAAAAAATGAGTGATGAGATGCTTACTTAAAAATTTGTTTAGCCCAAGTGGCAGGAAGGAAAGGCAGAGGAAAGCCGAGGAAGGCCGAGGAAGTCACGGGAGGATCATATTCAGGAGTGTCTGCAGGAGAAAAAATTATGAATATCAAGTATAGAAGATCTTGTGCGGCGTGTGATGGATATCAGTGAAGCCCGAGTTGTATGTCAAGATCGCTGTAAATGGAGAAGTATGGTACAACAACAGTAAGTAAAAATTATCTGGTGGTTTGTATTTCTTTGTGAGCTAACCTCTGAATCTCAGAGAACAGCTTAGTGATATGTAATGCATTGGTATTCCTGAGATCGTTAGTGGTTGTCTAAGTATTTTGTTAAGCATTCAGTATTGTTTCAACGCACGACCCTAACAAAACTGAAACATCCTTAAAACATTCGAACATCATACCTTACGGGAGGTGAGTACAATGTTACTTGGTGTGTGAATCATTGTAGTTTGTGCTGTAAATACTGGTATGACTAAAGAGTACAACTGATCAATATCATTCCTGATCTATTCCTGATTAATATGACGATACGTCTCGCACCGCCACATCACGAATGGTAGCGCAGGAATTAGGGTGAGTTGCGCAACAACCTGTGTCAGCATGTACCTTTCGACGTCTTCTACAGGAGCGGGGACTTGTCGCACGGCGCCCATTGCTCCGATTACCATTGACGTTACACCACCGGCGGGTGCGGCAACAGTGCGCCGTTGAACGCCGCACCTGGACTACGGAACGGCACGACATTGTCTTCTCCGACGAATCCCGCTTCTGCCTGCAACACCACGATGGTCGGATCCGCGAGTTAAGGCACCGCGGCTAAAAACTGTATGACGCCTGCATTATGCATTGAGATACCGGTCCGTCACCTGGCGTTATGGTTTGGGGCGCTATTGAATATGACACCCGCTCCCCTCTGGTACGCATCGCCGGTACACTCAACAGCAACAGCTACATCTACATGGTCGTGTTTCAAGCACGTAGATGGGTACTCCTGCGGTAATATTCTGTTGTGCGCAAGCAAATATTATTCTAATTAATTGTAGTATCTCCCAAATCATATTTTCAATTAAACAGTTTTCCATATCTCAAAGAACCTATACGCGTGAAAACATTTACACGCCAGAAAAATTTGGGGGAGCTCAATTCCATAACTGATCAATTATTGTTAAAAAAAGTTTGTAAGAGATCTTATTCTTTATATACTCGGTATCTTACTCTTTATATACTCGAGTATATAAAGAACAGCTCCTTATATACTCGTGTGGATATTTATATGTTTTTCAAATATGAAAATTTCAAATTCAAATAAAGTGTACTTAAGCATCAAAATATTTCACAGCTGAAGTCAGTATAAGGTTTACATTGATTGTGACAATGAGCCATTTTTTTATTCTGAACAAATGTTGAATTCTTGGCCGAATGTTTGACAAACACGCTCGGAATTCTTTCTTCACAGACAGCAAAATATTTCTTTCTTCGCTTTTAATGCTTTTCAGACAAGAGAAAGCTTTTTTCACAGAGACAAGGATTCGAAAACTGGAGTAAGATGCTCAATACTTTTGCTGCGATCACACGTTACTTTTTTCTTATCGCAGTCCAAAACACATCAGGTGGTACTTCTTTGAATTTTATCTTCAAATTTCCATTCCACTTTAGTTCAGTGAGTTGACCTTCCAGAACGAATAAATTTTGCGACTTTGGCGAAAACTCAGGAAAAGGATTCCTTACCCAAGTGTACATTTCTAATACAAATGTAGGAAAGCTTCAGCCAAGAGTTTGTATGAGTGACTCTAAATGACGGATGATTATTGGGATTATTATTTCTTTTTAATCTCTTTCTTGTTTCGTTTCGGTATTTAACTATTCCTGTGTGCATATCGAGGGGTAGGGTATCACCAATTTATAAATTGGTGTCATTTGTTCCTGGAAGGTGACAGAGACAGTGCTGTGCAACAGTAAGAGAGTATGTTCCTCATCCGGAATTCGGGCCTGGCTCCACCTCGAATGATTAGCCAGAAGCACAACCTTCTTACAACTAAGGAGGCTTTTGTTATTGGTTTATCTTAAAGCAGAAGCAAAAATAATGCATTGTGTCCCCTTGAAAGGTGTTTTTTTTAACCTTGTATTTATTCTTGAATGGAAGAAGTTTGTTTATGGAAGGTTTTTCTTTTAGTCCCTACATTCTGGTGTTCAAAGTGCTTAATGTGCTTAATATATTGCTCGACTTGGAAAATGCCACCCACGAAGTATATGTCGAAGCGCAATGGAAATTGGTGGACATGTGTTGACTGTTGTGTTATTTAAACGCCGGTAGTTTCCAATCAATCACTTGATAGCTGAGAGAGTTAAAAGAGTAAAACATCTCGGTGCAGCTATGTCTGGTCGATCTCATCGTGTGCTTGAGATCCAATGCATTGGAGGGACCTCGATGAGGCGAAAGCACAAATAAAAAGTAAGAATGCAAGGGCAACGTCATCGGGAATCTGACCATCGCACTGACACATTTAGCAGAGGTTTCATCATAAGACTACGCACGGCTGCTTGGTGCCTTCGTCGCATCGCGGTGAAAAACCTCGGGATGTAAAAATTGTCAACCATATTAGGCGATGGTGGTTTGAGGAAGTTAACGTGCATCGCTGTAGTATAACTGGTGAACGTAGGCGGACGTTCGAACGTGGCAATGTGTACCGGAGTTAGCTAAGTTTACGTTCTTGCCAGGTAATAGGACAGCACCAACTCACCACAACACATCTTCACGCAAGTTTGCAGTAGTAATGTACCAGACATGATGGTGAGACGAATGAAGTCACGTTGTATTTAGCAAGGATTTCCTCTTCTGTCACAGCGCCGATGATCGCCGAATGAGAGTCTGGAGACAACGTCGTCACCGAAATGATCTCGCCGCCATCAGTGAGCATCATGTGGCTTGTGATGTATTACTACAGAGGGGACGCACATATCAAGACGGCAAGTAGCAACGAAAAGCCCTTGCCGGCGTATTTTAATTGGGGAACCATTCGGCTTCGGCGTAGAAGAATGTGGGTCCGAGTTCGCCACTGGCAAATTTGATTCCAATTAGGCTGCCGAACGTAAAAAGGGATCTACTGGGTGTTAGGTTATTCGACAAATGTGTGTTCCTTCCTCACATCGTCTGGAATTTATGATTTTTTTCGCTTCAAAAAATGTGATATGCTTCTTCCACACATCGTCTGGAATTAGTGATAATACCTCCTTCTACAGAGAGTTACTTCAAGCATGGTTTGCGGCGGATACGAAACCTGCGATTCCGTGCTTTGACCTTTCCCAAGGGGGATATATGTGACATGCTACAGAGGTGACCAGCTAAATTGGGAAAGCATTCGCCACCGGAGTAGAAGGATGTGGTTTCGAATATCGCCACCGTCAAGTATGGGTTTGGTTTCTCACGCTCATGAGTCGGGGGTCATGGTATGGGGCGGTATCACTTTCAACAGCCATTCACCGCTCTTACGCATTGTGTGTACAATGACAGCACGAAGATATGTCAATGAGGTGTTTGACGTACTACAAGAGTAAATCACGTGTCAAGGCGACAAATCTGCAGCAATACATTCCGTCCGTGTGGCTTAGTTGGGAAAGCAACTTACTTTGGAGTGAGGGGGTGCGACCTCAATCTTCGTCACGAACAAATTTGTGTTTTAACATTGGCTCCCGAACGTAAAAACTGATATACTGGCCGTTGGGTTCTTCGAAAAATGTGTGATGTTTGTTCCACACATCGTCTAGAATTAATGAAAGTTTGTTCTTCGCTTCAAAAAAAAATTACCAGGGAGATGATGTGACGTACTACGAAGGTAAAGCACCTGTCAAGACGAAAAATCTACAGAGATACATTCTGTCCGTGTAGCTTAGTTGGGAGAGCAACTTACTCCAGGGCGAGGTGGCTCGGCTTATCTCCGTAACGGACAAATATTTGTTTTGCCAGGTGCTGCAACCCGTTTTGTTGCCGTAACTATGTGGAATCCCTGATACCAAGTTTCAACAAAATAACGCCCGTTCAAACACTGCCATCATCAGCAGTCAGTGCGTACAAGGTGTGCGTAGAAGGTATCCAAGTGAGGCCCTTTCTAGAGCGATCCCCTGACTTCTCCCTCCAAGAGAGAACTTGTGGGACTTCTCTGGCAGATGACGTAACGTCTCTGCACGACTCCCTTTTATTGTCGATGAATTGTGGACACAGGTTAACGAAGCATTGCAGCGATACTTCAGGAGACCATCGAAGGATTTTTCTACTCGACGCCGCGCTTTATTCCCTAATGTATAGCTTAGTATGGCGTTCCAACAACCTGCTGACTCAGGCCACATTCTACAGATTCCTCCCCCATTACATTCATATACAGGGTGTATAGGAAAGTCCTTAAACAGGGAAATAACTTTTGCACGCAAAATGCTAGAATTGTGGAAGTAGTGTGTACATATAGTAAAGTGACTATGTTCTATGAGATGAGACCGATTGCAGCACCCGTAGCGGCGAATTTTGGATGTTAGCAATCTATCGCGAGAATCAAGAGAGATAGCGAAAAAAAGTCAATAGCAAACGTGTAGAGCGTCACTGATTTAGTATGAAATGACGCCCTACATTCACCAAAAACTCCAATAGAAGTCCGGAAATGCAGATCTCTCGGTATCCGATCACCGGCATAAATACGTCACGAATGACATCGCAAAACGTAAAATCTGTAAACGAATTTTGCCTGCAAAACAGCGAAAGATGGATGAAAGTATGCAAATGGAAACGCTACGTCATACCTCATCGGGAAGCATAAATTGGCGGTCAGGGAAGGTTTGTCAGACTGTGCGTGGACTGGATCTTCGAGTCTACACATGGCTAGCTATTGTAACGTGGAGTACTGCAAGATGGTTATGTGGTACGGGGAATGTGGTCGTCGGGCAAGAGAGGCAGCACGCCAATATGCATTACGTTTCCTTAATCGTTCTCATCCTACTGCGGCTACTATCATCAATGTCGTTCGCCAGCTGAGAGAAACCGGGAGCATTACAAGTCGTTCCCGTTCAGGTAGGCCGACACTTGCAGGTGTGCACGTGCAGCCAGTGGACGTCCTTGCCTATGAGCTAGCCCACCCACACTGCAGTACGAGATACATCAGTGCGACGTGTGGCCTTACATTTGGTCGTGCATGGCATATTTCTACGACCCCGTATTATCCAAGCATGCTGTAACGTAACACCTGAAATGCTGACGAACGTCCAACAAGAAGTTCTATCTCGAATACAGATGTGTATTGTTGCCGATGGTGGATACATCGCAAATGCTTAAGTATTAGTACTGACATTTTGTATTTCTAGAACATTATTTTGTGTTTTTCTTCTTCATAATGTCCTACTGCTGTATGAATTTCCTACTACTTCACTGTACAATACATAATAAATTGTACCTTGCTCACACGTACATGTATTAGTTTTATTAATAAATTTGCATCACCTTATGATGTCACACTTCTGCACGCGATGAGTGACGTATTTATGCTGGTGATCGGATACCGAGAGATCTGCATTTCCTGACTTCTATTGGAGTTTTTGGTGAATGTAGGGCGTCATTTCATACTAAATCGGTGACGCTCTACACGTTTGCTATTTGCTTTTTTTCGCTATCTCTCTTGGTTCTCGCGATAGGATCGCTAACTTCTAAAATTCGCCGCTAGGGGTGCTGCGATCGGTCTCATCTAACAGAATATAGTCACTATATGTACACACTACTTCCACAACTCCAGCATTTTGCGTTCAAAAGTTATTTCCCAGTTTAAGGACTTTCCTATACACCATGCATACACGTAGATGAACATGCAGGTGTAGGCTGTGTAACTGTTTGTGGTGCCTTAAATGGCTTCCTTGGGACTCCTCTTAACTGTCGAGACTTTCCTCGCCGGTGAAAGGTGTGTCAACATGCTCGTCGACTATCTGCACCCATTCGTATCGATTCTATTTCGGCATCATACATGATCTTTCAAAAGGACAACGCTGCACCGCATACTTCCCGAGTGATGACCAGTTGGTTCTAGAAGCATTCGAGAGAGTGTACATCACTCCAATGGCCCCCTCGATTGCCGTACCTCAACCTCACTGAGAATATGTTGGATGAATTGGAATGATTTGCAATAGCCCCACCCCCGCAACTGCGTTGCTCTGTCACAGGCGATCCTCGCTTCTTAGGCTGAAAGTTCATGTCCGTGTCTTCAACACCTCGCTGAGGCCTTAGCAAATTGTCTGGCTGATGTTCTGAGAGCTAAAGTAAAACAACACGTTAATAGGTAGTTGTATATAATAATTTCTTCCGTTACTTTAGATCGGATTTTGGTTATTGCTTAATTTTTCCTAAGGTTTGGAAAGTGTGAGTTAAATTGCGATCTATAGCAAGATTCAAGATTACGTACAAAAGCGTTTTACGCAAACGCATTATTGAAACTGCAGCACTCTTAACTACATATTTTGTTTTGAACTAATATGACTTAAAAATTCTTGAGCAAGTGATTTAACAATTTAACAATTACTTCTGGTTAGCTAAGACACTGGATATGTTTCTCCAAATATTTTATACATTGTGAATTAGCAGCCTGTGCTGAATTACTTCCTAAGAGTGTTAAAATTCATGGGGAAGTACGATTTAAGACAGAACCTCTGCGATGTACTCTAAGTAATATGAGACGCGCGCAAAATCAGTGACATTTCCACGATTTCTTTTTCATTGTCATTGTTAGAAAAGTTTTCCTTTCTGATCCTAAAGTCATAAATTAAGAAACGCTTCCCAAGCAGTTGAATCAAAGTCTCCGTCCTGCGCTATTTGGGTAACAATACACTTTATTGCCAGATTCTAAACACACCCTTGGGCTCTTAATTACACCCAGATGTGGTTGCCCTGATAAGTTTGGGTTTAACCGTTTGAAGTCAGTAAATTATTTTTGCATGCACACGCACACGTCCGTTTGAGTGAGATAACAACTTAGAGGATAGAAACACTAGCTATTTATCATTTAATTTACTTCCTCTTTGTTTCCATCTGCACGAGCTGTATATTGAACGAAGCTACAAACACAGGGGATGAAGTTAAAAATTCATTTCCTGTCGGCAACAATGCTTTGCTTAATTTATGACTCCATGTCTATTCCTTAAAACTAAAGTTCCAGAAAACAAGGTTATAAAAGAGACATATTCCAACAAAGATGAAGCAATTAACTGCATACAATGTGGTTTTCATTCCAGCATATTTATAAATTCACAAATTCATGTAAAAGCTGCAAAGATAACGCGGAGCTGAGATATTAAAATATACCCGCTCTCGACATGCTTCTTTGCTTCGAGACTGTTTGAAATTTGAACATTCTTTTATTCAAATATTTCATTTTGCTTACCATACTTTAGTGACATTTTTCTTATTGAATGTTTCTGAAGATTGAAAGCTTTCATGTTAATTATTTTTTGTATAAATAAATCGTTCTGCTATTTTTTGTGGGACCATTGTGGAAAACGTACGAAACTTGTATTCTTACACACATTATCATATACAGTATGTACAGAAAAGAGAATGTATGATACACAGGTGCATAACAACGTCTTTTTTATTTTATTTATTTTATAAAGTTTCTGCTGCACAATATTATAGAAAAGTAATATAATACTCAGTAACAATACAATATGTGTCACAATCATAAACTAATTGTACAAATAAAGTAAACAAATTGACCAATGAAACTCACAAAATTCGACAAATCACCAAATCTTTCACAATAAATATAAATTCTGCACACAAAAAAAACTCATTTCATTGAAAATTAATATCAATTGTCAATATGCATCAAATATTATATGTTAGTAATAATTAAATGTACAACAAAGGGCCAGCAAAAAAGACTGAGATACTGCCTGACAAGTCCCTGATCCCCTCGAAATAAAAACAAAATATTCCAGTCCAGTCCAGACAACGAAAGCAATTTTACAATACGTTTCGTTTACAAATCAGAAAGCAAAAAATTCCAATATTCAATTTCCCGTCAAAAAACTCCTTAGCACTCGCTTAAATACTGGATAACGTGCCTCTGATCTAATAATCAACGGTAATCCATTCCACTCAGGCAATCCCAACACATTAATGTTATTAAACATTAAACCTGTACGAGCCCAGGGAACAGAAAAACCCGACCCACCACGAGTATCATAGGAGTGAGTGGTACGCCGTAATGCAATCAAGTTGGAGTATCTTCCTGTAAAAATACGTTCATGGACCATCAGCAGCAATATGTATTTATGTAGTTGCTCAATATGATACCTGTAGTTTGATGTGTACCTTTAACTTTCACAACAGCAGCAGAACGTCCTGGAATGGAGTCTACCAAGTGCTCGAAACTTTATTATATTCATTCACTTAATCACGCGTGGGTCCACTATCCTCCCTCTCTACATCAGCATTGCGTCGTACCATGTACTGTACCAGATGTTTGAAAGATTATTTTGTACATAGTCACCTAGTAACGTCTGGGTCCGCCTCCCACCCTCACAACAGCAGCAACACGTCTTTGCATGGACTCTACCAGTTGTTAAAAACATTACTATGCACAGCAAACTTATAACGTGTGGGTCTACTTTTTGCTCTCACAGCAGCAGCAACACGTCATGGCATGGACTCTACGAGGTGTTGGAAACATGATTATATACAGCCACTTAATAATGTGTGGACCTACCGGTACCTTAGCAGTTTAAACCGAAACCTGAGGAGGACACCTGTCGTATCTGTAATCGACTGCTTAGTGATACGCCATCTGAGCTAACAGACGCTATTGACAAAATGCACTTGGATACCATACAGCCATTCTTTCGTTGTCTGTATATCAGTAGATGGACCGAAACGAAGGTTCTACTCTCAAAAGTTACCATGTTTTCATATCGATTCCAAAGTGTTCAACAGCTGAGCAAAGGCAACAACGGAAATAGTTCGCCATAAAATTCTTAGATCGTTTACATGGTAATACAGAGCGGTACAAAGTGAAAATCCTTCAAATACATGGCATCAGTGAATAAACAAAGACATCTCTCTTTCCACGTTTCCACAACAAAAAATTTGTTACAAAATCGTAACATTGTTTCTGTTGCTGTGTATTGGTAAAATGTGGAAAGAGCGATGTCTTTGTTTATTCACTGACGCCACGTATTTGGAGAATTTTCATTTTCGATCTCGCCCTTTGGATTTTACTGCTATAATTAATATATAGCCAGTGACGTTAATGCCCACCAGATGGAGACGTCTCAGTAGCTGAGCCCACTTTACGGATTTACAATGTATGATGTCAGAAGCTGATAGAAAAACACACATAACGCCGTGGATTGTTGGCCACCGTGGTGTAAGGCTAACGCCCTCGGCGAAAGATCTGGGGTTCCATTCACCAGCAGTGGCCGTATAACAATTTTTCGGTTGCTGTGTGTTGGTAAAACTTGGAAAGAGCGATGTCTTTGTTTATTCAGAGCGGTACAGCCCTTATCTTCTGCACAGATTAGTACACCTTTGCGTGTTTGAGCACCTCAGCAAGAAAATCAATGTCATCTGGGCTGACACCAATCTCCAAAAAGGAAGTGTCGTCGCTACGTCATGATATCAGGCTACACCATGTTAACAACTGAGTTTCTCATGCGCTCGTATTTCGTTACGAAAAGCACACCAGATGGCTCATGAGCGTGTAGTGGGTGTGCAAGCCAATACTACCGTAAGCTCACCACATGAATATAATCTGAATTGCTGCAGCGTAACACCATGCCACATGACTTCAAGACGGGTCTCCGCCACATGCCTTATCTAATTTAAAGGGGTGATTCAGAAGCCCTTCGTTGGTTGCATAATTTCTCAGGATTTTCCATATTCATGGCCATCTCGAATCCGGATCTGACAGCTGTGATATTTAAGTTGTGAGAATGTCTAAAATCCTGGGTGTTCGTGCTGTGTGATTGTGTTCTTCAGTTCTACGATTGCTTCCGGAGCTTACGGATTGAATATCACAGCAGGTGTACAATGTACTGAATGCCCTGCATGGCGCTGCGGTACGTTCTGGGATGGTGAAGATGCCATGTCTCCTCGACACGTTGATGTTTATGTATCAAAAATGTAACACGTGTCCTAAATTATTTACGGCAACACAAATGTGTATATTTCTAATTATTTTCTATGTCTCTTAACTTCGTTGTTTACGCCTTGAACGATACTGTTCCAACGGCATTCGGAATGTTTGCTTAAGATTTCTTTCATTGTGTTCTCATCATATAGTGCATTTCCAGTTTCCTGTATGGATAAACATGAGTCGAAGTTTCCCTTTTCCATTCATTTGTATCTTCTCGTGCGATGCGTTTTTAGTCTAGCAACTTTGGGTCGAATTTCACGCTTTGAGCTTCCTACCCGTGCTTCCAAGTTGTGATACTACAAACTATGCCTTATATCGAACAAACACAAAATAGTTCTCACGAATAGAGTTCTGTACGGGCCTGAACCGGAGCTAAATTCCCAACCCATCCCTTATTCAGAGGCAGGTTTTTTTTCATTAATACAGTGAAAAATTCCGGACTCAGGGCAGGCCTCTGCTGGAAAGTTTAGCATTCTGCTCCAAGAGCAAAAAAAAAAAAAAAAAAAAAACGTTTCGACTTACAAAGCAATCAGAGATTAATTGTTTAAAAGATCAGATGGCGAAGATCACTGAGTGAAACGAGAGACATGGAATCTCCGACATCCGATGCGTTTATTTCCTTAAAGGCTGAAATAAAATTCCGTTTTCACTTTGTTGGCTTTAGCGAGTAAAACATGTGACTTTGTTTCTTTCCCGAGAAATGTTTACAGAAACTGACCTGTCACCTGCACAAAACCAGTTGACTCAAGCTTCTGGCTAGATACGTTCCTAGAACGGAGATGTGGAAGTTCAAAGTATTTTTTTACATGTTTGTGGGGAAAGAAGCTACCTTGTCTACACTTACAAGTGGAATAGGAAATGCGTTTACATTTGTAACAGACGTAGCGTGTCAAGTCTAAACCTCATCTGTGAGAGAAGTTCTTACGAGAAGTGACACGTCTCACTGCATCACATTCCGTCTACTACTAACGTTGTTGAACTCAGTTGGGCAGCTTTGTTTCCCGATAGGAAGCTTTGAATTAGTTGTAATAAATAGCGGAGAATGCGCGATGAAAGTGTGAAACGTGCCGAACCGTAAACTGGAAAGTCTGAGGAGGGCCAGGCACAGGCTGGACTTTCCAAATTAAGGACGGGGAAGGCCTCTTCTAAGGAATGCCAAAGTAACGAAATATGATCTAAGCCAGAGGTTCCCAAACTATGCTCCGCGAAGATTTTGGAAAGAAAAATTAATGAAATATGTGTTACAAGATCACACAATTGTGAATTTGTACGGCCATGAACTGTGCATAGGTAAGTATTGAGTAGGAATTATTTAGATCTTGCAGCGTGCTGTGAAGCAGTGTAGATAGCAAGTATTATAGACCAAAGTGCATCTCATGCGTCACCTCAGTCGGCTTTGCCCGCCCGCACATTCTGAAAACTACGCAAGACATCGAGAACGTCGGCGAAGCACACAGACTGCACTCGGCGAAACCAGACAGAGGTACTCGACGTCGCCATGACAACCCCTTCTCCTCTGTGAGAACTTCGCCAGGCTTTCAAATCCGATGGTTAGCTTCGACACTTTTCAAAAATTATCTCGAAAATTTCTATCGCATACTAAAACCTCGTGTTTCTTCGCACCTTCAGTCAGTTGCAGTTCAGTCAGTATCCAGTCGAGAGTCGAAACGAATCGAGTCGGGTGCAGTTTTACTTATTTATGAGTACTTTTAGTGCGTGTTTTTCAATATAAGTTTTTTTTATTGTGAACAATTACGTTAATATAACTTTTCGGATCTGCCGTCTTGAGGACGAAACACCTGCCCGTTGCAGGTTTTTTGGAGCACCAATGTAGTCACTCAGAAAATATCATCGATTTTCCTTCAACAAATCGCTTGCTGAAGTCTGGATCCTTAAAAAAGCTGTCAAAACCTCCGTCGCAGTGGCTGTGGAAGCATCAACAGGTAATAGGCATGTTTAACATTTATGTTTTTTTTTCTTTTTTTACCGGACCCTGATTATTATTTTTATTTACCCAGGTTATACGAATATTATTATATTTTCCAAGTGTAGTGTGGAAGATTCTGGAGCAGTTGTTAGTGCTAGAATTGATGGAGAGGATGAAGGGTTTTCGAACGAATCAGCGACAGCGGGTGCCGCAGAACCTCCTGAAGTGTTGAAACAACTACCTAGTTCTTCAAAGACCAGTGCTAGATGGTAAAAACAGTTATAAAAAGTACCACGATTCCTACTTGGATATTGGGATCGTTGAGACCAGTGACAACAAACCACAGGGCGTAATTTATGGCAACGTATTGTCAAACAGTGCGTAATTTGCGGTAATATTACGCAATGTTTGATAAACAGTGCGATGTTCCCAGAAAAATTGCGCCGTCGTTTTGAGGGATCCATCCAGAGTGCAAGAGCAAACCGACTGATTTCTTTGGAAGGAAGTCCGGTGAACTTACACAAGCCCAGAAAACTATATCCTATCGCTTAAAAACAGTTAACGAAAAGGCTTTGATGGCGTCCTACATAGTTAGTTACCGAGTTTCTGACTCTGGCGAAACCCATACCTTCGCTGAAAACCTTATCAAGCCTTGGGTATAGGACATAGTTTAATGAATTCTGGATAGACAAACCACGAATCTAGTAAGCACACATCCTTTGTCAAATAACACAATCTCATTTTTAACAGTAAGTGGTATCCCATAGGATAACTGCCTTGGTGTATGCACAGACGGCGCGAATGCCATGACTGGAAAGATGTCCGGTGTTCTCTCAAGAATAAAGCAAAAAGTCAAGGAGTGTAGCAGTAGCCACTACGTTCTCCACCGCCATGCTCTTTCTGTGAAAAAAATGCCGCCATCCCTAAAAGAAGTCTTGGACGACAGCGTGAAAATAATTAATTTTATCCAATCACGACGTAAGAATACAAGGCTATTGTGACGTATATTCTAGATTAACTTTCCTTTTTTGGTTTATTTCCCTATGTAAATCTTGAGTTTATTCTCAGTATTCTTCACGCTTAACGAAATATCTTTTCTCTCAAACGAATACGTTTGGCAACACAATTGAGGTTGAATACACGTGACGTATGCCTGATCTTGATAAGAACAAGAGATAAAAACGACGACTGATCTATTGCGTGAGAGCGTTGTAAGAGAGCAGTATAAGAGAGCGATTATTACGAGCGTTGGGTTGTAAACTGATTATTGATAGGAGTCTTGTGATAATGTGTGGAGCGTTTACTGCAGTATGCCATATTACGATGTGTTTTCTACAGCCTGAATAAAGCTTTTCCGTAAGTTGACTTCTGTTGTTTCGTCTGGCCGTTAAGGTTTTCCTTCATTTAGGAACTATTTCTTAATATATTGATGTGTCAAAACAGCGTAGAAGACGAAAATACTTTTTCGCTACACTATTCAAAATGTTGTGTGGTGACATGGGGAATCCATATACGGCTCTAATTCTTCACACAGAAGTAAGGTGGCTTTCCCGCTGCAAAACTTTGACTCGGCTCTTCGAAATGGGTGCTGAAGTCAGAACCTTCCTGATTGTCAACGACTTTGCTTTGGGAGGCAGGTTGTGTGATGAACGTTGACTCATTAAAATTGGCGTGCGTATTTAGCAGAAACTTTAAAAAAGTAAATGACTTAAGCCTCTCACTTCAAGGAAAAGCAGTAACTGTTTTTGACGCCAGCGATAAAGTGCAAGCGTTTAAAAAGAAAATCAAGTTTTAGGAGGAATTCAATGCAAAACGAAATCTAGATAGCTTCTCAATGGTAAAAGGATTTAAAGAACTAGATTCCGACATACCTGGAGATATCGTAAATAAATAAGTTTCACGTTTACTTGCAAAGTTTGCTTGGTAGTTTCAACTGTTATTTTCCGGAAGAACTCTACGAAAAAATTAAAGAAAACTTCTGTGTCGGAAAAGCCAGCCTGTCTGACATCGTAGCAGTATGAGTGCTTGATTGATTTGACAACAGATTCTGCGATAAAAGAGAATTCTGTAACCAAGAAGTCACTATCAGAATTTTGGTGTCAGCTAAAAGACGAATTTAAAGTTTCGTCAGATAAAGTGAAAATAATCCTTCTGCCTTTTGTGACAACTTGCTTATGTGAATCATGATTCTCTGCCTATGTGGCTACCAAAACAAAATACAAATCCACCCTCAATGCAGAGCCAGATATTCAGTTAAAGCTCTCCCAAATTCAACCAGTATAACGTTACTTGTCTTTCCGCTGTAACTTAGTCCTTACGTCAGTAATTACGTTATCTGTGCTAAAGTCAATGTAATATCAGAAGGTACTCATACGCATTACAAGAAATAGGTCAATTGTAGTACTTAAATATTCGTTTATTTTGCTTGCATGGTTTGTAGTCCATATTCACATCCGGTTTATTGACGTACTCAATACACTATCAGTGATTTAACATCCAAGCACAGTATAACAGCACGTCTATCATCAATAACATCAATCCCCTTAAATAACCGCTGTATTGCCTTTTTATCTACCTTTGTTATCCGGCCACACATACATAACTTGTTCTGACCTCAGTGTGTTGCCACGATCATTCTCGTTTGAGGGAAAAGACATAACGTTAAGGTTTGAAAATGTCTAAGAGAATAAACTTAAATTTACATAGAAACAGAAACTCAAAAGTGAAGTTAAAATAGAATATACGTTACACCATGTATAGTACATTGTGTAAATCGAAACAGTCCCATGCCTTTCATTACAATCTAAGTTTCCGGAGTATAATTACAAGGTTGCTTACCTTTTTCACATTTTTTATTATAAAACGTGCAGTGAAATGTGAAAAAGGTAAGCAACCTTGTAATATGCTGTATCGTTCGTTTTCGATGCCAAGTAACATTTTTGGTTTTAAAACTGTAAAAATCGTTTTAAATACCATATCTATGTGAGTAACATACTGTGGATTTACAATATTGTGAATTCATTTTCAGTGTTTGCCTTACTTTGTTTTTGTTGTTGTTTTTGTTGTTTTACGTTTATTTACGTAGTTAAGTAAATTCTTTATTTCTCTGGAATTAGTGGAGAAATTAACATTTCAAATGAAAGAAAATTGACGTTTAACATGCCCATATGCTTAAAAATGCCTTCCATCGTAAATACTACTGTCATTAGGTTTAGTGCCTACATACACCGAAGTGCCAGAAAAACTGGTACAGACGAGCTTATGCAAAATACATGGCAACGTTACCTATGCGCGAAGTCAGTTGCGTCCGCCAGTGCGTATATAAAGTGATATACATCCTTGCCAGCTGTCAGATCTATTTTCGGCATGAGAATGACAAGTAATAACAATTTAAGCGATTTTCAACGCGGTGTCATAGTTGGCGCTCGTGAGATGGGCCATAGTATTTCGGAGGTAGAAACGAAGTTCGGATTTTCACGGACGACCATTGCAAGGGTGTAATGTGACTACAAGATTTCCGGCAAAACCTCCAAACTACGTTACCAGTGTAGCTGTAAAATGACATTGGGTGAACGTGACCACCGCTGCTGTCAAGAATCGTTTCACGCGGTAGGCGTGCAACACTCTCGCAGGTGTCATCGGAATTCAATGCTGGAGCCTCAAAAAGCATCAGCGTCCGGACTGTGCAACGTACCCTGCACGATATGTGCTTTGGAAGCCGACGCCCAACTCGAGTCCCTTCGATGGGTGCACGACACAGAGCTATGCGTCTCGCTTGGGCACGGCAACACCGCCACTGGACACTTCATGACTGGAAACAAGTAGCCTGGTCTGACGAGTCACGTTTCCAATTGTATCGAGCAGATGGAAGGATTCGTGTGTGGCGCAAACCCCATGAAGCCATGGATCCCGCCCGTCAACAGGGAACTGTACCGGCTGGTGGGAGGGGGGTCCGTAATGGTATGTAGTGTGTTTAGCTGGACTTCACGGGGACCCCTGCTGGTACGTCTACAAATGTTCAACCCTATGTGCGCATCCTTTCTGACGAGGTACACCCGTTCATGTCCTACATTCATACTGATGGGTTGGGCCTCTTCAAACAGGACAATGCACCTCCACACAAGTGTCGGAACGCCACATTGTGTTTAGAGGAGCATTCATCTGAGTTTGGGGTGTTGCCATTCCCACCGAAGTCCCCAGATCTGAACGTGATAGAGCACATTTGGGATGCCATGCAACGCGCTATCGAACACAGAAATCCGAGACCTCGGAATACACCCGAATTGTGGAACGCTCTGCAGGAAGTATGGTGTGCATTGCCTACAGCATATTTCCAGAAGCTAGTGGAGTCCATGCCCCGTCGTATTTTTGCAGTCCTGTACACCCGTGGGGGACCTACCAATTATTAGCCTGGTGTACCAGTTTTTCTGGCAATTCAGTGTTGGTTCTAGGTGAAAATATCGAAACCCTTATGTCAAGGATACGTATGTGCAAAATTGTTATTTTGAGAAAACGGTATTTAAAATTTCAATTGTTAAAGACTTCCAATGAGAAAAATGAAGTTTAGAACAAAATGTAAGCAATTTAGAATTCAAAAAATAATTCGTGCTTTTGCTATACGATAAATTATATACTACCAACTTGAAAAACGCAGTTAAGTAAAAACAGTCAAAAAATGCACATACGTGCCTTTCGCGTAAGGGCGACGATAATGCTCCGTGACGAATTTCTTTCCTAAAAACTGCTCCGCGACTCAAAAAGTTTGAGAACCGCTGATTTAAGCGATGCAAGGACCTCTTGGCATTTTTAAAGTCAGAAATGGAAATCACCTTAAGAATGCCATGATATTGCGGTCTGAACAAATATAGGGATTCATCAAAATAATGAAAGCCCTGACTGCAACTGGAGTACACACAACGACCATATAGCCCCCGATGTAAGGCACATAAACGGGTGTAGTACGATGTCGGTTGTCACGTGACTGTGCCACAGCCGCAGTTGAAGCAGCTATTTCTATTGTGGAGTAATTGTTGTGAATGTCAGATCTCAGTTTCTCCACAAAAGACGTGGTCATTGACAGGCGTCTTGCAGGAGCTTCAGTAACTAGAACGGCAGAAATAATAGGTGTAACACGAAGAAATGTATCGAATAGTTTAACAACCTACTAAAGGGACATGGCGTTGTCTCCAAGCGTTCAAATTACGGACTCGATACGAAGATGTTAGATAGGGATATGCGAACGTTCGCATGGAAGCACAAGACCACGGCACCGCGAATAGCAGCAAAGTGGAACACCATTAGGAATTATCCTGTTTCCGTCATAATATTTCGTCCGGAACTCTGTCGTGCCGGTATTTATGGCCGTGTTGGAATCCACAAACCTCTGAGTACCAATATCAACACAACAAGGCGTGTAAGGTAGTACAAATCACATAAAAACTGAGACGCTAAAGACTGGCAACGTGTCACCTGGTCTGGCAAATCGTGCTTCACATTTTTTCCACCACTGGTAGATTGTACGTGTGGCGAAAACCTGTAGAAGCCCACACACAGCATGAGGGATCCACTTCCATGCCAAGCCTGCAAGTGGATCCCTCATGCTGTGGGGTGTCATATCATGATTACTCCTTAGTGCCATTGGTTATTTTGCAGGGTCGTGTCACATCTGAAACATACAGGTCCATTCTTCTGGACCACCTGCATCCAGTGTTGCAGGCGTTCTTCCCCAATGGCGATCCCTGGTTTCAAGCAGATACTTGTATTACACCCATGTATTCTGCGAAACGTGTCAAGTTGTGGTTTGCAGAGTATAAGAATAAGGTAGAGCAGCTATCGTGGCCACATCAATCTCCCGACCTCAATATGATTGAACAATTGTGGAAATATTTGGAACGAAAGGTCAAATAACACTTTCCACCTAAAACATCATTGCCACAGTTGGGACATATTTTACTGGAGGAATGATTCCAAATTCTATTACCGTATGTGCATGACTTGTATAAGTCTATTCCAAGTCAAATCGCTTCAGTTTTAAAGGCCCTAGATCGGGCAACAGCTTATTAATCAGCAAAATGGTAAGAGGTTCGATTATTTTGATATACCCCTGTACCTAGCGTCCTCAAAATCTGACTACACGTACGAAGTAATGAGGCTAATATGCTTCTTTCGAGTTCTTCAAACATAAACCCTGCGGATTTTGAAAAGGTGCTAAAGACGATTTGCTAGGCACGCTTTGGGTCATTTGATATCTAGTTCTAATGCTGTTCAATTCAATTCTTCCGCTTCATACAGTTGGTTTTTGTAACACAGAGTTTAGCAGTAACAGCTATGCCAATCAGCATCTCAATCTATATGCAATCTATCGGCAGCACTGTATGATATAAAAGATCGAAGAACATACACGAAATGACACCTCCCCCCAAAACTGTGAAACTCGAAAAACAGAATGCAGATTAGGGTGGGTCGAAAATACCAAAATGTTTTTGATCGAATCTCTGCAGTGCGGAAAAGTTGCCCCTGGTATAGCTAAAGATAATGTAAAAATGAAAATCTTTAATCAGGCAATATTTTCTGTTCGTGCATGACGATCGAAATTATTGAAATTTCCAAAATTTACGCAGTTTTATTGATTTATTTTCTAAATACCACATAAGTTACAGTAACATCGCTATACCACGGAAATGTTGCCTCTAGTATACCTAAATATAAGGAAATTTGTTTTGAATTAAGACAATATATTCTATTCGAGCATGACGATCAAACTTATAGAAATTCTACAGATTTAGGCATTTGTAAAGATCATTTCTAAGTACGAAATTCATCTTCCCCCATTCACTTGCGGCGGAGACCCGTTGACTTTGAACTTGACAGACACGTCATATTCTGCTGAGACATGTGTCTACCTTGACTAACCAGCTGTTTCTTCGGCCAGTTGCGAGCTAGCTCGCAACCAGTGCGTATCAGAGTTTGAATTTAGTCCAGTGGCTCTACTTATACATAAGTAAGCACACGTACATAACTTTACCTTGTGATATCACAGTTTAATTGTGTGTTTTACGATTATGAAAGCAGCACATAATCATACTCCTATAAGGAGACAAGAATTTATTTGCTCTTTATTTGGCCATCTAAGAGATTTTGTTCCCAGTAAACTGCCTACATATGAGGACGTAATACAGTGCTGTTTTGAAGAGAGATGTAAGATGGCATTGAAATGTAACAGCAAGAACGTTAACTTTTCATATATTGCGGAGGCAGTGGCAAACAAAATAAAATATGTATCTAATAAAGCATGCATCCAATAAAGCATGCATCCCTACAGTATCTGAATATAGTGCATCTTTTTAAGGACTACCATGTTGCAAACGGAAGAAGTGCTAAAACCGGGAGAAAAACATCTAAGGCACTTTTTGATGTTGCTGCTTGCAACTGTTCTTTGACGCTGGATTGCGATTGTATCCAAAACGTGACTGTAATTTCTCAATATCAATCACATGCGCCTGTGAGAAATCGAAAAAATTCCTTTGATTGAACTACTGAAGTTCCTCTATCTCCCAAAACAGCATGGGATAAGAAAGATTGGACCAATAGATATTCTGCAAAACCCGAAAAACTAAAAACAGGAAACAAATAAAGGAACGTAAACTCCACTACATGTAAATCGCTGCTACTTTTAACTCTGAGCTTCCTTCAAGTGGACAGACTACAACTGAGCTCGAGGACCTAAGGAGAAGTTACTCTCTTCAATCTCTTGCTGTGTGCACTGAACAAAACACATCACCTCAAACTGAAATACTCTACTGGCCACCCAAAATGCAACAGCAAGAAGGACACGAGATAGCAAAGCCAGATTTACTGGACACACAACAACAGATACAAAGATGAAACGATTGAGCTTAGAGGCCCGTGTGACTTGTGGAACACGCAGACATCAATAATTCGTGTGGCCCCCATGGCTGGCAATAACGGCCGCTACACGCCGCGGCATCGAACGAAAGAGGCTTTGGATGTGGGTTTGGGGTATGTCGGTCCAGGCTGCTTCCACACGTTGCCACAGTTCGTCAGGCGTAGACGCGGGTGGTGCTTGCCAGGCTACTCGGTTGCCGATCAGCGACCAGACGTGTTCGATGGGGACATATCGGGAGAACAGGTGGGCCACGGCAGCAGTGACACCTGGTGGACCGTGAAGAATCGTTGCATGATGCGTGCCACGTGCGGGCGCGCGTTGTCCTTTTGAAACGTGGCCGCTGGAAGGTCCGGCAGGTAAGGGAGGACTACAGGCTCCAAAACGTCGGAGATGTAGCGGTGGCTGTTGAGTGTACTGGCGATGCGTACCAGAAAGGTGCGGGTGTCATATCCAATTGCGCCCCTTACCGTAACGCCAGGTGACGGACCGGTATGGCGATGCATAATGCAGGCGTCACGCAGTATCTCGCCGTGGTGCCGCCACACGCGGATCCGACCATCGTGGTGTGGCAGGCAGAAGCGGGATTCGTCGGAGAAGACAAAGTCGTGGCATTGCGTATTCCAGATGCGGCGTTCAACCGCCCACTGCCACCGCACTCGCCGGTGGTGTAACGTCAATGGTAATCGGGGCAATGGGCGCCGTGCGACAAGTCCCCGCTCCTGCAGACGACGTCAAACAGTACGTGCTGACACGCGTTGTTGCGCAACACACCCTTATTCCTGCGCTAACGTTTGTGATATGGCGGTGCGAGCGGTCAATGCCCGCCGCAGAACATGCCGGTCCTCTCGTTTGGTGGTGTGCCGCGGCTGCGGCAATCGCTCGCGTCGGTCCGTCCGTACCTCCTACACCCACCGAATCCATACTCGCCTCACTGTGGCTGGATATCGTCCCACAAGGGCGCCGATGTCTCGGTACGATAAACCGCTGATGCGATAAGCCATTATTCGTCCTCTGTGAACTCCGAAACGTGCTGGAATGACTGCCGAATTCTGCGACGAGGCATCAGGAAACTTCCCAGGCACAGGTCCGGTAGCACAACACATTTCCACTACTTATACCCCGCCTTCTGTGCACCCTTCTTATAGTGCTTCTCGGTGGAGTGCCGGGCGCACATGATTTGCATATGACATGCAATGCTAATCGTTTGCATATCCTCTCACGGGCGACGCATGCTGCGAATTTCGAGCCAATCGGATGCTTCCTTCTTGGTGTTGCATTTTGTGTGGCCAGCAGTGTAGATGATTTTCCAGAAGATCTTGATTCTGGACCAAACACATCTAACAGTAAAACTTCAACATTGCCATGGCAGATGAGAATTCAGTTGAGAGCTTCAACATTTAGCTAGTGAGTGTTATGGAGTATCCGAACACGCAACCGCTGCAATCGTCTCAAGTTGTCATCCCCGGCATTTTTATATGACATCAGGCCTGGCACTATTTCGTTACTTTTACAATTTCGGGCTGTACCTGACTGGGACATATCAAGATTTTCGTGCCACACACAAGCTGTAGAGCGTTGTGTGAAACCACTTACAGAAGTACCAAGAAAGGTTTGTAGGTCTTAGGCCAGAGACCGGTACATCCGTGAAAATTTGCTATCAAGATTAACCATGCCTGAATTCTCACATAAGGCTACTTTCAGAGTGATCCCCAAAAACTAAAAGGAATAAAAGAAGTAAAATTGACACTGGAAAAAGTGTCTAAATTTGTATAAGTTCTATAAGACTGATGGTCATGAACGAACGGAAAATATTGTCTGTTTAAAAAACATTTTCACATTATCTCTGGCTGTACAAGAGACAATATTTCCACACTGTAGCGGTCTGATCAAAAACATTTTGCTATTTTCGACCCACCCTAATGCAGATATAGATAATATAGTAAATCGCGTATTTACGCCTCTTTGCCGGAAAGCAGGACATCATGTAAAACAGAGAATCTGGTCTCAATATTCGTAACACTGAAGGATAGGTAAACATTTTGGAGGAAGGACAGTAGTGTTTTTTACGCATGCGCATTCACGCTTCCCTAACAGCAAGATAGTTCATATTATAGAAAACAAGTGTTTGAGCTGATCACTCATGCAGTTCAAGTCACAGAACGGCGAAAATAATTTTTAATATTCGACAAGTAGATGCAAATATACCATGTCCACAAGCTGATAGTTGAAAGGACATAGCTTTTGTAAGTTGCTAAAACAAAGTTTTTAAAATAAAGACAAGAAATACTGACACATTTCCGCTAAACTGGACGTAATTGCATTTGCAGGGACATCAGTGCGTCAGTGAAACAGATTGCTGAAAGGACATAATTAAATAATCGCTGGGACTTAATTAATTAATTGATAACGAGGGCTGTTAAAATTTAAGAGAAGATTCACTTCAAAACCTTCTCTTAAATTTTAACAGCCCTCGTTATCTCGTTTGTCGCTTGGTTTAACTGTTTGCTGACTTTTAGGTACTCTAAAAGTGGTCGCATTTTAATTGTGTGCGTGCGTGTGTGTGTGTGTGTGTGTGTGTGTGTGTGTGTGTATGTTACTGCATTGCAAAACAATTTTGTTCAGAAAAGTCAACGATGCACAAAGAGTTTTTTTCGGTGTTTAACCCCACCGTCAGCAACTCTGGGGGCTACAATGGAGTCACCCGTCTCTAATTTGGAACCACTGCTTCCAGAAAAGCGGGAGATTCAGATCGTATGACGAACACACCATCCACGCCTCCTCCAGGATTTTAAGCATTTTTCAGCTAGTTGTGGGACGTATAATCTAATTTAACTTTCATTTTTAGTTCTTTTTTCTATGTAAATTTGAGTTCGTTCTCTTTGGCACCCTTTCAACCTTAACCTGGTATCTTCTCTCTCACACGAATACGGTTGGTAACACTTGAGATCTGTGAGAGTGACGTATGCTTGTTGTGTGAGATAAGAACAAGACGAGAGATATATAATGGCTACGCAACAGTTGTGTGGGTGTGTAGATGATGGTATTAAGAAGAGATAATTGGATTTACGAACGCTAAAGTATGTGGAGTTGTATCCTATTGATTTCAGCATAAGTAACAATTGGAGTTTGTGTTGTGCTATTTGTAGTTACAAGTTACGACTAACGTTGTCTGGATATTACACCTTGCTATAAGAAGTGTTGGTTCAAATAAAAAAAAATAGATTAGTTTTAGAAGTTATTTGAGTGCTTTCCTATTTCATTATTGGTGAAGTGATGGCAACTGATACAAGTAGTGATTAGGAAGTTCAGATACTCCCCTAACGATACAGTTGTAGTGCATTCCTACAAACAGCTAAACGGATAGGTTTGGCCAAGTTTTATATAAGCGATGGTGGCCCCAGAGAAGAGGGATGTGGAGCACGGGTTCACATCAGTGTTGAGAGGGGCCGAGTAATAATTACTACGGTTCGGGTCCGGTTTCTGAATTTTCTTTTTTTAACTGTGTTTTTTGATGATTTATCATAAGATACTTTTATTACTCTTCCTAATTGGTTAAGATAACTCTTCGACTTTGGGTCTGGGTGAGAAATGGAGATTGAGGAGGGCTATTTAGTCTAAGATTTGGGGAACAAACTCCATACGTTAATACATTTTTTCAGAGAAGGAGAAGCTTCTTCAGGAAATGTAGATGGTGCACTGGTGTGCAAAAATTAAGGACGAAGAGGAGAAATTAGCATAACAGCAGAACGAGCAGGCAGAACGGACCGAAAGACCACTCAGAAGATAGACTAGGGTCCGGTACGGTAGGGCATGCGCATATATGCAGCATGACGTAGGGGAGTGTCGGAAGGGTATAAAGCACACGGGCAGTGTACGCTCAGCAATTCGGTGAAACCTATTTCACGGTGTACATCGGTTTTAACGACGTCGAGTTGGTGCCACCGTGTGATATGGCCAACAGGCAATCCAGTAGACGACATCTGGATGACTTTACCCGAGGTCGCGTCATTGCGAAGTTGGAAGAAGATCGAAGAGTGACTAGGTTGGCCGAGGAGTTCGGGATCGCTCACAGCATGGTTTTATGAGCTTGGAGAGCATTTCAAACGACAGGAACAGCTGTCCGATAGTTTAGCAGTGGTCGTCCACGAGCAACCACGGCGGCGGACGGCCGATATATTGTCCTACAGGCGACAAGAGACAGACGGCAGACAGCGGGAGAAATCGCAAGGCACATGCAACTGACAACTGGACGTCCGTGATCTCATTTTACCGTGATCAGGAGGCTGCACAAAGGTCGTCTATTTTCACGACGACCAGTACGGTGTGTGCCATTAAAGCCTGTTCACCGGAGACGGCAGTTTATTTGGTGCCAGGAACAAAAGAACTCGACACATCAGCAATGGAGTCGAGTTCTCTTTACGGATGAGAGCCGGTTTAGTCTGACGAGCGATTCTGCACGTATACACATCTAGAGAGAGCAGGGAACACGCAATCACACCTCCAACACCATCGAAAGGGACCGGTTTGGAGGTGGCGGAGTTTTCGTTTGGGGCGGTATCATGCTTGGTAGCCGTACTGGCCTCCACATCTTCCAAGGAGGTTCAGTAACTGGTGTCCGCTATTGTACCGAGGTTCTCCTGCCTCAAGTGCGTCTGTTTAGAGGTGCTGTGGGTCCTGAATTCATCTTCATCTCCTGCACCCACCGAATCCATACTCGCCTCACTGTGGCTGGTTGTCGTCCCACACGGGCGCCGAAGTCTCGATACGATAAACCGCTGTCGCGATAAGCCACTATTCGTCCTCTGTCGAACTCCGAAACGTGCTGGAATGACTGCCGTATTCTACGACGAGGCATCAGGAAGCTTTCCACGCACAGGTCCGGCAGCACAAGACACTTCCACTACTTACCCCCGCCTTCTGTGCACCCTTCTTATAGTGCTTCTCGGTGGCGTGCCGGGCGCACATGATTTGCATATGCCCTGCAATGCTTATCGTTTGCATGTCCTCTCGTGGGCGACGCATTCTGCGAATTTCAGGCCAATCGGATGCATTCTTTTTTGTTTTGCATTTTGAGTGGCCAGCAGTGTATATAAAGAACATATCGCAGTGGTTTAAACTAAAATTAAAAAAAATGTTTTTGCGTGAACGGGTTAGCATTTTCGACATTACCGCGGAATTCGCAGAAGGAACGCAAGCAAAAGTGAAGAAAATCAGAACGAGAGGCAAGAACAAGTGATGAGGAATGTAAGAAGCCCAAGCACCACGTTGGGCAATTCGCGTATCGATCTGCTTTGTATTCGCAATGTATGCAGCATTATTTGTAAAACTTATGTAAGCTACTTTTCATATCATAGACCTGTGTTGGCTATAACAAATTACATAAGCGCTTTGTAACCACACTCGACTAGCTCATTTCAACTCTCCGAACCGCAATGCGTAGTCCTAAGTTCCAAACTGGCGGCTCAATCACAACTGAGCCTACCTGTTAACATCGGTTCAAATGATTATGATCTAACTATCTGAACGTCACTACGTGGCTTATAATAATGAATTGTGACGGAAAATCATAAAATCTCGCCTTTCTTCTTTTCTTCACGTTTTTTAAACAAGACCGTTAAAAATTACGATGTCCGGACCCGACAGAAATATAATTATTCACTGGGCGTCCAACTGAGAGCAAGTAATACAAGCAATAAAATACGAACCAAATACAAATTAACTCTTAAAAGTGAGGGTGAAATGGCTCATTATGAAACTTTCCAAGAAAGAGAATCTCGATTGGCAAATGACAAAGAATGGCTTTACAAAGAGGACAGTCGCCTGTTGAACGTAATAATTTTTTTTTTCTTTTTTTGATTGGAGGTTTAACGACCACCGTGAGCAACTCAATGGGCTATAAGCAGTCGCCCGTCCCTAATTTAGGGTCACTGGTTCCAGGGAAGGGAGACAGCCAGTGCCGTAAGACAAACACAACATCCATGCCTGACCGGGATTCGAACCCGGACCCCTTACGGACGAATGATCAGAGGCCAGCGCCTTAGACCACTGCGCCACCGGGGCGGCGAACGTAATAATTGTCTCTCTCTCTTTAGATTCGCCGTAAATTGTAAACTGCTACCGTGCGAAGCCGGGCCGGGTCGCTAGTTTTTTTAGCATGTCTTTTGTAAAAAAAAAAAAAGATCGTGCTTATGTTATTGGTTTGTCGTCCGTCCGTCCGTCCGTCAGTCCGTCCGCCTGTACCCACAGTATCTCTGCAACTATTAGTCCGATTTAAAAAAAAATTGCATTCGAAAGCTTGAAATATGCGAATAATGATCCTTTATTTCGTTTTTTTTTACGATGTACAATTTTGCCGCTAGAGGGCGTAAATGCAGATGATGTCGAATTCAAAAGTACGTTTTATTCCACATATTTGCTTCTAAACAACCAATTGAAAAAAATCTTTCATCTTTCGATTGCATTTATGTCGAAGAGTGTTTTAGATATAGTTTCATTTTCAAATTACGCATAGATTTTCCGCTAGGGGGCGTAACAGTAAATTTCATTTTTCCCGATAACTCTTCTCCTAAAACTCCGATTTGAAAAATCTTTTTCTCAGCGGATACATCTCCTGATGCACAATCTTTTGCATATAATTTCGAATTTTGGTAAAGAATACTTTGGCCACCATGACGCCTAAGTTTTAATTTTCGCTTCTGATGTATTTGCCACAAAATCTGAGCTTCTAAAATATCGATTGAAAAAATTATTTCGTGGACTGATGCCACTCACATCGATAAACCTTTTCGGAATATTTTCTTCCTAAAATATTCCACAGTTTCTTAGCCAGGGGGCGTAGATGTATATCTTATTTTTTTCAATATCTCGCTTTCTAGGAGTCCGATTTGAAAAATTCCTTCTTTGTTGGATAGTGTTTTCCGTGTGACATGTTTTTCATATAATTTCAAAATTTTCAAGTAATTCATAGACTTTCCGCTAGGGGGCGTAAAGGTAAATTGCGTTTCGTCCTATATCTCTGCTTCTAAATCTCATATTTGAAACATTATTTCTGCAACGGATACAACCCCTGATGGGAAATCGTTTGCACATAATTTCTAATTTTTGTAAAAAAATAGTTTGGCCACCAGGGGGCGTAAATCTTAATTTCCGCTTCTGATGTATTTGCAGCAAAATATAAGCTTCTAAATTCTCGATTAAAAAAAACGTCGTTTGTAGACCGAACTACTCGTGTCGACAAACCTTTTAGAAACATTTTCTTCTTAAAATAGTGAACGGTTTCTACGCCAGGGGGCTTAGACATATATCTTATTTTTGTCAATATCTCGACCTCTAAGAGTACAATTTAAAAAATTCCTTCTTTGTTGGATAGTGTTTCTAGTGTGACATGTTTTTCCTATAAATTCAAAATTTTCAAGTAATTAATAGACTTTCCGCTAGGGGGCGTAAAGGTAAATTGCGTTTCGCCCTATATCTCTGCTTCTAAATCTCATATTAAAAAAATTCTTTCTGCAACGGATACAACCCCTAATGGGAAATTGTTTGCACATAGTTTCTAATTTTTGTAAAAAAATTGTTTGGCCACCAGGTGGCGTAAGTCTTAATTTCTGCTTCTGATGTATTTACAGCAAAATATGAGCTTCTAAAATCTCGATTGAAAAAAAGTCTTTTGTGGACCGTTACTACTCATGTCGACAAACATTTTAGGAACATTTTCTTCTTGAAATAATGCATGGTTTGTATGCCAGGGGCGTAGATGTACATCTTAATTTTGTCAATATCTCTACTTCTAAAAGTCCGATTTGAAAAAATGCTTTCTTTGTTGGATAGTGTTTCCGATGTGAAAGGTTTTTTCTATAAATTCAAAATTTTCAAGTAAATCATAGACTTTCCGCTAGGGCGCACAATGGTAAATTGCGTTTTCTGCTCCTAAAACTCAGATTTGAAAAATTCTTCCTGTATCGCATACAAGACCTGACGGAAAATATTTTTCACGTAATTTCTAATGTTTGGTAAAGAATGGTTTGGCCACCAGGGGTCATAAGTGTTAATTTCTACTTCTGATGTATTTGTAGCAAAATCTGGGCTCCTGAAAACTCGACTTAATTTTTTTTTTCTTGGACCGATACCGCTCATATGGATAAACCTTATGTGAATACTTTCTTCCTAAAATAATGCATGGTTTTCCCACCAAGGGACGTAATGTCACATCTTATTTTTGTCGATAACTCTGTTTCTAAGAGTTCGTAAGCTCACGATTCCGTTTACCGCAATATCTGATGGATTAAAGACTCGATTGAAAAACTTCTTTCTTCCGTCAGATACTGTTGTTTTCCATACCGGTTCCATTGACTTTGAATAGCTTTGATAAATTTAATTTGCGTCAGAACGGATTCAAAAGACGTGCTTATTACACCCGAAAATTCGGTGTTGTCTTTCTTGTTATAAAATGGAGCCGGAACTCAGTACTGGTTCACAGAACAAGGACGGGCGGTGAGCACGCCAACGTCACCCTGCCCACTCAAATGCACTCTCTCTGGAAAAAATAATCTCATGAAACAGCATTGCCGTTAGTGGGCACCGAAACGGAACCCACGTGTTGTAACGTACCAGGAGATGTGACGTACCTGCCAGAAGGACGCACACGACATAAAGGCAAATAGGAATCAGAATAAAATGTCCGCGTACCTTAATTGGTAGAGCAACTTATTCCGGAATGAGTGGACCCGAGTTCGAACCCCGGCGCGGATAAAAATGACGGAGAAATTTACTTCGTTATAATGGCGCCCGAACTATCCGGATAACCCGACCGTTCAAAATCTCGCATTGGTGTGATGTTATTTCCACACCGCGAGATAGGAAAAAATATGAGCAGCACTTCGAAAGAAAAGAAAAATAAGGGGGAGATGATGTAACGTACCAGGAGATGTGACGTACCTGCCAGAAGGACGCACACGACATAAAGGCAGATAGCAATTAGAATCAATGTCCGCGTAGCTTAATTGGTAGAGCAACTTATTCCGGAATGAGTGGACCCGGGTTCGAATCCCGGCGTAGACCAAAAATGACGGAGAAATTCACTTCGTTATAATGGCGCCCGAACTACCCGGATGACCCGACCGTTCAAAATCTCGCATTGGTGTGATGTTATTTCCACACCGCGAGATAGGAAAAATATGCGCAGCACTTCGAAAGAAAAATAAGGGGGAGATGATGTAACGTACCAGGAGATGTGACGTACCTGCCAGAAGGACGCACACGACATAAAGGCAGATAACAATTGGAATCAATGTCCGCGTAGCTTAATTGGTAGAGCAACTTATTCCGGAATGAGTGGACCCGGGTTCGAACCCCGGCGCGGATAAAAATGACGGAGAAATTCACTTCGTTATAGTGTCCCCGTGAGCGAAAACGGAAAAAACAAATAAGTAACTGCATTTCGTGTAATTCCTGTAATTCATTAAAGTTTTGCTGAAACTGGTGTCGAAAATAGCTAAACCGTAATATGGTTTTCTTTTCAAAGAATTTACGCAATTTATGTAATAAACTCTTCGTAGATCCAATAAAAAAGACATTACTTCCAAGCAAAGCCATATGCCAGTAACAAGAAATTTGTGCTTATTGAGACGTAGAATGATGAAAAAGATCTTTTCCGGTTCGAGGGAATATGTTTCTTTTATATCAAGCAACTCTTTACAGGTACACAAAAGAAACAGAAAGAAAGAAACAAACAAACAAACGTAAAAAACAACGAAAAACAAAGTTCTGTGCAGTTGATGAAAAAAGATGTTCGGTTGGTGGATCGTCTACACATACACACACAGACACGCACACACACAGCGAAATCCTCTTGTCTTTTCGCAGTCCTTATTCCAAAAACAAATTATTACGAAAAGAAAGTAACTAGTTTGTCTTGTCATGGATTTGTTAAAGTGATTAATAATTACGATAAAAGAAGCATGTTATCATTGAAAGACTTCGGTTTTACCTTTCGCGTGTTCTTGCTTCTCCTGTGAAATAATGAATTTATCAAAGTGAAAGTCGATCTTCATCTGTCTGCGCTGAGATCATCTTGTACACTACTGTTTATGAAAATTGCAGTACCACGTAGAACCGTTGGTATTAGCTTGAAACTTACATGATATGCACAACAGTTGGGTCATGCAAATGATTAAAATATCAGTGAAAATGCGCAAGCGGATTCCAAACAGCGCCTTCTGAACTGTCTGGTGTAGAGTATAAAGAGCTGGCTCAAACGAGATGTTGCAATTAGTGAAGAGTCGACGATAAGTCGAAACGGTGTTCTTTGTGTCTCACTATGCCCCGTTGCTGAAATATTCCCATTATGAATACCTGACGGACTTTGCGAGAGGAAGGATTGTTGTGATGAGGGAAGTTGGATTTTTCTACCGCGAAATTGCCACTCGTACAGAAGAAAACGCCAGTACACTGATGCGAACGTATCGTCAGTGGACAGATGAGTCTCGGAAAAACAGAAATCCAACAAATGGTCCCCAAAATCGCACGACTGCACGGGATGGCCTTCACCGCATGGTAGTGACCGACCGCACCGCGATATTCACAATGTTAGCGCAGCACTAGAGCACTATCACAAGTCAAGTTTTGTCCTCCACCATAGTTCGACGTCGTCCGCTTAACAGAGAACTGATCGCTAGCAGCCCTCTGCTGCGCATTCCTTTCATCCTTAATCGCAGAGTCTTCAGGCTGCAATGAGATTTCAAAAATCGAAAACAGACATTGGAGTGCTGGTTGGCAGCAGGTCGTGTTTCCTGACAAGTCACAATTCAGCTTGATGCACCATGATGATCGCATACGTGTTCGAAGACATCTTGATGAACGGCACCTTGCAGCGTCATACCGGCCTAACGTTAAGGCGTCATGGTTTGTGGTACCATTGCGTTCCATTTGCGATCTCGCCTGATACGAATTGAGGGAACCAGCAAGAGCCAGCGATACATCATTGATGTTTTAGAGGTAGAGGTGCTACCCTTCCTTCGGAGTTGTCCTGGCGATATAATTCAGCAGGATAATCTCAGCCACATGTGGCCCGGAATGTCCAAGACCTCTTCCTTGCACAGCAGATACCGCTACTTCCTTGGTCTGCTCGTTCACCGGATGTGTCCCCAATCGAACCTGTCGAGGACTTGGTAGCTAAGTGACTGGCCTGTCAGGCGCCTCTGACAATAAAAACAAATGGACTCTAGTCGTGAGCAGCCTGACAGGTTATTCTCCGAGAATATATCAAAAACCTTTTCCACTCAATGCCACGCCATTTAGAGGCTGTTATTTTTGCTCGAGGTGACTTCACACGATACTGAGGTTTGAAACAAAACATCTCGTGTAGTTCTACAAACGTAATCAGTTATATTCTGTAACATGGGGAATGTGTGGTATAAATTTCATTTGAATAGCGCGATTCTTTCTGGTGTTGCAATCTCCACAAGCATAGTGTATTCTTTTACACGTACGTTATTCGTATTGGGTGTGACTCATTTCAGGAGGAGATCACCAGGCTCGAGCGAGTAGTATTTCAAGAATACTTGGCGACCCGAGTGATACAGTAGTCTTACCACTGGCTTCTGACCGTTCATACGTGTGGTTTTGGGTTCGAGCCCCAGATGAGTCAGGGGTGGTGCGCTTGTCTTACGTAACTGGGTCGACCGCGTCCCTGGAACCAGTGGTCCTAAATTTGGGACAGGCAACTGTATATAGCCTTTAAAGTTCCTCGCGGTGGTCATTAACACTTTCCCTCCAAAACAAGAAAACTTATTTAACCCTACGGGAAGTTAGTTAGTTAGTTAATTGATTTTTGTGGCGCAAGGGCCAGGCATGGCCAAAGAGCGCCAGACACAGAACTATCAGTTAAAGATTTTTAAAAGCGGAGTGAAATGATTAAGAGCAGACAGGCTTGGTAAAAGTTAGAAAGGAGAATGATGAAAGTTGTGAAGACTAGTTAGTTAATTAGGTTTATATATAAATTTATTAATTTACTATTATAATTATTATATAACTTTTTTTTTAAATAAGTTTTGAAACGTTAATCTGTTTTAAAAAGGAAAATACTGCGAAAGTGTCGCAGTGGTCGCCCAAAAGCTTTTGAAGCGTAGCTGCGCCCTTGTCCAGCAGATGAGACTGAAAATAGTGAAACCGATGATAACGAAAACGAACACAACTGCACAAAACATGAGAGACGGTGAGTAAACAGTCGCATGTCTCACACACCGGGGCAGTGTCGCCACACAGCAAATAGCTATGCGTGAAGCGACAATGCCCAATTAACCCTACGGGAAACAAGATATCGATATGTCCTCAGAGCAGAGCTAAAATATTGTAGTACGTACTTAACATCATACTAGGCCGTCTTTCGCCTCGATGATAAGTTTCACTCGGCGTATCATCGATTACAGTAGATCTGGGAGCATGTCTTCATGCGTTAAGTACCATCGGCACGGAATTACATTCCGGACTTCGGCAACTGAGTGAGGCACACCAGTGTGAATAAAAATTCATACCAGAGTTGAAAACGGGTTCAAAAGTTTGGACCCGGATCTGTAACTGACTCGGACTTGACCCGGAAAAATCGGCTTTGAATTATAATACATATATAGGGCGTTCAAAAGGTCTCTCCGCAGTGGGTATCTTAGGTTGCATGGAAATCAAGCAAATGTGTTATGGGAATGTGCTCACTTACTTACAGGAAGTTTTGAAACTGTCGTCCTTCATTTGCAAGACTAACTGTTTTACACATGTTTTCAAATACATCTGCTTGAGTCAAAAAGTCCCACCGCAGTAACGCTGAGGCTGTTCCATTTAATGTTCAAGGCGCTACAGTCAACATTTTTGAATTAAGCATGTTGCATGTTTAATTTCAGTTTTTGCTGTTTTCTTGATAACATAGCAAGCTTCAGAATATGTTTTACAGCAACACCGATTTTCACAAGTTTATGATGAGTTGAAAGTTTCTAAACTGCAGATGTTGTTATCATCATTGCCTCTCAGAACAAAGGACACTTTTCCTTCTGAGGACACTAATCCTTCGCATTGCATGACAAATCATTTTTCAGTCCGCAGGCACCAGTATCGAACACAAAATTCCACAGTGCTCATTTGTCTTTGAAAACACTTTTTTTGCTTTTCAAAAATAAAACGGAAATCAAACCGGGTTGAAATCGAGTCTGGAACACCATGACCCGACCCGTTTGACACGGTACATATTTGTCGACCCGCTGACCCGTGACGCGTTTCAATCTCTGATTCACACATTGGGGAAATTTGGCGGCAATGGTGGCAGATGCTTAGCTGACTTGCAGGGGCTAAGCGTTTGAAATTGTATCCAGTACTTCCACTGAAAAAAGTTTTAAATGCATAAAAATAATTTATTCATATATGAAACCGTTATTCGATGCAAATTACCTATGACAAGTCGTTCATTTTATAATGGCCGTCGGAAGATATCTCGCGGCCGTATGTCTTTGTGAATCAGCAGATAGTGGAGCCATTAGCAAAGTCAGGCATTCGTGTGTGTTCCCACTTCTTCCAGTGGGTATGGTTACGAAACAATACGAATTCTATCCACTAAACTTGAGAGTGAAGCCGAAGAGAATGTATGAGCAGTCAGGTAGTATCTAACATACAGAGCGTTTTTTCGCTGTCAGTACGCCTTTCAAGATGTGGTTTTGATTTCAGTGCTTTTCGTATATTTCTTTTACGAGCTACCAACTATGCGTGACAAAAGTTTTATTGTTATTTAGCGATCTATTTTAATTTATTTCTGCTTTCAAGTTGTGTTTGGAGCCAAGCACAATGAACCGAGCGCTGCGTCTACGTAGGACCCTTCTAATGTTAATTTCGTGAATTGTGTTTTACACTATTTTAGAAAGAAATAAGGTTTTCAAAAACAAAAATTCTGGAAATTTGTTTTCAAAAATGACAAAACTAAACACATCTGCGAGAGAAGCAAAATAAAAATAATCCTGTAGAAGAAACTATCAGTTATAATTGATCCATCGTCAAATGCAGAGCCAAGTTAAGGACACAGGGGGTGCTGTGCTGGGCAGTATTTTGGGGCCCCAGTATTAGTGGTACATCTAGTATTTGACTATGGGTCACCGAATATAAAACCCCAGGCGAAAACATTCCCGAAATACGAAGAGGGAGCCATAAAATTATCCCCGCCACATTGAAGTATGTATCCCATGATTCATGGACGAATCGGTGTTAGCAAGAAAATGCAAAAATGCATGGTTGAAAAATGGACACCAGTTCAATTATGCTTTAAAATCCCGACCCAGGCTTCAGCTTGTTGAAATTATATTAAAGTAGTGGACAACATATTACGATCGAAATATCATGATGCAAACGAATTCTTAATGTATGGAAATTTTCCCCAATTACAGATGTGTACAAAAAACATCTGTAATGTTTTCGAAAGATTTGAGGATGGACTGGGGCGCCTATACTTTTGGGTGGACTTTTCCTAAAAAAAGGGAAAGAAATAGAAACTTTTTTTCACAAGGCAGTTTCTTATAGGTTTTGCTGTGCTATTTCAAAAAAACAACAACAAACAAGCCGTAGAACACTATCAATTCTTCAAGCATCCTGCATAATTCTGGGACCCTTTGAGAATGTGAGGCTTATGGATGCAGCCCCCTCGCCCCCTTTTAAATGGGCTCTGGTCAAATATGTTGTCACTGTGGTCCCTTGTCCATTCCTCACGGTGTCGAAGTGGATCGGCCAACGTTGGCATGGCCTGTTCCTTTGTCTCATCCAAATTAGCGTCGACTGGATTATGTGGTCTGAAACGTTTCTCTGACAGCCCTAGTTGTTTTCTCCTGTTAATATCAGTACTGTGCGTTTGTTGTCCTTGACAGCATGTGCCGACCGGCATTCCTTTAGAGTTACAGTAATTACTATTTATTTAACTATCTGAAACCCCGTACGACTCCTTCGTTTAATTTGCCTATGTTTAATTTGCCTAACAAGGTCTATGCTCTTATTACGACACTCATAGTGAAAATTATACTCTCTGTAGACTTTTTTTTGGAGAACTGATTTATTGAAATCAAACACTGAAGTTCTAGTTTGCAAAGAAAACCTCCAAAACACCAAGCAGTGTACACTTTTTCCTTTTATTATCATTTCATCATAGAAAGAAAGAAATACATATGGACACGGGTTGGACAAGTGTGATGACCTAAGTGCATAAAATTAGGCCCTCATAGGAATGACTACAATTCACAAAGACGCTGAAAACGTTTGCTGAGGTTAAAAATTCCAGCATACAGTTTATGAAGATTTCTTGGAGAAATATGGGGCTATTACTCGCAAACTAAATGAACTGGTTGCCAAGTGTGGTCACACCTGAAGGGAGTAGTTAAATGGAGAGCAGAACTGAGAAAGCAGCCCTTCGCCTTAACGATATATTGCCAGGCTTGATAACTCTTCCCTGCTTCTTGTGGAGCACTTTATCAAATCACTTTATCCTTTGAAGCAACACATTACCTTGTGTTTGCCCTGCAAATGACGCCTCCCTTTTTCAATTTACGGCGAAGAATTTTACCAACAAACTGTAATCCTGTCTGACCTGGTGGCAATCACAAGTTAAAGGCCATTTTCGCAAAAATAGGGTGGGTCGTGCTTAGCCGTTCTCGCGTTGAAATTACACGCTGGAAATATCATTTTCCAGAAAAAAATGGAACCTTATTTCGAAAAATGTTTCTCCGACAGTAAAATTCATTATCTAGTGTTGGAGACAACAAAATTTGTAACTGCGGGATTGTTTCGCTTCTTTGCTCTCGGTGTGTTCAAATTTATCAAATGTATCTCATTTTTTGTGTTATATCAGCTATATTGAACTCAAAACTCCAGCAGAAGCTTTCTTTGAATAATCTTTACAGAAAATTCATTTAACCCTTTAAGAGGTCGATATACCTGAACCTAAGGTGTCCACAATTTTCTGCTCTTCTCAACGATAAATGTTTGCACAATGGCCGGGTTTTACAAAAGCTATAGCAAAACAATTGTTTCACCCTGTTATCTCAGCTGTAGCGACCATAAACCTGTTAATGGTGACAAGAGCTCTCTGCTTCATGACCAATGGCATGGTAAGAAAGAACTAGTCCTCCTGACATCGACACCACAACAGTGGCAGAAAATAATGACTCTTTTGTAAAAAGGATTTCTGTTGCTCAAACATCTTCCCTTTCCTTTCTTAGTTTAGTCGCCATTGTTATAGCCCTGTTTGCAGGTAATCAGTGAAAAAGGATTAGTGTCCATCATTAAACTAATCTGCAAAGTCTAACCCTTATGGGAAGCAGTACTATTTGATACCCAAATTCACTCGTTCCAGCCGCGTTCAGCTCCCTTTTTAGACAGCGAATATGTTCGTTGGACTTGATTTCAGCCAATATTGCTAACCCCGAGTTAATTCGTTCCAGCCGGTTATAGGGTTAATATACAATCAGTTAGCTTTGCATTAGGAACACCCCCGTTTCACATATTCGGAGCGATAACGAAGTACCAAGAGATATCAACGTCACGTGCGTCTACTGTAAACTAGGTGGTAAAGATGACGTCATGACGGTGAAGCGTTTTGAGCAGACGACGAGAGTTGATCGCCACAGCCAGTGAGACGTTGCTAGCACATTTTCATCATTGTCGGAATATTAAATACACCATTTTCCATCAAAGAACATACACTTCTTTTAAAATGGGATAGTGCTGCTTAATGTGGATGTGTTAACTTATCAACTAAAGCATCTGCTGGTGTAACTTTTCATCGGTAATTTTTCATTTACCTGCTGGTTCTGAAACTTACCGAGGAATCCTTTATGCACATGTCTGGTTTTATTTAATTGTTTCTAGCTATATCACGTTTTTGAAAGATTTTCCATAGCTGAGGTGCATTGGTTTTACTATTTGGTCAGCATGTTCAATTATGTTCTGTGTTTTTCTGGTACTATAACTTGCAACTTTTTCCCCAACGTTTTAAAGTTTTACATAAAATATTAGGAATGCTTTATGCTCTTAACTTGCAATTAATGAGCTATTACGTTTTCTCATTGATTCCCTCTTTGCTTGAGCAGCTTGTATGCTCTGTTTTATAAGGACATGTAAAGCATTCCCAGTATTTGCAGCTTTAACTGTTTTCAGTGAGTGATTCCTGTTCAGCACTTAATTTCTAGGTATTATGAACTGGTGTTGGGACATTTTATCTTATATTTAGTTAGGTCAAGTCTGTTTTTTTTAATCCATCAGGCATTTTTATTGATGTCTCTTAATGTTTGTTTATACTCCTGCATAATTGTTGTCTGCTTGAAGACGCACAGTCATTTACCTCTGTTTTACAATGTTTTTCTATATTTTTCGGAAATTAGTGGAGGCGGTTTAATATTTTATTGGGCAGTTAGTAACTTATTTCACTAAACTTGCTATTTACTTTGAATTGCATGTCTGATAGCTTTAGCTTTTATAGAAGAAATTAGCATTTATCAGAACAGCACCAGAGCTCTTATTAGTTGAATGCCTTTCTCAGCGTTTTACTAGCAAACCAGTGATGGTGTTTAGGACTTTTAGTAATTGTATTATTAGTAAATGACCTATTTCCCCTATTCATCACCTAGAAAATCTGATTTGGTTCCTAGTTTTGTAATTTTGCCCTCGCGTAGCATTGTTTCTCTAGGGCACAAGTGACTTTTGTTGTTTCACCAGTTTTTCTATTTTTGTGTTTTTAAGAAATTGGTGTTAAACGTTTTGAAGATGCAGTTTAATAGAGTTTGTTTTCACTCAACCAAACGACCTGCTTTTTAGACACTAGCGCAGTGTGATTGTTATCTACGGTTGTTCTGTATTTCTATAAAATGTACAAAAATCTCTAGAATTTACCGTCCTATAAAAAATCGTTTTGGTGTGCAAGCAAAGAATGAACTAAAAATGTACTTTATTAAAAAAAAATTAGATATCACATTGAGATCGAAACTTAATGTGATGTTTTGATCTCAATCGTCTCACCAACATGGCGACAGAGCCTGTGACATCATGATCGTGATGTTTTGCTGGCTTCATTTTGATTACACGTGCTGAACGGTGGACACATACTCCATCTGTTATAACCGCCTTGACAATAAGTTGTGCACAGATATCCTCTGCACGTAATCAGTAAACGTTTGCCAGTACTGGAGAAACGTGGCGAATTAAGCCAATTTGACAGCCGCAAGATAGTTCGTGCCCGGATGACAAGTGCCAGTATTTCGGAAACAGCCGCACTTGTTGACTGCTCCCGAACTACTGTAACACTGGTTCATCAACACTGGATTAATAGCGCACAGACATCCAACAGAAGGACTCACATGGGTCAGTCACACGCGGTTGATATTAGAGGTGAGCGTCAGGTATCACGAGTAGTTCCTCCACAACAACGTGCGGCAGATACCAAGCTCAGCCACCAGTACCACAGCGGTGCAGTTCGACCTATTTCCACATGCACCATGCACCGTACTTTGCTTCGCCTGTGGTTCCATAGCCGGATACCAACGAGGGTACCTATGATGACTCGCAGTTATTGCAAACAACGAAGAATGTCGGCAATGGGCCTTCGACAGGTGGAAGAAGGTTGCATAGGGTGATGAGTCTCATTTCCTGCTGCACTATGCTGGGCGTAAACAGCATGAAACCCTATCCCCTTGTTGCACAGTTGATCTTCAACAGGCATGTGGAGGTAGTGTTCTGGTCTGGGAGGCTTTTTTCTGGCATGCCCTAGGTTCCTTGTTTATCATCCCACAAACATTAAATGGTGGACGCTAGAGGGCACTGTTAGCCGATCATTTCCATCCATATCTGCAGTAGGTTTACCCGAAACGCAGGGCTATCTTTCAACAGGACACCGTGTCATCGGTATCGTATAACTACTGAGTGGTTGGGGGAACACGACAACGAATTCGCCACATTGTCTTTACCACTGAACTTCCCTGACTGTAACCCAATTGAACATTTGTGGGATATACTAGAACGGGGTCTGACAACTGCTGACACTCCTCCACGGAATGAACTTAAACTGACGGAGCTATTGCAACGGAAACTGGTAAAGTTACGCATGGAGGTTGTTCGATATCTTTTAGAATTTGTTCCTCGGCATCTGCTAGCGGTGATTCCACAGGAAGGTGGACCAACGCGTTATTAAGTAGGTGCTGCTAATGCAAAGCTAACTCAGTGTAATATCTGAAAGGACGATAGCATTATTGTATCGGCTTGACTGACAACAGTTTTCACTCAGCACATATATCCAAAATGAAAATTTTCCTTTACATATATATGCATGAGTGCAGTTTAGAATCTCATGTATGCTACCATGTTACCTAATTGTCCTATAAATTATGTTGTTTCATTCCTAATTGATAAAACCGGATTTTATTTCCGGGATTCTGCATGTATATGGTAACTGCATTCTTCATCAGTTTCTGTTAAGTATTCCTGGAATTTTTATAGCTTTATAATGAATAAAATTTAGTCTTCATAAATTATATTTATCAAATTTAATAAATTTTCTAAAATTTCATGGTATGTATTGCTTCATCTATCTTTTTCTCAAGGGGGAGGGAGGGAATTGTTTACAGACCTGCGCGGTCGAAACTGTTCTTCAGTTAAGAGAAAAGTTTCAGGCTCGGGCCGAGCCAGGACAATGATGAAGGATTCATTCAGCCTTTTCAGTTGGATTAAAGACAAGTTAGTAAAATCATGCAATGCATTGATTATAATACGCTTTCCAACATACCAGAAATCATTACTCAAGTTATCACTCAAGTTATGGGAATAATGGCTGTGGAATAAATCTCGGCCCTGTGCCCTGACCTTTGATCCCATTTCGATGATATTCAACAGAACCGGTTTGGTATACCTCCGAAAAAACATGATAAAGTTTCGTCGCAATCAAAGCATTTTTACGTAAGTTATGACGCATAATGGCGATGGAAGTGATTCCGCTTCTACGTCCTGACCTTTGACCCCATTTCTCCCATTTTCGACAAGGTTTGTCGCCAGGAGGTCCCCTACCACATACTAAAATTTCATCGAAATCGAACCTTTTTTACGTTAGTTATGACGCACAACAGCGGTGGAAGGGATCCCGCTCCTATGTACTGACCTTTGACCCCATTTCGTTCACTTTAAATAGGGTTCCTTCCCAGGTGATCCCCTACCAGATACTAAAGTTTAATCGAAATCGAATGATTGTTACGCGAGTTATCGCGCGAACGGACATACGCACACTACGCGTGACGTAATGAGGCAGATGGGAATCGCGACCATCTTCTCGCGGCATGAGTATGACGTCATAAAACTTTAATATGATCCACACACAACGCGTGACGTAATGTGACAGATGACGTGAAAAAAATTATCAAACGCGAGATTGTGACGTCATAAGATTTCTAAGCATTGGTAACATTAATGGAACAACGCCATCACTAAAAACGTTATAATTCGGTGTGGTTATTTAACCCACTAAACGAATTCTCATAAAGTCGAGATCCAGCTAAATCGATTTCTAGTACCAGAAAACGGTAGGTTAACGACTTTCATCAAAATTCTTAGAGCTCTTTTTAAAATAAAATTTACATACATACATACAAGAATTGCTACTTTAACATGGACGTCAAGTAATTTTGCTTCCTATACTTCTAATGGAAAAACTTCTGTACACATTTTCTTCACAATTAATGCGTTCCCAAGGATGAAAATTTGAACATCGATTAAAATATGTTCATTTTATAACTTGCAATACTTAATATTTTCTAAAACATAACCATAATTATGCAATTGAACATTTGCTTGTCTACTGACGTCATGAAAATACAGGTCGCGCCATCTTTTTTCTGGACAATTAATACGTTCACAAGGATGAAAATTTGAACACCGATTAAAATAGCTTTATTTCATAACTTGGAATACCTAATATTTTCTAAACCATAACCGTAGTTATGCAATCCAACATTTTTTTGTCCACTGACGTCATCAAAGTATAGGTCGCGCCATCTTTTCTCTGGTTTCAACACCACCAAAGGAAAAGTTATTGATTTTTAATGTAATTATGGTTATGTTTTATAAAATATAAAGTTTTCCAAGTTATAATATGAAGTTATTTTAATCGATGTTCAAATTTTCATCCTTGGGAACACATTAATTGTGAAGGAAATGTGTACAAAAGTTTTTCCATTGGAAGTATAGGAAGCAAAATAACTTGACGTCCACCTTAATAATATGGAATAAGAGCAATGGAATGGATCGCAATCCTATGTGCTGACCTTTGACCACATTTCGTCTATTTTCAAAAGGTTTCGTCTCCAGGTGGTCCCCTACTACATACTGAAATTTCATCGAAATCGAACCATTTTTACGCACGTTATGACGCATAAGGACAATGGAATGCATCCCGATCTTATGTCCTAACCTTTGACCCCACTTCACCCATTTTGAATAGGGTTCGTCCCCAGGCGGTCTCCTGCTACATAGTAAACATTCATTGAAATCGAATCATATTTATGCAAGTTATGACGCATAAGAGCAATGGAATGATCCCGCTCCTACGTCGTGACCTTTGACCCCATTTGTCCCATTTTCAATAGGGTTCGTTCCTAGGTGGTCTTTTACCACATACTAAAATTTCATCGAAATCGAACCATTTTTTCGCCAGCTATCGTGCAGACGGACGGACGGACGGACAAAGCTGGAGCATATACGCTTCTTCAACCTACGGTTGGAAAGCGTAAAAAAACGTTTTAACTCACAAAAGAAAGATTGACTTGTTAAATAATCTGATGGCGAATAACTAAGTGAAACGAAAGAAATAGAAGTGCATCTGCCGCTAGATGTTTATATCATTTGTTGTAGAAATCGACCTGCCGGGCTATAAGATGAAAGTCTGAGACTTGAATCAAATTTGATTTCTACTTCTTTGGATTTAATTTCTTTTAACACTATGACCGTGCCAGTGGTCTGGATTTGAATAACTACTATACGCACAATTTTAACACACGATCTATGCAGTAACTTTAAGCTTTTGTGGGATTTTTTTGAAATTCATATTTGGAAAGGAAACTCAATTATGACCACTTATGCCTAGAACTATGGCACCGGTTAGCTTGATTTCTGTGAAGAGTTTGTTTAAAATGCAATAATTGCCGGAATTTGGCGTTAGTCAGTGTCTTTTGATATCATACAACACCCTACTGAGAATTACAAGCGCTGTTTATATACTCAGAGTTAGCAACTAAACACGTTGAGTGTTTTTCTTTTCGGAGAAATATTTACATAAACTGGATTTTCGGCTTTACGAAACCAGATGACCGAGCTTCTGGGACGATTCGTTGCTACAACAGCGATGAAGAAGTTCTAAGCATTTGTTTATATATATTTGTGAAATGAGACTACCAGTTTACACGTAAGTGTGGAAGAGGTAATGCGTTTAGATTTGTAATAGGAGTAGGTAATGAGGTATAAACCACATCTGCGGAAAGAATTCTTGCGAGAAATGGCACGTCTTTGAGCGTTACATTCCTTTTACGGCTGAGGTATTCAGTTGAGCAGGGAACCTTTGTTTCTCCAGAGAAAGTCTTGCGTTTTTTGAAATAAAGGGCGAAAAACGCGGGATGGATTTCTAAAGTAAGCTGCCCCCCTCCCTCCCCCACCGAAGTTCGAGTACAGTGCCTAGAAGACATAGTGTGACGCGCTCGCTGAAAAATGTGAGGCCCGGAATCATGAACGTGGTAGATGGCGCTGTCGGTGGATGTGACGTCACTTTTCAAGGAGGAAGAACGACGATAACACAGAGCCCTCTGATACGTACACACCTAGCTCCCTATGATTATATGTACTTCTTGAAGGCTGTTTTATAAACATGTAATTGAAGTACATCTCTAAATAGGTAAATAGAAGTGAAAGTATGTTCGTATATTTGTATGTTTGTTCCGCATGCGTTCCTAAACGGTTTGATGGATTTGCACCAAAATTGACATAAATACTCTTTATCGCCCGGATTAAAATACAGGCTGTACGATTTTTAGAAATTCCATCCCTAAGAGGGTCAAATGTGTTTTTACGAGGCTCTCAGACTGGATGAAAGTCGGTTGATGGGGTATTACTCCTCGTGTCAGAGCAACGGTCGTTAGGTGAAGCCTCACTCCTCGCAAGCTTCCGCATTTCAGGCATACGGGAAATACACTGATTTTTGAAAATTAAAAAAAAAAAAAAAAAAAAAAAAAAAAACATCGGTGAAACATACCGTCAGCGGCGAAAGATGCGGAGACCCCATTCCCAGCGATGTATGTTACAAAAAGGCCGAGAAATAGATTTCCGAGAGAAAGTAAACAATGACCGAGGTCCGAATTTGGAAAATTCATAAAAAACAAAAAAACAAAAAAAAAAAACCACATTTCCCCCAATGCGGGGCTGCAGGAAGTGCATTGTTGTACATGTTTGCTATTTCGAGTTTTTAGGGTGAGTTAAAGAGCGCAGTTCCATCTCTAAGGGGATCAAAAAAGATCAAATGTGTTTTTACGGGGTCCTCTATAGACTGGGTGAAAGTCGGCTGTTGGGGTATTACTCCGCATGTCAGAGCAACGGTCGTCAGGTGACGCCTCACTCCACGCAAGCGTCCTCGGTTCAGGATTACGGGGAAGAATCCGAATGGTTACGCAACATTTTTAACAGCTTTCTAAGCGATTTTGGTAGAAAGTGCCTTTTTTACACTCTAGAAAGCTGAAAGCGGAGTGCAGGAAGTTCATTGGGTACATGTTTGCTATCTCGGGCTTTTAGGGCTCAGAACGGTCATTATAAATTGTGATAAGGTGTTGTCAGAACGGCAGGTGCATATAAAGTACTGCTTTGTGATTCAGCGTGGTGAATAATTTGAAATGCTCTTTTCATCAAGTGTGGTGAAATGCCTCCAAAAAATGGGAACCCATCGGACAAGTTCAGCCGAAAGCAAAGAAAGTAAAATTACTTTGAGTGAGTGAGACAACAGAACAACGTGATCGACGACTTATGGATCAGCGGGAAAGAGCCAGTGTATCAAGGGCGGCGGAGACGTCTGAACAGCGTGAGGCCCGACTTGAAGAAATGCGGGAAAGAGCCAGTACATCAAGGGCTACAGAGACCTTGGAACAGCACTAGGCTCGAATTCAAAAGCAGAGGAAAGGAACTGCTACATAAAGGGCGTCAGAGACAACCGACCAGAAGGAGGACCGAGTTTAGGTAATGAGGGAAAGAGTAAATACATCTAGGGTGGCAAGACATTCCAATTTCTTGCTGCAAGGTTTTCACTGTGATACTCACAAGGACTATGATCAACATCCGAATGTTATTATTGAAGTAATGTACCTTATATGTAGTTACTGTCACGCCAAGAAGTTTAAAACGGAGCTTCCTGGAATGCTCTGCAGAAATGGAAAAGTTAAACTTCGACCTCTGGAATCACCAGAAACTGAACTTATTTCTTATATGACTGGAAGTACTTCAGAATCAAAGCATTTCCTACACAACATAAGAAGATATTATAATGCAATTTACATTGTTACTGGAAAGCAAACTTTATGTTTATCCCGGGCAACGCCGGGTAACTCCGCTAGTACCAAATAAACGCCACTCACTTAAATAAAGACAAAAAATAAAAACAAAGAAAACGGGGTGTTCAAGATACATTAGCAAGCGTGACCTTCCTTTAAGCATTGCAGTAACGATTGTAGAATTAAAAAAACATGATCGGAATACATGAAAACGATTAAATATTCTTCACACTCTCATAATCTGAGCTTTAATACACTGAGTGGTCACTTTATTATGACCACCTGACAGTTTTATGCAAATGAGCTATGGCTGCACGCTGTTGCCGCCAGAGGGCGAGGCTATTATAAAAATGGAAAGCTTAGTGCTTGCAACAGTAGTAGAAGTGATTTTTGGGCGACAAGATGGGTAAAAAATGCGATTTGATGGACTTTCAACGTGGGATAATTGTAGGAGCTCGGAGCCATGGAGCGAGTATCACCGAAACCACCGCATTCGTGAAATTTTCCAGAGCAGCTGTTGTTAAAGTGTTTAAAAACTGGACTGTCAGCCAAAAAACTGGGTCTCTACGTGCAACGTGTGGTCGTCATCGACTAATGACTGCTCGGGCGGAACGCAGAGTGTCCAGCCTGGTAACAGACAACAGAAGGACAACAGTGCAGCAAATTACAGACCATCTTAATCAATGATTCCCTCAAAGGATCTCTGCACGCACTGTTCGCCGTACACTGCATCGGATGGGATATAGCAGCCGAAGGCCTGTTCGAACGCCTTTGCTGTCTGCAGTTAACAAGAGAAAACGTCTCCAGTTTTCACAGGAGGACAAGGATTGGACAGTCGATAATTGGAAACAATTTATGTGGTCCGATTAATCACGTTTTCAGTTGAACCATGCCGATTGCCAAGTGAGAATTTGGCGGAAACAGCACGAAAGCATGGACCCCAAATGCATTGCTACAACCCTTCAAGCTGGTGGAGGCAACGTTGTGGTTTGGGGAATATTTTCCTGGCATGTTTTGGGCCCTTTAATTCGTGTTGATCAACATCTGACTGGCACATCATATCTAAACATCGTTGCGGACCATGTGCTTCCTGTCATGTGGATGATTTATCCCAATGGCGATGGCTACTTTCAACAAGATGATGTGTCCTGCCATAGTGCTCGTATTGTACAGGATTGGTTTCAGGAACATGCCGGTGAGTTTACTTTGCTTAGGTGGCCCACACAATCTCCAGATCTCAACCCCATTGAGAATTTGTGGGATGAAGTTGAACGAGCCATCAGACAGCTGGATCCACAACCCTGCAATCTCACACTCCTGGAAAGTGCATCAAGCATGGTCTCAGATTCCACAAACCACCTATCAACATCTCGTGGAGTCCATGTCACGTAGAATCGACGCAGTGTTAAAGGCAAAAGCTGGCCCAACGAAGTACTGAGGGGGTGGTCATAATAAAGTGGCCACTCAGTGTATATGATATTTGAAAGTTTGGATTCATTCATGCATGGGTAATGTTGTATAATGAAAAAACGACGTAAGACCAATATGCTATTTTCAATGACTAAGATATCAACTTATGCTGTAAAGTAGAAATAAAGAAAAAAGTTTCACTTTTCGAAACCTTTCCGGATATAAACGGGAATATTTTCCCATCGAAACCTTGGCTTTATACTTTACATTCAAATGACATTTTGGAGTGGAGTCTCTTAACAATTTTCTTTCTATATTGCAAGTGGCCTTAAATTGGAATCGTGCTACTTCTTTCAGACCATTTTCATTCATCTTTTTATAGGTAATATTGACTTTATGTACGGCATTTGGATCACACTTTCACACATTGCACTTACAATGTACACTTAAGTGATTCACAGTTGAACTAAACTCGCGCACTTACACTTGAGAAGAGATATTTTGTTCCAGTGAACAGGTGTTGAATTAATCTAGTATGTAACCGTTTTGACCGAGTTACAGGAAAGTAGCAAAGACACTGCCGAACACATTTCTCTCGACTTACCTTTGTAAAAGCTATGCAACTTCCTAACACTTTGAAAAACCTAAAAACAAACTTCCCACCATTAACTGGGATGAGGCATGTAACGTAACTTCCGATGCCAGCGCCCTCTACCATTTCATGATGATTGGTCACAAAACCGTGAGGGACCAACATATGGAGCACGACACACTATCTCTTCTAGGCGCTGTAGTTCGGGTCACGTCCGGGCTTTCCAAATTAAGGCATCTGCAGACAAATTGGGTGAACTACTACCGTGATCAACCTTAAGAGCTATAAGCAGTCGTCCGTCCCTAACGTAGGTTCACTGGTTCTAGGTAAGATGAGCACACGACCTTTATCTGACCCTGAAATTGAACCTAGGCCCGCTTGAACGAATGGTCTTTGCACTGTTTAGTTTTACACCCTTGCATAATGTACAATTGGTCCTATTTATTTCTTATCATGCAGACCATATATTCTCTCAAGTTGCTGGCTGGATTCTTGTTCTAAAAACAAAGTCTTACAAGACTTTTCTTAGAAATATCTTCTCCATTTACCTAACTGTGCAGTAGACTCGAATCCGCGAGGTCTATAGTGATTTCAAAATTCTTATTTATCTCACGTATTGTGACGTAATCATTAAATCAAACTTCCCTTCTGAGTTTCTGTTGTTCTGTAAAATGCTACTTCTTCGTCATATTTCTATATGAACGGCATATCAAAACATCCATATTTCCTTATTCCTTTCGGCAACGGCTGACAGCGAAGGTAAATAAAAGCCACATTCAGTGGTAAATAAAAAGCCACGTTCAGTGTATAAAGAATAAGTCCACGTATAAGACGATATACTGCAACAAGTAGGACCACATGTTATCTTGATATTGCTGGAGTCAAAGTGGATCTACACATCGAATAAGTGTGGAAGTGCTATATACACTGGCGGAAAGTGAAAAAGAACACCAAGAAGGAGACGTCTGATACCAACAAAATTTATACAGCATAATAACGGAACAAAGAGGATAACGCGATCAAAACATTACGGGAAAATACAGCTGTATTTGCTAGTAAACTGAAAAATAACATTTCCATGTAACATGGATAGTACGAGGTTGAACCGCCATGACCTGCGTCACACTGTGCAATTCTGGCATGAAGTCTGTCGTACAGATGTTGGATGTGCAAGTTTGGGGTATTGATTTCCAAGCATCCTCAACCTGGACGTGTAAATCGGGATGGTTGTGACTGGCCGTGGAGACCGGATAAGTCGTTGTCCCATAAAATCCCACACGTGCTCAGTAGGGGAAAAATCCGGTGAACGTGCAGGCCATGGAAGTTGTCTCACACACTGAAGTGCATGTTGCGTTGCACGTGCCGTGTGTGGGCGTGCGTTATCGTGATGGAAAACACCACGATGGATCGACTTTACAAATGGCACAACAACGGGGGCTGAATGATGTTGTTGATGTAGGAGGTGCTGTTTAACGTACCCGGTACAAAAACTAGTTGTGTACGGGAGTGATAGGTGATCGCTCCCCACACCAGGAGACCAGGTGTAGGCCCTGTGTGTCGCTGGCGGATGCAAGAAGGGTGGAGACGCTCCCCTGTGCGTCTGCGAACACGCATACGGCCATCGGAGGCTCCCAAGCAGAATCTGCTTTCATCGATGAACACGACAGATCGCCATTGCGTTCTCCAGTGCAGACGTTGGCGACACCACTGCAGCCGTTCCTCACGGTGGGCTGGAGTCAGAGGTACACATGCCAGAGGCACACGTGCACGTATTCCTGCATCCAGTAGACGGTTGCGGATTGTTCGCACGGTCACCTCAAGTGCAACGGCAGCCCAGATTTGCGTCGCAGTGGATGTTCCTCTTGACAACGCCGCTCTTCTTATGCGTCGATCGGTCCGCTTATCAGTCCGTCTGTGCCTTCCGGTTCCACATCTTCTCGTGTGGGAATGTTCCTTGGACCATCTACGCTACCATCGTACCACCATCAATACTTCCCGTCCAATTCGCTCGGCAATTACGACGATACGACCACCCGGCCTCGCGGAGTCCGACTAGACGACCTCGCTCAAAGTCCGATAACTGCTGAAATCGTACACGTCTTCCATGTTCAGGCATTGCAGCTTCTTCAGGGTCTTCGCACGTGTCCGTACGCCGACGACGGATTACATTCACTTCGCCGTACTCCTTAAATACCACCGACGATAATTTGCATTTTTTGTCGTGCTGTGGCGTAAGTGCTCACCGGTTGGTCCCGAAATTAACATCACACCTACATAAACTCGACCCCATTAACATATGTAAATTTCATAATCGTCCGCCAATTCCTTCTTGGTGTTCTTTTTCACTTTTCGCCAGTGTACATGGCTGATACGAGGCTATTATAGTTGTTAAAAGAGGAACTGTGTTTGTGTATAAATTACGTTGTGGTTCTGCAAATTGGAATTATAAATCAACAGTGAGTTCAACAAAGGAATTAACTGGATATTTTCTGAGTCCCATTTCCTGCTTTTTTGTATAATGTGGCCGTTAGGTGTTGTTAAAGTGTTATAGCGTTTAATATTTAAGTGACCAATTACTTAACACTGAAACATTATAGTATGTTAAATATTATCTGAACTGCGTCGTTTAAGTGTCATCTAATCCAGCTGCATGATATACAAATCCAGCACATTTATTGTTTTGAGTATCAGTTATAACTAAAATTCTGCGCTCATTATCATTGTACTTGCTAACAGAAAAAAAATCGTTTCTGGACCTTGTTCTTTGCAATGGAATATAGGGTGGTTATAAATTAATTATCCCTATTTTATGGGGTCTAGAAGAGCGAGAAATAAAGATATCGCGACGAAACGTGGCACGTGAAACATTATGAAGGCATATGAAGGCAATGGTTTGGTGATGGCAAAAAGTAGTTCACAATTGCGCCGCTATGGGAGCAGTGGCGCCGCAGACTCAAGAAAAGAAGGGAAAGTACTTGAATTTACTATCTATTGAGAGCCCAAACCTTTAAAGCCAAAACTTGCTCGATATGCTGGCCCCGAAGGTCCTTTTGTTACAAGCCTGTTCTCATCATGTTGCGGGTGATGTTGTTCCCTTCACGTCGGATACTCATTTTCAGAACTGAAAGATAGCGTATGCCATCCAGATAAACTCTGTCTTTCAGGTATCCCCAAGGAGTAAGTTTTGGTGAGCTGGCCTTACAGGACTGCGGAAACCCTCGAGAAATTATTATGCGTCTGTTGCCGAATCTTCGACCGAACTTTTTCTCTGACACTACTGTGCTCAAGAATGCGTTCCAGCTTGCCCTGTCGGTACTGGCAACTACAACTTCATCCACGTTTTCGAAAACTACCGACGTCCTCTTCCCGACTATATTCCCAACTCTCCAGTGTCTTTGAACTTCTGTATCATCCTCCTAAGCATCGCCGGTGTTTTTTTTTTTTATTGGAGGTTTAACGACCGCCGTGAGCAACTCAACGGGCTATAAGCAGTCGCCCGTCCCTAATTTAGGGTCACTGGTTCCAGGGAAGGGAGAGAGCCAGTGCCGTAAGACAAACACAACATCCATGCCTCACGGGATTCGAACCCGGACCCCTTACGGACGAATGATCAGAGGCCAACGCCTTAGACCACTGCGCCACCGGGGCGGCCATCGCCGGTGTAAAGGGTCCTCTCCGAAATCTTTAGATTCGTCGACACTGGCGTAGTGCAGTATTGGCATTATTCTGCTTTTGATAATAAAATTTTTCGAAGCGGCACGCGTTCCTTCTTTTCAAGAGCCATAATGAATACCGGCAGCTTTGCCATAGCAGCTTCTATCTTGCCTGTGAAAATTGGCATACGAGACTTTCCATGTGAAAGACTTGCAATTATTTGTATTTCAGCTGTGATACTTCTGCTGTGCATCACAGATAATCTGTTGTGGTGGTCAGCATATTGAGCAGATTTTGTCCTTAAACGTTTGTGCTGCCAATTACCCAGTGAATTCACACACGTGTCTGGTTATCATTTCGTCTGCAGCGGCAGCGCTTCCCTAACGCCGAAACTCTAAACAAGTTTTTTTCCCCACTAAATGGTTCTCCCGTGCCTTCAATAAGGTAGTGACCAACTTTCGTCCCTATATCTCCATTTCTCGCTTTTCTAAAGACGCGAGAATAGGGAAACTCATCTTATAACCACCCAGTACATATTTGGCAAATATATTGAAAAACGGAAAGTGCTTATACGTAGTATCTCTAGGTCAGTTCATCCGTCTGTCTGTGGACAACATATCTCTGCCTATGTTAGTTCGACTTTTTAAAAAAATGTATCTTTATGCATTGGGAAATCTAAACAGTGAGCGAACGATGATCCATGCTTTTTCGTCTTTCTCCGGGGCAAAACTTTGCAGCTGGGAGGCGTAAATGCAGATAGTATGTTCAAATCAAACACTATTTCTTTTCATATCATTGCACCGAAAAATAAAAATATAATTAAAGTCTGGCATTATTGGATGTGAGTGGATGAAAAGTACTTTCACAGTTCCGTTTCATAGTTTCGTTCTGAGTTGGGTCAATACATATTAACAATAGTTCTGTACTGCACAGCTGCTGCTAGCTCATGTTTCTCTTCTTTTGGTAACTGACGAGATATTTTCGAATTCTCATTAATACGTCGCAAAAATATTAACATTGTGAGACTTTTCTCAGAAAGTTTTAAATTCCGCCCCAAAGGTGCCATTATAACGAAGTGAATTTCTCCGTCATTTTTATCCGCGCCAGGTTTCGAACCCGGGTCCACTCATTCCGGAATAAGTTGCTCTACCAGTTGAGCTACGCGGACATTTCATTCTGATTCCTATCTGCCTTTATGTCGTGTGCGTCCTTCTGGCAGGTACGTCACATCTCCTGGTACGTTACATCATCTCCCTCGTGTGCGTCCTTCTGGCAGGTACGTCACATCTCCTGGTACGTTACATCATCTCCCTCGTGTGCGTCCTTCTGGCAGGTACGTCACATCTCCTGGTACGTTACACCATGGTATAAGCGCTGCCTTCTAACCATTCGTCCGAGATGGGTCCGTGTTCGAATCAAGTTGAGGCATGGGTGTTGTATATATTTAAGACTACACACTTGTGATGTTGAGATAAAATGAATTATCAACGTTTATTCAGAATTAAATGTTTATTTAACATCGACTATAGTTTTGCAGAGCGTTTGGCTCGGCATCATCAGGGCATAGTCGATGTTAAATAAACATTTAATTGTGAATAAACATTGATAATTTATTCGGTCATGGGTGTTGGGTTCTCTTACTGCACTAGTTCTCTCCCTTCCCTGGAACCACTGGCCCTAAATTAGGGACGACTGCCTGATTATAGCTCATTAAGTTGCTCACGGTGGTCGTTAAACCCCAATAAAAAATTTAAATTTATGTGAGACAGTTTTTGTTTAGTTATTGAATAATGACCGAACGAATTTCTGGGACGGAAAATGAAAATGCTACAATTGGCGTTTTCGCACAAGCAATTTAATGGAATTATTAAATACACTGCCCGTCAAAATTAAGATAAAACGGTGTTTTCTGTCAAAATATTCATGAGGTACCACCTAGTTCTATGTGACACTGGAAGAAAGATTCCAACCTACTGGATTTTGTTACAGAACCAGTAGGTGGAATGATTAACTGGAACTGTCGGCTGTGAGTTGATTCCCCAAGCTGATGTATTGCTAATGTTTTTCAAGATACAAAAAAAGATATTTAAGTACATTGTCCCTTCTGTATAAAGTTTGTTTGAAATTTGAACTTATTATTATAAAGGGAAAAATCCAAGTTCTGGTTTTTCAGGCGGGATCTACTATTCTGTGCAAGATCAGCATAAATAGTAGAGTTGGACCAGCGGAATAAGTGTTTGTATTTAGGAAGCTTGTTTAGCGAAGAAAGCATTAATTGGCCAAACCAGTAGACGAGTGAAGTCCGCTTTGAAAAACAAAGCTGTTTTAAGATGATTTCGAAGACCGATGGGTTCTCAAAAAGTTCCAAATAGATGTCAATTAAATTGTAACTATTTGGTAGTGAAACCTGAGCACTGCAGAAGGAACACATCAGTCGTTTGTGTGGTGGAAATATACGTTACTTACGGGGCTTCGTGGCAAGAAGTGCAGGACAAAAATGTTTTGCAGATGTGTAATATAAACTAAAATTTTGTTAGTAGAAGAAAATCAGTATTATAAGGTGGTTTGGCCATGTTGAAAGAATAACAGATGAGGTTCTAAGATAATATTTTCAGCCTTTGTGTCAAGAAAGAAAGGTCCAGGCAAATCCTCAGAGCACAAGCTTCTGGAATACTTTAACTTTGATTTCGCAGATAGTCTTTATTTGAGAAGCTAACCTCTGAATCACAAAGAACAGCAGAATGAAATTGTAAAGAACCCTCCTGAAAATTTAGCAGAATAGAAATCAAATTTGGTAATTACGACTTTAAAGTACAGTAATATTTCCCTTATACGTCGGCGCAAGGAACCGACCTAAAATAACGCATAAGTAAAAGTTAGTGTAATTCGAGCCAAACGTAAGTTTAAAATGTAATTAACGTGAGCATAACATGCAGAATAAGAAATATATCAATCATTGGATTTATTATCGCTCGGGTTCCTAATTGGGTTCACCCGGCGTAATATTGGGAGCCAAGGGGGTGTCGAGTGGATTTTGATTCTGCGATTCCCTGATTTAGGGCTGACGCAGCTTCAGAATCCACTGACGGGGCGTTGTGTTTCACACAGCAGATTTTCCTTTGGGAGTCAAAGGGTCAGCTGTGTGCCGCAATATTTTTGTGAACGTCTAGATTTAAAATAAAAAGCATAAGTGAAGTGATTTTCTTAGTTCCGGTTCCAAAAGATATATATATATTCTCCAAATAATCTAGGGTTGAGCACACATATTGTAGTTAACGATACACTCATCATGGAACTGAGACAAAATTAACAACAAAAACAATTTATTGGTTATGATTTGGCATAATAATAAATATACGCTCATGATACTAGCAAAAATGATTTAAGACTCTCTTACAGGAACCTGTACTCAATTACTTATTTGCTCAAAAAATTATTTACTCTAACGGAAGACTCGTATGGACTGATCCGATAAACATAGTATGAGGGGACACCAAAGAAAGAATAGGATGGATTTCCTACCTTAACCTCCGAATCTGGCCTAGATATCGCGCTGCTGACAACTCCTGAGCCGGGAGAGTTCTCGTCCGCCAAACACTGTTATCGTGGTTCCTCCACCTAGCGTACTGGTCTGCGATGTCTGACCCGGTCCGTCAAACTTGGTGCGGGCTTTCGTCATGCTGCCAGTCTCTGATACATCGTGGCGGCGTCCACGTTTTGGACCACCAAAAAAAAAACCCCAAGTGACAAGTCACCAGTAATAAAAAAGTGCAAGTCAAGCACCTCGACTTAGAAGAACAAGTGAAACGATGAAAGTGACGAAGTTCTTCTCTTCCCTGGTAAAAATTTCGACGACCCGCAAGAAGACCCACACTACTTCAAAATATCCCATCATCCAATCACTAGCTGGCAAACGCAAGCCTCCCTGAATTAAATTCCCCAGCGTAAATCTTACTGGTCGGAAAATTAACATTTTGATCTTCCATTCGCTAGGGGTCAAGATTCCTACCCGCTCCAGTGAAATTCTGAGAACCCCTGAAGTTACGTTTGCCGCTTGATACAACCACCGGCCATAAATCCTTACCCCAATTAAACTGTTAGCTCTGGTTCCAACAAGTCTACGGTCGGGCCAACACGCATTGTTGATCCTATAGACGGTGGACACTTCTATTGCCCCCAATAAAACATACTACAAAGCCAGCTCGCCGATGGCTGTCGCCAGCGTTTACTCCTTACAGTGTCGGTCTGTCCTGTGACGCCTTGTGCTGGGAGAGGGGGTGGACGGAGAGGAAAAAAAAAAAGAAAAGATTCACCCGAAAGTATATGGCAAAATAAAACGTACTCCTTCTTCAAAAAAATACATGAATTAATAAAAATGAATAAATAAATGAATAAATAAATAAATAAATAAATGAATAAATAAATGAATAAATAAAATAATAATTAAATAAATAAATAAACTAGGGAATGGGTTTTCGACCCAAATGTGCAGCGCTCAGTTTGGGCGCTGTCACAACTTCCTCCCATCACGGACCTGAAAAGAAAGAGGACCGGGCTAGAAGATCCGGACCTGAGTATGCTCCTGCAGATTGAGTTGGTAATAAATTAACTTAATAATAATACACAAAATGCATAAATATATCAGCAAATAAAATGCACACCAATTTTCATCGAAATGAACACAGTATCATAAAACAGGGTCCTGTAAAACAAAGAAATAAACCATGAAAAAATAATGGACACAAATGTGCCTTCCTTTGAGCAAAAGATAGGATGAATAAATCTCGTCGTCGTCACAGTACACGACATATCATAAGTCCGCTAGAAATTAGCATCGTGAGATTATCATAAGACAACATTTCTTTTTTTTTTCAGTTCATGGATTTCACTCCCATTTAAAATGACAAAGTTTCTAGTGAGAAATATTGTTCGTACGCACCACCAGAAAGTTCACTAATAAAAGTTGTTTGTCCGAAATGCGGTAATGCTTTTACGCCATTTGGAAGGAGAAGGTACTCTCTCCTTGTTCCAGAGTCTGTGTTGGACTCCATCAGCATTAGTCCTGCCGATCGTGCCCTGCCGCATTCTGTCGAATCGGTCAGTATCGCACAACGACCAAGTCCACAAAATCGTCGCACAACTCTTTGCCGGAAGTTATCAGTGGCAACACCAACCTTTTGGTCGGTCGACGCTGGGCAGAAGCGTAGCCACTGGAATAGATAGTCCGCTCTCGCTGCACCTGTAGCACTGTTGCGGAACTGCGATCCTTGCAGCCACCACTTTGACTTTCTCACTCTGTTGCTTCGATTGTTTGTTTTTTCCGCTGAGTACAACGAGTAAGAGAAACCTCGCTAGTTCTGTAGATAACGTCCAATTCCCATTTTTGCAACTGGTGGACGCGCTATCCAGGCATCCCCGTGCTTTGTTGTGCCAATGGATTAGCAGAGTCTTTTATAGTCGTTTTCTCAGGTGCTAAGTGTCCATTCATCAGGTTGAATGCAACCCTAAGAGTTTCTTTTTTTTTTTTTTTTTTTAGCAGTTGACACAACGCAGGGTTTCGTTCTGCCGTAACACCAGTCTGGAAGAAATGTGGTTAGCATATGTAAGGCATATAGGAAATTCCACCCTTTTTGGGCCCCTCGCGAAGAAAAAAACATAATTATGAATTCTCTTTTTTTTCTTCGAGGATAATGTTCCAGTCAGAAAGCCACTTGAAATTAGATTGATTCATTTACACTTCATTTCGTAAACACTTGGTGAATTCATGACAAATATTCATCGACATAACAAACTCTATTTCGCTTTATGTACCATTACAACACTAGGTGAATTAATTAGAAATTTTCAACGTAACAACACACTCTAATTCATAAACAAAACTGCAATAGAATACTTAAACAGTTAACCCGTTGGATGCTCAATCCTAAATTACTGGATATAACTTCGAATAATTTCACCATGGGTTACTGTACATTATTACTTTTTTTTCTTTCGTACCATTCGCTTATTTATCACCCTTCGGAGAATTGCTTCTCCCTCTTTCTTTCTTTCTTTCTTTTATATATACATATATATTTTTTTGTGTGTCACACATTTATTCATGAACTCTTATTCATTCATCTCTTATGGTCCACTTTTTTTCTTTTCTTCATTTCTGTTCATCTCACTCATACGCCACTTTGTACATTAGTCGTTCCCTATTGATTTATGGTTCAAAATTAATCCCTTTTCCTTTCTACTATTAATTACCATATACTTCGCCTATTTCTTAACTACAACTCCTTTTACTTCTGACGAATTCAGTTCCTTCACTTTCTAACGAATCCTTGGTTAACCTCCTCAATTAATTAAACTTCTTCTAAATCACTGTCCTGTTAAGACATCTCCTGCATCATCCCGCCGTTTCTCGTTGCGTTAAATGCTGCTATTTACCTCTTTCTGTTCTGCCCGTTTTTTTTTTCTTGTTCTCTCGTTCTTAAATTTTTTTCTGTCTCATGGGTTAAAACTTTGTGCCTTTCCTAGACAAGAAATCTTTGAACGCCATTTCTTCTTTCTTCCCTTTTGACCGGAAGCTTCATCTGGACTTAATTCCCGCGTATCGCCATACCAAAAAAATCTCTCTCACCTAAGGGATCCGAACGTTTCCATGGCGACGCTTTAACTATACTCTGCGTTATGAGAGAGGGGTGACGTCTCAGCGACCCTTACTGACCTCTAAGCGACTATTTCTACTTCATGTTGGTAATCGTTAGTTTCCGTTTTTAATTAGGAAAACTTCCCAAAATATCTCGTTCTTTTAAGCAACACGAAAATACAATCCACTTCTTCAGTAACCTCTGGGATGTTCTAGTCAATGGACTACGATATTCTGCACTGATTTCTGCGTGTTTTTTTTTCTTTTTTCTATGCCGTGCTCTGCGGAATCATCACCTAACTGCAGGGTAGCGAATCTCCAACACTTTTTCTCCAATCCCGAGAATTTTTTTTCATGCCTTTAGCGTACAAAACGCATACCTTTTACGGTGAGTTACTTCGAGCGCTTTCATCCGTACCCGAGTACACTCCAGTACTTCATGGCTCTTGCAGTTGCTTCCTCCCTTTTGGGCCCGAGCTTTCATGGGGCCACTGCTACTACTACAAACGGCAGCCTCTTTTTTTTTTTTTTTTTTTCAAGACAACCAACTTCTTCCTTTGTGCCCTCTCATGGATTATTTCACTGAACACCAACAACAAAGGATTAACCGGCCAATCACAATCAAGGTAAGTACCCTTTTCTACTCGTTATCGCTATCGCCGTTAGCCCGTCTTGCTTCCCTCTGTAATTACAAATACTTGCACTCTCTACAGCATTGTTTTAAATTAGGAATTATTTCACTTGGAAAAAATAATTGCCTCGATCCTTCGTAACCTTGCAAAACATTTTAAATGAAAGTTCTGAAATACCTGCTCTACCTATATGACAATGTGCTACATATTCCTCCTGACGTTTGATCATAATATATGAATTAATCAATCATCAATAATTACATGAACTAAATATCCAAAAGTGATTAGTACGGCAAGTAAACATTTGATGGCACCAAATTATTATTCTATACCCTATCTTTGAACGATAATAAGTACCAATGAACGATTAATTCGTACCGTTCTTTTCCCGATTCTGGGTAACATGATAATTACCTTCACGTAAACTCGCTCAACATCTACCTAGCCTCCGCTAGATAGAACATCTACCTAGCCTCCGCTAGATAGATGAGCCTCCGCTAGACGCCCTGTTCCACATTCAGAAGAGATACCTGTGCCAACATGTAGCGGGCTTCCAGAGCTGTCCGAAGAGTCGGATGAATCGGCTCGTGAAAAAGTAAGCTACGCTGAGCAACATGATAGGGATTTCAAAGGACCTTCATCAGCTGCATCAGGTTTCAGTCAAACGGAGTTGAACGACCTCATAAGGGACCTAAGTCTTCCAAAGAAGGCAGCTGAATTGTTAGCTTCCAGGCTGGCAGAAAAAAATGTACTGTTACCGGGAACAAATATCGCAGTGTATCGCAACATACAAGAGTTTTTTGCCATTATTCACAAAAGAAAACGAATTCGTTTTCTGCAGCAAAATGCCAGGATTGCTGATGAATACACATCGAGTGAATGGAGGTTATTCATAGATAGCTCCAAACGAAGCCTCAAATGTGTACTTCTACATAACGGGAACAGATACAGATCAATCCCAATCGGTCACTCAGTTGGTATGCGGGAAGATCAGGCGACAATAGCCATAGTCCTAGAGAAGACAGCCAACCGCGATCACCATATTGTCATCTGTGTGGATTTGAAGATGGTGAATTTTATCCTAAAGCAGCAGTCCGAGTACACCAAGTACCCGTGCTTTGTATGACTGTGGGACAGTAGAGCTAAATATCAATACTGGGTGAGAAGACAGTGGCCTGTTAGAGAAAACTTGGTAGCTGGTGAGAAAAATATCATCACAGATAATTTGTAAAGACTCTTAAGAGAGATGGAATGAGTTTTGGCTACATACGTAGAAAATTTCCAGCGTTGAGCATAGAGGAAATAGAAGAAGGTATATTCGATGGACCACAAATCCGGGAACTCATGAAGGACCAGCGTTTCCAAGACTCAATGTACACTATTGAGGCATGTGCGTGGTCGTCATTTTGTATGATTGTATATAATTTTCTTGGGAACCATAAGGCTGCTAACTACCGAGAACTCGCGTAGAATATACTAACGGCGTTTTGTACACTTCTTCGTAACATGAGCATCAAATTGCATTACCTCCACAGTCATTTGAATTGATTTCCACATTGCCTTGGTGATATCAGCGATGAACAAGGGGAGAGATTTCACCAGGAAATACGGACCATCGAAGAACGGTACCATGGACGATGTGATACGCATATGAACGCTGACTCTTTTGGAGCATCCACCGCTGATGTCGAGGAACATCACATTGCAGGAAATCACAGAAACGCGGGTTTAGCAGCATGTCTCAATGACGAAACTTGTGTGTTGTTGTTCGTGTTCTAGACTTCTTGGGATTTCTCTGCATATGTCATATCGTGAGAAGCAGATCTGATGGACAAAACCTAATGTTATTTTTGAAATCTGTTACCCCAAAATACCCCAAAAATGCTCTAACGTCTTAAGCACCAAAAGTTGTGTTCCCCAGTTTCATTTTCAAGTGTCTAAGAATTTGGTCTCAAGGTACAGCATTCTTTTTGAAACAAAATAACTGTTCAGCAGTCTGAAGTTAGAATCAGAAGAGAAAAGACGCAAAACGAATTCTAGCTGAAAGTTTCCTGCCGGCCCCTGGCGACGGACGCAATTCTAGCACAGTCTTGGAAATGTTCTGACCGATGACAACCAGAGAGAGAAAGAGAGCAATAGAGCTGATAACGGATGGTCTGCACTCACAGCATGACAACTGAAAAAAAAAAAAAAAACTCTGGAAAGATTATCAGCTGTCGGTTCGCCTAAAACCATAGATTAGCAAAGAAGGTTTCAGCTATCTGCACCAGGAAAGTGGAAACGTGTTGTACAGGTGACTAAAACGAGCGCCCTTCTAACCGGTGAAGCCGGGAGGTTAGCCTGGCATCTTGCAAAGTTCGTAAACACAGCAGCATCTCCGAGAGAGAGAAAGGACCCCCTTTGGGTCTTTTCTTCCATACACTTGCCTTCGCTTTGCTGTGTGACAGCGGCGAGCATGTCTTCGCAAGTGATCTATGTGTGTTTGTTCGTGCTCCGGTTTCGCTGTTAAAGAATATTCAGTGACAGCATCTTCGTTACGCGTGAGTACTCGTTACGCGCAAGTTCTCTTTTTGTTTTGAAGCCTGCCTCGTAACGAGAGCGCCTGTCTTCCGAAGCTCTAATTAAACTGGCAAAGAGACATTCTGCACCTTAATGCAGATAATTAGAAAAGGCCGATGCTGCGTATATACCACAGTAGTTATATCCACATGGGTAAATAACAAGTTTTCCATTAAATAGTTTCTGTTCTATACTGAACACCCAAGGTTTACGGTATATTGCGTGCTTTGGTTGTTTTTCTTGTAACTGCGTATTCAGTGATAGAATTCATCCGCTCGCTAAGAACCCAAAGGATCCAGGAAAGCTACGATTTGGCATTCAATAGGGGATTCATATTTCCTAAATGTACCTTCAGAGCAGGAGCGCCGGAGCAATATGTGTGGATCTGTTATGAGTTCTGATAAGGATTGGCGCGTTTTTGCTCCCGTGTGCTTCGTGTGAAATTTTTTTCATCAAACGATGGCTGGCGTTTGTGTTTTGTATTTTTGTAGATAACGAGATGACACGAGTGCATTTTTTTTGCCTAATTTGATTTTTAGCTATATATGTTAATGATATTTCTTGCAAAGAAAGAATTCTAAAGTGTTATTTTTGAGTAGATTACTTAAAACAGCGGAAAAAGGTAGTGTGGTACTCTTACGCGCGAAACCTGGGGCTGTTCAACGTGTAGCGACTAATGACGAGTTAAAAGTTTCTGACGCCATCAGAAACGTTATTATAACATTTGTAGAGAAACCATGATTTATTCAAGCATTTATTCTGAATGCGCAGTTGCCCATCATTTCAATATTAAGAAAAATCGACATGATATGAAACATAGTTACTCTTTAAAAATCCTTCTATATTCTTTCAAGACTAAAAGAATTATTTCTTCTCACTCTATTCTCCCTTTGTAAAAAACGAATTCAATAAAACAAGGGAAAGCAATTTCTTTAAACTACTTTGAAGGTCTTAAGAAAAACACGGAGAAAATAAACCGATAATAAAACTCGGACATTAAACTACGATCCATGTGGATGGATTGAAAAAATTAAGCTTCTTTCAAAAATTTTCCTAAAAGAACCGTCTCTCGGTTTTATTCGTAAAAAGGAGAACCGATGTTGGGAAGGATACCCTTTTTTATTTTGGTATAGTACTTTCTTTTAAAATTGAATGTTGAAAAGATATTTCCTTGAAAGATGGTACCAGCAGTTGATGATTCCCTGAGATAAATCCTTTGGCTGCACGAAGATGTGTGGGGAAATTTTTGCCGGAAAAGCTTCCATTGACCGCAAAATGGCGGAAGAAGAGAGAAACATCGGGCCCTGGTAGTGGGAAAACAACAGATCTCTTAAAATGGTGGCAATCTCGTGAGCAGCTTACTCGTTCTTACTGCGTCTCTCTGATGGATGAAAACAATATCCTACAACGATAGCGCTTAGGTTTCTTCACCATCTGCATCATTGACATGTCGTTTTCCAATGTCAGTGCTGAGGAGGTGGCAAATGGAGAGAAGGAAACTTCTTGGGCGTGGAATTCCTCGAGAAGAAATATCTAGCCACATTCCCTTGTGTTCCATTCCTGCTAGAAAAAAGAAACTCAGAAATCTTCCTCCTGTCACACGACAGGTTTTATTCATCAAAAAAGAAAAATGCTTCTATAGATACTCCAAATATCCATTCAACGAAATAATCGGAAGAACTTCAAAAGTATTGTTACCGCCGCGACAGGTGACCTACGCTGTGTACACAGTACGGTAATTAAGTAATGAGACTGAATTTTTTTTTTAAAGTAGAAAAGTAGGATACTTTACGCGAATATATTTTATTCGAAGCGCATTCCTCCTGCGTTAATACAAGAAGTGTCACGATCAGCCAACGAAAGGAAGGATTTTTTAGTGAAGGTTTAACGACCTTTGTGAGCAACTCAGTGCGCAATAAGGAGTCGCCTGTCCCTAATTTAAGGTCACTGGTTCCACGGAAGGGAGAGAGCCAGATCCGGAACAAAAACACAACATCGATGCCTCGCCGGGATTCGAACCCGGACACCTCTCGGACAAATGGTCATAAGCCAGCGGCTTGCAGACCATTTACAAGTCTTTTGGTATGGAGACTGCCTCTGCAAGTCTTTTGGTATGGAGCGGCTTGCAGACTCCATACCAAGAGACTTGCAGAGGCAGTCTTTTGGTATGGAGTGAAGAGCTGACATCACAGTTGTTTGTATGTCTTCAATACTTTGAAATACTTTTCCTTTTAAAGACAGCTTTAATTCTTTAATTTAGGGAATAGAAAGAGTAGTCACACGGTGACGAATATGGTGAATAGGGGGATGCTTGAGTACACGCACTTGTTTTCGTGTCAGAAATGGTTGTACACTGACTGCTCTGAATGCCGGTAGGTTATTGTGAAAAAAGAAACATTGCCCGCTTTTTTACTCAGGCCTGACATAAACAATCCTCTTTCACAATTGTTCCAAAGCGGATGTGTAAGCATTGTCAGTGGCAGTTGCACCGTAAGGAATAAACTCGTGATGTAGAACTCCCTTGCTGTCGTAAAAGCACGCAAGCTTTTTCTTGATTTTTGACTTCTGTAACCTGATCTCCTTTCTTTGGGTAATAACCCGATCTCCTTTCCTTTGGGTGACTGTGGCGACTTCCACTGAGCACTCTGATGCTTCGTTTCAGGATCATAACGAAAACACCATATCTCGTCACCTGCCACAATGCTTTGGAGAGGATTTTTCATTATTTCTGCGGTATCCGTCATGTCTTTTGCTCACTCCACTGTGCATGTTTCCACGGGCGTCAGGGCCCATATGGATTCGGGGACGCGTCCCCCCCCAATATTTTGCCAAATGGGAAACCGAGGGACAGGCTACATTGACGTGGGAATTTTTTTTTTTACAAATCAATTAAAAACTTTAGAATTTCCATTCGTGCGAGAAGGGTCCGGGTTCGAATCCCGGTGAAGCATGGATGTTGTGTTTGTCTAAAAAACCGGTTTAATCGCGTAGCGTTGAGCTATGTCCACCAGAATACCGTTCATACTGTTGAGCTGGACAAAAATGCAAATATTTTCATATCAAACAGGAACAGGAGGAGGACGCCGCCCCGGTGGCGCAGTGGTCTAAGGCGCTGGCCTCTGATCATTCGTCCGTGAGGGGTCCGGGTTCGAATCCCGGTGAGGCATGGATGTTGTGTTTGTCTTACGGCACTGGCTCTCTCCCTTCCCTGGAACCAGTGACCCTAAATTAGGGACGTGCGACTGCTTATAGCCCATTGAGTTGCTCACGGTGGTCGTTAAACCTCCAATCAAAAAAAAAAAAAAAAAAAAAGGAGGAGGAGCGTTTGTGGATCAGTTTGTGATTAAATGGAAACTATAGAATTTATTATGTTCCTGCTGTTACATCAAAATCTGGCGTTCTATTTCTCGAAAAAGTATAGGTGAAAAATTTACTTTAACTGAATAAATACATTGTTAACACTCACCCTTGAAAGAGTTCAATGTAATGATTTTACCCCTTATTACTCGTACAATACAGCTGACATAAATTCTGGTTATTGCATCATGAAGTATCTAAAGGTGGATAAATTGACAAAATACTGGATTTGTTTTATAGTGAGAAGAACAAGAGAGTTGGAAAAGCAAGGGTAGATATACCTGTGTCCCACCCAATAATCAGAAGGTGGTGACGCCTATGATGTTTCTAATCCTCTGACAAAGCATGCGGAACAAAACGAGCACACACTCTTTCTTTCCTGAAATATTGCACTAAAATTTGACGAATCTTCTCCTTATTAACATCGAGCTCACATTCAGAATCCTTAAGGCCACACAACGATCAGTTTTTATTCTTTCGTGAACTTTCTGAATGAGTTCAGACGTCCTCACTGGAATTGGGCGTTCGAGCCTCCAAATCTTCTCGCCCATCCTTGAAACGGGCATACCATTGCAATATTTGTGTACGATATAGGCAATCAGTCCCCCATATACACCACGTAACAATTCAACTGTATCAGATGCAGTTTTACTGATTTTCAAACAGAACCGAATATTTGCTCTCTGCTCCATGACAGAACTGTGACAATATTCTTCCACCGAATGACGTCATGCACAGCGTAAATAATCATCTGCACAATTCTTACGCAAACGCTGTAGCCATTTCATAGCTGATAAATGACTAATTAAAAACCATGCCTTCTGGACCCATGTGTTTCACCGAGATTTTAGAAAAAATCAGTCTCATTAGTTAATTACTGCTCTGTAAATATATGTATCTGACCGATTTCAGAGATCTCCTCTTTTCTTTTTGATTATGGTGACTGAAAAAAAATTAATTGGAAAGATTCTAGGTAGGTCATATAATAGTGTTGATCATGTTTCTTTATTGCTGCTACCGAACATGATGGAGATAAGGCGATATGTACGTTTAAATTTTGACATCGGAAGTTAAAAACGTTGAGCAGATTTTATTTGAGTAGAGTCATCTTCCTAAAAATCTCTATTATGAGTACGTAGTTTGAAAAATGTTTTAAAAAAGATGTGCTGATGTTATAATTATTACCGTATGTCTTTGGACACTATATGTTTGCATCTATGGGGTCGATCCGGAAGTCTTTCTGCATTCAGAGAAGCCTGACATGTGAAGAGCATGATCCTTTACATTTGGTCTTTTGAAGCTAGGGAGCCTAATATAAAGATGCATCGAATTCAAGATATATTTTATTTCATATATTTTTTATAATATTACCAAATATATTTAGATGTCACGTAATATATTTTATTGTTTCGGTCGGATCCTAAGAATATGTTTGAAACAATTCTATTTTCGGACGCACCTTTTACAATAAGGCCATTTTGCGCTTATTTTGTGCTTCTAATAATGACCTATTTTCCCATTAGGAGGCGTATATTACATTTTCCCAGATATCTGTGCCTTTAAAAGTTCGACTTATTTCCCATTTTTTGCATCGGATACATTTCTACGTGAGAAATATTTTGAACATGCACTGCTGAACATAGAATATGCTGCACCACAAAGCAGATATCGGAGCGCCATGCAAATTGATGGCTATATATCGACAGTAGGGTTATATAAATGATTGCAGTTGCGAACCAATAACGTCATAGGTGAGGAAGAGAAAAGGGAAAACGGCTAGGTGTAGCTATTGGGTTGTCGGAAAAGTCATGACGTATTTTAGCCATGTTTTGCAAAGGTCATTTATTGATAGAAAGAACAAAGATCAATCAATGATATTATGCCCGTTTTCTTCGATGATCTTTTGCCATCTGTCAGTGAGCTGCAGAATGCCTCGTTCATAGAAGGACCTGTCTTTCGTGGCGAAAAACTGTACAAGGTGCTGATTTACAGCCTCATCTGAATTGAACGTTATACCACGCAAGGACTGTTGAAGAGAGCGAAACAAGTGGAAGTCTGACGGCGCAAGGTCAGGCAAGTATGCTGGGTGTGGCAACGCATCCCACCCAAGCTCCAATAATTTTTGGCGGGTGATCAAATTTGTGTGTGGTCTCGCGTTGTCGTGATGGAACACAACACCTTTACGATGAACGAGCTCTGGACGTTTGTGGATGATGGATTCGTTCGAAATGTCCAATCACCGACAGTACACATTCGAATTGATTGTTTGGTTTCGTGGTAGAAGCTAGAAAAACACGACACGTTTAAAATCCCACTACACTGAGACCAGAACCATCCGCTGATGAATGTCTGCTTTGGATATCGTTTGAGGCGAAGCAGCACGTCGGGACCAAGACCGTTTGCGCAGCACCTTGTTGTACACAATCCACTTTTCGTAGCCAGTTGTCAGTCGCTTCAAAAAAGGATCGTTTTCCTCACGTTTAATGAGCATATTGCAGTTGTTTATAAGCGCCGTCAATTGAGCTTCTTTGAGTTCATGAGGAACCCACACATTGAACTTGCTTACGTATCCCAGTTTCTTCAGGTGATCGTGAACGCTTGAATGATGGATGTGCAATGTGTTTGCAATCTCTCGTGTCGTGTAACGTGGGTTTGACTCGATCAATGCCTTGATTTGGTCGTCATCAACCTCGGTGGTCCTCTCGGACCGAGGAGCATCGTTGAGGTCAAAATCACCAGCACGGAATTTTGTGAACCACCGCCGGCACTGACGTTCTTGTAGTGCATTATCACCGTACACTTTACACAACTTTTCACAAGCTTGACGCGCGTTCTTCCCTTTACGGAAGTAAAACAGCAAAATATAGCGAAAATGCACAGTTTGGTCTTCCATCTTCAACTTGATGTCAAATCTCCGCAAATCAATAGAACTAGAACCTGTCGAATGCCATAGCGATAACAGAGCTGCGCATGCCTAGTACTTCTAAAACCGCCCAACCGCCATCGGGTGCCAATATACGTCATGACTTTTCCCACAACCCAATAGCTTTAGATGCCCTCATTTGGGCGTCTGGACCATTGGGTCGGATTAATCCCGGTGGCGAAACCAAGTGTTAAGAGTACACTGTTAAAAATTGGTACTTAGAAATAAGCAAAATGTATTTGTTTTTGAGTACATTCTGGGCTTTTAATAGCACCGAGTACTTGTGTTTGTTTTTTGAAAAAGACACGTACTCATTTTTGAGTACATACAGAGAATCAATTGTGAATACATCTGGTATTTCTAATTTGAAATATATGTACTCATTTTTGAGTACATCAAATAGTGTATATGTACTCAAAAATGAATATCGTGATTTGGACAGGCTAGTTTGTAAATGAGAGAGGCCGCACTTGATGGCGCCACCGTACAAGCGTAGGACTTTGCATATAGAGATTTTAGGGTGGGGGGATTAAGAACGCAAACCTCTACATATAACCGGGAGATTCCTACCAGAGGGCCGTCAGTTAACGTAATCGTCCGATGCACGGCGGATATTCAGCGATTGTCAGAAATTCACACCATCATGCCAGGTTTGAACCTGGGGACCCACCATCCGCAGTCTGAATCTTTAACCATTAAGCTATCCGCGGCTCAATTTCAAATTTAGAATACGTGTACATACATACTCATTTATTCATAGAATCAACTGAAAGTACATTATTCGATGGCACATGGGATAATATAGATAAACTCGCTGTCACATGCTAGGCAAATGGACGACATCATCGGAAAATCTACCATCACATGGGCACCTTTACCAGATATTTTATCATAGGTTTACGTACGGCTGGTTGATACCTGCGTCGTATCGCAGTGAAAACGCATCGGGATGCAACGACTGTCGATCGAATGTGATGACATTAATTGTTATGTCCCCGTAGTGTGGCTGGTTCACGTTCCCAGACATTCCGAAGCCTCGATGGCAGCATCCTTTGGCTCCACAATCGACGACGTGTACAGGGTAGCTATGCAGTACCACGTATCCATACTGACTGTGAATCGCAGATTGGCTGAGGAAGATTCCCTTGTCGCCAGCCATTGTGACGACTGCCACTCAATGCAACAGATCGTCGCGCAAAGTTGCACTTGCACTGACTCCCGGTTTCAGCAAAGCAATGACCTCCCGCATACCCCCAACATGATCAGACAGTGCGCACAAGGTGTCCAGGTGCTGCCATGGCCAGCTCAATGCTCAGAGTTCTCCCCAATAGAGAACGTGTTTGACGTCATTTGCAGACTTCCTAACGCATCTGAATGACCTCCTCTTAATCCCGATGAATTGCTGCCAAAGGTCAACGACGCATCGTGAGCGATACTTCAGGACAACATCCAGGGAATTTTCCTCCATCTTGATGCCACGTTGTGTTGCCGAACGCACAGCCCAGCATGACAGCCATGTGACCTATGGGCTAAGTCTCCGAACAAAAACACAAGTGTTGGGAAACGGCTGGCCACCAGCTGACAGTGATGGGTGACTGCTGGCTGAAATCTGCAGCTGACGGCACGTTAGCGGTCCGTTGGTGGCAGCGCCATCACTTGGCAGCCATTGATGGCGCTGCAGCATTGCTGTGAATTGCGGGCCTCCAAATAAGTGCCCATAGTGGCCCGTAGCTAGCAACCGATGCTACCTTAACACCAGGTGAAAACAACGGGACTGCGCATGCGCAGAAGCAACGCGTGCTGTGTCTCTCATGGTAGCAGTTAGTTGGATACGACGCTATCTCCATTGTGTTATTTTAGTGGATGTTAAGTAAAAAGAAAACATACGTAGAGGCGAATTAATGTCCTATAATGAAATGCCACGTCGACGAAGACATCAGATTAAGCCATGAAATACACCCACTCTATTCCCATGAATAACAAGAAATAATTTCTGTGTAATGTTTCGTTTTAGCATACACTAAACTGCTTAAAACAAAAGTCGTGGGAAAAACATAAAAAAAATAGTTATGTTGGAAAAAAAAGAAGGATTATACGCGTACAAAATTTATCAATTATTAAAAAAAGCAACTCTATGTGGATATAATGTATTCATCCATGGGTTGAATACATAAGACTGGATGGGGGAATTCACTTCTAAAAATAATGAGAAGTAAAATAAAATATCTTACCTCTTTAAAACAAATGTAGCTTCGGACAGCGGAAATTAAAGATACAATGTTAAAAATGTAACAGAATGTGACATGAAAGGGTAAATATATTAATTCAACAATCGCCTTTCAAGACGACAAGGACAGCACGAAACTTTGAAAAGCGCCTTTAAGTTAGTACCCCCGTTGAGAAAAAGTAGTTGTAGCTTTGGAAAACTGCGGTTATCCTTTATTTTTTATTTATTTTATTTTATGGCAACTACTGGGAAATTGGCGGACAAGATTCGGCAAGCCATCAGTTACGTTACGTGATTGCCGGCTGCCACTGCCGGAAAACTAGCGAACCACATTAAGCTAGCCATAATTTATGGCGCGTGCTTGCAAGGCCGCTGAAGGGCCATTTGTGGCAGCTACTGTCTGTGATGCATAACTAATGGCCCTGTTCTGGCATATGACAACTGATTGGGGTGCCATTGTTGGCCCGCTGCTGGCCCATGTGGTGGCCTCCCGGACATTTCATTGACGATTGGGCGGCGGCAACACAGTGCTGGGCCATCAAGACTGCTTTGCTGGGCCATCAAGACTGCTTTGCTGGGCCATCAAGACTGCTTTGCTGGTCTGTATTTCTTATTGCTTTCACGGAATTCTCCCAAAATTAAATCACTTATTTCCCACTTGCTTGTCAACATGTGTGGTAAGTTTAATCTCATTTAGATCACTTCTTCGCGCTGTGGCGTTTTCTATGTCGAGCAGTGTGATTTCTCATAGTTCCCGACGCACAATTTGGATACAACGGAAGAGAAGTGCACGATTCTGTTTGCAGTACCTTTGCAGAAGAACCAAAGCTTTGTAAACTCAAAGTAATAAATTCCTTTTTTACGCTTTCCAACCGTAGGTTGAAGAAGCGTATATGCTCCAGCTTTGTCCGTCCGTCTGTCAGTCAGTCCGCCTGTCCGTCCGTCCGTCTGTTGGCACGATAACTCGCGTAAATATGGTTTGATTTCGATGAAATTTTAGTATGTGGTAGGGGACCACCTGGGGAAGAACCCTATGGAAAATGGACGAAATGGGGTTAAAGGTCACGGCATAGGAGCGGGATCAATTCCATTGCCCTTATGCGTCATAACTTGCGTAAAAAAGTTCGATGTCGATGACGTTTTAGCATATTGTAGAGGACCACCTGGGGATGAACCCTATTGAAAACGGGTGAAGTGGGGTCAAAGGTCACGGCATAGAAGCGGAATATATTCCATTGCCCTTATGCGTCATACCTTGCGTAAATATGGTTCGATGTCGATGAAATTTTACCATATTGTAGGGGACAACCTGAGGATGGACCCTATTGAAAATGGATGAAGTGGGGTCAAAGGTCACGGCATAGGAGCGGGATCGATTCCATAGCCCTTATGCATCATAACATACGTAAAAATGCTTCCACTGCGACAAAACTTTATCATGTTATTTCGGCGGTACACTGAACCAGTTATGTTAAATATAATCGAAATGGGATCAAAAGTCAGGGCATAGAACCGAGATTTATTCCACAGCCATTATCCTCATAACTTGAGTAATGATTTCTGGTATGTTGGAAAGCGTATTATAATCAATGCATTGCATGATTTTACTAACTTGTTTTTTTTTTCAAATGCTGCTTACCACGTAAAATATTTCTCTCACATCTCAAGCTCACCAATAGTGCGCAGTTGTTTTTTTTTTTTTTTTTGCAAGGCGGTGTAAAGGCATATCTTATTTTTACGCTTTCCAACCGTAGGTTGAAGAAGCGTATATGCTCTAGCTTTGTCCGTCCGTCCGCCTGTCTGCACGATGACTCGCGTAAAAATGGTTCGATTTCGATGACATTTTAGTATGTGGTAGAGGACCACCTGGGGACGAACCCTATTGAAAATGGACGAAATTGGGTCAAAGGTCACGGTATAGGAGCCGGATCAATTCCATTGCCCTTATGCCTTATAACTTGCGTAAATATGGTTCGATGTCGATGAAATTTTAGTATATCGTAGGGGAGCACCTGGGAGTGAACCCTATTGAAGATGGGTGAAGTGGGGTCAAAGGTCAAGACATAGGAGCGGGATGCATTCCATTGCCCTTATGCGTCATAACGTGCGTAAAAATGGTTTGATTTCGATGAAATTTTAGTATGTGGTAAAGAACCACCTGGGGACAAACCCTATTGAAAATGGACGAAATGGGGTCAAAGGTCAGGACATAGAATCGGGATCCATTCCATCGCTCTTATCCCATACTATTAAAGGAGCGATTCTTGTATGTATGCAAATTTTAATTTGAAAACAGCTCTAAGGATTTTGATGAAAGTCGTTAACCTACCGTTTTCTGGTACTAGAAATCGATTTAGTTTGATCTCGACTTTAGAAAAATTCGTTTATTGCGTTAAATAACCACCCCGAATTACCACGTTTTTAGTGTCATGGCGTCGACTCATTAATGTTACCCATGATTAGAAATTTTATGACGTCACAATCTCGCGATTGAGATGTTGGCGCGCTGTCACGCCACCTGTCTCATTACGAAACGCGTTGTGTGTGGATTCTATTAAAGTTTTATGACGTCACAGTCTTGCGAGCATATGGTCGCCATTCCCATCTGCCTCATTACGTCACGCGCTGTGTGCGTATGTCCGTCCGCACGATAACTCGCGTAAAAATCGTTCGATTTTGATGAAATTTTAGTATGTGGTAGGGGAACACCTGGGAAGGAACCCTGTTGAAAGTGAACGAAATGGGGTCAAAGGTCAGGACATAGGAGCGGGATAAATTCCACTGCTCTGATGCGTCATAACTAACGTAAAAAAGGTTCGATTTCGATGAAATTTTAGATGTGGTAGAGGACTACCTGGGGACAAACCCTATTGAAAATGGGCGAAATGGGTTCAAAGGTCAGGACATAGTAGTGGAATCACTTCCATCGCCATTATGAGTCATAACTTACGTAAAAATGCTTCGATTTGGATGAAATGTTAGTATGGTGTAGGGATTTTCCTGGGGACAAATCCTGTTGAAAATGGGCGACATGGAGTGAATGGTTAGGGCACAAGAGCGAGATCTATTTCATAGAACTTATGCATCATAACGTAGGTAAAAATGCTTCGATTGCGACAAAATTTTATCATGTTATTTCGGAGGTATACTGAACCGGTTCTGTTGAATATCATCAAAATTTGATCAAAGGTCAGGGCACAGGGCCGATATTTATTCCAATGCCATTATCCTCATAACTTGAGTGATAACTTGAGTAATGATTTCTGGTATGTTGGAAAGCGTATTATAATCAATGCATTGCAAGATTTTACTAACTTGTTTTTTTCTGGATATCAATGCTTCTAACAGTTCGGTTTGGAAAATTCGTTGTGAACGTTCATGGTTGAAAGAGATGTGACGTGCCTGCCCCGCAGGAAGCACATGAGACAAAGGCAGATAGCAGTGATAGCACATGCCAGTGTACTATAGTGGATAGCACTTGGAGCTCCAGAGCCGAGAGTTGTGATTTCGAATCCCGTCCCCTGGCATAAAAATGGAGAAATTTACTTTGTCGTAGAGAGTCCATATAATATTTGTTTGTTTTTCTTAACGCACAATTTCGCCACTAAGGGGCATATTGCAGCTGTACTTGCGAAATAACATTCCGATACTATCAGATACATTTCCGCCTATTTCGTTTTTGCAAATAACGCATAGCTTTGCTTCTTGGGGAGGTAAAAGTTTTATCACGATTTCTTTCATATCCGTTTTTCTAATAGCTCGATTTGCAAATGTCCTTATGCCTCGGTCATATTCCACCATGTGAAGTGCTTTGTGCAGAATTGGTGATTTTTCGCAATGACACTTCTCCCGTAAATATACCTAAGTAACTAATTCAATTTTGGAATGTTTTACCGATTTTAGAAGTCCGTTTTTGTTTATTTATTAATATTTTTGTGACTGGTTCCATTCACTTTCAAGAATTATTATTGGGAACATTGTTTGTTTTAAAGTAATGAGCAGGTTTATCACCAGAAAGCCAAAAAGTACTTTGCTTTTCGCCTTTCTTTGTTTTTGTTTTTTTAAAATAGCTGTGAACATTTTTGTTTGTTTCGGAAAACATTCAAAAGTCGTGCTCATTACACCCGGGGGTTAGGAGCCAGCTTTCTTGTTTCTTTCTTCAATAGAAGTATCTCTCTCTCTCTCTCTCTCTCTCTCTCTCTCTCTCTCTATATATATATATATATGGCACTAGGATCTTCAGTTACTTAGAATAGTAACTGCTTTTAGAGTGGAGCCATTATATGCCGTATTACTTGTGGTAGAGTTGTGGCCTAACATGCGTAGGTTACTGACTTCTCGTACTGACCAGTTCGGCCGCCCACTGGTCATTCGTCCGAAAGGGGTCCAGGCTAAAATCCCGCTGAGGCATGGATGCTGTGTTTGTTTTACGGCACTGACTCTTTCCCTTCCCTGGAACCAGTGACCCTAAATTAAGGACGGACGACTGCTTATAGCCCACTGGGTTGCTCACGGTGGTCGTTAATACTCCAATAAAAAAACTGGTCAGTTCGAATCCGCGGCATGCCGTCCGGTGGCCGAGTGGTCCTAGACGCTGTCTTCCGACCATTTCGATGAGGCATTGGTGGTGTATTTGTCTGTTGGCGCTGGTTCTGTCCAATCTCCAGAAAAGTTGGTCCTATATTATGGACGGGCAACGGCTTATTGCTCTTAGAGTTGCTTATAGTTGTCGTTAAACACGGAGAACAACAATACAAAATAAAGAAAATCTTTAATGTATTGTACGTGCTAATGGGTCATCTGTAGGTTCTACTCTCCATCTCTCCCTAACGTTTGTATATTCTGTTACAGGGAGACAAGAAGCCACAAATAAGTCCAAGTCTTCATTACATATGAACAACTTTTTCAGCAAATCATAATTTATTCGCATATCTGTAATGCTATCCACGTCCAGCTGCTCAGGGATACGTCTGTCAACCACGGAGTTTTACCCTTCTCTCTTTCGCTTCGCTGAAGCTCCGGAAAGCGATTTTCAATCTCGATTTTCGATTTAGCCTCTCCGAGGTTCAGCATTTTCTTCGGCGAAATCATCTCCCCTCGAAAATATTTCTGTACACTGTCCTGGTCATGGGTACCTGTTTCCAAAAGTGCAAAGAGCGTTTTAAACATTTCATGTTACGTTTTTGCATTCAGTTTCGTAATTAAAGAGCAAAGTGATATTCCGTCGTGTGACAATAAAATTATTACACCCGACATGTTTTTTTGTCATTTCGCATTGCCTCTCTCCACCTTTCCTGGAATAATTAATCCAAAATTAAGAACAAACATTTCATTTTAGACATAGATGCCCATCGGAATCTTTAAACCCAAGACAAGACGTAACAGGTGTACCATTTATCCTAAATTACTACGAAACGAAAGGCGTCAATTGTTTTTTATATGTCTTGTCCTTGCTGTTTGGTCAAAGGCGTTAACCAGAATCGGAAAGGAGTCAGAAATTTTGGACCCGGACAAATCTGCTTTGAACTATAAATTCGAAACTCAGTTTATTATTAGACATAATCACACACACACACACACACACATGTTTTCAAACACATCTGCAAAAGTCTAAAGGTCCTTTTGCAGTAGTGGTAAGGCTGTCCCGTCTCATTCTGATGGTGCTACAGTCAAAATGTTTGGATTAAGTACCTTGTATTTTTAATTTCAGTGTTTGCTGTTTTCTTGGTAACGTCAAGATTCAGAATGTGTTTCACAGCAACACCAATTGTTGCAAGCTTATGATGTGTCAAAAGTTTCTGAAACGTGGATGTTGTTTTCATCATTTCCCATCAGAAAAAATGGACACTCTTCTGAGGACACTCTCCTTCATATTTCATGACAAATCATTTTCAGTCCGCGGGCACCGGTATCGAGCACAAAATTCTAAAGTGCGCATTTTACTTTGGAAAATAATGTTTTTTAGCTTTTCAAAAATGAAACGGAAGTAAAACCGGATGGAAATCGGGTACGGAACACTTGGAGCCAACCCGTTTGACCCCAAGAAATGTTCGACCCGTCGACCGCTGACCCGCGACCTGTTTCCATCTCTGGTGCGGATAAACGCCTTATTTTGTCAAAGGCTAATGATGCAATCCCTTGGCCACAAGTGTTCTGAGGCGCTGGCCTATGACCATTAGTCTAAAATAGGCACTGGTTCGATTTCTTGAAGAGTCATGTGTGGTGTGCTTGTTTGATGGCACTGTCTCTATCGTTTTCCTGGAACCAGTGGCCCTAAATAAGGGACAAAGAACTGCTCATATCCCCTAGAGTTGTTCATAGTGATCGTTAAACCCAAAATTGAAGAAAAAAGGTCCGACTTTGTTGTCCTCACGTTAGCGGAATTTTTCTCAAAACATGATGTCTACTTTGTAGCCAAATAACCTCAAGGAGAAGTGGAAACAGTCCAATTTTGAAACATGACTTGCAGTTCCAAAAGTGACTAAACGTTCAATGATTTAGAAGTCCTACAGTTATTAAACTTTTATTTTGATTTCGGGTTCTAGCACCATTACCAAATCTAAGAGCTATATAAGCAATCGCGTGGCCTTGGTTTAGGGCCAGTGGCTCCAGGAAAGGGGTAGAGCCGATGCCTTGTGGCAGGCCCACCACCCATGAATCATCCGAGGACAACCCAGACTCCCATCTAGACACCAACGCTTCTGAGCACTCGGCAACACTGGCGTCTATAAACTTTGCAAGTCAATACAGGCTTACTCCCGTGTATGATAAAATATAATCTGAACAAAATTTCGCAGACTTCCTCAATGCTGAGAGCTGACGTTTATGAGCCCCTCGCAAAATAGAAAAAAATTACAACTAATAGGGTACCTGGTTTCATTGCATGCTACGCTGATAAAATATTTTAGCAGCTTGCACCAAAAACGTGGTGCTACATCAGCTGAACCACTTTTGTGGCAAAAGGTAGAATATTGTGTGGTGCCTGAAACACACAAATACATGATGAAATTCTGAACCCTGTTATGGTATCCACCCTGAGTAGTGCGAAGTTGCACCTACTGCACCATGTTTTGTTTAGTTTCAAGCACCAAACAATGGTTTAGTTTGCCCCAAAATTTGTGCAGCTGGTGTAGCGCCAATTTTTGGTGCAACCTACTGCAACATTTTTAACTGTGTCCACGGCCGTATCAAAATAATATGATCACCACCGGAATCACGGTGTACCCGCCCAGACGCGTCACAGAGTGCGTGTGATAAAGTCGACCACACGGGGATATAAGCGGCCAGTCAGGACAGATAAGCCATAGTACGTGACGTGAGCACAATGGTAGAGGTAGTTATTTGACGGACGTTCAAAAAAGGACTGATCATCGCCTACCGCGCGAAAGGTGGAAGCATCTGAGAAACAGCAGACCTCCTGGGCTGTTTGCCACATGCTGTAGTAAGAGTGTACCAAGAATGGACCACTGGTACACCAAGTACCTCCCGACGTCATAACTGTGGAGCCCCAAAGGCCATCGACCACAGATGAGAACGTCGCCTCCGTCGACTGGCAAAGGGCAATGTACGCTCAACAGTGTAGCAATTGATCACGCAAATGAACGCTGGGGCACCCGGGTACAAGTCCCTGATAACAATAGAGAGAACCCTGTTACGCATGTGTCTCTGGAGTTGACGCTGCGTCAAGGCACCTATGTCAACCCAGGTCCATCGGTAACGGCCGCCCCGTTGGCGCAGTGGTCTAAGTGCTGGCTTATGAACATTCTCCCGTGAAGGGTCCGGGTTCGAATCCCGGTGAGGCATGGATGTTGTGTTTGTCTGTCTCTTTCCCTTCCCTGGAACCAGTGACTCTAAATTAGGGACGGGTAACTGCTTATAGCCCATTGAGTTGCTCACGGTGGTCGTTAAACCTTCAATCCAATCCAATCCATCGGTAACGACGCCTGCAGTTCTAATGGGACTACCGTCATTGGACAGCGGAAGAGTGGAAAAAGGTTGCCCTCTCCGTCGAATCGAGGTTCCTACTCCATAGAAGTGACGGATATGGTGTCAGACACACGAGAACCAACACCCATACACGCTTTTCGGTCAATTATAGGCCGGCGTTTGCAGCGTACATGTCTGGAGGATGTTGTCCAGGTATGACCTGGAACAACTGATACTACTGGATGGGTCCCTGAACGCCCATAGCTACCTGTCCATCCTTGCTGACCACATGCATCCCTTCATGTTGGACGTCTACCCTGGTGGCGATGGGGTCTACCAACAAGACAATTCTCAGTGCCTCGTCACTAAGGGTGTGAACGACTGATTCTAGGAACACGACAGCGATACCTTCTTTCTCCCCTGGCCGGCGAAATCGCCCGACCTCAATCCCTAGAGCACTTGTTTGACTATTTGGATCGACCGGTTCGACGTGCCGAACCACAACCACATCATCTCTCGGACCTCCGTGCTCTGCTGCAGGCCGAATGGGCATGTGTGCATTGGGTATCCTTCCAGGGCTTCATTGCGTCCATGCCACGCCGTGTTGCCACTATCATCCGGGCCAAGTGTGGTTATTCCCATTATTAGGTACGAAGTCATTATTCTTATACGACTGAGTAGTTTCGAATAAGAAACTTTACATCCATCTAACAATTTTGAATCGAACGTGTCGATCTTTTTGAAAATTTATTTTAAAACTGAACTTCTCGGCTACCGGGCGAAGAAGGTAGCAACAGTCAGATTTACGAGCTATCGAAAAATCGCATAACATTCTCAACGAATGTTTATAAATTTACGTAACTTAACTATTAAACGTATGCATAGCAAATATATTGGGTATATGAATAAGTGTTGAGGGATTTGAGGTGAACAAAACACGTTGTTGGAGAACAGAAACAATATTTTAATATTAATCGAAGTATGCTCCCTCTGAAACTACAACTTTACCCCGTCTTTCGGGCAGTGAACGTATGCCCCAAAGGAAGAATTCCGGTTCCTTGGAAGGGATCCAGTTGTCCAGCCAATTTTTGATGTCTTCATAAGAACTAAACCGTTCTCCAGAAAGTGCTGACTGCATCGACCGGAACAAATGGTAATCCAATGGCGCAATATCTGGCGAATATGGCGGGTGGGTGAGAACTTCCCAGTCGGATCCTTCTAAGTACTTTTTCACAGGTCGAGAAACATGTGGTCTTGCGTTGTCATGCTGTAAGATGACTTTGTTGTGTTTATTCTACCATTCCGGCCTTTTTTGCGCGAGAGCTCGTTTTAAACGCATTAATTGGGTTCGATACCGATCACCAGTAATAGTTTCTGACGGTTTCAGAAGTTCATAGTGGATCACAACCTTCTGGTCCCACCAGATACACAGCATTACCTTTGAACAATGGATATTGCGTTTTGGCGTTGAAGGACCTGGTTCACCTATGCTTTCTGCCGTTTAGGGTTATCGTACCATATCCATTTCTCAGTAATACACTAGCGGAAAGTGAAAAAGAACACCAAGAAAGAGACTTCTGATACCAACGAAATTTATACAGCATAATAACGGAATACAGAGGATAACCTAATCAAAACATTATGGCAAAATACAGCTGTATTTGCAGGTAAACTGCAAAATAACATTTCCACGTAACATGGTTAGTACGAGGTTGAACCGCCATGAACTGCGTCACAATGTGCAATTCTGGCGTGGAGTCTGTCGTACAGATGTTGGATGTACGTTTAGGGTATTGAGTTCCAAGCATCCTCAACCTGGACGCGTAAATCGGGGATGGTCGTGGCTCGCCGTGGAGACCGGATAAGTCGTTGTCCCATAAAATCCCACACGTGCTCAATGGGGGACAAATCCGGTGAACGTGCAGGCCATGGAAGTTGTCTTACACCCTGAAGTGCATGTTGCGTTACACGTGCCGCGTGTGCGTTATCTTACTGCACAACACCACGATGGACCGACCTTACAAATGGCACAACAATGGGCTGAATGTTGTTGCTGTAGGAGGTGCTGTTTAACGTACCCATTACAAACACGAATTGTGTGCGGGAGTGATAGCTGATCGCTCTCCACACTAGGAGACCAGGTGTAGGCCCTGTGTGTCGCTGGCGGATGAAAGAAGGGTGGAGACGCTCCCCTGTGCGTCTGCGAACACGCATACGGCCATCGGAGGCTCCCAAACAGAATCTGCTTTCATCGCTGAACACGGCAGATCGCCATTGCGTTCTCCAGTGCCGACGTTGGCTACACCACTGCAGCCGTTCCTGACGCTGGGCTGGAGTCAGAGGTACACATGCCAGAGGCTCACGTGCACGTAGTCCTGCATCCAGTAGATGGTTGCGGGTTGTTCACACAGTCACCTCAGGTGCAATGGAAGCTCGGATTTGCGTCGCAGTGGATGTTCTGCTTGACAACGCCGCTCTTCTTATGCGTTGATCGGTCCGCTCATCAGTCCGTCTGCGACTCCCGGTTCCACGTCTTCTCGTGTGGGAATGTTCATCGGACCATCTACGCCACCATCGTACTACCACCGATACTTCCCGTCCAATTCGTTCAGCAATACGACGATACGACCCCCGGGCCTCGCGGAGTCCCACTAGACGACTTCGCTCAAAGTCCGATAACTGCTGAAATCGTACACGTCTTCCATGTCCAGGCATTGCAGCTTCTTCAGGGTCTTCGCACGTGTCCGTACACTGACGACTGATTACATTAACTTCGCCGTACTCCTTAAATACCACCGACGATAATTTGCATATAATGCCGTGCTGTGGCGTAAGCGCTCACCGGTTGGTCCCGAAATTAACATCACACCTACGTAACTATCCATTAACATATGCAAATTTCATGATCATCCGCCAATTCCTTATTGGTATTCTTTTTTCACTTTCCGTCAGTGTAATACCATGCAAAAAACCCTTTCTTTTTTGCCTTTGAAGCAGCAATTCGCAAATGGTTTTTCGACGTAAAGCATGTGGAACCCAATTTCCTTCTTTTTACACCACTCCCATGGCAGCTAAATGTTGTGAAATGCATGGTTGACTAACATTTAATGCTGCTGCTAGTTCTTTTTGGGTCTGGCACGGATCCTTGTCGAGTAAAGCTTCCAATTCGGCATCAGCAATTTTTTTGGGTGGTCCAGAACGTTCTTTATCACTGACATCGAAATCTTTCCTTTTGAATCGTCTAAACCAATACTCGCATATTTTTATGGATGGAGAATGTTCACCATACATTTCTGACATTAAGCGATAGCTGTCGGCAGCACTTTTCTTGACAATAAAGTAATGCACTAACACTTCCCGCAAATGCTGTTTTGTCGGGACGAAAAATGCCATTTTCCATCGAGTAAAACAAATACGTCTTCGCACCTCAATCAAATGTCGTATACTGATTTTGACAGCTAACGTCTCGTAATGCGATATCGCAGTCTTGCCACTTTAAAATACATGCGAACAGTAATAAGTACGGCACCGAGCGGAGATACCTCAAAACTTATTTATATACCCAATATTTTTCAGGATTTACTTGTTAAGCATAATAGTTAATCATGTATCATCATGGATTTAAAACGAACGGGGAAAATGAAGCACACGTAGTACTCCAATACATACAAACACAAATACAAATGAAGAACCAAAAATGAAACTGGACTCATTTGAAATGGCTCTAAGGCGTTTAGGTTCATGTTCATGTTTTACCGTTTCTGTTTTTTATTAATTCCCTTCCTAGAATGAATACCAAATAAACAGATGGAAACTTCCTGGGTTGGGGAAAAATGGCTGCAGTCAAAATACTGAGTGCACAAAGAACGTTAAGTGCGTCATTGAGTGTGGGTATTCAGCAGATGTCTTTAGCAATCACCTAAATAGGAATTACGTGACGCACGGAATAAATTGTGCTGAATTCTTCAAAGTAAGTCGTTGGATCCCTTCACAGCTAACATGCTCTTTCGCTTGATTAAGCAATGTGTTCATGTTTTGAAAATGCGAACAAACCGTGAGAACGAAGAATTTAAATGGCGTGATTAAATCCACACTATTATGAAGAGATTATTGTGCTCTTCATCTGGGAACCAGTATACCGTGCACAACTTGCAGAAGCCGGAAGTACTGTGAGCCTGGTAATGGATTTCACTTTAGGTGCATTTCGCAAAAGTAAATGAACAGCTCGTGAACTTTGACATTTCTGTACACAAACATGTTCTCGCAGCAATAAAAGTTTTGGGAAATCTAGAGCTAAAGGAAAATGGCGGTGAATATTAGCCGACCTGCTACAGGTATAACTGAAGTAACTTTGGGTATGTTGGTCCCAAATGCCATGTATTCGTGTCGAAACAATCGGCGCTGCGAGTTGGCTAATTCGTAGATTTTGCGTTCTTCAAAATGGCAAGGCCTAACGTTACGATCCTATGTTCTGCACGCAGCTTATCTAGGATTTTCTGATATAAATTCCTAGTTAATTCCCGTGCTACCTCGTATGTCACGAGATTACACGTGAATTCAAAAATAACTTCAGAACTGAACGCAAGATCGCCCTTGCTATTATTGCCTTCGTTACGGCATTAGTTTTAGACCTTCTGCGGAACTCAGTTCCAGATTTCGAGTCCGGCATGTGTTAAGAGAGTTCACTCTTTGATCGATGGAGTGGATTCCCTACGGTCTGAGAAATTAATGCGTCTTATTTATCTTGCTCTTTGTGCTCAGTGGCTAAACATGGCCTTTCGGGAATAAAACTCCCCAAACTAGCAAATAGTCTTCGTTGTAGTTCAAGGTTTTAGAGCACTGAGGGAGCTCAAAGAAGTTTCTAAGCTTCGAATAATTAAACCTTACCCCTACGTGATCTTGAAAACATTGAGGATGCATTCTTTCAGTGACCCAACAGAATATTCCAGACTGAAATAAGCCCAAGAAAACAGCCCCGACATAACAACCAATACACAAAATAGCCCTAGTCAAAATAGGATCCGGTCAAAATAGCCTCGTCTAAACAAAATTGCATATATAATATACAGGGTGATCGAAAAGTTTCCGAACTCTAATTCGAACAATTTTTATTCGCGTTATACAGATACATTAAGTTTACTTACAACTGTGATATATCTTCCATTGACTTTTGAGCAGCAGATGTTGACCGAAAGAAGGTGCTGGAAATGACCTCCGTGGTGCTGCAGCCAAATATTCACGCAACGACACAAGTTTTTCGTAAGACGTTTCAGCACAAATGGCGTGATTTCCCCCTATAGCTCGAACAATATTTGTTTTCAAGAACTGCAGGTCATTCGGGTTGTTTGCATATACACGGTCCTTTAAACATTCCAATAGGGAAAATCAGGAGATCATAGATCAGGTGAGCGTGAAGGCCAGAGTCCTTTAGAAATAATGAGGTAACCAAAGAGACTTCGCAAAAGTTCCGTTGCCTCAGTAGCTGCGTTACATGATGCTCCATCCTGTTGAAGCCATGCAAAACGTTCCTCTTCTTGCAATAACGAGATAAACTGAAAATCAAATCTTGATAAATATCCGCCTTTACAGTACTGTAAAAAAAAGGTCCCATTATTCAGCGTCGATATATGGCACACCACACACCGGGTTTTTCGGAACGGAAAGGCACTGGACGTAGGACATGAGGATTCGCATTCGACCAACATCGCGTATTTTGCGAATTAATAATTTTACCAGTTTAAATTAAGCCAGGTTTCATCAAAAAGAAAGCATAGTTCAATAAGCCCCAGCTGGGTCTAGTGAATTTACGAAACCAGCGGCATTTCAACAGACGCTTATGCATGTCAGGTGTCTTCAGTTCTTGGACAACCTTCACTTAGTACGTGTAAAGCTGTAATCGTTTAGTTTCTTTCTGTACTGAGCCGTAATAAAGTTTCACTTGCTGAGATAAGCGACGAAGTAGTGATTTTGTAGATGACTGTTGCAAACGTTTTTCAAAATCATGAATCACTTCCTGCGTTAACACACTTGGCCAACCAAGTCTACAAGTGTCATCAACACTTCCAGTTTACCGAAAACGCACGAGTAAACTGTGTATTGTTTATTTACTTACCACAGTGTGTTGTGGGGTTATCTTAACCACTTTATATAAGGGTTATTATAATAGATAGCCAAAATTAAATCTGAAGGGAAATTTTGAATTTGGACTAAAATTTAACTTTGGGAGATGGGTAGATGCATTTCGAAACAAAAATATTTTCTAAGTATATGAAGGCCATGAACATCCTAAACAAAAACGCATCTAAAAACTTACATTCCACAAAAAGTTATTGAAAAGTTTGCGTTGTTTGTGTTCACGCAGAGTTGGGTCATCTGAAAGTGCAAAAATAAGTGAATATTGTTGCATGTGTATGAAAATGTGTCACTATAAGTCATAGGATAAAATGTACTCGTTCAATAACAACTTGTGGAGGCTATGAAAGTCAATTTAAAAGGACAGGACAAAAATTGCAGTTATGAAATACCTTATAATCCCAGGATTCGGATCGATGGCCTTAGTCAAGCTAAGGTGAATACAAGGGTCCAAGTCATGGAAGACAACAGCACACAAAATTTTTCACACTGCACTAATTTTGGACTTTTTTTGAAAGCCTATATTTATTTTTTATCTTTAAAAACTTAACAAGGTAATTTAGTGGACAATCAGCTGTGGTATTTCTTTCTTTTCTTGTTTGCTTACACACAGCAGTATAAAAACAGAATCAAAATTTTTTCTTTTATTTGGCCACTGGCCTTATGAACAGCGTAACCTGACATTTCAATACAGTTGGTTTGAACACCAGGCATTGACTTTATGCATCCAAAATTGTACTATGATTCACATGGTTTACGCACTTTATGCATTCAAAATTATACTACGATTCACATAGCTTACACAAAAAACAAAAATACTGGATTCTTTTTTTTATTTTAATTCCACAAGGTGGACAAGTTCTGTTCTTTTGAAACGTACTCTCTTCTCCCTCACCTAATTAGCTCAATGACAAATTTACAGTTTTACACTTATTGATTTAAATTTACAGCACCTGAACAACCTTAGCAAACTCTGCAATCTCCCAGACCAGCTTCAAATACTTCAATTAAATTTACAGTTACTTTAAGAGCCACAAATTATACATTAACAAATCAACTATCTGCAAGTAAACAAACCAAGTAAATTATCCTCAAAACAGAATTTACACTGAGCACAAGCATTCATTAACATTACATAACCTATAGAACTACTCTGAATGAACCTACTTCACACTTATAAAGAAACCTCACTAACTAACTTAAAAATTTTCACTATTCATAACATCATCAACATAATTCAGAAATTCAAACAATCTTCTTGCACTAGCTTGCTCATAAAAATCACATCACTCTGCACTTCACATAATAGCTCAAGATACTTAATTACTCTATACTGTAAACAAAAGCTCAAAATACCAATTAACTAAATTTCCAAACCAAATATCATGCTCACTAACACTAACAACCAGAATTTAGAATTTACATCCCTAGCACTACAGCATATCATAAACAAACTAATTTAGATACCTTAAATTACAAAACAAAACTTAAATTTAACACCTGCAGTGAATTAGAAAAAAAGGCAAATACTCTCAGTTCAGACACTACCCTGCGTTTTGAGAACCAACACAGGAAGAAAATACCAGTCAGGCTGAAGGCGCGAAATTGGGTCGTGAATCCAATTTCAGCCTAGGCAAGGGAAAGGTAAAAAATCCTCAAGTGCGACACATCATCATCAGGTACAGAATTTCCTCTAACATGATCTCGCAACATCCATTGAAGCAACGGTCGACCGACCCTCGCTGGCAGTACATATCTCCGTGGGCAGCGAAACTACTGGGGGGTTTGAAGGCAAGTTTCCCCCAAAACCACGTCCTCAAGGCTCCCCCTTTTCGAACCAATGCATGATTCTACCTTGATCAACCACGCATGCAAGAGCCTGTCGTACTTCAACCCAAAGGACTCCAGGCACATCCGGCCCAGAACTAACACAACTATATCCCAGGAAAAATCACTTATCTCTCTCTACTTCCCAAGAAATCCAAAATCACCATATCCACATATATCCCAGGAAAAATCACTTATCTCTATATATCCCAGGAAAAAAATCACTTATCTCACACTACATCCAAATCCCAGGAAAAATCTCTAAGCAAGGAAATTCTTCTGTACCATGGCAATGCGCAGGTTGCACTGCAGATAATAACACTGGCCATTTACATAACCTACTAAATATTTTCACCTTATTGAAAATTAAAATTACATTTAGACTTTTTTTTGTAAAAACAAGAAAATTTAGGCCAAAGAAAAGAACAATCAATACTGGAACTGGTGAGCAAAAGTGTGTCTTCTCAACCCATGATGTTCATTCTTTTTGTGAAATACTAAACTTGAGAACCCAAATACCTTAACTTCTATTTTGCACATATCGCATTCCTGGTGAAAATTCCCTACTCAGAGCCCACTGCCCTAGTACAAGTTCCCAGGCTTGCCCTAAGATCACCCCTTTCCAATGGGAGATTAACACTCATCTGGAGCATGTAAAATACTGGTCCTCAAATAACGCACCTACCATCTTAATTTCGACACTCAACACTCCACGAATGTAAACAGCACTTTAGGTTTCCAATTTCCTCACACTATACATATGCTCCCAAAATCCCAATATAAATCATTCCATAATTTATCTTCACTCAGAAAAAAAAATAACTCAACGCTGTAAAAGGCTAGAGAGAAATGTTTACAATTATTTTATCACCCACGGCATCACAATAACACTGGTTTTCAATTATCACATGCCCAACTAAACTACAATCGATGCACCAAAATTCACTGTGCTCAAACATTAAACCAAATTTTTCTGATACATTAAAATTTACTGGCCTGGGGAGTTGCTAAAATACCAGACATGACAACAATATGGGGACATCTGTCCTACACCCAGCTAACCTCAAAAAATTTTTTTAGCAGAACTATAAATTTGATTGCACACTGCTGACCCACTCGTTCAACAATTCCACAGCGGTCACAACATTATACAAAAAAAAAAAAATCAAGAAAGAATTTACCTTCTGGGCTGGGCAGGAACAACTCTTGTTTCAAATTAAAAATGAAAAAAAAAAGGAAAATCCTCTCGTCACACTGTCCCTGTTGATTTTCTCTTCACCTCCAACAATGTCTTTCTCTTTCTTTTTTTCTTGAACAAGGGCATCGCTGGCAGCTGCAGATTTGAGGTACTTTTTGATGAAAGATGAGAGAGCCTTCAATATCCACCTGGTGATTAGCAGCAATGTGCCTCTTGATGACCTGCAGGGAAGAGCCTCCCCAAACTTTGGGATGAGATGGAACTGTTTTTGGCTTCTTTCCTCCGGCCTTTGAAGCAGGCCTCCCTTTTGGGAGTAGCAACAGAATGGAGAAGCTGTAGATGTGTTTGCGGGATATCAATAAGGGAGAAGGCATATCCCTTTTCAGCTAAGCCGGCCTCCACGACCGTCATCGTACTAGCCTGTCGCCTCCCCGCCATTTTTCTTGCCTGGGCGAAGTTCCCGGCCGGCGAAATGCCGCTTTAACTGCGTTCTACATCGTCACCTTTCAATAAGCAGCCCAGATCCAGAGTGTCCCATTGTGGTGGACTGGTGGTCAGCAAAGGCAGTCAAGAAAAAACTCGTTTTTTTCTGTGGGTCTTCTCCCCACCAAAAAGGCGAGGAGAAAACTCGGCCGCCCCTTTTTCTACCGGCCAGCAAGAGCGAAGACAAGAGCAAGAAGAATGAATGAGACAAGCGTCTCAAAGTGTAAAAAAGAACTCTGGGGTGTTGGAAAATGCCGACCCCTGATTGGATGAAAATTTTCCCAGTAACAGCGGCCCTGCAATACCACGGCTCTCTCTCCCACGCCTCGAGTGACCTCTGACCTTCACACGTTAGCATCGTTGCAGCGTCCAGCACTCTCAACGAAAAACAAAAATTTTACAAGGCACATGGCATCTTCGGTCAGCCAGGGGAGAGGAACCCCTTGACCTTCACACGTAGGGACCAAGTAACTTCCTATGTGCGGCTCTGACCTTGTCCCAAAAATAGAAAGCCAACCCTCCTAAGAGCATTTCTGCAACATTTTCTGAGCGACTTCTACCGAATCCTTAAAATGGCCGATCTGAAAGAAGATTTCCTTTTCTCACAACTCCTTTTTTTTTCTTTTTCAGAAACGTTTTTTTCTTTTTTTTTTTTTTTTTTTTTTTTTGGTTGGAGGTTTAACGACCACCGTGAGCAACTCAATGGGCTATAAGCAGTCGCCCGTCCCTGATTTAGGGTCACTGGTTCCAGGGAAGGGATAGAGCCAGTGCCGTAAGACAAACAGAACATCCATGCCTGACCGGGATTCGAACCCGGACCCCTTACGGACGAATGATCAGAGGCCAACGCCTTAGACCACTGCGCCACCGGGGCGGCAACGTTTTTTTTTTAACGTTTTTTTCCCATTCCGTGATGTGAAAGTAAAATTAATTTTGATTCTCTGAGCTGCACACCTACTCGCCTTTTCCTATCGCGATAAAAGAACAGATAAAATAACTATTTCCAAAACCTCAAAGTCAGTGAACTCAAATATTATTCTCTTTTTCTTTTTTTCTTTAACATGAAATTTTGTTTTCCTGGTTGTGATTAAGACAAGCGAATTTTGCGCACGAATTCCCCTTCCTTTCAACCAGGAATTTTCTTCTAACGTATGTCATGGGAGAAAATTTTGCATTAATTAATCCCTGATAAACCAACAGAAAGATTGATCAGGTCTTTCTGAAATTCACCAGAATTTAAAATTTTCGCCATGACAAGTGTGCGGCGGGAATTTTATACCGCACTCTTACACAAAGAGTAAATCTGCGTTTGCAAATAAGCTCCAAATAAACACATTCTCTGCAACCTCGTCAAACCCATGCCTCTGCGCAAATGGCGACGCTAAAGTGAGCAACCTTATTAGCGGACAAGGAATCAGTTATTAATTTTTGTCACTCTGCCAATTTTGTTCAGGCGACACACGCAATATTTGACTTCGATGAGGTACGAGTTGTTGCCACATCAACTGGTTGAACTTCTGCTTACAGCGTAAGCAATAATTTTTGAAATTCAGTGTTCAGGGACTATACGACCATTCTATACAATGCGTGTAGGTACATGTGCTAAATTGCCAACTGGAAAAAAAGGAAGGAATTTGAAAACATTTCTGAAAAATATAAATAATGTAAACATAAGAAATGCACTGATGAGTCATTACATAATGACCACCTACCTAATAAGCTGTAGGACCCATTTAACCCGTAAAACAGCTGCCACTCTGAGAGCCATCGATTCGATGAGGTGGCGATAGGTATCCTGGGGTATCTAGTACCATAATGCCAACAGCATGTCCTCCAGTTCCCGTACATTTCGGGAGGGGGGTGATTTAGCGCGAACCCGCTTTTCCAAGTCGAACCACAACTGTTCGATTGGGTTCATGTCAAGTGAATTTGGAGGCCAGGCATTAAAATAAAGTCTCCAACATGTTCCTCGAACCACTCCTTGAAGATTCTGGCAGTGTGGCATGGAGCATTATCCTCTTGGTAATGGCCATCATCAGCAGGGAGCACAGTTGCCCTGAATGAATGAACGTCGTCGGCAAAGATGCCCAGATACCTGAACGTTGTCAAAGATTGTGCTACTGGGATAATGGGGCCTAAAGTATCCCAATAAAACATCGCGCACAGCATAACACCGCCGCCGTGTTTCTTCCCAACAGTGCTTCCAGGTACAATAGCCTCCTTCTGTAATTGGCGTATCCGCGCTTGGCCGTCTGCGTGATGCACCAGGAATCTTGATTCGTCAGACCTGGCTATTTTATTCCAATCATTCACGGTCCAATCTCGATGATCTGGGACCCATTTGATGCGTTGTTGGCGATGACGTGCAGTGAGCATGGGAACCGCCGTGGACCGGCTGGGTCTTCGGCTACGCAAGCCCATGCGCACAAGGCTGCGATAAACTGTGTGCTGTGACACATTTCCCTGATCACCACTGTTTTAGCTGTGGGTGCTTTGTTGCACTGTGGCGCTGCGGTCGCTGTTAACAATGCGCGACAGTCTCCACTCCCCTCTGGCATCAATGAGCTGCGGACGACGCACGGTTGGAGTACAGTTCGTTGTTTGACCATCTGTGCACCAATTTTGATACGTATTCCCTACAGCGGCACGTGAACAACCCACAAGCAGCGCCGTTTCAGTGATCGTAGTTCGGAGGCACCGCGCCATCACAATTTGTCCTTTACAAACTCCGATCAATCGGCAGCTCTTCCCATTTTGACTCCGAACACTCCTGCTGACCGAAAACCGTTCCTCTGGTTGTATACACTATATACTGCCTTGTGAACTTCACCTGTGCCACCGTTCGGTCTACAGGCACGCGCATATTTCTAGACTGGGGGTGGTCATAATGTAATGGCTCATGGGTGTAGTGTTTTTAATAATATTAAATTGTCATGTCCACGTAGACAGATCAAATTATTTGTAGCACTATAATTCTTCAAAGTTTTAAACAAGTTTTTGATTAAAAAATAATGGTTTTAAGCAAATGAAGTTATATCATGGAGTTATGAGAAAGTGTACGCAAATGGTCGAAAATATTGTGTGACTATAATTCTCTACAAGCGTTTCAAGTCGTAGAATTAATTGCACGTACTTTTGCTTTGATGCTTCTGGTTGCCTAAACCTTGTTTGAAAACGAGCTAAATGATATGTACTCGATTGTGTTCTTTTAGAAATTGATATATAAATTTGTACCCTGAGGGGTGATCGCAATCTACGGTTTGTTGAAAAGAGTGATGCCATCCTTTAATCGAGTTATTAGTACGAGGAAGATTATTGAGAACTCTTCTGTAAACTCCCCGTTTGTGAATTATAACATAATACGTAAAGTGAATGGATTACAACTTAATTGTGTTTCATTGCGTCTGCATTGTGTCTGGAGGAAATATCCTAACTCTAATTCCGAATATTTCTTCGAGACACAACACGTATGCCATGGAATACAATTAAGTTGTAATCCATTTCTTTTACAAATTATGTTATTAATCAGGAAGGCCGCCCCGGTGGCGCAGTGGTCTAAGCGATGGCCTCTGATCATTCGTCCGTAAGGGGTCCGGGTTCGAATCCCGGTGAGGCATGGATGTTGTGTTTGTCTTACGGCACTGGCTCTCTCCCTTCCCTGGAACCAGTGACGATAAATTAGGGACGGGCGACTGCCTATAGCCCATTGAGTTGCTCACGGTGGTCGTTAAACCTCCAATCAAAAAAAATAATCAAGAAGTAGGGAGTGGCGTAGTCATATGGGTCTGAGGTAGGCCCTTTTTTTGGATTGGATGGATTGGAGGTTTAACGACCACCGTGAGCAACTCAATGGGCTATAAGCAGTCGCCCGTCCCTAATTTAGGGTCACTGGTTCCAGGGAAGGGAGAGAGCCAGTGCCGTAAGACAAACACAACATTTTTTTTTTTTTTTTTTTTTTTTTTAATGGAGGTTTAACGACCACCGTGAGCAACTCAATGGGCTATAAGCAGTCGCCCGTCCCTAATTTAGGGTCACTGGTTCCAGGGAAGGAGAGAGCCAGTGCCGTAAGACAAACACAACATCCATGCCTGACTGGGATTCGAACCCGGACCCCTTACGGACGAATGATCAGAGGCCAGCGCCTTAGACCACTGCGCCACCAGGGCGGCTAGGCCCTTTTGATGGGAACTATATAATGTATTGGCTGTGATGTGTCGGGGCTATTGTAGTCTGGCTATTTTCTTAGAATACCCATTATTTCAGTAGATGCATCTACATGTCAAGCAGTATTTTAGCGGTCTGTCTTCGCGAGCACTAAGCATGGCCGTGTACTGCCGGGTAAAAACGAATCTACTGGGTCCAGGGAAAAGTAATTCGCTTTTTGAAAAAAAAAAAAAAAGCGCGGTTTCTTTTTATTGTTATTACATCAGTTTATAATGTTCGTGTACGTATGCCTTACTGAACACCACAAAGTAGAAGTCACTCGAATAAAAGTTCCAAAAAATTTTACTTACAGATTGTTTCCTTTATTCTGTCAACACATCTTACGTATCATTCATACCGAACGGTAATATTCCGACAGAACACTTTATCCTCGACGTCCAATGTATATCACATTAGTAGTATAATTCAGAATTAAATAACAACGTTAGTAGGCAGAAAACGTAACTCTGAACGATAAATATATACATGGATGAGCCATTACATTATGATCAACTGCCTAATGGACTGTAGGGCCTCCTTTAGCCTGCAAAACAGCCGCCACTCGGCTAAGCATCGATTCGATGAGGTGACAATGGGTATCCTGGGGTATTTGGTACCATAATGTCAACAGCAGGTCCTTGTCCGCAACGTGGTTGAGTTTGCTCCGTGTCGTGCTTCTTATTTCGAGCGTGCCTTCAAGGTGAAGGTTGTGCCTTTCTTTTTTGACGTCTCCCGAGTTGGTGATTACTTTTTTGAGTTCGTTATCAGCATTTCATTTTCGACAAGATAGTCGTTTTTTTGCTCAGAAAAGCCTCGCCATCGGCGATGGTTACCCCTGATAAGAGTGCCGATCTCATCATGCTTCCTCCTGATTCGTCGCTTTAGCCCTCTCTCGAAGTCGACCAATCAGCGTCCGTTGATGCAGATGTGGGGCATCGACCTCCTCCTGATGCCAGTGCGTCTTCTTCTTCAACTCTTCAGCTATCTGACTCCACTCTTCCTGGAGTAGCTACGTCACGAGTACCTGAGGTTGATGATGACGTCATGGATGTCTCTGATGGCTCTGCCTCTCTGCCCTCAGGCAAGCCGTCTAAGATTGCTCCAGACCTTTTGAACAGCGCCAAGCCTCTACCTTCTCATAGTGCTTCACCTTCCCGTTCCTATTCTGGCGGTTTTTTTGGTTTTTTTGATTGGAGGTTTAACGACCACCGTGAGCAACTCAATGGGCTATAAGCAGTCGCCCGTCCCTAATTTAGGGTCACTGGTTCCAGAGAAGGGAGAGAGCCAGTGCCGTAAGACAAACACAACATCCATGCATCACCGGGATTCGAACCCGGACCCCTTACGGACGAATGATCAGAGACCATCGCTTAGACCACTGCGGCACCGGGGCGGCTGCCTGTGTTCGGATCATTCATGATTCCCTTGAATTGGTCGTACCAGAAGCTTCATCTGCTGCACAAGACCTCTATTCTACCCTAGCGTTAGGTGTATGCCTAGATGCTTTGCCCAATGCCTCATTAAAGGTTTATTGTGACACTATCCTCGATTTATTTTTTGATTGGAGGTTTAACGACCACAATGAGCAACTCAATGGGCTATAAGCGGTCGCCCGTCCCTAATTTAGGGTCATTGGTTCCAGGGAAGGGAGAGAGCCAGTGCCGTAAGACAAATACAACATCCATGCCTGACCGGGATTCGAACCCGGACCCCTTACGGACGAATGATCAGAGGCCAGCGCCTTAGACCACTGCGCCACCGGGGCGGCCCTCGAATTTCGACCACCTGGTTCTGTCACATATATCACTCGCAAGCAACCACAGTGATCGTATATCTTTCGCGTAAAGATTATGCCGATTCTCTCCTAACCCAAGGACTTGACATTGGGGACTTTCATCTCATCGCTGAACCGATTGCTAGGCGCCCGGTGTAAGTTTCTCTGCACCCGGTCCCTCCTGAGATTTCTAATGACATGATTTGCACAGCCCTAAGTAAGTGTGGACGGGTTGCCAGTCCAGTGACCACGCATTCTGCAGCACCAAAGGACCCAGCCAATAAAAATGTTCGGAGCTTCCGTAGAAGCGTCAGGCTTATTTTCCCAACTGAGGAACACCTCCGCAAGTTTCCTAAATCTCTTACAGTCCGCTGCGGCCAACTCCACTATAAGATTGATTTACTTACTTCAGAACATTGCGCTCTGTGCAGAGAGTTAGGTCACGAGCGCGCTCGTTGCCCGCTTGCACCATCTGCATCGCAGGGCGCTTCCAGACCGCCTCCAGCTTACAAGAGACCACTGCCTGCTACATCCTCTTCAGCGTCGACAACCCCTCAGGCCAGTGTACCAAAAAGTCGCACTATAGACGTTCGTCAACAGATTTTTTCGACGATTGATACGTCCTCACTTGATGCTTTTCCCTTACTTCCTACATCTCGACAAGCACCGCCAGTTCCTATTTCTCATGACCTTCGTGTGGACTGCTCGCCATCCTTTACAGTTGGGGTCTCTGGTGATGGTGACCAAGAGGACCCTTCCTCTGATTCTACTACCACATCTCGTGTGTCGACGATTACTGCTAAAAGGGCTTCGAAACTTCGCACAGGAGCTCGGCGAAAGAAGCAAAAATCCCCGTCCGCTTCTGGACGTTTTGTTCCCCCTGATCGTACCACTGATGCGCCGTCTCTCTCTTCCTCAGCTGCTGAATCTGGTGAGTCCTCCACTCATGGCCCTATTTCGCTTGAGGCCTTTACTCATCGCCTTGCTCACTGTTTCGAAACGTGCGAGCCTCTCTCCCTTGATGACTGGTACCAGTTTTATTGCCATACGAATAGTTTCTCAGCCACTACCATCTTCCTACGACAGTATGAAGCAGTTCTCCCTGCAGTTCTATCTCAAGCGGGCATCATTGATGCGTTCCTTCGACACCATCAGAGGCAATCCGCCTACAAGTCGTGGGTCCCGGCCCTCATCAAACGCTTTAGATTGCTTTTCATAGCCGCTCGTGCAGAGTTCTAAATAAGTGTAGATCTGCCACTTTCAGGGTCACCACCTTGAATTGTCGGGGCTTTGCGAGTCCCCTAGCAAATGCTCTCGTCATGGAGGATCTCACCCCTGCGGCCGGACGTTTTACTGCTCCAAGAAACAAACTGTCACACCTCCACGTATTTTAATCGTTGGCGAGCGAGCGATTACGCCTTTCATCATGCATTTCGGCTTACTTCAAGTTGTGGGCTAGCGATCGGCCTACATCAACAGTTCCGTTCCTCTCTTACTGGCTTCTTGGTTCGGAACCTTCGTCGAGATTTACTTCAACGCGCATCATTTTCTGTCAACGATACCCGCTTTCACATCTTCAGTATCTACGTTCCGTCGCATTCTCTTTATCATAGAATATGTTTACCTACCTGCGTCGAGCTCTGTCTGCTGTATCACCTTCCGACCGAATAATCCTGGGCGGAGATTGTAATTGCACATTGAATCCGTCTCTCGACCGCTCTCCAGCTACACGAGAACGTCGCACTGCTCTAGTAGCCTTACTCCAAGAGCTCGTTGCTGACTTCTCCTTGACAGATGCACATCACCGTCTCAACCCCCATGATACTACTCATACCTGGAGATCATCCGGGAACCAACCTCTAGCGACTGCTCGCCTTGATCGCCTTTATATTTCACCTTTGCTCCTTGCGTCCATTACTGAGTCGCAAATACAACCCACTGTCTCCTCCGATCATAGTTCAGTTTCTCTCACAGTATTTGCTTCGGCATCGCTTCCTAGGGCAGTTCGTCCGTGGACACTTGACACTTCTTTGCTCAGTGATCCTGCTTTTTGTGCCTCCATTCGTTCTTTCCTAAGTGCTCATCGTTCCGGGATACAATCAGCTCCCTGTGCATTGACGTATTGGCTGCAAGTTAAACATCAGCTCATATTGCACATCAAACAGCTTGCTTTTATAGCTTCAACATCTCGCCTGATGCAAATTAATCACGCCCGACGCAAGATTGCTCTCATCTGGTTGTCAGATCCACTTTTCCTGCAGTTCAGGCAGATCTAAAAGCATTGCTTGAACCTCTTGCGCAGCAGGCTCTATTACGCCTTCGCTTAAAACACCTACACCCAGAGGAATGCAACTATGATTTCCTTGCTTCAATGCAGTCTTCACGCAAGTCTACCAACGCACTCCGGCAGCTTCGTCTACCAACGGGTGTTGTGACTTCTGATCCGTCGACTATGTTCTCACGTTCGTCGTTTTTTTGCCACCAAGTTCTGTGAGGCTCCTCCTCCGTCCTCTTCTACTCTCTCTCACCTTCTCACCAATCTCCCTCAGGTTCCCCCACATCTAGCTACCTCTTAAACTCTTCCACCCACATGTTCTGAGCTCTCAGATGTCTTTTCTTCTCTCAACCCTCAAGCTGGTCCGGGTCCGGACGGCATCTCTTTTCCTTTCTATCGTACTTTCTTCCCTCTCCTCCTACCCTTCCTTCTTCCTGCTATTTCTACTGCTCTCTTCTCCTCCACCCTCCCGAGGAGCTTCACAGACGCTCATGTAGTCTTATTTCCCAAGAAGGGTGACCCTCTTGACTTGGGAAATTGGCGCCCCATTTCTCTTCTTAACCAGGATTACAAACTCTTCACTAAGCTTCTTTCCCACCGTCTCAACTCTGTCCTTCCTCACATTCTCGCTGATTCTCTAACCTACACTGTTCCTGGACACTCTCTTTCTACTAATATCCAACTCCTCCGTGATTTAATTCATCTCGCTCGAACCCACTCCGAACCCTTAGCGCTTCTCTCTTTGGATCTCCGCTCCGCCTTCGATAACGTTTCACACAACTACCTAACACAAACTCTTTTGCACTTTGGTTTTCCTTCCGCCTTCGTTTCCACTCTTCTCTCTCTTTACAGGGACGCCGTTTCCCATGTCAAGACGGCATCCTTCCTTACAGCTCCAATACCCTTTAAGCGTAGAGTCCGGCAGGGCTGCCCGCTTTCAAAGCAACTCTTTGCGATCGCCGTGGAACCCTTTCTTCGTTCCCTTTAACATTTCCTCTTAGCTACACTTCCAGCGCCAGTCGCTAGTACACGACACCACTCAGTGAATTACTCTGCGTATGCGGATGACATTATAGTCTGCATTCGTAGAGAATCACAATTCCACCTTCTTCGTCGTTTGTTCTCCGACTACGCCTCCTGCTCTTCTGCTGAGCTAAACACGTCTTAGAGCACCGGTCTGTGGTGCGGGTCGTGGCGGAACCGCACAGATACTCCATGGGGTGCCTCATGGTCTTCAACCGCCCAACGCTTCCTAGGAGTTCACCTAGGACAGCCACGTGCAGCCTCAGAAGCTACTCGCACCGGTTTACATCTTCGTCTGACCAACTCTGCGGTGTACTGGAGACGAGTGCAGTTCTGCACATCCTATCACTAGCGTGCGAGACTCACTCGTACATATCTCTTGTTCATGTGTCAGCATTCATGGATAGCTGCTCCAGTCCCGCTCTTTTGTCTTCAAGAGATCACCCGCCGTCTTACAGTGGTCATGTGGGTGCGACATCATTGGCTTTCCGTCATGAAGCTCTGTGTACCTCCCTTGTTTGGTGGAGCCGGTCTTCCTGATGTTTCTCTGAGCTATAAGGTACACCGTATCATTCACTTCGTCCGTCTTTTCACAGCTTCAGTTGCATCTGCAATTCAGGTAAGAAACGTTCTCGCCTCCAGGCGTAACCCCCACTTCTCTTTTTCCTCTCTAGTTCTTATGGACCATTGCCCGGTTCCCCCCTCTAAACTTCCCCCTGCTTATTCTGAAGCTCTTAAATTCCTTCGCTCTCTTCCCCTTCTGCGCTCCCCTCCTTCTTCAACGCTTGAGCTTCTTGTTGAACCCCTCTTCTTCAACTCTCTTCTCCACCCTCCCCACCCCCCTTGCTTTGCTTTTTCTTCCTGGCTTCGTGCCGGTGTCGTAACCATTCAAGACCTGACTACTCCTGACCTCTCCTGGCGCCCTTTCGCCGATCTCCCAGCTGCAATTCTATCATCCCGGTCTGCTCGTTTCGTCTTTGACTCTCTGCACTCTGCTATCCTATCTCTTTTCCCTGATTTGGCGTCCCCTTCTGGTCTGATCTCCGTGCTCTCTGCTCCTCTTCCGCTACCGTTCTTCCTTCGGCACGCTCACACGGTTCAACCTCTTGTTTCTATCTCATCTAAATCTTTGTATCGTCTCCTAGTGCACATTTCCACTCCCTCTGCTCTTCCTATACTTGATGTTCCTACTACCTCTCTTTCTGCCGTTTGGGCAGCTGCCCGCTCCCCCTCTCCACACCACATGAACAAAACACCCACTGGCTCTTCCTCCATAATCGTCATCCTGTTCCGTTTTTCCTCTATCGTATGTCTCTACTCTCTTCTCCTCTTTGCTCCTTCTGCGCTCAGGAGGCAGACGTTTCTCACGTCTACCTATATTGTCCTGTGCTACTGCCTCTACTCAATCAAGCCTTCAAGATTGCCAGTTCCTCTTGCTCATAAGAGTTATCGTTTACAGCCTATAGACACCTTCTATTACGTGATAATCTACCAGTTCCTCTTCCCTCTCTTTGTGCATATCTATTTGTACTGGCCAAACACGTAGTTTTTGTGTTCCATCAGCAAATCCGGAGTGTTTCCTCACCTGTTTCTTCTCAACATGCGAGTGCTGCACTTGTGTGCCACTTCAGAGACCGTCTAACATTACGTCTCCGCTTTGAGCACTGCCTGGCTTCCATCAGCCATCGAGAAGTAGCTTTCCATTCCACGTGGGTACCTCTGACCCCGTGGTTCGCGGTGGACACAGGTCTCCTCAATCTAACCATCCGTTAGAACTTTTTCTCTTTTTAGCACCAGAATGTGGCGCTGAGTGTTGCATTTTCACGGCGTTGGTCGTGTTTTATTACATTTAGTGAAATATTTTTTTTACTTCTACTACTTTGTGTGCACAGTGTGTTCACTTGTAACTTCTGCTGTAATTTACGCGCTATCTATGTAGCACGAGTTGTACTATGTTTTTCTCTTACCATGGTTAGCAATTAAGTATGTCAGCACCGCTTACTGTTTTGTCTATGTATATAATTGTCATTCTATTACATCACCGTTTTGCTCAACTGTGCCTGTTTATCGGTTTATCGTGCGCTCTAAGTTTGTAGTATTGCTTACCTGCAAATATGTTCCTTCAGCGTCATGTAACGCGCTAGCCACCCAATGATCTGTTTCTTTCACTTGTGTATTTAGCTCAATTGCAGTTTCTTCCTAGTATCAACATATTTCATTGCAGATTATTTTATCCATTGCACGAGTTGTTGCACGTTTTTCTATTATTTTGTTTAGCTATTGAGTAATTATGCACTGTATAATGTTGCCTATGTTTAGAATTGTCTTTCTATTTCACCATTGTTTTGATCAACCTGTGCATGTTTTATATGCGCTTTAAGTTCCCAATCCTGTTTACCTGAAAATATGCTCCTTCAGTGTCATGTTACATGCTGGCCACCTTTACGGTGTTTCTTCTACTCCTGTTATGTTTTTAGCTAAATTGCAGCATCTCCTTATCATTAACATTTTTCATTGCAGTATAAATTTCTCAGTTGCACGAGTTGTACAATGTTTTTCTGTCGTCGTTAATTCACTTTTACGTATGCCTACACTATGTAATGTTACCTCTGCATATAATTGTCATCCTATTTAATCATTGTGTTGCTCAACCTATGCCTGTGTTACCATGCGTTTTAAGCTTTCAATACTGTGTCTGCATATATGTTCCTTCAGTGTCGTGTGACATGCTGGCCACCACCTTACGGTGTTTCGTCTACACCTGTTGTGTTTTAGCTCAATTGCAGCATCTCTTTATCATTAATATTTCTCATTGTAGTATATATTTCTTCGTTACACAAGTCATACCATGTTTTTCTATCGTCGTCGTTTCGCTTCTACGTATGCCTGCGCTAGGGAATGTTACCTATATATATATATAATTATCATTCTATTTCATTTTTTGTTTTTGCTCACCCTGTGGCTGCTTTATCATGCGTTTTAAGTTTTCAATACAGTGTACCTGGAAATATGTTCCTCCAGTGTCATGTGACACGTTGACCAACTTATGGTGTTTTCCCCTACACCTGCTGTGTATTTAGCTCAATTGCAGCATATCAGTGTCATCAACATTTCTCATTGCAGTGTATATATCATTGATTTTATCAGTATGGATTTTCTTTGTAAGACGCTCCATGCTGAACGTCTATTTTATTTCGTTATACCAATAAAGCGATTTTGAAGAGCAGGTCCGCCAGTTCCCGTACATTTTGCAGTAGTGGTGATTTAGCGTGAACCTGTTTTTCCAAGTCGAACCACAAATGTTCGATTTGCTGCATGTCACGTAAATTTGGAGGCCAGGGCATTAACAGAATGTCACCAGCATGTTCTTCTAGCCACTCCTTGACGATTCTCGCATTGTGGAATGGCGCATTATCCTCTTGGTAATGGCCATCACCAGCAGGCAGCACAGTTGCCATGAACGAATGAGCTTGGTCTGCAACGATGTTCAGTTACCTGACAGCTGTCAGGCATTGTGCTATTGAGATAATGGGGCCTAGAGTGTCCCAATAAAACATCGCGCACAGCATAACACCGCCGCCCTGTTTCCTCCCAAAAGTGCATCCAGGTGTGATAGCTTTCTTTGGTAATCGGCGTAGCCGCGCTCGGTCGTCTACGTGTTGCACCAGGAACCTTGATTCGTCAGACCATGCTACAAGGAGTGTTCAAATGAAAAGGTACGAAACGACACTGTGGGTATAAATGAAGACTTTATTCAAAGTATACACCATAGGCCGTAGCACAACGATCCCAATGATTAACGAGCCGAAGGATTCCTTGTTCCCAAAATTCCTCTGGCCGTGACGAGACCCATTCCTGCACAGCATCCTTGAGTTCGTCGTCCGAGTGGAAGCGCTTCCCTCTCAGATGATTTTTCAGGGGACCAAACACATGGAAATCGCAGGGCGACATGTCCGGGCTGTAGGGCGGATGGTCAAGCTGCTCCCACTAGAACTTGGCCAGTTCCGCGTGTGTGGCCCTGGAGACGTGTAGACGCGCGTTATCATGGAGCAGAACCACACCCTCCGCGATGAATAGCGGCCGGTTAAACACCTTCTGTTGTCAGAAATCGGATAACGCCTCGCTGCTCCTCAATCGTTGAATTTTGCAATGTGAACGCCATCCTGTCCTCACACGCACTGCCGCGTCAATTGGACGGCGCTCTTTATAAGAGCCTCTGCTCTCTCCTGCGCATGCGGGCTCCCGCGCCTGCTCCGATCCACGCCGGCGACTCCAATCGCATCCCTAGATGTTTCGCCACGTTCTCCCATAGCGGCATAGGCAAATATGTTAACGGTTACGTTCTTATGACGTTTCGTACCTTTTCATTTGAACACCCCTAGTACTTTCTTCCAATTATCCACGGTCTAATCTGGATGATTTTGGGCCCATTTGATGCGTTGTTGGCGATGACGTGCAGTGAGCATGGGGGGACAGGCATGGATCGGCTCGGTCTTCAGCTACGCAGGCCCAGGAGGTTGCGATAAGAATTGTGCTGTGACACATCTCCCTGATCACCACTGTTGCTGCTACGGGTGATTTATCGCACTGTTTCCCTGCGGTGGCTGTGAACGATGTGCGACAGTCTTCACTCCACTTTGGCATTAATGAGCTGCGGACGACACCCGTCTGGGCGACGTTTGGTCATCTGTACAGCATTTTTGACACGTGCTCACTACAGCGGCACGTGAACAACCCACAAGCCGTGCCGTTCCCAAGATCGTAGTTCTTAGGCGCCGTGCCATCACAATTTGTCCTTTATCGAACTCCGATAAATCGGCAGCTTTCCCCATTCTGACTCGGAACACTCTACTAACCGAAAGACGGTCCTCGGGCTGTATATATACTGCTCTGTGAACTTCACCTGCGCCTCCGTTCGTCCTCTAGGCGCGCTCATTTCTCTAGACTTGGGGTGTTCAGACTGGAATGACTCATCAGTGTATAACAGCACGATACGCAGCCTTGAGATCGAAAAAAATTAATTAAACAACGCCGCTTCCACTATCGTATCATACCACCATTTCTCTTTTTTGGCTGCTCCTACAACATTATATCTCTTCCAGTTCTTATTGGTCAGATGCATACGTCATACTCTGACCTGTTGTCAACCTCATTCCGCGAGAGAGAAGATATAACGTTAAGATTGAAAAACGGTAAAAGAGAATGAACTCGAATTTACACAGAGAAAGCAACTAAAAATGAAAGTCAATTTAGGCTATACGTCACAAATTCTATAGCTTACATTGTTACTCACAAAAGTATTCCATGTTTCTGTTAACTTTTAACACCGCACTAGTAAAAGTGCGCTGGTTTTAATTGAAAAAAGAAAAAAATGATCCACAGCTGGAGGAAGCAGAATATGCTAGTTTGCTGGATTACTAAAAGCATTTTTGATGCACGACTGGACAACATCGACTACGCCCCTTTTTATTTTAGCACGTGTTTGTAAAAACGGTACGTGCTCACGTTATCACCTTGTCCGTTAATCCGTTTGTGTCTCTGCAATTATTTACCCGATTTGAAAAGTTCTTTTTGCATTAAGAAGAATGAAATCTAAGAAAGCTGATCCTTCCCATTACAGTTTTCTTCCTATGAATAAATTCACCACTAGAGGGCTTAAACGGAGGTGCTATCAAATTCAAAATACGTTTTAGTCCATATAACAGTTTCTAAATATCCGACTGGAAAAATTATTCCTTCTTTTTCATACCACTTATGACCAAGACTTTTTCCAGTTTCTTTTTCAAGTAGTGCCCAGTTTATCCGCTAGGGAACTAACGTTGAATTGCGATTTTCTGTATATCTCTGCTTTTCAATACGCTATTTGAAAAAAAATTCCTTTTTCATCGAGTAGAGCTCCTTCCGGAAAATGTTTTGCATATAATTCGTAATTTTTGAGTAGGAAGGTTTTGCCACGAAAGGGCGTAGGGGTATATTTTTGTTTCTGATGCATTTGTAGCAATATCTGCGCGTTGGAAAATTCATTTGAAAATATTATTTTGTGATAAGATAGCACTAACCCCGAAAAGAATTTTGAGAATGCCTTCTACTGTGAAGATACAAGTTTATCCGTTACGAGATCGAATCCCGCCCCCTCACTCCGCAGTAAGTTGCTCTCCCATCTAAGCTACCCGGACGGAATGTATCGCTGCAGATTCATCGTCTTGGCACGTGCTTTACGTCTGTAGTACGTCACATCATCTCCCTCTTATTTTTCTTTTTTTTTTCTTTGTGAAGTGAAGTGAACTAATTTGTCATTAATTCCAGACGTTGTGTGGAACAAACATCACACATTTTTCGAAGAACCCAACAGCCAATCCATCCATTTTTGAGTTCAGGCGCCATTGTGAAAACATAAGTTTGTCCGTGACGGACATCGAAACTGCGCCCCTTCACTCCGGAGTTCAAAATATATTTATTAGTATAAAAAGCACTATACACAACGAGACTAACACTTATGTCTCAAACCAAAAAAACTTTGTGACAGAAATTAAAATAAACAAAGTGATGACTAGATAAAAGGATGAACAGATAAAAGCACGATAAAACCATCTCAAAAAAGGCATAAAAAGGCACTAGTCACAAAACGTGTTGTTTGAAAATCAAAAGGTAAATAAAATATGTAACAATGCAACTCAAAATTCGACAAAAAAAGAAAGAGATTAGGGAAACAAACAACACAATTGACACCCTGAAACAAAAAAGAAATCCAGGAGCATAGACCAAGCTGTAGAGAAACACAGTACTGGACAACAGCACCTAAAGAGGCGCATGGACCAACTTCTCCAGTCGGACGGATTTCAAAAAAAATAATCGCAAAGGTACAGGATAAGAACTCACACACAGAAACACAACACTAACTAAAACAAGGGGGAAAACAGGACTTAACAACACAGCAAAAGGCATTACGGGAAAACACTGAACAAATTACAACAGGCTGAACAAAACATAACGCAAGATGTAGAAATAGGTGTAAGTGCAATTACATTGTAAATCAACAGAAACGAGAAAAACAACCGGTTGTACCATATAACCCCCAGTAGAAAGAAACACAAGCGATATTAAGTGTGGAAAACCACACGTTGCAAGGGTTGTTGAAAGCTAGTAAACATCACTCGGTAAGATAGCGGAACACAAACACGGTGCAATCGCAGTGTAATGAAAGGGCATTCAATTACAAAGCTCGACAGCGTCAAGCGAGAGCACAACACGCTAGCACACATATCAAGACACTAAACAAAGAAAAAAAAACTGAGAGAAAAGGCATGAAATTCAACACAATAACAACAATACACAAAACAAATAGCAATAAAACAAAAAGGCAAGAATTCACAATACGAAGGTAAAGTGCTGGCCTATTGCAACGGCCAAACGCTCTCTCGAAGAATTAGTAAGTAGAAGCAAAGGTATACAAAACGGGAAAGACAACAATGGCATGTACAAAGGTTGAAACAGTATCCGACCATACCGAGAAGAGTAATCACGAAAAAACCCATGCAAGCACTAACAATCTTCACTAAACATAAACAACCTGCAAAATTATAGTGCAATGACTGCAACTGTGAAAGACGAAACGCAAACAAGAGCGTCAACATATTCACTAATAAATCCTTAGTACAATCACAGTAAAGGCAAACAGTAGCAACCCGACCAAACTGGGCTGAGACACTACACACTTGCAAACAGCAAAAAAAGCATAAGACAAAAACAAAAGCACCCGAGAGGAAAAAAAAACAGCACAACAAATATCACACAACACTATACAAATAGCAATGTAACACAAATAAAGCAAATACTCATAGTAAGAAAGCAAAGCATTCAAATCACTCAGTACAGTTAAAAAGGAAGTGTGTCGACCAACGACGTGTGGTGACAGTACGCCAAAAAGAACGCACAAAAGTAAAGAGCATGCAACACAAAAAAAAAACACTTCACATGAAACATAATAAAAATATGCCAAAATAAACAACAACATACAATAGGAAATCGCAATTGTAGCACAATTCACAAATCGAGGAGAGAACTCAATAAAACACAGTACAAATTAAAGGTTGTTGACTCACAGCCCAGGTCAACAAACCTCAAAATGGCCTCAAAGAGACCAAAACACACTACAGGTGAAAAGCAGAGTAAATGAACAAGGAATGAACTAAAACGAAATCAACACGAAGCAAAAACAAACAAACAGAAAGGAAGAAGGAAGAAATTTAAGACAAAAGAGATACCACCAGAGAAAGTCAACGGCAGCGACACCGCAAATGGTGTCAGCAGAGCACAAAAAAAGGAAGAAGGAGGATTCATGACAACAAATGAAACGTGCCGTGGCTAAATTGAAACCACGGCAAATGTGGAGACCAAGTAGCAAAAAAGGCTGGAATCGTCTGCCGAGAAGAAGCTAAATCATATTCAAGTTGGAGGACAGCTTTTATTGAAGAACGATAGTGGCGGCACAAAAAGACTGGACAATGCCGGAGCGAAGCTTGCTGAACACAGAAATGATGAAATAAATTAATGGTCAGTTTTGCTTGCAGAATGAGAAAAGTACAAACTGGGTTATGAGAACTAGCAGAAGAGTGATGGCGACGGAGGAAGTAGTAATGAAACATAGAATGAAAGTTAGGACAGGCCTTACAAAGAGGGAGAGGGGAAAATATCAAGGAAAACAACGGTTGAAGAACCAAACAAGAATCATATGAATATCCAAGTGTAGAACAAAAAAGAACCCAAAGGGGAAGAGAAATGGCGAAAACGATGCAGGGTATGAGGGGTTAAAAGCCGGCGATGGAGATAAAGCCAATGAATGTCCTTTGCTTTGGGTGAAGCCAATGAATGTCCTTTGCTTTGGGTGAAACCAAGGGTGAATGCGCATCGAGCCAAATGTTTGAAGTCTCATCTGTAGGAACTGAAGAAATGGCAATCGGCGAAACAAAATGAGTAAGATAGTAACGATAAATAAGTTTTTCTGAAATCAAGTGAAGTGGAATGGAATAATCATTCAAATAAACAAGAAAGGGAAGACTGAGGGACGCCGAATAAGAAGGAATAAGACCAAATGAGTTCACGAGTGAGGGCTAAAGACGAATAAGGGTAGAATGGATCAAGCGAAGTTGGGCACGGTGCTGGGCAGTATCAGCCAAGGGGTGGGGGGTGGGGGGGTTGCGCCAAAGATTTCCAACGAAGCGAGGAATCAACGAGTTGTGAAACCCACACGACGCCACTGGCGAACCACGTAGCGAAGTGCAGGTAGTGAGAGGAGGGAGAGCGGATAGCGGAGGAAAAAATGGGGTTCTGCTAGAAGATCGTTAGTTGAAGAAGGGAGGAGATGGACAGGACATAGGGAGTGCCAAAGAGAAAACACGGATCGGTAGTAAACAGTAAAATTGTCAGGGATGAGGGGGGAAATATCCATGCGGATGAAAGTAGCAAAAGTGAGGAATGGACTACGGGGAAAGAGTAAAGTATCGATAATGGTAAAAGAAGAGGACGGAGCAAGACAAAAATCGTGAAGGAAATGCTGAAGACGGTGAGCGTCAGTTTTCAGAAAAAGGTCAGGAAGGGCAAGACCACCAAAAGAGAGAGGAAATGCAAGTGTAGAGCGGCGCACCCAATGGACGACGTCCCAGATGAAATCAACGAACAACTTTTGGACTTCACGAAGAAAGATGGGAGGTGGAGACTTAGCAAGCCAGGTATGAGTCAAAATCGGAAAACGAAAAGTAGAAATGAGATGGGCTCTGCTGAAGAAAGAGAGGAACAGTTTAAAACGACCGAAAGGGCCAAAGCGGTGACAGATTTTCTGCACCAAAGGAGTCCATGTGGACGCCAAGGAGTTTGATGACCGTGGAAGACTAGCGGGCACCCCAAGGGCAATCACTGCGAGCCGTCCACGCTCCAGCCCATAATCCGACAGATTTGGTCAAGTTCAATTAAGAACCAGAGAAGGTAGCAAAGTCACAATAAAGAGAAAGGGCAACACCAAACGAAGCATCATTGCGGAGAAAGAGCGTCAGATCATCGGCATAAGCAGAAAGAACGACACAGTGATGCCGCGTGGACGCAACCTCACGAGGAATACCAGAAAGCAAATTACATCGAAGACGGATTAGCAGAGGTTCAAAACAAAGATCAAACAATTGACCCGACAGAGGGCAACCCTGCCGGATCCCGTTTGCGAAAGGAATTGTAGCAGTAATGATGGTAGAGGTTTCAATCCGGAAAGTGGAGTGAGAATAGAGATTAATAAGAGCTTGACAAAAGATAGGAGGAAATCCAAAATGACGAAGTGTAGCAAAGAAATAAGAATGGTTAATGGAGTCAAAGGCCTGTTTCTGATCATTATTAAAAATAGCAAGAGGTTCGGATAGACCGGAAGCCAATGAGTACAAGTTACGAATGGTAGAAATGTTATGGGCAATGGAGCGGGGAGGGATAGTATATGTCTGGTAAGGATGGATTAAATGTTGAAGAACAGGATTAAATCGAAGAGCAAGAATTCTAGCGAAAATTTTATAATCGGTGTTTAGTGTAGAAATGGGACGCCAGTTAGAAAAGAGACCAAGGTTACCAGATTTCGGAATTAGTCGAATAAGAGCAAAGGAAAAGTCAAAAGAACAGAAATCAGAAGAGGAGAAAATAGAATTATAGCAAGTAACAAGAAGACGAAGAAGGGCGGGAAGAAAGGTCTTATAGAAGGAAAGTGAAAGACCGTCCGCACCAGGGGCGGAACGAACATTAAGACTGGAAATAGCAACATGAACCTCTGAAGGTGAAATAAGATAATCCACGGCTACGGAAAACCGGGAAGGAACCTGAGGCAGATTACTCAAAAGAGAGAAATTAACCGCAGAAAACAGGTTCTGAGAGCAAAAGCGCTCAGAATAATGTGAAAAAGTAAGCTCACAAATGCGAAAGAGGTCGGTAACAATAGAACCGTCCGGCAACGAAAGGAAAGAGAGTATTACCTTTAGCACTATGTTCTTCGAGGAACCTCAGGTTCTGGAAAGGATCATCGTGAAAAGGTAATTGGGAAAATTTTAAACGAGTAAGAGCCAAAGAAACAAAAGAAGTCAAACTATTACGAAGGCGAGTTTGGTAAATAGTATAAGACGGATCAGCGGGAGAAAGAAACTGTAATTTACGTCGACGAGTGGAAAGATCTGCATGTCGTTGGTTGCGAGAAGAAAAGGAAAATTGGCGAGCAAAGGAAATAATATCAAGTCTCGTAGTGAGCCACAGAGCTGCTGTGTCGACCGATGAAGAAATCAAACTGACAGAAGAGGAAATAATCGAATGAATTTGGGCAATGAAAGCAGGAACAGTCAAATAACAATCGTCCACAGACTAAACCGGGGAGAGAGGAGCAGCGGCGAAAGGCAAGAAAATACGTAACAGAACAGGGAGATGGTCAGAAGAAACAGAGGGATGGTGAGTAACTTCAACAAGGGAGGAACGAAAGAAACTAGAAACGTAAAAGCGATCAAGACGAGCTGCAACACAACGTGAAGCAGCAGGAGGAAACCAGGAAAAAACACGAGCTTGGGGGTAAAGAAGACGAAAGGCATCCCGAAGATCAAAATTGGCAATAAGTTGGGAAAGTTAAGAGGAGAGATCAAGACGACTCTCGGAAGAGCCATCACGATCAAAACCAGGTTGAATAGTACAGTTAAAGTCACCGGCCACTAGGACAACATCAGAGGACGGAAAAAGAGAAAGAATGGAGGTAAGGTGCTGGATAAGAGCATCAGCATCGGCAGTAGATTGTGGAATATTAACATTAACAATATGAATACGGTAGGAACAATAAGTAAAAGAAATGCATTGAACGGAGCCCAGTAGACTATGCAACTCAACAATATCAGAAATTTGAGTATAAAAAAGAAAATGAAATGCTATTCCCGTACCGGAACCAAGACGGGCTCGGTAGTTGTGGAAGAAAAACGTAGGGCCGGCCCCTCCAGCGAGAATACGCGGTCCCCGAGGTACAGTTCGTCTCCTGGAGCAGAATTATATTCGTTCTCAGGCACCGAACGTCGTCGAAGACCAACGCATTCACAGCGGAAGACGCCAAGCCTCTATCTACAATTAAAGCTAATCACCTGTAGGGCAAACATCACCGGGTGGCTGCAACCATCCCTCCAGCTCTGCCGTTAGAATACAAATTAAATAATCCAGACGGCGAGCGTAAAGCTCCGTCCCATCGGGCAACATAACATTAGGCAAAAGTTGGTGAAGTTGGACCAATTGAGCAATCATTTCAGGAAGCTTAGATATCTTAGATTTAATACAAGGCAAAGTGATAAGCTTCGCTCGCCGATGTTTAGTAACCAGGGCGAGGAGATCAAGGAAATTTAGAGGCGCCATAGGAACTTCCAATTCGCTGAACATTGAGCGAATTTGCCCCAGAGAAGGGGCTGAGGTTTCATCATCAGAATCAGTCAACTGAGTATCGGTAGTGTCCTAGATAACAACGTCCATGGCGTCGTCATCCTGAAGGCACGCATAGCGGCTTCCAGTTTACAACGGAGAGTGGTGAACACACGGATTACGTATTCCTGACCAGGAACTAGCCGGCTTCTTGGAGCGAAGACTCTCAGAAGATCGGGAAGAATGAGCAGATACCGCAGGTGAGATGGGCCGCTTGTTGCTTTGCAACTTAGGGGCAGAAATCTCCAGAGACTGCTGAATCGAAGGATATTGAGAACAGGATCCACAGCAGTAGGCATCAGAATAGGCGGAACATCGACAGATGGAAGAAAGCCAATAACCGGGGGAAAGAGTCACAGGAATAGGTTGTGGTAGAGATAGAGTGTCTCGAAATGAAGAGGCCGGCACGTCAACCGCTTGGGCGGATGCCGGAGATTCCGGATAAACAGCAGTTGATGAACTGGGTACAGCACCTAAACTATTGTGAGGGCACGCTGAAGCAAGGTGACCCTCACCCTTACATCGGAAGCACTGTACACCAGCGAAAAGCAGGAATATATAGGTGCGAGCTTCAGTGATGAGATCAAGGGTGGTCCTGTGGGGTCAGAAATATGACTCGATATTGCCGACGTCCACAGTGAACATATTTCAGGGGAGATTCTCTGGCATCAGCTGGCAAATACTTCGTGGTCCCCACAACTCGACCAAGGGTGGTAAGTGCATCCAGTAATCAGGAACTGCAGTCGGGACCGGGGACAAGGTGACTGTAACTGGTCTTTGAGAGGCAGCAATAGGCTGTAAGTGAATAGCTCCAATATCAATGCCAAAAGCGAGGACCTTGTCCACAGCTTTTTGGTGTGTAAAATGCACTACAACACTCCCTCCCAAGCGGATAATAGATACAATACTCTCACCTGGAACGACTTGTAAAACCGCGTCCAAATAAAGGGGGAGGGGGATGTCACGCAAAGAAGGTATAAACACACTTAATAAGAGAGCAGATGAAAGTTCTTTACCTTGTGAACTATCTGGTGGTAACGTAATCCTCAGAACAGAATCAATTCGAGCAAAAGGATGGTTGCGACGAAGTAGTAGCGGTTGTGGAAGTGGAATCACTGCCCAAAGTATGGGCACAAGAACGTGAGACACTGAGAACATTCGATTCGGCTGCCGACACTTGGGTGGGCAGGAGCGCGTTCGTCACAGGAGTGGCATTACTGTGTGACAGAACTCCAGCCTTGATGGTAGTAGAAGCCGACGAAGACAAGGTACATGCAGTAAAAAGCACAGCTTGAGACGTAGCACTTAAAGGAACATTGGTAGTAGCCAGCTTGGCTACAACCGTGTAAAGTAAGTGCTGCAGCTTGCAACATTCAACAGAAACAAATAAAATAAGCTAATGGTGCACTCCTGGCACCCAGCCTGACAGCTAGTGAGGAAAGATAACAAAACAAGAAAGGAACAACTCACGCTGGCAAGAGACAAACGAAAAACTCAAGATCAACAAACACAATCTAGTCTTAACTCAGGAGCTCAAAAAAACCGACCGTCCTGCACGCCGGAGTAAGTCGCTCTCCCAACTGAGCTACGCGGACGGAATGTATCGCTGCAGATTCGTCGTCATGTTACGTGTTTTAACTCTGTAGTACGTCACACTACTTAAAATGATGCGCACGTTTTCCGCCATTGAGCGTAGTAATATACTTTTTACGAGATCTCTGCTTCTGATAGTCCGATATGAAAAATTCTTTTTTTGTCGGCGATCATTTCTGATACGAAATGTCTTCCATATAATTTCACTCTTTTCTTAACGCACATCTTTCTACTAGAGGCCATAAGTTTACGTTTCCGTTTACAGCATATTTACAGCAATATCTGCTCATCTAAAAATCCGATTGAAAAACTTCTTTTTCCGACAGAGACTGCTAACTACGAAAATGTTTGTATGCATTTTCTGCCCAACATAATGCAAAATGTATCCGCTACGGTACGATAATTTTTTAATCTGTTTATCTCGGTATGTCTTCTTCTATAAGTCAGATTAAAAAAATATGTTAAAGCCGTATATCATTTTTTGTTGCTGTTGTGGAAAACTGCATTCATTTCTGGGGTTTTCAGTTCAGAGTTCTTGCGTTAGGTGGTGTTGGTGGACATTTCTATTTGCAAGCGTAGCTCCACTTCTAAAAATCATATTAAATACTTTCGTTTTGTGGTGTATATACTCAGTTACAGTACAAATGGTGAACATCATCTTCTTTAAATAATGCACAGTTTCCCGCTAGCTTAACGTGTCCATCCGACGCACGGATGATATTTAGTGGATCGAACCTGAGGTGCTTTCCGCGGTAGTCACGAACGTTGCCCACTAGGCTACCCGCGGCCCAAGTTTTATATCTTCTAAACGTCTGCCTTGAAATATCTTTTTCAGTACCGGAAATGATTCCAAAGACGTGCTCATTACAACCGAAAAATTGGTATCATCTTTCTTGTTCATAATTAAGATGATCCTGGGAAAATATTGAAAATATGATAAACGGAAGCTATTAGTTTGTTGGGAATCATCGATGGGGAACTAGACAGCTTCGACTGATTCCAGCTGTTTTCTTACCATTATGATGGTCCTTAGAAGAACTGGCCAAAGGCTGGTCAGAATGTTAATTTACTGGGTTTTCTCACAGAAAATACTCTATCAACGCCTGGAGCTGGCAGCGAATGAATCCAGTTTTTCATATTTGAAAATCGAATACATTCCAATTCTTTTGTACATTGAGACAGGACAGAAATCCATCCAAATTTAGTTTGGCTACCTGAGTATTTCCTTGAATGAATGTGTCATTGTGATAGTGTTCGCAGCTATATTTTTGCCGTCTTTGAGAAGCAAAATTGACGTTACATCATGACAACTGCCGGTTTTCCAATTACCTAAATAAGCGATGCTTAAGTCAGAAGCTTTTATCGAGTTCTACAGATTTCGTTCATTCCCATTAAGTCGAACGAAATCGTATTTCACGATGTTTTTGCGAGGACATTGTGTCAGTTTATGAAAAGGTACTACTTTTGTGGGCATTAATTTAAGTACATAATTCATATTTGTTTGGTTATTCTATTTTACGGGCTATTTTGAGAACGACTGGAGGTGTAGTAGCTTTGGTGGCGTCGTTAAAAATTTAAAACTTTAAGAAAAATTAAAGTGTTACATTTTTTAACATTCCTTTTATAGGAACACAAGTGTAAAATAGATGCAGATTACGATTATGGCAAACATGTATTTTTGATCTTAATTCTATGAAAGCAAAATACGTTTTTGGAATACATACAGGAATCATATCAGTGAGTTCTTTCTCAACAGTACGTCTGGGAAGAATTCAGTGCATCCCTCCTTTCCTGTCTTAATAAGGAGTAGCATTAAATAATTCAGAGCGTTGTTGCTTAGCAACTGGATTCATGACATATCATCCACATTCAGGTGTGGGAAGATTTAATGTTCTTTTGATATATAGCGACATTTAAACACGAACTGAAATTTTTTCAATGCAATGGGAAAATTTTACTCAGAATCTTATCAAAGCATATAAATGTGCCTAATAATCTCATCAAGACATATTAATGTGCCCAAGGATCCCATCAACATATATTTATGTGCATACATATATTTAGCTCATTATCCATGACAAACATAATGCCGGCCCGGTGGCAGAGGTTTGTGATTATTCGTCCAACATGTGTCCGGGTTCGAATCCCGCGGATGCATAGATGTGTTGGTCTTATAGCACTGGCTCTCACCCTTCGCTGGAACCACTGGCACTAAATTATGGATGGCTGACAGCTTATAGCCCATCGAGTTTCTCTCAGTGGTGGTTCAACCCCCAAACGAAAAAAAAAAAGAGAAAGAACGGCACATATAATAGCAGTTATAGAGATCGAATATATATAATATTTTTCTTTGGGAGTTTAACAACTACGCCGCACCAGTGGTGCAGTAGTCTAAGCGATGGCTTCTCATCATTCGTCCAAGATGGGTACGGGTTCGAATACCCGGTGAGGCATGGATGGTGTGTTTGCCTTACGGCTCTGGGTCTTTCCCTTCCATGGAACCACAGTGGACCTAAATTAGGGACTGGCGACTACTTATAACCCACTGAGTTGCTCACGATGGTCGTAAAACCTCCAGTCGAAAAAAAAATGACAACTACCGTGAGCAACTCGATGGACCATAAGCAGTCGCCAGTCCCTAATTTAAGGCCACTGGTTCCAAGGAAGGGAAAAAGCCAGCTCCGTAAGACGAACACAACATTCATGCCTCAGAAGGATTGCAACGCGAGCCCATCTTGGTTAGAAGCCAGGGCTTAGACCAGTGCGCGACCGCGGCGGCAATACACATAAACGCTTTCAATGATATCAACGATCTGCAATTTTTCAACTTTTTTCTGTTGTTTTCAAGTGAATAGGTGTATCGGAATGGATTTTTTGCGCAGATTCCGAAAATGGCCTTCAAAATTCCGTATCACTTCAGGTTTTTGCACAGATGACGGAAATGTGAAAATTTAAAAAACCGTTTTTTTTAATGACACTTCTATATGGCAATGTTTGTAACGTGTGAAAATGTTTCTGGCTCTGGAGGGGCGGAATGATTGTTTAAGGAATAGATGAACATAAATACATATTCAAAAGCAAACATACCTAACATTCGCCACTGGGCTCCTCTTCAAACTTCCTGTTTTGGGATTGTCTTCGGTGTGCGTCCGTACAGTCTCTGTTCAACATCCAACAATAGTCGGCCATCATATGTACAGTCCACTTTCCTTGGTATCTCTTTTCCATCATTTTAATATCCTGATGGAAGCGCTCGCCATGTTCTTCCGAAAAATCACCAAGATTGTTAGGGAAGTAATTTAGATGAGCATGAAGAAAGTGAACTTTGACGCTCATGTTGCAACCAAGCAGTTCATAGGATTCCAGCATGTCCTCGACTAAAGTGGTGTAATTTGAAGCCTTCGCGTTTTCCAAAAAATTGTGTACCATGCTCGCAATTCGCACTCACTCATGGTTTCCTCGAATATGTTGTCTGCCATTAATTTTTCGTATTTGAGGGCCTATGAAAATGCCAGCTTTAATTTTTTCAGACGTGACTGATGGAAACTTACCACCAAGATACTGAAAGCATTTACTGTCCCTGCTTAAACCTGTCACGAATTGCTTCATTAAGCCAAGTTTGATGTGTAAAGGTGGCAACAGTATTTTCGAGGGATCAACCAGTGGAAGTGAAACAATGTTTTTTTCGCCAGGTGTGAATGTACTTCTGACTGGCCACTGCTGCCGAACCCAATGTTCCGTCCTTGCTCTGGAGTCCCATTCACACAAAAAGCAAGGAAATTTGGTGTAGCCTGCTTATTGGCCGAGCAATATTCCAATCACCTTGAAATCCCCGCCCAAAGATCATTCATGAAACTTGTACTGCACACTTTCCAGCAGTAATTTAAGGTTTTCGTATGTCTCTTTCAAAGTCACAGAATGTGATACTGGAATGGATGGATGGATGTTAGTATTGTGTAATAAAACACCTTTTAAACTGGATTTGCTGGCATCTATGAACAACCTCCACTGTCCTGAATCGTAATTAATGTTGAAGTATTTCATGACTGTCCGAATGTCTCGACAATATACCAAACCGCCTTCCTCAGCAAAAAGCGAAACCAATTTTGCTTCTCGGTGTCTGTACCAGGAGAATCTCGTATTAGGACATAGTAAATTCTTTTCCTGAAGTCGTGATCCTAAAAGCTCTTCTGCGTCTTTAGGTAAATTCAGATCACGAACCAAATCATTCAGTTCATGCTGGGTAAATGGCACTGGAGTTTCATCCTCCATGCTGTCCGGTTGGTACATCTCATCACTTGTATCACCGTCTGAATCGGTGTCTGTTGGGGGCTTGATATTGGACGAGAATGGCACAGGAATGGATTCACTATGCGGCAATAGTCTTATGGCAGATGGGATATTGGGATACACAATGTTACGCTTACTGGTTCTGGTATGGCCCACGATATTCACTGTGATTTTTTGGCTCACGCCACACCATGGGTACACCGAACGGCATTGATGCCCTTTTTTCCTCTTTTCTAGTTCTTCAACCCCTCCACACATGCACGGCACACATTGTGAGGAGACCAAACTTTGTCCTGATCTGCTAGTTTAATGCCGAAATATTGAAAATAAGCATTTTTCACGAAAGGCGTAATATTTTGCCTCTGTTTTTTTCCTGTCGTATAACAGCCACATATGTAGCAAAATATGTCTGGATGATTTACACAACCACGTGAAGCCATTGCACACGCCACAAAGAAACAACCGAACGGGAACAGTCCCTTCTTTGCACTGACTAGTGTAACACGATCTGTCCCGAATGGCGCCACATGTGACCAATAGAAAGAAGGGAGCAGTGGCGTGAGGTATGAGTCATACTGCCTTGCCAAAATAACATTCTCTCATGTTCCGCCTTTGTGAGTGTCGCAAATCGTGACGTCATACAGATAAAACAGTTGCATTTTACATTATCAGCTATATATTTATGTTTATCTATTCCTTAAACAATCATTCCGCCCCTCCAGAGAACATTTTCACACGTTACAAACGTTGCCATATAACAATGTCATTAAAAAATAACGTTTTTTTAAATTTTCACATTTCCGTTATTTGTCAAAAAACTTGACATGATACGGAATTTTGAAGGCCATTTTCGGAACTTGCGCAAGAAATCCATTCAGATACACCTATTCATTTCAAAACAACAAAACCTTGCATATTAGTGTATTGTATTGAAAGTGCATCGAACAATTTTAGGAACAACGGGAGAAGTTTCCAGAGGATCATATCAATAAATATAAATATGCTTTTAGATTATTGTTTATTTAATAATCTAATGTATATTTATTATCTTGTGACACAGATCATAGCAGTTACATAGATCGAATGAAAAAAGTACAGACGAGTGAAAACATACTGACAAATACAGACTAATGAAAACAATGCTGTCTCCCACATGTCGGATTTTTCAATAAAACTGCTGTATGTGGACATAGTGGAGAAGAAAAAGTATACTTTGTTTAATTATTCTGATGATACACCGAAGTGCTGAAACATTCTGACTTGCACGTTTTTGTGCAAATCGAAGCAACTGAAACTAAACGACGGCGTGTGTGAAAGTTTTGAAATGGTATGAGCAACACCTGATACTGAGCTTTGTTAATCGGTGTCCTTTTTAGCACGTCTTTTGTAAAAAAAGATCGTGCGTATGTTACCGGTTTGTCCGTCCGTCCGTCTGTACCCACGCTATCTCTGCAACTATCAGTCCGATTTGAAAAATTCTTTTTGCATTGGGAAGCTTGAAATATGCGAAAGATGATCCTACATTTTGTTTGTTTTTTACGATGTACAATTTCGCCGCTAGAGGGCATAAATGCAGATGATGTCGAATTCAAAAATGCGTTTTATTCCACATATTTGCTTGTAAACATCCGATTGAAAAAAATATTTTATCTTTCGATTCCATTTATGTCGAAGAGTATTTTAGATATATTTACTTTTTTCAAATTACGCATAGATTTTCCGCTAGGGTGCGTAAAAGTAAATAACATTTTTCCCGATAACTCTTCTTCTAAAACTCCGATTTGAAAAAATGTTTTCTTCAGCGGATACACCTCCTAATGGAAAATCGTTTGTATAAAATTTCAAATTTTTAATAAAAAATGCTTTAGCCACCAGTGGGCGTAAGTGTTAATTTTTGCTTCTGATGTATTTGCCATAAAATCTAAGCTTCTAAAATATCGATTGAAAAAATTCTTTTGTGAACTGATGCCACTCACATCGATAAACCTTTTCGGAATATTTTCTTCTTAAAATATTCCACAGTTTCTCCGCTAGGGGGTGTAGATACATATCTTATTTTTGTTAATATCTCTACTTCTAGGAGTCCGATTTGAAAAATTCCTTCTTTGTTGGATAGTGTTTTCAGTGTGACACGTTTTTCTTATAAATTCAAAATTTTCAAAAGATTCATAAACTTTTCGCTAGGGGGCGTAGAGGTAAATTGCGTTTCCCCCAATATCTCTGCTTCTAAATCTCCGATTTGAAAAATTCTTTCTGCACCCGATCCAGCTCCTGATGGGAAATCTATTGCACATAATTTTAATTTTTTGTAAAAATGGTTTGGCCACCAGTTGGCGTAAGTCTGAATTTCGGTTTCTGAAGCATTTTCAGCAAAATATGAGCTCCTAAAATTTTGATTGAAAAAAAGTAGTTTGTTGACCGATATTGCTCATATCGACAAACCTTCGACGAACATTTTCTTCTTGAAATAATGCATGGTTTCTACGCCAGGGGCGTAGATGTATATCTTATTTTTGTCAATATGTCTACTTCTAGGAGTCCGATTCAAAAAATTCTTTCTTTGTTGGATAGTGTTTCCGATGCGAAATGTTTTCCTATAAATTCAAAATTTTCAAGTAAATCATAGACTTTCCGCTAGGGGGCACAAAGGTAAATTACGTTTTCTGCGTTATTTCTGCTTCTAAAACTCCGATTTGAAAAATGCTTCCTGCATCGCATACAAGGCCTGATGGAAAATATTTTTCACATAATTTCTAATGTTTGGTACAGAATGGTTTGGCCACCAGGGGGCATAAGTGTTAATTTCTACTTCTGATGTATTTGTAGCAAAATCTGGGATTCTGAAAACTCGACAAAATTTTTTTTCTTGGACCGATACCGTTTATATGGGAAAACCTTTTGAGAATACTTTCTTCCTAAAATAATGCATGGTTTTCCCTCCAGGGGACGTAAAGTCACATCTTACTTTTGTCGATATCTCTGTTTCTAAGAGTCCGATTTGAAAAAAAATTATGCGTTGGAGAGCGTTTCCGGTGCGAAATGTTTATCATATAAATTCATTTTTTTTAACGCACAAGTCTTCGACCAGAGGGTGTAAGCACACGATTGCGTTTACAGCAATATCTGAGAGATTAAAAACCCGATTGAAAAACGTCTTTCTTCCGTCAGATACTTTTGTTTTCCTTACCGGTTGCATTGACTTTGAATAGCTTTGATAAATTTAATTTGCGTCAGAACGGATTCAATAGACGTGCTTATTACACCCGAAAATTCGGTGTCATCTTTCTTGTTGTTCTTCAGATGGGAAAGACAGCGGACTGAAGCGAGTTTGACAAAGTCCAAATTGCAATGGCCAGACGACTGGGTCACAACAATTTCGAGACAGCCAGGCTTGAGGAATGCTCATGGTCAACAGCCGTGGTTAGTAACTTCAAAAATCGATCCGAGGAAGGCAGAATCATGAACCGTCGGCAAGGTGTGCGCCGACCACGGCTCATCAATGCTAGACGTGAGCGAAGGTTATCCCGTATAGTACGAACCAGCAGAAGGGATACTGTGGCGCAACTCGTTGGTAATTTGAATGCTGGTGACGGGAGCAATGTGTCACAACACACAGTACATCGAGCCGTGCAGAAAATGTGGATGCGTAGCCGCAGGCTCCTCCGAGTGCACATGCTAACCTCGGTTCATCGATGAAAGCGCCTACATGGGGAACAGAAACATCGAAACTGGACCTTGAATAATTGGAAGAAGATCGTTGGTCCAACGAATATCGTTTTTTGATGCACCAAGCATCAAAACTGGACCTTGAAAGGCACAGGATCATCAAAACTGGACCTTGCATGTTTGGAAGAAGATCGTTGGCCTGATGGATATCGTTTCTTGATCCGCAAATGTACCTCTGCCGTCCACGGCCGGGTTGCATGTGCCGTCGTTTACGTGAAGATATAATGACACCAAGATGCACACAGCGAAGAAAACAATTCGGTTCAGGAAGTGCTATGCTTTGGGGAATGTTCTGCTGGCAAACCCTGTGTCAAGTCATTCATGTGCAGGAGACAATGACGTCCATCTCCTACCTAAACATCATTGTAGATTAGATACATCTTTTTATGTCAACGGTATTCCCACGCGATTCCCCAGACATCAATCCAATCGAGCATCTGTGGTTTGTGTTGGAACAGCAAATCCGATCTGCCCGAATTGTTCGAGAGTGGTTCGCGGAACATGAGGAAGACTTCCAGGTATTCCAAATTCCCCAGACATCAATCAAATCGAGTATCTGTGGTTTGTGTTGGAACAACAAATCCGATCTGCCCGGGTTGTTCGACAATGGTTCGCGGAACATGAGGAAGCCTTCCAGGTATTCCAAATTCCCCAGACATCAATCCAATCGAGCATCTGTGGTTTGTGTTGGAACAGCAAATCCGATTTGCCCGGGTTGTTCGACAATGGTTCATGGAACACGAGGAAGACTTCCAGGTATTCCAAATTCCCCAGACATCAATCCCATCGAGCATCTGTGGTTTGTGTTTGAACAGCAAATCCGATCTGTCCGGGTTGTTCGAAAATGGTTCGCGGAACATGAGGTAGACTTCCAGGTATTCCAAATTCCCCAGACATCAATCCAATCGAGCATCTGTGGTTTGTGATGGAACAGCAAATTCGATCTGCCCGGATTGTTCGACAATGGTTCGCGGAACATGAGAAAGACTTCCAGTTATTCCAAATTTCCCAGACATCAATCCAATCGAGCATCTGTGGTTTGTGTTGGAACAACAAATCCGATCTGCGGCGGCTCAACCACGTAACTTACAAAAGTTAAAGAATCTGCTGGTAACGTGTTCGTACCAGGTACCACAAGACTTCTTAAGAAATCTTATAGCGTCTATGGCACGCCGCGTAAGATCTGTTGTGCGGTACGTGGAGCACCTACATCATATTAGGAGGTGGTCATAATGTTTTGGCTCTTCGGTGTATATTAACACAAATTTCCAGAAATACCTTTTCTTTTTCCTAAACCATGATGGTTGTCATTAAGTACTTGGACAAAGATAACTACATAATGTGCTTTCGCAAACATACATATCGAATGTTGCAAAATATGTCGAAAGGTATTTGAGTTATTCTCGAATAAGGATCAATATCCTCCTACAACATAAAAAAACTGTCTTCTACACACCAGCGTGTAATGTCCCAAAAGAAAATGAACTTCAGTTCGGATTTTGGATCTCCTCGTTCTTTGTCGGTTTAATTAACACAGCTGCTCAGATTAGATCTGACAAGATTAGTTATATTCCTTAACCTGGGAAATAACGGGAAAAAAATCACGCTGTGCCATTAAAAAAACCTGCAGCTGCTACGTTTCTAAAAAGATATGTAAATAAAATACCACGAAAAAATTGAAGAGAGCTACAGTGTTTGACAATATCAAACTAAGCTTCCGATGATACGTTGCAGTAAAATATTCCACACGTACCAGAAATAAGAAAAAACATCCTTTAACTTTTTTCTCCTTATTTTTAATTGAATTTTTTCATCAGCCAAAATTCTTATTTCTCGTCAAGGAGAGACTGCGATGTGGCGTCGATCCTTTTGTTAGGAGATTTGGTAATAAAGTATTTGTGTGGCTCGCTGTCTTCATATTTGATGTATACCATACGAAACGTAAAACCGGAATGAAGGACGCCTGGTCAAAGACATACGACGCAATAAAGGAAGCGACATCGCATTTCATGAGACCATCTGGGTCAAAGTGTGATTCGTCTAACTGGTTTTTGTATGAGACATTTCTCAGAGAGGTTTTCAAAACTGATTTGCAATTAAAAATATTTGACTAAAGATGAACTGTTTCCACAGAGTGTTACCAAAGGGTCGGGAAACATGTTCTACTGCTCATAGCAATGAGAAAAATTATTCTAAACATTGGAACGAAAATGCTTTCCTACCACGTTGTAGTGCGTTATCAGAGGGAAGTAAGAAAGCTAGTTCATTTTGATTTTGGATATTTTAGTACATTGTTATTAATCGACGATTAAAAAGTGTGAAAGTCTACAGCACAGTAAATGTTCGAAATGGTCTTCCTGAACTTCGGTAAATCTATACAGTATATTTTCATCGATTGTCAAACATGTTCAAGAAGTCATCTGAAAGCTTTGACAAACAATCATGATCCGCTGGTGGGCTGGGCAGCTTGTGCACTAGGAACTAGAGTGGCTTAAACATCAGTCGTACAGTTTCGCGATTAGAAGAAATCCAGTTCACATACAAAGAGCGTGCAGTCCATGAAGTTGGTCCGCTACCAACAATCCAAGGGATGAGACACAGTGTATGCAAAATATTATTACCACCTACCTAGAATTGTGTAGAACTTACGTAAGTCGCAACTCCTGTGACCATGCCACTAAGAATAGACTACACATATTTCCAGAAGGTGTCATCTCATATACTGTACCATATCCGTATGAATGGTCCCGTAGCTCTTTCAGTGCGCGTGGTGGAAGATTCAAACGCCACATCTACCGATCCATATGGTTTTAAACGTAAGAATTTCAAGAACACTGCCAAAAATAAGAAGAAACAAAAAAGGTAGAAAGAAAGAGTGACGCTGCTGGAGACGTAGTTAGGCAGAAGACTAAACCCCTGTTCTTCTTTTCATAAGAAACTGTGAGATGCCAATCTGCTGTTTAGAAGCTTTCAAGTAATTCTTCGCCTACAAAGAAGTGCTGTTGTGGTGACATTTCAAATAAATGTATCACTTTACGCGTTGAGAAATAGTTCTAAAGGGAAATCCTTACGCGTGGGCTAGAGAAAGAGCTTTCAACATCTTCTCGGTCATTGTTTTTCGTCTAGCAGGAGTGGTTTAATGACGCTTGTGCTGGTAAAAATATTTGTTTTCTTTTTGTTTTTCTTTTTTTTTTTTTGTGGAATTCTGGGGGTCTTGGTTTTTGAGGGGGTAAAGGGGTATGGCCATTGACCATGGTAAGAAGTGGCTACCACCGAGCCCTAGCGAAGAAGGATACGCGATTAAAGATGGAGAAAAGAGTGGAACAGAAGAAGGTGAGTAGAAAACGTTGAAGTATGACATCAGTAAATCCCCCGCCGCCCCGGTGGCGCAGTGGTCTAAGGCGCTGGCCTCTGATCATTCGTCCGAACGGGGTCCGGGTTCGAATCCCGGTGAGGCATGGATGTTGTGTTTGTCTTACGGCACTGGTTCTCTCCCTTCCCTGGAACCAGTGACCCTAAATTAGGGACGGGCGACTGCTTATAGCCCATTGAGTTGCTCACGGTGGTCGTTAAAACTCCAATCCAAAAAAAAAAAAAAAAAAAAAAATCCCCCGATTAAATTGCGAGGACGCACGGAAAAGAAACAGTACACTTAGAAAAAAATCGCTAGTTTGAACATATTTTGACTCCAGCGATAAGGAACGTGCTGCTCAACGACCATCTAGTAAATTCTAAGAATGTGATTTATTTTTTATATTTCAAGGGCGTTCTGTTTTCTTTCTCCCCTTTTTTACGCTTTCCAACCGTAGGTTGAAGAAGCGTATATGCTCCAGTTTTGTCCGTTCTTCCGTCCGCCTGTCCGCACGATAACTGGCATAAAAATGGGTCAATTTCGATGAAATTTTAGTATGTGGTAAGGTAGGTGACCACCCGCGGACGAACCCAATTGAAAATGGGACAAATGGGGTCAAAGGTCACGACGTAGGAGCTGGATCATTCCATTACCTTATGCGTCATAACTTGCGTAAATATGGTTCGATTTCAATGAAGGTTTGCTATGTGGTAGGAGACCGCCTGGGGACGAACCCTATTCAAATTGGGTGAAGTGGGGTTAAAGATTAGGACATAAGATCGGGATGCATTTCATTGCCCTTATGCGTCATAACGTGCGTAAAAATGGTTCGATTTCGATGAAATTTCAGTATATAGTAGGGGACCACCTGGGGACGAACCCTATTGAAAATGGACGAAATGTGGTCAAAGGTCAGGACATAGGATTGCGATCCATTCCATTGTTCTTATTCCATATTATTAAGGTGGACGTCAGGTAATTTTGCTTCCTATACTTCCAATGGAAAAACTTTGTACACATTTCCTTCACAATTAATGTGTTCCCAAGGATGAAAATTTGAACATCGATTAAAATAACTTCATATTATAACTTGGAAAACTTAATATTTTCTAAAACATAACCATAATTATATTAAAAATTAATAACGTTTCCTTTGGTGGTGTTGAAACCAGAGAAAAGATTGCGCGACCTGTACTTTGATGACGTCAATGGACAAAAAATGTTGGATTGCATAATTACGGTTATGGTTTAGAAAATATTAAATATTCCAAGTTATGAAATGAAGCTATTTTAATCGATGTTCAAATTTTCATCCTTGTGAATGCATTAATTGTCCAGAAAAAAGATGGCGCGACCTGTATTTTCATGACGTCAGTAGACAAAGAAATGTTGAATTGCATAATTATGGTTATGTTTTAGAAAATATTAAGTATTGCAAGTTATAAAATGAAGATATTTTAATCGATGTTTAAATTTTCATCCTTGGGAACGCATTAATTGTGAAGAAAATGTGTACAAAAGTTTTTCCATTGGAAGTATAGGAAGCAAAGTTACTTGACGTCCACCTTAAAGTAGCAATTCTTGTGTGTATGTATCTACATTTTATTTTGAAAACGGCTTTAAGAATTTTGATGAAAGTCGTTAACCTACCGTGTTCTGGTACTAGAAATCGATTTAGCTTGATCTCGACTTTAGAAGAATTCGTTTAGTGGGTTAAATAACCAACCCGAATTATAACGTTTTTAGTGATGGCGTTGTTCCATTAATGTTGCCAATGCTTAGAAACCTTATGACGTCACAACATGCGTTTGAGAATGTTGGCGCGTGGTCACGCCATCTGTCTCTTTACGTCACGCGTTGTGTGTGGATCCTATTAAGGATTTATTGCGTCACACGTTTGCGGCGGGCAGATGGTCGCGATTCCCATCTGCCTCATTACATCACGCGTTGTGTGCGTATGTCCGTCAGCACGATAGCTCACGTGACAACCGTTGGATTTCGATGAAATTTTAGTATCTGGTAGTGGATCAGCTGGGAAGGAACCCTATTTAAAGTAAACGAAATGGGGTCAAAGGTCAGTACATAGGAGAGGGATCCATTCCACTGCTGTTATGCGCCAGAACTAAATTAAAAAAAGGTTTGATTTCGATGAAATTTTAGTATGTGGTAGGGGACCACCTGGCGTCAAACCTTATTGAAAATGGGCGAAATGGGGTCAAAGGTTAGGACACAGGAGCGGGATCTATTCCATAGCCCTTATGCATCATAACTTACGTAAAATGCTTCGATTGCGACAAAACTTTATCATGTTATTTCGGAGGTATACCAAGCCGGTTCTGTTGAATATCATCAAAATGGGATGAAAGGTCAGGGCACAGGACCGAGATTTATTCCACAGACATTATTCTCATAACTTGAGTAGTGATTTCTGTAATGTTGGAAAGCGTATTATAATCAATGCATTGCATGATTTTACTAACTTGTTTATTTCATATTTTGTATTTTATTAAATAGTTTTTACTTTTTGGCTTAATTATTCTCTAAGGGGAAAAAATGATAAAAACGATATCAAAATCAAAGCAAAATTTTCGTCTGTATTCGTGGAGAAATGCAACCCCTTAGATGATTCGTCAGCCCTGCCCCTGATTCTGGCACCTAGCTACGGCCCTAAGTGATATGCAAGTACACGGTGGCTTTCAGGAGATATTCTGTCTTTATCAGGAGACTGATGCTTTCCCACAAAACCATTCATGATACCTTGAACCGCGGGGTCAAGTCATCTTGTACGAATTTCTCCCCACCGTTCAGCCATAATCAATCCACTCGATGCAGTAGAAAACGGGATGCTTCAGAGAAGGCAACTTTCTTCCAGTCCTCCAAGGTCCACTGCCTATGTTTTCTGGCAAACACCAGTTATTGTCACCAATGATGTGCTGTGCTGCGGGCTGCTGTGGTCATGAGTCTACACCGTAGGTCCACAAGGCGGAGGTTTCCTTCCGCTGTAGCTGTGGATACATTCCAATGTGCTCCCTAGTGGCAGACCATGGTCAGCTGTGCCAAGGGAGAAATCCTATTGCTACGGACAATACGGCTGAGGCGCCATTTGCCCAAGCATTAAGCAGCCTGGCCGTGCAACACCACACGTCGATTGTGCATTGTGCCTCCTTCCATCTACTCTCAGTACATTTTAACTAATCACTATACCTTTTACCAAGGTGTTCAAATCTCGGTTCTTGCAATTATAACCACCACTGTAGATCCGACTAATACTAAAAGCGTTACCTTCACAAGTTTACGCTATCGCGTCGGAAACAATCCAAACGTCAGATAGAGGGTCAGGGTTCACAATGTTATTCCAGTTGGGTATGTACGATTGAAATGTTATCTAGCAGTGAGGCTAAGCTATGTTGGAGCCGCATCATCCATGAACCACATGCGACTGTGTGTTTGTATTGGAACGACTTTCAGCAATGTATATAACAGGGGTATGCAAACGTTTCCGCCGTTTTAAGGACAGAGGTGACAGGAACAATCAGGAAACCAGTACACATTTATTCAACGAAATATTGGCCGTTAGCATCAATGACCTTTTGCCATTTCTCAAGCAAAAAATGAATGGCCCTGTGACTGAAGGGCTCGGGTTTTGAGCTGAAGAACGCAGTGACGAAATTTTCCAACTCTGGAACTGTGGTCAACCGCCGTTGGGCTAGGGCATGTTGCTTAGAGCGAAACAGATGGAAGTCTGAGGGTGCAATCTCCTCGCAATAAGCCGGGTGCGCTAAAAGCTTTCAGTGTAACTGTTCTAGGCTTGATTTCGTGGTAACACCGACATGTGGTCTGGCATTATCATGTAACAGGATGACTAGACGGCGTCCTTTACCAGTCCATGGGTGTTTTTGCTCGATTGCGGCGTTCAGTTTCATCAACTGATGGCTATATCGTTGTGCAATTTTTCTTTCGCCCGGTTTAAACATTTTGAAGCACAGCACCCCATGCATATCCCACCACACACACAGCAGCATCTTTTCCCTTTGGATATCCTGTTTTGCAGTGGATGTTGGCTGGCCTGGGTCGAACCAGAATCGCTTGCGTACGGGGTTGTCGCAATAGACCCATTTATCATCACCGGTGACAATTTTCCACAAGAAATTCTTCCCTTGCAACCTCTTCAGCAACGACACGCACGCAGATGCACAGTCTTTGATTAAAGTATACTGAACCTACTTACTAATCTTCTGGTTCTTCCCTAAGGCCTGTAGACGTCGTACCACCGTCGATTGACCCACTTTCAAACGTTTCGCCAGTTGCGGGGTCAATTGTGTAGCATCCTCTTGCAACAGCGATTCCAGCTCCTCGTCTGCGAGTTCCTGCGGTATACTTGCACGTGGCTTGTCTTCCAAGCTTAGATCATCTTTCTTAAACCTGACAAACCATTCTCGACACGTCCGCTCACCCATAACCGTTTCTCCATACGCCTGACATATTGAACCCTGTGCTTCACTCGCTCTTTTCCCTAAATTAAACATGAATAACAAACAGTGCCGCAAATGAAATTTATCAAACGCCATGATTGGCTTCATGTAGGAACTGACAGCACGGGTCGCTGGCCAAAACTAATGCTGGTGCCGTGAATAGTTCATTGCACGAGGGTGCTCCCGTATCCGCTGCTAAAATTAATATCATGAAAATTAACCATGACGTACCTTTCTAATTGCAATTCATCTGTGAAAAGAACACAGCGGAGTTAACCAGGTGCAAAAAAATTTCGCTGGAGCTATCGATAAAAATACGACACGTGGATTTAAATCAGAATGGAGAAGACTGTACCCGCTGCATGCGTTATGTAAGTGTTACGCATATCACACTGCACACATTGTACGCATTTGCGAGAAATTAATAACTATTTCGTTCTGTCCGTGCATGTTTTCATCAGTGCATGCTGCCTTATATATGAAAAATATTTAATATGAGGCAATGCCGCCCCGATGACCCTGTGGTCTAAACGTTGGCTTCTGACCATTCGTCCGAGATAGTTTGAGTTCGAATTATGGGTAAGTCATTGATAGTGCACTTTGTATTACGGCATTGGTTTTCTCCGTTTCGGGTAGCAAGTGGCCCTAAATTCGTACCGGATCACTGCGTATAGCCCACTGAGATGTCCACGGTGGTCTTTAGACCCTCAAACTGAAAACAAATATATAAAACATATGGGTTATTCAGAAGTGACAGAAAGCTTCGGATACTTATTTCTTATCAATTCAAACGCAGTGAATTTAAAAAAAAACTATATGTAATCGAAGTAGCTTTCGTATGTCAAGATCTTTAGGATTGCGATATAATACGAATGATTCGAGAGTCTACATTTATTTACTTACAACACATTGTATTTATTCGCATCATTCACGACCACACTAAACTACAGTCAGGTACATATTAAGTGGAATTAAATCATAAAAACCAACAATTAGGTTTACTAATTCCTGACATTGGGTGGTACTTTGGCAGGTGGATAAATGAATGTTGTTGTCGTGTAGCCAATGGAAGAAGATACGTGAGTCATAAGAATAAGTATTAGGTGTACAAATAAGTTTTAAAGCTTTTTCTGTGTGACGTATACCGCTAATTTGCATATCCGACATTGCCCTGCGTTGTTGTCATGTGACCGTAACTGGTCCAGAGTATAAAATGTAACACAGAAGTTTGCCCAACAGTCAAACGGTTTTTCTAATCGGTAGGTGAAAGATGGCAAGAGATACTGCATTTATTCGACACTGCATTCGTTACAAATTTCATCAAGCAAAAAGTGCTGCAAAAGCATGTGCATCGATCTGTTCTGTTCTGGGGGAGAATATTGTATCGAAAAGCACATGTGAGTTTTGGTTTAGACGGTTTAAAGCAGGTGATTTTGATGTTAGCGATGGAGAACGTAGCGGCGCTCGCAGAAGGCTGCACATTAGGAAGTGCAAGCATTACTGGATGAAGATTCGTCTGAAACGCAAAAAGGAACTAGCTGAACAGCTGGGGTAACTCAACGAACCATTTCCAATTGTTTACGCACAATAGGAAAGATTCCGATGGAAGTAGAATGGGTGCCACATGACCTGAGCCAGAGGAAAAAGGATGAGCTTGTCATGAAGTGTTTGAATCTGTTGAATACACAACGCATAAAGTATTTCCTGTAGAAAATTGTTACGGGTGATGAAAAGTGGATATGGTATGGCAATCTCAAACGCAAAAAACACTGGCAACGACCTCGACACAGAAACGCAATATTCACTCCCAGAAAGTTCTGCTGTGTATTTGGTGGGATATGAAGAGTGTGCATTATTATGATCTATTGGAACAGGGTCAAACTGTTACTGTTGATAGCTACCAGCAACAATTGCTGCGATTGAACCAGGAAATCTGTTGGAAACATCCATTCACAGGTAAAGGATTGCGTCCCGTGGAATTACTGCATGACAACGCTAGGCCGCATGCCGCGAAATCGGTCCAGGAAACGTTATTGACTCTCGGCTGAGAAGTTTTGGGAGCACCCGACGTGCCCGATATATCCCCTTCAGACTATCATTTGTTCTGAGCGATGCAACATGGTTTGTTTGCTGTACGGTTTCGGACATGTGACGAAGTGCAAAAATGGGTTGACGAATTTATCGCGTCACACGACGAAGTATTCTCCATGGCTGGAATCCTCAGCTGCCCGACCGATGGCGGAAGGTGATAGATAATGACGGCGCATATTTTGAGTTCTTAAGGTATTGTTGTTTTCTCTCAATTTACATGTTGCGTTGTCTTAAAACGCTTTAAAACTTTAAAACTTTTTTGTATACCCACTATTTACTAAGATGTAGCTACGGCAATAATAAGTTTTTCGACTGTTTAATAATTCCAAAAAAATATTTATTATCATTATTAATATTATTATATATTATTATATATTATTCAAATTTAGATGGACGTAAGAAACAACTCTGACACCAAAGAAATGTAAGTTCATCAGCAACGAAAGTTCATCTGGGCACGCTAAAATCTGACCTTAAGATAGAAACAAAAGCTGAATCGCAAGTGTGTTAGTGAGGAAAGTTAATACCTTTTGCTTAGGGATATGTACAGGTTACACCGCATTGTGTTATACACTGAAGAGCAAATGAATTAGAGATACCTGTCTAGTAACGTGTAGCACCACCTTTTGCCCTGATGACGGCGGCGATTCGTCTCGGTATGGACTCGACAAGACACCGGAAGCGTTGGGAAGCGATACGGATCCACGACCCCTGAACAAGCTCCCACAGTTCACGAAGATTTGATGGAGTGGGGTCATCTCTCTAGATGGCATCCCAGATGTGCGCGATGTGATTGAGGTCAGGTGACCTAGCTGGCCAAGGAAGCGAGGTCACGTCGATGGAGTGTTCATCCAACCATTCGGATACAATTAGGGAATGATGGCACGATGCATTGTCTTGTTGCAGGATGAGGTCCCCAGTAGGATGTGGAAGACGCACGAACGGGAGCAAATGGTCGTCCAGGATATCCCGGTAAAGTTGACATGTGAGGAACGATGTCACACGTACCAGGGGCCCCATTTCAGTCCACGTAAACAGTCCCCAGACGAGAATGCCACCCCCACCAGCTTAAAGAGTACCCTGCTGGCAAGAAGGATCCATCGCTTCATGTGTTTTGCGCCGTACTCGTGTCCTGCCATACGCATGTACCAACGTGAATCTCGACTCATCAGTCCAGGCAACTTTTTCCCACATGTCTAGGGTCCAGTGGCGATGTTCCCGCGCCCATGCTAATCTTTGCACCCTATGATGTGTGGTCATCAGCGGTATCCTCGTGGGACGATGGCTTCTGTACTCCATAGCGAGGAGATGGTTCTGGATGGTGTGGCTGCTTACACGTTTTTGTGTACCAGCGTTAAATTTCCGAGTGATTTCTTGCAGTGTGGCCCGTCTATCCACTGTTACAATGCGAGCTAGCCGACGATGATCCCGCTCATCCACACGCTGTTGTCCACGGCAGTTGGCCCTTGCAGGGATGGTTTTACCGGATTCGATGTACACACGGTGCACCCGTGACACAGTGGCTAGTGAAAATCCCAGTGCCTGTACGACTTCCGAGATGGAGTGACCCATTCGTCGGGCCGCGACAATTTTCCCACGATCAAATGCAATCAGATCCTTCGTCTTACCCATACTGCGTCTGACTCTTACTGATTCCTGTCGCATCACTCCTTATATTGTCGCATCGCTGCATACGTCATGTCGTTTCCGTTTAGAGGGTCACCCACAGCGCCACATTTGCATGACGCCAGCTGTTTCTAATTCAATTGCTCTTCAGTGTACATATTTTTAAAACTCCGATTCAAAAGCAGGTAATCCTTTTTGGGGGATCGAGAAGAAACCAAATTTCGTTACGACGCAGCGAGTTCGATATATTTGGGAAAATCAACCTAGGTGGATCACCGACTACTACATCAAAATGCATCTTTGGAATGACTTTTATCACATTTAACATCACGTTCCGTAATTTAGTCAGATTGCAATGAGATATTGTTACGCTTATGTAACATGTGATGAAATAATGTTCGGTGATAGTTTAGCTGTAACAACGGAAAAAAATATTTTTGCGGCGCTTCATGGGACAGCATATTGCCCGATAAGATTTCAACAATGGTTTTGACAAGGATGTACCGTTACTCACTTTTTTACATCGAAATATTTTACTTGGGGTTTACTTTACAACTGTCGGGAAAGATGCATCAAAAAGGGTCTAACCGAAGTGACGTATGACACTTTTAACTCTATCTTAACCTTCCATTTTAATTTCTCCTTATTAAAAATTTTCTCATTTAACGGCACATTATTTCTCCCGACGAGTTTTTCAAAGTCAACATGCTGCCAGTGTGCCAAAACTCAATAAAAAGTAAAGAAATCGTCGTGCAGAATAGTTGAAAGACGGTGTGCTGAGTACGAGATAGTATGTTTTACGTGAAGGGCGAATAATAAGATTTGCGATTAGATATATCTGTGGATTGAGTTCTTACTATACACCGAGTAGCCACTTTATTATGACCACCCCTAAGTACTCAGTTGGGCACCTTTTGCATTTAATACTGCGTCGATTCTTCGTGGCATGGACTCCACGAGATGTTGGTAGGTGGTTTGTGGAATCTGAGACCATGCTTGATGAATAGCACTTTCCAGGAGTGTGAGATTGCAGGGTTGTGGATCCAGATGTCTGATGGCTCGTTCAACTTCATCCCACAAGTTCTCAATGGAGTTGAGATCTGGAGATTGTGGGGGCGACCTAAGCAAAGTAAACTTACCGGCATGTTCCTGAAACCAATCCTGTACAATACGAGAACTATGAAAGGACGCTTTCCCTTGTTGAAAGTGGCCATCGCCATTGGGATAAACCATCCACATGACAGGATGCACTTGGTACACAGTAATGTTTAGATATGATGTGCCAGTCAGACACAAATTAAAGGGCGCAAAGCATGCCAGGAAAACATTCCCCAAACCATAACGTTGCATCCACCAGCTTGAAGGGTTTAGCAGTGCTTTTGGGGTCCATGCTTTCGTGCTGTTTCCGCCAAATTCTTACTCGGCCATCGGTATGGTGCAACTGAAAACGGGATTCATCGGACCACATAATTTGTTTCCAATTATCGACTGACCAATCCTTGTGCTCCTGTGCGAACTGCAGACGTTTTCTCTTGTTAACTGCAGACAGCAAAGGTGTTCGAACAGGCCTTCGGCTGTCATATTCCATCCGATGCAGTGTACGGAGAACAATGCGTGCCGAGATCATTTGAGGGGATCCTTGAATAAGATGGTCTGTAATTTGCTGCAGTGTTGCCCTTCTGTTGTCTGTTACCAGTCTGGATACTCTCCGTTCCGCCCGACCAGTCACTAGTTGATGACGACCACACGTTGCACGTAGAGACCCAGTTTTTTTAGCTGACAGTCCAGTCTTTAAACACTTTAACAACAGCTGCTTTGGAACATTTCACGAATGCGGCGGTTTCGGTGATACTCGCTCCATGGCTCCGAGCTCCTACAATCATACCACGTTGAAAGTCCGTCAAATCGCATTTTTTATCCTTCTCGTCACCCAAACATCACTTCTACTACTGTCGCAAGCACTAAGCTTTCCCTTTTTATACTAGCCTTGCCTTCTGGTGGCAACAGCGTGCAGCTATAGCTCATTTGCTTAAAACTGTCAGGTGTTCATTATAAAGTGGCCACTCAGTGTATAGCGAGCTAGAAGTCTTGAATGTTATGTCTTGTTGAAGTTGATAGTTCGAAGTATTTCATTTCTGTAAACATTTGATTAATACAAAGTGCAGTGTATGCTAAGCTGTGCATCTTAATGTATCCATCTGATCCAATAAAAGCTGATATTGAACTTGTAAATACTAATTTTTGCTAAATTCTAGAACTTGGCCGTCTTACTAGTAACTGATTTTCAAATGATTAATTTAGAATAAAACATCTGCGAAATCTTCAAGCAAAGGAAGGAATTAAGACATAGAGATTCAGCAAATTAAATTTAAGTTAATAAGTTACTTTTAAGTTAAAATGACAGTTAAACTTTCAACCTTAAATTTTCTACCGACGTAAATCCTTATTGTTTTATACGGAATAATCCTAAATACTTCTAGTAGGCACAAAAAAAGCACACACACATTTTTAAATCCTGGGATAGGTTGTTCAACACTTTCGACAAAATCTGTTTTTAGTGCTCTGAGGCAAAATGAAAATAAAATCTAAAAAAAACATACCTGCCCTCAACAGAATGGCAGAAGCTTTTCCTATTCAGTTCCATTGGCAGTAACTGCTTCTATTCAGTAATGACACAAAAGTCTGCTGGGTGAAATATTTGAAATTTTGACATTGTTGCTATCGATACCGAGCAAAATGAACAGATTCATTTTGCTCGGTATCGATAGCAACAATGTCAAAATTTCTCGTCAGTTGAAACTGAACAACGAAGAACATGCTTGTAAGCATCGAGTAAGTGCAATGGAAATTTATGAGCAGAAATGAGCTCAGAAACCTAAGCCCATAACGTAAAACAAATGTTGTATATTAGTGGAACTTCACTTTTTTAAGATCTAAGAGGCACCAAAATTCCGGCAGAGAAGAAAAATATTGCGAACATCGCTTTACCATAATGACCTTGCTTAAACTATCAACTAAAGGAACTTATTAAACGGAAAAACCTGTACATACAAACTTGAACAGAATAATTTACCAGCATCTGTAGTTTCTACGTATTTGAAGTTTGATTTATTTAATTCAAAGGCGAGTCTGGTGGCCGAATAGTAAGAGGAAGATACCCCGCCCAGTAGCTTAGAATTGCACTGAGGTTCGAATCTCAGATGAGACACATATTGTGAGCCTGCCTAACGGCACTGACTTTCTCACTCCTAGAAACTAGCAGCCCCAAATTAAGGACTGACGCATCTGTCACTAATTGTTCAGAGCTGTAGGTTTTTCTAACTGATCGTCCGAGCTGAGCCTGGGTTTTTACTGGAATTTGTAATTACAGGGTGTCTATAAATGAAGTTTACAACTTCAGTATGTTATTGAAAAATACGATAGAAAAAAACTTGCGTCAAGAAACGTGGCAAGTGTTGAAGTTTGTTAAGTCAGATGATAGACGACGCCAGGTGTTTCATGCAATGAAAAATCTCGTTAAACACGGAATACAACAGACATGGCTTCCCCAGTGGAGAAAGCAGTGTGTGGGTTTTGGTTCGCGGAGTCAACATCTCTAACAACAGTTCATCGTAAGTTCAGAACGGAGTACAAGAGACAGCCGCCGACACGAAAGAGAATCGAACAATGGGTAAATAAAGTCAAAGCAACAGGAAGTATCTTGAAAAGCAAAAGCACGAGGAGACCTTCCATTTCGGACGAAAGGGTGGAAGACGTGCATAAGGCTTATCTGAGGAGCCCGTAGAAGTCTGTCCGCGTCGCCAGTCGTGAACTTACAATACCGCGAGCAACGGTTCACAAACTTCTGCATAAACGTCTACGTCTATATGCCTATAAAGTGTAGTTAGTGTAAAACCTTCTAATAAACATAACTGCCGAATCTGGGGCACGGAACATCTCCATGTGGGCGTAGTATAGGAAAGAAACAGCCCGTTTGTTAATGTCTGAGCTTGCCTAATCGAAGACACAGTGATAGGTCCCTTTTTCTTCGCTGAACCAACCGTTACTGGCATAACGTACATGGACATGTTAGAAGAATTCGGAATTCCACAATTCCAGGATATTCAAAACATCATTTACCAGCAAGATGGAGCGCCTCCGCGCTGGTCGCATATCTTTAGAGCACCATTTTCCAAGGCGTTGGGTTGGACGTAGAGGTACAACGACATGGCCGCTGCGTTCTCCTGAAATTACCCCACGCGATTTTTTTCTTGGGGCTTTATTAGGGATATTGTGTAGAAGAAAACGGTTACATCCATCACTGAGCTTTAAGAACTGCAGCCTTCCTCCTTGTTACACTTTACATTGTGCAGCGTACGTGGGTGGAACTGGACTATCGTTTAGACATCCTGCGAGCAAAAAACGAAGCCCACGTGGAGACCTACTGACATTAAAAAAACCTTTCACCGTGACCATGTGTTTTAACATTAAAAGTAAGTTGTTATTTATTGTATTTTTTTTTAATAACATACTGAAGTTGTATACTTCATTTATGGTCACGCTGTATAACGGAAACCCCGTCTGCGACTGGAGTACACGAAATGCGCCGTAGGCAAATCACAGGGACGGCGACATCCGTGATGTGATGTATATATAGGGATGCAGTACGATGTCGGCTATCACGTTGAAGGGCCACCGTCGCAGGTGAAACAGCTGCTGTGGAGCATTAACAATGTCAGATCAGAATGACTTTAAAATAGGCATGATCATTGATGGACGTCTTGCAGGAGCTTCAGTAAATAGAACTACAAAAATAGTAGGTGTAACACGAGAAACTGTATAGAAGATCACGACTACCAATCAAAAAGGACACTGCGTTACCTCCAAGCCTGCAAATTGTGACACCATTTGAGGTTTACTGATAAAGATAGGCAAATGTTAGCACGAATTGTACAACAGAAGCACCAGACCACGGCAATGCAAATAGCAGCACCAGTCGAAATGACCCCGTTTCTGTCATAATAGTTCGTCAGGAACTCCATCGTGGCTATTTATGGCAGTGCTGCAATCGACAAATCTCTGATTGCCAAAATCAGTGCAACAAAACCTGTAAGGTGGTGCAAAGCGTATAAAAACTGGGATGCTGAAGACTGTCAACGTGTCACCTGGTCTGATGAATCGTGCTTCACATTGTTTCCCACAACTGGTGGCGTTTGTATCTGGGTGAAACCTGGAGAAGCGTACTACCCCGACTGTGAAGTATGGAAGTGGATCTCTCACGATGTGGGATGCCATATCATGGCATTCCTTATCCTTAAGGTCATTGTTTATTCTGCAGGGTTCAGTCACATCTGCAACATTTAAATCCATCCTTGGGGGCATCAGTTGCACCCAGTTTTGCAGACATTGTTCCCTGATGACCGTCCCTGTATTCAAGCAGACAGTGCGCCAGTACAATATACGAAACGTGCCAAATATGAGCTACACCTTAGTATTATTGAACATTCGTGGTAATATCTGGAGCGAAAGATCAGATCACAATTTCCACCTCCTAAACCACTAGCAGAGTTAGGACATAATTTTGAAGTACACATGGCCCTGAATTACATTATCTTATGTGCATGACGTGTATAAATCAGGAATTTTTCATGATTCTGGTACCTGTAATCGTCGGAAACTCACGGAATTCGATTTCCCTTTTTCCCGGTCTTTGAGAGCCCTTGAGTTTTCACGTTTTCGTGAAAGGTCCTGGAATTTAAAAAAAATGGTAGAAATGTTTGAATTGATTGCTTACCTCTGTTCTAACTCCCTGCGGCGTCTGTTCGCGATGACATCCCTTCCTTCTATGGATTGTGGAGACGTGATGTCATCTCATGTGACGCTGCCGTGCAAGATGTTTGAAAGCCATATTTTGACCAATCTTGGTTTGTGGTATACTAGCTGTGTGTAGAAACATTTCAGCAAATCCGAGATGTCCGTTCCTTCTAGCACGCGCATTCTTCACTGATGGACACTGATATCCCGGCCTCCCTGCCGCTAATGTGCGTGGGAAGAGATAAGAGATGAAAATCTGGAGAACCATGGAAAAATTATTTTCTGCTATTATCATTGTTCTAAGCTTCATATAAATTGAAGACGTTACGGCAATAATGAGCTAACCCACCTTTTGCAAAAACAGAAAATGAACTCTAAAGTTCTAAAGGAAACTGATAAATGGAATAACACATCTGGACATGTTAAAGTTCATTTCTCCGTTTTTACAAAATAGCCCACTATTGCCGTAAGGTCTTCGATTTTATACAGAGGAGTTTTTACGCGGGGAAATATTACTTCTTCATTGAAGATGTACTCGTAACACACATTGAAGAACACCATGTAACAGCGAAACCCTTTGGATTTCATGAGAACTCTAAATGCATAGCAAATTTTATCCAATTTTTACAAACTATAAACCAAAGCACTATGACTCCAGCAAAAATCTAAACTCCTAGAATTTTTTAAAGCACTCATCGAAAATCACTAAAAAGTCCCAGAATTTATTGTTTGCAAATGTGTAGAAAATAAATTCTGTTAGTTTCACCAGATCAGGTGGCACGAACCATTTTTCGGTCTTGTCCTAGTCGTTGTGTCAAAACGTGTTGCAATAGTTTTTATGTAATTTTTGGGCCCAGCTGCGCAGAAATTTTACCAAAAAAAAAAAAAAAAAAAAGGAGAAAAAGAGAAAAACGTGTGTTTTAAAGGCAATATTGTTTGGCACATATCTGCAGAAAAGACAAAATACCCGGGGGAAGTAAACTAAAACAGCAGACACATTGTCAACAAAAAACTAATGAAACGGAGAAGAGCAAGTCAACTTTTCCGAAGGGAAGATGATCTTAGGGAAGAAAAATATGAAACGCTGAGAAAGAGGAAAACACAGAAGGAGATGGCTAAAAGAGATTTAAAAGATCCTGGGGGAGAAGTATGGTGCTCTAGAACTAAAGACAGCTCAAGAAAATGGCGGGGCTCTTTTCTAGAAGCAAAACAAACCTGTCTGACAACAAGGGTAACTACATGGAGTAGTTCCCCTTATTTGCGAATTTAAGATTTTAAATGCCACAAAAGCAGGGCCATGAAGGTGAATAATTTTCTGCGCTGTAAATTTTGAATGAGATATTGTAAAAAATACATATAAGAAATTCTTCTCATGGTGATTAGTGTTTTAGTTAATCCACAAACCACGCGTTCGATACATGTGTATACTCGCGACAAGGCTGACTATGGAGTAGAAGGTATTGAGTTTGCATTTCCACTGCATAATATAGTTCCAGTATAAAAACCCATATTCCAGCTTAGATGAGGTTTTAAAAATACACCGAAGAGCAAAAAAATTATGACCATCTCGCTAACATGTTGATCGTCCTTCACGTGCCGCTAAAACAGTTCTTAGCCGGCAACACGTGGACGCAACAAGATTTATAAAGGTCTTTTTCGGCATCTGATACGAACACGTTACCAGTAGATCCTTTAACTGTTGTAAGTTGCGTGGCTGAGCCGCCGCAGATCGTATGTGCTGTTCCAACACAAACCACAGATGCTGGATTGGATTCATGGCTGGTGAATCTGGAGGCTAAGGCTATACTTGGAATTATTTCTCATGTTCCGCGAACCATTCCCGAACAATCTGATCAGTGTGGCGTGGTGCATTATTCTGTGAAAGAAGGTCTAACCACACAGGAATACCGTTGCATGTAAGGATGTACCTGGTCTACAGTGATGTTTAGGTAGGTGAAAGACGTCGTAGTTTACTGCACGTGGATGAGTAGAACCAGCGTTTCCCAGTAGAACATTGCCCAATGCATTACCCTTCCTCCACAGGCTTGTTTTCGTCCCACAGTGCGTCCTGCTACCATCACTTTCCCAGGTAGACGACGCACACGTACCCGGCCGTCCACATGGTGCAACAGGAAATGAGATTCAACGGAGCAGACGAGCTTCTTCCAAACATTTAAGATCCAGTTTTGATACTCGTGCGCCCAGTATAGGCGCTTTTGATGACGAGTGATGCACTGCGTGTAATGTCATCAGCATTGAAATTACCGCCGATTCGCGCCACACTATCCTTCCTGTTGGCCCGTACCATACGTGTTAGCCTTCACTCACCTCTAGCATCGATGAGTCGTGGTCGACCCACACCTTGCTGGCAGTTGGTCGTTTTTCCCACCTCGGATCACTTTTCGAAGGTATTGACCATGGCTGACTTTGAGAACTCACAGGTCTTTCCCTTTCGTAAATTCTCTGGCCAATCATCTGGCAATTACAATTTGGTCTTTGTCAAACGCGCTTAAGTTTACTTCCATTCCCATCTGAAGGACAAGAATGAAATTTATTAACAGAGATCACTATGCAGTGTTATTTAAATCGTTTCGTGGCCTTCACATGGCGCTATACGTTGCTCCCCCTTAGAGCGGAGAGATACTGAAGACCAATGAGATATATTTTCGGTGAAGAGGCTTTACCAGCTTCTACTCCATAGTAAGGTTAGTGTTGCACCACGTTTAGAGAAAATGTATAGTGAGAATTTTTTTTCCTTCCAACTGGAAATTGATGTTATTTTGAAATGTTTTAGTATTGTAATGTGTTATTTCTAATCTGGGTTTGGTTTTGAAATGTGGCAACTGTTTTAATTCACTTGGCACATAGCAAAGCCAAAAATAGAATTCAATTCTTATACAAATTTTGAAGATAACAATCCCATTTTTGGCGTAAATGTGACAAGGATGGTAAGTCAGATAATATTCGAAAACTTTAAAATTTTCATCGTCCTGGAGCGGGATTCAAACCAGCGTCTCCCAGAGAGCGCCCGGGTACGCTAACCACTACACCACCCAGAACGACAAAGTTTCAAGTTTCCGATCAATTTGAATATAACCATCACAGGATTCGCTAGTCGAAGCAACCGGCATTCATGTTTAGCGAATCTGGAGGTTAAGAATCCTATCCCGTGATTGCCCGGAGAAGCAGATAAATTATGAAAGAAATACGGGATTACGCCATATAATAGAAATTTTGAAGATGACAATTCGATTTTTGGCGTAGATGTGACAAGAATGGTAAGTCAGATAATATCCGAAAACTTTAAAATGTTTACGCAAATAAATCGCATTGTCATCTTCAAAATTTGTATTATATGGCGTAATCCCTATTTCTTTCATAATTTATCTGCTTCTCCGGGCAATCACGGGATAGGATTCTTAGCCTTCAGATTCGCTAAACATGAATGCCGGTTGCTTCGACTAGCGAATCCTGTGATGGTTATGTTCAAATTGATCGGAAACTTGAAACTTTGTCGTTCTGGGTGGTGTAGTGGTTAGCATACCCGGGCGCTATCTGGGAGACGCGGGTTTGAGTCCCGCTCCAGGACGATGAAAAGTTTCAAGTTTTCAGATATTATCTGACTTACCATCATTGTCACATTTACGCCAAAAATCGGATTTTCATCTTCAAAATTTGTACTATATGGCGTAATCCCGTATTTCTTTCATGATTTAATTCTTATTTTAATTCTTTTTCATTTTCACTTAATACAACACGAAAGTTTAGAGCACGAGAGCTTGGAAGCCTAACGACACAGAAAACTGTTTTCTCAGAAGAGTAATGAAAGGAAGGGCTGTCAGTATTGAAAACAAAGCAAAAACACTCGATGTTTTTGGAATTAGTGGACTGCTAGTCCATGTGTTCAAATAAAAATAAAATTCAAGGGATAATTAACTATTGCTAAATTGAACGAATGAATGAAACTGAAACTTCCGTAAACTTTCGAAGACGCAATATTACGTTTACAAAAGAAACATCCTATTTAAAATGACCCGATAAGAAACCTGAAAGCCTTCTAAACATATTTTTTGTGTGTGTGTCTGTAAAGGTACTTGCGAACGCTTAAATGTAAACTAGTTGCATGGTAATTAAAGTTATCAAGGTGAGAATTTTTTACTTTCAAATACTTTTTCAACTGGGGGTTATTGGCTTTTAACTTATCACTTCCGCTATTTTCCCTGTTCTGTGTAACATTATCAGAACTTTTCGGTAATGGCAAGGCAAAAAAGAAGAAAAGGAAAAAAAAAGGTACATGCCATGCATTAATTTAGGAAATATTACCTGAGTTGCCCCATTAATCGAGATATCAGAAATGGATATTCCTGGGAAATTTTTAAAAACGGAGCCAGTTAACATTTTGGTGTTAATTATTCTAAACGATGCAACATGACTTAAATTGTGAGCCAGTGCGATGTTATTAACCTATGTAATCACTATTAAACACGCTAAACGCCCTCATTAGTGGGTTCTAATGATTTAATTATATTACTATATTCAGCGCTAAATATCCTTTCCTTATCAGGCAGATCTTCTTGTGCTCCTAATAATAACCCGAATTAAGTAAATGCAATGCGGAATATCTACGAACTTAATAAAAAATTTTAAAAGTTGCTCCCAGTTTGTTGATGCTAATATTTTAACCCTTAAACTGCATTGTTTCTGAAGGTTTTAATACAAAAACACACATTCGAAGACTTCAAAATGTGGACTATTTCATTTGTTCACTTCATTTTCTTCAGCCATAGAGTCTCTTATGTACGAGTTTTATTCTCATTTATTTTACAGTGCTATGTGCTTTCGTCCTCAAGTCCCAGATTCCTAATTCTTTACAGTTTTTATCAAAATTATATTCTTAACGTTAAAGATATCCTCTAGATCGCGTTCCATTGTGACATAGAATGTAAAAACAAATTTTGAAATTTACCAGCGCGTTTCTCTGACTCCTTTTCTTGAGTTAACGAAGCATATTTCTGATACAACCTCTTCCGTGAAATGACTGAAAGAAACCTGAATTTTCGTACGCCAGCCAAATTCGGAATTTTCAGAAACATTTCCTCATTTATTTATTTATATTGAGGGTAAATGTCCGTTTTTAAGATGTGTTGACAGAAAATTCTGAATCTTGAGAAACATTTACACATTTCCTGTCCTATATTAACGGAAAAATTCTGATCTTACTTTTTTTTGTATCCATATGACAAAAACATTTACTCCAGGAAAATTCTGAATTTTCAGAAACCTTTCTACAACAAATCTCAGTTTTTAAGATGTGTTGTCGGAAAATTCTGTATTTTCAGAAGCCTTTCCGCAATTCCTTTCTTATATTGACGGTTAAATTACAGTTTCTAAGACTTGTTGACGGAAAATTTTGAATTTTTGAGGAACCTTTCCGCAATTCCTTTCTTATATTGACGGTAAATTTCAGTTTTTAAGATGTGTTGACGGAAAACTTTGAATTTTCAGAAACCGTTCCGCAATACCTTTCCTAAGTTTACGGAAAAACTCTGTTTTTACTTTTTCTGTATAAATATGACGAAAACATTCCGGTATTAGGAGAGATTTGCGGGAATACTTGAGGTTTGATTAACAGTTAAATTTCAGTCGTCTGTCGAAGGAACTGATTTAACAGTTCTGTTGCGAGATCGGATATTGTGGATAGAATAACGCAAGAAAGTTTTGCGATTGGGTCACGTGATACTCCTTCCCTCCCCGCCATTTTGCTCTCTAGCTGTTGTATATTGTGTTACTGTAAGAAACCTGGTACTTAAATTTTTGTACATGTGATTAGACGATGTCTATGTATGAGTCGGCGGAGTCCTTAAGCCAAAACTCCTAAAGCTACCAAGAATAAATTTCATATTTAGGAGTCTTGGGAAATAATACTAGAAAACAGTACATTGAAAGTCAGATAATGGAAAGTCATCGTGAGTTTAGTTTAAAAAGATCTAAGGTTACAGAGCATTCTATTTGTTTGAAAAATCACGACGAAAAAAATACTTGATTTATGGTAAGACCTTCTAGAGAAAAAAATAGAATTAGAGACCTGTTAAAAAAATCAGAATCCACGGAAATAAAATGATTAATTCACTCGCACCAATGAAAAAAAAAGTCAACAACGCGCAATTAGAATTTTACATTGAACAAGTGTATGACTCCCGAGTATTTCTGCTCAGTGGTTACGACGCACCGTTATTGCTGAGCCAACCCAAACGACCTCGAAACGAATTCCACTGGTACACTGTTAAAAATTGTGTGGTAGGTTGCACCAAAACGTTGTGGTACACCAGCTGCACCACTTTCTGAAAAATGATACACTATTGTGTGGTGCAAGCAACATGGTGGAACCATGTGTCATAATCGTACTATCACGATTTTTGTTGTTGTATTTTTTCTGTTTATTTCTGGGTGTAGGATAGTGGGAGGTATTTCATGGTGAATGTTATTGCACTTTATTTAACTGAGATACGCTTACCATCCAGATGCACTTACTTTTTTTCTTGCTGCCACCAATCTAGATTGGGATAAGGTCTAGACGCCTTATGTAGATCCACTTTATTCGAGACAGAGGCGTGGTTGAAGACTTTCAAGCTGGTGTAGAAATAAGCCGAAGATATATAACAAATAACAAGTCAATTTATTATCCACCACTTAGGGTAGGATGAAGGTTGGTTTTACACCTTGCACTAGAACATACAGAAGATGCTCGTCGGAATTTCAGGTGACAATAGAACTTGAGCTGAGCAAATAGAAATATGGTGCTTCCTTGTTAGTACCGTTCAGTTTTTACAAGAGTTCAGTGAAGTCACATTCAGTTCTTGTTTGAGTTCATAAGTTACGCAGCGTTCAGCACATAAAGTAACACTTTAGCATAAGTTACGCTTTAATAGCTGTGACGTATATTCTAAATTAACTTTCCTATTTAGTTTCTTTTCCTATGTAAATCTTGAGTTTATTCTGTTATTCTTCACTCTTAACGTAATATCTTTTCTCTCAAACGAATACGTTTGGCAACACAATTCAGTTTGAATGCACGTGACGTATGCCTGAGATTGATAAGAACAAGAGATAAAAGCGACGACTAAATTGTTGCTTGGCGAGTGCTGGGTTTTAAACTGATTATTGAAAAGATCGTTGTGAAAACAGCGTTGTGTTAAAGAGTTGTGTGGAGAGTTTAGTGCAATATGCTATGCTACAATGTGTTTGCTACATCCTGAATAAAGCATCTTTTTCCGTACGTTTGACTTCTGTTGTTTACATGTATCATCTGGCCGTTAAGGTTTCTTTCATTTAGGAACTATTTCTTAGTATGTTGCTGTTTTAAATTAACGTAGAAGTACGACAAGACTTCTTCGTCATATAGCATTATGCAGCACTTTAGAAACAAGATCTGAGATTATCAGATCTCAGATAAAATGGATCTAGACCTCGGCTTGATTCCTTGGAACAAAATATAGATAGTTACTAACCGCAGTTAGTTGAAATCTACCTCTAACTAACTCGACCGCAGCCGAGCGCTTTTCTTACGGCAAAATCATCCCACGCGATGACCCGACGTACTGCTCTAGTGAAAAATATACGAGAAGAGAGCGCCAAAAAAACTAACTTCCTGAGTTCTCCCCAAACTTTCTGAGCCCCAGCGAACGCTTAGCCAATCACGACGACCCATTCGACCCCCTTAGCTGGGCATCCTTCACTCTCCGCGTCCAAAGTTCTCACGGTTTACACCCGCCGGATGGCTACTCTTCGAAGAATTCCATGCTCAAATTCTGAGAATTCATAGGCTCGTTATGACCTTGTGAACTGGTCACCAAGATGGCTGTCCTTTTTCCATTCTGGCTTTTCACTTCAAAATGGCGTTCCATTGCCCACTTCTGATTTTTCCCACGTTTACTTTTTTAACATTCAGCAGCTCCTATATTCCTGTGCGCCACTGGCAATTTTTTCAATTCTTTTTTTCTAACGGTTTTCACATCATCACACCGTGCACCACAACGTGGTGCAACCTTGTACCATAACGTCGTACAAAGTTGCACAATGTTTTTGGGTTTTGTTTGCACCACACAATGGTGTATCTCTTCTCAGAAAGTGGTGCAGCTGGTGTAGCACGACTTTTGGTGCAACCTACCACAAAATGTTTAACAGTGATATAAGGGCTGAAAAAAATCAGGGTCTTCGTTTTTGCGACATTTCTGTATAAATACGGAAAATCCCGAAATGAACTTTTCTGAAATAAACGGAATTACTGACTACGTAAAATCTGTGAGTATACGGAAGTTAAAATAACGGGAACTTTTAAAAACGAAGATGAACACCCACCGGCAAATTTGCTACACGATATTTTCAGGAATTTTCCGTGAATTTACACCCCTTAGTTTTTAGTGTACGTTAGATGTGGCGCACATGTCAAAACGTCAAGTTGCAGTGAAAAGCCTACGTCTGTTACATTCAAGCTATAGACCATGAGACTCTGGAGAAGGAACATGATGAGATACGAACTCTGGAGAGTTCGTATCCCGAAAGACTGGGTGAGGGAGGAAGTCGGTATATTGGCGTTCGAACGTAAAATAAATCTCCTGGCCGTAAAGTTCGACAAAAATGTGTAACGTTTGTTCCACACCTCATCTGAAATGAGTCAGAATTTCTTGTTCTAAAGATAGTACCTTCAAGCACAGATAGTCGGCTAGCCCGAAACAACCTGCGATTTCGTTCACCCGCCATTCTCGATGGGGAATATACACTCTTTGCCGAAAAAAAACGAAGCACCGCAGGAAAGTCGTTCCATCCCGATGATACTCCGAATGCAAGCACGTTAGGGCCGAATATGCAAATGATTAACAAATAACGACGACCAATGACTAAATAGTGGCCCGCCACAACGCATGGGAATCGCGCATCGAGGAGGGTATATCAAGAGCAAAGCTTGCAATCAGGGAAGATTGTGACAACGAATTGCGGTTGCATTAACCTCCAAGGACTGTGAGAATGCCTCGACGTCGGATCCGCTCACATTACGAGCAGTTGAGCGAGTTTGAGGGAGCACGTATTATTTGGAGGGGCCGAGAGAAGCTGGCTGGTCACGTCGCTGTAACGTCAGGAATTTGGCTCGGAGCGACGCGGCAATCAGGCGATGCTGGCGCTACTGAGTCGAGGAGGGCACAACCGAGCACCACGCAGGCAGTAGACGTCCGAGGGCAACGACAGAACGCGAGGATCGAGCGACTGTTGGAGCCGCACAAACAGAACCGGATTCGTTGTTATCAACCATTTCGTGGGCATGTTTCGTATGGCAACAATTCGGACGGAAGTCGTCGTCCAAACTGTTGCCATACGACTTACGGCACGTGGACTACATTGCAGGACGCCATTCCACCGCCTACCACTGACCAGCGAGCATCGCTGACACTGGTTGCAGTGGTGTTGCGCCCGATCATCGTGAGATAGTGTCCAGTTGCGTCGTGTTGTCTTCAGTGATGAGCCACGGTTTGCCCTTGAGGCCGATGACTGGAGCATACGTGCCCAGATACGAGCCGGCAAACGCACGGATTCTTCCTTTAGCGTGGAACGGCACCCGGCTCGCAAACCGAGAGTGACTGTCTGGAGAGCTATTTCGTACGATAGCCGGACACCCCTTGTAGACCTCCCTACCACTGTCACGGTTCTACGGTACGTCGACGACATTTTACGATCTGTTGTGTTGTTATTCCTGTCGCAGCATCACTGAGCTGTTTTTCAACAGGAAAATGCCCTGGCCACGGCTCACACGGCTCTCCCAGGGCTGAGACCGTAATGTAGACACCCTTTCATGGTCAGCCCGAACGCCCGACCTTTCACCGATCGAACATGTTTTGGACATGATGGGACGCCACCTACTCCCATCCCAGAATGTCGGCGAACTGCCCCGCAATTTGGACACCATCCGGCATGCTATCCCTCAGGACAGTATCTGTGAATTATAAATGTCTATGCCACGTAGGGTAACCGCTTGTGTCTGAGCCAGTGGTGGCGCTACAACACACTGACTTGTTCCACTCGTGTAGCTGTTTTATCCGAATAAATTTGGCAAAGTGTGTATTCAGCGTGCGTACCTCAGAGGTGACGCACATGTCAAAACAGCAAGTTGCAGCGATAAGTTTTCGTTGGTGTAGTTCAAGCGGTAGAATATCCAGCTCCGAAAAACGAAGATGTGAGTTCGAATCCCATACCGCCACTTTAGGGCTTTTACGCAGTGCCATCTGGCGACACGTTACTTGTACCTCTAATTTAGCCATCCTTTTCCGTTTCTGTGCTGTTTATTATATTTTGTTTCTTCTGGTTGAAGGTTTATCTGACTTAAAAAGAAAATTATCTTCCCCTGTAGGATAATAGTTGTTTTACTACGTGGGTATATGTTTCCAACTATCACCCTAACATGAAACTTTACTCTAAAGCACTCAACTGACTAAAGCGAAAACCGGCTGCAGTAACTTGCTTCACAATAACGCTTACTGAATAACTTAACCAAATTCCGGAAAGCTTTACTTCATGCAGCTGTGTACATTAAGATGGATCTACTGACTAAGAACGAAAACCAAAACGGCCATACGAATGTCAAATAATTCCTGCTGTATGGTTCAGTCTCTGTATTTACTTTTGTCCTTTGCAGGCGTATATCATTCGTTAAACGCACAGTTCAGTTAATAATCTTGATCACACAAAACATCAACTGCAGAACATTACTCTCTATATATACAGAGGTTGGCCAAAATAATATGAACACCTGGGAAATAGGCAATGTGTCTTTATTAATAAGGTGTTGTACAATTATTTGCCTTTAATACAGCTTCCAAACTACTTGGAATAGATTCATACAGCAGCTTTTGGATTGTCTCCAGTTGAATGTTTCACAATACATCTATCAGAACATTAGCCAATTGCTTCAGGGTGTTGGTGGTAAGAATCTGCTTCTCACTCGGCTCTCGAAAACTGCCCGCGATGATATTCATATCAGGTGATTGAGCTGGCCAGGGTTGATGTTGTAGTTTATCTGAGTGCTTCTTAAGGTATCCCGCTGCGCTGGGGTCACTTTGTTTGGGTAATTTTGTTTTCTGGAAGGCTAACACGCAAAAACACATAAACGTTGAAAAAAATGATATCAATATAAATTTTCAAGAAATTGGGAAATTTATGAAAGAATTTAAGGAAATATGTCGTTTGCGGCCAACGCTCTAAATAAAAACGTTACAGATATATACAGGGTGATTCCTAAAGTCCTAAGTCACCTCAAGAACTTGGAAACAAAGACAGCTAGAGCTATGGAAGTAAGGTATATGGTATAGTAAAACAACCATGCGCTATCGGGTGAGAGTGACTGCAGCGTCCCTAGTGGCGAAATGTGGACGTTAGCATTCCTATCTCGGAAACCATGAGAGATACGGGAAAGAGATCAATTAGAAACTTGTAGAGTATTAACGAATCAGTAGGAAATGACATATGGTAGAAACGGCTGGGGTAAGTAGAAGGCTGGAAACGTGAGGGAAACACAAGGTTTATTATGCTCAGGCATGAATACAAATAGAGTACATTGGTCGTAATTAGTGCAACAGCGGTACTTACATAAAGTTGCGTTTAACGTAAATAGGGTTCAATATGCCCACCATCTGCCAAAATACACATTTGAATGCGAGACAGGACTTCCCGTTGTACGTTCCCCAGCACGACAGGTGTCACGCTCTCACACGGAACGACGATACGCAGTCGGAGATCGTGGAGACTCGTCGGTTCCAACCTGTACACGTGATCCTTTAGGTAACCCCAGAGGAAGAAATACATCGGAGGTAGATCCGGGGGTCGTGGATGCCACACTACGGGACCACCATAACCGATGATCTGTTGCCCGAAAGTGTTTGACAGGAAGTGCTGTACCGCTGTTGGTTGATGTGCCAGAGCGCCGCCGTCATGCTGAATCCATAATGAGCGTACATCTTGTAGAGACAGATCATCTAACCCCTCAGATAATGTGCTTTGTAATAGCTCCAAGTATATTCGTCCATTTAATTCGCCCTCATTGAACACAGGTTCCAGATGCCACACCAGACAATGATCGACCAGCGCACCTGCTGCCTCATTTCCCGTGTAAAACATGGATTTTGACCTGCCCAGTAATGGGTGTTTTGTTTGTTCAGCACCCCGGAGCGTTATATCATTCGTCAAACCCACAGTTCAGTTAATACACTGCTGGCAACCCAAAATGCAGCACCAAGAAGGAAGCATCCGATTGGCCTGAAATTCGCAGCACATGTCGCCCGCGAAAGGACATGCAAACGATTAGCATTGCAGTGTATATGCGAATCATGTGCGCCCGGCACGCCACCGAGAAGCACTATAAGAAGGGTGCACAGAAAGCGGGGTGTAAGCAATGGAAGTGTGTTGTGCTGCCGGACCTGTGCGTGGGAATCTTCCTGATGCCTCGTCGCAGAATACGGCAGTCATTCCAGCACGTTTCGGAGTTCGACAGAGGACGAATCGTGGCTTATCGCGACAGCGGTTTATCGTACCGAGACATCGGCGCCCGTGTGGGACGACATCCAGCCGCGGTGAGGCGAGTATGGATTCGGTGGGTGCAGGAGGGACGGACGGACCGACGGGAGTGATTGCCGCAGCTGTGGCACACCACCGAACGGGAGGACCGGCATGTTGTGAGGCGGGCATTGATGGCTCGCACCGCCACATCACGAACGTTAGCGCAGAAATTAGGGTGTGTTGCGCAACAAGCTGTGTCAGCACATACCGTTCGACGTCGTCTGAAGGACCGGGGACTTGTCGCACGGCGTCCATTGCTCCGATTACCATTGACGTTACACCACCGTCGAGTGCGGCGGCAGTGGGCCGTTGAACAGCGCACCTGGACTACGGAATGACACGACATCGTCTTCTTCGACGAATCCCGCTACTGCCTGCAACACCACGATGGTCGGATCCACTTGAGGCGTCACCACGGCGAGAGACTGTATGACGCCTGCATTATGCATAGCCATACCGGTCCGTTTCCTGGCGTTATGGTTTGGGGCGCAATTGGATATGAAACCCGCACCCCTCTGGTACGCATCGTCGGTACACTCAACAGCAACCGCTACATCTCCGACGTTTTGGAGCTTGTAGTCCTCCCTTACCTGCAAGACCTGCCAGCGGCCACGTTTCAACAGATAACGCTCCCGCACGTGGCACGCATCGTGCAACAATTCTTCGCGGCTCACCAGGTGTCACTGCTGCCGTGGCCCGCCTGTTCTCCCGATATGTCGCCCATCGAACACGCCTGGTTGCTGATCGGCAAACGAGTGGCCCGGCAAGCACCACCCGCGGCTACGCCTCATGAACTGCGGCAACGTGTGGAAACAGCCTGGACCGACATACCCCAAACCCACATCCAAAGCCTCGTTCGTTTTATGCCGCCGCGTGTACCGGCCGTTATTGCCAGCCATGGGTGCCACACGAACTATTGATGTCTGCGTGTTCCGCAGGTCGCAAGGGCCTGTAAGCTCAATCGTTTCATCTTTGTATCTGTTGTTATGTGTCCAGTAAATCTGGCTTTGCTATCTCATGTCCTTCTTGGTGTTGCATGTGGAGTGGCCAGCAGTGTAAATAACCTTGATCACAGGAGACAGCAACAGCAGAACATAACACTCTATATACACAGTAGCTGGACAAAATTATCTGAACACCTGGGAATTGGGTGATATGTCTTTATTAACATGGTGTTGGATCAGCATTTGCCTTTGATACAGTTTCCAAACGTCTTGTTTACGCTTTCCCACCGTAGGTTGAAGAAGAGTATATGTTCCAGCTTTGTCCGTCTGTCTGTCCGCCTGTCTATACGATAACTCGCGTAAAAATGGTTCAATTTCGATGAAATTTTAGTATGTGGTAGGGGACCACTGGGGACGAACCCTATTGAAAAAGGGCATAATGGGGTCAAAGTTCAGGACATAGGAGCGGGATCAATTGAATTGCCCTTATGCGTTATAACTTGCGTAAAAATGTTTGGATTTCGATGAAATTTAAGTATGTAGTAGGGGACCACCTGGGGAGGAACCCTGTTGAAAATAGGCGAAATCAGGTCAAAGGTCAGAACATAAAAGCGAAATTTATTCTACAGCCATTATCCTCATAACTTGGGTAACAACTTGAATAATAATTTCTGGTATGTTGGAAAGCGTATCATAATCAATGCAATGCATGATTTTACTAACATGTTAGTGTTTGGTGATCCCTCTCATTCAATCTCGGGTTTTGCCCACTATTCTTCTTCGCCGATGAAGTCTTACCATTTTTCTGTATGCAATCATAACCATGACGAGTGTTGTTCTTGAAACACCAAACAATTTGGATATTATGGTTACAGATGGTACTGCTAAACGGGTACTAGCGTGTAGTCTTATTTGGAAGTCGGACAGGTCATCAATTTCACCGACTGCTGATACGAACCGGACTGAACATGCTCTGAACACAACCTGTTGTACTACACTTGCATACAACCTAGGGAATATATAGAAAAAAATACACAAAAGATAATCACAACATTTGTGTTTTTTCAGTGTAGCCTACACGAAGGACGTTAACCCTTTTATTCATGGTTTTGCCCCAACCCTGTACTTTAGCTGTATTATAAGTTTGATTTTGCTTTAATACAGCAATTTATAATGAATCAGCGATCGTACTTCAAACAACATAATATATCAAGTTCTCGTAGAAAGCAACTGTCGCCCTGGTGGCGCAGTAATCTAAGCGATGGCTTATGATCATTCGTCCGAGATGGGTTCGGGTTCGAATCCCGGTAAAGCATGGATGATGTGTTTGTCTTACGGCTCTAACTATCTCCCTTCCCTGGAACCATTGGCCCTAAATTAGGGACGGGCGGCTGCTTATAGCCGACTGAGTTGCTCACGGTGGTCGTTAAACCTCCAATAAAAAAAAAAAAGGAAAACCTTTCTTGAAAAACAAGTGCCCCTTATGCACTCAAAATATCAACTCTTATCATCAGCTTTAGCTTACTCTATTACTCTAGAGAAAAAACGTACCTTTCAGAATAAAAATCGTTTTTATATAACCAACAGTTATATAAGAAGACAGGAACTAAAAAGGAACTCACACTCCGACGAGGTTTCTAGGTTTGACATCACTGGCAGTGAAGCAGAATAAAATAAAACATAAGCGCTGAGTGTATTAAAAGAGTAGAGTTGACATTTTAACGAATATGCAATTAACGCTAAGTTCAGTTTTTTGAGATAACTATTACAGTACATCATTTTGAGATAACGTCCTGTTAACGATAAGTCTATCTTGTGTTGAGCGATTTGATGTTTTCATTTTACATGAAGCCATTAAATTATATTCTGGCTGTGCTCAACCTGTGATAAAGTGTCATAGCAATGAATAAACTTGCTATAGTAAGTTAATGTGGAATCATTCAGTACCCTTGGCCGTTAGTTGTGTTTTCTGTAATTTCAAATGTCAATATTATTTTCACAGTTCAAGCAACGTTTTCATTTCAGCAACAATCTGTCAGCTTACTATTACAGCTGAGGCCTTGAATGCTCTTACAGGGAAAACAACTAGAGGAAAACCTCCTTAACGGACACTCGAGAATAGCGGACACCTCCATTTAGCCAACAGTTATGAGATCCCTAGTCCCGAAGTACATAGAGATCTGTATATGTACCCCCAAAAAGTGGACCCCCGAATAAGGGACAGTGATCTTGGTCATACGACAATTAAACCCATGAACCTTTAAGGGGAAAAATTCGATGATTTTTTGCCTCAAAGATTCTGCGTATGTTCTTTCGACAGAAACAGGTAACTTTTTGTCCTCCAGATCCTTATTACAAAAACTACTGATATATAGTTTCAATTTAGCATATCGTTTGTTAAAGTGGACAAAATAGCTTCTTTCAAACAAAATGGGTTATTTATTGTCAATCCAGAAGAAGGGGATTTAGATGTCCTTTTCGAACTACCCTATTTTTCGGCTTATAAGTCGCTATGGAATATAATTCGAATGGGATAAAGTTCTCAGTTTCTTTATCTTCACTCACAGTTAAGTAGATACTGAGTATATGACGAAACTAGACTAAATATAGTTAGTGTTTCGAAAATTCTGTAACTATATTTTTAATGTTTCAGTAAATATAAAAATGAAAAGAAAATGAGGTAACTACCACATTGTCCGTTTCAGAAAAAGGTTGAATTTCGTAAGCTTATTTTTTGTTATTTACTGAAGCTACCGTATTCCTTCACTCCAACACATTAGTAGAAGCCGAAAAGACAAAAGTGTTAAGGCGAATAGACAAACATACAAGGTCACACGAGTGTGCCAAATCAGTGAGATCCTGGCAGCTTCAGTTGTGGTTTGCTGTATCCTCACAGATTCAGAGTTTTGAAATCAGAAACTAACAGTTTTTTTTGTCTAACAGAAACAGATAATATATTAGGATTAGCCTAATGAATGGAATTAATCGTTTATTTTAATTTATTTGAGGGATGCAATTTAGAGCCTGACAAACGAAAAACGTCTCCCTTCACTATGCGCAGGTTATTGCCGCCTGCGATCGACACGATTGTCACCAGCCAGTCAACTATTTGGGCGCTACGTGTTTCAGAGATTTACACTATCTACCAACAAGTAATTGGACTCCTGTGATAGCAAAGGAAAACGAAGTTTATTCACTTTATTCACCTTCAATAGTTGGTGGAGCCTCCACGAGCGGTGATAACAGCTGCGACCCTCCGGGGAATACTCTCAACCAGGCGTTGTACGACGGCGAGCGGTATTTTCTTCCACTCGGCTTGGAGAAGACAGGTCAGTTCCTTCACCGATTTCGGACGGTGGGGGCACCCCTTAAGTCGACGCTCCAACTCGTCCCAGAGATGATTGATAGGGTTAAAGTCCGGGCTCTGCGCAGGCCAGTTCATTGGATTAACCCCATTGTCACCATACCAAGCCATGGTGGACCTCGCAACATGACAGGTGGCATTACCATCCTGAAAGTAACATGGGTCCATCCCGTGAAACTGCCACAACGTAGGAAGCGCGTGGTCATCCAAAATAATGTAGTAGGTCTCGGTGTTGAGTCTACCAGGAATTGCGACCAAGGGTCCCGTGCCATACCAGGAGAAACACCCCCATAGCATAATTCCATGATCAAAGGCTTGTGATCAAAGGCTTGTGGGCGGCAGCACGTCCATGATAACCGAGCAGATGGGCTTCCTTACGGATGATATTCATCGAAAGAACACTCCCGGATGCCTGTTGAAACTCCTCACGGAAGTGGCTCATCGATTTGGTGCGGTTCTTCCGAATTTCTCTGGTCAGCACCCGTCGCTCTCTAACTCCCAGTTTTGTGGGTCTGCCGGGTCGGGGCACATTCCGACAGTCACCTCTCATCTTTCACTTGCCAATCTCGTATTACGTAGACCACTGTCGATTTTGGGTACTTCAACTCGCTGGATATGTTACGTATAGATCGGTCATTTCTGTGATACCCGACGATAACACCTTTCTCGAAATCAGAGAGCTCCGAACTGCATGGCATCTTGCATGCGACTGGTTGCGTTGTTGTTTCCCACACGATATTTAACGGCGGCGGCCGTGACGTGTATCAGGACCGCAGATATCGTCGATTGCAGGGGTGTCCAATTACTTGTTGGTAGATAGTGTATTTGTTTCGAGATAAAAGAGATGTACCCATTGCAGTTGTGGCAACTTTACAAAACCCATAGTGAATGTCCCACAGTTGGCCTTTGAGCGATCCCGAGGGATATGCAATTAACATACTGCGACTGTTACTCCAAATCTGCCACTGCGATTATATTGATGTTTCCGTCTAACGGAAACATCCGCCTCAGCAGCTTTTAAACAAATTCTTAGCGAACGGAACATTGCATTTCGTATGCTTTCGGAATGGTTTCTTATGAGCGCAATATTGCGTTACAAATTCTCAGATCACGACCGAAATTAAGACAAAATAATTTCTTTTCCTAATTGAGAAATTACGATGACCGATTAATAGATAATTCAATGTGGCGTATAATTCGAGGTTGAGACTTTTGAAGAAATCAGTCTAGTCTTATACGTCAAAAAACACTCTAATTACGCCTGTAATCAGTGAAGGAAATGCAAAAGATTTCATTGCGGTCGATGAAGAGCTGTGTATTGAAGAGGCAACGAATAATGTGCTAAAGGTCTTTGTTTTGAAAGCATCGGAAGAAAAGGATTTGATTGAGAAAGAATCTGATGTAATTGTAGAAGAGCTGTGCGATGTTTTTAAAGACATTTGAAAGTGTGGTGAAGAGTTAATTTTATTTTGTAAACCACGGGGATACGTGTAGTGAAGAGTTACATATTTTTTGTAAACAAAGTGGATAAGTGTAGTCAAGAGTTACAATTTTTTTTTGTAAACAAAGGGGATATATTGTACTGGCACTACTGAAAAATTTAAAAATACATTTTGAAAAACATGCAACGAATTAAATAAACGAACGCTTTATTCAGGTATATTGCAGCCAAAACTTGCTAAATTACTTAATTAAATAACGCGCAGTAAGTACGTGCGTTTTAAAATTTATGGTGTAACATATTTTCCTGTATAAACATTCGAATTTTTAAACATGCGTCGAAATACGTACACTCTATGTTATGTAATTTAAAATTAAAATACTGTACATGTACTGTATGTATCCACACGTGTTGTATTGTTTCTCACTATAAAAAAAGAGCAAAAAAAAAATAAAACATTTCATTAAGAAACATCATTTTAATTATATACAGGCAGGTCTCGATTTACGCCGCTTGAATTTACGCCCGTTTCACTTTTGCGCCTCTCATGGATCACGGTTGGAAGGAGTGATGAGTCTTGACTCTGCCCAACTTCTTGAACAGATGGTCCCGACATTATAATGAAGCTATAGTACTAAACGATTAAACTGCGGCCTAAAATTTAAGTAATTAAACTAAAACGGGATATAAAATTCAAAGAAAAAAAGCAACCACGGTCCAAGAACAGCAAGCGAACTAACAAACATGTACTCGTTAGACAATAAGACGCCGAGAGATTAGGTTTTCTGTTTTTGTTTGAAGGTTTAAAAATTATATATTTGACGTGGTGGTACAGATGCAGTGACAGGATAAAGAGACAATAGTAGTACAATATCGTCAGGCAGACATATACGGTATATTCATTTTACATCAACAATGTACTTAGCGATTATGGTATACACCATGCCAAATGATCAAGTAACGCAGCGAGAACCAGTGCTGATCAAGTAACACATTGAGAGCCAGTTCCGAAAGACAAACACAAACGCCCATGCCTTACCTGGGATTATGACCCAGACCACTCCCTGGACGAATGATCAGAAGATAGCAGTTAGACACCTGCGCGACTGTGGAGACCCAAAAAGGTTAGGAGTGACCGTCAGCTGAACAACTGTCTAAAGTAGACACAGAGGAAAGTGAAGCTGACTCTGCAATGCCGGTCAAGATGCTAACAGCGAAATCAATGCAAGGTACTATTGTTGTTATTAATAAGGGATGTGGGATCTTCTGTAGAAAATACCCCAACTGCGAGCGTATAGCTCAACCGCTAAAAGAGGAATTGAGACAGTTCTACGACCATATTATAACTATCAGAAATAAAGAAAACCAAACACAGACATTTTTTGTCCTACCGTTTATAATGCAACACATTTTCTTTCTGTTTCTTAAATATTATACAGTTTTCAATACGTAAATTTCATAAAATAAAACATTTTTCAAGTATTTTGTGTTGACTATTATACCTCTTGGAGCGGAACGTAATGCATTTACATACACTGTCGTTGGAGAATAATAAGTCGTATGACCACCCCTGGAAGCACGGTGTACCCCCTTCCCCCAGGCGCGTCACAGAATGCACGTGATAAGCTCGACCATCCGGAGCTGTAAGCGGCTGGGCAGGACAGATGAGCCATAATGCGCAACATGAGCGCAATGGGCAGAGGTAGTAATTTGACAAACTTTCAAAAGGAAATGATCATCGGCTACCGCGGTACGGGTGGTGGAAGCACCTCAGAAATAGCAGACTGCGTGGGGTGTCCGCGAGCTGCTTTAGTAAGGGTGTACCAAGAATGGACTGATGGCACACCGAGTACCTCCCGACATCATAACTGTGGAGCACCAAAGGCCATCGACCGCAGAGGAGAACGTCGCCTCCGTGGACTGGTAAAGGGCAATCGACGTGCAACACTGCAGCAACTTACCACGCAAATGAACGCTGGAGCACCCAGGTATGTGTCCCCGATAACAGTAGACCAACCCCTGTTACGCATGCGTCACCGTAGTCGAAGCTGCGCCAAAGCGCCCATGTTAACCCAGGTCCATCGGCAAAGACGCCTGCAGTTCGCATGGTACTACCGTCATTTGACAGTGGAATAGTGGAAAAAGGTTGCCTTCTCCGAGGAATCGAGGTTTCTTCTCCACAGAAGCGGCGGGCGGTGGTGGATTTGGCGTCAGATACACGAGGACCAACACCTTACCACGCTTGTCGGTCAAGTACAGGCCGGCGTTGGCAGCGTATATGTCAGGGGAATGTTTTCGTGGTATGACCTGGGACGGCTGGTAGCACTGGATGGGTCCCTGAACGCATGCCCATATTCGCTGACCACACTAATCCCTTCATGTTGCATGTTTACCCTGGTGGTAATGGTGTTTACCAACAGAACAATGCGCCGTGTCACGTCGCTAAGAGGGCGCGTGACTGGTTCCAGGAACACGACAGCGATGTCTCCCTTCTTCCTTGGCCGGCGAAATCGCCCGACCTTAATCCCATAGAGTACTTGTGGGACTATTGGGATCGGCAGGTTCGATGTGCCGGCCCACAACCGCATCATCTCCAGAACCTCCGTGCTCTGCTATAGTCAGAATGGAGGCATGTGCCTCGGGCAACCTTCCATAGCCTCACTGCTTCCACACCACACTGTCTTGCCGCTGTTTACGGGCGAAGGGTGGTTCTTCCGATTATTAGGGAGGTAGTCATATTATTCTGATACCACCGTGCATGTTCCCATTAAAGATTTGCTTCAAAGTACGCCGGACATCTCAGGAAACTAACACCGGAGTAAAAGGGGTCCTACCTGAGTTCTACACACGTATTTATAATACTATGGCTATTTTTATATTGTGAGCCTAGTTGGGCTCAAAAGTCAACCTCCCGAATAGCGGACATCCCCCAATAGCCGACAAATGTTTAAGTCGCTGGCGTACGCTATGCAGAGGTTTCACTGTGCTACCAACGTTTAACCTTAAACCTAATGTTGCAGAAATAACTGATTTCTTCATCGGCATTTGAAGTTTCTGCCTACTCAGTCTGTCATCCTCCGTAAAATCGAATGAATCTCTATTTTCTCATTTCCGATTCGTTTTGCATTTTAGAGTTTAATGTAGTTTCGCGTGCTGGAAATCTCAAGCCCCACGCGCTGCAAGCGATGTAGAATAAAAAGCAGGACGACATCAAAACGATTTTTTTACTTCCAGATTTTCTGAAACTAATGTGACCTGCTTGAGCTATCTGCAGGTCTCTAGTGCACTGTTAAGTTTCACACTGATGAAACCTAAGATTGGCAAAGCTGTACATTGTCTGTCTTAACAGGAAGCGAATCAGTTTCTTAATCATCACACACCGTCGTATCATGGATACTTCCTAGTCGAAACGGTTATGTGACAATCCACAAAACGACCACGGTAAAAAGCGAAACGTTTTAGACAAGTAGTCTAAATTCACACGGGAATGAAAGGAATTCACAAAATTCTTCCTTCAAAAAGTTCAACCAGCAGTTTCAAACTTAGAAAGGGAATTTATTGTTTAATGTTGTGTTAGAGTGAGAAGACAGAAGAACGTAAATTGTATACAACTCTCACACAACAGTGAACCACAACCGACTGCAATAGAGCTTTCTGTAATCTTCGCTATACTTTGTCTTCCTTTGCATGTGAATGATACATTATCAAATCTTGAATCACAGTATTAAAATGATACATCGAAGAGCCAAAACATTATGACCACTTGCCTGATATGACGTTGGTCCTGGGCATGCCGCCAAAACAGCTCTTATCCGGCGAGAAATAGACGCTATAAGATTTCTAAAGGTGCCTTTTGGTATCTGCCACCAACTCGTTACCAGCAGATTCTTTGGCTTTTGTAAATTACGTGGATGATCCGTCTGAGGTCGGACTTGCTGTTCCAACACAAACGACAGATGCTCAACCGGATTAATGTCTGAAGAATTTGGAGGCCAGGGCAATACCTGCAACTCTTCCTCATGTTCCACGAACCATTCCTGAACAGTTCAGGCAGTGTGGCATGACGCATTGTCCTTCTGAGGGAAGGCACTACTCGAGGGGTGTATGTACCATTGCCATGAAAGGGTATACCTGATCTGCAATGATGCTTAGATAAATGGTAGACGTCACAGTTTCCAGCACATTAATGACTAAACCCAGGATTTCCCAGCAGATCATTGCCCAAAGCATTACACTTTCCCCACTGGCTTGATTTCGTCTCACGGTGCATCCTAGTCTCAACACGTCTACAGGTAAACAACGCACACGTACCTGGCCGTCCACATGGTGCAACAGAAAATTAGTTTCATCAGACATAACGATCTTCTAAGGTCCAGTTTTCATGATCGCATGCCCATTGTCGGCTTTTTCGACAGGTGAACCGAGGTTAGCGTGGGCGCTCGGATGGCTTTGTGGCTACGCAGCCCCATTTTCATCAGGGTTCGATGTACTGTGCGTTTTGACACATTATTCCCGTCGAAAGCATTCAAATCACCGGCGAGTTGTGTCATAGTATCCTTTGTGTTTGCTTGTACCACACAGGCTTGCCTACTCTCGCTTTTAGCATGGGGGAGCTGTGGTCAGCCCATACCTATCCGGCAGTTCGTGGTTTTTCTCTGCTTGGACCATTTTTTGAGGGTACTAACCACGGCTAACCGTGAGCACCCCAGAACCCTTGAAATGCTTTGACCCAGTCGTTTGGCCACTACGATTTGGCCATTGTCAAACTCGCTTAAATCTGCTGCATTTTGCATCCGAAGAAAAAGAATAACACTGTTTAATAGAGATCAGTATCACATGATATCTACACCGGTTTATTACTTTCACCTGCGCCGCCGTCGTTTCCTGCATTAGCTTCGATTTTCATAAAAACGCACTGGTCATGATGTTTTGGCATTTTGGTGTACACTATATGATCAAAAGTGTACGGAAACCACTTTTGAGCAGTGGATTTTCCCATATAGGTCACAGCAAGTGCCCTAGTCACATACCCTGAGTGACATACATACACAATATTTTCAAAAGTCACCGGAAACCCTTCAAAAGCAAATGCACGGATCCACTGCGTTGTTAAGATACGCGATACAGCTGCAAACGGTACAAAAAGAAGCCGGCAGCTGACCGCGATCATATCGCACTGTGAGGTTAAGTGAAAATTTCGAGGAGGGGGACAACTGACTTTCAGAAAGGAAAGATTGTTGTGTGTTATATTAGTGGGTTGTCCATACGAGAAACCGAGAGGCGTTTAAATATACCCAAGGGAACATTTTGGATGTACTGAATAAGGGAAAGACACATGGCGTGCCTGAAGCAGCAAAACGTAGCGGCAGACCAATGAAAATCAGTGATAGAGGACGTCGAAGCCTCAGGAGATTCGTTACACCTAATCGAGGGAGTACTGCACAAGACCTCGGTGTATAGGTGAGTAAAAATGCTGGAACTTTGGTATGCACACGTACCATTTGCAGAGAACTTCATTGCATGGGTTACCGTGGTCGTGCGGCTGCTCATAAGTCTTTCATCTCCACTCGGAATGCTACTCGTCGTTTAGCATGGTGTAAAGAACTGTTATCGTGGACCGTAGATCAATGGAAACGAGTCCTATGGACTGATGAATCGAGATACACTATCCATCAGTCTGATGGCCGGGTGTGGATATGGTGGCAGCCGGGGGAACGCTATTTACCATAGTGTGCTGCTCTTACGGTCAAGTTTGGAGCTGGCAGTGTACTCGTGTGGGGATGTTTTCGTAGTATGGTCTCAGCCCATTTATTATCGTGGACAAACCTGTTAACCAGCACGTCTACCTCGATATTCTGGACAGTTATGTCGTGCCAACTCTGTGGCAATACTATGGGAACGAGCCTTCTTGGTACCAGCAGTATAATGCACCGAGCCATAAAGCAAGGATTATTACGGCGTGGTTTGACGATAATTCCGTATCGTGTGTGGACTGGCCAGCACAGAGTCCTGATATTAATCCCATAGAGCATCTATGGGATGAATTAGAGCGCCGCATAAGAAGTTTGGAACTAAGGTCTACTACTGAGTAACAGTTAGCTGCAACATTGGGTACGGAATGGAAGCACATATCTATTGCTGTGTTCCAAAACCTTTTCGAAAGCATGTCTCGAATGGTCAGTGCATGCATGAAGGCCAAAGGTGGACCAACACCGTACTAATGTATGTCAATAAAGGCTATGTTGTGTTTCTCTTTTAGGTGTCCGGTGACTTTTGTCAATTAAGTGTGCATCCTTCATTCCATGCAATATCCCTAAATTTTGTGACCAGTGTATTTGGGAAATCAGAATGGGTGAATTCTGTTATATTTTCTAAGAGCGTCAGTAATAGAACTAGGCCTTTCCTGTCAATTTAAGAGTCTTCAGTTTCCTATTTGATTTTTTAGTGAGACCTGTATTATCGGACGCCTCCGAACAATGCTAACTTTCATACAACGGTGAGATTCGGTTGGTACAGAACAGCTGTGGTGGGATGAAAATTGCAAATAACCTCCTAAAACAGACCTTTCAACAGCCGTTAACGGACTCTGTGCCCTTTAGGATTTCACTTAGATCATTCGGTACTTCGGCGGGTGAGTAAAAGGTGGTACAAAGAATGTTTTGTTGAGAAACTGCGCCTATGACAGAATGGTTTGCATCTCAGCTAGAGCAAAGGCTTACTAAAGTGAAAAGAAAAGAGTTAAAGGTTAGCTCGACGTATAACGATAATTACTTTAGATGAGCTCCAGCTCGTATTTATTCTCAATCGCCACACAGAGGTAAGCAGGGCTGGCTGCTTCTACTTGGAATATTTCCCGGCGGTGTCTCTTGCTTTGGTCCCGTTGGATTCTTTCCTGCTTTCCGAACGCGGCCGCCAACTGTGCAGTTAACCTTTTCTGTCTCCATACTTGTTCTGTTTTTCTCTCCTAGAGGGCTACCCTATTCCTAATCTCCGCGCTTCGTTGTTCTAATGGATATTTAAAAACAGATATTAGACACTGCCTTCTTAAAATCCTCTACACCATTATTAATTGTTAAAGGGTATCTGTAGGTTATCCAATTCTAGTGAACAGTAGGTGTAGATAAAGCGAAATTATTTTTCATTTTAAACTGCTATTGCTTTTTCAAAAATTCAGCTTCGAACAGTTATTATATTTACCCTTCTACATTTAGGCATTTTCACACTTGAACTAAGCTCTGGTTTCTGTAGGCTAAAATTATGTTCTCTGCATTCTGATCTCTGTATGGCTATAACTCCTGCTCACGTCTGCGTCGACTTCCAGCATTTGCACTTTCCGAAAGTAACTGATAAACGATACTAATATAGACCTAGCATCCGAAAAACGATTACTTTTTCCCTTACTTGCGTTGACTGTTATTCAGAGTTTTTTTTTGATTGGAGGTTTAACGACCGCCGTGAGAAACTCAATGGGCTATAAGCAGTCGCCCGTCTCTAATTTAGGGTCACTGGTTCCAGGGAAGGGAGAGAGCCAGTGCCGTAAGACAAACACAACATCCATGCCTAACCGGAATTCAAACCCGGACCCCTTCCGGACGAATGATCAGAGGTCATCGCTTAGACCACTGCTCCATCGTGGCGGCGTTTCGGTGTTTAACCAACCCTCTATGCATCTAATGTTTAGAACTTCCCTGTCTAGTGATATGACTGAACTGGCGCCATACGACGATTCTCGCTATCACTTTGTCCTGGGCCATCTCGGAAGAAGATACTTTTTGTGTCAGTCATCAATAATCTCAAAGCCAATCTCACGAAATTGTTAGTCTTAACTTATAAAGTCCTTGCTAATACCAAAGCAGAAATTATTAAATACTACAGAATTAACTTTTAATCATACGAGCCCGGTCTTTTAGAGAACTTGAAAATCTAAACGTCTCGAATCGGGAATCGATTCACGATCTCCATATTCCCGTCCAAGTATGCTACCGTCACAACATGTAGGACAATACAATTGAAGCCCATGATGTAGGAATATCACTCGACTGCGGTAATCAAAAAGCATGCCACCATGAAGGAGGAAGACTGTCATCTGAAAGAGGAATCCAAGCCAGATATCAGCAGCTCTTGGATATAAATATCGCAGGAAACCAAAAAGAAACAACGTTCAATTTACATGGAACGCACAGTAAATCCTTTCTTATCGTGGAGATACCGTAATATATTTCCATCCATATGGCCAAATCTCTTCACGCAACTGTGCTTCTATGTGATTCAGAGATCACTTCTTCATGCTGTTCTAAGGTTTTCTTGTCTGTGACTCGAGAAACAGAACATTCATCCGGTGTCGATTCAAATTTCGAATTTCTTAGCCCTTCGAGACTTTTCCATCCTCTAACACGGTATAGTGGGGAGCGGCTCTGGCGTCTTACTTCATCGCCTTTTTGCCCTTCTCTCTTCCACCACTGTTATTCATTTCACTTGAGAGAATTCGCCTGATCGTTCTGTTCGCCGAAAGTTTCAGGAAGCGATAAAGAACGACTGCACATCAAGTTTTCAGGACAAAACTCAACTCCTCTCCGTCGTTTTCGAAATCGGCCCTGGCTGTTGAAGAACACAGTCCTGCATGATAGAGATGATTTCTGCCGTTGCTGTGATAGCCTCCTAGAAACGTGGAACTTCTCTCCTCTCTTTCGCAAAAGGAAAATCTGAGCTACGAAAAGTCAGCATGACTGATTTGACCTACGTAGGAGTAACCTTCACTGCGTTAAAGAACAAATGCCTAAAAATTGCGGCTAAGAGTTATAAACCGACATAACAATTCCTATTTTCTGATTAAATGAATGTTACCCTAGCTTGTTTACCTGGCCAGATTAAATATTATTTTAGCCTGTAATGTTCGTGTATATATATGGCTTACTGAAAACTACCGACAACCAATTCTTCTTAAATACTGCACTTAAAGTGAAACAGAAATCACCCAAGAAACTTCAAGAAAAAGTTACTAACAGTTAGATTTAATTCAGCCACACCTCCTGTGGCACTTCAACAATGCAAAACAACAACTCACTTTTCAACAGCATTAGTAATTAATTAATCCAACGAATGTGAGTTAATAAGCAGAGAACAATGTTAAGGAAAGCACCAACACTAAACAAATAACAGGCAGCCTTCAAATAGATCAAACTTCAATTAAAACAACGCCGCTTTCACGCTTATAGCATTGCTAGAGTATAGCCCGTCCCAGGATGGTTGTTTTTAAGCTTTAAATAAATATTAATACATAGGGGATGTTGCCCATGACGGAGTGAAATTCTTAATTGAAGCAGATTGATCAAACAGACGCCGGAGTTCTGTAAGGAAATATAGTAAAAACTTATACACTGAGTGGCCACTTTATTATGACCACCTGCCAGTTTTAAGAAACTGAGCTATGGCTGCACGCTGTTGCAGCCAGAGGGCGAGGCTAGTATAAAAAGGGAAAGCTTAGTGCTTGCAACAGTAGTAGAAGTGATTTTTGGGTGACGAGATAGTTAAAAATGCGATTTGACGGAATTTCAACGTGGGATGATTGTAGGAGCTCGGAGCCATGGAGCGAGTATTACCGAAACCGCCGCGTTCGTAAAATGTTCCACAGCAGCTGTTGTTAAAGTGTTTAAAGACTGGACTGTCAGCCAAAACACTGGGTCTCTATGTGCACCGCGTGGTCGTCATCGACTAGTGACTACTCGGGCGGCACGCAGAGTGTTCAGAATGGTAACAGACAACAGAAGGGCAACAGTGCAACAAATTACAGACCATTATAATCAAGGAGTCCCTCAAATGATCTCTGCACGCACTGTTCACAGTACACTGCATCGGATGGGATATGGCAGCCGAAGGCATGTTCGAACACCTTTGCTGCCTGCAGATAACAAGAAAAACGTCTCCAGTTCGCACAGGAACAAAAGGATTGGACAATCGATAATTGGAAACAAATTATGTGGTCCGATGAATCACGTTTTTAGTTGCACCATGCAGATGGCCGAGTGAGAATTTGGCGGAAACAGCACGAAAGCATGAACCACAAATGCTTTGCTACAACCCTTTACACTGGTGGAGGCCACGTTATGGTTTGGGAATGTTTTCATGGCATTCTTTGTGCCCTTTAATTCGTGTTGATCAACGTCTGACTGGCACATCATATCTAAACATCGTTGCGGACCAAGTGCATCCTGTCATGTGGATGGTTTATCACAATGGTGATGGCTACTTTCAACAAGATAATGCGTCTTGCCATAGTGCTCGTATTGTACAGGATTGGTTTCAGGAACATGCCGGTGAGTTTACTTTGCTTAGGTGGCCCCCACAATCTCCAGATCTCAGCCCCATTGAAAATTTGTGGGATGAAGTTGAACGAGCCATCCGACAGCTGGATATACAACCGTGCAACCTCACACTCCTGGAAAGAGCTATTCATCAAGCATGGTCTCAGATTCCACAAACCACCTATCAACATCTCGTGGAGTCCATGTCCATGTATGGTGGCCCAACTAAGTACTGAATGGGTGGTCATAATAAAGTGGCCGCTTAGTGTATAGTAACAACTCATTCATGTTAGAACTAAAAATTATATGCTATTTATTTCTGTTTTTAAAAAGACCTCGCGATAAATAACATTCTGTGTAAAATATTTGATGTTTAACACGCGTAGGTTAGAGCGTTTAGATAGATCGATATTTTTGCAAAATGTATAATATAATCAGTACGAAACACGGAGAGTTAGTTAAATTAAAAAAGTAAAAAATAATTAAATCGTACAAATTAATATTGGAATTGTGTTAAATTAAATTAGTATACGAGCGCAACTTGCAGTGATATTAAGAATTAAATTCGAATTTTGTAGGTCGGATAAATACAACTCGAGTGATTGATAATCCAGTGTTTTTAAATTAGCACGCGATCACCTTGACGTATCAATGTGATTGCGTACAAACTAAACTTGCTGTGATATTAAGAATTCAATTCGAATTTTGTAGATCGGAGAAATAGAACTCGAGTCATTGATAATCCAATGATTTTAAATTAACACGCTCTCGCGCTGACATCTAAAAGTGATCGCGTGCTATTATACAGCAGGCAATCACTTTGACATCTCGAGAGGACACACAAATTGATCGGTACGTGGTAGTGCAATAATACAGCCGTTACTGTGATGTCAAGCTTTCCAGACACAGAGAGAGGGAAGGGATCTGGTTGTTTATATGTATAATAACATCCGCCATCTACATACTTTTGGCTGCTGCCTCACATTATATATCTTCCAGTTCTTATCAGTCACACACATACTTACTCTCTTACCTCAGAAGCGTTTTTTTTTTTTTTTTGATTGGAGGTTTAACGACCACCGTGAGCAACTCAATGGGCTATACGCAGCCGCCCGTCCCTAATTTAGGGTCACTGGTTCCAGGGAAGGGAGAGAGCCAGTGCCGTAAGACAAACACAACATCCATGCCTGACCGGGATTCGAACCCGGACCCCTTACGGACGAATGATCAGAGGCCAGAGCCTTAGACCACTGCGCCACCGGGGCGGCCCTCAGAAGTGTTGCCAACCTCATTTCGCGAGAGACAGAATATAACGTTAAGGTTTTTTTTTTTGGTTTTATTTTTTAGATTGGATTTTTAACGACCACCGTGAGCAACTCAATGGGCTATAAGCAGTCGCCCGTCCCTAGTTTAGGGTCACTGGTTCCAGGGAAGGGAGGAGCCAGTGCCGTAAGACAAACACAACATCCATGCCTGACCGGGATTCGAACCCGGACCCCGTTCGGACTAATGATCAGAGGCCATCGCTTAGACCACTGCGCCACCGGGGCGGCAACGTTAAGGTTTAAAAACGCTAACAAAGAATGAACTCAAATTTACTTGGAAAAATTATATAAATATGAAAGTTAATTTAGCGTATACGTCACAAGACTCTCTATAGCCGTTCTGCATATGTTTGGCTTTACGAACTTGAAAAACAATAATTAATTATCACAGTATTGAAATTGTGTGATGTTTCATTCTTTGCAAGATGTCAGCTGTGTTATACGTTATCATTTTAAGGAACTGGCAATTCCCTTTTATAAGTCCTCTGCGTCAAGATGCATCAAGGACACTAGAGTTGGACAGGTTCATTTTAAATTAAAAGAATTCCTTTTTAAGTTGCACTTATAGATCATATTTCTCAACAGTATTGGCTAATGTGACACACCGTCAAAAATAGATATGCGGCGTGAAAACTTCGTCTGATGAAACGGCACATAATTGAATGCGTTGTACACCGATGAATCATTAAATTATGACCACCTACTTAATAAGCTGTACGACGCCCTTTATCTCGCAAAACAGCGACCACTCGGCAAGGCTTCGATTCGATGAGTTTGCGATAGGTATCCTGGCGTCTCTGGTACCATAATGCCAACAGCAGGTCCTCCAGTTCCCGTACAGAGTGGTTGCGATTTAGCGCGAAAACGCTTTTCAAAGTCGAACCACAAATGTTCGATTGGATTCGTGTCAGGGGAATTTGGAGGACAGGGTATTAACAGAAATTCACCAGCATGTTACTCGAACCACTCCTTAAAGATCCTTGCAGTGTGGCATGGCGCATTATCCTGTTGATAACGGCCATCACCAGCAGGGAACACGGTGGCCATGAATGGGTGAACTCGATCCGCAAAGATGTTCAGATACCTGACAGCTGTCAGGAATTGTGCTACTGGGATAATGGGGCCTAAAGTGTCCCAAGAACACATCACCCACAACATGGCATTGCCGCCGCCGGTCTATTTCCGCCCAACAGTGCATCCTGGTGCCATAACCTCCGTTGGTAATCTGCGTGCTCGCGCTCGGCTGTCTACGTGATGCACCAGGAATCTTGATTCGTCAGACCAGGCCACTTTCTTCCAATCATGAACGGTCCAATCTTGATGATCTCGGGCCTATTTCATGCGTTGTTGGCGATGACGTGCAGTGAGCATGGTGACCCGGCTGGGTCTTCGATTACTCAGGCATATGCGCAGAAGGCTGCGACGAACTGTGTGCTGCGACACATTGCCCTGATCACCGCTGTTGTAGCTGCGGGTGATTTGTCGCACTGTGGCCCTGCGGTCGCTGTGAACAACCGCGACGATCTCTGCTCCCTTCTAGCATCAATGAGCTGCGGAATGACACACATTGGACGACGGTTCGTCGTTTGTCCATCTGTGCATCACTTTTGATAGGTACTCATTACAGCGGCACGTGAATAACCCACAAGCCGCGCTGTTTCCGCGATCGTAGTTCCGAGGCGCCATGCCATCACAATTTGTTCTTTATCAAACTCCGATAAATCGGCAGCTTTTCCTATTCTGACTCTAACACTCTACTAACCGAAAGCCGGTCCTCGGGTTGTATATATATACTGCTCTGTGAACTACACCTGCGCCACCGTTCGGTCTCCAGGCGCTCTCATTTCTCTAGGCTGAGTTTGGGCGTAATGGAATGGCTAATCGGTTTACAATCTCGTGATTCTAACACCAAAATTTCGATTTCATGTAAGCATCGAAAATCTTTTAGGGAGAAGTGATTGAGAAGGTATGTATAATACATTACTGAAATTACTTGAAATACACGTGTTCTTAAAATCGAGCGAAGACCAACATTTTAAGTCAAATTTTTAGACATGAGTAGTGAGGCAATGAACGAGATTACGTGCATTTCACGTAATCTCTTTAATACACTATTGTTTGTGAAAATTGCAACACCAAGAAAGAATCGCTATACTCAATTCAAATTTATATCACATATCCCATATGTTACAGGAGATAACTAATTAAATTTGTAGAGCTAAGATGTTTTCGTTTCAAAACTCAATTTCGTGTGAAGTCACCTCCAGCAAAAATAACATCCTCGACACCGCGTGGCATTGATTGGAAGATATTTGTTATATCGTTCTAGGGAATAGCTTGGCAGGCTGCTCCTATGCGAGACCAGAGTTAATTTGTAGTGACTGGCGGAGGCGCTTGACAGGCCAGTCACTTAGCTTCCATGTCCTAGAGATGTTCGATTAGGGACATATCCGGCGAACGTGCAAGCGAAGGACGAAGCGGTATCCCTGGGTGCATGGAAGACGTATTTGTCATTCCGGGCCAGATGTGGCCCAGCATTGTCCTCCTGATATATAGCGGCAGAACAACACTGAAGGAAGGGTATCACCTTTGCCTCTAAGACATACCTGATGTATGGCTGGTTGTTGAGGATTCGCTCAATTCGTATCAGGCGAGATCGCGAATTGAACCTAATGGTGTCCCATACCATGACGCTTGGCATGGCGTTAGGTCTGTAGAATGCTGCAAAACACACAACGCAAGGAACCGTTCACCGCGACGTCTTCGAATACGTATGCGACCATCATAGTGCCGAAAGCTGAAACATGACTCCTCAGGAAACACGATCTGCTGTCAATTAGCGCGCCAAAGTCTGTATTTAAGACTACATTGCTGCCTGAGGTGTCTGTGGTTGAGGGTGGAAGGGATGCGCAGCAATCGGCTACTAGGGACCTGTCCTCGTTAAGCAGAAGACGTTGAATTGTGCTGGACGACAAAGCCTTTCCTGTGACACTGCTCCACTGATGCGCTAACACTCTATGTCGCTGGGCGAACGGTCACTACCGTGCGATAGAGGTGTCTGTTATTCCCTGCAATCGTGCGGTCCATTTCCCGGATTCCTCTGTGTCCGAGCCTCATCTGTCCAGTGACGTCACGAGTACTGGAGTTTCATACCGTACGAGTGGCAATTTCGCGGTAGTAAAATCCAACTTCTCTCATCCCAACAAGCCTTCCTTGCTCTAAGTCCGTCAGGTGTTCATAATACAACCTTCTTCGGCGACGGGGCATAGTGAATCACAGGAAACATCCTTTCGCCTCAATGTCGGCTCTTCACTCGGTACAACATGTCGTTTGAGCCAGCTCTTTATACCGAAGACCGAACAGTTCAGAGGGCGTTGCTCCAAAACCGCATGCACATTTTCACTGAAATTTTAATCATTTGCATGTCCCCACCTGTTGTACATATTCTGTAAGTTTCAAGCTAGTACCAGCTGTCGTTCGTAGTGTTGCAATTTTTATAAATAGTAGTGTATATACTCTTAGTGATCTGTTAATTATAGTTTGTATGCTATCAAAAAAGTAATAATGAATTTGTTTGGACAACCGCAGCGGACGATGCATTTGAAGAACTAAAAAAATTCTTCATTTCATCGCCCTGTTGTATCATTTCCCGACCATGCTCAAAGTTTTCAAATTCACACAGATGCGTCGAGTGTTCATCTTGGAGCACTGTTAGCAAAATGTGTATAATCATCTCATAGCGTATGAGCCTAGAACAGTCTGTAAAGCTAATACCCATTTACTGGGCATAAATGCTTGGCTTTACCTTTGTATGCAAAAATTTAAGTGCTACCTTAATCAGTTAAAAGGATTTATAGTGACTGATTATCCAGTTCTTTAACACTTGGGTACAGGTAAAAAAATTGTCAATTGGCTTCTCCGTAGGGAATAAAATTTGAAGAGTTAAGTATGGAAACTGTTAATCAAAATAGACAGTCAGATGAACGTGCTGGCAGATAACATATTATATATTATAACGTAACCACTTTTCGAGCTTGAACTTTTATCGCTCTTCTTACGTTGTTTTAAAACATAACCATACGATGGCAGAGTTCCTAAATTAAACCTTAACGGCCAGACGAAACATAAGTCAAAGTCAACTTACGTTAATTGATTTATTCCACCACTATATCATCCGCACAACATCGCACTTCACATTTTACTTAACAAATCAGTATCAACCACACATCCAACACCACACACGAGCAACTGTTGTATTGTAGTTTTAATCTATGGTTCTTATTTCATACAGTTACACGTCACGTTCATTCTGACCTCAATTGTGTTGCCAACAGTATTCGTTTGAGAGAGAAGATATCACGTTAAGGCTCTACGAGACCCGCCATCTTGTATTACTGCCTTCTCTTGCTAACCAACGGGCAAGCGTTTTTCACAAATTGCTCGGGCAATTTTGCACATTTTGGAACACCGTTTGTGGCTAACGCAAGATATATGATAAATAAAGAGTTCCCTGGTTTCAGAATTTTTATTGACCTTTCCCTTCATTTTTTATCTGCAGCGAAAGTCGTACCAAGGTGTCTTCCATAGTTTTATTAATTAATAAAAAATACTTAATGAGTCCAAAATGAAAATCTGAAACCAGGGAACTCCTTATTTATTATACAGGGTGTCCCGGAACTTCGTGTACAAACTTGGAGGGGAGGTAGAGAACAGCGTTAGGAACCAGAATTAAATAAGAAAGCATGGGCGGAAACGATAGGCGGCGCTGTACGTGGTTGGTTGGTTGGTTGTTGGATTTTATTGGCGCAAGGGCCAGGCTTGGCCAAAGAGCGCCAGACAAAGAACTATCAGCCACAGATTTTGAAAAACGTTGAAAATGATCAAGAACAGACAGGCCCGGTAAAAGCCGAAAAAGAGCATGATGAAAGCTGTGAAGACAAGGTAGTTAAGTAGGTTTATAAGAAAAATTTATTAATTCACTATTATAATTATAACTTCCTTTTTTTTTTTTTTTTTTTTTTTTTTTTTTTTTTTAAACACAACTACACAAAGGATGAGTCACTCCCCTCCCCCCCACACTCCTCTGCAAAGCTGGCAGAGGGCGGGGACGAACTGTCACTCTCTTCCCCCCCATGGTCCTCTGCAATGTTGTTTGAGGCTGGGGACGAACTGTCACTCTCCTCCCCTATGTTCCTCTATAATGTTGGGTGAGGGTGGGGACCGCGCTGAGTCCGAGGCAGCTGCAAAGTCGGCCATGATGGCCGCAACATGTGGATGGACACTGCACACCTTAGAGGATTGAGGGCCGGCTCTCCAGCACGTGCAGGCCTTCCGCTGGGAACTGGAAGAGTCGGTCGTCTTCAAAAGAGAAGGCGCAGACTCAGCTGGTCGAATAAGCTGGAGCTCGGTGAAATCCACCTGTGTCGCTTGTTCAACTGTAGATCGCTTGGCAAGTGCGGCGAGAGCTACAGGGCGCGGAACAAAGGGCTGCACGGGTGGTGGCTGAGACTGAACAACTGCGGCAAAACTACGCTGTCGGGTGTTGGGAATACCCAACTTGGCTTTGGCAGCAGGGTACGAGAGGCCGTCCAGGGTCTTGAGGCGCTGGATTGCCATCTCGTCCTTCCATTTCATACAGGTGCGGGAGTAAGCCGCATGGGCCTCACCACAGTTAACACAGGAGGCCGCAGAAGTGCAACCTTCCCCGTCATGTTCACTGGAGCCACAATTTGCGCAACGAGCGGAACTCTTACAAAAACGTTGTGAATGCCCGTACCTCTGGCACCTGAAACAGCGCAGAGGACTGGGAATGTACGGGCGAACTCCACAGACCAAGTAGCCAGCCTTGATTTCGGTCGGAACCTTCGGGGAGTTAAAAGTCAAGATAACATTTTTAGACTTAATTAAAGAACCATCGCGCCGAAACATCATACGGCGCGCAGCAATAACACCTTGATCTGCAAGTTCAGTCACCAATTCTTCTTCACTGCATGGCAAGAGATCAAATTCCGAAATAACACCCCGAGAGGTGTTAAGAAACGGGTGAGGTGCCACTTTGACAGGAATGCCTTGAAGACTAGTAAGGAGCAAAAGAGTGTTACTCTGAGAAACACTGCAAGTTTGAACAAGCAGGTCCCCAGAGCGAAGCTTCCTCACAGACTGCAAGGGGCCAACCGCAGCGTCCAAAGCTTTAGAAATAAAAAATGGAGATCTGGTGGACAGTCTCTCAGTCGGATCGATGGATTCTACAAGTAAGTGTGTAGCATGCGTAGTCACAGCAATCGATGGGAGACGACGCTTCGGAGCGACTGGTACAGCTGCCGAAGAAGAGGTTCCACATTCTTGGTCCAGGTCATGGTCTAAAGATCGTTTAAGGGTATGAGACTTGGTAGGTTGAGAAGACGAAGGAGAGTCGTTGTCAACCATCATATTCACAGGTGTCCTAAATTTGGAGTTTTGTTTTTTGTTTCTACCCATGGAAAAAAGAAGGAAGATTCGTCTGCAGACTACTCCACCCACCACCGAGCCCTACAAGGGAGAACTGGAGGTCCGCAAGCCAAGAAAATGACGCTAGACACAGTTCTGGAGCTTATACGTTGCAGATATAGTCCGTTGGCTGTGATCACACGCACTCGGCGGACACTTCGGCCTCCTGGTACCGTCATGCCAACGCCTTTGGCATGATCAAACAGCCCCCGGGCTCACCCTGCCGTGCCATACGACAAAAAAGCCGCTAAAGCCCAGTACACAACTTGGTACAAGACTTCTGACTAGAGGTGGGTTAGTCTCTAGCCTCCCGTTTACAGCGAAGCCGGGGTCGAAGAGGAGTGTTGGTACACAGGAGGCACTTAACCGGTCTCCTGCTACCTCAGCCCCCAGACATCCCATTTCCGCCTCACGGGTCTCCGCACGCGGCAAACATGCAGGTAGGTCTAGCACCCAAACCAGCGAAAAGGAAAAAAAGAAATCCAAAGAAGACAAATCCTGGCAGGGAACCTAATCGGAATCTCAGCAACCTACGAACTGAGCGGTTAATATAAATCAGTTAGTGGTGGAGGGTAACAAAACCACAAGACCGGGGTGTTAGTACATAACGTGGTAGCGATTAGGTAGAGAATACAACACGGGCAACTAGCCAGTGGAGAAAATAAGGAAAAACGAAAAAGCGAGACACAAGACCAGCTCGGGATCGTGGGGCCGCGACTCCCCAACAGCTGGATGAACAGCCGTCCCTGCAAACACCAACAGCACCAAAATAAGAAAAAAACAAGCTGTGGCATGACATCAGATGTTGACCAGTCACAAGGTCAGCTCGGGCCGTGGGGGCGCCGCTCCCCAAATAACTGGAAAACCAGTTATCCCCGTGCGGGGGCGCTGTACGTGAGCTCGCAAGGTCGGCACATGTGGCTTCCTCATTGTAGACGCGGACTGCGTGCGATCAACATGAATCGTTTCACACACGCCGAGTTGACGGATATGCACTTCGTCTATGGCCTCACCAACGGAAATGGATGCGCTGCTGGTCGGTTGTATCGGGAAAGATATCTAACGAGGCGCCAACCAAATTATCAAATGTTCGCTCGGGTACATCAGAACCTTGCGGAACGTGGATCCTTCACAGCAACGATGCAGTATACCGGGCGGTCGCGAACAGCACGAACACCCATATTGGAAGAGCGTCTGTTGCATGCTGTGGACCGAAATCCCGGGACCAGTGTACGGGCGCTTGCCGCTGCCGCCGGAACGTCTCGATCAACTGTCTGGCGCGTTCTGCAGGGCAAAGCCTTACATCCCTTTCATCTTCAGAGAGTTCAATTACTGCAGCCGGATGATCACCCACGACGTGTCGCGTTTGCACAGTGGTTTCTGCACCAAAGTGTGGCCGACCCACAATTTCCCAGTTCTGTTATGTTCAGTGATGAAGCAACCTTTTCACATGACGGGGTGTTCAATACGCACAACGCGCACATTTGGGCCGTAGACAACCCACACGGAACCCGACCACGAGCCGCACAACAATGCTTCACTGTTAATGTGTGGGCGGGTATCGTGTCGGACAGTTTAGTCGGGCCATACATCTTACTATCTCGACTGGACGCTCGCAAGTATCTCGTCTTTCTTCAGGAGGTTCTTCCGGAAATTCTGCACGATGTCCCCGCACATGTTCGACGCGGAATGTGGTTGCAACATGATGGGGCGCCATCTCATTACACAAGGTGCGTACGTGACCATTTGGACCGGACATTTGGAACCAAGTGGATTGGGCGTGGCGGTCCTGTCGAATGGCCCCCAGATCACCTGATTTATCTCCTCTTGATTATTATCTCTGAAGTGTCATGAAGAGCATTGTGTACAACACGCCAGTAAATTCTGAAATGGACCTGGTGGCACGAATCTCCATCGCTGCTGCTACGATCCGCGAAACGCCAGGTATCTTCGACAATGTTCGCCAATCCATGTCGCGTAGGTGTCATGCGTGCATCCAGGCCAATGGGCGCAATTTTGAACACCTCCTGTGATGCTTGTAAGTCCTACATTATACTCTTTTGTTGTGCAATAAAGCGTTTTACACTGCTTTCTGTATTGTGGCCTTACTGTGTCTTTGTGTCTCTTTCTCACGTGAGGGTGACGTTTCCGCCCATGCTTTCCTATTTAATTCTGGTTCCTAACGCTGTTCTCTACCTCCCCTCCAAGTTTGTACACGAAGTTCCGGGACACCCTGTATATTTGCGTTAGCCACAAACGGTGTTCCAAAATGTGCAAAATTGCCCGAGCAATTTGTGAAATACGCTTGCCCGTTGGTTAACAAGAGAAGGCAGCAATACAAGATGGCGGGTCTCGTAGAGCCTTAAGTGTGAAGTATAACTGAGAACAAACTCAAAATTTACATAGGGAAAGAAACTAAAAAGGAAATTTAATTTAGAATATACGTCACCATATATATATATTGTACAGATTTTATTGTACATAAAAATTTTAATGACGAACCTCAGAAATTAGTTTTATTTTCCGAAATTACTTCAAGTCAACAGATTACAGAAGCATTGCTGACTTTGGGGATATCTACATTTACTTGTTTAATGGAGCTGAAGATGATTTGGATCCCTCATTTCCGGAACGTTCAACAAATTTATTAATTACTGATGGACTCTTCTACTGTACCATGTTTTTTTGATTGGAGGTTTAACGACCACCGTGAGCAACTCAATGGGCTAAAAGCAGTCGCCCGTCACCTAATTTAGGGTCACTGGTTCCAGGGAAGGGAGAGAGCCAGTGCCGTAAGACAAGCACAACATCCACACCTCACCGGGATTCGAACCCGGACCCCTTTCGGACGAATGATCAGAGGCCATCGCTTATACCACTGCGCCACCGGGGCGGCTACTGTACTATAGGCTCGACGTCTGCGGATAATTTAAGAAGGCAATTCTTCCTTTCTTAAGGAATGCATATTTGTCAGAACTGCATGAAAAACCATTAGTAGGCCACCTCGGTATAGGTAAAGCACAAGCTAAGCAACGTGTTGTTGCCAGCTCCTCTGGCCTGCATAACTGTGTCCTTGAGCGACTGGTCGTTAATGCTCCAAAATTTACGAGCACAATTCTTACATTCCCAACAATATTGAGGAATTTTGGTAAAAATGTATTGCATAAATTCTCTTTGCTGATTTCAGACCAAAACGTTTTCTACCTTTTAGACACAAGATTCACGAGAAAATTGTGAAACCAGGTTGATACTTCAAAATCATTAATATCCCTAAGCTGTTTTATTATCATCAGAAGTAAGCTCCTCAAAAATCTTATCTGCCAGATAAAAGTTTAAAACTGGTGGCATTGGATTTTACTAATTGTTGATGCAGCAAATGTCTCTATTTACAGTGATGTCGGAAAACACTTCGAGCGAGCTTCACTGACATCCGTCAGACGTCTCACACAAAACCTTAGGAACTTCATGCGCATTACTTTTTTCTCATTCGGACTTTCCTGAATCTGGTTCTCCTACAGTTTCCTTGGCCTATTTTTACGCTTTGTTTTCTGTCACTTCGGCTGAATAATTATTCTGAGTAAACATCTCACCACTCATTCTTTCAACATGGCTAAACCACGTAAGACTATTTGCCTCCATCGTACTAACAACATTCTGCTTCACATTATACACCTACAACACATCTTCGTTCATCACATGATCAGAACGTGTCTTGCCACAAACTCTTCGTATGCAACGCATCTTTTCAGCACAAAAAAGGACTCCTATGTTTTTTCTGCAATACCCAGGTTTCATTGTCGTACATCAGAATAGGAACAATGTAACTTTCATACACAGCCATTTTAGACCGTTTTGATAAACCATGAGCCCTATAAAATCCTTCTAAGGCACCTATGGATTTCAAAAGTGAAATCACTCGCCAACTACGAAGGCTGTTTATTAAGTTCTAAGCCTGATTTTGAAAGTAGCATCTGGCTGTTGAAGCAAGTCATGAAAAGTATTGCAGCATCCTTCAGTTATATAACAGCCACGCCACGTCACTGGGTCAGGATTTGAGAAGACTCCAGAGTGCATTTAAGTATATAAGGTGTTAATGGATGAGCAAAAGTTGAAATTGCGGAACCGAGCGGTGATTGAATTTTTGACGAAGACATGTAAAATCGCCGCGCAGCATTCAGAAACAAATGGTCCGTGCGTACGTTGATGGTGAACCTTTATATTGCACAGTCGAAAAATGGGCTGCTTCTTTTAAATGGGGAAGAGACTCGTTGGAAGACGACCATCCGAGGGACGCACAGTGGAGGTGACCTGGCGTTATGGTTTGGGGCGCAATTGGATATAGCACCAGCACCGCTCTGAAATGCATCGCCGGTACACTCAACAGCTACAACTACATCTCCGACGTTTTGAAGCCTGTAGTCATCCCTTACCTGCAGGACCTGCCAGCGGCCACGTTTCAACAGGACAATGCGCGCCCGTACGTGGCACGCATCGTGCTGCAATTCTTCACGGCCCACCAGGTGTCACTTCTGCCGTGGCCCGCCTGTTCTCCCGATATGTCTCCCATCGAACACGTCTGGTCGCTGATCGGCAACCGAGTGGCCCGGCAAGCACCACCCGCGGCTACGCCTGATGAACTGTGGCAACGTGTGGAAGCAGCCTGGACCGACATACCCCAAACCCACATCCAAAGCCTCTTTCGTTCGATGCCGCGGCGTGTAGCAGCTGTTATTGCCAGCCAATGGGGGCCACACGAACTATTGATGTCTGCGTGTTCCGCAAGTCGCAAGGGCCTGTAAGCTCAATCGTTTCATCTTTGTATCTGTTGTTATGTGTCCAGTAAATCTGGCTTTCCTATCTCGTGTCCTTCTTGCTGTTGTATTTTGTGTGGCCAGCAGTGTAGTTTAAAAAAATTCTATTGACATTGTTATAAAAAGATGACCCGTCTATTTTTACGTTATCGCGAATAATATCTTTTGGTTCCATATATTCTGATGCATGCGCAGTTATGTGCAAACAATTGTAATACACCGTATCCACATGGCCATAAACATTTTAAAATGACATTTCTTTCACATTCTTTTGTTTATAAACATGTTTAGGAGCTGTTCTTATGACTGTGAAAAGGGGCCTCAAGTTTTCTGGAAGAGCTGATGTTTTTACGCTCTACAGTTTTTATAAACTAAAACGGCGAGAAAAAATAAAAAACAAAAAGGTTTACTTCTTAATACTTTATTGAAAGCTGCTGTTAAGAATTCCTTCTATTTTTTTAACAAGTTTCATATAAAGTTTCAACAAAAGATTTTGTAAAATCTTTTTTTTGAGGCTAAAGCTCCTTCCCCGTGAGCCCCCACACACAGTGTGGGGCTATCGGTACGCTTCTGTCTGCAACGCTGTCCATTTATGGGAAGCGTCAATTTTTGAATTTCTGCATTAGAGGAATGCGTTTATCGATTTACTACGTATTGATTTCGTAATTTAAAAAGCATTGTGTACTAGGCCCATAATAACATAATGAGTGTTATACACTCGGATTACAAGTTGTTCCTACTATTCCTACTCCCTTACAAACGTTCCACCCTTTTTTATTTCCTGTAGATTCCCAGGATATATAATGTCCTTCCCCACAGGCTGAGACATGATTACTTCCAGATATTTCAATCAACATGAACTGACGGGCTTCCTCAATCCCCATAGTCTTGCCTGACCCCGCCAACAGAAAAGCTTTCGGTCCATTTTTCAAAGCTGTTGTTTTGTTCCCTTGCTATCGTTTCATGCTCTCCTCTCATTCATCCTGTTGCAAATATTTCTTACGAGAACCATGATATTTTGCCATCTACATTTGTGAATGACTCTGTTTTCGGCAACGCTGTTCAATCATTTACTTCTCTTAAAGCTACTTCTCATACAGAACTTTCAGTTTCCCTTCCTGACAACATCCTTCGTATGTATCTCTCGGCATCAACAAAACAAATCACTGGGGCCAGATGGGACCCTTCCCGCTATCTAAGAAACTATTTACCTGTAATGCATGTGTTTCTGGGCGGGATGCTGACACATGCCTGTTCTGAAAATTTCCAAGGCATCTTTTCAATACGAAAAGCAAATCTTTAAATGTACGTACACACGAATTTCCTTTCTGAGTTGACGAAATTAGTTGGCAGAAAAGCTAAAAAAGTTTAAGAATTTATTCAGTGGTTATTAGACTTCGCTGGTGGGCTACATCATATTTATTAAATGTTTTTTCTCATCCAGATTTCTAAAGAAAGTATCCTTCTCATTAGATTCTACTACGGAATTGTGAAAAACAAACTCTGAATCTTTATCATCTATACTATATTTTCGGTACTAAAGAAAATTAAAGATTTGGAGTCGAAAAAATGGTGGCTAGGGATTTGTACACACGCCCTTGTTACATAAGTATATATACTACTGAAAATAATTAGGGGAGCATGTGACTTTGTCGACATTATGCTAGCCAATCGTGTGATATCTTACCGAAACGTGAAAAACGCATGTCGAGTGTGACGTAAGCATCCTTATGCACATTTACGTCTGTGATATCAGATTTCATATCCGTATGCACATTTACGTCTGTGTATATCACGCATATCCTTATGCACATTTGCGTCTGTGATATCAGAATGCATAAATCATAGATTGGGATAAAAGCGCAGGTTTATTGGGAGCTCCCTTATTCCCCGGCGTTTATCGTGAGATTTCGTTTCTTGAAGTTTTCGGTTTGAACGTGTTTCAACAGCATGATTTACCACAATCAACGTCGTGGAGAGCTATTTGCAGGCATGAAGCAGGTCAGACACAGCGGGTGGTAGCTGAAGCCACGGGATTGTCCTCCATAAGCTCATCAATTCCATGCCACATAGCTGTATGAATACGATTCCATGATTCGGCAAGTGTTTGAAGGAGGTAAGGTCAAGGCCGTCCATGAGCTACTACAGCGAGAAACGACCTTTATCTATTGTTAACTGCCTGTCGGAGCAAGCAGCAAAATGCTATTCAGCTGCAGAGAGACATTCTTGTGTCAATAAGACGCAGCTTTTCAACACAGACTATCGCAATCACCTTCACCAAGGTGGCCTGTATGCATGTAGACAAACGATGTGCTTCCCTGTAATCTCGCGACACCGTACATCCCATAGAAACTCTGCCGAGGAACATTGTGGTTGGGAACACGATGGGTTATGTCAAGTTCTCTTCTCTGATGAGTCGAGATTTAGTCTGGAGTCTCACAATGGACATGTGCTTCACTGGGGGAACCCAGCACACTAAATAGTTTACCTTTTATACAGGAAACATCATTTTACGGCGGACATGGATTGATGGTCTGGGCAGGTATAAGTATCGGTGGATGCACGGACCTCAACGTCATGCAAAACGGCAGTTTAACGGCACAGAGACACAAAGAAGAGATTCTCAGATCTATTGACACGCCGTATGCCAGCCGTCGGTTATTCGTTCCTTTTCATGGACGATAACATTCGATCTCATAGATCTCGGCTAACAGACAACATAGCTGAAGAAGAGGTAATCGAGCATATGAAGTTGCCAGCCTGCTTCCCTGACTTAAATTTAATTAAGCTTGCCTACGACGCACTTGGCAGACACGTTGCAGCTCGGCCTGTACCTCCGTTAACTCCTCGTAAACTGGAGACTTCCATCATTGAGGAGTGGTGAAGATACCCCCAAAACATCCTCCATAAGCTCATCAATTCCTTGCCACACAGGTGTTCAGCCGTCTTAGCTGTTGGAGGGGACCACACACCCTACTAAAGTTCAGTTATCACCTTCAAAAAATCATTTATTTTGCTGTTGTACAGATATGCATAATGTTGTATAGCACATCGCATCATGTGCATTGAATGATAATATTACATAAAAATTCACGAATGTGCTTTTTCTTACCAATATTATTGAAAATTCTACTGCATCTTACATAAAAATTATATATATACATATGCTTACGTACGGAGCAGAGACGTGGATCTTATCTAAACGAGAGAAACGAAGTCTGCAGACGACCGAAAGAAACATGGAGATCTGCACGCATGATGTAACCAGGAGAGATAAGAAGCGGAACTCATGGATAAGGAAAAACACAATAGTAGTAGACATCGTGATCAGAGTAACATCTCTGTAATGGCAATGGGCTGGACATATTGCCAGGAGGACGGACCACCAATGGACAACCGAAATTCTAGACTTTATTCCAAGGGACAGGAGAAAGCCAAGAAGAAGACCACGTGGAAAGTGTGGATGAAATTCGAAAGCATATATATATATATACTGTATATACACTGCTGGCCTCCCAAAATGCAACACAAAGAAGAAAGCATCCGATTGGCCTGAAATTCGCAGCATGCGTCGCCCGTAAGAGGACATGCAAACGATCAGCATTGCAGGGCGCATGCAAATCATGTGCGCCCGGCACGCTACCGAGAAGCACTATAAGAAGGGTGCACAGAAGGCGGAGTGTAAGTAGTGGAAATGTGTTACGCTGCTGGACCTGTGCGTGGGTAGCTTCCTGATGCCTCGTCACAAATTACAGCAGCCATTCCAGCACGTTTCGGAGTTCGACAGTGGACCAATAGTGGCTTATCGCGACAGTGGTTTATCGCACCGAGACATCGGCGCCCGTATGGAACGACATCCAGCCACAGTGAGGCGAGTATGGATTCGGTGGGTGCAGGAGGGACGGACAGACCGACGTGAGCGATTGCTGCCGCAACCGCAGCACATCACCGAACGAGAGGACTGGCCATTTGTGCGGCGGGCATTGACGGCTCGCACCGCCACATCACGCAAGTTAGTTAACGCAGGAATTAGGGTGTGTTGCGCAACAACCTGTGTGGGCACGTACCGTTCGACATTGTCTGCAGGAGCCTGGACTTGTCACACGGCGCCCTTTGCTACGATTACCATTGAAGTTACACCACCGGCGAGTGCGACGGCAATAGGCCGTTGAACGCCGCACCTGGACTACGGAATGGCACGACATTGTCTTCTCCGACAAATCGCGCTTCTGTCCGTAACACCACGATGGTCGGATCCATGTGTGGCGGCACCGCGGCGAGAGACTGTATGACGCCTGCATTATGCATCGGAATACCGGTCCGTCGCCTGGCGCTATGCTTTGGGGCGCAATTAGATATGACACCCGCACCCCTCTAGTACGCATTACCGGTACACTCAACCGCCACCGCTACATCTCCGACGTTTTGGAGCCTGTAGTCCTCCCTTACCTGCAGGACCTGCCTGCGGCCACGTTTCAACAGGACAATGCGCGCCCGCACGTGGCACGGCATCGTGCAACAATTGTTCACAGCCCACCAAGCGTCACTGCTGCCGTGGCCCGCCTGTTTTCCCGAGTGGCCCGGCAAGCACCACCCGCGGCTACACCTGATGAATTGCGGCAACGTGTGGAAGCAGCCTGGACCGACATACCCCAAGCCCACATCCAGAGCCTCTTTCTTTCTTTTCAAACTCAAGTTAGCAGTGGCAAATTTCTTTATCTGTGTTTGCGCTGTTCGAGTAACCGCTAGGCATTCGCCTTTAACATCGTTAATTTTTCGGACTGTTTCAGCAGCTTTAAACCCATGTTTTCAGCAATGTTGCAGTGGAATCAATATTTCAAACTTTGTGTCCATTGTAGCTAACCGCGGTATAAGTCCAATGCATGTGTCGCGATATGTGCTTCACGCCTTGTTTGATTCCACATCGTACACTATTTTAGTTTTCTGTAGCACAGGAAAACTGTCTGCAGAAAATACGGCGTTTTTGCATGGAACTGTTCTAGGCAAAAACGCCGTTTCTTTTTCGGACACCCCAATAGCATTTCAGTAAGATCACGAAACGATATCTTCTTATGGTGTGATCCGTCTGGAATGCCTATGCAAACGAAGGTCTCAAGGAAAGAGTCCAATATGACAAGGTCAAACAAGAACAGGGGTGCGCTTCAGGAACAAACAGAGTTGACCAAACGGTTGCTCAGTGGGAGTGCGGGCATTCCGCAGGATGAGTCATAATGCGGTGGATGACAATAAATAGGGACAGCGAAAGGTGGAAGGGGGCGAGATATTGGAAAATAGAAAACGGAATTCGCGACGAAGGGGAAGGCTCGAAAAAGAGTTTTTGTATTAGCGACATTTTACGTATAAATGAGACAAGCGTGTAAGTGAGAAACGTATAAACGGGGTACTACTGTAAATGTTTGTCTAAGAGAAAAACCATCTGTTTCCTTTATTATAAAAAGACGAAACTGTTAGATTGCCGGTATAGGTTACAGTTGTTAAAACACTCAAACGTGAAAAATTAAAAAAAATTAAAGTATCGGAATATTCAGTTTGACATTTCCGACAGAAAATTTAATTTTAAGCGATCACCGAGGGCAACTCACTGGGCTATAAGCAGTCCCCCGTCCGTAATTTAGGACCACTGGCTGCAGGGAAGAGAGAGAGCCAACGCCGTAAGAAGAACACAAAGTCCATGCCTCACAGGGATTCGAACCCAGATCCATCTCGGACGAATCAGAAGCCAGCGCTTAGACCACTGCGCCACCGGGGCGACAAAATTCGAAATTCGAATTTTTTTCTTTTATTACTCATTGATTTTATTGTGCGGGTGTGCGTGCAGAACTGAATAATTAGTTCCCGAAGTGATAATTGTTCAGGAGTATCCAGCTCTAAAGCAGATCTTGATGATTAAAATAAATTTATGCAAGTCTACTTTTATATCTGCTGTTCAGTTTCTGTCATGTAACAGCAACCCCTGAAAAGGCATTAAAAATCAAAATAAGAAAAAAAAAATGTGAGTTTGTTATTCTGATTAGAGCTGGAGGTAAATATTTCTACTCTGTTTCCAAGACCTTGCCACGGTGCAAGTTCTCGATCAGGTGTTATCCTTTTTTTTCAACTTGATCTAAAGGAGGAAAAAGGAGTAGAAAGAAACAGTAAGAAAATGAAAGAGTGAAAATAAAGGAGACAGCGACATAGCGCTCAATATCAAGATAAAAGACGTTGCACTTGTACGATGGAACTCCAGCTCAATGACCAACACAGCTTCAAGCTGGGCTGAAAAATCGAAAGTGTCTTCACGTGACAAATACTTTACTGCCAGATGCCAAACGTCCAATATCAGGTTCAACTAACCTCTGACATACGTCACTGCATTCCGGTGCTACACAGAGAAAGTATTTAAGCTTTTCTCCCTTCGACTTCCTGTGGCTGAAGAGGTGAATTTCAACAAAATATTTCTCCCTACCATTTATAAAGGACATGGTTTCTTTATTGCAAAATGTTAAGCTGTTGAAATAAGACTGTTTCAAATCCATAGAAACAATCGAAATTATATAAGGAGATTGTCAATGGAATATCGAACAGGAGATTCATTCCAATTACAAAGTTGTTTTACAAATAGTTGTTATTGAAAAACATTTAAAAAAATCCGGACATGACTTAAAATTTAATTAAAATAACATCGAATGCTTGTATTATTTTAATAGTAATATGCAGTTAGAAGCTGCAGTCTTTAAAATAGTGCTCTTTAGGATTTTTTTTTCAAAATTTCACATTCTCGAAAAAATTGGTGTAAAGAATATGAATTTATTATTTTTATTGCAGCTGTTTATCAGATGACATGTGAAAAGAGACCTCCACGTCTTTTTGGAGTTGTTCTTGGGAAAAATTGAATCTTCTAATTCTGTAAGGCGGCAGTTCCGAACCTTTTTTGACCCGCGAACCCTTTTCAAAATTATATTGTTATCGCGAAACCCCTTTCAACATTTTATTGTTATCGCGAATCCCTTTCAACATAATATTGTTATCGCGAACTCCTTTCAACATTATATTGTTGTCGGGAACCGCTTTCAACATTATGTTGTTATCGCGAACCCGAGCACTTCTCCGCAAACGAAACCTTGTGGGCTATGGATAGCCCTCACCTAATGTAAATGAAAAGCCAAATTTAATATAGTCTTCACTGTATTTCTTTTTTAGTACTAGATGTAATTCCAAAACCTTGAATATTTTTAAGCAATGTTTCTGAACTTTTGACAGTTGAATGCGTTTTACGGGATTTCAGAAGATCATCTTGCGGCACATTTGAAGAAAGAATGTCATTCTTTCGCTTCCCATTACCACGTTTTACCATGGTTCCAGTTTTTATCCAGTGATGCATGATTTCATAGTAAAAAAATTACTAATGGCAGGTATTTCAACCTTGAAGTTAAATTTTTTCATAAGCTCCTATAACCCCAATGTTACCTTAACGATGCAAAGACTTTCGATGCTTTGAGAGTACCGTTATTTTATAGCAGCTCATGCGCACTCTACAAGGTCATCCGACATGCTAAAAACTAACCGATTTCTTTCTACCTCAGAGTCAGGTAGAACGAACTATTCCGTGACCTATGTGATGTCACGGAGTAGTCTTTCTCTCGCTGAGGGTGTCCGTTTGTAACGTACCAGGAGATGTGACGTACCTGCCAGAAGGACGCACACGACATAAAGGCAGATAGGAATCAGAATAAAACGTCCGCGTAGCTCAAGTGGTACAGCAACTTATTCAGGAATGAGGGGATCCGGGTTCGAATCCTGGCGTGGACAGAAATGACGGAGAAATTCACTTCGTTATAATGGCGCCCGAACTATCCGGATGACCCGACCGTTCACAATCTCGCAATGGTGTGATGTTATTTCCACACCGCGAGATAGGAAAAATAAGAGCAGCACTTCAAAAAAAAAAAAAAAAAAAAAAAAAAAATAAGGGGGAGATGATGTAACGAACCAGGAGATGTGACGTATCTGCCAGAAGGACGCACACGACATAAAGGCAGATAGGAATCAGAATAAAACGTCCGCGTAGCTCAATTGGTAGAGCAACTTATTCCGGAATGAGGGGATCCGGGTTCGAATCCTGGCGCGGATAAAAATGACGGAGAAATTTACTTCGTTATACGTTGCACACGAATGTTTTCGAAACGTAATATAGCACCGATCACTCTCTCATGCATGTACGAACGCATGTCCCAAACATCTGCGAACGCGTGTCCCAAACATCTGCAAAAATAATTAAACTGTTAATGCATTTCAACTTATTTGCGGTTTAACAAAATACCTTTATTGTAATTTTATGGAGGCGCGATTACAGAATGTTTACCGCGAACACCTTCGTAAAACCCCTGGGGGTTCGCATAAAAATGCTCATAACCCGCTGGGGTTTCGCGAACCACCAAATAGGAACTGCTGCTGTATGAGATCTTTAAAAATCGCCTAATCAGCACATTTAAACTGCTCCTGTGATCGAGTGGTTAGGTGCGCGGTGCTCCGGCCACTTGCGGGGATCGAGCATGATGAAACCAAAGATCTAAGTTAGTGATCAGCAACACTGCGTGTCCTTGGACGAAACTAAAGAAAACACAAATAAAAAAAGAGAACTAGAACGATGACACCGAATCCTAGGGGAGCAAGTCTTTTGAATCCTTCCTGGCACAACATAAACAATTCAAAGCAGATTTTTAGATCTAAAAATTCAGCATAACAGAAAATACACGTACACCACCTAGGACTGTTTATAATTTAAAATACACATTGACGGGGATATTCACCGTCAATCAAAAATAGAAATAGCTACTTACTACCATTAGCGGCTGAAAAGTATGTTACAAAAATTAACTAATTGTGCACAAAAACAAATTTCATACCGGAAGGAAGGTATTAGAGAAAAATGGATTTTCAAATCCAACAGTTAAAAGAAGAGATGCAGATGGAAACGTGATACAACGTTACGCCCTCCCACTCCATGGGAAAATTTGTGTGTTACTTAAAGAAGAAAATGGGTGCAAAATAATATTCATAATAATGAAAAGTATCCTCCAAAAAAAAATAATTTTTCACAGGAATTTCGTGAATTGAATAAACTCTTTCAAACGCAAATAGAAATTAATGCTGATGCCACCTGGAGGAAAAATTTTGAATAACAGAAAAGTACAGGAGGTATCTTGAAAGTAATGCCTCCTCCTTAATAACTTTTGAAATTTTGAAGTGATTTAATGAAACTGCAATGACATGTACTATATAATATGTTACCAATGTGAGAACAGTTTTTTTCAGAATCGGAAATAAAGATCGTGAATGACAGAGAAAAGCAGCGAGCCGTAATTGAATTTCTGGAAAAAGAGAGATGTGACATTCCAGAAGTCCACAGAAGACTCCTGGCGGTGTATGGAGCTGCCACAATCGATATAGTGTTGTTTTACACCATGATAACGCACGTCCCCACGTCAAGGGATATTTCACAGGATACTGCCAAAATGGGGTGAACGGTGATGCCCCAACCACTCTATCGTCTTAATTTGGCTCCCTCAGACTTTTTCCTCTTTTCCCCTTTGAAAAACACCTTTCGTGGGGAACGTTTCGACGATGTCACAGACGTTAAACTGGCTGTGAACTCATGGGTGAAATGACAGCCTCGGATATTTTTGCAAAATGGATTTTACCAATGGGTTCAAAGATGGCGGAAATGTGTAGAAAGTGATGCACAATACTTGCAGTAGGCTAGCATTATTAACAATACGTTCAAGTACACTGAAGTGCCAGAAAAACTGGTACACCAGTCTAATACTTGGTCGGTCCCCCACGGGAGCGCAGGACTGCAGAAATACGACGGAACATGAAGTCCACAAGCTTCTGGAAATATGCTGTACGCAATGCACACCATACGTCCTGCAGAGCGTTCCACAATTCGGGTGTATTCCGAGATCTCGGATTCCTGTGTTCGATAGCGCATTGCATGGCTTGATGAATGCCCCCCTAATCATAATGTGGCGTCCCCACACTTGTGGGGAGGTGCATTGTCTGTTGGAACAGGCCCAACCCATCACCATGAATGCAGGACATGAACGGGTGTACCTGGTCAGAAAGGAGGCGCACATAGCGTTGGCTGGTCACAGACGTTTGTAGACGTACCGGGGTCCCAGTGAAGTCCACCTAAACACACCCCATACCATTACGGAGCCCGCACCAGTCGGTACAGTTCCCTGTTGACAGGCGGAATCCCTGGCTTCATGTGGTTTGCGCCACACACGAATCCTTCGAACTGCCCGATACAGTTGGAAACGCGATTCGTCAGACCAGGCTACTTGTTTCCAGTCATCAAGTGTCCAGTGGCGGTGTTGTGGACCCCAAGCGAGGCGCATAGCTCTATGTCGTGCATCCATCAAAGGGACTCGAGTTGGGCGTCGGCTCCCAAAGCCCATATCGTGCAGGGTACGTTGCACAGTCCGGACGCTGATGCTTGTTGAGGCTTCAGCATTGAATTCCAATGATGCCTGCGAGAGTGTTGCACGCCTATCGCGTGAAACGATTCTTCACAGCCGACGATGGTCAAGTTTACCCAATGTCTTTTTACGGCCACACTGGTATCGTAAGTTGGAGGTTTTGCCGGAATTATTGTAGTCACGGTACACCCTTGCAATGGTCGTTCGTGAAAATCCGAACTTTGTTTCTACCTCCGAAATACTATGGCCCATCTCACGAGCGCCAACTGTGACACCGCGTTGAAAATCGCTTAAATCGTTATTACTTGTCATTCTCATGCCGAAAACAGCTCTGACAGCTAGCAAGGATGTCTGTCGCTTTATATAGGCACTAGCGGACGCAACCGAGTACGCGCATAGGTGACGTTGCTATGTGTTTTGCATAAGCTCGTCTGTACCAGTTTTTCTGGCACTTCAGTGTATGTTGTCACCAAGTTTCACATTTTCAGCTGGTACAAATAAAAATCTTATGAGGGACGAGGCATTACTTTCAGGATGCCTTTTGTAGATAAAAAATATTCTTCATAACAAAATCTCAATTTGATATTTTGAAACAAGTAAACATATGGAGTAAAATGTATTTTGAATTCCAATCATCTGCATTTAGGTTGTCTAGTGGCGAAGTTGTATAACGAAAAAACAAACAAACAAGAAAGATGACACCGAATTTTTGGGAGTAATGAACACTTCTTTTGAATGCGTTCCGACGCAAATTAAATTCATCAGAGCTACTCAAAGTCAATGGAACCGGTATGGAAAACAATAGTGTCTTACGGAAAAAAAAGTTTTTCAATCGGGTTTTTAATCCCTGAGATATTGCTGTAAACGGAATCATCAGCTTACGCCCTCTGGTTACAGACTTGTGCGTTAAGAAAAAAATTGAATTTATATTAGAAATATTTCGCAGCGGAAACGCTCTCCAACAAAGAAAGAATTTTTCAAATCGGACCCTTCGATATAAGATGCATATCTTATATTTGAATCGGACCCTTCAAATATAAGATACGCATCTACGCCCCCTGGTGGGAAAACCAAGCATTATTTTAGGAAGAAAGTACTTTCAAAAGGCTTTTTTATGTGAACGGTATCAGTCCAACAAAAAAATAATTTAGTCGAGTTTTCAGGAGGTCAGATTTTGCTGCAGATACATCAGAAGCAGAAATTAACACTTATGCCCCAGGTGGCAAAACTATTCTTTACCAAATATTAGAAATTATATGAAAAGCATTTTCCATCAGGAGCTGTAGGCGGTACAGGAAGAATTTTTCAAATCAGAATTTTGAAGCAGAAATTACGCAGAAAACGCAATTTACCTTTGCGCCCCCTAGCGGAAAGTCTATGATTCACTCGAAAATTTCGAATTTATATGAAAAACATTTCGCATCGGAAACACTATCCAATAATGGAGGAATTTTTCAAATCGGACTCCTAGAAGTAGAGATATTGACAAAAATCAGATATACATCTAAGCCCCCTGGCATAGAAACCATGAGTTATTTTAGAAAGGAAATATTACTAAAAAGGTTTGTCGACGTGAGTATGTCGGTCCACAAAATAAATTTTTAAATTAAGATTTTAGAAGCTCAGATTTTGCTGCAAATATATCTCAAGCGGAAATGAAGACTTACGCCCCCTGGTGGCCCAACCCAAAATTAGAAATTATATGCAAAGGATTTCACATCAGGAGCTGTATTCGGTGCAGAAATAATGTTTAAAATCGGAGTTTTAGAAGCAGAGATATCGGGGGAAACGCAATTTACCTTTACGCCCCTAGCGGACAGTTTATCAATTACTTGAAAATTTTAAAATTATAAGAAAAACATGTTACACTTGAAACTTTATCTAATAAAGAAAGAATTGTTCAAATCGGACAATTAGAAACAGAGATAATGACAAAAACAAGATATACATCTCAGCCCCCTGGCGAAGAAACCATGCAATATTTTAAGAAGAAAATATTCCGAAAAGGTTGATGGACGTGAGTGGCATCGGTCCACGAAAGAAGTTTTCCAATCGATATTTTAGAAGCTCAGAATTTTTGGCAAATATATCAGAAGCAAAAATTAACATTTACGCCCCCTGGTGGCCAAATTTTTTTTTACCAAAAGTAAGAAATTATATGAAAAAAAAATTGCATCAAGAGCTGTATCCGCGGAAGCAAAAATTTTTAAAACTGGAGTTTTAGAAGAAGAGATATCGGGGGAAACGTAACTTACAATTACGTCCCCTAGCGGAAAATCCATGCGTAATTTGAAAAATTAAATATAACCTAAAGTACTCTTCGACATAAATGCAATCGAAAAATAAAATAATTTTTTCTATCCGGATGTTTAGAAACAAATATATGAAATATAACGCATTTTGAATTCGACATCATCTGCATTTACGACCTCTAGCGGCGAAATTGTACATCGTAAAAATAAAACGAAATTAAGGATCATCATTCGCATATTTCAAGCTTCCCAATGTTTCAAATAGCACTAATAGTTGTAGAGATATGATGTGTACAGACGGACGGACGGACGGACAAATCGATAACATAAGCACGATCTTTTTTTTACAAACAACGTGCTAAAAATAACCGGAGTCCAATGATCATCATTCTCACATTTCAAGCTTCTCAAAGCAAAAATAATTTTTCATTCAGATTAATAATTACAGAGGTATGGTGTCCACAGACGGACGGACAAAGTGATAACATAAGCGCGATTTTATTTTTTACAAAAGACGTGCTAAAAACTGTTCGGCACAAACTATGGAATTTCATTGGATTCACCATTTTATTTCTGGAAACAAGCGCGGGTGCTTGTAAAAGGTCAAATATCCAGGGTTTTCAGAAAGTAAGTACACTTATTTCAATGCAAAAAATAAAAAAAAAATGCCGCAATTCGTGACCTCCACGAACATCCATACAAGCCAGAACTCGTTTCATTTAATTCTTTTTTTTTTTTTGAGCACCGTGAGCAACGCAATGGGCTATATACAAGCAGTCGCCCGTCCCTAATTTTGAGCAACTGTTTCCAGGGAAGTCAGAGAGCCAGTGCTGTATGGCAAACACAACATCCAGGCCTGAGATTCGAACCCGGTCCCACTTGAACGAACGGTTGTCAGCCAGCGCTTAACCAAAGCGCTACCAGGGCCGGCCCATTTTATTTTCAGTAACCATTCTCAGCTCGTCTTATTGCTACGTCACTGATGTAAGCAGTTACACTAACGTCGACTTCCTGAAGTACGTGTGCCAGTGATAAAAACCATGTCGGTTCACGTCTTATGAGTGAGGCCACAGATTTTCGAGACTGTCCTATCTCTAAAAATTTCCTAGGGAAGTGTCATCGATCGTATAGCACTATGAGCCGTGGTGCCATCTTGGTGAAACCACTCATTGCTGATGCATATGCTTGTCATGTTTCTGGGAGAGTAGGTACAAACTTTTCGAACGTAACATTCACAGTTTATTGATTCTTTGAAGAAGCCTTAAAATCTTTCAAATACGTTTAGACAATGTAAATAAACAAAGTCATCGTTCTTTCCACGTTAACACATAGCAACCGAAAAAATAACACATAGCAACCGAAAAATTAATTAACACATAGCAACCGAAAAATTGTTTTCCGGACACCGCTGGGATCGAACCCCAGATCGCCGCCCCGGTGGCGCAGTGGTCTAAGCAATGGCCTCTGATCATTCGTCCGAACGGGGTCCGGGTTCGAATCCCGGTGAGGCATGAATGTTGTGTTTGTCTTACGGCACTGGCTCTCTCTTTTCCCTGGAGCCAGTGACCCTACATTAGGGACGGGCGACTGCTTATAGCCCATTGAGTTGCTCACGGTGGTCGTTAAACCTCCAATAATAAAAAAAGAACCCCAGATCTCTCGATAGCTACCCGAGTGCGTTCGATGGATTAGCTATAATTAAATAGCTCGCGTCGTTAATCCCCACCAAATGCAGACGTCTCAGTTGCTGAGCCCAGCCAGCGGATTTGTGAAGTCAGATGCTGACAGATAACGCACACATGGCGCCGTGGAGTGTTGGCCACCAGACCGAAAAACGAACGCACTCGGCTAGTTATCGAGAGATCTGGGTTCGATCCCAGTGGTGCCCGGAAATTAATTTTTCGGTTGCTATGTGTTAATTGAAGAAACACGTGGAGAGAGCGATCACTTTGTATATTTTCTTTGAAGAAGATCAGGACAATGGTTCTTTTTCTGGAGATTTTAACCCAAACACCAAACTTCTGCTGGTGGAGAGGCTATTCATGTAACCTTCGTGGATATTCTGATTGGGTGTTTTGAGTATTCGATCATCCTGGTAAATGGATCTACGCTTCATCAGTTAATAATGTAAGATGCAGAATACCATCAATATTTTCAGTGACAAATGGCTGAAACCAGTGGCAGTGGTTTACTCGCCTTTTGGTGATCCGTTGCTTTTGGGTCTAGGACTACTGTGACTTTTTATGAGTAAAGACAGAGCTGCTGATTTACCCCTACATATCCAGGAGTTTCGGCTACGGTGGCCTTCCAGTGTTCTTTGCGTCATAAACTGAACCTGTCTCGCGAAATGTGTTTGTTAAAGGCAGAACTGAATGGCGATGTGATACCGTCGTATTTCAAAATTTATTAGAAAACGTTCCTCGGTTGCTTCGAGTATACCCTCTAAGCTTTCGGAAAACATGCTCTTACAATGATAAACCCATGGCTAACGAACGTGATAACAACTCCGACAAATGAACTTCACACACGCTACTAACCTTCATTTTCTCCTTCAATTCTTGCTCTCCCCTACTTTTCCCTCTTGTTCTTCCCACTCATGCGTATGTTGTTTATTTGGTAGAAGCCTTAAAGACCAGCGCAAGCAACTCGATTGGATATAAGCTGTCGCCCGTCCGTAATTTAGGGCTACTCGCTCCAGCGAAGGGAGAGAGCCAGTGTCGAAAGACAAATACAACATTCATTCCTCACCGGGACTCGAACCCCGACCGATCTCAGACGAATGGTCAGAAGCCAGCGTTTATACCATTGCGCCACCGGAGCGATTCTCCTGCGTGTTGCCTCACTATTGGTCGATCTTGAGCCTTCCTAAAATTTATGCTCTCCACACTCCCCCATGTTGCCACGCTACTTGTCGACCTTGAGCCTGCTTAAGATCTCTCATCTCCTCTCCCCACTCATCCGTGCTGCAACGCTATTGGTTATCCTGAGTCTTCGCTGCAATTCCTTTTCTTCCCACTCCTGTCACGCTATTGCTTGACCTTGAGTCTTGCCGAATATCCGTCTTCTCCCCAGTCCTTCCTGTTGGTACGCTACTGGCTGAACTTGAGTTTGTCCTGCAATCCCTCCTCTTCATATTTCTCCCTGCTGTCAAGCTATTTCTTGACCTTGAGTTTTCCCTATAATCCATCTTGTCCACATTCCTGCCTGTTGCAACGCTAGTGGTGGACCTTGAGTCTGCCCTACCATCCCTATCTTATTACTCCTCGCTTCTGCCACTCTACTGATTGACCGTCAGTCTTTCTTACAATCTCTGCTGTCCACACTTCCTAGCTGCTACGATATGGGCTGACCTGGAGTCTTCCTTGCAATCTCTCCTTCTCCTGTTAGCTAGAAAGTTTTACATGTTACTCTCATACAGGCATGCTGTATGTTCATGGGGGCCATTTACAATTTCCATTGTAATGTGCTAATTATGTGAATAAAAATGGTAAAAAACAAATAAATCGTAATAATAAGATAATTTTGCTTTGAAATAGGTATGTGTATAGTTACTTTCCGAACACCTTACTTCTCGTGTAAGAACTAGGTTAACAGAGTTAAAAGAATTATTTGTTTGCATACATTTATTTTCTATCTTATAAGCGTCCCCTTTTCCTCTAAGTTTTGTTACTACCTCTTTTTCTTATATAAATAATTTTTTTTGCAGCAGATAATGAACGAAATGTCGGAAATCATTAAATATCCCTACATTTGTCGGCCGCGTCAACGCTTTCCTCCCCAAGCTAAAACGGGTCACTGTTTACTTTATGCTTAGAGACTTTCGAAATTCTGTTACTCCGTATAAAGTAGAGAAAAGGCTCATTGATTTCCCCAAAAGTGCTGTCGTGTGTATGCTGAAAAGTTTGCTGCTTTTGCAAGAATTCGGTGCAGTTATTTTGCTCGTGCTAATTATTGCAACCGTAAATATCACTATAATACAATTTCTAGCTCTGTAGTTCACGACAGAAGTAACGCATTCAATCTATTAGGTCTACCGAGATTATTCCGGCCTTCTGGTTAAAGAGATTTCCGGTGAAATAAATAAAGAGATAACGCTGAGTTATGAGCACAGATTACTTAAACTTTGTTTTGGTGTGATTCCAGAGAGACAAATAACTAAGCTGCGAACCATAACAAAAGCAGATGAGGAGAAAATGTCGACACAGTCGAACTCCGCCCTTGGTGCATTGCTAAGGTTGTTCAGAAAAGTTTACCGTCTGAAGCAGCATGAAGATCACTCGTACAGTTCATGAACCAAACAGCTGACACAAAAAGCAGAAAAGACGACAAAGAAAAATAGATGCAAAGAGACGAGCTTTTCACTGAAATTAATATGTGATAATATACTCGTAAATGGTCATAATCATTCAGTATTTATTTGCTTATAAAATCTTATAATTAAAGCTTAATGATAACCAGCAAAATGTTTCTTTCTTATGAAAGGCAGTGCGAAGCAAAGTGAAAGCTCTAAATCTACACCGGTGCTCAATATTTAAGGTACAACAACATAAACCTAGTTAACAGAGTAATCCTGCCCGGAAATTGCACGTAAATAGTACAGAAGAAGCCGATAATGTAAAATAGCTAATATTAGGTCTACAAAAAAGTTTTAAGACAACGCATTATGTAATTTGAGAGAAAACAACAATACCTTTAACAATCAAAATATGCGCCGTCATTATCTATCACCTTTCGCCATCGGTCTGTCAGTTGACGGATTTCAGACATGAAGAATAATACTTCGTCGTGTGACGCGATGAATTCGTCAACCCATTTTTCCACTTTATCAAATGTCCGGAACCTTACAGCAGACAAACCACGTTGCATCGATCGCAACAAATGACAGTTAAAAGGGGCTATATCGGGACTATACGCCGGTTGCTCCAAAACTTCCCAGCCAACCGTCAATAACGCTTCCTTGGCCGATTTCGCGACATGCGTCTCAGCGTTGTCATGCAGTAATTTCACGGGACGCAATCCTTTGCCCATGAATGGACGTTTCCGACAGGTTTCCTGGTTCAATAGCAAAAATTGTTGCTTGTAACGATCAGCAGTAATAGCTTGACCCTGTTCCAATAGTTCATAATAGAGCCCACCCTTCATATCTCACCAGATGTACAGCAGAACTTTCTTGGAGTGAATATTGCATTTCGGTGTCGAAATCGTTGCTTCACCGGGGTCTACCCAGTGTTTTTTGAATTTGAGATTGTCGCACAATATCAACTTTTCATCACCTGTAACAACTTTCCACAGGAAAGAATTTCTGTGTTGTTTATTCAGCAGATTATTACGCTTGATTACACGCTCATCCTCGTTCCCCTGACTCAGGTCATGTGGCACCCATTTTCCTTCCTTCTGAATCTTTCCCATTGCGCGTAAACCATTGGGAACGATTTGTTGAGTTACCCCCAGTTGTTCAGCTAGTTTGTTTTTGTGTTTGAGACGAATCTTTATCCAGCAATGCTTGTAGTTCCTCGTGTGCAACCTTCTGTGGGGAGCCGCTACGTTCTCGATCGCGAACATCAAAATTAGCTGCTTTAAACTGTCTAAACTAAAATTCACTCGTGGTTTTCGATACACTATTCTCCCCCATAACAGAACAAATCGATGCTGATGTTTTTGCCGCACTTTTTCCTTGACGCAATTCTTAACGAATGCATTGTCGAATAAATGCAGTATCGCTTGCCATCTTTCACCTACCAATGTGCAAGTGCGTTTAACTGTTGGGCAAACTTCTGTGTCACATTTTATACTCTGGACCAAGTTACGGTCACATAACAACAACGCGGGGAATGTCGGATATGTAAATTAGAGGTATGCGTCACAGAAAAAACGCTTTAAATCTTATTTGTACACCTGATATATAGTACCGAAAAAAGGAAGAGTGGCACTGTAGGAAGCCATAGGGCAGCAAAATTTGCATATGCCACCCACAAGTGCATTCCGTATATACACCAAGTGATCACAGAATTTTGACGTCCCCTATCAAAAGTGGATGCGGCAACAGACAACCACGTTATTTCCGAGAAAGCCGCCCCGGTGGCACAGTGGTCTAAGCGATGGCCTCTGATCATTCGTCCGAACGGGGTCCGGGTTCAAATCCCGGTGAGGCATGGATGTTGTGTTTGTCTTACGGCGCTGGCTCTCTCCCTTCCCTGGAACCAGTGACCCTAAATTAGGGACGGGCGACTGCTTATAGCCCATTGAGTTGCTCACGGTGGTCGTTAAACCTCCAATAAAAAAAAAAATTCCGAGAAGACGCAATTTGTCGACTGACATAGAATATATAAAATGTGAGTGGAGCAGCAGGTAGTGAAATTCGGAGCGTGATGGGCAAACGGAAGGATGTATCGAGTTTTGAGAAAGGACAGATCGTAAGAGCTCGGAGAGCTGGTATCTCGATTTCCGGAACGGCTGAACTGGTGGGTTGTTCGCGATCCGCCGTAGTTAAAGTATATCAGAACTGGCGTAAAAAATGGCAAACAATGACCCGGAGGCAAAACTGCTCACGACTTCGAAAGGTTGATGTGAGAGGTGAACGCAGGGTCTGATGACTCGTACAGGTCAACAGACGCAGCAATGTTCAACAGTTGACTACCCAGTACAACAGTAGTCAACACAGAACAGTATCTGTCATGACCATGTGTCTCACGCTCACACGAATGGGCTATAACAGGAGACGACCCCGAAGACATACTCCCCTAACAACGGTTCATCGGCGCAAAAGAGACTCACCTGGTGCAAAAATTATGCAAGTTGGACGTCGGATGGATGGGAAAAGAGAAGCTGGTCGTTTTTTACTCTACTCAATGGATGGGCGTGTATGTATTTTGCGCAAACAACATGAGGCATTCGATCCATCCTACATAGTCTCCACAGTTAAAGCTGTTGGAGGAGGTTGTATGTTGTTGGGCATGTTTACCTGGCAGGAACTTGGAATCCAGGTGCATTTAGAACAACGTATGACTGGTACCTACTATCGTGAATGGCTTCCTGATTCTTTACACCCAGCAATGGTGAACCTTTTCCCGAATGGCGACGGTGTCTTCCAAAATGATAAAGTGCCGAGCCACAGGTCCGTGCTGTACAGAAATGGTTTGAGGAAAGCAGTTCAGTCTTCCAGCATATCGACTGGCCTCCGAACATTCCCGACATCAATCTGATAGAACACTTATGGGGAAACTATGGAACGGCATATCAGGTGTCTGGATACACCCACCACTTACATATCTGCATTGAAGGCCGCCTTGCCCACAGCTTGGTTAGTCATACATCCCAACTCTTCCGGCTTCTTATTAAATGGATGCCACGTCAAATATCTGCTGTACTGTGGGCAAAAGGAGGACCGAGGATGTATTAAATATGTGGTCATAATTTAGTGGTCACTCAGTGTTATTTGTAACGGTTTTCTTTTCTTTCGCCGGGAATATTCGACTGTAAACAACTCATTATTAAGAAAAATCTTGTACTCTTTTAAGACATAAATTTTACAATAGTATTTAACATTTTGATATTTCTGTTACACATCTTTTAAAGTTAATCCATAAAAAAGCGTAGAGCCGAGGTTCCACTCTAATTGATTCTTTACATATTGACGACAGTGAAAAAACTTCGTTTCTTGATTGTCGCAAAGCCTTGAATTGTTGCATTTCCTCGAATGTGTAAATCACTATCTTCGCAACTACAAATCGTATAAGATTGTGTAGATAACTGGAACGGCAAACGACTTGGGAAAACAGTAGTGTCTTTCAAATTTCAGTTGAGAGTCCTGCCCACAGAAGCTAGGGTTTTATCCTGGAATATGTACAACTTTAGCATTTGTCTCATAACATCACCAGTTACATGCACTTACCTGACCAGGGATAATCTACACTGGCGTGCAAAAATTAAGGACGAGACGGTTTTCCGAACGTAACGTCGTGCAGAGTGCTCCACATCGACTCAAATTATACCATAAGATCCCCAAGATGTAAGAATATGGGACAAGTGAGCAAAACCGTCCGAACAAGGAATCCAAATGGTACAAAGGCACTTTATTGAAAAGGTAGCTTCGAACACAACTGGACAGAAGACAGAAACGTCCATGTGACAGGCGGCTGCCAAGAAAAATTCAGTCTTTAGTAGGGGATATAATCCCCTCTGACTGCGTTGCCGGATTTACAACGTCTGTCCATGCTGAGGACGAGGTTGTCAAGGAGCTGTTGAGGCATCGCGGCCTATTCCTCTTGTAGCGCCAATCGCAGCTGTGGAATCGTTGCTGGCGGCTGGTGACGTGCTGCCAAGCGTCTCCTGAAAAGATCCCACACGTGTTCTACTGGTTTTAGGCCCAGGGACCTTGCGGGCCAATCCATGCGTTGAATATCTTCACTCTCCAACAGCTCTGCGACAGCCACTGTACGATGAGGTGTAGCGTTGTCGTCCATGAAGAGGAACTCAGGACCCACAGCATCTCTAAACAGACGCACGTGAGGCAGAGAACCTCGATACAATAGCGGACACCAGTGACTGAACCCCCAAACAAGAACTCCGCCACCTCCAAACCGGTCCCTTCCGATGCTCTTTGCTCTCTACAGATGTGTATACGTCCAGAATCACCCGTCAGACAAAATCGCCTCTCATCCGTAAAGAGAATTCGACCCCATTGCTGACGTGTCCAGTTCTTGTGTTCCTGGCACCACAGAAACCGCCGTCTCTGATGAGCAGGCGTTAATGGCACACACCGTACTGTTCGTCGTGCAAATAGACCACCTTTGTGCAGTCTCCTGGCCACTGTAAAACGCGATAACGGACGTCCAGTTGTCTGTTGCATGTGCCTTGCGATTGCTCCCGCTGTCTGCCGTCTGTCTCTTCTCGCCTGTAGGACAATATACCGATATATAGATATGCTCGTGGACGACCACTGCTAAACTCTCGGACAGCTGTTCCTGTCGTTTGAAATGCTCTCCAAGCTCGTGAAACGATGCTGTGAGCGATCCCGAATTCCTCGGCCACACTAGTCACACTTCGACCTTCTTCCAGCTTCCCAATGACGCGACCTCGGGGAAATCATCCAGATGTCGTCTTCTGGATTGCTTGTTGGCCATATCACACGGTGGTAGCAACTCGACGTCGTTCAAACCGATGTACACCGTGCAATACCTTTCACCGAATTTGCTGAGCGAACACCGCCCGTGTGCGTTATACCCTTCCGACACTCTCCCCCCCCCTTACGTCATGCTGCATATATGCGCATGCCCTACCGTACCGGACCCTAGTCTATCTCGTGAGCGGTCTTTCGGTCCGTTCTGCCTGCTCGTTCCGCTGTTATGCTAATTTCTCCTCTTCGTCCTTAATTTTTGCAAACCAGTGTACTATATGAAATCCATGCATACGATGCTGCTTTTCATTTTTTTGTTAAGAGCAACGGCATTAGCAGTCGATTTTCCGCGTTTTTTAAGGTCACATACACCAATGAGCCATTACATTATGACTACCTACCTAAAAAGCCGTAGGATCTTCTTTAGCCCGCAAAACAGGGGCTAGTCGGCGTGGCATCGATTCCATGAGGGGGCGATAGGTATCCTGGGGTGTCTGGTACCATCATGTCAACAGAAGGTCCTCCAGTTCCCATACAATTGGGTTCATGTCAGGTTAATTTGGAGGCCAGGGCATCAACAGAAAGTCATGAGCATGTTCCTCGAACCACTCCTTGACGATTCTGGCAGTGCGGCATAGCGCATTATCCTCTTGGTAATGGCCATTACGAGCAGGGAACAGTTGCCATGAATGGGTGAGTTGGTCCACAACGATGTTCAGATACCTGAAAGCTGTTAGGGAATATGCTATTGGGATAATGGAACCTAAAGTGTCCCAAGAAAACATCGGCCATAGCATAACACCACCGCCTATGGCGTGTTTCCACCCAACAGTGCATCCAGGTGCCATAGCCTCTTTTGGAAATCTGAGTATCCGCGCTCGGCCGTCTACGTGATGCACCAGGAATTCTAATTCGTCAGACCAGGCCAGTTTCTTCCAATCATTCACGGTCCAATCCTGATGATCTTGGACCCATTTCATGCCTTGTTTGTAATGACGTGCAGTAAGCATGGGAACCCGACTCGGTCTTTGGTTACGCAGGCCAATGCGCAGAAGGCTGCGGTGAACTGTGTGATGTGACGCATTGCCCTGACCATTACTGCTGCAGCTGCGGGTGATTTGTCGCACTATGGCCCTGCAGTCGCTGTGAACAATGCGCGACAGTTTCCTCTCCCCTCTGGCATCAATGAGTTGTGGACGACAGTTCGTCCTTTGGCCATATGTGCACCACCTTTGATACGTACACACAACAGCGGCACGTAAACCACCCAGAAGCCACGCCGTTTCCGAGATCGTAGTTTCGACGCGCTGTGTCATCGCCATTTGTCCTTTAACAAACTCCGATAAATCAGCAGATTTTTCCATTCTGACTCCGAACACTCTACTAACGGAAAGCCGGTCCTCGGTTTGTATATATACTGTCCTGCGAACTTCACCTGTGCCACCGTTTGGTCTCCAGGTGCGCTCATTTTTCAACGCTGGGGTTGGTGATAATGTAATGTCTCATCGGTGTAGTTATCTGAGGGTATAGCGTCCAAGATGGGTCTTGGTTCGAATTCCGAATGAGTCATGGACGGTGCGTTTGTCTTACTGCACTGGGTCTCTCCTTCCCTGGAACCAGTGGCCCCAAATTAGGGAAGGGCGACTGTTTATAGCCCACTGAGGTGCTTTTTTTTTTTTTTTTTTTTTTTTGATTGGAGGTTTAACGACCACCGTGAGCAACTCAATGGGCTATAAGCAGTCGCCCGTCCCTAATTTAGAGTCACTGGTTCCAGGGAAGGGAGACAGCCAGTGCCGTGAGACAAACACAACATCCATGACAGACCGGGATTCGAACCCGGACCCCTTACGGACGAATGATCAAAGGCCAACGCCTTAGACCACTGCGCCACCGGGGCGGCACTGAGGTGCTCACGGTGGTCCTTAAACCCGCAAACCACGAAGGGAGAGGTCCAGCGGAGTAGGGCAACCACCACCACCCTATGCCTCATCTGGCGCTCAAACCCGAGCCCGACTCCTTCTATTGGCCAGAATCGCGCGAATCTGACCACTTGGCCATGAGAAGGACCGCAGTTTAGCGCATGGATATAATTTCTATTGTCGTGAAATAACGAAATACTTAAATGCCTGTCTTTCCAAAACGCTGAGCTGAATGCCTTTCCAAAATGTGTCTTTGGCATCACAAGTGAAGTCATGGCTGAGCAAGGTGAAAATTACGCTTATAAGGAATCATATAGTGTCACAAGGATTTTCCTAGTATCAGTTTCTCAGTACTTGAGTGATCGATCCTAGCCATCTATGATCAGAAGGCAAGTCTGGACGGCCCTATATCTGCGAACACGTGACGACACTGGTGGCAGGGAAGATAGAGGAAATGCTTTCGTTTCCGGTGCTCTCTGCTCGCAAACATACGCTAATGGCTTTATCGGTATAACACTCGATAAAGAGTTAAGTGCAGCCAACTGAGAAAGGTTATGTTTATACACGATAGATAAACTGACCATTGTTTCCAATGTTCCGTAACATATTAAAAGCACATTACAAATCACTCTGAGACAAAGGTCTATTGAATCATGCTTAAATAAACAATGAAGTAACATCAAAGTTTCACATGATGGAATTATTGTTTGCGAACTTGCATTTTCTGTGTGAATTATATTAAATTATGTCGGATATTTTTTGTGGAGGGGGATGAGGCATTTAACCACTCCCATAAGTGTTGAAGGGATTGTTATCCGAATTTTGAAGAGTCTTGGACCAAGATTTTTAAAAGTAGTAGACGGCGGGCCACATTTATTTCATATGTATGTAAGATTGCACATATAGGAAGACGTCCTACTTAATTTATTAAAGTGTTTAAGCTTTTTTTTAACATAACAACTGTTGAAATTTAAAATTAAAAAACAACTTACATTGAATAAGAGCTCTGTGGACGATTAATTCTTCACTAAAAGTTGTTGCATGTTCATTCTATGATTGTTGTTGAAAATCGAAGTAATTTTTCATCAGTACTCATTCATACTGTTCCTGTATTTTGACTTTGTATACAGGGTGTCCATAAATGAAGTATAAAACTTTAATATGCTATTGATAAAAAACTACAATAAATAACAACTTACTTTTAATGTTAAAACTCATGGTAACTGTGAATGTTTTTTTTTAATTGTCAGTAGGTCTCCACATGTGCTCCGTTGGTTGCTCGAAGGATGTCTGAACGATAGTGCAGTTCCACCCATGTACGCTGCAGAATGTCAGGTGTAACAAGAAGGAAGGTTGTACTAATGCGTTATTTGACCTCAGTGAAAGATGTAACCTTTTTCTTGTAAACAATATCCTTAATAAAGCCCCAAGGAAAAAAATTGAAAGGGGTAATATTAGGAGAACGGGGTGGCCATGGCATCGTACCTGTACATCCAATCCAACGTCTTGGAAAATGGTGCTCTAAAGATATGCGTACATCCAAAGACCAGTGCCTAGGCACTCCATCTTGCTGGTAAATGATGTCTTGAATATCCTGGAGTTGTGGAATTGCGAATTGTTCTAACATGTCCAGGTACGTTAGGCCAGTATCGGTTGGTTCAGCGAAGAGAAAGGGACCTATCATTCTGTCTTCCATTAGGACAGCTCAGACATTAACCTTCGGGCTGTCTCTCTCGTGAGTTACGACCACATGGGGACTTTTTGTGCCCCGGATTCGGCAGTTATGTTTATTCGTTCTGCCAGAAACATAGAATGTCGACTCATCGCTGAAACAGATCCCTAAAAGTAGTATGGGGGTCTTCGTCAATGCGATTGAGCATGTCTACCACAAATGCTTTTCGACGTGGTTGATCATTTGGTCAAAGTTTTCGCACTAACTGCATTGTATATGCATATAGGGGTAGACATTTAATCAGAACCTTTTGAATCGTTGCTAGCGGTATTTCTAGTTCACGACTGGTGACGCGGACGGACTTCTTTGGGCTCCTTAGATAGCTCGTGCGCACGAATTCCACCTTTTCGTCCGAAATGGAAGGTCTTCCAGGGCTTTTCTCCTTCAAGACACTTCCTGTTGCTTTGAATTTATTTTCCCATTATTCGATGCTCCTTCGCGTCGGTGGTTGTCTCTTGTACTCCGTTCTGAACTTATGCTGAACTGTGTTGTTAGAGATTTTGACTCTGCAAACCAAAACACACACACTGCTTTCTCCACTGGGGAAGCCATGTCTGTTGTATTCCGTGTTTAACGAAATTGTTCATGACATCAGGCCCCTGGCGCCATCTATCATCTGACTTAACAAACTTTAACACTTGCCACGTCTCTTGACGTTTAAAGTAAGGTTTTGTTCTATCGTATTTTAATAGCGCACTGACGTTGTATACTTCATTTATAGACACCCTATATTTCATGTTAGAAAACGACGTTTTGCATGTGTACTTTCAAACATTGAAACAACCATTAATCCCACACGTCTTATGTTCGGTTATTCCTCAGGTAAAGATGTTTAAACGGTTCTGCGCCAGTCTCTGATTGATCTCTAGAAAATGCATCTGCTTGAAATTCACATAATTACATTTGATTAATGGGGTTTGTACTTTCAATGTCACCGTTCAATGGATTGTTGAACAGATGTACAGTGGTGGACAAAAGTATTGGTACACTTGGTATGTTTGAAAAAAATAGTGAAAAATAGTAAGAAAAAGCAATTTCCTCAAAACAGAAACCGTGTATACATAGTTAGGAACAATATGAAGCACATTACAAGTTTCAACAAAGTTGCAAATGAATACATTCTTAGAAAGTTGATGAAATTTCCTACGCATCAAAACAAAGGACAATGGTATTGACACAGTTGAACATAAAACAGCAAAAATATTACAATTAATATTTTGTAGTGAACCCTTGGTTCGTAATTACAGGTTTTAGTCTCTTTGGCACTGAATGTACTAATTTTTGCGTTGTTTCAGAGGAACGTTTTTCCCATTCTTCAAGGAGAAGTCTTTCCAAATGGTCCATGTACAGTATCTCAAGTTTCTTCACTCTATTGTGGAGGATGTTTGAGAGTGTGGGGATTACAATAAAGCAGCCATTTATGGACAATATGAGCCGTACGCTTATGGTCATTGTCCTGCTGGAAGTAAAAGTCACTACCAAAATTCAGTTTATCCGCACTTTGTTGCAGATGTTTCTGAAGGAATATCCAAATACACCATTTTGTCCATTGCATCTATGAATACAATTTTCCCCACACCAGCAGCTGACATGCAACCCTATACTATCATCCCAAGACCACCCTGCTTAAATGTGGCTTGAACATTCTGGCCTCGCAGCTCTGACTTGGGTTTTCTACAGCTCATTAGAGCGACTTTACTTTCGTCTGTAAACAAAACTTCAGACCAAAAAGCCTTACGTTTATTTATTAGGTGTGCAACTTAATTCTCGGCCTCTAACCGCAAGCGATCATAGAACGTCGGCAAATTTCAAATAGCTGTGTGCGATAATGGCTGATAGCAGCGCGTGCCACCCCGGTGGCGCAGTGGTCTAAGCGATGGCCTCTGATCATTCGTCCGAACGGGGTCCGCGTTCGAATCCCGATGAGGCATGGATGTTGTGTTTGTTTTACGGCACTAGCTCTCTCCCTTCCCTGGAACCAGTGACCCTAAATTAGGGACGGGCGACTGCTTATAGCCCATTGAGTTGCTCACGGTGGTCGTTAAACCTCCAATCAAAAAAAAAAAAAAAAATTGCAGCGCCATCCAACAGCTTTCTAGGCAACCGTAACCGCTCACAGCTGTACAGACAGAAGGGACGAAAGTTGACGGTGAAAGCAATGTCGTTCCAGAAGCAACATTTCAGGCACTGCCTCCTGTTCGCGTTTCAGCTGAACAAAAGTGCCGCGGAAGCTCAGAAACAGATCTGTGTTGCTTTGGGTGAAGCTGCTGTGTTCTAAAGTACGTGTAAGAAGTGATTCCAGCTGTTTAAGCAGATACATTTCGATCTCCGTGATGCAGAACGTCCGGGACAGCCACAGAAAGATGACGATGAGGAACTGGAACACTTGTTCGACGCGGTTCCTTGTCGTACACAGTCAGAGCTCGCCCAGGAACTCGGAGTAACACGGCAAGCCATTGCAAAGCGCCTGCACAAGCTTAGACGGATTCACAAGGAGGGCCGTTGGGTTCCCCACCAACTCACAGCTGCGAACAAGTCTAGGCGCTACGATGTTGGTGTGTCCTTGCTCTCCAGATGCAAGAAGAAGGATTTCCTCCACAAGATTTTGACCTGTGATGAAAAGTGGATCATCTACGGTAATCCTAAGCGGCGGAAATCGTGGATTTATCCAGGTCAGCCTACCACCAGTACCGCTAAACCGAATATCCATGCCAGGACGTTGTTTCTGTGCATATGGTGGGATCAGCGCGATGTCGTACACTATGAGTTGCTCAAACCTGGTGAAACGGTCAACACTGAAAGTTATTGTCAGCAGATCATTCGTGTAAGTGACGCAATGGAGGCGAAAAGGCCCTACACTGGCAAGGGCAGTAGGTCGGTCCTGTTGCTTCAGGATAACGCGCGTCTTCACACCACCAAAACGACTTTAAACACGATCACCGACCTCGGATGGGAGATTTTGTCCCACCCGGCGTATTCTCTAGACTTTGCCCCGTCGGATTATCACCTCTTTCGCTCCCTGCAACATCACCTGAGTGATACGCACTTCACTTCTGTCGAGGAGGTCCGCACAAATATTGATGACTTTCACCTCTAAACAGCCCTCTTTTTTCCGCAGTGGCATTCGGCAGCTCCCTGACCAATGGCTCATATGTATCCAACACGACGGATATTATTTCCCTGATTAGGTACGTGTTCGATTTGCTGTAATTTGCTGTCAACGTGTCATGCCTGTGCCTGAGAATTAAGTTGCAGACCTAATAAATGCTCATTTGCGAAGGCAAGTTTCTTAATTCTATTAATTGTACTGATGTACAGCTTTCTTCTGGCTACACTCGCTCTGTAACCAGCGCGATGAAGTATTCTGCGGATAGTTTTGGGATGAACCATCTTGTTCAAACCTTCCTTTAGCATTCTTTCAACTTCAGTTGACCAAATGTTTGGATTTTTCATGACGGAACAGTCTACCTTTCGCTTTTCTTTGGGGTTCAACTTCCGCGGGCAGCCACATCAGGGTTTATTTTCCAAGCTGCGAGTCGATTTAAAACGATTAATTACATTTCTGACCAAGAATCAACTCTGTTGAACTATTTTCCCGATTTCTGAATATGATTTAAGATAATGCAAATGTATAATAATTTTTCTTTCCTCTATTGTTGTTTCAGCGTCCCTGGTGAACATTTCGGTAGTAACAGCAAATAAATCGAAATAACAACAATTTTCACCCCTGATGAGGATAGAAGAGGCTTTGAGTGTTACATATCTACCGTACTGGTCACGCGACATGGCGTTAAGGGAAATTTATTTGTACAAAATATCATCACTGTGCCAATATTTTTGTCCGTGCAAACCTTGCATATTCAAATACTTCCTATGCTAAAAGTATGTAAACAATATTTTTCTTCAGAGTTATTACGTGACGAGCAACATCTAATTATTATGCGACCAGTTCATTGGGCTGCAATTGTTTTTACAATTAAATTCATACAATAATTTCAGGAATCGACTGTCTGCCAATACTTTTGTCTACTACTGTTTGCTTGGTCTGAGCTCATTAAACTGGTTATACCTCTTATCAGAATTCTAAATGACAGCGTTTAACTGAGTAACAGATATCTCAAAATCTATAGTTTTACCAAGCATAGTCATTTTTTTTACAAATACGTGAAGACAATGTAAATAAACAAAGTCATCAATCTATCCAAGTTTTTCTTTTATCAACACACAGCAACCAGAAAATTGTATTTCGACACCGCTGGGATCGAATCCCAGATCTCTGGATAACTTTCCGATTGCTTTCGCTTTACGCTAAGGTGCCTACAATCCACGGCGCTATGTGTGTTTATCTGTCAGCATCTGACTTCACAAAACGGTAGGGATGGGCTGTATATGACATCAACGTCATGAAAACCCTCCAGTCATGATGTTGATGACTTATACTCGGAGTCAATCTAAGAGTGTACCATTATGTTGGGTGAGAAACAGCTACCTCCGGCACGAAAAGTAGTCCCTACAGATTAAAGCGAAAACAAGTAGAATTATTGCTCAGAATCCATTTTTGTTTGCTCAGCAGCTTATCAGACAAAATTGACATCTAAAAAAAAGTTCCAGAAGTTAGTGCGCTTTTGGAAATGAAATAGTTATGAGAAGTTAATGAATGCAGAGATTCGCACTTTTGGCTGTTTCTGCCCACTTGGGATACAACTCGGACAAGGAGAAGGGGTGGAAGACCTCTCCCAATATTAAAAACACAATGACAATAAATTGACAATCGGGCAAACTCGAAGGGTAGGTTACTTAAACAGGCAGTAGGGTAAGCAGTTTGGCCTCCTGGGCCGCGGATGACTTAGTGTTCAATGATCGCGACTGCCACGGAGAAACCTCAGGTTCGATCCCAGGCATATACGAACGCTCGAACTACTAAATATCCGTCGTGCGTCGGATGGGCACGTTAAGTCGTCGGACCCTGGGTACTGGCCCCCGGTAATAGATAAAATCGTCTTTCTCCCCCTTTCTACCTCACTTCCGTGTCACTTTCCTATCGGGAACACTATCCCAAATCTCCCAGCTTCCTATTTCTAAGAGTTGTTTAAGACCTGGGTTCAGACACCTCCTTCTTAAAACTCACTCCCTTCCTAAAATCCCCTACATATGATCTAATCGGACCAGTTCTGCCTCCACCAGACCTCATTTACAAACCCCACTGCTTGTAAGATGTGTGTGTGTGTAGGGGGGACGGGAACAGAAAGGAAACAGTAGAAAAGCACATTAACGCGGATGGATACCGTTCTTGCGTTCCACGACGAGTCGTGATAAGGCTATCCCGCCTTTAACAACAGTACCATTTTCGGGTGACTTGAAGTATAGTTGTATGTTTAGTGGCTCTGCCGAATAAATTTGAAGTACCTACTGAAACTAATACGCTACCGGGATTCCTAACCTCTCAATTATTTGTTTCTGAGTTTATGCTTGCTTAGGAAAGATTTGGTTCACCTCATATACGATTTCTACTAATGTGATGTTGTCAACGTCAATTCAGCTGAGTATCTGGTTTTCGTGTAGCGTCATAAGGTGTGTTTGCCACCCTTAGGTCGCTGTGAATCACAATGTGTCTCTAGAAATGGTGGCTCTGTGTCCAGTGTACTTATATTATCGTGAAAACTATTGATTCATCTGTGTCTGCTGCTCAACGAGCTCCTATTACTCCTTTTACGAGACATCGTATGTATAATGTGCTTCCGACTTCAAGTGGGAACTCTCAAACATCGGCCGCTCCCTCATAGGTAAGTGGAATAATTAATGTGCTCAATCTTTGTAAACTGTACCACTTGAGAAATGTCTTCTGCATGTCAAGTAGGAGCTTGAACTTGAGTTCATGTTTCCATTCTTTATCGTGAGACAGCAGGTAATGTTCTCGGCATAAATGCACTGGTAGCAGTTGTGCAATATGAGAAGCATGATGTTATCTTTGTAAAGGCCTAGTTTGAACCAGTCATACTTCTGACATCTGGAACTGATATAGAGAATGAGCACCTTTTCGCCAGCCCATTAACACCACTTCCAATAACAGTTACAATTTCTAAAGCTCCGCATGAATGTCGTCACAATTATATTAGAGCACGTCTCTCCCTATGTTTGTAAAGGTATTGGCACCTATACGGATTTTCCTGATGCCTTGAACAACCCTCGTTTTAAACATGAGTTTTAGACAACTGCTTGTATGATAATTATGTCTAAAGCGGATTTGGCACGACTTCCTAAATTAGTTAATATCACCGTAGCGGGGGTATCGCACACACTTCTTACATCTCAGCATGTGATACTTGTTTCAAATGCAAACAAACAGGGCATTTAAAAAATTGTCTGCTGCTGACCTTACTGGCGACCAGAGTCGGTGATGCTTCTACTTCAAAATCTGTCTACTCTACTTCGACGGTGAATTCTACAACAGTACCCATGCTTCATCTGCAAATAATGTCCCCTTTCAAATGGAGTTGGGTCCAAGTTAACCAGATAATGCTCGTTTCCCCGCTCTGTGAGATTTTTTAATATGGTATCCAAATCAGAGTTATCAACTAATTATCCGTACTGAAGCTCCGAATGTAACTAATAGTAAACGATGAGCTAGACCTGAAATGTTACTGATAGTAAACTACGACCTAGATCTGAGTCTGGTTCTCACGACTAGCCTTCAGTGCAGATGGAAGTGGAACTCACCCAATTCTCCTCTAGCGTGAGGGATCGGTTTCGGAATCTTCACATAAATTTCTTAGACGTGGTTGACCCCAGCCAGGTTGATTACGTAATCAAATACTCCATTATGCCTGAACACCAAGGCTTAAATCAGACCCTCCCAAAAATCGAATTTATGGAAGAGGTGGAACCTCTTGTGGATTTACAGTCTTCAGCATTACACTCCTCATGTTTTTTTCCATTTCGCCACATTTCTGGTTGATTCTGATAAGCGCATTAGAGGTCAAAGCTGTAACATCCCCTCGGTCTCGTGGTTGGTATCGACTGGAAGTAGTTTGTCAGTGTGTGCTGAGGCCGGGGTCTGTGCCATTAAGTCTTCGTCCGAATTTGCAAGTGAACAAGTTGCTCTTTTGCAATCTGACAAGATCCTAGCACCGCTATTAGCCTTGGATATCCATAGTTTTCTGGTGACAATTATTACCTCACACGCGAGTGGTAGTTCGAGATCGGACAGTAAGCTGGCGAAAGAATTCCTGCTTCGTCCATGTATGTATAGGCAATTAAAACGTATAACGTAAGTATTTCAGAACACTAAAATCTCCTAGGCCATTTCTGGGTCGTTTGTAACGAAACTTGTTCGTCATATAGCTAACCTGAATCGCATTCTGGGTTGGATGGTTTGAAACTGGCTATTCCGCGTAAGAGTAGTCGCAGTCTTCAGTACGTACATCATTTTGTTCACTCTCTGAAAACAATACTTGTTTTTGGTGTTAATTTCTCCATACATTAGGTTATGTTTAAAGTAAATATATCTCTGAAATTTTTCATGTTTAAATGTCGGGGCGGTAATACCTCGACCTCAAATATTGCACTATTACAAGAATTTCTTTCTGTTAATGTTGACATAGTTTATTTGCAAGAAACGAATTTCCTTGATCCGAAGCATGTAGTACGTAGTCGTAATCGGTTATTTCACTCATATTCATCGCTACGGCTAGATAGTAGGATATCCACGGCCCTATATCGACGTGTAGCGAATCAACTGAATTCTCGTACTGTGGAGTTACTCAATATTATGACGTAATGACGTATCTTAAATGTTTGTATAAGGGTGGTAGTGTAAATTGTATTACTGTTCACCTTTCGACTCGACATGCCTGTCAATTAGTTGATTATATTCAAAGTATTCTTACTTCTATCGAATCTGGAGATGAGGCATCTTTGGGAGATGATTTTAACTGCACAATGAATTCAACGAGACCTGTGTTATATTACACTACAGATTATCGAACTAGTCTACCTGCCCGGTTGGGTGCACTAATTAATGTCTGAAATCTTGTGGATGTCTTTCGATCGGTACATCTTGTGGTACGATCTTGTACATGGAGTACAGATTGTGGACGTGAGTACGCAACGGCGCGTTTTGATTTGGCATACATAACTAAGAATTTGAGATTTTCCGTTTTGAAATCCTTGCAGTATGCTAGTGTTAACTCAGGTCAGTGCCTGGTATCTGTCTCCATTCGCTTGGGTGCGCCTCTCCGCCGTAAGACACATGTGAGGACCATAGATCACCAGTGCGTATAAGATTCTCTTTATGTGCAAGATATGTTGGATCACCCCTCCCCGACAACTGTGGATGATCCACGGCAGACGATCCTCGCTTCATTGGCGGAAATACCGCCGCCGCCTCCTTTTCAACACCATTTCTGGTCCTTACCAAGATATCTGTCTGCAGTTAAAGGTTAAAGGTGCAGCAACGCGTTATTAAAAGTGTATATAATGCTTTTTTTCATTCAGTTTAGTAATATATGCTTCGGCTACAACAAATAACCCTGCTTTGAGTAAATTGGCAACTGCTGATAAAGCAACGACAACACTGTTAAAAATTTTGTAGTAGGTTCCACCAAAACGTGGTGCTCCACCACTTTCTGAAAACAGATACACCGTTCTGTGGTGCAAACAAAACCCAATAAGATGGTGCAACTTTGCACCACCTCATAATACAAGTTTTCACCACACTGTGGCGCAAGGTTGCGCCATGTTATTGGGTTTTGCTTCCATCACACAACGGTGTATCTTTTCTCATGAAGTGCTTCAGCTGGTGTAACACCACTTTTTGGTACAACCTACCACACAATTCTTAACAGTGAAGTAACAAGCTCGATAGCTGAATTACATATTCTACACGCATTGCTCAAGCAATGACCATACCTAATTGTCTGCCTATCAGGAGTTTGCGAAAAAGTAAATATTTGAAATATATGCCATTAAGGAAGAAACCGAAAAGAAAAGTAACGTAATTTTTATAAGAACAGAGAACGCCAAAATGCAAAGTTAAATTAAAGCACATACTCGTACATCACAATTGTTTTGAAGAATTTTCAGTTTGTTTCACGAGCACTTCCTGGCAGAGATTCCAGATAGGTGAAGCGTTTTCTAAACGAGGTCTTACGTAAGTGTAATAGATAATTTTAGTTGGGGAGCAGCAATTTTTCGTATGTATGTTTGTTTGATCGTGTATGAACAACAAAAGGATATCATTGTTAATATGCCGTAATGTGCAGGCAAAGGGAAAATATAATCATCACAAATATCTCCAGCTTACGGAGAAATAGGAATGGACGAGTGATAAACAACTTCACTTAAGGTGATAAACGGCCTCACTCCCTTTTTAGCTGGTACATTGTTTCTCTGATTAACTTTAGCTATAAATATAAAAATACCACAATAAGAGAAGCAGACGACGATGAAACAATTGTCTGGTTCGAGTGTGGCACTTATCTGCGATGTTTTCCTTTCTTTCTGCGACTCTACGTGGAACAGCTGTATTTAATAACCCTCAGTGATCATATGATTAACAAGTCTGCCGTTTTCGCGAAGCATTCTGATACTTGCCGATTAAGCACAGACAGGCAGAGTTATTCATTTTCTTAAAAGGAAAGGATGTAATTCAGTTAGTTTCAGCATTTTTTCGATAAGTTTATACAAAATTACATGGCCGAAGAGCAAAACTTTGTATGTTCCATCATGTTTCCATGAAAACCAATTTGTTAAACATACACCAGAATTATGTGCAGCAAGGAATACTTTGTAGGTTTTCCAATATTAAGATAAAGGAGTTTTAACTCGGGAAAGATTTTAACTGCAGCATGAAATGATTCGAATGTATACTTTGTTACAAAATCAAACTTTTGAAGGCTTACTCAAAATAAGATTTTCAGGTAATTTTATTTAAGTTATAATAAATCAGCATCTTGATTTGAAACATATGAAAAAAGATTTTATACGTCATAGACTGTGCATGTTATACGTCAGACTACAGAAGTATTTTTGTTTTGTGGATGATTTAAAAATGTAGCTTTTCTCTTGATGACGTATAGTTTATAGTTAAATACCATTTAAAACGAAATGTTTCTTGGGACAATTGGCTCCATAAGGTTATTTTAAAATGTTAGTTTCTTATAGGGAAGACATCTCTTTGAATAAATAGTTGTCTTTAAGCAACAAACGGGAACGATTCTAAACAGAGTAAGCTAAAAATCTTACTAGTCCAATTATTAGCACTACTTCAGAGATACGAACTAGGTAGAAATTCTTGCTACTAGTAGCTAAATGCCAATCTGTCTGTCCTAATACGAGCTCCTTCATATCTTTGCACCTATTTATTAGATTTTAAATTTTTTTGGGCCGTTTGAAATCTATTATAGATGAATCCTTTCATTTTAGGTTGTTTTTTTTATTGGAAATTTAACGACCACCGTGAGCAACTCAATGGGCTATAAGTAGTCGCCCGTCCCTAATTTAGGGTCACTGGCTCCAGGGAAAGGGAGAGAGCTAGTGCCGTAAGACAAGCACAACATCCATGCCTCACCGGGATTCGAACCCGGACCCCGTTCGGACGAATGATCAGAGGCCATCGCTTAGACCACTGCGCCACCGGGGCGGCTCATTTCAGATTCAAAGTCACACCGCTTGTGAGTGCAACAGCATAGTGATATTTACCTCGATATTTATTATTCCCGTACTACCGTTTCCAAAAATCCGAATGAAAAAATAAATTTTTCGTCGAATATTTTACATTTTAGATCAGATTAACATTCGCAAAAGTTCCTCTGTCACAAAAACTTCCAAGGTAAAATACAAAATATTCATAATAAAGTTTAAGGAAGTTGCTCAGTCAAACATTTAGTTGGTGCAGTGGTCTGAGCACTGGCTTCTGTCCATTCGCCCGAGATGGGTCTGGGTTTGAATTCCAGTGAGGCATGGATGTTGTTTGTCTTACAGCGGTTCCTGGAACCAGTCACCCTAAATTAGGGACGGGCGACTGCTTATAACCCATTGAGTTGCTCACGGTGGTCGTTAAACTCCCAAATAAAAACAAATCCACTTTCTCCTGAGCAGTAGTTACAAAATTCTTAAAAACAATTAAAAACACGCATGTCAAGTAAAAACTTTGATAAAGACACTCAGAGCAGATTTACAGCTGATTACTCTCAAATGCATTTCGGTACTCTATTATGGCGTTCTCGATTACCTTTTGGCCTCCAAACAAAACAATCAAACTATATGTTGATTGTTTTGTTATGTTTTTTTACAGTGTTATGGCGCTAGTAGTACCCACAAATGCTGGTGGCTGTTGTCTATTGAAAATCAATAAGGTATAGAGGACTATTTAAGCCCGGAGTAAAGCATTTGTTTTCCGAAACAGATACTAAGACGCAGTACATGACGCTTTAATAGGAAAGTTGACATGAATGTGAGTAAATGTAGGGTATTTTGAAGCATACGCCTGTCAGTGCGGAAGTTTTAAACTTCTTAACCGAACCATGCTTTTACCACGAGCTGGGAAGGAAAATGACCAGCCAAAAAGTCCACAGTATTTAACAGCTTACTAACCATTTTATTTTATATTTATGTTTGTTTGTGGTAATTACATAGACTTTTATGTTGCAGACATATTGGACTCTAGCAACGAGTAACTTTTGATTTCATTTACGTGTTTATGCAATTTTAGTTTCTTCCTGTGACCAGTTAGAGTGCAGGACATTGGCAAATATTTTAGTTATAATTGATTGTTTATGAAATTTTGCAACAATGAGTGAGTTTTATAAGTGAATATTTTTTTAATTTGTATTATGTTTTAGCAGTAACACGAGAGGGATAGCACAGGTAGCTGAAAATTGCTCAACCAATGATATTCATGCATTATTAGCTATAGTTATTTTAGGTTTTTACGCTTTGTTTAGACAATATGTCGTGAGAATAATTGAGAATCAGCTTCTAACACTATCATGTGGAGATAATTCGTATGCATACGCGATTATACTTTATGCTCGTAAAAAACAGAACACCTGAAAGGAGTCGAGCTATGACTTTGATTTTTAAGGAATATACTAATCAGGCAATATAGAACAATGATTAACGTTTGACGTCATAGGTGCATGTGTACCGCTTCTAGGCAAGTCAGATCGCGCAACGTCCCAGACCAGAAACCGGCCGTTCTTCTGTTATAAGCGCCGCGTGGCTCAATCGGCATGTCAGTGTTTGGTTAGCAGCGGTAATGATGTCTTTGCGTGACGGTTCTTCATCAAATGTGTTGGCGCAGCTGTGGCGAACTGTGACGCATTCGCCTATGTCAGCTGTAAACAGTTCGTCCCCTGTTATCACAGTTCGGACTAGAGGTTTGTGGGCTTGTCAGCCTACGTTTGACACCGCAGTAACTGACAAATGGTGGTGCATCGAACAAAGGGAGTTGTCGTGACGAATGGCACAATATCGTGCTCTTGGAAGAAACGAGCTTGTGTTTAGACAAAAATGATGGCCGTATATGTTTCCGCCGAAGACAGGATAAAGGGCGTCGGGAAGAGTGTACTTGCATTAGGCATATGTCATTAACGCAAGGCATTATGGCCTGGGGTGCTATCAGGTACAAAAGCAAATGACCTATCGTGAGAGTCCGTACCACCATAACGAGTGCCGATCGCCTATCGTGAGAGTCCATCCCACCATAACGAGTGTCGATCACCTATCGTGAGAGTCCGTACCACCATAATGAGTGCCAATCACCTATCGTGAGAGTCCGTACCACCACAACGAGTGCCGATCACCTATCGTGAGAGTCCGTACCACCATAACGAGTGCCGATCACCTATCGTGAGAGTCCGTACCACCATAACGAGTGCCGGTCACCTATCGTGAGAGTCCGTACCACCATAACGAGTGCCGGTCACCTATCGTGAGAGTCCGTACCACCATAACGACTGCCGATCACCTATCGTGAGAGTCCGTACCACCATAACGAGTGCCGATCACCTATCGTGAGAGTCCGTACCACCATAACGAGTGCCGATCGCCTATCGTTAGAGTCCGTACCACCATAACGAGTGCCGATCACCTATCGTGAGAGTCCGTACCGCCATAACGAGTGCCGATCACCTATCGTGAGAGTCCGTACCACCATAACGAGTGCCCATTACATCAATGAGATTCTACGTTCGGTGGCCCTTCCGTACCTGCAGGGCAATGCCACACAGCATGTTGTAACGACAACACGTGCCTTCTTTAGGGAAAACAACGTTTCACTTCTGCCGTGGCCGGCTAGATCGCTGCATTTATCACCCATGGAAAATCACTGGGACATGCTCAAAAGACAGCTGCAGCAACTCTTGATGAATTTTGGACGCGGGTTAATATAGCGTGGATGGCCATTTCACACGACACCATTCACATTTTATTTGATTTGATACCTCAGCGTGTACAGCAGGCGATTAACACCAGAGGTAATCACACTGATTGATAGCTGCATCGACGCACTTGCTGCGTATGACACAGAGATGCTCTCCGTTTGCTGTGTATTGCCTAATGAACATATCCTGTGAAAATCAAAGTCTTATTTTTTTTTTTTTTTTTTTTTGATTGGAGGTTTAACGACCACCGTGAGCAACTCAATGGGCTATAAGCAGTCGCCCGTCCCTAATTTAGGGTCACTGGTTCCAGGGAAGGGAGAGAGCCAGTGCCGTAAGACAAACACAACATCCATGCCTGACCGGGATTCGAACCCGGACCCCTTACGGACGAATGATCAGAGGCCAACGCCTTAGACCACTGCGCCACCGGGGCGGCAATCAAAGTCTTAGCTCGACTCCTTTCTGGTGTTCTGTATTTTATCAGAGCCGGGTTATGGCCTTAGTGAGACTTAGGCTAAGACATCTCAGTGGGCTACCAAAGAGCTTATGATAGGAAAAAATTACGTTAAAACATGAAACTCTACAATATGTTTTTGATAATTAATACGTAGTTCATTCTTCAAACTAATAAATTATCACGTAACACAGCCTTACAATTTTACGTCGGTCCAACACAGAGCCATCGTCTTCTATTCCTAAAAGACGGTGGCTCAGTGTTGGGCCTACGTTAAATTGCAAGGCTGTGCTGCCTGGGTTATGTGCAGAGTTTTCGTAACAAGTCATTATTTTAATTGTTCTCACAAGAACATCAGTTGAAAACTTAAGATTCCTGGATTTTTCTTGCATTTTCTAACGATTGAGCATTGTATTGTTTTCTAAGTACATCATTTTTTTGTTATGCAATGTAAAGACACAAGGGACTTCGACCATTAAGGGTTCCAAGTGCAAGTTGGGAGGTGTGGATTGATGTTACTGAAAAAGATGAAACTGTGTCTTTGATCTCACTGTACACAGCGACATGACATCTTTGCTGCCCCGGTAGCGGAGTGCTCTAAGCGATGGCTTCTGACCATTCTTCTATGATGGGCAAGGGTTCGAATCCCTTTGAAGCATGGATGTTGTGTTTGTCTTATGGCACTGGCTCTCTTCCTTCCCTGGAACCAGTAGCCCTAAATTTAGGACGGGCGACTGCTTATGGCCCACTGAGATGCTCACGGTGGTTGTTAAACCTTCAATAAAAAATACAAAAATTAAAAAACATGAAACCCTTACTGTTGGTGAGTCAGTGCTTTGAAATCTGTTAGTCTTCCAGCCTCTGTTCCTGACCAAGTGGAAATAATTCGATATAAAACGTAAAACTATTTTATAAACCTCTCTCATCATTATTTGTGCAGGCATGCCTCCTGTGCCCTTCGTAAAAGTGGATCGCAAGGCTATAGCCCCTATAGACCCACCCCTTAATCCGGCCCTGTATTTTATGAACATGAGTGTATTTAACATAACAGAGTGAGCGTAAATGCCGTGATCTGTTACGATTTTTTAAGGGTTGTGGAGTATTATTACAACTTCAAATGAAGTAGTGTGGAGTAAATAAAGTACAGTGATACTTACTTGCTTTATCGTAGCATAAATCCAACTGCACCTGAGTGATGTTTATCAGCAGCACATGAGTGGTCCTTGTTTTTATTTTTTGCTCGCGGCGATTGGACAAGGATGTTTGCAATAGCTTTTTGAAAAACCCGGGTTTCGTGTTGCCACAAAACTTAGCCATCTACCTGGAAAAGAGACAGAAGTGAGCTGTGCTCCGAATTTGGCTGAATAAGACTGATGGTGGCAAGTGAAGCTTCGTCATACTTTAAATTTCAGGAATGCCAATAGAAAATTTACCGATGCTAAAATTTTCCAGCCACATGGACGATTCAGATTTCTCCTCTCATATCGAGGCGAAGCCCCTCATGCCACGATAATGGTGAAGAACAACATGTGGGGGAATCTTTTTTTTGATTGGAGGTTTAACGACCACCGTGAGCAACTCAATGGGCTATAAGCAGTCGCCTGTCCCTAATTTAGGGTCACTGGTTCCAGGGAAGGGAGAGAGCTAGTGCCGTAAGACAAACACAACATCCATGCCTCACCGGGATTTGAACCCGGACCCCGTTCGGACGAATGATCAGAGGCCATCGCTTAGACCACTGCGCCACCGGGGCGGCTGGGGAAATCTTTTAGAGAAAGCATGTTTATAACTTGTGAATCTGACTCATGTAAGGTATATCTTTGTGATTGCTCAATCTGCTATCGAATGTTTTAATTTGATAACCGGGTCGAAGGCATTTGGTTAGCAAGTACCAAAACCTGGTGGACGAATACAGAGAAGCGCGCGGGATTTTGGCCAATCGTTTCAGCCGTGCTTAGGCCCTACTCCGGAAAGTGGCATGCCTTGTCCACGGCGCTCATCCTGTCCCCTACGGCTGTGCGCCACTGCTCCTCTCTACATTTGAAATATTTTATTCCTTTCACGCTGTGGCTACATGCTCCAAGGTCTGCTGCAGTTTTTGCCAGAGACTTTTGTCTGCAAAAGCTTTTTGCAAAATCAATAGACCACAGATAAAGAAATCAGTAGATCTGTTTTTTTTTGCTTGAAGTTTGCACCACTCGATAAATATATTGTAAGCAGGAGCATTCGAAAACACTGATGTTTCAAATAATGCCAGTGCTCCACACGCTTCTGTTCAGCACATTAATGCAAATCAAACTACAGAGGATGTTCTCATATTTTTAACATAATTAATGCTTAAAATAAAATTACCTCTTAAATATTCTATCAGAGAGCCCTTTCTCTGGATGTGAACCTACATCTAGATTTTCAAGGAAACAGGGCATTTTTTAAAAGTGGTATTTTATTCCAATCCTCTTGCACTGCTTTCCACAGTCCAATCATTGGTTTAGGTCTGCGTTTAGAAAGCGCTCTTTTTAGCTGTCCAAAGAAGCAATAGTCCATAGGTTGACATGCCAGGGAACTTTGGAAGTATAGACTTGATACCAGTCTCTTTTTGTTTCATTTTGACGTAAAATTAGGTTTTTCTCGGAGCTGGGTTGGGAGTAATTTAGGGAGCACTGATGCAACGAAGACATGTCCCACTTTGAACGCTTATATCTTCAAAATTTACCACTCGTAGAGTAATACATCCTTAGTTCAGAGAGTCACACTTATAAATAAAAAATAAAATAAAAAGCAAGGTTCAACCCTTCACCCCTTAGCTCTTCGATACAGTAGCGTTAGACAGTTAAGCTAAATTTCGCCTGATTTTCTTTCTCCGCACGCGGTTTTTAAGGTTGATAACTGGTGAATAGATAATGATGGCGATGACCTCAGGCCCGCGTCCCGTAGCAGATGGTCAGAGATAACGGACGTATGTGATGAATCGAAGTAAAGTGGATTTAAAATTTACTTTTTTTTAGATTAAAAAAAAAAGGTTGGTGACAAAAATTTAGTAATGCCGCGTAAATTCAGGAAAAAAATACTATAAGAACCGACGAAAGTTGAAGAAACAGCTAGAGGAGAACGAGAGGAATCCGAAAAAGCCCGCTAAAGACATCAACCGAAAGGTCACGGGAGGGTAGGGATCGTCAAAAGTTCGTGCGCCAGGATGCGTTTCACCCGAGTTCGACTCTAGAGACACACCATCCACTTCAACTGTACAAATTGAGCCTGAGCCTGAACAGCAAGAAAAAAATGCCAACTGATGTCCTCGATCCAAATTTCAAATTTTCACATTGAGCAGGGAATACCAATGTACATCGCCAGTCTTCACAACTTTTTTTTTTTTTTTTTTTTTGAGGTTTAACGACCACCGTGAGCAACTCAATGGGCTATAAACAGTCGCCCGTCCCTAATTTAGGGTCACTGGTTCCAGGGAAGGGAGAGAGCCAGTGCCGTAAGACAAACACAACATCCATGCCTCACCGGGATTCGAACCCGGACCCCTTACGGGCGAATGATCAGAGGCCAGTGCCTTAGACCACTGCACCACCGGGGCGGACTTTTCTTCACAACTTCGCTGGATGATGAATGTATTAAGCCTCAAACTTTTACACCGCCAATACATTCTGAATTTAGACCAGAACAAAAGCAACAAGAAGAAGAGTACACATTAAACCTCAGATGTATCGCCAAATTTGTAACAAGGCAACTAAGGAGTTTGAAAAATTGGTTCTGAAAAACGATTGTATATAGTATACGATGCATTTTAAGTAAATAAAGTAAAACATTTCTTTCGCACAGTAGCAACTCTGCCGCAACCTACAACGTAGGGCTACATCAACTGGCCTCCGCTGAATATTTTAAGTACGTAGAACTAGTGAGGTAGTGCCATGAAATAGTGACAGTTGACATAGTTCTAATTTTTTGGTTGCGGCACATTGGCTACTGTGTCCCTTTGATTTTTTTTCAAGAAATAGTGGTAGATGTGGATGTGAAAATCCTCCAAATATGTGGCGTCAGTGAATAAACAAAGACATCGCTCTTTCCACGTTTTACCAGCACACAGCAACTGAAAAATTGTTATTCGGCATCTGCTGAGGAATCTAATCCCACATTTCTCGATATCTAGCCGAGCGCATTAGCCTTACACCATGGTGTCCAACAATCCACGGCGCTATGTGTGTTTTTCTGTCAGCTTCTGACATCATAAATCCGTATGATGGGTTCAGCTACTGAGAGGTCTCCATCTGGTGGGCATTAACGGCACTGGCTATATACACTACACTATCTACCAACAAGTAATTGGACACCCCCTGCAATCGACGATATCTGCCGTCCTGATACACGTCACGGCCGCCGCCGTTAAATTCCGTGTGGGAAACAACGACGCTACCAGTCGCATGCAAAATGCCACGCAGTTTGTAGCTCTATGATTTCGAGAAAGGTGTAATCGTCCGGGATCACAGAAATGGCCGATCCATACGTGACAGATCCAGCTAGTTGAAGTACCCAAAATCGACAGTGGCCTACGTGATTGGCAAGTGGAAGATGAGAGGTGACTGTCGGAATGTGCCCCGACCCTGAAAACCCACAAAACTGGGAGTTAGAGACAGACGGAGTTAGAGACAGACGGGTGCTGGCCAGAAAAATCGGAAGAACCGCACCAAATCAATGGGCCATCTACGCTAGGAGTTTCAACAGGCATCTGGGAGTGTTCTTTCGATGAATACCATTCGTAAGGAAGTCCATCTGCTCGCTTATATATGGACGTGCTGCCGCCCGCAAGCCTTTGATCACCAAGTCCAATAGCGCCGCTCGGCTAACGTGGTGCAAAGAACGTCGACAGTGGACCGTTGAACAGTGGAAACAGGTTCTCTGGAGCGACGAATTAAGGTTCACCCTCTACCGTTCGGATAGCAGCAGGGTCTGGGTTTGGCGTCTGCCTGGAGAACGCCTCCTGCCGGAATGTATTGTGCCAACTGTGAAGTTCGGCGGCGGTGGAATTATGCTATAGGGGTGTGTCTCCTGGTATGGCACAGGACACTTGGTCGCAATTCCTGGTAGACTCAACGCCGAGACCTACTGCACCATTTTGAATGACCATGCGCTTCCTACGTTGTGGCAGTTTTACGGGGTGGACCCATATTACTTTCAGGATGACAATGCTATCTGTCATGTTGCGAGGTCCACCATGGCTTGGTATGATGACAATGGGGTTAATCGAATGGACTGGCCTGCGCAGATCCCGTACTTTAACCTTATCGAGCACCTCTGGGACGAGTTGGAGCGTCGCATCTGGGACGAGTTACACCCAACATCCGAAATCGGTGAAGGAACTGACCTGTCTTCTCCAAGCCGAGTGGAAGAAAATACCGCTAGCCGTCGTACAACTCGTGGTTTAGAGTATGCCCCGGAGGGTCGCAGCTGTAATCGCTGCTCGTGGCGGCTCCACCAACTATTTAAGGTGAATAAACTTCTTTTCCTTTGCTATCACAGGTGTTCAATTACTTGTTGGTAGATAGTGTATATTGACAAAAGTCACCGGACACCCCTTAAAAAGCAAATGGACGATCCTCTGCGTTGTTAAGGTGCACGGTACAGCTACAAACGGTATAAAAACAAGCCTGCAGCTGACCGCGATCATATCGCACTGTGAGGTTGAGTGAAAATGTCGCGGCGGTAGAAAACTGACTTTGAGAAAGGAAATATTGTTGGGTGTCGTATTAATGCGTTGCCAATAAGGGAAACAGAGAGGCGTTTAAACATATCCAAGTCAACTGTTTTGCATGTGCTGAAAAAGTGAAAGACACATGGCGTGCCTGAAGGAGTAAAACGTACCGGCAGAACAAAAAAAATCAGTGACAGAGGACGTCGAAGCCTCAGAAGAGTCGTTACAGCAAATCGATGGAGTACTTCACAAGACCTCAGTGTACAGGTGAGTAAAAATGCTGGAACCGCAGTATGTACATGTACCATTCGCAGAAAACTTTATTCCGTGGGTCACCGTGGTCGTGCGGCTGCTCATAAGCCTTTCATCTCCACTCGGAATGCTACTCCTCTTTTAGCATGGTGTAAAGAACTTTTATCGTGGACCGTAGATTAATGGAAACGGGTCCTATAGACTGATGAATCCAGATACACGATCCATCAGTCTGATGGCCGTGTGTGGGTATGGCGGTAGACGGGGAATGCTATTTACCACAGTGTACTGTTCCTACGGTCACGTTTGGGGCTGGCAGTGTACTCGTGTGGGGGTGTTTTTCGTAGTATGGTCCCGGCCCATTGGCTATCGTGGGCAAACCTGTTAACCAGCACGTCTACCTCGATATTCTGGACAATCATGTCCTACCAACTCTGTGGCAATACTATGGAACCGAGCCTTGTTGGTACCAGAAGGATAATGCACCGAGCCATAGCGCAAGAACTGTTACGGCGTGGTTTGACGATAATTCCGTATCGTGTGTGGACTGGCCAGCACAGAGCCATCATCTTAATCCCATAGAGCACCTAATGGGATGACTTAGAGCACCCCATAAGAAGTTTGGAACCAAGGCCTACTACTAAGCAACAGTTAGCAGCAGCATTATGTACTGAATGGAAGCGCATACCTATCGCTGTGTTCCAAAACCTTGTCGAAAGCATGTCTCGAAGGGTCAGTTTTCACACAGTATTTATTAGAAGAAAGATACAGGAGATGTGCTTGAATATATCATCTCAAATGATGTATGACAAAAACATATTTACAGATGCTTGTAGCTTACGCTACTGCTTATTTATACTGTTCTGTACATTGATGATAGTAAAATCAGTTAGTTACACTAGTGTCTGGTGAGGCAACAAAAGTCTCTGACAATGCAGAGAATAGTAACAATTCAGCTTGAAGAGCGTTATAGAATATTATTTTGCACAGTATTGATGCAAGGAATAATACAGAATTCGAGCTTGCAGACAGAGATTCAAAAGACAGGTGATAAAAAATTAACAGATGTATGCAGCTTGCGCTACGTTATTTACAGGATTCTGTGCAACGTTGACATGGCAACTGTTAAGTACAGTAGAAATCTGGCGAGGCAATATAAAACTCTGGTAATACAGAGAGTAGAATCAATCCAGCATGATGAGCACAATAGAGCATAAATTTTACACATTATTGATGAAACAAAAGTTACGACCGTAAGGTGAATCGTTGTGGGCGACCTTCAAATCAAGAGGTTGCAGGTGACTAAGGAGACAAACATGAAATCAAATGTTCGAAAGACAGATGATGAAAAATTTACAGATGAATGTGGCTCGTGGTACTACATGTTACATACAACGGTGATATGAAAAGTAGTTATGTACAATCATTTTTCTGAGAATGCAAAAGAAAAAAATAATCTCTGAAAATACAGACAGAAGACACAACTCATCACAGTCAGTATTGGAGAGCAAGATATAATACAGGAATTGAAGATAAGAACATACTGTAAAACGACAAAGCAGAGAAAGTTTACAGATGTCTGTGGTTCGTGTTACGACCTATTTACATGATTCTGTACAATGAGAAGTTACAATTAATATATATTGGTTTGTCAGAGTTGACAAAAAGAAAGTCTCTGACAACGCAGAGAAAATACACAATTCAGCATGATGAGCATTGAAAAACAAAAAATATTTACGCATGAGTTATACACGAAATAAAACATGTGAAGAGGATGAGAACTGAGTCTTAAAGAAAGTGTGAATAGAAATTGACAATTACAAGTAGCTCACGCTTCGAACAGTTCATCGGATTCTATACAATGATGATCTACTAAAAGTTATGTACAATAGTAAGACAAAAAATAATTTCATAATATAGAGAGTAGAAATAATATAGCACAGTGAATGTTGAGGAACATGATTACACTCAGTTGCGAAGCAAAGAAGAACAGGAAATGTGTAGCCGCCCCGGTGGCGCAGTGGTCTAAGGCAATGGCCTCTGATCATTCGTCCGAAAGGGGTCCGGGTTCGAATCCCGGTGAGGCATGGATGTTGTGTTTCTCTTACGGCACTGGCTCTCTCCCTTCCGTGGAACCAGTGACCCTAAATTAGGGACGGGCGACTGCTTATAGCCCATTGAGTTGCTCACGGTGGTCGTTAAACCTCCAATTAAAAAAAATAAAAAATAAAAATGTGTATAGGAATATCGTCGTAAATGACATATGAAAAGAAGATTTACAGGTGCTTGTAGCTTACGCAACGACTTATTCACAAAGCTCGATACAGTGATGAGAGAATACAATTTATGTATAATAATTTGTCGGGTAAGACAAAAATAGTCTCTGGTGATGCAGAGATTGAAAACAAATCATCATGGCAAATATTTCATCTATCAGGAGGTAGGTGAAACAAAAGTTCCGACCGTAAGGTGAAGCGTTGTGGGCGACCCTGCAAACCAAGAGGTTGTTGGTGACCAAGTTGATGCCGCCCCGGTGGCGCAGTGGTCTAAGGCGTTGGCCTCTGATCATTCGTCCGAAGGGGTCCAGGTTCGAATCCCGGTGAGGCATGGATGTTGTGTTTGTCTTACGGCACTGGCTCTCTCCCTTCCCTGGAACCAGTGACCCTAAATTAGGGACAGGCGACTGCTTATAGCCCATTGAGTTGCTCACGGTGGTCGTTAAACCTCCAATCAAAAAAAAAAAAACAAGTTGATAGGAACTGTGGTTCAGTGCAGCGTGCTACTGCAGTGGTACGTTCTAGTCGAAGGCGGGAGAGCAGGCGATTACGAAAATGACAAAGTAACGCAGTACTGACTTTATTTATGTCGGTAGAAGCTTCAGGGGACGCTGAATATGATACACGTGAATTATATGTTTTACAAGCACGAAGATGTAGGAGCAGACTGCCGGAAGGTGAATAGGGCGAGAAGAGTTCAGAAGTAGTGTTCGGTAGGCGCTGAAGGTGAGGACGGTCTCACAGGATCTTTGCGCTAGCGTGAAAGCGAGATGGAGCATTGGCAATACATGAAGACATGCTTGACGTCAGCCTCCTCGCCACAATACGGACAGGAGGGTGAAGATAAAATGGTCATGCGATGCAAAATGGACGGCACAGGGAGGCGGTTGTGTAAGAAAAGCCAATGTAAATTGACTTCAAGGGGTGCTGAAAGTGGGGAAAGAGCAGCGGAACACACTGCGGATGTAGAAGAAAGTGGGATGCCAGAAATGGGAAGAGCTGCAGAAGAGCGACAGAGAAGACGGTAGAGATCAGCTGTTAAGAAAGAGACAACAGGAAGAGGTGGGCCATCGGACGACAGAAAAAATGCGAGAGGGAGAGAGACAGAGTGGACAGAAATGAGACCTGGGGGAGTAGCAAGCTCAGGGAACAGGGAGATTATAGTAGAAATAAGAGAGTTATGAACAAAGTGAGCATTGGCATTGAAACGGAGAGCAGAGGGTAGATCAGAGAAGGGGAGCCAGGAAAGATCGGTGTTAATAAGATCGCTGACTGTAACAACTCCAGCTCGGAGCCATGAAGGAAAAGCAAAGCATGGGAGATATGGGGAGGGTGTAGCAGAGAAGAAAAAAAAGAGGTTCGGAAAGTAGGTCATTTGTGGAGGCAGGGAGAGAGCAAGAAAGAGGGAGGGAACGAAGAAAGGAGATAGCCTCCTTGTAGACAGGAGGGAAAAGTGTGAGAAGGGGACAGTGGTCCATGAGTAAGAACGAAAGGAGAGTAAATCGTGGGTTATGCGGAGAGACTATGAAATCACGAGCAGCAACTGCAGAGGGAGCAGGTGCCGCAAGTGATCGTAAAAAAGTAGACACAAGATAAGCCTTGTAATAGGATCTGACGTCGGGTAGACTAATGCCATCGTTGGAAGGAGACAAGCTGAGTTGAGGTGCTCCGACCCAATGATGGCCGGGCCAGATAACCTGAGTTTGACAGCGGGTGAGTTCAAGAAGACGTAGTGCTGGTTGCTTCGAAGCCAACCATGAATGCGTGTACATTGAAAGCAGGTAAGTGTGCGTTAGATGTGCTCTTTGAAAAAATGGAGGTGCAGAATTGTGCGCGCCGCCAGATTGCGACCGAGCGGTCTAGACGTGGCAGGAGAGTCGTCCAGGGGACGAGTGAAGCAGCTGCTGGTTTTCCAAGGTGGACTCCTAGGAATCGATGAGAGGTGTTGGACCAATCTGCTCCCCAAGGATAGTGCGGTGAGACCACGATCCGGTCTATAAGCCTGTGCTTTTTGTTGTGTTTAGCGCTGCTCCGGAACATGAGGCTTAGGTATTGTAGAGATTGTGGAGATCGTGAAATTGTGATTCTTGCCGAATGCAGAATGTAATATCGTCGGCGTAGGTAACATAGGTAGCAACATGGTGACGAGTGCTAGCTACCACCGGTGGTAGTGAAGCAAAAAAGTATCGATGAACTGTGCGTAAAAAAGGTTTAAATGCGAGGGCGTAGAGCTGCCCGGATAAGAGGCAGCCCTGACGCACGCCGCGACGAAAGTGTATGGGAGCTGTGAGAAGGTTGAGCAGCTTGACGTGGAAAACTGCGTCTCGGTAGAGAGAGATGAGAAGAGAAGCAAAGGAAGGAGGAAAGCCGAAATTTAGTAATGTTGAATCAAGGTAATCATGAGAAATATTATCGAATGCTGAGCGTTGATCGAGGGAAAGGAGAGCAAGGGGTTAATTAGATCATTAAGAAGCTGAACGTTATTGGAGATGGTGCGGCTGGGTACAGTATAGGTTTGATTAGTGGAGAGAATATGAGGGAGTATGGGGATAAGCCGACGGGAGAGAAATTTAGTATGGAGTTTATAATCAGTGTTTAAGAGTGAGATGGGACGCCAATTCCCCAAGTCAAGCGGATCACCCTTCTTAGGGAAAAGTACGACATGTGCGAGCGTGAAACTCCTCGAAAGAAACGTAAGATGCATGGCAGTAGAAAAAGCGCAGAGGAGAAACGGAAGGAGGGCAAGAAGAGAAGCCTTGTAGAAAGAAACAGGGAGATCATCCGGGCCAGGTGAAGCCCGGGGGTTAAGGGACGAGAAAGTGGCAGTGCGTTCAGTTAGAGTGGGAGAAAGGAGGAGGCTGGCTGAAAGATGAGAAGGGACCTGAGGCAAAGAAGAGAACAGAAGAACAGAAGCCATAGGGGAGGGAGGAGGAGTTTCACAAAATTTTGAAATGTAGTAGTTCCGTACCATAGAACAAATTGGAACTGGTTCGGATGATACTACTAAAGTTGGAAGACGAAGGTGCTGTAGAACAGAAGAGGCTCGGCAAGTTGACTCAAGTGATGTAATCGTACGAACAAGCATCAGGTTTCAGGTTTTGAAGTTTAAGGCGTTGGAGGGCTTGTTTTGCAAGCGGCACCAAAAGTGAATGCAATTCTGCCTGGTAGACTGGAAAGAGGGAATCAGCAAGATTGAGCAAGGAAAGCATTTGCCTAGTATGATCAAGTCGCATGCTCCGTTGCTGGTAGAAGAAGAGAAGTCGCATAAAAGCGATCCAATCTTGCTGTAGGAGGATGAATGGCTCGTCGTGCACGCCATGTATGGGTAGTCTGTGTTGGTGACAAGTGACGCTGAATATCTGCGAACGAGAAATCTGAAGTGATAGATTGTAGAAGATGTACTACTTCCGTACAGTGTTCTTTGGAAGTAGAAGAGCGATCAGTTAGGGGATGTAGAGTGCAATTGTAATCACCTCCAATAAGTACCCAGTCGGTGATGGGAATACGCGACAGAGCCTGTGGAAGTTTTGTAAACAGCTGTGGGCCGCCTCTGTGGCGCAGTGGTCTAAGCCGTTGGCTTCTGATCATTCGTCCGAAGGGGTCCGGGTTCGAATCCCGGTGAGGCATGGATGTTGTGTTTGTCTTGCGGCACTGGCTCTCTCCCTTCCCTGGAACCAGTGACCCTAAATTAGGGACGGGCGACTGCTTATAGCCCATTGAGTTGCTCACGGTGGTCGTTAAACCTCCAATCAAAAAAAAAAAAACAAAAAAAAAACAGCTGTGGCACGTGAGTAGGAGTGCAAGGAACATAAATGTTGAATATATGAAAATTTGCAGCTGCTACGGTGAAGGAGACCCGTTGCAATAAGTCTCGACATAAGTGTTTCACTGAGGAGGAGGAAAGAGTTGCATGAAAACGTGAATGAACTCCAACTGCTATGCCGCCACGCGACAGTTGGCTGTGGGCGTGATGGAAAGTATGATCCCACTGACGCCACTGATTAAATTGAGTGGTGGAAGTACAGTTTGTTTCCTGCAGGAGTAATATATCGGCGTTCAGCAGAGCAAGATCTTCTCGTACCAGCGCATTCGCGAGAGATGTTGCAAAACCGCGACAATTAAATGACACAACCCTGAATGTGTAGGTCAGATGTAGGATGCAGAAGGAATTGACTGGCTGTAGTGATGGAGTGCAGTCGACGGACGAAACATGCACTCCACGGGACCTCGTCTGCGGTGCGCCGAAGATTGTTTTCAAGTGAGTGTAATTGATCCAGCACTTGTGGTAGAGCTGCTTCATACTGCTGAATGAAAGTGTGTGCTGAGGAAGCGCTAGTGGACCCTAAAAGGCACTCCAGCACATCGCCGCCCCGGTGGCGCAGTGGTCTAAGCGATGGCCTCTGATCATTCGTCCGAACGGGATCCGGGTTCGAATCCCGGTGAGGCATGGATGTTGTTTGTCTTACGGCACTGGTTCTCTCCCTTCCCTGGAACCAGTGACCCTAAATTAGGGACGGGAGACTGCTTATAGCCCATTCAGGTGCTCACGGTGGTCGTTAAACCTCCAATCAAAAAAACAAAACAAAAAACTCCAGCACGTCCTCGTACGGCAGAGGCTCAGCAGGAAAAGCATTGTCAGCAAGAAAAGTTGAAAATTCATCCAGTGAGGGGGAAGCACCCTCACATGCTGTCTCAGAGGAAGTGTGTAGAGGCGACCTTGAGAACGGCAGTCGAGAGCTGACTGAGCGAGTGGATGACCGGGTAGAATAGGGAGATGATCTGCGGGACGACAGTCTTTGACTTCTTCGTCTTGGGGCGAAAAGCACCACTGTGTTTTCCAGAAACCACTAAAGCTCCATGATCGTCTGGAGAGCCTGAACCCGAAGCATCACCTGTGACTCGTGTCATGGAGCCAACGGTAAAAGCTGAGGAATAGTCAACATGCACATCAGCAGTAGTTGTAAAAGTACTAGGATGAGTTGATTTTGGAAGCCTGGGAAAATTCTTAGGATCAACAGGAGGTGGAGGCATCAAAGTCGTTTGTTGACCAATGGCAGTAGGCTGACTTGTGGAAGATCTTGACTCTGCGACTCTCTTCCAAAAGGAAGAAATCGGTGGAGCGTTGGTGGACAAAGTGTGTGGAGCTGTTTGCAGGGGGCAAGTGGGCACTGAGCCCTCATGCGACTTTCGCTCTGGCAGATAGTGCAATACGGTGAAGTGATTATCTCAACTCTTCTCCGTTGCTGTCCACAGCGGACGTGCAAAACATTCGAAACCGCTTTCAGCTGAGCGTCAGATGGAAAGAGGACTCGAGCAGTGCGGCGGAAGCGCCCAATTGATTTGTCCTCAGGGTCCCTGGGAGCCGCAGAGACAGAAAGTTGTTATGGAGCCAACAACATTGCCGTACTTGCTGAGCAAAGTGCAGAGTGCGGCGTCGGAAACTTCTGGTGGCACTGGGTAGAAGGTCACCTGCACCGGGCGGTGCGCAACTGGTTGTGCTAGTAGATGCACGTCATTGATGGTTAGACCTTCCGTCAGGACCTGGTCAGCATGCGCTTTATCCTTAAAATAGACCAAGACAGATCTGGATTTTCGAGCTACAAAGTCTATATCATCCTTTGGAAAGATAGTTTTGAGGGCACGGCTATATTGCCACAGCTTGGTGTCGGGAAGCGCACCATAGTGGAGGAAAAAAGGTTACCGGCTCGGGAATCTTCTGGAATGTCAATTGTGGCGGTGGAATCGACGACAGTGACATAGGATTCAGGAAAAGACATAGCAGATGAAACCGGGGGTGTAAGGACCCCAGATTTTGCAGAAGCATAGGACGCTTGAGCAGACACGGTTCGAGAAGTCGATGAAGTGGCCCCTAGCAATAGGAGCGGATCAGCAAGTTGATAAGAAGTGGAAGGTAGTAGCTCAGTATAGCTGATCACTGATACGTCATTTTTGCTGAGATGGAGATGGGAGACGTGACACAACCGCACTTGGTGGGAAGGGCGGGAGCCATTGCTGGAGAAGAGGTGTCCATGACGTCACAATGACGCTCAGGATCCAACTCAATAAGCTGAGTAGGGGCTGCCGCGGTAGAAGAAGAGGAGGGAGCTGACTGATCTGCCAAGATAAGGATGTGGGCGTCACCCTTATCTGCTGTTGCCATCGAAGCAATGGCGAGACTTTAACGAAAAAAGACCAGCTTGGTTGAAAACTAAAACAGTTAAAAATGAAAAAATATGGCGAAAGCAAAGTGCAGACATTCAACTCGAAGATACACGCAACCAAAGAAACTAAAGCACTCAATAAACACCTTGTAGCAACAAAAATCACGGAGCTCAAAACTTAACCACTGAGCTTCGAAGGGTCAGTGCATGCATTAAGGTCAAAGGTGGACCGACACCGTGCCAATTTATGTCAATAAATGCTATGTTGTGTTTCTCTTCTAGGTGTTAGGGGACTTTTGTCAATATAGTGTATTAATATAGTAGTTAAATCCGAAGGGTGAGATCCAAAGTGAAAATCCTCCAAATACGTAGCGTCAGTGAATAAACAAAGACATCGCTCTTTCCACGTTTTACCAAAACACAGCAACCGAAAAATTGGTATTAGGTCACTGCTGTGGAATCGAACCACCCAGGTATAAGGCTAACCGTGGTGTAAGGCTAACGCGCTCGATATCTAGTCGAGCGCGTTAGCCTTACACCACGGTGGCCAACTATCTACGTTGCTATGTTTTTTCTTTTTGGGGGGGGGGGATAAAGGAATGGTATTTCTCCTTAAAATATAAGAGTTAAAATTAATTCTGCATATTACCAAAACAATGTTTTAACATTCTTTTTAACTTTTCTTAACTTTAATTTGCCATTGTACAACAAACAGCAAAAACCATGAATCTTTTAGTAAAACTTTCTTTGGATTCTTGAAACCAAGTTTGTAATTCCTTTTCTGCTCTTTTGCGATAGTAAATCCACTTTTTTCATCTGTCTCTGGCTAAGTGATTTTCATAAAGAAGTCTACACCGTGTTCTGCGCTCAGCGACGTGCATAGTCAAAAGGCTGTGAACACCATTCCCTTTTTTTTTACTGATTCAAATCTTTAGTTCCTTGTTTACAGTTGACACAGAGATTTTTAACAATTAGCGATAGCTTTTTGGGTCAGTGGATTTTCTTTTAAGACCATAGACATTGCTTTTGAAATAGTCGTAAAAGTGCATACCTTCTTTGGATATTAATTTGTTTTTTTCCTGTTAAAAGCAATGCTTGACGATTCCCCCCGCTATTATTAATAATAATGCTTATTTTACACATAGAAATACTAATTCCATGATTTTCACAGAGTTTTTATTACAAAATACGAATATATCTCTTCGTAAACAGCAAAAAACATAACCTATCCACAGCTTGTTTACGTGCGTCATTTTCTTAGCAGACTATAGTTAACTGTAGATGTTTGTTTCATGTTCATCTAACACGTTGTTGCCAGTTTCAATTCTTTGAATTTTTTAATTTTCTGTAGTTTCTCACCAAAAACGTTCTAAAAATGTGTTAACATCATCTGTAATATGAGTCTGGTTCACTTTTTTACGAGATGTTACTAATGATCAGATTTATAAATTAATGCATATCAGTAAAACTAATGTTGGTGTAGATAATGACCCTGGCACTAACATAGTCGCAATTGTATAGATGCCGTCTGTTATACCCCCACCAAAAAAATAACGCAAATATCTAACTATAAATGTTTTCGTAATATTTTGGGTTTTAGAAAATCAGTGGAGAAAACCTGTGCATAAGACTAATCAGCCATCATGATTAAAAAAAATGTTATCATGTATTTGGACAAAAACTAGTTTGAGGTATTGTAATCGTTTCAAACCCCGTGAGCCTTTTCTTCTCAGACGAGTTTCGCTTTGGATATTGTCGATTGAATCAGTAGATAATGAGTACTGAAAAAAATTCAGACATAGTCATCAACACAGCATGTCGTCGAATTGTGTTAGATGAGTTGTGTTAGATGAATCACACCTTTTCAGGGTTCCTTCTCTGGCCATCTATTGACTCTTAACCAAAACAAATTTTCTCTCTGGGATCTGGGTCGAAGACAGAAATGACTGACAAACCCGTAGCTTTCTCTACCTCACTTCCATGTGTCTTTGCTATTGAAAAGGACCTAACTATTCTACCTTCCTACTTCTAAGGGCTATTTAATAATTGAAGTCACATACTCGCTAGTATTTTCTTCAACAGCATTCGTTCATTATTTATTTTTAACCAGTTTACACACAAAAAAGAAAAATAGGATTCCGTGAACTAACTCTCGAAATGTTTTAACTTCTGGAAGACATTCGCTAAAAGTAACCACAATAAACTGCTTGAAGAAACATATAACATTAGTACTAGAGGAAAATGATGGGAATTATTTTACAGTTTAAAGGAAAAAAGCATAAACTAAATTTTGTTTAGGGTTTTTTTTATTGGAGGTTTAACGACCACCGTGAGCAACTCAATGGGCTATAAGCAGTCGCCCGTCCCTAATTTAGGGTCACTGGTTCCAGGGAAGCGAGAGAGCCATTGCCGTAAGACAAACACAACATCCATGCCTCACCGGGATTCGAACCCGGACCCCTTTCGGACGAATGATCAGAGGCCATCGCTTAGACCACTGCGCCACCGGGGCGACATTTAGGGGTTCAAGGACCCCCGTGAGAAACTCAATGGGCAATAAACAGTCGCCCGTCCCTAATTTAGGGCTATTGGTTTAAGGGAAAGGAGAGAGCCAGTGTCATAAGATAAAGACATCCAATCCTCACCGGGATTCGAACCTGAATCCAACTCGGATGAATGGTCACAAACCAGCGCTTAGACCACTGGAGCTGTGTCAAAAAATTACGCCATAAGCCAGGAAATTAAGCATAACAGTAGAAAACTCCGAAGTCTGCCTTAAAACCTAGAAAAATCAGCAGATTCCAGTGATTTACTAAAGTCTATCAGTTAATGGGAGTCTAAATCAGTAGAATAGCAACACTGGTCTGTTGGCTTTCGATCTGTACCAGGTTGGGCGTCCGAAGATAATGCCTCTTCAAACTTCTTGGTCATCTTATGTAAACTATTTTCAGTCATTGTCCCAGTTTTAAGTCTTTAATGTTCTGAACTTGCGCAGTGCAGTTTAGGTACATCTTTTATTCTGGTAAAAAAAAAAATTACAAACAGTTCACGATATTTTGGTGACAGCTCCTTTGCGATTCAAAGCATTGACTGCTCATGTGCAGTGAAATAACGCATTCTGCAAATGCCTGCTTTTATAGCAGCTTCTTTTCAAGCATTAAAGCTACTTGTAATTTGCATATTTGGACGGTGGTAACGTGCATAACTACAGATTATCATCATTACACCAGATTACATCCCCAACATGAAGGCGAGTTTTAGAGCCAATATTTGTTTTTCCGTCAAAGTTCCACAGCCTTAGGAAGAGTCATAGCAAATTAGAAGTCCTTCTGAGCAATAGTTCCACCTGTAACGTCCTTGGAAATGTGAGCTTAATTATGGAATATCTTTATATCCCTATTTTAAAATCAGATTCAAAATGCCCTGGAAAAGAATCAGCAAGTCAATCTACGTTAGTTCACTGGTTTATTTTATTTTCACTTGCACTTCAGATATAATCTTCCCACAATGTCTGAACTAAAGCCCAATAGCTCACAATCTCAATGCAATGATTATATTCGTTCTAAGCCGCCGCGGTGTGCGTAATGGTCTAAGCACTGCCTTCAGACCATTCGTCCGAGATGGGTCAGTGTTCTAATCCCAGCGAGGTATGGATGTTGCTTGTCTTACGCCGTTGGGTCTCTCCTTTTCATTCAACCAGTATCCCTAAATCAGAGACTGGCCACTGCTTATGGTCCATCGAGTTGCTCACGGCAGTCGTTAAACACCCGAATAAAAAAAAATCGTTCTAACAAGTCTCTTACACAGATTTCCACACCGATAACTCGCTATAAATCACCTTTAACATTCGTTCAACAAATCTGCGTAACAATTCTGCATTCTGCGTAACATGACTCTACGTTACTTTCCTATTGTGTACATGCAATATTACCTTATACGTTGCTCGGACTCGCTGTCAGTGACGCTGAAATGAAAAGGCTGGTCGGGGAAGTAAGTTGTCATTTAGTTAGAAAACGTTTATATGTTTTTTCTGATTGCAGTGAGCAACTCAATGGGCGATACGAAGTTGCTTGTCCTTAATTTAAGGCCGCCTGCCCAGTGGTCTAAGCGACGGCCTCTGATCATTCGACCGAAAGGGGTCCGGGTTCGCATCCCGCTGAGGCATGGCTGTTGTTTGTCTTACGGCACTGGTTCTAGGGACAGGCGACTGCATATAGCCCATTGATTTGCTCACGGTGGTCGTTAACCCTCCAATAATAAATAAATATAATTTAAAGGCCACTGGTTCCAGGAAAATGAGAGCGCCGCGCAGTAAGATAAACATAACATCAATGCCTAAACCGTCTACTCATCTCGGACGAATGATCAAAAGCCAGCTCATTAAACGTTTTCTCGCCGCCCCTACAACGCAGTGCCCAAAGCGCTGGCTTCTGATCGTTCGTCCGAGATGAGTACAGGTTCGAACGCCGGTGTAGGCGTTCTTGTTGTGTTTATTTTACTGCAACGTTGCTCCCCCTTCCCTGGAAACAGCGTTCCTAAATTAGGGACGGGTGACTGCCCATTGAGTAGCTCACGGTGGTCGTTAAACCTCCAATAAATATATATATATATATATATATAAGAAAACAGAACCTTAACGCTTACCCCTATGTAACATTCCTTTAAGTGTCAATATTCGTGAGTTTTCCCTGTTCAAGTATAATAATATGTGATCATCGTTGTGAATTCAACCTCTGTGTTTTCCGATTTTACATCAACTAGTGTACTTACAAGTGCGAATGAAGGTGTTCGTGGTCTTCTAACTGCAAGCAATAATTTAAGTTACAATCCGTTTTCTCTAATGCAAGAGCCTTGTATACTTAGGAAGGACTGTAGTTAAACCTGTATAAAAACGAAAATGTAAATGCCGCCTCGGTAACGCAGTAGTCTAAGCGATGGCTTCTGATCATTCGTCCGAGATGGGTACGGGTTCAAATCACGGTGGCATAGATGTTTGTCTTTCGGCACTGGCTCTCTCCGTTCCCTGGAGCCAGTGACCGTAAATTAGAGACAGGCGACTGCTTATAGCTCATTGGGTTGTTCACGGTAGTCGGTAAACCTCCAATCACACACACACACAAAAATGAAAATTTTTATTTGCTACCACATGAGACCTTTCCATAGACAAATGAAAAACAATATTTTTTGTATCATCCTTCATTCATGTGAAGAATGTTCCATTAGTCATTATAAATGCTTAGCTTTAAATATCGTATCCCAAGAAACGTCTGAACTTATTATAGCACATTTACTTTTGAGTTAAAGGGCGGCCTCATTGTAACCGAAAATTGGGTTGCATCCTTCTTTCTAAGAATTTTTAAATTTATTATAGGATGATTTTGCTGGATCAATTTTCCTGCAGTCAACGCAATCGTTACTTTGATTCGAAAACAGTTTTTGAAGTTCCAAGTGAATCTTATCTCTTTTCTTTTCTATTTATGAAGCCATGTATTTCACTGATTACTACCGCAGACAATGCCCTGATCCTTTGGAGTTATTGATTACATTTGTATGTTCATATGCACAAAATTACTTTTGTGTTTGATGCCTCAATGTGTATTAGCACATTCGCTAGTAACGGAAACATTTCTATGAAAAAACTAGTTTTATTTCCTAGGCCTCCCGGTGGCACAGTGGTCCAAGCACTGGCTTATGACTATTCTTTCGAGAATGGTCCGGGTTCGAATCCCAGTGAAGCATGGACGTTGTGTTTGTTTTACGGCACTGGTTCTCTCTTGCCTGGAACCAGTGGCCCTAAATTAGGGAAGGCCAACTGCATTATAGCCCTTCGAGTTGCTCACGGTGGTCGTTTAACCTTCCATAAAAACAAATTATTAATTTCTTTGTCACTTTTAATTAAAAAAAAAACCTCGCATTTATAAACATCTGCATTTTCCTAATCTCTTAGACATTTTCATCGGAAAACGCAGGCCTTTGTAGCCATTAGTCCTGTGATTGCTACGTTCATTCTTACGCAAAACCATTGTTTTAGATAGATGCGAAGTAAAAGGAAAGCAATTTCTTGTTATACAAACAGGGGCGCTTCTAAAATGTTCGGAAAATCTATGGAAACCTGTTCTTTCAGCGATTCTGATTGAGACAGGCCATTTAAATATAATGCTGGAAACGTTTTCTTACAGAAATTAACAGTCCCAGCAAAAACACAAGTGCTGGGAAACTATTGGCCACCAGCTGGCAGTGATGGGTCACTGCTGGCTGAAATCTGCCGCTCACGGCCCGGTAGTGGCCCGCTGGTGGCAGCGCTATCAGTTGGCGAACCATTGATGGCCGTGCAGCATCGCCGTGAATTGTCGGCCTCCAAGCAAGTGCCACTAGTGGCCCGTTGCTGGCAACCAATGCAACCCCCAACAGCAGGTGGAAGCAACACTTGCTGTGTCTCTCATGGTACCAGTTAGTTGAAGACGACGCTATCGCCATCGTGTTATTTTAGTGGATGTTAAGAAAAAATCCATATGTGGAGATGCGAATTAATTTCCTAATGAAATTTTACGTCAACGAAGATATCAGATTAAGCCGTGAAATACTAGATTACAGCCATGAAATACCCCCACAATTCATGGAATGGAGTGGATGAATAGCAAGAAAAAATTTTAAACCGCTTGAAACAAATATCCTGGAAAACCATTAAAACAACGGTTGTTGGAAAAAAAAAGAATTATACGCGTACAAAATTTATTAATCATTTGAAAGAATAAAAAAGCAACGCTATGTGGTGTACTCACCCATAGGTTGAATACACAAGACTGGGAGGAATTCTCTTCTAAAAATAACGAGAAGTAAAATAAAATATATTTTTCTCTTTAAAACAAATGTTGCTTCGGACAACGGAAAGGAAAGACACAACGTTAAAAATGTAACAGAATGTGACATGAACCCGGGTAAATATATAGTATTTATTCAACAATCTCTTTTCAAGACGGCAAGGACAGTACAAAACTTTGGAAAGTGATTCTAGGTATGTACACGCCTTGAAAATGAGTGAAGTTCCCTTAAGGTAAAATAAAAAACTATCGTTACGTTGAAAAAATTAATTTATCAATTATATGAAACTGACTTTTATGAAAAATACCTCGCACTATTGTAAAATGAAGGAGGGAAGCATTCGATTACACATTGCATACCAAACAGACAGCTTTAAGCATATGCTCGAGTGTGGTGAATTAGTCCGGTCGGTAGAGAGTTCAGCTGCCACGCCAACGGCCCTGGTTCAAATCTAGTCAGATGTAAACAGGCGTTTTTTCCGGTCTGTTGATAAAATTTCCCCAGCGCAGTGCGTTAATTCACAAGCTTTGTAAGCGTAGAAAAAAATTGTAGCTTTGGGAAACTGCGGTTATCCTTGCTTTTTTTATTATTATGGCTACTACTGGGAAATTGACGGACAAGATTCGGCAAGCCACCAGTTACGTCACGTGGTTGCTGGCTGCCACTAGCGGACCACATTAGGCTAGCCATCATTTCTGGCACGTGCTTGCAGCGCCACTGAAGGGTCACTTGTGGCAGCTACTGCCTGTGATGGACCACTGATGGCCCTGTTGTGGCATATGACAACTGATGGGGTGCCAACTGTTGGCCTGAACTGCTGGCCCTTCTGTTCGCCGCCCGGACATTTTATTGACGGTTTGGCAGCGGCAACATAGTGGTGGGCCAGCAAGACTGTTTTTGCTGGGGTGTAGCAAAATCGCCACCAGTCGCTTCAGAGGCGAACAGGCTCATAGCGATGTGGAGCCAACGGGATTGATGTAACTTCTAGGGAGTCTGTCCCATCAGCTCGACAACAACGCCTCTAACGGCGAACTCGTGAATCTGGCTCGCTGAATCATGGCTTTCTGCGATTAATCGTATAATACAAGGCTATGCCAGTTCGCTATCGCTAATGTACAAGCAAAAGTTCATATACTTGCCGCTGCACAGAATCGGCGCTGATTCACGACTCCTAGGATGTTTTTTTTTTTTTTTTTTTTTTTGATTGGAGGTTTAACGACCACCGTGAGCAACTCAATGGGCTATAAGCAGTCGCCCGTCCCTAATTTAGGGTCACTGGTTCCAGGGAAGGGAGAGAACCAGTGCCGTAAGACAAACACAACATCCATGCCTGACCGGGATTCGAACCCGGGCCCCTTACGGACGAACGATCAGAGGCCAACGCCTTAGACCACTGCGCCACCGGGGCGGCCCCTAGGATGTTTGTTTACCATTGAATGCAATGCAAAATTGTGAGTACTTTATATATGCCCTTTGCCAATAATTTAGCTTACTTTCACAATTTAAAATTGTGTAACCAATCTGTTAATTATTCTTGATGTATGGCTCTTATTTTATAATGTTTGTTATTTTCTAAACGTGAATACGAGAAAGTTTTTCGTGCATGCTCCCCAGGATTGCTTTAGGAAATCTAGTTATTTTACTCTGAAGTTTGACTAAAATTATAACATGTTTATGTAAATTTTGGCTGTCTGCATGACGAACATAGTATTTTAAGCACCGATAATCGTTTTCCGAGATGTTCAAGGGTAAAGGCTGCTAACATTTTCTAACAAAAGGAGCTCATTTTCTGAATATACACCCGTAAGTAAAGAAAGCTATGATTTCAAAGAATTTAAATTCCAGAAACATTAAATGATAATATTTGATGAAAACAGTACTAGATAACTGCGGTACCATTCATGGCGTACAGACGGTACACTAAAGATTGAATAACAGTGGTCTGTATGAAAGACGGCTGTTTTATTTTGTGGTCTCTTGAGCATAATTTAGAGAAGAGCTCTCTTCGAACTGTGTCGTTAACATGTTCAATGGACCCACCACGAATCGGCACGTGTATTCTTTACCAACGAGACCAGATTATGTTTACTGAACGTGGGACACTGTATCACACAATGAGCGCTCGGGAAAGGGACTATTTCGGAGGTGATAGATAATGATTTGGGACGGAATCTGTATCAACTGTCGTTCGCCTCTCTATGTAATAAACACAATAAACCGTCGAGGTCTAGCGGATGCCCGATGTCGCGACTATATCCAGAATGTTCATGTTTTCCTTTTCAGATGTGCCGTGGCTTCGGATTTTCTACTAATGGACAACAACGCATGACCTCATAGGGCTTTGCTGGTTACTGAATATCTGGATATTGCACTTAGGGATTGGCCGGAAACGGTCACCAGGTCTCAATCCGAGGGGAGGATGTTTGGCACAGAATAGGTAATCGAACTGTTGATTGCTCCTCTCTCTATATGACTCTGCACGACTTAAGATGTGCTCTTCTGGAAGAATGGGGACTTAAAGTCTCGTGTGGCCACCTTTATTCAAAGCATGGTTCGCATCTGTCAAGCTTACATTGCTGACCGTCGTGATCGTATTCCGTATTAAAGACTAGTACCGTTTTCTTTTTTACGCTTTCCAGCCGTAGGTTGAAAACGCATATACATAGTGCTTCAAAGAATTTTTTTTTTCTTTTTTTGATTCGAGGTTTAACGACCACCATGAGCAACTCAATGGGCTATAAGCAGTCGCCCGTCCCTAATTTAGGGTCACTGGTTCCAGGGAAAGCAGAGAGCCAGTGCCGTAAGACAAACACAACATCCATGCCTCACCGGGATTCGAACCCGCACCCCTTTCGGACGAATGATTAGAGGCCATCGCCTTAGACCACTGCGCCGCCGGGGCGGCAAAGAATTTTTAACACTGGGTCTGTAAAATGAAATAGAGACAAGAAATTATAATTTGTTTTGGTTTATTATTCAAAATAAGTCCCTCCGGCTTCAATACGCTTGTTACAGCGATTTAATAATGATTCGAATGCCTGTTCCAGTTCACTTTGCGGAATTTCCTCCAAAGCACGCGTCGAAGCTGTTTGTATGTTCGAAATATCATCAAAATAACACCCTTTTAACGTCATTTTAAGTTTTGGGAATAAAGAAAAGTCGCAGGGTGCTAAATCAGGCGAATACGGTGGGTGATTCAACACACAGACGTTCTTTTTCGCCAAAAATCTACGAACAAAAAGTGAGGTGTGACTGGGTGCATTATTCGTTCAGCAAACACCAACTGTTTTCATCTCGATATTCTGGGCGAATGCGAAGAATTCTGCCCATCAAACGCCTCAAAACATTTTAACAAAACTCACCAGTAATTTTTTGTCCACTTGGAACAAATTCTTTGTGGATAATACCCTTACTATCGAAGAATGTAATGAGCATTGTTTTGATTTTCGATGGAACTTTTCTTGTTTTTTTGGCTTGTGGCGAGTTTTTTGACTTCCATTCCGCACTTTGTCGGTTTGTTTTAGGATCATATTGAAAACACCATGTTTCATAACCAGTAACAATCGATTTTAAGAAGTTTGGATCATTTTCCGCGGCTGAAACGATGTCTCTGCAATGTGCACTTCTTCTTGATTTTTGTTCATTGGTTAATGTGTGTGGAAGAAATTTAGCACATACTTTTATTTTGCCCAAATCTTCATGCAGGATGGTTCGAGTCGTTTCTTTGTTGATGTTTAAAGACTCTTCCATCATTCTTAGTGACGCACATCGATTGTTTGCTACGAAATCACGCACTTTTTCAATAATCTCAGGTGTCCTAGATGAACTTGGTCTTCCGATATGTTTATCATCTTCTGAACTTGGTCTTCCGATATGTTTACTATCTTCTCTTCCGTCCAAAAAACGTTTGTGCCACAGGAAAACCTTTGATCTACTTAAACAAAACTCACCGTAAACTTGTTTCATCATTTGGTATGTTTCCGAGGCACTTTTACCAAGTTTTGCGTTAAATTTAATAACAGCCCTTTGTTCCATTTTAATAATTCAACATGAAAAAAATTTTACTTCCCTAATGAACGCCCGTTTCGTTTGAGTTACTTTAGCAACTGCGCAGTACTTTTGGCAGAAAGCAAGCAGATGGTCACGGTTTATAACTCATTCGCAATTACACTGGTGGCGCCAACGTAGTCTGAAATCTAGCGCCAGTCTTAAAAATCCTTTGGCGCACTGTGTATGCTCCAGCTTTGTCCGTCCGCACGATAACTCGCGTAAATATTGTTCGATTTCGATGAAATTTTAGTATGTGGTACGGTACCACCTCCGCACGAACTCTATTGAAAATGGATGAAACGGGGTCAAAGGTCACGACATAGGAGCGGGATTCATTCCATTGTCCTTTTGCGTCATAACTTACGTAAAAATGCTTCGATTGCGACAAAACGTTATGTTGTTCCACAGGTACACTGAACAGGTTCTGTTGAATATCATCGAAATGGGGTCGAAGGGCAGGACACAGGAGCGAGATTTATTCTACCGCCATTATCGTCATAACTTGACTAAAAATGCTGCGATGGTGACAAAACTTTATCATGTTATTCCGGAGGTATACTGAATCGGTTTTGTATAATATCGTCGAAATGGGGTCAAACGTCAGGACACAGGAGCGACAATTATTTCACAGCCATTATCCTCATAACTTGAGTAATGATTTCCGGCATGTTGGAAAGCGTATCATAATCAATGCATAGCATGATTTTACTAACTTGTTTTTCTGATTTGTGATATCGTTTCATGCCTGATTTGTTTTTTACAGGGCCATAGTATGTTCGCATTTTTATATACCTTACTACCTTTGTGTTCCCAAGTGTTAAACTCTGTACCACACACCACACAGCATACATAAAGTTCCTTCCCTTATGTTCATTACTCCGTCGGTTATTTTCCGTTAACTAGGTTTTTGTGGTTCTTGCTTTAGTTCTGAGCAACAGTGTATAACAGCATATTGACGGTATGGAAGTGTTACCTGACTTGAATTACTTTACATTCCGCTCATCGCACAGAACTTCTACTATCATGCTCCAGAGGTGCCTTCTATTTATTTTTCAGGAATGCACAAAAATATTTTTTTTCAATAACATTCCAGTGGAAAATAATACATTTGTTTTGTAAATATTTCACTTTATTTAGTTTCTTATCAGTACAGAAAGTAAGGAACAATGAGAAGTCATCGTTTGGGAGGACAGGTACTTTTGCGTAAACAATGTATCTTGATGCAAAATGAGAGATGTAATTGCCATTTTAAATTGCAAATCTAATCAGCAGTACATCATCATTACGCAAGAGTTTTCTAATCAAAATTCTTCGCGTTAATACCTTACAATTATTCATTAGTGTATCTTGATTCTATTTGTTCAGCAACTTAAATTTAATTCATTACCACCTCTTGTTATCATTACCGCTACATTCATATGAAAACATGGTTCTAACAAAAACACTCTTACTTGGTGTGGGAGTTTTGTTTCTTTCATTGTGACTAAACGTGACATTATCGGAGGTAATTGTCTTCTTTTCAACACCAGTAAGAAGCTTGCCTCATTGAGAGCAAACTAAATTCTGGGAATAAACACTCTCGATGGTTTTTCGAAAGTCCAGCGTCCAAAAACAAACTGATGCGCTCTCCTAATAATCTGTCCTACTTTTAACATAGTTTTATTTGGAATTATATTTATCTTTATATTAACCAAAAATACGAATCGAAAGAAATGTTAAAAGAATTCACGTAGCTTATACACCAAATTGTTTGGATACCGAGTTTTCGGCAAAATGTCATCGAGAAGGAATGTGTGGTGATTTAAGAATTGATTTGGGTCCATATGTTAGACTGCGTAAACTTCAACTTCCAGACCTCATTTCCTTTGATTCCTTTGAATTGAGAACGTACAACTCATAAAAATTTCTTTGCTCGCTTGTATGTGGCTAAAGATAAAACGTCACCACACCGGTAGCGCAGTGGTCTAAGCGATGGCTTCTGATATCGGTCGCATGCGTTGGAGCTTCCGAAATGGAGTTGGTCGTTTTGCCAGTTCTGGATATTTTTACGTGGTTTTTGTGGTTTTGTACAGTTTTTGTGTTTCTGAATTCCTTTTCACCGTACAAGTAGTGTCGGTGGTCACATTTACGTACGTTTTTTAGTTTTGAGTGTTGCAAGGAGCAACACTTGTCGTTTTCGTTAGGGTTAGAGGCCGAGATGGCTTCTACCCAGCTTCACGAACTCAACTCTTCTTGTGTTGGTATGCCTTCTGCATTGTCTTCTGCTGTGTTTTATCAGGCTACTATTCCTACCATGATAAATGTTTCAGCGTCGTCTACTAATACCATTTCTACTGATAAAGTGCTACGTGTCCTACCAGTGATTTTGGGTGCTGGGGTTGAGGTAAACAACCAACCCCCACCTTCTACTTATGCTGCTGCTGCTACCAATTCTGGATTATCTGCGCGACCAATGCCTTTTACTTCATCCAAAGTGTTTATTTCTAGTGAAACGGGTGTGCTGAGGGTTACTGTTCCTGAGGACTCTGATGAGGGTAAGTGCTTTTCATCGGCTCTGTTATTAAGTGTTTACTTTCTCACTCTGCGTGACACCTCCTCCCACTGTATCTTGATGCTATCTGTAAAAATGTCACATCTAAGACCGTCGTTTCAGTTATTAGAATGGGAGGGGAGTAATTGCTCATTTCACCGTTCGCCAAGCTGTTGATACTATTTTACTTTCCGGTATCGATATTGGTCCCATTCATCTTACTGCCATTCCTTGTGTCCAAAGACCAATAACTGCTACTCTTTCCTCAGTTCCAACTGCTGTCCCTGATTTGATTCTGGCCCAAGCCTTAGGTACGCTTGGATCTTGCTGGCTGTGGGACGGGATTTCACTTGTGCTAGAGTACAGGGCGGTAGGCGCCAGTACCGAATTATTTTTCCTAGTGAAGCTGCCTTCCTTCAACGACCCACTACTCTGGAGCTAGACGTTGGTAATCGCAAAATTACTTGTAATCTGTTTGCCGGCATCCAGTGTTTTTCCTGCAAAGCTGAAGGTCATATTGTGAAGGAGTGCCCGCGTCGGTCCTCGCTACTCTCAACCGTGGATGCCAATTCATCGGTCATCACCCCTGCTTTCTCAACCATCAACTTCTGTTCAGTCTGTTACTAATAATTTGGAAATTCGTTCCTCCCCCACTGAGGCTCCTTCTGTCTCCTCATCTGCTGTGTCGACTGTGGTTTCCATCCCATTGGAAAATATTTCTACCAGTTCTCAACCTGAATACACCTCATCACCTCCAACTTCTGAAGTTCCTTTTACAACAATTTCTGAAGCGGATTTCCCGGCCCTTGGTCCTAGAAAAACTACTCAATTATCCACACCAGTCAAGCGTTCTGTTCCGTCAGTCTTTCCTCCCCTTACCAGAACACGCAATGTGTCTCAGGTTAAAAAGAAACGTAGTGAAACTATTTCCGATTCATGTAGCTCATCCACATCATCTCGACCGGATTGTGAATCTGTAGTTGTCTCCATTTCCAACTGTTTTGCTTTGCTCGGTGACCAACCTGATGAACTCATAGACTCTGCCTCTGAGAGTGAGGCCACAGTTCATGACATGGCGGACTCAGTAGTTAACTGTGTTCCTCCACAAGAATGCTCTGAACTATCACTGTATCTTGACAATACTACTATCCCAAACTCACCATTAAACTTACCTGAAATTATGTCTCTTTAGATCGTTCCGAAAAAATGCTCTCTACTTACAAAAACCTGTATTAGAAACCATTTGTCACAGTTGCCTGAAGTCATACATCAGCTCTCGTTTGTGGATGAACTCTTTGATAATACTGACTTACCTGCCTTGGCTTCACAATACGGCAGGAGAATAAAATATGTTCTTAAAATACTCTCTACACACATTGAGAGCCACTTGCAGTCACCATAATGTTGCAGAAAATTACCTTTGTTTTCTTTAATTGCCGGGGCCTCGCTGCTTCGGCAGCGAATGCCCTGGTTTTTGAAGACATTAGATACTTGAATGCCGATATCATGATGTTGCAAGAAACCAACATTACATCTGATACTCACCCTTTGTGTTGGCGACGTTGGCCATTTCATTTTTTTCTTAATTTCCGTACCCATATCGGGTCGGGAACTTCAATTGGTTTCCATAACCGTTTCTTTTCATTCATTTCAGGTATTCATGAGTCACAGAGCAGACTTGGAGTTTTTCAGTATGTTTCCTTCCGTTTTCAGTCAAGTTGCTTTCATTTACTTAACATTCATGTTCCTCAAAGTTCCTTCGAAGCCGAATCTCTTATTAACCATGTTGTTACTGTTCTTACCACAATCCCACCAGATGAGTATATTATTTTTGCCGGTGACTTTAACTGCACACTCAACCCTAGATATGACAGAACTGGTTCTATTGAATCGCGCAATCTATTGGTTTTCACAGCTCTCCCAGGTCATTTTAAATTTCAACCTTCAAGATGCTTTCCGCTTGCTTCATCCAACAGCTCGAGAGTATACTTGGTTTCCTCCTCCCACCCTTTCTTGTGTTCCTGCTCGACTTGATCGTTCTTATGTTTCTGAGTTCCTTCATTCAGCAATCAGTTCAGTTTCACATTCTACTAGCGTTTCCTCTGATTATCGTCCAGTTTTCCTTGTGTTTCACCCTTCCCTTTCCGTTACCCCTCATCCTCACCTTTGGACATTACATGATTACCTTCTTCAAGATCAATTTTTTGTTGTAGAAGTTAATGCTATAATTTCTCATTCCGTTTCTGTTCTTTCTTCTTCGGTCGATCCAGCTGCTCTGTGGCTTTCCACAAAGAATCAGATTATTCTTTATGCTTGAAATTTCTCTTTTCATTCCCGCACTCTTCATGCCATGGAAGTTGCTGCACTACACCAAGAATTGCTTTCTACTCCGACGACGTCGCCAAACCACGTATTCCATCAAGTGAAACTTCGACATCATAATACTACTTCCGCTTCAGCTGCACTAACTCGGCTGAAATACTCAACTCTTCGTTTTGATAATACCCCATTTGACAGCCTTCGTCATTTGGAACGTTCAGCTGTAAAAAATACCGCAATTACTTTTCTCACTTTGTCGGATGGCACAGAAACTTGCTATGAATTTCGCATTTGTACTCTTACCCATGACTATTATAAACAACGTTTTAGCCCTTCTGTAACTTCCTATGCTGAGGGTTCTTCTTTTGTTCAAAATCTACCGCAAGTTCCTGAACACTATCATGCATATCTTTCTGCGCCGATCTCCCCTGCTGAAATCAAGACTTCAATCTACAGTCTTAATGATCGTTCTACACCGGGAGATGATGGTCTCCCCCTCCACTTTTATAAAAAAATTCTTCCGGTTTTACTTCCTTTATTGATTGCAGCTTTTAATTATATTTTTTCGGCTTCTCATTTTGATTCATCTACTTTTTCTTTTGCAACTTTCCGTCTAACTCCCAAATTCGGTAGTCTCAGTTCTTTGACTAACTGGCGGCCTATTTCTGTTCTTAATACTGGCTATAAAAGTTTTGCTAAAATTCTTGCCCTCCGTCTCAATCCCATTCTTGTTGATATAATACACCCTGACCAAACTTACACGGTTCCTTCTCGTTCTATCGTTTCTAATATTCTCACCATTCGTAAACTTTCCTCACTTGCGCCCAGGCTCTTGGAACCCCTGGCGATCTTTTCTCTCGACCAAAAACAGGCTTTTGATTCTATTAACCATTATTACCTCTTCACTGTTCTTCGCCACTTTGGCTTTCCTCTCGCTTTTGTTGCTGCAGTTTCTAATCTCTACACTGAAGCCTCATTTCGTATTCGTACTGCCGCTTTTTCCACTTCCACTATTCTCTTCACTAATGGGATTCGACAGGGTTGCCCATTGTCGGGTCAACTGTTTTCAATTTCTTTTGAACCATTGTTGATCGCTCTCAGATTCCGCCTTTGCTCGACGATTCCTCGAAATTTATCTACCACACGCCATCATCACATTGTTCTGACTGCTTATGCAGATGATTTGACATTGTTCCTTCGGTCTGATAATGCTTTTTCAATTCTAGCCAATACTTATAAAGAATACTCCGCTATTTCCGGGTCTGCTCTGAACGTGGAAAAATGTTCTGGACTTTGGGCCGGAGCGTGGGACTCCCACAGCGATCGACCGTGGGGAACTAAATGGTCTGCATCTATCATTAAAATACTGGGAGTGTACGTTGGATCGCCTGCAGCGGTCGCAGCCGCGACTTGGATTCCCCTCCTTCAGAAGATTGGTCGCTCCCTGGGTTCGTTCCGCCATCTGAAAACGCAACTCTCGTTCTCAAGTCGCTCATTTTTACTGAACACCTTTATATTGCTGAAGCTCTTCCATACTTGGATTGCCAATTCTCCACCCAATTGTTTTCTGACTCACGTTCAACGCGTCTTCACTAATTTCATTTGGGCAGTTATTCTTTGGGTAGATCGTTCTACCATTGTTTTACCCCCTACTTACGGTGGCCTCGGCCTTGGTCTCGCTGATGTGTTCCTTAAATTCAAAGTTTTCAGCTGTTTAACTTTGTTCGTGAATTTACTCTTCCTCTGGCTTCCTCTCACACCATTGTCGATACTCTGTTCTTTCCCCGTAGCCCATTTCCTACTGTTTCTACTTTTCTGCAGATGGATCTTTTCCCATTCGTTCCCACCCACTTTCATGAAACTTACATTTCGGGACTTTCCTTTTGGCGTTCCTTATGTCCAGTCCGGCTGCCTCCCTCCACTACTAAGGATCTATTAGCAGAACCACTTTTCTTTTCTTCCGCTATTCACTCTTCTACCACCCTCTACCTCCACTTCTACACCTGGTTTTCAAGTGGAGTTGAGAAGGTCTCACATCTTGTTGATTCCACACTTCGTTGGAAATCTTCCCATTCTATGTCGCCTTCTTTGCCAGACACATCAGCTTCTCGTCTTCAATTCCGGTTTATCCAAACTTGTATCCAAACGCTTGATCCTTCTCTTGCCGATCAGCATGGATTGATTTACACCCCGTCGGCTGCTTTTAGTTTGCCTTATACTGTCTATTTGAATGATGTACCGTATCTACTCCATAATATCACTATGAAATTGATTTACCATCATTTTCTAACCTACTTCGATGAGCCAAGACCTATTCCAACTGTTCCAGTTGAGGCTCTACCAGCCACATGGACGGACATTAATGTATCTCTCGCTTCACCAAAAGCAAAAGCAATTCACTGGCTCCACCTCCATCAACGTCTTCTCACTCCCCGTACCCTCCATCGTTTTCGTCATCTCACATCGCCGAATTGTTTTTCTTTTGTTCCACCGTTGGTGATGTCCATCATTCGTATTCTATTTGTCTCATTTTACAACCTTTATTTTCACTTATGTTCTGCCTTGCGGAGAAGGTTTGTACCTCAATTCATACTACAATGCATTATCTTATCCTTCGCCGATATTGTTTAACTGAAAATAGTCATAATCAACCATGTGCTTTTTTCTTTCTTCAGGCAAAACTTGCCATCTACCATTATTACCACACTTCCGTCAACAATCCCTTATTGCGACGTTATCATGTGGCACGTAGCTTTTTGTGTCGGAATTTTCGTTCATCTATCCTTACCATCTTGCAAACTGAATACAACATGTCAAAAAATACTGTTACTTCGTTTTACGAGACCTGGATGTCTGATAAGTCTTGGTTTCATGTTCACAATGAACGTGTTTCCCTCAACGTGTGATTTTTTCCCCTGTTTTTGCTCCCAAAGATTTGAATGGGGTTTTGTTGTTGCATTATTTGTATTTCTTTCTTTTTTTTTGGTTTTTTCCTTTGAATGTTGCAATTTTGTTTTGGCGGAATCATGCTGTTGATACTGCTCTTTTGCTTTGGAGGAATTTTGTGGAAGGAGTCTCTTCCTTGCTTATGTTTTTTTCAATGTCTCGTTTTTATGTTGCTTTCTACTATGTTTGTTTGGGTTCTCAAATCCTCAGTGGACAGAGTCTCTTTCCTTCCTTATTTCACATTATGCTTTCACTGTGACTTTTTCTTTTTTACCTTTTTTTCTGCGCTATATATATTTTGTTTCGTTTCAATCATGTGCTTGTGTTATGTTGTTGTTGACCATTTTTTATGGACTCGTTATTGTTTATATGGCATGGCATTAGCCATCACTTTTATAACACGTTATGATTACTTACATGCTGATGTTCAAGTATATTGTTTATTCTTATGCTGTATATTGAAGTACAACAATAAGAAAAACATGTTATAATCATTTACCTGTTTAGTGTGTATTCTCAAGTGTTTCCTTTACGCATTAATGATATTATCTTGTTACCTAATATACTTGCTTTCTTTATCTTTGTTGCTATTCTCCCCATTTGCAGTTTGTTTAAATACCTGCGCAGATTGTTTAATTCCCCGACTAACAGTTGAACCAGTTTCATTTTGTCTATATATCGTTCGTTCATTTTTCTTTTTCTGCTGTACCTACAATATTTTCATGAACGTTTCATTTTAAATTGCTGAATCTGTTTGCATGTTGTAGTGATTTTATATTGATTATTATTGAGTGGTATGGTTCTACGTAGTTGGAATTTGTTGATATTGTACTCATGTTTTGTGTTTCCATGAGGTCCCTTGGAACTGTATGGACAGCATTTGTTACAAGAGCGGATTGTTTGACGTATCATTATTCCTTTCCTTTAACTTTGCTTTGTATATTGTTGTGGTTTTAATTCTTTCTTTGTTTATTTAATTATTCATAGTGCTGGTATGTCAATAGTACCCACAGGTATTGATTTTAATGATTTGGTGTTATATTATTGTTCATTGTGACGCCGGAGATATGTTTTCCCGCTGGTTTTACTTGTATGTATTTTTACCTGCAATAAAGATTTTCTGATATCGGTCGCATGTGTTGGAGCTCCCGAGATTGAGTTGGTCGTTTTGCCGGTTCTGGATATTTTTACGTGGTTTTTGTGGTTTTGTATTGTGTTTGTGTTTCTGCATTCCTTTTCACCGCACAAGTAGTGACGGTGGTCACATTTACGTACGTTTTTTAGTTTTGAGTGTTGCAAGGAGCAACACTTGACGTTTTCGTTAGGGCTAGAGACCGAGATGGCTTCTACCCAGCTTCACGAGCTCAACTCTTCTTGTGTTGGTATGGCTTCTACCCAGCTTCACGAGCTCAACTCTTCTTGTGTTGGTATGGCTTCTACCCAGCTTCACGAGCTCAACTCTTCTTGTGTTGGTATGGCTTCTACATTGTCTTCTGCTGTGTTTTCTCAGGCTACTATTCCTACCATTATCAATGTTTCAGCGTCTTCTACTAATACCATTTCTACTGATAAAGTGCTAAGTGTCCTACCAGTGATTTTGGGTGCTGGGGTTGAGGTAAATAACCCTTCCCCCTTCTGCTTATGCTGCTGTTGCTACCAATTCTGGATTATCTGTGCGACCAGTGCCTTTTGCTTCATCCAAAGTGTTTATTTCTAGTGAAACGGTTGTGCTGAGGGTTACTGTTCCTGAGGACTCTGATGAAGGTGAAAGCTTTTCATCGGCTCTGTTATTAAGTGTTTACTTTCCCACTCTGCGTGACACCCCTTCCCACTGTATTTTGATGCTATCTGTAAAAATGTCACATCTGAGAGCGTTGTTTCAGTTATTAGAATAGGAAGAGGAGTAATTGCTCATTTCACTGTCCGCCAAGCTGTTGATACTATTTTACTTTCCGGTATCGATATTGGTCCCATTCATCTTACTGCCATTCCTTGTATCCAAAGATCAATGACTGTTACTCTTTCCCCAGTTCTAACTGCTGTCCCTGATTCGATTCTGGTCCAAGCCTTAGGTACGCTTGACCATGTCATCGGACTTACCAGGATCCCGCCGGCGGTGGGAGGATTCCCTTTATGCTAGAGTGCAGGGCGGTAGGCGCCAGTATCGAGTTATTTTTCCTAGTGAAGCTGCCTTTCTTCAACTACCCACTACTCTGAAGCTAGACTTTGGTAATCTAAAAACTACTTGTGATCTGTTTGCCGGCGTCCAGTGTTTTTCCTGCAAAGCTGAATGTCATATTGTGAAGGAGTGCACCGCGTCGGTCTCCCTATTCTCAGCCGTGGATGCCAATTCATCGGTCATCAACCCTGCTTCTCAATCACCAACTTCTGTTCAGTCTGTTACTACTAATTTGGAAATTCGTTTCTCCCCCACTGAGGCTCATTCTGTCTCCTCATCTGCTGCGTCAACTGTGGTTTCCATCCCACTGAAAAATGTTTCTACCAGTTCTCAACCTAAATACACCTCATCACCTCCAGCTTCAGAAGTTCCTTCTAACACAATTTCGGACGCGGAATTCCCGGCCCTTGGTCCTAGAAAAACTACTCAATTATCCACACAGGTCAAGCGTTCTGTTCCGTCAGTCTTTCCTCCTCTTACCAAAACACGCAATGTGTCTCAGGTTAAAAAGAAACGTAGTAAAACCAAATCTGTTACCCGCAGCTCATCCACATCATCTTGACCGGATTGTGAATCTGTAGTTGTCTCCATTTCCAACCGTTTTGCTTTGCTCGGTGACCAACCTGATGAACTCATGGACTCTGCCTCTGAGAGTGAGGCCACAGCTCATGGCATGGCGGACTCAGATGTTACTAGTGTTCCCCCACAAGAACTCTCTGAACTATTACTGTATCTTGACAATACTACTATCCCAAACTCACCATTAAACTTACCTGAAATTATGTCTCTTTAGATCGTTCCGAAAAAATGCTCTCTACTTACAAAGACCTGTATTAGAAACCATTTGTCTCACTTGCCTGAAGTCATACATCAGCTCTCGTTTGTGGATGAACTCTTTGGAAATACTGACTTACCTGCCTGGGCTGCACAATACGGCAGGAGAATAAAATATTTTCTTAAAATACTCTCTACACACATTGAGAGCCACTTGCAGCCACCATAATGTTGCAGAAAATTACCTGTGTTTCCTTCAATTGCCGGGGTCTCGCTGCATTGAGAGCGAATGCCCTGGTTTTTGAAGACATTAGATACTTGAATGCCGATATCGTTATATTGCAAGAAACGAACATTACAATTCTTTGCTTTTTTCTTTCTTCAGATAAAACTTATCAATTGTTGCTTCGCTGTTTGCAGTTAGTTACTCCACGATTGTCAATAAGTTTTTAATGTTACGTTACTATGTGGCGCGGTTTTTTTTTTGTGTGTGTTGCTTTTTTTGTTCTTCTATCATTGGCTTCTTTGCACTATTATTACTTGCAATGCTTCTTGAATTAATGATGGGTTTGTATAGAGGTAATCTATTTTAAAATGCTTATGGTTGTTGTTATTATTGCGCGTGCTGTACATTTTTGACTTTCTTTTTGCCTCTTCCTTTTATAAGTCTTGATACTTCTTTCTTTGTGCTATTTGAGTGCGAGATATGTTTAATGCGGTTTTGTTATCAAGTAATATTTGCTTGCAGGACCTGTTTGACGGTCTTTATCTTTGGTTGGACGATCAAGCCGATGAACCAATATTATCCATTTGTGAGTGTCTTTTACCTGTTTAGTGTGTATTCTCAAGTGTTTCCTTTACGCATTAATGATATTATATTGCTACTTAATGTACTTGATTTCTTTATCTTTGTTGCTATCCTACCCTTCTGCAGTTTTTTTTAATACCTGCGCAGATAGTTTGGTTCAACTGTTAGTCAGGGAAACAGTTTCATTTTGTCTATATATCGTTTGTTCATTTTTCTTTTTCTGCTGTACCTACAATATTTTCATAAAAGTTTCATTTTAAATTGCTGAATCTGTTTGCATGTTGTAGTGATTTTATATCGATTATTATTGAGTGGTATGGTTCTACGTAGTTGGAATTTGTTGATATTGTACTCATGTTTTGTGTTTCCATGAGGTCCCTTGGAACTGTATTGACAACATTTGTTACAAGAGCAGATTGTTTGACGTATCATTCCTTTCCTTTAACTTTGCTTTGTATATTGTTGTGGCTTTTAATTCTTTCTTTGTTTATTTAAATCCTCATAATGCTGGTATGTCAATAGTACCCACAGGTATTGGTTTTAATGCTTTATTGTTATATTATTGTTAATTGTGACGCCGGAGGTATGTTTTTCCCGCTGGTTTTACTTGTATGTTTTTTTACCTGCAATAAATATCTTATGATTTCTGAAAATCCGTCTGAGATATGTCCGGGTTGGAATCCCGTTGAGGCATGGATGTTTTTGTTTTACGGCACTGGCGCTCTCCCTTCTCAGAAGGCAATGGCCCTGAATTAGGGCCGGGCGACTGCTTATAGCCCACTGAGTTGCTCACGATGGTCGTTAAACCCACATTAAAAAAAGAAAAGATAGAAAGTCCGTGCTCACGAACAAATGCCGTCATAGCTTCGCGAATCAAATTCCCATTGATGCAAGATCCAAAGGAAAGTTAACTGACCAAATAGTTTCCTTAAAGCTATTGAAATCTGTATTGGATATCTATGCATTCAAGCATGAAAATACAAAAATTATAAATGGTGAGAATACCTTCAATAATTTATTACACATAGAGTAAGATAGATACCAGTTACTTATCAGTACCATGTGAAAGAGGAAACATGAGTTACTTCGTTGTTGTTGCCGATGCGTGTGTTTTCATTATTCACCGCCAGGGGGCGTTATCTGTCGTACACCTACCACACGAACAGCCTTGTTGAACGATGGCGGCTTTATGTCCCGAGAAGGCGTCTTCGTGCTATTGTTTGATAAGGAGAAGCATGCAACAGACTTTCAAAGGAAATTTCTAAGTGCGTACAGCAAAGAATCACCAACCAGGAAGGCAATTTACTAGTGACATCAGCAATATGTAAACACGGGGTATTTGTTTTCAGGAAATTGCAGTGACAGGCCTAGGGTTACGATTGATATTGTGGAACGAGTGACATTCACAAGGAGCTCTAAGAAATCAGTAAATCAGTGTGGCTTGCATCACATCAACTGTAAATGCCAACCACCACAGTGTGGAAGGTTCTTGGTAAAAGAAAATCAAATCTATGAAGCCGTATAAATTGCAGTTGGTGCGAATGTTAAAGGAAGACGACAAAGATAAGCTTCTCAATTTTGTTGTGAACTGCAAGGACTAACAGAAGAACATGACTACTTTTTTTAATAGCGTACTGTTTGGCGATGAAGCCGTAAATCCCACCAACGGGAAGCTCAACCGACACAATTGTCGAATCGGCCCATACATCAGAAAACGTTTCAGATATGTATCAATAATATTACAATTTCATTTTCGTGACACTTTCAGAGATATCTTACAATTACGTTTCAGCAACCTCTATTTTGGAACAATGCAGTAAAATATTCGTGCTCTAAGTCAAACGAAGTACACGATTTCTGCCTTAGGTGCACGATTAAAAAAGGTTCAGACTTTATAGCGTAAAAGTCTTGTCTTACTTCTACGCTATTTTAACATATCAACATACTAAGAAATAGTTCCTAAATGAAAGAAACCTTAACGGCCAGACGAAACATGTAAATAACAGAAGTCAATTTGCGGAAAAAGATGCTTTATTCAGGATGTAGCACACACACATCGTAACGTAGAATATTGTAGTGAACGCTCCACACACCACACATTATCACAACACTCCTATCAATAATCAGTTTACAACCCAAAGCTCTTTCTTACAACACTCTCCAGCAATAGACCAGTCGTCGTTTTTATCTCTTGTTCTGATCAAAACTCAGGCATACGTCACGTGCATTCAACCTCAATTGTGTTGCCAAACGTATTCGTTAGAGAGAAAAGATCTCACGTTAAGAGTGAAGAATAACAGAATAAACTCAAGATTTACATAGAGAAAGAAACTAAAAAGGAAGGTTAATTTAGAATATACGTCACAACTTGCAGGAGAAAATAAAGTGTTTATTAAAAGTTAAAAAAGACCATGAGAATTTTCGTGGCTGCAACAGCCGCATCATCAGATGGAAAGACCAGAGTGCTCGGAATCTGACAGTTAAATACAAGAGCAAAACAGGTCGTTGCCACCTAATCCAAAAAAAAAAACAACAACCTGATAACACAGAGGAGAAATGCCATCACACTATAAGGCATGTATACATAACTTAAAGTTCAATGATTTCTACAGTTAAACAATCTCCACGGTTGATGTAAGATCGCAAGAAGTTCATTTTTACGACAAATATCATAGTTATGAAAAATATACATACTTTCGGTAAGTAACAATGAAGTTCTAGAGACTGGAACAGCAAAGATGTTAGTATTACTCCACAAGGGAGGGCGTGAACCTTTATTGGCCAAGCGGGAGAGGCCTTTAGAATGTGAAAACACACAATCTACATTTAATCATGCAGAGACATCCAGCCCAACGGCTTACATTGGTCAGCCACGCTCGGTTGATCCTAGAGGTGAGCGTTGGGTGTCGCGACTCGTATCTCAGCTAAAACGTGCAACAGTCACCCAGCTCACGCACCAGTACAACAGCGGTGCAGTTAGACCTATTTCTACATGTACCATGCTCCGTATCTTGCTTCGACTGAGTTTCCATGACGGCCAGTCATCGCAAACAACGCGTCGTATGTGCTAAAGAACTTCGGCAAAGGTAAACGTGACATTTCATAAATAAATTAATTGGTGTCCTTATATATGACTTTTTTTTAACATCCAGTAAAATAATACAGTGGCGATGGCGTCGACTTCAACTAATTAGTAGCAAGAGGCCGCCCCGGTGGCGCAGTGGTCTAAGCGATGGCCTCTGATCATTCGTCCGAAAAGAGTCCGGGTTCGGATCCCGGTGAGGCATGGATGTTGTGTTTATCTTACGGCACTGGCTCTCTCCCTTCCCTGGAACCAGTGACCCTAAATTAGGGATGGGCGACTGCTTATAGCCCATTTAGTTGCTCACGGTGGTCATTAGACCTCCAAACAAAAATAAAAAAAGTAGCAAGAGAGACTGTGCACGTGTTGCTTCTGCGCGTGCAAAGTCCCGGTGCTTGCAACTCGTGTTAGGATTGCTTCGGTTGTCAGTTCCGGGCCACTAGTGGCGCTTGCTTGGAGTCCCATAATTCACAGCCATGTTTCAGGGCAATTAACGGCTGCCAACTAATGACGCTGCCACCAGCCGATCTGTACCGTACCGTGAGCGGCACTTTTCAGCCAGCAGTGACGCATCGCTGCCAGCTGACGGCCAGCAGCTTCGTAACACTTGATTTTGCTGGGCTCAATTTTCAAGAACAGTTTGTCTTATGTCTTAAAAGAAAGGTGTTCAGTCAATGCACTTTTCCAGTTCTTACGTATGGAGCAGAAACCTGGAACTTGACAAAAAACATATCTACAGAGGCTGCAGACAACTGAAAGAAGTATGGAGGGGCGTATGCATTGTTTGTGGGAATGATAAGAAGAGGAACTCGTGGATCAGGAAAATGACAAGGATGGAAGACATGAAGACATGATCAAAGTAAAATACTTGAAATGGCAATAGACTGGCAGAAAGCCAGAAGAACGCACCACCGATGGACATCTGAATTGTTAGACTGCATACCAAGGAACAGAAAAAAAAACCCAGGACAGGACTACGTGGGAGATGTATGAAACTTGACAGCATGCCGGAGTGATACGGAAGAGTGTGTCTTGGGAGTGACAGATGTGAAAGAATCTTGAGCACCTTAATACAGCGGTATATTGATAACGATTAACAATGATGGTTATATACAGGGTGATTCAGAACTCATGGGGCAAACTTTAAGGGGTGGTAGAGCACACTGCAACAAACATTTGTGTATAGGAATGTATGGGCGCAAGTGACGCGTTGAGGCACAAACACAAGAAATGGACATGAAAGGAAATATAAATTGTTTACTTACAGCATCGTTGACAAGTGCTTCTTTACAGCAATGTTTACAATAATTGCTCAAAAATGCGTCCACCAACAGTAATACATGCGTGGCAGCGTCGACGGAGTGATCGGCGTACAGTTTCAAAGATGCCAGGTAATTCTCGCACACGTGCAGCCGCAACGGGTATTCGAGCGACGAGATACTCAACAGATTCAACTGGAGTCTCGTAAACGAGGGCCTTTAGATGGCCCCATAAGAAGTAATCGAGTCTCGATAAATCGGGCGATCGGGGTGGCCAACAGACTGGTTCACCACGGCCAATCCATCGCACCCCAAAAGTGGCATCCAGGTAATTGCGCACATTGATGCTGAAATGGGCTGGTGCCCCATCATGCTGAAACCACACTCCTTGCCGGACGGCCAATGGTGCATCTTGAAGCAATTCTGGTAAAACCTCTTCCAGAAAAATGCGCTAACATCTGCCAGGAAGTCGTTCACAATACCCGCCCACACATTCACAGGTTATCATTCTTCGTACGTCGAACCTGCCACGCATGTATTACTGTTGGTGGACACAATTTTGAGCAATTATTGTAAACATTGCTGTAAACAAGCACTTGTCAACGATGCTGTAAGTAAACAATTTGTTTCCTTTCAAGTCTATTTTTTGTGTTTGTGCCTCGAAGTGTCACTTGCGCCCATACATTCCTATACAAAAAATGTTTGTTGCAGTGTGCTCTACCACTCCTAAAAGCTCGTCCCATGAGTTCTGAATCTACCTTTGTATACCCACTGAGTTAGCTTTGCATTAGGAACACGGTTATTCGTCAATTCGTCGCGTGCGTCAATTCGTCGCGTGCGTCAATTCGTCGCGTGCGTCAATTCGTCGACTGCGACGATTCGTCGACTGCGTCAATGTCGTCGCCTGCGTCAATTCGCCGAATGCGACAATTCGTCGCGCGTCAATTCGTCGACTACCTCAATTCGTCGACTACGTCAATTCGTCGACTACCTCAATTCGTCGACTACGTCAATTCGTCGCGTTTACAGATTTTGGTTACATACAAAACGAATGCAGGAAAACGTACTATAACGAAGTAAATTTCTCCGTCATTTCTGTCCACGCCAGGAGGATTCGAACCCGGATCCCCTCATTCCGGAATAAGTCACTCTACCAATTGAGCTACGCGGACGTTTTATTCTGATTCCTATCTGCCTTTATGTCGTGTGCGTCCTTCTGGCAGGTACGTCACATCTCCTGGTACGTTACAGTACGATTTCGAACGTCTTCCACCCTGATCAAATTTATACAGTTTTCACATTCAGAACCACCAAATCAGGTATCCTATCTCATGGTACCCTAAATTAGACGGTTGTCGGTTTTTGGAACTGGTTAAGGCCCGGAAGGGGTCAGAGCCCCCACCCCACCCCACACTACAGTTTTCAATTTAGAACCACCTAATTTGGTATACTATCTCATGGTACTCTAACTTAGACGGTAGACCGTTTTTGGATCGGGTTAAGGCCCGGAAGGGGTCAGAGCCCCCACCCCACCCCCGCCCCCCACATACATACAAAATTTTCTTAAAAACTACAGTTTTCAATTCAGAACCACCAAATCTGGTATCCTATCTCATGATACTCTAACTTAGACGCTAGCCAGTTTATGGAAGGAGTTGGAGCCCGGGGGTAAGAGCCCCCCTCCGTCATAAAAAATGCCGTAAAATCTACAGTATTCAATTTAGAACCACCAAATTTGGTATACTATCTCATGGTACTCTAACTTAGACGGTAGACCGTTTTTGGAACGGGTCAAGGCCCGAGTTTAGAGCCCCCCCCCCCATAATTTTTTTTGTAAAATCTACAGTGTTCAATTCAGAACCACCAATTCAAGTATGGTATCTAATGAAACTCTAACTTAGACGCTAGACGCTTTTTGGAAGAGGTTAGAGCCCGGGGGGTAAAAGACCCCCTCATAAAAATTTCGTAAAATCTACAGTTTTCAATTTAGAACCACCGAATTTGGTATACTATCTCATGGTACTCTAACTTAGACGGTAGACCGTTTTTGGATCGGGTCAAGGCCCGGGGATCAGAGCGCCCGCCCCCCAAATTTTTTTTTCGTAAAATCTACAGTTTTCAATTCAGAACCATCAAATATGGTATCATGAAACTCTAACTTAGACGCTAGACTGTTTTTGGAAGGGGTTGGAGCCCGGGGGTCAGAGCCCCACCCACATAAAATTTTCGTAAAATCTACGGTTTTAAATTTAGAACCACAAAATTTGGTATACTATCTCAGGGTACTCTAACTTAGACGGTATACCGTTTATGGAACGGGTTAAGGCCCAGGGGTCAGAGCCCCCCACATAAAAATTTTTTTAAAAACTACAGTTTTCAATTCAGAACCACCAATTCTGGTATACTATCTAATGGTACTCTAACTTAGACGCTAGACGATTTTTTGAAGTGGTTGCAGCCAGGGGGTAGAGGGCCCCCCTCATAAAAAAATTCGCAAAATCTACAGTTTTCAATTTAGAACCACCTAATTTGGTATACTATCTCATGGTTCTCTAACTTAGACGGTAGACGGTTTTTGGAAGAGGTTGGAGCCCGGTGGGTAAGAGCCCCCCTCATAAAAAAATGCCGTAAAATCAACAGTAATCAATATAAAACCACCGAATTTGGTATACTACCTCATGGTACTCTAACTTAGACGATAGACCGTTTTTGGAACGGGCCGAAGCCCGGGAGATCAGAGCGCCCGCCCCCCAAATTTTTTTTTTCGTAAAATCTACAGTTTTCAATTCAGAACCACCAAATCTGGTATACTATCTCATGATACTCTAATTTAGACGCTAGCCAGTTTTTGGAAGGGGTTGGAACCCGTGGGGTAAGAGCCCCCCCCCACATAAAAAATTGCCGTAAAATCTACAGTATTCAATTTAGAACCACCAAATTTGGTAAACTATCTCATGATACTCTAATTTAGACGGTATACCGTTTTTGGAACGGGTTAAGGCCCAGGGGGTCAGAGCCCCCCACATACACATTTTTTTTAAAAACTACAGTTTTCAATTCAGAACCACCAATTCTGGTATACTATCTAATGGCACTCTAACTTAGACGCTAGACGATTTTTTGAAGTGGTTGCAGCCAGGGGGGTAAGGGCCCCCCTCATAAAAAAATTCGCAAAATCTACAGTTTTCAATTTAGAACCACCTAATTTGGTATACTATCTCATGGTACTCTAACTTAGACGGTAGACGGTTTTTGGAAGGGGTTGGAGCCCGGGGGTAAGAGTCCCCCGTCATAAAAAAATGCCGTAAAATCTACAGTATTCAATTTAGAACCACCAAATTTGGTATACTACCTCATGGTACTCTAACTTAGATGATAGACCGTTTTTGGAACGGGCCGAAGCCCGGGAGTCAGAGTCCCACCCACATACAAAATTTTATTAAAAACTACAGTTTTCAATTCAGAACCACCAAATCTGGTATACTATCTCATGATACTCTAATTTAGACGCTAGCCAGTTTTTGGAAGGGGTTGGAGCCCGTGGTGTAAGAGCTCCCCCCCCCCCCCCCCGTCATAAAAATGCCGTAAAATCTACAGTATTCAATTTAGAACCACCAAATTTGGTAAACTATCTCATGGTACTCTAACTTAGACGGTAGACCGTTTTTGGAACGGGTCAAGGCAAAAGTTTAGACCCCCCATAATTTTTTTTGTAAAATCTACATTTCAAAATTGCCTTTATTCTTCAGTAAAATAACATTTCTATGTACATGACAATGGAATTCTGCCAATAAAAACAGCGGTATATACATCAGCTGGAAAGTTACAGTTTTCAATTCAGAACCAATTAAGTATGGTATCATGAAACTCTAACTTAGACGCTAGACGCTTTTTGGAAGAGGTTAGAGCCCGGGGTAAAAGCCCCCCCTCATAAAAATTTCGTAAAATCTACAGTTTTCAATTTAGAACCACCGAATTCGGTATACTATCTCATGGTACTCTAACTTAGACGGTAGACCGTTTTTGGATCGGGTCAAGGCCTAGGGATCAGAGCGCCCCACCCCATTTTTTTTTGTAAATTCTACAGTTTTCAATTCAGAACCATCAAATATGGTACCATTAAACTCTAACTTAGACGCTAGAATGTTTTTGGAAGGGGTTGGAGCCCGGGGGTGAGGGCCCCCTTCCACATAAAAATTTCGTAAAATCTACGGTTTTAAATTTAGAACTACCAAATTTGGTATACTATCTCATGGTTATCTAACTTAGACGGTTTTTGGAATGGGTCGGGGCCCTGGTCAAGGGAGCCCCAAACAAAATTTTCATAAACAGCTCTGTTTTTTACTCTTAAGAATACCCTATCTACGTTCTAAGGCGCTCTTTGGCCCTTTGAGGGCCTTGAGCCATAAACCATCAACCAACCAACTAACCAACCTACGGTCTGAGTTAGAGACTGTAGATAACAATAAAGTGCAAAAATATGCGTTTAATGGTGTATAAAAACACAAATCAATATAGTTTAGCTTTCACTACCAACGAACGGCTTATCAGGAAGAAATATAATGTAATGTAAATAGAGAGTTCCAGATATTCAAAATTCAAAACGGTAAGAAAAAGATGATCAATGCCAATGTGAAGTCGAACGCAATCGACATCACATAGGTACATTGCATTTCTTTGTTGCGGGATTCACAGAAGCACACGCCAGATGTACTGCAGTTCTATAGATGTCTCCTAGAAGGCAAGTATTTCCATTCCTTTTTCTTTCTTTTTTGTTTCGCAAAATTAAATTAACTAAATCAAGAAATTTAAAATAAGTTTATTGGAAAATTACAGGAATATCTTTTTCATTCATTAACTTTCTCCCGCTGAACTTGGTGATTCCACAAATAGTAATATGTACCTGGCAAATAACTGGTATCCCTGCTAGTACAAATTATATTAATGATTTATTTGCGTCCAGTTCAATCTAGTATGTCCATAAGAGCGTTTGGGGCCGTATGAAAAATACATTTCAACGTGCGCCGCTACGGCGGCGGAGTGATCTAGGTGCTGGCTTCTGACCACTTGTCAAGACTAATTTTGTATGTGGAGGCACTTACCCCCAGGTTCTTGACCCGTTCCAAAAAACCGTCTACCGTTTAAGTTAGAGCACCATGAGATAGTATACCAAATTTGGTGGTTCTAAATTGAAAACTGAAGATTTTACAGAAATTTTTATGAGGTGGGCTCTGACCCAGTTTCCGTCCCGTTCCCAAAACCGTTTGCAGTCTAAGTTAGACTACCATGAGATAGTATACCAAATTTGGTGGTTCTAAATTGAAAATTGTAGATTTCACGAAAAAAATTTGGGGGGGATGAATCCCCCTTGCCCCGACCCGTTCCGAAAACCGTCTAAGTTAGATTACCAATATATAGTATACCAAATTTGTTGGTTTTTAATTAAAAACTGTAGATTTCACGAAAATTTTGTAGGGGAGGCTGAAATCCCCGTGCCCCGACGCGTTCCGAAAACCATCTATGTTAGATTACCATGATGTAGTATACCAAATTTGGTGGTTCTAAATTAAAAACTGTAGATTCTACGAAAATTTTGTACCGGGGGGGTCTGACCTCCCAGCCCCCGATCCGTTCCAAAAACGGTCTTGCGCCAAGTTAGTTTCATGACACCAAATTTGGTGGTTCTAAATTGAAAACTAGATTTTACGGCAATTTTGTAGGTGGGGCTCTAACCCCCGGGTTCCAACCGCTTCCAAAAACCGTCTACAGTCTAAGTTAGAATACCACGAGATAGTTTACCAGATTTGGTGGTTCTGAATTGAAAACTAGATTTTGCGATTTGTTTTTATGAAGGGGGCCCTTACCCCCGGGCTGCAACCTCTTCCAAAAACGGTCTACCGCCTAAGTTAGAGTACCATGAGATAGTATACCAAATTTGGTGGCTCTAAATTGAAAACTGTAGATTTTAAGAAATTTTTATGAGGGGGCTTTCACCCCGGGCTCTAACCCCTTCCAAAAAGCGTCTAGCGTCTAAGTTAGAGTTTCATGATACCATACTTAATGGTTCTGAATTGAAAACTGTAGATTTTACAAAAAAATATGGGGGGGGGGGGACTCTAACTCCCGGGCCTTGACCCGTTCCAAAACCGGTCTACCGTCTAAGTTAGAGTACCATGAGACAGTATACCAAATTTGGTGGTTCTAAATTGAATACTGTAGATTTTACGGCATTTTTTATGACAGGGGGGCTCTTACCGCCCGGACGCCAAACCCCTTCCAAAAACTGTCTAGCGTCTAAGTTAGAGTATCATGAGATAGTATACTAGATTTGGTGGTTCTGAATTGAAAACTGTAGTTTTTAAGAAAATTTTGTTTGGGGGAGGTCTCTGACCCTCGGGCCTTGACCCGTTCCAAAAACGGTCTACCGTCTAAGTTAGAGTACCATGAGATAGTATACCAAATTTGGTGGTTCTAAATTGATTACTGTAGATTTTACGGCATTTTTTATGACGGGAGGGGGGGGGGCTCTTACCCCGGGCTCCAACCCCTTCCAAAAACCGTCTAGCGTCTGAGTTAGAGTACCATGAGCAACCCCTTCCAAAAACCGTCTAGCGTCTAAGTTAGAGTACCATGAGATAGTATACCAAATTTGGTGGTTCTAAATTGAAAACTGTAGATTTTGCGAATTTTTTTATGAGGGGGGGCCTTACCCTCCGGGCTGCAACCCCTTCATAAAATCGTCCAGCGTCTAAGTTAGATTACCATGAGATAGTATACCAGAATTGGTGGTTCTGAATTGAAAACTGTAGTTTTTATGAAAATTTTGTATGTGGGGGCACTGATCCCCCGGGCCTTGACCCGTTCCAAAAACGGTGTACTGTCTAAGTTAGAGTACCATGAGATAGTATACCAAATTTTGTGGTTCTAAAATGAAAATTGTAGATTTTACAAAATTTTTATGAGGGGGGGGCTCCGAACCCCGGGCTCCAACCCCTTCTAAAAACCGTCTAGCGTCCAAGTTAGAGTTTCATGACACCAAATTTGTTGGTTTCTGAAATGAAAACTAGATTTCACGAAAATTTTAAATCGTACGTTTTTCTGCATTCGTTTTGTATGTAACCAAAATCTGTAAACGCGACGAATTGACGTAGTCGACGAATTTGTCCGCGACGAATTGACGCTTGACGAATAGTCGTGGTCGACGAATTGACGCGCGGCGAATTGTCGTAGTCGACGAATTGACGCGCGACGAATCGTCGCAATTGACGTAGTCGACGAATTGACGCACGCGACGAATTGACGTGACACCTAAGAACACCTACCTAATAACGCTTTGGTCCACCTTCCTGTGCAATTGAAGACTCTGTCCCTAGACGACTAGGGACAGAGTCTTCAAGGTGTCGAACATCCTCCATACCTAACTAGACCCACGTTCTCTGTAGTAGCTACGACAATTTACGCGCATTCCATGGAGAGGTATCAGCAGTTCTCAAAACCCGTTCTAGCATATCCCACAAATGCTCAATTTGGTTACAGTCAGGGGAGTTCTGTGGCCAAGACAATGTGGCAAATTTGTTTTTGGGTTCCTCCAACCACTCAGTAGTTATACGATCCCTGTGACTGGGCGTTGCCCTTCTGAAAGATGGTACACTGGTTCGTGTGAACCTCTTGCAGAAACGGATAGAGATGGTCGGCTAACAGATCCCTGAAACGTCCAGCATTCTGTGTGTGTGTGGGATGATAACCAACAGACCTTCGGCTTTCCAGCGAAATACTTCCCAAACCACGACACCATCTGTTGAATCCCATTCGCTGCACCCAGGACCACAACTAGCCACAGTCCAGTGAACACCAAATGGAATTAAATAACAACCAAAAAAGTTTACTAATTCCTGACATTGAGCGGTACTTAGGTAGGTGGATTAATGAAAGTTGTGAAACTAATGAATGAAGATATAAGAATCATATAAATAAATATTTATTTAGCTAAAGCAGGGGCAGCATGTCGATATTTAATAACAAGGAACAATACAGCAATTGTACTTTAATGCACTGTTGGCCACCCAAAAGGCAACACCAAGAGGACACCAGATAGCAAAGCCAGATTTACTGGACACATAACAACAGATACAAAGATGAAACGGTCGAGCTTACAGGCACGTGCGACTTGAGGATCACGCAGACATCAATAGTTCGTGTGGCCACCATGGCTGGCAATAACGGTCGCTACACGCGGCGGCATCAAACGAAAGAAGCTTTGGATGTGGGCTTGGGGTATGTCGGTCCAGGCTGCTTACACACGTTGCCACAGTTCATCAGGCGTAGCCGCGGGTGGTGCTTGCCATGCCACTCGGTTGCCGATCAGCGACCAGACGTATTCGATGGGCTGCATATCGGAAGAACAAGCGGTCCTCGGCAGCAGTGACACCTGGTGGGCGGTGAAGAATTGTTGCACGATGCGTGCCACGTGCGGGCGCGCATTGTCCTGTTGAAACGTGGCCTCTGGCAGGTCCTGAAAGTAAGGGAGGACTACAGGCTCCAAAACGTCGGAGATGTAGCGGTTGCTGTTGAGTGTACCGGCGATGCGTACCAGAGGGGTGCGGATGTCATATCCATTTGCGCCCCAAACTATAACGCCAGGCGACGGACCGGTATGGCGATGCATAATGCCGGCGTCATACAGTCTGTCGTCGCGGTGCCGCCACACGCGGATCCGACCATCGTGGTGTTGCAGGCAGAAGCGGGATTGGTCGGAAAAGACAATATCGGGCCATTCCGTAGTCCAGGTGCGGCGTTCAACGGCCCACTGTCGTCGCACTCGCCGGTGGTTTAACGTCAATGATAATCGGAGCGATGGGTGCCGTGCGACAATTCCACGCTCTTGCAGACAACGTCGAGCGGTACGTGCTGACACAGGCTGTTACGCAACTCACCCTAATTCCTGCGCTAACGTTCGTGATGTGGCGGTGCGAGCCGTCAATGCCCGCCGCACAACACGCCAGTCCTCTCGTTCGGTTGTAAGCCGCGGCTTCGGCAATCGCTCACATTGGTCCGTCCGTTCCTCCTGCACCCACCGAATCCATACTCGCCTCATTGTGGCAGGATGTCGTCCCACCCGGGCGTCGGTGGCTCGGTACGATAAACCGCTGTCGCGATAAGCTGCTATTCGTCCTCTGTCGAACTCCGAAACGTGTTGGAATGACTGCCGTATTTTGCGACGAGGCATCAGGAAGCTTCCCACGCACAGGTCCGGCAGCACAACACACTTCCACTACTTACACCCCACCTTATGTGCACCCTTCTTATAGTGCTTCTCGGTGGCGTGCCGGGCGCACATGATTTGCATATGCCCTGCAATGCTAATCTTTTAGATGTCGTCTCGCGGGCGACGCATGCTGCGAATTTCAGGCGAATCGGATGCTTCCTTCTTGGTGTTGCATTTTGGGTGGCCAGCAGTGTACTATAACTATAAAAATGGTCCAAAATTTCTTGGCGTAGAATAGAATTAAAAGTTTCCAAGCTTTCGCACGTCAACCAGATGGCTTTCTCAAGGAAGATAGCTGTAAGCATGTCGACTATTTAGTTTTTTAAAAACAATATTTATAGTCACTATTATCATAAAATCAGATTTAGACGAACGTAAGAAACGACTTTGTAACCGAAGAAATGTGACGTAGCTACGAAAGTCCATCTGCGCATGCTGAAATCTAACCTCAAGATAGAAAAGAAAGCTGAATCGCTAGCGTATTAGTGAACGGGATTGGTAACTTTTCGCATAGAATATCCTCAGGTTACACCCCATCGTGTTATACAACATTTTAAAGCTCTCGTCAATACCAGGGAACCGCCTTTTAGCCGAGAGAAACCAAATTTTGCTACGACGCACTGTTTTCATAGCATCAGAAATACATTTTTGGAATGGCGTTTATTACATTTAGCATGGGGTTCTCGTAATTTACGCATATTGTAATGATATATTCTTACGTTTATGTAAAATGTGATAAAATAATGTTCGGCCATAGTTTAGTAAAATACGTATATTGTTGAGTAACAGTAAAATTAATTATTACTGCGTCACTTCGTGGAACATCATTCAAAGATCTGTTTTCAACAATGGTTTTGACTGCTTCCGTTGCATGGATTTTTTGCATGGTATTTACTTAACTCCTGTCGGGAAAGATGAAAAACATAATAATGGAAAACTGAATATGAAAAACTGCTACTTTCCATATGCCCAGACACCAAACGCCTTCGCAACTGCGTGTTGATTAACCCTTTAACGACCATGACCCAAACATCTTATATCAATCTAAAAACATAACGCCCGAAACTGTCTGTTGGTTAAATTGTTTGTTCAATAACAATAATATTGACTGAGGGTGACTTCTGCTGGTCCCTCATAGGTCGAAAAAATTTTAAGAACAAGCAATGGTAGGAAATCTGACTAACTCTAGACAGGCGTTTCGGGTGGCTATGGCCGTTTTTTGCGAATGGGCGTTATGGTCGTTAAAGGGTTAAGCGTCAGTGCCGTATATTTGATACGACCACGAAATTGCTCAGCGCCTGGCGCCCACTTAGATATGAATTAGGCAGATTGCTTGCCTGTCATGAGACAATGTTCTTCCGTTACCCATTTTCGTTACATCGCAATTTTTTTGCATGGGATTTACTCTACTGCTTTCGGGAAAGATGCATAGCATCAAAATATTCGTGTCCGTAGCGCACTAACAACGATAGTATTCATTATAATCAAAATGATGCTCTTGTCTGCATGCCAATGAGCCAGTCAGTATTTAAATCAGATACCATACAGGTTAGGCCCAGTGGACCACTAGAATTTGTAAACCACTGTCCCACCAACATGCCCATTGGTCCGTAGAAAATAATCAAAAAAGAAACGTACGTTGTTTTCTATATATTTTGTAAATGACTTATCATTTCAATTTACTTAACTCCAATATTTGTTTTTAAAACATGTAATTTGAAAGTGCAACTGACAGGACGCAGAATGCTTCCAAAACTTTAAGATTCCAACAGATTGATGATATAGCAGAGTAGAACTGCATTCCCAATATGTTTTTAAATAAGAAGGGAATGAGGAAATTCCACGGGTACAAAAATTCACATACATTTGCAGCCTTTTTTTAATATGTTTTATTGTTTAGCTTCGAATGGTGGAAATGGAGGTAACAAAAGACTGCCGTTGTTACAAGACAAAAACTGGGAAACTGCCTTTCTGTATTTGTTGTTTCTTCCACTCTTTACAAATCATGAGGGATAAAAAAAATAGCTCTTATCCAATCGCATTTCATGAACCAATTACTACTTTGCAACCTAAGAAGAAAACTGTACAACATACTAAAATAAATAGAGATTCCTTTTTTGATTTGTGACAAATTAGAAAAAAAAAAAACAAAAAATACTAACTGGCCATCCGGGCCAGTAAAAAAGGTAGTTCAGTGGTCCGACGAGAATTTTACTGGCCAACGGCCAGCGGATCACTGGGTAATTCGAACGCTTTCATATATAGGACTAGATTAGCTTTCTGCTCTGTTCAACATTTGCTTTCGCTGTAAGAACCTTAGTCACTTTGAGCGGATCAAGATGTCGGTTTGGGGCTTATTACGAATGATAATTGTACTCGGTTGTTGTGTAAATCCCAGTGAAAGCTTGCTCAGATATAAACCTTGCGCTGAGAGGCGCAAATGTAATTGCGTTTAGTTATATTCCTTTTTCCGAATGCTGAAAAAAATATCTGGGAAGTCGTTAGTTATGAAGATAAATTTAGAGCTGGAATTTTGTGCAAATATGGAAAATGACTAAGAAACATTTTGAATATGGTAATGCGGCAGAGATTTAAAATAGTGAAAAAACAAAGAATACAGTTAATATCAATAACTAGCTGTTAAATCCGAGAAACTGCTGATCTGAATTCCAAAAACGGCTTCCAAATGCTTTACATAGCAGGCAGAAATAATGTAATTTTTGTTCGAATGTTTGCAATACCTGTGGCATTCTGATTTGTTTCTAATACTTGCTCAAAGGTTTGTACGCTAAGAGTATTATAAATATAGTGAACATTTTGATATTTCACCTAGTTATGCATTAGGAAAATTAGTTTTTAACATTTGAAAGTATTTTTTAGACAAATATGCAGCCAAATAACGCAAACGCATTAAATGTAAAAATCGTTAACAAGAAACCTAAAAATTCCATTATCTCGCAAAGCAAATTGAAAATAGCGTGCTTTTTTTTTATGTCGCAGATGCCGAAATGCTCTTTCCATTGAATTTAAGCTGTTATCGAGGTTGAAATATGTCGCCCCGGTGGCTCAGTGGTCTAAGCGATGGCCTCTGATCATTCGTCCGTAAGGGGTCCGGGTTCGAATCCCGGTAAGGCATGGGTGTTGTGTTTGTCTTACGGCACTGGCTCTCTCCCTTCCCTGGAACCAGTGACCCTAAATTAGGGACGGGCGACTGCTTATAGCCCGTTGAGTTGCTCTCGGTGGTCGTTAAACCTCCAATCAAAAAGAAAAAAAGTTTGAAATATTTCAATATTTTGTAAAAGCATCGTATTTTGCATTAATACTATTGAATGTTTTTTTTTACTTAAATATTTTAATTTCATCCGGCAAATGTATTAACTACTTAAAATCTGAATATAGATAGCAAATAACTATATCAAGCTCGTATTCCGTTGACTTAAAGCAAAGCAGCCTTGCTTGAAGGGAGTGCGATGACCCGCTCAAAATGGCACCTACATTGTAATGCTTCATGTGCTGGGTGTCCGATCTAGCTTCTTGTATATCATATCTGCGGTTTCAATTGATAAAAGAATCGATGAATGCAGTTTTTCGAATACTTTTTTTGAAAAAATATGTTTTTTTTGTAACAACAAATTTAAAACGTATTTTCGAAACATCAGCTTATATCGCAGAAATACGGGTTTTAAAGCATTTTTTTAAAATGAAAATGAATACCAGGTATGAACGGCGGGAAGAGTTGTTCCATTGTAGAACTACAGAATTCAAGTTGATTCGTGAGATTGAAGATGGAAATCTTTACGACTGTGAAATGCGTATATCTTCACATGCAGTATCAGCATACCCTTTAAAATTTTTGAGGAAGAAAGTGGAGCCAGGAAGCCAAAAAGATTAGTTTCGGCTGTTTACAAAAGTGGAAAAATCGGGCAGCAAAAAAGAAGGGGGTATCTGCGCACCACTCAGAACGCAAGGAAGATTTTGATTTGCGATTCAGAAGCGAATTTTTCTCTGGCGTGAAATAAAACTTTTCCCATATCCTCCATAGTCTTTTGGTCTAAGTGAGGAAGTCAATTTCTTTTTATCTTCTGTAATTCCCACTTTACCTGATTCAGAGAAGGCTCTTCAGTTATACGTCGTGAAGAAAAAGCCGGAGAGGAAGCCCTTTTTCTCTTCTCCATCCACGATTCTCTCATAAATAATTCATATTCGTCTTGTTGTAAAGCTAGAAGCAGAAGTACCGTAGAAGAAGGCGATCGGAAAGCATCAGATGTCTATATGGCTCCGAAACGCAGGCTTCCTGCCTGCTACATCTTTTTCAGGAAGGCTTTCTCTTTGTAAGTGGAGTGGACTGACAGGTGTTTTGGGAAGTAGACTTTCACGACTTCTCCTTTACGCCCTCAGTGTCATACAAAACTGTCTTCCTCATGTTTAAATGACGGAGTCAAGACTTTTTAGCCTTTTATTCTTCAGAGCTTATGACAATGGATTTTACCTGTTGTAATTGAGTTTCTTTCCTTTTTCGGTAGCGTTACATAAAACCTTCGTTGTAAAAAGTTGCTTCTCTCGCTCGAAACAAGGGCATCAGGACACAGAGGTGTTATTAAAATTGAATCTTTTATTCATCAAGAAATAAACCCAAGGTGCAAATTCGGGGGAAAAAATATGCGATGATGCTGCTGTAATAATAAACTGCTGCGAAGTAGAACATATTGTTGATAGCAAAACACTTTAGAAATATATTTTTGCCTTGGTAAAATAAGTACTTTGCGTTGTAACAGAATGTCGTATTTTTTTTCTTCTAGAACAAATGGAAAAGTATTTGCTTTCGATTTGTTATTTGTGAAAATGCAGACTAGAACATTTTCTTTATATATATATATATGTTATTTAATCATATAGATATGCAAAATTTTAAATATTAAAAGTTGTTTCAGTTAATATCAGTGCTGTGGAAGTGACTTAGCGCGCCTTAGGAGCGCTAAGGCACTATATTTTTAGGCTCAGCTTCTCTTTCCATTTAACCATGAAAAGGAGTTTTTGTAGATGATGCGTATGCAGATATACACTGAAAAGTAATTGAATTAGACAGCTGGCGTTATGCAAATGTGGTGCTGTGGGCGGCCCGGTAAACGGAAAGACATGACGTATGCAGCAATCCGACAGTATAAGGAGTGATGCGACGGGAATCGGTAAGAGTCGGACGCAGTACGGGTAAGACGAAGAATCTAAGCGCATTTGATCGTGGGCAAATTGTCGGGGCCCGAAGAATGGGTCACTCCAACTCGGAAGTCGTGCAGGCACTGGGATTTTCACTAGCCACTGTGTCACGGGTGCACCGTGAGTACATCGAATCCGGTAAAACCACCCTGCAAGGGCCAACTGCCCTGGACAACAGCGTGTGGATGAGCGGGGTCATCGTCGGCTAGCTCGCATTGTAACATCGGATAGACGGGCCACAGTGCAAGAAATCACTCTGCAATTTAACGCTGGTGCACAAAAACGTGTAAGCAGCCACACCATCCATAACCATCTCCTCGCTATCGGGTACAGAAGCCATCGTTCCACGAGGGTACCGCTGCTGACCGCACATCACAGGGTGCAGAGATTAGCATGGGCGCGGGAACATCGCCACTGGACCCTAGACATGTGGAAAAATGTTGCCTGGACTGATGAGTCGAGATTCACGTTGGTACATGCGGATGATAGGATACGAGTACCGCGCAAACCACATGAAAGGATGGATCCTTCTTGCCAGCAGGGTACTCTTCAAGCTGGTGGGGGGGGTCTGTTTACGTGGACCGAAATGGGACCCCTGGTACGTGTGACATCGTTACTCACAGTTCAACGTTACCGGGATATCCTGGACGACCATTTGCTCCCGTTTGTGCGTCTTTAACAACCCACTGGGGACCTCATCCTGCAAGAAGACAATGCACGGTGCCATCGCTCCCCAATTGTATCCGAATGGGTGGATGAACACTCCACCGACATGACCTCGCTTCCTTGGCCAGCTAGGTCACCTGACCTCAATCCCATCGAGCACATCTGAGATACCATCGAGAGAGATGTTCGAGGCTCTGACCCCCATCCATCAAATCTTCGTGAACTGTGGGAGCTTGTTCAGGGGTCGTGGATCCGAATGGCTTCCCAATGCTTCCGGTGTCTTGTCGAGTCCATGCCGAGACAAATCGTCTTCGTCATCAGGGCGAAAAGTGGTGTTACACGTTACTGGACAGGTATCTCTAATTTAATTGCTTTTCAGTGTACGGAAATATCTATTATGTATACATACACAGAGCGGCAATTAAGTAATGAGATTGAATTTAAAAACAAAATGGAAAAGCAGGAAAAATTAAATGAATATATTTTATTCGAAGTACATTTCTTCTGCGGTAATAAAATATGTGGCACGATCAACCAACGAACGGAAGGACTTTGAGAAGTCTTCTTTTCGTATGAAGTGAAGAGATGATATCACAGTTCTTTGAATCTGTTCAATGTCTCCAAAACGTTTTTTAAAGGCAGCTTTCATTTAGCAAATAGGAAGCGGTCACACGGTGGCGAATACGGGGATGGTTGAGTAGACACACTTGTTTTCGTGCCAGAAATTTCTGTACGCTGACTGTTCTGTTTGGGGGTGCGTTACCGTGAAAAAGGAATCATTGCTCGTTTTTGTACTCAGGCCTGACACGAACAATCCTCTTCCACAATCGTTTCAAAATGGATGCTTTAACGACCATAACGCCCAAAACGCCCGTACATACAAACGACCATAGCAGCGCAAAACACCTGACTAGAGTGAGTCAGATTTCCTACCCTTACCTGCTCTTCAAATTTACATAACCTATTAGGGATCGGCAGATGTCACTCTCAGTCACTATTGTTGTTACATAACAAAGAAGTGAACCAACACAAATCGTTTTGGGCGTTATGGTATTTAGAGTGATACCAAATTTTGGGGTCATGGTTGTTAAAGGTTTACGCATTCACAGTGACAGTTGTACCTTCAGGAATGAAATCCCTTGATGTGCTAAAAACAGAGAAGCATAGACTTGATTTTGGATTTCTGTAACTTAATCGTCTTTCCTTTGGGTGACCGTGGCGACTTCCACTGAGCACTCTGACGCTTCTTTTGAGGATCACAACGAAAACACCATGTTTCATCACTTGCCACAATGCTTTGCAGAAATTGTTGCATTATTCCTGCAGTCTTCACCATGCCTTTGCGTACCTCACTCGTGCATGTCTCTGGTCGTCTGACGAAGCATGCGGAACAAAACGGGAACACACTCCCTCCAATCTTACACTAAAATGTGACGAATCGCCTCTTTATTAACACCGAGCTCACATTATAGCATCCTCCAACTTACACACTTACACAACGAGATTTTTTGTTTATCCTTTCGTGAACTTTCTCAATGAGTTCCAACGTGGGCACTGAAATCGGGTCTCCCAACCCCTCGTCATTTTCGAAATCTTCCCACCCATTCTTCAAACGTGCATACCATCGGAATATTTGTGCACCAGATAAGCATGTAAGCTCGTACACATCACGGAACAATTAAACAGTCTCAGATGTAGTTTTACAGATTTTCAAGCAGAACCGGATATTTGCTCCATGACAGAGCAATTTACAAGGCTCTTCCATCGAATGATGTCTTCTCGCGCAAACGCTGTCGTCACTGCATAGCTGATAAATGATATAAAACACCATGGTTTCTTGACTCGTGTGTTTTATCGGAATTTAAAAAATCACTCTCATTTCTTAATTGCGGCGTTGGGTACTACTATCTTTACCAAATATTTATACTACAGAGATTCTCACCTTTTAGGTCGAGTGGTCTGAGGCGCTGGCCTCTTATTATTTGCTCTATCTGGGCCGTGGCTAGAGTCCAGAAAGAGGCATCCCCCTTGGCCACGGCGCTGGATTTGTTCTTTACTCGAAACCAGTGGCGAGTAATTAGGGACGGGCTTCTGTTTATAACCCTACGAGTTGCTCATTCGTGGTAAAGAAAAAAAGAAATACTTTATGGATGAAGCGATACAGTCTGATCACTCAGTAGGGGTCTCACTGTTTATAAGGTTTGGAGAGTAAAAAGACAATGTGAACTCATTTCTTCTTGACGATAGTTAAAATGAGGTTATAGATGGTGGATATTCCTTGGGGTTTATATTGCTCTGACACGAGAGAAGACAAGGGTCGTGAAGGACATTTCTACTATAAACAGCTCTTAATCGGATCTAATAAAATTTATCCCCTGAGCTTTCTCTTCGTTTCCTTGTGAGCAACACAAGAGACATATCCTGCATGCATCTCATTATATTAGGAAAAACTGTGCATTAGTCACACTGAGTTGATGTAACTAATTAGGAGTGTGCAAAAGTTCTACCCGTTTTTCATGATACAAATTCTAACTACAAAATTTAAGTATACCAAATATAAAGAGTGAAATAAATATTCTTCTCATAATACGTGGCAAATACGTCATGATAATTAACACAGCAATCAGACATCACTGAATTGACTGTAATTATTGTTTCACACGTGAATCAAATCACATCAGAAAACTTGAAAATTTAGATTTAGGAAAACTGATAGCATACTCGAACGGTAATCGGGAAATGCGGGCTCGTTTCACCGCTCCACGGCGATGAAATTTTCAAGTTTTCTGATGTGATTTGATTGACGTGTGAAACAGTAATTACAGTCAATTCCGCGTTGCCTGATTGATGTGTTAATTATAATAAGTATACGAAGTTCAATAACAGGTGGCAAATGTGATTGCCAGAATGCTTCGAGGAATAGGCTATAAAATCTCATTTAAGTGTGCAGATGCATCTCATTCGTAAACCAGTCACACATTAGTTAACACGTCAAGCAATAAGTATCACATTAGACATTGTTTGCTTTATGAGTTCGACAAAGGCAACAATGCAGCTGAAGCCTGCCGCAGCATTTGTGAGGTGTATGGCGAGGGTACTGTAGATGAGAGCATATACCGCCGTTGGTTCCGAAATATCCCTGAAGGAGACAATCTGCAGGAATAGACCATGTTCTTGGATGTCCATCAGAGCGTTTTGAAGAGGACCTCAACTAAGCCATATCAAACGACCAACATCTAACTGTTGAAGATATCAGAAAGGTTTTCCGTTCACAGAACAATAACAGAAAGAAGAAAACCTTTTTGAAAATCTTTTGCTTGGGTTTACAACAAATTTCGAACAGTGGGTACCACATGACCTAATAGCAAGAAATCGATCTAACAGAATAATCACTTGATTTCTTAGCTTGAGCGTCACAGAAGTGAACCTTGTTTGGAACGAATAGTTACGGGTGATCAAAAGTATGTCCTTTACAGAAATGTAAACTGTCAAAAGACTGTATGCCGAGCTGGTGTGCCTGCTCCATCATTCAAGAAGAGGACTGCATCCGAGAAAGGTCTTGTTAAGTGTATGGTGGGATGTCGAGGGGGTAGTCCACTGGGAGCTGGTAGAACCTAACCAAACAAATTCTGACCTGTACTGCCAACCGTTGGAATGCCTGAAAGAAAAATTGAAATCTAAGCATCCATCACTGGTTAATCCCAAAGGCGTCATCTTGCAACATGACAACGCAGGACCTCATACAGCTTTACCCACTCAAAAAATTACTGGACATTGGATGGGAAGTGTTACCTCCCCAGTATTCGCCATAACTTGCACCTACGGTCTACCACCTTTCTCGATCTCTTCAGAAGAACTTCGCTTGAAAAACATTCGATGAAGTTGAAGATGCGGAAACTGCATTACAGGATTTTTTTACTCCAAAACGGAGGAGTTCTACAGAACGGAAATTCAGTAACTACCAGAAAGACGCCAAGAGGTCATAGATGATAATAGTAATTATGTAAAAGAACAGAGATTATTTATTTAAAAAAATCTTCTCTACTACAGGAACGGGTAGAACTTTTGCACACACCTAATATGTTAGTTGCGTTTGATCAGTGTGGTAAATATGTTCATTCAGAATAAATATTTGAAATATGTATTATTCACAATGGAGTGTGTAGAACGACAGAGCGGTATTTAAATAGAAATTGGTATTCTTAGCATATATGACTCCCCCGTAACATTTTTTTTATTTAAATTTACCCAGATTATGCAAGTTTAACATAAATTGATACAAGTAATTAGTAGTGAAGATTTAATAAAATCACAAAATATTTAAAATAACAAATCAGATTTCACTAGGCTTTTGAAAAATTTGAGTATTTTCTTCCCGTGTGGAGGTTTCATAATCCCTCTAGTGCTATGGCAGTTCATTTCATTTAGAGCTACATCCCTGGTTAATTTGGTGTGTCACACTTTTCCGTTGCTGTTTCCTAACACAAGTCTTGTTTAAAGCGCCCCCTATGGCGCAACGGTCTAAACGCTCTACTTCTGATTAATTATCCGAGTGGGCCCCCGGTGTGAGGCACATTGTTGTTTCTTGGTGGGGGGGGCGTGTAACGTTTACCGGGAGCAACTCGATGGGCTGTGACAGTGGTCTCAAACTCAGACACTGGGAAGGGCCACTTACCAGTTTTCGAGGAATAATGGGAGACCGCACGAATATGTATAAATTTCTTATAAATAAATATAAACTTTACAAAACTGCACCAATGGCTTGGCAATACAGGGGAATATTATTTTCAATTATCGGTAAATATACTGCTGGCCACCCAAAATGCAACACCAAGAAGCACACGAGATAGCAAAGCTAGATTTACTGGACACATAACAACAGATATAAAGATTAAACCATTGAGCTTACAGGACCGTGCGACTTGCGGAACACGCAGACATCAATTGTTCGTGTGGCCACCATGGCTGGCAATAACGGCCGCTACAAGCCGAGCCATCGAACGAAAGAGGCTTTGGATGTGGGCTTGGGGTATGTCGGTCCAGGTGCTTCCACACGTTGCCACAGTTCGTCAGGCGTAGCCGCGGGTGGTGCTTGCCGGGCCACTCTGTTGCCGATCAGTGACCAGACATGTTCGATGGGCGACATATTGGGAGAACAGGCGGGCCACGGCAGCAGTGACACCTGGTGAGCCATGAAGAATTTTTGCACGATGCGTGCCACGTGCGGGCGCGCATCGAGGCCGCTGGCAGATACTTCAGGTAAGCGAGGACTACAAGCTCCAAAACGTAAGAGATGTAGCGGTGGCTGTTGAGTGTACCGGCGATGCGTACCGGAGGGGTGCGGGTGTCATACCCAATTGCGCGCCAAACTATAACGCCAGGCGACGGACCGGTATGGCGATGCACATTGTAGTCGTCTTACAGTCTCTCGCCGCGGTGCCGCTACACGCGGATCCGACCATCGTGGTGTTGCAGGCAGAAGCGAGGTTCGTCGGAGAAGAAAATGTCGTGCCATTCCGTAGTCCAGGTACGGCGTACAACGACCCACTGCTGCCGCAGTCGCCGGTGGTGTAACGTCAATGGTAATCGTAGCAAAGAGCGCCGTGCGACAAGTCCCCGCTCCTGCAGACGACGTCGAACGATGCGTGCTGGCACAGGTTTTTGCGCAACACACCCTAATTCCTGCGCTAACATTCGTGATGTGGCGATGCGAGACGTCAATGCCCGCCGCACAACATGCCGGTCCTCTCGTTCAGTGGTGTGCCGCGATTGCGACAATCGCTCACGTCGGTCCTTCCGTCCCTCTTGCACCCACCGAATCCATACTCGCCTCACTGTGGCTGGATGTCGTCCCACACGGGCGCCGATGTCTCGGTACGATAAACTTCTGTCGCTCTATGCCAGTATTCGTCCTTTGTCGAACTCCGAAACGTGCTGGAATGACTGCCGTATTCTGTGACAAGGCATCAGGAAGCTTCCCACGCACAGGTCAGGCTCCGGCAGCACAACACACTTCCACTACTTACACCCCGCCTTCTGTGAACCCTTCTTTTTGCTTCTCGGTGGCGTGCCGGGCGCACCATGATTTGCATATGCCCTGCAATGCTAATCGTTTACATGTCCTCTCGCGGGCAGCGCATGCTGCGAATTTCAGGCCAATCGGATGCTTTCTTCTTGGTGTTGCATTTTGGGTGGCCAGCAGTGTAGTAAAGACAAAAGCTTCGTTAATCACTGAAAATAATCACTTTTACGTAACAATTATTTTTGCACTTAAATCTTAAAACAATCGCATTTTATTAACTGAACATGGTACACGCTACAGAAAATATTACATGTTCTGACCAGGAACTTGGACTCGCTCCTCTTTCACTAACTATAATGTCGTTTGAACACTGTACTTTTAAAAGTGAGCATAAGTGACTGTCACTTAGCCTATTCCTTTGAAGACATTTTACTTGGTTGATTCTTGAGAACAACTGTTCGCATGAGTATGTTGATCCGAACATAGACAGAAGTCGTGCAGCTAGGTTATGAATGTTTACGTAGTTGTCCATTGAAAATAACTAGTAAAACTCTGTTAGATTGCACCTGTTGAATATTTCATTTAGGAAAGAATCGCCTCCCCGGTGGCGCAGTAGTCTGAGCGACTGCTTCTGATCATTCGTCCGAGATGGGTCAGAGTTCGAATCCCGTGAGGCATGGAAGTTGTGTTTGTCTTGCGGCACTGGCTCTTTCCCTTCCCTGGAACCAGTTACCCTAAAACCCTAAATTAGGGACGGGAGACTGCTTATAGCTCATTGAGTTGCTTACGGTGGTCGTTAAACCTTCAATAAAAAAATTTAGGAAAGAATCGCACTGAAAGTATATTAATTCGCGTTAATGTTCTTCAGGTGCGTTGTCAGCATTATAGGGAAATGGAGACTTAAATATACTGAATATTTTCCACGTCTTTGAAACATTCGAAGCACCATACAGTTATATTAATCGTAAATAAACTTGTTACTTATAAAGCAGATGGCTTTGCCAAGCATTACTATGTTTATATTACATTTAATATATGATAATATACTTGAAAAAGGGGTGATTTATTTTTATTTTGCAATCATTCATGCGGGCCGCAAAACCGTTGGCGCCGGGCAACAAGCGGCCCGCGGGCCGCGACATTGAGACCATTGGGCTGTTAGCAGTCGCCCTTCCTTAATTTAAGAACCAGTGGTTTCAGGATGTACTGTATGTTTTGAAACATTACTCCCAGTATTCTAAATATTTAACGGGAATTATTGAGGATACGCTTATTAAGGTACATTACCTCTCGAATTTTCGATCTAAACACTAGATCTTCGTCAGGAGTTCTTGCCTCCTACTATTTCCACAGGTCTGGTGACCAAGCCTGATGGATATTCCATCCAGCATGGTCATTGATGTTGCCACCTTGTGTCTTGTAAATTTCCAGGGATTCCTCTAATTTCCGGATAATTACATGGGATTAATGTTTGATCACTTTTAAGGAGTCCCAGTCCATTTTGTGGAGAGTTTCTTGTATGTGCCTGTCTAATCCTGTTTTATTTGAGCTGTTCCCTATTGCTACTTTGTGTTCTTTAATTCTGGTGATTAACCTTCTTCCTGTTTCTCCTATATATGGTAAATTTACAAGACACAAGGTGGCAACATCAATGACCATGCTGGATGGAAAATCCATCAGGCTTGGTCGCCAGACCTGTGAAAGTAGTAAGACGCAAGAACTCCTGACGAAGATAGTGTTTAGATCGAAAATTTGAGAAGTAATGTACCTTAATAAATTTATCCTCGATGATTCCCGTTAAATACTTAGAATACTAAAAGTAATAAGAGGAAGTCGTTACATTACTCCCGTCACCAGCATTCACATTTCTGGCGAGTTGACTCACAGTATCCCATCTGTTGTCTTAAAGCATACGGGATGGATTTCGCTTACCTCTAGCAAAGATGAAGCGTGGTCGGCCAACGTTGAAGGTGCTGTTCATCGAATTTCCCACCTCGTAGCACTTTTTAAAGGTAATAACCACGGCTGACTGTAAGCTCTCCACACGCCAATGCCTTATCAGAAATTCTCTGACCCAGTCGTCTGGCCATTACAATTTGGCCTTTGTCAAAGTCCCTGAAGTCTGCTTCATTTCCCAGCTGAAGAACAAGAACAACACTAATTAACAAAACTCATCATCAGGTGTTATTTATATTGCATCATTACCCTCACGCACGAAGTCGTTTACGCCGCCCCGGGGGCACAGTGGTCTAAGCGATGACTCCTGATCATTCGCACGAGATGGGCCAGGGTTCGAATCCCGGTGAGGCATGGATGTTGTGTTTGTCTTAGGCACTGGTTGTCTCCCTTCCATGGAACAAGTGGCCATAAATCAGGGACGGGCGACTGCTTATAGCCCACTGAGTTGCTAACGGTAGTCGTTAAACCTCCAATAAAAGAAATAAAATAAGAAAAAAAGTCGTTTACCTGCAGTTTCTTCTGTTGGAATAAAGATGCGCTAGTCATAATGTTTTGACTCATCGGTGTATATTTGAATTTAATTTTGCCACGTTACACTATCTAGCATACAACCAAATCGCACATACAATTTCTGTCCCAAAAAAAGATCAACCATATGCAAACACAAAAGAAATGCAATACATATATGTAAGAAATGCAGTAATAATATCACATAAATGCAAAAATATGAATAAGACAACTAACACAAACACATGAATCATCAAGCATGCAAATACAAATATTATACAGTAATAATATACACTGAGTGGCCACTTTATTATGACCACCTGACAGTTTTGAGCAAATGAGCTATGGTTGCACGCTGTTGCCGCCAGAGGGCGAGGCTAATATATAAAGGGAAAGCTTAGTGCCTGCGATAGTAGTAGTAGTGATTTTTGAGTGACAAAATGGGAAAAAAATGCGATTTGACGGACTTTCAACGTGGGGTGATTGTAGGAGCTCGGAGCCATGGAGCGATTATCACCGAAACCTCCGCATTCGTGAAATGTTCCAGAGCAGCTGTTGTTCAAGTGGTTAAAGACTGGGCTGTCAGCCAAAATACTGGGTCTCTATGTGCACCGCGTGGTCGTCATCGACTAGTGATTGCTCGGGCGGAACAGAGAGTGTCCAGACTGGTAACAGACAACAGAAGGGCAACAGTGCAGCAAATTACAGACCATCTTAATCAAGGATCCTTTCAAAGGATCTCTGCATGCACTGTTCGCCGTACACTGCATCGGATGGGATATGGCAGCCGAAGGCCTGTTCGAACACATTTGCTGTCTGCAGTTAACAAGAGAAAACGTCTCCAGTTCGTGCAGGAGCACAAAGATTGGACAGTCGATAATGGGAAAAAAATTATGTTGTCCGATGAATCACGTTTTCAGTTGCACCATGCCGATGGCCGAGTGAGAAGTTGGCGGAAACAGCACGAAATGAAGGACTCCAAATGCATTGCTGCAACCCTTCAAGCTGGTGGAGGCAACATTATGGTTTGGGGAATGTTTTCCTGGCATGCTTTGGGCCCTATAATTCGTCTTGAACAACGTCTGACTGGCACATCATATCTAAGCATCATTGCGGACCAAGTGCATCCTGTCACGTGGATGGTTTATCCCAAGGGCGATGGCTACTTTCAACAAGATAATGCGTCCAGCAATAGAGCTCGTATTTTACAGGATTGTTTTCAGGAACATGCCGGTGAGTTTACTTTGCTTAGGTGGCCCCCACAATCTCCAGACCTCAACCCCATTGATAATTTGTGGGATGAAGTTGAACGAGCCACCAGACAGCTGGATCCACCACCCTGCAATCTCACACTCCTGGAAAGTGCTATTCATCAAGCGTGGTCTCAGATTCCACAAACCACCTATCAACATCTCGTGGAGTCCATGCCACGAAGAATCGACGCAGTATTAAAGGCAAAAGGTGGCCAAACGAAGTACTGAGCGGGTGGTCATAATAAAGTGGCCACTCAGTGTACATATAATGCAAAGTACAAATGAAGTTTTAGTAATGCAAAAACACGTATGACAATACAAATAGTACTACATATAATACAAGCACTTATACAATCTACTGTAGTGCAACATAGCAGGGAGCCAGGAAAAAAGGCTAGTGCCAAGTCAAGAAATTATCCTCCCATAAAACTGCAATTTACATAATCACAATTCTAGATAATCAAACCAGGAACATATAAACTTTATATCAAGTATTTCCTTAACTCTCTGCTAAATAAAGCATTGTTAACAACTGATCTAATATAAATCATCAACATGTTCCAGAGTTGAGGGCAGGTGGCATTGATATTATAATATAAAACGTTTGTCCGAGGTCTGGGGATCACCAAATCGCTATATCCACGAGTGTGATCAACTTGAGCAGGAGGATATCTGCAGCATTGCGCTTCGATCGCACCCTTTTTATCAGGTTGTAAAGAAAGTATCCGAAAAATAGTCATGTATTTCCAGCTTAAAAATTCGTACAAAACACCTAACCTAATCTTCCAGGTAGTACCCATTGGAACTGATGACCTTGTTCTACCGATCTGTGAGTTGAAATAACCCATTGCCATAGAAGTCTGTCGACCGGGAGTTGAAGTCATACATGCAATATTTCACATCATGGTCATTAGCAAAGTTTTTCTGAGCGAGAAATTTCAACAAAGACTGGAAGTGATGGAAGTGATGGAAGTGATGGAAGTCGGACGGGGTGAGGTCCGGGGAATAAGGGGGTTCGAAAATATTACCCATTCCAGCTCGTACAGATTTTACTGGGTCCGTAAAACGACATGTGGATGAGCGTTATCTTCGTGAAAAACAACTCCATGGCGATTAATCAACATTTGACGCTTTTCTTTTATTGCAACACGGAGATGGTCCGACTGTTGGATGTACGCATCCGCAGTGATACTATTTTTTCCGCGGTAAGAGTTCGTAGTGAATCACACCGCGACAATCCCATCAGCAACTCAGCACCACCTTCCTTTCGTGAAAAGATGGCTTAGCGAACTTTTATAGGGGTAGTCCCTGCTTTGCTCATGCTCTTTGTCACGTAACATTCACGTATGTGACCCTAACTGATGCAAAAGCCCTCTCGTTTTTCTCTTTCACTCAGAGCAACAGCAGTGGAGTAGCGTTAAATCCGGTTCTGGTCATACAAAGCATGGGGTACTCATTTGCAGTTTACACGAATATACGGACTTCCGAAGTCGCATGTTGATGGTCGTATGGGAGGTCTTCAGTGCAATGCATCATCTTCAACCTTACTGGATCTGCCACTTCTGGGCACATCAGACAGATACTGTACACCAAGGTCGAATTTCCTGTACCAGTCATAGGAAGTACTCTGTCCGATAATATAGTCACCAAACTCGTTTCATAAGTTTCCAATAGCTTCCATAGTTCACATATTCATAAAGCAATATTGCACGCACACGTTCCTTCGATATCTACCTCGTATCGTCGCCACGTGCAAATAATCTTCACCACAGCAGCGTGCGTTCTGTCCTTAGAATCTATTCTTTCGTGCACAGCACTCTGGGATGATTACGTCAATGCAGACCTGCAGTATTAATTCAAACACTCGACGTGGATCAGGAACACCAAAGAGAAATCAACGCTGTTTTCACGTTAATAAGCGAGTCACGGAAAAATTCTCGTCGTTCGCCACCGGGAATCGAACCCAGGTCTTTCAGTTACGCGCCAGACATGCTACTACTGCACCACAGCGGCCTCGAATTCTCCAGACTCGCATGTAATTAACTGCAAACCACATGACAGGTTGCTTCATGGAGCCCCCGCACGATGCTGGGGATTCACCAAAGATGGAAAGCAGCAACTGAACAAATAATTAGGAGACGAATGGATAATTAATTCAAACACCAAACAGAAACCTCGCTCTTTCCACGTTAATAAGTGAGTCACGGAGTCATTCTCGTCGGTCACCACCGGGAATCGAACCCAGGGTCTTCCAGGTACGCGCCGGACTCGAATTCTCCAGTCTCACATGTGATTATAACTGCCAAACTACATGGCAGGTTGCTTCATGGAGCCCCGCACAATGCTGAGGATTTTACCTGCAGTATCTTGCATTACACACGCAACATATGAGTTTTTCCGGAAACATTTCTTTACAACTTGATAAATTTCGAAATCCCAGCTGACTGAAAATACACCTTACGGGAATATATTGTTTCCGTCAGCAAAGGTATTTTCAAATCATGCATACATATCAAATGCCTCTTTAAATATCGATACTTAAAAATATAAAATTTTGAATGCGTTCACGCTTTAGTAACAAACATTCTTTGAATTTTTTTTATTGGGGAACTGAAACTACTTTTCCACGAGAGCGACATCACCAGCTGTATAGTTGTCTTCTTCCACCTGCACTAACCTAACGCAGGCGTTAACTAGTATAATATGTCAAATGATACACTGCTGGACAATTGCTAAGGACGGATGACAATAGCAACGATAGCAACCATAAAATGGAAGGCAGGAAAATGTGGAAATTAGCATAAGTGCGGGATACAGTAAGACGTGTTGTGCGTATGCAAATTTTGGATTGCCGAACTTTTTCGTGACGTCATAGCGCTGATAAGAGATATAAAGGATTTGACGCGTATTGACCGTTGTTGTTCAAACGCAAAGTTGAAAGGGAAAGAATCAATTGACAAACTTGCAATTTTCAGTATGTCTTCCTGACATCACCTAGATGATTTTACGCGTGTCCGTAATATTGGCAAGATTGAAGAAGGGCAAAAAATAACAGATGTTGATAGGGAGTTCGACGTCAGCCACAGTGTTGCTTCAAGGCTTTGGAAATCATTTCAAACAAACGGAGAGTGTAGCAAACGTCACGGGGAGGTCGTGTTCGCAGTGCGACACCTGCTGAAGATCGGTACATAGTGCTATCAACAAAAAGACACCGGCGCAGCACAGCTAGTGAGGTAGCAAATCAGTTTATGGCTGCTACTGGCAAGCGGATCTCCCGAAAAACTGTCACCAGACGTTTGCATGAAGGAGGACAATACGCCCGCCGTCCTGTTGTGAGCATCCCATTGTCCAGACGTTCCTGTACCGCCCGTTTGCAATGGTGCCATCAACATCGCAATTGGACTGATAACGACCGGTCTGCTGTCCTCTTCTCAGATGAGAGTAGATACAGTCTATCGTCTGATTGTCGACGACAACTGATCTGGCGTGATAGTGGTAATGCATACAGTCCAGCAAACATACAGGAAAGGGACCGATATCCGACATGTAGTGTCATGGTATGGGCTGGCATCATGATCAATGGCCGTATGTCCCTCTATGTGCTTCCAACTGGGACTATGACTGGCCAACGATACATTAATGATGTTCTGCTACCTCATGTTCGCATGTTCCGTGGTGCTGTCGGTGATAGATTCATTTTCATGGACGACAACGCAACATGTCATCGAACAGTCGCTGTCCAGGAGTGTCTTGAGAGCGAGGATATTCAACGCCTCGTATGGCCGGCACGTTCTCCAGATCTGAATCCCATTGAAAATGTGTGGATGCTTTGGGAGGAGTCTTGCTGGTCGCCAATGCCCTCCAATAAACATAGACACCCTCATCCGTGCACTGACAGAGGAATTGGATAAATTACCCCAACAGCTGCTTGATAATTTTGTGCAAAGCATGACACGACGTGTGGAATCTTGCATCGCCCTCCATGGTGGCCCTATCCCGTATTGACATATTACGCCGGAACGCCTGAGGACGGTAATTGCATTTTTTTCACGTTTAGGTATTCTGCACAAAATGGCCTGTTTGTCCCTTGAACACGTTCCAAAGCCTTCTGGATTTCAGATCACAATAAATTGTCTTTCTTGTAATGACCTGGCATTCTGACATTATTTTATTTCACTTGGCATCCAACCACACTTACTTTTGTATGCGCTATATAGCCGTTTATGATCCGTCCTTAGCAATTGTCCAGCAGTGTATATGGTAAGGGACATTTTCTTTCAGACAGAAAATGACATGAATTTTATATTTTCCGTCCGCAAATACGAAATTACTGAGAATTGTTGATGTGATTTTGAAATTTAAATTTCGGCGTTTTAACTAAAAACATGTGCGAAACTGATACTAAAAATATAAACTGTGTTTTTCTTCTTGACTTTGAACAAAAGTACGATTTCTTCTGTAGTACGAGTAAAATATTAGTTGTACAGTTTTTAAAGGCATCTACCATACCTTAGAAACAAACTCCAATAAACGAAATAAATTATAAGCCAACAACGTAGTGGCAATTAAATAATGAGACTGATTAAAAAAAAATCTCTATAGAACACACCGGTCGGGAAAGCATGGTTCTTTGATAAGTCGTTTATCAGCTATGCGGTGGTAACAGCGTTTGCTTGAGAATTGCGCAGATGATTCTTTACGCTGTGCATGGCATCATTCGGTGGAAGAACATTGTCACATCTCTGTCATCAAGCAGAGAGCAAGTAACAGATCTGTTTAAAAATCGGTAAAACTGCATTTGGGACAGATGAGTTGTTGTGTATGGGGCTGATTTCTTATCTCGTGCACAAATATTCCAATGGTATGCACATTTCAAGGATATGTGGGTAGATTTGGAAAATGACGAAAGGCCCGGAAGCCCGATTTCAGCGCGCTCGTCTGAACTCGTTGAGAAAGTTCGCGAAAGGATAAAAAAGGATCGTTGTATGACCTGGAGGATGCTAGAATGTGACCTCAGTATTAATAAGGAGATGATTCGTCAAATGTTAGTGTAAGATTTGGGAAGGGGGTGGGTGGTTATTTTGTTCCGCATGCTTTGTGAGACGACCAGATACATGCTAAGAGGTATACACTAAAGACATCCTGGAGACTGCAGAAACAATACAAAATTTTCTCCAATACATTGTGGTAGGTGACAAGACATGTTTCCATTGTAGATCAGGCTCTAGAACTCCAAAATCAAGACATTGCTTGTGTGATTTGACAATAGCAAAGGATTCCTGAATTAAGAGTTTATATCTGAATGTGCAATTGGCAGTGCTTACGCATCCATTTTGGAACGACTGCGGAAGAGGATTGTTCGTGTCAGGCCTGAGTACAAAAACAGGCAATGATTCCTTCTTTATTATAACGCACCCGCACACTGAGCAGTCAGTGTGCAGCAATTTATGGCACAAAAAGAAGCGTGCGTACTCAACGATCCACCGTATTCGTCATACTTGTCACCATGTGACTTTCTATTCCCTAAATTAAAGCTTCCTATCAAAGGAAAAGTTTTTCAAGACGTTGAAGACATACGTACAAATAACTGTGGCATCAGCTCTTCTCTCCATACAAAAGGATGACCTCTGCAAGTCCTTCCTTTCGTTGGCTGATCGTGACACATCTTGTATTAACGCAGAAGGAATGTACTTGAAATAAAATATATCCATTAAAGTTTTTCTTTTTTTCCAATCTTTCAAAAAATCAGTCTAATTACTTAATTGCCGCACTGTGTATGTTGAATTACCATGTGCACTACGGCAAGCAGAGACTGGCCATTTAGTTCAGAACTTTGAATTTCCTTTTAAGATCTCAACAACGAGCTGAAGTTGTAATAGAACAAATATTTCAAAACAGTATTCAAAGCAAATTATGTCTAGGAACTTCAGTCGATAAATCTCTTTGGAAATTTGCAATGCTGCAGCCACTTTAACATCGCAAAAATAATGGAGGTCAAATTAATCACTAGCTACTGTAGATTTCACCCTCTTGACAGCAGAGAAATCGTGGAATATCGAATCCTTAAAAGGCGTTTTACGGAGAAATTTAATTATTCTGAATGATTTATCATCCGTTGAAACCGAAGTCTCATTGATGCTATCGGAGCAGACATTTTAATATCCAGGAACTTGGACACTTGACCCATTCATTCAGTATCTTATAGAGCAGTATTATAAGAATGCATCTCGAAAGTATTAGACGGAATTTTCAGATTACGAAAACTATTAACTCAGAGCAACTGGAATTTCTAGTCATTAAAAGACATCATTGTTTACTACAGGGAATAGCGATTAGGAATGCAAGCTTTACTTAATACGTTAGTTCAAATATGTAGTGGTCTTGGTCAGGTTTATTGGCAAAATGCATCACTACGAAAACCGCTAGTAACAGTTCGAACGATGCTAAATACTAACCAATTAAAAATACAGACGTTTTAATCAACGTTATTAGACACGACGCATTGAATATACAGTGAAGCCTGTATTAGACGGAATCCTAGGAGATATTTTCCCTTTTAGACAGGATTAAGTTTAATTTAGGTGCATCCATGGAAGCCATTGAAAGGTGAACATGTTAATTTTTGTCATGTTAATTAGATTCTACATGGCAGTAACACTTTCTTTTCGTTCTTTTCAATAACTAGTGTATACAGATCGAGAACTCTCTTCTTTGCCGCCATGACAAGAGGCAAACGAACGAATGCAACTTACAAAAAGAAATGCTGTGAATTTTCATCTCAATGAATAAACGTTAGAGAATTAAATCGGAGTGTCTCGTTGTGAAATCCCTAAGAAACAAGCTGGTGCGGAGACTGTAGACTTTACACCCAGCAAAGAGAACGCTATTGGTCACGTGACCTAAACCTGAGTCCCGCTACCTACTTAAGAAAAAGTTAAGCAATGGATGCGTTGCAATGTATGTCTAAATAACCGAAAAGCAATCTCTCTCTGTTTAATTATGTCAACCTCCAGCAAATTTGATACTTGTGATTTCATTGCACTTCATCGTATATAATTTTGTATTCAGTTAAAATATTTGACCACATGGGACCATCTGGGGATTTTCCACTGTTACAAGGTTCATTTTTTCTTTCCGCTTTAGGCAGATTCCGTTTTAGACAGGTTAGATATTACATAATTTTCTTTCATTTCGGGGCCAAAACGATGTTATGTTTTAGGCAGGTTTCCGTTTTACGCAGTGTGATGATGCGAAGAGCCACCATAAGAAGAAAGAGAGAAAAACTGGTGTGTTTATGTAAACAACCACCCAGCGGAGCAAAATTAAGTGAAGCGGTGAAAGCTTTTTGCCATTATGTTAGGTGCTGACTGATCACATGCACTTAATGCATGTTTACCTGCACGGCGTTTTGTTTATTTTCCTGCGGACACCTGCGGAAGAATGGGGAATTGTAAAACAAGAAGCGATTTAGAGACAGGGGTGTTCGCTTATGTTGAAGGGGATACCAGCAGACAGAGTTTTCTTGGCGTCTTGAGCTGTTGTTTCCCTCCGTAAGAGGAGAATGCCAGCATATTTTAATTTTAATGTTCCTACATAAGTTGCGCCGTCCTTGTGTTCGTGTGGTTTTATTAAAAACATTTAACTCCTTGCATTTTATTTGAATAATGCTTCATGTTAATTTGCAACGACCTGCGGTAAATGAGGAATGGTTGGTGATAAGTGCCAAATATGTTTGGCCGACGCTACCATCAACAATAATATGTGTGAGTAAAATCAAAATCACCAAATGTATTAAAATTTATTGACGAGTGGTCGGATTAACCCCCTATCAAGCCAACATACTACGCAGATTTCGTATAAAATAGGTTTTACTGTATTTCTTTCCAAATATTTCCTAAAAACCAATTGTTAGCTTCAGAAATTAAGAAACTTTGGATTAAAAAGTGAAGGGAAGTGTTTGCAGGTTTTAGAAGTTTATCCGAAAGTTAGTCGTCTTTCAAAGAAAACTGCTACTAAAATTATATCAAATTCTGGGATGTAATGATCACTACCACCACGTGCAGCTCTAGGGGCTGTAGGCATTGGCCCGTACTTATATTGTCTAAGCAAGGGGAAGAACTAGCGCCATCAATCAAACACACCACCCATGCCTCATCCGAAATTTGAACCCTAACCCATCTCGGATAAATGATAGGTAGCCCACCAGTCAGAACATTCAGCCTCCGCTTCATCAATCATTAAAACAAGGAGGGTTCTTAAGCACCGCCACCTGGTTGTGAACCAGAAACATCTGAACGTTTATCACTATGTGAGCCGGCGCACTGTCATACCACAGCCGCAACCAGCTGTATGTTAAGTAGAGATCTTACGCATTCCTTATTCACGATTCCTAAACGTTTCCTATAATAGAAACTTTTCGACATAAAAACAATTTTTTAAACGGACCTATAGAAAAGGAGATAATCAAGGTGTTTATAATCCCCAAGGAAGAAAAATGCGTGTCATATAAATTGCATACATTGCGTGGCCTTTTTCGTGGGAAATGGCATTCGACTCAAAAAGGATTTTTTTTCAGCGGCATTTTCTAATGAGCAATGCGTTTGCATGTAGAAACATACAGATACACCCATTTACAGAAGAATTGTACATTATGAAAAATCAGAAAATAGGTGTACATGCTCTTCATAAAGGATGATACCCAACACAAATAAAAAAAAATGCAATTGTTAGAGGTAGTCAGAGGCAAGCAAAACCTGTGTATACATACGGCCCCAAGAGGGGCAGCTGCGCATTATATATCGAATAATCAAATCTTCAAAGTAAAGGACGTCAACCATCGCACGAAGAAATTTTCCAATGGAAGTTTTAGGTGGTAAGGTAGAGTCTGAAATAAAAGCGCGCACTTACGTCACAGAGCAGCTGTGACGTGCTTGCACCGCAGGTCGCATAGGAGATAAAGGCAGATAGCACCGAGAGAATACGTTCGCGTAGCTCAGTTGGGAGAGCGACTTTCTCGGGATTGAGGGTATCTAGCATCGATGCCCTGCGTGGGCAAAAGATGATGGAGAAATTTACTTCGTCATACAGCACAACTATATACTGTATTATGAAACGTTGGAAAATAGGTTCAATCAAAATGTTCTCCATACCGGAAGATGTCCAGTACAAGAACAGCATTTTCAAACTGAACCAACAGAATAAAAAATAGTGACTAAAAAATAATTTATTTTAACCCACTTTAGCGAGAAACTGCATTATAGTGAGCATAAAATATAATGAAAAATTACTTTCGGAATGAATGGTATCTGACAAACAAAATAGTTTCTTCATGCAGTCTTGTGTTTGGAAACGGAGACAGCGCTGGAATTAGATATTCCGCACACCGTAATGGCAGAATTATGCCATACACCCTCTAAAGGAAACATTATGCTGTATGCAAAATATTCCTCGTATTAGACTCTATGCGATGCCAAAAGAATTTCTCAATTTGGGCCTGAGAACCTGAAATGTAAGAAAATGAAATTTGCATTCATGCCATCTAAAGGAAAAACTTTGCATTATCTGAAGTAGAAAGTGTGCGCAAAAGTGGGTTAATGTTAATGAGATTTATGTAGAGGAATTTTAGGAGTGTTTGACCCCAATTGTTAAAGAACCCTTAAAAGTAGGACTAGAGTGCCCGATAGGAACGTCACATGTAAGCGAGAAGAAAAGGGGGAGGAAGACACTCCCTTATTTATAACCGGGGTGACAGTACCCTCAGACCGACGGCTTAACGTGCCCATCCGACGCACAGGGGGTATTTAGTGGTTCAAGCTTTCGTACCTGCCCGAGATTGATCCTCAGGCTTTTCCGTGGCAGCTGTGAATAACCAAATTTGCTGGTTGCGGACTCGAACTACCATCCTTCTGTTCCGGAGCCGAATGCTTTCCCAATTAAGCTACACCAACAAAGGCTTATCACTGCTACTTGCCGTCTTGACTTGGGCGTCACCTCTGTAGTTCGTTACATATATATCCACACCCTTCTTCTTTGAGAAAGGGGTGGGCACAAAATAGCAGGTTTCGTGTCCGCCGCAAACCATGATTAAAGTAAAGAACTCGCTGAAGAAAGAATTCTAACTATTTCGAGACGACGTATTGAAGCAGCATGACACATGTTTCTCACATCAACTCTCTTTAATTGCAGTTGATGTGAGAAACATTACCCACTTTTTGAAGAACCTAACTGCCAGTTAATCCATTTCTACGTAGGCCAGTTTGAAACAAGCTATTTGCTTGTGGCGGAGATCGAACCCCCATCCTTCTGTTCTGGAGCCGATTGCTTTCCCAATCAAGCTGCACTGACAATGGCTTATCATTGCTACCTGCCGTATAAACCTGTGCGTCACCTCGGTAGTGAATCACATAGTCATGAACTTTGACCATTACGCCGTCCGCGGCACTTCGTGGTAATGGGTATCTGAAGGAGAATGTATTTCTTCAACAGGATTTTAAGAAACGATCAAATGGAATGGATTCTTTATCGAGGTCAACAACGCCTGCATTTATATACCGTAGAAGCAGAAGATGCAACGGAAAGAGATGGTAAAGCTATACAGTTCTCCCCCTTATCCACAGGGGATACGTTCCAAGATCCCTAGTGGGTACCTGAAACTGCGGATAGTACCGAAACCTACACATACTACGTTTTCCCCTATACATACCTATAATAAAGTTTGATTTATAAATTAGACACAATAAGAGATTAACAAGAACAACTGATGATATTAGGTGTGCAACTTAATTCTCGGCCACAGGCACGACACGTTGACAGCAAATTATAGCAAATCGAATACGTACCTAATCAAGAAAATAATCCCCGTCGTGTTGGATACATTTGAGCCATCGGTCGGGAAGCTGCCGAATGCCACTGCGGAAAAAAGAGGGCTGTTTTGAGTTGATAGAGTCATCAATACTTGTGTGGACCGCCTCGACAGAAGTAAAGTGCGTATCACTCAGGTGATGTTGCAGGGAGCGAAAGAAGTGATAATCCGACGGGTCGAAGTCTGGAGAATACGTCGGGTGGGACAAAATTTCCCGTCCCAGGTCGGTGAATCGTGTTTATAGTCGTTTTCGCGGTGTGAGAGCGCGCGTTATTTTGAAGCAACAGGACCGACCTTCTGCCCTTGCCGGTGTAAGGCCTTTTCTCCTCCTTTGCGTCACGCACACGAATGAGCTTTGAGCAACTCATAGTGTACGACACCGCGCTGATCCCACCATATGCACAGCAACAACTTCCTGGCACGGATATTTCGTTTGGTGGTACTTGTGGTAGGCTGACCTGGATAAACCCATGATTTGCGCCGCTTAGGATTATCCTAGAGGATCTACTTCTCATCACAGGTCAAAACATCTTGTGGAGGAAATCCTTCTTCTTGAATCTGGAGAGCAAGGACACCGCAACATCGTAGCGCCTAGACTTGTTTGCAGCTGTGAGTTGATGGGGCACCCAACAGTTCTCCTTGTGAATCCGTCCAAGCTTGTGCAGGCGCTTTGCAATGGCTTGCTATGTTACTCCGAGTTCCTGGGCGAGCTCTGACTGTGTGCGACATGGATTCGCGTCCAACAATTGTTCCAGTTTCTCATCGTCAAGTTGCTGTTCCAGACGTTCTGCATCACGGAGATCAAAATTTCCCTGCTTAAACGTCTGGAACCACTTCTTACACGTACTGTAGGACACGGCAACCTCACCTAACGCAGCACATATCATTTGCTGGGATTCCGCGGCACGTTTTTCAGCTGAAACGCAAACAGGAGGCAGTGCCTCAAATGTTGCTTCTCAAACAACATTGCTTTCACCGTCAAATTTCGTCCCTTCTGTCACTACAGCTGTGAGCAGTTACGGTTGCCTGGAAAGCTGTAGGATGGCGCTGCAATCAGCCGTTATCACACACAGCTATTTGCATTTACCGACGTTCTATGATCGCTTGCGGTTAAGCGCCGAGAATTAAGTTGACGCCTAATAAAATAGAACAATTATAACAATATACTGTAAAAAGTTACATAAATGTGTGAAACTAGCACGAATTTCTTTTTCCTTCTTCACAATTTCGGTAACAGGTAATTCGTTCTTATCGTAGATCTTAGCAACCTCAGCACACGATTTTATTTCTTATTAAGTATAGATCGCTCATATTTTCACTTAAAGCAAGCACTTCACGGCTTTCCTTTGGCATATCCGAATTGACAGCATTACAAATTCTTGCGCTTCGGGGCCGTTATTAAGTAAAATAAGGGTTATTTGAACACAAGCACTGAGTCACCACGACAGTTGGTCTGATAACCGAGACTGCTGGTAAGTGACTAACGCGCAGGTAGCATATACAGCGTGGATACGTTGGACATAGGAATGAATCATGTCCCGAATGAGACGGAGGAAGATGAATCATGTCCCTTGCTGTGCTTGTTTTCCATATACTTGTAATTCAACCTCTCCTTCACAGCAAAAATAAACGAATTGAATTGAATTCCAACACGCCACTCAGAAAGGCGCGCGATTTAAAAGTTAGGTATTGCTTACTTCTGGAATTTTTCATTTAATATTTTCGGGCCACGGATAACTGGAACCACGGAAAGCAAGACCGCGGATATAGGGAGACTACTGCAATTTTTTTTTACAATATTTCTGTCATTTCGGTGCAGTGATAACATTTTAAATCTGACAAACAGATCCTGAATATGGTATGGACAGACGGATATGCCGCCCCGGTGGCGCAGTGGTCTAAGGCGTTGGTCTCTGATCATTCGTCCGTAAGGGGTCCGGGTTCGAATCCCGGTCAGGCATGGATGTTGTGTTTGTCTTACGGCACTGGCTCTCTCTCCTCCCTGGAACCAGTGACCCTAAATTAGGGACGGGCGACTGCTTATAGCCCATTGAGTTGCTCACGGTGGTCGTTAAACCTCCAAACAAAAAAAAAAAAAAAACCTCCAATCAAAAAAAAAAAAACAGACGGACATAGTGACACTGTAAGCACTCTTACCTTTGCCAGAAGCTCCGGTGGCGCAGTAGTCTAAGCGCTGACCTTTGACGATTCGTCCGAGATACGTCCTGGTTCGAATCTAGGTTATAGGATTGGATGTTGTACTTGCCTAACGGCACTGGCTCTCTCTCTCTCTCTCCCCTTTCTTGGAACCAGTGGCCCTAAACTAGAGACGGGCGAATGCTTATAACTCATCGAGTTGCTCTCACGGTGATCGTTAAATCTCCAAACAAAACTTTCCAGGAAGACATGCTAAAAACTGCTGGATATTCATCAGCTGGGCTCCATTCAAAAAATCTGCAGTGAATGTTGCATCAGAAATACGAGGAATTGTTCTCTCTCGAAAATTAAAATGAAAACGTGACAGGAAAGCTAAACGCATTCTTGTTTGCAACGGGAAATGTTGAAAATCTGTTCAAAATCGTTAGTGGAAAAGCAGCAGAATGGCTGCACACGCTCACTTTTCTCTGATGAAATTACTCGATGGAGCTCCCCAAGACAACTAAATACACACGCTCCGGAATCGAGAAAATCCCTCCAGGAAGCCGAACGTACTGTGCCTGCTTTCATAAAATGTTGTGAAAGCGTTGCAATAAAGCACACGCACGCTCCAATTTTTTTCTCCATGTCTGTTTGGGAATAAAGATCATAAAAACGTCCAACGGACGGCTATGGTAAATTGTAACGCAACCACTCTGTTTAGCATCGCGTTCAGTCTCATCATAAACAAGATCTACAAAGAAGAAATGAAACTCCATCGATGAAACATGAAAGGAGTTGACTACATAGTAGCACTAGTCCCTTAACGCATTCGAACACACTTATTGGCCAGATTATTATGTCCACTCCTGTCTCGTGGAGTGAACATTCTCCATCTTGTTGGAAGATGACAAGGGATTACCTGACTTCTTCTGATGATGGCGTACTTGGGGAGTGTATACGTACAGCAGTGTTTCCAGTGGCCATTGCCTGAAATCAGTAGAAAACAGCTGAAAAAAGATTAGTGAAAATTAGCAGATCTGGTTTTTTGTTTGAAATGTACACCATATGACCAATTTAAAGTAGTACTGGACGTACACTCATGCAAAGGAACATTCCAAAATACTGATATTTTAAATAATATCAGTATTAAGCACATTTATATCCAACATCTTAATTGAAATTAAAACTGATATGACCCTGGTTCACTTTTTAACTAATGATCATCTTTGAAACTAATGTTGGTGTAGATAAAGGTGACTGTGGCTTTAACGTAGTCAAAATTTTGTCCATAACATCTGTTGTCTTTTGAAAACATATTTTGATAAACTTAAATTTCTTCGTGAACAATATCCAGATATTCTGAAAATAAGTGAAGAAACTGCTACACTGAAAAACTACACTCAGTAAGCAAAACATTAGAGATATGGGTGATGGGCAGTTCACACGGTCATCTCTCGCGCAGCGGAAAAACCAAACGGAACACAGACTGATACATAGGTGGACAGCAGGGCTTTCCAACAGTGTATCGTAATCGTCGAACATGGGCAAACTTGGAGATCTGAGCGACATTGATAGTGATCACATTGTCGTCCCAAGACAGATGGGTCGTTCTATCGCCTAAGTGGTAAGCACACTAAGATTCCCGACTGCAACCGTATCCAGTCTGTTGTACCGCGATTATACCACAACGGACGTACCAGCGCCTAGAGAGCAAGCAGTGCAGACCACGCGCTATTGATAAACGGGATCTACGTAAACTATCTAGGATCGTAAAGATCGAACGCTTAGCAAGAGAGGCGTTAATCGGATCCAGGTTAAATGTCGGAGCCCAAATAGCGTCAGAAACAGTACGGTGGACGTTGCATACCATTGGCAACGGGAGCCGACGCCCTACTCGTATGCCACTGTTGACTAGTCGTCATCGGAAATTACGCCTCGCCTGGTGCCGGGAACATCAAACCTGGACCTTTGCAGAGCGGCGCCACGTCGTGTGGTCAGATTAATTCCATTTTCAGCTTAATGGAGCTGACGGGAGGGTGCAGTTGTTGAGTCGACAGCATGTGGCTCTGTCGTCCCAGCTCGAATCTGTTCAAGGCGGTGGTGTGTCTGGGATGGTTTGGGAAGCCTTCTCATGTTACACAACAGGTCTTTTAGTGGGTCTAGAGAGATCCTCAACTGCTACTCGCTAATAGCCATGTGCTGTCTGATCACGTAAACGCTTTCATGACCTTCGCGCATCCTACGCCCGACGGTCTGTTTCAGCCGAACAATGCGCTGCTTCACCAGGTTTCAACCATCAAGTCATGGCTCGGAGAACATTCATTTGAGTTTGGAACCTTCCAGTGGACCCCAACCTCACCGGATTTAAACGCTGTGGATGATGTCTGGGATGACGTAGAGCAGAACATCAGTTCCATGGCTTTTGTACCATCGTCTCTGATGAAGTAGTGGGCATGGCTGCCATTACCCATTACATCCGGAAACCTTTGTGCATCTGGTGGAGTCAACGCCTCGCCGTGTAAAAGCTGTTATTCGTGCCATAGGAGTACCAACACGCTCTTAGGTAGTTATCTCTAATGTTTTGTCCATTGAAAGTATGACTAACACAGGTGTCTAACTACAGACGTGTTTTTGTAATGTTTTGGATTTTAGCAAAGTACTGGATAGAATCTATGTACTAGGACAAGCCGCCTACAATAACCGATAACTCGGGTACAGTTGACAAATTTTGAGCGAAGCTATTGCAAAATCTAAGCTCATTAAGGCGTCTATTATAACAAATTCTAAAACATGAATTCGTAAAATGTATGACTTCTAGAACGAAAGTACGAAACATTCGAAAAAGAAATTCCTAAAATGTATCATGAACTATTTTCCTTCACGCCTTCACTCTGGTTCTGATCAGGTTACATCTAAACGAAGCGGAAAGACACACTAAGACCGGGAACCACGTTTTTCATTTTGTATCGCGCAAGACAAACAGATACACGCATACAGATACACAAACTTTTTTTTTTTTTTTTTGATTGGAGGTTTAACGACCACCGTGAGCAACTCAATGGGCTATAAGCAGTCGCCCGTCCCTAATTTAGGGTCACTGGTTCCAGGGAAGGGAGAGAGCCAGTGCCGTGAGACAAACACAACATCCATGCCTCACCGGGATTCGAACCCGGACCCCTTACGGACGACACAAACTTCCATTTATTATTATAGATTAAACAAGTGTTGAGCTAACAGACGGAGTCTTGCCATTTCTTCGTTTTTCAATCCAAACGATTTTTTTAATTTAATGTTAGTGAGCCAACTTTCGTGAAACTGTTCAAGAAAAAGCCATCTAGTTTTACATGAAATTTCTCAATGACACGGAATTTTGGGAATCGGAAGGCGTGAAAATCTGACCATGCACGATGTCCAATTGCATGCCAAAAATCACGCTGATCGGATGTGTCATGTCGTAGCTATGCACGGACAACTAATTGTCCGGTGTCTCGTATAGCGAGCGGAGTTTTTCAATTATTATTAAAATTGGTCAGTTTTTTAATGGTCATTATTTTTATACGACACGACCAATGACCATGATACCAACCCCGTGTCACTCAGCATGCCATTCTTTTTCTCTGTGGCAAGTGTCATCGCGACCGGCTGAAGATCTTTGGAGGAGATAGGTAACAAACGACCCTTTCTCAAAATCCAGAATTCCCCTAAAAATGCAAGTTTTTGGACGATTTTCCTCAATGACACGGAGTCTCGGGAAGCGGAAGGTGTCAAAACTTGACCATGGACGGTGTCCAATCACATGCAAAGAATCACGGTGATCGCATATGTCATCTCGTACCTATGCCCGAACAACTAATTGTCTCGAGTCTCATAAAGAAAGCTCCCCTCGGCCTTTGGCCTCGCTTCGTTCAATAACTGAGTAACTAGCTATCCAGAAAAAGTATTTCATGATAATCAGTATGTATTCCAAAGAAATTATTTAGCTAGTAGAAATTGTACAAAAAACAAAACAATCCCGTTTACCTTTTCTCCTCTGACAAGTACTGGTTTTAGTATTGGCAATTGTATCAGTAGACATTTAGTACGAAAAGGATGCAGACATAATCCTCCAGAAAGCATGTTCTCGTGTGATGCTATACAAAATACACAGGTAGTGACGTGCTGTTTTTCCATTGTTCATCAAGCAACTCCTAACCATGACGACTTCACTCCGTGTCATCTTGGAAGAAGTAAGAAATGAAGTACCACACAGTAATCCATATGATTTAGACGCGTACATTTTGGAGAGCTTTTTCTGTTTAATAGCTTAGGTCTGACACTCAGTTCTTAAAATCCTCTCCAACAGCATTCATTAATTATTCACTTTTAACCAACTTGCATAAAAAAAAAAACAGGATTCCTTTGAAGTAACTTTGGAATGTTTTGACTTCTCTAAGGATGAGAGGTGCTTCATAGAAATTATTTCAGAGTTTAGATGATAAACATCTGTCAAACCATTACATCACAAGCTAAAAACAGAGGGATAACTGTTCCAAATTCAGGAATTGCTTTGAAAATCAGTCGATTTCTCTAAATTTACCGAAATCTATCAGTAGACAGGCGGCAAAATCAATAGCTCTACTGAAAAATCAGTAGAATGGCGAAATCGATATACAGCTCCACATTTGCGGAAAATGTTTTAAGAGGAAATGACAGATTATCCTGCGCGGAAGTTTGTACTTGTTACGTGCGAGTCAACTGCCAGGAAATGTCAGATTTCTGTAAAAATCCGCTACTTGAATAAGAGATCTCGTTCAAAAGACCCAACGCTTTCGTTTATGTGATGAGCGAAACCAGTTTCATAAGAGATCTCTTTCAAAGGACACTATATTTGTGACCAGTAGTTAAAGTAATATCAACGCGGAAGCTTCTACCAATTTTGTGAGAATCAATTGCCAGGAAACGTCAGGTTTCTGTAAAAATTCGCTACTTAAATTAAAAAACGGAAAAAAACCGTTTTACAATCATGGTTAACCCTTCAAGCGGCTGAAACGAGTTAACGTGTTAACTCGGGGTTAGAAAAATGGTCTGAAATCAACTTGAACGAATATTTTCGCTGTCTAATAAATTGGCCGAACGAGGTTCAGAGTGAAACTGTGCTTCTGAAAGCGTTGATTTCTCCTTAGCGTTCTTATTTAAAGTAGTCATTTATGGGGATGATTGACACTAATCATTTTGTTGTGATTACCTGTTGAAAATGCTGTAATAATGCCTGCGATCCTAAGAAAGGAGTGAGAAGATGTTTGAGTCACTTGTTTCGAACCAGTGGCATGATACTCGTGTCAGCGGTACTTGCCCTTTCCCATCATGCCTTGGGTCATGGAGCAGAGAACAAAGGACTAGAAAGGAGCTCGTAGCACAAGGGTTATGGTGGGCATTGGTGATGGTGTTAAGAGGTTTATGGTCGGCACTGTTGTGATAGAGGGGGTAAAGAATTGGTTTACCGTAGTATAACGAAGTAAATTTCTCCGTCACTTTTGTCCATTCCAAAATAAGTCGCTCTACCAATTGAGCTACGCGGACGTTCGTATCGCTGCTATCTGCCTTTATGTCGTGTGCGTCTTGCTGTGCACGCACGTCACATCCCCCCGCCGAAAGAGGGCCGGGGGCAAGGCCCACAGGTCAGTCGTGACCATTAATTGTCGCAGGCAGCCATCCGCTATAGAACGTGCACTTGAGAACTCCCAGTCAATCTAGTGTGTGGAATGCAACGTCACACACATTTATTTTTCGAAGCGCTGGAGAAGGGATTCTCTTATTTTCCCTCTCTCGCGGTGTGGAAAGAACATCACAATATTGCGAGATCTTGAACGCCCGGGTCATCCGGAAAGTTCGGGCGTCATTATAACGAAGTAAATTTCTCCGTCATTTTTGTTCACGCCGGGGCTCGAACCATGGTCCCCTCATTCCAAAATAATTCGCTCTACCAATTGAGCTACGCGGACGTTCCTTTCGCTGCTATCTGCCTTTATGTTGCGTGCGTCTTGCTGGGCACGCACGTCACATCTTCCCCTGCCGAAAGAGGGCCGGGGGCATGGCCCACGGGTCAGCCGTGACCATGAATTGTCGCAGGCAGATATCCGCTGTAGAACGGGCACTTGAGAACTCCCAGTCAATCTAGTGTGTGGAATGCAACGTCACACACATTTATTTTTTGAAGCGCTCGAGAAGGGATTCTCTTATTTTTCCTCTCTCGCGGTGTGGAAAGAACATCACACCATTGCGAGATCTTGAACGGCCGGGTCATCCGGAAAGTTCGGGAGCCATTATAACGAAGTAAATTTCTCCGTCATTTTTGTCCACGCTGGAGCTCGAACCCGGATCCCCTCATTCCGGAATAAGTCGCTCTACCAATTGAGCAACGCGGAAGTTTTTTATCGCTGCTATCTGCCTTTATATCGTGTGCGTTCTGCTGGGCAGGCACGTCAAAGTAGCTTTCCTAAAGCCCGGCCGCTACGTGAACATTTCTCTTTGGGGAGCGCAGAAAGTGTGGGGCATCATTCGTGTCTGGTACATCGGCGGCCTAAAGGTTTAAAATAAATGACATTGATGATATTTAACATATGGGATACTTAAAAATATTACGTTATATTACTGGTTTTCAATGTTAAACAGCTTAAACGAAATTATGTTTTTAGACTGAGCAAAATAAAATTTGGGGATTGTGTTAAAGGAGAACGAATGCATTTATTAAAATGATTGAAAATGAGGATATTAACACAAGCTATCTAAGGCCATCTTGAATGATTTATTTTTTTAATGCTGTCCTGATACTCTGGGAACTTTGACGCGCTAGGTCTGTGCACCAGTCTTACAGCCGATCTGATCGCGTGGTAAACGACCATGTTTATCATTGTGTCGATGAAAATGTCAGTTACGACATCAGTTCGCCTGCCAAGTGATCAGCTTATGTTCAATCGCCGGATTTGGTCCCGGTTGTAGTTCTGGATGAGGTCTGGGTGTGATGCTTCTCTTTCAATGATGATACTGTTCCCCGGAACGACCATTTCGAAATTTAGATGGCTTAAATGTCCATAAGGGTCGTTAAACAGCGAAGCAAAAATAAGTTAATTTCAGCGCCAATTGCCATTTTGCGTATCTTATTGCTTCCGGTTTTGCTTTTTTTTTATCGTCTCTCCTTCCAGATGGCATTTCGTAATTTTGTATTCGTTTCAGAGTTTAACGGCCATCATGAGCATCTTTCACTATAATTAGATGTCACTCAGATAGCGTTTTACGAACCTTCGAATTCATCAGACATATATACTGACGTTCCATTAATGTCTTGACAACTCCATGTCTGCAAATATTCTTTATTTGCAGAAAACTTAGTATTGTGTGTTGAAATCTTTGTCTTTTACGTTTGCCTCTAGTCTACATTAACCCTTGAACCCACTAGAACGAATTAACTCGGGGTTCGCAAAATTGGCTGAAATAAGCTCTATCGAATATATTCGATGCCCAAGAAATGGGCTGAACGGGGCTGCGCATAAGAAAGCGTTGTTTCTCCCCTTTAGCATTGTTTTTTAAAGAGGCCATTTAGGGGAAAGATTAACACTAATTCTTTAGACCGAGTAGCCGCTAAAAAGGCTATATAGTTATTTGCAAAAGTGTAAGGCCAACTGTTGGTTTTAAATTTCTGCCGATTGCTTCAGCTCTCGGTGTTGCATCATCCTACAGCAACAGCTGTTGATAGAGTTTGGCGAAGCTTGTGAGCGTCAGTTTGCTTCTGGTTTTCATGTTTTGTACGTATTTTCTATATAGCGAAAAATGAGCAAAAAAAAAGCGTCAAATAAGTGTTACTCAGACGGTACAAATAGTAATGTCATATTATGAAGGATACTCCGAACGTGACGTAAGCAGAAAGGTGAATGTGAGCAGGACTGTTATTGATAATACGATCATGAAATATCGAGAAACAGGTGAATTTAGCGGCCGAAAGAGAAGTGGACATCAAACGGAAACAACCCCACGTGATGATAATACCATAAGGCGAATAGTTATCTGTTCTCCGAAGAGTTCGTGCAAGAACATCAAGGCCTTTCTACATTAGAAAAGGTCTGATATTAATATCAGCACTGTTTCTCGACGTCTTAGCAAATATGTTGGATTCAATTCTTATAAATCTGCACATAAACCTAGACTAACCTCTGTCATGAAAAAGAAGTGACTCCAGTTTGCGAAGCGTCATCAATCGCGGACTGCTGAAAATTGGCGCCAAGTTCTTTTTCGATGAATCAACTGTGCGTCAATTTGAATCACATGAAGCCCATGTTTGACGACCAAAAGGCAAAAGGTTTGATGAAAAATACACCGTCAGCACCGTGTGGCATACGCCTAGTCAGATGATATGGGGTGGTATGTCAGCATCCGGTACGGCTTCATTATCCTTTTTGCTGACAGGCACTACCATGACTGGTCCTTTTTACATGGAAATGTTACGTGAGAAGCTATTAACACATATGCAAGTGCACAGATGCACAATCTTTATGCATAATGGTGTTCTATGCCACAGATCAACGACAGTACCGGAAAACCTGTTGAGGAAAAATATAACTGTGCTTAACTGACCCGGTAATAGTCCCGACTTTAACCCCCATCGAAAATTTGTGGACTATTTTAAAAGACAAGATAGCAGAAAAACAGCCATCAAATTCCCAAGCTTTGATTTGACGCGATAAAGTACGTGTGGTGCAAAGATATTTCAAGTTGCTACTGCAAATGCTTCATTGAGAGTATGCCACATCGTATTCTGTCCGTTATCAAAAAACCAAAAAACACATGTAGCAACATAAAGTACTGTTTTCGGTATTTTTGTGTTTTAAAGAATGTATATATTCATCTGTGGTGCCATTTTTTCAAATATGTGGCTGGTAATTAGTTGTTTCTTTGAAAATCTGAATGTTCAATAAATTGACACGTGGTCTTAAACTTTTGCAAATGACCGATGCTTCTGATGTATTTGCAGCAAAATATGAGCTTCTAAAATCTGGATTGAAAAAAAAAGTTGTTTGTGGACCAATATCACTCATGTCGTCAAACCTTCTAGGAACATTATCGTCTTAAAAAATGCATGGTTTCTACGCCAGGGGCGTAGATGTATATCTTATATTTGTCAATATCTCTACTTCAAGGAGTCCGATTTGAAAAAATTCCTTTGTTGGATAGTGTTTCCGATGCGAAATGTTTTTTCATATAAATTCAAAATTTTCAAGTAAATCATAGAATTTCCGCTAGGGGGCGCAAAGGTAAATTTCGTTTTCTGCGTTATTTCTGCTTCTAAAACTCTGATTTGAAAAATTCTTCCTGTACCGCATACAGCACCTGATGGAAAATATTTATCATATAATTTCTAATATTTGGTTAAAGATCGTTTGGCCACCAGAGGGCATAAGCGTTAATTTATGTTTCTGATGTATTTGCAGCAAAATCTGGGCTTCTGAAAACTCGACTAATTTTTTTTTTCTTGGACCGATATCGCTCATATCGAAATTCCTTTTGGAAATACTTTCTTCCTAAAATAATGCATGGTTTTCCCAATATTGGGCGTAAATTCACATCTTATTTTGTCGGTATCTCTGTTTCTAAGAGTCTGACTTGAAAAATTCTGTCTGTGTTGGAGAGCGTTTCCAGTGCGAAATGTTTCTCATATAAATTCATATTTTTTCTTAACGCACAAGTTTGCAACCAGAAGGCGTAAGCTCACGATTCCTTTTACAGCAATATCTGAGGGATTAGAAACCGGATTGAAAAACTTTTCTTCCGTAAGATACTATAGTTTTCCTAATCGGTTCCATTGACTTTGAATAGCCTTGATAAATTTAATTTGCATCAGAACGGATTCAAAAGACGTGCTAATTACACCCGGAAATTCGATGTCAATTTTCTTGTTATTTTCCGTTCGGGCGCCAGTATGAAAACCCAGTTTTGCCGGTGCCGGCACTCGAACCTACGTCCGGAGCCGAATGATTTCTCAGTTAAGCGAAGGTGGCTAGGGCTCATCACTGGTACTTGCCGTCTTGACGTGTACGTGTTACTTTTGTAGTATGCCACACCTAGTCCGGTGCGTTATGCAAATCATAATTCCAATCACCTAACTAGGGATGTTCAGTGCCTCTGCTATGTCACCTACGGGGCAATTGCTCATTAGGAATCCGTGCTGAAAATCTATTGATTCTATCGATTTAAGAGTCCTGCATAGATAATCGTGCTACTGTCTCCTCATAGTCCTATGACCATATTTATAGCTGGCTGTGTGACGTGGTGTTTGCACAGGACCGAATTCACTATCAATAAAGTGCTGTCCGGATATTAATGGTAGGGCGGTGTATTTTTCGAGGATGGATCCATTACGTTCTACAAACATTACCTCTTGCGTTTATCAGAAATAGTATATACCTTGTTATTACATCATATTAGTCTCATGATGCCCTGCTCTAAGGTACCCTATGTGGAAGGAAGTCTCCGGACATTTCTTTCGGCAAAAAATGGAACTTTCCAATAGTGTGCCATATTTCCTTTCAAATTGCGGTAAGCTTCGCAGATGTCGTACAGTATATTGTCTACTCATGAGACATGGCCACGTGTGTAAAGCTTACTGAATTCCAACGAGGTGATACAATATTAAAGGGTGCTATATCAGTAACCTGACCGTGCGTGCGATTGCAAAATAATTGCAACACCCACGGTGAACTGTTAAAGACTTTATTAGCAAATTAAAAGGTGAGGGACTTACGACTGCCAACAAACGCTCAGGGATACCAAGTAAATTGACGGAAAAGGATTAGAGAACTCAAACCTGTCGTCCGTGAGCACCGTAATTCTTCTGCACAGGTCATCACCAAACAATTTCAGGATTAAACAGGGGTGAATGTGTGCACTAAGACAGTTCGTAAAGAACTGCATAAGTTAAATTTCCATGGCTGAGCTGCTGCATATAAGCCGTTAATAACTCGTAAGTATTAAAGTAAGCGACTTGTTTGGTGCAAAGCACATCGTCTACCCGACCCTAGACCAGTGGGAACTAGTGTTATGGAGTAAAGAGTCACACTACACCGCTTTAAAACCCGATGGTCTCTGCTGGCTGTGGCGTATCACAGGTGAACTGTATCTTCCATAATGTGTCATCCAACTGTTAAATTTCGTGGTGACAGTGTCATGGTCTGGGGATGTTACTCGTGGTATGAACTTTGATAGTTGCAGATGGAAACATAAACGACATAAAGTACCGGGGCATTCTAGACAACGTCGCAGTGCCTACATTTTACCAGTTTTACGGAGACTGGCCCTTCTTGTTTCAGAAAGGCAACTCTCCGTGCCATAAAGCACGCTCAATTTCGGCATGGTTGAGGATATGGGTGTACAGAATTTGGAGTGTCAAGCTCAAAGCCCAGTCCTCAATCCTACAGAGGCCTTTGGGATGAACTTGAACTTCGGACTCGGGCTAAACTGACACGTCCACATTTTGCGCCTGAACTGACCACTGCTTTCCTGGAGGAATGGTACAATATATCTGCGACTAACTACCAGAATCTCATTGAAAGTGTGACACGGAGAGTGCTCTGTGTCCAAAGGTGGGCCAACTCCTTATTGATTTTGCTATAAATGCAGTACTGTGAGGGTGCAATTTCGCGACTTTTTCCGACGGAGTGCTTTTTACCAGTGGCGGATTCCAGTGTTATGCAGTTGACTGTTTCCCCTACGGCGAGTTGTGGTGCCCCGGATCCGTTTGGTGAGACGGTGTCGGATGATGGGTATGGACAGTTGGAGTGATGTGACGAGGAGTTGTGAGTGGGTTGTTTGATGCCAGGGGAGATCGCCTACGAAGTGATTCCCTTGAGTGTGACAGGGTATCGGGAGAGATCGCCTACGTACTGATCCCCTCGAGGTGTGAATGGGGTGTGTTTGGAGCCAGTGGGAGATCGCCTACGCAGTGATGGTGATTCCCTCTGGGTGTGCGTGGTGTGTTCGCAATATGGGGCCAGGGGGTTTTTGGTGCAGTATTGTGTGGTGGAGGTTTTCTTTCCTTCGTTGTCGTGTTTCTTGCTTTGGCTGACTCTGTGTCGCTTATGGTGCTGCTTTCGTGCCTGCCTGCTTTATAGCCATGGTATGAGTGTAGCTTATATGTCTGGTGCTAGTTGCGGGTTAGAGTGTGAAAGTTGAATGAGTGTTTTTTGGTGCAGATTTCGAATCTTCATGGTCTGTTCCGACTGTGGTGGTGGACTATGGATATTTTTTCCGAGACCTCAACGTCCGTCCCACTGTGGCGATGGTCGTGGGGGTCTTTTAAGGACTTTTGTTTTGCTGGTAATTAATCTCAGGGCCCACTTGTCAGGTCGATGGTAGACTTTGGCGGGATGGGGACAGGGGCTGTAGAGATCCTCTTAGGGACTCGCTTTGTAGTGGGTTCCGGAGGTGCCTATCTTTGCAGACAAGGCGGTGAAAGAATCAGGCAAGGCACAGAAGGCTGTGCGTGCAGGCGATAAGGAAAGGCTCAAGAAGAAGAGGAAATAATCTTTCGCGATTTACATCTACAAGGTACTCAATCAGGTTCATCCGGACACTGGAATTTCCAGAAAAGCCATGTCTATTATGAACAGTTTCGTGAATGACATTTTTGCGCGCATTGCTGCAAAATCTTCGCTCCTGGCCCACTACAACAAGCGGTCCACCATCACCAGCAGGGAAATTCAAACTGCTGTCCGACTTCTGCTTCCTGGTGAGTTGGCCAAACACGCGGTGTCGGAAGGGACCAAGGCTGTTTGTTACCAAGTACACAAGCTCCAAGTAAGAGAGCTGATCTTGAAAAAAAAAGGCCCTTTTTAAGGCCACACATTTTTTTCAAAGAGGAATTTGCCATCTCTGCTTTTTTTCACACACTTTAATAATGGTAAAACGTAGCCTTTCATAGACCTTTTTTCGCCCTCAAGTAAGCAAACTGGTTTCGCATGCCTCATGTCATTTTAAGTACCCTTTACCATTTTCTTTTCTAAAGAAGCTTACCAGCGCAAATTGAAATTTATTAACCTAATCAACAGTGGTGTTTTTTTGTGAATATTTTTTTAATGTCTATTTAAAAAGTACTTCCTGAACACGAAGACAGCGATGTATATAACTGTTAACAATCCCTTTGCTTCAAATGGAATATTAGAGGAAAATGAATCAATTGTGCAGCGTTTGAAGATAACTCTTATTGCCAACAGAAATTGTTATGAACTCTTGTGAAATGTTTATCTTATTCTCCCAAAGGTGAACCTTTTTTTTTTTAAATTCGAAATGCTGTAAATTTTACTAACCTATCCTCGGAAATCTTATATCCTGATATTTCGTATGGTTTTGTTACGTTTTCTCGTGCTGGAAGCAAAACTTGACGTTTGCAATGTTTTCGGTGCGGAGTCTCCTATCTGTTTGCAGTCAGTGCTGCGAATCAGGAGAAAGGAAATTTTCCATTGGTTGAGAGCTTACTCACTTTGGTCTGTACTTAAAGAAAAACCATTCAAGGCTTCAAACTGTTGAAGGCAGATGGTCGAGTTGGTGATTGGCAACTGTTGGCTAGTGTGAAGTTGGCTCTCCTGTTTCTAATCGGTGAACCCCGTAGGATAGTGTTTTTTGCGTTTTGGGTGTGTCGTCGTTGGCGAAAGCGTTCTTGTTTCGTTGCATTTTTGAAACAGCGGCTTGCTGCTTCCTCTTCTATTTTCGTTTCTTTGCCTGCTAAAGTTTTGCAGCCGGTTGGTTCTTCCCATATCCAAGGTAGGATGCTCTTGTCTTTGCATGCTCTTGTCTGTTGTGGTCTGTTGATTTGGGGTGGGCCCTAGCTGCCGCCGGTGGGTCCGGCGGGGATGAGGGACTCTGATTTCTCGACTCCGGCTAAAATAATGCGTTCTTCACCGGGTAATGAGCTTCCTCAACTGGGTGGTTTGCTAGTTCCAGTTAATGATTTTGTTTGCTCGATTCAATGGTCTCCTCAGAAATTGCTGCGTAGGGCATTTGCGAGCGGAGTGACTCGTGGTGAAATACTTATTTCCACGACTTCTGGGAAGCTACCCAAAGTCCGTCCCATGTTGTTGAAGAGGTTCTTCGTGAAAAATATTTCAATGCATGACTCGATTTCAGACGTTCAGCTTTTAAGTTCGGGTGACTTATTGGTGCGTTCCTCGAATCTCATTTGCTTGCTGGAAATTTTTCAACTCTCTAATTTTCGTCAGGTACCTGTCAAAACTCAGGTTCTTACTAAGCTTATGACAACGAAGTTTTTAGTTCGAGATGTGGACATTGAAGGCCCCTCTTGATGAAATTGCTTCAGAATTGTTGGGCCGTGGTGTGAACTGTTTCGTGTTGTTCGGTTCTGACGTTCGGTAAATTCCTCGAGGGTCCCTACTTCTTCGGTCCTAGTGGAAGAACTGGGCTTTACTAACCGTGACACTATCTATCTGTGGTATTCTAGATGTGCGGTCAGACCCTTCTTGGATTCGCCTAGGCAGTGTAAAAATTGTCAGCGTTATGGACATCTGCTGTCAATCTGTCGTAGTGCCGCTCGCTGTTCTCGTTGTGGTGAAGGACACGACTCTTCGGTATGCTCTGCGTCGAGGTTCCAGTGCGTATTATGCAAGGGCTCTCATCCTGCTTCTGACACGAACTGCCCAATTTACCTCCAAGAAAAGCAGATCCTAGATATTATGGCTTCGAAGCATCTCAGCTACCCTGAAGCTCTTGACTCTGTGCGTCAAGTCCACCAGGACTCATATGCGGCGACTCAGGCTCAACCTCCGTGTGCTTGCTCCTCTACCTTCCCTCAGCTTCTGGACATTATCTCTAAACTCACCAGTATATTAGACTCTTTGACGAATCTTCTTTCACCTCCTTCCCTACATGCTGGCCCTACATCATCCGTTGCACAGGTGCCACAGGCTGAAATTTTGTAGAATCCTCCTACTACAGTTGCAGCGTGCCCAGCTTCTTCAGTGCCTACTGAGCAACCTCCTGACACTGGCCTAAGCGCCGATGAATTCCTGTCATACGAAGAATCTGTGGTTCGGTATGTGGAGTCTGCTGCGGAATCCGTCAAACTTTCTCACTCCAGAACCTTCTCGTGTCCTCCATGCGCCATGCCCTTCTCTTCTCGTCCAGCCTTGCTGTCACACCTGAAAGCTCATCGTGACGACGGTAAGTTTATTTGTGGCCTCTGTTCCATGCGGTTGAAGACGGCATCTGGCCTAGCTGATCACTTTTCTCTTCATGAATAGTTGGTCGCTGGTCCAATGGAATGCGCAGTCCCTTCGCTCCAAATGACCTTATTTCACCGACAGTTCTATTTTTTCTACAGCCACGATTTTGACTATCCAAGAATCCTGGCTATCTCCTGGTCTCTCTTTTCCCCTCCCAGCCCATACGGTGTATAGGAGTGATCGCGGGGTGGCCTCTTAACTGCAATTAGGTCGGATATCTCTTCCAAATTGGTGGACACCTTTAGCTTGGATTCGAACGAGCAGCTTCTTGCGACGGATATCTTCTCTGGCGACACCACGCTCAGGATTATTAATTTATACATTCCCTCTCCTCTCCTCTCGGCGCTCTTGCTTGGACGGATCGAACAACTTCTCATTGATTGTTGTATGGGGGTTGGGGATTTCAATATTCATCACCCTAGCTGGGGTTCTGCTTCTCCGAGCCGGGGAGGTACTGAGTTCGTGGACTGGCTTTGCTCGCAGGATCTTTGTCTCCTAAACTCGGGGGCCTCTACCTTTTGCAGGGGTCAAGTTGTTCTGTTTTGGACCTCACCATGTGCTCTCCTCAGCTGGTTCCGTACTGCTCCTGGTCTGTGGATAGTGACCTCTACGGTAGCACCCATCATCCTGTCATAACAACTTTGGAGGCAGGGATGTTTGGCTCCCCTCCCCCTCTTTCACTGGGTCTGCAACCAGTTGCTTGGTCAGTGGCTTGGCCGTCTATCCAGAAGATTATCCGTGGTGAACGTCCTTCCACTCCTGACGGTGCCGCTCTGATCCTGGACCGCATTTCCCTGATTCTCCACGCTTCTCGTCGGTCCAGCGGTCAGCGTCGACGTTGGTCTCCCTCGTGGGACTCTGAGTGTGCTCAGCGGCTTCGCAAGAAACGCCGCCTCCTTCGCTATGCCAAGTCATCCGGCTGCCTCTTCGCTTGGTCATTATTTCGACAGGAAGAATGGAATCTTCGGCACCTCCTCATTCTTAAGAGACGTGCCTACTGGAAGGCACAATGCAACGACACCTCGAGGCCAGGCTTCGTTTTCTCCCTCTTGCGCCGTCTGAAATCTCATGTTGGTTCGAGCCCGGATCACCTGCTGCTTCGGATTGACGATTTCCTTGTTGCTGATCCGGCGGAGCAGGCTTCGGCGTTTGGTGAACTCTTTTCCACAGCCTCTTTCTGTTAGGTGCACTCCTTTTCCATTGACCATGATGACTCTTCTCTTGAGATGGATGCGTTACTTACTGCCGGTGAAGTTGCCGGGGCTATTAATGGATCGCCCCGACGCTCTGCACCCGGCCCTGATGGATGTACTTACGAACTGGTGAGATGTATATGGAGGTGTAATTCGTCTTTGCTGTTTGACTTCCTTAATTTCTTTTGGTCTGCCGGCGTTCATCCTTCATGCTGGAAAGAGTCCTGGGTGATTCCAATAAAGAAGCCTAACAAACCTGCTCTCGACTTATCATCGTACCGAATGATCACTCTCATTTCAGTTTTTTCGAAGATCTTGGAGAAAGTCCTGGTCTCTCGCCTAACAGACTTCATTATCTCTCATCAACGGATCAGCAAGCTGCAATTCGCATTTTTGCCAGGACGTTCCACATCGGCGTGCCTTCTGTCGATCCAACGTCATCTTCTGATGGCTCGAGCTACACATAATTATGTTTTTCTGGTGTCTTTGGACCTTCAGGCGGCATATGATTCGGTCTGTCATCCTGCTCTCCTTGGTAAATTGGCGTCTCTGGGTGTTCGTGGTCGTCTTCTACGTTGGCTGGCTGACTACCTTGCTCGGCGCAGATTTCGCGTTCGTTGGCGGGGAATGGTGTCTTCCTCCTTTCCGAAGCGTCGAGGTGTTCCTCAGGGTAGCTCCATTTCACCTCTCCTTTTTAACTTATACATTGATGATGTGGTAGATTGCTGTCATCCGAATGCGCATATGTTCTTATTTGCAGACGATATTTTTATTGTTTCATATGGTCCCAACCGGGTGGCGGCACTTAGCTATGTAATCCTTTTTGGATTCCATTGTTCAGTGGGCATCTTCCTGGGATTTACGTCTCTCTCCTTCTAAAAGCTTCGCGGTTGACTTTTCTCGTAAGCGCCGGTCGCCTGTCCCTCCTTTCCTGCTGTGCTCTGACTCAGTGACTTGGCAGTCCTCCATCAAGATTTTTGGGGTCTGGTTTAACTTCTCCCTGACCTGGTCTTCACACCTCACGCACGTCAAGAAGTCAGTCTTCCGAGCCTTGTCTGCTGTTAAAGTTGTTTGTCATCGCCGGTGGGGTGTTGGCTTCCCCAACGCTCTCGCCTTTGTCGTTGCTGTGATTCGGCCTATTCTGGAATATGCGGTTCCGGTCCTGTTCGCCTCCCTCACCTATCTCTACGACGCTCTAGAAGTTCTGCTCAACCATGCACTCCATGCAGCCATTCACCTCCTCTTTCGACGCCTGTGGCGGTCTTGCGTGCCGAATGTGGAATCGCTAGCGTGCGTTCTCGTATCACCCTCCTGACAGTCCGATTTCTGTACCGCCACTTGTCGATGGGTCAGCGTTCGCCTATCACTCATCCCATGGCTTTCCCCTTGGAATCGTGCTCAGTCGCTTCCGACAGGAGCCGTTTTTCATCAACAGCGATCTTCTTCAGGCTCTGCCGCCCCCTCCTGTTTCGTCTGGACCCTGCTACTCGATTATTTGCTCGGGTCTCCCTTTTCAGCAACGATATCTGCATCCGATGCTTCACAGACATTGCTTTGGGGTGTTCTTGACCCAGTTCTCTGCGTCGCACCACATCATTGCTACTGACGCTTCGAAGATTAACTCCTCGGTGGCGATCGGGCATTTTTTTCCACGGAACAAATCCAGCCGTTAGTTCTCCTTCTCGACTATTTCCTCAGTGTTCTCGGCTGAAGCGTGGGCCCTAATATCAGCGCTTGAATTTGCTCCCGGCCCGTGTGGTGGCCTCTTGCTGCTTACGGATAGTCGTTCTGTTCTTCAGGCCTTGTTGGCATTAAATCGCAAATCTCAAGACATTATCGTCTTTCTGCATGATTCTCTTCAACGCCTCAGTTCTTTCTACGAGGACATTGTGCTCGTTTGGTGCCCGGCTCATGTTGGTCTTCCAGCGAATGAGGCCGCTGACGCTGCCGCACGACGGGGCCATGCCGAGGACGTGGCCTTGTCCCCCCCCCAGTTACAGCCTCTGACGCTGCTCGGCACAGTGGTAACATGCTCATCTCCGCTTCTGATTCAGCCCGGCTTTTGTCCGGGTGGGCAGAGCTATATCCGTTCATCAGCTTCCGTCACAGATCGCCTAGCGAACACTGTTATCGAAGTTCTTCAGCAATCATAATTCAAAAATTACGCACAGACACGGCACCTTTAAACAGCTACCTCTTTCTGATCCAAAAACGTTCTACCCCGATGTGCTTCTGTGGCTCCGGGCCTGAGACTGTGTTTCTCACTTTCTCCTCTCCTGCCCTGCGTACAGTGCATATCGGAGGGTTTGTTTTGGGGTGACAACCCCTCCTTCCTCAACTTCCGTCTCTGCTCAAATGTATTCTTTGTTTGACTTTCGGAACGCTTTCGTGGCAAAACGTAAAGTTCGGGCCTTGGAGAAATTTATTACTCTCTCAAGACGTTTCTCTGTGAGGACGCTCCTTTTCTAACATTCCTTCTCATGAGCGTGCCCCTTTGATGGACTTTTGTGCTGCTACTGTGACTTCACGTGCTGGTCGCAAGGAGGTTTTCCTCCGTGGCTGGTCGTGCATCTTCAAGAGTCTTAGTGATCGGGAGATATTTTAGCAATTTCCGCATGGCCAACTAGTTGCTGTGATGCAGAAAGCTTAATCTATAGGCCTCATCGTCTTATTAAAAAAAACTGTTGATTTTTTGGGGGGAGTTGGAGGTTTTTTTTTCTTTTTTTTTGATTGGAGGTTTAACGACCACCGTGAGCAACTCAATGGGCTATAAGCAGTCGCCCGTCCCTAATTTAGGGTCACTGGCTCCAGGGAAGGGAGAGAGCCAGTGCCGTAAGACAAACACAACATCCATGCCTGACCAGGATTCGAACCCGGACCCCTTACGGACGAATGATCAGAGGCCAACGCTTTAGACCACTGCGCCACCGGGGCGGCAGTTGGAGGTTTAACGACCACCGTGAGCAACTCAATGGGCTATAAGCAGTCGCCCGTCCCTAATTTAGGGTCACTGGTTCCAGGGAAGGGAGAGAGCTAGTGCCGTAAGACAAACACAACATCCATGCCTCACCGGGATTCGAACCCGGACCCAGTTCGTACGAATGATCAAAGGCCATCGCTTAGACCACTGCACCACCGGAGCGGCTCAGTGTGTTTCTCCTTCTCATAAATCAATCGTGTCTGGCCGTGGAAAAGGACTAGATTTATATTCTTTTGGATAGACGACTGCTTGTGTTTCAGCGACGTCCTGCTTGCCTTTAAGTTGATTTGCTCAGGTGTTGTTCACGACTGTTCTTTTTTTTTTTTTTTTTTGCCTGAGGTTTGATTTGCTTGCTGGGATTCACCTACTTTGAGATTGAAAGGGTGAGTGTTGCTGCCGGATTTTGATTTTGCCTCTATCAAATCCGATTGGGTAAGTGTTGCAAGTGTGCTCTTTTCATTTTTTTTTTTTTTGCCTTGGCTTTCTTTTTCTTTCGTGGCGAAATTTCTAGTGGATGATGCAACGTCCGAACAGTGTGTCGGTTGCTCACCCACAGGGAATTAAGCCCCGGGATGTAGGGCAAGTGTTGTGGGAATTCCTCGGCAAGCCGCCGGGGGATTTATTTTCTACTGTACAGGTTTTGAGTGCAAGAAGGACTCATTTTCAGTTTACTGATAGGAATGTGTATTGTGTGGAAAAGGTGTTACAACAGGAAACTTCTGAAATTGGTACTGAAGTGTTTACTGTGACCAGGGCTGGTAATAATGTTAAGAGTGTTTGTAAAATTGCTATCCCCGGAGTTGTCGGACCAGGATGTAGCCACGGCGCTTCGTCGCTATGGAAAAGTCCTGGGGAGTTTTCGTGAGAAACTTAGTCCTCAAGATCGGGCGGAATTTATGGCGAATGCTACTTCCGGAACCAGGGTGGTGGCCCTGGATATGAAGGAAGTGGTTCCAAATTTTCTGCATGTTAAAGGTCATCGTGCGATGTGCGTATATTCGGGCCTGATTCGTTTATGCCGTCGTGGTGGGGGAACGGGCCAAATGGCTTTTCAGTGCACAGCTGTAGTATGGGATAATTGTAGGACGCAAGGTCATCCAGTGGACACATGTACATCTTCTTTCGGAATTTGTGGAGATGTCTCATCGTCGTCCGGAGTGCACTTAGACACACCATTGCACAGGCAGCGGGTTCGAGTTTCCTTGAGGATGTTCCCGCAACAGATAGAGATGTGGAAGATGGTGTTATGGAAACGGAGGTTTTGTTACCGGTTGGAGATACAGTGTGTTCCATTTTTTTACAGTCCGGTGTCTCTCCGGAGATCGAGAATCAGCAAGTTAGAGATCCACGTGTGCACCAAACCTTATCAGAGTTGGATGCAGCGGCTTTTCCAGTACTTCCACAAGTGTCTGGCCCCATGCCACAACGAGGAGTTTCGGAGCGTAGGTCGGGGAAAGCTCGACCCCAGAAGGGTTCTGTTGGAGAGAAGGTGTCTTCCCAACCTTCCAAGTCTAGTTCGGTCACTCATAAGAGGGAGGGCCGTTTGATCGAGTCAACCAGACAGAAACAAGTTTGCACGACGAGTCGAGACTTAGAGACAAAGGTCATGGACTTTTCGACAGATCTGGATCCGGACCGGTTCGCGTATCGTGGTGGTGGAGATTCTGATTCTTCGGATAAGTCTTACCATGATAAACCGCAGTCTCCGTCTAGTTCGGAGACCTCAGGCGATGTAGATGACTGAGTGGAAATTACCTGTTCATTGCTTTTTTTTATTATTTATCATTTCATGTTCACTTTGAAATTTACTTCTTTCAATATAGCCGGCTTGAAGTCGGTTACCAAAATGCATTGGTTGGAGAGCTATTTGTCCCTGCATGAGATCGATATTTTGTATTCAAGAAACACATTTTTGTACGTATAGTAATATTGTGAAGTTTAAGGTTTCGACATCGTATGGTGCTCATTTTTCGCTTGCCACCTGGGGTTATGGTGGTGTTTTGATTTTGTTTCGGGTGGGTTCACCCGTCAGTTTTCAGTTTGATCCTGATGGAAGGGTCGTTTCCGTTTTATTTCAGTTACATGGTTTTCAATTACAGGTGGTGTGTGTGTTTGCACCTACGACTATTCCTGGTCGGAAGGAATTCTTCCGTATTTTGCCTTATTATATGTCTCGTACTTGAGATTATTGTTCGATGGGTGGTGATTTTAACACGGTGTTAGATCCTTCGGTTGATCGTCATGGTTACGGTGCTTTTTCGGATGGCAGTCGTGTTTTCACTTCCTGAGTTGGGTTTGGGGGAATGATTTGCAAGATATATGGCGAGTTTTGCAGCCCCGGGTTCCGGGCCATACGTGGGGTGCGAAAGGGAGTGCCTCACGTATTGATTATATTTTTACCCAGGATACGCCGATGTTTCAAGATTTTGTACTTATGGACCCCAATGTGGGAGATCGTTTTATTTTAGACCATAAACTTCTGCAAGGTCTTCTTGTTTTTCAAGGTGTAGGCCGATGGGTGTTACAGCCCTGGAGACTTAATCCGGTTTTGTTGGAAGCGGATACTATCGTGACGGCGTTGGATGGACAGGTTTCGTCGCTTGTGCAAAGAGAGGAACTTCGTAATGAGGCGTGGAACGGGTTTAAAACTTCACTTAAAGATTTTATTCAACAGGCTGGAAAATTGCATGCCGCACAACAGCGTCGTTTTTTCCGGTTTCTTACGCATCTGCTTCGTGTGTTGGAACGTGGAGACGTGGCAGGGTGTAATCAAGGGAATGTTGTGGAGGTTCGATGTGAGCTCCAGGATTTTAGTTTAGAACAGGGAGTTTCCTGCTGAGAGCGGCAGGTTGGTGCGGAATTGGCGGTTGAGGAAAATTATGTGAATACCTTTCAGAGACACCGAAAAGGGTATAAGGCTCAAGCTCTTCCGTTGACTTATGTTGATGAGTCGGGGGTGGTACAATATACCCTCCAACAAGCTGCGCGGTATTATACTCAGTTATATAGACGTTGTGATGTGGACGGGAAAACCCTGGCAGATTTCGTTTCTCTCCCACAAGTGGATGAGTTGGATAATGCGGTGTTGTCAGATGCGATTTCGGTTCGAGAAGTAGAAGAAGCGATAATGCGCCAGAATAGACTCTCTCCAGGACCGGATGGGGTGATGGTGGAATTTTACAAACGTTTTCGACGCCAGTTGGCCCCGTTCTTTGCTTTGGTATATACAAAATTATTGTTTAATGGTGTTCCAGTAGATATTAAATGTTCTTTTATGAAGTTGATTCCGAAAGGTGTTTTGGATGGCGTTGACTTCGATCGGCTTCGGCCTATCACTTTGCTGAGCGTGGATTATAAGATACTGGCGTGAGTTTTAAATTCGCGTTTGAAATTGGTGTTGGGTAGATTGATTGGGCCGTTGCAGTTTGCAGCGGTTCCGGGTCGTTCAATTTATCAAAGTTTATTTTTGACCCGAGATATTATTTTTTTGATCCGGGAACGCCGGGTGAAGTTTGGTTTATTTTCGTTAGATCAGGCGAAAGCCTTTGACTCTGTGAGTCAGGAAGCGCTGTACAGAATTTTGAGGTTGCATGGTTTGTCAGATCGTTTTGTATCTTTTGTGGAAGAAATGCATTCCGGTGTGAGTGCATGAGTTTTGATAAATGGGTTCAAGTCTGATTCTATTGTGGTTGATTGTGGAGTGAAACAAGGTTCGCCACTATCCTCCACTTTGTTTGTTTTAGTTATAGACTTGTTTTTGCGTAAATTACAGTCTTCAGACTATTCAGGGGTTCCCGGTTCCAGGGAATAATAAGGATCAGGTTCGATACACGGCATTTGCGGATGATGTGTTATATTTACAGGACGAAAGGTCTCTTATTGTTGCGATGGAGGTTTTTCGAGAATATGGTGAATTGACGGGGGCTCGGTTGAATGTGTTTAAGGCTTTATTGTGGGCTGAGTGGTGTACTCAGCAGGGGATACCAAGTAGTGCGGAGATCACGATTTTGGGAGTGACCTTTTCCCATTTCGGCGTGATTCCTACGTTGTGGACTCTAGCTCTCCGTGAATTGCGTGTGTTAGAGTTGGATACGAGACTTCAGCGCCTTTCGCTGGTTACACATGCCAAATTGGTAAATTCTCTTTTAGTTCCGAAATGTGCGTATGCTGGGGTATTGGAAGCGCCTCCTCGGCTTATGCTTTTGCGGTTGACTCGTTGCCTTTGGAACGAGAAAAAGAAAGGATATAGGACGTGTTTCGTTGTATCAACGGTGTGAGCAAGGTGGTTTGGAGATAAAATTTTTGTCATTATGTTTTATGCTGTACGGATTTGTTGTATTCGGAGGTGGTTGGATGCGAATGATTACCCGGGTGAGAATGTTTTGTGATTTCTCCTGGGTTTTGAGGTGCGTAGGATTTTCTACTGGTGACTGGAAGTGGGGGGGTCCGTTGCGCTTGACAGTGCCTTGGTTTTATGCAGACGATTTTGGGTTTGGACGTCGATATGCGGTAGACGGGGCGCTTAGCCCGCGGACTGTGTATTTTGATTATCTTTCTGGTGCGAAGTTTGCACCTTTGGAATTCCTACGGGGTCGCGGTTCGATTTGGCGCAGGCTTGGCGTGGTGTTTCAGATGAGGTATTGTTACCGTCCAGAAGAGATTTTGCGTTTCGCTTGGCGCATGATGTTCTGCCAACTAGACATCGCACAGGTGGCTGGAGCGGGCGCATTCGTTACCGCTGTTGGACGCGTGGTTGCGTGGAGACTAGGTTGCATTTATCTGTACAATTTGCGTTTGCTAGACGGGTTTGGGATTTGCTTGTTTCTTGGTCAGGGTTTGCATACCCTGATCCTTCACAGGTTGTTTTGCAGCATCCTCCTTTGCGGAGGTGTGCGGCGGTGTTTCGCATTTTGGTAGTGGAGACGTGTTATCAGTTGTGGATTCAACGGAATCGGATGTTGCATAGTGAAGCGGTTAGGGGTAGTTTGCTACGAGTTGTGTGGGGGGTGAAGCGGATGATGTGTAATCTGCTGCTGACGGATCGTCGGAGGTTGTCATCGGAGGTTTTTCAGCGGCAATGGATGTCCTGGAGGTCTGTTGTCTCCGGGTCACCCACGAGCCTGCGTTTTCGTTGGCACTTGGGGGGGGGGAGGGGGAGGTTTTCTTTCCTTTCCTTTCCTTTCTGGTGGGTTTGTGGGTTGTTTGTTGGTGGTTGTCTGTTTTGTGTTTGAGATACTAGGGAGATCGTCTACGTAGTGATTCCCTAGTTGTGTGTTTGTATGTTTTTTTTTTTTCTTTTTGGTGTTTTTATGTGTGGGGCGTGTATTTGGGACGGGGCAGATCGCCTACGTAGTGATTCCCCCAGGAGTGTTGGAGATCGGGGGAGACGCCTACGTAGTGATTCCCCCAGGAGTGTTGGAGATCGGGGGAGACGCCTACGTAGTGATTCCCTCGATGTGTGTTTTTGAAACCGGGGGGTTCGCCTACGAAGTGGATCCCCTGGGTGTGCTCGGTGTTGCAGTGAGGTTGTTTTCACGGCATGGTGCGCAATGGAGGTTAAGCCTTGTTTTTCTGTATTGTTGGTTTTCCTGGGGTATCGTCCACTGGGTTTTTCTATCTCTGTTGGTTCTGTGGTAGTGAAACGTTCTTTCCGCCCTCTGCCCTGGTGGGTCTAGGGGTATCTTTTTTTCTTAAACCTTCTTGCTTTGGTTTTTTTTTGTCGCCTGCGGTGTTACTTCGTGCCTGCCTGCTTTTTTCCACGTCGGATGTATGTTGAGTACTTGTCAGGTGTTTGGAATGTGCGAGATATGTGAGTGTTTTTTTTGTAGCAGTTTAGAATCTTCATGGACTACTCCGACTGTGGTAGTGGGTCGTGGAGATTTTTTTGAGACCCCGACGTCCGTCCCATTGTGGAGATGGTCGTGGGGTGTTTTTTTTAAGCTTTTTATTCGCTGCTGATTAATCTCAGGATCTACTCGTCTAGTCGTTGATGAGACTTAGACGGGTTGGGGACTGGGACTTCAGAGATCCTCACTGGGGCACACTTTGCAGTGTGTCCCGAGAGGTCGCTTTATCTTTGAAGTCAAAGTAAAGGGAAAATCCTAAACCAGGTCAAGCCGTGCTGGTCTGCAATTTCCCGTAGGTCGTATTCAGAGTCTCCTGAGGAAGGGAAATTATGCAGAGTGTGTGGGAGCTGGTGCACCCATTTACCTCGCCGCTGTCTTGGAGTACTTAGCTGCTGAAGTTCTTGAGTTAGCTGGGAATGCTGCCAGAGACAACAAGACCAGAATTATTCATAGACATCTTCAGCTTGCCATCAGAAATGATGAAGAATTGAACAAGTTGCTGACGGGAGAAACCATAGCTCAATGTGATGTACTTCCAAATATCCAAGCAGTTCTGCTTCCTTTGAAGACTGAAAAAAGCATAAGACATCAAAAAAAAAAAAATTACAAAGGCCCTTTTAAGGGCCAAACTAATTTTTCCAGAAAGGTATCCAATATCGTACAACCTTTTCATTTATGTTCATTTCTGTTCATCAATTTCCCCGAAGTTTTTTTTTCTGTGCCGCTGCTATCGTAAGAGTAGGAGAGAAAACTGTGAAATAATATTTCTGTCTTGTACCATTTCTTTGCATTGACAAACCTATTTGCGGTGGCATATATTTTTTTTTTCATAATTTTTTCGGAGCATAACTTAACCCTAATTATCAACTGTTACTGTTCAGTGTTCTGACTAAGTAAACATTTTCTGTCCTTCCCTTTTTTTTTCTTTTTTTCTTTTTTTAAAGGTTTCGGAAAAAAATATTTACTGTTGACCTTGTGTGCAGTTTCTTTGTGTAAGTAGATTAAGAACCTTAATTTCTTCCCTAACGTGAGATGAGTTTGTGACGTGAAAAATATTTACAATTTGATAAACCTTCTTGAAAAAATTTCTGGCCCTTAAAACGTCCTTTTCTGTTTTTTTTTTTTTTAATGTTCCTCTCTTCGTCTATGCTATTTCTCCTCTGATACGTCTTTACAAGGTGGATATCTTTGGGCATGATGGTTACCCTCTTGGCATGGATAGCGCAAAGGTTGGTGTCCTCAAACAGACCAACAAGATAGCTTCTTGGAGTGGCATCACAGCGGAACTCTGGAAACGGAGATCGGTCTTTAAGTCTTGGGCTATCTCACGCACCAAACGCTGGAAAGGCAAATTCCTGATGAGCAGTTCGGTTGATTTCTGATAGCGACGGAACTCTTCAAGAGCTACGGTACCGGGCCTGTAACGATGGGGTTTCTTCACACCACCGGTTGCTGGGGCACTCTTCCTCGCAGCCTTGGTGGCCAGCTGCTTCCTCGGTGCTTTTACTCCCGTTGACTTAACAACTTGTATTAAGATCTGAAGCTGCGGTGTGAGCACTTGTCTTAATCTCCTTGCAGCACTTGTCTTAATCTATCCTTCCCAATTACAGCCTATCCGATGAAAGGAGGACCTCTAAGGGTTCTACCTTTGTCCAAGCTTAGTGTAAGTGCTTAGGGGGACTTAATAGAAAAGTGTTGAACATGCAAGTTTATGAAAATATAAGAATATTATACATATAAAACAAATTTTGAAACCCGGGGCAAATATTCTTATGCAATAGTTGCTTTTAGCCTTATAACAACATCTCATCACAATTTGTAATTTTCAGTTGTTTGGGCTGTTGTTCGCGTTGTTGCAATCCGGTGGTTTACACTTAGTATGCCCGCGCATACTTCGTGTCTCCATGCTTCATGCAATTAAAGATTTAAATGATTAGATAATCATGAGAAATAGAATTTCCGCTTCCAATAAAATACAGGGCATACTGACATAATAGCAAAACATATTACAGAAAAACCAAACACAACAAAAAGTACACCTTTTTTTCTCGTAAAATCTACTTTCCACTTAACTCATGTTTCATGAATGTATTTTTACTTCTTCCATTCAACTTTCAATGCATTCATTCATAATGTATACTTACCTTTTTTTGTATATACTTACGTATTCCAAAATTTATTTTGGAAAACTTACTTCTTTTCCTTGATTGATAGAATCCAGTTCATTCTTCCAGCATTGCTGTCTTAGACATCCATAATCTATCTGCTTTTCAACTTTGATTACTTGTGTATTTGTGAAATAAAGAGACACATACAGTATATAGTTTGAACTTGAGTCTTCATGTTCTTCATGTCTTTGTTGTAACGTATACTCTATATTCACTTTCCTTTTGATTTTTACTATCTCTGGTTATTTTATTTTACTATGAAAATTATCTTCTTACTGAACGAGATGTTATTTCACCCGCTGAATGAGATCTGGCAATGAGTGTAAGTCATGACGTGGTGGTAGTCAGTATAAATAGGCGCGTTCAACGATACCTAAGGAGAGCGTTGGTTTATATGAAGGAGAGCGTTTGTTGTTGTACGAAGTGAGCTGTGGTTTATGTGTCAGAAAGCTGGTGCTGTATAAAGAGAGTTCGTTTATGTGAGAGCGGGAAGTCTCAATAATAAAGAATTCGTTGTAAGTACGTTTTTCTCAGTTCATAGTTTTTGTCAGATCTCTGTCTGGCTGTTAGGTTTATTTCATTTAGTGTTATTAGTAACAACCAGCATAAGACTTTATTCATCTTAATTACTACTACAACATTACTACCAGTTATAAGCATTATTATTATTATTACTACACTACTAGCAAGAAAGTTTATTCATAATTAATAACACAACAACCATTAGAAGAGGCTGAATTCTTTACATTATAATTGAAGGAAGCTATATTCACGATAATTAGCTTAGTTAAAAGCAAATTCATTATAATTGGCGCCCGAACTTTTCTCGAACACGAGATCTTGACAATTATTATTCATGTCTTCCTTACCTGAGACAACTTCAATTTTCCACCCTAAGACAAGTTTCGGTGGTGATGGGATTAATCTCGACCATCTGCAAGAAGCCTGTGGGTCACACTTTGATATGAATGATCTACACGTACCCAGGCATTCTTCACAATTTCGTAATTCACCAGCTTCCTATTACTCTGAGTCGCGGGTCGTACCTGAGGGAGTTCAATCCTCTCAGCGAAGCAGAATGCTTGCCCATTTCGTGCCGCATGCAGGAACAATTCATTTTAATGGGTTGGAGGGATCCATAAAATTCCTCGAAGATTTGGAAGATCATTTTGATCTATACAATATTCCTGAAGACTGCAAAGTACAAATCGCAGGCACTTGCTTGAAGGATACCGCTAAGACCTGGTATCGGCAGTGGAGAGTGTCGAACCCGGATTCTCATTATGAGAATTTCCGAGCAGAATTTTTGGAGGTCTTTCCTTTCGGCCTCAGTCGAGCTAGCCTTGCACAACAACTTTTTTCTCGTCAGCAAGGACCCAACGATAGCCCTGTTGCATTTGCGTTGGAAACAACACGCTTATATAAATTATGGGATCCACATGCCAGTCATGTCGACATGTTGGATACCCTATTGCAGCAGTCGACCCATTTTTACAAGATTTTCTTGAGGTTCGACACCCTGCTACAATTCATGAATGCCTTCTCCTCATACGAACATATGAAGAGCGACATGGCAAACATGGTTCAACTCACCATGCTCGGGCACCTCGCGAGGCTTATTTCGAAAACCCTCAGCGGCATAATAGGCATAATAACTTTCAGCGCGAGCATACACAAGTGCACACCCAAGCTTCATACGTTCCACCACACAGAAGAGTGGCAAACCAACCGCGAGTTTCTGAACAATCTTCGGGATATCGTACAATGCACAGTTAGCCTCGACCCCGTTCCAATCCGCAGCATTCGGAACGTTTTCATGCTCAGGACAATGATGATTTTTCTGCCCGTGCTGAGGGAAGAAGTAATAGAAATGAAAATGTCAACAGACACGCGGAGTTCCCGAAGCAGGTTTCACGCAGTTTTCCTCATCGTGAAAATTATCCCGATACCCGGAAGGGTCGAGGTTTCAGACCGCATGATAATCCAACCAGGAATCCTTTAAACTTCCAAAGGAAGTAGACCAAGGGTCGGTCCTGCTTCCTGATACCAAGCATTCTGACCCTAAAACAGTATTAGTGACTGTCCAAACTCCTCAGTTGCCTGATGTGTTATTGACAATTGAAGATATTATTGTTGAGACAAAGTTCGACACTGGTTCTGAAATATCAGCCCTAAATACGAAGTTTTGCACTGACAATTTTCCTGCAATACACGTTCAGCCTGCGACGCAGTATTTGCGAGGTGCAAATAACGAAATCTTCAGTATCACAGGAACTGTCACATTATCTCTAGGGCTGGGAAAGGCTCATTTTACGCATTCTTTCCTGCTTATAGACGAACTACCTGTGAAATGTCTAATGGGAATGGACTTTATTCATACGTTTCAAATAACTTTGAATTTCGTACAACATGTGATTTCCTTTCCGGCACCTGTCGAAATGATTCCTACGGTTCCTATAGATATGACGAGTTTGTTATTGAGTAACCAATTCAATGAGAGGGAACGAAACCAGCTTTCTCTACTTTTGCAGGAAAGCCCTGGTTTATTTTCTGATCAACCTGGTTTCACACAGGTGGTTTATCATGTCATTGACACTGATGGTTCGAAACCGATACCGACGAAACCTTACCCTTGTGCTCCCCATAAGAAACAGGAAATGCAACGTCAAATTTCTGAAATGATTAAACAGGGCATAATCAGGGAATCAACAAGCGCCTGGGCTGCTCCTGCCTTTTTGGTTCCAAAGAAACAACCCAATGAATTTCGTTTCGTGACAGATTCAGCTTGCCATCAGAAATGATTTTTTTTGATGAACCAAGTCACAAAAACGATCAATTATCCACTACCTGTCATGTCACATATTTTGCATGACCTGTCATCTACCAAATGGAAGTCAACCTTGGATTTGGCGAATGGATATTGGCAGGTGGCGGTACATCCGGACTCTGTCGATAAAACAGGCTTTGTGACTCCTTTTGGGGCTTATGAATACCTGCGTATGCCCTTTGGATTAGCTTCTGCACCTGCTACTTTCCAAAAGCTTATGGATACGGTTCTCAGACCTGTTCTGGGTCCCCATGTGCATGCATATTTGGATGACATTATTATTACATCCGAGACTTTTATGAGCACCTTTCTCTGCTCAAACAAGTGTTCCAACTCATATACAATGCTGGCTTGACGTTAAAACCTAGTAAATGCCAGATAGCGAAGGACGAGATTGTATATCTGGGGTTGAAAATCACTCCCCACGGCTTATTTACGGATAATGAAAAAATTAGGCCTATTGTTGACTTTCCTCGGCCTAAAAAAGCAAAAAGAACTATCACGCTTTCTGGGAATGACCGGATGGTATCAGCAGTTCGTCCCCGCTTATGCTACAATCTGTGAGCCATTGTATGCTTTGAAACGTAAATACAAGAAGTTTGTTTAGACACCTGAGGCTAACGGTGCTTTTGAAACATTGAAGTCTGCGGTGACTCAGCCTCCTGTGTTGGCTTTCCCGGATCATACTAAGGAATTTGATATTTATACTGACGCATCCGGAGTTGGTCTTGGTTGCGTTTTGTCACAAGCTAGGCATCCAATAGCTTTTGCGTCTCGTACGTTAGCCAAAGCTGAACGCAATTATTCAGCTACGGAACGGAAATGTCTTGCTGTTGTGTATGCTCTTGATAAATTTCAATGTTATCTTAACGAATTGACAGTTAACATAATTACGGATCATTCTGCCCTTCAGTATTTGAATTCTGCTAAGCACCTATCTCAAAGACTTATGAAGTGGGCTCTGAAGTTACAAGAGAGCAATGTCAAAATTTCGTATCAGCCAGGTCATAAGAATCAATTACCGGACGCATTGTCTCGCGTTCCGATTAGTGATGTCCCCACAGAAACTACTCCTGGATGTCAGCCTTTACTTCTAATAGCTGATATAACATCCAGAGAGCAGATAATGGCAGAATTAATAAATGATCCAGATTTTGGGGAAATCTATAATTTTTTGCTTGCGGGTTCGCCCCTACAAAGTGATCCTTCTTTGGCTGGGAGGTCACAGCATTTTGAAGTCATAGAGGGTCTTCTGTACTATACGAAATCTAGGACTACTAGGGCAGAGTTTCGCCCATGTATTCCGCGAACCCTTAGAATGGCCCTTTTAAACGAATTTCATGACAAACCTCTTGCAGGCCATTTAGGTATTCGCAAGACCCGTTGTAAATTGCGGGATGTTGCCTATTGGCCTGGCATGTACCAAATTGTGCTCGCATACGTTCAATCATGTCACTTGTGTCAGATTAATAATTACCGTAATGTAAGACCGGCAGGTCACTTGAAATTTAGTTCAAGTTCTCATGTTTTTGACATAATTTCAATAGATTTATTGGGACCTTATCCTTTATCTGTTAAAAACAAAGCTCGTTACGTGTTAGTATTAACTAATAATTTTTCTAAATGGGTTGAAGTTTTTCCCATTAAAGACGCTACGGCAGAAGTTATTTGTAATGTATTAATTAATGAAGTATTCTCTAGATATGGTGCACCTAATAAAGTAGTTTCAGATAATGGTCCTCAATTTATTTCTGACATTTTTGAAAGAATGTGTGCGAGACTACACATTAAGCATAAATTCATTTCCCCATATCATCCCCAGAGTAATCCTGCGGAACGCGTAAACCGCACGTTAGTGAAAATGATTGCTACATTTGTCATGGATCATCACGAGCGATGGGATGACCATTTGGAGCTTTTTTCGTTCGCCCTCCGCTCGTCTGTCCACGAATCTACTAAAATTACTCCTGCAGAACTTTTTCTGGGTCGCAAACTTAAAACCCCTTTTGAAAATTTAACGGGGATTATCGACGAACTAAACCAGCGACCAACTCCGCAATCAGTACGAATCATAGCAGAAAAACCTCGTGTTGCAATGCTAGGAGCACAAGCGGCTCAAGCAAGATATTATAATACTAGGCGTAGGGAACCAGATCTTGTCGTTGGAGATCTCACTCTCGTGGAAACGCACTTCCAGTCTTCTGTTTCTCATACTTTAGTGAATAAATTTGCACCCAGCTACGAAGGTCCATATCGGGTGGCAAATGTGTTTGAAAATAACATTGTTCTTGAAAAACCTGACAATCAATTTCAATACGTACACGTTGCTCAGTGTCGCAAGTATCATGAACGAAATATCGATTTTATAATCAACCCTCTGTTCCACAGACTCAAGAGTCTATATCTCACGATCAACCTCCAGACATTTTGGACGAACCAACAAACATTTTTGAAGAATCTCCAGTGATTTTTTCTTCACCCTCCCCTCCTCAAGACGGGTTTCCAAACACGCAACCTGATTCTCCCATGAGACGAAGGCTCGAATCAAGTTCTTCAAATACTAGTATCGTTCCTTTCCCTCCAACCATTGCCAAGACTATTGCTGCGCCGTTTCCTGATAACTCTGCACCAACACAAGCTCCTACTTCCTTGAATACCTCATCAGAGAGTATTCCTATAGGCAGAAATAAACATCGCCCTGCACGACCACTAAATTACAGCAGCGACTCAGAGGCTTCGGATATTTCCGATTTATCAGTTATGAACAATAATTTGACTATTCCTAAACGTCAAACACCAATTACAACCCGTCCAGAACCACCAAAAGCTGGGCGAAAACGTAACTTGTCTCCCCAATCTGCTTCGCCGCAACAGCGACGAAGGCAGAGATCCTTGCATCCGCCCGGGTTTCGCCCCTGGAACCTACGCTCAGGGCAAACAGGGCCGATGCCTGCTGCTACTCTCATGCCACGCGGGCGAAAGCGAAAACAAACGATGTGGCCGGAGCCACGTCCGTCCAAAAGAATGCTGGAAGGACAACACGGGCCCCAGCACAAAGGGACTACATATCAAAAGCCTGGGGGAGCCCGTTCCTGTCAGCCGCAGTGATTTCCGGACCGCCAGACTTCGGCCGTTCCTGATCGACGGACTTCAGCCGTTCCTGACCGTTCCTGTCAGCCGCAGGGATTTCCGGACCGCCAGACTTCAGCCGTTCCTGACCGTTCCTGTCAGCCGCCGGGATTTCTTGACCGACAGAATACAGATGTTCCAGATCCATTCAAATCGTTGAAACGCACTACGCCACCTGAATTTACCAGTCCGATTAGGCCTGGAAAACGTTATCGTACTAGAGTTTTTTATGCGTCCTCGAGATAAGTAAGTTCTCGTGGACAGCTTCTTTTCTCCGTTTGTTGTTTTCCTGCACGACCAGTTGGCGTGTCAGAATTTCTTTTTTTCGTGTGGGTCTATGCATTCTTTTTTGTGTATATATGTGTTTTTTTATTTCTTCTATGTCCATCTATTAATCCAATTTTTTTTATATATCTATGTACTTAGGGGTAAAATAATAAAATTGTTACTGTTAGGCAGCTCCAGGCAATCTTCGCTGCTGATGCAGTTGGTGTGTATTCAACGAATAATGAGAACGTAATTTGAAATTAAAAAAGTGATTCCTGCTAGGCAGAATAAAAGGAAGGTATGCCGATGCAGGTTTGTTTTGTTCAAGTATACAAAGTGCTTCACAGACGAATACAGATTTCTTGATTTTGTCATGCCAAGTTTGATATTGTACATACTGCTGCCACCAAAACAACAACAAAAAAGAGGTCGATAAACGTCAATCAACGAAGTGTAAGACTTACACTCCAAAATTAATAGGTTTTTCGGAAAAAAAAAAAGAAAAAAAAATTAAGGGAGATGATGTAACGTATACTCTATATTCACTTTCCTTTTGATTTTTACTATCTCTGGTTATTTTATTTTACTATGTAAATTATCTTCTTACTGAACGAGATGTTATTTCACCCGCTGAATGAGATCTGGCAATGAGTGTAAGTCATGACGTGGTGGTAGTCAGTATAAATATGCGCGTTCAACGATACCTAAGGAGAGCGTTGGTTTATGTGAAAGAGAGCGTTGGTTTATGTGAAGGAGAGCGTTGTTGTATAGAGAGAGCGTTTGTTGTTGTATAGAGAGAGCGTTTGTTGTTGTACGAAGTGAGCTGTGGTTTATGTGTCAGAAAGCTGGTGCTGTATAAAGAGAGTTCGTTTATGTGAGAGCGAGAAGTCTCAATAATAAAGAATTTGTTGTAAGTACGTTTTTCTCAGTTCATAGTTTTTGTCAGATCTCTGTCTGACTGTTAGGTTTATTTCATTTAGTGTTATTAGTAACAACCAGCATAAGACTTTATTCATCTTAATTACTACTACAACATTACTACCAGTTATAAGCATTATTATTATTACTACACTACTAGCAGGAAAGTTTATTCATAATTAATAACACAACAACCATTAGAAGAAGCGTTAGCTTAGAAGAAGCTGAATTCTTTACATTATAATTGAAGGAAGCTATATTCACGATAATTAGCTTAGTTAAAAGCAAATTCATTATATTGTGTCTGCATTAGTTGTGAAAAGAGATTCCCAACAAAATATGTTCCTTTTTAAAAAAGAAACTTCTATGTGAATCTCATGATAACATTTGGGATATGTTTTTTTGTCCATGTAGCAAATGTTTTTTGTGTACTAACCATTTTTTGTTAAACAATTTTTTTACTTTTTCCCAATCCTCCCTTATTAGTTCCTTTAATTCACATAATATGCAGAGTTTTGTGTTGTTTATAGTTTTCACAGATCTATTGTGTAACTTGTCATTCCTTCTTTTCCAGATTTGAAACTTACTTATTGAGAAAATCATTTGTATTATGTTGTTAATGTATTTTTTCTCGTGTATTGTTGTATGGTAGTACCGGAAATACTCTGAGTCTTAAGGTACTTTTTCACCCGTAGGATTTCCTGGCAGTCTGTTTTGTACGAGCCATGTTGACTTCTCTTGATAAAAGACAGAACACGTGTTGTCCTCCTGCTTGCTGAAAGTAAAATGAAGTGCGGTTGCCGCGAGTGTGCCGTTTTTATCTTTCGCCACACATTTCCTGCATTTTGATTGGTTGATTTCATACCTGACAAAACTGTGAATTTTCATTTATTAATGGAAAAGCACTTTGCTCCGCCCCCATGTTTTCGATCTTTCACAGTGGAAAGCTTATTTATGTTTCGGCTGTCCAAGCGAAAATATGTCATAGTCTGGTGCTGCAACTACAGCTTCTCCTTCTGTTGCTACTCCCAAGAAGAAGTCAGCTTCAAAGGGAGGAGGAAAGAAGCCAAAAACAGTTCCATCTCATCCCAAAGTTTCGGAAATGGTTACCTCGGCTATTACCAGTTTGAAGGAACGTGGAGGCTCTTCCCTGCAGGCTATCAAGAAGCACATTATCACTAATCACAAGGTGGATATTGAACGGCTCTCTCCTTTCATCAAAAAGTATCTCAAGTCTGCAGTTGTCAGCGGTGCCCTTGTTCAAACAAAAGGAACGGGTGCAACTGGGTCGTTTAAGTTAAGTGGACAAAAGACTAAGAATTCTGCACCATCGGCAGCCAATGCAAAAGCAAAGAAACCAGCAGCCAAGAAGGAGGGTTCTTCAGCTAAGAAAACCACTAAGTCTGCTGAGAAGAAAAATCATCTGCCAAGAAAGCCTCTGGAGAAAAAAAGAAAACCTCTGAGAAAAGAACAGAACACCAAAAAAACCCACCAATAATCTAACTGAAACAGAAATACAGCAGGAGTTAAAAAGAATGGAAAAAGAATTTCCTCAACTTAAAGCTCCAAAACCTATACAGCAAACAGAACAACACCAAAACACTCACAACATGAATTTTGCTAAAACAGTATCATTCTCCAGAACGAAAAGTTTACAAAGAGAAGACACAATACATACTTAACAACAATCATCAGACACAGAAGACACCACACCACCACCACCACCAGACACAGAAACATGCAGAGACAACACACCAGACACAGAAGACACCACACCACCACCATAAACAGAAACATGCAGAGACAACACACCAGACACAGACAAATCCAACACAGACAAATCAGCATCAGACACTAGCACAGGCAACAGTACACCAAAAATCATAAAAAAAAAAAAAAAAAACAGCTACACAGCCACAAAAAAAAAAAAAAAAAAAAATTATTACAACATCCAACATAAGACTCGCACAGTACAAAAGGTTAAATCATGAAAGGGAAACACAGAAAGAAAATACAGCCATATATATCTTAGAAACAAGGGCAATACAGTTCCTAAATAAGACTACGAAATAATAACATACATTAACAAGCCATTTCCATAACAAAACACACAAAAAAAATGAATAAAATTAAATTTAAAATTGCTACCATTAACATACAAGGGTTTAATCAGAAACAAAAACAAAACAGGGTTGTGTCATATATGTTAAATGAAAACATTGATGTCCTTTGTATCCAGGAGGTTTTCTTTAGTGAAATGAAGGGCATCAAGGGTTTCAGGAATCACTTTGGTGTCAAATCTTGGTTTTCTTCAGGCACTTCCCTAAGGGGGAGTTGCAGTCATTTTTAACCCCAAGATTGATGAGACTCTAAAGAGATTTGAATGTGATGTGACAGGAAACTTCATTACAGTTTAATTAAATTACAAAAACACACATATTGTCATACACAACACATATGCTTCATGTAATGCAAAACAGAGACAGATTTTTTTTTCAAAACATAACATAAAAAGTCAACTATGGAGGAATTGAGTTTCTCTGTGGAGATTTTAAAACCACTATTCCTAATAATAACACTACTAGGACTATCATAGAATCTACACAGAAAATATTAAGCAACATAATACAAAAAAGAAAAAGGACCCCTGGGAGTTTGCTGATGCTGCTGAGAATGGGGTTACCAGGATAGGCAACAATGGCACAGAATCCAGACTAGATTATATTTTCACTACAGAGAATATATGTCAAAGAAGCATTAACATAAAAAAGGAATTCCTAAACACTACCAACAATTACATTTCAGATCATGCCATTGTAACTTTACCATGTGAAATTGACATCAATTCTGAAATCCATAGACACAGGGAACCATATTGGAAACTTAATAAGGGGATATTAGAAAATGAAGAAAGTCTTAATGAAATTAAACACTACATTAACAACAACATTGATAACATAACCAATACCAAAAAAATGGGATAAATTTAAAAGTGACCTCCAAGGGAAACTCAAGTTAATTAGTAAGTAACACATACATAAAAAGAGAATTAAAATCAGTAAATGTAAAAAAATGATTTAACTATTAGAAAACACAGATCAGAACATTGAGCTTAATAAAATGCTTCTAGAGGATTGGAAAAACAATCTTGAGAAAGCATACAGAGAAAGATCAGAAATGGGAGCCCATTTAATCCAAAGTAAAAAACTTTTGGCAGAAAGGGACATTAATAAGGAAATAAAAGGAAAAAAGAAAATAATTCAAAATAAAGATATTGTTAATATTACTTCAAATAAAACTACTGAGGAAAAATTAAAGAAATTATTTCAAGAATTTATTGGGTTATAAAAATAATGACACTGATATAGAACCAGAAATACAATTTAAATTTAATGAAGAAGAAAAGAAGGCTCTAGAAAAAAGATTTGATAAAACAGAAGAAAAGCAGTTTTATTGCTTCCAAATGGCTCTTTCCCAGGAATAAATGGGCTCCCAATTGAGTTCTACAAGAAAACATGGGAGGTTATTGGAAACAACTTTACCAAAGTTATGAATAATATGTTATATTCCTCTAAATGTGCCAAATCTATGAAAACCAATTTAATTAAAGTTCTATTTAAAAATAAAGGAAATAGGGATAATCCGGAGGGTTGGATCCATATATCAATTTTAAATACAGATTATAAAATATTTGCAAAACTCATTGTAAACAGAATATCAACACACCTTGACAAATGGTTAAATCCCAGTCAAGCATGTGGAGTTAAAGGGAGATATATTCATAATAATATTTTAGGCTTAAAATACATAATTGCTGATTTAATTCCTTTTTTATTGATATACTGGATTATCTCCCTATATCAGAAGAAAGCTTTTGATATGGTCAAAAGGAATTTATTTTATATTTTAGAAAAACACATGCTTCCCAAAAAATTAATCAAAATTCTCAAGGAAATATATACCAACACTAATTGCAGAATAATATTCAAAAATAAATTAAGAGAGTACATTCAAACTGAGAGAGGAATTAGGCAAGGGTGCCCATTTTCTCCAGTCCTATATACCGTATGTATTAATGTACTCCTTGAAACGTTGGATAGTAGCACAAGCATAAAAGTGATACCTATACCAGGATTGGGAAATAACACCATAAAACACCTAGCATATGCAGATGATTTGGGGCTATTTTCTAAGGAAGAAAAGGATGTTGAAAATATATTTAAGGTTTATGATTAGTTTAGTAAAATGACTGGGTCTGAACTAAATACTACCAAAACCAACACTCTTTTATTTGGAAAATCGAAAGAAAAAGATGGAAGGTTAGGTAACATTAATAAATATATTAAAATTTTAGGGATCAATTTTGACATCAAAGGAGTTAAAATGACTGATACTTGGGAGGAAAAATTTTCTAAATTACACAAGTACACTCATATTTTTAAAGATGAAGATCTCTCCTACTATGCCAGGGCACAGATAGTGAATGCTGTCTTTTATCCAGCATTTATGTACGCCTTCCAGGTGGAAACACCAGGGAGGGATGTCACTGTGAGATTGGAGAGGGCAGCATTTGGTTTTCTGTGGGATGGTAGAGTAGAGAAGATCAAGAGAATAACTATGTGCAACTATCAACATGATGGAAGAGTTGGACTAAAGACTCCTTATATTTTGGCTAAAATTTGTAAACTTAAAGGAATACATAATCTCTTAAAAGCAGATCAACACCCATCCCGAGGCTTCTTAAAATACCTCTGTGGTAATTATTTTCAAAAAATTATGAACAAGCCTAATAGTAAACCTTTCGACTTTTTTTCCAGCAGACGAAATTAAAAATAACTGTAATGACCTAATTGAAATCATAGAAAAAAGCATAGGTAACAATATCATCCCAGATGATAAAATAAGAACTCTTTACAATTGTTACTATGAAAAAGGACCAACCTATCTCAGCACTAAAGTCACTAAACAAACTGTAAAAGAAGTTTGGCAAAACCTTAGTAAAATAAAATTACAAGCTATCATAAGAAACCTAAATTTTAAAATAATTCACAACATTATTCCAACAATGGAATGGTGCAACAAAATTAATATAGCTACTAGTGACAAGTGTCCTCATTGTAACCAAACTGAAAACTTAGACCTCTTTGTGCAGTGCACACAGAATGAAGAAATATGGAAATGGTGGAAAAGTACCTTAAATTAAACAAAACACTCAGTACTGAAAATATTCTCTATCATACGACAATACACGAGAAAAAATACATTGACAACCTAATACAAATCATTATCTCAATAAGTAAGTATCAAATCTGGAAAAGAAGGAATGATAAGTTACACAATAGATCTGTGAAAACTATAGACAAAACAAAACTCCATATTATGTGAATTAAGGAAACTAATAAGGGAGGATTGGAAAAATAATAAAAAAAATATTTAAACAAAAAATGGTTAGTACACAAAAACATTTGCTACATTGACAAAAAAACATATATCCCAAATGTTATCATGAGATTCACATAGATGTTTTTTTTAATAAAGGAAACTATTTTGTTGGGAATCTCACATTTCACATCTAATGCAGACACAAGGACATGAAGAATATGAAGACTCTAGTTCAAACTATATACTGTATGTGTCTCTTTATTTCACAAATACACAAGTAATCAAAGTGGAAAACCAGATAGATTATGGATATCTAAGACAGCAATGCTGGAAGAATGAACTGGTTTGTATCAATCAAGGAAAAGAAGTAAGTTATCCAAAATAAATTTTGGAATACGTAAGTATATACAAACAAAGGTAAGTATACATTGTGAATGAATGCATTGAAAGATGAATGGAAGAAGTAAAACTATATGCATGAAACATGAGTTAAGTGGAAAGTAGATTTTATGGGGGGGTGTACTTTTTGTTGTTTGGTAATTCTGTAATATGTTTTTCTATTATGTCAGTGTGCCCTCTATTATTTAGGAAGCGGAAATTCTATTTCCCACGATTACCTAATAATTTAAATCTTTAATTGCATGAAGGATGGAGACACGAAGTGTGCGCGGGCATGCTAAGTGTAAACCACCGGATTGCAACAATGCAAGCAACAGCCCAAACAACTGAAAATCACACCATTGTGATGGGATGTTGTTACAAGGCTAAAAGCAACTATTGCATAAGAATATTTGCCGCCAGGTTTCAAAATTTGTTATATATGTATAATATTCTTATTTCATAAACTTGCATATTCAAAATTTTTCCATTAAGTCCCCCTGAACAATTACACTAAGACTGGATAAAATTAGAACAAAATGGTTCTCCCCCATCCGATAGGCTGTAATTGGGAAGGATAGCTTAAGACAAGTGCTGCAAGGAGATGTATGTTACATCACACAGCAGCTTCAGATCTTAATACAAATTTTTAAGTCAACGGGCGGAAAAGCACCGAGGAAGCTGCTGGCCACCAAGGTTACGGGGAAGAGTGCCCCAGCAACCGGTGGTGTGAAGAAACCCCATCGTTACAGGCCCGGTACCGTAGCTTTTAGAGAGATCCGTCGCTATCAGAAATCAACCGAACTGCTCATCAGGAATTTGCCTTTCCAGCGTTTGGTGCGTGAGTTAGCCCAAGACTTAAAGACCGATCTCTGTTTCCAGAGTTCCGCTGTGATGGCACTCCAAGAGGCTATCTTGTTGGTCTGTTTGAGGACACCAACCTTTGCGCTATACATGCCAAGAGGGTAACCATCATGCCCAAAGATATCCACCTTGTAAAGACGTATCAGAGGAGAAATAGCATAGACGAAGAGAGGAACATTAAAAAAAAAAAAAAAAAAACAGAAAAGGACGTTTTAAGGGCCAGAAATGTTTTCAAGAAGGTTTATCAAATTGTAAATAATTTTCACGTCACAAACTCATCTCACGTTAGGGAAGAAATTAAGGTTCTTAATCTACTTACACAAAGAAACTGCACACAAGGTCAACAGTAAAAATATTTTTTTTCCGAAACCTTTAAAAAAAAAAAAAAAGTAAAGGACAGAAAATTTGTACTTAGCAAAAACACGGAACAGGAACGGTTGATAAAAAAGTTTTTAAACAATTACCAAACAAGTCTTACTAAAATTTTTACACTCACATCTGCAACAAAAAAAAAAAAAAAGAAAAAAAAAGGGTTAAGTTACGAATCAAAACATTTCTGAATATAAATATATGCCACCGCAGATAGGTTTGCCAATGCAAATAAATGGTACAGGACAAATGTTTTTTCACATTTTCCTCTCCTACTCTTACGATAACAGATGCACAGAAAAGAAAACTTGTGGGAAAATGATGAACAGAAATGAACATAAATAAAAGGTTGTATGATATTGGATACCTTTCTGAAAAAATTAGTTTGGCCCTTAAAAGGGCCTTTGTAATTTTAAAAGAGCCTTTGTGTCAGGAGACTTTTCCACATAGTGTATCTTGACGTGTCAAAATGAGCAGCACGTACTGGGTCATAATAATGCGTATGAAGAAAAATAAAGCTGAGCAATTTCTGTCTTCAAAAGATAAACGACAGTGAGCAAAGTTATGCAGAGCATTCGAATGTAACTTAAATAAATTAAGCATTTGCTTTCTTAGTAATGCGATTTGTCGTTAGGTGATTAGAGCTAGAAATAATATGTAGCATGTCAAAAGCACACATGCATGCATTCACATTCGCAAACAATACGCTCTGTATCGTTCTTTCATAATTTTTAATTTCAAACACATCACTTCTTTCCTTAAAATCAGTGTGGTCAAATAGTACTAATTCATCCAATCTAGAAGAAAAGTGGTGAACGTTCGTTAAGTATGAAATAAAGATTTGAGAGCATTTAGGCAAGTTTAAAAAAGATAGACGAATCTGTTCTGTGCACTTTGGTTAAAATTATATTAGAATTTTTTTCTATTACGGCAGGACAGACGTTTTGTGTTACGAAACGATCATCTTCAGGGAAGAAATTATTAATCTTCCTGGCGAGCAAAAAAAAAGTCATTACCTCAAGAAAATCGTTTTCTCTGAAATCATTAAGACATGCAGTGAATCTTCTTTTTCTTTTAACCAAATTCAGCAAAGTAGTCTTCCCAGCAGTGAAAAATGTTGAAGAAATTGTTTTAACTACTTTGCTCTAGATTGGTCTTGTGAATTACTCTGGGTCATTTCTAACACCCATTTTCGAAGAAAGAGATCGAACCCATTACTTTGGAAGTCATGTAACGCACACGTAAGGAACAGGTGTTGAAGTTTCTTTCAGAACCTTGATTTTAGCATGTCTGTTGTCATATCTACATGTGTTTGTCCAAAAAGGACGTTTTTATATTATCGTTTGATCCCTTTGGCTTTCTGGGCGTACAATAACTAAATTTCTTGATATTCGTTATGGTGATCTCGCACCCGTAGACCTACTTCATAATCAGATATGTTGTTGGAACAACCACGTAAAAATAAATATATACCCAGCTTTTCTACTAGGATTACAAAAGGTCAGAGCATAGATTGGAAAAACGACCACGTTTTCACCCACTAGAACGTTACTTATGAAAGAGAAGTCTGACTTTATGAAGCAAGGCCGTACATAGAAATTATTGCAAAATCAGTGTCTGAATTTTGCTGCTGAAACTCCTTGTTCTGTTCTCTCCTTTGAGGATAACAGAAGGTACTCATTTCATTGCTCATTTGCACATAGCAATGCACATATTCAGAGTGGAGTTTGACAGCCTTCAGGATGGAATGTTTTGAAGCTGCATGATTAATTTAAATTCAATATGAGGAAGGGCGGAGCGGGATTTTCCAAACCAGAAGATGTGTCGGGCGCACCATAAAGTATGGAAAACATTATATATATTTATAAATATATATATATTTATAAATAACCACAAGCAACACCTCCCGAACATGTACATGACAACAAATGAACTTCAGACCACAGCAAAAGAAAAAGGAGAACGATAAACGTTACCCAAAGGTCACACTGCAAAATTATATATATACTAAAATGCCAGTTGAGCCGCGGATGGCTTAGTGGTTAACGAATGTGAGTACTGATGAAGAGGACCCATGTTCAACCCTAGGAAGTGACAATTGTTAGCAATCCCTCAATACCCGGCGTCCATCGGACGAACACATAAAGCCGACGGCACCCGCGTACTGAGCTCCCAGTTACATATAAAGGTGTCAGTTCCTAAGCCCCTTCCCCCTCATATTTCTCTCTCACTTCTATGTGCAACAGCGGCTTGTATGGTGGTGCCATCTACTGTGCTCAAACTGTTCTGTCAAAGTTGCTAGACTTGCTCCAATTCCTTCCATTTCTGTACTCCGCCCAAAAGGTTGTAACAGCTGTAGGTGGATGGAGTCTAAACTTTTCTGTGGACGTAAGTCCTACATGAAAACAGATAGTTGAGTCAATGATGGTGCTTAATTGACGCGGGCATGGTACCGCCTTCACTGCATGTCTAGCATAAATGGGATAATGCTAAAATGACAGTTTGTTATGTACACATATTTAGTAACGTCTGGCGCTACCCTTCAACATGGAGAACAGCAAGGATCGGTAGAAAATGGAACTCATGAAACGCTAGAAGAGCGTCGTTCGGGAATATTGTTCAATACGGAATGAATGACTCTCGCAGTCGTGCAGATTAGACGGTGGCACAATCACGTAGCGAAAAACCCGTTACATCGCACTTAAGCGACGATCGATGCTATTCAATGTGCAGATCCTGAGGCAAAGAAAACTGGTCCGCAGACTCCTGGGACATTCGATGACTATCAAAGCCTTGTGAACGGGTGCGTTATTGTGTTCAATGTCTTCATCTGCATGAGGACAAACCTTGAGTGCCGCCCCGGTGGCGCAGTGGTCTAAGCGATGGCCTCTGATCATTCGCCCGAAAGGGATCCGGGTTCGAATCCCGGTGAGGCATGGATGTTGTGTTTGTCTTACGGCACTGGCTCTCTCCCTTCCCTGGAACCAGTGACCCTAAAATTAGGGACGGGTGACTGCTTATAGCCCATTGCGTTGCTCACGGTCGTCGTTAAACCTCCAATCAAAAAAAAAAAAAAAGAAACCTTGAGCATGAAGGATTGTATTTGGACTGCAGCGATGTTCAGATAGGCCGTGGCATTCATATACTTTTTGATGGGTATCAAGAGCCCTAAAGGGTGCCAAAAAGACATTTCCCAGCAAAGCACACCGCCGTTACACGCTTGTACTGTTGGCACCTGGCAGTATAGCTGCTTGCGCCAGATTTAGATCCGGCCGTCTGAATGATGCAGCAGCAACCTAGATTCGTCCGTGCAGACGACCGATTTCAAGTCCTCTGCTGTTCAATGTCCATGCTCTTCTGCCCACTGGAGGCGCGCTTTCGTGTTTTTTCTGCAAGATCGGAACGCAACATCGTCGTCGGCTGTTTCAGACAATTTGAAACATTTCCTATACGAATATCGTTTGCAGATGATCATCGGTCCTGAAATATTTAACTTCAAAATATTTCCGGGGTGTGGACCATCCGTTTGCTTGTACGATTCACCACAGTCTCCTTTAATACACCAACTGTTTTCGAACATAGGATCGCCAGTTGCTGGAAGTTTCGTTTCGTGTTGCGCATTTTGCGGTAGACCGTTGAAAATAAAATGGACGGCCGTTTTAGAGATACTTGAACCAGTCCTCACGTTCAGAGTCGCACTCATTCTGTCAACTCGGACCTTCAGATAAATGCCGATTTTCGACGAGCTCGCCTTCCCGGCTTACATGTTGGAGTGAACCACATAAGTGACAAGAGCAGGCGCACATAATAAGCTGTCATCCCAGTGTGTGTGTGTGTTTTTATACACTCAGTAGACAAAACATTAGAGATAGGGCTAATGAGCAGTTGACGTGGGCATCCCCTGGGCCGATTGCAACTGACCTAAACCGATGGCAGGCGATAAATACGCGGACAACACGGTTTCCCAACCCAATTGACGAACATGGGTGAACTTAGTGATCTGAACAACTTTGATCATGGGTTCTTTGTCGGGCGAAGACAAGTGGGCCATTCTACAGCCCAATGGTAAGAACCCTAGGGTTTCCGAGGGCAACTGTATGAAGGGTGTACCGCGAGTACACCACGGACGGACGTACCAGCGCCCAGAGAGCAAGTATTGGCAGAACACACGCCATTGATAAGCCGGGTCCACGTTGACTTTCCACGCTCGTACAGACCGATCGCTTGGTAACATGGGAGCAAATAACATCCAGATTAAATCTCGGAAGACAGAGCAGCTTCGGCAAGCGAATCTTACGGGGCACGCCGCATAACCTGGGCTACGGAAATCCACGCCTTACTCATGTGCAACTAATGATTACTCTTCATCGGACATTACGCCTCGCCTGGTGCCGGGAACGCCAAGACCTGTTGAGAGTGGAGCAGCATCGCGTAGTCAGATGAATCTTGTTTTCAGCTGTACCTAACTGACATGAAGGTGCAGGTGTGGCGTCAACCGAACGTGGCCATGGTAACGTCGTGCCAGGTCAGCTGTGTTCAAGGCGGTTGTAGCTCTTCGATGGTTTGGGAAGCTTTCTCATGGGACACATTAAGTCTATTTTTGTGCCTGTAGAGGTAGGTACTTAACTGCTGCGCGGTTCCAGCGTGTGTGGCTTATCAACTACACGCTCTCCTTGCCTTTGCGCATGCTGAGGTGGATGGTCTGCTTCAGAAAGACAATGCGCCACCTAACCGGGCCGCAACCATCCAGGCGTGACTCCAGGAACACTACTCAGAGTTTGAAACCTTTCAGTGGTCTCCAAGGTCCTCAGGTTTAAACCTTCTGAAAACTCTCTGGGATGCCGTGGAGCGGGACATCAGATCCATTGATCCCGGACGTTTCACCCGGAGTTGTGGACAATCCTGCAACTATAGCATGGCAGACATTACATGCATGCATATATACATATATATATATACATACACTGAGTGGCACCTTTATTATGACTACCTGACAGTTTTAAGCAAATGAGCTATGGCTGCACGCTGTTGCCGCCAGAGGGCGAGGCTAGTATAAAAAGGGAAAGCTTAGTGCTTGCGACAGGAGTCGAAGGGATTTTTGGGTGACGAGATGGGTAAAAAATGCAATTTGGCGGACTTTCAACGTGGGATGATTGTAGGAGCTCGGAGCCATGGAGCGAGTATCACCGAAACCACCGCATTCGTGAAATGTTCCAGAGCAGCTGTTGTTAAAGTGTTTAAAAACTGGACTGTCAGCCAAGAAACTGGGCCTCTACGTGCAACGTGTGGTCGTCATCGACTAGTGACTGCTCGGGCGGAACGGATGTGTCCAGACTGGTAACAGACAACAGAAGGGCAACAGTGCAGCAAATTACAGACCATCTTAATCAAGGATTCCCTCAAATGATATCTGCACGCACTGTTCGTCGTACACTGCATCGGATGGGATATGGCAGCCGAAGGCCTGTTCGAACACCTTTGCTGTCTGCAGTTAACAAGAGAAAACTTCTCCAGTTCGCACAGGAACAAAAGGATTGGACAATCGATAATTGGAAAAAATTATGTGGTTCGATGAATCACGTTTCAGTTGCACCATGCCGATGGCCGAGTGACAATTTGGCGGAAACAGCTCGAAAGCATGGACCCCAAATGCATTGCTACAACCCTTCAAGCTAGTGGAAGAAACATTATGGTTTGGGGAATGTTTTCCTGGCATGCTTTGGGCCCTTTAATTCGTGTTGATCGACGTCTGACTGGCACATCATATCTAAACATCGTTGCGGACCAAGTGCATCTTGTCATGTGGATGGTTTATCCCAATGGCGATGGCTACTTTTAACAAGATAATGCGCCCTGCCATAGTGCTCGTATTGTACAGGATTGGTTTCAGGAACATGCCGGTGAGTTTACTTTGCATAGGTGGTCCCCACAATCTCTAGAACTCAACCCCATTCAGAATTTGTGGGATAAAGTTGAACGAGCCATCAGACAGCGGGATCCACAACCCTGTAATCTCATCCTCCTGGAAAGTGCTATTAATCAAGCATGGTCTCAGATTCCACAAACCACCTATATACATCTGGTGGCCGCCCCGGTGGGCCAGTGGTGTGAGCGATGGCCTCTGGTCATTCGTCCGAAAGGGGTCCGGGTTCGAATATGGGTTAGAATCCGGGTGAGGCATGGATGTTGTGTTTGCCTTACGGCACTGGCTCTCTCCCTTCCTTGAAATCAGTGACCCTCAATAGGGGAGAGCGACCATTGAGTTGCTCACGGTGGTCGTTAAACCTCCAATAAAAAAAAACTCGTGGAGTCCATGCCACGAAGAATCGACGCAGTATTAAAGGCAAAATGTGGCCCAACGAAGTACTGAGGGTGTGGTCATAATAAAGTGGCCACTCAGTGTATATATATATAAAAAACGGAAAGCAAAACTCTAAGAAAAAATAAAATAAAATAAAATAAAATAAAAAACGACTCCCGAGAACGAGCAAACGAAAATCTCACATTACCCCAATCATCCGAGGCAATCGCGCTCCAAACGAGAGTGCCGCCCCGGTGGCGCAGTGGTCTAAGGCGCTGGCCTCTGATCATTCGTCCGTAAGGGGTCCGGGTTCGAATCCCGTCAGGCATGGATGTTGTGTTTGTCTTACGGCACTGGCTTTCTCCCTTCCCTGGAACCAGTGACCATAAATTAGGGACGGGCGACTGCTTATAGCCCATTGAGTTGCTCACGGTGGTCGTTAAACCTCCAATACAAAAAAACGAGAGCTAACAGACGAATGCAGGGAAGCAGATGAATCCAATAACTGATTCTCCAACGGCTACGTCGAGGACAAGCATTACGAAAATCACTCATTTATCTACTGAGACCATGGAAGTGTGAATTTCTGCTATTTTAGTTTGCTGTAAGGACAAATTAAGTTTAGCGTTAACATATACCTAATTTAAATTTTGTCAGATATAATAGGGACTTCCAAACCAATAGCCCGCAAACTAAAACACATTGCCCGACCTCACACAGACAATCGAGAGAATCTCAGCAATAAACTCTAAAGAAGTATCACGAATACCCAAAAAAAGTAATCCCAAAGAGAAGAAATACTGAAAGAGTGCAAGAACCGACCCATTGAAAAGGTGAAGAAATAGAGTAACCAATTTTTTTTACATGGAAAATTGAATAAAAAAATTAATTAATACTAAATTTAAACAAATATCAAAGAGTATCTTTTAAAATTGCGAATTTAAAACAAAAGATTTAAGAAATGAATTAGCAAACAGTGCATTTTTACTAGTGCGCAGCAGACACTGAACTCAAAAGGTCAAAATCCTAGCCACATATAATCAATGGAAATACCCAAGACACCACAAAATTATTTCAAAAAGTTTGGTTTAGAACACACCACTAAGTAACGAAAATTTTCTTTTACCAAAAACGTAAATACAACATAACAATAAAAATAAGAAATAATATTATAGTTAATTCCGCTTATTGCTAATATAAGGTTAATTATTTACAAAATGTTGCTCAAATCATTGAAGCTACTGGAAGGCCCTAGGCCTAAGATCAAACAACTTTTATCCAATTTTTTGTTACAAGCTCCAAAGGGACCTAAGTACGCAGACCAGATATCCCGCGGAAGAAACGCCAACATAAGCCAAAAACACATGCTATTCAATAGTGATGAATAACTCACAAGATTAGAAAATAAAATAAACATTCATATCAAGAAGGCAGAAAAACGACTTAACAGCCCTTAGAAGTACTTTAGCAGTCCAACTAATGGGTCTGCAACATTTGACCGCAGGGGCACATCCGGCGCAGCGCTGCCTAGCGGCCAACTTTAGAACCTACCAGGGACACACTATTGTAGATCCCTCAAGACACCAGAATTGAGATTCTGAAAAAACCGTTACGAATTTTCAGAGTGAACCAGAATATTAGAAAGCCCTTTCTGGCAGTACAGTAATATATTTCTCTGCTTCCAAAAGTTCTTAAAGTATTTCAAATACCCAAATAACAGAATCCTTCCCAAACATTTGATAATTAAAGTATTACTATTTTTTCTTGCTTTTATTTTTATATGAATTTTTTTAAAAACTATATTTTTACTTAAGTTTTATTCTTTTTTTGTACATTTTTATTTATATCCTTTTTTTTGTGTGAATCAATTGAGAAGGAATAAATACTGTATTACAGTATCCTAAATGTTTAGTTGACCACATCATCATCATCTAAACCTCTAAATTAACTTTAGCTGCTATATATATATATATATATATATATATATATATATTTATTTATTTATGTATATATGTATGTAATGGTGGAGGCTAATTGCGGTTGCATTAGTCTCCACCGATTGTGACGATGCCTCGACGTCGGATCCGGGCACAATACGAGCAGTTGAGCCAGTTTGAGAAAAACACATAGCTGAGTTGAGAGACACCAGTTGGTCAATTCGCCTTATCACTAGGCATTTGGGTAGTAGCGACGCCGCAATTGAACACGTTCGCGCGATTGGTCGACGATGGTACAACCCAGCGTCAAGCGGAAATTGATGTCCGAGAGCAACGACAGAACGCGAGGATCAACGGGTTGTGAGAGCCATAGCAACAGCACAGAATTCGTTGCTCCCAAACATCCGTGGCAATGTGCGTCATGTACAGGTACGGAAGTGGCCATGCTGACCGTTGCCAGACGACTTGCGTCACGCGGATGACATCCAAGGAGACCACTCCGTCGCCCACTACTGGCCAGCGAGCCTGGCTGGAAACGTCTGCAGTGGTGCCGGGCCCAACCAACGTGGCATAGTATCCAGTGGCGTCGTGTTGCGTCAGTGATGAGTCACGGGTTGCACTTGGTGCCGATGACCAGCGCATACGTATCTGCAGACGAGCTGGACAGCGAACGGATCTTGCCATTATTGTGGAACGGCCCACGGTTCGGACACCGGCAATGACTGTCTGGGAAGTCAGTTGTTTCTATAACAAAGACACCCTTGGCTTAACGTTACGTCAACGTCATTCTACGACCTGCTGTTGTCATTCCTGCGCTCTTGCCATTTTCGGCCTCTCACTTCGGTATACTGTTTCATCACCACAAACCTCACGCAAAGCACTGTGAATATCTGTTGGATTTTTACTACGTCAAGTTTCAGCCTTGATGTACGACCGTTGGTCTTGACGTGTCACAGTACCTGAAGTGTCTACTTGGCCAATTTCTATTCCACATCAATCCACAATGACACGCACTGTGGTAGTAATGAAGCCACGTGCCGCTTCCTCAAGTCCCGAGCTACACTGACGCATACATTATTAGGATTGCTTCATCAACTGCGCAGCGTTTCACATTGCGCATTTGACATGAAATGACTCCCGTATTATGGTACTAAATAATGATAATGGTACCAGTATTATTTACTAAATAATACTGGTATTATAATAATTTTGAAGTCCTATGGTACTCTACAGAATATCTAGTGTATGATTATAATCGAACTCTATGCTGTTTCTTCTTGTGACGTACAAACTGAATAAAGGAAAAAAAGATGGAAGTAATGTAAGAAAGCATACACAGAACAATGTAAGATTTTTCTTTTCAGATGGCCAGCGAAATTTTAATCGTAATTTCATTATTTTTCATGCTAAAACGTACATTTTTCAACTTTCTGATGTCAGCTTTTAATTGTATATTTGCGGGCTGTTTGACATATTTAATCAATTCGACTTGACAGCAGAAAAATGGCAGAAGGGCATAATGGAAACCATTCTTCTTTGTGATGCGATTCCGGATAAACAGATGACGGTGGAAAAACGGGCCTATACTTTCGTCTGGTAAATAAAAGGATTTCGTATAGTGATACTTGATGCTGCATGGATGTGAATATTGCATGAGTTTCCATAATTTTTCTTATAACGTTGACCCCTACAGGGAAAGAGTATACGGAAGTTCACTTTAAGCATTCGGCATTCTCCAGAAAACGATCCATCACAACCGAATGTGTGTGCGTAGATATAGATATATATAATGGAAGGAAAAATGCATACACACCCCGCACATATTTTCTGTCCTTGAAATTTTAAAACAAGAGTTAGTAAGATTGAACAGGATAAAAACAAACCAGTGGAACTATAGTAATGATGAGCGACCAGTAAGTATCATTTTGAACTTGAAATGAATGGTAGTTTTAATGAAATCTACTTCTGTTATTCGGGGAGGAATTATTTTCATAACTTGTAAATGTTCAGAAGAAAGACTGGACAAGGAAAAATAGAACAGAAAAAAAATCAAGTAAATAAACGTATATATATCGAGTGACCACTGAATTATGACTATCCCCATCAAAAATTAATGCGGTCCGTTGACCACTTGATTTGCGTAAGGGCATGATTAGTCGACTGATGCCGCCCTGTTGGCGCAGTGATCTAAGTGATGGCCTCTGATTATTCATTCGAAAGGCGTGCGGGCTCGAATCCCGGTGAGGCTTGGATGTTGTGTTTGTCTTACGGCACTGGCTCTCTCCCTTCCCTGGAACTAGTGACACTAAATTAGGGACGAGCGACTGCTTATAGCTCATTGAGTTGCTCACGGTGGTCGTTAAACCTCCAATCAAAAAAAAAAAAAAGTCGACTGACGTACCATACATAAGGTGTAAGTGAGGCAGTTTGTAGTAAAATTCTAAACGTGATGGGTAAAAAGAGGGCATTATCAGACTTTCAGAAAGGACAGATTGTGAGAGCTCCGAGATCTGGTGCCTCGCTGTCCAAAACGGCTGAACTGGTGGGTTGTTGGCGAGTCGCCGTAGTTAGTGTATCAGGAATGGCGTGAAAACGGTCAGTGACGCAGTGGTCTAGGCGATGGCCTCAGATCATTCGTCCGAAAGGGATCCGGGTTCGAATCCCGGTGAGACATGGATGTTGTGTTTGTTTTACGGTAGTGGCTCTTTCCCTTCCCTGGAACCAGTGACCCTTAATTAGGAACGGGTGACTGCTTATAACCCATTGAGTTGCTCACGGTGGTCGTTAAACCTCCAATCAAAAAAAGAAATAAAATAGAAAGCGGTCAAACAACGACTCGGAGGTAAAACTGCACAGGACAGCGAAAGGCTGATGTGAAAGTTCAGCCCCGGGTCCGACGATTCGTACAGGTCAGCAGACACATCACTGTTTAAAAATTGACCGTACCCATTACAATAGAGGTCAACCCGGAACAGTATATGTCATAGTCATGCATCGCACGCTCGTACGTATGGGCCACAACAACAGACTACTCCGACGACGTCTTCCTCTAACCACGGTTCATCTGCGCAAAAGGTTCGCTTTGTACAAAGATCGTGCAAGTTGGACGTCGGATGACTGGAAAAAAGTGTGATAGTCTGACCAGTCGCGTTTTTGCACCACTCTATGGATGACTTTGTACGTATTTGGCACAAACAACATAAGGTACTCGATCTATCCTGCATGGTCTTTACAGTGCAAGCCGGTGGAGTCTTTTGTATGGTGTGTGACATGTTTCCCTTGCAGGATCTTTGAACCCTGATGCATGAGGAACATCGTATGACTAGTGCTTACTATCGTGAACTGCTTGCTGACTCTGTACACCGAGCAATGTTGCACTTTTCCTCGAATGGCGGTGTCTTTCAAGATGACAATGCGCCGAGCCACAGGTCCAATGTTGTGCAGGAATGGTTTGAGGAACACCGTTCAGACTTTCAGCATATTTATTAGCCTCCGAGCTTCCCAGATACCAATCCCATAGAGCACTTATGCGACACTATGGAACGGCATATTAGGTGTCTGGATACACCAATCTCCTCCATATCTGCACTGAAGGCCCCATTACACACAGCTTGGTTGGCCATACAACCCAAATGCTACCGGCATCTTATTGAATCTATGTCACGTCAGTTAGCTGCTGAACTGAGGGCGAAAGGAAAACCCATGAAGTATTAGGTAGGTGGTCATACTTCAGTGATCACTCAGGGTATAAATTCAATATTGCGTTTTGCCAACGACAGACATTTTTGCACGTACACCCTCAGAGCTGCGGAGTATGTTCCATTAATTGGCTTATAAGAGGAGAGAAGTGAGATTAAAAGTGAATTTACAAAAAACAAAATTGATGTACAATGCCTTTACAAGAACTGAAGATTTAGCAATGGATGGAGAAAATCCAGAAATAACCGATACCTAAACTCTACCTTGGACAAAAGATGTCAAGTGAGGGTCACATTGATGAAGAAATTAATCGGCGTATAAAAGTTGATCGGAGAGCATTTAGGAGAAACAGTGCGATTTTCTTTCAAGAGAAATATGCCATTATATCTTAAAAGAAAAGCGTTTAATCAATGTGCCCTTCCCGTTCTTAATTATGAATCTGCCACATGAATCTTAACTACACAAAAATACAGGTAGGCTCAGTGCTGATTGTGGCGTCAGTTTCGAACGCAGGAAATGAGCTAGTCGAGTTTGGTTTTACAGCGTTTATTTTAATTGTTATAGCCAACACAGGTCTAGGATATGAAAAGTAGCTTACATAATTTTTACAAATAATGCTGGATACATTGCGAACACAAAGATCGATACACGAATTACCCAACCTGGTCCTCCGGATCTCTTGGGCTTCTTATATTCCTCATCACTTGCTCTTACCTTTCGTTTTGATTTTCTCCACTTTTGCTTGCGTTAATTCAGAGAATTTTTTGTTTGTTTGGAGGTTTAACGACCACCGTGAGCAACTCAATGGGATATAAGCAGTCGCCTGTCCCTAATTTAGGGTCACTGGTTCCAGGGAAGGGAGAGAGCCAGTGCCGTAAGACAAGCACAAAATCCATGCCCGACCGGGATTCGAACACGGACCCCTTACGGACGAATGATCAGAGTCCAACGCCTTAGACCACTGCGCCACCGGGGCGACTAATTCAGAGAATTCCGCGGCATTGTCGAAAATCTTAACCCATTCACATGAAAACAATTTTCAAAAATTTTAGTTTAAACCACTGCTTTATGTTCTTTATACATTTGAATAGATCTCGTTGAGAGCTTTAAAACGATTCCAAACACATAGTCGTTGTGCACTCACGGTTGTCCAGATAAACCGCGATATTTTTAAACGTGTTCACCGGTTCACAAGAAAAGTTTTTAAAATGTTCAGTTCAAGCAACTGCGAAATGTTCTTCTTATATTTAGATAGATCGCGTTAAGAGCTTTAAAACGATACCATGCACAGTCATGTTGCGCTCACGGTTGCCGAGATAGACGGAATCAAACGCGGCGGCACCCCTAGAAATATTGCATCGTCTCCCCATTCACAGGGAGCGTTGCGAACACAATATATTGCGCAGGTTGCGAATTGGACTCCACGCTGTTTACGAATATGCTAACACGATTAGTGTGCGGCATGTATTTTTAACGCCATAATGATTTCAATTGGGACCTATTTTTGTCGGCCGTAAGTTGCCCCATACTATTCGCGGAGTTAGACGTAGTATGACGAAGTAAATTTCTCCGTCATTTTCGTCCACGCCGGGGCTCGAACCTGGGTCCCCTCATTCCGGAATAAGTCACTCTACCAATTGAGCTACGCGGACGTTCGTTCTGACTGCTATCTGCCTTTATGTCGTGTGCGTCCTGCTGGCAGGTACGTCACATCCCCCCCAAAGAGGGACGGGGCATGACCCACGGGTCTGACACCATGAATCGTCGCAGGCAGCCATCCGCTGTAGAACGTGCACTTGAGAACTCCCAGTCAATCTGGTGTGTGGAATGCAACGTCACACACATTTATTTTTCGAAGCGCTGGAGAAGGGATTCTCTTATTTTTCCTATCTCGCGGTGTGGAACGAACATCACACTATTGCGAGATCTTTAACGGCCGGGTCATCCGGAAAGTTTGGGCGCCATTATAACGAAGTAAATTTCTCTGTCATTTTGTCCACGCCGGGGCTCGAACCTGGATCCCCTCATTCCGGAATAAGTCACTCTACCAATTGAGCTACGCGGACGTTCGTTCTGACTTCTATCTGCCTTTATGTCGTGTGCGTCCTGCTGGCAGGTACGCCACAGTAGTCCTACGTCAAAAGACACACGAGTGATTCAAACTATTGAAAGCAGCATGGAGAGGTGCATGCTTTGTATAATCAGGAATGACAGGAAGAGGAATTCGTGGATCAGGAAAATGACAAGAGTTGATGACATCTTGATCAAGATAGAATCTCCAAAATGGCAATGGAGTACACACATTGCTAGAAGAACTTACCACCTTGGACAACTGAAATAGTAGACTGGATTCAAAGCGACAAGAAAAGACCAAGTACATGATGAAGATGGGTGTAATAAATTCATAAGCATGTGGTTGTGAATGAAGGGCACTGGGTGAAGGCAAAGTTGTGGAAGAAACTTGAGGAATCATTTATCCAAAAATGATAACGTGTGACGTACTACTCGTACAGAGATGACGCACAAGACAAGACAAAAGTGTTGCAGCGATGAATTTCGTCGGTGTATCTTGATTCGGGGAGCATTCGGCTTCGGAGTAAAAGGATGCGGAATGGAGCCGTCAAATTTGTTTTAACGAATAGTTGATGATGATGCATTCAGTAATGATTCACTGTTTTCGAGTTCATCTCAACACGGATTTGCAAGATTCGTGATCATCGCTTTTGTCATTTCCGTTGCCATTCGTTAGACGATGGCGCAGCCACGCGGCAAAGGATCTTAGTTGACCAATGTGATACATCCTCCGTATTTTCGTTTTTATAACAGATTGACTTTTTTAACGTAATCTAGTTTTCAAACTTTTCCTCATTCTCATTTTCACTGTTACGACATTTGCCTGCTTTTAATTCTTATACCACGTTTTTAAATATGTTTCTTTGGTCTTGTGTCTGGCGCTCTTTGGTCAAACATAGCCTTTGAGCCATAAAACTCAGCAAACCAACCGACGGATTTGCAAGAAATCCAGTTTATGTTGCTAAGTATTTCCACTGCGATGTTCTTTCAGTTGAACAATGTCTCGAGAAAAAAATCTCTCTCTTAATATAGCCTACGTGAAAACATGAGCGTACACACTTTTTTTAAATCTTTTTTTAATGCTGGTTACCGTTAAGCTGGCGTGTTTCAGATGACAGGGAAAATTGTTGATATTTTCTAAGGGTTTCGCATAATTTTTCGAAACTCTCTACGCTCAATATATGACATTTGTAATGCGAGCCAACAATCAAACATGGAGATATAGAGGAGTCATTCATCAGAGACACAGAGAGCTATCATCAAAGGCGCGAAGATGAACGCCAAATCTTCAATCTCTGCGTCACACGAAACTACCATGAGAAAGAGAGAGAGAGAGAGATTCCTCTGAGTCACTTTTGTGAGGAAGAGAAATCAGAAACCTGGGTGGAATTATCCCGTAACTCTTTGGAAGGCTAAAGTTTTGCTAACGACGTATTCTGACGTAGGAGATTTTAGGGCTTCCAGGGTTCTCGAGTCAGATCGATTGAAAACAAATCAGACGGAGGAAATTCGACGTGCTAAATCCCAAAGTAAATTCCTGAAACGAGAGCAACTCAAAATTAAGTTGCACAGGTTTCTAACATTTATGCCTCTTATTTCTTCCTTGTACACGACAGAGTATATCAGCTATTTGCTTTTCTTTTTTTTTAACTCTTCTAAGATTCCGGAAGTGCGCATATGCGTTTTCATTGACGTAATACCTTCCTTAAACTGACTTTGATCGCAAATGCAATATCTTTGGAAAAGGCAATTTTTCGGAAAGATGAAGGTTTGTAGAGTATTTAACTTCGTTTGATAAATAAAGTATTGAGGCAATGAGTAATATAAATAAGACTTCTGCTTTTAGATTTTCTTTCATGGCGCAGTACCCAGTTTATAAATGCAGTAAGTTCTCGATTTATGCGAGGGTCACGTTCAGCGAAAACCTCGCATAAAATGAAATCGCATGTATCGAATGCGTTAAAGTTTAGAGAAGAGAGGTTGCGCGAAAAAGAAACGAGGCACACAGAAGAAATCGTCCAATCAAGATTAGAATTGGTATGTACAATGTACATGTGCAGGAAAGGAAATGATTGCAATTCCAAAGCAGTTGGGCCATTTTTCCGGATAAAACAGCTAGGAGAGGGGAATAGGTTAGTATATTGTAGAACCACCTCTGGTTTGGGTACACGCGGTTACCTGGCGTAGCATAGACTCATGCAATTCACGGATATTGTCCTCAGGTATACATCCAGATGGTGTCGAATTGCGGGCCAGTTCGCAGACATTCCGGGATGAGCGCAGATAGCGCCCTATAATGTACCAAACATGTTCGATCGGTGTGAGGTCGGGCGATCGGGCTGGCCATGAAAGGGTGTCGATATTTGGGAGGTAAGCCTGGAAGAGCCGTGCCGTGTGTGTGGCTGGGCAATATTCTGTTGAAAATTGCTGGGTGATGCTGCGACAGGAATGGCAACACAACAGGCCGTAGAATGTCGTCGACCTACCGTTGAGCAGTGAGGGTTGTACGGGGAACTACCAAGGATGGCCGCTATTGAAGGAAATGGGCCGCCCTGGTTGCGCAGTGGTCTAAGCGATGGCTTCTGATCATTCGTCCGCGACGGGTCTGGGTTCGCATCCCGGTGACGCATGAATGTTGTGTTTCTTACGTCACTAGATCTCTCCGTTCCCTGGAACCAGTGACCCTAAATTAGGGACGGGCGACTGCTTATAGCCCATTCAGTTGCTCACGGTGGTCGTTAAACCCTGAACCAAAAAGAAAAAAAGAAGGAAATGGCTCCATAGGCAATCGCTCCCGGTGTGCAAGATATGAGCTGTTTCACCGTAAAAGCAGGACCCGTGTAGTGACAAGCTCCTCTCCAGACACGTATGTGCTGGTCATCGGCGCCAAGAGTAAACCGTGACTGATCACTGAAGACAACACAACGGCATTGGACATTATCCCACGTTGATCGGGCACGACACCACTGCAACCGGTGCCGGTGATGCTCGCTGGTCAGTTATAGGAGCCGGAGAGGCCTCCTTGAATGTAGTTCCCGTGCCGCAAGTCGTCGGACAGCCCCTTTCCGTACCTGTAGACGACGAAACGTGGCCACGAATGGTTAAGAGCGACGAATTCTGTTCTGTTCGTGCGACTGTCACAATCGCTCGATCCTCGCATTCTGTTGTTGCCCTCGGCCATGCACTGCCCGCGTGCCGCTGGGTGGTGTCTGATTGTTCCATCGCTATGACCAAAATGTCTGGTGACTTGACGACTTGACCAACCGGCATCTCCTAGTCCTGTTACACATCCTTTCTCAAACTAGCTCAAAGTCACGTACTGTGCTCGGATTCCACGCAGAGGCATCGTCACAGTCCGTGGAGGTTAATGGAACCGCAGGTCGCTGTCAAAACTGTCTCTACGTGCGAGCTTTGCTCTTGATATACCCTCCTCAATGCGCGGTTGCCATGCGCTGTAGCGGGTAATTCTTTAGTCATTGATCGGAATTTTCTAATGATCATGCATTTTTGACCCTGAGGTACTTGCATGCGGAGTTTCATCAGGATCAAACAACTTTCTCGGGGTTCTTTTTTTTTTTTTTTTTTTTTTTTCTAATTTTTAATTTCTGCAAAGAATGTATCTTTCAAATGAATTAAAACCACATTTAAAACTCTTAATACATTAGAAATATGAACAGAAGTAGTATTTGTACTAAAATAAATAAAACTCACTACGATATGTGGTCTAATTTGGCTCCGTAGCTGCTTTAAATTCTTCAGAAAACGTGCCAGCAACTTCTTGACCGGCAGTTTTGAAATTGCGCAGGTTTTGGCTTCTAATAAACTTAACCTTCCACCCTTTACTTTCCAAAAATATCCTTGACGTGCTATAAGGCGTAATCGAAAAGATTCTGTTCGGAGTCGGTCAGTTGAGATAGGTTGGAGGTTGTTAGGCAGTAAGGTAATTGTTGCATTGACGAGCAAGTTTAAAGATGCCGTTGAGGTAGAAGTCTGTTGCGCACAAAAATCCAATGTAGCCTGCTTTTCGTCATCATCTGTCTGGAACCTACGTCCTATCAGTATCGTTTTCAGCAGACCGAACAAGTGGAATTCGCAAGCGGAGAGTTATGGACTGTAAGGAGACTACTCCAGGGTCGGCCATTTAAAGGCTTTCAATTTGTCCTTTGCGACGCGACGTTGGTAACATATGGGAGCACGTTGTCGTGCATTTAGATGACCCCTTTACTGAGTATGCCGGGATATTTATTCTAAACGGTATGACCCAAACACTCAAGTGTCTCGCAATACCATGGTGCATTAATGCTTGCACCTGGCTCCTTGAACTCTTCCAGCAATGGGATTCGGAGGTCGAAGAACGCTGTCGCCATCACTTTTCCAACAGGTGCTTGCCCCTTGAATTTATTCGGTCGGGGAAGAGGACGGATACCGCCATTGCATGCTCGCAGATTTGAATCCCGGTTGGAAATGGAAACACCAGATTTCGTCGCCGGCCTAAATGCGCTTCAAGTATGCTCTGCTCTCTACGGTGTAACGCAGTTTGTGTTGCTGAGGGACTTCCATACGATGTGTTTCCTGAGCACTGTTGAGGGCTGGAGGGATCCATTCACAGTACTCTAAGCCATGTATAATGCTTTGAACACTTACGTAGCTCATGTTGCTGTTACTGGACATTTGACGAATGGTTACCCGCCGATCATTAAAAATAGCGGTTTTCACATCCACGTTTTATCGGGCGTGTTTGATGTGGATGGACGCCCAGACCGCTGCAAATAGTGTGTTGTACCGCGACTTTTACAGATATGTTGACACCATTCCACAACAGATGTCTTTGACAAGCACGAATCGCCATACCCTGCCAACATTCTGCAATTAATTTCTGCAGGTTTCTTTCCTTCAGCTGACAGAAACAGAATAATAGCTCGTTGATCTGTTTTGGACGCGCTAGGTAACAATGATGCAATTGTTATGTGTATATGTTCAACAAACGCAGCACTACGCCACAATTCGACTGGTAGCCCTAGGTTCCTAATCGCCTTTATATAGCCTGACTGTCAACTTTTACGTTATACGCGGTCTTGCAGAGATTTCGGGGTGGAAACAGTTTGATCGTCCAGTATAGAAAGCCTTCGTAAACCTTGAGAGATATGGACCTAAGTACCAGGTTACTAAGACTTGACTTTTGCTTCGTTTTGTGTTCAATGTAAGACACTAACATTCCCCCCATCTTCTTCGTTAGAGGATTCCAAATCTTCGTAATTACCTTGCCAGACAGCGGAGTAGAGTGAAGTCTCTTTGTGTTTCATATTGCTGCTTCACCCAGGCTGTATGCACGCCCAAGTGTCGAGCAACCTTCACCAGAATCAGCGCTTCGCGAAACTTCTAATTTCGCTTTCAAAGTTCCATGCTGAGGACGAGGTTGTCAAGGAGCTGTTGAGGCATTGCGGCCCATTCCTCTTGTAGCACCAATCGCAGCTCCGGAATCGTTGCTGGCTGCTGGTGACGTGCTGCCAAGCGTCTCCCGAGAAGGTCCCACACATGTTCGATTGGATTTAGGTCCGGGGACTTTGCGGGCCAATCCATGCGTTGAATACCTTCACTCTCCAACGGCCCTGCGACAGCCACTGTACGATGAGGTGTAGCGTTGTCGTCCATGAAGAGGAACTCAGGACCCACAGTACCTCTAAACAGACGCACGTGAGGCAGGAGAACCTCGGTACAATAGCAAACACCAGTGACTGAACCTACTTGGAAGATGTGGAGGGCAGTACGGCTACCAAGCATGATACCGCCCCAAACGAGAACTCCGCCACCTCCAAACCAGTCCCTTTCGATGATGTTGGAGGTGTGATTGCGTGTTCCCAGCTCTCTCCAGATGTGTATACGTCCAGAATCGCTCGTCAGACTAAATCGGCTGTCATCCGTAAAGAGAACTCGACCCCATTGCTGATGTGTCCAGTTCTTGTGTTCCTGGAACCACAGAAACCGCCGTCTCCAATGAGCAGGTGTTAATGGCACACACCGTCTCTGATGAGCAGGCGTTAACGGCACACACCGTACTGGTCGTCGTGCGAATAGACCACCTTTGTGCAGCCTCCTGGCCACGGTAAAACGCGATAACGGACGTCCAGTTGTCTGTTGCATGTGCCTTGTGATTTCTCCCGCTGTCTGCCGTCTGCCTCGTCTTGCCTGTAGGACAATATACCGGTCGTTCGCCGCCGTGGTTGCTCGTGGAAAACCACTGCTAAACTCTCGGACTGCTGTTCCTGTCGTTTAAAATGCTGTCGAAGCTCGTGAAATGCTGCTGTGAGCTATTCCGAACTCCTCGGCCACACTAGTCACACTTCGACCTTCTTCCAACTTATCAATGACGCGACCTCGGGTAAAGTCATCCATATGTGGTCTACTGGATTGCCTGTTGGCCATATCACACGGTGGCAGCAACTAGACGTCGTTCAGGCCGTTCTACACCGTGCAACAGCTTTCACCGAATTGCTGAGCATACACCGCCTGTGTGCTTTATACTCTTCCGACACGCCCCCCACGTCATGCTGAATATATGCACATGCCCTACCGCACCTCACCCTAGTCTATCTCCTGAGTGTGGTCTTTCGGACCGTTCTGCCTGCTCGTTTCGCTGTTATGCTAATTTTTCCTCTTCGTCCTTAATTTTTGCCCGCCAGTGTAGAAAGAAAAGCTGATTCTCAAGTGTGTTCATGAGGAGTATTGATAACTTTTGGTCTTGGATATTTACAGGTTACAGCCCATCGTGTTATCCATTATTTTAAAGTTCTTGTCAATAGCAGGTAATCCCCTCCCCCAAAGGGGGTCGATAGGAAGCCAAATTTCGTTACGACGCACAGTTTTCATAGCATCAAAAATGCATTACTGTAATGGCTTTTATCACATTTAGCATTAGGTTCTTGTAATTTAACTCTTTAACGACCATACCGCCCAAAACGCCCGTACATACAAATGACCGTAGATGCCCGAAACGCCTCTCTAGGGTGAGTCAGATTTCCTACCCTTACCTGTTCTTTAATATTGCACGACCTATGAGGGATCAGCAGGAGTCACTGTCAATCACCATTGTTGTTGCTAAACAAGGAAGAGGAGCAACATGCAGTTTCCGGCGTTATGGTGTTTAGCGTGACACTTTAGATTTTAGAGTTATGGTCGTTAAAGAGTTAAACAGATTGAAAAAAGATGTTACGTTTGTGTAAAACGTTATGAAATAATCTTTAGTGGTAGTTTAGTCAAATATATTGTTGAGTAACAATGAAATTAAGTATAATTGCGTAACTTCAAGGGACGCCATTCAAAAATAAAATTTCAACAATGGTTTTGAGCATTTCTCTTATCCATTTTCGCTACATCGAAATTTTGTACATGGAATTTACCTTACTGCTGTCGGGAAAGATGCTGAGCATCAAAAACTGAGGATTTCCTTAGGCACAGAGGTGAAACGCTTTCGCAGTAGAGTGCCGATCAAGCGTCAGTACGATGTATTTGAGACGACCATACAATTAGTCAGCGCCAAGGGCCCAGTTAGATACGAATTAGACAGCATGGAGAATTCCTGTCACGATACACTAGTGCTTCTTTTACCCATTTCAGTTACATCGAAATTTTTTTATGGAATTTACTTTACTGCTGTCAGGAGAGGTTCACGGAATAAAGAACGAAGCAAAAAAAGAACGCTGTCTTCCCACTGTCGCTGATCGTATCAGCTGCTTCGCCGTTATTACAACTTTCACTAGCCGATAAGTTGATACGAACTGAGCCCGAGGAATGTTTCACACGACAGCCAATCATCTCCTGTGTTGTCACTTTAGGTTTTTGAAATGGAAGACAATAAATCTGTTCGCGTACTTGATGAACTACCTAGTAATTTCTTGGCACTTGAATCTTTAAAATGAAAGAAGAACTTGACTTGTCAGGTTTTTGAGGAACTGAGGGATGATTATCGTGAGCAACTCTTAGGCCTTAAAGTACAGGGTGTGCCATATAAAAGAGGCCCGAATATAATGAACAACAACAGTCAGGCAATGTTACCATACATGGTAAAGAATAGTTGAAATGTCAGAAAACAGGAGTAATTTACCTGTGTTTGCAACAATTGCTGAAAGTGCTGTCCTCCGACATCAAGACACAACTGCACACGACGGAACATGTTGTTCGTAACGCGCCACAACTCATCGGCAGTAATATGGGCTATGGCATCCGTAATGTTCACTTTTAATTCATCAAGGGTGTGCGGATTAGTAGCATACACGTTTCCTTTTAATGCTCCCCACAGATAAAATTCACAGGTGGAGAGATCGGGTGATCTGGGTGGCCATAGTCCCTTCGATACAGTTCTGTCCTCCTTAAACACTTCCTGCACAGCACGAAGACTGTTCCGCGCAGTATGCGCCGTTGCACCATCCTGCTGAAAGAAAGCATATGTTTGCTCTTCTCCTGTAAGTGCGGCAAAAAAAATGGGTTGAACAGTTGCTGAACATAGCGCTCCGAGTTGATGGTGTCAGTGAAAAAGAATGGGCCGACTATCCTCTTCGCAGACACAGCACACCAAACGCCTATTTTTGGTCCTACAGAAGAGATTCCATTGTCCGTCTGAGACCCGGACAGATAAACCATGCTTTATCTGTCATGTAATAAAGTGTTGGGTCCATTTCACCGCTGACAATGGTCTCCTGAAACAACTTTCAGTATTGCATCCGTTTTACATAATCAGGAGTTTTAAGTTCTTGGATCATACATGGTTCATGATCATACATATCGCCGTAACTTTGTACGGCCGAAAATGCAAATCCACCTAAGTATGCGTCGGCTTGACGTGGCAGATATTCCCGTTGCAGAAGATAATGGGCGAATCGACTTCCGAGGGCTTTGTAACATCATTGTGCACAAATCCTTGATATTGTCTTCAATACGAATTGTCTTGGGATTGTTTCATTTCCTGTTGCACACCATGCCGGTTTCACGAAATTTCCGCACTAACTTCTGTACCACTGATTTCTCCGGTGCTGCACAATGTGGAAATTTGTCTGTAAAGAACTCTTTTAAAACCTTTTACGAGTTATTTCTGAAATACTGTTCCACAATAAAACTCCTCTGCTGCGTACTTAAAACCATTTTCGTTGTCTTTGTTATCTCTTCACTTACACTTATGACCGCGTACCTACACTGCTGTGGCGGTGACTAACCACTCCGGAGAATTCCTTTGCATCTTTATACGCAGAAACCGGTTAGAAGTGGAACAAAGCGGTTTTAACTGGAAACCCGCCAAACAACTTTAACCCGCCTAACAACGTTTGGCCACGGGGTTTCTTTTATATGGTGCACCCGGTAGTACTCAGTTCTTAATTTAAGGAAGCTGTTTCTTGGGAAGTGACAGAGCCCAGGCAATCGCATTTTTCATTGCCTCAACAGGGAATCAAACCTAGGCCCCTGTCGTACGTTTTTTTTAAAGCCAACGCCTCAGAATACTGAGTCAATTAAAGCTAGTGGCTAGTCACTTTTAATGCCAGCATTACCATTCGACACTCAAGTAGGTTAACCGTATAGTGTTAACGCCATTTGCTGGTGGCGGTCTGCTTCGGAGCCGAATATTTTCCCAATTAATTTACACTGACGAAGTTAATCGTTGTAACTTTGTCGTCTTGTCATGCCCATCACCTCTGAGATAGGTATATCACATCCCCCCCCCATTTGAGCAAGGGCTGTGACGGAATCGTAGGTTTCCGGATCAGTCGGCAAACCACGCTTGAAGGATAGCTCACTGTACAAGAACCTATTCTGACTATATTCCAGACGATATGTGGGAAGAACATCACACATTTTTTGAAGAACACAACGGCCAGGAGATTTATTTTAAATATTTTGCCGGTGGCGGATCGAAACCGCATCCGTCTGTTCCAGAGTTGAATAATTTTCCAATTAAGCTATGCCGCAAAGTGCTCGTCACTCCTACTTGCTGCTTTGACACGTACGTCACATCTGTGGTAAGCCACAACCGTTTTAAAGTAAGGCTAAACTTTGGAAAATTTTCAGACAAAATGTGAGATCAAATTTAGTGCCGATTACTTAGAATTATAGGAAGACCTAAACCCAAAAGCAAGGCAGCTGTACTTCATTTTGAGAATAATTCATTTATACAGGGTGATTCAGCTAAGCGTGTACAAACTTCTGGGATAGGTAGGTTGCACAAAGACAAATCGGAATCACATAGCAATGCAGGGTCGGAAACGCCATCTTCATGCGGTAGATGGCGTTGTTCGGCCGCGAAACTGCTCATACACTCTTTCAGGACACCGTCATCAACACGGGAAGGTTGCTTCAATGCACATAACGCGCATGTATGGACGGTAGAGAACCCCCATGCTGTACGACCACGAGCAGCACAAAACGTTTTGCTGTTAATCCTGGGGCCGGCATTGTCGGAGATCACTTAATTGGTCCATACCTCATGCCTCCTCGTCTGGACGGAAGAAGTTACCGGATATTTCTGGAGGACGTCTTGCCAGAGCTATTGAATGAACAACAGGTCCCTCAGTCACTGCCCCATGCAATGTGGTACCAGCACGATGGGGCCCCGCCCATTCCAGCAATGATGTTCGTCATCACTTAAGCATGAAATTTGGACATCAGTGGATCGGGCGTGATGGTCCCGTTCATTGGCCTGAAAAATCACAGGACTTAACATGCCTTGATTACTTCTTCTGGGGTTACATCAAAGGACTGGTGTACGACACCCCCGTTGAAAGTGATGAGGACCTTGTAGCACGCATCTCTGTAGCTGCTTCGTTAGTCCGAGACACGCCAGGAAGTTTCCTAAATTTACGTGATTCCATGCGCCGACGATGTCAAACGTGTGTTACAGCTCATGGTCCCAAATTTGAACACCTTCTGTAACCTCAATGCATTTTGCAAATGTCTTGTGAGTAATAAAAAGCATTTTGTTCTCTTACGTGCTGCTCTTTTATTTCTCGTCCTCTATGTACACTAGCACAAGAAGATGGCGTCTCCGACACTGCATTGCAATGTGATTCCGATTTGTCTTTGTGCAACCTAACCCTCCCAGAAGTTTGTACACGCTTTGCTGAATCACCCTGTATTTAATTGTAACGGAGAAAAATTGTCATACATTTAGGACTGAAGTAATGCTGTGAGTAATAGCAGTCATACACATCACGATCATCTAAATTTGCGCGAGATTTGGAAGAAAATCAATCGAATAGAAACATTTTTTTTTACTTTCTGCAACTTCTTTTCCAGCAGAGTTTTCAATTCCACGGTAAGGAAAGTTGCTACTAAATTTTCTTCTTCAAGAGTTTTGTCCTGACTCACGTAACTCCTTACATCCCGCTCTTTCATGTAGCTGTCAAAGTGTCCTCTTATCTCTTTCTCAACACTTCTTTCCTGGCAGTTGGATCATTGTCAACTCTTTTTTTTACCCACCTTTTTCAGTTTCGTAAATATACTTATGCAACAGTTTTCGATCCATATTTGCAATCTTCGTCACATCAATTTCGACATTATTTATACCCTCACTACTATTGTTTGCGTATCTTTTACAAATGCGTATACAATATCATCCTGTTCGTTCTCACCTCCTACGAATTATTGATACCGTATTTTTGTATCTACCAATACAACCGAAAAAATCGATTTGCACAGGAACAAGCCAAACAAAACGATCAAGCGGATTTACGAGTATATGATATAAATATTTCCTTCTAGGAGGCGCAAATTTATATTTTTCCGCGGTGCCTATACTTTCTTAAAATCGAATTAGAAAATAAGCTTTTAGCATTCGATAACCGCAAGTATCTACAAACATTTTCCTGCATCATCTGTTTTTTACTGGGCAGAGTTTTACGCGTTAAATGCCGATAGCACTGTGGTCAGAGACTTAAATTTCTGGCTGGTCTTCCGACATGGGCTTAGTTCAAATCTTTTCATTTTCGGTGTTTAACGACCAGCATGTCGTAAAAGACATTTGTTGATGGCGATAATTGAACCCGCATCCTTCTGCTTCGGAGCCGAATGCTTTCCCAGGTAAGATACACCGGCAACATTTGTCGCTGCAACTTTGCCGTCTTGGCATGGGCGTCACTTCTGAGGTAGGTACGTCGCATATACCCACTCCCCTTGAGAAACGGCTGGGACGGAATCGTAGATTTCCGGTTCAGCCGGCTAACCACGGTTGAAGGAAATCACTGCATGACTAGGAATTATCATTAATTCATGATTTGTAGAATTAACATCACATATTTTTCGAAGAACCCAACGACCAGTAGATTCATTTTACGTTCGGGTGCCAATACAGCGTAAAAGCCATTTTTCTGGTGGCGAGAACTGAACCCGCATTCTTGTCCGGAGACGAATGCTTTCCCACTTAAGGCTACACCGACGAAGTTTGTCGCCGCAACTTTGTCGTTTTGACATGTGCGTCACATCTAAGGTAGGTACAACACAAAGCAATTATTAAGATGATAATCAGGTGTCTCTTCCAGTTTTAGAGCACCTGGTTCCAGGCCAGAGGACGAAAAGAATACCATCCATGCTTCATCTGGGATTCAAACTGGACACAACTTGGATGATTTGGCAGAGAACTACGCCCCTGACAACTAGGCCACCAGTATCGACGTGTTCCAGTCCCGTATTGGGCGTGGCTCTCTCCCTTTCCTGAAAGCAGTGGCCCTGAGTTAGGAACGGGCGACTCTTTATATGCTTTGCGGTTGCTGATGGTTGTGATTACAGAAAGCAACGATCTGCTAACACGATTAGGTCCCAGAAATGGGATGTGAACCTAATCTGTCAAGAAAAGTTAGTAAATGCTCTCTAAAAATAAGTGGTGTGTATTCACGGAAAATTCCTGAAAATAACTAGCAGCTGAGTTGCTAGTAGGTGTCAGTCATTTAACTAAATTTCCTTTCTGAAAGGTTCCAGTTTCTTCTAATTTTAGTACACTGCCGGACAATTGCTAAGGACGGATGACAATAGCAACGATAGCAACCATAAAATGGAAGGCAGGAAAATGTGGAAATTAGCATAAGTGCGGGATACAGTAAGACGTGTTGTGCGTATGCAAATTTTGGATTGCCGAACTTGTTCGTGACGTCATGGCGCTGATAAACGATATAAAGGATTTGACGCGTATTGACCGTTGTTGTTCAAACGCAAAGTTGAAAGGGAAAGAATCAATTGACGAACTTGCAATTTTCAGTATGTCTTCCCGACATCACCTAGATGATTTTACGCGTGGCCGTATTATTGGCAAGATTGAAGAAGGGCAAAAAATAACAGATGTTGCCAGGAAGTTCGACGTCAGCCACAGTGTTGTTTCAAGGCTTTGGAAATCATTTCAAACAAATGGAGAGTGTAGCAAACGTCACGGGGGAGGTCGTGTTCCCAGTACGACACCTGCAGAAGATCGGTACATAGTGCTATCAACAAAAAGACACCGGCGCAGCACAGCTAGTGAGGTAGCAAATCAGTTTATGGCTGCTACTGGCAAGCGGATCTCCCGAAAAACTGTCGCCAGACGTTTGCATGAAGAAGGACTATACGCCCGCCGTCCTGTTGTGTGCATCCCATTGTCCAGACGTCACCGTACCGCCCGTTTGCAATGGTGCCATCAACATCGCAATTGGACTGATAACGACTGGTCTGCTGTCCTCTTCTCAGATGAGAGTAGATACAGTCTATCGTCTGATTGTCGACGACAACTGATCTGGCGTGATAGTGGTACTGCATATTGTCAGCAAACATACAGGAAAGGCACCGATATCCGGCATGTAGTGTCATGGTATGGGCTGGCATCATTATCAATGGCCGTACGTCCCTCTATGTGCTTCCAACTGGGACTATGACTGGCCAACGATACATTAATGATGTTCTGCTACCTCATGTTTGCATGTTCTGTGGTGCTGTCGGTGATAGATTCATTTTCATGGACGACAACGCAACATGTCATCGAACTGTCGCTGTCCAGGAGTGTCTTGAGAGCGAGGATATTCAACGCCTCGCATGGCCAGCACGTTCTCCAGATCTAAATCCCATTGAAAATGTGTGGGATGCTTTGGGGAGGAGTCTTTCTGGTCGCCAATGCCCTCCAATAAACAAGGACACCCTTATCCGTGCACTGACAGAGGAATGGGATAAATTACCCCAACAGCTGCTTGATAATGTTGTGCAAAGCATGACACGACGTGTGGAATCTTGCATCGCCCTCCATGGTGGCCATATCCTGTATTGACATCTTACGCCGGAACGCCTGCGGACGGTAATTGCATTTTTTTCACGTTTACGTATTCTGCACAAAATGGCCTGTTTGTCCCTCGAACACGTTCCAAAGCCTTCTGGATTTCAGAGCACAATAAATTGTATTTTTTGTGATGTCCTGGCATTCTGACATTATTTTATTTCACTTGGCATCCAACCACTTTTACTTTTTTATGCGCTATATAGCCGTTTATGATCCGTCCTTAGCAATTGTCCAGCAGTGTATTTTGGCAGAATTTTCGTAGTAAGTAATTCCGTTTATTTCAGAAAAGTCCGTTTCGGGGTTTCCTCTATGACAGAAATTTCGCAAAATCTTCAATTTTGACATTTTCAGATATTTCAACCATAAGTTATTTTTTCCTGACGTATGAAATCATCTTCCTTCCATTGGTGACGCACGTGCTATCGCTTGAGCCAGTAAGCCACGTAAAGCGCAGTCACGTATCGCGTAGAACTGTAATCACGCAATGATGGAATATATTGTTACGACTTTGGGGTACGCTAATGAAGTCGATTAGCAGGTTTTGAAAGAGGCGGGAACAGCATTAATTATTGGTTGAAAATTAAAAGCTAGTGGCTTCCCGCATTGCAAAAGGGAAGAGATAAGGGTTCCTTTTCTAGGAAGGGAGAAATCTCGAGTGGAACTTGCGTCGTTCGGTGTGGGAAACGCAATGCGTCACCGCCCCCTAGGCGCGGCGATCAGATTGGGTGGTCGTTTAAGTACAAGATGTTTGGAAAGAATGTCACCAGATCGGAAAGTTATGGCGTTTGCTAATCCGAAGCTTAGAAGGACAAAGAAGTGTGTTAGCAGCTTAGAAGGACAAAGAAGTTATCATCACCAGATCGGAAAGTTATGGCGTTTGCTAATCCGAAGCTTGGAAGGGCAAAGAAGTGTGTTAGAAGCTTGGAAGGACAAAGAAGTGTGTTAGAAGCTTGGAAGGACAAAGAAGTGTGTTAGAAGCTTGGAAGGACAAAGAAGTTATCATCACTAGATCGGAAAGTTATGGCGTTTGCTAATCCGAAGCTTGGAAGGACAAAGAAGTGTGTTAGAAGCTTGGAAGGACAAAGACGTTATCATCACCAGATCGGAAAGTTATGGCGTTTGCTAATCCGAAGCTTGGAAGGACAAAGAAGTGTGTTAAAAGCTTGGAAGGACAAAGAAGTGTGTTAGAAGCTTGGAAGGACAAAGAAGTTATCATCACTAGATCGGAAAGTTATGGCGTTTGCTAATCCGAAGCTTGGAACGACAAAGAAGTGTGTTAGAAGCTTGGAAAGACAAAGAAGTTATCATCACCAGATCGGAAAGTTATGGCGTTTGCTAATCCGAAGCTTGGAAGGACAAAGAAGTGTGTTAGAAGCTTGGAAGGACAAAGAAGTTATCATCACCAGATCGGAAAGTTATGGCGTTTGCTAATCCGAAGCTTGGAAGGACAAAGAAGTGTGTTAGAAGCTTGGAAGGACAAAGAAGTTATGTGTTTCCCCACATATTCCGAATACAGAAACGTGCATTTCTTACCACTTCACCGTACCGAATGCTTTTAGGAAACAATCAGACTGACAAGAGATTTCAAGCAGACCCCTAACGAGAGAGCAAGGAATTTGTTGAGGATGTGAACAAGCGAAAGAGTGTAGTCTGGTTGAAAGCCGTGAAGGGGACTGGACTCGGATACACCAGGACCAGAGGAGATCCTGCGGCGCGGTACTTTTGCGGGGGTAGGAAAGATTCTGCCCGAGGATGCCGACGGTTGACGTTATCGCGAGGAAAATAGGAGGGAGGAAGATACCTCTTTTCCTGGTGTTAGTTTGCACGTAAGAGAAAGCCAGCAGCAGCCCAGAGTGACTGAGATGCACGATCGGTGATGTATGCGAATCAACTTTGGACAGACGGACGGCTCATCTGGGACGAGCAGACGAACTGATCCTTCTATCACGTCAGCGGCTTCGTTCCACCACGACATTGGTGCGCATAAATGCGTCCCTGATTTCATGCCGTGCACGAGAGAAAGTGGGAGATGGGGTTCGACTCCCCTCTCCATTGGTCATAGTGCGCGCTCGGAAATGGGCGTGTCGTCACACAAGTACGCTTCTAAAACACATAAAATGTTAGTGAGTGCATAAAGCAAAGTAAGTGCACTGTATATGGATACCCGAGGAAAAACTGCATAACTGTAAGTACTGAATTTATGTATGCATGCCAGTTGTGAATAGATTGGCTCCGGTCAGCCCAATAGACTTTCGTCGGCTGAGAATTGTTTTTAAAGCCGGACTGTATAAGCCAATGAGTAATCATTGAACTTTAATGATAAATTCAGCCTCAGAGGTATCCCGAAAGGGGCGAGTCTACTTGACGCCCGTCCTTCACCATCCTCTGTGTATAGACGTCTTCATGATTATCTTTATGTTTTTTTTTAATTGATTAAATGTCTGTTGTCTCGTGCCAGTCCTGAAGTTGCATGAATAATTAATAAGTGTCAGAATTTCTTAGTTTTGATTGGCTAAATTGCAAGCTAAATTCTTTTCACCAGTACATAAGATTTCGGCGATAAAAAGAGCTCACAAGTAATTATTCGCAGTTCTAATGTCTACCTCTGGGCCGTCAGCCATTGCCTAACATCCTGACATCTAAATTCTTAAAGCTTATTTTTATTCGATAATCTGGCGCCCCGGGGTGTAGCAACAATATTTTTTGTTGTTAAACAGGGTGAATTAGTAATGTTTTATATAGGATCTCATTATTTTTGTGAATAGGTTCGTGATCATTTTTTTTTCTGTAAAAGGACTTATTACGTATTTTTTTAACCTGACTTTCAAAGTAGCAGAATGCTTTGGATAAGATATCTTTTTAAACTAGCAATGACTTTCAATTACATGTATCTTTAAGAAATGGTGCAGTGCACTGTTTTATAGTATTATTTAGCAAAACCCATACATATAAAATTTGCTCTTGATAGCTACAATCGCTTTTGTCTTAAGGGGTCGACAGAGTAATACTTAGACATCATACAATCATTTGTACAATTATTTAATTACCCAGATTCTTACGGTAACACTGTACAATCGCTGGTGCATAAAAGGGGGAATGAGAAAGTAATATACGGTGTCACCATAACCTTCGATCGTATATACTGATAGACCGCGCACTGGTAATGGCTGCCACTGAGTCGCCGTGGTCCCAACATGATAGCCATCAAAATACGTGACATTAGGCAAAAGTGAGTTCGTGCTTTCCAGTTTCAGTGCTATCCTATGGCCTGACAAGCCACCTTTAAATATTACCACATAGTAAATCATGTAAGTTATAAGTGTGGTTTTTAGGAATGATAAACCTAAAGATTTATTCATTAATAAATTGTCCTTTATAAAAATTTAATCGCAACCGTTTTTAAGATGAGTGGTTGGTCCTCCGCCTGTGAATGAAGTATTCAGAAATGACAGAAAATTGACTGTTTAGAGAGGTATCTAGCGAAACTGTGATTGAGAGTCATGAGATGTTAACACAGGATTTATGGATTTTGATCAAAAAGGTTTTTGCCTAGGTGTCTTACCCATGAGTCAAAAGAGCATCGTGCAGCAGTTTTGCAAGGACTTAAATGTCATGCAGCAATAGACTCGCACTTCGTAGAATACATTGGGTTGGTACAGATGAAGCGTCCGCTTTCAACGGGTGCACATGTTTGACTCCTTCAAAAGAATGTTTCCGAGAAAAGACATATAGCATAAGTAACAAGATCGGTAGATATCTAGTGTACGCATTGTGCGCCTCATTTCGTGACGCAGCTCAACCGAGTGTTTGCCTCATTTCGTAACAAGGCTTCTGTCGGATCATGTAGACACACATATTATGCATAACGTTTTAGTATGAGTACAAATTCAAATATTCCGTGGATACAGTGTCCCGAAACATTTATACAGCGTTTGGGCAAGGGTACCTTTGAATAATTTAGCATACGCCAATGGTTCGCAAAATTCCAAGTAAGGTAAACGTCCCTTGCAGATGCGCAAAGTGGTGGCCAACCCATAAGTGTAACTGATGAGACTATAAAGAACATCGTGGTAATATCAGTGAGATCGCAAAGAAGGTCCTTGTACATCATTCCACTTTTATCAGGCGCCTGGTGGCTCTGGGGAAGGTTAAAAATCTGGATGTCAGGGTGCCACAGGAATTGAATTGCTTTTAAGACACCTGCCCTGGAAGTGTAAATTTTCTTCCTTGACAGGAACAGCAGTAGGGATTCCTTTCATGGTATCGTAATCTGTGATAAAAACTGGATCCTTTATAATAAATAATCGTAAGCTATTAGTACACAGCTTAGATACCACGGAGCTGTCTAAACACTCTCCAAAGCAACTTCTACACCGCCAAAAAGTGCTGGTTTCCTTATGTTGGTCAGTTGCCGGTTTGATCTATCATTCATCTCTCCGAGAAGTTGTACCATTGGTTCTGACAGCTCTTGTACTAACAGACAGCATATGCGCAAAACGCTCCGTGCCAAGTTGCCAGTTTTAGTCAACAGCCACGGGTACTTTCTGTTGCACGGCAACGCTCGCCCACATGTCTCCAAAAGGACCGTCTAACAAATCCACTAGTTGGAATACGAAACCCTCTCACACCCTGCATGTTCCCTAGACCTTTCTCCCACGGAATTTCCTTTTTCCGGCATCTAGACCCTTTCCTCGCGGTGAAAGCCTTCCCAAACGTCCAAGCTGTGTGCCACGCCGTTGTCTCCTTCTTTGCCTCATAGACCATGACGTCTAACGCCGTGAGATCCACAGCCAAGTAACTCGCTGGCAGAAGTGTGTAGATGCAGAGGGGAACTAACCACTTTGACTAAGACGGAAGGTGCTTCCTATTTTTATGAGAGTGTATATCAAATTATACACTGTGAAAATTGTAACACCAAGAAACAGCCGCGCCATTCAAAGGAAATGTACATCATTACAGGAGATAACTATTATATTTATAGAGCTATACAATACTTTATCTCTTCAAAACTCAGTATTGCGTGAAGCCACCTCGAGCAAAAATAACAGCCTCTACACGGCGCAGCATTGAATGGACGATAATTTTTTATATTGTCCTGGGGAGTAGCCTGAGCATGAAGATGGGTTCAGTTAATATCTCTTTTAGATGAATTTTAAACGAACGCTTAGCGTCTTGTTTATTATTTTTTTCATTGGAAGTTTTACGACCACCGTGAGAAACTCAATGGGCTATAAGCAATCACCCGTCCCTAATTTAGGCCCACTGGTTCCAGGAAAGGGACAGAGCCAGGGCTGTAAGGCAAACACAACATCCGAGCAACGCCGGGGTTCGAACCTGAGCCACTTTCGGACGAACGAGCTTGTTTTATTCAATATATACATGCCCAATATCAGTTATCTATTGAATTTTTATTTGTGGTGACTGGAGAAGGCGCTTCACGGGCCAGTCGCTTACCTACCATATCCCAGACATGCTCGATCGGGTACGTATCTGGCGAACGTGCAGGCCAGGAAAGAAGCGGAATCTGCCGTGCATGGAAGATGTCATGGACATTCCGGACAACATGTAGCTAAGCATTGCCCTCCTGGAATATAGCGCCAGGACGAATCTGAAGGAAAGGTATAATCTCTGCCTCTAGAACATCCCTGATATATCGTTGGCTGTAGAGGGTTCGCTCAATTCGTATCAGGCGAGATCGCGATTTGAACCCAATGGCGCCCCAAACCATGACGCTTGGCATTGAGCCGGTATGACGCTGCAAAGTGCCGGTTCACCGCAATATTTTCGAACACGTATGTGACCATCATGGTGCAGCAAAATGAATCGTGTCTCGTCAGAAAACACGACCTGTTACCAATCAGTGCGCCATGCTTTGTGTAAGCAGCCAAGTGTTGCCAAGCTTTGTGTAAGCAGTCAAGTGTTGCTACGCTTTGTGCAAGCAGTCAAGTGTTGCCACGCTTTGTATATGCAGTCAAGTGTTGCCACGCTTTGTGTAAGCAGTCAAGTGTTGCCACGCTTTGTGTAAGCAGTCAAGTATTGCCACGCTTTATGTAAGCAATCCTAATCGTGGAAACTGTGGCTCTTTAAACAAAAAAAAATTGGCTATTATGGTCACAGACGCTGCTGCTGAACCGGCTCCCACGATTTGGCCTCTTTAGAAGTATGACAAGTCATCCATTTCACCAACCGTTCGTACGAATCGTTGATGAATACAACTTGTTCTACATTGGAATACAACCTAGAGGAAATATAGAAGGAAAAGATACACAAAAGATAATCACAACGTCTTTGTTTTCAGTGTAGCCTACAAGAATAGCATTACGGCCAATGAGCATAGTATTCACCTTATTTTGTTGAATCCCAGAATGTATTCGTTCAATGTTTTTAAAATACATAAATTTATGTCGAATAACCGCTTTGTTGAAATGACTATTTTTTCAGGATTATTAGAGCGGCAATCTGAATTGCCTAGTTTACTGTTCAGGTAACATCATACCAGAAACCGCGAAAATACATCCCCCTGGAGTGGAAATCGAGCCCGCATATCTCGATTTGCGTTTGAGTATGCCACTTTAAATAGCGCGAGCGGGAATTTATATAAAACTAAAAAGCATGTCAGGAATTTAAATCATAAACAGGAAAATTATGTATATTTTCAGATGTACGTTATTGATATATATATTTCCAGTTTTTTGTTTTTTTTTTGTAAAAACAAAGCTTCCGATACTCATATCTTGTTAGCAGAAGTTAAATATGCCCGATTTCCTTTCGAGCATGCTACCAGAGTATGCTCCTATAAAAATCGGGATATGCGGGTTTGATTCCCGATCAAGGGCTACGTAAGTTTCAAATTTTCTGATATGATGTTACATGTTGAACTGTAAAAGAAGAAATTCTGTTTACCATGTTAACAATCTTGTAATTGTTCCATGTATTGGCGAAAAATATTTCTTCCATAATTTGCACATTTAATATTTTTTTCAGTAATGTGGAACAATTCTAAAAAGAAAACTATTTGAGATATTTCTCAAGACGAAGGCTTTTTGAGCTTTTTTTTTTACTAACAAGGAATGGGTACCGGAAACTTTGATTTTACAAAATAGAAGCACTCGAAATATATATATTTCAATAACATCCATCTGAAAAAATACAGAATTTTCTTGTTTATGATTCCTGACATTCTTTTTAGGTTTAAATAAATTCGCGCACGCGTTATTTAGAAGAAACTGATTCGTCTTTTCTAGAGCGCTGTAACGAATACAAATGCTGTGGTATTGCTGGCCATATATTTAATTTATCATCTTTTGTCATCTTCCTCCATGGAACTGTTTTTCTTCTTTCTTAGGCTTAATAGGAATCCACGGCCATTTTTGATTCCTAGCAGTGTATGATGGAATGTACTCTCTTTAGATAATTAAAGATAACACAGTAGTTTTTCGCGAAGTCAATTCATCTTTGTAAATAAAGTACGTTTTCAGATGTCAGCCAAATGCTTTTAATGCATCTGTCATATTTATTCGTTTGACAAAACGCATTGCAAAAGAAACTTCTTTCTGTTGGCAAGACAAAAATCTTCGCTATTGAGGCTGGACGACAGACCGGCAGCCATTAACATCCCACATGTGGGGCTTGTGCTTGCTTTTCTGCAACAGGACAGCCATTCCAAGGCGTAATCTCAGTCAATGTCACCACCGATTGGTCCGTAAAGGAAGCGATAATTTCCGCCAGTTCCACTCATAAAAAAATCTCTCCCGGAAACTTGTATATCAATTCCTGGGAGAAAGCCTTTTCCTCGTCGGAGCGGCAACGCATTTCTTTTCATTTAATCATTTTGAGTTTAGCTGTAAAGTCAAGTTAGCCCAGAGATAATTAAGATCATTTACATCTGGACGTGGATAATAAAGAATTAATAGATAACAAGAAGAAAATAATGAAAATTAATGTTCAAAAGTAATATAGCGCTAAAATGCTGTTTTTGTTTACTGCGTACCAAACCAGCTCAAGTTTGTGATTTCTTAAAAGTTCAATCAATTGATGGATTTTTTTAAAATCAGATTGTATGTGTCATGATTTAAATGTTTCAAGGTACTTAATCTTATAGTGAAATATCAAGGTATAAAACGGGTATGCAATTTACATAAAGCACAAAAGGGGAGTAAACCAGAAAGAGAAACCTCGAGATAAACATGCATTTTTGGAAGGAAATCATTTTGTGATTCCTAAATATTATAAACCCAGTAATGCTTCTGTATTTAATGAACCTGTGTTTAGCGAATTTCTGATGGAGAGTCCTTTAAACTTGGGCTAAAATGGTTTCAAAAATATGTCCATTTAGCGACCTGGTTTTCTGTTTAACAAAACTGCTCATAGAAATTCCTTTCAATTCGTTTCCGCTCGTTGTACTGGGAATTTATCTGGATGTTTCATTTGCTGATCATTTTACTGTACAGTGTGTTCTACAAAGTGTGTGACGTGCCTGCCCAGCTGGACGCACACGACATAAAGGCAGATAGCAACGATTACGAACGTCTGCGTAGCTCAGTTGGTAGAGCGACTTGTTCCGGAATAAGAGGACTCGGGTTCGATCCCTGGCGTGGATGAAAAAATGACGGAGAAATTTACTTCGTTAAAATGGCACCCGAACTTTCCGGATGACCCGGCTGTTCAAGATCTCGCCAATGGTGTGATGTTCTTTCCACACCGCGATATAGGAAAAATAAGAGAATCCCTTCTTCAGTGCTTCGAAAGATAGAAAAAAGTGCGTGATGTTGCGTTCCACACACTAGATTGACTGGAAGTTATCAAGTACGTTCTACAGCGGATGGCTGCCTGCAACGATTCAAGGTCACGGCTGACCCGTGGGCCATGCCCCGGCCCTCTTTGGGGGGGATGTGACGTGCCGTTCCAGCAGGATGCACATGACATAAAGGCAGATAGCAGCGATAACGAACTTCTGCGTAGCTCAATTAGTAGAGAGAGTTATTCCGGAATATGTGGACTCGGGTTCAATACCCGGCGTGGACCAAAAATGACGGCGAAATATACTTCGTTATAAATGTTCAGAAAAGTTCTGATATTGCCGATGACTCTGACAGATGATAGACAACCATAGTTCAGATTTTCTACACACATCGAAAAACGTGAAGCACCACCCATGTCACGTCAGAGCAGAAGGGAACGGAAAAACGCTGACCAGAAGAACAAAACTTTACATGAGTCGTTTGTATATAACCAGCGAATGCAGCTGGTAGCTTATCTGCTTTCCTCGTAAAATGCAAATTGCTGCCTGCTAGCTGAAGTGTCATTGGCTGCAGAAAGATGAGGAGTCTGAAAACTGTACACCGCGTCCCAGAAAGGGAAGGGCGTGCGAAGGCAGGGTTGGCTAGACGTTTTCTAACGTGTGATCGTACTCGGATCGTAACTTTGTGAAAACAAGGGCTGTCTTTGCGCGCTATTGCACAGCAAGTGGGGTGCTGTTATACTGATGTCCTGAAGACGTGGCAACGTTACCAGGAGTGTGAAAATGTGGACGACAGGAACAGAACAGGTCGCAATCGAGTAACTGCACCGAGCGATGTCCGGTATCTTCGTTGTATGGTGCTCAGAAACCTCACAATTACAGCACCCGAGCTGCGCAATGACCTGGAATCAACAACCAAACTGTCGCGATGGCGCCGACCGAGCGAAATAGGCTGCGTGATGAGCATCTGCGTTCTGGTGGACAAATGTTCACCTCAAATAGACGCAAGCGGACAGTCACAACGTGCTGTTTACGGATGAAACCCGGATCTGTCTGACCCCGAAAATGATGGTGTACAAATCTGACGTGAACCTGGTAACGCGTCAAGACGTCGACACGCCAATCCTAGTGTGCAGCGCGGTGGCGCCATGTTTTGGGTCGTGACTATGCACGGTCGCAGTATTACCCTCATTTGCATTGACGGCGTGGTGATCGCATGAATCGTACCAGGGAGATCATCCTGGCACCTGTTTTCCAAGCTCTACATGTCGCTGGATTTGTCTTCCAAGATGATAAACCCCGAGTGCACATGGAACATCTGGTTAACACGTGCCTGCGAAATGTTGGCATCACTCGAATGGAGTAGCTAGCACTTTTGCCGGATGTGAACCCTATCGAACACGCGTGGTGATGTCTGAAAGTCTTTGAAACGGAGGAGACAGCAACCAAGGAAATTAGCGGAGCTCCGACGAGCCGATGTTCAAGAATGAGCCCTACTGAGGAGCTTCCGAATTACTTTATCGATAGCCATACCTCAGCTGATCCGAGCGTGTAACCCCACTTGTAGATCTCTCACATTATACTGACAGTGTTGGCTGTGTTTTGTAATGCATGTTCTGTCATTAACAGTCAGTTGCCGACTGTTTTGACTGTCTTTGTTAAATGTTTTCTGCTTGTTCACATGAATACCTGCTCAAATCACTGTTCTGTGTTTTTTCCATGCTGTGCACTTCACATCTATATGGTATACCACCCCCTTTTCCGACATGTGGGTGGTGCAAAACCTTTTTGGGTGTGTGTAGTATTAATTAATCTTTACAAATTGTCTAACTGAAGTCAAAGGATTGCGATACCTAATTGTATTAAATACGTCAACAAATGTTAATAAGAATTGAACTTTCTTCCTGTTAAAGGTTTACAGCCTTCAATACAGATTAACTTACATATTAAGAAAATATTTACCATATTTCTTGTCCTATAATCTGCTGATTTTTCGTTAAGAAAGTCACAAATTAATGTTCGGCAGATTATATGCAGAAGTATATAATTCCCAGGTTTAAAAGAAAAACACGTTTTTATCAGACTTCGGTTCTTACAAATTCGCGTCGTAGTTGTCAGGAGACGTAAATTTGGAATATAACCAAAAATACACTGCTGGCCACCCAAAATGCAACACCAAGAAGGATACGAGATAGCAAAGCCAGATTTACTGGACACATAACAACAGATACAAAGATGAAACGATTGAGCTTACAGGCCCGTGCGACTTGCGAAACACGCAGACATCAATAGTTCGTGTAGCCCCCATGGCTGGCAATAACGGCCGCTACGCGCCGCGGCATCAAACAAAAGAGGCTTTGGATGTGGGCTTGGAGTATGTTGGTCCAGGTTGCTTCCACACGTTGCCATAGTTCATCAGGCGTAGCCGCGGGTGGTGCTTGCCAGGACACTCTGTTGCCGATCAGCGACCAGACGTGTTCGAGGGGTGACATATCGGGAGAACAGGCGGGGCACGGTAGCAGTGACAGCTGGTGGGCCGCGCATTGCCCTGTTCAAACGTGGCCGCTGGCAGGTCCTACAGGTAAGGGAGGACTACAGGCTCCGAAACGTCGGAGATGGTGCGGTGTCTGTTGAGTGTACGGCCGATGCGTACCAGAGGGGTGCGGGTGTCATATCCGATTGCACCCCAAACCATAACGCCAGGCGACGGACCGGTATGACGATGCATAATGCAGGCGTCATACAGTCTCTCGCCGCGGTGCCGCCAAACGCGGATCTGACCATCGTGGTGTTGCAGGTCGAAGCGGGATTCGTCGGAAAAGATAATGTCTTGCCATTCCGTAGTCCAGGTGCGGCATTCAACTGCCCACTGCCGCCGCACTCGCTGGTGGTGAAGCGTCAATGGTATTTGGATCAATAGGCGCCGTGCGACAAGTTCCCGCTCCTGCAGACGACGTCGAATGGTACGTGCTGACACAGGTTGTTGCGCAACACACCCTAATTCCTGCGCTAACGTTCGTGATGTGGAAGTGCGAGCCGTCAATGTCCGCCGAACAACATGCCGGTCCTCTCGTTCGGTGGCGTGCCGCGGCTGCGGCAATCGCTCACGTCGGTCCGCCCGTCCCTCCTGCACCCACCGAATCCATACTCGCCTCAGTGTGGCTGGATGTCGTCCCACACGGGCACCGATGTCTCAGTACGATAAACCGCTGTCGCGATAAGCCACTATTCGTCCTCTGTCGAACTCCGAAATGTGCTGGAATGACTGCCGTATTTTGCGACGAGGCATCAGGAAGCTTCCCACGCACAGGTCCGGCATTACAACACACTTCCACTACTTACACCCCGCCTTCTGTGTTCCCTTCGTATAGTGTGTCTCGGTGGCGTGTCGGACGCACATGATTTGCATATGTCTGCAGTGCTAATCGTTTGCATGTCCTCTCGCGGGAGACGCATGCTGCGAATTTAAGGCCAATCGGATGCTTCCTTCTTAGTGTTGCATTTTGGATGACCAGTAGTGTGTATTAATAACAGGAAAATACAATGCAATACGAGGATGGATACCCGTAAACAGTTGGAAACAAGTTTTGTACAGAATATATGATGCAACGAAGGCGATATTACTTGCTCTTGCGGACGATCACACACGTTCGTGATGTCGCTGATATCATTTGCACCTGCGGGTCACAGACGTTCGTGCGTGCAGCAGTTCTAACTACGGAACAGCACACTAAGGAATCTAACCACAGAAGAGTCAAGTCTAACTCTGGTAATGCTGAAAAGCTCATAATTTTTGCTCGTTATTCACCGGAAAGAAACAGAAAAGCATTTATAAATGACATTTTTTAAAACAGAAGATCGCCGCCCCGGTGGCGCAGTGGTCTAAGCGATGGCCTCTGATCATTCGTACGAAAGGGGTCCGGGTTCGAATACCGGTGAGGCATGGATGTTGTGTTTGTCTTACGGCACTGGCTCTCTCCCTTCCCTGGAACCAGTGACCCTAAATTAGGGACGGGCGACTGCTTATAGCCCATTGAGTTGCTCACGGTGGTCGTTAAACCTTCAATCAAAAAAAAAAAAAAAAAAAAAGAGGATCCCTTTTTCCTCCCTTATTTCTTCATCCAGTGAATTGCGACATTTTTGTACACAATTACGGTTCGGATCAACATCGCTGGTACAGCCTATGCGGCGATTCTTTCCCTGAATTTCATGGCCTGCGGGATATAGCCGCTGCCGATAATACGAAGAAAAACATGGTAATAAGTTAAAATCTGCAGGTTATTTATTATTGCCAGAACCGATGTTAAGAAACACCCCATTTCATATAGTGAATTTTACATGTAACTAACATTTCAACCGACAGCATAGGAGCAATTAAACAGAGGTTCCACTGTAAATGCATTGGCTAGTATCCCTCGTATTTCGCTATAAATTGGTTTCAAGAAATTGTAAGTTACTTTTAACATGGATAAAATAGGGATAGGTTCCAGAAAATAATCCTACGTATCCAAAATTCGCAAACGTAGGAGGGCCGTTCGAAAAGTAGCAAGACTGATTTTACATGAAATAGAAGTGTAATACAATAAACATACTTTCGAAGTGTTCTCCCTCTACTTGAATGCACCCTTCCCACCTTTCTATCCAGGTGCGTTCGAAACTCTTCTACGACATGTGGTTCAGGATACCTATCGCAGCATTATTCAGTTCAGTATTTGATGCAAACCGACGCGACGCCCACCAATTTGTTTTTTTTTTCACTTCAGGGAATATGTGGAAGTCCCACGCCGCCAAGTCCGTTGAAAATGGAGGGTGCGCCATCACTTCGATGCGTGAATCTTGGATTATCTCCTTGGGTAAGCAAAGCATGATGTCTAGGCGCATTATCTTGATGCAAAATCGAAACAGTTTTTTCATATTCTTGGCGTTTTGGGGGCAATTTGTTTTCTTTAGAGGACCTTTGAGAACTTAAAATAATATGTACCGGTAACCGTTTTCCCTTGTGGAACAATATTGTCATACAAAATTCATTTTTTATCGAAGAAAACCAGGTGCATGACTTTTTCTGCACTTGCTTGAGCTTTAAATTTTATGGAACGGGAACTCTGCTTCCATTGGGTGTTCTTGTTGTTTTTCTGGATCGTAATGGTGAAAAAATGTTTGTGATGACTCGATACAAAACATGTTGCTCACCTCGTAGATGGCACTTCCATTGGTGACAAGTGATAACACGATTAGCCTTGCGTTCATCGTGAGCAAGTGAGAAATCCACTTCGAAGCGACGTTTCGGTGCCACAACCAGTTTCTGACAATATCTTCAAGGCTACCAACACGTTAGCAACCTCCTCGATGGTAATTCGGCGGTCTTCGCGTAGAAGTGACTCGATGATATTAACATTAACCTCCATAGTCGATGTCAAAGGCCTACCAGGGCGTGGCGCATCTTCCAGACACTCTTCACCATTCACAAATTTCTTGTGTCACTTAAAAATCTTGCACGGGACAAAGAATCTTCCTTATAGGCTGTCTTAATATATTCGTGTGTTTCTGTTGCGGGTTTGTTCAAACGCACGCAAAATTTTTTAGGTGCTCTTTGCTCCAGTTTTAAATCTATTCTGGTTACTGAAACACGTCTGAACTCTACGCCGTCTACTGCAAGAATGAACTAGCGGAGTGCTGTATGACGCGTCGTCACGTGACTGACTTTGCAGAGGTTCCGACACAGCAGCTGCATTTATCTGCGTATGTTTATTTTGGCGCTCCGACGTTAGGCTCGTTACTTTTTGAACTACCTACGTATTTGCTAGTTTTTCAGTTATTACATGAATAATATCATTAATTTATTCCGACAGTGAATTAACTGATACAGAGAATTCATCATTTTCCCGCTCCCTCGAGATTCCTGTGTCTATGAACTTACAATTTTCAGCTCTAGTTAAGGAATGGTGAAGAAAGTAGAGATGGGTTGGAAATCACGTCATTGTTACTTTGCCACCGTTACTGAAAAATCACTGTCAACGTTATGACCAGTGACAAAAGGTAACAATTTCAAATTCATTGATAAGAATATCCCCGTTAGCCTTGTTCGAGTAATGCTTGGGGTCCAAAATCACTGTTACTATGCCACAGTTTCGGTTACAATGTCACCATGTCTAAACAATTTGCTTCCTTTTCTATTGAAACGTCAGAGAGGTCGCTAGTGATGTGACCTTCCCTTCCGTTTTTAATTTTTCCAACGCTTACGATACACTATATTATCAAAACTGTTCGGACACCACAATGTGTTGGGAGAAATGGCTGTATTATCGTAATCAGTAGTTAGTTGGTCCACGTGTTGCTTGTATGAGAGAGGCAACACGTCGAGGCATGCTATCAACCAATATCCCGTACGTCTCAACAGGAATGGCTCACTTTTCGTCCTACAAAGCTGCTGCCAGAGTGGAGAGTGAAGACTGTCGATTTAGTACCCGGCGCTCTAGATCATCCCAGAGATGTTCTATGGGATTAATATCACGACTCTGAGCAGAGAAGTCCAACAATTCCACCTCACTTTCAAGAAACCAGTACTGCGCACGCCGTGTAGTTTGGCAGGGGGCTCGATCGTGTTGGAAGAGACAACGGTCGGTTTTCATAATACTGCCAAATTGTTGATGAGGCAGAATTATCTTGAACGTCGACGTACACTTCATGTTTTATGGTAGAATAACCAATGGGCAGAGTCTCCATCCGCGAAAAATAACTCTATAGCATGATAGAGCCTCCGACGAACTTTACAGTTAGAAGAACACAGTCCGACAAAAATCGTTCGCCAGGATTTCGCCAAATCCAAACACGCCCATTAGATTGAGGGAGTCAAAAGCGTGACTCATCACTCCAAAGAACAGTTTCCCAGTCGCCCACAGTCCAGGAACGACGGGAGACACGCCACCCCAAACGGTGCTTCGCATTCATGGTAGCGATGTATGGCTTGTGTGTCACTGCTCTGCTCGTACCAATCAACACTGTGCAACTCTCTGAGGATAGTTATGGTACTAACCGAACCATTACAAGCAATTCCTGTTTCAGTAGCAAAGGAAACGCCATAGGAGGATTGGAATTTCTTAACATTTCTTACCACGGCTCATGTGTAACTTGCCGTCAGTTTGTGCGGCTTTCCGGAACGGTTTTATTTTTGCTGTAGTTGCACCGTCCTGCTCTTCACTCTCATCCTTTCACATCACTTACAGTCAATTTTAGTATGTTTAGTATAGCTGCAGTGCTCTGTATGGAAACGTTACTCAAATAACATCCTATATCCAGCCACGCTGGAACTCGGAAAGTTCATGTCCACTCGGCATATCCGCTTCGTAGTTACTGATAACACGATAGAACATTTTAGCTTTATATACATACCTTCCTGCGTTACCGGTCTTTGCACTTATGCAGATATTTGGTAGTGCCCGAATACTTTTGACAATATAGTGTATATTATTTTTTCTCTGTGGGTTCGCGCGTAAACAATGAAATGAAAGCCAGGCGATCGTAAAAATGATTTTGTCACTGCTACAAGACAGTTGGTTACTCGGCGTTACGTTGCTGCTCCGTCACGCCTGCCGATATCACTCTTAGTAAGACGGTGACCCGCAATTCCGGATAACTGGCAGCTCCGTTACAGCGTTCGTAATGGTAGATTTTGTCACCATTTAAAGTCACTGCCACTTCTGTAGCACTGGCACAGAAAAATGTTTGTGAAGCTCACCTGTACAAGAAAGAAAGATGATAGGCAGCATGTTCCGTCTCCCTGCAGAATTCGTTTTAACAAGACTAAACGCCCCGAATCTCTCTAGAAACTTTGACGTTTCTCTCCGTTTTAAGTATTGTGCCGTCACTGATACTAATGATAGTGCCAAGGTGCTGTGCTGAAGAAATTCAGCCACTTGTTTGTCGAAAAGGTTTGATCAGCTACAGTGGGTTAATCATCATCTTCTTCAGTTCAATCTTTCTCCAGTAAGAGAACGGCCTTTTATGGTGAGATCCCATGTTTTGGGATCAAACCCACTAACCGGCAATGCTCTCATCTACTTCTTGAAACTGAACTGTCCTTGTAGTGTCAACGATGTCGTGTCTGGAAATGGAATTTCAACTTTAGGATCAAACTCCTGAGAGTCAGTGATGTCATGCCAATTTTTTTCTCGGCTCCCTTCAGGCAAGACTATGAAACTCTGTGACGTGTCCGCATCGCAGGATGAACATGAGAAAAGGCAGATAGCAGCGCGAGAAAACGTCTGCGTAGCTCAGTTGGGAGAGTGACTTACTCCGGAGTAAGGGGACCCTGATTCGTTGCCCGGCATGGACAAAAATGACGGAGAAATTTACTTCGTCATGTTGGCGCCCGAAATTCAAGAATGACCTGGCCGTTAAAGTTCTCGCAATAGTGTGATGTTCTTTCCACACCGAGAATCCCTTCTTCAGCGCTTCGAAATATAAATGTGTGTGATGCTACGTTCCACACACCAAATTGACTGGTATTTCACCAATGTACATTCTTCAGCGGATGATTGCCTACGGCGACACATGGTCCCCGCTGATCCTCTTTCGGGGGTGGAGGGGGGAAGTAACGCGCCTGCGCCGCAGGACGCACATGAGATAGAGGCAGATATGAGCGAGAGCATACTCCACGTAGCTCAGTTGGGAGAGCGACTTACCCCGGACTGAGGGGACCCGGGTTCGATGCCCGGCGTGGACAAAAATGGCGGATAAATTTATTTCGTCATAACTCCTGGCTGTGAATCTTCAATATTATCAATAACGTTTTGATGTTCAGACTCTTCAAAGATCTTTCAATCAGTTGATAATCGGTATCCTCAACCATCTGAATAAAAGGTCTCCGGAGGTTATTTTTTACAGTTGCAATAACAGCTGCATGCATAGGTTCAAAAAGGGGTGTTGTATTTGGTGGAAGTAACATAATGCTTTCATCTACATTCGCGAATGGTTGGGGAGTTTCGAGGTCCAATATCCATGAGAATAACTTTAAATTACAGGTTCATACTCTCACAGTACGCTTTCAGTTCGCAGATGAGTTCATTGGAAAGGTGGATCGTGCAATTATGCAGTTTATAACACTGTAGCATTGCAACTGCAACACCCAAAAACTGTTATAAAATTTAACTGATGTCCACGTATGGAGTAGTATTGGAGCTAAAAGGCACATGATTATTTCTAAACCTAACGGGCAATATTATTGCTCCAAAAATGAAGCACATCAGTAAGAAGTGCAACTACTTGTGTTGGCAATGCACTCAGCAATCATCGTGGCACTGAGTCACATACACGTCTATATGGCGGCCGTTGTCTGCGTTGGTTTTCCATGGGTGTTAACGATAAGTCCAACTATATCCGATACATTTTCTATTGGGGACAGATCTTGGGGACCTTGATAAGCATTCCATGCCGTTGACAATCTTATAAACAACATCAGGGCTTGTTGTGCTAACTGTATCGTTGTTCGGGGTATTATAATCACCCTATATTAGCCCCAGGGATACAGCAAGTGCAGATGATTTATAAATCATCTGCACTTGTTGTATCCCTTTTGGACTGCCATGCTACACATGCTTCCTCAACATGCCTTTATTGCATTCTTTTTCTGTTTTGTATTGCTGCGTTATCGATATACTCGTATGTATGTCTGCACCAACTGTCATATAACTCTGTCGTGTTGATTTTACGTTACTCATAATTTTGTTTATCACATTAGTTTCGGATACCAGTGTACACTGAAGAGCAATTGAATTAGAGATACCTGTCTAGTAACGTGTAGCATCACCTTTCGCCCAGATGACGGCGGCGATTCATCTCGGCATGGACTCGACAAGATCCCGGAAGCATTAGGAAGCCATACGGATCCACGACCCCTGAACAAGCTCCCACAGTTCACGAAGATTTGATGGAGGGGGGTCAGAGCCTCGAACACCTCTCTCGATTGCATCCCACATGTGCTCGATGGGATTGAGGTCCCGCGACCTAGCTGGCCAAGAAGGAAAAGTCACGTCGGTGGAGTGTTCATCCAAGCATTCGGACACAATTCGGGAGCAATGGCACGGTGCATTGTCTTGTTGCAGGATGTGGTCCCCAGTGGGATGTTGAAGACGCACGAACGGGAGCAAATGGTCGTCCAGGATATCCCTGGAACGTTAACCTGTGATGGACGATGTCACCCGTACCAGGGGTACCATTTCAGTCCACGTAAGCAGTCCCCAGACGAGAATGCCACCCCCACCAGCTTGAAGAGTACCCTGCTGGAAAGAAGGATCCATCGCTTCATGTGGTTTGCGCCGTACTCGTATCCTGCCATCCGCATGTACCAACCTTAATCTCGGCTGATCAGTCCAGGCAACATTTTGCCACATGTCTAAGGTCCAGTGGCGATGTTCCCGCACCCATGCTAATCTTTGCACCCTGTGATGTGCGGTCAGCAGCGATACCCTCGTGGGACGATGGCTTCTGTACCCCATAGCGAGGACATGGTTCTGGATGGTGTGGCTGCTTACACGTTTTTGTGCACCAGCGTTAAATGACTGAGTGATTTCTTGCACTGTGGCCCGTCTATCAGCTGTTACAACGCGAGCTAGCCGACGATGACCCCGCTCATCCACACGCTGTTGTCTAAGGCAGTTGGCCCTTGCAGGGATGGCTTTACCGGATTCGATGTACTCACGGTGCACCCGTGACAATGTGGCTCGTGAAAATCCCAGTGCCTGCACGACTTCCGAGATGGAGTGACCCATTCGTCGGGCAGCGACAATTTGCCCACGATCAAATACGTTTAGATCCTTCGTCTTACCCATACTGTGTCCGACTCTTACTGGTTCCCGTCGCATCACTCCTTCAATTGTCGGATCGCTGCATACATCATGTCGTTTCTGTTTACAGGGCAGCCCACAGTGCCACATTTGCATGACGCCAGCTGTCTCTAATTCAATTGCTCGTCAGTGTATATCCCACAATTGTGGATAAGTAATAAATATATGTGCATATGATCACGTAAAGATGGTGGGATTTCTCACCATAAAACGGATTTTGCGAGAATTTTCCTTGGGTTCCTAGTTTATCGTTATTAAGCGAGTTCCTCTCTATATTGCGACGAGTATTTTCTTGTGGATTACATTCATTAAGTTGTTAGACGAGCTGTATATCGACAACTGTGGACTAATATATACGGCCTGGTCTACGTTTCGGCTTTATCCAACCGATGCTAGTCTTGTTGCATTTAAACGAGCAATATCCTACGCTGTGTTGGTGCGTCGACGAAGCAAGAGGGAGTATTGGATTCAGCATGTTTCATCTATCAATTCACGTACCAGTTCCAAACCTGTGTGAGAAAATATTCGTAAAATCCAAGGTAACTGTAGTTCTCACCAGATTTCTATTCTCGATAGTAACGGCTACACCTATGCTAAAGGAGGAGATTGCAAATTGTTTCAGTGAGGCGTTTACCTCTGTTTCCAATGATCTGGCGCATCCTTCCTCCTTTCAGAGGATTAATTGAACTACGGAACGGAAGAGAATCGCCTTTGCGCCTTTTAATAAGAGACACTATAACTCCCCCTTCAGCATGGTTGAACTACGGGTGACTCTGCATCGGTCCGGCGCGACATCTGTCGGTCCCGATGGCATTCACTATATGATCCGTCATCTCTCGCAGTCGTCTATCTAGAATCTTTTAGTCCTTTTCAATCGTATTTGGTTGGAGCAGTTTCTCGAAATCTTGGCGAAAAGCTTTTGTTCTACCTTTTCCCAAGCCTGGCATCCTAAGTCTCCCTCTAGTTACTGTCCAACTGCTCTCACTAGCTGTCTGTGTAAAGTTCTTGAACGCATGGTTAATTCCCGGTTACTTGATTTTTTAGAACAACATCAAGTACTTTCACCATCACAAAGCGGCTTTCGACGGTATCGTTCATCTCGTGATTATCTATTGCGCCTTAAGACATCTGCGCGCGAGGCGTTCATGCGTAGGTAGCACCTGGTTTCTGTTTTCTTTGACATTTTTTTTTTTTAATTGGAGGTTTAACGACCACCGTGAGCAACTCAATGGGCTATAAGCAGTCGCCCGTCCCTAATTTAGGGTCACTGGTTCCAGGGAAGGGAGAGAGCCAGTGCCGTAAGACAAACACAATATCCATGCCTGACCGGGATTCGAACCCGGACCCCTTACGGCCGAATCATCAGAGGCCAGCGCCTTAGACCACTGCGCCACCGGGGCGGCTCTTTGACATTGAGAAAGCGTACGATCGAGCGTGGCGTCACGGTGTTCTCCGTGACCGAGTCGGTTGCGAGGAAACCTTCCGACATTCAACGCCAATTTTCTTCGCAATCGAGTGTTCCATGTGCGCCTGGGTACGACGCTATCGGTACTGTTCCATCAAGAACAAAGTGTTCTTCAGGGTTGCATTTTATCTGTCACATTGTTCATCCTCCGCATTAATTGCCTTTTCAAAATTCTTCCTGCGGCGGTTTCGGCTACTTTTTTATGTAGATGACTTGCACAGTTTCTATTCGTCACCAAGTATGCATTTTATTCAAAGGCAGTTGCAGTCTGCGATTAACCATATCGTTAAAGGGGAAAACAGCAATGGTTTCGTTCTTTCTCCCGACAAGGCAGCGTGTGTCCATTTCTGCCGGAGGCTTGGCCTCCATCCTGACCCAGAGCTCTATTTAGACCGTGCAGCCATATTAGTTTTGCCAGAGACCAGGTTCCTTGGACTGACCAACGACCATGCGCTTACGTTCCTTGCGCACGTCCAACGACTAAAGACGTACTGTCTGCGGGCCATGTCGATACTTAAGATCCTTCCGGCGGTCTCGTGTGGTTTCTTTATTTCGCATTTACCGTTCTCTACTGCGGTCGAAACTGGATTATGGTTGTATCGTGTATGGGTCTGCTCGTCGTTCCGTTCTCCGGCCCTTGGATACTATTCACTATCAAGCACTGCGTCATTGAACTTGAGCATTTTGAACTTCCCCGATTCCCAGCCTTTATGCTGACTTGAATGAACCATCGCTTTAATTACGCTGTCTGTAGCTGTCTCTTCAATTTTACTTGAAACTTCGATCTCTTCCAGACCATTTTTGTACGAGCAGTTTTTCCATCACCAGCATGCTAGTTTATTTGAGAACCGGCCTTTGTGCATTCCAATCTTCGGTCTTCGTATGGCGGCCGTAACTCGTGATTCAGGGCTCGACGTGTCGCTTGTTGGAGAGACCAGGGTCGTTGAGGACCTGCCGTGGCTTCCTTTTGAGGTCATCTCTGATCTCAGCTTTACTGCTTTTGATAATTCTTCAACCCCTGCGTCTGTGTACCAACAACTCTTCGCTGAACACAGTTCCCTCCATTCTGAGAATGTTCCAGTTTTCACCGACGGATCTAAGATGGGTGGTGTTGTCGGATCCACCACAGTCTGTGTTGATCACGTTTCAGTAGCGCGGATACCAGCTGAGGCCAGGGTGTTTGGGGCGGAGACGCATGCTTTGTATCTCGCCCTTCTTCAGCTTCAGTCGAGTTCTCATCATCGTGCTATGGTCTATACGGATTCTTTAAGTCTTTGTCATCTGCGGATTGCCGTGACCATCCTTTTCTATTTGACGTGAGAAGGTTGCTTCGTTGTTTGCTCGAGGCCGGTTTCCAGGTTCACTTTTGCTGGATTCTTGGGCATGTTGGAATCTCGGGTAACGAGTCTGCTGGTGTGGCTGCTAGATTTGCTTCTTCTTTGGTCATCACGTCCCTGCCGCTGTTTCACCTGGCAGGAACGTCATGACCAAAGAGGAAGCGTTTTCTGATACGTAATGGCAGAGTCAGTGGGACATAACAGGTTGTGACAATAGCTTGTATCGTATCAAACCAGTTCTTGGTGTCTGGAATTCCTCATGTCGCCGAAACCGTACGGAGGAAATTGTACTCGCACGTCTCCACATTCAGCCGTTTCACGCACCGCTATTTGCTGTGTGGCGACACTGCCCCGATGTGTGGGACGTACGATGTACCTTTAACAGTTGTTCATATTTTATGTTCATGTCGTCGTTTCGTTCGTGATCGTGTTAGTCATTTCCTTTCACCCATGTTACCAGACCACTCAGAAACTGAGTCGCCTTTTAAATAATCATTGTGATGTGTCCTGTATGAGGTGTACAAATAAGTTTTAAAGCGTTTTTTGTGTGACGAGTACCGCTAATTTACATATCCGACGCTCCCTCGCGTTGTTGCCATGTGACCGTAACTGGTCCAGAGTATAAAATGTGACGCAGAAGTTTGCCCAACCGTCAAACGCACTTGCATATCTGTAGGTGAAAGATGGCTAGCGATACTGCATTTATTCGACACTGCATTCGTTACGAATTTCATCAAGGAAGAAGTACTGCAAAAGCATGCGCATCGATCTGTTCTGTTCTGGGGTGGAATATTATATCCAAAGGCACGTGTGTGTTTTGGCTTAGGCGGTTTAAAGCAGGTGATTTTGATGTTAGCGATCGAGAACGTAGCGGCGCCCCGCAGAAGATTGCACATCAAGAACTGCAAGCATTGTCGGGTGAAGATTCGTCTCAAACGCAAAACGAACTAGCTGAACAACTGGGGTTAACATAACAAACTATTTCCAATCGTTTACAAGCAATGGGAAACATTCAGAAATGAAGAAAATGGATGCCACATGACCTGAGCCAGAGGAACAAGGATAAGCGTGTCATGAAGGGTTTGAATCTGTTGAATAAACAACACAGAAAGTCTTTCCGGTGGAAAATCGCTACGGGTGATGAAAAATGAATATGGTACGACAATCCCAAATGCAAAAAAACACTCAGTAGACACCGTTGAAGCAACGACTTCGACACCGAAAAGCAATATTCACTCCAAGAAAGTTATGCTGTGCATCTGGTGGGATATGAAGGGTGTGCTCTATTGTTAACTATTGGAATAGGGTGAGACTGTTACTGCTGATCCCTACAAGCAACAGTTGCTGCGATTGAACCAGGAAATCTGTCGGAAACGTCCATTCACAGGCAAAGGATTGCGTCCCGTGAAATTACTGCATGAAAAGGCTAGGCCGCATGTCGCGAAATCGGTCAAGGAAACGTCATTGACGCTTGGCTGGGAAGTTTTGGGAGCTTCCGGCGTATTGTCGTAACATAGCCCCTTCAGACTATCATTTGGTCCGATCGATGTAACATGGTTTGTCTGCTGTACGGTTTCGGACATGTGACGAAGTGCAAAAATGGGTTGAAGACTTCATCGCGTCACACAAATCCGTCATGCCCGACCGATGGCGAAAGGTGATAGATATTGAAGGCGCATATTTTGATACGTAAAGGTACTGCTGTTTTTCTCCCAAATTACATGTTGCGTTGTCTTAAAACGCTTTAAAAGTTATTTGTAAACATAATATGCTGTCATTTTTTCGTTCGGCGGGTGTTTTTCGTTTTGTATAGTCTCTGTTTCATCGGCCATTTACACCTTTTATATGATTCTGTTCTACACTGAAGAGCAATTAAATTACAGACAGCTGGCGTTATGCAAATGTGGCGCTGTGGGCGGCCCTGTAAACGGCAACGACATGACGTATGCAGCAATCCGACAGTATAAGGAGTGATGCGACGGGAATCAGTAAGAGTCGGACGCAGTATTTTTAAGACGAAGGATCTAAGCGCATTTGATCGTGAGCAAATTAACGGGGCCCGACGAATGGGTCACTCCATCTCGGAAGTCATACAGGCACTGGGATTTTCACGAGCAACTGTGTCACGGGTGCACCGTGAGTACATCAAATCCGGTAAAACCATCCATACAAGGGCCAACTGCCGTGGACAACAGCGTGTGGATGAGCGGGTTCATCGTCGGCTAGCTCGCATTGTAACAGCTGATAGATGGGCCACAGTGCAAGAAATCACTCGGCAATTTAATGCTGGTGCACACAAACGCGTAAGCAGCCACACCATCCAGAACCATCTCCTCGCTTTGGGGTACAGAAACCAACGACCCACGAGGTTACCGCTGCTGACCGCACATCACAGGTTTCAAAGATTAGCATGGGCGTGGGAACATCGCCACTAGACCCTAGACATGTGGGAAAATGTTGCTTGGACTGATGAGTCCAGATTCACGTTGGTACATGCAGAGGTCAGGATACGAGTACGGCGCAAACCACATGAAGCGATGGATCCTTCTTGCCAGCAGGGTACTCTTCAAGCTGGTGGGGGTGGCATTCTCGTCTGGGGACTGCTTACGTGGACTGAAATGGTAACCCTGGTACGGGTCACATCGTCCATCACAGGTTAATGTTCCCGGGATATCCTGGACGACCATTTGCTCCCGTATGTGCGTCTTCAACATCCCACTGGGGACCTCATCCTGCAACATGACAATGCACCGTTCCATCACTCCCGAATTGTATCCGAATGCTTGGATGAACACTCCACCTACGTGACCTCGCTTTCTTGGCCAGCTAGGTCACCTGAGCTCAATCCCATCGAGCATATCTGAGATGCCATCGAGAGCGATCTTCGAGGGTCTGACCTCCCTCCATCAAAACGTCGTGAACTGTGGGAGCTTGTTCAGGGGTCGTGGATCCGTATGGCTTCGCAACGCTTCAGGTGTCTTGCCGAGTCCATACCGAGACGAATCGCCGCCGTCATCAGGGCGAAAGGTGGTGCTACACGTTACTAGACAGGTATCTCTAATTCAATTGCTCTTCAGTGTATGCCATTGTTGTTACTCTTTTTATATTGTTCTGTTGTTATCACATCATAATTTGTTAACTTTAATATTGTTTGTGTTACGCTATATATGATTCATTGCCCCGGTGTTTTTGTTTTTCAGTGCTTTGTTATTTTATTGGTCTTTCACATCGCTTGTTCTGTTATGTGTTGTTTGCCTTTTATTTTGTTGTTTAAAATTCTGACACCATTGGACTTGGCGCTCTTCTGCCCTTTGTGGCCCTTGCGTCATAAAACACCAACCAACCACTGTCATCCAAGAGACAGTGTAAGGTTCCAGGAACTTAGGGTAGTCTTGTGTTTCTGTTCCGACAATTTCCGCAACATCTTCACTAAGCAGGTTCCTACAAGCTGCCGAAGATGTGTGCCGGTCGCTAAAAGCTGGCCCTGGTCTTCCTCACTCTGACAATCACTTCTCGTATTATCACCGAGAAGTCCTTCCCTTTCCCTATTGCAGGAGTTTCGTTCTAGAGTACTGACACGCCCAACACGTGCTGATTTATACATATTCATCACCACTGCGATGACTTCATAATTACGTGTTCTCAGAGGACTCTGTGTGGGAGGGTGTGGTCATAATTAGCTGTTCTATAACTAGCTAGATTTTAAATTAAAACAGAAGGGAAAACTGCAAGCACGCTACTCATCAAATGTCGGTTTGCTTAACGTATCTTACCGACTTCAAATAATTTTTTCGAAATTTCTGTGTGCCTTTGGATTTCGAAACTCTTCGTGTTCAATTTATTGAGCTGTAAAAGGAAAAGAAATTTGTCAAAAGACATATCATCATCATTAACATTGTCAACCATTATCAATCCACTGCTGGACGAAGGTCTCTCCAAGCCTCTTCCACAACGGTCTGTCTTGTGCCGGTCTCCTCTATGCTACTCCCGCATACTTTCTAATTTCCTCCACCCATCTTCCACGTGGTCTTCTTCTTGGTATTTTCCTGTCCCTTGGAATCCAATCTATAATTTCGACTGTCCATCGATGGCCCGTCCTTCTGGCAGTATGTCCAGCTCATTGCCATTTCAGGGATTTTGCTTTAATCAGGAGTTACTCTTCTTATCTCTCCTGGTTACACCAAGCATGCACCTCTCCATGCTACTTTGAGTTGTCTGCAGCCTTTGTATGTCTCTTTTTGTTAAGGTCCACGTCTCTGCACCATACGTAAGCATTGGAAGGATGTATTGATCAAACACTTTTATTTTAAGACATAATGGCATATTGCTCTTGAAAATTATGCCGTTTCTTCCAAAAGCTCTCCAGGCAAGTTTTACACGCCGATTAATTTCTTCATAAATGTGTCCCTCACTTGATATCTGCTGTCCAAGATAAACGTACATATCTGTTATCTCCAGCTTTTCTCCGTCAATCGATAAATCTTCATTTCTTGGAAAAGCATTGGTACTTTCATTTTGTCTTCTGAAAGTTCATTTTTAATCCCACTAATCATCACTCTTATCAGCAAGTTCTTGGGTCATACTATGCAGCTTTGATGGGGTAGTTGCGAAAATGACTACGTCATCAGCAAAAAGGAGATGAGTTAAATAATATCCATTAATCTTTATCCCTTTGTTTTCCCAGTTCAGTGATTGAAAGACATTATCCAATGTAGCATTAAAGAGCTTGGGAGATATGGTGTCACCTTGTCTCACTCCCTTTCCAATGTTTATGTGTACTGTATTCTCAAATAGCCGAATCTTTGCACTTGTATTTTCATAGATGTTATTAATAATATTAATGTATGCATCTTCAACACCGCAGGATTTCAAAGCCATTGTAACTGCTGATGGTTTCACTGAATCAAAGGCCTTTTCAAAATCGACAAAAGCCATGCACAATGGAAGTTCATATTCCCTATCTCTTTCAATTAGTTCTCTCAGTACGTGGATATGATCTATTATGCTGTAGCGACTGCTGAATCCAGCTTGTTCTCTCGGTTGAGCCATGTCCAGGGTTACCTTCAAACGGTGTGAAAGAAATTTAGTGAAGATTTTATAAACCACTGATAGGTTTGTAGTTCTTGAGATCCTCAATGTCACCTTTTTTATGCAGCAGGATCATTGTAGCGTTGTTCGAATCCTCAGTAGTCTTCCCTTCATTAAGGCATCGAGTGAAAATTTGGGCGGGTACTGTTTCGATTTCTCCACTTACTTCTTGTATGATGTCTACAGTAATTCCATCTTCTCCTGGAGCTTTTCCCCGCTTCATGTTTTTGATTACATGTGCAACGTCTGCTGGGAGGACTGGAAGAACTCTGGTACTGGTACGTTTCATGATGTCTGGAGTACATGTATCATTCGTTTCATATAATTTGGAATAGAAATCTTTCACTCTTGTCAAAATTTCGCATGTATTTCTTGTTACAGAACCACCTTCTTTCCTCAATGCCATAATCTGTTTTCTTCCCTTACTGATATGTCCCTTTGCTATTTTTAGGCTTTGGTTGTTTTCAGTTGCTTTCCTGACTAGTTCACAGTTGAATTTCCTTACGTCTTCAGTAATACTTTTTCGTACTGTCTTGCATAGCTCTAAATATTCCACTTTGGAAGTCACATCTTTAGTTGTCCTCATCTCTCTTTTTTTTGCATCAACATTTTGTTTGTTCCTGATAATTTGTTTTCATGCAACTTGTTCTTAGACAGAGCTAATCTTGTTGCTGTTTCCATAAAAGCTTTGGTTACTTGTCTGTTAACTTCAGAGAGTCCCATTCTTCTGATGGTAGACCTCGTAGAGCAGAGAATCTGTTCATCAGTTCCAACATATACGGTAGGTTATATTCGTTCTTCCTTTGACAAAAATACAGATACGGCCTATTAAGTTTCGAAAGAGGGGTCGTATCACATCGAGAGGAAATTTCAGCTGGAAATGTTTACTCTACTACAGTTCATAAAGCGTTGACAGAATTTTTCGCTGCAATGCGAACCCAACGGCATTGCAAGCAACCCCCATGCTTTAAGTGTGAAAAAAAATTCAAGAGTTTTTCATAATTATTACGCGTTTTTCTTCACATACAATGTATGTTACAAATAATCGCGTGAGTGAAATAATTATAACGCTTGATTAAATTCGATTTTCTGAGTTGTTGTCCTTTTAAGTGCATTATTTTCCAGAACGCTTGCTTATTTACGTATTCAGAAGGTTTGTATTGATGAGATGCATCTAACTAATTACAAGTGGGGAGAATTAGTAAGGTAAACGAGAAGCCTACACGCGCACTCACACACACGCACAATTAAGTTTCCTGTCCCAAATTCGTATTTCTTGCAATTTTTCTTATCTTGGATAAATCCACAATTTCGTTTTCTTTAATGTGTGACTTATGTATTTTGAACTGTAGTCCAGTTTTTTCAAAAATTACCCAAATTATGTAAATAACTTTTTGGATGACAATGACAATTTCATCACTACTGATTGATCTTTCGTTGGCTTATACGTAATTCGAAATTCAAAACATTGTGGGATATCATTACATTTCTTTATATGAATATGCACCTGTTGTGAGATGTCGGACATGAAACTAAATACATTGCCTGACAGAGAAAATGTCACACCACGAAGTAATGCTCAAAAACAGACCAAACTGCACACACAGATAGCCAAGTAGGTCCTGTATGGTATTGTTACATACAGACTAGGCTCCAGTGGCCGAATATAAGTATACGATGATCAATAAGGAGTGTGGCCCCCATTTTGGGCGATGCAGCGTTGAATCCGACGTGGCATCCAGGCAATGAAAGTCCGAATAGAGGCCTGGGGTATCGTGAACCATGTGGTGTTGATCCGAGTCCACAGTTCATCTTCATTTTGCGGGGGTGGGAATGGTACTCAACCGACGTCGAATTATGTCCCACAGATGCTCCATGGGCGAGGGGTCAGGGGAACGTGCTGCCCACGGAAGCATCTACACGCCGTGTAAAGCATTCAGGCTGATTCCAGCGGTATGCGGCCGGGCGTTATATTGTTGAAAAATGGCTTTTGGGATGCCCTGCAGATACGGTAGAGCCACGGGCCGCAGCATCTCGTCAACATAGTGACGTACCGTCAATGTGCCCGTAATGCGTACCAGCGGTGAGCAGCTGTTGGCGCTGATAGCACCCCACACCATGAGTCAACGTTGCCGAGCCGTGTGGCGCTCCACAATGGCGGAGGAATCCGCCCGTTGGCCACGTCGCCTCCAGTCACTCACACGGCGGTGATCATCCGTGGTGAGACAGAACCGCGATTCGTTGCTGAACACCACTGTTCCATTGCCCCCCCCCACGCAGCTCTAGAGCGACACCACGCCAAGCGGTGACGACGATGGCTCGCTGTTAAGGGTAGCTTTCCCAACGGACGGCTGGACAGCAAACCAGACGCAGCCAATCGGCGCGACAACTGTCAGCGTCGGTATATGAGGATCCAAGCCTTCCCGTGCAATCCGCAAAATGTCGCCCGTTGTGCCCTGTGCGTAAGCTAGGGCATGATGTCGGATGCGACGATCGGTACGCCCAGACGTCCGTCTCCGTGCTCCCGTCCTCCTATGACGTTGCTGAGATCCTTCCTGGGAACACTGTCTCCAAATGCGACAGACGGTTGTGGCATCAAGTTGCGTTTCTTCCGTAATACGATGCAAGGCACATCCGGCGGATAGAAGGCGTACGATGACACCTCTCGTGAACTCATCCGTTTGACGAAATCGCGAACGACGACATCTTAACGGCATTAGCACACCTTGTTCGTTTTCCAGACACGGTTACAGCAGAACCACACACTTCTCGCGGCCGTGAAGATCTCTCGACTGATGGCATCACGTACTGGTTGTCCGCTTGTGTCCCACGCGCCATTCGTGTGAATATCCTGCAGATGCAATCATTTGCATAACTTGTGCGTGTGCACCCAGCCTTCAATTTGCATGGCGTTGCGTTCACGCCTTCGTGGTGTGGCATTTTCTCTGTCAAGCAGTGTATGACAAATAGTGGGTTCTGACCGGAATAATTAAACAAGAAAGATGACACCGAGTTTTTGGATGTAATGTGCACGTCTTTTGAATCCATTCTGACGCGAATTAAATTCATCAAAGCTATTCAAATTCAATAAAACCGGTTTGGAAAACAATCAACTGGTTCCAGCAATCGATAAAACATTCAGAAATAGCAACATCTACTTAGTTTCACCAGCGGTTAAAATGCATGTTACGCAGATTAACAAATGGCGAACAAAAAGTTTCACATACTACAAGGAAGGTACCAAAGACAAAGAGATTTTCAAATGGAACAGTTCAAAAGAGAATTATAGAAGAAAACATGATATAAGTCTACGTCTGCTAGCGGGAAAATTTTGTATAACGGGAAAGTTGAAAATAGGCGAAAAATATTCGTCATGGAAAAACCTATGCTAAGGGAAAATAACTTTTAAATACGTCCCCCGGTAGCAAAGACAGCGAAAAAAAGTTTTCGACCTTTACGCAGCTAGCGGAAAATCTTTGCGTTATTTTAAAAGGATAATGCTCCACATCTCTGTTGTAGCGAATGGCATACAGTGAAGAAGAAATTTCTCAATAGCGTTTTTAGAAGCGGCGATACAGCTGCAAACTGAAGTACACAAAGACAACTTACCGACAGAACTGTGAACTACAAAACTCATCATGTACTAGCCTGAAATGTTCTACAAGGGAAATGGCATCCGGTATTGAAAGAACTTTTTACATCGAACATGTAAAACGCAGTGATATTGAGAAAAACAGAATAAGCATTTTCCCCTAGCGGCGCAAGTGTGCACTATTTTTGAAAGAAAATGCACACACAGTTTGCATAGTTAGTGGTATCTGACCGAAGAAAGAAGTTTTTCAATCGGATTTTTTGTCCCGCAGATATGGCTGTAAACAGAAACGTGAACTTACGACCTCTAATGGCAGACTTGTGTGCTAAGAAAAGTTTGAAAATATATGAGAAACATTTTCCGATGGAAACGCTCTTCAACAAGGAAATAGTTTTTCAAATCGGTCTATTAGAAGCAGAGATATAGACAAAAATAAGATATGATTTTACGTCCTCTTATGGAAAAACCATGCATTATTTTCAGAATAAAGTATTGTCAAAAAGTTTTTCGATGTGAGCGTATCGGTCCACGAAATATTTTTTTCAATCGAACTTTCAGGAGCTGAGATTTTGCTGCAAATACCTACGAAGCAGAAATTAAAGCTGACACCCCTGGTGGCCAAACCATATTTTACAAAAAAATTAGAAATTACAATCAAAACATTTCTCACCAGGAGCTGTATCCGGTGCAGCAATGATTTTTCAAATCGGCGCTTTAGAAGCAGAGATACCGGCGAAAGCGCAATTTACATATACTCTCCTAGCGGAAAGTCAATGAATTACTTGAAAATTTTGAAATTATATGAAAAACATGTCTCACTGGAAACTCTGTCCAACAAAGAATGAATTTTTCAAATCGGACCATTTGAAGCAGATATATCGACAAAAATAAGATATATATCTAAGCCCCTGGCGGAGAAACCATGCATGATTTTAAGAAGAAAATATTATCAAATATTTATCGACATGAGCGGTGTCAGTCCACGGAAGAATTTGTTCAATCGAGATTTTAGAAACATAGATTTTGCTGCAAATACATAAGAAGCAGAAATAAACACTTACATCCCCTGGTGGCCAAACCGTTTGATAGCAAAAATTATAATTTAGATGGAAAATATTTCCCATCACGAGCTGTATACGCTGCAGAAAAGGTTTTTCAAATCAGAGCTTCAGAAGCAGAGATATCTGAGGAAACGCAATTTACTTTTACGCCCCCTAGCGGAGAATCTATGCGTAACTTGAAAAAGTTACTATTCTTAAAATAGTGTTCGGCATGAATGGAATTGAAAGGTAAAATAATTGTTTGAATTGGATGTTTATAAGCCAATATATGGAATAAAATGTATTTTGAATTCGATATCATCTGCATTTACGCCCTCTAGCGGCGAAATTGTGCATCGTAAAAAAACGAAATAAAGGTTAATCATTTGCACATTTCAAGCTTCCTAATGCAAAAATAATTTTTCAAATCGGATTATTAGTTACAGAGATATCGTGTCTACAGACGGACGGACGCACATACCGTTAACATCAGCACGATCTTTTTTTACAAAAGACGTGCTGAAAATTATATACACTTAGTAGAAAAATCTGTATTTCTTTTGATTGAGCTTCACAAAGAAAATTTGAAGAGTGTTTCATTTCAACACTGAATAAATCAAGAAGTGTTGCATTATGGTGGTGTTTTCTGGCGAACCGGAAAAATTCTCGCACTGTTCGGTTTTGGTAAGAATCGCGGTGCAACAAATGGACGTTGTGCTCGTTCTCTGGGTGCTTGTTATCTTTCTCCCTGGAGTCAGTGTTTCTACTTTAGGAATAACAATTCCTCTAAACCTTAGATACTCACGGGACCGATAGACTTTTCACAAAAAGCACAAAAATCGAAAGAGTATCCTGCTATACTTGGTAGATAATTTATGTTATGCATCTTTTGCATGCCAAGATCTTTGTATGTGTGAAATAAAACGAGTGATTCGATAGTACAGATTTATTTACGTACAGTACATTGCATTTATTCGCGTCCCTCACGATCACACCGAGCCACAATCCGGTACAACTAAGTGCAATTAAATCATAACAAACAATAAGGTTTACTAATTCCAAACGTTGCGCGGCACTTCGGTAGATGAATTAATAAATGTTATTGTTGTAAAACCAATGAAAGAAGAATTGTGAGAAACAAAAGTAAATATTTACTAAACTTTGATGACAACAATAGTATTTCGGCTGTGTATTTTCTCAAAAACATTTGCTATTTATTATTCAGATTTAGACGAACGTAAGAAACGACCCTGACACCAATTAAATGTGAACTAGCTACGAAAGTCTATCTGTGCATGCGCAAGCTAAAATCTGACATGAAGATAGAAAAACTGAATCGCAAGTGTTGTTAATGAGGATGATTGATAACATTTTGTATTGGATATCTACAGGTTACACTCCATCGTGTTAAACATCATTTTAAAGATCGTGTCAATAGCGGACAACCTCCCAGGGTGGTCTCGAGGATGCCAAATTACGCTGCAACGCACCGTTTACCGTTTTCATTACGTCAAAAATGTATTTTTGTAATGGTTTTTATCACATTTAGCATAGATTCTCACAATGTACGCAGATTGCAATGGGGTACTGCAACGTTTATCTAAAACGTGATGAAATAATGTTTGGCGATAGTTTAATAAAACAAAATGTTAAGGCACAATGAAATTAACAATTCTTGTGTAAAAGAAGCAGTCGAAAACTTTTAACAATAGTTTCGACTACTTCTTTTAACCCATTTCCGTTAATTCAAAATTTTTTGCATGGGATTTACTTTATTGCTGATGGCAAAGATGCATAGCATCAATATTAAGGGTAATTTAAACTGTACCGACACATTCTTAAATACACACCGATCACAATATGCAAAGCTGAAGTATCGCATTCAGTCGCGTGAGACACTGAAACTGTCCATGCTTATAAAGAGAGCAAGTCTCTATGCATTGGAAACCAATCATGGAAAATTAATCGTGGGAAGGGGCAGCAACGTAAGATAGTTTGACCGTGGCGACATAACAGATGAGAGGAAGACCAATTATTCAAACACCGCAACTGTTGAAGTGTATGGACGTCCACGTCAGACAGTCGTACGGGCATATCAAAACTACTTTAAGAACTGCAAAACGTTAAACCAACTGGATAAATGTTTACTGTAAACGTACGCTCGACCAAGGCTGTATAGGAAATACAAGGCCGTGACATTAGAGAAGTGACCTCACACGGAAGCCCAGGCTTCCCATTGGTTTCCAATATTATCGTGTATGACGTAACACACGACACCGACGTATCAGGCTGTGTAGCATCAGTGACGTCACAAGATGAGGAAACTGGTCTCTCTAATGCCATGGCCTTGCGCTTTCTAGATGGCCTTGACTTGACCCTCGAAGTGAATGCAGACTGTTCCGCTCTCTGTGAAATCAGTTTAAAAAAAAGCAGTTTACAAAATGTAACATCCGGACAGTTTCGTTTTTTTTTTTTTTTTTTTGCTGTTTAATCCAGTTTTTATCGAATGCAATATTTCTAACAGCGGTCGTCTAGAAAATACAAGGCCATGACATTAGAAAATGAAGTCACGCGGAAGCCAAGGCTTCTCATTGTTTTCCAACGCTATCGTGTATGACGTAACGGACTCCAGGTGAATTCATCGAAAATGAATTCATCCAAAACGAATTCGTCGAAAGCGAATTCATCGAAAGCGAATTTATCGAAAACAAATTCATCGAAAACAAATTAATCGAAAACAAATTAATCGAAAACAAATTAATCGAAAACAAATTCATCGAAAACGAATTCATCGAAAAGGAAATCATCGAAAACGAATTAATCGGAAACGTAGAATTCATCAAAAAGCAAATTCTTCGAAAATTTGGCTTCAGGTGAATTTATCGAAAGCGAATTCACCGAGAGAAACAATATTGTAGGGTAAGCGTTTGTCGAAAACTTTGACTATAATTGAAATATGGAAAAGTGGCCACAAAAGCATTTGGGGAACGTATAAAAATTGCATTTTTTATTTCTTAGATTACACTTTCATGTAAGATGATCACAAAACCGTTAGGGAGTCTAACAAGAATCTGACATTTGATTTCATTGTGTCTACTTTCCCCATAGACCTCCTCTAAAGACATGCCTAACTTTAGGCATTTTAAAGTTTTTATTCCATCGTGTTCATATTCTTAACGGTTAGACATGAAGTCAGGTTAGTATTACTGCGCGTTTACTTAGGCATTAAATATTAATACCTTGGCTTAGGCCTTTTTTAACAGTTTTTCTTCTCATATTCATAAGGTTTAGACACCAAGTCATGTTAGTATTGCGCTTTTACTTAGGCATTAAATATGAATAAATAAGCCTTATGCCTAGGCCTTTTTAACAGTTTTTCTTCCACCGATGTTCATATTTATAAGGTTTAGACTCCAAGTCAAGTTATTATTATGGAGTTTTTACTTAGGGATTAAATATGAATACCTTGTTGGCCTAGGCATTTTTTAACAGTGTTTCTTCAATTGTGTTCATATTTATAAGGTTTAGACACCAAATCAAGTTAGTGTTATTGCGCATTTACTTAAGCATTAAATATGAATGCCTCGGCCTTTTAAACAGTTTTTGCTTCATCGTATTCATATTCATAAGGTTTTGACACAAAGTCATTTAAGCAATGTTGAGGTTTTACTTAGGCAGTAAATATTAAAAAATAGGCCTTAAGCCTTTTTAACAGTTTTTATTCCGTTGTGCTGGTATCATAATCTTTGGATACCAAGTCAAGTTAGCATTATAGCACTTTTACTTAGACACCTAAATATTAATCTACACGCCTTTCTGACGGATTTTGTTCAAGTGTATGAAATATTTATTCTTAAGTAAAAGCGCAATATTACTAACTTGACTTGATGCAAAACTACGATGAAATAAAACTGCGAAAAAGCCTAAACCTAGGCCAAGGCATTCATATTTAATACCTAAGTAAAATTGCAGTAATAGCAACTAGATCTTGTGTCTAAACTTCATGAATATGAGCACAATCTAATAAAAACTGTTAAAAAGGACTAGCCCTAGGCATATTTGTTAATATTTCATTCCCAAGTAAAAGCTCAATAATACTAACTTGACTTGGTACCTAAAACTTATGAATATGAGCACGACGGGAGAAAAACTGCTAAAAAAGCCTAGGCCTGTTTTTTAATATTTGATGCTTAAGTAAAAGCGCATCATTATTAGTTTGATTTATTATGTAAACGTTATGAATATATTGCGTCGTGGCCAGATTCATAAGGTTTATACACGAAGACTAGCAATATTGCCCTTTTACTATGGCATTAAATATTAATAACTAGGCCTTTGCGCACTTCTGAAACCAACAAACTGCAATTTTTATACTGCTCCTAAATTGAGTGTCTGCACTTGTCCGTTTGGCCAACTGTTTAGTGGCCAGTTGTCTTAAACTCCATTTCAATTAATTCTTTTCATTTTTTTTCGAAGAAGTAGCCTTTCGGGAAATTGCTCGTTCAATAAATTTGTTTTCGAGGAATTCGTTTTATTGTTTTCGATAAAGTCGTCTTTCGGTAAAATGTTCGTTGGATAAATTTGTTTTCGAGGAATTCGCGTTCGACGAATTGGTTTTCTCTGAATTCGCGTTCAATGAATTCGTCTTCGATGAATTTGCCTGTTCCCGAAGTAACGCACGACACCGACGTACCAGGCTCTGTAGTATCAGTGACGTCACAAGGGGAGGGAACTGGTCTTTCTAATGACATGGCTTTGCGCTTTCTAGACTGCCTTTACTTGACCCTCGAAGTGAGTGCATACTGTTCCGCAGTCTGTGAAATTAGTTAAAAACCAAAGCAGTTTGCAAAATGTAGTATACCAAAACGCCACTTTACAAATGCACTATAGAATATGGCTCGGCCTTGACTTAGTTTGCAAAAACGGTCTTGACTTGACTCTCGAAGTGAGTGCATAACTGTTCCGCAGTCTGTGAAATCAGTTTAAAAAAAAAAAAAAGCAATTTTTTTTTTTTGCTGTTTAATCCAGCTTTTATTGAATAGAATTTTTCAAACAGCAATGCGATTCCCATCAAACTAATTAAAATTATCAGTGTTTGCCAATAACAAAATTTTATGTGCCATGACTTTTGTGAAAAGTTCTGGTTATATTCTCGCTAGTCCAAATAGGCGTGCGAATAAATTGCGATCAAGTATAAAGTTCACGCTCGCGGTTTGAATAGATATGCGCCGCCCCGATGGCGCAGTGGTCTAAGCGATGGCCTCTGATCATTCGTCCGAATGGGGTCCGGGTTCGAATCCCGGTGAGGCATGGATGTTGTGTTTGTCTTACGGCACTGGCTCTCTGCCTTCCCTGGAACCAGTGACCCTAAATTAGGGGCGGGCGACTGCTTATAACCCATTGAGTTGCTCACGGTGGTTTTTAAACCTCCAATCAAAAAAGAAAAAAAAAGAATAGATATGCAAACAAACAAATATTTCTTCAGAAAAATACTTGCATAAAATTTATTTTTTCATGCAACTAGAAGAGCGAAAGTTTCGCTTTCAAAATTTTCAGAAATCATTGAAGTTATTCCATTTTGCTCGTATTACAATACTTCTTGTAATATCTTCACGTGTACAATTAATTCTAGCTTTACTATGAGTATTGTTAAGTATGTCTTGAAAACATTTGTCAGTTATTTTCAGATTTTATAGACTTGGTTTAATAAAAACTGGCATGAACTCTTCCATCTATTGGCTTTTTGTGCAGTGCCTTTAAAACACCTTGCTATCCATGTTGGAGAATGATGAGCTTCCTTTCCATTATCGATATTTTTTCCTTTAAACAAAAAACTTGGTTTACTAACATTTCTTACAGAAGCCCGTCTCATCATCTGTTACACTTTCAATCGCGGCGAAGTTGTTTTTCAAAATGGCTCTTTTTTTGGACTAAAATTTTTTAAGCCTATCAAAAGCACCTTGCAATTTTCTTTTATCTTTCTTTTCTTGGAGTAACATTTTCAGAGATTAATCTTGGTAAATGGACGGTTGGCACAGACAACAGTTTCAGTATCTTTCTCATTAGTAGACCAAACAGGTGATTTATCATATCGTCATCGTAGTCGTTATTTAAGAGTTGCGCACTGCAAATCCTAGCCTTATTCTCAGGAAAAGAATCCGATCTGTAACGTACACTGAAAGGCCAGAAAACCTGGTACACCAGTCTAATACTTGGTAGGTACCCCACGGGAGCGCAGGACTGCAGACATACGACGGTGCATGGACTCCACTAGCTTCTGGAAATATGCTGTAGGCAACGTACACCATACTTCCTGCAGAGCTTTCCACAATTCGGGTATATTCCGAGGTCTCGGATTCCTGTGTTCGATAGCGCGTTGCATGGCATCTCAAATGTGTTCTATCACATTCAAATCTGGGAAATTGGGTGGGAATGGCAACACCCCAAACTCATATCAATGCTCCTCTAACCATAATGGGGCGTCCCAACACTTGTGTGGAGGTGCATTGTCTTGTTGGAACAGGCCCAACTCATCAGCATGAATGCAGGACATGAACAGGTGTACCTCGTCAGAAAGGATGCGCACATAGCGTTGGTCAGTCACAGACGTTTGTAGACGTACCAGGGGTCCAAGTGAAGTCCAGATAAACACATTCCATACTATTACGATCCCCCCAACAGCCAGTACAGTTCCCTGTTGACAGGCGGGATCCATGGCTTCATGGGGTTTGCGCCACACAAGGATCCTTCCATCTGCCCGATACAGTTGGAAACGCGACTCGTCAGACCAGGCTACTTGTTTACCGTCAGCAAGTGTCCAGTGGCGGTATTGCCATACCCAAGCGAGGCGCATCGCTGTGTGTCGTGCATCCATCAAGAGGACTCGAGTTGGGTGTCGGCTCCCAAAGCCCATATCGTGGAGGATTCATTCAATGTCTTTTTACGGCCACACTGATATCATAGATTGAAGGTTTTGCCGGAATTCTTTTAGTCACGGTACACCCTTGCAATGGTCGTCCGTGAAAATCCGAACTTTGTTTCTACCTCCGAAATACTATGGGCCATCTCACGAGTGCGCCAACTATGACACCGCGTTGAAAATCGCTTAAATCGTTATTACTTGTCATTCGCATGCCGAAAACAGCTCTGACAGCTAGCAAGGATGTCTGTCGCTTTATATACGCACTGGCGGACGCAACCGAGTAGGCGCATAGGTGACGTTGCTATGTATTTTGCATAAGCTTGTCTGTACCAGTTTTCCTGGCACTTCAGTGTATGTTAATGCGGTCTTTTTTGACCATTGGGAAAAGAATGCAAAATTATGATTTGCACCTCCATTTTGCTGTTGATATTTGGACGCGTTGTGGCAACGTACGAATTTATTGTACACAAAGGATGTACAACTGAGAAATTCAATTTAGAAAAATCGATTTTTCGCCCTCCCCCTCTCTTCTTCCGGCAGAAAACTAATCCTAATGCACTTCTGAGTTTCAGATCGGGCTCGACTACGAAGACATGCATCTCCGTTACGTAAGCAGCAGCGCAGGCAAGGACAACTTCGGCGGCGACAACTTCGGCGGCGACCGGCACAAAGTGAGGAGACAAGTTTTGTATTACATTGTATATCTGCAGATCTGACTTTTTATTCTCAAGAGCAGCTTATGCAAGTCGTTAATCCCAAAACAAAAGAAAATAAGTTATTTCTCTGGATTTATGAGAAGTGATTAAAAATATTAACTGCACGTACTTGCTGATGAACTATCATACTGAAAGAAAACATTACGCAAAAGATAACGACATTTGTGTTGTGGTCGTTGTAGAACATTATATAATTTTTTTTTATTGCCGGGTTTAACAATCATCACGAGCAAATCAATAAGTTAGATCAGTTGTCATTTCCTGAATTGGTGCCCCTGGTTCCCTAGAAGTGGCAGGACGAGTAACATCAGGCAAGTGCACCGAGCCAGGACCCATCTTGAACGAATGATCAGAAGCCAATCCCTCAGACCATCCTGGCGCCGGGTCGGCTATAACAAGGTTTGCTTGCAATATTCAGATAATGCCTGCGTTTGAATTTGATGTTAGTAAGTCGCATCAAAGATTGTAATATATTCTGAGACAAATGTTCTGAAAGGCAAAGGCCAACAAAAATGCGTTAGTACTTGCAGCTTGAAATACTTTTGGAATCGAAATGAACGAGTGACAGAAATGACGATTCCGGTGGCTGAATGGCCAGAGGCTCTTATGCTCTATTGGATTGATATCCGATGATTGAGGAGGCCAATGTAGCACGAGAAAGTATCCCTGATGCTCTTCAAACCATTCGCGTACAATGTGAGCACTATGACAGGCAACATTTTCCTGCTGGAAGCATCCATCTCTATTGGGGTAAAACCGTCAACATCACTGGGTGGACACGGTCAGCAATGATATTTAAATACATTTGCGCGGTCAGACGTTGCTCCACACGAGTCAAAGGGCCCAACCACTCCAACAAAAAACATGCTCCAGACCATAAGGTTGCCTCCTCCAGCTTGAAGAATAGTAACGATGCAAGACGGATCCATGTTTTCGTGCTGCTGTCACCATATCCTCACTCTTCCATCTGCAGGGTGTAGTTGAAAACGTGATTCGTTGGAACACATCACCCATTTCCTCTCCTTTACTGTCCAATTCTTGTGTTTCTCAGCGAACTGGAAGCGTTTTATTCGTCTGCTTTTGCAGCACATACGATGTAATGCGCGGCGAACTTTGTGTTAAGAGGCCATCGGACTTGTTCATTGATTCAGATTATCTGTAATCTGATGAAGTGGTGCCTATCTGTTGGACTAAACAAGTCTGCCAGCTCTGCGCTGAGCTCAAGCATCCCGTAGCGCTGACGAAAGCACGCCTTGCGCTTAGACCCGGCTTTCGACGGGTGGTTCCATTTGCTTTAAACTTGAACAACTTCTGCCCTTGAATATTTCATAAGTGCAACCGTTTTGCTAATGCACGCACCAATGCTTCGAGCACCCACTGTCTTTCGACGTTCAAAGTCCGTCAGATCCCATCTTTTACCCATTATTTCTTGCGTAATACACTTTATTAGTCTCTGCATGTCTTTAGCTTGCTTTCCATTTCTATACCGATTCAGCCATCTTGCCTCAGCAGTATCTGCGGAATAGCGTCATAGCCTAAAATGGGCTGGTGGTCATAATAATTTGCCCATTCAGTATATATGCAACTCAAGCAGAAAAAATCATCATTTTATAATTTAAAAATATTATTATTATCGTATTAATATTAGGATCTCATAATTTACATGAAAATGCTGTCCGTGAAAAAAATATTCAGAATCATTTGCTTGGAATGTGCGTTATTTTGTTATGGAATATGATCTCCCATGACAGCTATACAGCTTAAGCAACGGCTCCTCATACTTTTCATGAGGGAGTCTTGAGGCGTTAATGACCACTCCTCAACGAGAGCTGTTCTGTGTCCTTGAAGTTTTCTGATAGGGAGCTGGCGAGCTACAGAATGTCTCTCTTTAGAGCATCCCATGCATGCTGAATGCGATTCAGGACAAGACATCGGAGTGGTTACTCCATACGGCGATTCTCTTTCTCTTCGAGAAAACGGTCGACGAAATGAATTGAAGAAGTTGAGCACTACCATCTATTAGAATAAATTCTATACCGACCGCTCCCTTGAATGTTCTGGCATATGAGATCAGGATTTCGCCTTTGTACATAAGCAGCAGCGTGACTTTGATAGATGTTCAGGTCTGTGCCCCCGTTTGTCATGATGCCTCCCTAGACGATCACACCATCCCCACCAAAGTAGAACCTTTCTCTGGTGTTAAAGGGGCTGTTGTGGGTTACCTAGTTTGCTCCAGATGAGAACAAGACGCGAATCAGTACTTAAGCTGAATCACGATTTATACATGAAAAGAACATTCACCAAGTGGTCTGGACTCCAGTTGTGATGTTGGTAAGACCACGTTAAACAGAAAACGTTAGAGGGGCACAAATAACTGATGCCCTTTCATGAAGGCATTGCTCACAAAGTCTTTTGGAATGTACATGCCTTGAACCCTTGTCCCTGTAGCTGCTGCAAGCTCCAAGTGGAGTTAGTTGCCTTGCGGATATCTCTCTTCTTCGTCTTGCAGTTTGACTGCTTAGAGTTGAGGATCTGGGATGTCCTTTGCCTGGTCGACGACGCACATCTACTCTCTTTTGGAACTGAGCCCAAATTCTTGACAAGACACATTCAGTACTCTAAAAACTTCCGTCTGGAACTGACCTGCTTCCATTCTACTAATCCATCTCCACTGCTGAAATTTATCTACATGATGTCTTCGTGACCTAATCAGCTCGACGTGCACGGAAGTTAAAGCCAGAATTGCCTAGAAAAAATTACAAGATTGAGTACCCTCGCGGGTCTTTTTAACGCAATCCTAATTTGCGTATTGCGGCTTACCTGCGGCAAAAGCAAATGCGGGAAACTTCCGTCTAACAAAACTTGCATGTCTGTCAATCTTCAGAGCATTAATTTTCAAGCATCGGCAGGTATAAGTTTTGGTAGGTTTTATTTTAATTTTTTTAATATCAGTGTACATCACTTTAGTTGCACTTGGGACTGTGATTACTGGCGTGTGCTGCTAAAGGATGAAACGGAATTTAGTACAATGATAAAAAATTAAGTTTTGTGTCGTTTATAAAAATCTGCAATTTGGGAAACCTTTGACTTTGGTGAAGAATGTATGTCATGAGTCTATCGATGATACGATTCCAAAGAAGGAACAAGTTCCAAGAGTAGGCACCCTTTCGCATCGCTTGACAAAGAAACTGTGAACACAGCATCTGCAATTGTGCACGAATACAGCTCGTTTTGCAATTCACTAACACGTAGCAAAGATTTAACTTTTTTAATTGTAGCGCTCAGGCTATTATGTCACAAGATTTAGGAGTGAAACGAGAGTTCTGATGATGATCTCTCATCTTTTGTCCACGGATTAAATGCACCTGCGCACTACCTCTGCAACGGTGATTTCAAAGTAAAAGCAATCGCTTTTTCCATTACGTTGTGATAGTTGACGAGTCTTGTACGTTCCACTTCGGTCGCGAAAGAGAGCAACACAGCTCCCAATTGGAGTCACTAGGTTGAACTTCTTGCAAAATATCCAAAGTTGAGAATAGTTTTCGCAAAATCGTGACTGTTACCTTCTTTGATTACGAAAGATTCATCTATCAACATGCTGTACCGCCACACACAACAGTAACTGGTGTATTGTACCCCACAAAAAATTGTAAGCGCAGTAATGCAGCATCTTAGAAAGAAAGGTTTTCTAAAGAAGATCAAGAAGCGGCTGTTACATCACGAAAATGTGCATCTAAGTTTCTCACGTCGTAACGGACTTTTTGGAACAGAATTCACGTTGCTGTTCACCCTCTGAACAGTCCAGAACTAGCCCCACTGTCACAGGTCTCATGAAAAAGGAACTGAAAGGTAAACGTTTGTCGTCGAAGAGAAGACTACTGAAAAGGCATTCGGATATCGCCTCACAGTTTTAACTGCAGTTTACTTCATGGGCTCCATTTCACGTTCGAAAGTTGGCAACGTCAGTGTAAGCAACGTGTTAAGATGCAGGTGGACAACTTTGAAATTGACCATGCATAATTGGGCAATTTGGTGCACCTGTTTTTTACGAATTTTGCCCCATTACGTTTTGATGCATGTCTATCATTGCTGTATCATAATTAAAACAAAAAAGATGGCACCAAATTTTAGGTTGCAATCATCAAGTCTTTTGAATTCTTTCCGACGCGAATAAGATTTATAAAAGATATTCAAAGTTAATGGAAACGGTTAGAAAAAACGTCAACCGGATTTCTATAATCGATAAAACATTCAGAAATAGAAACGGCTACTTACTTCCACAACGGCTGAAAAGTTCACTGCTGGCCACCCAACATGCAACACCAAGAAGAAAGCACCTGATTGGCCTGAAGTTCGCAGCATGTGTTGCCCGCGAGAGGATATGTAAACGATTAGCATTGCAGGGCATATGCAAATCATGTGCGCCCTGCACGCCACCGAGAATCACTACAAGAGGGTGCACAGAAGGCGGGGTGTAAGTAGTGGAAGTGTGTTGTGCTGGCGGACCTGTGCGTGGGAAGCTTCCTGATGCCTCGTCGCAGAATACATCAGTCATTCCAGCACGTTTCGGAAATCGACAGAGGACGAATAGTGGCTTATCGCGACAGCGGTTTATCGTACCAAGACATCGGCGCCCGTGTGGGACGACATCCAGCCACAGTGAGGTGAGTATTCAATCGGTGGGTGCAGGAAGGACTGACGGACCGACGTGAGCGATTGACGCAGCCGCGGCACACCACCGAACGAGAGGACCGGTATGTTGTGCGGCGGGCATTGACGGCTCGCACCGCCACATCACGAACGGTAGCGCAGGAATTAGGGTGTGTTGCGCAACAACCTGTGTCAGCACGTACCGTTCGACGTCGTCTACTGGAGCGGGGACATGTCGCACGGCACCCATTGATTCGATTACCATTGACGTTAAACCACCGGCGAGTGCGGCGGCAGTGGGCCTTTGAACGCCGCACCTGGACTACGGAATAGCACGACATTGTCTTCTCCGATGAATCCCGCTTCTGCCTGCAACAGCACGATGGTCGGATCCGCGTGTAAAGGCACCGTGGGGAGAGACTGTATGACGCCTGCACTATGCATCGCCATTCCGGTCCGTCGCCTGGCGTTATGGTTTGGGGCGTAATTGGATATGACACCCAGATCCCTCTGGTACGCATCGCCGGTACACTAAACAGCCACCACTACATCTCCGACGTTTTAGAGCCTGTAGTCCTCCCTTACCTGCAGGACCTGCCAGCGGCCACGTTTCAACAGGACAATGTGCGGCCGCACGTGGCACGCACCGTGCAACAATTCTTCACGGCTCACCAGCTGTCACTGCTGCCGTGGCCAGCCTGTTCTCCCGATATGTCGCCCATCGAACACGTCTGGTCGCTGATCGGCAACGGAGTGTCCCGGCAAACACCACCTGCGGTTACGCCTGATGAACTGTAGCAACGCGTGGAAACAGCCTGTACAGACATACCACAAGCCCACATCCAAAGCCTCTTTCTTTCGATGCCGCGGCATGTAGCGGCCGTTATAGGCAGCCATGGGGGCCACACGAACAATTAATGTCTGCGGGTTCCGCAAGTCGCACGGGCCTGTAAGCTAAATCGTTTCATCTTTGTATCTGTTGTTATGTGCCCAGTAAATCTGGCTTTGCTATCCCGTGTCCTTCCTGGTGCTGCATTTTGGGTGGCCAGCAGTGTATGTTATAAAAATCAACAGATGACGCAGAAAAAGTTTCTCATAGCAGAAGGAAGATATCAAACACAAAGTGATTTTTAAATCAAACAGTTCAAAGATGAAATATAGAAAGAACATAACTCTACACCTCCTAGCGGAAGTATCTTGCATAAAGGGAAAGATGAAAACATACGAAAAGTATTCTTTGTAGTAAAAGCTATGCTAAGAAAAAAATAACTCTTCAAATGCGTCTCCTGGATGCAGAGATATCAAGAAAAAGTTTTGACCTTTACTCCCTAACGGGAAAACTGTGCATTATTTAAAGATGATAATGCTCCCCGTTTTTATTGTAGAGAATGGCATACAGTAGAAAAAGAATTTTCTCAATAGGGTTCTCAAAAGCGGAGATACAGCTGCAAACAGAAGTGCAAAAACACCACCTAGCGACAGAACTGTGAACTACAAAACACTTCAGATTCAAATTGTTCCACAAAATAAATGGTATCCGGTGTTAAAAGATTTTTTAAATCACACATCTACAAGCAAATATATCGAGAAAACCAGATTAAAAATTTGCGCCTCCTAGCGTCGAATTTGTGCATTATTTTTGAAACAAAATACACAGGGTTTTCATAGTTAGTAGTATCTGACGGAAAAAAACTTTTTAATACGGTTTTTAGTCCCGAAGATATTGCTCTAAACGGAATCATGAGCATACGCCCCCTAGTGGAGTGGCACACTTGTGAGTTAAAAAAAATAAATGAAAATATCAGAAACATTTTTCACCGGAAAAGCTCTCCAACAAAGAACTTTTCAAATCCGACCTTTGGAAGCAGAGATATCGAGAAAAATAAAATAAACTTCTACACCCCCTGCCGGAAACTATGTTTTATTTTAAGCAGGAGGTATTCTCAGATTTTCCGAAGCAAGTTGTGTCGGTCCACGAAATTTATTCAATCAAATTTTCAGATGCGCAGATTTTGCTGTAAATGCATCAGAAGCAGAAATAGACTTACGGCCCCTGATGGGCAAACCAGTCTTTACCAAAAATCAGAAATTATAATCGAAACATTTACCATGAAGAGCTGTAGCCGATTCAGGAAGAATGTTTCAAATCCGCGTTTTACTCCCCTATCAGAGAATCTATGCATTACTTCAAAAAAGAGTGTACTCAAAACAGTCTCCGACATAAATGGCATCGAAAGGAAGAAAGGATATTTTCAATCTGATATTTAGAAGTAAAACATATGCAATAAAATTTATTTTGAATTCGATAGCATTTGCGTTTACTGGCAACGAAGTTTTGTATCGAAAGACCCGGAATGTAAGGATCATCATTCTCGCATTGCAAGCTTCCCAGTGCAAAAATAATTCTTCAAATCGCAGTAATAGTTGCAGAGATATGGTGTCCACACAGGCGGACAAACCAATAATATAAGCATGATCTTATTTTTACAAAAGACGTGTTCGAAACAATCTGTCTCTTGGCTGGGCTGTGAAAAAGATTTTGCCAGAAAAATAGCCATCTACGAAACAAATTGCCTTGCTGTCATACATATAGCTTGATCTAAGATCCCAGAGACATAATCTCAACTAAAAGCATTCATAAGAAAAAGAATTTGGAGTAGACGCCACGCTTTCATGTTTAGAAGTTGTAAGAACGGCTGACATATAGCATTTAAATGAGAGAAAACACGACTAAAAATACCACAGTACATAGAAACATGTGGAATTGAAGGCGAGTATACGACAGGTGATGATGGATCTGCATCTATGTGGAAAAGGAGCGGACATACTAAATCGATGGTTTTAAAACAGCATACGTATGTATGCATGACGAAAACGCCTGCACGCGTAAATGAGACAGACTTACTTGACTGCTGGGTTACCCATGACAACATAACGATTTGTACAATGTATGTTTGTGGTCTAACTTTGCAGACGTCACTGTTGGTGATAAACCGAACTCAGAAAAAGAAAGTTACAGTAGTACATGTTCTAAACTAACCAGCACACCACAGAAAAGCTGTTTGTGTTTGTCATATCGCACCTCATGAATCATCTGCTACAAAAGATGGTTTGACAACTTTCTACCGCGCACCGTGATAACATATTTTTTCAAAATACTGTAGCATGGAAGTGAATACAGAGGCGTTGAATTTAAACGCGGCTCTTCTCTCTAGAATGAGAATGAATAGTAGCCTAAGGTCGCATTTAATTACACGAACTGAGAACAGGAATTCAGCTTTGCTGTTACTTGTGACGAAATTCAATGCTTTAAGGAATGATGATTTAAATTATACCTTAAGAGATTCTAAAGGTGAACTTGCAGCAGTTATAATTGGGTAGTTGCGCCATCTGCGTTCTATTTGCCTTCTAATTACAATTCTTCTTATTTGATCTCCCAGTTAACTCCTTCGTTTCATAAAATCTCACTCATACAATCAATCATTAATCGCACAGTACTAATAGACTCATTAAACAGAAAACTAAATCGTATTTAATTTTGACACCTGTAAATGTTACGACAGGGTCATGCTCAACACAATAGAACTGTACAGAGGATGTACAGAAGGCAATGCTTCCATATTTATATACAAACATTGCGGCAAGGTATCAAATTGAAACAAAATAAGAACAAAGCTCACAATTTCTACTTTAATCCACATACTTTATTTTTCATACATAGTTTCCTCTCACGGTCGATACAGATACGGATTTAAAAAAAACTTGGTAAACGTTGGCATGTCCATAAAAATCTTCAGGTTGTTCTCGGAACCATTTACTCACAGCTATTTCCTCGTAGCAAGTTCGAACGTTCTTGAATTCCACAGGTGCACTGAATACCTCTCAGACGTCTGGGCTGCGTAGGTAGTCTGTTCAAGAAATTTAAACCCGATTTCCTGTATGGCCTCTGAAGTGAAAGCCCTGGCGTGGGGTTTGGCGTTGTCGTGTTGTAGAATGATTGGTTTTCTCCCCGCTGACGCAGTTTATTTTTCAACGATTTTAAGGTATACGCTTAGCTCTAAGAGTTGATAGGCTGTATCTTTGTCCATGTACTCCTGACAAATAAAACCGCCGCAGTCTCAGAATACAGTGCGCCTGCACTCACTGGCAGAAATTGGAGTTTTGAATTTTTTTTACTCGAGAAGATGATGAGCGTCGGTATTTCAACAATTGATTTTTGATTTCAGGATCATAAAGGTGAACCCAAATCTCACCACCAGTCAGTGCTTTTGAGAAAATGATTTCCATATTTTGCATAGCGAGCAAGAATCTTTGCCATGTTCATTTCAGTCGTTAGGTAACGCAGTACACAACGAGCATACGCTTTGTGACCTAGAACGTTAACAATATCATTGGCACTACCTAAGCTGATGTTCAACTTACCTATTATGTTTCTCTGATTTTAATCTTCGATTTCCCCTGAGGAGAATTATCGACTTCTTGCCTGTTCAAATCGGAAGTTGCGATTACGGGCCTCCCATTCTGCGGCTGATACTTTACGGCCAACATTCCTCCACTGTCCTTTGATTTTCTTACCCAACGATGAACAGTGCTTATGTCCAAAAGTTCCAGAACTATGAACTGCCACTAATGTTGCGTAAATTTCTTTGGGAAGTACATTTTCATAAGTTAAAAATTCTATAACCGATCGTTGTTTGACACCGGTCGACACAGTTGAAAAAGAATCAACCACTTTAAACACAATTGAATACGGACAACTAGATGTACGGAGTTCTGTTACGTAATAAAATGAAGATAATGGCACAAAGAATTGTTTGCCATCTGACTAGTGATGGCGAAACATACGTGACAAGTGATGGCGAAACACTAGCGCGGAGGCATTGCTTATTGAATAATACGTAAACTAATAGCTGTACATTTGTGTACCTCCTTTGATATGTGAGGTGCTCCTTCTTGGGGTTTTTATATCTAAGGGATAAATTGTGGTAAGATAAAATGAAGAGCTGTCATCGGGCTCCTGATCTGCAGCGTTTTACTGGTATCATGTCATGCTAAACCAAAGTGTACGCGAAATACAGAAATGGTTTTACCTATGTGCGGACGCGGAGGAAGAAGTTTACCAAAGGAGAAACATCTACAGAGGAAACCCATTAAGTGGGTGCCTATCAACTGCGGAAAATGATGACAATCGACAAAGACATTATAACAGTTCTGACGTGCTTAGACATACAGTGGACGAAAAAAGTATTTGCTCACATACATTACTTTGCATAAATAAACGTGGAAAGCAATTGTGGCGAAATATTTTTAACCACTGGATTTCTTTTACAACAAATACACAGACACGCGCGCGCACACACACACACACACGCGCGCGCGTGTTACATATTTTACTATTCAGAAGAAATACACTGACGGAAAAAAATCTCAACACCACGAAAAAATAGTTGTAGAGGAATGAAATGGCGGCAATACATTTGTATAGGTAACATATTTAATCGATTAAGGTTTCAAGATCACAGCTTCTTGTAAGCGCGAGAAGAGCCACTTTAAATGTGAAATGCTGGTACATTAATAACGGGTGTAACCGCCAGAATGTTAAATGCAAGCACGCAAACGTTCATGCATTTTGTCGTACAGGTGCTGGATGTCAGTTTGTGGGATGGAGTTCCATGCCTGTTGCACTTGGTTGGTCAATACAGGGACGGTTAATGCTGGTTGGGAGTGACGCTGGAGTTGTCGTCCAATGATGGCCCATACGTGCTCGATTGGTGAAAGATCTGGTGATCTAGCAGGCCACGGCAACATGTCGACACTCTGTGGAGCATGTTGGGTTACAACAGCGGTATGCGGGCGAGCGTTATCCTGTTGGAAAACACCCCTTGGAATGCTGTTCATGAATGCTAGCACAACAGGTTGAATCACCAGAACGACGTACAACTGTGTCGTCAGGGTGCGTGGGATAGCCACGAGAGTGCTCCTGCTGTCATAGGAAATTGCTCCCCAGACCATAACTCCAGGTGTAGGTCCACTGTGTCTCGGCCGCAGACAGGTTGGTTACAGGAGCTCACCTGGCCGCCTTCTAACCAACACACGACCATCACTAGCACCCAGGCAGAACCGGCTTTCATCAGAACACACAACAGATCTCCACTCCGTCCTCCAATGAGTTCTAGCTTGACACCACTGACGTCGCAAACGGCAGTGGTTTGGAGCAAGTGGAATGCACGCTACAGGGCGTATGGCTCAGAGCTGTCCTTCAAGTAACCGATTTGTAACAGTTCGTTGTGTCACTGTGGTGGCAACTGCAGCTTGAATTGCTGCCGCAGACGCGGTACGATGCACCACGGCCATACGCCGCACACGGCGGTCTTCTCTCTCAGTCGGCCACGTGGCCGGCAGGAACCCGGTATTCTTGAGGCAGTACCTTCCCTTGACCACCGCTGCCAACAATCATGCACAGTGGCTACATTCCTGCCAAGTCGTTCTGCAATATTGCGGAAAGAAAATCCACCTTCTCGTAGCCCTATTAAACGACCTCGTTTAAACTCCGTGAGCTGTTGATAATGGCTTCTTCGTCTTCTTAAAGGCATTCTTGACTAACATCAACACCCCACGTCGAATCTCAACGATAACTAACGCTCACGAACGTTACAGCGCTTATTTACAGCAAACCTGCTGTGCATGTTCCGAGGAGTGCTACTAGCACCACACGTATGCGCCGAGTGCGAAATTTGCATAGACGTCATCTTACAGATGTACTCTCACCGCCTACTAACTGTCGTTTATCTATCACAACCCCTTCTTGGTGTTGGGATTTTTTTCCGTCAGTGTATATATATATATAAAAATTGAAAATCTTATTTTTTCATAGCAAAAAAGTATCTGCACATTAGTAAAGACAAACAAGAAACTAACGAAATAAAATGTTATACTAGCACTTAGTATGCATGCATTTTGCTTTAATTGAAGCTTGTAATCACCTGGTCATTAACTTTACTTATTTTCTGGTTGTTTCTACTCTGATTTTCAGCAGTTCTGTAACGTACCAGGAGATGTGACGTACCTGCCCGAAGGACGCACACGACATAAAGGCAGATAGGAATCAGAATAAAACGTCCGCGAAGCTCAATTGGTAGAGTGACTTATTCCGGAATGAGGGGATCCGGGTTCGAATCCTGGCGTGGACAGAAATGACGGAGAAATTTACTTCGTTATAATGGCGCCCGAACTATCCGGATGACCCGACCGTTCAAAATGTCGCATTGGTGTGATGTTATTTCCACACCGCGAGATAAGAAAAATAAGAGAATCCTTTCTCCAGCACTTCGAAAAAAATAAAAAAAAATAAGGGGGAGATGATGTAACGTACGAGGAGATGTGACGTACCTGCCCGAAGGACGCACACGACATAAAGGCAGATAGGAATCAGAATAAAACGTCCGCGTAGCTCAATTGGTAGAGTGACTTATTCCAGAATGAGGGGATCCGGGTTCGAATCCTGGCGTGGACAGAAATGACGGAGAAATTTACTTCGTTATAGTTCTTCGCTGAGTGCTAGCCTAAGCTCTATTTTGTTGAAAATGTTCGTTCTCCTTCCTTGCAAATACAACAAAAAGCGTAAGTTCTCAATAGGGTTCTTACCCTATCACTGGCGATTGTGTAGGTGTTTTCAGTTGGTTTTTCACTTTATAAAGCAACCACGAATTTTGTACGTTGTTTGATCGTTGTCCAGTTGAAAATAGAATGAATATGCAATTCCCAATTTTGATGCACTATCCAATAAATTACTTTGCAATATATCATTATATTGTCTAGCATTCATATTACTTTCAATAAAGGCCATATTTCTAACTCCACTAACAGCCGTGCATCTCCAAATCATTACATGACCATCTCCATATTTTACAGTTGGTCTTAAATATTTTTGCTCCCATGCAAGTGTTTAGCTTTTGTCGTATATATTTTTTCCATCCGAACAGGAAATATTAAATTTGCTTACGTCGGGAAATATCACATTTTGCCAAACCTCTGCTGTTTTGCTTACATAAGGTTTGGCAAACTAAAGTCTTTTCTGCCTATCTGTTTCAGTTGTAAAAGGTTTTTTTTCCGGGGGGATTTACCTCGAATGTGAGCATCGTGAAAAATGTTACGAATAGTTTAAACTTACTGTGATCCCCAATGCTGAAGCGACATCAGTAGTCAATTCTCGAGCACTTACGAAAGAGTTTTTCGATACTTTCCAAATGATGTCCCTCCGTAGCCTTGCATTTAGCTTCTTCGGACTCCCAGATCGCAATTTATTTTCTGCACTACCACTCTTTTTTATTACGTAACGAACCCTAGAAAAGTTGCACTTTTACCCCTTACCAATTTAGCGATAACTTAAACTACAGTCATAAGAAGAGTTATAACACTCTCCCACACTGCGATGGAAAATTCGCACTTTGTGGAGCTATGGCAGCAGAAATGAACTAAATTGCGGCTTCAAAAGTCTTATAACGTGTCTTTTAAACAGTGCGAGGCTTTCATTTGTTGTCAGTTTGCATAACTTAATGTTTAACTGCTTTAAAACAGAGTGTTATTATGTGTGCAGATGGTTTTTGGCATGAAAAAATAAGATTATACACGCGTGTGTTTGTTTACCGTAAAAGTAATCCAATGGTTAAAAATATTTCGTCACAATTGCTTTCCACATTTATTTATGCAAAGTGGTGTATATGTGCAAATACCTTTTTTGCCCACTATATATCTTTCCGGGAGATCACCATTCACTCGCACTATTATGACAATGCCGCAGAATCAGACATCAGTAACTTGGGTCAGTGGTGTGCAACCTTTTTATGGGTGCAACCCCACTGAAGAAATATTTTATTATGGAGACCATATGTAACCATGTAAATAAAACAAGAGGTTAAAAATTATAGTTATATATGCATTTTTAAAATACGTTTATTTTATATTCACCAAATATAGCTACATTTATTAATTAAAATTTCAAAATATTTCATCTAACAACTCCTGTGCAGGACGTACTGCGCTTTTGCTGATGCTTGCACGTAACCTCTCCTCCGGGACAGTCAGTGCACGAGAGTATTTGAGACAGCTCAGGATTATAAAGATTGCATATTATCTAATTCTAATCGTATTGTTTTGGTATCCACTGTATTTTCTATAAAAAAAAGAGGGGAAAAACAGAGAAAGAAATGGCGACCTCTTAATAAACCCTCGCGACCCTAAAAAGGGTCCCGACCCAAAGGTTGCGCACCTCTAACTTAGGCTATCAGAAACAATGCGCCGCTTCATCTTCACTGTCTAATTTCAAATCTAACACAGGGTGGAGGTGAACTCCTTGCAACTGTCAACGTTTGCGGATTAAACGACATTAGTTTTTCGAATGTTGTGACAGTAGATGAGACCTGAGCACATCTATGTTATGTAGATATCTGATTTCAAATCAACAGGGTAGAGGTGTGATTTCACCAATTCACGATGTTTGAAGATTAAGAACGACATCTTCAGAATATTGGGACAGGAGATAAGGCGGGGACATACATCTCTGCTATCACAGGTCTTTCTTCAAACCCACTAGAGATCCCTCAGCTGCCGGCGACGTTTGGAAAAGAAGACACATTTTTTTCCGAATGCTTTTAGCATCAGAAAAAATGAAGCGTAAGAACATCGGTATGGTCCACATACTAAGAATCAACTGATTATCACTGATGTATTTATTCAGTCTGTGAAGAAATAATGGGTGTCTCTATGTCACGTCATCTTTGTTTACTGGATTTACTTAACTCGAGAGCATGATAATTACCATCTTGGTTTTGCGTCTATACCATCTCCGTGGGGAATCGGATAATAAGTATAAGTTCTGATGTGTAGAATTTTTACCTTCACGGGAAGTTCGCAAAAAATGCTCCAAAACCTGCACACCAAAATGTCTGTTCCTTATTCTTATGTATGCACTATGCTGGTTCTAAAGTTATTAAATTTCAGAAACTGTTCTCCTGTTTCACACTTTTTTGCAAGTGTAAACGCAGAAGTTTTTGTGCTGATTCAGTTGGTTGCCCGAGTCTCCTAATTTCAGTATACAGAAAAGGTACACTCATGCAATTCTTTAGGCCGCTCCAGTGGCGCAGTGTTCTAAGCGATGGCTTCTGGTCATTCGTCCGAAAATGGTCCGGGTTCAAATCTCGAAGAGGCATGGATGTTGTGTTTGTCTTACCGCCCTAGCTCTCTCCCTTCCCTGGAACCAGTGGCCCTAAATTAGGGACGGGCGACTGCTTATAGCCCATTGAGTTGCTCACGGTGGTCGTTAAACCTCCCATAAAAAAAAGAAAATATCTTTAGCTTCAAATACAGAAAATGTTCACACATTTTTAGAACGTCTTTGATAAGAAATTCCATAAAATAAAAGAAGGTCAAAGAATTGAAACTGACAACAGCGTGTTAGATGAACTCGAAAGAAATTTCTCTTGCAGTTAAATGTCTTCTGCTAAGAAACCGGCGCACGTAAACAAGCTGTGGATAGGTTATGCTTCTGCTCTTTACGAAGAGAAATATTCGTATTCTGTAATTATAAAACACTGTGAAGATCTAGGAATTATCATTTATAAATGTAAAATAAGCAATATTAATACTAGAGGGAAAAATTGTCAGGCATTTAACAGAGAAAAGAGCACCAAACCAATATCCCAAGAAGATACATTGTTTAACGACTACATTTCAAAAGTAAGGTCTCTGTTCTTAAAAGAAAATCCACCGACCCAAAGAGCAATTTTCTAATTCGTTAAAACTCCCTGTAACAACTGTGAACAAGGTAATAAACATTTGAATCTGGAAAAAAAAAACAAAAAAAAAAAAAACAATGGTAACCGCCTTTTGCCTAGGCACGTGGCTGAGCGCAGAACACAGTGTAGACTTCTTTATGAAAATCACTTAGCCGGAAACAGATGAAAATTTATTGGGACTAATAATGATCAACTACATCATTCAGCCCGTTGTTGTGCCATTTGTAAGGTCGGTCCATCGTGGTGTTTTCTAGCAAGATAACGCACGCCCACTCACGGCACGTGCAGCGCAACATGCACTTCAGGGTGTGAGACAACTTTCATGGCCTGCACGCTCACCGGATTTGTCCCCCATTGAGCACGTGTGTGATTTTATGAGACAACGATTTATCCGGTCTCCACCGCCAGCCACGACCATCCCCGATTTACGCGTCCAGGTTGAGGATGCTTGAAACTCAATACCCCAAAGCTTACATCCAACATCTGTACGACAGACTCCATGCCAGAATTGCACAGTGTGACACAGTTCATGGCGGCTCAACCTCGTACTAACCATGTTACATGGAAATGTTATTTTTCAGTTTACCAGCAAATACAGCTGTATTTTGCCATAATGTTTTGTTCACGTTATCCTCTGTATTCCGTTATTATGTTGTATAAATTTCGTTGGTATCAGAAGTCTCCTTCTTGGTGTTCTTTTTTCACTTTACGCGAGTGTAGTTCGAGGATTAGCAACACTGGTGTACACAAATGCGTAGTGTTGTGTAAATTTACTATGGAATTATTGCTAAGCAAATCAGTATTAGTGTTATACAAAATTCTTAAACGAGTGGAGAACTAAAATTATTATGGTTAAGAGTGGATCAGATATCAAAGTGCTAATAGGGCTGCAAGAGAAGTGCCTTGGGAATAACGTTGAAGGTAAAAATATTCATCTAATATGCTGCTCGGGAGGCGCGGTCAGAGGAGCGGGCTACTGGCTAATTGCTCAAATTGAAACCAAACTTAAGAGCCAGTTGAGACATAGACCGTGTATTGCCCCTACAACACTGCACTGGATTAATTTTTCCCTTGCCGTAAATTAGGAACCGGGACTTCTTGTAATCTTAGATGTTCACAGAGGTCGTTAAACCCGAACTGGAAAAAAAAGCGCACAACAAAATTTTATCAAAGCCGAGAAAAGTAAGGGTTGGTATTGATTCGATCGTGTCAAAAGAATAAGTAATTAATTGTTTGCTAAGAGAATTTATACTGCCCTAATCTCCAAAACAAAAGGTCTAAGCAACACAATAGCCAGCTGAAGAGTTCAAATTAATGAATTCTTGAAAGAAGAAAAATATTTTGTGCGTGAACAGTAAGAAAACACACGTGGGGCGACCGCGAGTTATTTAGGCTACGTAGGTGACGCCCAAGTGGCGTCCTAAGATCATTGAAGATGGAGTCATGTGACACATCAGTGGTAATTAGCGTTAGATAATTTATCTTCTTTTCAACGGTGGCTCAATCTCCGAATTTCTGAAAATAAATGCTTTATATGCTAGTAAAAAGATATGTTACAAAGGCAAACCTCAGCTGAACACTGAATACTACACGGGACTCGGTACAGAATAGCACCATTCTCCTATGGATTCAACAACAGTCAAAATGATTGTTACCGAAGTCTGGAAGAAAGGAAACGCGTGTTGGGGCTAATGGAAAAAGAGCCATGAAAAATGAATTAAATAGCGCTCCTCAGAGCGTATTTTACTCTTAATTCTTCTCCTGTGACAACTCTATCAAAGCCTTAGAAAATTCTGCTAGAAGGTACCTTGAACATCACAATTCTAAAGGTAACGGAATTACCAGTTGCACAAAAATTAATTGCTGAAATTCAGCAGAAAAAGATGTGAACATTCGTTTAATCTGTGCTACATGGAAATCCTTTTTTCGAACTAATACAACATCGTGTTACACACGTAAGGCACAAGATTAAACATTAGGACTTCTCATATTTTTAAATTTATTTAAGGTTCTATCAAATATCGACGTGATGAGTCCGTTTATTTTCTGACAGAAACCATCGCATGTAGAATGTGCCATCAGAGGCCTGAAAATAAAAAATGTTACTCATGGGGTAATATGGACATGTTTGTTACTGGGAATGTATCATATACACGGAGGTAATACGTTATTATGGTGGCCTCGTAAGCACAGTAGTCTAAGAGCTGGCGTATGATCATTCATCCAGGTTTGAATCCCGCTGAAGTATGGATGTTGTAGTTGTCTTACGGCACTGGCTCTCTTCCTTTCCTGGGATCAGTGACCCTAAATTAGAGACGGACGACCGCTTTGTAGCCCATCGAGTTGCTCACGATGGTCGTTAAAATCTCAAGTAAAGAAGAGTCGGAAAAAATTATTATTTGGACCACCCATTAGCTATCGGACACATGCTATTCTCAATTACCAACGCAAATATCATGTAGAGATGGCTTTATAAATAGCTCTTTGCAAAGGTTTAAGAGCTGTACGAACCGTAGATAGTTCCAATTAGGGAAATATTCGTGACTTAGGCAATTCCTTTCTGCATCAGTCACAATCAGAGAAATCCATAGACTGAGAAACGTGATCCGTCAGTCCAAAGCACAGTTTTCCATTGGTCTACCGTCCAAGATTGACTTTCCTTAAACACCGTCATCGGCGTTGCGCAATAGTCGAAATATTTAGCAGCTTGTGGATGCCTGCTAGACTTGCTGCTAACGTCTGTTCCAATAGTCTTGCATAGGTTTCAAGTGATTTGATACAATGTCGATTTGGCTTCTGAGCCAGAGCTCTCCTGTCACGGTTTGTTAATTTTGGAGGTTTTCCGCGTTGTTTCTGTGCATATTCATCCCGAATTCGGTGCAACTTGTGTAACGTATCACCAACCGTCGACCAAGGGATTTTCAAACCCGGTGAAATGTCATGCATGGAGTCATTGCTTATGTGGCATCCTATTATGAGTGTGCACTGGAAAACGATTAAGACCGCCTCGATAGTACAGTGGTCTAAGCACTGGTTTTTGATTATTTGTCCGAGTTGGGCTTATGTTCGAATCCGGTGGGGCATGGCTTTTGTCTTTCGGTACTGGCTCTCTCGCTTCCCTGGAACCAGTTGCCCTGAAAGAGGAATATATATATATATGGTTAACTATGTCTATCGACGCATTTTACATTCACAGTTGTGCTATTGTCTCATCACAGCCCTACGAGAATACAAATAGAACCCGCTTTACGCCGCTTCAATTTACGCCCGCTTCACTTTTTCTTCTCTTATAGGACACAATTGGGAGGAATGATGAGCCGTGTCTCTTCCAGACTTCCTAGACACAGATAGTCTCGACTTTTATTAAAACTATAATACTAAATGATTAAACTACGACCTAAAATTTAAATAATTAAACAGGAAAACTGAATGCAAATGCGACGAACGCCGGAAAACTCAGGAGCCTATCCCCTTCGTAAACAGAGTCCAACCTGTGTTTACAGTTGAGTCAGGGGTGTGGTGCTTGCTTAGGGGGTAATTCAGTATCTGTAGAGGGATGTCAATGGTAGCCCAGTGCCTTTGCAGTTTGTTAATATGCTGAGCTCTTCAATTGGAATTGTGAATTTATTCTATTAACAGTACTGATTATGTGGACTAATGCAGTTCAGCCAGAAAGCGATAGCAAAGAGCTCTAACGGAATGTAACCAAGAAAGTGGATGAAAAATGGTTATTCGAATACACAGTATCTTCCGTAGGGAAACTGGAGAAATTGAAAAGTAAAGGAATGTGGTTAGAAATTTATTTTGTGGATTTCAATATATTTTCTGAATTTTGATAATAGTTCACCGAGAATATAATATTTGTCGACGAACTGTGATACAAGTTTTCGATTTCTTCGTGCTGTCCGATGCACCTATCCCTTTTTACCAAGTCTTTTGTAAACAAGTTAGTAAAATCATGCAATGCATTGATTATGATACGCTTTCCAACATACCAGAAATCATTATGCAAGTTATGAGGATAATGGCTGTAGAATAAATCTCACTTCTCTGACCCAACCTTTGACCCTATTTCGATGATATTCAACGGAACCGGTAAAGTATACTTCCGGAACAACATGAACAGTTTTGTCTCAATCGAAGCATTTTTACGTAAGTTATAACACATAAGGGCAATGGAAAAGATCCAGATCCTATGTCCTGACCTTTGACCCCATTTCACCCATTTTCAATGGGGTTCGTCCCCAGATCGTCCCCTACCACATACTAAAATGTCATCGAAATCCGAACCATTTTTACGCAAGGTATGACGCATAAGAGCAAATATCAGGAACACCGAGCATCGCTCGGGTAAAGGGGGGTGAGGGCACAAAAAATTTATATTTTGATATGTTATTTCCAAGTATTGTAATGCTAAGTCTAAACCATCAAGATTAATAATGATAGACGAATTAGAGACAAATTAATTTAGAATAAACATCAAAACAAAGATGAATAATAATTTTTTATTTGTGTTAGAGTAAGAATTTTTTTAAATTGTTGTTATTATTTCCAAACATAAAACACCAAACAATTAATGTAAACATCGGGTTCTTCATCAAACCCCATGGTGGCATTGGTCCTTCATCGCTGTCTATTTATTCACCGCATTTGATGGAGGTTATCTTCCGATATAGATTCATTGAGGGTTATAATAACGTCGGACATTATTTCCATCCTCCTCGCCTTAGCGCTCAGAATGGTCTTTTTGTAGGCTGATCTTCTTCCAATGGAAGATCATGTTTTTCGAGACTGGATTGTGATCGGAAACCATCGCTCTTGAATGTCCAGTCTGTTCCATATTTACTTCTTCCGCTTGTTCTTGTTCCAACAGTGCCGTATTCTTCTTATTAAAGTCGAAACGTGCACGTTTCGTAGGAGGTCGACCAGCCACATTTTTAGCACGTCTTATGTTAAAAACGATCATGCTTATGTTACCGGTTTGCCCGTCCGCCTGTACCCACGATATCTCTGCAACTATTAGTCCGACTCGAAAAATTATTTTTGCATTGGGAAGCTTGCAATATGCGAATGATGATCCTTCATTTCGTTTTTTTTACGATGTACAACTTCGCCGCTAGAAGGGCGTAAATGCAGATGGTGCGGAATTCAAAAATACGTTTTATTCCACATAGTAGTATTTGCTTCTAAACATCCGATTGAAAAAAATATTTTATCTTTCGATTCCATTTATGTCGAAGAGTATTTTAGGAATGGTTACTCTTCCAAATTATTCATGGATTTTCCGCTAGGGGGCGTAAAAGTAAATTAAATTTTTTTCCGATAACTCTTCTTCTAGAACTTCGATTTAAAAAAATGTTTTCTTCAGAGGACCCAACTCTGAAGAAAACATTTTGGAAAATCCTAATGGAAAATATTTTGCATATAATTTCAAATTTTTTGTAAAGAATACTTTGGCCACCAGGAGCGTAAGTGTTAAATTTTGCTTCTGATGTATTTGCCATAAAATCCGGGCTTCTAAAATATCGATTGAAAAAATCTTTCGTGAACTGATGCAACTCACATCGATAAACCTTTCTGAATATTTTCTTTTTAAAATATAACAGTTTCCCCGCCAATGGGCGTAGAAGTATATCTTATTTTTGACCATATCTCTACTTCTAGGAATCCGATTTGAAATATTCCTTCTTTGTTGGATAGTGTTTTCAGTGTGATATGTTTTTCATATAATTTCAAAGTTTTCAAGTAATTCATAGACGTTCCGCTATGGGGCGTAAAGGTAAATTGCTTTCCCCCTATATCCCTGCTTCTAAATCTCCGATTTGAAAAATTCTTTCTGCACCGGATACAGCTCCTGATGAGAAATCCTTTGCACATAATTTCTAATTTTTGTAAAAAATAGTTTGGCCACCAGGTCGCGTAAGTCTTAATTTCCGCTTCTGATGTATTTGCAGCAAAATATGTGGTTTTAAAATCTCGATTGCAGAAAAAGTCGATTGTTGACCGATACTACTCATGTCGACAAACCTTTTAGGAACATGTTCTTCTTGAAATAATGCATGGTTTCTACGCCAAGTGGCGGTTATGTATATCTTATTTTTGTCAATATCTCTACTTCTAGGAGTCCGATTTGAAAAATTCCTTCTTTGTTGGATAGTGTTTCCGATGCGAAATGTTTTTTCTATATATACAAAATTTTCAAATAAATCATAGACTTTCAGCTAGGGGGCACAAAAGCAAATTGCGTTTTCCGCGTTATTTCTGCTTCTAAAACACCGATTTAAAATTTGTTTCCTGTATCGCATACAAGACCTGATGGAAAATATTTTGCACATAATTTCTGATGTTTAGTAAAGAATGGTTTGGCCACCAGGGGGCATAAGTGTTAATTTCTGCTTCTGAAGTATTTGTTGCAAAATCTGGGCTCCTGAAAACTCGACTAATTTTTTTTTCTTCGACCGATACCGCTTATACGGATAAACCTTTTGAGAATACTTTCTTCTTAAAATAATGCATGGTTTTCCCACCAGGGGACGTAAAGTCACATCTTATTTTTGTCAATATCTCTGCTTCTAAGAGTTCGTAAGCTCACGATTCCGTTTACAGCAGTATCTGAGGGATTAAAAAACCGATTGAAAATCTTCTTTCTTTCATCAGATCTATTGTTTTCCATACCGGTTTCATTGACTTTGAATAGCTTTGATAAATTTAATTTGCGTCAGAACGGATTCAAAAGACGTGCTTATTACATCCGAAAATTCGGTGTCAAACTTTTTTTTTAGTATGTTGTCATCTGCAAAGCAGATATCCCTTCTCTGTTCACACATTCTCAGAATAAATTCCACGCGTCCAAAGTGTCTTGCCCATAAGTCTACGAAGGTTCTCATACCACTTCTCCGAATTTACACTGCAGGAAAATGAAAAAAATACCATTAAAAATTGCAGCTGCATTTGTGAGACCTGTCATAGTTAAAAACTTGCTAAGGAAAGACAGTGATCACACGTGTGAAGTGATGCAATATTTATTTTACCTTTTAATGCGTATTGCAGTGTACAGGTCACATTTTAATAAGGTGTTGCATCTCCTCCAGCAGCAATACAAGCTTCTCATCTGGTATGCAATCGACCGTACAAATGCTAGACATCACGCTGGGGGATAGCATTCCATGCGCTTCCAACTTGGACAGGTAATTCAGAGATGGTAGCTGCCTGTCGGAATGCGCGAAAGAGTATTTGTCAGATACAGTCCCAGACATTCCTCAATTCGAGACAAGTTTGAAAAAGCGTGCTGGCCAAGGGAGTTTGATGCATACATAACCTGAAGACCATGTTTAGTTGCCCGGGCGGAATGTGGGCGCGTGTTATCCTGCTAGAATATCACATCGGGGATCGCACTCAAAAATGGCAGGACGAGCGGCTGCATGATGTCGCTGACTTATGTACTGCTATCCAGTGTACCCCGTACCGACACTAGACTCGTACGAGAGTGACAGATAATTGCTCCCCACACCATGATGCCCGGCATAGGGCTTGTGTGTCGTTGGCAGCAGCCGCTAATCTTGTCACCTTTGGACACGTACTCGACCGTCAGACGCTCCCAAGCAGAATCTGCTTTCATCACTGAAGACCACTAACCGCCATTCTTTCCTCCAATGAACTCGTCGCTGACACCACCGCAGACGTGTTAGACGGTGAACAGGGGTCAGTGGTAACAGTGCCAGTAGTCCTGCTTCCAACAAACGATTGCGTATCGTTCTGGTAGACACCCTTGGTATAACAGAGTATCGAATTCATGACGCCGTAGCCGTCCGCTCTGCCAACGCCGATCCTCTCGTGCGTCCGTAGCTCTGTGTTGCCGGGAACCACGTATGCGAGTAAGCGAATGCTCTTCTGACCACCAACGCCACCATCTTACCACTGCCGATTCCTCGCGTTCCGCTCAGTTTTCATTTTGACGTGAGGGACAACCTCTTTCCCGCATACCCATTATTCGGTCTCGCTCGAACTCCAATAACTCAACACATGTTGCGCGCCTGCGTCTTTCAGGCATGGTGGCTTCTTCAACAAGCACTAAACAATCCAAAACCAAACGTATGACTTTGTTCTGCACGCCCTAGTCCTTACATACGCGCTGCGTATATAAATCACAACAGTTTTAGCCATTTAAGATTCCAAAGAACTTGAAACCCAAGATGCCTACATTGGAATTTGAAACGACGTCTGAAACATGTCATCACGGTCTCACATTATCCAAATTGGAATTACATGACAGCACCCATGACAGCAGCCACTGTGATAGCATGGAAGCAACCACGTTCGACATACACTGACGGAAAAAAATCCCAACACCAAGAAGGGGTTGTGTTAGATAAACGACAGTTAGTAGGCGGTGAGAGTACATCTGTCAGATGACGTTTATGCAAATTTCGCGCTCGGCACATACGTGTGGCGCTAGTAGCGCCCCTCGGAACATGCAAAGCAGGTTTGCTGTAAATACGTGCTGTAACGTTTCTGAGCGTTAGTTATCGTTGAGATTCGACTTAGTGTGTTTATGTTAGTCAAGAATGCCTTTAAGAAGACGAAGAAGCCATTATCAACAGCTCACGGAGTTTGAACGAGGTCATGTAATAGGGCTACGAGAAGGTGGATTTTCGTTCCGCAATACTGCAGAACGACTTGGAAGGAATGTAGTCACTGTGCTAGATTTTTGGCAGCGGTGTTAAAGGAAAGGTACTGCCTCAAGAAGACCGGGTTCCGGCCGGCCGCGTGGCACTACTGACAGGGAAGACCGCCGTGTACGGCGTATGGCCGTTGCGCATCGTACCACGTCTGTGGCAGCCATTCGAGCTGCAGTTGCCACCACAGTGACACAACGAACTGTTAAAAATCGGTTACTTGAAGGACAGCTCCGAGCCAGACGCCCTGTAGCGTGCATTCCACTTACTCCAAACCACTGCCGTTTGCGACGGCAGTGGTGTCAAGCTAGAGCGCAGTGGAGGACGGAGTGGAGATCTGTTGTGTTTTCTGATGAAAGCCGGTTCTGCCTGTGTGCCAGTGATGGCCGTGTGTTGGTTAGAAGGAGGCCAGGTGAGCGCCTGCAACCAATTTGTCTGCGGCCGAGACACACTGGAACTACACCTAGAGTTATGATCTGGGGAGCAATTTCCTATGGTAGCAGGAGCACTCTCGTGGTTATCCATACGCAGCCTGACGGCACAGTTGTACGTCGGTCTGATGATTCAACCTGTTGTGCTGCCATTCATGAACAGCATTCCAGGGGGTGTTTTCCAACAGGATAACGCTCGCCCGCATACCGCTGTTGTAACCCAACATGCTCCACAGTGTGTCGACATGTTGCCCTGGCCTGCTAGATCACCAGATCTTTCACCAATCGAGCACGTATGGGACATCATTGGACGACAATTCCAGCGTCACCCCCAACCAGCATTAACCGTTCCTGTATTGACCCACCAAGTGCAACAGGCATGGAACTCCATCCCACAAACTGACATCCAGCTCCTGTACGACACAATGCATGAAAGTTTGCGTGCTTGCGTTCAACATTCTGGCGGTTACACCGGTTATTAATGTACCAACAATTCACATTTAAACAGGCTCTTCTCGCGCTTACAATAAGCTGTGATCCTGAATCCTTAATCGGTTAAATATGTTACCTATACAAATGTATTGCCGCCATTTCATTCCTCTACAACTATTTTTTCGTGGTGTTGGGATTTTTTCTCCGTCAGTGTATATGCATGGTCGTTACTCCAGTTATCACAGTCTGCTCCTGAAGTGGACACAAATGTGACGAACAACGAAACGGACGACAATATTTTACATGATACGCCCTAAATTCATATGCGCTTGGTCAGCGTACAATTTCTTAATCAGATGTACATAGCAAAGAACTCAAGTTTCTGTATTACCCCTCATTGCTGCATCTCTCTATCATTGTTGCATGTCTGTACATGGATGCATTTTATGGAGAATACCCTGCTATGAAATCACTTATAAATTTAAAGTTAACAGGTCTTATTTGTGTCTTCAGGGATCGTCCTTTGCCTTTTCGGCATGACATTAAAACAGCACACAATGAACTATTTACTAATTTGGTAAGTGAGAAACTCACAAAGAAATTTGAAGAATTTGACTTTTTAAGGACCTTACTAGTCCTAATATTAAAGTCATATGGCAGTATATGAAAATGATAGAGTCCATGCTAATATTTGTTCGCTCTGTGCGTTCAGGCAATTGGAAACTGCATCTGCGAGAAACACCATGAGCTGAAAAAGGCTGCATCAGAATGGTAAAGCAAATATGAATGTGCGCTTGTTATATCTCTTTGTACAGTTGGTAACCCATTCACATATGCTACTCTGTACAAGTGAGCTGGTAAAAATCAATACAAAGTGCGTAATGCCGAAAAGGCAAAGATAGATATGAGCAACATGGCAGCAATCGGGCAAAGGCAGTTTACTAAGTTTACAAAGGAAAGCATAGTAACTGGTCAAGTCAATGCATGGGACACAGTGCATAGCATTTTTTTTTTAATCGGAGATCATTATTTTTTTTTTGATTGGAGGTTTAACGACCCCCGTGAGCAACTCAATGGGTCTATAAGCAGTCACCCGTCCCTAATTTAGGGTCACTGGTTCCAGGGAACGGAGAGAGCCAGTGCCGTAAGACAAACACAACATCCATGCCTCACCGGGATTCGAACCCGGACCCCGTTCGGACGAATAATTAGAGGCCATCGCTTAGACCACTGCGCCACCGTGGCGGCGAATCGGAGATTTGACGACTACCGTGAGTAATTCAATGGGCTATAAGCAGTCGCCCGTCCCTAATTTAGGGTCACTGGTTCCAGGGAAGGGAGAGAGCGAGTGTCGTAAGAGACAAACACAACATCCATGCCTCACCGGGATTCGAACCCCGGACCTCTTACGGACGAATGATCAGAGGCCATCGCTTAGACCACTGCGCCACCGGGGTGGCGAGAAGAACATTAATCTGCAGACCTGTAAACAGTCATTGAAGTAAGCTCGTCTAAAGGTCAATGACACCATAGTAGAACTAAAACAGGATAAAACACTTTTTTTCAAATGCTTATTGTTGCCAGATCCCGCCACTAGATTGACGTACAAGACATCATAGACAATTACGAACTTCCAATTATACCACGATCAATTTTTGCACCAGATTGTACAATTTCACACTACTCTGCCAAGAGCAAACTTATGGAACTCCCAGAGTCTCTACTTGAGAAACCTCAGGACCAAAACACACCTGCAGATGTAGATGAAGTCATGGAAACTGAATGGCCAATTAATAGTGTTGCTATTATATGATGTATAGCAGAAGTGCAATCTCTTGACAAGCCACCAACAATAAAATCTTGCGCAGACCTTGCTAACCACTTCATCAACCAGACCAACAAAAAGTATGAAATGGACAGTTGCCTTCATTTGATTTTTGACTCTTACATTGAAGATTCGCTTAAGAAGTTCACTAAGGAACGGCGTCAAGGCCACACTCAACCGACACACTACTGAATAGAACCTGGAGCTGTTATCCACTCTATAACCAGACAGAAGCATCTTTTTCATGAAAAAACCAAGGATGAGTTCAATTTTCTAGCAAAAGTATCAAACTGCAACACAGTTGTTGTTTGATGACAAGTTGCTGAAAGATCACATGAGGATTTGACATCACTGAGCAGCTCACATGAAGAAGCTGACAGTAAAATAATACTACATGCAATAGAAGCTACAAAAAGAGGAGCAGCTCGGTGGGACATACACTCCCTTGACACAGATGTATTAGTCCTAGCGTTAAGCAAATGTGTTTATCTGCCACAATACACCAACTTCATCACTGGAAGTGGAAGGAGAAAGCGAAGTGTTATCTTTGAACCATATACTGAAAGTTGGGAATATTCAAAGCAGAAGGCCTAATTGTCTTACATACATGCGATATCTGGGGCAGACGTAACCGGGTCATTCAATAAAAAAGGGAAGTTAAGTTTTTGGAAGCCCTTCATTGCCACTGATGACAAAATTCCGCAAGCTTTGACAAACCTTGGAAAAACAAGTGAAATATTGGAGGACACGATGCCTTCTATCGAAACATTTATTTGCAAGGTATACATACCAAATACAGAGATTACTACTATTGAATAACTTAGGTGGTGGCTTTTCACGCAAAAGTTGGTAGTAGGAGAACATCTTCCTCCCACATGACCGTCGCTAAGACTAGCTATAAAAAGAGCACACCTTCAAGCCATAGAATGGTACAAATGTGACAAAACACTTCCCATGCCATGGAATGGTTAAATGTGACAAAGTAAGTTGAACCTGCCAGATCAAACTTATTTTGGGTGCAAGCATGAAAACAACCGTCTAGTGCCTGTTTGCTGTATTCCTCCAGCACTCCAAGCTCTACTGGAACTCATTAAGTGCAACTGTGCCAAAAGAAAATGTAGTAAGCTTTGTAAGTGTACCACTTATTCACTTCCGTGTACTGAAATTTGCACTTGTTTTGGTGCTAAAGACTGATGTGAAAATACTGTTGAAATTTGTGAACAAGTTTTTGGCACTGATGATGAAAGTGAGGACAGTGAAATAGACCAAGATGTTAACCTTGTTTAACCATGATACTTTTTGTCTTAAATTAAATTGGCATATATTTTTGTTTAAATATTGCTCTTAATGTATGTATAGTTTTTGTATCGAATATATCCATTATTTCCCTCATGCAATACAGGCCTTTAATCGTATGGTAAACACAAAATTCCTAGAAACTGGATCAAAACGAACCGAGATATAATAAGTCAAAAATTCACTAAAATTTTTGTTTTTTTAATTTTTTTTTTTTTTTTGATTGGAGGTTTAACGACCACCTTGAACAACTCAATGGGCTATAAGCAGTCGCCCGTCCCTAATTTAGGGTCACTGGTTCCAGGGAAGGGAGAGAGCCAGTGCCGAAAGACAAACACAACATCCATGCCTCACCGGGATTCGAACCCGGACCCCTTCGGACGAATGATCAGAGGCCATCGCTTAGACCACTGCGCCACCGGGGCGGCTTTTTTTAAATTTTACGGGAAAAACAGTTAGGTATACATGAAAATTGGTAATAACACAAAATAAGGAACAAAAAACAAGCTTCCGTTTAAAATGCAAATTGAAATCGGATGATAATTAACCAAGTTAAGAGTAGATACATGTTACAGGATACAAATGGCCGCCATTTTGAAAGGCATTTCTGTACTTCCGCACATATAGAGACAGGGAAAAACAGGTTCCTTGCTTTCTTCACGAAGGAGCACACGGGACTTTATTTTTGACCCTATGGCCCCGGACTACTTTTCTTTAATACATTTTTTAACAGAAACTTTAGAAAAAATGCCGTAATATTTGGTTAAGATGATATTTACCTGCCTTTTACTAATATAAATTCATCTGTCTTTGAACTACTTAATGCATTTTATCACAAATCTTAAAATATAAGAGTTGCATTCCTCTTTTTCCGTATGAGTAATGTAGATTATCTAAATAAGCAGACTGTCGGGCACTTATCTATGAATTACGACGACACTAATTCTATATAATCTTCCTAGATAAGGAATGCAGCAGTTAACAAGTAAAAGAAAGTCAGTAGGTAGAAAGTAGTTTTCATCACATATACCTTTTCCTTTAGTTCAGCGACGGGCGTAAAACATAGATAAAACAAGAATAAATGTCTGGAAGAAACATTTTCTCCGTTTGAAAATAAAAGGAACGGTTCTCACTGTGTTGATTCATAAAGCAACAATGGGAGACACTTAGACAAGGCGTTCCAGAAGAATATGTAAGAGTTGAAAGAACATATTTGAAGTAGATTACTTTAGCATGAAACACAGGTGGAAAGAGAAGTTAAGGTACAAAAAGGACGATTGTTGTTGGTGGTGTCCTGATCTATACAATATGATTGTTTAAGTCATAGCGAGTGGAATGTGTGTGTATAGTATCTTTTGAAACTTCTAATGTTTTCTCACTGGAATTGATACTATGGTCCCAAAAGGAGAAGATATTTATTTTTAGAAGCAAAATATTGCGTTCTCCTTATTGCTGCCCTTGTGTTTTGGAAATAAGAAATATTCGTGACATTATTCGTTATAGCGTTTTATCTAGGACTTACCGTATTTTAAGCTCCTGATAGCTGTAGCTTAACCTGCTTTACTCAGTTCTTATCTAAATGTTCTTATAGAATTTTTGTAGAGCGCATGTTCAAACTCCTCAAATATTGGGGTGTCTAAAAAAACAGTGTTTTTGCATAGGGCAGTTCCAAGACCTAAATACGCATATTCTCTGCACGGCAGTTTTCCTATGCTGCAGACGACTACTGAAAACGCGTACTATGGGGAATCAAACGAGGTGGGAAGTCCATTTTTTTTTTTTTTGATTGGAGGTTTAACGACCACCGTGAGCAACTCAATGGGCCATAAGCAGTCGCCCGTCCCTAATTTAGGGTCACTGGTTCCAGGGAAGGGAGAGAGCCAGTGCCGTAAGACAAACACAACATCCATGCCTGACCGGGATTCGAACCCGGACCCCGTTCGGACGAATGATCAGAGGCCAGCGCCTTAGACCACTGCGCCACCGGGGCGGCCAGGGAAGTCCATGTCCCGACTCGGGTGTTAAACTTGTACCGTGGTCGTTTGCAATGACTACAAAACCTGAAATGTTGGTTGTATCGCGACATTACTGGAAACAGGGGATTAAAGCTGCTGAAGTAGTCCGAAAAATTAACGAAGTCGAAGGCCTGACGGTTACTCGGACTGCGCAAAGTGGTTCAAGAAGTTTGTGGCTGGTGACATGATTTTGAAAAAGAAGGAACGTTTGGCAGGGGCCCTCTGCAGATGTTTAGGACGCCATGAAAGCGGTTGTGGAAGGTAATCCAGGAACAAGCACTAGCAAAGTGTCAGAAGAACTGGGAGTTTCTAAAGCTACCATCGCTGAGTACGTGCACAGCATCGGACAGGCTTACAGACGATGCCTTTAGGTGCTTACCCCAGCTCAGGCTCAACGACCTGTCAAGGTATGCAAGGAACAGCTCAAAAATCCAAGCGATACTCGATTTATCAAACAAATAGTTACTGGGTATGAAAAGTGTTTATATACACGCCATCCTGATTCTTTACAACAGTGGTGGTTGAACAGAGGTGAACCAGCTTTACTTACACCCAAACGCGGACGTTTTGAGAAAAAGTCGATGCTGTGTGTCTGGATATTGTGAAAGTAATCTGCTTTGAGCTTATTCCGAATGGTCGGGCTATCAATGCCGAAGTATATTCTCAACAATTTGAAAGTATGTATGACAAACTTCATTTCAGCGGAAGTGTCCTTAGTCAACGGGAAGCAAGAACTGGACCCATGTTAAACTGGAAAAACTGCATGGAGTAGTGCTTCTGTCTCATCTAGTATACAGCTCGGACCTTGTCCCTTCAGACTCCATTGGTTCAGAGATCGCACTATTTCTCCTTAACAAGCGGTTGACTACTTTGGATGATGTCAATCGCGAATACCAAGACTCTGTCTCTAACGCGAAAGCTCTGTACCGTGCAGGAATTAAACAACTAACAAACAGATGGGTTGAAACTATTTATATTTAACATGATGGCGTGCATTTTGAAATTTAGCTTGGATTCTTCCGAGGTTCTGGGTAAGTGTAGCTGTTGTACAGCAAACGGGTTTTTTGGGGGGGAAGGCACCCCAATAGTTACGTGAATAAGATACCAACGGCTTGGGTAGAGAATCAGCATGAGAGACATAAGAGACGTAACAAACCCACGTCTTTATCCTTACTCTCTGAAAGATCAATCCACTGATACAACGTGACGTTCAGGTCTTCGCATAGAATTCAAATTAAGGATAGCAATAGTTGATCGAATGTATGAATCTGATCAGCGATCTCTAGGGATGTGGCCACGGCGCAGTTGAAAGAGCAATTTCTATACGGCCTCCTAAATAGTTTTGTGCCCTGTTCTCCAGAGGCACGTTTATCGCTTTGTCGTTGGCCCGAAAATCATGGTAATGCCTTAACTTTACAATGCTGTTTACATTTTGGAAAAACTACTTTGTTTACAATAGTTGCTCAAGTAGTGGGGATAATGTAGCAACGCGATGTTTGTTTTTGCAGAAAAACTTTGGTCTCTAGCAACGTCCGCGAATGAGAGGCTGCGGCGCTCTTCATACGAATACAGAAATTAAATCTAATAGATAATATTAGCTTTTTATGACGATCGTTAGGGTCAGAATCGATAACGGAAATTGCCATGAATATAGCGATAACTCTTGATTGGTAACTTTTTTTTCGTTTTGGATCAATTTATTATCGTTTTCTCCGATGCCTAGGGGTTGAGCAGTTCGAAGCTACTCCATTGTTGAGGATGAGAGACAGTACCAAGATTTCTTCTGTATCAATTTGTTTTTTTGTTCAATCACGTTTCCCTCTAGGTAAAGGTGGTGTTGTCAGCATTATGAAGCATTATAGCTTTCGGCATGGGCTATTATTGTAAGACGCCTCAGATATTATAAGTAAAAAATTGTATATTCAGCAATGCCCAAGTATGGCAATTCACACAGCTACTTTAACCACTTAAGATCCCAAGGAAAATTCAAAAACTCGGTAAAAAAAACCGCAATAGTTTTTTCAAGGTACAAGTAGCTCGATTCCATACTATGAACGTACGTGAAACGCAATATTACGAGCATTGTTCTGGTAGTTATAAAACAAAAGACGAAAGTTTTAGTAAACATCGTATGGAACGAAATGAAAGGACAATTATTTCAAAAGTCGATATTTGTGTGATACATGCGAAAACATAGCGCACTACCTGAGATCAGTGGGCCCGCAATATTACGGATCTCGATTTTTTTGCACTATCATTCGTCAACGTAATATTACGTACCTGGATGCTAAGTGGTTAATCACAGAGATAAGAGATGTGGCAATTTAATTCTCAGATTGCACCTGTAGTAAAAATGTATGCATAATTGTACGGCTACTGCCATCTTTGAAGTTATACCGTTGCACAGCTAGATATTTAATTAGAAGCTGTTGCCATTGCTGGAAACATACCTAGAACTATGTTTCCGGAATACTCTTCAGTTGCTTTGGCATGTTACGCTTGATGTCAGAAATGTCTGAAAGTATTCGTCCTTTCATAACAGATTTTATATTTGGGAGCCGCCAGAAATTACAAGGGGCTAAGTCACGTAGATAGGGTAGATTACCCCATTTGAAATAATTGATTTCTTAACCGGAAGTTGCGAACATCGTAAACCTTTTTCACTCCTCTAAATAGTTTTTTTACTTGACCGTTTGTCACTGCTGCATGAATTCGTGATTAACTATCCTCTTGTGATCGAAAAAGCACACAAACATTGTCTTGAACTGCGGGCACGACATGCGTGCTTTTTGTGCTCTTATGCCTCTCAAAGATACTAGACATTTTCATAGGGCCCTCACCATGCGCCACGTTCAATAGTTGTAATGTTTCAGCGGGACGTTTACCGATCTTTACACCGAATTTGATGTTAATGTGCTGCTCTAAATTTCTATCACTGATTTTTACCTCAAACCTCACACACGGACTTGCATTGCTTTAGCAGCTGCTCACTCACGAATGGCCCTACTGGTATGCAGTTAACGTATGCACTACTTGAGACATGCCCAGACACGCATAGGCACGTGATTCTGTCCGCATCGCTACAAGGGCGACACTATGCGACCGTTACTTCATACACACACTTGCATTGCTTTCGCAAGTGCTCACTCACGAATGGCCTTACTGTTATGCGGTTAACGCATGCTCTACTTGAGACATATCAAGACACGCATAGGCACGTGATTCTGTCCGCGTCGCCACAAGGGCGACCGTTCCGGGAATTAAAATGTCATACCTCGTACATTGAATCTACGAGAGAAGTTAAAAACGTTGCCCCAGTACCGCATTGGTCTAAGCGCTGGCTTCTGACCATTCGTCCGAAAGGGGTCTGGGTTCGAATCTCGTGAGGCATGGATGTTGTGTTTGTCTTACGGTACTGGCTCTCTCCCTTCCCTGGAGTCAGTGACCCTAAATTAGGGACGGGCGACTGCTTATAGCCTATTGAGTTGCTGACGGTGGTCGTTAAACTTCCAATCAACAACAACAACAACAAAAAGAAAAGGTTAAAAACGTTGTTTCAAGTTGTGTGTTTCGAGATGATGCTCAAAAGTCTTTGGTGTTTTTGACATCTTCCTCTTTTCCCCTAAGAGATAACGTATATGTCACATGAAAGTGCGTATCTTGTGCTATTTTTTGAAATATATTGATCCCATTGTGACAGGCATAAACGTTTCATTTTCAGGTCTGAAGTAAAGGTGGCGTGCACTCAAGAACAGTTCCGAAGAAGGGCAAAGATGTAATTAATTCCCTTTAGTAGTACATCCGAGAATAGTAGCACCTTACGTTCAATAGCTTCTATCCTAAAGTGGAAATATCATTCGTTTGTAGTTTATGGACTATTAGCATATGCAGTTTGATTGCTCTAAGCCTAAAGTAGAATCTTCATGCGTTTCGTCTTGTTATCGTTCTGCATTTAGGCCTGGTATACAATTTCGTCATTTTATAAAAGATGACAACTGCACCTACTTGAATTTGGAGTTGTATTTCCATTGATTATTTGGTCTATGGAGCAGGCTTCTTGCGTGCTGTACAATAGGTTCCTGCTTTGGATCCCTGGTATGCTGTGTTTGATTCTCTCGCCCTGGAGCCATGACTCTAAATTAGAGATGAGAGATTCTTTACATTCTAGAATTATCAGGAGACTCATTAAATTCGGGAACGCTTTTTTAATGCCCTGCGCTGATTTAATTTCAGGCATTTTTTGGATTCCGGCACATCCTGTCCGTTGTCAAGTTTGGAAATTCTAGTCTTGCTGCCCTCGTTAGACTCTAACATCTCTGATGTTATCTACCTTCATATTACTATGTGCAACATTATTTCGATTATGTTAAGAAAAAAATTAGTTCCAATGCCTTTTTGAGTAAAAGATGACCATATTTCTTAAAGTATGTGTTATAGCGACGTGTCGAAATCTTAACGGAAGGTAGTCATGTATGCTACTAAGTATGCAGGCACGTCCGGTCCATTTACACCTCACGAGAAAAAAGCAGCAGCATATTAAGGCATATGCTCTATTTTAATTATCGAATTTATTTGTATGTTCCCGTTTAACATGTTACTTCTCCTAACCTCTTCTTACGTTAGATCGTATCTACCAAGAGCTTATATTTCGGAAGCTTTTGACAGGCGGTCCAGTCAGATAGATATAGATAAAAATGTTATTGTTTGAACAATGGGTGTGAGGGATGTGTAATTCAACTGTCGGGATTATAACTCTTCGTTGTTTTATCAACAGGTTGTAATTTCTTTGAAACCGAGTGGTTGCTGAAGTGATCATTACCGTATATTCCTTGGCTCAATCGTTCATAGTTCTTCACTGAATTCATCGGTTTGTGTCCGCAGGTACAAGTGTTCACTTTTAACACCTGGATCTTGACAAAGACAATAAAGAAACAGGTAAGTAATTATTCATTTTATTTGGTCTTGTGCAACTATAGACACAACAGGCACCTCTGTCAGCCTGATACTACGCTTCGAAAGCATAGATGAAGCTCTCGAACAAGATTAACCAATTAAATTTTGTGCTGGTCTCAAAAAGTCGGGGAACAAACGTGAAATACATCAAGAAGGCTAGGGTTTTGAAATTATATCGTTGGAATAAAGCGTTTATGCGAACGAAGCACACTCTTACTGTAAATAATTTACATGAAGAGTGTGTTTCGTTGGCATAAATAGTTTAGTGTGTTTCGTTGGCATATATAGTTTACATAATGTGTTACGTTGGCATATATAGTTTACATAGTGTGTTTCGTTGGCATATATAGTTTACATAGTATGTTTCGTTCTAATAAAACGTTTTGGTAAAGAGTGTGTTTCGTTGGAATAAAGAGTTTACGTAAAGAGTCTGTTCCGTTGGAATAACGAGTTTACGTAAAGAGTGTGTTTAGTTGATAAAAAGGATTTACATACAGACTATTTAACATAAGGATTTAGGTTTACATACAGAGCATTTCGTTGGCATAAAGATTTACGTAAATACTGTTTCGTTAGTTTAAAAGTTTACGTAAAGAGTGTGTTTCGTTTACGTAAGAGGTTTACAAAAATACTACTTAACATAAAGAGTTTACATAAAAAGTTTGTTTTGTTGGCATAAAAGGTTCACATAAAGAGTTTACATAAAAAGTTTGTTTTGTTGGCATAAAAGGTTTACATAAAGAGTGCTTCGTTGGCATAAAGGGTTTACATAAAGATTGTTTTGTTTAGATTAAAAGTTTACACAAGGAACGCATTGCGTTGGTATAAAGGGTTTACATAAAGACTGTTTTGTTTAAATAAACATTTTACACAAGGAACGCATTGCGTTGGTATAAAGGGTTTACATAAAAAGGGGTTTCGTTGGAGTAAAGGGTTCATATAAAGATTGTATTTCTTTTTCGTAATAAGTATACATAAAGAGTGTGTTTCGTTGGCATAAAGATTGCTCCGTAGGCAAAAAAGGTTTACATGAAAAGTGCGATTCGTTGACAAAGAATTTACATAGTGTGTTTCGTCGGAATAAAGAGATTTCGTCAAGAGTGTTCCGTTGGCATAAAGGTTTCACATAACAGCTGTGTTTGTTAGATTAAAAAAGTTGGCATGAAAAGTAATTTATTGGCCATAAGGGGTTTACATAATTTACATAAAGATTATTTCGTTGGTGTAAAGGTTTACATAAAGGCTATTTCGTTAGATTGAATGTTTACGTAAAGGGTGTGTTTCTTTGACGTAAATGGTTTACATAAAGACTATTTAACATAAAATGTTTACATAAAAAGTTTGCTTTGTTGGCATAAAATATTTACATAAAAATGGGTTCGTTGACGTAAATTGTTTACATAAAGACTATTTTGTTTAGATTAACATTTTACATAAAGAACGCATTTCGTTGGCATATAAAGGGTTTACATAAAGACTGTGATTTGTTTAGATTAAAAGTTTACATAAAGAACGCATTTCGTTGACATTAAGGGTTTAGATAAAGACTATTTCGTTGGCGTAATTAATTTACACAAAGAGGATGTTTTGTTGGAGTAAATAGTTTTTATAAAGAATATATTTCGTTGCCGTAATAAGTATACATAAAGAGTGCGTTTTGTTAGCGTTAAGCATTTATATAAACAGTGTTTCGTTGGCGTAAAGAATGCGTTTCGTTAGAATAAAAAGTGTGCTTCGTTGGCATAAACAGTTTACATGAATAATGTGTTTCATTGGCATAGAAAGTTTACATAGTGTTTTGTTGGACTAAAGAGTTTTCGTCAAGGGTGTTTCGTTGGCATAAAGGGTTTATATAAAGAGTGTGTCGTTGTCATAAAGGGTTTACATAAGAGCTGTGTTTGTTAGATTAAAAGTTTACATGAAAAGTGTATTTCTTTGCATTAAGGGTTTTACATAAAGAGTATTTCGTTGGCATAACAATTGAAATAAATACTGTTTTGTTAGATTCAAATAATGCGGAAAAAGTGTGTTTCGTTGACGTAAAAGGTTTTCCTTAAGACTATTTAACACAGAGTTTATAACAAGAGTTTGATTTGTTGGTATAAAAGGTTTACATAAAAAGTCTTTCGTTGGCGTAATGAGTTTATTTAAAGAGGGTGTTTCGTTGGAATAACGAGTTTATACAGAGAGTCCATTTCGTTGTCATAATTACGAGTATATAAAAAGAGTGTGTTTCCTTAGCGCAATGAGTTTATATACCTTAAACAGTATGTCGTTGGCATAAAGAGTGCGTTTTTTGGAATAAAACGTGTGCTTCGTTGGCATAAAGAGTGCGTTTTTTAGAATAAAACGTGTGCTTCGTTGGCATAAAGAGTGCGTTTTTTGGAATAAAACGTGTGCTTCGTTGGCATAAAGAGTGCGTTTATTTTGGAATAAAACGTGTGCTTCGTTGGCATAAAGAGTGCGTTTTTTTTTGGAATAAAACGTGTGCTTCGTTGGCATAAAGAGTGCGTTTTTTGGAATAAAACGTGTGCTTCGTTGGCATAAAGAGTGCGTTTTTTGGAATAAAACGTGTGCTTCGTTGGCATAAAGTGTGCGTTTTTTTGGAATAAAACGTGTGGTTCGTTGGCATAAAGAGTGCGGTTTTTTTGGAATAAAACGTGTGCTTCGTTGGCATAAAGAGTGCGTTTTTTTTTGGAATAAAACGTGTGCTTCGTTGGCATAAAGAGTGCGTTTTTTGGAATAAAACGTGTGCTTCGTTGGCATAAAGAGTGCGTTTTTTGGAATAAAACGTGTGCTTCGTTGGCATAAAGAGTGCGTTTTTTTTGGAATAAAACGTGTGCTTCGTTGGCATAAAGAGTGCGTTTTTTTGGAATAAAACTTGTGCTTCGTTGGCATAAATAGCATACATAAAGAGTGTGTTTCGTTGGCATAAAGGATTTATATAAAGACTGTATTATATTAGGTTTAAACTTTTACATAAATATTGTGATGCGTTAGCATAAATAGTTGACAGAAGGCATACAGAATATTTGGCAAGAGTAGGAAGTCCTTCGACTTCAGTTTTGGAGATTCCGATAAATACTGCCAGGGAAATTATATAAAAAACTGTCGAATCACGGTTAGGTATTTATCGGATGCACTTGGTATTTTGTGTGGAAGCACCCACATCGTTGTGACGGAACACTCCAGCCTGCGTCATGTGTTTTCTTCGGTTCCACGGGTACATAAAATAGAGCAACTTTTGTGCATACAAACATTCAAGTGGTCCTTCCCGTGTACTGCCCAAATCTAGCTCCAAGCGACTTCCAGCCATTCTCACAATTAAAACCCCCATTGCGAGGTTGTCTTCATACTGACTGGAAATGCAAAACAAGCTGTGGAGTAAGTTTTGAATCTTGTCCAATGACGGCATGCATGTTATCAGGAGCAGCATGTTATCAGGAGCAGTGTTACATAATGGGATAAGTGCAGTAGGTTCAATGGAGAGTATTGTGAGGAAAATCCTTTGCACATTGATAATTAAATGTTTACGTCAGGAACAGCAACCATAATGGCCTTATTACTATTTGTTCAGCCTCTGTAGAATTAACCCTGGTCCAGCCGAACGTGGAACAACTGCCTATTTTGCAGCGTTCGTTTTTTTTTGTTTTTTTTTTTTTTTACTGGTCCACTTTTTCCCAGATTACCAAAAATAGAGTCGGTCTACCAAAGTAAAAATGACGGTGTTCCGGTGGACCACTGTTTTTCAGGTAACGTTAAGTATTTCAGGAAAGAGCTACGACATTTTTCTTTTATATAAAGGGAAGTAGCAATTTTTTCCTTCTAGGTAGAGACCAAAATAACGTATCGGTCATTACTATCCTCTCTAAAGGCCAGAGAATGAAATTGCGTTGTTTATGCATTGGTGAGGGAAAGTGCCTAAGTACAGTTTAGTTACGTAAAACTGAGCAACCCTAGGGAAGCGCAAAGAGCAAAAGACTTGGCAGCTCACCAAACGCGTTGTTAGCAATATATGTTGAACCGTAGCAATACCACTAGGAAACTACAGTAACTCTCACTTTAGTGCAAGGTACCTTGGGAAGGGAAGTGCGTCGTGTCTGTTGCGGTGGGTGACTGCGAAACATCGGTTTAAAAAGCGAAAGTACAGGTAATTTATTTTGCTTCTGAATGGTAATACGTTAGAGTCTATTAACACGTGGCGTTACGGCATCAATTTCGAGCGTCCGCACACACACAAAGAAAAAAGCAAGACAGCATGTGAATGCAAATGTAATCGTTATGGAAAATAGTACTGCTGTCAGCGATCATGTGCAGTTCAGTGGCAGTGGTTAAAGTCCATTTGTTGGCTCCAGTACGATCCTGAAGTAGACAAAATGTTTTGTTCACTATGTAAAAATTCTAAACTTGCTGAAAAACAAGAAGCGTTTATTACTGGAAATGATAACTTCAAAAATTATTTAATCGAACAGCATGAATTGAGTTTAAAAGTTATGATTCACCACCGACGTCAAAATTACCAACTTCTGGTTGTGGACCAGTGAAGTTATTTTTTCGAAATTCTACGAGTGGTATTTTATCATGGATTATTTTGTGTTTCTGTTATATTTCTACTACTGATATTTTCTCGTGCGCACTGTTTATTTTTGTTTTGTTTTGTTTTTTAAGTCCGTGTTTGTTTTATTTGTACTACATTTTTTTACTGGAGGAACCTTCTTTGATCGGCATTTCATAAAAGGATGAACCGAGAGCTATAAATTGTATGTGTTTGCTAAAGTGGATATATCAAGTGGATTTCATCCGAAATTACAAAGGTTATTAGAAATGATGGTTCAATGAGTATCTGCTCGTTTTTCTGCAGAAGTGAGACTTTATGCCAAAGCCAAACATGCATCAGAAAGAGCAGAGTGTTTAACCCTTCGTTGGTTGCGCAATGAGCATTTCTCTCACGCGTCACACATAAAGAGCGCCATTCGCTTGGAAGTGACCCTGGGGGCAACACCCCGCACTGGCTGACATTTAGAGTCTTCTCAACAGTCTGTTATACGTCCCGATAAGGATTGGCGCGTCTTTGATTTTCAAACAGTCTGCACTTTTCTCCCGTGTGCTACGTGTGAACATTTCTCTCATCAAGCGACCACTGGCGTTTGTATTTTGTAGATAACGCGATGCCACTAGTGCGTTTTTCGCCTAATTTGACTTGTAAGTAAGTATATATATATATATATATATATATATATATATATATTTTTTTAATCCCACTTCTTTACTCTTGTCAGCAAGTTCCTGGAACATACTCTGTAGCTCTGATGGGGTAGTTGCAAAAATGACTATGTCATCAGCAAAACGAAGGTGGGTTAGATAATCTCCATTAATCTTTATTCCTTTGTTTTCCTAGTTCAGTGATTGAAAGACATTTTACAATGTGGCATTAAAGAGCTACGGAGATATGGTGTCACCTTGTCTCACTCCTTTTCCAATTTTTATGTGTGTTGTATTTTCAAACAGCCGAATCTTTGCACTTGCATTTTCATAGATGTTATTAATAATATTAATGTATGCATCTTCAATACCGCAGGATTTCAGATCCATTTCAACTGCTGATGGTTTCACCGAATCAAAGGCTTTTTCATAATCGATAAAAGCCATGCACAATGGAAGCTCATATTCCCTTGCTCTTTCAATTAGTTCTCTCAGTACGTGGATATGATCTATTGTGCTGTAGCCACTCCTGAATCCAGCTTGTTCTCTCGGTTGAGCCATGTCCAGTGTCACCTTCAAGCGGTGTGAAAGAACTTTAGTGAAGATTTTATAAACCACTGATAGGAGGCTGATAGGTCTGTAGTTCCTGAGATCCTCAATGTCACCTTTTTTATGTAGCAAGATCATTGCAGCGTTGTTCCAATCCTCAGGAATTTTCCGTTCATTAAGGCATCGAGTAAAAATTTGGGCGAGTAGTGTTTCGATTTCTCCACTTGCTTCTTGTATGATGTCTACAGTAATTCCATCTTCTCCTGGAGCTTTTCCCCGCTTCATGTTCTTGATTGCATGTGCAACTTCTGCTGGAAGGACTGGAAGAATTCTGGTACTGGTACCTTTCATGATGTCTGGAGTACATGTATCATCCCTTTCATATAATTTGGAATAGAAATCTTTCACTCTTGTCAAAATTTCGCCTCTATTTCTTGTTACAGAACCATCTTCTTTTCTCAGTGCCATAATCTGTTTTTTCCCCTTACTGAGATGTCCCTTTGCTATCTTTCGGCTTTGGTTGTTTTCAATTGCTTTCCTTACTAGTTCACAGTTGAATTTCCTTACGTCTTCAGTGATACTTTTTCGTAGTGTCTTGCATATCTCCATATATTCCACTTTGGAAGTCACATCTTCTTTAGTTGTCCTCATCACTCTTCTTTTTTGCATCAACATTTTGGTTTTTCCTGATAATTTGTTCACATGCAATTTGTTCTTAGACCCAGCTAAATTTGTTGCTGTTTCCATAAGAGCTTTGGTTACTTTTCTGTTAACTTCAGAAATATCCACTTCTTCCGACGTTAGGCCTTCTAAAGCAGAGAATATGTTCTTCAGTTCCAATTTGAAGGTATTATGGTGTTTTTTAAGGTTGGTTATGTCAATACATTTTTTTTGTCTTATGAGCTTGCTACGTTCGAGTTTAGTGTTGAGGTGCATCTTACATCTCACCAATCTATGGTCACTGTCTGTGTTGAACTTGTTTAGCACACTGCAGTCTTCTATGACGAATTTTTTGTTACACATAATAAAATCAATTTCACTTGTCGTCCCATTTGGATGTCTCCATGTCCATTTCCTGTGTGGCTTTTTCTTGAAAAAGGAGTTCAAGATGAAAAACCCTTCTGCCTCTGCAAACTCTACGAGAGTATTTCCACGCTGGTTTCTGTTGCCGTGACCGAATTTACCTACTGAAGTTTCATTCTGTTGCCGTTGCCCTATTTTTGCATTGAAATCTCCCATAATTATCTTCAAGTGCTGCTTACCTTTATTATTTAGATCACGAATTTCCTCATAAAATTCTTCAATTTCTTCTTCAGCATGACTTGTGGTGGGTGCATAAGTTTGAATAATCTGAGCCTGGTATCTTCTCGAGAGTTGGATAACGAGTCGTGCAGCTCTGTGAGAGGAACTTTCAACTTCTACAACTTTATCCTTCAGTTTCTTGTTTATTATAAATCCAACACCACTACTTCTGCCAGTATCTGTCCCACGATAGTAGAAGAGATGTCCACTTTTCAGTTCAATGAGATCTTCTCCTTTTTCCCTTACCTCACTTAGCCCGACGATGTCCCACTTGATCCTCTGTAGTTCCTCTTCCAATTCAAGAAGCCTTGAATCAGAAGATAGGGAGCGTCCGTTGTACGTAGCCAAGGTCAGCATCAGATGGCAGCCTAGTCCGGTCCTCCGGGGATTCTTAGCACCCTCTGCCTTCATGTCGCAGAAGTGGGATTAAAAAGAGTAAAGAAGTGGGATTAAAAATGAACTTTCAGAAGACAAAAGTGATGTACAATGCTTTTACAAGAAATGAAGATTTATCGATTAATGGAGAAAAGCTGGAGATAACAGACACGTACGTTTATCTTGGACAGCAGATATCAAGTGAGGGTCACATTGATGAAGAAATTAATCGGCGTACAAAACTTGCCTGGAGAGCTTTTGGAAGAAACAGCATAATTTTCAAGAGCAATATGCCATTATGTCTTAAAAGAAAAGTGTTTGATCAATGCATCCTTCCAGTGCTTACGTATAGTGCAGAGACGTGGACCTTAACTAAAAGAGACATACAAAGGCTGCAGACAACTCAAAGCAGCATGGAGAGGTGCATGCTTGGTGTAACCAGGAGAGATAAGAAGAGGAACACGTGGATCCGAAAAATGACAAGAGTGGAACACATCATGATCAGAGTTAAATCCCTGAAATGGCAATGGGCTGGACATACTGCCAGAAGAACAGACCATCGATGGACAGCCGAAATTTTAGATTGGATTCCAAGGGACAGGAAAAGACCCAGAAGAAGACCACATGGGAGATGGGTGGATGAAATTCGAAAGTATGCAGGGGTGACATGGAGGAGACTGGCACAAGACAGACCGTTGTGGAGGAAACTTGGGGAGGCCTTCGTCCAGCAGTGGATTGATAATGGTTGACAATGATGATGATATATATATATATATTAACTATATTTCTTGGAAAGAAATAATTCTGAAGTGTTGTTATTGAGATTACTTAAAACAGCGGAAAAAGATTGTGCGAGAAAAAAAAATTCTTTCGCGCCACCACTGACATTCTTCAACGTTAGAGGACACCGACAGGTTAAGATAGCAGTGCCGCTTCGGTCGCTGAGTGGTTAGAAACGCTACATTCTAACTATTTGACAGATATATGGCCCGGAACCAGATGGGGATTGGCTAGCGCGTCTGCCCTGTTGCGCCACCCCTTCGCCACAATCATCCCCAAATTAGGCATGGGTGACTTTCGTTTGATCACGAAATGTTCACGAAGGTCATTATAGCCCCCACAATCCGCCATAAAGACAGCAGTATTGTAGTGCAACAAAGCAGCATGACGAAAGCTTTCCATAGGGCAGAAAACACTGCATTTTGAATAACTGCGAACAAAGAGTCAATTTCCCCGATATGTACTAAAGTGGCAAGTTAGTAGGAACACCAATACCAATCAGGCATGTGGTATCCTCACTTAGTTACGCAGCTATGACGTTGGGATGACTTTATGAACGCCTCACATTGCAAAGGATTCAGACTTGTACGAAGGGTAGATAGCACCAATAGGGAATGATATTAGGCGCTAGGTAAGCAGCTGCAAGCATAACAGACACGGCAACAAAGCTTCTCGGCTCTGCAAGAACAACTGAATCGAGAGTGTACAATGTTTGATGAGCAGACAACAAGACAAGCAGTCAGCTATCCACCAGAGAGCGCAAACGACTGTTCGATGATCGTTGGTTACTGAGGCTGAAGAGGAGCCCAGGAAGTAACACAATTGTTCCAGTACACCACGTAATCAGGCAGTTACAATAGCAGTATCCAGAGGATAATTTCAGCATGCACAGCCCGCTGCACATTCACGCTAATCAGTAAAAACATGGTTGCCCTCTTCGTGTACCACTCATCTGAGCAACAAAAGGACAAACTCGCCTGATGACAAACCGAACCTTTGACAAAAGACAAACCGAACCTTTGACTTCTGAAACAAGTTAGCAAAATCATGCAATGCATTGGTTATGATACGCTTTCCAACATACCAGAAATTATTACTCAAGTTATGTGGATAATGGCTGTGGAATAAATCTCGCTCCTGTGTCCTGACCTTTGACTCCATTTCGATTATATTCAACAGAACCGGTTTACTATACCTCCGGAACAACATGATAACGTTTTGTTGCAATAAAATCAGTTTTGCGCAAGTTATGAGAATAATGGCTGTGGGATAAATCTTACTTTTGTGCAATGACCTTTGACCCCATTTCGTTGATATTTAACAGAACCGGTTCACCATACCTCCGGAACAACATGACAAAGTTTTGTCGCAATCCAAGCATTTTAGGTAAGTTATGATGCACAAGGGCAATGGAATGGATCACACTCCTATGACCCCATTTCTCCCATTTTCAATATGGTTTGTCCCGAGTGGCTCCCTACCACATACTAAAATTTCATCGAAATCGAACCATTTGTACGCAAGTTATGACGCATAAGGGCAATGGAATATATCCCGCTCTTATGCCCTGCCTGGCCTTTGACCCCATTTTGCCTATTTTCAATAGGGTTCGTGCCCAGGTGGTTCCCTACCACATACTAAAATTTCATTGAAATCGAACCATATTTACGCATGTTATGACGCATAAAGACAATGGAATGAATCCCGCTTTTATGTCCTTACCTTTGACCCTGATTCGCCCATTTTCAATAGGGTTCGTCCCCAGATGGTCCCCTACCACATACTAAAATTTCGTCGAAATCGAACCATTTTCACGCGAGTTATCGTGCGGACGGACGGACAGACGGACGAACAAAGCTGGAGCATATACGTTTCTTCAACCTACAGTTGGAAAGCGTAAAAAAGGCTCTTGGTCTGATAAATCAAGTTTTCAGGTAATACCATACACGCCGAGGGGCTGGCCAGAACATTGCGTCAACAGCACGAATGGAGGGATCCTATCTTGCTGCCTAGCGTTTACTGAACAAGTTCCTAGAGGGTGTTTCATGCTCTGGGATCTGTTTTCGTGGAGGGTATTGTCTTCCTCAACACCGCTGGAGCAGTATTTTAATGCCGCGACCTATCTTAATATCCTTGCTCACCAGGTACACCGGTAAATGTGCATTGTGTTTTCTGACGGAGAGGGCTACCTCCAGAGCAGAATAAGGCGCAATGCCTAAGGCTAGGATTATCAAGCAGTGCTTCCAGGACACACGACAGTGATTTCAAATGGCCTCCTCTCTCTCCAGAACTTAACCCAACTGAACACCTATGGAATGAGATTGAGAAAGGCATTCAGTACAAAGATCATCGTCCACCAAGAATTCGGTAATTAATGGATTCCATCATTTCCACTTGGGTGCTCAGACCTGCAGAATAATATCAGAACATCGGCAAATTCATGCCACATCTAACGGAGGCCGCTTGAAAGGCCCAAAGTGTGATCAAGTAGGTATTCTAATAATTTGCTACTTTAGTGTACACAGAGTGGAGAAAATTGTAGATATTTATACCTAATAGCTTGTTGGTCCTCCTCTAGCGCGAATAACAGCCTTTACACGCCGAGGCAAACACTCCACCAGATGCCAGAGGGTTTCAGGAGGTAATTTAATTCATGCCTGTTACAGCCCTGTCCACAGCTCCGCTCGAGACGATGGACCGGGATCCATGGATGTGATGTTCCGCTTCACGGTATCCCAGAGAGCTTCTATAGGGTTTAAATCCAAAGACATTGTAGGCCACTTGATAGTTTCCAACTCAGGTGAGTGTTTATCGTGCCATGCCTGAGTTGTTGTGGCCCGGTGGGGCTGCGCATTGCCTTCCTGAAACAGACCATCAGCCGCAGGATGCGCGAAGGCCACGAAAGCGTACAGGTGATCAGCCGGCACATACTGGTTGTGCGCAGTAGCGAAGAACCTCTATCGACACACTGAGGGACATAAGGAGTCCGACGAGAAGGATCCCCAAACCATCACAGGGCCAACAACGCCTTGAACAGAGCGTGCCTGTCACGACGGCGTCATGGCCTCTTGCTGTCGAAGTCACACTCGTACCCTCACTTAAGCTACAGCTGAATACGGGATTCATCTGACCGTACGATGCAGCGCCACTATGCAGAGGTCTAGTTTTGAAGTTCGTGGCACCTGGGTGAGTCGTAATGTCCGTTGATGAACAGTTAACAGTGGCACTCCAGCAGGGCGTCGGCTCCCGTAGCTCAGGTTATGCGGCGTGCGCCGTACTATTTGCTCGCTGACGCTTCTTGGGCCTCCAACATTTCATTCTTTAACGACCAAAACGCCCGTACGTACAAACTGCCGTAGCCGCCCGAAACGCCTCTCTAGAGTGAGTCAAATTTCCTACCCTTACTTGTTCTTAAAATTTTTTCGACCTATGAGGGATCAGCAGGAGTCACCCTCAATTGCTATTGACGTTATTAAACAAAGAAGTGAGACAACAGACAGTTTCGGGTGTTATGGTATTTAGGCTGATACAAGATTTTTGGGTCATGGTCGTTAAAGGGTTAACCTGGATGTGATTTGCGCAACCGTTGTCAAGTGGCCTGTCTGTACGAGCCTGGATGGTCTACGTCGACCACGATCATGAATGGCGTGCGGTCGGCCACCGCTTGCTTTCTTGGCGCTGCTACGTCCGTTGATGGTGTACTCGCGGTACATCGTTGGTACGGTTGCCCTGGGGAATCATAGGGTTCTTACCACTTGGGCGATAGAATGATCTATCTGTCTTGCCCCGACAAAGCGTGCACGATCGAAGTCGCTCAGATCACCACGTTTACCCATGTTCGTCGATTGTGATAAACTGTTGGGAAGTCCTTCTGTCCGCGTATTTATCGCCTGCTTTCGCTTTGGGTCTGTTCCACTCAGTTTGGGGGATGCCCATGTCAACTGCTCATCATCTCTAGCTCTAATGGTTTGTGGACTGATATACCCCTTGCAACGGGGATTGAACAATTTATCTTGTAAAATGATTCCGTTTATATACTGAAAGATTTACAGTCAAAAGATTGCAGTCGTGATAAGAGCCAAACAACTTATTCTCTAAAAGAAAGGTTGAAAGCTTCATCTATACATATAAAACTGAAAACACTCACTGACTCATCACCGAATCTCAGAAACTACTGAACTTAGAACTTTCATATTTGGCAGGGATGCTCCTTTTACAACACAGAGGCGCACTACGAAAGGTTTTTTCCTACGATAACATTAAGTAGGTCGAAATGGGGTTTTTAAATAACCCAGCTTTGATAACACTATAGGACGTTTTGCAGTGATCGAGCCATTGTTGCCCAGCAACTGAAGCCTCGTCCTAAGTTTTAATGATTTGACCTGTTCAGTATATATTTTGTTCTAAATTTATTTGTTCTGAATTTATTTAACGAAAATACCTTAAAAATCACGTAAAAAGCGCTATATCATAATATGTTTTGCATTTGAACATTTATATTATCATTTGACATATCAAATGTCAAGGTTTTTTCTTTAGTCACAATCAAATTACCAATTTTCGTTTACACCAAAGCAAGGTGGCGTCATATAAGTGGCTCTTTTGAGTCAAAATCACATTACCAATATTCGTTTTCACCGAAGCAACGGTGACGTCACATAAATGTTTGTTTTGAGTCAAAATCAAATTACCAACATCATTTTCTTCGATGCAACGGTGATGTCATATAAGTGGTTAGCTGACTGCAATAAATATAAACATACGGGTAGATTTTCATAGTAATTGAAATTTGAAAAAAAAAGGTTTCCTTCTTGAGATATTAGCAATGGCAACACAATTTTGCTCACGCTTCCAAAAAATCTGACTTGCTAACTATTAAATGTACAGTTTCGAACGAAATTGTTGATAAGCAAGGTTCTTTTTACATTTATGCTGAAAGTAGCAACGTATTGTGTCCTGTTTTCCGTTATTATTTTGTTCTGTTGTCTATAATATTTTAACGATGAAAGTGAAGGGTAACGACGTATTTTGATTTGTTTCGTGTCGGCTTGAAGTTTTAAATTTACAGTTATGAACGAAATTGCTAATGTGTCGTCTGGCAGACATTTTAATTTTTTTTTCGATTTGAGGTTTAACGACCACCGTGAGCAACTCAAATAGGCTATAAGCAGTCGCCCGTCCCTAATTTAGGGTCACTGGTTCTAGGGAAGGGAGAGAGCCAGTGCCGAAAGACAAACACAACACCCATGCCTCACCGGGATTCGAACCCGGACCCCTTCGGACGAATGATCAGAGGCCATCGCTTAGACCACTGCGCCACCGGGGCGGCCTGGCAGACATGTGTTTCGCAAAAGAGCGTAGAAATATGCAGTGTATGTCCATATTAACAATATATCATATATGTCATCTGTATTTCAACTGAATTTTAATATCACCACGTTCGAAGAACGGGCATTTAGCTAATTTTTTATATATTTGCATGCAGTTGTTTTTGAAACATTGTTTTACTGTCACAAAGACTTCGCGCGTGATTAACATCTGTTTAAAAGAATTTGGAATAAATAAACAAATAAGAGCAGAATTATAGGAATATTCCACAGTGCAATGAACTAGTCTTCGTGATTAAACTAATTTTTGTTTCGTGATAACACATATTTGTTGTATTCTGACACTGAAGCCCCAACTATTTCCTTCTCTGAAGTTATTTGGAAACTTGTAAATGTTTATTTGCGAAAAGGTTTCCGTCGAGAACTTTATTCTAAATCTATTTAAATGGTAACAAAGCATTCGTTGGATATGTGCCCTATAGCGATACTGGCTGTGATGCCCCTGAACAAAGTAATCAAAATGGTTTCCTGTCAAGCACAGAGGAATATGTTTATTTTTCGAATGAAACTGACTGTGAGGTTCTAGTGAAAGGAATTCAGGGAGTGCTGTTTGTTGTTAACTGACGGAAAAAATATTAAATATGTTAAAATATGGCTCCAAAACTCTACGCATTTGCCTCTGTGGAAGTAAATTGCTTTGGCGTAAGGTTTCTGTCTCGGCGGAAACCTCATGGAAGTTTTAGTTACTCTGAAGTTGAAGAAGGTATGTTTAATCACATTCTCAGAGATTTGACGATATTCAGAACGTTAGATAAACGCAGGAAATACGAGTGCATGTGGATATATTCTTAACTGCCTTAAGAAATGGATCTTAGATGAATTTTGTTTTTTTCTTTTGCATCAGGAATCAGAAACTTCCTTTAATGGATGTGGATAAGAACAGTTGTTTCGAAACAATAGAACGCGTTGGGGGAATCCTGGAGCATCACAATATAATCGTCATTAGCAATCCTCAATCTACTTTGCTGGATGAAGGTCTCCCAAAGTCTCGTCCAATCCTCTTCTTTGTCACTCCACATGCCTTTGTTTCCATATATATCACACGTGGTTGTCTCCTGAGCCTTTTCCTGTTCCTTTGTATAGCCAGTCTAATACTCTGGTCACAAAAAGTTAGCGATATTGCATGAAGTGAAGGATGTATGATTCTAATTCAAATAACACGCATTGAAATACCAGTGGTGCTATGTAACACTAACGATAAAGAGTGCGTTTACAAAAACATAATTTTGTGCAATTTCTGCACACAAGAAAGTAGCTCTGCAATATAAACAAAATGGAAAATTCGGAGAATGAGATAATCATGAGATAATTATTTCCATACCTCTGGATTTCAGTACCCAGTAACACCTCTGTGTGGAAGAACGTCTTGACATCTACGAGGCATGCTTGCAATGACACTATTGATGAGAGCCTCGTGCAGCACGTCCGGTATTAGAGGCAACACGTTAAGGAGGTCTGACAATGTAGTGTGCTATGGAACTTGGTTGTCCAGACAACGCTGTTCAGCGTCCCAAATTTCCTCAATAGGATTAAGGGCAGGAGACCCCGAAGGCAGCTGTAACGATTCAATCCAATTATTTTTCAGCTCTCGTTTCAGAAACTGTGATAAGGTGCTTTGTCATCGAGAAAACGGAATGCATGTCCAATAGAAACACGAAAAAGTGTCAGACATGGGCACAAATATCTCGGTTCTGGTTTTGGTACACTGTGGCATTCATGTTGCCTTGATGAACATACAAGGAAATACGGCCATTAAAACACACTCCTGCCCAGACCACAAATGGCTTCCCGCTGGTAAGGATCGACGGACTGCACATAGTGTGGTTGCATTAGTGTGCCGTACGTGTCCTCGTCAAGTATAAGGATAAAGAGCGAAACGGGTTTCGTCTGCGAAAAGTGCACGGTACAACTCTGTATTCCATACATGTACTGTTAAACCCTGGTGTTTACTGAGTCTAATTAATTGATGTGCCTACTGAATCTAGTTAAAAATAAGTTTTATTGTAGGTAAAACATTTTACTCAACCTGGATCTTATACCATCCTCATTGTCAACCATTATCAATCCACTGCTGGACGAAGGTTTCTCCAAACCTCTTCCACAACGGTCTGTCTTGTGCCAGTCTCCTCCATGTTACTCCCGCATACTTTCGAATTTCATCCACCCAACTTCCATGTGGTCTTCTTCTGGGTCGTTTCCTGTCCCTTGGAATCCAATCTAAAATTTCGACTGTCCATCGATGGTCTGTCCTTCTGGCAGTATGTCCGGCTCATTTTGCCATTTCAGGGATTTTACTCTGATCATGATGTCTTCCACTCTTGTCATTTTTCTGATCCACGAGTTGCTCTTCTTATCTATCCTGGTTACACCAAGCATGCACATCTCCATGCTGCTTTGAGTTGTCTGCAGCCTTTGTATTTCTCTTTTTGTTAAGGTCTACGTCTCTGCACCATACATAAGCACTGGAAGGATGCACTGATCAAACACTTTTCTTTTAAGACATAATGGCATATTGCTCTTAAAAATTATGCTGTTTCTTCCAAAAGCTCTCCAGGCAAGTTTTATACGCCGATTAATTTCTTCATGAATGTGACCCTCACTTGATATATGCTGTCCAAGATAAACGTACGCATCTGTTATCTCCAGCATTTCTCCATCAATCGATAAATTTTCATTTCTTGTAAAAGCATTGAACATCACTTTTGTCTTCTGAAAGTTCATTTTTAATCCCACTTCTTTACTCTTGTCAGCAAGTTCCTGGATCATACTCTGCAGCTCTGATGGGGTAGTTGCAAAAATGACTACACCATCAGCAAAACGAAGGTGAGTTAGATAATCTCCATTAATCTTTATCCCTTTGTTTTCCCAGTTCAGTGATTGAAAGACATTTTCCAATGTGGCATTAAAGAGCTTCGGAGATATGGTGTCACCTTGTTTCACTCCCTTTCCAATTTTTATGTGTGCTGTATTCTCGAACAGCCGAATCCTTGCACTTGCATAGATGTTATGAATAATATTAATGTATGCATCTTGAACACCACAGGATTTGAAAGCCATTGTAACTGCTGATGGTTTCACTGAATCAAAGGCCTTTTCATAACCGATTAAAGCCATGCACAATGGAAGTTCATATTTCCTCGCTCTTTCAATTAGTTCTCTCAGTACGTGGATATGATCTATAGTGTTGTAGCCACTCCCGAATTCAGCTTGTTCTCTCGGCTGAGCCATGTCCAGTGTCACCTTCAAGCGCTGTGAAAGAACTTTAGTGAAGATTTTATAAACCCCTGATAGGAGGCAGATAGGTCTGTAGTTCCTGAGATCTTCAATGTCACCTTTTTATGTAGCAGGATCATTGTAGCGTTGTTCCAATCCTCAGGAATCTTCCCTTCATTAAGGCATCGAGTGAAAACTTGGGCGAGAACTGTTTCAATTTCTCCACTTGCTTCTTGTATGATGTTTAGGGTAATTCCACCTTCTCCTGGAGCTTTTTCCCGCTTCATGTTCTTGATTGCATGTGCAAAGTCTGCTGGGAGGACTGGAAGAACTCTGGTACTGGTACCTTTCATGATGTCTGGAGTACATGTATCATCCCTTTCATATAATTTGGAGTAGAGATCTTTCACTCTTGTCAAAATTTCACCCCTATTTCTTGTTACAGAACCATCTTCTTTTCTCAGTGCCATAATCTCTTTTCTTCCCTAACTAAGATGTGCCTTTGCTATCTTTAGGCTTTGGTTGTTTTCAATTGCTGTCCTCACTAGTTCACAGTTGAATTTCCTTACCTCTTCAGTGATACTTTTTCGTACTGTCTTGCATAGCTCTATATATTCCACTTGGGAAGTCACATCTTCGTGAGTTTTCCTCATCTCACTTCTTCTTTGCATCAATATTTTGGTTTTTTCTTACAATGTGTTCACATGCAACTTGTTCGTAGACCCAGCTAATCTTGTTGTTGTTTCATAACAGCTTTTGGTTACTTTTCTGTTAACTTCAGAGATGTCCACTTCTTCTGATGTTAGACCTTCTAGAGCAGAGAATCTGTTCCTCAGTTCCAATGTGAAGGTATTATGATACTTTTTAAGGTTGGTCACGTCAATACACTTTGTTTGTTTTATGAGCTTGCCACGTTCGAGTTTAGCATTGAGGTGCATCTTACATCTTACCATTCTATGGTCACTATCTGTGTTGAACTTATTCAGCACACTGCAGTCTTCCATGACAATTTCTTGTTACACATAATAAAATCAATTTCACTTTTCCATCCATTGGGATGCTTCCTTGTCCATTTCCTTTCCGGCTTTTTCTCTGCAAATTCTACGAGAGTATTTCCACGCTGGTTTCTATTGCCGTGACCGAATTTACGTACTGAAGTTTCATTCTGTTGCCGTTGCCTTATTTTTGCATTGAAATCTCCCATAATTATCTTCAAGTGCTGCTTGCCTTTATTATTTAGATGACAGAGTTCCTCATAAAATTCTTCGATTTTTTCTTCAGGATGACTTGTGGTGGGTGAATCAGTTTGAATGATCTGAGCCTGGTATCTTCTCGAGAATTGGATAACGAGTCGTGCAGCTCTGTCAGAGGAACTTCCAACTTCTACAACTTTATCCTTCAGTTTCTTGTTTATTATAAGTCCAACACCACTAGTTCTGCCAGTATTTGTCCCACGGTGGTAGAAGAGATGTCCACTTTTCAGTTCAATGAGATCTTTTCCTTTTCTCCTTACCTCACTTAGCCCGATGATGTCCCACTTGATCGTTTCTGGCAAGAAAGGATCAAGTGGGACATCATAGGGCTCTTCCAATTCAAGAAGTCTTGAATCAGAAGATAGGAAACGTCCATTGTAAGTAACCAAGGTCAGCATCAAATGGCAACCTAGTCCGGTCTTCCGGTGATTCTTAGCACCCTCTTCCTTCATGTCGCACTGGCCGCTGCCTTGGCTAGGTACATTCCCGCTGCTGGAGACTGAGGGCCAAGATTTAAGTTGCGGAGTCATTTTGGAGGGGTTTGGCCATAACTCACCACGCTGGCCAAGCGGGTTGGTGAGTGTGGGATAGCATTTCCTCTAATCCCGATGGTATAATTATACCGCTATTGGCTGTAATCAGAGCCCCTTTAGTGGGAACAGGATGCACCACGAGAAGGCGGGATTGACATTTGTCAAGGAGAGGCGGGTCTTATATATGTCTAGTTAATTATTTTTCAGCTACATCTATCGTTTAAGCTACACTCACGGACAATGGCATTTGCGCATCTAGAAGAAAACATGCTACAATCGCGAAACTTCGCAAATAGCTAGAGTGCGTGCTGGTATGCAAATGATCCTCGTTTTGTGCCAGTGCACATGACCGCACATCCTGTGGTGGCGCTGCAAGCACCAAGGGGCAGCCTTATAAACCGGCGTGTAGTCGATCTTCCATGAATATGAAAATCATCGGCCAACGCAAGCAAAAGTACAGAGTGACAAGAATGCCACATAGACGCCAGGAACGTCGATTTATGCAACGTACTGACTTTGAGAGAGGTCGTATCATTGGGCTAAAGACCGCAGGGTGGTCGGTGCGACGTGTATCCCGCCCCGTTAATCGTTCTGACCATAACGTCAGAGTGTGTTGGGAGCAGTGGACACGTCACGACACTGCTACACGGTGGAGCGGTTCCGAACGGACCCGGAGGACCACTGGTAGAAAGGATCGACACAACGTGCGCCAGGCACGAACGGATTCCACGGGGACCTGGTCAACTCTACAGGGAGATGTAACGGCTCCTGTGTACCCACGAACTATTTCCCGACGCCTCGCGGAAGCAAATCTGCGATCCCAATGCCCCTTACGTGTGCTGACATTAACAATGGAATATCGCCGGCTCCGTGTTCAGTGGAGCCAAGCCAGAATGACGTGGAACACCACAGACTGGCGACGTGTGGTATTTAGCGATGAGTGCCGCTTCGGTTTAGGGACATATGGTCATCGTGTCCGGCTGTGGAGGTCCCTGGGTTAACGGCACAATCCCAACCTCGCTATCGAGCGCCACACTTCCCCCACTGCAGGCATTATGGTCTGGGGAGCCATTGCCTACGAGAGCCGATCAGCTCTAATACTGGTACGTGGATCATTGACGGGCCAGCGGTATGTCGATGTGATCCTACGGCTCCATGTGCTGCCATTCCTGGCAGGGATTCCAGCTGCCCTGTACCAGCAGATAATGCCCGGCCACACACTGCTAGGTTTGCCAAGGACTGCCTACGTCATGTCCAGACACTTCCATCGCATGCTCGCTCCCCAAACATGTCCCCTATCGAGCATGTGTGAGACCAGTTGAAACGCCGGCGGCTGCCACACAGTGTGATATTTCAGCAATCTAGGGCAACTTAATTCAGTTATGCGAGTGACCGATATAATTAAAACACACGGAATTCCGACAGCTAAACATGGCCTTTAAGTGATTTCGACAACAGTTTAGCCAATGATCCCGCCGAACAGTTATCAGATGCTGCTCATACTACCGCCAGTGGCGTTGGCGAGACGCCGAGACGAATGGAATCTCACTATTGCTTCCAGTTCAGTGGATGAGTGTGTGGCAATGGCGACACATTGGCGGTTTGTGCGGTGTGGCAATATCTTCGTCAGTGTTTCAAGGTAAGATTACGTGCGGGAACATTTACTTATACCTATAGAGTAGTGCAAAATATCGTATTCTGAAGAAAGCGTGTTTACATTGTGACAAAACAGTTGTTGTCACATTAAAGGAACCTTTTAAGACATTATTCGGTGTTTTTCAGCGTTATTCATTCAACTAGATTAAAGCTAGACATCTACTCTATTGAACTGAAAAGAGCAAACTTGCTCAAATTTGCGCATTTACACCCTATCGTTGTTTGTGTCAGAATGAGTCCTCAAAAATCGAGTCTTGCCATTTTTGAAAAATGGTATCAACATCCTCCAAAACAACCTACGGACGTAATTTGGCGTATATCTTGGACGAATGGGGAAGGCCATATTTGCTAAATGACGCCTTAAAAAGCGTAAAAGCAATACTTAGAAATTTTGCTTGTAAAGTCGAGCAGGGGTGGTTAAAAGCGCAAAGACATCGAGGAAGATTATTCGCTGACAACGCACCGTGCCGTCAAAAGAACATCAATTTTGCAGACACTGTAAGTCAAGCCCTGCCTACTTGCTCAAACAACGACTCTTGTAAAAGAGGCAGGCCCAAAAGTCTTTCAAAGACTGTTTTCCGAAATTCTAAACCCGAAAAATCAAAACCCTTGTTGAGTCATCAAGTCAAGAATACAATACAATACAATTACAATTATTTATTGCACACATTTAAAACTTACAGTTATATGAAAATGCAATACACCAGGAGGAATCTGAACACATTGGTTGTAAGGCGATTCCCCCTATTAGATGTAAGAAAAGGAATAAAACATATGGCATATATGAAAGCAAGTAAGATGGTTATAACAGAAGCACCACTGTTAGCAGCATGCTTGGAACTACAATATTTTAGAAGAACTGTCAAAGGCAACTGAACTGAAACTGCAAAAGGCCGGAAAACCCGACTCAGCTTCAATCGTGAGAAAGTTATGTTCTGCGTCTCCTACGAGGGGCACCAAATTCAAGAAAGCTCGGAAATCTTCTGCGGACAGAGTAGCAACTTTATCTTCGGAACAAGCACTCGCTCTAATGATTGATGCTAATCTTTCGACAAATCAGTATACACAGTGTGGCAAATAATTTTTAAGACTGGGTCTGTAAAATGAAATAAAAACAAGAAATTATAATTTGTTTTAGTTTGTTATTCAAAATAAGTCCCTCCGGCTTCAATATACTTGTTACAGCGATTTAATAATGATTCGAATGCCTGTTCCAGTTCACTTTGCGGAATTGCCTCTAAAGCACGCGTCGAAGCTGTTTGTACGGTCGAAATATCATCAAAATAACACCCTTTTAACGTCATTTAAAGTTTTGGGAATAAAGAAAAGTCGCAGGGTGCTAAATCAGGAGATTACGGTTGATCATTCAACACACAGACGGTATTTTTCACCAAAAATCTACGAACAAGAAGTGAGGTGCGACTGGGTGCATTATCGTGCAACAAACACCAACTGTTTTCATCCCGATATTCTAGACGAATGCGACAAATTCTGCCAATCAAACGCCTCAAAACATTTAAATAAAATTCACCAGTAATTGTTTGTCCACTTGGAACAAATTCTTTGTGGATAATACCCTTACTATCGAAGAATGTAATGAGCATTGTTTTGATTTTCGATGGAACTTTTCTTGTTTGTTTTTTTTTTTGGCTTGTGGCGAGTTTTTTGACTTCCATTCCGCACTTTGTCGCTTTGTTTTAGGATCATATTGAAAACACCATGTTTCATCACCTGTAACAATCGATTATAAGAAGTTTGGATCATTTTCCGTGGCTGAAATGATGTCTCTGCAATGTGCACTTCTCCTTGATTTTTATTCATTGGTTAACGTGTGTGGAAGAAATTTAGCACAGACTTTTATTTTGTCCAAATCTTCATGCAAGATGGTTCGAATCGTTTCTTTGTTGATGTTTAAAGACTCTTCCACCATTCTTAGTGACGCACATCGATTGTTTGCCACGAAATCACGCACTTTTCCAATAATGTCAGGTGTCCTAGATGAACTCAGTCTTCCGGTATGCTTATCATCTTCTAGCGTATCTTTTCCGTCCAAAAAACGTTTGTGCCACAGGAAAACATTTGATCTACTTAAACAAAACTCACCGTAAACTTGTTTCATCATTTCGTACGTTTCCGAGGCACTTTTACCAAGTTTTGCGTTAAATTTAATAACAGCTCTTTGTTCCATCTTAATAATTCAACATGAAAAAAATTTTACTTCTCTAATGAACAGCCGTTTCGTTTGAGTTACTTTAACAACTGCGCAGTACTTTTGGCAGAAAGCAAGCAGATGGTCACAGTTCATAACGCATTCGCGATTACACTGGTGGCGCCACCGTAGGCTGAAATCTAGCGCCAGTCTTAAAAATTCTTTGATGCACTGTGTATTATTGTACGTGATCAAGCTGTAGAGTGTAAGTTGTATCCCCCGTCGTATTATAGAGTAAACGAAGCTAAACAAATGTTACATTTCCGATCAGCCGAAATACCAGTACAGTCGGTTATTGACCATTCTGTAACACTGTTATGTAAATTCCAGGAAAAATCCTTTGAACGTTTTTTTTTTTTTTTTTTTTTGATTGGAGGTTTAACGACCACCGTGAGCAACTCAATGGGCTATAAGCAGTCGCCCGTCCCTAATTTAGGGTCACTGGTTCCAGGGAAGGGAGAGAGCCAGTGCCGTAAGACAAACACAACATCCATGCCTGACCGGGATTCGAACCCGGACCCCTTACGGACGAATGATCAGAGGCCAGTGCCTTAGACCACTGCGCCACCGGGGCGGCCCTTCGAACGTTGGGCGAGAATAAGAATTTAAAGATAATTATTAAATGGGGATGTGACGGTGCCGAGCAAAGTAGGTATCGGCCAAAATGTTCTCATGATCATTCTACAGACGACAGTTTATTTAGTACCACTATGGTACCCATAAAAATGTACGATGCAACTAAGTATCGTAAAACCGTAATTTGGAAAATATCCTGCGCCCACTTCCACACGATATTGTCGGCCCATTAAGCTCATTTTTGCAAAGAAATCCGTGGAAGTAAATAAAAGGGAGGTTGGGAACATTGAGAAAAAAATCGGTAGCCTTTCTCCTACGAAAATTGTCGTAGATGAAAAGGAACTTGTTGTTAAGGCTACATTGCTCTTCTGCATGATCGATGGAAAAGTATGCAATGCTGTCGTCATAAGCATGCTGTTTGTGTGGAGAGAAACCGCGTGAGATGAACAATCTCAGTATTCTCTCACATAAGGATGAAGCTGGGAATTTATCTTTTGGACTGTCTCCTATCCATTTCTGGGTTCAATATTTTGAATATGTACTGCACATTTCGTACAGACTTAAGATTCAATCGTGGCAAGTCGTCCGCAGTGCAGCCAATACAAAGAAATTCGCGGAGAAAAAAAGCTTGTGCAAAAACGATTTCGACAGGAGCTCGGTTTACTCGTATATATGCCAAAACAGCAGACGGAGAACACGAATGACGGTAATACTGCAAAAAAGTTTTTCAGAAATGCATAAATTTCTGCTGAAATAACTGGTGTCAATGTAGAATTGATCAAGCGATTTCGCGTGCTATTAGAGTGCCTGAATTGTGGGTTTACGGTAGATTTAGACAAGTTTGGTGACTACACTTCCTACACTTTGGACTTATACTTGAAGTGGTATTATGTGCCCGTAAGCGTACACAAAGTACTTATCCACGGCAGAGATATTATAGGTACAGCCATACTGCCAATCGTTCAGTTTTCCGAGGAAGCCTAAAAGGTAAGAAATAAAGACAGTAGAAAATACCGTGAACTGTTTGCTTGAAAGACTTTCTAGAATCGACTCCAACACGGACTTATTGCGTCGATTGCTTATCACCTCTGATCCTCTTCTCGGTAGCCTGCGTGCTTCGCTTAAAACGGAACATGCAAACATCATGCCCGAAGTATTACGTTTACTGAAAGACTCTTCTTTCAATGATTCTCAAGCGTACACATTATTCGAACAGTGATTGTGATTATTTTTTCCGGCTGAGTCTTGTATATTTTCCATTGCAATCTTAGACAGTTGCGGTCGTTGTATGCACAATACATGTATACGCACATATTACAAACTCATGCGTAACATGTACGGTTCTCCTTTCTGTTACATGAAATTTACCTATGACTCGTACTTAGGTCGAAGTATGCAATAATGCTATCTAAAAGTAAATGTGAGAAATGCCAAAATATGTACTTAATGCCAAATGTAAATCATGCCAAATAAAATGTAGAAATAGTATAACTAAACTAGTGATCCGAAATTTCTTGGCGTAGAATAGAAATAAAAGTTTCCAAGCTTTCGCACATCAACCAGATGGCTTTCGCAATGCAGGTAGACAGCAAACTGGATAATAGAATGGTTCAAAGTGTTGAACCGTTCTATTATCCAGTTTGCAGTTAGCTGTCTACCTTCCTTGAGAAGGCCATCTGGTGATGTGCGAAAGCTTGGAAATTTTATTTTCTATTCTACGCCAATAAATTTCGGATCACTAGTATAGTTATACTATTTCAGTACAGTTGGTGTATTGTTCCTTGTTATTAATTAAAATGTAAAAATACGGAAGTACTTATTAATTTTGCATGCATTACCTTGTAAACCCACGTACTCAAGTATACTTAGCCATAGGAATAAAGTTCCCCTAGATTGCTGAAATTTCACACTGTGTGCCGTGCCGCCCTAACAGGGATTTGGAGCACACTGTCCAACACGTGTGGGACAGTCTGCCGCAGGACAACATCAGACGTCTGTTCGCCTCCATGCCGGATCGTATTGCAGCATGTATCGCCGCACGAGGCAGTGCGGCGCGCTATTGAAGATTACCGGACTGCGTCCACAGATCCTTCTGGTATTGTCCTGCAGCTTTGTTTTTGCCATTATGTGTATCATTCATCTCTATCAGTAGATCCATAAAATTTGAGTTCAATCCGATTCTTCCTTCTTGGTGTGAAAATTTCCTTGTCAGTGAGTGTATATCTGGGTTCAACGAAAGTTACAGTACCGATCGGTCTAAGAAGTTACAGGATTTAGTGTTCTACAGTAAAGCTAACGCAATATTAACGTATTGTTGAGTTTACATAAACAGTTCAAGACTTTAATGAATTAAAAAAAGCGTTATAGGCTTCATTTACTCCTACATATGCCCCGTCACCCTCTGTTTAGTAAAGGAAGTAATAATTAGTTCTTGTAAAAGCATTTATCAATCTCGTTTTCTGTAAATTGAGGTTTAATCCATCGACCTTATGTACAGGTAGACTGCGAATGGCGTCACAATTTTTCGCTCCAACATCAAAACGGGAAACGGCACGTGATCTTCGGCAACATTGTTAAAATAATATTCTGCAACTTTTCACTGGTGAGAAACCAATTTAAATGGTTAAACATATGCTAGGTATTTGTAGTAGAGATTCCAATTTTCCGTAAATTTTTATAACGGTTAGTAAGGGCGACCATCCACCTAAATTTTTCATATTTACAGGAATTGTTATCATATATGGGAAGAAATAAGATCAATATTGAGGTTCAGTTTCCCAAACTAGAAAACGTGTGCCTATGAACAAAATAATATAAACATTCGCGATAACAAAATGAACTACGCGTTTAAAATTTTTCGCAAATATTCATCACATTATTCTAATCACGGCCTGTATATCAAGCTTATCTATGCACATACATGTTTTAAGTGAACTTACTCTGACTACGGCAATGTCATTGCCGTAAATTATTTAGCCTTTAATTGTGAACTTCTGTTCCTTAACCCTATGTACGTATATGTACGTATTTAGAATATCTGCGACGAATAGGATCGTTGGGTGCATGGAGGCAAAAATTGCTCCCACGCACCCGGAGGAACATATCGGCAGACATGTACCAACAAGAAAAATGACACCGAATTTTTGGTGGTAAAGAGTACATCTTTTCAATTTCTTCCAAGACAAATAACATATTTCGAAAGTATTCATAAGCAGTGGAACCCATTACAAAAACTAATAAGTAAATAAAAAATAAATAAACCGCATTTCTGCAATCGATAACACACGTACAAATAAAAACAGTAATTATCTCGCACTAGCTGCTAAAAAGTCTCTTGCGAAAAGAAGCATATTATGCACAAAAACTTTCTCTTAGCTGAAAAAGGTATTAGAGACAAAAAAGCGATTTTCTTATGTAACAGTTAGAAGAACAGATATAAAGCAAAATATGATATAACTTCACGCCACCCAGCGGAAGGATTTTGAATAACGGAAAAGTAAAAAACATTAGAAAAGTATCCTTTACAGCAAAAGCTAAAAAGAATGTGATGAGAAAGTAATTCTGACCTTACTGCCACTAGCGGATATACTGCGAATTATTCAAAGAAAATAACATTACCCATCTTAACTGTAGCGAATGGCATGCAGTAAAATAATAAACTTTTCAGTAAACATTTTAGAAGCCCCGATGCAACATGAAAAATAATTACACACTAACACCACCCAGCGCCCGAACTATAAACTACAAGAAAAATATTATAGAAAGTAAATGCTATGCTGGGTTTAAAGAAATTTTGAAATCAGTCTTCTAGAAGCGAAGATATTGACAAAAAATAATTAGATATTTGAGCCCCATAGCTGGACAACTGTGCACTATTTTGGGCAATAAATATACGCAAAATATTTCGCAGCTGGTAGTATCTAACCGGAAAAAATAACATTTTTTTAGTCTGGTTTTAGACGATCAGATATTGCTGTTAGTAAGCTGTAAACGGAAACATGATAGGGCATGCCCATATATGCAGCATACTAGCGTCTCGAGGTAGAGACATCCACATGTATCGAGTTATCTCATTGGCAGCAATACAACTGGGACCCACCAATTGGCGAACGGCATCGTAACGGCTTTAACAGTTTGGCGGAAATCTATAAAAAGAACACTGATTTCTCACAGTCTGGTGATTGGTGATTACAGTAAGCTGCAAAACATAAAAGCACATCAAATAAATCCAATTTCACCTTAAAATATCAATTGTACAGGACTATCGACAACCGCCAACGAAGAAACTAATGTTAACTAAGATGTAAACAACCTGTGTCACGACTTCGACGACGTATATCTGGCTCAAATTGTATTTCTACACGAATGAAACAGTACAAATCGAACAACTTAACCTGTTCGCAGTATCCATCCAAATATAATTATTAACTAGATAGAAGTTTTAAAGAAAACTACTTACTTATTCTCTCAAACTTACCTCTTCGCAGCGTAGCAGTAGCCATTATCCACCAGTACAAATCGAACAACTTAACCTGTTCGCAGTATCCATCCAAATATAATTATTAACTAGATAGAAGTTTTACAGAAAACTACTTACTTATTCTCTCAAACTTACCTCTTCGCAGCGTAGCAGTAGCAATTATCCACCATTATTACCGCCAAACTGTTAAAGCCGTTACGATGCCGTTCGCCAATTGGTGGGTCCCAGTTGTATTGCTGCCAATGAGATAACTGGATACACGTGGATGTCTCTACCTCGAGACGCTAGTTATGCAGCATGACGTAGGGAGAGGGGGGGGGGCAGTGTCGGAAGGGTATAAAGCACACGGACGGTGTACGCTCAGCAATTCGGTGAAAGCTATTGCACGGTGTACATCGGTTTGAACCACGTCGAGTTGCTGACACCGTATAATATGGACAACAGGCAATCCAGTAGACGACATGTGGATGATTTTGCCCGAGGTCGCGTTATTGGGAAGTTGGAAGAAGCTCGAAGTGTGACTAGTGTGGCCGAGGAGTTCTGGATCTCTCACAGCATCGTTTCACGAGCTTGGAGAGCATTTCAAACGACAGGAACAGCTGTCCGAGAGTTTAGCAGTGGTAGTCCACGAGCAACCACGGCGGCGGACGACCGGTATATTTCTCTACAGGCGTAAAGAGACAGACGGCAGACAGCAGGAGAAATCGCAAGGCACATGCATCAGACAACTGGACGTCCGTTATCGCGTTTTACCGTGGCCAGGAAGCTGCACAAAGATGGTCTATTTGCACGACGACCAGTACTGTGTGTGCCATTAACGCCTGCTCATCGGAGACGGCGGTTTCTGTGGTGCCAGGAACACAAGAACTGGACACATCAGCAATGGGGTCGAGTTCTCTTTACTCATGAGAGCCGATTTAGTCTGACGAGCGATTCTGGACGTACACATATGGAAAGAGCAGGGAACACGCAATCACACCTTTGACATCATCGAAAGGGACCGGTTTGGAGGTGGTGGAGTTCTCGTTCAGGCCGGTATCATGCTTGGTAGCCGTACTGACCTCCACATCTTCCGATGAGGTTCAGTCACTAGTGTCCGCTATTGTACCAAGGTTCTCCTGCATCACGCGCGTCTGTTTAGAGGTGCTGTGGGTCCGGAGTTCCTCTTAATGGACGACAACGCTACACCTCATCGTACAGTGGCTGTCGCAGAGCTGTTGGAGAGGGAAGATATTCAACGCATGGATTGGCCCGCAAGGTCCGCGGACCTAAATCCAATCGAAAACGTGTGGAACCTTCTCGGGAGACGTTTGGCAGCACGTCACGAGCCACCAGCAACGATTCCGCAGCTCCGATTGGCGCTACAAGAGGAATGGGCCGCAATGCCTCAAGCTCTTCTTGACAACCTCGTCCTCAGCTTTGACAGGCGTTGTAAATCCTCCAACGCAGTCAAGGGTGATCATATCCCCTACTAAAGACTGGATTTTCTTGGCAGCCGCCTGTCACATGGACGTTTCTGCTTCTGTCCAGCTGTACTCGAAGCTACTTTTTCAATAAAGTGTCTTTGTATCCATCGGATTCCTTATTCGGACAGTTTTGCTAACTTGTCCTACATTCTTATATCTTGGGGATCTTATGGTATGATTTGAGTGAATGTGGAGCACTTCTGCACGACGTTATATTCGAAAACAGTCTCGTCTTTAATTTTTGCACGCCAGTGTAGATCAAATACCATTACGTACCTCTAATCCTTAGTTTATACGACGCACATTCTTGGTATGTAATTTTTCTTTATTTGTGGATTCATTGACGATTCTCAACACATGTCGCGATATTCCAATGATAATACCTTGGGAGTTGAAACGCCCGGTTTCAATCCTTTCCTCTATGTACACCACTGCTCACACATTATTGCACTCTGGTTCCAGTTCTTGAAATGTTAAAATCACTATATACATGTTGATAAAATATCCTATTTCATCGTTGTTCACTGTACTTATTGCACCAGTAGTTTAATCTGAAGTTTAAAAATTCATCACTAAAAAAATCACATTCCATTGATGTTCACTGTACCTGTTGCACCAGTAGTTAAATTTGAAGTTTAAGATATTTTAATATTAAAATCCAAAAAAAAAAAAAAAATTTAAAATCACGGCATGCTTGAGATCACCACCATTTCATCAAACTCTCGTTGAAGCTTTTCAACCTTTAGAAGGCCATCCTCAGAGCACTTGTCCTAACCACGATGTTGCAGACCTACAATGTGCATTAGATGATTCCCTACTGAGTATCTCTTCGTGTGCGAAAGGGCTTAAGGATGACGTGCTCTTCCCCGCATTCCCGAGTTTCATGTTTTTTCCCTTGATACTGTGCTGCCATCTATATTTCATTCGCTGTTTAATTCATTTATGTTTCCTTCATTCCTTTCTGTCCCACCTTTCCTTCTCCACTGTTGTTCTTTATATCCTTTTTATATTTTTATTAAGGCCTTCCAAGGTTCTGCCAGGATGATTGGTTCATTATTATTACAGACTCTGTGTTTATTTTTTTCTATGGTGAGAGCCTCTGAGTACCTGAACTCCCACTCATTCTTATATCCGCTTTTGATTTGAATATCTTCAAATTTTGGTTTGTGATGACATAAGCACACACAAAAGCACACACGTGATGACATAAGCACGCACAATTTTAAAAGAAAAAGCCGTTTCTAAAACTGGTGGGGAGTATTCAACGAAGTCTAGATACCATCATAAGGGCCAAACGTTTTAGAACCCAATTTTAAAAAGACATGCAGGTGTGCCACACATAATTCTTCGGTTTATTCAGCATGTCTATGGAGCCCTTTCCGACACAAAAGGAATTTTTCTATAATAGATCTACAAAAAATCAGAAAATGAGCAAAACAATAAATGCATTTACGTCCCTATCTGGGAAACTGCGCATTATTTATAATGCACAATGAGCACCGTGTTCTTCACGGCGCATGATTCGGGTTACAAAGGAATTTTTTTAACCGGGTCTCTCTATACAGGGTGATTGTAAACTTCTTCAACAAAATAAGATGGGTGATAGTACATATCAAGACGAACAATATTTGCAATGGAACCTAGGGCCGCATTCCACTCCTAGTGACAAAAAAGAGTGAAGTTAAATATCCACGTTGAGCCTTCAACACTGAAAACAAAGAGACATACCTAATTTATGAGTTGCACAATTCCAATCGCATCAGAGAAAGACTCAAAGGATCTGCTCAAACTGGCGTCCAAGGGTGTCGTTGCACAGCCCACCCCGGCGAATGAAGGACTGTCGCACCCTCTCGTAGGCTCCCGGTGTGGTGTTGATCTTGTCCGCAGCAACAGCGATTCGCGCGACGAGATCTTTCAGGGAGTCCATAGGTGTCTCGTACACCAATGTTTTCATGTGCCCCCAGAAGAAGTCCATTGGATTAAGGTCCGGGGAGCGTGGAGGCCAAACCATATGCCCACCACGTCCAATCCACTGCCCGGGATATGTCGCATTTAGGAAGTATCGGACCTCGGTGGCAAAGTGTGCTAGGGCCCCATCATGCATAAACCACATGTTCCTCTGTGTGGTGAGCGAAACATCCTGCAACAGACCGGGAAGCTCTTGCTCCAGGAACGCACGGTACGCTGCGCCGGTCAGACGTATATGTCAATTCTCATGTGATGTTCGCACGGTAATATCGCTGAACGGGCTCGTCTGAGTTTTTAAATGTTTGCTCCTCATCGTCTACGCACGTGTTCAGCGCACTTGACTTGCATCTTGTGCTTCTCATGCACTGGATGGAACTCCGTGTGTTTCCTGGGCGTTTTTCGAACCTCGCTCTTTTCTGGCACTAGGAGTGGAATGCGGCCCTGAGTTCCATTGCAAATATTGTTCGTCTTGATGTGTACTATTACTCCTCTTGGTTTGTTGAAGGAGTTTACAGTCCCCTGTGTATAGAATCGGCAAAACATTTGTGAGTAGAAACACTCAAGTCACGAACTGGCAGTACTCTGCATTATGTCGGATTTTTAAAATAAAGGATATTAATAAAAGTAGAATATAAATTTAAATTTTCTAGCGAAAAACGATGCCCCATTTTGCGCATGAAAAGTGTGTCCGTTACGAATCTAACCAAACAAAAATGTTTCCCACTCGGGTTTTAGAACTTAGGATAAATCTTCAAATATGTTGTAAATAAACGCATGCACGTGCGTCCGCCTAATGGTAAATAGGCGAGTTTTGAAAATCAGCAAATATGCGAAAAACCGTCTTCACCGTGATCGCTATCGGTGGCAACAAAATGAGCAAATAAATGAAGTCGGATATTTAAAACCTGAGTTATTAAGAAAACTCAAATAACCATAAATTCCTCCTAGCGGAAAAGCATTTAATCATTTTGAGCAGAAAATATGCACATAGTGTTTTTCGTACTGATGGCATTGGGCCAAAATAGAATGTATGACGTACACCTCTACTTTACCTCCCTTTTGAGATTCTGCTTTTTTTTATGTAAATTTAGTAAGTGCTCGTTAAACGTTTTATCACTGAACGAGACATTTCTTTCACCAAGAGCGTTTTAGAGTTTGGCAACACTGAGAGTGAGTCAGAGCATTATTAATGTAAACTTTGAATGTATACAGAGAGTTGAGCAAGTAGGCGGTGCGGAGTTGCGGATATATTTATATACGATAAATATATAGCAATTTATATGGGTAGATGTGTATGTACGAGTGTTCTTATTCTTGGTACTACAGTATAATAATTGTATTGATATTGTCGTGTGGATTGAAGCCAGCGAGTTTATATTGTGGCAAGAATATATCTTCATGTACTAAAGTACAAGTGATTACCGAATGAATTAGAGCACTAACGTAAATGGACTTGCTGATTATTTACACCTTGCCTTCTGGTTAATTTTTGGCAATGTGGTATTTACTGTATATGCAACGAAGTTCGCTACGAACATTAGCAGGAGACATAGCTAAGTTTGTTGTGGTTAAACTTAAGTTGCAGTTAGTAATCTTCATATGTATTTTCATACATATGAAGATTGGCTGCAAATATTTTGTAAACAAAAATATGCACTTACGATGATAGTAGCAAAATTGTTTGTTATGAAAAATGAGAAAATACATGAAAATAACTCTTCAGCATGAACATTATGTGACGCAGTTTTCCGATCAAACTCTTAGAAGCGGAGATATGGGGAAAAGTACAGTGTAAGTTTACACTTCTGGCGAGGAAACTATGTGCAAAATAATCCTTGTTGTAAAAGGTAACAAAAGAAGAAAATAGTTGTTCTAGCCGGATTTTTAAGACTAATGATACAGGATAAATATTGTATGTATTCAATAGCAGTTGTATTTGTGCCCCTAGCAGCGAAGGTATGTTTCTGAAGAGACCATACGGCATGAACCATTGTTTCCGCAGTTCTGATACCTAATGCGTAAAATATGTTTTTTCCGATTCCTTTAACAGGGGCAGAGATACTGTGTTCACACGGATAGAAAAACTTAATTAATATACACTGAGTAGCAAACCTATTATGGCCACCTGTTTTGTACGTTGTTGGGCCACCTTTTGCCCCTAATATTCCTTGAGTTCGTTTTGGTATGGACTCTATTAAATGTCGGTAAGTGGCTTCGGGTATGTTAATCCTAATGCGATGAATTGCACCCTCCAGCGCTTAAAATTTGATGGCAGCTGATGTAACTGCCTGATGCTCCTTTCGACTTGATCCCACAAATGCTTTATTGGATTGATGTCTGATGATTGTGGAGGCCAATGTAGCAGGAAAAAGTCTCGCTGATGTTCCTGGAAGCATCCATCTCTATTGAGATAAACCGTCAGCAACGATATTTAAATGCATTTGAGCGGTCAGACGTTGTTCCACACGAATCGAAGGGCCCAATCACTCCCACAAAAACATGCCCCAGACCATAACGTGGGCTTCTCCAGCTTGAAGAGTAGTGACGATGCAAGATGGATCCGTACTTTGAGTTTCTTTCTGCATATCCTCGCCCTTCCATCTGCATGGTGTAGTTGAAAACGTGATTTGTCGGACCACGCTACTCTTTTCCACTCCTTTACTGTCCAGTTCTTGTGTTCCTGAGCAACCTGGAGGCCTTTCTTCTTGTTCTCTGCAAATAGCGAACGGTAACTACATGTATAACAGACCGTCTGCTACTGCTGCTCATACAACGTAATGCGCGGCGAACTGTACGTTGAGAGGCCATCGGAATTGGTCCTTGATTCAGATTATCTGTAATCTAACGAAGTGTTGCCCGTTTGTTGGACTGAACAAGTCTGCGGACTCTCCGCTCAACTCCAGCATCCAGTAGCCGTTGACGATCACACGCTTTCGTCAGACACGGTTTTTTGATAAGTGGTCCACCCGCTATACAATTTAACAACTGCTGCCCTCGAATATTTCACTAGTGCAGCCGTTTTGCTATGACTCGCACAAATGCTTCGAGCATTCACGATCATTCCACGTTAAAACTCCGTCAGATTGCGTCATTTACCCATTATTTCTTACGCAATGCAATTCTCTAGCCCCTGCTGGGCTTCAGAGTTCCCATTTCATACCAGTTCAGCCAGCTTGCGTCAGCAGCATCTGCTAGATAGCTACATTGTATAAAATGATCTGATGTTTATAATAATTTGGCCACTCAGTGTGTAAGCAGGTGCGTTTTTTCAAAAGATTATCTAGGGCCGCCGATGTTCTAGTGGTCAACGTTCTTGACTGCCATTGAAAAGTCTCGGGATTTTCCCCAGACCGGTACGAGCGTTCGGATCACTACATATTTCGGATGGACACGTTAAGCCCTTGGGCCCCGGGTACTGGCTCCCCGGTTATAAACAAGGGCCTCTTCCTACCTCGCTATCGTGGGACTTTCCTGTCCGGTACTCTGGCCCAAATCTCCTGGATTCCTACTTCTAAAGGTTGTTTAAGACCTGTGGTTCAGACACTCCCTTCCTAATACCATAAAATCCTATACATAAATATCTCAATCTCAAAAGACGATCCAAAACGGGCCTTTGATCGGATAATTGAAGTGGGAAAAGATTGTAAGACTGGAAAATAAATCAGACACATACACACATAGAATATTTTCCTTAATTGCACCTTTTCAACTTGATTACATTCTGTCTCAATCTCCCTCCAGTGTTTCACATACAAAATGAGGAGCGTAGCTAGACTAAGAACATTGGGTAGGGAGTTTCGACCTGGTTTTAATTTTCTTCACTACCTTGTTCCCCCTTCCTTCACTTTTCCACAATAAGAAAATACATAAAACTCCTGAATTTGTAAATTGAAAGTTGCCATTTTTAATTTATTTCCGTTTCAAATTTAAAAGAATTTTATTAATTTACTTTCACTTACAATCAATATTACTCAGATATCTTTAATTTTAGGATTAATTGTAGCACAGTATTAATATTATTTGAATATTGAATTTTTACGCAACTTCGATGGGTTTATGGGAATATGGAAACGATACCCATTTGCTTCGCTGCTTTGAGGAGTACTGAGCAGTTCTGCAGTGGAGTTACGGGTAGTTAAGAGCAATAAAGAACGAGAGAGAGAAAAAGAGACTGCAAGACAAGAAAACTAACCGGTTAACACAACATTCAGTGTACGAACCCCAAAATCTCTCAGCGTCCAATGGATCTCTACGTCCACCAGGAACATACAGTATTATCAACTCTTGGAAAACAGTATTATCAATTTTTGAAAACAAAACGATAGCTAAAAAGAAAAAAACAAACAAACAAACGAACCTCATTAATTTGACGCCCGACGATCTGAGGGATGTGTCATCACGCAAGAGCAGGTTCCTATTATTACTAGTATTATAAATATATTATTATTATTTTACGCGTTCTTCGGTACCAGTGATTTATCATTGATTTAAAATAATTATAATACTGTATTTCGAAATTAGTAGTGGTCCAGAAAATTTAATGAGAAATATTTTGGATATCGTAAGATTATATCTCTACTGAGTTAGCTTTGAGTTAGCAACGTGTACCAAATAATGCGTTTGCCCACCTTTCTGTGCAATCTCGTATCGCACATGCCTATGGACAGATTCTACAAGGTGTCGAACATCCTCCATGTGTAGTACGAACCATGTCTCCTTCAGCAGCTCCGTCAGTTCAGACTCATTCCGTGGAGAAGGATCAGTAGTTATCACACCCGGTTCTAGCATATCCCACAAATGATGAATTGGGTTACAGTCAGCTGAGTTTGATGGCTAGGGCAATGTGGTGTAGTTGTTGTCGTATTTCTCCAACCACTCAGTAGTTATACGAGCCCGATAACACGGTGCGTTCTCCTGTTGAATAATGGCACTGTGGTACGGGTAAACCACCCACAGATATGGATGGAAATGGTCGGAAAGTGGTCACTGTAGCGTCCATCATTCAGTGTAAGTGGGATGAATACCAACGGACGTAGGGTTTGCCAGAAAAAGCTCTCCAGAACAGAACACCACATCCACCGGCATGTTGAACCCCAACTGTGCAACCAGGGGATAAGGCTTCATGTTGTTTACGCCATATGCAAACACAGCCCTCAGCATGATGTAGCAGGAAACGGGATTCATCCCTGCAGACGACCTTCTTCCATCTGTAGAGGGTACATTGCCGACGTTCCTTGGCCTATTCGAGGAGTTGTTTGCCATAACTGGGCGTCATCGCAGGTAGGCTCGTTGGCATCCGGCTGTAGAACCCCAGGCAAAACAAAGTACGGCACGTTATACATGTGGAAATAGATCACTGCACCGCTGTTGCACTGGTGGGCCATTTGGGTGACTATTGCACGTTGTTGCTGTGATACCAGTCGTGGCACCCGATGCTTACCTCTCTGATCAATCGTGCTTGGCTGAGCAATGTGAGCCTTTCTGCTGAATATCTGTGAACGGTTGATCCAGTCCTGGTACACCTTTGATACCTTAGTACGGGAGCAACCAACAAGCGCGGATCTTTCGGAAATACAGACATCTGCTCTCTGGCCCCCAATAATTTTGCCTATGTTAGATTGGCTTCCACATAGATAGGTTTCCACATTACTGGAAAATGTGATTACTGGCAAACGTGATTGCGACAAAACGTGATTACTGGTAAGCGTGATTGCGACAAAACGTGATTACTGGCAAACGTGGTTGCGACAAAACGTGATTACTGGCAAACGTAATTGCAGCCAAACGTGATTACTGGTATATGTGATTACATGCAGAAAATAGGTGTGCGTAATGTATAGTGGCCGCAAATGACGTTGACATCATGTGGTACTTCGTTATTACTCCGAATATGTAAAAAAGGTGGTGTTCCTAATGCAAAGCTAACTCAGAGTATATTTAAATAAATGTAAAGGTGTATTGGGAGGGGGCTTCGGATACGATTGTTGAGGCCTCGTTCGCCCCAGAAATGGTCTAGTGATGCCCCTGTACGAAATCCTGAAATGTTCCATTGTTCATTGATTTAAATATTTATGGCACATGTACATAGAAATATTACCTTTCGGAAATCAGAGCAATACATATTGATTTAAATCTAGCTAAACGAAATCCATTTCGGCATTGAAATTTCGTTTGGAAATTGTTGAGAGACAAAGAATTAAAAATGTGCGCCTTTTTAGCCGTGAAGAGTTTAGGAAGAAACTAATATGGAACAGCCTAAAACCTGATTGTGAAATAGACTAAACCATCCATGTTTTGATTTCACAAACATTTATGCTATCGATCACTTGATATCAATGCTGCATAGAGCTTTGAGACATTAAATTAGAGAGAACGCAATAAAACAACTTTGCCAGGAAGCGTTTCCGCCTGTGAAGTAGATATAAACTTGCCTCGTTGTATAATTTCGCGACTTAAAATCAGAAGATTCCAGTTGATCTCCTGAGATTTTCATACATTGCAGAACTACTACAAATTTGTATTTTAATGGAGCAGAAATAGTTTGCCTTGGAGCTACTATGAATTCATTAATTTGTTCAAACGCTGCTGGAAGGGATATTCTCTCGCGAAAACAAAATATATCTAGGTGCTATAACAGTGGAGTGCACTTGAGAAACTTCAAAAGAATTATCCTTTCCCTTTCTCTAACTCCCATACACCGTGATGGTCCCGGTGGGACGGCTGAGCTGAGCAAATGATTGGACTCAAAGTGGTATCATGTGTACAAAGCACCACGTTAAAAGAAGAAGTAATAAGCAGAGCATCTTACAGGATGCTTCAGCGTAAACATCGTTTATTTTCATTCAAATTGTGGCTGATAATGGCAGTGTAACAAGTTTACTTCCTTTCGAGATACCTTTACTTTTATGTCCCATCTAGCCATTTGTGTCATTTTAATCAGGATAAAGATGGCGAAAATATTTTGACGACTTGTGGAAGTAAATGTTCTATTCCTTAATGCAATGTTTTTGTACTTAAATAAGTACAAAATCAGTCATTTTCTTCAGCTAACGTAAAGAGGCTGTCGAAATGGTTCCTTACAAATGAAGAGAAGTACATTAGCACTGAGCATAAAATAACTGTAAGCACAGAAAGAAATTTAACATTCCCCATTCGTTTTCGTCGTATTCCCTTATGGTTCATTGAGAATATTTAAAACAATATGTTCCAATTTTTCTTCCTTAAAACCCTTTCTTTCTGTTAGTGGCTCCCATCGCTTTTCCCACGTGTTGTCCACAAATTCAGTGAAGGAGATTATTCAATGTAAAAATACAAGCGAAGAAAATTATTCTGAACATTATGAGACATTGGGCGATCCAAGAAAGGAAAGTGAATTTTATGTTGTTTGTTTTTTATCATTCGTGAGAGAGCCTTAATCAACATGTTAAAGAAAGGGAGATAACTTATTTTTATGAGCATTTTATTGTCCCTGTGTAAATAGAAGTTCTTACCACATTTAGCCTGATTACGTTAATGCCAGATTTAGTTTTTGCTTGATATTTTATTCTGCTTTTAGTTCACAGGAATAGATAATTATAGCGGATATCTATTGGGTTGTCGGAAAAGTCATGACGTATATTAGCCATGTTTTGCAAAGGTCATTTATTGATAGAAAGAACAAAGATCAATCAATGATATAATGTCCGTTTTGTTCGATAACCTTTTGCCATCTTTCAGTGAGCTGCAGACTGCCTCGTTCATAGAAGGGCCTGTCTTTCGTGGCGAAAAACTGTACAAGGTGCTGATCTACAGTCTCATCTGAATTGAACGTTATACCACGCAAGAACTGCTTAAGAGAACAAAACAAGTGAAAGTCTGACGGCGCAAGGTCAGGCGAGTATGCTGGATGTGACAACACATCCCACCCAAGCTCCAATAATTTTTGGCGGGTGATCAAACTTGTGTGTGGTCTCGCGTTGTCGTGATGGAACACAACACCTTTACGATGAATGAGCTCTGGACGTTTCTGGATGATAGATTCGTTCAAACTGTCAAATTGCTGACAGTATACATTGGAATTGATTGTTTGGTTCTGTGGTAGGTGCTCGAAAAACACGACACCTTTGAAATCCCACCACACTGAGACCAGAACCTTCCGCTGATGAATGTCTACTTTGGATGTCGTTTGAGGCGAAGCAGAACGTCGGGACCAAGACCGTTTGGTCAGCACATTGTTGTACACAATCCACTTTTCGTGGCCAGTTGTCAGTCGCTTTAAAAAAGGATCGTTTTCCTCACGTTTAATGAGCATATCGCAGGTATTTATACACGCCGTTAATTGAGCTTCTTTGAGTTCATGAGGAACCCACACATCGAGCCTGCTTACGTATCTCAGCTTCTTCAGGTAGTCGTGAACGCGTGAATGATGGATGAGCAATGTGTCTGTAATATCTCGTGTCGTGTAACGTAGGTTTGACTCGATCAATGCCTTGATTTGGTCGTCGTCAACCTCGGTTGGCCTCCCAGACCGAGGATCATCGTTGAGGTCAAAATCACCAGCACGGAGTTTTGCAAACTACCGCTGGCACTGACGTTCTTGTAGAGCATTATCCCCTTACACTTTACGCAACTTTTCACAAGCTTGACGCGCGTTTTTCCCGTTACGGAAGTAAAACAGTAAAATATGGCGAAAATGCAAGGTTTGGTCTTCCATCTTCAACTTGATGTCAAATCTCCGCAAATCAACCAAATCGCTCACTCACCATTCCTTTTAGACTGCAGCTAGAACTGGCACCTGTCGAATGTCATAGCGATAACAGAGCTGCGCATGCCTCTAATACTTCCAAAACCACCCAACCGCCATCGGGTGCCAAAATACGTCATGACTTTTCCGACAACCCAATATTTATCCATGGTTTGTGCTTCCCAAGCTGAAGTTCTAAAAAAGAAGTAATGCGGCATTATTTTCTTTTAGTCTGGGAGGCCCGCAACCAGCAAAAATAAAAACTGTGTCAAACTTGTGAGCACAGCTGTGCGGGAATATCTCCTGATCACTATTCGTGAGTTATCTGAAAACTTCAGCATTAGTTTCGGTTCAGTTCAGTCGATTCTTACGGACGATCTGGGTGCGTGACGCGTCTCAGCCAAATTTGCGCCATAATTTCTCTCAGCTGAGCAAAAACAGGCCCGTGTTTCAGCTGCTCGTGACCTGCTTGAGCGCGTCGAAAAACGTGAAAATCTTTTTTAAAACTATCACAACTGGTGATGATTCGTTAGGATATGAGTACAACCACGAAAGTAAAACCCAATATTTACAGTAGAAGACCCCAAACTGTCTCGCAGACCCAAAAAAGCACGACACGACAGAGCCGTAACTTTATGAAATTACTCTCGGCACATCAGTGTTGAAATATGTAGTAACTGCGGGGTTTTTGCTCGTCTGTTTGCTTGCATGTTTCTCATCAGGCTCGTTTGACCCCTCTGATACACCAGGCGTGTATGTCCACAAGATCCCCGATTGATGGGATTGTCTGTGTGTGTGTGTGTGTGTGTGTGTGTCTCACACCATTGACAGTAAACTTTTGCTACGATAGCTCGTGAAAATTTTTCGAACCAACATACCTAGCGCCAACTATTGTACATAGTTTCTCATATCACCTGTTCTGCCCATTCGTACGGTCAATCGAAAGTTAATCATTGACGAGCTGGTCTGCTGAATATAACCGCAAACCGCGCTCACGTGTCGCCTTACGGTTGGAGTGAACCATTTATATGACGAGGGCAGGTCCGAATAGTTAACCAGTCGTAACATGTTTCGTACACTATAAAAAATGAAGAATAAATAGCGTACATTTACGGAAAATTTCCAAAAATAACATGCGGCAAAGTTGCCGGTAGGTGTCCGTGTTTTAGCGCATTTCGTTTTTTCTATCTTCAGTATTTTTACAGAAATTCCGGAGTAATAATTCCGTTTATTTCAGAAAAATCTATTTTGGGGTTTTCCGTATTTTCACAGAAATTTCCCCAAACTTTCAGTCCTGACTTTTTTGGTCAGTTTCTTTCCCGGTGTACTAAGTTGACGAGCTGTTCCTTATTCGTCCGTGGTGGGATTTGAACCAGCGTATCTTCAAAACATTAAGCGCGTGTCTTGTCGATGAGCCAGAAATTTTCGTTAATACCTCTCGCGTTTGAGGTACAATTCTAAATGCTCGAGTATGATTTTTTTGTTATCAATGTGGATGAATTAGTCATTTTATTTTCTGTGGGATCTTATTACTTCTCTGAGTACGTTTGTAATAATTTTATTTTTTTCTGTAGAAGGACTTATTACAAATTAAATTACTTGTTTTTTACATTGCGATTTTTCGAACAGAATACCTTGGAACTCGAGATCTTTTTATAAACTGACAATGACTGTCCATTATCTTTAAGAGACGGTTAAATATATTGCTTTATAGTATTATTTCACAAAACTACTAAATATAAAATTCGCTATTGATAGCTATAATAGCATTTGTCTTAAGTGATCTACAGACTGACACGTAGATATCATACGATCAATTTAATAGTTAATCAAACTGAAAGTATTCCCGCGAATCGTTCCTGTTACTGGAATTTTTGTGTCATATGAATACGGAAAAGGTGAGAACAGAATTATCCGTTAATATAAGAAAACAATTGTGTAAAAGTTTGCGAAAATTCATAATTTTTCTTTGACACCTTTTAGAAGCGGCATTTACCGTCGATATAAGACAACAATTGTGGAGAGGTTTCTGAAAATTCTGAATCTTCCTGGCGTACGAAATTTCGGTGAAAGTCCGCCTTATTTCGCGGAAAAGGTTGTATAAGAAATATGCTTTTTTAATTTATGAAAGTCATAACGGAAAATGGCTCATGAATTTCAGGAATTTTTTTATAATGTAAGTAAATGTTTTCTTAAGGTATCGAAAACTTTTAACGTAGAATCGGTACTGTCTAAGTGTCATTCAGAGATTCTGCCTATAATTTCTCACAGAAATGTGACATTCTGCTGCGTAAACTGGAAATATATTAAATATTCATTTGCTAATTGTAATGCATTAGAAACACTTTATTATTACAGCTAATGGAATAACAGGGGTTTCAATTACTACTCGACGTCTCAAATTCATACGAAGAAAGTACATTATTGCTTTTTATTAAAATTGCCGTGCCTATTTCCAATAAAAATGTTTGTCAAATCACATTTATTCAGAATTTGATTAGCCTCCTTAGACCTCGTCATCCTATTCGTCTGACCAAGACGAATAACAGATGACTTGGCTAATTGTAGTATTCAAGCACTTCAGAGATCTATATTTCCACTTAAATTTAGATCTCAGAAATGTGTTCAGCGCCTTCCTCGCATACTAATCTGCAAACGAATTATCGACTTTCAAAGCAAACAAACAAACAAACCCACAAACTCGGCGGAAACGGTAACTCTGTTGAACTGCAAGAGACCGAGTTGCGACGCTAATGATGGTATCAATCCTCTGCTTCTGAACATTTTGATAACAGCTTTCGTTGTCCCGGTTCACCTAAGCCATTTAATTGTGCACTGGCTGTTTCTCATTGGGTTGTTCATTATGTATCTATTAAGTTACTCTAACAGGTCACAGACCGAAATAGTAACCCATATGCATTAGATAGCAAATAAATATGTATAAATTAGCTGATTAACCAGATTAGATACAGATTAACAGTTTCAAATTTCTCTTGTTCTTTGCGCTTTAATATTTTCGTAGCAAGACATGATGCATAATGTTTAATTAATTAATATTTTAAAATGCTATACTTGTAGTAACATTCGTGTAAGCTTTTAGCTAACTACATGTTGACTATAAAATTTGGTAACATATTTAGCATCTTTACACCGCATTTAGTTAAGATACAGCTATGAAACCCGGGTTATTGTGTATATTATATCCTCAGGTTTCTTTCGGAAGACTGCTTCCTTCTCATTCACAAGAGTCATTCACCGCTGTTCACATAGTGTGTACAATGGCAGTACGACGATGCATCGATGAGGTGCTGCAGCCAGTTTTGTTCCCGCACTTGCGTGATATCCCTAGTGCTCAGTTTCAGCGAGAGACCGCCCGTCCACAAACTGCCAACACCAGAAGACACTGACTGCAAGGTGTTTGGGTACTGCTCTTGCGATCGTGGCTCAAGAATTTTCCCAAATAAGAAACGGGTAGAACGTCATCGGTGAATGACTCTTGTTCTCAGTCACAAGAGTCATTCAACGCTGTACATATGGTGTGTACAATGGCAGTAATACGATGCATCGATGAGGTGCTGCAGCCAGTTTTGTTCCCGCATTTGCGTGATAACCCTAGTGTTCAGTTTCAGCAAGAAACTGCCAGTCACACACTGCCAGCCCCAGAAGACACTGGCTGTAACTGCCCTTCCGATCGTGGTTTAGGAATTTTCTCAAATAGAAAACGGGTAGAACGTCATTCGCAGAGAACTTAAGAAAATAATTTGACTACTCTAAACATTCCGAATTGAAAAGGTAAAGACTGCTTCAGTTAGAAGACAGTGTTTGTAAACTGCCATAAAATAGGTCAAATATAAACCTTTTCTCAAAAATTACGTCATGCGTACGGGATTTCTTTTTCATAACTTTTCTTAAAGCAGAGTAGCATTGGGTAGGAATTAGATTTTGTACCCGTACACTCTAAAAGATACGTGGGCTTGAATTCACGCAACATTTCTGAAAATAACTTGCCAGTAACTGTCAGTCTTTTATCAGAATTTCCGTTTTTAAAAGTTCCCTTTTTATTTTTAACTTCCCTTTTTTCGTAGATTTTTCCGTAGTCAGTAATTGCGTTTTTTTTTGTTTTTTTTTTGGATTAGTCAGTTTCACGCCATTAGACCGCAATTTCGCAAACTCTAACACGCTGAATATTTCAACCCTTAGGCGACTGAATCTTTTTCCGCCGGCAGTGAGGATCGAGTCAGGGCCGTTTAGGTTGAAGCCGCGCGCTACAACCACTGAGCCAGAATGCGATAGAAATCAGGCTCGCGTTCAAGGTAAAACTAAATTCCGCGATTGTGATTTTTTTCATTAATGCAAGTGATTTAGTCATTTTAGTTTTTAGTAGATCTTATTTTTTTAATACGTTTCTAGTAATTTATTTTTTTTCTGTACGAGATCTTATTACAAATTGCCTATTTTTTTCATTGTGACTTTTCGAAGCAATTTTTTTGAGATTTTTTTCAACTGGCAATAACTTTCAATTATCTTCAAGTGAAGGTACAATGTACTGTTTTGTAATATTATTTCACAAAACTTTTAAATATATAATTTTCTCTAGATAGCTATATAGTTTTTGTCTTAAGGAATCCACAGACTGATACATAGACATCGTACAATTACCTGTACAATAAATTAAGTACCTGGTATCTTAGGGTAACACAATATATACTAACTGATGCACAAAATGGGAGAATGGAGAAAAAGTATCCTGTGACACAGTAACAAGAATTCATGCGATATAGTATCCACAATATCCAGATCTCGCTACATAACTTCAAAATCAAATACTCAAACAGACTATGGAAATTTAATATTTAATCAAACCGCCAAGTATTCCCGTGAATCTCTCCTATCACCGGCAATTTCTCGTGATACGGATACGGAGAAAGTGAGAAAGAAGATTTTACGTTAATATACGAAAAGAATTGCGGAAACGTTTCTGAAAATCCAGAATTTCCGTTAACACCTCTTGAAAACGATAATTTACCGTCAATATAAGAAAGAAATTGCCGAAAGATTTCTGAAAATTCAATATCTTTCTGGAGTAGTACGAAAAATCCGTGAAATTTAGAGTTTTTTTGCGTCATTTCACGGAAAACGTTGTATCAAAAACATGCTTCGTTAATTCACGAAAGAAATCACGGAAAGTGGTTCGTGAATTTCAGAAATATTTTTACAGTGTATGTAATTTGCTTTACTGAAGAGCAGAAGTTGACCGTTATATTATTTTCTGATCGACAGATGATGGCCGTTAAAGGAACTGTCATGTATAATTCTACCTGTCTGCCATTTTCATTAAGCTGGCCGCACGCTAAGTCGGAACGAAAACCAACTGTCCAAACAGAAACGAAGGAAAAAATTGGTAAACATAAATTCCAATCGAAGACCGCGCATTACATCGGAACTTATCTTAATAGAACGGAATCGTAACAATGGACTTTCCACACAACTGGGTATTTCCCACTCAACGGCTGACAGAAGATTTAGGTTTTATGAGTAAATTACCGACGTGGGTACCGCGCACACCAACCCCGACACAGAAGGAATTCCGCTACAAAATTGCACTGAGTAACATTGCGTGGTATCTTCACAATCGTGGAGTGCTCACAAAGTTCTTTGCTTAGATGAAAGTTGGGTGGAATTTTACGCACCAAGGCAACAGTAATTTGTTGAACCCGAAATTTTCAGAGAGTCTATCATGTGCAGAGTTTCATGAGCGTAAGATGTTACTGGTCGTTGGCATGGATATTCGCTGTGTGGCTATAGAAGACGTATGATGAAAACATCACCATCACATCGGAGCGGTATAAGTCTTTCTAAAAGAGCATATGCAGAGATGGGCACTCCGATATCATGTACAGCGACCCAGGCAAGTATCCAAAGATGGGAACACCGTGAGTCCGGAGTCGCCCCACCAAAGAGATTGCCCAACAACAACAAAAAAATGTGGATAATTTTAACGACTGTCCCCAAAATTATTTTTACGCATAGACCCTAGAGGAAGTGGTGAACAAATCTGTAACTTTAAAGAAGCCCCCACAGGCACTAATTTTTGAGTGTCATTTTGAGTTTTACGCCAAGGATTAGAGTGATATTTCTGCTTTGAATCCAAGTGTGGCGTGGAGTGAGCTGATCAATGACCGTTGGAATCTTGACTTTGAAAGGAACAGAACTGCACTTTAGAATACGTGTCTGTGGACCCGCAGGGTGTTTTCTCTAACGTGGTATCAAAAGTCTAGCTATTGAATAGGAAACATTTCACCATCGATAACATTATCATTCGCCTAAATAAAATTGAAATGCGGTTGTGTTTCAAAAAATACCACACCTTTATTACACGAATAAGGAAACTGAATAAAAAACTTCATAACAACAGCAAGTGTGTCACGTCTAATTTGATTTTATAGTTGTATTAATTTCAGAAACGTATGATAAGTGTCGCTTTTCAAAGTTTGGCGTAATTCCTTAACTGTGGGTGTGTAAAGTGTAATGTTGAATTTTAGATTTATAACATGGTTTTGATAAATAACATGGTTTTGATAAATAACATGGTTTTGATAAATAACATGGTTTTGATTGAAATATAAATGATAAATAACATGGTTTTGATTTGCCATTTTAAAGAATGTCTTATTTATTGTCTAACTTTATTAGAACAACTTAATAAAAATTAGTTAGAAAATGTAGTAAATATAATTCCAGAAAACGTTTCCTACCTTCGTGTACCAGGGACAGTCGAAAAGTTAGTTGCATGCGCCCACAGTATTTCTTGTATAAAAGATATTTGGATGCAATGTGCGGGGCGCCACTTCTACTTCCTCATCGAAGCCGCTGTGTTAAATTTGTCGACGTGGCGAGAACAGTTCGTCTGTTGTCACTCGTGAAAGATGTCTCCGTTGGCAGTAGCGTCCAAGTTTGAAATCCGCACAGTAATCAGTTTTTTTTTGTGGGCCAAAAAATTTAACCCCACTGAAATTCAGTGCCAGTTAATTGAAGTGTGCAGTGACAAATTATTTCGCGGCAGGTGATCGCAAAATGGTGTTCGTTGTTCGAGAAAGGGCGGGCGCATATCGAAGACGATTACCGGGAGGGAAGGCCGTCAACTTCGACGACGAATGAAAACGTGGACCTCATTAACGAATTGATTCATGCAAACCGGCGAATCACTGAGGACGAGATCGCGCACGAATTGAATATTTCGCATGGAAGTGTGCACCACATCATCACCAAGCGTCTTGAGTTTCGAAAGGTTTATGCTAATGGGGGCCTCGCTTACTCACAAAGTAACTCAACGCGCAACGTTTTCAAGCAGCTCTCGCTTTTGTAGATCATTACCACAGAGAAGAAAATGGTGTTTTGGACCATATCGTGACCGGGGACGAGACTTGGGTCCATTTCTTATGTTATAGAGCTTGGTGCTGAGTTATATTACAGCGTCCTGTGTGATGGGTTCGATTGAGGCTTCGTTTGCCGCAAGTTCTGTATCGGGGATTTAACCCGTATTTCTCCCGACTGGAGCAGATAGATTAAGTATAAATAAATACGACTAAAGTTAAGATTTGCTCCTGCAGTGAGAAATAGTTTTTTCAGATGTTATGGGGAATGTCTCAAAGCATTGCCCTGATCTCCTTTCCTCTATTATCATCAATAAGCTGATCGCCCTTTTTCTCTCGGCCCGTGTTCGCTTCCTACCTTCTCATTCTCCGTGGATTCTCAGCATTTTCCCTAATTCCCACTGACCGGCGAGATTTCACACCTCCTAACTCGCCTCCTTACCACCGAAATCCCCAGGCAACCCAGTGCAACGTCCTCTTGCTGAGAAGACCCAAAAATAGTCTCCCCTGCCGAAGAGTGAAGTCCAACGCCTTCCAAGAAAGCGCGGATAGTCCTTAAAATATCTTCTCTCAGAAGACGAAAAGTTACTTAATTGGCTGAAACTGTACCCCTCTTCTCACATCCACTAAATCATAAATCTAACACTCCTTCTGTAGCGATGCGTGAGAAAGAGCGCACTTTGACCGTTCGTTGCCCAGCTCATCAAAATGGCGGGAAAATGGAGGAAAATGATTACAATTCACTATACTTAAAATGGCTACTGAATTTCACTTCTGAAAAATATGGATGCCCAGGTTACACTTCACACCAGAAACGAAGCAGACTTTATATGAGCGGAAATATTCACATTCTCTGCTTCCGAAAGAGTGCCGAATTGTTCCTTCCGTCGGAAAGGCTATGCCCACCCTTTTCTTCGACAATCAAGGTGTTGTGCATTGTGAATTCCTGCCGAAGATTAATGCGGCATCATATTGTGAAACGCTTAAGAGGCTGGGAAAAGTTATTAAAGGTCAACGACTAGAAAAACTGTCAAGGGTTATTGTCCTTCTGCGTGACAACGTGACACCACATTCGGCACGTGTCACGAAGGCTCTCCATGACAAATTCAAATGGGAGGTATGGGAACACTCTCTCTACAATCCAGACTTTTCGTCCCCATGAAAAATGTCCTTCTGAAGCGCCGATGTCACTCCGATGAAGACGTCAAAAATGTGACGCGAAAATGGTAATCACAAGTTGGACGACAATTTTTTCAAGAAGGGATAGACAAACTCATGCCACGCTACGATATATGTTTAAATAAACTAGGCGATTACATCGAAAAATAGCTCTTCTATTGTATTTCCTACGTAAGTGTAAACAGTTCCTAAAATGTTCATTTTTTTATTTACATGCGAGTGCACCTAACTTTTTGACTGTCGTACGTATTACTCTTTTGATTCGTTTCTCAAGAAATAGACCATAGTACCTTCTCTACGACAGACTGTCGAAGTTTCATTTCACTCATATGCGATAGGTGAATTCAGAATTGAAAGTTTGTTTCGCTTTTAATAAGAAAGGAAATCCAAATGTTCAAAAATTTAATTTTTTTCAATACTTACCTCACTTAAAAGCAATGGATGAATTCAGAACGGTTTGCTTATGAATGATCTTAAAGGCAAGTTTCGGCGCAATTTAAGTTGGCAGTTTAATATATTTCTATGAATTTTGCATTTGGTCTTTTCATCTATACCTAGTAGCACCCTAAATTTATTATTTTATTTCTAGTACATCAGTTTGAAAATTTATCTCTTTAATCGCGGGTTTGCCCCTCTCCCAAGAGACGTGGCATAGTATAATGCACATTATGCATGTGGCAGGTTAGTACATCATATGGCCAATACAACTTGCGACCTACATATATGTGTGTGTGTATATATATTATTCTTAGTTTTGCTCAGACTTGGACACCCTCCCCCTTCACCCCAAAATTCCTGGATGTGTGCTTGTAGCGACCTGTCTTTGTACACTACAACACACTGACCATCAAGGCTCGGTTTGTGCAGCTGTTCATTGAACAGAACTGAGGGGTGGAGCTGCCCCACCCATCGTATTTACCGGATATGATCCCCTGAGATTTCAAATTTTTGGGCTGTTTGAAAGGAGAGACGTCTAGTTCTTCATACAACAACAAATAGGATTTAGGTATCCAAATCACAAACATTTTCCACAGATAATGACATTGGTACTTTAATGGTTTTGACGAACTGCCGACAGTTTGGGGACGTATTACTGATATTGAGGGAGGACTACTAATAATTGCCCATAAATATTGTAGTCATTACCTTGCTATCAAAGAATTATGTTGAGTTGAAAGGGTTAAATAACTTCCTGAACTACTTAACCATTTAAGCCTCTGATGTACAGGACCCAAATGATGGTAAAATGTTTGGTGCTTTTCAAACAGAGAATTTCACATAGCTGGCGGGAGAGTCCAAAAGATACGACAAAACAATTGGAGCCCAAGGGAACTTACGAAATTCTTGGACATGATCACAGTGCCGCTCTTTCGACACCGGATGTTGTCTTTCTGAAATATTCCAGTGCTCTCCGACTACTTATCACCATGTAGGGCGCCAAACCCTGAACCCAAGAAAATGGCTCACTCAGATCTGCTGGAGTGGTGTGTTCAACGGAGATGAAGGACTTCAATGATGTCCCAAGATAACAATGCCCGTTCCACAATTCCGTCGCCACCATGTTTCGGTCCAAGTGTGCAGCCTGATTGCGTATGTTCATATACGTGGCATAGAACACGGGCCCAGTCATTTTCATGTTGGAGATGGCAACTCTTTTCCATTCATACAACCTTCCTTCACGGCCCTTCCATGCGTACTGGAGGAAAGGAATTGTTAATGACGATCAATCATCATGGGCACATGGACCAACGTCCAAATTTTAAGCCAATCTATTAGAACGTCTTGTGGGGTACGATCTCTGATGCGTGACTCTGTGCTGTCCGTCTCCGGTCTGCCGTTAATTTAAATATCGTTGTTTGTATGTTGTACAGTAGTACGTATCAACTTGTCTTCAACTCGACTGTCAACAATCGGTGCTCTACTCTCACCAGCACATTGTACGGATTTCTGTCTCCTTTTCAACCGTTGCAGTCATATCTTCATTCCCGTAACCCGAGAATATGAAGCAATGCCTGCGGTTGCTGAGATACTGGCGCCGGCTAATTTGGCGTCGGTAATCATTTTCCGTTTAAACTGTGAAAGGTCATTCCCTTTCCTCGGGCTTTGTACTCGCGAGCCTACACGCACTAATCGTGCCGTCTGTAAACATTGAGTGCATTTTTTGACATCGCTACTATGTGCTGTGAAAGCGGCCAGTCATGCAGAAAGACGTGGAAATAATAATCTGACTGATGGTTGAAGTTGTGGCTCTTGATTTTGCGACACGTTCCCTGAAGAAACAAATTTCTTCTCCCGAATTTTATGATTTCAAAGCGTTTTGTTCTCTGAATTATGGTTACGATACTGTGCGAGTAGATTTATATTGGAATGTTCTCCTAAAATTTAACCGCAAGCAAACTATGCAAAATGAAGATATTTTTATTAGGTCGTATGCGAGTGTGCGGATGTAATTCCTCGATGGTAAATAATATCGAAGTTTTCACGGTTTTCTTCATTTATTTAAAATACTATAGTATGTGTAGCGACAGGTTTCAAGATCATCATGGCAGAGACTGTCTCGTTATAATACATTGCCGGACAATTGCTAAGGACGGATGATAATAGCAACGATAGCAACCATAAAATAGAAGGCAGGAAAATGTGTAAATTAGCATAAGTGCGGGATACAGTAAGACGTGTTGTGCGTATGCAAATTTTAGATTGTCGAACTTGTTCGTGACGTCATAGCGCTGATAACAGATAAAAAGGATTTGACGCGTATTGACCGTTGTTGTTCAAACGCAAAGTTGAAAGGGAAAGAATCAATTAACGAACTTGCAGTTTTCAGTATGTCTTCCCGACATCACCTAGATGATTTTACGCGTGGCCGTATTATTGGCAAGATTGAAGAAGGGCGAAAAATAACAGATGTTGCCAGGGAGTTCGACGTCAGCCGCAGTGTTGTTTCAAGGCTTTGGAAATCATTTCAAACAAATGGAGAGTGTAGCAAACGTCACGGGGGAGGTCGTGTTCGCAGAACAACACCTGTAGAAGATCGGTACATAGTGCTATCAACAAAAAGACCCCGGCGCAGCACAGCTAGTGAGGTAGCAAATTAGTTTATGGCTGCTACTGGCAAGCGGATCTCCCGAAAAACTGTCGCCAGACGTTTACATGATGGAGGACTATACCCCTCCGTCCTGTTGTGTGCATCCCATTGTCCACACGTCACCGTACCGCCCGTTTGCAATGGTGCCATCAACATCGCAATTGGACTGATAACGACTGGTCTGCTGTCCTCTTCTCTGATGAGAGTAGATACAGTCTATCGTCCGATTGTCGACGACAACTGATCTGGCGTGATAGTGGTACTGCATATTGTCCAGCAAACATACAGGAAAGGGACCGATATCCGACATGTAGTGTCATGGTATGGGTTGGCATCATGATCAATGGCCGTACGTCCCTCTATGTGCTTCCAACTGGGACTATGACTGGCCAACGATACATTAATGATGTTCTGCTACCTCATGTTCGCATGTTCCGTGGTGCTGTCGGTGATAGATTCAAATTCATAGACGACAGCACAACATGTCATCGAACAGTCGCTGTCCAGGAGTGTCTTGAGAGCGAGGTTATTCAACGCCTCGTATGGCCAGCACGTTCTCCAGATCTGAATCCCATTGAAAATGTGTGAGGAGTGCTTTGGGGAGGAGTCTTGCTGGTCGCCAATGCCCTCCAATAAACAAGAACACCCTCATCCGTGCACTGACAGAGGAATGGGATAAATTACCCCAACAGCTGCTTGATAATGTTGTGCACAGCATGACACGACGTATGGAATCTTGCATCGACCTCCATGGTGGCCATATCCCGTATTGACATCTTACGCCGGAACGCCTGCGGACGGTAATTGCATTTTTTCACGTTTACGTATTCTGCACAAAATGGCCTGTTTGTCCCTTGAACACGTTCCATAGCTTTCTGCATTTTAGAACACAATAAATTTTCTTTCTTGTAATGTCCTGGCATTCTGACATTATTTTATTTCACTTGGCATCCAACCACACTTACTTTTTTATGCGCTATATAGCCGTTTATGATCCGTCCTTAGCAATTGTCCAGCAGTGTATCTTTCAATATATCCGTTTTGTGATCAAGGGTAAAAGCGTTTATACAGTGCAATTTTATAGACCATTAAGTTAAATACTTTACTAAAGCAAGAAACACCTTACCCAAAGGTCTCGCACGCTTGGGAATTCACATCCAAGCGTTACATTGCAGTTAACGACACACTACTCCTCATGTATATATGCACCTAATAGATTTTAAGAAATTCACTTCTCAACTGAAGTAGCCTTGCAGCAGGACTATTCGGTCGTATAACAGGGACAGCCTGTCGTATACACAAAGCTAATCATTAGATGATGATAAAATTTGATAACAGATTTAGCATTTTTAACACCGCATCCAGTTAAGCAATAGCTATGAAACTTCAGTTGTTGTATGTATTATATCCTCAGGTTTCTTTCGGAAGAATGCTTCCTGCTTAGTCTCAACAGATGTTCGCCGTTGTACACATAGTGGTTGCAAAGGTAGGACGACACAACATCTATGAAGTGCTGCAGCCAGCTTTGTTCCCGCATTTCCGTGGTATCCGTAGTGCTCAGTATCAACAAGATATTGCCCGGCCGTTCCTTACCAACATCCGCAGAGAAGTGTTTCGGTGCCACCTTGACGATTGTGATCCGATACTTCACCCTAATACAGAGCGTGTGGGACGCCATGTACAGACGACCTATCTCCTGTGCATGATCCCCTCGCATTGTGGATCAGTATTGGACACACGTCAACGATACCTGAAGTCATCATCCCCAGGCGATGCCACTCTGCGTTACCGACTATGTAGCGCAGCATGGCAGTCGTACGACCTACTGACTCAATCAACATCGCATTATTGTGCTCCTGTGATTCATCAGAAATTAAATCACTTCTTTCTCACCTACTAGTCTGTTGTAAATTTCATCTCATCGTATGCATTCCTTAATGGTGTAGCATTTTCTATGTCAGTGTATCATAACAGCCGAAACGGATCTCAAAGTTAAGTCCCTGTTGTTAGCGCTATCAAGAGCAGGGGCTTTTTAGCTCCGATGCTCTCGTTCAGGGGAGTTTTACTTCGCTAACATAACGACAAGCGTTATTAAGCCTAGTCGAGTTAAAACTACTCAATACATAAGATATCTCATTCTGAGAAATGCACTGCAGTAGACAATCTACGTTGTAACAGAGCAGCAAACATATCATCAAAAGTAGATGACTCAGTAGTTATTCAAGTATTTCCTATGTTATTAGCAAAAGTTGTGGCCTCTATTCCTCGACCGAGAGCTTCAAAAATCGATGGCGTGTCACTCGGTACAAAGGAGGCGTTAGCTTCGTGCTCCATAATGCTATTCTTACGCAGCACTTCTGTAGTTTTGGGATTCAGAATAATTGCGAGAACACTGTTAAATTCGATAACATTAAGAATTTCTCAGTGGCATTACACTGTCACAAGTGGCGAATGACGCAAATGTAATACGATTGTCTATCAGTACAGTCTCCCTCCCTGTATGATATGTGTACATAGTATCTATAAATTATGAGCGCAACTACAAAGGTCAGTAACCTTTTAATATACACTGAGATGCCAATTTATTAGGTGCATCTACCGTCACATAAATATACTGCCGGAAAGTGAAAAAAGAATACCAAGAAGGAATTGGCGGACAATCATGAAATTTACATATGTTAATGGGGTCGATTTTACATAGGCGTGATGTTAATTTCAGGACCAACCGGTGAGCGCTTACGCCACAGCACGGCATAATATGCAAATTATCGTCGGTGGCATTTAAGGAGTACGGCGAAGTGAATATAATCAGTCGTCGGCGTACGGACACGTGCGAAGACCCTGAAGAAGCTGCAATGCCTAGACATGGAAGACGTGTACGATTTCAGCAGTTATCGGACTTTGAACGAGGTCGTCTAGTCGGACTCCGCGAGGCCGGGTGGTCGTTTCGTCGTATTGCGGAGCGAATTGGACGGAAAGTATCGGTGGTGGTACGATGGTGGCGTAGATGGTCCGAGAAACATTCTCACACGAGAAGACGTGGAACCGGGAGTCACAGACGGACTGATTGGCGGACCGATTGACGCATAAGAAGAGCGGCGTTCTCAAGCAGAACATCCACTGCGACGCAAATCCGAGCTGCCGTTGCACCTGAGGTGACTGTGCGAACAATCCGCAACCGTCTACTGGATGCAGGACTACGTGCACGTGTGTCTCTGGCATGGGCACCTCTGATTCTAGCCCACCGTCAGGAACGGCTGCAGTGGTGTCGCCAACGTCTGCACTGGAGAACGCAATGGCGATCTGTCGTGTTCAGCGAAGAAAGCAGATTCTGCTTGGGAGCCTACGATGGCCGTATGCGTGTTCGCAGACGCACAGGGGAGCGTCTCCACCTTTCTTGCATCTGCCAGCGACACACAGGGCTTACAACTGGTCTCCTTGTGTGGGGAGCGATCAGCTATCACTCCCGTACACAACTAGTGTTTGTACCGGGTACTTTAAACAGCACCTCCTACGTCAACAACATCATTCAGGCTGTTGTTGTGCCATTTGTAAGGTCAGTCCATCGTGGTGTTTTTCAGCAAGATAACGCACGCCCACACACGGCACGTGCAACGCAACATGCACTTCAGGGTGTGAGACAACTTCCATGGCCTGCACGTTCACCGGATTTGTCCCCCAATGAGCACGTGTTGGATTTTATGGGACAATGACTTATCCGGTCTCCACGGCCAGCCACGACCATCCCCGATTTACGCGTCCAGGTTGAGGATGCTTGGAACTCAATACCCCAAACGTGCATCCAACATCTGTACGACAGACTCCATGCCAGAATCGCACAACGTGACGCAGTTCATGGCGGTTCAACCTCGTACTAACCATGTTACATGGAAATGTTATTTTTCAGTTTACCAGCAAATACAGCTGTATTTTGCCGTAATGTTTGGATCACGTTATCCTCTGTATTCCGTTATTATGCTGTATAAATTTCGTTGGTATCAGACGTCTCCTTCTTGGTGTTCTTTTTTCACTTTCCGCCAGTGTAGCTTATTCCGACTCGCAAGACGGTACTTTAGCAAGATGCGCGGGATAAATCGGGCAGACCAGCTCGTAAACCATCATCTGGCGTTCGATTGAGGAACGGACAAGGAAAAACTACTGATCTCAGCTAGTTTGAAAGCGGCGTGATAGTTAATGCCAAGAGGGTTTGTGCGTCTCAAAAACGGCCGTACTCCTGGGCATTTCACGCAAGACGTAACAAAGTTTTACCACGAATGATGTGACACCAAAAAAAATGACAAGCGCTTAGCTCCTCTTTACACGAAAACAGCAGAAAGGGAAAGGGGACTTGCGAGAATCGTACAAGCAAACAGACGGGCCACAACATAACAAATCACTCAGAACTGCACACTGATATACCGAGAGTCATCTCTGAGAACACCAAGTGTAGGATCATGTCACAAACAGGTTGCAACAGCCAACAATGATGTTGCAGTCTCTTTAGTTTTCCATTTTTCACCAGCTGTTTTCTTTTTTTTTTTTTTGATTGGAGGTTTACCGACCACCGTGAGCAACGCAATGGGCTATAAGCAGTCGCCCGTCCCTAATTTAGGGTCACTGGTTCCAGGGAAGGGAGAGAGCCAGTGCCGTAAGACAAACACAACATCCATGCCTGACCGGGATTCGAACCCGGACCCCTTACGGACGAATGATCAGAGGCCAGTGCCTTAGACCACTGCGCCACCGGGGCGGCCAGCTGTTTTCGTCGGCAGGATTCCCGAGTGCTGGACTTTTTTGTTTGTCGCAACATTTACAGTAAACCCTAGCTGCATTTGATTGTTAACATCAACCTCTGAGGAAAACATCGACTGCGTGACGCAAGGTAGACGAATGATTGCTCGGTGTAGAGATTTCAGTCGGCGATATAGTTTGATTCCTAAACAATTCGTCAAAGATGAGAAAGGTCAAAGCTGTTGGGTTTTGCGGATGTTGATAGATGAGGAAAAGGCATGACACAAAACAAATGTGCCTTATCGACATGAACATGTTCCGCGCGAATCCAATAACTTTCTATTTAATGCATGAACACAGGTTCATAAACTTGCCCCATAGACTAAAAAACAAAATGCAATGTGGAAGTATACATCCGCCCCTCCCCTTCCACAAGCACTTTCGTACTGTTCCGTCAGCGGAAAAGGTGGTGGAATCAGGTTTTTCGGCGTACAAGAAGTATCATGATTGGCTATTTAAAAAAGGGCCCTACTGTCCGTAGTACATACACTGTGGAGCAATTGAATTAGAGACAGCTGGCGTTATGCAAATGTGGCGCTGTGGGAGGCCCTGTAAACGGAAACGACTTCACGAATGCAGCAATCCGACAATATAAGGAGTGATGCGACGAGAATCAGTAAGAGTCAGACGCAGTATGGGTAAGACGAAGGATCTAAGCGCATTTAATCGTGGGCAAATTGTCGGGGCCGGACAATTGGGTCACTCCATCTCGGAAGTCGTGCAGACACTGGGATTTTCTCGAGCCACTGTGTCACGGATGCACCGTGAGTACATCGAATCCGATAAAACCTTTTCTGCTAGGGCCAACTGCCGTGGACAACAGCGTGTGGATGAGCGGGGTCATCGTCGACTAGCTCGCATTGTAACAGCGGAGAGACGGATCACAGTGCAAAAAATCACTCGTCAATTTAACGCTGGTGCACAAAAACGTGTAAGCAGCCACACCATCCAGAACCATCTCCTCGCTAGTGGTACAGAAGCCATATCGTCCCACGAGGGTACTGCTGCTGGCCGCACACCACAGGGTGCAAAGATTAGCATGGGCACTGGAACATCGCCACTGGACCCTAGACATGTGGAAAAAATGGTGCCTGGACTAATGAGTCGAGATTCAAGTTGGTACATGCAGATGGCAGGATACGAGTACCGCGCAAACCACACGAAGCGATGGATCCTTCTTGCCAGCAGGGTACTCTTCAAGCTGGTGGGGAGGCATTCTCGTCTGGGGACTGTTTACGTGGACTGAAATAGGACCGCTGGTAAGTGTGACATCGTCCCTCACAAGCCAACGTTACCGGGATATCCTGGACGACCATTTGCTCCCGTTTGTGCTTCTTCAATATCCCACTGGGGACCTCATCCTGCAACAAGACAATGCACCGTGTCATCGCTACCGTATTATATCCGAATGGTTGGATGAACACTCCACCGACGTGACCTCGCTTCCTTGGTCAGCTAGGTCACCTGAGCTCAATCCCATCGAGCACATCTGGGATGCCATCAAGAGAGATGTTCGAGGCTCTGACCCTCCTCCATCAAATCTTCGTGAACTGTGAGAGCTTGTTCAGGCGTCGTGGATCCGTATGGCTTCCAAACGCTTTCGGTGTCTTGTCGAGTCCATGCCGAGACGAATCGCCGCCGTCATCAAGACGAAAGGAGGGGCTACACATTACTAGACGGGCATCTCTAATTCAATTGCTCTTCAGAGTACAACAGCAAGCTCATAATCCAGTTTCTTTCAGCCATCAAGGAAAGGAAGGTGGTGGGAAGCCAACTTCGTGCAGCCATTAGGGAAAAACGGTGTAGAAAAAGTAATAAGCCAATTCGGTGCATCTATAAAGGGAATAAGTCGTATCAAACTTATAAGTCATCATCGTGCAGACATTAAGGGAAAGGATGTGTGGAAATTTGCGAGCCAAATTCGTGCAATTATCAATTAAAGGAGGTGTGGAAAACTCATAAGCCAACTTTCCGCAGCTGTGAAGGAATGCTGCGTGGAAGACTGCAAACAGGTGTTTTGCTGCTTGAAAGAAAATGAATTGAGTTACCCCAGCATATTGCGGACACCACCACACAGAGTGCACGAATCTGCGTTGCTGCAGCGGCTACCCGAGTTCTCAGACCTGACTCATTTTGACACTTCTTTGTTCCTCAAGATGAAGAGAAACTACACTGATGTTCAAAATAAAGAGATTTTGCACATTTTGTCGAATTTCTGAAAAACTCATGGACACATTTTAATGAAATTTGGTATGGATACACGGTTATATAAGAGAAAACATTATGCCATACAACAGTCATTGTACGCACTCATGATCGTCAGTAAGGCTCATCAGCGCAGGAATGTCCGAAATCGAAGTTGCAAGATCGAATATAAAATGTCTCTAATATGGGGTATGATCCCCTCTCACAGTCATACAGCTCTCACAGCACGACGTCATACTGGAAACGAGGCAGTTGATGAGTCCTTGTGGCAGTCTGTCTCACTCCTGCAGCAACGCCGTTTTCAGCTCCTGGATGGTTCTTGGAGGGGGATGGCGAGCTGCAATTGCATTCCCAAGAGCGCCCCAGACATGTTCGATAGGGTTTAGGTCTGGCGATCTGGCTGGCCAATCCATCCGGCGAATATCCTCACTTTCAAGATAACCGTCGACCAGGTGAGCCCTATGTGGACGAGCGTTGTTGTCCATAAAAAAGAACCAAGGGCCAACGGCACCCCTGAAAAGTTGAACATAGGGCTGTAATATCACATACCTATACCTCTCAGCAGTCAGGAAGCCTCTGTCAAACACATGGAGAGGTGTGCGGCCGTCCAACATGATGCATGCCCAGACCATGACACCTCCGCTGCCATATCGGCCACTTTCTCGGATGTTGGAGGAAAAGTATCGAGTCCCAGGTTCTCTCCAGATGAAGGTACGTCGAGAATCAGTATCCAGGCTGAATCTCGACTCGTCTGTGAAGACAACGTTACCCCACTGAAGTCTGGTCCAAGGCTGATGTTGTCTGCGCCTTGCTAAAGGCGCTCTCTTGTGTGCTGAAGTGAGCGGGACGCAAACAGCGGGTCTTCTGGAAAAAAGCCCTCTCTCACGAAGCCTTCGGGAAACAGTAACCCTTGAAACTCGAGTCCCAGTGGCGGCATGAAGCTCACGAGATAGCTGTGCAGCTGTAGCAGTCCTGTGGCGCCTCGCTGAAAGTGCCAAATAACTATCTTCATTGGCCGCCGTGGCTCTTGAACGTGCTTGCCCAGGCCTTCTCGATATGGATGCGGTGTCCTTAAACTGTTTCCACAAATTGCAGACGACACTGGGCGTTGCATTGAGCTCTGTAGCAACCTGCATTTGCGATTGCCCTGCCTCCAATTTACCGACGATTCTCTACCTCGTTCCGTCATCAATACGTTCACAGCCACTCATTTTACCTGATTGGTTATGAAATTGAACCAACTCCTGCAAGAAACACAACAAATGTCGAACTAATCGCGGAAAAAGCCACGTGTGCTTTTCATGCCTTTTGCTGTCACAGCTCCGCCCACACGCACGTGTACGCTTACGTATTCGACACTGCAAATTTGCATTCTTAGTCGGCGGCATAATTTGCACCTTTGGTTCCGTACGTTTTGTGAAAATCGACAAAACGTGCTAATTCTCTTAATTTTGAACACCAGTGTACTTTAGCGAGCGACACGCCTCAGATTCTGAGACGGTCGCAGTGTGCGTATGCATGACAAAGTTGTCTTATACTCCTGGGTTCAAGGATCTAGAAAATTAGGGCTTCTGTGGTCACTTACGAAGGCGGGTTGGGCAGTTTTGTCTGGCACGCATGTTATCACTAATAGAAACAATGCATAATGGACTTCTGTTTGGCGGCCACCTGCAGAGCGTGGTCACGTGAGCACTTTTGAAACGCATAACAGAATATACCTATGTTTTGCGATGACCATATGATAGCGAAGATAAAGACAGATATTTTTTTTTTTTGCTTCTGGGATCAAGGCACTAGACCATCAGTGAGAGAAATCTGTTGCAGTGACCGGGGTACATTTTTTGTCCAAAATGAAAAAGGATTCAAAATGGCGCAGCTTCTTTGTGTGTCTTAGAATACGAACTCTTCCGGCGGCATAAGCATAAACTAAGAAAGCAACTGAGAAAATCATGCTTCGAAAAATTCCCTGTATTGTTTGTGCTTAAAACATTTTTATATATGTTTTTCTTCCAGTAAGTTAACCCTTAAACTGTCATCCTCCCAAATAATTTCGTGAACATTATGTTACTTCAATTTATAAAAACTTTGAGAATAACATTGAACAAATCCTAAATATTTTAATTGCCTGGTGCATTAAAATGCATTACGTTATTTTGAAAACAATGTCAATTAACTCGATGAAAGTACGTTAAAATGACTTCTCTATCTTTAAAATCAAAATCTGTGGAACATATATACGTGCAATATTTTTGTAATCTGCCAAAGTACACGGAAGTACCATTTTCAAAGTATAACATATACTTAATTACACTAATTTAACCTAATTGCACCATGTAGCACAAGCATTATTTATTCATTTATCATCTCGACACACTTTGGAGATGATAAATTTCTTACGTACATGTTTGATTCCACTACTATTTTTACTTAAAATAGAGGAAAACATTTCCCCGTGCAATTATTGGAGTCCTGCATCTCACGCTTGGAAAATTATTATTAAAATGCGATTTTCTTTTGAATCCTGTGAAAAGTAACACTGCTATTAATAATGAATCTTGGGATGGAAACGGATCTTCTATGTATATTTCATTTCTAACAAAGGGATGGAATGTACAACTTAGCAGTCCCCCATAAATAACCGGTCCATCGTATTTATTTAATTTAATATGGAATACATCATTTTGTTCTGTTATCAAAAGCAGCCGCGCAGCAATCTTGCTGAAATGCTCAGAGGAATGCTAAAGGATGTCGTAGAATCACTCCCGGGGTTAATGAAGTTTGCCATTTAAATGTATTCCTGCGGCAGAATCATTTTCGGAAGTCGTTTGCACGAACACATTCAAGAACTGTGTCTCTCAATATGTAAACTCCTGGAAAGTGATCAAAAATTGCAATTAAACGGATATATCAGATGCTCCAGGTTAATGTCAGAATACCAATTATTTTCAATCTAAATCGCATATTTTCTGAAATTGGTTTCGGATAATGTGGTCGCTTGAATTCACCGTTTCTAACAGCTTAATTACTTCGTTTCTGTCCTGATATACTTCCTAATACTTTTCCTCGATAACACGGAGTACAATGCATTTGCTTAGAGCAACGAATTTGACAATCTCGTCAATGTTACATCACAATTTTATTACGAAACAATAATTATTTACTTCCACTCTCGCGTAATTTTTATCATCTTCCTCCTAATATAATCAGCGAAAATAATCCTCATTTACTCTTAAATAAATAGATGAGCTTATATAGGAAATCGTACATATATATAGATACTTGTAGATAGCCGTCCAGCTGCCCTAGTAGTCAGAGTCATAGGTTTCTGATATACTTTATGATTGCAAAACTTGTGATGTTGAGATAGATTAAATCAGTTACGTTTATTCACAATTAAATATTTTAAGATCTACTACAGCTTCACTGAGCGTTTGGTTCGGCTTCATAAGGACAAGTGTAACGTAAACCTTTAAATCATTGTAACATCATTAGAGTTCTGACAGCCACACATTTTGGTGTTGTTTCCACGCGCTTGAAAGAAAGGGAGTAAATGTCATGTCGTTGACAACCCGTGAAGAGTTGCGATTTATGTAGAAAACGTCTGCACGATCACGCTGATAGATCTCCCGGTACGAGTAACTTGGATAACCATCACGTTCGCTCCCAATATTTGATTCAGAATTTCAAAAATTCCCCAAATTTTATCTTCATAGTTTTCAAATCCATAAACAAAGTGAGTTTTTACGGATCAAAAAACTATGTGAAAGACATACATTCCGGCGGAATTTACCAAATCCCTTGTGAATGTGGACTCTCATATGACAGCTATCTACCAACGAAGTAATTGGACACCTGTGACAGCAAAGGAAAACGAAGTATATTCACCTTCAATAGTTCGTGGACCCTCCACGAGCGGCGCTTACAGCTGCGACCCTCCGGGGCATGCTCTCAACCAGGCGTTGTACGACGGCTAGCGGTGTTTTCTACTACTCGGCTTGGAGAAGACAGGTCAGTTCCTTCACCGATTTCGGACGGTGGGGGCACCCCTTAAGTCGACGCACCAACTCGTCCCAGAGGTGCTCGATAGGGTTAAGGTCCGGGCTCTGCGCAGGCCAGTCCACTCGATTAACCCCATTGTCACCATACCAAGCCACGGTGGACCTCGCAACATGACAGGTGGCATTGTCATCCTGAAAGTAACATGGGTCCACCCCGTAAAACTGCCACAACGTAGGAAGCGCATGGTCATCCAAAATGGGGCAGTAGGTCTCGACGTTGAGTCTACCAGAAATTGCGAACAAGGGTCCCGTGCCATACCAGAAGAAACACCCCATAGCATAATTCCACCGCCGCCGAACTTCACTGTTGGCACAATACATTGCGGCAGGAGGCGTTCTCCAGGCAGACGCCAAACCCAGACCCAGCCATCCGAACGGTACAGGGTGAACCTTGATTCGTCGCTCCAGAGAACCTGTTTCCACTGTTCAACGGTCCTTTGTCGACGTTCTTTACACAACGTTAGGCAAGCAGCGCTATTTAACTTGGTGATCAAAGGCTTGTGGGCGGCAGCACATCCATGATAACCGAGTAGATGGGATTCCTTACGAGCAATGGATGAAATCAGAACGGTTTGCTTATGAATGATCTTAAAGGCAAGTTTCGGCGCTATTTAAGTTGGCAGTTTAATATATTTCTATGAATTTCGCTAATGATAACCGAGTAGATGGGCTTCCTTACGGATGGTATTCATCGAAAGAACACTCCCTGATGCATGTTGAAACTCCTCGCGGATGTGGTCCATCGATTTGGTGAGGTTCTTCCGAATTTCTCTGGCCAGCACCCGTCGGTCTCTAACGCCCAGTTTTGTGGGTCTGCCGTGTCGGGGCAGATTTCGACAGTCACCTCTCATCTTTCACTTGCCAATCACGTAGGCCACTGTCGATTTTGGGTACTTCAACTCGCTGGATATGTCAGGTATGGATCTTGCAATTTTTGTGATACCCGACGATTTCACCTTTCTCGAAATCAGAGAGCTCCGAACTGCGTAGCATCTTGCATGCGACTGGTTGCGTTGTTGTTTCCCACACGATATTTAACGGCGGTGGCCGTGGCGTGTATCAGGACCGCAGATATCGACGATTGCAGGGGTGTCCAATTACTTGTTATTAGATAGTGTATACGAGAGTTTCACGGGTCTTAAAGTTTCCGTGTGGAGGAACACAAGACTGACGTAGGGGGAAACAAACTAAAGAAGTCGTCCATAGCCCAACATTATCATGAAAATAACCATAAATTTCGGTTTGAAAACGCCAAACTTATTGATAAACCTGATTCGACTATCAAGCTTAATACATTAAGTAGGCAAACACACACACCGAGAGAGAGAGAGAGAGAGAGAGAGATTTGACGTGGACATCAACCGGGAAGAGTTGAACAAACCGTACGGAGGGGATAAATAGGCGGACATCACTGTTTCGCAACAATATATCGAAATCGGCAAACGTAGTGATCTGAGCGCCTTCGATCGTGGACGCATTGTCGGCGCCAAACAGATGGGCCATTTTATCGCCCAAGCGGTAAAAATCCTCGGATTTCCGAGTGCGACCAGATCAAGGCTGTCCCGTCATATACCATCGGCTGACATACCACCGCCCATAGAGCAAACAGTGACCGACTTCATGCTGTTGATGACCGGGATCGACATGGACTATACAGTCTTATACAGACCGACCGCTTATCTACGGCGGGAGAAAATCACATCCAGGTTTAATGTGGGAGGCCCAATGTGAGCATTAACGTACGAACGGTACGGCGTACGCTTCACACCCTGTGCTACGGGAGCCGACGCTTTACTCGTGTGTTACTGTTCATCGGACATTACGCCTCGCCTGGTGCCGGGAACATAAAAAACAAAACCTGGATATCTGCGAAGTGGCTCCGCGCCGAGGCGAGTGGTCTGACGAATCCCGTTTTTGTGCTGAGCTGACGACCGTGTGAAAGTGGGGCGTCGACTGCATCATGCCATGGCCACGTCTTGCCAGGTCGTCTCAGTTCGAGGTGGTGATGGCTCTGTGATGGTTTGGGGAGCTTTCTCATGGGGCACATTAGATCCCTTAGCGTGTCTGGAGATGTCTCTAAAAACATGTACTGCTTATCACCTACCATCATTCATGGCCTTTGCGCATCCTGCGGTCGGTAGTCGGGTACTGCTGGATAATTCGACGCAACCATTCAGCTATGGCTCAAGGAACACTCATCTGAGCTTGAAACCATCTAGTGGCACCAAATGTCCCCGAATTTAAACCCGGTTGAAGCTCTCTGTAATGTCATGGAGCGGAGCAGGATCCGTGGATCCTAGACCAACGTCTCGGGCGGAGTTGTAGTCAATGCTCCAACAGGTATGGCTGGAATTAACTCGGTAAACCCTCCGGTAACTGGTGGACAAGCTGTTATTCGCGCTAAAGGAGCACCAACGTTCTATTAGGTGGGTATCTCTAACTTTTGTCAAATGAGTGTATATATAGCTTTCCACGTATATCTCAGTCCTTCACGGCTTGTCAACGACATGATATCTATTCCATTTCTTTTAAGCGAGTGGAAACAACTTACCAAAATGCGTCACCGTCAGAACGCTGACGATGCCACAATGACTTTAATGTTTACACTCCATTTGTTCTGATGATGCCCAGCAAACCTATAGTAGGTCTTAAAATAAAATATTTTCTGGGCCCGGTGGACGGATTGGTAATATTCTTTAGAGTTGTTTGCGGTGGTCGTTAAACACCGAAATGAAGAAACAAAAATAGGTAGAAAATAGTTTTCTTTAGGCACAGGTTACAAAGCCATATTTCATTAAGGCCGACAGGTGGCGCTGTTGTCTGAGAACTGGCTACTTAGTGTTTGTCCTAAAATGCTCCAGACTCGCGTCCATGGTGTGACATGAATGATTTTTACAACACAGGCTCTTATCATTCCCTGGAAACAATGCCCCTAAATTAGGGCCGGGAGACATTTTTTCTTGGAAGTTAAACAACCACTGAGAGCAACTCAGTGAGCTATAAGCAGTCGCCTGTCCTTAATTTAGGGCAACTGGTTTCAGGGAAGGGGGAGATCCAGCGCCGTAAGACAAACACAACATCCATGCCTCACCGGCATTCGAACCCGGACCCATCTCGGACGAAGGCATCGCTGAGGCAGCTGCACCACCGGGGTGGCTGTTTTCAGTCCATCGAGTTGCCCAATGTAGTCCTTAAACCCTGAAATATTAAAAAAATATTGCATAATTAATTATTTATCATTTTTTATTATATATAAATATTTATAATTTTTTTTATACAGAAGAATGCATACGATAGTCAATGGGGAAAATATTTAAAATTTGGATTAAAAACTGAAAATGGAAAAACCGAAGCAGGTTTCTTCAGTTTCACAAAGAGGTGAGAAAGCAATAGGGTTTCTGAAGTTTCTGTGTTTCCTGGATTGCGAGGAAGCTTTTGATAAAATTAATCGGGAGAAACCTATGCAGATCCTACAACTTACAGAAATTGATCACCTAGTACACAAATAGTTAAAATGCCTTCTGGAATCAGAAATGTAGAGTTATTATAGCACATGAAAAAATTAAATCGTAGGAACAAGAAAGATGGCAACGAAATCTCGGTTGTAATAAGCCTGAATTTTGAGGTTTTTCGACACAACAAAGAAAGGAAGAAACGGAAATAACACGGGATATTTGGTTGTAATGAGTACTTCTTTTGAATCTTTCCAACGCGAATGAAATTTATCAATTATCCAAAGTCAATGGAACCGGTTAGAAAAAACAATCAGCCGGATTTATAACATCAATAAAACATCCAGAAATAGAAACAGCTACTTATTTCCGTAAGCGGTTAAAACGTATGTTACGAAAATTAACAAATGGTGCACAATCAGTTTCTCATGGCATAACCGAGACAAACAAATTTTCAAATCGAACAGTTAAAGAAGAAATATAGGAGGGAGCATGATATAATTCTAGGTCTTGTAGCGGAAGAATTTTGCATAGTGGGAATGTTGAAAGTAGGCGAAAAATATTCATCATGGAACTTGCAAACAGAAGTACACAAACACCACCAAACAGAAGTACGCAAAAGTCACGTGCACTTGCAAACAGAAATACGCAAACACCACAGGCTCACAAAACTGTGAACTATATATGACTCGTCAAACACTAACCTAAAGTGTTTCACAAAGTAAATGACATCCGGTGTTGAAGGAATTTTTTAAATCGCACGTTTAGGAGCAGAGATATTAAGAGAAATAGTTTAAACATTGGCGTCCCCTAGTGGCGAAATTGTGCATTATTTTCGATAGCAGTACGGAACCGAAAAATAATTATTTATATTGGATTTTTAGTCCCGTAGATATTGCTGTAAACGAAAACGTCAAATTACGCCCTCTAGTGACAAACTTTTGGGTTAAAAAAATTGAAATTGCGTGAAAAATATTTCGCAACGGAAACGCCCTCCAAGGAAAAAGTAAGTTTGCCGCCCCGGTGGCGCAGTGGTCTAAGCAATGGCCTCTGATCATTCGTCCGAAAGAGGTCCGGGTTCGAATCCCGGTGAGGCATGGATGTTTGCGTTTGTCTTACGGCACTGGCTCACTCCCTTCCCTGGAACCAGTGACCCTAAATTAGGGACGGGCGACTGCTTATAGCCCATTCAGTTGCTCACAGTAGTCGTTAAACTTCCAATCAAAAAAAAAAAAAGTAAGTTTTCAAATTAAACTCTCTTACAAGCACACATATTGACAAAAATGAGATATACATCTACGACCCCTAGCGGAAAAACTGTGCAGTATTTTAAGCAAGAGGTATTCTGAAAATGTTTTTCTAGATGAGGGGTGTCGGTCCAGGAAATAATTTTTTCCTTCCTGTTTTCAGAAGCTCAGATTTTGCTGCAAATACACCAGAAGCAGAAAAAAGACTTACGCCGGCTGGTGGCCAAATTATTTTCTTTATCAAAAATTAGGAATATAATCAAAACATTTCCCATCAGGAGCTGTATCCGATGCAGAAGAGTTTTTCTAATCGCAGTTTTAGGAGCACAGGTGTCAACGATAATGCAATTTAGCATTACGCCCCCTAGCGGAAAATCTATGCATTACTTGAAAACGAAATTATGCTAAAAATAGTCTTCGCTATAAATGGCACCGGCAGGAAGAAATATTGTTTTTCGATTGGATATTTAGAAGCAAATATATGGAATAAAATGTATTGTGAATTTGATATCATCTGCATTTACTCCCTGTAACGGAGATCTTGTGCATCAAAAAAAATAAAATAAAACAAGACGAAAACGGAATGCAAGGACCATCATTTACACATTTCAAGCTTCCCAATCAGAAATAATTTTTCAAATCCAACTAATAGTTGCAGAGATATGGTGTCTAAAATGGGCGGACAAACAGATAACATAAGCATCATCTTTTTTTTTTTTACAAAAGACGTGATAAAAATGGCCGGACAAACAGATAACATAAGCACCATCTTTTTTTTTTTACAAAAGACGTGATAAAAATGACCGAGGCGATGGCCTCTGATCATTCGTCCGAAAGGGGTCCGGGTTCGAATCCCGTGAATCATGGATGTTGTGTTTGTCTTACGGCACTGGCTCTCTCCCTTCCTTGGAACCAGTGACCCTAAATTAGGGACGGGCGACTGCTTATATCCCATTGAGTTGCTCACGGTGGTCGTTAAACCTCCAATAAAAAAAAAAAAAAAAAAACATTTATTTCTATTTGAACCATACTTAGAACCATAACTTCAGTTATAAGAACCCGATTTCTAAGTCATATTTCGCCTTGGATATCTTCCGCTGTGAGACATGATTTGTGCACAATTCGCATTGCTTGTATTGCACATTTTAATTTATGCGCAGGTTTCCTGTGCAAGACCTAAATGCATTCTCTTTTTCGCTGATTTTTATCTTCTAAAAATCTTCTTTGAAATGTATTGTTTCGCGTCGGAACACATTCAAAAGAATATCTTTTTTTTTCTTCAGTATTTCTTCATTTTTCGCTTTCGCTATCCATGGGATCAGTGACATACTTCTACAATTCCACATCTCAGAAGATTCCATTCTTTGGATTTTGTTTGTTTTTTAATGTCTGAATTTCGGTTCCATAAAACAGAATTGACCAGACCTATTATTATTTCATCATAGGTTTAATATATCCCTTGTTACATCACTGTTGGGATGAATTGATCTAAGCGTTTTATGCATGTCAACTCAATTCTTGTTATTAGTCAGCATTTTCAACCAGCCAGTATCCCAGATACTTATACACTGCTGGCCACCCAAAATGCAACACCAAGAAGGACACAAGATAGCAAAGCCAGATTTACTGGACACATAACAACAGATACAAAGATGAAACGATTGAGCTTACAGGCCCGTGCGATATGCGGAACACGCAGACCTCCATATTTCGTGTGGCCACCATGGCTGGCAATAACGGCCGCGACACGCCGCGGCATCGAGCGAAAGAAGCTTTGGATGTGGGCTTGGGGTATGTCGGTCCAGGCTGCTTTCACACGTTGCCACAGTTCATCAGGCGTAGCTGCGGGTGGTGCTTGCCGGGCCACTCGGTTGACGATCAGCGACCAGACGTGTTCGATGGGCGACATATCGTTAGAACAGGCGGGTAACAGCAGTAGTGACACCTGGTGGGCCGTGAAGAGTTGTTGCAGGATGCGTGCCACGTGCGGGCGCGCATTGTACTCTTGAAACGTGGCCGCTGGCAGGTTCTGCTAGTAAGTGAGGACTACAGGATCCACAGCGTCGGAGATGTGGCGGTGGCTGTTGAGTATACCGGCGATGCGTACCAGAGGGGTGCGGGTTTCATATCCAATTGCCCCCACATTATAACCCCAGGTGACGGACCGCTATGGCGATGCATAACGCAGGCGTCATACAGTCTCTTGCCGCGGTGCCGCCACACGCAGATCCGACCATCGTGGTGTTGCAGGCAGAATCGGGATTCGTCGGAGAAGACAATGTCGTGCCATTCCGTAGTCCAGGTGCAGCGTTCAACGGCCCACAGCCGCCGCACTCGTCGGTGGTGTAACGTCAATGATAATCGGGGCAATGGGCGCCGTGCGACAAGTCCCCGCTCCTGCAGACGACGTCGAACGGTACGTGCTGACACAGGTTGTTGCGCAACACACCCTAATTCCTGCGCTAACGTTCGTGATGTGGCAGTGCGAGCCGTCAATGCCCGCCGCACAACATGCCGGTTCTCTCGTTCGGTGGTGTGCCGCCACTGCGGCAATCACTCACGTCGGTCTCTCCGTCCCTCATGCACCCATCGAATCCGTACTCGCCTCACTGTGTCTGGATGATAAACCGCTGTCGCGATAAGCCACTATTCGTCCTCTGTCGAACTCCGAAACGTGCTGGAATGACTGCCGTATTCTGCGACGAGGCATCAGGAAGCTTCACACGCACAGGCCCGGTAGCATATCACACTTCCACTACTTACACCCCGCCTTCTGTGCACCCTTCTCATAGTGCTGCTCGGTGGCGTGCCGGGCGAACATGATTTGCATATGCCTTGCAATGCTAATCGTTTGCATGTCCTCTCGCGGGCGACGCATGCTGCGAATTTCAGGTCAATCAGATGCTTTCTTCTTGTTGCATTTTGGGTGGCCAGCTGTGTATATTTGCGCATTTGTTAATATTTTTTATGCAGGGTTATTATAAATGATATACAGTTTTAACACTTTATAAAACCAAAATGATGTAAGATATTGACACTATGGGTGTTTTCCTTGTCACGTGATCTATCAGGCAAGATGCCCATAAATGCTGTGGAGAAGGCGTTCTGTGTGCTTGAATTAAGCAAAGCGAATTATGTTACTGTTGTGTAAAGGCGTTTTAGAACAGGTTTCAAGAAATCAACGTCGAATAGACAATCCATCTACGACTGACACAAGATATTCGAAACAACAGTATGTTTGTGTAAAGATAAAAGTACGGGGAGACTACGTGTATCTGACGAATTAGTGGAGAATGTTCGCGCCATTTACCAATGCAGCCCAAGGAAATCCACAACGCTGGCGTGTCGGGACACAACCAACTGTTAGGGAAATATTCAGGAAGGAGGAAATTTTGCATTGCTAGCGTTAAATTCCACAACCGAATGTTTGGAAAATTTTGGAAAGCCAAAATGACTCCTTACAAACTGCAGGTATTGAGTCTAAGTGACAATGACATAACCGCACGTCGCGATTTCTGTACAGAAATGTGATGAGCGTTTTGAAGTATGTATATGGTTTTAGCGAGCCTCGGATTTTCAAGGACGAATTGACATTCGTCCTTGAAAATTAACAAACATAATATTTGCATATGGGGACTGAAAATCCTGGAGCAACAGTGAAGCAGTGCGGGATTCCCCAAACGTTAATGTGTTCTGTGCTATATCCCGCAAAAAGTGTTAATAGTTCCATCTCTTTGTAATAAAACACTTTAACGACAACTTCTTATCTCGATATGCTAATTATTTGATTGATGTCTCAAATGCACGAAGACGGTGATAGCTACATTTTCCAACAGGATGGAGCCCCTCCCTACTAGAATCGAGAAGTTGGAAATTACCTGTATGAAAACCTTCCACAGCGCTGGATTGTCCGTGCAGCAGGCGACATGTCACTCACATGTTGGCCACCACGAAGTCCGGATCTAACATCCTGTGACTTTTTTGGGGGGCGGGGGTGGTATGTCAAAGGCAAAATATTCGACAAAGTCAGCTAAATTAACTGTTAATTTAGCTTATCTGAAACAACGTATCACAACAGCTATTGCTGGTGTTGATGAACACCAGCAATAGCTGTTGTGATACGTTGACTACGACGTTGGTGTATACCGTGTGACTAAGACTGCACACATCGAATATCTGTAGTTGCTGTAATAAAACTTAAGTTTCCCTACAGAACGTTGTTGAAACTTTGCATTTCATTTGTAATAACTCTGTATTTAATGTTAGATAAACCGATGTTATAGGAGGTGTTACTGATCGTCATAAGCTTGGTTTTATTAGCTAAACGGATTTCCATACGTTCTCTGTAGGTAAATTCAAAAAGGAACTGGAGATCTTGCTTATGTGTTGCAATTAAAGATTTGTGATCAGCAAAAGCAAGTTGTTAATTACTTGGCCATTTACTATTATTCCTGCAGTACTTCCTTTGAAAGTCTTAAAATATACTTCTCAATAGATGTTGAACAGAAGTATAAGCGCAGCATACAGCCCTGTCACATTTCCTCTTTCAATTCTGATATTATTGGTTCTGGTGCGATCAGTTAAGATTGATGCCTTTTCACTCCAGTAAAGATTTCTAATTATCTTGATATCCCTGTCGCCTACGCCTGTTTGTTACAGAATGTCGATAAGCGTGTTGTGTTCCAACTTATCAAAAGCCTTCTCGAAGTCGATGAAGCAGTTATAAAGATCGGTTTGCTGTTCTCGCCATCATTGTCCGAACACTGTGAACGGAATTGGGCTTCCCTTTTTTCCAATCCATGTCTAATACCAAACAGAGTTTGAAACACATACATAGGAGCAAATGTCCGTGTAAGTCAATTCGTAATCAGTTCATTGTGGATATTGAAATCCCAGCTAAAAGCAAGACCGAGTTTCACCGTTCACTAATAAATGAGAACACGGCAAAGTAGCTGCGTTGTTGACTACCCTATATAGCTGTTTTGATATTTATTCTTTCCATTATGGACATTTAAAATCAGCTCATAAATTACTAAAAAGAAGTTGCTTTCTCCAATCTGCAAAAGCTGTCAAAGAAACCGAACATTTTGAAAAGTTGCAAAATTTTAATCGTTTTTCGCTCTAAGACAATATGGATTGCGTCACTTCAACTGAAACTAGTTGAACACTTATATGTTAACTTGAAACGTTTCTTGAAGACATTGTAATTCCAATATGTCAATCGTAACTGCGCATTTAAATAACATTGAACAACAACGGTCCAAAACCATAAATCAACATAATAGAGTACTTACTAATTCCAGTACTTACTATTACTAATTAGAGTAACTTTACTAATAAGAATACTTACTATTTAGGTGATCCTTATAACGTGTAAAAAAACTGGGTCAACATCATGCGGCTCTACCAGAGGCATGAAGAGCACAAATTCCTGTCGTTCTACGTTAAGTATATACGTATTTATACCATTCAACCGACCTAAAATAATTAAGTGGGAACTTCTAATCGATTTTTTCGTTATTTTTACAGCATTTTCCGAAGTTTACGAAATATAAGCACAAACTCATAGTCTGGAAAACTCTTCAGACTATATGATTGTATCTCACTAGACAATGTACGAACATCTTCATGAGCGTCCACTGCCAGATATGCTGGTGTCGCTGGCGCCGCATCACACGAGAGAACATTGAGATGGTGCATAGGTGATGTGAACTGGAGCCTGGAACAGTGGACGAATGGGCTTTCCAGAAGAGTCCCGTTATTGCTTTCAAATTGACTCGCGTCGGATACGGAACTGGTGAGAACGGGGAACCCCGTTAGTTTCCCGGAAACATCTTAGAGAGGGACAGATTTGGAGGACGAGGTTGATTGGTATGAAGAAGTATGATGCTCAATTTCCACACAGACCTTCACATCTTCAGAAGGGGAACAGGGATACGCGTGAGTTATCTAGACGGGGTTCTTACACCATGTGATTTCGCGGCTGCGCAGAGACCGAACTGCCTGTACGTAACTCTTGTGGGGAATGATCGCCACGATCTTCGTTTCTTAATCCTACAGAGCACGTGTGGAGAAGTCTGGCGAGACAGCAAGTTCCAACAACCTTCTCTGAGTAAGCTGTTTCGCATCTGGAGTCTGCTCTGCTGCAGGAACAGGTATTTCTGTCTCGGGATTACCTGAATCCATCTTATTTTGGGTACGGAGCGAAGCTACCAGGTCTTCATTAACGCCAGAGGTATTAACATTCACTCTTAAGTGTGTGCAGTTAATAACTTTGGTAACACACTTTTTCCGCAAGTTTCTCTTATGCGCATTTTAACGCGAATGGCATTCTTTTATATCTAATCAGTGCCGCACATACTACTAATACGTTATCTTGTCCTGTAAACGTCTTCCAATTGAATAAAGTACTGTTGTTTTTCATATCCTTTACCCTTGTTCCTTACTTTATTTCGTACACACGTATGTTTCAATGAGACTACAATTGTTTTCTAGATCACTTTCTTTTTTTTTGTGTTTTTGTTAAGTTTTTGGTGATGGAAATCTCTGTCAATTGCTTCCAAAAACATTCAATTTAAAATGCTTCTTGTTTGAATTATTTATGAAAACATTCAATTCAAAATGCTTCTTGTTTTAATTCTTTCTGGATTGGATTGGAGGTTTCACGACCACCGTGAGCAACTCAATGGGCTATAAGCAGTCGCCTGTCCCTAATTTAGGGTCACTGGTTCCAGGGAAGGGAGAGAGCTAGTGCCGTAAGACAAACACAACATCCATGCCTCATTGGGATTCGAACCCGGACCCCTTTCGGACGAATGATCAGAGGCCAGCGCCTTAGACCACTGCGCCACCGGGGCGGCTTAATTCTTTCTGAAAACATTCATATTAAAATGCTTCTTGTTTGAATTCTTTCTGAAAACATTCAATTCAAAATGCTTCTTGTTTGAATTCTTTCTGAAAACATTCAATTCAAAATGCTTCTTGTTGGAATTCCAATCTATTATAACATATTGTGTAATCATTGTATCAAGCTGACGTTCACTATAGGTGGTTGGTCAGAGTACAAAAGGAATTGAATTCTTTTCTGAAAACTGGTTGGGCGACGTAAATATGTCACACACTCTCTCAACTAAATATTTTAAAAATCGCGCAAGACAGACAAACAATAATGAACTAAAGTTTTAACGATTTCTTTCATTTGACGCGCCACAAATCGACAATGAAATACGTGCATTCATTTTCCTTAATTACACGCGACGTTCAGAATCCGTGCTCCAGTATATAACATCGTTAGTTTCCTTTGCTCTTTTTTCAGAAATGTAACCACAGAACATTTGTTGCTGCAAATAAAGTTTTCGGAACGCTGTAGTAAAATAAGCGTGCGCGCATATGGTAAAAGTAATATAAATAATTCCAGTGTTTAGAAATGGTACAAAATTACCGCTAGATGGACAGCGGATGGTACATTGACACTTCCTTCATTTAAACGTTTTACGGATTATAGAGTAGCTACTTGTTTAATCCATTCAGCTGCGTAAGTCATTTCATTGACATTTTTAAACAAATTGAAAATCTGGATGATCTTTCCGGCAGCAGTATGCTAGATATGTTAGCATTCCAGCGGAGCGAAAGGAGCTATGAACTTCCAGTGAAAATACCAATGGGTCGTCAGATGGACGAGTGGCCATAGGAGCTGACTACTGGCTGATCATCCTAACCTAGGCAGCACAGCCTTGCAATTTAACGTAGGCCCAACATTGAACCACGGTCTTCTGTTTCTAAGAGACGGTGGCTCAGTGTTGGGCCAACGTTAAATTGCAAGGCTGTGCTGCCTGGGAATTGGGTTCTTGTCCAAGTCTTCGCATGAAGTGTGTATCGCGTGCTTGTCCTGCGGCAGCTGCTCTGTCTTTGAACAATTGCCCCTGAATTAGGACAGGCGAGGTTTTATAGCTTGAGGTGGTAGTGGGTTTTTCTAACCCTTGAATCGGTTCAAAAGAATTTACTCGGGATACACAAAATGCGCCGAAATCAGCTCAAATGAATACATTAGCTGTCTAGGAAGTGTTACGAACGCGGCTGGAACGAGTGAAACTGAGCTCCAAAAAGCTTTGCTTTTCCCTTAGATTCTATATTTAAAGTCGTCATTTAGGTAGATTATTGAGATTAATCCTTTCTGACTAATTACTTGCTTAAAGGGCTACAGCAATTTCGAGAAACCTAGGAAAGGAGAGAGATAACGTTTGTTTCTACGCAGCAGCATGATGTCCGTTTCAGGGGGACTAGCACTTCCCATCATGACGTTGAACAGACAGAGAATAAAGGACTAGAAGCGATCGCTTGTCAACGACTATAGGTTTAATACTGCTGAAATGAGAGGAGGAAGAAATTGAGGTTACGTTGATGCAGTCATGTTACAGCCTGTTTCATATCTGCTCCTGTACTCAAGGCTCTCAGGCCTAAGGTTCCTTGAGAAGGCCAAATAACGGGAAGTCTTACATTGCAAGTTCAGGGTTACAGTGGAATGTTCCTAAACTTTCAAATTATATTGCCGAAACCACTCAGCCGTACGCAGGGACGCACGAGGTATGGTATTATTGTGCAAAAAACCAACACCTCTGCTCAGCAACTCACGTTTTTATCGGCAAATAGCTTGGGGTAACGTGACCAGCCTATGGATATACAGTTCGGCTATTACACTTGCTTCACTGTCCAGGAAATCAATCCCTGTGAATCCCAAAAGAGAGTTGCCATCATATGTGAGGAGGAGACTCATTCCTCTGGCCTTAGTTCGTCGGGGAGATTATTAAACATCCACAACGTGTATTCTGTGATAATGCTATTGGTCATGTACAACACTGTGGACACTACACGCTGACATTTGCAGTTCGGTGGCTATTTCTCTCCCTGTAATGCGTCTGATGTCACGAATGAGGGAATCTGTTTGTAACACAGTGCCCTCTGAAATGGCATTCGCTGGACGCTTATTAGAGGTTCCTTGTCAAAGTCTATTATGCTTCCTTTTGCCAAGACCTTGAGTCTGATTTCCATCACACCTGCTTCCGTGACAAAGTCCCCTTGCTGCACACTTCCACTAACTGGCAATAACTTTCCAATGTAGCCACTGATACAGAACTACCCACTGGAGCCACTGATACAGAACTGCCCACTGGAGCCACTGGTACAGAACTTCCCACTGGAGCCACTGATACAGAACTTCCCACTGGAGCCACTGATACAGAACTTCCCACTGGAGCCACTGATACAGAACTGCCCACTGGAGCCACTGATACAGAACTTCCCACTGGAGCCACTGACACAGAACTGCCCACTGGGGCCCCTGATACAGAATTGCCCACTGGAGCAACAGTTTTTGCATAAAGAAAACATAGTAACACGACCATCTTTCATCAGCCAATTCTAGTAAACGAAAGAAAGCAGAGTCCTGTGGTAGCGAAACGACGTTTCAGTCTCTTTGAACACGCGCACGCACTTCCAATCTTCATTGGCGTGTTAAGAATTTCGGTGTCGTTCGTCTTGCTACCTCTTTTATCGAACGATTCGTGTAGTTCAGATTATAAGCATGGGAACTATCTTTAGTGTACCTTATTTTCTGCATGTTTCGATGCCCTGCAGTTTTTTTTGTTTTGTTTTTTATTGGAGGTTTAACGACCACCGTGAGCAACTCAATGGGCTATAAGCAGTCGCCCGGCCGCCACGGTGGCGCAGTGGTCTAAGCGATGGCCTCTGTTAATTCGTCCGAAAGGGGTCCGGGTTCGAATCCCGGTGAGGCATGGATGTTGTGTTTGTCTTACGGCACTGGGTTTCTCCCTTCCCTGGAACCAGTGACCCTAAATTAGGGACGGGCGACTGCTAATAGCCCATTGAGTTGCTCATGGTGGTCGTTAAACCTCCACTCAAAAAAAAAAAAAATAAGCAGTCGCCCGTCCCTTATTTAGGGTCACTGGTTCCAGGGAAGGGAGAGAGCCAGTGCCAAAAGACAAACACAACATCCATGCCTCACACGGGATTCGAACCCGGACTCCGTTCGGACGAATGATCAGAGGCCATCCCTTAGACCACTGCGCCACCGGGGCGGCCCCTGCAGTTCTGTAGGTGTAAATATGTGTTTGCATTTGTCACAATAGCTACTTTCTACTAAAAGACGAAAATGTATTTTCAGATTGGACCATAATTTTTCATATATCTATTTTCCAGATTTTCCTGAAATACCATTTTCCGCAAGGAAAAACGCTACGCAAGAAGTGTATCTGTGATAATTAGAATCCTGATTATATTCAACTGCGTACCTGCACATGCAACTGCACGTTTTAACTGTTTATGAAGTCAGTGCATATAAAGGAAAAAAAACGTGCAAATTACACTTAAAATCGCATATTTAAAGCAAAACAGTTTCGCACTTTATTTCATCTTTTAGCTTACATTTAACACCTTTACTTTAAGAAAAGAAAATAATTTAATCTCCCGAGGCATAGTAAGCAACAGCCGAAAGGAAAATAACGTCTGAGCTCAATACATTTTAGGACTAAAATACTTATGTTCAGATAGAATAATAAATCAGTAACGTTTATTCACAATTAAATATTTTAAGATGTACTATAGTTTCTCTGAGCGTTTGTCGCGGCTTCATCAAGACGAATGGAAACCAAACATTCCAATCATTGTGACATCATCCGTGCTCTGACAGTCATGGATTTTGGTGATTTGTTTCGACGCGCTTGAAAGAATTGGAGTAAGGCGTCATGTAGTTTTTTTTGTTTTTTTTTATTGGAGGTTTAACGACCACCGTGAGCAACTCAATGGGCTATAAGCAGTCGCCCGTCCCTAATTTAGGGTCACTGGTTCCAGGGAAGGGAGAGAACCAGTGCCGTAAGACAAACACAACATCCATGCCTCAGCCGGGATTCGAACCCGGACCCCGTTCGGACGAATGATCAGAGGCCATCGCTTAGACCACTGCGCCACCGGGGCGGCCGTCATGTAGTTGGAAAGGCATGAAGAGTTGTGTATGTGGAAAGCTTCTAATATATTAAGCTTGATAGTCGAATCAGATTTATCAATAAGTTTAGCGTTTCCAAACAATAATTATGGTTATATTCGTGACAATATTGGCTATAGACGACTTCTTCAGTTCACAGTTCCGTACATGAAGTGCAGGACTCTTTTGAATAGATCTCCAACTGTAAAATTCAAAAGTTTGGTTTTTTCAGTACGAAATGTAAGAGCGTAGGTATGATACCGACTAATGGCAAAACTGTTAATCTATCCCAGGAAACGTACCTTAACATTCTTATTATTTAACGTAAGATATACGAGGAAAGAAAATGTGTAATCTTTTGAAAGGCAAATTATGAAGCCGACAATACATCTTGATTTGATATTAGGTTATTTTGAGGTGTCAGTGGGCTGAGTGAAATAAAAGCGGGTAGCTCTGGCTTCCGGCACCTGGGCCAAACATTTGTTTGTTTAAAAGCTGATTTACTTGCATTACATTCAGAAATTAGCTCAGAAGTAAGCAGTAAATATTTTGTTGCCTAATATTTAAGATCCCCTGTGCAAATACGCAGAAAACGCGGTAATAATATAAATATATGGAAATATGACATAATGGGCTCCTCGTAAGAACATTTCTTGGGTGCTTAAGTAAGGTCTACAGCTTATTAAGCCCACCTGTGGAATTCGTTGAGCTACATCAGTGGTCGTCAACCTGGTCCCTACCGCCCACTAGTGGGCGATTCAAGCTTTCAAGATGGGTGGTGAGGGTTTTTCTCCGTTGTTAGAAATTTTGTTCTTCCCCCCATATATCGAATACATTGTTAACAACTTCGCGAGTTTCACTTTTTAAAATAATTAAAACAAGGTAATCCGCAAATAAAGAGTGTTGAGGATAACACAAGACACCTTTTATTAATGATGTAGATCACGAACATGAAGTATAAATAAAAGATAATAACATCATCATCATCATCATTGTCAACCATTATCAATCCACCACTGGATGAAGGTCTCCCCAAGTTTCCTCCACAACGTTCTGTCTTGTGCCAGTCTCCTACACGTCACTCCTGCATACTTTCGAATTTCATCCACCCAACTCCCATGTGGTCTTTTTCTGGGTCTTTTCCGGCCCCTTGGAATCCAATCTAAAATTTCGGCAGTTCATCGATGGTCTGTCCTTCTGGCAGTATGTTCAGCCCATTACCATTTCAGAGATTTAACTCTGATCATGATGTCTTCCACTTTTGTCATTTTTCGGATCCACGAGTTCCTCTTCTTATCTCTCCTGGTTACACCAAGCATGCACCTCTCCATGCTGCTTTGAGTTGTCTGCAGCCTTTGTATGTCTCTTTTAGTTAAGGTCCACGTTTCTGCACCATACGTAAGCACTGGGAGGATGCATTGATCAAACACTTTTCTTTTAAGACATAATGGCATATTGCTCTTGAAAATTATGCTGTTTCTTCCAAAAGCTCTTCAGGCAAGTTTTGTACGCCGATTAATTTCTTCATCAATGTGACCCTCACTTGATATCTGCTGTCCAAGAACATAATATATAATAACATACAGTACATAAAGTAGTATTTTTTACAAACCCTCCCCTCTAAAAATTACTTCGCACTTGCTCTAAATTAAGTTACTGCGGCATCGGTGGGCGGTAAGGAAATTTTACCATCAGCAAAGATACAAAAGTGGGTGGTAGGTATTAAAAGGTTGAAGACCCCTGAGCTACATTAACCAACGAACTCAACAGCAAATAACGTCATACATTGTAGAATATGAGAAATACAGGTTATATCCCAAGTTACACACAATGCAAGAAATCCATTTTTTTTTCTGAGGAAGGGAGGGCTAATTATCCTCATAAGCTTCAGTGGCTAGAATAAGTCGCCCATCCTGAATTCAGAGCCACCGGTTTCATAGCTAGGAGCCGCCCCGGTGGCGCAGTGGTCTAAGCGATGGCCTCTGATCATTCGTCCGAACGGGGTCCGGGTTCGAATCCCGGGAAGGCATGGGTGTTGTGTTTGTCTTACGGCACTGGTTCTCTCCCTTCCATGGAACCAGTGACCCTAAATTAGGAACGGGCGACTGCTTATAGCCCATTGAGTTGCTCACGGTGGTCGTTAAACCTCCAATCAAAAAAAAAAAAATAATAATCGCTAGGATAGAACCAACGTTGGAATGATAAGCGCAACGCTCATGTCCGGCCCAGGATGCAAAGTCTACCTTGCAGTATCACAAATTTAATGCCACTGGCTCAACTAAAGGACTAGAGACAGAGTCTGAAGGCCAAACCAAACGAAACGGTATTTATTTGGCTTGGGGGGTTTAACGATTCTCATGAGCAACTCAATTGGCTATAAGCAGTGTTACACCCCTAATTTAGAGCATTTGATTCCAATTTTTACGACACATTTATTGCCGCGGGTTCAAGGGAAGGGATAGACTCAGCGTCAGAAACACACACATCTCCAAACCTTCTGCACGAAAGGGATTTTCCTAACAAACTTGAAAATTGCCCGTACACCACACAAATACTCAGCCAGATGAATAAATTCCAGCGTTCCTACAGACTTACCTCACACCGAAATTGCACGTTTCAATATAGGTGGCGCATGAAACATTCGGTTAATAGTCGATGAAAGCCTGTAGTGAGTAGTTGTTGTGCTAGTGCAGTCCGTGATTTCACTTGTGTTTTGAGGGGTAGAGGGAAACTACTGGAAAGACGGAGTAAACATGGCACAAAAACATCATCTGAGGGAGATTGAACGTAGTCGGATTATCGTTAAACTGGTAGAAGGGTTAATTCTCAATTAACATTCAACACTGTGACCAGTGACGGTTTAATGCTGCAGGGCACTATGCACGTAAACCTGTTAAATGTGCACTTTTAAAATTGCAACACAGAAAAGCCTGTTTACGATGGCATTGAGAGCACAATGGTTGGAGGAATGAGGAATAGGGCAGCGTTTTATTCAAGGATAAAAGTAGATTCCGTTTAACGTTCGATTCTGGTCGTCAGTACATCTGGCAGGAACGTGGTACTCAGTACCGTCAAGAGAACATCGTGGAAACGGATAGAAATTGTGTTGGAGAATCATGTCCTGTGCTGGTATTATGGTGAATGACTTACCGAGTTGAAGTTGGTAGAATGAGGGTCCATGACCGGCGAACGGTACTGTAATGATGTCAGCCTCTGTCATGCTTCCCTGTTCCGTGGAGCTATCGGACAAGAGTTCATTTTTATGGATGAAAATACTCGCCCGCATCGTTCAGCGGCTGTGACTGACCTTCTTGAAATAGAAGATATCCATCGAAAGGAGTGGCCTGAGCGCAATCCAATAGAGCATACTTAGGAAGTTTTGGAGACGTCTGGTTAGATACTGATGGAGGAATGGCAAGATGTGCCGCAGCAACTGCTAAACAACCTTGTTCTGAGTATGCCACACTAGATTCAGTCGTGTATATCTGTTTGAGGAGAGCACATCCAGTATTGATTAACCTATAATTGTTCCTGGACAGTACATTTCTGAGATAATCTGGACTTCAGCGTTACAGGCGGTTGTATCAGCTTCGCACACTTATGATGTCGGGCACACTGTATTGGTGTCAGATGAATGGTAACTGTATGATGTGTTGTGTTCTTTAATGACATGTATTACTGAATGTGAACATCAGCTGTTAATACAACTTTTGAAGATGCGAATCCATTTTTTAGCGTAAATATGACATGGATGATAAGTCTGATCAGTGATTAAACTATGTATGTATGTACACTGAAGAACAATTGAATTAGAGACAGCTGGCGTTATGCAAATGTGGCGCTGTGGGCGTCCCTGTAAACGGAAACGACATGACGTATGCAGCGATCCGACAATATAAGGAGTGATGCGACGGGAATCGGTAAGAGTCGGAAGCAGTATGGGTAAGACGAAGGATCTAAGCGCATTTGATCGTGGGCAAATTGTCGGGGCCCGACGAATGGGTCACTCTATATCGGAAGCCGTGCAGCACTGGGATTTTCACGAGCCACTTTGTCACGGGTGCACCGTGAGTACATCGAATCCGGTAAAACCGTACCTGCAAGGGCCAACTGCCGTGGACAACAGCGTGTGAATGAGTGGGTCATAGTCGTCTAGCTCGCATTGTAACGGCGGATAGACGGGCCACAGAGCAAGAATTCACTCGGCAATTTAACACTGGTGCACAAACACGTGTAAGCAGCCACACCATCCGGAACCATCTCCTCGCTATGGGGTACAGCAGCCATCGTCCCACGAGGGAACCGCTGCTGACCGCACATCACAGGGTGCAATGATTAGCATGGGCGCGGGAACATCGCCACTGGACCCTAGACATGTTGAAAAATTGTTGCCTGGACTGATGAATCGAGATTCATGTTGGTACATGCGGATGGAAGGATACGTGTACGACGCAAACCACATGAAGCGATGGATCCTTCTTGCCAGTAGGGTACTCTTAAAGCTGCTGGTGGTGGCATTTTCGTCCGGGGACTGTTTACGTGGACTGAAATGGGACCCCTGGTACGTGTGACATCGTCCCTCACAGGTCAACGTTACCGAGGTATCCTGGACAAGAATTGGCTCCCGTTTGTGCGGACCTCGTTTCCTTGGACAGCTAGGTCACCTGACCTCAATCCCATCGAGCACATCTGTGATGCCATTGAAAGAGATTACCCCCCTCCATCAAATCTTCGTGAACTGTGGGAGCTTGTTCAGGGGTCGTGGATCCGTATGGCTTTCCAACGCTTCCGGTGTCTTGTCGAGTCCATGCCGAGACGAATCGCCGCCGTCATCAGGGCGAAAGGTGGTGCTAAACGTTACTAGACAGGTATGTCTAATTCAATTGCTCTTCAGTGTATGTGTAACCCGTGAAAACTTTGTTCGTGTTTAAGTTTTGAATATGTATGTACAACAGAAATGTCGATGTATTTCTCCCGGTGTTTGAACCTAGAATCGTCAGTGACGTTAATTAAAAGCCAACGACTCAAGTCCCACGAGGGAACCGCTGCTGACCGCACATCACAGGGTGCAATGATTAGCATGGGCGCGGGAACATCGCCACTGGACCCTAGACATGTTGAAAAATGTTGCCTGGACTGATGAATCGAGATTCATGTTGGTACATGCGGATGGAAGGATACGTGTACGACGCAAACCACATGAAGCGATGGATCCTTCTTGCCAGCAGGGTACTCTTAAAGCTGCTGGGGGTGGCGTTTTCGTCCGGGGACTGTTTACGTGGACTGAAATGGGACCCCTGGTACGTGTGACATCGTCCCTCACAGGTCAACGTTACCGAGGTATCCTGGACAAGAATTGGCTCCCGTTTGTGCGGACCTCGTTTCCTTGGACAGCTAGGTCACCTGACCTCAATCCCATCGAGCACATCTGTGATGCCATTGAAAGAGATGACCCCCTCCATCAAATCTTCGTGAACTGTGGGAGCTTGTTCAGGGGTCGTGGATCCGTATGGCTTTCCAACGCTTCCGGTGTCTTGTCGAGTCCATGCCGAGACGAATCGCCGCCGTCATCAGGGCAAAAGGTGGTGCTAAACGTTACTAGACAGGTATGTCTAATTCAATTGCTCTTCAGTGTATGTGTAACCCGTGAAAACTTTGTTCGTGTTTAAGTTTTGAATATGTATGTACAACAGAAATGTCGATGTATTTCTCCCGGTGTTTGAACCTAGAATCGTCAGTGACGTTAATTAAAAGTCAACGACTCAAGGGAAGCCTGAAAACTAAAGTCGGGAGGACAAACTAAACGCCTATGGGTTTACAAGGGGTTCGAAAGCAAACATGACACTACGATTTCTTTAGAGCCGACGACTCAAGGAAAGTGCTAGAGCCAGCATCGGAATGACAAAGTGTCCACCTCTTGTCCTGAGTATTGAGTCCACACCTAGCAGTACGCAGAATTCAAATCGAACATCTCGTGGGAAGGTAGAGGCAAAAGAACAAAGCAAAATTCATGTTTTCCTCCGGAGTTTGACCCCAGAATTAACAGTTTTCAAAGTCCTAAACACGCGCTCTTTACTACTCAACCATCGGTTACTAACTCTTTTTAAGTAAATCTAAAGCTCCTTGAACAAAGAAATGCGATGTACTTCAAAACTAGGTACTGACTGCCAGCATCGTTCTTTCTCAGCGAAACATTCGAAATAATTTGGTTTTTGTTCAGAAAGCAGTACATGTTCTAAAATAAGCATAGCAGTAAACCGTTAAATATAATTTTCACTAGGAATAAAAAGGAGGATTCAAATTAGTCAAGTTACGCAGGGAAGAAACTCGTAAAACGACGTTGCGTTTTGATTCATGATGTAAAGCACACATTTCTTACAATTTAGCATGCAAATCATAATGAGTTTAGGACATCAAAATTTCGATTTACATTTTTGATGGATAGTGTTCCACCTTGTTGGCTAAAAGTGAGAAAAGTTTAGTGGATATGAACATGTGGTGCATGTGCTTAAAATATTCAACGCGAAAATTATTCTTATTAATGATGATTATACCTTTCCATTTTAACACTGAACGTAAGAGCAAGCGACCGCAAATATATTCACGGTTCCTTTATAGTTAGAAACTAGTGGTAAGATTTATTTCTTCTTGAGTCCCATTTCGCGGTAGTAAAGAGAAGCACAGAGTTTAAGTGTCAAAATTTGCTCAGTATCACGCGAAACATCAACCCATTTTTTAAGCGATAGCATAACAGTTTTTGCAGTTATAAAAAATTCGGATTAACTAATAGTCCAAATTGCGAACATTTTATAACAGACCAAAGCGCACGGTGATATCACTTGCTTATGCAATTGGAATGATCAATTTTCACAAGTTCTTTGGAAGAAATGCTGACTCAGACATAGTTTTCCAAACACACTAAATGCTCTGTGGGCTAATTTCAGCCTACCGTAATACAAGGAGTGTTTTGTCGTTGGCGTTCTTGACTTGAGCTAATCTCAAGTTAATGATTTGTCTCACACGAGATTTATCATTTTACGTTTATATCGGTGGTGCTGTTTAACCCACTTTCTTCTGTCTGACGAACATTGTCGTTTTTGCAGCATTACACACGGAGCTATAGAAAATGATATAGGAACTTACTGTAGCTGCCACGGTGGCGCAGTTGTGTAAGCGATGGCTTCTGATCATTCGTCCATGCTGGGTCACCCGTGAGGCAAATATCTGACTAGCCAACTAAAAATCGACAGCACCGCAACGCTGTCGATCTTGTTTCGTTATTAAAAGCTTAATTTATTGAAAAGATTAAACACATCTCTCCAATAATATTTCATCGCTAATCTAATTTAAACCATTAACCACTGAATAATAAAAAAAACCTCGGTGTTCTCTCACTCTGGAGTAGATGATGCAAGAAACCTTCAACGTCTTAGAAATTTCCCAAAATCTCAGCGGAAATACATTTTTCCGTGTTTGTCTTTGACCTACGACAGCAACTAGCCAAGCGGCAGCTCGCGAGACGCATGTGACTCTTACACTGCCTATCTTTTCACGGAGCGGTTGGTGAAATCATTCTACCGGGCGTGCGGCTTCTATCATCGTGTTCCTTGTTAAGTGCACCACGCCTCGATGTTTTGACTCAGGGCATCCGTTGTCCCATTTTGTTTGCGGAGAAACCGGTTTCCCATGCTGGCCCATAATCACGCATACCTTGTGTGACTTTAAATAAGTTTTACGTATCCAACAATATGCATAATAACATATAAATTATTGCTGATTGAATCTAAACTGCATACTGAATTGTTTACTCGTCAACTAAAACTTTTCACTCATCGCAGACGACCGCATTCCTTTCAAAAATGCGCAATACAGCCAGTGTACACAAACCACAGCAATAAAAATACAGTAGAGACAACACGTAAAAAAACACACATCAAAAACACAGAAAGACACAAAATGAAGGAGATTAAGAAAAACCCTCAAGAAATATCATAATCATGCGACTCCGAACCTTCGTAATACCACAAAAAATATTAATTATATTTCTGTGGTATTTACGGTTCGGTTAGGAAAGACAGATTACCACCAAATTCTATGTACCTAAATTTCGTTGCAACAATATTTGGGTTTAATCCTGGTCTAAGGTAATCTTATGAAACCCGAACACACAGGGCTTCCCCGGATGTCTTTCCTGGAGATTGGCCAGCTTTCCTGGAGATTGGCCATATATGTATATAATGGAGATTATCTAACTCACCTTTGTTTTCCTGATGACATAGTCATTTTTACAACTACCCATCAGAGCTGCAGAGTATGATCCAGGAATTTGCTGACCAGAGTAAAGAAGTAAGATTAAAAATGAACTTTCATAATACAAAAGTGATGTACAATGCTTTTACAAGAAATGAAGATTTATCGATTGATGAAGAAAAGCTGGAGATAAACAATACCTACATTTAACTTGGACAGCAGATATCAAGTGAGGGTCACATTGATGAAGAAATTAATCGGAGTATAAAACTTGCCTGGACAGCTTTTGGAATAAACAGTATAATTTTCAAGAGCAATATGCCATTATGTTTAAAAAGGAAAAGTGTTTGATCAATGCATCCTTCCAGTGCTTACGTATGGTGAAGAGACGTGGACCTTAACTAAAAGAGACATACAAAGACTGCCAACTCAAAGAAGCATGGATAGGTGCATGCTTGGTGTAACCAGGAGAGATAAGAAACGGAATTCGTGGATCAGAAAAAATGACAAGAGTGGAAGACATCATGATCAAAGTAAAATCCCTGAAATCGCAATGGGCTCGACATATTGCCAGAAGGACAGACCACCGATGGACAGCCGAAATTTTAGATTGGATTCCAAGGGCCACGAAAAGACACAGAAGAAGACCACATGGGAGATGGGTGGATGAAATTCGAAAGTATGCGGGAGTGACATGGAGCAGACTGGCACAAGACAGACCGTTGTGGAAGAAACTTGGGGAGACCATCGTCCATCAGCGAATTGATAATGGTTGACAATAATTATGATGATGATATATATATATATATATATATATATATATATATACACCGCTGGACAATTGCTAAGGACGGATCATAAACGGCTATATAGCGCATAAAAAGGTAAGTGTGGTTGGATGCCAAGTGAAATAAAATAATGTCAGAATGACAGGACATTACAAGAAAGACAATTTATTGTGCTCTGAAATCCAGAAGGCTTTGGAACGTGTTCAAGGGACAAACAGGCCATTTTGTGCAGAATACGTAAACGTGAAAAATGCAATTACCGTCCGCAGGCGTTCCGGCGTAAGAAGTCAATACGGGATATGGCCACCATGGAGGGCGATGCAAGATTCCACACGTCGTGTCATGCTTTGCACAACATTATCAAGCAGCTGTTGGGGTAATTTATCCCATTCCTCTGTCAGTGCACGGTTAAAGGTGTCCTTGTTTATTAGAGGGCATTGGCGAACAGCAAGACTCCTCCCCAAAGCATCCCACACATTTTCAATGGGATTCAGATCTGGAGAACGTGCTGGCCATACGAGGCGTTGAATATACTCGCTCTCAAGACACTCCTGGACAGCGACTGTTCGATGACATGTTGCGTTGTCGTCCATGAAAATGAATTTATCACCGACAGCACCACGGAACATGCGAACATGAGGTAGCAGAACATCATTAATGTATCGTTGGCCAGTCATAGTCCCAGTTGGAAGCACATAGAGGGACGTACGGCCATTGATCATGATGCCAGCCCATACCATCACACTACATGTCGGATATCGGTCCCTTTCCTGTATGTTTGCTGGACAATATGCAGTACCACTATCACGCCAGATCAGTTGTCGTCGACAATCAGACGATAGACTGTATCTACTCTCATCTGAGAAGAGGACAGCAGACCAGTCGATATCAGTCCAATTGCGATGTTGATGGCACCATTGCAAACGGGTGGTACGGTGACGTCTGGACAATGGATGCACACAACAGGACGGCGGGCGTATAGTCCTTCTTCATGCAAACGTCTGGCGACAGTTTCTCGGGAGATCCGCTTGCCAGTAGCAGCCATAAACTGATTTGCTACCTCACTAGCTGTGTTGCGCCGGTGTCTTTTTGTTGATAGCACTATGTACCGATCTTCTGCAGGTGTCGTACTGCGAACACGACCTCCCCCGTGACGATTGCTACACTCTCCATTTGTTTGAAATGATTTCCAAAGCCTTGAAACAAGACTGTAGCTGACGTCGAACTCCCTAGCAACATCTGTTATGTTTCGCCCTTCTTCAATCTTGCCAATAATACGGCCACGCGTAAAATCATCTAGGTGATGTCTGGAAGACATACTGAAAATTGCAAGTTTGTCAATTGATTCTTTCCCTTTCAACTTTGCGTTTGAACAACAACGGTCAATACGCGTCAAATCCTTTATATCTCTTATCAGCGCTATGACGTCACGAACAAGTTCGACAATCCAAAATTTGCATATGCACAACACGTCTTACTGTATCCCGCACGTATGCTAATGTCCACATTTTCCTGCCTTCCATTTTATGGTTGCTATTTATTTATTTATTTTTTTTGAGGTTGAACGACCCCCGTGAGCAACTTAATGGGCTATAAGCAGTCGCCCGTCCCTAATTTAGGGCCACTGGTTCCAGCGAAGGGAGAGAGCCAGTGCCGAAAGACAAACACAACATGCATGCCTAACCGGGATTCGAACCCGGACCCCTTTGGGACGAATGATCAGAGGCCATCGCTTAGACCACTGCGCCACCGGGGCGGCATGGTTGCCATCGTTGCTATTGTCATCCGTCCTTACAATTGTCCGGCAGTGTATATATAAGGAATTTTTCTGTATTTTGTTATCATTATTTTATGCGATATGGCATTTTTTCTGGTTTCTCGGTCATTTTAAGGCATATTTTTGTTATTTTTGAGTCATTATTTTGCATATTTTGGAATTTACGATAAAAAGGGCGTTATTGGATTAATTTTCCTGGAAGCCAGAAGGAAGACTGAAAAATGGGGGTTGGGAATGCTTTCGTTTAGAGCGTCTGTACACGCGTCGAAGTAAACGGGGCGGTAAAAACGCTTCTACCAATTCCCTGTCTCTTCCTTCTAGCCGGTGAAGAGCTGTTCTCCCATTTGGAGTACGGCTGTTGCCATTATGTTGGAAGGCGAAGTATTGGGGGCAGGTAAAATTTTTGTCTTTTTACAGGTCATATTTTTGTTAACAAAAATAAACTATTTCGCACAGAAACTGTAAAAAGTTAAATTGTATTTTTAAAGGTTTTTTTTTGTCTTATAAGACATGTTTTGGGTCAATTATTTCTTAGTTTGCCACAGAAACTGTAAACCAGTTAGGTTGTATTTCTTTTACACTATCTACCAACAAGTAAATGGACACCCCTGCAATCGACGATATCTGCGGTACTGAAACACGTCACGGCCGCCGCCGTCAGTCGAGTGCAAGATGCCACGCAGTTCGGAGCTCTCTGATTTCGAGAAAGGTGTAATCGTCGGGTATCACAGAAATGGCCGATCCATACGTGACATATTCTGCGAGTTGAAATACCCAAAATCGACAGTGGCCTACGTGAATGGCAAGTGGAAGATGAGAGGTGACTGTCGGAATGTGCCCCGACCCGGCAGACCCATAAAACTGGGAGTTATAGACCGACGGGTGTTGGCCTGAGAAATTGGGAAGAACCGCACCAAATCGATGGGCCAAATCCGCGAGGAGTTTCAACAGGTATTCGGGAGTGTTCTTTTGATGAATACCATCCGTAAGGAAGCCCATCTGCTCGGTTATCATGGGCGTGCTGCCGCCCACAAGCTTTTCATCACCAAGTTCAACAGCGCTGCTCGGCTGACGTGGTGCAAAAAACGCCAACAGTAGACCGTTAAACAGTGGAAATAGGTTCTCTGGAGCGACGAATCAAGTCTCACCCTCTACCGTTTGGATGGCAGGTTCTGGGTTTACCGTCTGCCTGGAGTACGCCTCCTGCCGGAATGTATTATGCCAACTGTGAAGTTCGGCGGCGGTGGAATTATGCTATGGAGGTGTTTCTCCTGGTATGGCACGGGACCCTTGTTCGCAGTTCCTGGTAGACTCAACACCGAGACATACTGCACCATTTCGGATGGCCATGCGCTTCCTACGTTGTGGCGGTTTTATGCGCTGGACCCATGTTACTTTCAGGATGAAAATCCACCTGTCATGTTGCGAGGTCCACCATGGCTTGGTATGGTGACAATGGGGTTAATCGAATGGACTGGCCTGCGCAGAACCCGGACCTTAGCCCTATTGAGCACCTCTGGGACGAGTTGGAGCGTCGACTTAAGGGGTGCCCACACCGTCCGAAATCGGTGAAGGAACTGACCTGTCTTCTCTAAGCCTAGTAGTAGAAAATACCGCTAGCCGTCGTACAACGCCTGGTTGAGAGTATGCCCCGGAGGGTCGCAGTTGTAATCGCCGCTCGTGGAGGCTCCACCAACTATTGAAGGTTAATAAACTTCGTTTTCCTTTGCTATCACAGGTGTCTAATTACTTGTTGGTAGATAGTGTATATTCTTTGTTTAGTTCTATAGGTCATGTGTTGGTTAGCAAAATAACAAATTTCAGTTGACACAGCAACAGTCAACAGATTAAATTATATTTTTTAGATTATTTTTTTTGTTTTGTTTCATGCACCTCTTCTTTTGTTTAATTAATCCGTTTTCCAAGGTAATAAAAAACGAAATGTGAATCTGTTAGGTTAATGTTTTTGTTTTATTCGGCATTTCTTTATAATTTCTTGGGTCATAAATGCATTTTTGTAGGGTAATTTCTAGCAATTTTTAGTTCATAAAAATCCTAGGCCTAGTAAACAGTGTTTACGTAAAAATTGCAAATTTCCGAAAAACATAGTTAGAGAATGGATGTACAGTGCTTACCGATATTCAGGCGGAGAGACAGTTCAGCATGCTATACTTCCGCTCCGTACTGCAGTATAGCTCTCACAACGTCGTGGCATGGTAAGCACCAAGCGTTATATAGGAGTTCCTGAGGCAAATTTGCCCATTCCTCCCTCAGAGCACGTATGAGGGAGGGAGGGAGAAAGGGAGTGCGATGAAATCATCCAGCTGTTTTTGAGACATAACGTAAGTAACACGTGCGTACCTTTATGCCTTCACGTCTAGATTTTCCTTCAAACATATGTCGCCTACTGCCACCCCCTCCCTTTTTTTAGTGGGGGTTTAAAGACCACCATGAGCAACTCATTGGGCAATAAGCAGTGGTCCATCCCTAATTTAGGGCCACTGGTTCCAGGGAAGGGAGAGATGCAGTGACGTTAGACAAATACAACGGCCATGCCTCACCGGGATTCAAGCCCGGGCCCATATTGGAAGAATGATCAGAAGCCATCGCTTAGACCACTGAGCCACCGGGGCGTCCCTTTTCTCTTTTATGCGTTCAAGTGATATCACGTTACACCTGTGCGTACGATTCAACATTTCGCTTGTGCAGCGGCTTTCTGCTGAACGTCCCCAGTTATTCAAATTGCCATAGGCTGTTGCGTATGATTTTGTGGCTGTAACCTTTCGAAATAGTTTTCGTATTTATGTTTTATACAAGAGTGTATTAGGTGCTCCAGTGTCTATTTGATTAGAATGTCTCACGTGAATGATTGCAGACTACAATAGGTCTGTTCTTTTTGTAGTTGAAAGTAGCATCAAACACTTCCTAAAGATAAATACCTTAGGGAGTACTTAAAAGAGTCTGGTATTTGTCTGGTTTAAAGGTAATATACCTAAGATTTTCGATATTCACCATTCCTCTTATACTTTTTTTCTATCCCCTCTATAGGTATCACTGAGAATAATGTTACAAAATTTATGAGGGAATTTTGTTTCCCCGCAACATTTTATTTTTAATTCACTTTAGAGGGAATGAAAAATAGGAAAGTTAATGACTATCTACATGTTTCAACGACTAATGTATAAAAGTTATAAATTTATCAAGCTAAATGCTGTACTTACGGTGAAAATTGTATGTGTTCAGCTTCACGGAAAGCACATATCTCAAACCAACACAAACCTTTTTTAAAGGAAAATGGGGTTATGGAAATAAATGAGATTAATTAAGCTCCGTTTATTTCTAATCTCCCTGGAATTAATGAAAGACATTTTCAAAATAATCCTGACCAGTTTTTCATCAAACAGATTGAGACAAATATCTTTTCCTTCAAATAGAAGAAAGAATTGAATTTCCTATCCACAATTGTTTCCCAAGGTTGTATCCACCAGATTGGGCGTAAACATGAAAGTAATTACCCTACGAAAACTATGCCTATTTACTTTCTTTGCTACTCAGGCTGATTCTCTGGAATTTTAAGGAGCCCCTTAATAATGATTAGGGTTCTTACCGGGAAAATAATCAAAAACTGAACCGTCGTGCATGCTTCATAATCTGCGCTTCTTTTTAATTACGAGTGTTGATTATCCAGATGCTATTTTTTTATATATTTATGCGACTAAGGACAAACTATTTGTTTCCAGCTACACAAGGTGACCCACGCATAGTCACTCACATGATTAGATCTATAAACAGAAAGTATGTTATCAGGGAAATCAACGAAGAAAGGATTTTCATAAAAAAAAATGGCATGCGTAAAGAATTCTTCACTTTCTCCATAGCAACGACGAAATTAATTTGTGGGAGCAGGGAGGATTAGCCCTTTAACGACCATGACTATAAAATCTAGTATCACTCTAAGTAACATCACGCCCGAAACTGTCAGTTCTTTCCCTTCTTTGTGTAGTAACAGTAATGGTGACTGACTATGAACCGTGCTGATCCCTCATAGGTCGTGCGACCTTAAAGAACTGGCAAGGGTAGGGAATCTGACTCACTCTAGACAGGCGTCTCGGGCAGCAGAGGTCGTTTGTATATACGGGCGTTTTGGGCGCTATGGTTGTTAAAGGGTTAACGACCACCATAAGCCTTTAAGACTACAAGAAGTCATCTGTTCCTCATTTAAGGCCACTGGCTTCATGAAACCCGTGTCTCATTCGTGAATCTGGCCAGGGACCATCACTGATGATGACTGCAAACCCCGCGACTTGGGCCACTCAGACAATGGGCTTGCATAATAATTTCGGATGAAATGTTTCCCATATACACTGGCGGAAAGTAAAAAAAGAACATCAAGAAGGAGACGTCTGATACCAACGAAATTTATACAGCATAATAACGGAATACAGAGGATAACGTGATCAAACATTATGGCAAAATACAGCTGTATTTGCTGGTAAACTGAAAAATAACATTTCCATGTAACATGGTTAGTACGAGGTTGAACCGCCGTGAACTGCGTCACACTGTGCAATTTTGGCATGGAGTCTGTCGTACAGATGTTGGATGTAAGTGTGGGGTATTGAGTTCCAAGCATCCTCAACCGGGACGCGTAAATCGGGGATGGTCGTGGCTGACCGTGGAGACCGGATGAGTCGTTGTCCCATAAAATCCAGCACGTGCTCAATGGGGGACAAATCCGGTGAACATGCAGGCCATAGAAGTTGTCTCACACCATGAAGCGCATGTTGCGTTGCACGTGCCGCGTTTTGGCGTGCGTTATCTTGCTGGAAACCACCACGATGGACCGACCTTACAAATGGCACAACAACGGGCTGAACGATGTTGGTGATGTAGGATGTGCGGTTTAACGTACCCGTTACAAACACTAGTTGTGTACGGGAATGATAGCTGATAGCTCCCCACACCAGGAGACCAGGTGTAGGCCCTGTGTGTCGCTGGCAGATGCAAGAAGGGTGGAGACGTTCCCCTGTGCGTCTGCGAACACGCATACAGCCATCGGAGGCTCCCAAGCGGAATCTGCTTTCATCGCTGAACACAACAGATCACCATTGCGTTCTCCAGTGCATACGTTGTCGACCGCACTGCAGCCGTTCCTGACGGAGGGTCGGAGTCAGAGGTACACATGCCAGAGGCACACGTGCACGTAGTCCTGCATCCAGTAGACAGTTGCGGATTGTTCGCACAGTCACCTCAGGTGCAACGGCAGCTCGGATTTGCGTCGCAGTGGATGTTCTTCTTGACAACGCCGCTCTTCTTATGCGTCGATCGGTCCGCTCATCACCCGGTTCCACGTCTTCTCGTGTGGGAATGTTCCTCGGACCATCTACGCTACCATCGTACCACCACCGATACTTCCCGTCCAATTCGCTCCGCAATACGACGATACGACCACCCTTTCTCGCGGAGTCCGACTAGACGACCTCGCTCAAAGCCCGATAACTGCTGAAATCGTACACGTCTTCCATGTCCAGGCATTGCAGCTTCTTCAGGGTCTTCGCACGTGTCCGTACGCCGACGACTGATTACATTCACTTCGCCGTACTCCTTAAATGCCACCGACGATAATTTGCATATTATGCCGTGCCGTGGCGTAAGCGCTCACCGGTTGGTCCCGAAATTACCATCACACCTACGTAAACTCGACGCCATTAACATATGTAAATTTCATGATCGTCCGCCAATTCCTTCTTGGTGTCCTTTTTTCACTTTCCGCCAGTGTATATCAAGGTTTCTTTTGGTTTCTCGCCTGTGCAAGAACAACCGTAGCGAGGGTGTTCAATGGATGTTGTACAACTAACTAAACAGACAGCTATCTTAATGTGTATACAAACGACTGGTCGATGTTCGCTGTACAGGCAGCACGACAGCAGTGCTTCCCTTCTCGACACTGCGCAGTACAACAGCGGTGTCCCTCGGATAATTTCAGCATACACAGCCCCCCGCATAATATATAGTGATTGTGAAAACCGCAACACCATAAAGGACTGCTGGAATTAGTTTTAAACTTAGAGGATATGTACAAAGGGCATCCTGAAAGTAATGCTTCGTCCTCTAATACGTTTTTCAAATGTAGCAGCAAAAATTTGAAACTTAGTGGCAAAATACATGGACATATTGTTAACAATTCTGCCCTATTCAAAATATTGTCCGTCATTTTCTATGCATTTCCGCAATCTTTGAACCCATTGGTAAAATCTATTTTGAAAAATATCCTGAGGCTGTCGTTCCACCCATGAGTTCACAGCCAGTTTAATGTCTGTCACATCGTCCAAATGTTCCCCATGAAGTGTGTTTTTCATAGGGGCAAACAGGAAAAAGTCTGAGGAAGCCAATCAGGGCTATATTTGAGGCATCACCGTCCATCCCATTTTGGCAATATCCAATGAAGTCTCCATTGAGGTGTGGGGACGTGCATTATCATAGTCTAAAACAACACTATGAAGTTGAATGTCACGACTTTTCCTTCTGATAGCTTCCCTTAACTTCTTCAATGTCTGCACATAGTGAGCACTGTTTATTGTTGCACCCCGTTCAAGGAAATCAGTCAATATGACACCACGTTTGTCCCAGAATATTTTCACCATAACTTTCCCTGCGGAACGAGCTATCTTCACCTTTTTCTGTCGAGGTGAAGATGTGCGGTGGCATTCCATTGACGCACGTTTTATTTCTGGGTCATGAAAGAACACCCACGTTTCATCCCCCGTCACAGCATTAAGAAAAAGACCTCACCCTCCCTCTCATAACAATCCAAGAAGTTCCGGCACATGTCCAGCCTTTGCTCATATTTTTCACTTGCTCGGTTTCTTGGGATCCACTTTGAACAAATTTTTCTGTAGCCCAGATCCTTAATTAATGTTTCCATAGCACTATGACCACAATGAATTGCATCACACAACTCCTGGATGGTGACACAATGATCAGATGAGATGACGTCTTTCACTTGTTGCCTGTTGGCATCTGTCACTGCAGTTGTGGGTCTTCGACTCCGTTGTTTGTCCGGCACTGAAATTTGTTCCACTCGAAACCTCTTTATTCATTTTCGAACATTACTGATATCGATTGTGGCAGCTCCATTCACCGCCAGGAGTCTTCTGTGAATTTCTGGAGCGTCACATCTCTCTTTTTCCAGGAATTCAATTACACCTCGCTGCTTTTCGGTCATTCATGATCTTTATTTCTGATTCCGGAAAAACTTTGTTCCCACATTAGTTACATAAGTTTACCATAGTACATGTCAGTGCATTACCTTACTTTCAAGATGGCCCTTGTACAATAGTTCGGGACAGGCAAATGATTAAAACATTAGTGGAATGCGCATGGGGTTTCGGAGCAGCGCCCTCTGAACTATCCGGTCTTGGGTACAAAGAGCTGTCTCAAACAAGACGTTGTCATGAGTGAAGAGCTGACATAAAGTCGCAAAGGTGTTTATTCTGTCTCAGGACGCCCCGTCGCCGAAGAAGGTCGCATTATGAAACCTGACGGACTTTGAGCGAGGAAGGATTGTTGGGATGAGAGAAGCAGGATCCTCCTACCGCAAAATTGTTACACGCAACGGACAAAACGCAAGTACAGTGATATGAACTTAACGTCACTCGACAGATGAAGCTCGGACGCACATGAATCAGGGAGACAGACCGCAAAATTGCACGACTGCATTAGATGACAGACACCTCTACGACATGGTAGAAACTGACCGCACCGTGACATCCACTGTGTTAGCGGAGCACTGTCACATGCCAAGCTCTGTCCTCTAGAGCGGTTTGACGTCATCTGCTTAACGGAAGACTGGTCGCTAACAAACGCCTCAGGCTGCAATGGGGTCTCGAACACATACACTGGCCCGCTGATTGGAAAGAAGTCGTATTTTCTGACGAGCCACGATCCAATTTGCTACACCATGATGGTCTCTATGCAGCGTCATACCGGCTCAACACCAAGGGCCATGGTTTTGGGCGCCATTGGGTTTATTTCGCGATCTGGCCTGATACGAACTAAGGGAAAAGGGAACCCTCAGAAGCTAGGCGCTATATTCCAGCAGGACAATGCTCAGCCACATGTGGTCAATAATGTCCAAGACCTCTTCCATGCACAGAAGATATCGCTTCTTCCCTGTCCTGCATGTTCGCTCGATAAGTCTCCAATTGTGCATGCTTGGAACATGGTAGCTAAGCGACTAGCGTCAATCGCATCCGCCAGCCATCACAAATGAACCCTGGTCTTACATAGAAGCAGCCTGGAAAGCTGTTTCCCAGGACGATATCAAAAACCCCTTCCATTCAATGCCACGCTGTGTAGAGTCTGTTATTATTGCTCGACGTAGCTTCATGTTGGATTTTGAAACGAAAAATTCTGGTATAGCTCTACAAATGTAATCAGTTATCTCCTCTAACACGAGGAATCTGTTATATGAATTTCATTTGAATAGCGCGATTCTCTCTTGGTGTTGCAATTTTCACAAACAATAGTGTATTTCTTAAACAGTTTTAATAAGAAAAAATAAATTACGTAACAAATCTGTGCTGCATAACTCAAGCGGACAACATGTTAATAGGTGCATGTCTAGCGCTTTAGAATATCCTATCAATTTCCACTGCTTAATGCAATAATGGTGCAACTATTATACACACACGGCATCCACTCACAATCGCGCCACAACCGTGCAGCCGGCTGAGTCCCCATGCGAGCTGTAAATAGGTCATATACGTGCGTGCCACTGTGGGGATGAGTAAACGCGGAGATCTGAGCGCCCTCGATCGTGGGCAAACAGTCGGTGTGAAGAAGATGAAGTGCTCCATTTTCATGACTACTGAATGTCTCGATCGTCAGACTTGCCTACCAGGACTGCACCAAACCAACAAAACAGGCAGCATCCAATAAAAGTGTGGCAGTAAACAGGCCATTCCTTTCCGTTGTGAGCGCCGTCTGCCTCGTATTAAGCCGTGTTGAGCGCAAGATTTTGGTCTATCTTTCTGGTAAATTCGCAAGTGAAACAATTGGGTAGGCCATGTACACTCTCGGACAATGAAATTTGCGCACCAAGAAGGAAGCATCGGATTGAACTGACATTTTATCGGCGTAATAATACACATGAATGATGCACGTGATGGCAAAAACAGAGCTGCAGGACAATACCAGAGGGATCTGATGCACGCTGTCCGATCATCTTCAATAGGGTGTTGCACCACCTCGTGCGGCGATACATGCTGCAATACGGTCCAGCATGGAGGCGAACAAGCGCCTGATGTTGTCCTGCGGCAGACTGGCCCCCACGTGTTGGACGGTGAGCTCCAAATCCCGGATAGTGCAGCACGATGGCAGCGGGAGTTTCAACTGGGCCCACACATGCTCGATAGGGGAGGTGTCCTGGGAGCGGGCAGGCCATGGAAGTGTCTGAACATGACGTAGGCAGTCCTAGGCAACCTGAGCCGGGAGTGGGAAGGCATTACCCTGTTGGTATAGCACACCTGGAATCCCGGCCAGGAATGGGAGCACATGGGGCCGTAGGATCTCATCCACAAACCACTGGCCCGTCAATAATACACGTACCACTACTAGAGCTGATCGGCTATTATAGACAATGGCTCCCCAGACCGTACTGACTGCAATAGGGGAGGTGTGGCTCTCGATAACAAGGTTGGGATTGTGCCGTTGACCCGGGGACCACCACATCGGGACACGATGCGCATCTGTCACCAAAACGGAGCGGCACGTATCGCTAAACACCACACGTCGCCAGTCTGTGGCGTTCCACGTCGCTCAGGCCTGGCACCACGGCACATGGAGCCGGCGATGTTCCGGTGTTAATGGCAGCACACGTAAGTGGCCCTGGGATCGCAGATTGGCTTCCGCAAAGCGTCAGGAATTGGTTCTTGGGCACACAGGAGCCACTACATCTGCCTGTTTAGTGGACCGGGTCCCCGTGGGATCCGTTCGTGCCTGGAGCACGATCAGTCGATCTGTCCGGAGCCGCTGGTCTGTCCGGAGCCGCTCCGCCGCGTGGCAGTGCTGTCACGTGTCTACCGCTCCCAACACAGATAGACGGTGTTCTTCTCGATGATCAGGCCTCTCTCAAAGTTCGTAAGTTGCATAAATCGACGTCTCTGTCGTCTACCCAGCATTCTTGTCACTCTGTACTCTTGCTTGAGTCGGCTGGTGCTTTTCGCTTTCATGGGGCATCGACTACACGCCTGTTTATAAGGCTGCCGGTTTGTGCTTGCAGAGCCACCACAGGGTGTGCGGTCGTGCGCACTGTCACCAAACGTGGATCATTTGCATACCCGCACGCACTCTAGCTATTTGCAAAGTTTCGCAGTTGTAGCATGTTTTCCTCTAAGCGCGCAAATGTCATTGCCCGTGAGTGTTTATAGGGACTATCTCTTCCACGTTGCTTCTGTACTTTCTCAAAATCAGTGGCTTGAACTTAAGAATGGATGAAACCTTTGATTCACACAGGGATAGTTATACCCTGAAACAGGAAGATAAAATTTAGTTCCCCGAACTCAGTTAGGTGTAGCTGAAAATATCGTTAAACTGGAGGAAATCATGATACCGACATACGTAGGCAGATCAATAAATAATTTTCGATGACATTTGGCGGGAGATTACTGATATGTACAGCGGTGTCTCTCGGAGTCATTACACTCTACTGACTAGAGGGCGTTGTTTTGCACAGGAGTTGGTATAAAAAGCATCGTGCTGGATAACACTGGTCAACAAAAATATATATATTGCCGAGGATTTTTCAACGTATTTTGGGGTATTTGAGACGTGCTCAATCCAAAAATGACATTAGCTTTTCATAATTGGCTCTAGTTTTTGAGATAATGCATACCCCTCAAATTTTGATTGTATGCCAATAATACCTGTGACTAATAACATATGAAGCAGCTTTTGATCTGGCTTTTTACTTTCTAACGTTGTTTTTATCTAATGTAATCTTTGATTTTATCTTTAATATTGTTTTGAAAGATTATCCCTTGTATGTAACATCATATTTATTATTTGTTTTTCTTATTTAACATAGAAATATGAGCTCTTCACGAAGAAGCTGAGTAAACAGTCCTAATGCATTCTGCTACATTTGTGGCGAATAAACTCTGCAAAAACAAAGGCAAAACATCACTGAATATGTAAGATAAGCATACCTTGTTTATTTTGGAATGAAACTTGTAGACTAAGATTAGTCTTGGGCTCCCCATGAGGTTTGCAAAACCTGTGTAGATTGCCTACGAAAGTTGAAAAAATGAGGAAAGGAAATGTTTACACTTTAGTGTGCCTATGATGTGGTAGAAACAAAACCAATACGATGATTGTTATTTTTGTGTTGTGAATGTGAAAGGCTTCAATCGCTAACAAGAAACATAAGTGGGAGTATCCTGATTTGGAATCAGCAAGGTGACCTGTGCCACACTGGGAAGACGTTTCCATACCAGTGTTTACCTCACTGACTGATCTTTCATTGTCAGATATTGAAGAAATGCAGGACTTGCATTGGTAATAGCAGTGGAAGTGAATATGAAGAAAGCTTTTCAACAGATCAGTTCTCCCGAAAAGAACTCAATCTGTCGAAGCAAGCATCCGAACTTTTGCCATCCAGGCTAAAAGAAAAGAACTGTCTAACGCCGGAAATTAAAACAACAGCTTATCGAACAAGAGAGGAGGAAAATCTTCCATACTTCAGCGAAGATGAAGAACTTGTATACTGCAATAACAATCCTGGACTTATTTTTCAAATGAGACTACCGTAATATCGGCCAGAAGATTGGTGGCTTTTTATAGACAACTCCATTAGAAGTTTAAAATGTGTTTTATTGCACAATGGTAACCGCTATGCATCTCTTCCATTTGCTTACTCAACGAAAATTAAAGAATCATATGAAAATGGCAAAAAGGAATTGCAGAAGCTCTGCTATCATGAGCACCAGTGGTTTATTTGTGTTGATCTGAAGATGGTTAACTTCTTGCCCGGGCGGCAAAGTAGATACACAAAGTACCCTTATTTCATCTGCTTGTGGAATAGTAGTGCAAAGCAAGATCATTGGGGAAAAGTGACATGGCCTTCTAGGAGAAACATGACCGTAGGCGCAGCTAACATCATCAACTAGCCATTGGGTGACAGATAAAAGATCCTTCACCCACCACTCCATATCGAGCTTGAACTGATGAAGCAATTTGTTAATGCCTTGAACAAAGATGGAGATTGCTTCAAATACATTTGTAGATCGTTTCTGGGACTCAGTTCTGAAAAACCTAAAGCAGGGAACTTTGATGGTCCTCAAATTCATAAATTCATCAACGATTCGAATTTCACCAAATTTATATGAATGATATTGAAACATCTGCCTGGTGCAGTTATGTCTTAGTTGTTAAGAACTTCTTTGGTAACCACAAAGCAGACAATTATGAAGAATTGGTACTAAACATGCTCGCTAACTTTAACAATTTGGGTATTAATATGAGCACAAAGTTACACTTTCTTCATAGCCATTTAGACAGATTTCCGGATAATTTTGGTGATTTCAGTGCGAAACAGGGGAAGAAGTTCCATAAGGAAGTCAAGGTGATGGAGGAAATGTATCAAGGCAGATGGGACAGACACATGATTACAGGCTACTGCTCGAGCCTCCAACGTGATTGTCCTGATAACCCACATAAGGGACAATCGTACAAAAATCGTTTTTCTATGAATTATTTCTGAATATCTCAATCATCTTACTTTTTTATGTTATTGTATTGAAGACAACGCCATTAGAGGTATTTCATATGTTTTCTTCTGTATGATCTGAGACAGTTTCAATGTGATTTGTGGGTAAGTTACGCTTCACCATTACTTTTTTTGCATTTCTTATATTTTTCAATGGGGCTTCCATTATCTCAAAAATTAGAACCAATCTAGAAAAACCGGTGCCATATTCGTAGTCAGCGCCACAAAGTCAGCATAAAAACGCCGAAATATTGTCGGCAATAAAATCATTGTTGGCAAGTGTAATAGATTCAAGTGAGAATGACGAACTACTGTAAGCATGATCTCACTCTGAAGTACACGCGATGATTACGCTTTGCTGGGCACAAAAAACACATGCAGCATAAATCCATAGCCAACTGTGTTGTGGGGTTATCTTAGCCACTTTATTAAGGGTTATTATGAATTTAGACTAAAATTTAACTTTGGGAGATGGGTAGATGCATTTCGAAACAAAAATATTTTCTAAGTATATGAAGGCCATGAATATCCTAAACAAAAATGCATCTAAAAATTTACATTCGACAAGAAGTTATTGAAAAGTTTGCGTTGTTTGTGTTCACGCAGAGTTGAGTCATCTGAAAGTGCAAAAATAAGTGAATATTGTTGCATGTGTATGAAAATGTGTCACTATAAGTCATAGGATAAAATGTACTCGTTCAATAACAACTTGTGGAGGCGGAGAAAGTCAATTTAAAAGGACAGGACAAAAATTGCAGTTATGAAATACCTTATAATCCCAGGATTCGGATCGATGGCCTTAGTCAAGCTAAGGTGAATACAAGGGTCCAAGTCATGGAAGACAACAGCACACAAAATGTTTCACACTGCACTAATTTTGGACTTTTTTGAAAGGCTTTCTTTAAAAACTTAACAAGGTAATTTAGTGGACAATCAGATGGTATTTCCTTTTTTCTTGTTTGCTTACACACAGCAGTATAAAAACAGAATCTCAATCTTTTTTTATCTGTTTGGCCACTGGCCTTATGAACAGCACAACTTGACATATTTCAACACAGTTGGTTTAAACACCAGGCATTGACTTCATGCATCCAAAATCATACTATGATTCACATAGTTTACACCCTTTATGCATCCAAAATCATACTACGACTCACATAGCTTACACAAAAAAATACTGGATTCTTTTTTTATTTCAATTCCACAAGGTGGACAAGTTCTGTTCTTTTGAAACGTACTCTCTTCCCCCTCACCTAATTAGCTCAATGACAAATTTACAATTTTACACTTATTGATTTAAATTTACAGCACCTGAACAACCTTAGCAAACTCTGCAATCTCCCAGACCAGCTTTGAAGACTTCAATTAAATTTACAGTTATTTTAAGAGCCACAAATTATGCATTAACAAATCTACTATCTGCAAGTAAACAAACTAAGTAAATTATCCTCAAAACAGAATTTACACTGAGCACAAGCATTAATTAACATTACATAACCTATAGAACTACCCTGAATGAACCTACATCACTTATAAAGATACCTCAATAACTAACTTAAAAATTATCACTCTTCATAACATCATCAACATAAAATATATATATATATATATATATACTTAAGAGCAAAACTGAAGACTAAGGAAAAAATTTTAGAATTTAAAACGAAGGGTGCAAAATAACCTGAAAATCAAAACGCGCAACGCAGCAGTTTTGAAAATTCAGAATTCACATTCTATAAAGAAGATACCTAAGCAAAAAAATACATATATAATTTTGACTCACACCTAGTACAACATAGAAAAGGTTATGTATCTACCTGTGTGAGTAAAAGGAAAAAATAAAAAAATAAAATAAAACAACTGAATGTAGAAGGTGTCGAGAATACTGAGCCTTGGCTTTATCAAGGACCAGCAAAAAACTCTGCATTTTCTCACTTCCACAAAGACCTAGTTGGAAATGGGTTTCTGCAAGGCCATAGATGCAAGTAACATTCCCACCTAAAATAGTTTAAAAAAATATATATATAAGTCATGTCCTCCGTAGAGTAGCATGACCTAGCACTAGTTAACAATTTCGCTTGCATCCATTAACCTTCATGGCCCGACCCATGCTCTTCATCTGTTACTATTAAACAGAGAGAAGAAGATTAAAGAGAACTCAAGCTGTGAGAGTGACATAATAAATAGAAATGATTTTCATCTATAACGAAATTCCAAGTTCGTTTGAGAGAGAATTTAAACCTGAAAAAACAAATTTTACATTGCAATTAAAAAAGGAAATGTTAATTTTATAACGAACAGATTTTTGAAAGAAAACTTGAGTCTAAAACCCCCTACTCTACAACTTATGACAGCACGAAAACGAGAATAAGTTAAAGATAATAATTAACTAAAGAAAAACTTTGTGAAAGTTATATACCTTAAACAGTTAGTTGCAATATGTACAAAGTATTTCAGCAGTGCTTTAAGTGCATAATTAATTAGTTATTAAGAACTTAACTACTTTGAAAAAACAGCGCATAGACAGCGCATAGAAAAGGAACAAGCTTAGCCATCTTCTGTTCCTAAACTTAACCAATTTGTTGATGTAGGAACTTGGAACTCTTATCTCAATTGCTGCATAAAAAATAACCATATCCTATATAATAATACTTTATAAGCAAGTGAACGGTATTCCAATGGGAACATCAACGTCCACGAATATCGCTAATCTATTCCTGTTCTTTAAGGAATATAAATTCATTAAAAATCACCCCACCTGCTCAGATAACTACCTTTACACTTTTAGATATATTGATGATCTGCTGTGTATCAATAATTCCGAAGTTATAGAGAGTGATTTTGATAATATCTATCCTAGCTCTCTTAACTTATGTAAAACCAACCACAGTAATCAGGAACTTGAGTTCCTAGACTTAAGCATTAAGCTCAACAGAGGTAACCCATCTATTAGCCTCTTTGATAAAAGAGTTAATTTTCCTTTCAAAGTAATTAAATATCTACACTGGAATAATAACATTTCAACCAAAGTAATTGAGAATGTACTAATTTCTCAGGTCCTAAGAATTTCAAGAATTTGCAGCAACAATTTGGACTTCAATTACCACATTAATATACTATTAGAAAGTTTTCTAGAGAACGAAATTCCTTCTTCTTTCATCAAAAGAACTTTAAGAAAAATTATTCTGAATAATAGAGTAAGGTTGGCAGATCTGCTTTAATTTTCTACACAGTTAATAATATGATTCTGACCAATCAAAGCCGTAAGGAAGTTGGCTAGAGGATGCCTATTAACTACCTAAAGGAACCTTAGTGCTATGGATATGACGGTCCTATTAAAACAAAAAATTAAATAATATAAACAAAATCACAAAAAAAGCTTAAAAATCTGTTTATAAAAGAAAAGAAAATAAAAAATAAAAAAAGAAAACTAGTTATTCATCACTAGGATAGCTATACTAAAAATAGTAAAACCAACATTAAAATTAATAAGATTCTGATTATTCTATAGAAGCTCACTAAGGTGATTTAATACATGCAAAGATTATTAAATAAACTGCTCGTGTATTTTATAATATTTCTCATGTATTCTGGAGAGTTAATTCTGCTCATTCTGATCATACAGATCCACAGTCTTAAGTTTATATATTTTTTTCTCTGGTTAAAATCTCCGCACGTTGGTTTCTTGCTGTATGAGGAGGCCATCAGCCCCACCCTCACTGCCCCCCAGCATCTAGGGAGTGGCGGAAGAGGTCAGCCATGTTCTCCTCTTGTGAGGAGAAAAGTTTTTGTAACACAAGAGGTAAGCTAAAATTAAAATTACATTTAGACTTTTTTGTAAAAACAGGAAAATTTAGGCCAAAGAAAAGAACAATTAATACTGGAACTGGTGAGCAAAAGTGTGTCTTCTCAACCTATGATGTTCATTCTTTTTGTGAAATACTAAACTTGGGAACCCAAATACCTTAACTTCTATTTTGCACATATCGCATCCTGGTAAAAATTCCCTACTCAGAGCCCTCTGCCCTAGGACAAGTTCCCAGGCTTGCCCTAAGATCACCCCTTTCCAATGGGAGATTAACACTCATCTGGAGCATGTAAGATACTGGTCCTCAAAATACACATCAACACTCTTAATTTCGACACTCAACACTCCAAGAATGTAAACAGCACTTCAGGTTTCCAATTTCATCACACTGTACATATGCTCCCAAAATCCTAATATAAATCATCCCATAATTTATCTTCACTCATAAAAAAAATAACTCAACGCTGTAAAAGGCTAGAGAAAAATGTTTACCATTATTTTATCACACACGGCATCACAATAACACTGCTTTTCAATTATCACATGCCCAACTAAACTGTAATCGATGCACCAAAATTCACTGTGCTCAAAAATTAAACCAAATTTTTCGGATACATTAAAATTTACTGGCCTGGGGAGTTGCTAAAATACCAGACATGACAACACAAAAAAACATAAATGAAAGCATTTTCAACCCCTCTCTTTTTCCCTTTTTTCTGAACTCATACCTGAGGAACTAATAAATCTTATTTTTTGAAAACTGAACGACAACACAGCCATAATCAGAGGCAAAAAAAAAACTTGCTTTTTTTTTTTCTTATGCTCAGCTCGAAGTTTAGGTACCCTGCGTGGGATGTTATGTATCAGTACTAAAAGATATGAACTAAAAACATTACTTTTGAGCTGGCGTCTCTCTTTTTTTTGTCTTTTTTCTCTACAACGCTACACACCCCCGCGTTACTATCACTGAAGCCCTCAAAGTCTCTGTAGGTCGTCTTCCATGTCTTTTCTCTTTTTCTGAAGAAGGGCATCGCCGGCCGCTGCAGACTTGAGGTACCTTTTTGATGAAAGGGCGAGAGCCTTCAATATCCACCTGGTGATTAGCAGCAATGTGCTTCCTGATGACCTGCATGGAAGAGCCTCCCCAAACTTTTTCGAAACTTAGGGATAAGATGGAACTGGTTTTTTTTTTTGGCTTTTTTCCTCCGGCCTTTGAAGCAGGCCTCCCTTTGGGAGTAGCAACAGAATGGAGAAGCTGCAGATGTGTTTGCGGGATATCAATAAGGGAGGAGGCATGTCTTGCCTTTCTCGGCTAAGTTCTCTCCACGAGCGACATCGTACTAGCATGTCGCCTCCCCGCCATTTATTCTTGCCAGGGCGAAGTTCGCGGCCGGCGGGATGCCGCTTTTACTGCGTTCTACATCGTCACCCTTCCATAAGCAGCCCAGATCCAGAGTGTCCCATTGTGGTGGACTGGTGGTCAGCAAAGGCAGTCAAGAAGAACTTTCTGTGGGTCCTCTCCCCACCAAAAGGCGAGGGAAAAACTCGGCCGTCCCCTTTTTCTGCCGGCCAGCCAGAGCAAGGACAAAAGACAGAGTGAACTGAGACAAGCGTCTCAAAGTGTAAAGAACTCTGGGGTGTTGGAAAATGCCAACCACTGATTGGATGACATTTTCCCTAGTAACAGCGGCCCTGCATGCCACGGTTCTCTCCCACGCCTCGAGTGACCTCTGACCTTCACACGGAAGCATCGTTGCAGTGTCCAGCACTCTCAACGGAAAAAAATGTTACCAGGCACATGGCATCTTCGGTCAGCCAGGGGAGAGGAACCCCTTGACCTTCGCTCGTAGGGACCAAGTAACTTCCTATGTGCGGCTCTGACCTTGTCCCAGAAATAGAACAACGCCAACCCCCTAAGAGCATTTCTGCAACATTTTCTGAGTGACTTCTACAGGACCCTTAAAATGGCCGAACTGAAAGAAGATTTCCTTTTCTCACAACTTTTTTTTCTTTTCAGAAACGTTTTTTCCCCATTCCGTGATGTGAAAGTAAAATTAATTTTGATTCTCTGAGCTGCACACCTACTCGCCTTTTCCTATCGCGATAAAAGAACAGATAAAATAATTATTTCCAAAACCCCAAAGTCAGTTAAATCAAATATTATTCTCTTTTTCTTTTTTTCTTTTAACATGAAATTTTGTTTTCCTGGTTGTTATTAAGACAAGCGAATTTTGCTCACGAATTCCCCTGCCTTTCAATCAGGAATTTTCTTCTAACGTATGTCATGGGAGAAAATTTTGCATTAATTAATCCCTGATAAACCAACAGAAAGATTGATCAGGTCTTTCTGAAATTCACCAGAGGTTAAAATTTTCGCCATGACAACTGCAAGGAATATGCGGCTCTCAAGTTATGAGCTTACGGAATATGTTAAAGTGATATTTAAAATTCACACACGGGTACAGTACGTTGACGGATAAGACACCCAGTGGCCATATCAAAAAAAGATAGCAGGGTCACGTGTGTGGAAGCGCTTTTGCAAGAAGGTAGATATGTGACTTTGCGTTTTACCTGCAACAAATGCAAATGTTTTTTCTGTGTGGCGCGTCATATCATCCAACGTAAACGCCGAGCATGAGACACTGTTTTCAGGCGGATAGTCATTTTGATTTCAATCTCTTCTCCAGCGCGTTGCATTTTAAACTTCTGTGCCGAATAACGCCCTCTAGTCAGTGGAGTACGCCGCGAGACTCTGATTTACATATCCTTTACCCATTGCAATTGGAAGTTACTTCTTTATCAGTCATCTCAGAATTGCACCTAATCTTGTTTTCTTAAAGAACTGAATTGCCCGTCTTACCAACCGCGTTGTCATAAGGAAAATCCAGTTTACATTGATATTTTCACTATCCAAGAAAACAAAAATATGTTTTTTTGTGTGTCATAATGAACCATCGAGATTATGCTACTATGTCAAGATTAACAGAAAATCCAATATGCAAAGGTTTTGTAATCAGAGAGGAGGAAAGTACTGTTTTCGTGCCCAAATCCTTGCGTTTTTTAACTGACTTTGTTCATAAGACTTTTAACCTGATGGAATATGGCCTTGCTTCCGGCCGAGGGCTGTTGGCGTCCCTAGTAACCTAGTGTTCTGGGTAGTCGTCCCAGATGGGCCTCGGTAAAAACCACTGATTAAACGTATGTGGTGTGTTTGTCTGATGGCGCGGCTCTATTTCTACACTGGAATCAGTGGCCCTAAGTTAGAGACAGAAAACTGCTTATAAACCTTAAAGTTGCTCACAGTGCTCATTAAACTCAGATAAAAAACAAGAAAAGCGACACCGAATATTCGGTTGTAATAAGCACGTCTTTTGAAACCTTTTTGATGGGAATTAAATTTATCAAAGTTATTCAAAGTCAATGCAACCGCTTTGGAAAAAGTCATAGTCGGGTTGCTACAATCTATAGAACATCCACAAATAGAACCAGTTACTTCCTTCTACCAGCGACTATAAAGTATGTTAGGAAATATAACAAATGACGCACAAAATGTTTCTCATAGCGTATCAGAGACAAAGAAATTTTCAAATAGAACAGTTAAAAGAAGAAATATAGAAGGAAACATGATATAAATCTACGCCTTCTAGCGGAAGAATTTTGCATAACCGGAAAGCTGAAAAGTAGGCGAAAAATATTCTTCATGGAAAAAGCTATGCTAAGGAAAAAGAACTGTTCAAATACATCTCCCGGAAGTGGAGATAGCAAGAAAAAGGTATTGAACGTTACGCCCCCTAGCTGGGAACCTGTGCATTATTTAAAGAAGATAATGCTCCACATCTCTATTTTAGCGAATGCCATACTGTGGAAAAGAAATTTCTCTATAGGGGTTTTAGAAGCGGAGATACAGCTGCAAACTGAAGTACCCAAACACTACCTAGCGACAGAACTGTAAAACACAAAACGCCTCAAATACTGACATTAGAGTGTTCTACAAGGTGAACCTTAAGAAAAACAGATTAAAATTTGGCACCCCCTTGTGGCGAAATTGTGCATTACTTTGGGAAGAAAATAGAGTTTTCATAGTAGTATCTGACTGAAAAAGAATTTTTTTAATCGTGTTTTTAGTCACCCAGATATTGTTGTAAACCGGAACATGAACTTAGCCCTGTAGTAGCAAACTTGTGCGTTAAGAAAAATTTGAAGTTATATGAGAAAGATTTCACAGCAGAAATGCTCTCCAACAAAGGCAGAATTTTTCAAGTCTACACTTAGAAGCAGATATATCGACAAAAATTAAGATATACATTATCTACCAACAAGTAATTGCACACCCCTGCAATCGACGATATCTGCGGTCCTGATACACGTCACGGCCGCCGCCGTTAAATATCGTGTAGGAAACAACAACGCAACCAGTCGCATGCAAGATGCCACTCAGTTCGGAGCTCTCTGATTTCGAGAAAAGTGTAATCGTCGGGTATCACAGAAATGGCCGATCCATGTGTGACATATCCAGCGAGTTGTAGTACCCAAAATCGACAGTGGCTTACGTCATTGGCAAGTGGAAGATGAGAGGTGACTGTCGAAATGTGCCCCGAATTGGCAGACCCACAAAACTGGGAGTTAGAGACCGACGGGTGCTGGCCAGAGAAATTTAGAAGTACCGCACCAAATTGATGGGCCACATCCGCGAAGAGTTTCAACAGACATCCGGGAGTGTCCTTTCGATAAATACCATCCGTAAGAAAGCCCATCTGCTCGGTTATCATGGACGTGCTGCCGCCCACAAGCCTTTGATCACCAAATCCAATAGCGCTGCTCGGCTAACGTGGTGCAAAGAACGTCAACAGTGGACCGTTGAACAGTGGAAACAGGTTCTCTGGAGCGACGAATCAAGGTTCACCCTCTACCGTTCGGATGGCAGGGTCTGGGTTTGGGGTCTGCCTGGAGAACGCCTCCTGCCGGAATGTATTGTGCCAACTGTGAAGTTCGGTGGCGGTGGAATAATGCTATTGGGGTGTTTCTCCTGGTATGGTACGTGACCCTTGGTCGCAATTCCTGGTAGACTCAACGCCGATACCTACTGCACCATTTTGGATGACCATGCGCTTCCTACGTTGGGGCAGTTTTACGGGGTGGACCCATGTTACTTTCAGGATGACAATGCCACCTGTCATGTTGCGAGATTCACAATGGCTTGGTATGGTGAAAATTGGGTTAATAGAATGGACTGGCCTGCGCAGAGGCCGGACGTTAACCCTATCGATCACCTCTGGGACGAGTTGGAGCGTCAACTTAAGGGGTGCTCCTACCGTCCGAAATCGGTGAAGGAACTGACCTGTCTTCTCCAAGCCGAGTGGAAGGAAATACCGCTAGCCGTCGTACAACGCCTGGTTGAGAGTATGCCCAGAGGGTCGCAGCTGTAATCGCCGCTCGTGGAGGCTCCACCAACTATTAAAGGTGAATAAACTGCAAATCTAGGTCTTATGAGACTAAATTTACAATCGTTTAGCTTGCTAATATGAAGTAGCTTGCTGGCCTAAGACATTATATCCGCATTCAGATAAACGGTATTGTTTAAATATACAACGCCCTGGTTTTGGTTGCCTGCAAGTATGAACTAAATAAATAATCGTTTGCGAGTTCCGATGTGACACTCAGTGCAGAAAATACAGAACGAAGAATAACCATCTATATAAGAAAGTAAAAATAAATAAATAGGTAGCACAGCGTATGCTATCTCTTTAACCTTCCATTTTTGTTGACTTTTACTTTGGTAAATTTCGGTTGCCAGTAGTCATGTTTTCCACACTGGACGACACGTATTACCTCACAGGAATTTCTTTCTTGGAGTATGTTTCGCAGTCAGTCAAGTCAAGTCAAGATGACTGGTATAAATATAAGAACTGAGCAGCTTGTAGAAGGACTGAATTGTCTGAGTGCTGCGCCAGCGTTATACACTATTAAGTTATTGAAATGTCGTCATCTACGCAAACCTTCTACGAGGGCTATACTGAAATTAATGAGCAACTATGTTTTAAAAATTGCAAGTTATGATTGAAGAAATACGTACGACATCTTATTCTGCATGCCTTAATCTGTTTTTCTACAAAATCCAAGTTTCTTTGGACACATTTTCCCCATCGTTCTAACAGTTTAACGATAATCTTGCGGAAGAACTCCGTTCAATTTGCGAGAAGACACCAACGCACTGTTTGCTGTATTGCTTCCGTGCTCTGGTAGTGTTGGCCGCGTACATTGTCTTTTTGGAATCCAAAAAGATCATAGTCGTAGGGTGCCATATCTGGACTGTAATTAGGGTAAGGTAAAACCTTCCATCCGAAATGCACCCATTTACGTCCCAAAAGAAAGTTCCCATAACCTTTGCAGCTGACGGAGCTGTCTTGGGGTTCTTCCTGCTTAGTGAATGGAGATGATGCTATTCCGTGCTCTGTCGGTTTGTTTCAGGTTCGAAATAGTAGAACCAACCTTCATCACCTGTCAGAATATTGTGCAGCACCTTCATTTTAATACCGCTCCAGCAGTTGTGACAGAGATGTTTTTGCGCTGGTCTTTTTGGTTATTCTCTTAGTAAATCTGGGACCTAACGGACACAAATTCCCGATATCCCAAGCTGCTAATTTTTTCCTGAACTGCACTGTGTCGTATGCCCAAATTCGCCGCAATTTCGTTCACCGTCACATGTCTGTCATCACTAATTAAGGCATCAGCCCTTTCCTTGCTATGTTCCGTAGAGGATGTTCGACGGCGACTGCTACGAGGCTGAAAGTTAATGTCTACGAAACTGTCTTTAAAATAATTCGCCCACTTTTTCACACTGTTGACACCCATACAGGTATCTCCGTATGCACGCTAAAGCCTACCGTAAATATCGGCAGCTGGAATTTCGTCTTTCACAAAGGACTGAATCACAGCACCCCGACGGAACGATGTGTCACTGTCACCCATCTTTTCTAGCATCTGTTTGGTCACATGATTGACGCTGGTGTCGTCATTTTACATTCGTGGTCGCAACGAGAGACGGCACTACCTGCCCACGAACTATTATTCTCCCAATGCACAACCTGTCTGTGTAATGCTGCCTTACTCATTCCTTTCAGTATGACCTACGTGGTAAGTCATCAACCCTATTCACAGTTACGTATCTGCCTGCGATACGATTGTTCAATCTTCTTTCCATAATGTGCAGTGTGTATTCCATTTAATTCGCGTGCGTCGTCAAGAAGGATACACAGTTTCACCAAAGATTTGCTCGTAAGAGAGTGTATTTAGAGTTATATGTCTAAAGTGCGATTCTCGTCATTCACCTTTCGTTGGCGTTGTGTTTGGGCGTTAGTTACATAGTCTGTAACTCTAACACGCACCCACACCCACAAGGCCAAGCTTATCTGAGAATTTACTCATAAGAGACTGTAGAAATATATGTCTATAATGAGATTTTTTAGTATTGTTTACATGGTGTGGTGCTTAGTTCTGGTTCCATTGTTTGAGTCGTCAAGAAGGAATAAACAGTTTCACTGAGAATTCATTAGTAAGAAACTTAATTTTGTAAGAAACCATATTTAGAATTACCTGTCTGTGATGAGATAGTTCAATCGTGTTTCCATTGTGTGGTGCCCAGTTCAATTTGCACTGTCTAAGTCGTCAAGAAGAAATAAACAGTTTTATTGATGATTTGCACCTAAAGTAGTTGCTTTTTTAAGAGACTGTATTTAGAGTCATCTGTATAATATGTAATTGGTTAAGCTTCTTTTCATATTGCAATCTATAGTTCCAATTTCATCGTCTGAGTCGTCAAGAAAAATTAAAATGTTTCACCGGCAATTTGCACGTAAGAGGCTTATTTTTACGTATGTCCCATTAGTGATTAAGTAAACTCTAGCAAGCACCATACAGTCCAACGATTTACAACTCTGTTTTTCTTAGAAATAGGACTTAACATATAGGAATTCCATGTTTTCAGAAACTTTATAGAACACCTTCTCAGAATCGTACAGAGATCCGTAAAAAAATAATGTATCTGTTTTCCCTACGGTGTGCGTGTCTCCTCCCGTTGCATTCAAATAATCCGTTAGTAATGCACCTCATCCAAGATGTGCTTTGCAGGCAAGCACCAAATTCCATTATGCGACCGTACTTCGAGGATGTCTATGATCTTCGGTATAACCCCAGTGAAACGTCAAAGGTTCCATTTCAGTAGGTCAGAGCTGATAAATCCCCCTGGGGACATGGACACGAAAATTAGAGATGGGATTGCTTTGTTTCGGATCATGTCATCCGTCTTTCATGATGAGTAATGACTCATACGTGGTCTCCAAGCCGGAAACATAACGCGTTTGACAAATCCTACCGCTTCGATGTTTTGCAGCAAAAAATAAAAAAAAATAATGGTGGCTTCGATTTCTCCGATCGCCTTTGAAGCAATTTAAAATCTGCGTAACCTGAAAAAGAAACTTACGAACCCGAAGCAAGTAATTCCTAAAGAATTTAAAATACACTCGGGTGCATAAATTAAGAAAGTATGAGGGGTTTGTGATTGTTTTAAAGAATTCAGCAGAATGTTTCGATCATAATTTGCATAAATAAACTAAAAGGACAAATTATTATACGAGAGGGTGACGTTTTAAGTCTTTGGTATTGTAAAGAAAACAAGCTACGGGATTGGAAAAAAATATTTACTCTACATATTCTCCTCTGAGTTCCACCCAATTACGAATTCGTTGTTCTAACTTTTCTAACCCATCAAAAAATCATTATTTCGGTTGTGCTACAAACCACTCCTCCACAGCTGCTGTGGCTTCCTCAATGCTTGAACCTTTTTCCCCCTTAATGTTTTTTTCTGGTTAGGAAAGAGGTAGTATTCCGAGGGGGCCAAATCAAATGAGTAGGTTGGGTGTTTCAAGATTTTAAAGTAAAGGTCGGCAAATTTCTGCTCCAAAATGGCCGCTTTGTGAGGAGAGGCATTGTCTTGAAGAAACAAGATCTCTTTCGAAAGCTTGCCTCGAAATTTGGAGACAAGTTGCCGCTTCAGTTTGTCGAGAAATGAAACGTAGTACTTTGTCGTGATGGCTGCACACTTTTCCAGATAATCTACAAGCAAAATTACATCTTAGTTTCAGATGACAGACGCCAACACCTTGCTTTATGACTTCTGTGTATTGAACGTGTTTGGACGCGGTGAAACACTGTATGTCTCTCTCTCTTTGGATTATTCTTTGATCTCTGGATCATATATATGGATCCACGTTTCATCCATATTTAGGAGACGGTTCAAAACTCCCGAAGGATTCCGCCGAAATCGGTCGAAAATGGCAATCTTTCGATCACGCTTCTGGTACGCTTTGAGACATTTGGGAACCCATTTGGCTGAGAGCTTCCTTATGTCTAAAATGTCGTGAATAACACAGCCTACTCGTTCTCGAGATATCGCCAGGGTCTCTGTCATCATTTTAGATCATCCAGGAACAAGGAATGAACGGCATCTGCATTTTCTGGAATTGACACTTGGGTTGGTCTCCCAGAACGTTCTTCACCTTTGGTACTCAAATATGCTGTTCTAAATCTAGCAACCCAGTTCTTGCCTGTGGAGTGGGAAGGGCATTTATCACCTAATGTAACCGACATTTCATCATAAATTTATTTTGCCGACTTCATTTTATGAAAAGATATTTCGTCACTGCTCGGCACTCTTTTGGGCTGAAATCTGTGCTGTTTTGCATCACTGTCACCTCAGACCTGAAAAAAAAGAGAAAGAATATGGCTACAATAATGATATTTAGTGAGACACATAGCATAAAAATCAATTTCGATATGACAAAAGTATTATCAGTCTAAGAGTACGGGAAATAGGAAACGAAAAAGACTTTTTAGCTCCCCTACGTACCCCCTGCCAAAACAGTCTTGCTGGGCCAGCACTGGGCCATTGCTGGCAGCCAGCACTGCCAGCAATAGCCCAGCACTGTGTTGCCACTTCCGAACCGTCAATAAAATGTCCCGGCGGCCAACAGAAGGGCCAGCAGTTCAGGCCAACAGCTGGCCAATAGTTGACACCCCATCAGTTGTCATATGCCACAACAGGGCCATCAGTTGTCCATCACAAGCAGTAGCTGCCACATGTGGCCCTTTAGTGGCGCTGCAAGCACGTGCCATAAATGATGGCTAGCCTAATATGGTCCGCTGGGGGCAGCTGGCAACCACGTGACGTAACTGGTGGCTTGCCGAATCTTGTCCACCAATTTCCCAATAGTAGCCATAATAAAAACAAATAATCAAGGATAACCGCAGTTTCCCGAATCTACAATTTTTTTTTACCCTTACGAAATTTGCGAACTATTGCACTGCGATGGGGAAATTTTCTCAACAGACCGGAGAAACGCCCGCTTGCATCTGAGTGGATTTGAACCAGGGCCGTTGGCGTGGTAGCTGAGCTCTCTACCGACCGGACTACTTTGCCACGCTAGAGCGCATGCTTGGAGCTGTCTTTTTGGTATGCAATGTGTAATCGAATGTTTCCCTTTTTCATTTTACAATATTGCGAGGTATTTTTCATAAAAGTCAGTTTCATATAATTGCTAAATTAATTTTTTCAACCTAACGATAGTTTTTTTTTTACCTTAAAGGAACTTCACTCATTTGCAAGGAGTGTACGCACTTAGAGTCGCTTTCCAAAGTTTTGTACTGTCCTTGTCGTCTTGAAAAGAGATTGTTGAATAAATATATATATTTACCCGGGTTCATTTCACATTCTGTTACATTTTTAACGTTGTGTCTTTCCTTTCCGTTGTCCGAAGCTACATTTGTTTTAAAGATGAAAGATATTTTATTTTACTTCTCGTTATTTTTAGAAGCGAATTACTCCCAGTCTTGTGTATTCAACTTATGGATGAGTACACCACATAGCGTTGCTTTTTTTTTCTTTCAAATAATTAATAAATTTAGTACGCGTATAATAATTTTTTTTCCAACAAACGTTGTTTTAATGGTTTTCCAGGACATTTGTTTCAAGCGGTTTAAAGTGTTTTCTTGTTATTCATCCACTCCATTCCATGAATTGTTATTCATGGGAATGGAGTGGGTGCATTTCATGGCTGTAATTTAGTATTTCACGGCTTAATCTGATATCTTCATCGACGTAAAATTTCATTAGGAAATTAATTCGCCTCTCTACGTATGGATTTTTTTTCTTAACATCCACTAAAATAACACGATGGCGATAGAGTCGTCTTCATCTAACTGGTACCATGAGAGACACAGCAAGTGTTGCTTCTGCGCATGCGCAGTCCCGTTGCTTCCACCTGCTGTTGGGGTTGCATTGGTTGCCAGCAACGGGCCACTAGTGGCACTTGCTTGGAGGCCCACAATTCACGACGATGCTGCAGGGCCATCAATGGCCCGCCAACTGATAGCGCTGCCCCCAACGGACCACTAACGGGCCGTGAGCGGCAGATTTCAGCCAGCAGTGATCCATCACTGCCAGCAGGTGGCCAGCAGTTTCCCAGCACTTGTGTTTTTGCTGGAACGTATAAACGTACCTACAAACGTCTTGTTTCGCCTTTTGTCCTCACAGCAGCAGTCAGAAATCTTAGTAAGCACTCAGTCGGGTTTACATAACACGAAGATGGTATAGCAGAACGTGAAGGGAGGATTGCCTGTCGCATCCCATCGCGAGTTGCCCATGGGTGTTGGTAAGATCGAACACATCTTTCTAATTTGTGTCACAAATTCTCAGTTTCGGCGATCGAAGGAGCCGTTCGAGTGTGGTAAACTCACTTGAATGATTCTGAGCCAACTGGTCACCACTCACGATGTATTACATTTGGTGTGGCATTTTCAAGTTGAAAGGTGACGTCATGTTGCGGAAAGTGAATCGCTACGAACGAGTGTAGATGGTCAGCGATAATATACACATACCTCGTGCCGGTGACGGAGGACTTAGCGGGTAGTAGGGAGAGTAAGAATGTACATGTACACTGCCGAGCCATTACATTATGACCACCCCCAGGCTAGAGAAATGGGCGCGCATGGAGACCGAACGGTGGCGCGGGTGAAGTTCACAGAGCAGTATACAGGGTATATAAAACCGGAGGACCGGAGTTCAGTTAGTAGAGTGTTCAGAGTCAGAATGTGAAAAGCAGCCGATTTATCGGGGTTTGATAAAGGACAAATTGTGATGGCCCGGCGCCTCGGAGCTACGATCTTGAAAACGGGGCAGCTTGTGGTTTCTCACGTGCCGCTGTAGTGAGTACGTATCAAAAGTGGTGCACAGTAGGCCAAACGAAGAACCATCTTCCAGCCGTGTGTCGTCACTGCTCATTGATGCCAGAGGGGAGCGGAGACTGTCGCGCATTGTTCACAGCGACCGCAGGGTCACAGTGCGGCTAATCACCCGCTGCTACAACAGTGGTAATCAGTGCGTTGTGTCACAACACACAGTTCATCGCAGCCTTCTGTGCATGGGCCTGCGTAGCCGAAAGAACCAGTTGGATGATTGGAAGAAAGTGGCGTTGTCTGACGAATCAAAATTCCTGGCGCATCACGTAGACGGCCAAGCGCGGATAGGCCGACTACCAACGGAAGCTTTGGCACCTGGTGCACTGTTGGACGAAAACATGCCAACGCCTGTGGTGTCATGCTCTGGGCGATGTTTGCGTGGGAAAATTTAGGCCCCATTATCCCAATGGCACAATCCCTGACAGCTGTCAGGTCAGGTTTCTGAACAACATTGCGGACCACATTCATTCATTCATGTCAACCGTGTTAAATGCTGGTGATGGCCATTACCAACACACTGTCAGAATCGTCAAGGAGTGGTTCGTGGAACATGCTGGTGACTTTCTGTTAATGCCCTGGCCTCCACATTCACTTGACATGAACCGAATCAAACATTTTGAAAACCGTGTTCGCGCTAAATCATCCCCACCCCAAAGTGTACGGGAACTGGAGGGCCTTCTGTTGACATTATGGTACCTGGGACCCCCTAGATACCTATCGCTACCTCATCTAATCGGTGCTTCGCCGAGTGGCTGATGTTTTGCGGGATAAAGTGGGTCCTACAGCTTATTAAGTAGGTGGTCTTCATGTGATGGCTCATTGGTGTAAATGCACATCAGACTGGTACATCGCCTCCACCTTCCTGTAAAGACCCTAACTTGGCAAGCTGGGTCGACTGCCTCGTTTGGTTTACACCACACACGCACCTTCCCATTTGCGTGATAGAGTTGAAACGGACAATCGTCAGATCAGATGGCGTGTTTTCAGTCCTCCACCCTACAGTTGCTATAGGTCTTTGCAAACTGCATCGTAATCTATCGGTACATTGCGGTCAATAAAGTTACACGATGTGGATGTCGACAACCACAGCCAATAATTTCCATGATACGACGGATTGTCATTGTGCTTGTAGACACGATCTCATTAAATTTCGACGTTATATGCACCGCGGTAGCCGTGCGATTACTAGACAGTCTGCGTTCACCTCGGGAATCAATCGCAGGTTTACTTCCGGATTTCTCCCTTTTGTTGGAAGTTGAGCTGCATTTCACTTAGTGTTTTTACGCACGTTCGACATTTTGACGGGGCAATTCGAATAGTTCAGCAGCTGCAATGATTGAACAACCGACTTTCCTCGCAGCTACCTTCTTCTGGCCACAGTCAGACTCACGTACTTTACCAATGATTACTTTTCTGCGGCTTTTTTCCAATGCGGAGAGACCTGCTCTATTTAGAGGCATTGCCAGTTTCAGCATATCGGAAGCAATACTTCAACTTAACGACCATCGCGAGTAACTATTTGGGCTATAATCAGTTCTGCCGTCCCTAATTTAGGGCCTCTAGCTGCTGGGGAGTGCCATTATACGGACAGATCATTCATGCCTCACTAGGATTCGTACTCGAACCAATCTTGGCCGAATAGTAAGACGTCAGCGCTTAGACCACTACGCCACCTGGGCGGCGCATATTGTTATTGAAAAGTATATAAAAAATATGTCAAGTCAGGGAATACATTGAAATCCAGCGAGCAAGCACACATTTTCATGCAGCACCAGATATGTAAATTTGGATCAACTTTAAACGAAGCTTCAAGCGCCCGCCTTTCATTGGTGATTTAGCTTCACCCGGATTGCTGTCAAATTTTTGTTGCAAGTGTCATTACGACACCATTTGCATGACACCCAGAGGTGGAGAACCATCGAAAGTAAAGAAGCCGGTAAAACTCATGTAAATATTGCCAGATTTATGAAAGTGTCCGAAAGTTTCATATCAAGGCTACGGTGACAAGGTACAGTAAGATGAACTAGACTAAAAGTCCAAGGCCCAACAAGGCCTACAGCAGCTGAGGATGACCAGTATGTAGCCCTAACTGTAAAGCATACACTGAAGAGCAATTGAATTAGAGATACCTGTCTAGTAACGTGTAGCGCCACCTTTCGCCCTGATGACGGCGGCGATTCGTCTCGGCATGGACTCGACAAGACACCGGAAGCGTTGGGAAGCCATACAGATCCACGACCCCTGAACAAGCTCCCACAGTTCAAGAAGATTTGATGGCGGGAGGGGGAGGTCAGAGTCTCGAACATCTCTCTCGATGGCATCCCAGATGTGTTCGACGGAATTGAGGTCTGGTGACCTATCTGGCCAAGGAAGCGAGGTCACGTCGGTGGAGTGTTTATCTAATCATTCGAATACAATTCGGGAGCGATGACACGGTGCATTGTGTTGTTGCAGGATGAGGTCCTCAGTGGGATGTTGAACATGCACAAACGGGAGCAAATGGTAGTCCAGGATATGCCGGTAACGTTGACCTGTAGGGACGATGTTATACGTACCAGGGGTCCCATTTCAGTCCACATAAACAGTCCCCAGACGAGAATGCCACCCCTACCAGCTTGAAGCTGGCAAGAAGGATCCATGGCTATATGTGGTTTGCGCCGTACTCGTCCCCTGCCATCAGCATGTACCAACGTGAATCTCGACTCAACAGTCCAGGCAACATTTTCCCCACATGTTTAGGGTCCAGTGGCGATGTTCCTGCGCCCATGCTAATCTTTGCACCCTGTGATGTGCGGTCAGCAGCGGTACCGTCGTGGGACGATGGCTAATGTACCCCATAGCGAGGAGATGGTTCTGGGTGGTGTGGCTGCTTACACGTTTTTGCGCACCAGCGTTAAATTGCCGAGTGATTTCTTGCACTGTGGTCCGTCTATCCGCTGTTACAATGTGAGCTAGCCGACGATGACCCCACTCATCCACACGCTGTTTACCACGGCAGTTGGCCCTTGCAGGGAGGGTTTTACCGGTTTTGATGTATTCATGGTGCACCCGTGACACACTGGCTCGTGAAAATCCCAGTGCCTGCACGACTTCCGAGATGGAGTGACCCATTCGTCGGGCCCCGACAATTTGCCCACGATTAAATGTGCTTAGACCTTTCGTCTTACCCATACTGCGTCCGACTCATACTGATTCCCGTCGCATCACTCATATTGTCGGATCGCTGCATACGTCATGTCGTTTCCGTTTACAGGGCCGCCCACAGCGCCACATTTGCATAACGCCAGCTGTCTCTAATTCAATTGCTCTTCGGTGTATACTTATAATGAAATACAAATTTGTGGGTGGCGACCGTCGAACGAGCATCTTTTTTCTCCGGAGCCAATGCTTTCCTAATTAAGCCACACCGACGATTGCTTAACACTGCTACTTGCCATGTGGACACGGGCGTCACCTCTGCAGTATGTCACATACATCCCTCCCTTAAGAAAGGCGGGTGTACGAAATCGCAGGTTTCTCCGCAAACCAGGCTTGAAGTAACTCTGTGTAGAAGAAGGAATTCTCACTAATTCCAGAAGATGGGTGGAAGAAGCATACAGATTTTTCGAAGCGAAAAAGGAATTCTTATTAATTCCAGACGATGTTTGGAAAAAAACAACGCACATTTTTCAAAGAACCTAACAGCCAGCGGGGTCCATTTTTACGTTCATGCGCTAATGTAGCGAAACCGAAACACAAATTTGCCGGTGGTGGACCCGAAATCGCATCCTTCTGCTCCGTAGCATAATGATTTCCTAATTAAGCTACACTAAAAAGTGCTTTTCACTGCTGCTTTCCGTCATGATATGTGCGTCATCTCTTTAGTATGTCACAGACGCATGACAGCGCATTGATTTTCCCTGGAGTTTGTGTCGGCAATATGAATATCGGTACCAAGGTGCCCTGTAAGCAGAAGGCTTCGCGAAATAGGACTATATGCTAGGGAACTGGGTTCTGTATCCCCCTTACCCCCGTGGAACATCGCAATAGAGTATCTGACCAGTGGGGAAATGCAATATGGGAAATAGACAAGTAACGAGTATTCCCATGTGCTGTTAGTCTAGAATTTACCATCATGGTTGATAATGGTCTACTTCATTGAGCGTGGCTTGTTGTTAAATAACTGGAAAATGGAAGTACAAAAAGAATGGACTGTCTAACCAGTTCTCCACCAAACTTGCGTTACTTTGTAGGTCACATGATTGAAGGACTATTAGCTAACTAGCCCGCAGTACTTTTTCTCACTTCGTACTCCCATTATGGCCAGAAAACGGCCATCCCGGTTGCTCGTTCGAGGACGATCTCCAGTAAAACACCCTCCAGCCCTTCTGTGTCTCCTGAACGCGGAGCAAAGGCACGACGGTTTGCTTTATAATACACAAAACTCTCAAGCGACATCGGCCACAGTCCTGCTTTTATCGAGTTGGACGTTAATTTGGGTTGGTTAAAATCATCCATATGATGTTTGCGAGACAACCTTTTGCCACCTCAAACACGCACTTTCTCGGACCGTTGCTGATGAAGCACATGAAATACATACCCAGAACGAACTCCTATGAGAACCGAGTCAGGAGGCTATATACACACTCGGTAGATGTCACGTACTCACAGGAAATTTTCGTACGAGCTGAGAATCATGTAATGTCTTTAAACGTCATGCGATTTTCGTGTGCATATACACTGCTGGACACCCAAAATGTAACACCAAGAAGGAAGCATCCGATTGGCCTGAAATTTGCAGCATGCGTCTCCCGTGAGATGACATGCAAACGATTAGCATTACAGGGCATATGCAAGTCATGTGGGCCGGGCACGCCACCAAGAAGCACTATAAGAAGGGGGCACAGAAGGCGGGGTGTAAGTAGTGGAATTGTGTGTTCTGCTGCCGGACCTGTGCGTGGGAAGCTTCCTGATGCCTCGTCGTAGAATACGGCAGTCATTCCAGCACGTTTCGGAGTTCGACAGACGACGAATAGTGGCTTATAGCGACAGCGGTTTATCGTACCGAGACATCGGCGCCCGTGTGGGACGACATCCAATCACAGTGAGGCGAGTATGAATTCGGTGGGTGCTGGAGGGACGGGCGGACCAACGTGAGCGCATGCCGCAGCCGCAGCACACCACCGAACGAAAGAACCGGCATGTTGTTTGGCGGGCATTGACGGGTCGCACTGTCACATCACGAACGTTAGCGCAGGAATTAGGGTGTGCTGCGCACCAACCTGTGTCACTGCGTACTTTTCGACGTCGTGTGCAGGAGCGGGGACTTGTCGCACGGCGCTCATTGCTCCGATTACCATTGACATTACACCACTGGCGAATGCGGCCGCAGTGGACCGTTGAACCCGCACCTGGACTACGGAATGGCACGACATTGTCTTCTCCGACGAATACCGCTTCTGCCTGCAACACCACGATGGTCGGATTCACGTGCGGTGGCACCACGACGAGAGACTGTATGACGCCTGCATTATGCATCGCCATACCGGTCCGTCGCCTGGCGTTATGGTTTGGAGCGCAATTGGATATGACACACGCACCCTTCTGGTACGCATCGCCGGTACACTCAACAGCCACCGCTACATCTCCGACGTTTGGGAGCCTGTAGTCCTCCCTTACCTGCAAGACCTGCCAGCGGCCACGTTTCAACAGGACAATGCGCGCCTGTACTTGCCACGCATCGTGCAACAATTCTTCACGGCACACCAGGTCGCCCGCCTGTTCTCCCGATAGGTCGCCCATCGAACACGTCTGTTCGCTGATCGGCAATCAAGTGGCCCGGCAAGCACCACCGGCGGCTACGTCTGCTGAAATGTGGCAACGTGTGGAAGCCACCTGGACCGACATACCGCAAGCCCACATCCAAAACCTCTTTCGTTCGATGCCGCGGCGTGTAGCGGCCGTTATTTCCAGCCATGGGAGCCACACGAGCTATTGATGTGTGCGTGTTCCGCAAGTCGTACGGGCCTGTAAGCTCAATCGTTTCATCTTTGTATCTGTTGTTATGTGTCCAGGAAATCTGGCTTTGCTATCTCCTGTCCTTCTTGGTGTTGCATTTTGGGTGACCAGCAGTGTATTAGCAAGCGATTTTAGCCACATAACAATCTGTATTCTTCAGATTTCATTTTCGTCTTTAAATTCTGGGGAGCCATGTAATTATCGACTCTCATGTGTCTGATGTATTCCCTTCGGAGGATATTGGGAATATGTCTCTTTTCTGGATTGTTCCCGTCCTATCTTCAGTGGTCCTCGAATGGCTCTACATACCTGCGGCTGCTGAGCCGAATATCATTCCACGTTCAAACTCAGATCAGTCTTCCCAAGTTTCCTTTGCATGAGCTTAGACAGGGTGTCAATAACGATCGTTCCCATGGGGGTATGTTGTGTGAAGCAAAATAATTTTTAACGGAGCAATGAGACCGAATAAAATGAAACATCGTCTAGAAACTTTTCACGGGCTTCTTAAGATCAACCCATTCTAATTCTTTGAACAGATTCAGTTCTTTTGTAGCATTTCCGGCACTGACGTTCAAAAGAGGAAGTCAGCCTAATTCTCTAAGTAAAAGCAGCACTGCTGTTGGACACGGAAACTTGGTTTCTGTGATCAAAACTGAGATAAATCATTTTTTTTTTGAAACTAACATCTATGCTATTGTTTGAATTCAACTTTGTGAAACTCTATTTTAATCGGATGTGCAAAGAAATTTTTTACAATCAGGAAAGAACTAGTAAAACCTGCCGTCATTTATTTAAATTTAAAGTTCTCGGTGTGGATCATTTCTTTGCCTAATAGTATCTTTGCTCGCTGAACAGTCATCGGCTACAACGATGATGGAAAATGTACGATGTCATCGCTCTGTCCATGTTATTTTTATAAACAACGAATAGCAACTGAAAAATTGTGTATCTGACACGGCTGAGATCGAACCCCAGATATCTCGATAACTAGCTGTGTGCGTTCGCTTTACGCTACGGTGCCAACAATTCACAACGCTATTCGTGGTTTATCAGTCGGCATCTGACTTCACGAATCCATATATTGATGGGCTCAGCAACTGATGTGTCGCCATCTAGTGGCATTTAACAAAGCAGGCTGTTTAATTACAGCTGATAAATCCAAAGGGTGATAGAAATGGTGAATATATTTTAAATACGTGGAGATAATGTAAATGTACGATGTCATCGCTCTGTCCACGTTATTTTTATAAACAACGAATAGCAACTGAAAAATTTATATCCGACACCGCTAGGATCGGGGTTCAGCGGTGTCGGATATACAATTTTTCAGTTGCTATTCGCTGTTTATAAAAATAATGTGCACAGAACGATGACATCGTACATTTACATTACACAGTGTGGCAAAAGATTTTTTAAGACTGGGTCTGTAAAATGAAATAAAAACGAGAAATTATAATTTGTTTTGGTGTGTTACTCAAAATAAATCCCTCCGGTTTCAATACACTTGTTACAGCGATTTAATAATGATTTGAATACCTGTTCCAGTTCACTTTTTTTTTTTTTTTTTTTTTTTTTTTTTTTTTTGATTGGAGGTTTAACGACCACCGTGAGCAACTCAATGGGCTATAAGCAGTCGCCCGTCCCTAATTTAGGGTCACTGGTTATAGGGAAGGGAGAGAGCCAGTGCCGTAAGACAAACACAACATCCATGCCTGACCGGGATTCGAACCCGGACCCCTTACGGACGAATGATCAGAGGCCAACGCCTTAGACCACTGCGCCACCGGGGCGGCCCAGTTCACTTTGCGGAATTGCCTCCAAAGCACGCGTTGAAGCTGTTTCTATGGTCGAAATATCATCAAAATAACCCCCTTTTAACGTCATTTAAAGTTTTGGGAATAAAGAAAAGTCGCAGGGTGGTAAATCAGGCGAATACGGTGGATGATTCAACACAAAGCCTTTATTTTTAGCCAAAAATCTACAAACAAGAAGTGAGGTGTGACTGGGTGCATTATCGTGCAACAAACACCAACTGGACGAATGCGACGAATTCTGCCCATCAAATGCCTCAAAACGTTTAAATAAAACTCACCAGTAATTGTTTGTCGACTTGGAACAAATTCTTTGTGGATAATACCCTTACTATCGAAGAATGTAATGAGCATTGTTTTGATTTTCGATGGAACTTTTCCTGTTTTTTTGGCTTGTGGTGAGTTTTTTGACTTCCATTCCGCACTATGTCGCTTTGTTTTAGGATCATATTGGAAACACCATGTTTCATCACCTGTAACAATCGATTTTAAGAAGTTTGGATCATTTTCAGCGGCTGGAATGATGTCTCTGCAATGTGCATTTCTCCTTGATTTTTGTTCATAGGTTAACGTGTCTGGAAAAAAATTAGCACAGGCTTTTGTTTTGCCCAAATCTTCATGCAGGATGGTTCGAATCGTTTCTTTGTTGATGTTTAAAGTCTCTTCCATCATTCTTAGTGACGCACATCGATTGTTTAGCATGAAGTCACGTACTTTTTCAATAATCTTAGGTGTCCTAGATGAACTTGGTCTACCGGTACGCTTATCATCTTCTAGCGTATCTCTTCCATCCAAAAAACGTTTGTGCCACAGGAAAACATTACATCGACTTAAACAAAACTCACCGTTAACTTGTTTCATCATTTGGTACGTTTCCGAGGCACTTTTACCAAGTTTTGCGTTAAATTTAATAACAGCCTTTTGTTCCATCTTAATAATTCAACATGAAAAACATTTTACTTCTCTAATGAACGGCCATTTCGTTTGAGTTACTTTAACAACTGCGCGGTACTTTTGGCAGAAAGCAAGCAGATGATCATGGTTTATAAAGCATTCGCGATTACACTGGTGGCGCCACCGTAGGCTGAAATCTAGTGCCAGTCTTAAAAATTCTTTGACGCACTGTTTATATCCACGTATTTAAAATATATTCACAACGATGATGGATGTCAAATGGTAGAAAAATTCGAGGAATCGAAACTGCTTTCAGCGAGTTAAACGAATCTGCACAAAATTCCTTTCCAGCATTTCTCCCAACTCTCGTGTTTCGTGCTGCGGAATAGAAACTTGTGGCGGCAAAATTTGAAACAGGTTTTCTAAGACGACAGGAAAAGGAAATTTAATTTTCCTTTGCAACTATTGCCGCGCTGCTAAAACACTCGTGATGGAAATGCGATTTTTGAGATTGTACCAATCAAACTGTTGGTGTTTCAGACACAATGCGTTCAGTGACTACCATCCTATAATAGTCAAAACTCGTTTCAGTGAAGTTGGGGTAATTCAGATGATTCCGGTACGTTCTAGAATACACTCAATTCACAAAACACTGCATAAAGCTACCTAATAGCGTGTTGGCCCTCCTCTAGTGCGAATAACAGCCTGTACACGCCGAGGCATCGATTCTACTAGATGCCGGAGGGTTTCCGGAGGCAGTACCAACGATGCCTATTGCAGCATTATCCACAACTCTGCCTGAGAATTCCCTCCAGGATTCATGGATCTGATGTTCCGGCATCCCAGAGAGCTTCCACAGGGTTTAAATCCGGGGAACTTGGGGGGACGCTGGATGGTTCCAAACTCAGGTGAGTGTTCCTCTAGGTATGTCTGGGTGGTTGCGGCCGGGTGTGGTTGCGCACTGCCCTGTTGAAACAGACCATCGGCCGCAGGATGCGCGAAGGCCGTGAAAGCCTGTAGGTAATCAGCCAGCACATGTTCGTAGCACGCAGCGGGTAAATACCCAACAATTGACACATTAAGAGACCTAATATGTCTCATGAGAAGGCTCTCCAAACCGTCACAGAGCCACCACCGTCTTGAACAGAGCCGATCTGGCACGACGGGGACATAGTCTCATGCTATCGACTCCACTTTCGCCCCCTCCCGTCAGCTCGGTCCTGCTGAAAACGGGATTCGTCTGACCACATGCCGCGGCGGCACACTGTAGAAGTCCAGTGTTGATGTTTCTGGCACAAAGCGAAGCGTAATGCCGCTGACGGGCAGTCAACAGTGGCAAACAAGTACAGCGTCAGCTCCGTAGTCCGGACTATGCAGCGTGTATCGTACCTTTTGCTACCTGGCGCTTCTTGGGCATCTGACATTTACCTGGATGTGATTCGCGCCCCCGTTTGCAAGCGGTCGGTCTGTACGAGACTGGATGATCTACGTTGACCCCGATCATCAATAGCGTGTGGTCGGCCACTACTTGCTCTCTGGGCTCTGGTACGTTTGACCGATTGTATACTCGCGGTTGACTATCTTGATACTGTTGCCCTCGGAAACCCTAGGGATCTTACCACTTGGGCGAAAAAATGACCTCCCTGTATTGCGCTGATTACGTGTTCACGATCAAAGTCGCTCAGATCACTACATCTGCCCATGTTCGTCGATTGCGATACACTGTTGGAAAGCTCTGCAGTCCTCCTATTTATCGCCTGCGTTCGGTGTGGGTAAATTCCACTCTGCGCAGGGGATGCTGATGTCAGCTTCCTATGAACCCGATCTCTAAGTTTTTTTCATACTGGGTGTATATGTGCCACATCGTATAACGCACCTTGTGATGCCACCAATGAGACAAATATCTTCAAAACTTTTGGAATTTTTACCGGCTGAGAGGACATTGTGAGCCACGATAAGTTAACACTTGAATTCGTGCCTGTTTCAGAAAGTTTACGTTGAACGTTGTGACGTACTACAGCGGTAAAGCACGTGTCAAGACGTCAAATCTGCAGCGATGCATTCCGTCTGTGTAGCTTAGTTGGGAGAGCAACTTTCTACGGAGTGAAAGTGCACAGGTTCGATCCCTGTCACGGAGAAATTTGTGTTTTTACAGTGTAACGTTGTCTATTCATATTGCGGGGTACATGAAAAAATGGCCCATGGATTTTCACGCTGAACAGCACTTTGGTGTAGTTTCTTTAAGAGGGGATGTCCTCAAGCTGAATAAGCGTTTAAGTGCAAAATGAAAAACTGTACTAGGGTAAAGGACAAAGACATATTCAACTGAATTTAAATATTATTCAAAAGGATGTTCGTCTGAGGACGTTGCAATTTAGGGAAGAAATTAATGCAGCGTATTTGTTTTGAATCATTATTCTGCGTCCCCTTAAGGTAAATGTCACGGAATCGTAGTGTATGGCTCTGCCTTTCAAGGAAACTTCGTAGTAAAAGATTGTGTCTAACACTGAAGAACACTTAAGTAGATCGTCTAACATCTGGAAACGTTTTGAAAATTTTACCTGCAAAATGGCTTTTATGGAAGGTGAGATAAATCAATGCCACACTAAAAGTATGGTGATTGAGTAAGAATTTCTCGCTCGAGATCCATTAACTTTTTCTTGTCTTCCATCTTTCAGGCTATCATGCTCTGTTACGGGAAAAGATGGAAAGAAGGAAGTGTCGGAGAAGTTCTCGCTTTTGTTGAACATCGTTGCGCAGGAACAATTTTTCCAAACCCCTAATGATCCTATTCGAAAATGACTTTCAGGAAACTGTTTGTGGAATCTTTTCGTAATATTAATGAAGTCTTTAAACTTAACACCTACATGAAAGCCTCTTGAAGTCATAATTTGCAAAATAAAATTAAAATGAAAATTCAAACAGTCTGAAACAAGACAGAAACAAAAAAAAAAAAAAAGGATATCCTACCGCTGGGATACTTCTAAAGCACTTATCAAGAAACGTGATTCGGAAGATATGTCACAGCAGTAGGTCTGTGCTACGAAAGGAAATCGCTGTAAGATCATTCAATGGTATTAAAAATTAAAGCTACAATATTCCACCAACAGTCTCGTGTTGCTTTAAAAATTAAATCAACACCAGAGTGTTCGTTGAGTCTTTTCGGGATATTAATGAAGTCTTTAAACTTAAGACTTACATGAAAACCTCTTGATGTCAGAATTTGCAGCAAAATAAATTTAAAATGAAAATTAAAACATTCTAAAACAGGACAAAAAAAAAAAAAAAAAAAAAAAAGGATATCCTACCGATGGGAAATTTCGAAAACACTTATTAAAGAACGTGATTCTGAAGATATATCACAGCACTGGGTCGGTGCTACGAAAGGAAATCGTTGTACGATCATCCAATGGTATTAAAAATTAAAGCAACAACCACAAACTTCTAGTTAGCAGTGGAACCCCGCCCGGAAATCACACGCCAATAATACACAAGAAGCTGGTTATATGAAGCAGCAAATGCGGTAACCAACAAACGAACAACGGAGTTTTCTAACGCCTGGTACAGCAAATTTGCATATGCCATACACAAGCGAATTTGCTAAGGCGTCCTCATGTCGCAAAAAGTTAATTCAAATTATTCATTGCATTGGAGAGCTTTTGAGATATTACACTGCTTTCCACCCAAAATGCAACACCAAGAAGGACACGAGATAGCAAAGCCAGATTTACTGGACACATAACAACAGATACAAAGATGAAACGATTGAGCTATAGTTCGTGTGGCCCCCATGGCTGGCAATAACGGCCGCTACACCCCGCGGCATCGAACGAAAGAGGCTTTGGATGTGGGCTTGGGGTATGTCGGTCCAGGCTGCTTCCACACGTTGCCACAGTTCATCAGGCGTATCCACATGCAAACTGTAAGTTTCCCGACGCTTGCAGCTCCACATATTCCCTGGTGGCACAAAATGTATTTTTTTCTTTCATAATCGCGAGTGCGTGTACGTGAGTGTTGTAGCGAAACATGTATGGGACGAAAGGTACCAAGTTTGGTTGCCTTTCGTCCCACACATATTTCGCTACAGGGTTCTGAATACCTCCACTTTAATTGTAACCACCCGGTATAATATATAATTAATAACGAAAAGTTAAATAATGTCATTTATAATAATTATTATTTTTTTGCTGTAGAAATTTGTTTCACTGATACTTGATTTCGACAAAAACTAGCTGTATATCTCTAAAGCAAAAATTTGGGAAAGATTTGGTCATGTGATTTCTTTATGAAGTAGCGCGAAAGGAAAATATGCATAGTTACCAGGTAAGATTACAATTAACATGGCTACGGATCGCAACATATTTCACTACTTCAAGTTCCTGACTTGATTCTAATTGATGAGCCTGCAGGCAAAACTCTTGAAATGACATCAGGAGAAGTCACTTCCCAACTCTTGATTTCGCTTGAAATGCTTCGGATAACAATGTTCGTAAATCATCTATCTCCCTTGTTGGATGAACAACCTGCTATTTCGGACAAAGTACTTTTTGAAGTACTTCACTGCACGTTGTGCATTTCCTGGTATTATCAACTAGGCTTGGTTCTGTGGCATTCTGCTATTCAAAATATCACTAATGACAGAGTCAGCCATTTTAGATTGAAATAATTCTTTTCAACTTCTTTTCATTTTAAGACACAATGATTTAATTTTTAATGAATACAAGTAAATCGATTGAATTTTTGGCAAACATGAACAATAAGGATTGTTTTAGGGCACGAACTGCATTCACCATACAGTAAAACCCCTGAATAGCGGACACCATCGCACTACAAAATTTGTCCCTGTTCGCAATCGTTCGCTATTCGGGAGGTTGGGTTCTGAGCCAAACTAGACGTACAATGCAAAAAAGTTCATATTAAATGCGTACGTATAACATACACGTTCGTATCAGAATAATATGACCATCCACCTGATAATGGGAAGATCTACCAGTGGCGAGACAGCCTGGCATTGGTGCAGTGATGTCCAGTGATGCCCTGGAGGTCCCTGAGATGACGTGTTGGGAGTCGGCACTTCGAACCTGTCGATCCAAATAGTCCCACAAGTGCTCTATGGGATTGGGGTCTGCCGATTTTGCCGGCCAAAGGGAGAACAGAGACATCGCTATCGTGTTCCTCGAACCAGTCACGCACCGCCTTAGCAACGTGGCACGACGCATTGTTCTGTAGGTAGACACCATCACCATAAGGGTAAACGCTCATCATGAAGACACGCACGTGGTCAGCGATATTGGACATGTAGCCATTGGCGTTCAGGGGCCAATCCAGTAGCACCAGAATTCCCATATCATACCAGGAAAACATCTCCCAGGCATGCACACTGCCACCGTCGGTCTGTATTTGACCCACAAACGTGTCCGGGTTTTAGTTATTGTGTGTCTCACGCCAAATCAGCCAGCGCCCGAAACATCTGGGTAGCCGAAACCTCGATGATTCATTGGAGAAGGCAACCATTTTTCACTCTTCCACTGTCCAATGACGGTAGTCCCATGAAAACTGCAGGCGTCCTTGCCGATGGACCTGGGTTAACACGGACGCCTTGACGCAGCGTCGACTCTGGATACCCATGCGTAAGAGGTTTCGCTCTACTGTTATCGGGGACACGTACCTGGGTGACCCAGCGTTCATTTGCGTGGTCAAGTTCTGCACTGTTGCGCATTAATTGCCCTTTATCAGTCGACGGCGGCAACCTTCTTCTCTGGGTTCGATGGCCGTTGGAGTTCCACAGGTATGACGTCTGGAAGTATCCTGTGCGCCAGCGGTCCATTCTTGATACACCATTATGACAGTACCTCGCGAACAGCTCACGAAGTCTTCTTTTTCTGAGATTCCTCCACCCTTATTGCGGTAGCCGATGATCATTCATTTTTGAACAACCGTCAGATCACTCTCTCTCCCCATTTTGCTCACGTAACGCACTATGGCTCATCTGTCCTAGGCGGCAGCTTATATCTCCGTCTGGTTGACCTTGTTACGTGCACTCTGTGACGCGCCTGGGTGGGTTCACTGTGATTCCGGGGGTGGTCATATTATTCTAATAAGACTGTGTATAATTAAATTGATGGTTTTTAGAGAGATGTTTTATTCTTTTTGTCCTTGTTTTAGAGTGAGAAATAATCCACTACGTGCGGATACATACAATACATGTAAAGTTTTTTCATCTAAAACATACAGTGTACCTACTTCGACGAACGATAAAACATTCGTAAGTAACAATAAAATATGTCACACTAAGAATTTTAAAACGCCCGTACTTACCGCTCGTCATTTAAGAACATCACTCAGCAAGTGTTAGCTGCAAAAAATCTGATAAAAGCGTTTAATTATGTAGTATGCTTGCACAAATACATTAAAATTTTCAACACACTAATCCCTTGTATCCCCTTTTTTTGGTAAAAAACGTTTGTAAATTTTCACTACATTTTACAGCGTCTTTAAAAACATCACATATTTCTCCTACAACTGCATCGTATGCTTCTTTAATCAAATCGTTTTCTTCTGATGTATTAAAACAACGAACTTGAGCACATTATTTGTTGGCTCTTCAATACATAAACCATCATCGACCGCAATGAAATCGTTTGCCTGTACCTCCCTGTTTAGCGCATAATTTGTTCGAAAATTGCGTCTAAATTCTCTTCTTCTGGATTGTCTTAGATTAACCCATTTCGTGTAAAAGAAGCTGGCGACTGCTTATAGCCCATTGAGTTGCTCATGGTGGTCGTTAAACCTCCAATCAAAAAAAAGAAAATAAAAAGAAGCTGTTTTGTCGTCTTCTAAGAAAAGATCGGCCATATTGAAATTCGCAGACCGGTAGTTCTTGTAATGGGGATATGGGGGACAAGAAGTACAGGATTTCCATCCAATGAACCTAAGTATTCTTCGCGGCAGAAATTTGCCCGATTTTTGTCCTTTGAAAGTTCACGTTTTTAACTGTCTTATGACCAATATCACTGTATGCTATTCGCGGGGCCGTGCTATTTTGACATACATATGCAGAAACCTATGTACACCTTTCGCAAAAAAAAAAAAAAAAAAATCATCCAATCGAGATGAAATATGTACGTTCAATGTATATGTACAGGAAAGGAAATCATTGCAATTAAACAGCAGTTGGCCCCTTTTTTCGAATGAAACATCTGCCCGAGAGGTACAAGTCAGAATATTTTAGCACCACATCTGGCTCGGATACAAGCTGTTACCTGGTGTGGCATAGACGCATACAGTTCAGGGATACAGTCCTGAGGTGTAGCATGACAGATAGTGTCCTGATTGCGGGCCAACTCCCCGATTTCTGGGATGGGCGTAGATGCCGTTCCATTATGTCCCAAACATGTTTGATCGGTGAGAGGTCCGGGGATAAGGCTGGCCGTAGAAGGGTGTCGTCATTACAAACGCAGGTCTGAGTGAGTCACGCCGCGTGTAACCAGGCATTATCCTGTTGAAAAATTGTTCGCTGGTGCTGCGACAGGAATGGCAACACAAAAGGTAATAGAATGTCGTCGCCATTGAGCCATGAGAGTGGTACGGAAAACTACCAAGGGTGCCGGCTGTTGTGGGAAATGGCTCCCCAGACAGTCAGACCAGGTGTACGAGCCGTGTGCTGTTCCACGGTAAATGCGAGATCATTGCGCTAGCCGGCTCGTCTCCAGACATGTATGCGCTGGCCATTGGCGCCAAGTGCAAACCTTGACTCATCCCTGAAGGCAACACGATGCCATTGGACACTATCACACGTTGTTCTGGCATGACACCACTGCAACCGGTACCCGCGATGCTCGTTGTCAGTCAGTGGTAGGCAGTGCAGTGACCTCCACGAATGCAGTCCCCGTGCCGCAAGTCGTCTGCAACGGTCCCGATGGTCACTTCCGTACCTTTAGGCGACGCAACGTTAATTGAGAGCCACGAATTCGCTCGCAATCATCCGTGGCCACGTTGCGACAAAATGCGAGAATCGAGCGTTTCTCACAATCGGACGTTTCTCGCATTTTGCCGCTGGGTTGTGTCCTTCTCGATCCATTGGCGCCAACATCTTCTGCCTGCCGCGTCGGCTCGGCCCAAATGCCTGGAAATAAGGTGATTTGACCCACCGGCCTCTATGAGTCAAATTATACGTCCTCTCTCTCAAACCGGCTCATCTGCTAGTATTGTGCACGGATCCGACGTTCAGGCATCCTCACAGTCCGTGGAAGTTAATACAACCGAAATATGCTGTCACAATTGTCCGTGAGTGACAAATTGGCTCTTGATATACTGTGGCCGGCCAATATTTCGTCATTAGTGCTTATTCTGTAATATTGTGCATACTCGTACCTGAGGTACTTGCATGTGGAGTTTCATCAGAATGTAACGACTTTTTCGGGGTGCTTTATTTTTTTTGGGGGGGGGGGGGTAGTACTTCGGGACTGGAGATCATAAAACTGACCCCTGAATGGAGGTATCTCATGTTAGAGGGTGTCCGTTAAGGAGGTTTAACTGTATAAAGGAGAAACATAGTTGAACTTAATTTTTTCTCTCTCAGGTAAAATGTTATGCTTTGAATAGCCACAACTAACGTATAAATCATTAGGCCGCATTCGGCGCTCGTTGGCTAAAAATGGCCCTTGCGCCATAAAAACCAACTAACCTAACCAACCTAACTTAGGCCGCATTTGAAGACTCCATACATAAATGTTTTCAAAATGTTATTCTAGGAATGTGCCACAAAATTTAGACCTTTACATTCCATGTATTGATTTACCTACACATGACAAAAAAAGAGCGCCCCCTAGGTTGTCGTCTTTGTGTGTGCGTGTGTGAGGAGGGCGGGATAAATGAAACCGATTATCCCTTTTTAAGGTCTATAAGTAGCAGCAAGCCCTTGATTTGGTGCTCCGGGTTCCAGGAAAGGAGGGAAATGTCCAAAACCGAACACAAATCCCACGCTTCATCGGGAATCGAATACGGGCCCACATCGGACAAGTAGCCAGAAACCAGCGAATGTCAGCAACCGGGACGGCTCTCTTTCTGTCTCCAGTTTTATCTGGAACCCTTGGTGAAAACACTGACTTGTTCATTCGCTCCCCTCCAAATTTTAAGCAAGAAATAGTAAAAATCGGACATAACTCACCAAATCCTCCAATAATTTATTTGAAAATGTACAGCAAGATACAGCGAATGACTAGGTACCGGCATAAAGTAAAAAAGATATACTGACACCACAAAAGCAGAATCGTAAGCAAAAGGCACGAACAGTTGGTGAGCGCTCGAGATTGTGACGCATACATCTAGTTTAACCTTTCTTTTGAGTTACTGTGTTCTTATGTAAATTTTGTTTCTTCTCGTTAAATATTTTCTGATTTAACGACACAGAGTTTATCCTGATGAATTTGAAGTTGACAATCTTGACAGTGGGTCAAAGTGCAATCTAAGCTAAATAAAACTTTTGTGGTGAAAGCTCAGAGGGGGCAATTACACGATATTCAATGTTGCAGGAGAGAGTGCATTTTACATCGATATTCAATGTTGCAGGAGAGAGTGCATTTTAGATCGATATTCAATGTTACGAGAGAGAGAGAGAGTGCATTTTAGATCAATATTCAATGTACGAGAGAGAGAGAGAGAGAGAGGGTGCATTTAAGAGCGATATCGAATGTTACGAGCGATTCTTATTCTTTTAAGAGCAGTTTGCATTGAGTGAACAGATTGTTATTCGACGAGTGGTACGTACATTTTGATTGAAGTCTGTCCTGCCTGTTGCATGAGACTTGTTCATACTGGAATTGGGACGTGCTAAATTACCAGTAAATTGGTTTGGTTAGACTTTATCGTTGATTGGATTGGATTGGATTGGAGGTTTAACGACCACCGTGAGCAACTCAATGGGCTATAAGCAGTCGCCCGTCCCTAATTCAGGGTCACTGGTTCCAGGGAAGGGAGAGAACCAGTGCCGTAAGACACACACAACATCCATGCCTCACCGGGATTCGAACCCAGACCCCGTTCGGACGAATGATCAGAGGCCATCGCTTAGACCACTACGCCACCGGGGCGGCACTTTATCGTTGAATCCTATCCGTATTGTTTAAGAGACATATATCTTTAGCTATGGTTTTCATCGACTACAAACGACTGAGAAGTAATCTGGGTTCCATGAAAAGCTCTCAGCTCTAAGTTAAGCTTGAAGTTAAGCGGATTAAATGGAGTTAAACCTAACGTGAAAGTCAATTCACCCAAACCCGAAAAATAACTTTTGTGTTATAGAATACAAAATGACGATTAATATGGGGGATATGACCCCCTTTTACACGGATGCACGTTGGCACCGACGATTCATACCCTCAATCAAATGATCTAGTAAGACAAATGCGACTGAGAAGAAATCTGGGTTCAATGACGACTGAGAAGTAATCTGGGTTCCATGACGACTGAGAAGTAATCTGGGTTCCATGACGACTGAGAAGTAATCTGGTTTCCATGACGACTGAGAAGTAATCTGGGTTCCATGACGAATGAGAAGTAATCTGGGTTCCATGACGACTGAGAAGTTCCCATTTCTATACAAGAGCGATTCGCAATTACTGGAGGGTATTGAAAGGTGGTTGGCGGTCTGCTATATCCCGCTCTAGGACATCCCAGAGATGTTTTGTTGTATTAAGGTAAGGGTAGCCCGCAGGATACGATATTGAATACTTTGATACAGCAAATAGTCTTTCTCAGGCTGGAGTTGTCATACATTTGGAGAAAATCCTGACCGACGCCACCCTCGTAAAGTCTGATGTTGGTATGTAGGACTTCCCCCGATAGCTTACCGCCTTCACAGTGGCGTCTGAAAATACACGAAAGTCGTTGCAGTCACCGAATTAAAAGCCAGCACTCACATTCATACTACCACCATCAAAAGCATTGCCTTCAACCATATTCCCGGACTAGTACCGGAACCCACGCTCTTTCCACACAAATATCAGTGTACTGGCCGATTCCTGAAAAAATTTCGATTCATCTGTGAACAAGATACTGCTTCATTGACGTGGTTCGACACCATTGTAAAAGAGCACACCTGTGGCTGGAGAACAACGGTATTAAAACGGTTGGTCCTTTTGCACAATGCCACGCGTGAGCAACCTTCTGTAGTAGTTGTTAAAATTGGCCTTTCTTTGGCTGCAAAAGGATCCGACAGAAGAGATGTTGCTGCTGTTCGCCGTGATGTCTGTCCTAAATACCCTTCCGCAGCAGTGGTTTTGATCTAAGAACTGCCGAATATAGCTCTTCTTCTGTAAGTTACACTGCTTTGCAACAGTGTTCACATTTGTGTGACTTCAGAATGGTGCGTACCGCGAAAACATGAGTGACCACCGTGACTGATTGGCCAAGTTCAAGTCTTCCAACGGCTTGGCAACGTTGTGCATTATCTTGAGGTTTTCTTCTGGACATGAAGAAAATGGCTATTTCGGATTTCAATGCAAAGTTCTCCACTGATAGCCACTGTCAGAAAACAATCCTTTTATCCGGCTCTCTGATTTGCGTATCCTTCGGGCAAATCACTATTCGACACATGTTTTGATATTTTCATGTGCCACTACAACGCCACTGATGGGTGTTTCGTGCAAAAATAACCATTCGCATAGTCACCATCGCCGCTTTTGCATTTCGTACTTACCTTTTTAGAGCGAAAATACACTGCTGGCCACCCAAAATACAACACCAAGAAGGACACGAGATAGCAACGCCAGATTTACTGGACACATAACAGCAGATACAAAGATGAAACGTTTGAGCTTACAGTCCCGTACAACTTGCTTAACACGCAGACATCAACAGTTCGCGTGGCCTTCATGGCTGGAAATAACGGCCGCTACACGCCGCGGCATCGAACGAAACAGGCTTTGGATGTGGGCTTGGGGTATGTCGGTCCAGGCTGCCTCCACACGTTGCCACAGCTCATCAGGAGTAGCCGCGGGTGGTGATTGACAGGCCACTCGGTTGCCAATCAGCGACCAGACGTGTTCTATGGGCGACATGTCGGAAGAACAGGCCGGCCACGGCAACAGTGACACCAGGTGGGCCGCGAAGAATTGATGTATGATGCGTGTCACGTGCGGACGCGCATTGTCCTGTTGAAACGTGGCCGTTGGCAGGTCCTGCAGGTAAAGGAGAACTACAGGCTCCAAAACGTCGCAGATGTAGCGGTGTCTGTTTAGTGTACCGGTGATGCATACCAGAGGGGTGCGGGTGTCATATCCAATTGCGCCCCAAACCATAATGCCAGGCGACGGACCGGTATGGCGATGCATAATGCAGGCGTAATACAGTTTTTTCGCCGCGGTACCGCCACACGCGGATCCGACCATCGTGGTGTTGCAGGCAGAAGCGGGATTCGTCGGAGAAGACAATGTCGAGCCATTCCGTAGTCCAGGTGTGTCGTTCAACGGCCCACTGCCGCCGCACTCGCTGGTGGTGTAACGTCAATAGTAATCGGAGCAATGGGCGCATTGCGATAAGTCCCCGCTCCTGCAGAGGACGTCGAACGGTACGTGCTGACACAGGTTGTTGCGCAACATATCCTAATTCCTGCGCTAACGTTCGTGATGTAGCGGTGTGAGCCGTCAATGCCCGCCACACAACATGCGGGTCCTCTCATTCGGTGGTGTGCCGCGGTTGCGGTAATCAATCACATCGGTCTGTCCGTTCTTCCTGCACCCACCGAATCCATACTCGCCTCACTGTGGCTGGATGTCGTCCCACACGGGCGCCGATGTCTCGGTACGAAAAACCGCTGTCGCGATAAGCCACTATTCATCCTCTGTCGAACTCAGAAACGTGCTGCAATGACTGCCGTATTCTGCGACGAGGCATCAGGAAGGTTCGCACGCACAGGTCCGGCAGCACTACACACTTCCACTACTTACACCCCGCCTTCTGTGCACCCTTCTTATAGTGCTTCTCGGTGGCGTGCCAGGCGTACATGCTTTGCATGTGCCCTGCAATGCTATTCGTTTGCATGTACTCTCGCGGGCGACGCATGCTGCGAATTTCAGGCCAATCGGATGCTTCCTTCTTGGTGTTGCATTTTGGGTAGTGAGCAGTGTAGATATTTTGAAGCATAGAACATCTTTTTTTACTGTGCGAACTGCAAAATATTTCTCAGAGTTTCCCAACTATATAAGCATGAGCCAAATTATTATGAACAGCCCTGCCTCCACGAATGGAAGCGTCCTACAGCCAGTAGTACTGATGTCATCGATTGACGAAGAATATATACTGTATTTACGTCAGGAGAAGGGTCCTCATTTCGCCAGTACATTATCTATTTTTTTATTCGAGGTTTAACGACCACCGTGAGCAAATCTATCGGCTGTAAGCAGTCGCCCGTCCCCAATTCAGGGCTGCTAGTTCTAGGGAAGGGAGACAGCCAGTGCCATAAGACAAACACAACATCAATGCCTCACCGGGATTCAATCCGGACCCATCTCGAGCGAATGGTCACAAGCCAGCGCTTAGAACACTGCGCCACCGGGGCGGCCGTACATTATCCATGCCGTAGTAGAAGGAAAGGATTTGTCGGAATGTGAACCGATAAGGCATATCGAACAGAGGGAGCAGAAGCTATCCCCTCAGCAAACCCAAGCACTGCATGCTGTTAGAGGGCTGTAGCAGTGAAAGTTTCGGAGGAACGGTACCAAGAGGCCCACTCATCCACCCAACATGCCAGAAATTGGAGATCACCACTGATTGAGGGCCGAGAATAAAGTCTGTTGGCACGTGTGTTTCGAGACAAGAGATGGATCAGTATCTTTCAGTTAAGGGAACACTTTAACCTAATGTGCCGGCGGCCAGTTCATGCGGCCATGTTGACCTACCTTTATCTGAAACTCCGCTTGCACTGTACACATTTGCACCGTGACTAGATGATGCATGATTGGAATGGAGTTGCCTTGTCCGATAGATCCAACTACCAGATATAAAGGGCTGATCGGTGGTCCGAATACGGACCAGTGCATCTTCTTATTCCTACGGAACGCTTTTTTACCACTCGACCCTACTAGGTATTGTTTTGAACGAACTGTTGCTGTACATGGTGACCGTGTATTCCGGCAGCAAAGGACTCTTCCAGCAAGCCAATGCCACGTTTTGCATGGCTGACATTAAGAATGGTTAGAATATCTTTTTCTAGCATATTATGTGTTTCCCGGGTTGCGAAATTCCTCCAATTGAATCCCATCAAATTTTTATGGGATGTAGTGAAACACAGGACTCGTGCTGGTCAACGTAAGTGGAAAGCTACGTCACCGAACTTCTGGTAGTCATAATTTACAGCTGGTATAGGATATTTGAGGAAAGGTCAGCTGTTAATGAACTTATCGGGAGCTGTACATTGCCATAAACTTAGGATTTACGTAGCTTTCGACAGACACCTTTGCATGAAACTGAAAAATTGGCATGCATATCAGCTATCTGGTTATTGCAATTGTGGTGACTTATTGTGGCGCAGTGCGATGTTTCTTACAATTCTTCCGAGATGTGTCCAGGCTCGAATCTCGTGGTGTCATGGATCTTGGGTTTGTCTTACGACACTGGCTCCCTCCCTTCCCCGGAACCAGTGACCCTAAATTAGGGACAGGCGACTGCTTAAAGCCTACCGAGTTACTCCCGGTGGTCGTTAAACCCCGAAAAAAAAACCAAAAAAAAATATTTGCAGTGAATTTATATTTATATTATTATTCTGTCTCCCTCGGTGGGTTGAGGTTTTCACCTACTGTTCCAACTCTGAGCTGCGGGGTGTCACTGTTTCGTGAATGCCTGTTGACATTATAGTTTCACCAGAGACATGACACAACAGTGCTGTTTTAGTTAGATACACCTATGCAAAATGAACACCAACAATGCACCTACTCTGGAAAATAAAGTGGTCCCTCATTCTGTATAACATTGAATACACTCCTGTGATATTAACTATTTTGGTTGTAATGTAACACTTGGAGGTATACTATGCAGAAATCATGCTTCCGTAAATCGTAATCTAAAGCAGCTCAAACGCAAAATCGCCATCACTTCGATTGCATTGAAGTAGCAAAATATCAAGGTAGCAATCGGTCACGTACCATCCACATTTTTTTTTTGATTGGAGGTTTTAACGACCACCGTGAGCAATTCAATGGGCTATAAGCAGTCGCCCGTCCCTAATTTAGGGCATTTTTAACGACCACCGTGAGCAACTCAATGGGCTATAAGCAGTCGCTCGTCCCTAATTTAGGGCCACTGGTTCCAGGGAAGGGGGAGAGCCAGTGCCGTAAGACAAACACAACATCCATGCCTCACCGGGATTCGAACTCTGACTCCTTTCGAACGAATGATCAATGATCAGTAGCCATCGCTTTGACCACTCCACTACTGGAGTGGTCATCCACATTTATGTACGTAATTATTACGTTAAGATGGCTTTCGAAACAGCTCAATGAAAGAATCAGACGTGCATGATTTAAGCGACACTGTGAAAGATTAATGATAGTTGCCACTAGAAGGGCAGGTGCAAGTATCTCAGAAACAGCAAATCGTTTCCGATATGAAAAAAGAAATGAATGGGGGTAGTACAATGATTGATGCAGAAAAATCGAAACAAGCAATCAGCGTTCTTTCTATGGGAGGAAATGACTGGTCGATATTCGAGGGCAACGGCAGCTGAAGAGGATTGTACGAATTAGCAGACGAACTCCATTGCATCAAGCAACCGCCCAGTCCCCCAGCGTTATCTAGAGGAGGATTTCAGGGTACACAGCCCGTTGCACATTAGCGAAAATATGATATAACAGCGGATATTCCCTTCGTGTATCACGTGTATGGATATGTCGGTTTGTATGTTTATAAACGGACATATCCTTCTGCAGTGAGCACGGGAAAATCAAAACTGGACTCTTGAAGATTAAAAAAAACGTCATCTGGTCCGATCATTTACATTTTAAGTTAATACATGCAAATGGGAGGGGCAATATATGGCATCAGCAGCACGAATCTAGGCTGCCTAGCGTTAACTGTTCAACTGGTGGAGCCGGTCTAATGTTCTGTGGTATGTTTTAACTGTTCAAACTGGTGGAGCCGGTCTAATGCTCTGCGGTAAGTTTTAATGGCAGGATTGGGTTTCGTAACACTGCTGGAGCAGCATTTATATGCCACGAAGTATCGTAACATCATCTCTGGGAAGAAACACGTGGTGTTTTCTGATGGGGAATCATATGCCAGCACACCCGTACATGGCCATGGTATTTTCTTCGAGGAGGACAATATGCCAGACTACAAGGCTCGGACTATTGGAAACACGCGCTTTCAAGTAATACGTCATATTCTACCAAACTCGAGGATACAGAAAAATGCACGAGCGCGCATGCAGGAGATTACGACGTCAGGCATCTTCCTCGCTGACAACGAGACATTTAGAATTTAATGTGTGTAATGGAGAGTAATGGTCTTTAACTTTGTGTTGTGTGTCCGCCATTAAAAAACAAATATTTTGGTATTTATGCTTCTTGTTATCCTTCAATGAAAGCGTTTATAACTTGAATATTTCTTTCTTTGTCTGTCCATTTTCGTTTCACAGTGAATAAAGATTATTAGCCAACTTGTGAGACATTGGATGCAATTAAAATCAAGTCGAGTATTCACTACAAGGCGAGTGATGTTCAAATGTTCTTTTGTCTTACTTTTTACTTCGGATTATTTTGCTGACGCGTGCTATTGAGGAGCTACATTATAGTAGCATAAAATGCTACAAGGTTCGAAAGCCAAATAACTGTGTTTCCCTGAACACTGCAGTTACTTCAAAAGCCTGAAATAGCTCCCTAATCCCCAGATCTGAACCCACTTTAACATATGTTTGGGATGAGATTAAGAGAGCCATTCGCAACAGAGATTCTTCTTCAGCGAACATTCCGAAATTGACGAAGGGCATGACATCTTTTGGATGAACACACCAGTAGAACAAATATCAGCACCTGGTTGAATTCATGGAACATCGAATGTAAACTGCTTCGATTGCTAAGGGCAGCCAAATTTACGTGTTTAGGTAGGTGTTCCTAATAATTTGCTACTTCAGTGTATGTTTTAAGCTTCGCATGATTTTTCTTACTATTTCAGTTCTGATGTAATTATATTTATTTTCCAGGTGAGACAAATATATGATGAATGTTTATTAAGATATAGTCTTCCATCAACTAGATATACATATATTTGCCATTTGCCTTATGTAATATCTCAGAATTAGCTAAAGGCAATTTCGTTTTTCAATGCAACGTAGTATTTATGCCCTATGGAATTCCTCATTTCATTTGCGAAAACCGTGTAATGAAAGTTTCCATTCAGCAGAATATTATACCTCCCGAAAACCTGCTGAGAAGATTTTGAAGAGAAAATCTTTTCCTAATAAATTCAATACCGAATGCGATGACGATTCTTTTCGAGACGAAGCCTGTTTATTCCTTTGTTTAGAACGCTTTAAATCGCGCAATAAATCTTCGAAAACTCTTTTGCGAAAATGAGGTGCGTTTCTTCCCCCACCCCCTACTAGATCTCATCCGTAATAACATCGAACGTTACGAAATATCCCGAGGAAATTCTTCGAAAGATAAATCTTTTTATATGGCTCCAGACTGCAAAGCGCACAGCCGTAAGTAATCGTGTTTATATGCACTTTTAAGCGTAGCCCAAATGCAATTAAATGTTATATCATGGAGGTATAATGTCGAGCTTTCGCGAAATTATCTGAAACAATTAACTCCATTCTATGCACCTTTAAATTACTTTAACAGCAGCGTACTTTCCTAAATTACACAATATGCAATTATTTACGTTTTTAAGTTTTCAGGGCACATAAATACAGCTATTCATTCGATTTACATTGAGGAGAAAGGCTCTGTGTCATTACTTTAAACTGAAACTCTAGAGTATACCCATTTTCACTGATATAGTAAAGTTATTGTTTTTCAAGTACACAGACATGACACATGTAAATAGACACCTGTCGTAATGTCATGTTTGCTGTGTAGTGGAGTCTACATTGCATTGCATGCTCGAATTCCCTTTCACATGTTTTGCAAAACAACGTCAGTGAGTTGATGACACCAAACGAAAATTCTTCGACCCAAATGTGCGAACGAACTAAGCGACTTTCAGAGAGGACGAATCGTGGGGCAATTGCGTCTCAGAGCCAGCCTGCGTCAGATTGCTGCAAACCTGGAAATTCCTCTCTTGCCACAGTTAATAGAGTGCTAATGGAATTCAAGAAGGTAGGCTCGACGTAAACCTCTTTTGCGAGAAGCAAATATTCGTCGCCGCCGCGGTGGCGCAGTGGTCTAAGGCGCTGGCCTCTGATCATTCGTCCGTAAGGGGTCTGGGTTCGAATCCCGGTGAGGCATGGATGTTGTGTTTGTCTTACGGCACTGGCTCTCTCCCTTCCCTGGAACCAGTGACCCTAAATTAGGGACGGGTGACTGCTTATAGCCCATTGAGTTGCTCACGGTGGTCGTAAAACCTCCAATCAAAAAAAAAAAATATATTCGTCGCAGATTGGTATGGCGACAGACATGATTGAGAGACCGTTAGCATTTTGGCACACTGTCATAACTTCTGATGAATCCCGATTTGCTCAATTTTCAGACAGTGGCAGATTCCGCGTGTGGCGATCGTCCAGCCCGAAATTCAGCTTGTAGTACCTACGGCCAAACTGTGAAACGTGGCGGTTTTTTATTCATGATATAGGGAGCCATATGGATGACTGGTCGTTCAGTACTCATAGAATGTGAAGGCAACATCAATGCACAAAAATACATATCCATTCTTGAGAGAAGCCTGCTTATAATATTTTCCAGTGGTCAGATATCAAAGGCTACCTCCTTGTTCAAGGACGATGGCGCTCCATGTCAGAAGGCAAAACGTACCCAAACATGGCATGAAGAAAACGCCATCCAGAAAGTGGCGTGGCTAAGCCAGAGACCTTATATGAGCCCAACTGAACACCTGTGTGCCATATTAGATTGAATATTACGACGGATGCCACAAAAACCAACCAACAAGGAACAGCTGCTGGAATCGTGGGTCCAAATTCCACAAACCACCACTGCTGATCTCATTTCCACAATGTCTGACAGTGTGAAAGACTGACGTGGTTACCAGATATTACATGCAGCTACAACTACACCTCCTTCTATACCTTGACGACAGAAAATAAATTTTATTAAAATATCAGCTGTCTGTTTCCTTATGTCATATATGTGTAACGTACTTCAGTTCAGTTCTAGAAAGAGAAAATCATACTTTGTCTCTGGGTACTCATCAGGAACCACTCCTGTGCAGGTGTTTGAAGCTAGAGGTAGTCTTCCGCCTTGCGAATTTCTTCACTATGTCTGCAAGATATAGTGAAGAAATATTTTCGTTTTTTCTGCCTCTGAATATTTCTTGGAGCTTGTCATAACTTCCTTTTCAAAATATCGAAATAAATCACGATATCCCACTCAAAATACGCGGTTTCAAACGAGACATTTCGCCCAATTTATTTTGCTAATATTCAGTTATATTTAAGCTTTTTTTTCATTAGAGGTTTAACGACCACCGTGAGCAGCTCAATGGGCTATAAGGAGTCGCCCGTCCTTAATTTAGGGTCACTGGTTCCAGGGAAGAGAGAGAGCCAGTGCCTTAAGACAAACGCAACATCCATGCCTCACCGGGATTCGAACCCGGACCCCTTTCGGACGAATGATCAGAGGCCATCGCTTAGATCACTGCGCCACCGGGGCGGCTCAGCTTATTTGGAGCTACAGTGGTTTTTATAAATTAAGAAGAACAGAAAAACCGCGATTATTTGTAAAAGAAGAGTTTCATATGAACGAAACTTGGGTATATGACGTGAAATGTAATACGGAGTTAGTTAGTTTACCATATGCAAATGAGTGGCGAGGGCATCAGTTCATGCAAATGAGCCGCAGAGTAAAACGAGCTGATGTGGACATGTGCGTCACATCGTTTGCATAGTGTAAAGAAAGGATTTGGCGATGCCAGATTTATTATAATGGCTGCGTGAATATATTTAACACATGAACTGAGGTGGAGAGCGATCGGAAGGGTAAAGGCACGCGAAAGTCAGGTGGAAGTTACAAAGATTGATGCATGTGAGTCCTTCTGTGGTTCTCAGACTGTGGAACCAATTTCAAAATACCCAATCAGCTTCTCGAAGCTACAACGTAGAAAAGCTTAGTGCTACAACATCGATATCTCCGTGTAACTGCGTGGACGAAAGAAATGGCTAACCCGACAAAGCATTCATCTTCTCTACTTGCAGCTACAGAAACTGTGATTTGTACTTCCACTAAGTGCAGAAGGTTTCACAAATTAAGTTTTCATGCTAGAAGTGGTGTGTGTGACGTGTGAAGGGATGGCTTCTGATCATTCGTCCGAAAGGGTCTGGGTTTAAATCCCAGTGAGGCATCGATGTTGTGTTTGTCTTACGGCACTAGCTCTTTCCCTTCCCTGGAACCACTGGCCCTAAATTAGGGACGGGCGACTGCTTATAGCCCATCGAGTTGCTCGTGGTGATAATTAAACCTTCAATTTAAAAAAAACAACATGTGAAGGATGTATGTGTGCGTGTGAGTATGTATAACATTTGCAGGTAAATTGCAGGCTGCATTGAACCCGTTTCATTCGTCTGTGACCTATCGTTCTCCAATTTTCAAGTGACTGGTAGCACCAGCGCCTAATTTCCCTGATACTGGGAGATTAGTACTGAAAATCTACAATCATTTCCTCATTGGTTAGCACGGACAATTATGTGTGCCATTTACAGTCAGTATCATTGTCATATGCAGCTGCGTGTACTTCTTTCCATCGTGTGCACTTTCCCACTCACTGCAAGATAGAACTGATCAGTAAGCGTTGCAGCATTTCTAGGGTTTCTTTGGACAAACATCAAAACGTTTCGCCTACTAACCGCGTAAAATTTGTGTGATTGCAAGAGGCTTCGGTTATTTACATAAAGCACGAAAGAAAAAAAGGAATAGTTTTTTGGACAAGACTACATCGTCCAATATTCAAACCACGGAGACAGATCATTGCGAATATTTCCGGATCCCCGTACGATCTCAAGTCACGCATGAAATTATTTCCGTTTGGTTTCTGGGCTTAATACCAGTTCGTTCAAAAAGTAATGTCCGATTTAGAGGGTAAAAATAAAAGAGACTTAGCTCATAGCACACAACCTTGTTTCATTCAAAATAGGCCTTTAGCAGCTATAAACCACTGCCAGCTAGTGATAAGTGCTTTAAAGCCAGTTCGGGATAAATCTGGCTTCCTGGAATAAAGTCCCGAAATGCAATTTTGGCCTCCTAGGTTTCTGAAGCTCCAGTCCTCGAGATAAATTCTAAAATGTATGAACATGTGGAAATCGTTAGATGCCAAGTCAGGTGAGTAGGCTGAATGAATGTGGGAGGGTTTCGACCTTCAGTTCATTTTGTTTCTGTTTTGTCATTTGTGATACGCGTGGTCTCACCTTATCATGAAGGAGGACAGGACCCATTCTATTTACCAAAGATGGCTGTTTGGAATACAACTTTTGGTGCATTCGGTCAATTTCTTCACAGTATGTGACTGAGGTAATGCTTTCACCAGCATTCAAGGAATTGGCCGCCCCGGTGGCGCAGTGGTCTAAGCGTTGGCCTGTGATCATTCGTCCGAAAGGAGCCCGAGTTCGAATCCGGGTGAGGCATGGATGTTGTGTTTGTTTTATGGCACTGGCTCTCTCTCCCTTCACTGGAACCAGTGACCCTAAATTAGGGACGGGCGACTGCTTATAGCCCATTGAGGTGCTCACGGTGGTCGTTAAACCACCAATAAAAAATCGAGAACTTGTAGTGTATGACACCGGGAACAGTGCACAACACTGTCAGCAAAACCTTATTTTCTTTGTCGTCAACCTCGGTTTAGTATGTTAATTGTTTCGGTAGTTCACAATGGTTCAATCACTTTCCAAATCGCTTACGGTTGTCGTATAACACTCACGTTTCATCACAGGTTACAATTCGATCAAGAACGGGCTGCTGTTCGTTGCGAAGCAGAAGGTTACTGCATATCTCAAACCGTTGTTGTTCCTAATGTTCCGTCAGTTCGTGTGGGACCCACGTTTTGAGCTTCTTGACCTTAACAATTTGGTGAAGACGTTCGTAAATGGCTGACACCTACGCATTCTACTGGTTGACGAGTTCTCTGGCTGTGACGCGTGGATTTGCCTTCACATTTGCTTTCAGAGCGTCGTTATCAATGACCGAAAGTCGTCCTCGGCCCTCCTCATCTTGTAGGCTCGTGTCACCGGAACGAAACTTTTCAAACCGCGGACGAACTGTGCGCTCAGATGTTGCCTCCTCACCTCATGCCTCAACCATATTACTATAGGTTTGTGCTGCATTACGACCCGATTTGAACTCATGAAGCAGAATCACCTATAACTCACTCCTTCCAAACATGTTATACAGACCAGAGTTGAAAACGGGTCAAAAATTTCGGACCCGGACGTCACATATTTGAACCCCACCCAGACCTGACCAGGAAAATCTGCTTTGAACAATAAATTCGAAACTCAGTTTATTTGTACATATAAAACAGAAAGCCCTCACTGACTGATCATTGAATCTCAGAAACTACTGAACTTAGAACTTTCATATTTGGCAGGAATGTTCCTTTTGCAACGTACTACGAAAGGATTTTTTCCTGCGATAACTTTAAGTGGGTCGAAAAGGGTGTTTTAAATAATCCAGCTTTGATAATGCTAGGACGTTTTGCACTGATCGAGCCATTGTTGCCCAGCAACTGAAGCTCCACCCTAAAGTTTAGATTTTACCTTTTTATTTTATTTTTCTAAATCGGCGGATTTTTGAATGACTTCAGTTGACCTGCTCAGTATATATTTTGTTCTAAATTTATTTGTTCTGAATTCATTTGTTCGGAATTTATTTAACAAAAAACCATAAAAATCATGTAAAAAGCGCTCTATCATTATATGCTTTGCATTTTAACATTTATAATTGTTTGACATTTCGAATGTCAAAGTTTTTGATTTGTTCTAAATTTATTTAACAACAAAAAGGTTTTGAAAATATCACGTAAAAAGCGCTATATCATAATACGCTTTGCATTTAAACATTTATATTATCGTTTGACATATCGAATGTCAAGGTTTTTTGAATTAAAATCAAATTACCAACGTTCGTGTTCACCGAAGCAACGGTGACGTCATATAAGTGGTAAGGTGACTGCAATAAATATAAATATACGGTTAGATTTTCATAGTAATTGAAATTTGAAAAAAAAAAAAAAGTTTCCCCTTTGAGATATTCGGGACGGCAACAGAATTTTGCTCACGCTTCCAGAAACATCTGATTTGCTAGCTTCTAAATGTAAAGTTTCGAACGAAATTGCTTACCAAATCTTATGGGAGGTGTCACGGTGCTGCTTGCGGGAGACTTCCGTCGAATTCTACCAGTTGTACCAAGGGGAACCCGTGCAGATGAAGCCAATGCCTGCTTGAAATATTCATTATTATGATCTCACATCGATAAGCTTTCGTTAACAAAAACATGCTAGTTCATTTAACTGGCGACAACAAATGCGGTGATTTTGCGGAGTTGCTCTTGAAGATTGGGGATGGCCGTATTAAAGAAACTGAATGCAATATTGAAATTTCACAAAACCTGTGCAAAACCGTTACAAATGTACATGATTTAATATCAATAGTTTATCCTCATATCAAGTAGTTAAAAGAGAAACCAGTGACTGGTTTCTCATTTAAATAGCTTCAGAATTAAAAGGCTTCAGAATTAAATGATATCCTGTTAAACAGATTTTCAGCCGAGGAAATGACATACAAATCCCTTAATACAGCACTTAACAGCGACCAAGTAAATAAGTATCCGGTTGAATTCTGGAACACTCTGAATCCATCAGGAATGCCACCTCACAAGCTTCTATTAAAAATAGGAGCTCCTGTTATGTTGTTGCGGAATTTAAATCCTCCCAAACGTTCCAATGGCACAAGACTTCAAATCAATTCTCTACATCGCAATGTCATTGAGGTCACCATATTTACTGGTTGCGCACATGGGTAATCTGTATTTATCCCACGTTTACCTCATATTCCATCTGATTACCCATTCGAATTCCAGAGATTAGTTTCCTTTGAAGGTCTGTTTTGCTATGACGATCAATAAATCACAAGGACCGTCCTTAAAAATAGCTGTTGTCGACTTAAGAGAAAACTGTTTCTCTCATTGCCAGTTTTACGTAGCGTGCTCAATAGTTAGTTCTCCTAGCAGTTTGGTAATACTGGCGTATAATTCCAGAACAGCCAACGTAGTGTACAAAGAAGCACTAACAAAAGTCAATATATTATTTTTATTTTTCCATTCGTTCATCGCTATAAAAATGCTTTGTTACAAATGACAACACTCCGCATCTTATAGGATGCAGAAATTCATGCTTATACACTGCCGGACAATTGCTAAGGACGGATGACAATAGCAACGATAGCAACCATAAAATGGAAGGCAGGATAATGTGGAAATCAGCATAAGTCAGGATACAGTAAGACGTGTTGTGCGTGTGCAAATTTTGGACTGCCGAACTTTTTCGTGACGTCATAGCGCTGATAAGAGATATAAAGGATTTGACGCGTACTGACCGTTGTTGTTCGAACGCAAAGTTAAAAAGGAAAGAATCTATTGACGCACTTGCAATTTTTAGTATGTCTTCCCGACATCACCTAGATGATTTTACGCGTGGCCGTATTATTGGCAAGATTGAAGAAGGGCGAAAAATAACAGATGTTGCCAGGTAGTTCGACGTGAGACACAGTGTTGTTTCAAGGCTTTGGAAATCATTTCAAACAAATGGAGAGTGTAGCAAACGTCACGGGGGAGGTCGTGTTCGCAGTACGACACCTGCAGAAGATCGGTACATAGTGCTATCAACAAAAAGACACCGGCGCAGCACAGCTGGTGAGGTAGCAAATCAGTTTATGGCTGCTGCTGGCAAGCGGATCTCCCGAAAAACTGTCGCCAGACGTTTGCATGAAGGAGGACTATACGCCCGCCGTCCTGTTGTGTACATCCCATTGTCCAGACGTCACCGTACCGCCCGTTTGCAATGGTGTCATCAACATCGCAATTGGACTGATAACGACTGGTCTGCTGTCCTCTTCTCAGATGAGAGTAGATACAGTCTATCGTCTGATTGTCGACGACAACTGATCTGGCGTGATAGTGGTACTGCATATTGTCCAGCAAACATACAGGAAAGGGACCTATATCCGACATGTAGTGTCATGGTATGGGCTGGCATCATGATCAATGGCCGTACGTTCCTCTATGTGCTTCCAACTGGGACTATGACTGGCCAACGATACATTAATGATGTTCTGCTACCTCATGTTCGCATGTTCCGTGGTGCTGTCGGTGATAGATTCATTTTCATGGACGACAACGCAACATATCATCGAACAGTCGCTGTCCAGGAGTGTCTTGAGAGCGAGGATACTCAACGCCTCGTTGGCCAGCACATTCTCCAGATCTGAATCCCATTGAAAATGTGTGGGATGCTTTGGGGAGGAGTCTTGCTGGTCGCCAATGCCCTCCAATAAACAAGGACACTCTCATCCGTGCACTGACAGAGGAATGGGATAAATTACTCCAACAGCTGCTTGATAATGTGGTGCAAAGCATGACACGACGTGTGGAATCTTGCATCGCCTTCCATGGTGGCCATATTCCGTATTGACATCTTACGCTGGAACGCCTGCGGACGGTAATTGCATTTTTCACGTTTACGTATTCTGCACAAAATGGCCTGTTTGCCCCTTGAACACGTTCCAAAGCCTTCTGGATTTCAGAGCACAATAAATTGTCTTTCTTGTAATGTCCTGGCATTCTGACATTATTTTATTTCACTTGGCATCCAACCACACTTACTTTTTTATGCGCTATATAGCCGTTTATGATCTGTCCTTAGCAATTGTCCAGCAGTGTAAATATTATGTATTTGAATCCAGTTCATTACCGATATGATATAATAACATTATAGAACAAACCGATCAAGTGTATTTATTAGTATATTAATTTATGGTACAAATTATATTATGGTATGGTATGAAATCCTGTATTATAGAAATCTTTTGAATATCACGTTCGAAGAACGCAATTTAGCTAGTAGTTATATATAATCATTTGTAATTATAATACAAAATCATATACAGTAGTGGCGAAAATTGTGGCAAAACTTTTGAAAAGAGTGTATTTTTGAGGTTTGATGGCTCTTAACACTACTTGTTTTTGGAGTAATACCAAAAACTTATATATCAATGGAAAAATAATTTTATCAAGAATGTAATGCAATAACTTTTATAAAGGATTTTGTATTAGAACAGCAGTTAAATGAGAAAAGTGAAGCACATAGAAAAAATGAGATATAAAAAAATTCTCACCATGTCAGTTAATACTTAGTTGGGCAACCTATAGCGTTAATTACGGCCTTACAATGCCTTCCCATGGAGTGAACCAAGTTTTTTAGTTCTGTAGTTGTTATAATGTGAAACCAAGATTGAATTATTGCTTCTATTAAGTGGGTTTTATCGCTGGGTTGCTTCTGACTAACATTCTTTAGTCTGCTCCATAGATTTTCGATGAGGTTAAGGTCTAGGCTATTCCCAGGCCATTCCAGCAGTGGAGTATGATTAACTTGAAACCACGTTCTGCACAGAGTAGAAGCATGACATGGAGATGAATCCTGTTGAAATATAAATGCTTCATTATCTCGGAAAAGATCATGTGCGGAAGGCTTCAGTTTGGGCTCAAGTATATCATTAATTCATTTTTGGCCATTTATGTTGCCATTAATCCCACAAATTCTGCACACAACTTTTGATGTGAAACAACCCCAGATCGTAACACTAACTGTGTGTTTCACGGTACATGTAATGCAATCAGGATGCAAATCTTCTCCGATTCTTCTCCTTACGTATTTTTTGCCATCACTACCAAACAGGGAGATTTTGGTGTCATCACTCCAAATAACACTGTTCCATTGTACCGCTGTCCAATTAACATGTATTTTACCCCAGTTATATCTTTTCAATTTTTGTTTGAGAGATAAAAATGGCATTTTTCGGAGAATTCTAGCATTAAGACCAAATTCCTGCAGTTTCCGCCGAACAGTCCTTGCACTCAACTTAACATTGCATTGCGCCATTTCATCTTTTATACACCCAGATGATTTTCCTCTGTGACCTAGGCACAGTCACTTATTTCTTCTATCATCACTTGCTGTTGTGCACTTTTTTCTGCCTTTACCAGTCTGGTTTTGTAGTGACTGAATCTCCTTATACCTCTTCAAAAATTTAGAAATGCCACCTTTGGTTAAGTTTCCACCAATCTTTCTTTTAATTTCTTCATAACTAAAGCCTTGTTCACTTAATAGTACTATTTTACATCACTTTCTGGGTCACCAGTCAACTCTTTGCGCCATTTCTTCAATTTTATTACGTTTTACAAGCTCACTAAACAAAAACACACACACACACAAAACAAAACCTTGATAGCAATCACATAACACACTGACAAATGTCCTCCTCTCAGCTGCAATACATGACATCAATAGCTGAATCCTACTGTGGCCTTATCGACGCATTGCCGAAGCACGATGATACCTGATTGGCTCTCTAAACGCTCATGCGCATTGGCCACATTCAAATGAAGGAAAGCTACTTTTTTATCAACCTAAGCAAGTTGTGCTTCCTTTTTCTGGTTATTTAGCTATAACTTTTCATTGAATACAGATAATTGAACACACTTTTTAAAATAGTTAGGTTATATAAGAAACTGTCGTTCTTCATATAACCTAACTATTTTACACCTGCCTTTAAATGCATCCGCAAGAGTCAAAACGTCCTTCCGCAGTAATGTCAAGGCTGTTCCATTTATTTTTGATGCTGCTACAGTCAAAACTTTGGAATTAAGTAACTTGTTGTATGTTTAATTACTGTTTTTGCTGTTTTCTTGACAACATATCAAGTTTCAGAATATGTGAAAGTTGGTGTTGCTGTGAAACATATTTTGGTTTCTCAATGAGACGCAACAACTTCAAGCATTCACTCTTCCCCATTCTGTTTTCAACAAGCACGTATTTGAAGGCCCTGACGCCTTTTTCAATATCCTTAATATTAAATGCGTCCATTTTAACAAATAAGGCATTAATTTTGACACGACGTGAAATGGAACGGGATGTTAGTACGACAAATGAAAACCTCTGAGTGCTCAACGCAATAGATGCGATGTTAAATGTAACTCTCAGTCTTACAATGTGACACGCGGGGTGCGAGTGAATGAATCACCAGAAAAGCAGGCGACAGGCGTCTGCCAGTATCTTGCTCCGGACAATAGCGCTGAAACAAACTCAAAGAAAGTATCGTCTTACGATATGGTATCGTCTGTCGGTGGAAGTGTTCGTTGCCTTAAGAAATAGGCGGCAATATTTTTCTGTACGTTTTCACTCCGCTGGCACCAGCATCGAGCACGAAAAATTCCACAGCACGCATTTTTCTTTGAAATATGTTTTATTCTTTTAAAAAATAAAACTTAAATAAAACCGGGTCGAAATCGGGTCAGGAACGCCGTTGATCCGTTGACCCGTGACCTGTTCCCATCTCTGGTACAGACCACTCTCACACGAGTAGCAACAACTGAAGCTCAACCGATTATGGCATGTATGTGAGGTCTGAGTCGTCCTTCAACTCGTACGAATGGCGCTGCAGGCGAGTTGGTTGGCAGGCATTTTAGGCGAGTAAAATGTGGCACCTCAGAAAATCGGCCATTATTTTCCAAACGATTTTGGTAATACACTAGGTCGTCTAATGCTAGAAATAGTCTCCTTTTCCTAATTTTATGCCAGTGGTTCCAGTTAAGGAACAGAGCTGGTTCCACTGGCGCAGCTTACTATAGGGTGAGATGGTGCGTTAGCAGTATGGCTCAGCCGCGTGAAGGGCCCCATTGGCGGCCCATTGCCGACTAACGATTAGCAGCGGAAAGGACGAAAGGCTGCAATAAAAATTCATGATAATACGCAATAATAACCTTACAATTTCTGTATGACTGCAAAAAGATTTGCATGGCATTCTCAAAGGGGAAACACAAAATGCCGCCCCGGTGGCGCAGTGGTCTAAGCGCTCCTTTCTGGACATTCGTGCGAGACACGTCCGGATTTGAATCCCGGTGAGGCATGAAAGCTGTGTTTGTCATACGGCACTGGCTCTCTCCCTTCTCTGGAGCCACTGGTCCTAAATAAGGGGACGGCCGACTACTTATAGCCCATCGAGTTGTTCACGGTGGTCGTTAAACCTACAAAGCGCACACACAGAACGTCATCTCACAATAATCCAGTGGAAGGCAATGGTAATATAATTATCGTGCTTTATTGGATCAAGGCTGAACTCGATCCTATCAGGCTGTAACATTAAGCAAAAACAGCGAGTACAGAAAAGATTAGTTGGGACGCAGCGCCATCTATTGACGTTGTTCGCATTAACAAACTGATTCCGTATCATTATTTACATTTGAGATTTTATTTATATTCGCTTTCACATTAACAGATGGATATTTGTATTCTGAATTGGTAGTACTTGGGCAAGAGAATTTTTTTGTAGGAACTGGTGTAATTCATGTGTAAATCTCATTCCTCCTTTATTCTTCAACGATCTAGGGCTGAGATTTTGGTAAATGTGTAGATTAGCGTCTTAAATTACTTCGTCGGAAAAATCTTAGTACCTGGAAAAAATGCGACGTACAGATTTTAGAGTATGGAAATTAATGGCAAATGGTGCAGAAATTTCGTATTTTAAATGTCTTTTAAAGATTTTTATGGTAACATTTACCTGCAAGTTCGATGTTGTGAAGAGACGCTGCCGTAGGCCTAACGTATCGAACGTACAGGTTTCAATGTTACGATAAAATCTTTAAAGGACATTGAAACAGAAAATCTCTACACCATTTGCCATTAATTTTCACAATCTGAAACCTATACATCGCACTTTTCCCAAGTACTAATATTTTTCCGACGAAATAATTTAAAACGCAAATCTACACATTTACCTACTATTTTACTTAATATGAGTTTATATAGCTAAGGTTTTTCCCTAAAATTGTATTAAGTACGTAATTATCAGAATGAAAATGCTTACCACAAACAACAGTTGGAGGTAACTTGTCATTTGGAGCAAAATCCTGACGAGATATTTCTTTCAGCAACAGTTGCTTTAGGTTCTGATTTGAGAGAAACTCATGGAATGAAAATCCCACGTTTTTCTTCTCAGAAGATGTGCATATCGGCACACAACAGTAAACCATTTTTAAAATGGGTTAGATTTTGTTCTGAAAACAACAGTTTGGTTTTGAAACTGTAAGGTTTTTTTAAAAGAAACACAAGAAAAAACGACGAACATACACAATCCAACAATTCAAACAACGTGAAAACTGAGATGTTTATACCTTGGGACGCAGTGCCATCTAACGGCTGAAATCGTCCCTAACCGCCCACTGGCCAATCACCAAAAATCTATTGTCTTCAACGTTAATGTTATAGCCTTTTCTTCACCCAGTTCAGCCTTGATTGGACACTCGCCGACTGCCAGGTTGAATCAGTTATTTTCTTATTACGAGAACAACTCGGAGAATATATGTTTTTTTCTGAATTATGTGTCCTCATTTGAGCCGTATTCTACGATAAGGATCCTTAAGCTAGATTCTGAGCTGTTTGTCCGGAGATGATGCTTCGTTTTCACGTTCTGTCCCGTTAATCATTTACATGCCGCCATACATTGCAGGCAGCTACATAATCAGTGGGCTGCCGTACTGACGAAAAATATCTGCGTGACGGTGTATCGTTCAGCGCCGAGTTCGTTCATTCTATAAGTAAAAGAAGTTGCAGATCTTTTGTTTAATGAAAATCGTGGAGTTCATGCAGTTCACCCGAAGTATGATACTTAAACCTTTTGTTTTTAACGATCCCTGTGTCTGTGGCCACAACTTAACGTTATTTTAATTCACCAAACCTTATTCAAGAAGCACGCGGATGGAACGACTTAGCGGTTCTTATTGTGAATTGACAAATTAACATGCACGGTAATCGGACCTTGCTAAATACATAAATCACAGTTTTAAAAAATGAAGAATGAAATTCTGTCAGATCCCAATTCCGAGTCCTAACCGTAAGAAAAATTGTGCAGTCCTAGCTGGCTTCGGGTCCGGGCTCAAATTCAAGTTTTCGAGACAGCGCTCGGCCCGTCTCAGCACTCGTCTCAATATGTACACTGCTGGCCACCCAAAATGCAACACCAAGAAGAAAGCATCCGAGTAGCCTGAAATTCCCAGCATGCGTCGCCCGCGAGAGGACATGCAAACAATTAGCATTGCAAGGCATATGCAAATCATGTGCTCCCGGCACGCCACCGAGAAGCACTATAAGAAGGGTGCACAGAAGGCGGGGTGTAAGTAGTGGAAGTGTGTTGTGTTGCCGGACCTGTGCATGGGAAACTTCCTGATGCCTTGTCGCAGAATACGGCAGTCATTCCAGCATGTTTCGGAGTTCGACATAGGACGAATAGTGGCTTATAATGACAGCGGTTTATCGTACCGAGACATCGGCGCCCATGTGGGACGACATCCAGCCACAATGAGGCAAGTATGGATTCGGTGGGTGCAAGAGAGACGGACGGACCAACGTGAGCCATTGCCGCAGCCGCGGTACACCACCGAACGAGAGGACCGCCATGTTGTGCGGCGGGCATTGAAGGCTCACACCGCCTCATCACGAACGTTACCGCAAGAATTAGGGTGTGTTGCGCGACAACCAGTGTCAGCACGTACCGTTCGACGTCGTCTGAAGGAGCGGGGACTTGTCGTACGGCGCTCATTGCTCCGATTACCATTGACGTTCCACCACCGATGAGTGCGGCGGCTGTGGGCCGTTGAACGCCGCACCTGCACTACGGAATGGCACGACATTATCTTCTCCGATGAATCCCGCTTCTGCCTGCAACAGCACGATGGTCGATCCGCGTGTGGCGGCACCGCAGCGAGAGACTGTATGACGCCTGCACTATGCATCGTCATACCGGTCCGTCGCCTGGCGTAATGGTTTGGGGCTCAATTGGGTATGACACCCGAACCCCTCTGGTACGCATCGCCGGTACACTCAACAGCCACCGCACTATCTTCGGCGTTTTGAAGCCTGTAGTCCTCCCTTACCTGCAGGACCTGCCAGCGGCCACGTTTCAACAAGACAATGCGCGCCCGCACCGGGCACGCATCGTGCAAAAATTCTTCACGGCCCACCAGGTGTCACGGCTGCCGTGGCCCGCCTGTTCTCCCGATATGACGACCATCGAACACGTCTGGTCGCTGATCGGCAACCAAGTGGCCCGGCAAACACCACCCGTGATGAACTGTGGCAACGTTTAGAAGCAGCCTCGACCGACATACCCCAAGCCCACATCCGAAGCCTCTTTCTTTCGATGCCGCGGCGTGTAGCGGCCGTTATTGCCAGCCATAGGGGCCACACGAACTATTGATGTCTGCGTGTTCCGCAAGTCACACGGGCCTGTAAGCTCAATCGTTTCATCTTTGTATCTGTTGTTATGTGTCCAGTAAATCTGGCTTTGCTATCTCGTGTCCTTCTTGGTGTTGCATTTTGGGTGGCCAGCAGTGTAGTAAGACAGCGTCGCCATTCGAGGTAAAGTGCAAAACTGGTGGGTGTACAGAGTCAGCAAACAATTCACGATAGTGGGCACCAATCATACTTTGTCCCACATTCACCAGAGGTCGAAGCTGCTGCCAGTTAAGCATGTCCCACACCATACAACCGCCTTCAGGAGCTTGCACTGTGAAGACTGTGCAGGATGAATCCAGTGACGCATGTTGTTTGCTCGAAATACGTACACGACCATCCACGGAGTGGGGTAAAATCGCGACTCATCAAATCAGCATACGTTTTTCCAGTCATTCGACGTTCAAATTTCATGATCTTTGCTCTACGGCGAGTCTTTTGCGCCGATGAACCGTGGTTAGGAGACAATGTCGTCGAAGTCGTCTACTGTTATAGCCCATATGTGCAAGCGTGCGACGTATGGTCAGGAAAGATACTGTTTCAAGTTGACCTCTGTTGTATTGGGTTGTCAACTACTGAACAGTGTACGGGTCGTCGGACACGGGGCTAACCTCTCACATGAACCTTTTGCTTTCCTGTACAGTTTTGCGACCGGATTGTTGTCTGACCATTTTCACACTAGTCCTGGTACACTTCAACTACGACGTCGTTTCGTGCACAACCCACCAGTTCAGTCTTTTGGGAAATTGAGGCACCCACTCTCCGAGTTCCCACAATCTGCCCTTCCTCAAAGTCCAATAAATCCTTTCGTTTACCCCTCACGCTCCGAATTTTACTGCCTACTGCTCCACTCACACCTTATGTATGCTACGTTGGTCGACTAATCGCGCCCTTTCGGAAATCGCATGGTCAACGAGCCGCATCCACTTTTGATAGGAGTGGTCATAATTCAGTGATCAATCGGTATATGTATCTTTAGGCTTTAACTCTTTGGTTTTATCAACGTTCAGCAATCCTGCCGCAATCCCTTGATACCTCTGCAACTGCAGTTACTTGGCTACATTGATTCAGTGTTGGGATTTTATATTGCTGTATCAACTTGCCAAATTGAACAAGAAAGATGGCATCGAATTTTTGGTTCTAATGAGGACGTCTTTTAAATCCTTTCCGAGACGAATTAAAACATTTCGAATTTATTCTTAGTCAATGGAACCCTTTTCAAAGTAAAAAAAAACAAAAAAAACAATCGATAAATCATCTAGATATACACTGTGTGCAAATATTAAGGACGAAGAGGAGAAATTAGCATAACAGCGGAACGAGCAGGCAGAACGGACCGAAAGACCACTCAGGTGATAGATTAGGGTCCGGTACGGTAGGGCATGCGCATATATGAAGCATGACGTAGGGGGGAGTGTTGGAAGGGTATAAAGCACACGGGCGGTATACGCTCAGCAATTCGGTGAAAGTTATTGCACGGTGTACATCGGTTTGAACGATGTCGAGTTGCTGCCACCGTGTGATATGGCCAACAAGCAATCCAGTAGATGACATCTGGATGACTTTACCCGAGGTCGCGTCATTGGGAAGTTGGAAGAAGGTCGAAGTCTGACTAGTGTGTCCCAGGAGTTCACGATCGCTCACAGCATCGTTTCACGAGCTTGGAGAGCATTTCAAACGACAGGAACAGCTGTACCAGAGTTTAGCAGTGGTCGTCCACGAGCAACCACGGCGGCAGACGACAGGTATATTTTCCTACAGGCGAGAAGAGACAGCCGGCAGACAGCGGGAGAAATCGCAAGGCACATGCAGCGGACAAGTGGACGTCCGTTATCGCGTTTTACCGTGGCCAGGAGGCTGCACAAAGGTGGTCTATTTGCACGACGACCAGTACGGTGTGTGCCATCAACTCCTGCTCATCGGAGACGGTGATTTCTGTGGTGCCAGGAACACAAGAACTGGACACATCAGCAATGGGGTCGAGTTCGCTTTACGGATTAGAACCGATTTAGTATGACGAGCGATTCTGGACGGATACACACCTGGAGAGAGCAGGAAGCACGCAATCACACCTCCGAAATCATCGAAAGGGACCGGTTTGGAGGTAGCGGAGTTCTCGTTTGGGGCGGTATGATGCTTGGTAGCCGTACTGACCTCCACATCTTCCAAGGAGGTTCAGTCACTGGTGCCCACTATTGTACCGAGGTTCTCCTGCCTCACGTGCGTCTGTTTAAAGGTGCTGTGGGTTCTGAGTTCTTCTTCATGGACGACAACGCTGCACCTCATCTTACAGTGACTGTCGCAGAATTGTTGGAGAATGATGACATTCAACGCATGGATTGGCCCGCAAGGTCTCTGGACCTAAATCCAATCGAACACGTGTGGGACCTTCTCGGGAGACGCTTGGCAGCACGTCACCAGCCGCCAGCAACGATTCCGCAGCTGCGATTGCCGCTACAAGAGGAATGGGCCGCGATGCCTCAACAGCTCCATGACAACCTCGTCCTCAGCATGGACAGACGTTGTAAATCCTGCAACGCAGTAAAGGGTGATCATATTCCCTACTAAAGACTGGATTCTGCAACGCAGTCAGGGGTGATTATATCCCCTATTCGTGACTGGATTTTTCTTTGCAGCCGCCTGTCACATGGACGTTTCTGTCTTCTGTCCAGTTGTGCTCGTAGCTACCTTTTCAATAAAGTGCCTTTGGATTCTTTGTTTTGACGGTTGTGCTCACTTGTCCCATATTCTTACATCTTGGGGATCTTATGGTATGATTTGAGTCGATGTGGAGCACTTCTGCACGACGTTACATTCGAAAACCGTCTCGTCCTTAATTTTTGCACGCCAGTGTAAAAACAAATATTTTTCCCACTAGCGGTTGAAAAGTCTGCTATGAAAATTAACAGATTGTGTACAAAACCTTTATCTTAGCTGAAGGAAGATACTGTATAAGAGACAAAGCGATGTACAAATTAAGCTGTTAGAACAGATAGAGGAAAACATGGTACAACTCTACGCCCCCTAGCGGGAAAACTGTACATAATTTAAAAAGGACAGTATTACCTTCCCTTATTGTAGAGGAAATGGCAAACTGAAAAAAAAAAGAAAATTTTCAATACGATTTTTAGAAGCAAAGATGCAACTACAAACAAAACTATGCAAACATCACATAGCAACAGAACTGTGAACTACAAAAACTCTACAAATACAAGCAAAGTGTTCCACAAAGTAAATAGTATTCGACATTAAAAGAATTTTTACTTTGGATATTTAGAAGCACAGATATTGAGAGAGACAAATATTTCAGAACCTAGCGGGGACAATGCGCACTATTTTTGGCAGTAAATGTGAACAAAATGTTTAGACGGTCAGTAGTGTGTGATCAAAAAAGTATTTTTTCGGGCGGGTTTATAAGACGCTGAGATATTGCTTCTAATAGGAACTTATAGCCTGCATTGAGACATTTGTGCATTAAGAAAAAATTTAAATTACACTCACGGACAATGAAATTTGCGCACCTAGAAGAAAACGTGCACAACCGCGAAACTTTGCAAATAGCTAGAGTGCATGCTGGTATGCAAATGATAAACGTTTGGTGAGATTGCGTATGATCGCCCACCCTGTGGTGACGCTGCAAGAACGAACCGGTAGTCTTATTAACCGGCGTGTAGTCGATGCCACATGAAAACGAAAAGCACCGGCCGACTCAAGCAAAAGTACAGATTAACAAGAATGCCGGGTATACGCACGAGACTTCGTTTTACGCAACTTACGGACTTTGAGAGAGGTCTGATCATTGCAGTGAAAACCGCAGGGCAGTCGGCGCGCATTATAGCCAGCCACGTGGATCGTTCTGACTGTACTGCCCAACTGTGTTGGGAACAGTGGACACGTGACGGCACTGCCACACGGCGCAGAGGCTCCGGACGAAAGAGGATCGACTGATCGTGCGCCAGGCACGAACGGATCCCACAGGGTCCCGGTACACTATACGGGCAGATGCAGTGGCTCCTGTGTGCCCACGAACAATTTCCCGTGAAGCGAATCTGCTATCCCAGCGCCCCTTACGTGTGCTGCTATTAAAACCGGAACATCTCTGACTCCGTTTGCTGTGGTGCCAGGCCACAGCGACGTCGAACGCCACAGACCGGCGACGTGTGGTGTTTAGCGATGAGTGCCGCTTCGTTTTGAAGAAATATCATCATCGCGTCCGGGTGTGGAGGTCCCCTGGGTCAACGGCACAATTCCGACCTCGCTATCGAGCGACACACCTCCCCCACTTCAGGTATTATTGTCTGTGGAGCCATTGCCTAAGATAGCCGATCAGCTCTAGTAGTGGTACGTCTATTATTGACGGGTCAGCAGTATGTGAATGAGATCCTAGGGCCCCATGTGCTCCCATTCCTGGCCGGTATTCCAGGTGAGCTATATTGGTCCCACACATGCTCGATGTCCTCTGTCGAGCATGTGTGGGACCAGTTGAAACGCCAGCTGCCGTCGTGCCGCACTATCCGGGATTTGGAGCACACTGACCGACACGTGTGGGCCAGTCTGCCGCAGGACAACATCAGGCATCTGTTCACCTTCATGCCGGACCGTATTGCAGCATGAATTGCCGCAAGTGGCGGTGCGACGCGCTATTGAACATGACCGGACTGTGTTCCACAGATCCTTCTGTAATTTTTCTGCAGGTCTGTTTTTGCCATCATGTGTATCATTCATCTGTATCATTACGTCCATAAAATTTCAGTTCAATCAGATGCTTCCTTCTTGGCGCGCAAATTTCATTGTCCGTGAGTGTATATGCAAGACATTTTTCTCCGGAAACGCTCTTCGACAGAGAAATAATTTTTCAAATAAGGCTGTTAGAAGCAGATATATCTTTCAAAATAAGATATACATATACGACCCCTTGCTGAGAAACTATGCCCTATTTTAGGTAGAAGTTATTTTGAAAACATTTTTCGTGGTTCGTATTTAAACGCAGAATAATTTTTATATCGAGTTTCAGAAGTGCCAATGTTGCTGCAAATATGACAGACACAAAGATATACCTTTATGTCCCTAGTGGCCAAACTATTCTGTACAAATTTTTTTAAATTATATATTCATAGTATTTCCTACAATTTCCTATATTCATAGTATTTCATTCAGTGCAAGAAGAATTTTTCAAACCGAACTGTTAGAAGCAGCGATATCGGAGAAATTGCAATTTGAAATTACGTCCCCTACCGGTAAGCTGTGCATTACTTGGAAAAGAAACTGTACCTGAAATAGGTTTGTTATAAAGGACAACGAATGGAAGAAAATTAGTTTTCAATCGGGTTTTCAGGAGCAGTTACGTGAAATAAAATGTATTTTGGATTCGATACCATCTGCATTTACACAATCTTGCGGTGAAGCCATACATTGCTGAAAAACCAGAAAGCAAGGGTCATCGTTCTCACATTCTAGGCTTTCCAATGCAAAAACAATTTTTCAAATCGGACTAATAGTTACTGAGATATAATCACCACGAATGGACTGTCACGCAAAGGAATAACATGAGGACGTACGTTTTTTATTATTATTTTTTTTTTACAAAAAACCTGCTAAAAGCCTGATCAGCACAGTAATGTGCCGTTCAGTGATAAAATCGATAACCAAAAAGTAACGACATTTACATAAAAATCAGGAACTCAGAAGAAATAATAAATAGAGAAACCCCGCAGAACACCGGACGTTTCATTTCACTGAGCTAACGTGAAAAGGAATGATAGTGGCCATACAAGAGCATACAGGCGCTACCGTATAGCTAATTATGAATTACTAGGAGCTATGCTCGTTCTCCGAACGGTGAATCTATAATTTTTTGAACATAAAATTAAAGAAAGAAAAAGTAATTACGGGAAAGAAAAGTAATTTATGATCCGTAACTTTTTTATGGTTTAGAACAGGCTTGTGGAGTCGATGCATAAGGGTTGACGTTAAACAGAGCAGGCTTTGGCGCTCCCTAATTTTAAATCACAATTTCATGGAATTTTTACAGCATCTAAACGTTTCTGGCAAAACTATCTTTAAACCTATCAGCATTTTGAATAATAAAGCTAAGCCACCCTTTTGAATTTTTTTGTTTTCGCACATTTCTAAGTGTAGAAGTGACAGAGAAATTCAAGCAGACAATATTCCAAAGCCGCCATTTTCTTTTTTTGCAGACCTCTCTAGGTATTCGAACCTTAAGACCTATCAGCATGTCAAATTTCAGATCTCTAGGTTATTTACAAGTGGTCGAATTATTCAGTAAAAGTTCAAGCAGATAATGTTCTGAATCCGTCATTTCGATTTTATTTTGGTTTTCGGACTTTTCTAGGTATACAGACCTTAAAACATATCAGCATGCCGATTCTCAGATCTCTAGGTCATTTATAAGTAAGTGGTCGAACAATTCGCGGACGGAAACACTCGCATTTTCCCATTTTCCCACTTTGCTTTATATATATAGACAAAAGCTTAATATCGGGAGATACTTGGATCCGTGTTTGTCCAACTTCTTTTGACACGGTAAGGGAAAAAAATACTGCGGGAGGAATACTCGGAAAAAATTGGAAAGGAATCACTGGTAGCAAAATGGTAGCGGATGAACACTAGAAAAGACATTTAAAAAACTTACATTGCTCTACACTATGAAAAACTAAGAAAAAATTATGTCAACTTAATATTTTATATATTAGTATTATTAAATTAACAATTTTAATGTCAACTGAATACGAAGTTTGAAAGCGGTTAAGATGGCAAAGTGTGTGGGATGAAAATAATAAAAAAAGTTACAGGAAATCAAGTAAAAAATAAGATATTTTGAGCTAGACGGGAGACACCATTTCTTATGATGGATAGTTGCTATAAAAAGTGGCGCACTGCAAACGTTTAAGTATTACAGAACCAAAGCGATGTATTTCGAAAAAAAAGAAAAATCGCATAGTGATTCAGGAAGTGCCCAGTAATTCTTGAAAGTTATATGCTTGTTCAACTTTTTACTTCCTAACCATGCGACGGTGGACCGTTGGAGCGTTATAAGAAGTGCTTATTAATAATTCGTTTATCACAGTTTTATATTACAGTTACTTTACCAGATTGTTTCCCGGTAAAAAATGTTAACTTTGTATCGCATATTCATTTAAGAAAGCACGTTACGATAAAATCCATTTTTATTTCACCTTTGAATGAAATGACTGGGGGAAGGGGGACTGTGTAATATATTTCAGCATTTTGTATTTCTCTGAAATGACATTTTCCCACTAATATCTTCCCCATGAAATGAATTTTTAAATAATATATCACGTCAGCCGAAAGCTTCTTCTTTCCAAATTGGTTCTCTTTCAATAAACATTACTGAGTTTTAAGCCCTAAGACAATCATAAAACGTTTTCACCGAAAAAGGTCTTCTTGTAAACGCAGTCTCAACGGAAGGTAAGAGATTTGGTAGAGATAGGATGATGTTAAAGAAAACACACAACCCTTATGGTTTCGTTAACCAGAAGTGTTTTGCGTTTTATTTAACATCGTCCACAAACAATAAGAAATTTTGAAAAATTTGATAAACTAAAGATTTTTATATCTACTCACGTGTCATAAATATAATATTCACGAAGTCAAGAAACTAATAAAAGAGTAGAAAACATGAAATGGACACAAATAATATGGCTCGAAAATGAACGGTTTTTGGCAATTTTTGTAAATAAATAACTTACGCACTCATAACGGGATTATCATGGCTGCCCTTGTCTCCAAGAGTGGGTGCGTCACACAGTACGTTGAATTGATGTCACTGACCAGCACGGAATATATATAGGCGACATAGAATGGTTTTTCAGATGTCTAGTACGAAGCCCGTGCAGTTGGGAAAGGGGAAGACTTTGAGCTGGTGCGTGAAATGGTGGAGACAACATCTCAGGGGAGCAAGCAATGTTGGGTTTTCGAGGGCCACTGAACTGTGGAAGAGCGGGGTCAATGGTCCGACGAGGGACAAACATTCACGCAGCGTGCCAAAAAGTCGAGGCTGTTAGGGGTTGACAGTCAGATCGAACACCAGTCGGGAAGTTCTGTCCAGAAAATCAGACGTAAATACCCTCAAGTAAAGGCAACAGTCGCATAGAAAAATGATTCCAAGCAGAAACTCCAGTGGAGTATGACTAAGGTGTCGAAAGCCTGTTCAGTTGTCCATGTTTCCTGATGGTCATCGAGAGAACTGTACACTGCACGACTAAATAGTTGTCTGCTCCGATGAGTCCAGGTTCCAGGACGGTACTGCATTCAACGCAGCGCAATTGAACAGCTGCAATCAGACTGCACGATTGAAATAAAAGACAGGCAGAGGCGCAATCATGGCACGGCTTTGTTCTTATGGACATCATTAGGTCCCGACCTCCCCGTTGAACACGTACCCACCGTTATATACCCCAAAGGAGTTGATTTGGATCAAGTGTCGCTGGATATATTGACAATGTATGTGGATGTCATAGGTGTCTTTCAGCAAAAACATACCTGATAGAAAAAGCTACACATTGTGCGGGAGCAGTTCGACTATTGTTCCAATCATTTCGTGTGCGCCTCAGGCTGTCAGATTCTGCCGACTTTAATACCATTGAGCATTTCTAGAATACAGTAGGACTAATCATTCGCTGGCCCCCGAATTCTGAAAAATAAATCTGTCCAGATGGTACAAACTACGTGAGGACAGCATCCACTGTTTACTGGTGTTGATGCCACGTCTATTGAATGAGGGTATGGGGGAAAATTTGGCCCAATGCGGCCATACTCGTGTGGCTTAATGTGTGTATGAACTTATAGCTGTTATTAAGCGCTTAAGAAACAGTATTTGCTATTTTCATTTTCAAATTGAACAAGATTCTAAATGACACTTTTCAATATTGTTTCGGATGATGATCATTGAAACTGAAATTTTCCCATCCCTACGGCTACTAGAAATTTTGCCATTCCTACCGTAGGGAGGGAACAGAATCAGCTCCATTGGACAGACACGCCAGCTTTGTCCTATCTGGGACCATACGCTGCGCAGCTCGAAAGTTTAGCCCGAAGGTATTGCCTGTAACCACTCTACTACCACGCCGACTTGAGTATAACGAACACACTGGGCAAAAGTTAGACTTCATAACAAGGCAGCCACAGACAACCGACCCCAATATACACAGTTGAGTCACATTATTGTGGCCACCACCTATTTTTGACGTCAACAGCGCGTAGCAAATGAAAGAAGGCACGTGTCGTGAGCTGGCTTGGACGGTATATAAGGTGTGCTGTAGGCATTCTGGAAACATATCACTCGTTGTTGTCATGGATAAAAGTAGCGATTTATCAGATTTCCAAAAAGAAATGATTATCGGCTTTCGGTCCAAGAGTCGCAGTATTTCAGAAACAGCGCAGTTTGGGAACTTTTTGCGTGCTGCTTTTGTTAAAGTGTATGGTGATTGAAGAAATGGTACCATTGTGAATAAGCGAAGTGGAAACTGCGGAGCACCACGTGCCATTGATGTGCGAAGTGCACGTCGGCTTCGAAGGTGCGTGAGGGCCGATCAACACGCTAGAGCGGATCAACTTACTGGCCAAATGAACCGGTAGCTACCGGAAGTGTGTCTAAAACTACAGTTCAGCGAATCCTGCTGCGTGTGGGGCTGCGATGCATACGGATGGTCACTGCACTTATGCTAACGAAGGTGCATCGGCAGAAAATGCTTACATTTGCACGGCAGTATCGGAATTGGGCCTCCACTGATTGGCAAAGGATTGCCTTCTCTAATGAGTCACGTTTTCTGCTTCATCGAACGGATGGACGTTGGCGTATAAGGCGAGAAACATTGGAGAACAAACACTGTTCAACCATTGTTGGAAAAACACAAGCTGGTGGCGGCAGCGTTAATGTCTGAGAATGTTTTTGTGGCATTCCCCCAGGTCCACTCATACCTCGGGAAGGCTCTATGGACCGAATTCATTATGAATTCATCCTTCCAGACCATGTATACCCATACATGCTGATTGTCTTCCCTGGGCGGATGGGATCTTCCAGCGCGACAATACGACGTGTCACACAGCTACAAATGTCTGATAGTGGTTCGAAGAGCACGATGAAAACTTAAAAGTACTTCCATAGCCCCTAATTCCCTAGACTTAAACCCAATCGATCATCTGTAGGACCACCTCGATCGTGTTGTTTGCTCTATGGATCCTCCACCACGCACCTTCCAGCAACTATCAGATGCACTACAGTCAGCATGGGTCCACATAATTGTAAACAACTTCCAGCCCCGTATTGAGTCACTCCCAGTCAGTCTAGCTGCAGTCCGCGCTGAGCACGGCGGTTACGCTGGATATTAGGTGGTGGTCACAATAATGTGACTCGACCCTGTATATGTTACTGTAAAAGCCGAAACATGGATAAATTCTAGGTTTGACCGGTAAATCCTGGCATTTACCATACTAAGGTGGTAACAGTCGGGAAAATATACTGCCGGACAATTGCTAAAAACGGATGACAATAGCAACGATATTAACCATAAAATGGAAGGCAGGAAAATGTGGGCCGCCCCGGTGGCGCAGTGGTCTAAGGCGCTGGCCTCTTGTCATTCGTCCGTAAGGGGTCCGGGTTCGAATCCCGGTCAGGCATGGATGTTGTGTTTGTCTTACGGTGCTGGCTCTCTCCCTTCCCTGGAACCAGTGACCCTAAATTAGGGACGGGCGACTGCTTATAGCCCATTGAGTTGCTCACGGTGGTCGTTAAACCTCCAATCAAAAAAATGTGGAAATTAGCATAAGTGCGGGATACAGTAAGACGTGTTGTGCGTATGCAAATTGTGGATTGCCGAACTTGTTCGTGACGTCATAGCGCTGATAAGAGATATAAAGGATTTGACGCGTATTGACCGTTGTTGTTCAAACGCAAAGTTGAAAGGAAAAGAATCAATTGACGAACTTGCAATTTTCAGTATGTTTTCCCGACATCACCTTGATGATTTTACGCTTGGCCGTATTATTGGCAAGATTGAAGAAGGGCGAAACATAACAGATGTTGCCAGGGAGTTCGACGTCAGCCACAGTGTTGTTTCAAGGCTTTGGAAATCATTTCAAACAAATGGAGAGTGTAGCAAACGTCACGGGGAGGTCGTTGTTCGCAGTACGACCCCAGCAGAAGATCGTTACATAGTGCTATCAACAAAAAGACACCGGCGCAGCACAGCTACTGAGGTAGCAAATCAGTTTATGGCTGCTACTGGCAAGCGGATCTCCCGAGAAACTGTCGCCAGACGTTTGCATGAAGAAGGACTATTCGCCCGCCGTCGTGTTGTGTGCATCCCATTGTCCAGACGTCACCGTACCGCCCGTTTGCAATGGTGCCATCAACATTGCAATTGGACTGATAACGACTGGTCTGCTGTCCTCTTCTCAGATGAGAGTAGATACAGTCTATCGTCTGATTGTCGACGACAACTGATCTGGCGTGATAGTGGTACTGCATATTGTCCACTAAACATACAGGAAAGGGACCAATATCCGACATGTAGTGTCATGGTATGGGCTGGCATCATGATCAATGGCCGTACGTCCCTCTATGTGCCAACAACCATTAGAGGAAGCTATATTCACTATAATTAGCTTAGTTAAAAGCATATTCATTATAATTGGCGCCCGAACTTTTCTCGAACACGAGATCTTGACAATTATTACCCATGTCTTCACTATTTGAGACAACTTCAATATTTCACCCTAAGACAAGTTTCGGTGGTGATGGGATTAATCTCGACCATCTGCAAGAAGCCTGTGGGTCTCACTTTGATATGAATGATCTACACGTACCCAGGCATTCTTCACAATTTCGTAATTCACCAGCTTCCTATTACTCTGAGTCGCGGGTCGTACCTGAGGGAGTTCAATCCTCTCAGCGAAGCAGAATGCTTGCCCATTTCGTGCCGCATGCAGGAACAATTCTTTTTAATGGTTTGGAGGGGTCCTTAAAGTTCCTAGAAGATTTGGAAGATCATTTTGATCTATACAATATTCCTGAAGACTGCAAAGTACAAATCGCAGGCACTTGCTTGAAGGATACCGCTAAGACCTGGTATCGGCAGTGGAGAGTGTCGAACCCGGATTCTCATTATGAGAATTTCCGAGCAGAATGTTTGGAGGTCTTTCCTTTCGGCCTCAGTCGAGCTAGCCTTGCACAACAACTTTTTTCTCGTCAGCAAGGACCCAACGATAGCCCTGTTGCATTTGCGTTGGAAACAACACGCTTATATAACTTATGGGATCCACATGCCAGTCATGTCGACATGTTGGATACCCTATTGCAGCAGCTCGACCCATTTCTACAAGATTTTCTTGAGGTTCTACACCCTGCTACAATTCATGAATGCCTTCGCCTCATACGAACGTATGAAGAGCGACATGGTAAACATGGTTCAACTCACCATGCTCGGGCACCTCGCGAGGCTTATTTCGAAAACACTCAGCGGCATAATAGGCATAATAACTTTTAGCGCGAGCATACACAAGTGCACACCCAAGCTTCATACGTTCCACCACACAGAAGAGTGGCAAACCAACCGCGAGTTTCTGAACAATCTTCGGGATATCGTACAAATGCACAGTATGCTCGACCCCGTTCCAATCCGCAGCATTCGGAATGTTTTCATGCTCAGGGCAATGATGATTTTTCTGCCCGTGCTGAGGGCAGAAGTAATAGATATGACAATGTCAACAGACACGCGGAGTTCCCGACGCAGGTTTCACGCAGTTTTCCTCATCGTGGAAAATTTTCCGATACCCGGCAGGGTCGAGGTTTCAGACCGCATGATAATCCAACCAGGAATCCTTTAAACTTCCAAAGGAAGTAGACCAAGGGTCGGTCCTGCTTCCTGATATTAAGCATTCTGACCCTAAAACAGTATTAGTGACTGTCCAAACTCCTCAGTTGCCTGATGTATTCTTGACAATTGAAGATATTATTGTCGAGACAAAGTTCGACACTGGTTCTGAAATATCAGCCCTAAATACGAAGTTTTGCACTGAAAGTTTTCCTGCAATACAAGTTCAGCCTGCGACGCAGTATTTGCGAGGTGCAAATAACGAAATCTTCAGTATCACAGGAACTGTCACATTATCTCTAGGGCTGGGAACGGCTCGTTTTACGCATTCTTTCCTGCTTATAGACGAACTACCTGTGAAATGTCTAATGGGAATGGACTTTATTCATACGTTTCAAATAAATTTGAATTTCGTACAACATGTGATTTCCTTTCCGGAACCTGTCGAAATGATTCCTACGGTTCCTATGGATATAACGAGTTTGTTATTGAGTAACCAATTGAATGAGAGGCAACGAAACCAGCTTTCTCTCCTTTTACAGGAAAGCCCTGGTTTATTTTCTGATCAACCTGGTTTCACACAGGTGGTTTATCATGTCATTGACACTGATGGTTCGAAACCGATAGCGACGAAACCTTACCCTTGTGCTCCCCATAAGAAACAGGACATGCAACGTCAAATTTCTGAAATGATTAAACAGGGCATAATCAGGGAATCAACAAGCGCCTGGGCTGCTACTGCCTTTTTGGTTCCAAAGAAACAACCCAATGAATTTCGTTTCGTGACAGATTTCCGCAAGCTCAACCAAGTCACAAAAACGATCAATTATCCACTACCTGTCATGTCACATATTTTGCATGACCTGTCATCAACCAAATGGATGTCAACCTTGGATTTGGCGAGTGGATATTGGCAGGTGGCGTTACATCCGGACTCTGTCGATAAAACAGGCTTTTTGCCGCCCCGGTGGCGCAGTGGTCTAAGGCGTTGGCCTCTGATCATTCGTCCGTAAGGTGTCCGGATTCGAATCCCGGTCAAGCATGGATGTTGTGTTTGTCTTACGGCACTGGCTCTCTCCCTTCCCTGGAACCAGTGACCCTAAATTAGGGACGGGCGACTGCTTATAGCCCATTGAGTTGCTCACGGTGGTCGTTAAACCTCCAACCAAAAAAAAAAAAAAAAAAAACAGGCTTTGTGACTCCTTCTGGGGCTTATGAATAGCTGCGTATGCCCTTTGGACTAGCATCTGCACCTGCTACTTTCCAAAAGCTTATGGATACGGTTCTCAGACCTGTTCTGGGTCCCCATGTGCATGTATATTTGGATGACATTATTATTACATCCGATACATTTGACGAGCACCTTTCTCTGCTCAAACAGGTGTTCCAACTCATATACAATGCTGGCTTGACGTTAAAACCTAGTAAATGCCAGATAGCGAGGGACGAGATTGTATACCTGGGGTTGAAAATCACTCCCCACGGCTTATTTACGGATAATGAAAAAATTAGGCCTATTGTTGACTTTCCTCGGCCTAAAACAGCAAAAGAACTATCACGCTTTCTGGGAATGACCGGATGGTATCAGCAGTTCGTCCCTGCTTATGCTACAATCTGTGAGCCATTGTATGCTTTGAAACGTAAATACAAGAAGTTTGTTTGGACACCTGAGGCTAACGCTGCTTTTGAAACATTGAAGTCTGCGTTGACTCAGCCTCCTGTGTTGGCATTTCCGGATCATACTAAGGAATTTGATATTTATACTGACGCATCCGGAGTTGGTCTTGGTTGCGTTTCGTCACAAGCTGGGCATCCAATAGCTTTTGCGTCTCGTACTTTAGCCAAAGCTGAACGCAATTATTCAGCTACGGAACGTGAATGTCTTGCTGTAGTATATGCTCTTGATAAATTTCAATGTTATCTTAACGAATTGACAGTTAACATAATTACGGATCATTCTGCCCTTCAGTATTTGAATTCTGCTAAGCACCTATCTCAAAGACTTATGAAGTGGGCTCTGAAGTTACAAGAGAGCAATATCAAAATTTCGTATCAGCCAGGTCATAAGAATCAATTACCGGACGCATTGTCTCGCGTTCCGATTAGTGGGGTCCGCACAGAGACTACTCCTGGATGTCAGCCTTTACTTCTAATAGCTGATATAACATCCAGAGAGCAGATAATGGCAGAATTAATAAATGATCCAGATTTTGGGGATTTCTATAATTTTTTGCTTGCGGGTTCGCCCCTACAAAGTGATCCTTCTCTATCTGGAAGGTCACAGCATTTTGAAGTCATAGAGGGTCTTCTTTACTATACGACATCTAGGACTACTAAGGCAGAGTTTCGCCCATGTATTCCGCGAACCCTTAGAATGGCCCTTTTAAACGAATTTCATGACAAACCTTTTGCAGGCCATTTAGATATTCGCAAGACCCGTTGTAAATTGCAAGATGTTGCCTATTGGCCTGGCATGTACCAAAGTGTGCTCGCATACGTTCAATCATGTCACTTGTGTCAGATTAATAATTACCGTAATGTAAGACCGGCCGGTCACTTGAAATCTAGTTCAAGTTCTCATGTTTTTGATATTATTTCAATAGATTTATTGGGACCTTATCCTTTATCTGTTAAAAACAAAGCTCGTTACGTTTTAGTACTAACTGATAATTTTTCTAAATGGGTTGAAGTTTTTCCCATTAAAGCCGCTACGGCAGAAGTTATTTGTAATGTATTAGTTAATGAAGTATTCTCTAGATATGGTGCACCTAATAAAGTAGTTTCGGATAATGGTCCTCAATTTATTTCTGACATTTTTGAAAGAATGTGTGCAAGACTACACATTAAGCATAAATTCATTTCCCCATATCATCCCCAGAGTAATCCTGCGGAACGCGTAAACCGCACGCTAGTGAAAATGATTGCTACATTTGTCATGGATCATCACGAGCGATGGGATGACCATTTGGAGCTTTTTTCGTTCGCCCTCCGCTCGTCTGTCCACGAATCTACTAAAATTACTCCTGCAGAACTTTTTCTGGGTCGCAAACTTAAAACCCCTTTTGAAAAGTTAACGGGGATTATCGACGAAATAAACCAGCGACCAACTCCGCAATCAGTACGAATCATAGCAGAAAAAGCTCGTGTTGCAATGCTAGGAGCACAAGCGGCTCAAGCAAGATATTATAATACTAGGCGTAGGGAACCAGATCTTGTCGTTGGAGTTCTCACTCTCGTGGAAACGCACTTCCAGTCTTCTGTTTCTCATACTTTAGTGAAGAAATTTGCACCCAGCAACGAAGGTCCATATCGGGTGGCAAATGTGTTTGAAAATAACATTGTTCTTGAAAAACCTGACAATCAATTTCAATACATACACGTTGCTCAGTGTCGCAAGTATCATGAACGAAATATCGATTTTATAATCAACTCTACTCAACATTCTGTTCCACAGACTCAAGAGTCTATATCTCACGATCAACCTCCAGAAATTTTGGACGAACCAACAAACATTTTTGAAGAATCTCCAGTGATTTTTTCTTCACCCTCCCCTTCTCGAGACGGGTTTCCAAACACGCAACCTGATTCTCCCATGAGACGAAGGCTCGAATCAAGTTCTTCAAATACTAGTATCGTTCCTTTCCCTCCAACCATTGCCAAGACTATTGCTGCGCCGTTTCCTGATAACTCTGCACCAACACAAGCTCCTACTTCCTTGAATACCTCGTCAGAGAGTATTCCTATAGGCAGAAATAAACATCGCCCTGCACGACCACTAAATTACAGCAGCGACTCAGAGGCTTCAGATATTTCTGATTTATCAGTTATGAACAATAATTTGACTATTCCTAAACGTCAAACACCAATTACAATCCGTCCAGAACCACCAAAAGCTGGGCGAAAACGTAACTTGTCTCCCCAATCTGCTTCGCCGCAACAGCGACGAAGGCAGAGATCCTTGCATCCGCCCGGGTTTCGCCCCTGGAACCTACGCTCAGGGCAAACAGGGCCGATGCCTGCTGCTACTCTCATGCCACGAGGGAGAAAACGAAATCACACGATGTGGCCGGAGCCACGTCCGTCCAAAAGAATGCTGGAAGGACAACACGGGCCCCAGCACAAAGGGACTACATATCAAAAGCCTGGGGGAGCCCGTTCCTGTCAGCCGCAGGGATTTCCGGACCGCCAGACTTCGGCCGTTCCTGATCGACGGACTTCAGCCGTTCCTGACCGTTCCTGTCAGCCGCAGGGATTTCCGGACCGCCAGACTTCAGCCGTTCCTGACCGACAGACGTCAGCCGTTCCTGACCGTTCCTATCAGCCGCAGGGATTTCCGGATCGCCAGACTTCAGCCGTTCCTGACCGTTCCTGTCAGCCGCCGGGATTTCTTGACCGACAGAATACAGATGTTCCAGATCCATTCAAATCGTTGAAACGCACTTCGCCGCCTGAATTTACCAGTCCGATTAGGCCTGGAAAACGTTATCGTACTAGAGTTTTTTATGCGTCCTCGAGATAAGTATGTTCTCGTGGACAGGTTCTTTTCTCCGTTTGTTGTTTTTCCTGCACGACCAGTTGGCGTGTCAGAATTTCTTTTTTCGTGTGGGCCTATGCATTCTTTTTTGTGTATATATGTGTTTTTTTTTATATATTTCTTCTATGTCCATCTACTAATCCAAATTTTTTTATATATCTATGTGCTTAGGGGTAAAATAATAAAATTGTTACTGTTAGGCAGCTCCAGGCAATCTTCGCTGCTGATACAGTTGGTGTGTATTCAACGAATAATGAGAACGTAATTTGAAATTAAAAAAGTGATTCCTGCTAGGCAGAATAAAAGGAAGGTATGCCGATGCAGGTTTGTTTTGTTCAAGTATACAAAGTGTTTCACAGACGAATACAGATTTCTTGATTTTGTCATGCCAAGTTTGATATTGTATATACTGCTGCCACCAAAACAACAACGAAAAAGAGGTCGATAAACGTCAATCAACGAAGTGTAAGACTTACACTCCAAAATTGATAGTTTTTTTGGAAAAGAAAAAAGAAAAAAAAATTAAGGGGGAGATGATGTAACGTATACTCTATATTCACTTTCCTTTTGATTTTTACTATCTCTGGTTATTTTATTTTACTATGTAAATTATCTTCTTACTGAACGAGATGTTATTTCACCAGCTGAATGAGATCTGGCAATGAGTGTAAGTCATGACGTGGTGGTAGTCAGTATAAATAGGCGCGTTCAACGATACCTAAGGAGAGCGTTTGTTGTTGTATAGGGAGAGCGTTTGTTGTTGTATAGGGAGAGCGTTTGTTGTTGTATAGGGAGAGCGTTTGTTGTTGTATAGGGAGAGCGTTTGTTCATGTGCAAGGAGCTACGTGTTATTTGAGTAGCTGTGTGTGAAGTGTGTGTGATAGCAGCAGAAGTTCATAATAAAAGGTTTTAAGTAAGTACGTCTTTCTCAGTTCATAGTACTGTCAGACCTCTGTCTGGCTGTTAGGTTTATTTCATTTAGTGTTATTATTAACAACCAGCATTAAGACTTTATTCATCTTAATTACTACAACAACATTACTACCAGTTATAAGTTTGTTCATTACTATTACTACACTACTAGCAGGAGAGTTTATTCATAGTTAATAACACAACAACCATTAGAAGAAGCTGAATTCATTACATTATAATTGAAGGAAGCTAAATTCACTATAATTAGCTTAGTTAAAAGCATATTCATTATATACTGTGTTATATTATTTCACAGAACTAAATATTAAATTTACTCTTTACATCTCTTGTAGATTTTGTCTTAAGGACTCCACAGAATGATACTGAGACATCCTGCAATCATTTGCATAATAATTTAAGTACCTGGTTTCTCGGGAACACAATATACACTATATTAACAAAAGTAATCGGACACCCCTTCAAAAGCAAACGAACAGCTCCACTGCGTTGTTAAGAGACGCAGTTAAACTGCAAACGGTATAAAACAAGCCTGTAGCTGACCGCGATTATATTGCACTGTGAGGTTTAGTAAAAATGTCGCGGCGGGAGAGAACTGACTTTGAGAAAGGAATGATTGCTGGATATTTTATTAGTGGGTTGTCCATAAAAGAAAATGAGAGGCGTTTAAACATACGCAAGTCAATAGTTTTGGATGTACTGAATAAGTGGAAGACACGTACGTGGCGTGCCTGTAGCAGCAAAACGCACCGGCAGACCAAAGAAAATCACTGATAGAGGACGTTGAGGCCTCAGGAGAGTCGTTACAGCTAATTGATGGGGTACTGCACAGGACCTTAGTATACAGGTGAGTAAAAATGCTGGAACCTCGGTATGTACACGTATCATTCGCAAAAAACTTCATTCCACGGGTTGCCGTGGTCGTGAGGCTGCTCATAAGCCTTTCATCTCTACTCGGAATGCTACTCGTCGTTTAGCATGGTGTAAATAACATTTACCGTGGACCGTAGATCAATGGAAACTGGTCCTATGCACTTATGAATCAAGATACACGATCAATCAGTCTGATGGCCGTGTGTGGGTATGGCGGCAGCCGGGGGAAAGCTATTTACCACAGTGTACTGTTCATACGGCCACGTTTGAAGCTGGCAGTGTACTTTTGTGGAGGTGCTTTTCGTGGTATGGTCTCGGTCCATTTGGTTATCGTGGACAAACCTGATAACCAGCACGTTTATCACGATATTGTGGACATTTATGCCCTACTTACTCTGTGGCAATACTATAGAACCGAGCCTTGTTGGTACCAGCAATATAAAGCAGAGAGCCATAAAACAAGGACTGTTATGGTATGGTTTGACGATAATTCCGTATCGTGTGTGGACTGTCCAGCACAGAGCCCTGATCTTAATCCCATAGAACACCTATGGGATGACTTCGAGCGCTGCATAAGAAGTTTGGAACCAAGGCCTACTACTAAGCAACAGTTAGCGGAAGCATTATGTACTGAATAGAAGCGCATACCTATCGCTGTGTTCCAAAACCTTGTCGAAAGCATGTCTCGAAGGGTCAGTGCATGCATTAAGGCCACACCGTACTAACGTATGTAAATAAATGCGATGTTGTGTTTCTCTTCTAGGTGTCCAGTGATCTTTGTCAATATAGTGTATAATAGCTGGGGCACAAAATGGGGGAGAGGAAAAGAAACATCCTGTCCACGATAACCAAAATTTATGCGATATGCTATCCACAATATCTGATCTCGCTAAAACGAGATCGTTCGACAGACGATTGAAATTTAACATTTAAAGAAACTTCAAGTATTCCTGTGAATCGCTCACATTATCGGAAATTATTCGTCATATGGATTGGGAAAAAGTGAGAACGGAGTTTTCCCGGTAATAGACGAAAAGAATTGCGGAAACGTTTTTGAAAATTCGGAACTTTTCTGGCCTACGGAAAAACCCGTGAAGATCAGATTTCTTTCCGTTATTTCACAGTAAAGGTTGTATCAGAAAGTGTCTTCGTAAGTTCACGAAAGGAAGCGCCAAAAGCTGCTCGTGAATCTCAGAAAAATTTTTACAGCGTAAAGCATTTTTGGTAATTTCCCAAATACAGGGTGATCAGACTGGACCGCACAATAAACCTACCGGACGATTCCTCGAGGAGAAAGAAGCCGAAAACCGTTGTCCGTTGTCCGATCGGACGTCGCATTCCAGAGGTATATACGCGCCGAAATTCGTGACGTCACATCCGGTAAGAACATTAGAAATCACTTAGCCAATCACTTTGAGAGAAAGCATGTAATTTATTGATGTGTACCTACTGCAACACAAATGATAAAACACGGGATTCGTGTCAGATTACAACATGAGTTCAAAATGGCCACCTTGTGGTGCGGAACAGGCAGCTGCACGCCGAGGAATAGACATCTGAACGCGTTGCAACATAGCAGGGGTTACAGTTGTGAGGGCCGTGTGTAAGGTGGCCACTAGATCGTGCAGGCTGTTAACAGGCCGTCGATATACCAGTTCCTCTTGATGAACCTAGAGGAAGAAATCCAATGGGTTAATGTCCGGCGGTCTAGCGGGCCATGTGACAGGACTACCACGGCGAAGCCATCCACAGGGAAATTCCGTATCCAACCACTGGCAAACATTTGCAGCGTAATGCGCTAGTACTTCATCATGCTGGAACCATAGATTGCTGAGAACAGCCAAGTCGCCCCGGTGGCGCAGTGGTCTAAGCGATGGCCTCTGATCATTCGTCCGAACGGGGTCCGGGTTCAAATCCCGGTGAGGCATGGATGTTGTGCTTGTCTTACGGCACTGATTCTATCCGTTCCCTGGAACGAGTGACCCTAAATTAGGGACGGGCGACTGCTTAGCCCATTGAGTTGCTCAAGGTGGTCGTTACACTTCCAATCAAACAAACAAACAAGAACAGCCAATCGTACGTTTTCCAGTAAGTCCGGCAGGACATCACGAAGGAACACCGTGTAGTTGGCAGCTGTAACACGTTCGGGAAGAAGATATGGTCCCACTAGGATATCGCCTACAATACCACACTAGATATTAACACCCTACCGGACTTGGTGAGCGTGTTCACGCGTTGCGTACGGATTGCCCAATGCCCAAACATGACTATTATGGGTATTGCAGATACCCTGCCGTGTAAATCTTGCTTCACCAGTCCATAACATCCGGCGGATGAAACTATTATCGACAGCATGATGCTGTAGCAGCCACTCACAGTATGCCTGTCTTCGAGGATATTCCTGTACTAATAGGCCTTACACTCGTGTGATGTGATATGGATGCAGGTCTTCGTCGTGTAGAACGGCAAGTACGGTAAGGCTAACGAGCTCGGCTAGATATCGAGGGATTCGGGATTCGATTCCCTAATGGCGGCCGAATAACAATTTTTCGGTTGCTGTGCGTTGCTTAACGTGGAAAGAGCGATGGATTTATTTATTTAGAGGGAATGTCACGCACAGAGACATGCGATTTGTAGAAGGAAATGCTATGATGGTTGCAACACTCTTCTGCTGCAAATATGTAAATATTTTTCCTCTTCTACACTTATACACAAACAATCGACCTCCAAATATGTAAACAAGTACTTTGAACTTCCTCATCTCCACTGGAACAACGAATGACGCCAGAAGTTTGTTTTGGTTTCGGTTTGAGAAGCTAATAAATCTGCTCATGTAACCATTTCTCGGAAAAAAAAAACACGTGTTTTAGTCACTAAAGCCGAAGAAGTGAAACCGGACCAACCTTAATACAAATAAACGGCCCCATTTTAGACTCTCATCTTACAGCCGAAATTGTAAGATGTAATTTATGAATGCATCCGCTGGCAGATTCGTTTCACTCAATGAACTTCACAATCTTATTATTCTCTCTGCAAAAAAACAACAACAAAAATAAAAACGAAACACCCCTAAAAATTCGTTCGATCCAGATAAAACTCCACAGGCGAGTACCACAGGGCCGAACATGCAAATAACTATTAGCGGCGCATGGTAACCGCGCATTGAGGATGGTATATGAAAAGCAAAGCTCGTACGCAGGGACAATTGTGACAGCGTATTGCGATTGCATTAAATTCCACGGGCTGTGAGGACGCCTAGACGTCGGATCCGTGCACAATACAAGCAGTTGAGCGTGTTTGAGAGAGGACGTATGATTGGGCTGAAAGAGGCCGGTTGGTCATATTGCCCTATCGCTAGGTATTTGGGTCGGATCGACGCAAAAATCGGACGATGTTGGCGCCAATTGGTCAAGAAGTGCACTACCCAGCAGCACGCGGGAAGTGGACGGCAGAGGGGAACGACAGAACGCAAGGATCGAGCGATTGTGACCGCACGAACAGAACCCAATTTGTCACTTTCAACCATCTGAGGCCATGTTGCGTCGTATGCAGTTGCGGAAGTGATCATCCGCACCGTTGGCAGACAACTTGCAGCACGGCGTCTAAATTCGAGGAGGCCACTGCGCCACCTACCAGTGACAGCGAGTATTGCCGGCACTGGTTGTAGGGATGTCAGGCTCGATCAGCGAGAGATATAGTCCAGTGGTGTCGTGTTGTCTTCGTAGTTTGAACTGGACGCCCTTGACGAGCGCATACATATCGGAAGACGAGCCGCCAGCGTACGGTTCCAGACTTTACTGTGGATTGGTCCAAGGCTGGCACATCGAGATTGACTGTCTGGAGGAGCCATTCTCAACGATAGCAGGATACCCTTGGTAGTCCTCTGTACCACCCTCACTTCTCCATTGTACGTCGACTACACTCTACGACTTTTGCGTTGCCATTCCTGTTGCAGCATCACAGTACAATTTTTCAACAAGATAATTCGCGGCCACACACGGAATGGCTCTCCCAGGCCTGCCTCAGTAATGTCGACACCTTTCAATGGCGAGCCCGATCGCCTGACCTCTCACCGACTGAACATGTTTGGAACGTGATGGAACGGTACCTATGCCTATCCCTTAATGTCGGCGAACTGGCGCGCAATTAGCACATCATCTGGTGTGCTATGCTTCGGGACCATACCGGGGAAATGTATGCCTCTATGCCACGCTGGGTTACGCTTGTATCAGAGCCAGAGGTGGCGCTACAACGTACTGGTTTGTCCCATCGTGGGGCTGTTTTATCGGACTAAATGGCCCAACTACGCTGGCATTGTAATATTTTCCTTTCCTATATATATACATACATAGCACACACCAATTTTCATCTCGATTGGATGATTCCTTCTGGGTGCTTTTTTTTTTGGAGGAGGAGAGGATGGAGTGTATTTAGCTTGTCAGCCTTGGTTTATTGGTTTTATGAGAAAAACGTATATTTTTTTAATGCCGGAGCAAATGATAAACCTTCAGTGCAGTTTATTTTCTCTCTGGCTTTCTAGGCCATGCTCATGTAGAACATTGTCTCCGGCATCGGAGTTTATTCCGCAGAACTTAAATTAATAACACTGTTAACAGGTAATCCGCGGAATATATGACGAAAATCACGGTACTAACCTTCTTAAGGATGCTACTTTATTCACACAAATTTTTATACCAAGTTTGCAAATACGAAAGAGACATCATACACTGAAAAGACAAATTATCACGTACACCCACCTAATAGCGTGTGGCACCACATTTTGCACGCAGGACAGCATCCAAACATCATGCTACGGACGCAATGAGGTTCGAAAACATAGACTCAGGTATCGCAGGCCAACAATCTAAGACTGCTTGGCGTAGAGCAGGCAGAGATATAGGTGGGGATGGTTGATCACGAACAGTTCGTTCCAATATGTCCCATAAATTCTCTATGGTGTTGACGTCCGGTGAGCGAGGGGGTCATGCGAGTGTGGTAAGCTCACTACTATGCTCATGGAACCAATCGGTTGCTAACCGGGACCGATGGGTGGAGCGTAGTCTGTTGAAACATCGGAATTTGGTTCGAACAGAGGATCTTAATGAAAAGTTGTAGATCGTCGGCCGGGAGCTGCACATAGTTGAAACCAGTGACGGAAGACTCAAGCGGTACCAAGGGACCCAGGACGGACCAAGTAAAAGCTTCCCAAACAGTTACACTGCTTCCACCGGCCTGTAGTACCCGAAATTGGCATGTGGAGTCCATAGCTTCGTGTGGTGTACGCCGCACACGCTACCTGTCATAGGCGCGATACAGTGTGAAACGGGATTTGTCAGATCATATGACGCGTTTGCAATCATCCATGAGCGAGTTTCGATGGGTCATCGCAAATTGCAGCCGGAACATGCGATGCTGTGCCGTTAAATCGAGACACGATGTGGTCGTCGAATGCACCAGCCGAGTCGTGCCATTTGTCGACGGATTGTCTTTGAGCATAGGCTTGTGCATGCTCCTTCATTAAATTGTGACGTGATTTGTTGCAAACAAGCCTTCCGATTTATCTGTACGATGCGGCCCAATCGTCCGCGCCCTCGATCATCCCATGCGCTTTTACGGCGACATTTCATCCGACTGTTAGAGGTTTTGCAGGACTTCGCGTACTTCTTGTACACACTTGCTACGGTTTGTAGCGGAATTCCTAACTGTTTTGCCGTTGCGCTGATTGTACATGTGGCCTTCCTGGCTCCCACGACTTGACCTCGATCAGACTCACTTAAGCCTTGTCCTCGACCCATGCTGGCGTTTGACGGAATGTGTTCCTGTGCGTACCTACCCAATCTATTTATAGCCCCAACCGGTTTTCCTGCACACCTCGATTTGCTGCTGTCCTGCTGCTTTGAGGAATGTTACAGGGGTGTATGTAATAGATTGTCCTTTCAGTGTATGTCCATCGAACTTAACAATTCAAAAATAGTTATTGTCAATTAATTTGTACAGTAAAAATTTAAATTGCCGGGTGTTGCAATCAGTGCTGAGTTACGCATTTTTGCAAAGCCTCAAATACATATTTAGAAGGCGACCGAATTTTTATTCCGTTTTTTCTTTTCTTTTTAGAGAAATGTGTGAATTAAAAAGTTGGAAACCTCACATGAATCCATTCTATTGCTTTTAAGCAGCATCATAATCCCAAAGACTCCATTGTTTAGAGTGCGTAGATTTTCGCATTTTCATACGCTGTTCCGATGCTTGAATTCTTCTTTGTAATGTTCACCGTGACGGATAGCGAAGTGTATAGATAGCCTTATTTACCAAAAGCGAAGGTGATTTATCATTGTTCAAATATGAAGAAGAGGGAATAAATGGATGGATGCATTTAAATACCTCAGTGGAGCACTTACTGTAGATAGGTACCCCCTTTTTTTTTCGCCAATGCACCGAGTTCTCTCAAGATCTTCCGTATCGATTGACCAATGTGTGTATCGAAGTGTTACCATCAACCCTTTATTTTCCCGCTTCACTCATTTCTCACTACCACAACCATCCCCTCTTCGAGGGAAGGATTCCTTCTCTGCTTATCTTAGGATAAGCTTTTATTTTCGATCAATAGGAAAAAGTCGTGTTGCCAGATAACGCGCCTTATCTGACGAAGGTGGTTTATAAGGACGTCACCCCTACACTCATAACATTTGGGCACCGCAAAGAATCTTTCTCCTGCCGTTTTGTCCGAACATAAATGTTTTTGTCTCGTTGTGCCTGAAGCAAGAACTTCGGGCTATGAGCGTAAGTTTCCTCGGGAGAAAGCAGAGAGTGGTTTCCAAAAAAGATAACCCGTGAACCCAGCGTTCTCCGTCAAAGAGATTTGTGAAAAGGATGTCAGATGAACCATCCTTGAGGTACATTTGCTTTCTTGACTCTTATCAGGCGTATGTGCCACTCGTGTTCACAGCCATGATTTATCTTTTGTTCGGTGTGATGCGTTTCCTGTTCTGTGTGAAAGTGTACACACACAAAGAAAGGGGGAGACCAACAACATAAGGCGTCGTCGCTATAGTAGAGAAGGTTGGCCATACCAGCAAATCATGAAAATACTTTGCGATACTAAACTGGAAAAAAAAACTCCACCTAGATTTCTCCGAGTTTCATTTATGTTTGTGCTCTAGGATGCACATGGAATAGTTTGTAAAAGTGAGGAGTTTCTTTACCGATAATCGAAGCTTAGAGCTACAATTTATTGCGCTCTTCAGGAACGTAAATTCTAAATATGGAGAAAAACGCATTAACACCAAATCAATAAACCGAATTCTGTCTACAGAATTAATTACGGCAATGTTTTTCTTTTCTAGATAAAAAAAACTGCGTTAACTCTTAAATATAAGTTGCAAAAAAATCGAGAGAACCTCGGTGCACTTTGTAGATAATTTATTCAATGCACCTTTCGCATGCCAAGATTCGAGGGTGTACATTTATTTATGTACAACACATTGCATTTATTCCGTCACTCACGACCACTCCGAGCGACAGTACGGTACACAATAAGTGGAATTAAATCGTAACAACAAACAATTAGGTTTACTAATTCCTAACGAAATTTACTAATTCCTCCCATAGAAGAACTAACAGAGTTATCAAAAGAAATTGGATTAGAAACCAATATTGATAAAACAAAAATGTCAAACCAACTTAATAATAGCGAACCACAAGAAAATATTAGAAAAAATGATAAAGAAGTTGAATATGTGGAAGAATACATATACCACGGAAAACTAATTACCACAAAGAAACAGGTAATTATGGAAGAAATTGACAGAGGAATAAAAATGGGATGGACATTTTGGAAAGTTAAAGAAAATTCTATGTAGTAAAATAAAGCCGAAAAAAAAAACTTTTCAATCAATGTACACTATGTTGACAAAAGTAACCGAACACCCTGAACGGATCCGCAAATGAACGGATCCGCTGCGTTGTTAAGATGCGCTACACAGCTGCAAACGGTGTAAAAACAAGTCTGCAGCTGACCGCAATTATATCACACCGTGAGGTTAAGTGAAAATTTCGCAGCGGGAGAGAACTGACTTTGAGAAAGGAAAGATTGTTGCGTGTTATATTAGTGGGTTGTCCATAAGAGAAACCGAGAATCGCTTATACATATCCAGACCAACTGTTTTGGATGTACTGAATAACTGGAAGACACATGGCATTCCTGAAGCAGCAAAACGTGCCGGCATACCAAAGAAAATCAGTGATAGAGGACGTCGAAGCCTTAGGAGAGTCGTTACAGCTAATCGACGGAGTACTGCACAAGACCTGAGTGTACAGGTGTGTAAAAATGCTGGAACCTCGGTATGTACACGTACCATTCGCAGATAACTTCATTCCTTGGGTTACCGTTGTCGTGCGGCTGCTCATAAGCCTTCCTTCTCCACTCGGAATGCTACTCGTCGTTCAGCATGGTGTAAAGAACATTTATCGCGGACCGTAGATCAATGGAATCGGGTCCTATGAACTGATGAATCTAGATACACGATCCATCAGTCTGATGGCCGTGTGTGGGTATGGCGGCAGCCTGGGGAACGGTTACCACAGTTTACTGTTCCTACTGTCACGTTTGGAGCTGGCAATGTACTCGTGTGGGGATGTTGTTCGTGGTATGGTCCCGGCCCAATTGGTTATCGTGGACAAATCTGTTAACCAGCACGTCTTCCTCGATATTCTGGACAATCATGCCCTACCAACTCTGTGGTAATACTATGGAACTGATCCTTGTTGATACCAGCAGGATAATGCACCGATCCATAAAGCAAGGACTGTTACGGCCTGGTTTGACGATAATTCCGTATCGTGTGTGGACTGGCCAGCACAGAGACCTGACTTTAATGCCATAGAGAACCTATGGGAGGAATTAGAGCGCCGCATAAGAAGTTTGAAACCAAGGCCTATTATTAAGCAGCAGTTAGCGGCAGGATTATATACTGAATGGAAGCGCATACCTATCGCTGTGTTCCAAAACCTTGTCGAAAGCATGTCTGGAAGGGTCAGTGCATGCATTAAGGCCAAAGGTGGCAGACAACGTACTAATTTATGTCAATAAATGCTATGTTGTGTTTCTCTTCGGGGTGTGCGGTGACTTTCGTCAATATAGTGTATAATACCCATTATGACATATGGCGCTGCAACCTGGCCTATCAAGAAGAACATCTTAGACAAATTGCAAAAACCACAACGTAAAATTGAAAGATCCCTGCTAAATATAGGACATTGATATGTTGTTGTTTTCTCCAGGCAAGTTTTCGGAAGGTTAGTGCCCGATTTTCCTTGAATTTCGCCTGTCGAAACCATCAAATATCTACGCATTCTTATTCCAACAATATACTTTCACATACTTACCCTTTTTTTGGTTCCTTTTAAATTTCTTCTGTTTTTTTTTTAGGTATACACGGATGAACAAACACCCATGAAAAAAAAAAAAAAAAAAAGAAGCGGGTCAAGAATAAGTCAAGTTAATTAAAACAATGCATATTCTTCATTCGTTTATTCTTGTCACAATTCAAGGCTTGTGATTACCTTCGTTTTTCATCATTTCTCTTCACGCCATTTCTTTTTTTTATTCTCATGGAAATACAATGTGTGATATGTCGTCATGAATTCAAACTTGTCTCCTTGACAATTGAGTAAATTTTGTGGTTGGTGTATGTTCATTTAATGTTTACAGTAACGATAATCGCAGTGAGGTAGAAAAATAATAGTGCTTGGATAATTGTAGAAAATGTTTTTTTATACTAATGCTTTAGCGTATCGTATTAACTTTTTTGTAGCTTAGTGATTATTTGCATTCATTATTTTAACAAATGAGAACATTAATATTGCCGTAGGAATTATCATAATGTATTTAAATTTTTCATATCCTGTAAGTATCAGAGTGGCCGGGATATCTGTACGCTTGGAAACACAACTATTGTTTCTTCTGCATCTTAGTTTCTTGTGTATGTTGTAAAATACATAAAGGGAAAGAAGGAGTTCGTTTTGCAGCTCTCTCTCGTGTTTCTTCAATATTTCGCTGCTGGGAAATCAAAGTTATAATTGTGTATAAATATGATATGTAATACTGTATTTATCTAGTGATTTCAGAGTGTATTTCTTATTTTTAAGTGTGCCAGTTAACTTTGAGAAAGTCATGAATTCCTTTCCGCGATTTTTTTTTCTCATTGTTCCTTTGGGTCGCCAGGAAATAAGCGTTTCGTGGAAATTCGAGAGTAACCTTGTTTAACCTTTGCCCTTCCTTAGTTCAATTTTAGGGATCCCCAGAATTTGCCAAAGATCAGCCAGCTTAACCTTGACACATCCGCTGTCAAAACCGGGCAAAGCGGTTTTTTCCCCTTATGTTGTTGCTAGGGCGGACCCACCTGGGTGGCTCTACTTTTTGCATTGTCCAGTGGAGAAGAATGTTCTCGTGCTTTCTTCCCCCCCCTCTTTTGGCGTCTCTCCTCTTAGGCGAGGGAATCTTTTCAGCCAATGAGAGATTGCCAACCCACAGCTTTGGTTGAGGTGAAGTAGACGAAGTTGGTCTGCGAGCATTCATTACGACTCTGCTGCTGGGTGCAGAAGCATTACAAATGATTTCTTTGTAAGGTGCAGAAGCTTTGGGTCGGAGTCCAGTTGTCCTAAAGGGACACTTTCCTTTTTCGCCTGGCCTCTCCCCACAGCGGAAAGTGGGTATCCACCTTCTCAAACCATCGCTCACCAACTCCTACAAAGCATGCATGCTCTGAAGTTTCTTCGTAGGGCAAAAAGAAGCATTGCCTTGCCCCTCTATACTAAGAACCGAGGTGACCCAAGATGGCGTTCATCAAACCGAGAGTCCAACACCATTGCGCAACCTGCAGCATGAAGACAGGCTAATAAAAAAACCAAAAAAAAAAACCCAACCTTCTCAACTGATGCATGAGGCACCCTCCAGCCACAGCTTGACTACATGATGAATACCAGCCATAGAGATTCCCATCGTTCCTGGCCTGTAGTACAAGCGTCTTCCTCGTCTTCAGAAGAAGATGAGACTCAAAATGGCCACACACAGGTGAAAAGAATGCACACAAAAAAAAAATCTTTTTTGCCATGGTGTAGACACCACTTCTACCTCCACCAGGACCCTGAAGGCAAGGAAAAGAAAAATTCCCTTTCCATTTTGCCGCCAATAGAAAAATGCAAATAGCGTGAAACCTTCCAGGAGTTTAAAAGAAATAAAAATTGTTTAAATTAAAGATATTTAAGATGGTATAAAGTATATTTGGACAATAGAGTTTATAATTCATTGTGCAGAAGGCTAGGGAAGCAGTCAATTTTTCTTTATCTCATTTTGGTGAGTTTTAATGTCAATATTGAGGCTGAGGCTGTATAAAAATTATAAAGAAAAGGATATCCATTCATATTGCTTAAAAGTGAAAATTTAGATTTGTTGTGAATAAAAGGAATATATACATATATATATATATATAAATTTAAAATAAGGTTAAAAACAAAAATGGTAGCAAGCAGGAAAAATAAAAAAAAGCAAACAAAACAAAAATTCAATGTGACTAGCTAAAAAGGCTAGCAGTGCACGGACGGTTTTTTTTTTTTTTTTGAGCCTGAAAAGTAATAATAATTAAATAATGAGTGTGTAAGCATTGTGTATGTGCATATTATAGGTGTTGGTAAAGAAAAAAAATTTGAAAACCGACAGTTTTGATTAAGGTTAGCTGTGTTCTAAATTTATATGAAACGTTTTTTTTTTAATTGAAATAGCAAAGTTTACACCATTTTATTTACTTTGTTGAATTCAGTGTTGAAATATTATTGTGTGCTCATTCTGCTAACGATAGCACCAATTGTCAGAACAAGCTAAATTTGTATCCAAGGCATAAACCTTTGGAGTCGTTTTCATTTTACCCAAATTAAAATTCATTTTGGACTCTAATACCTTTTAGAAATTTTTGGGAAACTGTGAGAAAATTACGGCTATGATTAGCCGGTGTTGTTGAGCAAGCAAAATTAAGCTCTCATAACCTTTACCTAAATCATCTTGTTGTTTTTCCAATAAATGCAGCCGAAGTCGGTTTTCAAACTTACACACATGAGTCAGTACATGTTTTGTCTTAAATTGCATATTCTTTGACACTGCCAGGTGAACAAAACCACCTCTGCAACTGGTAGGGCTTTCCGTAGGAAACGCTCACTGGGTAAGTATTTTATCGGCCATTTTCGCCAGTGTACTTCCACTACTTTGATCATGTGCAAAATTTAAGAGTTAGTTCGAATATTATTTTTTACCTTAGATTTTTCTGGTGTGCCTAAAAGTTTACAAATTTTGGATCAATTTAACAAAATTATTGTTTTTTTTATCCAAAGAGTTTTTCAACCACTTTAACATAAACAGTTGAACTACAATTTCATTTTCAAACAAAATATACCCAACCTTAGTTATATCCAATGACCACTTTATTTATATCAATATCAAGATAAAGTAAAGAATACATGTATAAGATCCAGAAAAACTGTTTTAGACATAGGTGAAAAGATATTCAATTTAAAATTGAAATGAGCTGGCCTTATAGCAAGAATGGAAAATATTAGATGGACTAAAGTAATAACAGAATGGAGACCATATAAAGGAAAGAGAGGAAGTAGAATGGCTAGAGGGAACATGGATGGATGAGATAAACACAACTGTAGGAAAGCTGTGGAATAGAAAAGCCCAAAACAGCAACATTTGGAAAGAGAAGAGGGAAACCATAGCCTCATTTGGCTATAAAAAGTGCTGGAAGAAGAATTTCAGGCATTAAGCGTAGGTGGGTTAATGAATGCTATTGTCGTAAAACCAACAAAAGATGATATGTGAGTCACAAAAAGTAATTATTTACTAAACTATGGCAGCGTCAGTAATAATTATTTGACTGTTCCGTTTTTCAAAAACAATAATTAATTTTATAATTATTGTTGTTATCCAGATTTAGGCAAACGTAAGAAACGACCCTCTCACCGATGAAATAGAATGCAGCTACGAAGTTCAGCTGCGCAAGTGCAAGCTAAAATACATATAACCTCAAGGTATATAGAAAAGGGATGTAAGGTCAGGTGATGCGTAACATCACAGCCTCTCCTTGACAAATGTCAACCCTGCCTTCTCGTGGTACATCCTGTTCCCACTAAAGGGGCTCTGACGACCGCCAATAGCGGTATAGCTATACCATCGGAATTAGAGGAAATGCTATCCCACACTCACCAACCCGCTTGGCCAACGTGGTGAGTTACGGCCAAACCCCTCCAAAATGACTCCACAACTTAAATCTTGGCCCTCAGTCTCCGGCATCTGGAATGTACCTGACCAAGGCAGCGGCCAGTGCGACATGAAGGCAGAGGGTGCTAAGAATCCCCGGAGGACCGGACTAGGTTGCCATCTGATGCTGACCTTGGCTACGTATAATGGACGCTCCCTGTCTTCTGATTCAAGGCTTCTTGAATTGGAAGAGGAACTACAAAGGATCAAATGGGACATCGTCGGGCTAAGTGGAGTAGGGAGAAAAGGAGAAGATCTCATTGAACTGAAAAGTGGACATCTCTTCTACCATCGTGGGACTGATACTGGCAGAACTAGTAGTGTTGGATTTATAATAAACAAGAAACTGAAGCATAAAGTTGTAGAAGTTGAAGGTTCCTCTGACAGAGCTGCACGACTCGTTATCCAACTCTCGAGAAGATACCAGGCTCAGATTATTCAAACTTATGCAACCACCACAAGTCATCCTGAAGAAGAAATTGAGAAATTTTATGATGAAATTCGTCATCTAAATAATAAAGGTAAGCATCACTTAATGATAATTATGTGAGATTTCAATGCAAAAACAGGGCCATGGCAACAGAATGAAACTTCAGTAGGTAAATTCGGTCACGGCAACAGAAACCAGCGTGGAAATACTCTCGTAGAGTTGGCAGAGGTAGAAGGGTTTTTCATCTTGAACTCTTTTTTCAAGAAAAAGCCACACAGGAATTGGACATGGAGACATCCAAATGGGACGATAAGTGAAATTGATTTTATTATGTGTAACAAAAAATTCGTCATAGAAGATTGCAGTGTGCTAAACAAGTTCAACCCAGGTAGTGACCATAGATTGGTGAGATGTAAGATGCACCTCAACACTAAACTCGAACGTGTCAAGCTCATAAGACAAACAAAATGTATTGACATAACCAACCTTAAAAAACACCATAATACCTTCAACTTGGAACTGAAGAACAGATTCTCTGCTTTAGAAGGCCTAACATCGGAAGAAGTGGATATTTCTGAAGTTAACAGAAAAGTAACCAAAGCTCTTATGGAAAAAGCAACAAAATTAGCTGGGTCTAAGAACAAGTTGCATGTGAACAAATTATCAGGAAAAACCAAAATGTTAATGCAAAAAAGAAGAGAGATGAGGACAACTAAAGAAGATGTGACTTCCAAAGTGGAATATATAGAGCTATGCAAGACAGTACGAAAAAGTATCACTGAAGACGTAAGGAAATTCAATTGTGAACTAGTAAGGAAAGCAATTGAAAACAACCAAAGTCTAAAGATAGCAAAGGGACGTCTAAGTAAGGGAAGAAAACAGATTATGGCACTGAGAAAAGAAGATGGTTCTGTAACAAGGAATAGAGGCGAAATTTTGACAAGAGTGAACGATTTCTACTCCAAATTATATGAAAGGGATGATACATGTACTCCAGACATCATGAAAGGTACCAGTACCCGAGTTCTTCCAGTCCTCCCAGCAGAAGTTGTACATGCAATCAAGAACATGAAGCGGGGAAAAGCTCCAGGAGAAGATGGAATTACTGTAGACATCATACAAGAAGCAAGGGGAGAAATCGAAACAGTACTCGCCCAAATTTTCACTCGATGCCTTAATGAAGGGAAGATTCCTGAGGATTGGAACAATGCTACAATGATCCTGCTACATAAAAAAAGGTGACATTGAGGATCTCAGGAACTACAGACCTATCAGCCTCCTATCAGTGGTTTATAAAATCTTCACTAAAGTTCTTTCACACCGCTTGAAGGTGACACTGGACATGGCTCAACCGAGAGAACAAGCTGGATTCAGGAGTGGCTACAGCACAATAAATCATATCCACGTACTAAGAGAACTAATTGAAAGAGCGAGGGAATATGAACTTCCATTGTGCATGGCTTTTATCGATTATGAAAAAGCCTTTGATTCGGTGAAACCATCAGCAGTTACAATGGCTCTGAAATCCTGCGGTATTGAAGATGCGTACATTAATATTATTAATAACATCTATGAAAATGCAAGTGTAAAAATTCGGCTGTTTGAAAATACAATACACATAAAAATTGGAAAGGGAGTGAGACAAGGAGACACCATATCTCCCAAGCTCTTTAATGCAACATTGGAAAGTGTCTTTCAATCACTGAACTGGGAAAACAAAGGGATACAGATTAATGGAGATTATCTAACCCACCTTCGTTTTGCTGATGACATAGTCATTTTTACAACTACCCCATCAGAGCTGCAGAGTATGATCCAGGAACTTGCTGACAAGAGTAAAGAAGTGGGATTAAAAATGAACTTTCAGAAGACAAAATTGATGTTCAATGCTTTTACAAGAAATGAAGATTTATCGATTGATGGAGAAAAGCTGGAGATAACAGACACGTACGTTTATCTTGGACAGCAGATATTAAGTGAGGGTCACATTGATGAATAAATTAATCGGCGTATAAAACTTGCCTGGAGAGCTTTTGGAAGAAACAGCATAATTTTCAAGAGCAATATGCCCTTATGTCTTAAAAGAAAAGTGTTTGATCAATGCATCCTTCCAGTGCTTACGTATGGTGCAGAGACGTGGACCTTAACTAAAAGAGGCATACGAAGGCTGCAGACAACTCAAAGAAGCATGGATAGGTGCATGCTTGGTGTAACCAGGAGAGATAAGAAGAGGAACTCTTGGATCAGAAAAATGACAAGCGTGGAAGACATCATGATCAGAGTTAAATCCCTGAAATGGCAATGGGTTGGACATACTGCCAGAAGGACAGACCATCGATGGACAGCCGAAATTTTAGATTGGATTCCAAGGGACAGAGAAAGACCCAGAAGAAGACCACATGGAAGATGGGTGGATGAAATTCGAAAGTATGCAGGAGTGACATGGAGGAGACTGGCACAAGACAGACCGTTGTGGAAGAAACTTGGGGAGACCTTCGTCCAGCAGTGGATTGATAATGGTTGACAATGATGATGATGATGATGATATATAAAAGATGAATCGCAAGTGTATTTGTGAGGGGATTGGTAAAATTTTGTCTAGGATATATACATGTTACACTCCATCGTGTTATACATCATTTTAAAGCTCCCGTCAGTAGCAGATACTTCCCCTTTGGGAGGGTCGAGAGGAAGCCAAATTTCGCTACAACGCATCGTTTTCATTGCATCAGAAATGCATTTTTGTAATGGATTTTTATCGCATTTAGCATCAGGGTCTAGTAATTTATGCAGATTGCAATGGGGCCATTCCACGAAGACACCCATTATAATAAAAACTTGTTGCACCATAGTAGCAGATTTTTTTGTATTTTTACAATATATACAGAAGGTAGTGAAACCGCCAAATCTGAATTTGGAAAATATTTTGCCAAATAATGGCAGAGATACAGACATTTGAAAGATGGCCATTTTGACCAAATGGCGGCCATCTTGGATTCTGCACCAATGTCAATGAATGTAGTAACTCAACAACTAATGGTTCAAATTCAATGATTATGGTACCAATTTGAAGCTATTTATATCGGGAGTATACATGACATATCAAAACAATAGTAAATTTTCATTTTAATATTGTTTGCTGTTTGAAAAGCGCAAAAATCACCTTCAGATTAATAGTTAACTGTAATAGGCCATAAACAAAATGCCACATATTTTTTTCTGAAACTTGGTAGAAACACTAACTAATATGTGTGCTTGAAGTAGAAAAAAAATGAGGATGGTAATATTTTGTAATAACTGGGAAAATAGCTGTTATACACATAGGGTTCAAGGTATAAAAATCCATAGTACTGTAATATGCTAATTACAAAGCTTCCTCAGAAACACACAGTTAGCATTCTTATGTTTTATTATCTTAATTAGAAATATAAAAAAAAAATGTTTACTATGCACAGGTAATTCTGTTAAATACAAGTAATAGCAATTATCATTCAAATCCTGAAATGAGTGTTTATGTTGCTTCATCTATTTTCTGATTGGTTGAAGTCAAAGTATGATGAAGTGCTACATCATTCACTATCTGAGGGACTTGGCTATCCCTTTCAGTGCTCATTTGTGCTTAAGTGTTCAGAGAAGTATGTTCAGTCAACAAACGGTGTTGTGTTGTATGATTATTTCAGTACATCTTAGTTTTATGCAGTAGAGATGGAATGTTTTGTATGCAAGAAACTCAATGTATCATTGAATATTGAGTTTATCCCTGTGCTTACATTGCCTTCAAATGATTTGGAGTTACTAAAAAAAGATATTACAAAGTGTAATTACAGATAAAAATGTTTATGTGGGTGGAAGTATCTGCAAGGTTCACAAAGATGAACATCTAAAATGGTACAGTTTAAGGCAGCAAATTTGTTGTGATCCATTTAATAAACATCCCAGCAAAATCAGAGCAAACTCACTGAAACCAATTCCGCTGAATTTGTCCATGACAAATCCAGAAGCACTCATTCCAGGCAAAAAACTGCATTTCTTGCTATTCTTATTTGCGTTCTTCAGTTAGTGAGTCAGAGATACCTATTGCTGACATGGAAGTCACCAGTGATCAAGAAAATAGTGAAGCCACAATAGTGATGGAACAATTGAATAAAAGCTGTGAAGTGTTGGATTTATCGTCAATAAAGGTCAGTAGATATTGCTCTAAAGGAAAACTTGATAACATGCATACTAAAGTTAAGAAATTAAGTAATTGTGTTTCTACTAAAGCAGCTGCAGTATTAGTTGTTAAAACTATTAGTAAGCCACACAATTCAAAAGACATGACTTGTCCAGACTGCATATCTATGATGGAAAATTATTCAATACGTTTATAAATGCATCATTTAAAGAAAAGGTTCAAATTCTGACATTAGTTCAAGATTCATGTACAATCAATCCAGCAAGAAAAGACTTATTTAAATACTACAGAGCATTTAGTGAAAAAAGGAAGAACATTAAATGAAACAGAAGGGACGCTATCAATGCTTAGTGGAAGGAAAAATGTTAAATTAAATTCTGATGCTATAGAAAAAGTTACTCATTTCTATTGCGATGATAATAACAGTCGTATGTGCCCTGGTAAAAAGATTGCATATATGTTCCAAGTGAAAATGGGAGAGTATTAAAACAAAAAGATTGATTTTGTACAATTTAAAATAATTATATGTTGCATTTAAAGAACAACATAATGAATTAAAAATTGGACTGTCTGAATTTTGCTCACTACGTATAAGAGAATGTGTGACTGTTGGACGCAAAGGTATCCATTCTTTGGGTGTTTGTATATACCATCAGAATATTAAACTCATGCTTCATGCTATCCATATCAGTGACTACATATCATTGTTGAAAAAGCTAGCTTGTTCCACTGAGTTGGAAATGGTCAGTGGTGCACAGGTGTGCTAATTGCCCATCTCCAGAAATTCTTAAAAGAACTAATGCTTTCCAATTAATTAGAAATGGTCAATGAAATTAATTACAAACAGTGGGTGAAAAGTGATGGAACAGAATTGAAAACAGTTATTACATCAGTTGATGAATTTGTTGACAATTTAGTTACGAAACTATCTGCTTTATGTGAACATCACTTTATTACAAAAGCTCAAAGTCAGTATTTAAAAAAGCAACAGAGGATGAATTGAGTGAAGATACTGCTATTATGGTGGCTGATTTTTCTGAAAACATACCTGTATCATACAAGATGCTATCCAAAGTTTTCATTGGAAAAAGGAATAGGTGACAGTTTATCCCTTTCTAGCCTATGTAAAAGACACTATTAGTGATACTGTGAAATCTGTTTCTATGTGCGTAATAAAATGATTATTTGATTCATGACACTACAACATTTTTAACTTTCCAAAAGGTAATTGTTAAGCATTTAATTATGCAAGTGCTACAAATTAAATACATTAAGTATTTCAGTGATGGATCGGCAGCCCAGTATAAAAATTATAAAAACTTTATAAATCTCTGTCATCATGAGGAAGAACCATTGTGTGAAAGCTGAGTGGCAGTTTTTCGCCTCTTGTCATGGCAAAGGAGCTTGTGATGGTATAAGAGGCACCATAAAGTGTATTGCCACCAAAGCAAGCTTCCAGCGTCCATATAAAGATTCAACATTGAATGCAATTGATTTGTATGAATTTGCAAAAGAAACTAATATAGGAATCGAAACTTTTTTTGTACAAAATCTGAAGGTGAACTTTCCGACTGTCAGTTAGCAGAGAGGTGCGACAGGCAGATACAATCACAGGGCCGAGGCCCAATCATAGCTTTGTACCTACAAACAAAAGCCAATTATTGGTTTCCAGGGTATCAGGTTCCCCAACAACATTCGTTGCTAATATGGGATTCGAAGAAACCATCAATGAACAATACGTTGCATGTGCATATTGTATTAATTGGTGGATTGGAAAGATTTTGGAATGCTGTGAGGAAAACGATGACTACAAAATTATGTTTATGCATCCTCAGGGCCCAAGCGCGTCATATATATGGCCAAAACCTGTGGATGTATGTTGGATTCCGTACGAACACATAATTAGAATTGTGTTTTCTTCCACGACTACGACAGGAATAATTTTTCACATTACACCTGATGAAAATCACTCTATTGAACTATTATTTAAAAACTTCAAGATAGATTAAATCCATTGGCTTCAGCTTCGATTGTTACAAATATTAATAGTTCCCTTTTTTGTTTTTGTTCATTAGGTGTTTTTTCAAAATATGTTTGCGAAAATGATTGAAATATTGCTTGTCAAACTTTAAATAAATGTGTATATGTTTAAATGCCATTTATGTCTGTAATACGAAATATTACCATCATTTGTTTTCTACTGCCAGCACACATATTAGTTAGTGTTTCTACCAAGTTTCAGAAAAAAGTATGTGACATTTTGTTTAGGGCCCATTACAGTTAACTATTAATCTGAAGGTGATTTTTGCACTTTTCATGTAATAAACATATTAAAATGTAAATTTATTATTGTTTTGATACGACATATGCACTGCCTATGTAAATAACTTCAAATTGGTACCACAATTATTGAATTTGAACCATTAGTTGTGAAGTTATTACATTTATTGGCATTGGTGCAGAATCCAAGATGGTCAAAATGACCATTTTTCACATGCCTGTATTTAAGCCATTATTGGGCAAAATAGTTTCAAAATTCAGATTTAAGGGTTTCACTACCATGTGTATCTATGGCAAAAATTAAAAAAATCTGTTACTATGGTGCAACATTCACCGGGTGTCCCCTTAGAGAAATTACCCAATGAGATTGTTACGTTTAAGTAAAACGTTGTGAAACAATGTTCGGCGGTAGTTTAATATATGTTCAGTAACAGTGAAATAAACTACTGTTGCGTCACTTTATGTGACAGCATGCGTCATTATCAGATTTCAACAATGGTTTTGACTACTTCCGTTACCCGTTTCCGTTACATAGAATTTTTTTACTTGGAATTTATTGCATAACTGTAGCGAAAGATTCATAGCATCAAATGCCCTGGTTGTACCTAATCTTCTTACTGAAAGTAATGGAGTTGCAAAAGATCTCACATAGACGGCCCTGAAATGCAGTATTTAAAAGTCGACGTCATACCGATAAGATCTTCTTTTTATTTTCTACTTCATGATGGGTAGTGTGAGCACAAGAGTGTTGCAGTTATGTATTTTAATCTATTAAATTAAATTTTTTTGCATCTGTTAAATGTGAAGGAATTGTCACTTTTCTTTGGACGTATTAAAAGCTCTTATGTTAATTTTCAAGTAAGACTAAATAAATTTACGTTCGGCCAGTGCACCATTTCATCGATAGAATCTGAAAATTAATTGAACCACTTCTTCTCTGTTAATTAATGACACCTTTGTTAATTAATGATACTTGTAACTACCATATGACACGTGTTTTCTTAGAAGGTGATAAGAAAAACGATTCACGCCACCCATCAGGAAAACGGGAGCATATAATTTATAAATACAAAAAAAGGAGAAAGTAGAATTTAGCGGGAAGGACTGGACTCCCGTAGAGCATTTTCCCGAAGAAAAAAAAATTACCACCTTGCAGAAATGGACAGAAAACAAGTTAGCCTTCCAGAAATAAATACATTTATAATACAGATGACATGCAAAACATGCAGATCATTCTAGGGAATAATAAACACTTTTAGGAACACAAGGATTCAAATATTTGCTGCATGGAAAATGCAGCGAAGCTAATTTATATGTGGATTAAATATCACATGTTTAATCAATATTTTCCAGGGCATTTTTTTAAAATGTAATTTTAACTGTTCGCACTGAGAACTCTGATAACTATATCTTTTTAGCACGTCTTTAGTAAAAAAAATAACGTTCTAATGTGTTATGACTTCGTCCCTCCGTCCGTCTGTGGACACCATATCTTTGCAGCTATAAGTCCGATTTAAGCAACTCATTTGGCATTGCAAAGCCTGAAATGTGAGAATGATAAGTCTTGCATTCGTTTCTTCTTCTCATTCACAGATTCGCCGCTAGAGGTCGTAAATGCAGTTGATATTGAATTCAAAGCGCATTTTATTCCATAAGACTGAAAACATTCATATTCCTTTAAATGTCATTTATATAGAAGGCTGCTTTAGGTATAGTCTCGTTTCAAGTAATTCATAGATTTTCCGCTAAAGGGCGTAAAGATAAATTGCTTCTCCCCCGATATCTCTGCTTCTAAAAGTCTGATTTGAAAAATTCTTGCTGCATCGGATACAGATTCTGTTGAGAAATGTTTGGCATATGACTTCTAATTTCTCGTAAAGAATGGTTTGTCCATCAGTGATGTAAGTGTTTATTTCTGCTTGTGATGTATCTGCAGCAAAATCTGAGATTCCGGAAACACGTTTGAAAAAATACTTTCGTGGACCCATACCGCTCACTTCGGAAAATATTTTGAGAATCAGACCTGCTTACAATATTGCATAATTTTGCCGCCAGGAGCGTAGATGTATAGCTTATTTTTGTCGATATCTATTCTTGTAAGAGCCCGATTTGAAAAATTATTTGTTAGAGAGCGTTTCCGGTGTGAAATGCTTCTCGCATAATTTCAAATTTTCCTTATCGCACAAGTGTACCACTAGAGGGCGTAAGCTCATATTTCCATTTACAGCAATATCTGCGAAACGGGAAACCTGATTGAAAAAATTATTTCTCAGTCACATACTACTAACTATATGTAAGGTCAGGTGATGCGTAACATCACAGCCTCTCCTTGACAAATGTCAACCCCGCCTTCTCGTGGTGCATCCTGTTCCCACTAAAGGGGCTCTGACGACCGCCCATAGCGGTATAACTATACCATCGGGATTAGAGGAAATTCTATCCCACACTCACCAACCCGCTTGGCCAGCGTGGTGAGTTATGGCCAAACCCCTCCAAAATGATTCCACAACTTAAATCTTGGCCCTCAGTCTCCGGCAGCTGGAATGTACCTGGCCAAGGCAGCGGCCAGTACGACATGAAGGCAGAGGGTGCTAAGAATCCCCGGAGAACCGGACTAGGCTGCCATCTGATGCTGACCTTGGCTACTTACAATGGACGCTCTCTATCTTCTGATTCAAGGCTTCTTGAATTGGAAGAGGAACTGCAAAGGATCAAGTGGGACATCGTGGGGCTAAGTGAAGTAAGGAGAAAAGGAGAAGATCTCATCGAACTGAAAAGTGGACATCTCTTCTACTATCGTGGGACAGATACTGGCAGAACTAGTGGTGTTGGATTTATAATAAACAAGAAACTGAAGGATAAAGTTGTAGAAGTTGAAAGTTCCTCTGACAGAGCTGCACGACTTGTTATCCAACTCTCGAAAAGATACCAGGCTCAGATTATTCAAACTTATGCACCCACCACAAGTCATCCTGAAGAAGAAATTGAAGAATTTTATGAGGAAATTTGTCATCTAAATAATAAAGGTAAGCAGCACTTGAAAATAATTATGGGAGATTTCAATGCAAAAATAGGGCAACGGCAACAGAATGAAACTTCAGTAGGTAAATTCGGTCATGGCAACAGAAACCAGCGTGGAAATACTCTCGTTGAGTTTGCAGAGGCAGAAGGGTTTTTCATCTTGAACTCCTTTTTCAAGAAAAAGCCACACAGGAAATGGACATGGAGACATCCAAATGGGACGACAAGTGAAATTGATTTTATTATGTGTAACAAAAAATTCGTCATAGAAGACTGCAGTGTGCTAAACAAGTTCAACACAGGTAGTGACCATAGATTGGTGAGATGTAAGATGCACCTCAACACTAAACTTGAACGTGGCAAGCTCATAAGACAAACAAAATCTATTGACATAACCAACCTTAAAAAACACCATAATACCTTCAAGTTAGAACTGAAGAACAGGTTCTCTGCTTTAGAAGGCCTAACATCGGAAGAAGTGGACATCTCTGAAGTTAACAGAAAAGTAACCAAAGCTCTTATGGAAACAGCAACAAAATTGGCTGGGTCTAAGAACAAGTTGCATGTGAACAAATTATCAGGAAAAACCAAAATGTTGATGCAAAAAAGAAGAGAGATGAGAACAACTAAAGAAGATGTGACTTCCAAAGTGGAATATATAGAGCTATGCAAGACAGTAAGAAAAAGTATCACTGAAGACGTAAGGAAATTCAACTGTGAACTAGTGAGGAAAGCAATTGAAAACAACCAAAGCCTAAAGATAGCAAAGGGACATCTCAGTAAGGGAAGAAAACAGATTATGGCACTGAGAAAAGAAGATGGTTCTGTAACAAGAAATAGAGGCGAAATTTTGACAAGAGTGAAAGATTTCTACTCCAAATTATATGAAAGGGATGATATATGCACTCCTGACATCATGAAAGATACCAGTACCAGAGTTCCTCCAGTCCTTCCAGCAGAAGTTGCACATGCAATCAAGAACATGAAGCGAGGAAAAGCTCCAGGAGAAGATGGAATTACTGTAGACATCATACAAGAAGCAAGTGGAGAAATCGAAACAGTACTCGCCCAAATTTTCACTCGATGCCTTAATGAAGGAAAGATTCCTGAGGATTGGAACACCGCTACAATGATCCTGCTACATAAGAAAGGTGACATTGAGGATCTCGGAAACTACAGACCTATCAGCCTCCTATCAGTAGTTTATAAAATCTTCACTAAAGTTCTTTCACACCGCTTGAAGGTAACACTGGACATGGCTCAATTGAGAGAACAAGCTGGATTCAGGAGTGGCTACAGCACAATAGATCATATCCACGTGCTGAGAGAACTAATTGAAAGAGCGAGGGAATATGAACTTCCATTGTGCATGGCTTTTATCGATTATGAAAAAGCCTTTGATTCGGTGAAACCATCAGCAGTTACAATGGCTCTGAAAACCTGCGGTATTGAAGATGCATACATTAATATTATTAATAACATCTATGAAAATGCAAGTGCAAAGATTAGGCTGTTTGAAAATACAACACACGTAAAAATTGGAAAGGGAGTGAGACAAGGGGACACCATATCTCCGAAGCTCTTTAATGCCACATTGGGGGGTGTTTTTCAGTCGCTGAGCTGGGAAAACAAGGGAATAAAGATTAATGGAGATTATCTAACCCACCTTCGCTTTGCTGATGACGTAGTCATTTTTGCAACTACCCCATCAGAGCTGCAGAGTATGATCCAGGAACTTGCTGACAAGAGTAAAGAAGTGGGATTAAAAATGAACTTTCAGAAGACAAAAGTGATGTTCAATGCTTTTACAAGAAATGAAGATTTATCGATTGATGGAGAAAAGCTGGAGATAACAGACACGTACGTTTATCTTGGACAGCAGATATCAAGTGAGGGTCACATTGATGAAGAAATTAATCGGCGTACAAAACTTGCCTGGAGAGCTTTTGGAAGAAACAGCATAATTTTCAAGAGCAATATGCCATTATGTCTTAAAAGAAAAGTGTTTGATCAATGCATCCTTCCAGTGCTTACGTATGGTGCAGAGACGTGGACCTTAACTAAAAGAGACATACAAAGGCTGCAGACAACTCAAAGAAGCATGGAGAGGTGCATGCTTGGTGTAACCAGGAGGGATAAGAAGAGGAACTCGTGGATCCGAAAAATGACAAGAGTGGAAGACATCATGATCAGAGTTAAATCCCTGAAATGGCAATGGGCTGGACATACTGCCAGAAGGACAGATCATCGATGGACAGCCGAAATTTTAGATTGGATTCCAAGGGACAGGAAAAGACCCAGAAGAAGACCACATGGGAGATGGGTGGATGAAATTCGAAAGTATGCAGGGGTGACATGGAGGAGACTGGCACAAGACAGACCGTTGTGGAGGAAACTTGGGGAGACCTTCGTCCAGCAGTGGATTGATAATGGTTGACAATGATGATGATGATGATGATACAGGGTGCATAGGAAAGTACTTTTAGCCTGCAATAACTTACGAACGGAGAGAGGTACAGTTCTGCAAGTGAGATAACTGTATCGTAAACGGTATAGTAAAGCGACTAGGCTCGATCGAATGCAACCGATAGCAGCGCCCCTAGTGGCGAAATGCGGAAGGTAGCCATTGCAAATCGAAAACGAGAAGAGATAGACCAAAATTTCCAATTACAAAGTAGTAGAGCATTAATTAATTAGTACAAAACGACATTTGTTTCACACGGATAAGATAAATTGTCGTCTGAATACCCTACAATGCCGAAATCGATGCGCGACGATTCAAATCTGCATATTCACATTTCGCAAATGTAGCCGCATGCAAATGCAGATTGTAACGTTGTACCATACCTACGATATAAAAACCAGTAGCAGGATGTACCCTGATCAGAAGTTTAGGTCTACGTACGCTGTGTGAGAATGGCGAGCTTGGATATCCGGGGTTACGTAAAAAATCAGGTGTATGCAATAGCGCCTACAAGTCTGCTGGATCTACGTCGTCGTGTTACAGATGCTTGCAATAGTGTGACACCTTCCATGCTGAGGAATGTGCATGCAGACTTACTTTCACGAATAGAAATGTGTATCGTGGGCAATGGCGAACTCTTCGAACATACTCCACATTAACTTTTTATCACTGAGCGCCAGTTTGACGTTTTTGTTTTTTTTTGTCTGGCGTCAAAAACTGTATTGACACAAGTACGCATTTATGCAAAAAATTGTGTGCATTTGCTCATACCTATGCCTGTTCCCTTCAAACGTTCACACAAAAGGTCGCGCATCGATTTCGGACATTTTAGGGTATTCAGGCGACAATTTATCTCATCCGTGTGAAACAAATGTCATTTTGTACTAATTAAGTGATGCTCTACAACTTTGTAATTGGAAATTTTGCTCTATCTCTTTTCATTTTCGATTTGCAATGGCTAACTTCCGCATTTCGCCACTAGGGGCGCTGCTATTGGATGCATTCGATCAGGTGTAGTCGCTTTACCATACCGTTATCTCACTTGCATAACTGTACCTCTCTCCGTTCGCAAGTTAATCCAGGCTAAATCCTATGCACCCTGTATATGCTCTTTGTTCTAGTTTTTTCTTCCCAAAAAAACCCGCAGAGTTTCTCCGCTATGGGGCACAAATATTTAACCTTTTTTAGTTTTTTAAATACCTCTGCTTCTAAATGTGCGATTTAATTTTGTTTCAACACCGGATATCATTTACATTATGGAACACTTTATATTTGTATTTCCGGAGTCTTATAGTTCACTGTTCTGTCGCTGGGTGGTATTTATGCACTCTGTTTGCAGCTGCATCTCCTGTTGTAAAAACCTATTGAGAAATTCCTTTTTTTACTGCATGCCATTTGCTACAACAAAGATGGGGAGCATTATCCTCTTTAAATAATGCACAACTTTCTTGCTGGGGGGGGGGCGTAAATGTCAAAACTTTCTTCTCTCTATGTCTGCTTCCGGGAGACCTATTTAAAAAATTATTTTTCCATAGCATAGCTTTTGCCATGAAGAATACTTTTCACCTATTTAGAACTTTTTCGTTATGTAATTTGCTTTCCTTAGAAAGCGTTGTATCATGTTTCCTTGTAAGTTTCTTCTTTTAACTGTTCGATTTGAAAATCTATTTGTCTCTGATACCTTTTTTTTGCTATAATAAATATCTTTTGCGCTGTTTATTAATTTTTGTTACAAACATTTTAGCCGATGGTGGAGGCAAGCAGCTGTTTCTATTTCTGGATGTTTTATCGAATGTAGAAATCCGGTTGACTTTATTTTCTAACCGGTTCCGTTGACTTTGAATAACTTTGATCAATTTTATTCGCTTCGGAAAGGATTCAAAAAGACGTGCTCATTACAAACAAAAAAATCTTTCTTGTTTATTGTCACACCAGTGAAATTAGAATTATTAAAACCACTTTCTAGTTAATAAAAACAGATGTGTTTTCTAAGTTATCACAAATTGCCATGTCTACCAGATTAGTACTGTTTCGGGGTCTAACGACCACCGTGAGCAAAAGTCTGAGGGCTATAAGCTGTCATCTATCCCAACTTTGTGGGCACTTACTCCCCCAAAGGTATAGAGCCAGTGACATAAGACATGCACACCAAAGTAGAGGTCTGCACGGGGCTTATTTGATGAGTCCGACCCGGATCAACCCGTGCGTTTAAGCCCCGGCCAGTTTCAGATATTAGACTCTCGGCTTGGCACGGCCCGTCAGTTACAGCTATTATGTAGGCCCAGCCCGTGATGTGCCAATTAATTATTATTTGATATTTCTGTTGTATTTTATTAAATTGTGAAAATTAAATAATGAAATGAGACATTACTAGAAATGTGTATTTAATATTAGCCTAAAATGATTAACTAAACTTTGGCAATTATCGAAGAATATAATCTTAAAACAGGAGAAAAGAGACTAAGCGAGTTCAAAACAAGTTTTCAAAGTACAGTGCACTTCAAAAATATATATATATAACGCAGTTTATTTACTTGACGTGCACAATGAGAGAAAACTAAATCGACAAAGATGACACCGGATGTTCGGTTGTAATGTGCATGTCTTTTGAATCTCTTCTGACACAAATTAAACTTAGCAAAGTTATTCAAAGTTAATGTCGCCGGTTAAAAAATCAACTAGATTTCTACCCAGAAATAGAAACGGCCACTTATTTACAACAGCGGCTAAAAAGTATGTTACAAAAATTAACAAATGGGACACAAAACGCATTTCATTGCAGAAGGAACGTATCGTAGACAAAATGATTTTCAAATCAAAAAGTTAAAAGAAAATATATAGAAAGAAACATGATAAAATTCTACTCCTTCTAGCGGATGAATTTTGCAAAAAGTGATAGTTGAAAATAGGCTTTAAATATTCTTCCTGGGAAAAGCTATGCTAAGAAAACAGAACTTCTTAAATACGTCTCCCGGAAGCAGAAGTAGCGAGAAAAAGATTCTGACCTTTACGCTCCCTAGCGGGAAATTTGTGCATTATTTAAAGAGTTTAATGCTCTACATCTCTATTGTAGCGAACAGCATGCAGTAAAAAAGAAATTTCTCAATAAGATTTTTGGAAGCGGCGAAACAGATGCAAACAGAAGTACACAAACATCACTTAGCGACAGAACTGTGAACTATAAAACTCATCAAATACTAACCTAAAGTGTTCCACGAGTAAATGGCATCCGGTGTTGAAAGAAGTTTTTAAACGGCACATGTGGGAACAGATATATTCAGAAAAAAAAACACTTTAAATGTTGGCGCCCCCTAGCGGCGAAATTGTTCATTATTTCAGGAAGAAAATAACGACAAAGGGTTTTCCTAGTTAGCTATACTTGACTGAAAAAAGGTTTTTTGAATCGCGTTTTTTGTCCCGCAGCTATTGTTGCAAACAGAAACTGGAGCTTACGCTCCCTTGTGGCACACTTGTGCGCTAAGAAAAATGTAAAATTATATGTATGAGAAACATTTCCCAGCGGAAACACTCAACAACAAAAAAGGATTTTTCAAATCGGAACCTTAGCAGAGATATCGACAAAATTAAGATATACATCTACACCCTGTGGCGGAAAAACAATGCATCATTTTAAGAAGGAAGTATTCTGAAAAGGTTTTCCGAGGTGAGCGTTATCGGTCCTCGAAAGAAGTTTTTTCAATCGAGTTTCCAGAAGCTTAGATTTTGCTGCAAATACACCAGAAGCCGAAATAAACACTTACGCTTCCTAGTGGTCAAATCATTCTTAATCAAAAATTGTAATCAAAACAGTTTCCATCAGGAGCTGTATTGGCTGCATGAATAATTTTTCAAATCGGAGTTTCGGAAGCAGAGATATCGGGGGAAACGCAATTTACCTTTACCCCACCTAGCGGAAAATCTATGCATTGTTTGAAAATTTTAAAACTATGTGATAAATATTTTGCACATGACACGCTCTCCAACAACAAAGGTATCTTTTAAATCGGATTCTTAGAAGCAGAGATATCGAAAAATAATAAAAATGTGCGTCTACGACTCCTGGAGGCAAAACTAAGCGTTATTTTAAGCAGGAGGTATTCTCAAAAGGTTTTTCGAGCTGAGGTGTATTAGTCCATGAAAGAATTTGTTTCAATCGGGTTTTCGGAAGCTTAGATTTTGCTGCAAATACATCAGATGCAGAAATTAAATTATGCGCCCCCTTGTGGCCAAACCATTATTAAAAAGATATTAGAAATTATATGCAAAGCGTTTCCCATAAGGAACTGTTTCCGATCCAGCAAGAATTTTTCAACTCGGACATTTAGAAGCTGTGATCGGAGAAAACACAATTTGCTTTTACGCCCCATAGCGGAATATCTGTGCATTTCATGAAAAATGATTTATACCTAAAATAGTCTTTGTCATAAATGGCATTGAATGGAAGAATTTTTTTTTTCAATGTGATTAATACACGCAATTGATGTGGATTAGGAATATCTAACAGAAGTCACCGCTCTTTCCACGTTTATAAGTGAGTCACGGAAAAATTATCATCGGCCGCCACCGGGAACCGAACCCAGGAGTCTGGATAATTCGAGGCAGCTGTGGTGCACTGGTAGCATGTCCGGCGCGTAACTAGAATACCTGGGTTCGATTCCCTGTGGCGGCCGATGATAATTTTTCCGTGACTGACGTATAAACGTGAAAAGAGCGATGACTTCTGTTTGATGTTTCAATCTGATATTTAGAAGCCCATATATGCAATAAAATGTATTTTAAATTCGACATCATCTGCATTTACGCCCTCTAGCGGCGAAGTTCTGCACAAGGGTAAGGTTCATTATTCGGATATTTCAGGCTTTCCAATGCAAAACGAATTTTCTTTAAATTGGGCTATTAGTTGTAGAGATATGGTTTCCACAGACGGACGGACAAACCGATAATATAAGCACGATCGTTTTTATAAAAGACGTGCTAAAAAGAAGGCTCTTCTTTGAAGTGCTTCCAACCCATTAGCCTAAACACCAGTTAATTCATTAATTTAAAAGTTGTAATGAGATTAAACGATTTGATTCTTCACACAAACTTCTAATAAACATATCCTACCTGATTGCAGAAGGAAACATTTCCTCCTATGCAGTATAAAAACAGGAAATTTGGACCAGGAACTTGTAGCAGCAGCAAGGTATTTATGTCTCTTGAGATGAGATGTTCCAGATTTTGAAATGTCATAGCTAAAAAAAATGTTGCACTTAATGCACTGCACACATTTTTTTGTCTGTAGGGTTTTCACATTGCCAAGCAGTTTATAATGGGTCCAAATATCCCTTTTCCCCCGCTTAGGATGTATTCTCCTGTTGCAGTTTTTTCGCGGAATTCTTTTCTTACATTTTGTCTTAAATTCCACGGTGAAGAAGTTACATTTGCAACTATGAGTACATGAAAACATCGACGGGGTTCTCCTGCGGATAAGTTTTCTGAGTTTGGGAAAGTACAGGAGGATAATAAAGCGTCTCATTCTCCGAACTAGGAAGCGGTAACACAACAAAAGTTAGACTCTATAGGAATTAGGGATAGGATGAACAACCGATGTCCTCACACACACACACACACACACCCGCTCGGTTTCGAATCGTTTTGTTGTCAACAAACACAGAAGTGTTTTTACCATCTTAATACCTACAGATGGTAAAATCACTCTGAGTGTCTCTCCTTGTTTCTGCGAGTATGACCTGGGCTATGCCATGGAAGTAAATAAAGCCAGCAATGCAGTTACAGAGACAGACAATCAGGAAACACGACTTTTTCCTTTCTTTAACATTGCAATACAAAAAATGGGTCCACTTGGCCGGGCTCGGCACCGCCCGTTGCTTTGTTATCTGAACTAAAAAGAGCCCTCCCCGGCCCGTGCAGACCTTTACAGCAAACAAGCCTCACACGGGCCCACAGTCAAAAGCCAGCGCTTTGACTAATGTTTCACTTTGGAAACAATTATTTCATATCTGGTAATCCCACTGTCACTGGTATTTTTTTTGCGATTGAAAAATTCGAACTAGGTGCCTAAAGTTCTTTAAATAATATCTTCACATGATCAAGTCACATGTTTTCAGATATGAGCTAGATTTTTCTTTCCCGTAATGTTGTCCAGTAGCATTTGCTGTGCTGAAATTGTTTTCCGCAGATCTCGTCACCATATGTAATATAATCGTTTAAATGGGTTGTATAATAAATTTAAACTTTACTTTAGGTTTACTCCCCTGCAAAATACATGCAGCTAATCTTAGTTTGGCTTGTAGACTTAGTGACTTTGCTTCTCTGTAGAACCCGGATTATTTCAACTTGCTCGTTGTAGTTTAGTCTTAATTTCATATATCATTCACTTTTAAATGACTCCAGGATTCAATGACTACAAAGTTAATTACTAGTAGATAAACCACTTCTTTATTCGTCCACAATTCATCGAACTTCAATCAGTAACTTCGTAAGATATACGCGACACTCCTCACTCAATAAAAAGAATCTTATTGACTACAAGTTGCTCGTACGAAGCTGTAGAATTTTACAGCCTTTCATTGAACTCGTGCTTAATATTGCTCAAGCCTCATGCTCTTTTCCGCATTCCAACAAGGACTTTCTCTTTCTTCCGGTGCACTATCATCCTCTAGTTCATCACTCCCCTATCTGCTCTTTCGTGTTTGTGTTTGCAAAACACGTTATTTATCTCTTCAACCTTCATCACGCTGATGCAATACCTCCTTATAATACTCATCGCACCCAGCACAAACTATGCACTATTTTCAAAACACACCTTTAATCTATTCTTCAGTTGGATCATACGGCACCTAAATATTCAGCTTCCTCCCAACTGTTCAACGCTCCCTGGGCTACGAACCAAGTATTGTTTACAATTATTTATGACAAAATTTAACTACTTGTACAATGATTTTTCATGTTCAACTCCACCATTATGTATGGATGCCATAACTACGTTCGGCACGTTCTTCCTTGTTATTTCAACAACTATACTTTTTTCCTGTCAATTTACTGCTGAACCTTTTTCTAAATTTCTACGAAAATTATCACTGTTGTACGTTTTATCACCAACTATGTAATTTCCTGCATTTTTGTAACACCTACACCTTGTTCTTTTTTTGCTAATCAACATACTGGGGGTACAGTTTGCCTTCCCTTTTGCTTCTCCTAAAGCTCAGGAAGAATTGTGTATACAGGGTGATCAGAATCGACCGCACACTAAACCTACCGGACGATTCCGCGTGGAGAAAGAAGCCAAAAACTGTTGTCCGTTGTCCGATCGGACGTCACATTCCGGAGATATACGCGCCAAAAGTTTCGTGACGTCACATCCGGTAACGCACATGCTCGTTGAAGAGCGACGTGGATAGTTATACAGACGCACGTATCACACGGCAATTTTTGTTTATTGGAATTTTAACGACCACCGTGAGCAACTCAATGGGCTATAAGCAGTCGCCCGTCCCTAATTTGGGGTCACTGGTTCCAGGGTAGGTTGAGAGCCAGTGCCGTAAGACAAACACAACATCCAGGCCACACTGGGATTCGAACCCGGACCCCTTTCGGACGAAAGATCAGAGGCCATCGCTTCTGAACTAAATGTTTTGCATTTAGTTCCCTATTATCTTTCAAGAGACTCACACCTATTACAAATATCTTTATATTTTACTGAAACAAGGTCAACCATTTGTTTATATTCTGCCAATTTTTTTTTATTTCTGATAATGGTTCCAGTTTCGCGTTTATCTCATCTAATGAGTGTCTGAGATCTTGTTTAACTTCATCATTTGACTGTTGGATTTTTAAGTGTATATCACCCAAGGTAATCCATGTTTACAGTTCCAGTGCTGTCAGAAAATGATGCAGCCGCTATGGATTTATTCGAAGCCGCATTTCCCTTTCTACCTGCCATTATATTTAGTTATAATAATAATAAACCAGATCACAAATATACCACAACTAGCTATTTGAACTTAGTCACTCCTGAATATGTCGGCAGGTGTCAGCACATCCTTTTATAGCCAAGTTGAAGTCGTGTCAGATAATACTGTATGTCACAGTTATCAGTCAGGAAATACAAATGTAACCCAAAAGAAGTATTCAAGATAGTAGCAGTGTCATATTACCACACTTTATACACTGGCAAATGCTAACAGTCTTACAAAGTCTTTTGGAATGGTACTTTAGGTCCCTATGCTTCTGGACGTTCAACTGATATGTAGGTTATAACAACAATTGACTTAACAGAAATTTACCTTGCTTGAGCAACTGCATTTGTTACCTGGTTTATCTTCCACGTTTGCAATAGGTATCCTTCACACATGTGTATCCATTAATGCTTTATTATTCAAATTTGCAGCGAGTAGCACCAGCACTTTCTTACCATAGCATGCTTGACTTGACAATCTAAAACCGTGTATACACGAAACTCGCTTTGTAGAAGGGAGCATTGTACTATGTAATGTTCGTGTATATATGGCTTACTGAAAACTACCTACAAAAAATTCTTCTTAAATACTTCACTTAAAGTGAAACAGGAGTCACCCAAGAAACTTCAAAAAAACTTTACTTACAGTTGGTCTTCAATTAGCCAAAACTCCTTTGGCACTTCAACAATGCAGAACTACAACTCTCTTTTCAACTGTATTAATAACGTAATCCAACTAATGTGATTTAATAATAAGCAGAGAATCTGGTTAAAGAAATATCCGACACTAAAGATATAACACGCAGCCTTCAAATAGATCAAACTTCAATTAAAACAACGCCGTTTCCAAGATTACAGCATTATAACATCCATCTTGTCCGCACTTTTGGCTGCTGCCTCACATTATAAATAATCGAATCACATTATTGTGAGCACCTCCTTGTTTTGATGTCAACAGCCCGCACCCAATGAAAGAAGCCACGTGTCGTGAGCTGGCTTCGAGAGTATATAAGGTGTGCTGTAGTCATTCTGAAAACATATCACTCGTTGCTCTCATGGATAAAACGAGCGATTTATCAGATTTGCAAAAATGGATGATAATCGTCTTTCGGGGCAAGGGTGGAAGTATTTCTGAAACAGCGCAGTTTGTGAACTGTTCGCGTGCTGCTCTGATTAAAGTGTATCGTGATTAGAGAAGTCGCAACATTGCGAATAAGCGACGTGGAGATGCGGAGCACCACGTGCCATTGATGTGAGAGGTGAACGTCGGCTTCGAAGGTGCGTTAGGGCCGATCGACCGGCTACAGTGGAACAACTTAATGGGCGAATGAACCAGGGGACCACCGGAAGTGTGTCTCAAACGACAGTTCAGTGAACCGTGCTGCGTATGGGGCTCCGGTGCAGACGGATGGCCACTACCCCTATGCTAACGAAGGTGCAACGGCAGAGAAGGCTTATATTTGCACGGCAGTATCGGAATTGGTCCTCCGCTGATTGGCAAAGGATTGCCTTCTCCGACGAGTCAAGTTTTCTGCTTCATCGAAAGGATGGACGTTGGCGTATAAGGCGAGAAACATCGGAAAATAAACACTGTTCAACCATTGCTGAAAGAACACAAGCTGGTGGGGGCAGCGTGATGGTCTGGGGAATGTTTTCGTGGCATTCCCTGGGTCCACTTATACCTGTGGAAGGCACTATGGACCGAATTCGTTATGAATCCATTCTTGCAGACCACGTACACCCATATATGCTGATTGTCTTTCATGGGGCGGATGGGATCTTCCAGAACGACAATACGACGTGTCACACAGCTAGAAATGTCCGCGAGCGGTTGGAAGAGCACGATGAAGGCTTCAAAGTGTTTCCCTGGCCCCCTACTTTTTCAGACTTAAACCCAATTGAGCATCTGTGGGGACACCTCGATCGTGTTGTTCGCTCTTTGGTTCCTCCACCACACACCCTCCAGCAGCTGAGAGATGTACTGCAGTAACCATGGCTCCACATACCTGTGAACACCTTCCAGCACCTTTTTGAGTCACTCCCATCCCGTCTAACTGCTGTCCGCGCTGCACGCGGCGGTTAATCTGGATATTAGTTAGTGGTCACAATGATGTGACTCTACCGCGTATATCTTCCAGTTCTTATCAGTCACACACATGCGTCATTCTTTCGGACCTCAAATGTGTTGTCAACCTCATCTCGCGAGAGAGAAGATATAACGTTAAGTTTGAAAAACACTAACCGAGAATGAACTCAAATTTTTATAGACAAAGCAACAAAAAACGAAAGTTAATTTAGAGTATACGTCACAACTGTTGCCAGAGGAAAGAGCCTTCACCAAACTGTTTCTATATTCTTTGGTGCACAGAATTATCGGGAATATCATTATACGCCGCAGCGATCAGATTCCCGGGCACTGGAACTAGCGAGACCAATACAAACCATGAAAAACAACACCAGATCATGCCTCCTCCATCATAGATCACAGCTGAAATAACACATGGGGAGGGAAAGCGTTCATCTGGAATCCTCCTTATCTAGACTCGTCCGTCGGAGATGATGGAATGTGATTCATCACTCCAGATAACCAGTTTCTACTGCTCCAGAGTTGACTGCGTCGATCTGTGCACCACGCTTTGTGACGGTTATTTGTTGATCTTACTGATGTTAGGTTTGCATGTGGATACTCACAGAAAGAAACCTGTGCCCTTCAGCTTTTGAGGAACCATTATGGTGCTTGTGTTGTTTCTAGAAGCATATTGTAATTCGTTTGCTGAGTGTTGCAAACGAGGAAAAGCGACTGCCGAGTGCTGAAGGGGGTGGTGACCCACTTCAGCACTCGGCAGTCCAGCTCTGTCATTTAGGTGGCCTATCATGTCGCGATTGTTGTCTTGACATTTCCACTTCACAGTAACATAACTTACAATTGACAGGAACAGCTGCAGCAGAGCAAAATGTTCCTCACTGACTTGTTGCTAAGATGGCATTCTTCAACCGTGCTACTTTGAAAGTCACTGATATCAACCGTACAGCCCATTCTGGTGTTCATTCTTGTCTATAAGGATTTCCAGGCCATGTGCGTCTTTTTGTGCCTGTATACGCAATTTCTGTGGCCTATATGTGCAAGTCCACTTCTCAACAGGCGTGTCCGGATACTTTAATCAGAACCGAAAGAGTCTAAGTCAAATGTTGCAGGTCATGCACTTCTGAATTTTAGTGCTTCTCTAGTGCAAACCAATTTATTTTTTATCTCCTTCGCTTCTGCAATAATGTTTGCAGGGCAAAAATGTCATTTTCTATCATATTGCTAGGGTTGTACCGAACGTAATGCAAAAGCGGGCATACCGTTTTTATTAACTGACAGAGGTCGTTCAAATTGCACATGTTGGTAGAGTAAGCCTTCCTCTATAGTAAACCTTCTTCTTCATTGCAGGAATGTAAAGCTGAAGCAACGTGCCGTCATTGAGTTACTGACGAAGGAAGGGTGCACAGGCTGTCCGACATCCACAGAAGGCTACAGAATGTTTACAAAGATGACACCATTAACAAGAGCAATGAATGCAGATGGATGAAGAAGTTTAAAGGAAAGGAAACCAGAATTGAAGACAAATCACGCAGTGGGAGACTAACATCTGAGACCACTAACACGAATCGTCAGTGAGTGGATGAAGTGATCTGTGCCGAGAGACTAATCATAATCCGTGAGCTTGTTGCACAACTGGTCTGTGGTCACAATGCCATGGTATCGGAAAATGTGTGCAAAGATACCTCGGTAGTTGACACCCAATTTGAAGCACGCAGAGAAAGGTGGAAGTCTGCTCTGATCTTCTGGAAGCGTTTGAAGCCGATGAAGACACGTTTTTTCCGGTCTGGTGACAGGGGATGAAACGTGGGCCCATCATTACGATCCAGAAACGAAGAATCAATCCATGGAACGGCGTCACACCTCTTCACCAAGGTCTAAGAACTTCAAGAGTTAGCGAGTTAGCGATTAGCACAGAAAGCCATGGAGACAGTTTTTTTTTTGGAATGACAGGGGTATCATTCTCCTTGATTTTCTGGAACGTGGCCGTACCGTGACCAGAAAGTGGTACATTCAGACCCTCAAGAAGCTTAGGGAAGCTATAAGGAGAAAGATATCGAACGATAATCTGAAAAGGATCCACATTCACCATGACAATGAGAGACCACTCATATCTTTGGCAACAAATCAGGCAATCCGCAAATTAGGCTGGTTGGTTGTACATTATCCATCGTACAGCCCAGATTTGTCGCCCTCCGGCTTCCACCTGTTCTGTCCAATGAAGAACAGTCTCCGGTGACAACGATTTGATGTCGTCTGTTGATCTGTGTCAACAGACGAGATTAAAGTGGCTATTAAGAAGTGGATACAACAGTCACCACCAGAAATTTTTCAAAGAGGATTTGAGAGTTAGGTTCAACGATGGCGCAAATGCATCGTTTGGGATGACGACTATGTTGAGTAGTAACTTTGTATAGAGAAACATTTATTCTACCAACAGGTGCAATTTGAACGAGCTCTGTCAGTTAATAAAAAAGTTATGCCCACTTTCGCATTACTTTCAGTATAACCCAAAAGTAATGTAAAAGTGGGGATAACTTTTTTTGTAAATGCATAATACCCCAAAACATCTGTGCTGATTTGCATTCGTAAAAGAACTTTTAATCTGAAAAACGATAAAAAATGTTTTGGAGAAACTGCAGCTTTCTTACTGATCTTGAACACGTTCGTGTTAACAAATATTAAAACATGTAACATATGTATCCTATCTTTCACGCTTTCATAGAAAATAAACTTGCATGCCAGCCTTGACTATCAAATAATTTCGGCACTTAATCAGCTGCATGCATTGGATGCTAGCCAATAGATGATTCGGTTTCTCTATTGATTCCGCTGAAAGGGGACATACTTTTATTTCACAGCGAGTAAATAATAAAACATCTGCTTTTCTACTTTTGTTCTAGAAGAATTGGTAATTATAAATCTGTATTTAATTCATTTCAATCCTTTGCTTACCCGTGGTGTTACGTTTTTGATCGGCAATTATTTTGAAAACCAATAAATTGAGACAAAACTAATGGGATTACTTAGCCTTGGAAATGTCATTCCTAGGAAAGCCGTTCTCACGGAGAAAACCAGAAGAACTACCAGCACAAAGTCGCTGAAGCGTCAGGGGTTGTGTCGGTCCACTGTCCCGTGTAATTATGGTTACACACAGCCACACCCACCACGACCCGAGGAAAAGAGGATAGCCGAACCATAATCGTCATGTAAGAACAGCTAAAGCGAGGCATTGAATTCGGGTTTTTTTTCCCGTTACATTTCTTTTCTCGTAAGATATGGTTTCTTACATTATTACTTGCTGTTAAAAACTCGTGGAGCACTTAATAGTGAAAATCAGTGTAGCTATAATTAAAATGGCGCAGTACGACCAGCCGTATCCCCATTCATATTTATACTTCTAATGGAAAGATTCTCTTTAACATAATTAGCTGGGAGAAGGCAACATTTTCGGCTACACTTACATTGTTTTCTCCTTGAAGTGCTGTAGCAAACTGGGCTCAAACTATTGTAATTTAACACAATATCTTGAACAAGAAATATCACACCGAGTTTTTGGTTGTAACGAGCACGTCTTTTGGATCCTTTCCAATGGCAATACAAGTTTTCAAAGTTTATCATCTTCAACGAAAACCGGTTAGTAAAAAAAATACCGGATTTCTACTATCGATAAAACATCCAGAAATAGAAGCAGCTACTTACTCGCACCAGCCGTTGAATAGTATGTTTCGATAATTAAGAAATTGTGCACATAATGTTTCTCATAGCAGAAGAAAGACAAATAAATTTTCAAACCGAACAGTTAAAAGAAGAATTATAGAAGGGGACATCATGTAACTGTACACCCCCTAGCGGAAGAGTTTTGCATAAAGGAAAAGTCGGAAATATTTGAAGAGTGTTCTTCATAGCAAAAAATAAGCAAAGGAAAAATATTTTCTTTAAATAATTTTCACGGAAGCAGAAATAGCGAAAAAAGGTTTTGACATTTACGCCCTCCAACGGGAAAGGTGTGTATTTTTTAAAGATAATAATGTTCCTTATCTTTATTGTAGAGAATGGCATACGGTACAAAAAAGATTTCAATTGTTTTTTTAGAAGAGGGGATACAGCTGCAAACCGAAATAAACAAAGACCCCTTGAGAAAATTCTGAACTATAAAAAAAAAAAACTCCACAAGTAAAAGCTTACAGTATTTCACAAGGTAAATGGCATCCGGTGTTAAAAGAATGTCTTAAATAGGACATTTGCAAAACGTATACTGAGAAAACAGATTAAACATCTGCGCACCCTAGCGAAAAATTGTGCATTCTTTTGGAAAGGAAGTATTACACATACGAATATTATTCATAGTTAGCAATATCTGACTGATTTTGTTTTCAATCGGTGTTTTAGTGCCACAGATATTGCTCCAAACATGCAACTAAGGGAAACGTGACATACGCCGTCCAGTGGCACACTTGAGCATTAAGCAAAATTTGTAATTATGTGCAGAACATTTTGAACAAAAAATGCTGTCCAATAAAGAAAGGTTTCTTAAAATCTAACTCTCAGAAGCAGAGACATTGACAAAATTAAGAAATATTTTTACGCCCATGGCGGAAAAACTGTGCACTAGGTATTATGAAAAAGATTTTGTGAGGTGAAGAATTTTTTAAATCGAGTTTTCGGAATCGCAGATTTTGCTGCAAATACAAGTTAAACAGAAATAAATCCTTACGCCCTTAGTGACCAAACCGTTCTCTTCCAAAAAACTGGAGTTATATGTAGAACATTTCTTTCCAAGAACTGTACCCGATGCAGGAAGAATTTTCAAATATGACTTTTAGAAGCAGAAAAATTGGAGCAATTGCAATTTAACTTTACGGCCCCTGGCTGAAAATCTGTGCATTACTTGAAAAATAAATTTAATCCAAAATTTTTCTCATTAAAAATAGCATAGAATAGAAAAATTATTTTTTTCGAATCGGATATTCAGAAACAAATATATGGACTAAAATGTACTGTATTTTGAATTCGGTAGAATTTGCGCTCTCTAGCGGCAAACCTATGAATCAGAAAAATACCAGAAAGGAAGTATCCTAAACAAACACATATGGAGATAAGTTATCATCATGAAATAACATCAATAAGTCAGTTAACTACGTCAGCAAATGTGGTTGCATTTCAAAATGAGACTGATGACTGAAATATTTCGTATTTTGAAAATTTATGTAAATATATATTGTATATGCTTTGTTGCAAAGTTATTTACTACTAAAGTTTTACTTATTACTTTATGTTCCAAGCACAGCTAATGTCTTCCGCATTAGAGAGATAGTTTATTGTGTCTCAAAGCAGATATGTCACAAAGGAAATGAGAGTCTCGAAACATCTGTTAAAACGTTCCACAATATTACATAGTCATGTTGAATTTTCTAAGCGATATCGCATCAATTCATATAATAATAATATCATTTGGTTTTACCCAAATATTCATTACGACGCAGCTTCTTACAACGATAATTATCTCCGCTGAGAAAACTGAGAAATCATCCAAACCGTTGTTTTCAACAAAACGAATATTTCCAATCCGTTTGGAGATAGCGTGGGCAGCACGTGATAATTTTTGCATTATGTAACACGAAAATTTCCACAGATTGCGCAAATTTGAGGCATATATTAACAAAGCGAATGTTTCTAATCAGTTTTCCCATAAGAAAAATATCTTGAGGAATAAAAGTGCATTTGTGCATTATTTGGTAAGACTTCCAGCTGTTGTGTTAATATCATGCATGCATACCGTTGAACTTAACAAATCAAATGGTTGCCAAATGCAATGGCGTAACCATGTTTCAAAATCTGGGGGTGGGGGTGGGGGGGTCAGATCACACATACACACATTATATGTATACATATACACTATCTACCAACAAGTAATTGGACACCCCTGCAATCGACGATATGTGCGGTCCCGATACACGTCACTGCCGCCGCCGTCAAATATCGTGTGGGAAACAACAACGCGACCAGTCGCATGCAAGATGCCACGCAGTTTGGAGCTTTCTAATTTCGAGAAAGGTGTAATCGTCGGGTATCACAGAAATGGCCGATCCATACCTGACATATCCAGCGAGTTGAAGTACCCAAAATCGACAGTGGCCTACGTGATTGGCAAGTGGAAGATGAGAGGTGAATGAACCCCGACCCGGCAGACCCACAAAACTGGGAGTTAGAGACCGACGGGTGCTGGCCAGAGAAATTCGGAAGAACCGCACCAAATAGATGGGCTACATCCGCGAGGAGTTTCAACAGGTATCCGGGAGTGTTCTTTCGATGAATACTATCCGTAAGGAAGCCCATCTGCTCGGTTATCATGGACCTGCTGCCGCTCACAATCCTTTGATCACCAAGTCCAATAGCGCTGCTCGGCTAACGTGGTGCAAAGAACGTCGACAGTGGACCGTTGAACAGTGGAAACAGGTTCTCTGGAGCGACGAATCAAGGTTCACCCTCTACCGTTCGGATGGCGGGGTCTGGGTTTGGCGTCTGCCTGGAGAACGCCTCCTACCGGAATGTATTGTGCTAACTATGAAGTTCGGCGGCGGTAGAATTATGCTATGGGGGTGTTTCTCCTGATATGGCACGGGACCCTTGGTCGCAATTCCTGGTAGACTCAACGCCGAGACCTACTACACCATTTTGGATGACCATGCGCTTCCTACGTTGTGGCAGTTTTACGGGGTGGACCCATGTTACTTTCAGGATGACAATGCCACCTGTCATGTTGCGAGATCCACCATGGCTTGGTATGGTGACAATGAGGTTAATCGAATGGACTGGCTTGCGCAGAGCCCGGACCTTAACACTATCGAGCACCTCTGGGACGAGTTGGAGCGTCGACTTAAGAGGTGCCCCCACCGTCCGAAATCGGTGAAGGAACTGACCTGTCTTCTCCAAGCCGAGTGGAAGAAAATACCGCTAGCCGTCGTACAACTCCTGGTTGAGAGTATGCCCCGAAAAGGTCGCAGCTGTAATCGCCGCTCGTGGAGGCTCCGCCAACTATTGAAGGTGAATAAACTTCGTTTTCCTTTGCTATCACACGTGTCCAATTACTTGTTGGTAGATAATGTATATAAAATAGTATATACATACTATATAAGATTCAGTTTGGGACCCTCCCTCCCTTACACATGCACACGCAAACGCAAAGCAGTTGCTGGGGCACGATCTAACGGGAACGACATAGGCACATCTAACTGTAAAACTATGATAGATACGGCAGAAATGTAAATTACAAAGTTGTAGAATTGACTTTGCTTATTAGGAATCGATATCGCTGTTTTATTAAGTACACATTATGCACGTGTTTGCATTCTACGAAACAATTATAATTTTATATTATTAAATTTAGTTGGTTCACATCATAAAAAAGTGTGCATTATATCATTATATTCCCGAAAAATGGGGGGGGGTCTTTTATATTGGGAATCCCGACTCTGAAAATCAGGGAGGTTCCTGAATCCCGACCTCTCCCCCACCCTGTTGCGCCTATGGCTGAATGGTTATAGTCGCCGGCTTCTGATTACTCATCCCATATGGCATTGGGTTCTTTTCCAGAATGTGGCACGCGTGATGTGTCCTTTTTAAAACGCTGGTTATGCCCCTTTCTGGGAATGAGTTATATAGAAAAAGTAAAAATTTATTTCTTTTATCGAGTGGTCAGCGGAGCGCAAATTTCGTTAATCGTTCTAATTTTGCCGGGTTCAAACCTCGGATAAAGTAAATGAGGTCCTTACACACCGTGTCGCTACCCCTCTCTGGAGCTACACATAGTGGCCACTGAATGAGAAACTTTTATTCAATACCATGTTGGACATCCTTTAGCATGAATTACATCAAGTATGCGGTTTGGTATAAATTCCACAAGGTGTTGGAGTGCATCTACAGAATACTAGGCGTTCACTTGACAGTCCTTTAACCAGTTCAGTTTTGACAGAAGAGACTGCTACCGAAACAATTTTTCTAACATGCCTCATACATTCTGAATTGGTTCCATACACGGGCTCTGTAGTGTCCAGAAAAGTTCGTGGAAGTAGCTGAACCACTGCTGAACATCTTGCTGAACCACTGCTAAACACCTCTTGCGCGATGCAGATTAGCATTGTCGTTCATATAACAGCTGTCACCTGCAGGATAAAATGTAAACATTGCAAAATGGACTTGATCGGCAACAATGTTTAGATAATCCTTGGAGGACACCTGACCTTCCAGCAATATCACGGGACCCGTTCTGTATCAACAGAATCTGCCGCACATCATGACACCATCAAGCCGCAAATGGCTGAGTGCTTAGCAGTTCAGACTACCAATGCGAGGTCCTCAGGTTCGATCCTGGGCTGATCTTGCGGAGGTGGTGTGATTTGCTAACAATCACTGAATATTCGCCGTGCATCGGACGAGCACGTTAAATGAGGGCCCCCAGGCTGGACCCACTGATTAAATGGGTATCATTTCCTATGCCCCCTGAAATTCTCTCACCTCTCTATGTGCAACATCGTCCTTGTACGGTGGCGCCATCTACTGTACCCTAATCTCACTAAAAACTGTTCTGTCAAAGTCACTAGACTTGCTCTCATTCCTTCTGTGTCCTGCCCAAAAGGTGAACTCGCTGTAGGTGGCTGGGACCTAAAATCTACTCACTGTGCACGGACGTCCTACAAGAAAATGACGCATACTTCCATGACACCATCTCCAAAAAACATGATTTGAGTTTACAAGGCAACCTGGGCTCATTGCTCCATGGGGCTCTTGCCAAACCCTCTGCCTACCGTCGGTACAGAAAAGGTGTACCGCGACTTGTTTGGCATGCCTTTTCTTCCAGTGTCCAGTCACGATGTTCCTGAAACCACTGTAGACACACTTTCCAGTTATTCGCAGAAACCATGCAGTGGCTTCAGTACTGGAAAACGACTGACTGTACGGATCCTCTTTAATTTCCTGTGCATAGTTCGATGAGATATGCGTCTGGAACAGCTTTCATTGAATGATTCGGTCAATTCCTGCGCATAGGAAGGCTTGTTTCTCAGTAGAAGCCTTGACAGTGATATCGTTCCTGACAGATTGCCATGGTGCCACATTTTCGGCTCCTGGACAAGCAGTGCGAGTTATTTTTCCACTGATTGAAGACCCGGGTTCCTCACCGTTTGATAAACAAGTCAGCTCTGTTGTATTCAAAATCGTCGCTTCATCCAGGATACGCGCTTTATCGAACCCCAAAAAGCCGTTCGTTTTTCCCATTGTGATCACAACTACTGATAATTACTGACTAGCTGCAGTTTTAGATTGATGCCTAGGTCACGTGGTGACGCACGTTTCCACGTATGTTGCATGTACGCTGCGAAAGGAACGTGTACGTACATCTGCATAAATGTTTCTAATTCAGTGGTTGGTGTGTTTACTTGCCTTGAATTATATTTGTGCGACTCCATAAAGCCTTGAACGCTCACGATGGTAATTAAAGCCCGAAACAAAACGAATTTTCAAATCGAATTTCCCGAAGAAAAAGTGTTGTATCAAACGCAATTTTACTGGTGTAGTAAGTGGCTTGAAATATGTCGGAAGTTAAGAAGATACGAAAACTATGGATCATGCATAGTTATGTTTTTCGTACCCTATCCTTAGAAAAGAAATTTCACCAAATTTAATACGGTCAGGTGAAGAAAATATCTTTTTACCGAGTGAGTCGTCTAGGAAAGTGAAATATTACAGCAAATTAGAAAACACATTTATTCACTAAAAAAAGATTGTGTCTAATAATGCTGGAATATGTATGGGACACATTAGCCTTTCATGTATCTAATTTGACTTTGCTTTTTGAGTTACTGTCCTTATGTAAATTAAATTACTTTTCAGTTAGATTTTCTTTCTGAACAGTTTATAAGTTCACCGAATTTCCTTTTATTTTTTGGCAACAACTAACAATAAGTCGAAGGTTAGTAAAAAAGCCACGCAAAATGTAAAGGGGGTTTGTGGTTGTGGTACGACAAAATATGATTCAAAAATTGTATTTTGGTGAATGTTAGCTTGTTTATATGTACGCTGGTTGAGTTGTGTGATGTTACGAACTGACATGATAAAAAAGAGAGAGAGAAGGACCTGTGTGTTTATGTAAACAACTGCCCAGCGGAGAATTTGGTAAAACAAAGATGATTCAGAAAAAGGGCTTTTACTTTGTTGAAGGCGATGCGGGCATACCGATATTGCTTGACATCTTGAGCTGGTGTTTCTCTCCGTAAGAGGAGAAAGCCAGCATATTGCAATTTTAATGTCTCTCCGTATGATGTACTGTCCTTGTGTTCGTGTGGTTTGATTAAAATCGATTTACTTAACATCCTCCATTTTATTTGAATAATGTTACATGCTAATTTAAGCCGATCTACGCTAATGTGGAACGGTTGATGATGATTAGTGCACGATCTATTTGGCTGTCGCTGCCATTAACAATAGTATATGTGCTGGAATCAAAACAGTTTTCTATTCACTAAAGAGAAAAGTGTTTGATTTGACGTCCCTAGAAGGTCTTAAAAACATCTTTTTTTCGGTTTGATTTTTTGAAATGAAGATACGCGCGGTTGCAAAGATGTTGAAGACAAGAATATAAAATTATGCCTCCTAGTTGCAAAGCACCTTGTAATAATGTATTTTAAAATGCACGCAAAATATCCGCAATCGTTACCTCCATCTAACGGAAAAGTAACTTTTAAAATCCGTTTTATACAAGCAAAGATTTCGGGTGAACACAATACATATTTGCATACCTAGCAATACGATGCATTATTTCAAATAGGAAATTTATGTAAAATTACCTTCGCTCTAAAGGGTATGGGAAGGAAAAAATATTTTTGAATTGGTTTTCTTGAAGAACTTGTATAGAGTAAATATATAGGGTGACTCATGTGCAGACTTTAATGGGAGATAGGGAACACAGAAACAAATCTGTTTTTGTCAAACAATGTATATCCGCAGGCGTCACCCTTCGGAGCTGGAGGGTTGTTGGTACATAAATGAAAAGCAGAAAGTAAGAAGAACATTTTTATTAAAAACAGTTTTAAAAGCGGTTTTACATCTGCTTTAACAGTATTTGCTGAAAGGACTGACCGCCAACAGTAATACATGTCTGACAGCGTCGACGCATTGATTGCCGTACATGTTCAAAGATTTCCGGTATTTCGCGAACACTTACAGCAGCGACGGCGTCTCTTGAGACGAGGTCTGCATGGGAGACAATGTGAGTTTCGTACACGAGGCTCTTCACGCATCGCCAGTGAAAGAAATCGATAGATGTCAAATCGGACGATAGTAGTAGCCAAGTGACGGTTCCATCCCGGACTATCCATCGGTCCACAAAAAGTGGTATTCAGATAATCTTGCACAACAATGCTGAAGTGCGCTGTCGCTCCGTCGTGTTGAAACCACATTCGACGACGAGCAGACACAGAAATATCTTTCAGCAGTTCCGGCAACATTTCTTCCAGAAATATCCCATAAATCATCCGCCCGTCGAGTCGAGGAGTCAGCAAGTGTAGCCCAATCAAAAAGCCATTGACGATAACTACCCAAACATTGACGGAGAACCGTTGTTGAGAAGCATGTGCCCGTATATCATGTGGATTGTCCTGCGCCCAAACGTGAGCATTTTGCACATTAAACACCCCCTCAATTGTGAAGGACGCGTAATGTGTGAGAGCACATGAGCTGGAAAATCAAGTTGTACTGCGCTCTGCTGCAGAAACCAGCGTGCGAATTCTACCCAAAGAGGGTAATCAACAGGGCACAATAACTGAACTCTCTGAAGATGAAATGGATGTAAATGCTGCTCGTGCAAGACTCTCCACTTGATGAGTTGGAACCACACCCTGGCTACGTGCAACAGGTCGCGTGCTTGTGCCTGGACTGTTCTCAACCTGCCGGTGCAAACTCTCAATTGTTTGGTGGTTCGGCACACGTCTGTTAGAGTACCGTTGACGGTACAATCTTACAGCAGCCCTTCCCCTTTCACTGGCAGACCCATACACTAGATGCTTGTCAGCCATCTCAGCATACGTATAATGATGTATGTTAAACGTACGAGTCAGCGTTACGAATGACGACGGAGACAAACAGTTCATTGCCGCGTCGTCCAACAGCGCCATCTAGCAACGAAGGGTGACGTTTGCGTACATACATTCATTGACGAAAATGGTTTGTTTTAGTGTTCCCATTCTCCCATTAAAGTTCGTACAGAGTTACGAATCACCTTGTACTTTCAATGTACGACAGTTGTACTGAAAGTAATGGAAAAGTGATCATAACGTTTTTATTAACTGGCAAAGGGCCTTCATATTGCACATGTTGGTAGAGACACGTTTCTCTATACAAAGGTACTACTCAACATAGTCTCCATCGCAACCTATGCATTAGCGCCATTGTTGAACCCAACTCTCGAATCCTCTTTGGAAAAATTTAGGTGTGGATTATTGTATCCATTTCTTCACAACCCCTTTCACCTCGCCTGCGTCATGAAATCGTTATTCCCAACTAACCGAACAGGTGGAGGTTGGACGGTGCCAGATCTGAGCTGTAAGGTGGATGGGAGATCACCGACTAGCCTAATTTGCTGATCGTTTGATTTGTTGCCAAAATGTGTGTGGTCTCGCATTGTCATGCTGAATGTGGATCCTTTTCAGATTCTTGTTCGGCCTCTTCCCTGTTATGGCTTCTCTAAGCTTCTTTAGGCTGTTATTGTTCTACTCGCGGGTCACGATACGGCCACGTTCCAGAGAATCAAGGAGAATGGCACCCCTGTCATCTCAAAAAGCAATCACCATGACTTTTTGTGCTGATCGCTGATTCTTGAAGTACTTAGGCCTTGGTGAAGAGGTGTGACGCCATTCCATGGATTGATTCTTCGTTTCCGAATCGGGAAAATACGCTCACGTTTCGTTCCCTGTTACCAGATAACAAAAAAACTAGTCTTCATTGGCTTCAAACGCTTCCATAACATCGAAGCAGACTTCCACCCTTCTCTGCTTCAAATTGGTTGTTAACTACCAAGATACCCACTTTGCACACACTTTCCGATACCCTAAGTTTTCCAACATCTTCTACATGGCATTGCGACTTCAGTGTCCAGTTATGCAACAAGCTCACGAATTGTGACTCGTCTCTCCGCGGGAATCAATTCGTCCACTCGCTGACGATTCGTATTAGTGGTCGCAGATGATGGTCTTCCACTATGTGGTTTGTTTTCAATGCTGGTTTCCCTTTCTTTAAACTTCTTCAAACATCTGTGCAGATTTCTCTTGTCAATATCGTCATCTCTGTAAAGATTCTATAGCTTTATGTGGATATCGAACAGAATGTAGCCCTCCTTCGTCAAGAACTCAATGACGGCACGTTGCTTCAGCTTCGAATCCATTACATTCCTGCAATGAAGAAGAAGGGTAACCGTAAAGGACGCGTGACTCTACCAACATGTGCAATTTCAACTACCCCTGTCAGTTAAAAAAACGATATGCCCACTTTTGCATTACTTTCGGTACAGCCCTCGTAATAGCATGTGCATTTGCTCCCACTAGAGAAGAATCTATGCATCGGGCAGTGAAATATTGGCAACAATCGACGTTCTCATAGTTCAGGCATTCGGCTTCAAAAATATATTTTTTTCGAATCTGACTAATGATTGCAGAGATACACTGAGTGATCAATGAATTATGAACACCTACCTAACACTTCGTCGGTCTTCTTTTCGACATAAGTACAGCATCCAACTGACGTTGCATCGATTCAGTAAGATGCCAGGAACAGTTGGAAGGTATCGCCAACAAAGCTGCATGTGGTACGGTCTTCAATGCAGGTATAGAGGTCTGAACTGTTTTTTTTTTCAAACCATACCTGCACAACATTGGACCGGTGGCTCGGCGCATTTTCATCTTGGGAGACTCCATCTCCATTCGGTAAAAAGTGTAACATTGCGTGTGTACAGAGTCAGCATGTAATTCACGATAGTGAGTTCCAGTCATACGTTGTTTCATATGCACCAGGTGTCCAAATTGTCGCCAGGTCAACATGCCCCACACCATACAACCGCCTCCACCGGATTGCACTGTGGAGACAATGCAGTTTGAATCAGGTGCTTCAAGTTGTTTGCGCTAAATACGTACACGACCATCCACGGGGTGGAGTAAAATACACGACTCGTCAGACAAACACACTTTATTCCAGTAATCCGACGATCAACTTGCATGATTTTTTTACCATGCGAGTTTTTGGCACCGACGAACCTTGGTTAGGAGAGGATGTTGTCAGGGTCGTCTGCTGTTACAGCCCATAAGTGCGACATATGGTCATGACAGATACCTTACCGAGTTGCCCTCTGTTGTATTGGGTAGTCAACTGTTGAGCAGTTCTGCGTCTATTGGCCTGTACAAATCATCAGACCCGGCGTTCACCTCTCACATCAACTTTTCGGTGTCTTGTGCAAAGTCGTTGTTTGATCATTTTCACGCCAGTCTTGATACATTTTAACTAGAGCGGCTCACGAACAACCCACCAGTTTGGCCGTTTGGAAAATCGAGGCACCCTGTCCCGAACTCCCTCAATCTGTTCTTTTTCTAAGTCCGATAAATCCTTTCCTTTACCCATTACGTTCCGAATTTTACTACCTACTCCTCCACTCACACGTTATACCCTGAGTGGCCAGTTTATTATGTACACCCCCTCAGTACTTCGTTGGGCCACATTTTGCCATTAATACTGCGTCGATTCTACGTGGCATGGACTCCACGACATGTTAATAGGTGGTCTCTGGAATCTGAGACCATGTTTGTTGAATACCACTTTCCAGCAGTGTGATATTGCTGGGTTGTGGATCCAGCTGACTGATGGCTCGTTCAACTTCATACAACACATTCTCAATGGGGTTGAGATCTGGAGATTGTGGGGGCCACCTAAGCAAAGTAAACTAACCGGCATGTTCCTGAAACCAATCCTGTACAATACGAGCACTATGGCAGGACGCATTACCTTGTTGAAAGTAGCCATCGCCATTGGGATAAACCATCCACATGACAGGATGCACTTGGTGCGCAACGATGTTTAGATATGATGTGCCAGTCAGACGTTGATCAACACGAATTAAAGGGCCCAAAGCATGCCAGTAAAACATTCCCCAAACTATAACGTTGCCTCCACCAGCTTGAAGGGTTATAGCAATGCATTTAGGGTCCATGCTTTCGTGCTGTTTCCGCCAAATTCTCACTGGGCCACCGGCATGGTGGAAATGAAAGCCTGATTCATCGGATCACATAATTTGTTTCCAATTATCGACTGTCCAATTCTTGTGCTCCTGTGCGAACTGGAGACGTTTTCTCTTGTTAACTGCAGACAGCAAAGGTGTTCGAACAAGCCTTCGGCTGCCATATCCCATCCGATGCAGTGTCCGGCAAACAGTGTGTGCAGAGATCATTTGAGGGGATCCTTGATTAAGATGGTCTGTAATTTGCTGCACTGTTGCCCTTCTGTTGTCTGTTTCCAGTCTGAACACTCTCCGTTCCACCCGGGAAGTCACTAGTTGATGACGACCACACGTTGCACGCAGAGACCAAGTTTTTTGGCTGACAGTCGAGTTTTTAAACATTTTAACAACAGCTGCTCTGGAACATTTCACGAATGCCGTGGTTTCGGCGATACTCGCTCCATGGCTCAGAGCTTCTACAGTCATCCCAAGTTACAAGTCCGTCAAATCACATTTTTTACCCATCTCGTCACCCAAAAATTATTCTACTGTCGCAAGCACTAAGCTTTCCCTTTTTATTCCAGCCTCGCCCTCTGGCGGCAACGGCGTGCAGCCATAGCTCATTTGCTTAAAACTGTCAGGTGGTCATAATAAAGTGGCCACTCATTGTATATGCTACGTCGGTCGACTAATTGCGCACTCTTGGAAATCACGTGGTCAACAGCCGGCGTGCGCTTTTGATAGGGAATGTCATAATTCGGTGATGACTCGGTGTAAATTGTCCACAGGCGAACTAACATAGGGATGCTATAAGCACTTTCTCTTTTTCCAAAAGACGTGGTAAAAAACATATGCATGTATGTAACATGATTTGTTCTTAAGGAGGCAGACCGATCCAGTGAGAATACTTCACCAGTAATTCGAAGTAGGACACTTATCATGCTTCTACGCATCGAATATAAGACTGCTTTAAATACTGCAAAATATCTGCAGACATATACTGTGTATAGACCGCAGCATAATTTGTGTTTTTGAGACATACACTGCCGGAAAGTGAAAAAAGAACACCAAGAAGGAATTAGCGGACGATCATGAAATTTACATATGTTAATGGGGTCGAGTTTACGTAGGTGTGATGTTAATTTCGGGACCAACCGGTGAGCGCTTACGCCACAGCACTGCATTATATGCAAATTATCGTCGGTGGTATTTAAGGAGTACGGCGACGTGAATGTAATCAGTCGTCGGCGTACGGACACGTGCGATGACCCTGAAGAAGCTGCAATGCCTGGAAATGGACGACGTGTACGATTTCAGCAGTTACCGGACTTTGAGCGAGGTCATCTAGTCGGAGTCCGCGAGGCCGTGTGGTCGTATCGTCGTATTGCGGAGCGAATTGGACGGGAAGTATCGGTGGTGGTACGATGTTGGCGTAGATGGTCCGAGGAACATTCCCACACGAGAAGACGTGGAACCGGGAGTCACAGACGGACTGATGAGCGAAACGATCGACGCATAAGAAGAGCGGCGTTGTCAAGCAGAACATCCACTGCGACGCAAATCCCAGCTGCCGTTGCTCCTGAGGTGACTGTGCGAACAATCTGCAACCGTCTACTGGATGCAGGACTACGTGCACTTGTGCCTCTGGCATGTGTACCTCTGACTTCATCCAACCGTCAGGAACGGCTGCAGTGGTGTCGCCAACGTCTGCACTGGAGTACGCAATGGCGATCTGTCGTGTTCAGCGATGAAAGCAGATTCTGCTTGGGAGCCTCCGATGGACGTATGCGTGTTCGTAGACGCACAGAGGAGCGTCTCCACCTTTCCTGCATCCGCCAGCGACACACAGGGCTTACACCTGATCTCCTGGTGTGGGGGGCGATTAGCTATCTCTCCCTTATACAACTAGTGTTTGTACCGGGTACGTTAAACAGCACCTGCTACATCAACAACATCATTCAGCCTGTTGTTGTGCCATTTGTAAGGTCGGTTCATCGTGGTGTTTTCCAGCAAGATAACGCACGCCCGCACACGGCACGAGCAACGCAACATGCACTTCCGGGTGTGAAACAACTTCCATGGCCTGCACGTTCACCGGATTTGTCCACCATTGAGCACGTGTGGTATTTTATGGGACAACGACTTATCCGGTCTCCACGGCCAGCCACGACCATCCCCGATTTACGCGTCCAAGTTGAGGATGCTTGGAACTCAATAACCCAAACTTACATCCAACATCTGTACGACAGACGCCATGCCAGAATTGCACAGTGTGACGCAGAGCATGGCGGTTCAACCTCCTACTAACCATGTTACATGGAAATGTTATTTTTCAGTTTACCAGCAAATACAGCTGTATTTTGCTATAATGTTTTGATCACGTTATCCTCTGTATTCCGTTATTATGCTGTATTAATTTCGTTGGTATCAGACGTTTCCTTCTTGGTGTTCTTTTTACACTTTCCGCCAGTGTATATACAAGTCCTTAAAAGAAACGTATCCCGTTTCAGTGGAGTTATCTTCGTTAAGTGAAAATTGAAGTTCTGCGTTGTGATTTAAAGCTTGTTGTTCGGTGTGGGCGTTAGTGGAACGTATGCTGCATTTCCCATTACCACCTGCAGCCATAAGAAGCGGATGATTCGATGCAAAACTTCCACCAACAAGCAATCACATTTTAGGGTGCTGTGTTGGGTCAGTCAAAGTAGAATTACCGGCTGGTGAAGATTCACACTTCCGATGAGAGCACTCCATGTGCGTGACGTGAATATAATGTGCTCTGTAGGAAAAACGATTCGAACGTCTGTTGTATTTACTGATATGATCGATGTATCAGCCCGTTAGAGAAGAGAAGTTACCTGCAGGGCGAGAGTTTATCACCCTCAGAAATGATAATGTCAGTGGATTCAGAGCAATCTTTCTGTTAGCGGAATGCTTTTTCAGGAGTTTCCCTCACTTTGACATCCTATGGGTTGTAAAATAATCGCTAAACATTTATTTTCGTCAAAGGAGACTGGTTCTACTCGGGATCTTCTAGAACACTGCTGATCAGAAAATGTGCTTTGGACCTTTTTACGAAGATTTCCAAATCTTCCGGCGTTGTGACAAGGTTGATCTCTAAATAATAGGCTGAATTTTCTTTTGAAGGACATTCAACAGAGCGAACACTTTTTACGCAAAGATTAGACTTTGCTTGATAACCACAGAAACATCCTTTCAAAATTGAAAGTAACGTTCCTTCCCCGATGCAAAGTAATAGAAATACAATATGATGAGTAAAGAAAAAATGACATAATTTTTATATAATTTCATATTAAACAGGATGAAACTGTTTTTTAAACGAATCGAAATCTTTTCTTGCATTCCTCATGTCTGCATTAGGCACTATTCCATGAAGAATAAAAAGCAGCATTTTGCTCTGTTGAACTGCTGTTTTCTTTGTGTTCCACTGGATAGAGATCTTAAAAATCTTTAATTTACTGGGAATATTGTGACCCTAAATTAGAGACGGGCGACTGCTTATAGCCCACTGAGTTGCTCAACCCCCAATCGGCGCGTAACTGGAAGACCCTGGGTTCGACTCCCGGTGGCGGCCAATGAGAATTTTTCCGTGACTCACTTATAAACGTGGAAAGAGCGAAGATCTTTGTTTGAGGACAGCTATTTTTGAGGAATGGTTATTAATCCTTCAAGTTCTCATCAATACCCCCTATCCCCACTGTTTGTCACAGGGCATTGCCTCTCCTCTTACCCTGGAAGCAATTACACTAAATTAGGGACGGGAAACTGCTTGTAGTACATCGAGTTGCGGGCAGTAGTCGTTAAACCCCAAAATAAAACAAAATGGCCTGGTGGAGGAGGAAACTGTTTTGTGTGCCAATTGTGAAGTTTTGTATGCCCTTTTTCACACTTAGTGTTGTGGTCACCGAGCATTAACTGACAGAGACATTTTTACTTTTGTAAAATGATCGTTATTATTCTGTATTTTTTTTCATGTGCCTCCACATATTCGTTTCGTTTCTATTTGGGTAGTTTAATTAAAAAGCATAGACTGTAGAAATGAATCACGCAAACCATTGATTGTAAGACAACTTTGTCAAATGAAATTTTATTAAGTACCACTTTTTTTTTTATCTTCACCTGAGTCTGGTGCATGAAGTTAGGTCAGATGTCTGTGAAGCGTCATCAAAACTCGGCGCTTCACAGACGGCTGTCCTAGAGTATACTCTAGATTCAGTTTCTTTTTGATTTTACTATCTCTTGTCATTTTATTTTCCTATGAAAATTATCTTCTCACTTAACGAGATGTTGTTTCTCCCGCTGAATTAAATGTGGCAACGAGTGTAAGTCATGACGTGGTGATATGCAGTATATATATATAGGCGCGCTCAAGTATACCGAAGAGCTTCGTTTTATATGTGATAGGTTCTTCCTGATTATTGATATGCGATTTACCTACGTTTCTACGATAGTACGAAAGTTCGGGCTATCAGTAGTTGTGTTATTTTGGAGTGTGTATTTGAGTAATACCAGGAGCTCCCCAATAAAAGGTTAAAAGTGAGTACGTTTACTTAGTTCATTTTATTGTCAGACCTCTGTCTGGCCGTTAAGTCTATTTCATTGAGTGTTTACGTTAAGTTCAGGGTATATTGTGCTTACCGCTCTAATAAGGAGCCTTCAAGGTACTAATGTACTAAAACCGAAGTTATATTACTGATATTCAAGATAATGAGGAACGCTGAGTAAAAAATAAATTCTATGTTTTTGGAATTTATTGCACGTGCGTGTCTTACCTAAACAAACTCTAGCACTTTGAAGTTTAAGCACACTTTAGCTACGTCAAGTAACCTTTCAATAACCCTAACGTGACTTAACGTAAGCTTTCCTGCACTACACGTCCAGCCGGAGAATTTTATTCATTATATCCCTTTACCTTGATTGGTAATTTATTCATCTACACCTTAGGCAGTATTATGTGCATGCTATTTAAGATTTGCTTTTAAAGACATCTGATTGCCTTTTTTTCAAGATTAAAGATTTATATCCTTTAGCGACATAGATATCATTTTGAATACAATGTATGCATTCAATATAAGACTGTTTTCGAAGTCATCTGAATACCATTCTTCCAAATGTTCGTATTTATATTTTTCCTTGGCAGTTATTATAACGGGCAGTGAGGTCCAACGAATCGAGGTCCCAAATACAACTCAGCGACGGGAGTATGGGTGCGTGACGCAGACCACACAGCACCATTGACTCCAGCTGCCAAGTCGTTGCAAAGTGTTGGATACGGTGTACTGCTCTGGGGCGTACTCACTTGGGCAACTTTGCGTCATTTTGTACTTATTTAGATCAGGATCACCGCACTCGGCTGTGTTACCGCACTCGATGACATACTACATCTAATTATCGTTATCAATTCTTGCAGCAGGATGATTTCTTTCGACAAGACAACATCGCGTCCCATCACTGCCGTTTGGTGAAAGATTAGTTGGAGGAGCATTCCAGTGGGTTCGCAGCCCTGGACTGCCCCCTCTCCCTCTTCCTATAAGAGCCCAATTGAGCATCCAGGGGCATGAAGTCTTCGCTGCCCTTTGGTGAAAGTCATGCCTTTGACCCGAAAGCCAACCACCATCAACTCTCGGCGCTTTACGGACGGCTGACATAGAGTCATGGGCAGCATTGCAACCCCCAAGCTTTCAGAACCTACTTCCGTTCAACGGTGTCCGCATGACACTGGAAATTTTTCGCACTGTGCGACTGAGTCCATACATCCAAGTCGAGCACATTCCCACCGCTAACTCCTATTTAGGCAATGTTTCGGACCATATGTTGCGCTACCTTCTGGGAGTGTATCTGTAGGCCAATGGACTCTTTCGGGAGGACAGCGCCCTGTGCCGTAAGGACCACACTTAAGAAGAATGGTTTAATGCTCATGGCTATCTATTTTGTTTTGCTCTCCTCAACCCCACATTTCCCGACGTGAACGTCATTGCACATTGTGGGATTACCGTGCCTCCCTTTATCAATGAAACCTGAGACATCACAATGCCCAGATATTATAGGATACTTGAAGACATCCGTCGCTGTCTAGTAGAGTCTACGTAACACAAGATACAAGTAGTAATCGCAGGGAAAGTCAGCCCAACAGGCTATTAGGTCAGTGGTCATGACATTAAAGACGTAGGGATGTATGTGTAATACGTTTGCCTCCGTGTTAATGTCCTGTATCAGGTGGTCCTAGAAGCAGCAAATTATGCATTTGGACCAACTTGTTGGGCCGTCCTTGGCTTCAAATCAACCTCCTTTCGAAGTGTGGCGCGGATTCAATACGGTGCTGATAACGTTATACAGGTATGTGCAGCTAAGAGGCTTTGATGACGTCAAGCATTTACTGAATGTTTTCTCTAGGAGGATCTCTGTTACGAATGACTCACACAATCTCATCCCTCGGGTGTTCAATTGAGTTGAGGTCTGTGACGGCCCATTTACAATTCAAAATTAGTGCTATATTCCTGGAACGTTTGTTAAATTATCCGAGCGCACTGCGGCACGGAGCATTTTTCTGCTGGAAGTATCCCTATTTATCATGAAGCACCATGTGCATACACAGTGTGTCGCGTACGCAGTGATGTGAAGATAGCTCGCGGTATTCGAATACTGTTACAGATGCATCAACGAATCCAGTGCCAGTCATAAAAAATAGATCTCGGACTATTACGCGGCTTTTAACAATTTATGAATTTAACGCTAGGCGGCTGAGTCTCTTCGATCCATACTGTTGACCCAATACTCTGGTCAGTTCATGTGGGTGTATTAACTGAAATCGTGATTAATAGGACCACACGACATTATCCAGTCACCAAGGGTCCAGTCTTGGTGATCTTGTGTCCACTGCAGACGAATTTGTCATGTTTTCAGTAGAGAAGAGTGAACAAGAAATAGGCATCTAACTTTATAGCCTATATGCGTTAATCTGTTGTACGCTGAAAATCTCCTTTCGATACCGTTGTCGTACTACACGGTTAGGAGATGCAATGGAGCTCGTGTGTCGCATCGCACAATCCTCCCCACGAGTCGTTGCCCTGGTACATCGACTAGTCGTGTCCTCTCACAGGAAGACCGTTGTTTGTTTGTTTGTTTTGGTGATTGTGCACCACTCATTGTACACTCTCGATATAGTTATTCTTGTATCCGAGAAGGTTTTACATTTCTGAGAGGCTTGCACCTGATCACCTACCGCCCACTATCACACCGAAAGGTGGCAGAATAATAACATGGACAACAACACATAGTATACTCCAAAATGAAGATAAAGCACTGAATGCATTTAAAAAAAACGGATTACTCGAAACAAACACAAATATACAAATTCATAAACATACCGTAAAGACGTACTTTGGCCTTAATATGATATGTGATCGCCTCTCATTGGGACACATGACTGACAGCATCGCGGCATGCTGTCCAAAAAAGAGTGTTAAAAGTTCTGAGGGCAGGCAGTCTATCGTACTGCTGTACAAGAGAACTTCGCAGCTCCTGTACGTTTCGTGGTGTGTATCTCAGAGCAGCCACGCGTCTCCCCAAAGCATCCCACAGGTGTTCTATAGAATTAAGGTCCGGAGATCTTGTTGACCACTTCATAACAGCAAAACCTTCACTTTCAATATATTCCAGCACTGGTCGAGCTGAATGGAATTGGGCATTTTCCTGCACATTTTGAGCCGAGAGCTGCTGAGAACAAGCGAGCATACGGTGTTACGATCTCATTTCGATAGCGGATAGCATTGATGGAACACCTGGAAAAGAGGTGCAGGTCATTTCGCCCTTTACTCAATATGTCTGCCTACACCATATTACAACGGCCTCTATATGTATCCCTCTCTTCGGTGTTTGATGGATGGCAACGCATTCCACGTTCTCTCAAAATGAATACACTTCGGGAATCTGTTTGCAAGGAGAAACGCGACTCATCCGTGAAGAGAACGTTAAACCACTGTTTACGTGTCCAGTACAGATGTTTCCGAGCCCAACGTAATCATTCTCTCCTGTGGGTAGATGTTAGCGGCATGCACACCAGAGGTCTTCCGGCATAAAAGCCGCTTTCCTGAAGCCTTCTGGTTACTGTCCAACGGGATAATGATCGACAAGTTGCTGTTGTCAACTCTGTAGCCACCTGACGAGATGCCATGCTTCTGTTGCACCCAGCAGTTAAAGTCAGAAAGCGGTCATACGGAAAGGAAGTTGACCTTGGACGACCTGCTACTGGTCGTGTAAGAACACTTGATGTATTTTGGAACTGTTTATACGGCCTGTTCACAACCATTCGAGACACGCAAAACCAACTGAATAAATCTTTTTGGGATTGCCCGGCCTCCATTCTCCCAACCGCCTATCATCGCTGCCATCGTATATCATCGGGTGTGACCTTTCTAAGACATGTCCTTTACTTGCAGCTTGGCAACAGCGAACATCAATTTTATACGTTTTTCCCTGCCCGCACGTCACGACTATTGGCTCCTTGAGTCTATGTGCAACGCCCACTGGAGCGTCATACTCGTGTCACCATGCGTTACTTTACGTACCTGTCACAGTATGTTATACTTCGTGTGAAATTCTCAGACTATAAGTTTCATTCCTTTTCTGTCTACGATGAAAAAACCTTTTGTAATTTAACTTTTGCACGTGAGTGTAATTTTCTACTTCAGGGTATGTTACTGAGCTTCAATTTATGGGTTCAAAAGACAGAGAAGATTGCAATTAAATATGTGCTCGTGGGCCCGTGTGTTTATGTGTGTGTGTGTGTGAGATTTAACATATTAGATGTACTAAGTAAGGACTGCCTCCATTCGTCTTTCAGTCTGACATCAAACAGCTTCGCGGTTTAAGAAGAGAGAGCCATGAAACGGAATGCGAAAGCGCAAACAGCTTTCAAAGCATCGGAACATTTATCTGTCGTTAGAGAGAGAGTGTGAAACTGTAAATGTTTGATTAGAGTACCTAAATGACCGAGCCAGCAATCTGCCTTCCGAGAGTGCCCAGCTATTTGGTGATATTAGCAAAAATTGTTGGAAAAAGAATGAACAAAATTTATCATCTACTTCGTTTCCTAAATTTATTCACTCGGTGCTTATTAACACAACTTCTGAAATAATGTACTCCAAAGCGTTACCTATCTGCATCGCGATTCGTTAATTGCGCAAATATCAATAAAATGAACGAAATATTTAAATCAATTTCGATTGTTGGGCGTAAACGTACGAGCCGGGAAAATTGATGAAAATTCGAAAGTGGTATCGATTCGCATGCCTGCGATAGTACGTTTCCGGTGAACTTGATCGACACAGTTTTCCACGATATACTCACGAGTGATCGATTTGTGTTGAAAATGCGTGCAAACAATTCGTGAGAAAGAGCCCACGAACTCCTTTTTGTAGCACCAATACATCAAATTTGGAGCTCTTCATTCTAGTTTGTCGCGCCGTCATTTGCAAAGGCGGGGCCTATCTCAGAAGATCGCCTAGAAAAATACCATCACGAACTGCCTGGAAATGAATGAATGTAATTAGCACTGTATTGAGAAAATAAAAATCGTTCTGCCGTACATGCGGGAAATTTTTTCATCATTAATTACCAGACCTTTAAAGATTAGGTTATTCAACAAATCGTAAAATCCTCCATCATTTCCATTGCTCGTTTCATTTGTGCGAATTCAATCAATCACAAAAGTAGTCAAAAACTTGCTCGTAATTACTGTCCTAGATAAACGGCCATAATGAAACACACTATTTGCCTCTTCAAATTGCTGTTGTTAGTCTTTTGATGATCGACAATACATATAGTTCTCCGTTTGAAATGCGTGCAACTTTGGGAAGTTTTCGTCCTCAAGACATGAATTATAATGAACGAGACTTTTTCCATGTTCCAACGAAATTCCTGATATATATATATATATATATATATATATATATAGACAAACGCCCTGAACTATATATATATATATATGCTTATGAATTACACTGATGGCTGTCCTAGCATTAAAATCCAGGTTTGAAGGAGATTATGATGATGATTTTTTTTAAGACATTAAACGCGCTATTGTATTGTAGTTAACTAACTGCTAACTAAAGATTGCTTAAACTTTTGCAACAAATATCAGCTAAAATAATGCACTTTAAGAACTTCAAGGCACAAAACAATTGGGTTGGACAAAAAAATGTGAACACCATTATTATAGTGTTAAAGCTATTCGTGTAGGTTACACTGAAAATACAGCTGTGATTATTTTTTGTGTATCTTTTCTTCGTATATCATGAAAGAAATACGGGATTACGCCATATAATACAAATTTTGAAGATGACAATCCGATTTTTGGCGTAAATGTGACAAGGATGGTAAGTCAGATAATATGCAAAAACTTGAAAATTTACGATGAAAATTTTCAAGTTTTCGCATATTATCTGACTTACCATCCTTGTCACATTTACGCCAAAAATCGGATTGTCATCTTCAAAATTCTTCGTATATTTTTTCTGGTTTGTATGCCAGTGTAGTATAAGTTGTGTTCAGCAGTGCTTCGTACAAGCGGTCACTGAAATATGTGACCTGTCAGACTTCCAAAGTGAAAAAGTTGCGGGAGCCCGTTGAGTAGGAGCGTCTTGTAACCATAACAGACCAATTGTTCGGGTTTCAAGAGCGACAGTCTGTACGGTAACGACTGCTTACACAAAGCATGTTACGTCTTCACCGTCGAAAAAGAATAGTGGGCGAAAACCCAACTGAATGAGAGGGACCGTCGAACGCTAACAAGGATTGTGTTCAAACAGCACAGAGCTACTGCTGCAAAAGTGATAGCAGAACTCAATATCCACCTGAAAGACAGTGTTTCCGAAAACAATCAGTTGAAAACCTCACAAAGCCAACAGCCATGGAAGGTATGTACTTCTCATAATACGTGCAAAATACGTCATGATAATTAACACAGAAATCAGACATCTCTGAATTGACTGTATTTCCTGTTCTCACGTAATATCAATCACTCAGAAAAAAATTCTGAGAAAAGATACACCATCGTGTGGTGCAGACAAAAGCCAACAGCATGGTGAAAATGGTGAAACCTTGCACCATAATGTGGTGCAAACTTGTACCGTAACGTGGTGCAAAGTTTCGTCATGTTAGTGGCTTTTGTTTGCCACCACACAATGGTGCATCGTTTTTCAGAAAGCGCTGCAGCTGGTGTAGCACCACTTTTTGGTGCAACCTACCACGAAATGTTTAAGTGTGGTGCCTGGTGGTGCAGTGGTTTAAGAGCTGGTTTTTGACCGTTCGTTTGAGTAGTCCCAGATGAAGCACGAGTAGTGTGTTTATCTTAGGACACAGGGTCTCTTATTTCTTCGGAACCAGAGACCACAAACTAGGGGTGATTAACCATTTGTAGACCGCAGGGTTGCTCAAGGCTGTTGTCAAAGTTCTTTAACCACAAGATTGTGCCCGTAAGACCCCATGTAAAGCTTCCCCTTCGCGGGAGTGAGGAGATGGTGGTCTGATGACGTCAGCTGTCTTACAGCAGGGCTAGTTCAGTGCACCGAAGGTCAAAGCAGTCGCAAATATCATTTGACTCCTGTTCAAAGTGCTGTTTGTTTTTTCTGCTTCTAGAATAATTCTAGTGTATATATAGTAAGTGGAATAGCTAAGTTTGTTTGCAAATAGTTTATTTTTTCGAGATGCCTTCGAGTTCCTGCACTGTTGCAGACTGCAAGATTAAACTACAGAAATACCAAAGGATTAAGGATCCCCAATTACACACCACAGATTTCCGAAAGTGACTGAGCTCTGCAGGTTATGGAAATTACGCTGTTAACGAGGTGATACTTTTTTTAAATCCAGAATCAGGGGCGTATAGATGCGGGGGAGGGGAAGTCACGGCTTCCGCAAAAACATTTTACAGAATAGACCTCTTTGCGGAAACTTCACATGAATAAAGACAGGAATTTTTTGCCGCAGCTTTGAAAGGAATATTAAAAAGAAAAGTAGTTTTTGGTTGTTGTTTTTTCCGAGAAGAAGAAAAGTAGTTTTCGAACTCGAAGAAATATCAGTTCAGTGAATTTATAAAAACTGGATGACAGTAAAGCAGTTACTTCAGACGACCTTGGGCCCCTTTTCATAACCACAGCAAAGGCTCCAATGAATGTATATTAACCAGATAATGAGAAAGAAATATCAGTTCAGTGAATGAAAACGTTTTACCAATGAGGATAAGGTGGTATGAATTACAGTTTTTTGCACGCCTGCTTCAGAAAATAATGAATTGAAAGTTGTTCTTTTCGGTATATGCAGAGACCTGTGTCGTGTTCTTTTTATAACAGATTTAAGAAAAAATTTTACTAAGTGCAAAACATTGTGACATTAAGTTGTGTTTTTTTTATTCAAAAGTAAATAATTTACGTAGTTTTGCTATTTTTTTGGTGCCATGATTCTTAATTGTTACTTATTTTATTTGGTTACTAATGTTCTGTATTTTCATGTAAATCGGAAAATTTCGTTAAGCACTCTCACAGAAGTTACGTGTTTTGTAGGCCTGATCGCGAGGCTTTTCAAATAGGCTGGCCTTAGTTGCTAAAAGAATAAAATTTGCATGACATGTTCAACTTTTGCTTAACTGTTTTGTAGTATTTTCTAGTGGTATAAAACTAGGGCAATTATTTCAATTACAACGTGCAGATTTGTGTTACACGCAGTAAAGCGCAATAATTTTGGTCTTACGCAAAATATCTGTAGGTTCCAAAGAATTTTAATTATTAAAATGCCTATAACTTAATTAATGGCATGGAATTAAAAAAATAACTCATTGAGTGCTAATAGATTTTCGCAAAAGGGTCTAGAAGAATTTTTTACGGTGGGCTCCGAGATTTTCCGGTACGCCACTGCCCAAAATGTTACTAATTGCTCCAAACATTTTGCTGGAGGCGACTATAAAAGGAATATGTAAAAGTGAACTATTGGGGCTGCCGTAGAAAACAACAATGAGCGGATGTTCCACCCAATCCATGGCGAACATGAAATTAAAAAAAGTGAAAAATATTACGAGAAACGTATCAGAGGCAATGGAAATTAATTCCTCTAAAATTCAGCCGAGGCATTAAACTTTTCATGAAAACACGTACTATGAATCGAATGAGGCACATCAATTCGCAGCTGAAAGAGAAAGACAAAAAATTAAGAAGAAGACTCAAGCTTCTGAAGATAACTACATGAAGAAAGGAATTTTTTTAAAAAAATTGTTATTTCTCACTTTTGTTCAATGGCGCCCCAAGGATTTCTTTATATGGGTGGCCAAAAATTATGAAGATGCAAATGAAAATACACCGGAGAAAACATCTCGGAAAATACTGGTAAGTGTTAAAAATATCTCCGCGATATTAAAGTATTTCCAATGATTCTTGAAATATATATTTAAAATCACATACAAATATATTTAAAAAATTTGCAGCCAATAACGAAAAACAAAGAACCAAGCGATACCGGGTCCCTGGGCCAACCCAACTGAGAAACGCCGGAGCATTTGTTTATTTACAGAATTTTGCATAAGAAATCTTTAGATTTTTCTCGGAGAGCATGTTGATACTTAGTGATAATCAAATTCAGAGACAAATAATTAGAAATTGATTTATTACAGAACTAAATATAGAAGTGATCACGCGAACGCATTGCATCTACCAACAAACTGCCTGTATGTCATTAAGAACACAGTTTGCCGTCTTTACACGATTTAAAAAAATTACGGTTAAAATGATATATACATGAGCACTTTCAAGTAGACTGTTTACCCGTCATCAGATGGTGTGGTTGCACTATGCCCTGGGAGGGTATATATTATGTAGTATGCACACTGACGAAATAGTATGTTTTGGCTTGCGCATGCTCACTACCCAATCATGTCGTTTCATTAGAGCAGCCGGTATTGTCTCTTTCGTTGTAATAGTTACAAAGTAGTTTCCATGGCAACGGCATAATGATAGGGGTATCGTCGTTACAGCATTCAGCCCTATGTTTATGTATCAATAGGCTTTCTAACAGGAGGATAGATGAACATGTAGTTGGCGTATGTAACATACCCCAAATGCATGTCAGTAGACAGCAGACATATGTCAATAGACAGCAGACAACTCTCGTGTTCGCTGTGTTCTCTTGTAAGGCAGGTGACGTCAGAGGGAATGATGTGCAGGAAAGCTCACACGGTAGTCCCGTATGAGCAAACCTAGTAGTCTATTAACCTTGGGCAGTTGTTACCCTCCTCCCGCCCCCAAGAAAGGTAAAAGAATCTACAGTAAAACATGCAGTATGAAATATTTTCTAGAAATATTGGAAGCCATGATCCTTCCTGGCTTGTTAAGCGTCAGTTCGCCATGGACAGATTTTCTCTGTTTCCAACTTTCAGTTATACATATACACAAAGAAAAGCATGCGATTTTTGAAAATAGTAAAACTATGCTAGTAATCTGATTTATTTGCATAGGAATATATAAATACTTGTTTCAAGCTTTCGCACACCAAGGAAGATAGACAGAACTGCAATCTGAATAATAAATGTTTTAGCAAATTGAACGCGGTGACTTGACTTGACAATAAATAAATACGACGTAATATTCACGAGGCATCACGTTGGTTGTGCACGCGGTATCCTGGTAGGACGAAGCATTTAGTTGAAGAACTGGAGCCGTCCGAATATTGTAGGTGGATAGCATAAGCACCTGTTTCTCTGGTAAGAGGGTGGTTTTTCGGTATTTTTCTTTTGCATAGTACATAAAGATGCAGGAGACCTTATGCCGAAACCGTAGTTCATCTTCTTGTAGACGTTCTTGAGTTTGTAAGAACCATTTGATATGTAGGGAATTGCGCCTAGTTAAGGAAGCTGCACCACAAAAAGATTAAAATGCTTGATCTTGGCTTTTTGGTTAAAGCTATGTGTCTGATTCAATGCGTATCCTGCATCAGTGGCCAATGGGATGACGCTTTCAATTTCGTGTTGTCTAGAATGGGCATCGGAGGAGACGGCGAAGGCTCCTCTAATTCGAGAACGAAAGGTAACTGTTTTGTATTCGGCGGCACAGAACGAGCTGCGGAGCATGAGGTTAGGGACGAACGTGTGTTTCTAGTAGACTTGTATACAGAGGCGGTTTTCAGGCGCGATTTGCTCCATAAAGTATCCAGATAATGTAAAACACTGTTGTGTTCAAGTTCCATGGCAAAAGTTATTGTAGGATGTACATATTTGATTTATTGGGGAAAATTGGAAGAGTCTCCTATCCGTGAGGCCACACGAAAAATCTGTCGTCCGCCTAACGCAGCCTAGTGGTTGGTCGAAGGGTGTCGCTGGAGAATATGTTCTTCTCAATTGGGCAAAGTATTGCTTCTGCAAGGCCGGATGAAAGTGAGGATCCCATCTGAGCGCCATTATTATGTTTATATACTAGTCCCTGGAAACTGGAGAAGGTATTTGAGACCAAGTCTGTTAACTTGAAAATCATGAGGCATGACATCTGCGTATAAAATGGTGAATTAGATATGGCCTATAGCTTCCGACACGGGGAATGAAGGGTAAAGCGAAACCACGTTGAAGCTGCCGATAATGTCGCCTGGTAGGGCACCGAGTTGCTTGGCTTGTGTGCAAAATCCAGAGTGGAATTTATTACAAATTTGTATTCGGGAAGGAAACTACGCAGGAATTCGGATAGTTCTTTCTCTAAATGGTATCTTGATGCAGACTTCCTTGAAACGACGGGTTTCAATGGGTTGCTTGGCTAAGTCTTCCGAAGAGCTTTGAATCTGAGGGCCTGGTGGAAGTTTGGTGGCTTTCTGGAAATCGTGTGGAATAGCAGGTAATCAGGCAGCTCTTTGTACCCGTGCAATCCAAGAATTTAGAGGGTTCCTTTGAAGGGCTATAGATCCACAATCGGTGATAAAGTCTTCAAACTTCCTATTGTAGCCTGCTGCGTCCATAATCGCTATCTGGCTCTATTGTTTTGTTAGGGTCAACATTATGGACGGATCATTTCTGAGGATCGAAATTGGTCTCGTAATTTTATTCTCATTTTGTTTATTCTCATCTTTCCGTCTTCATGTAAGCAGAAATGACATTTCCGTTTAAAATATAGGACCACAAAATGCTTTTTACGTAAAATAAAGAAAGTATGTTCGCAAAGTTTGAAGTATGTCTTGCCATCCTTTTACATCTTAAACACTCTAAGTGAAGTTTTCCAGGTTTTAATAGATTTAGCAACTCCCTGTGAACATTTAACCATTTAACTACCAGGGTCCTGAAATATTTCGTTGCCCAAAATATCATAACGTCCGAAACTGTCTGTTACTTCTTTCAGAATTTCTCCCCTCCCGTTACAAGTTAACAAACGTATTATAAGTGCTCGGACACCAAACGTACTTTCTAATCTGTACTTTTGGATGCGGATTGACCTTCAGATGATTACCGGCGGCTATCATGACATTCTTACACGGAGAAGGGATGCGATGCCTTGAAAGTAAAAAATATCGCCCTGAGAGATACCAGCGTCTGCTTTACTAATTTGTTTAAAGACAACAATGGTGACTGAGGGTGATATTCTCTAATCCCGTAGAGGTCCAATAAATTCAAAGAACAGGTGTGGGTAGAAAATCCTACTCACTCTTCACGGGCGTTTTGTGGTGGTCGTTTGGATGTTAGGGCGTTTCATGCGTTATGGTCATTAAAGAGTTAAGGCTCTAAACTGAGATCCGTCCTAATTTAGGGCCACTGTTTCAAGAAAGGGACATAACAATCACCGTAAGGCAATACACATCCCATGCCTAATCCGATCACGAATCATGACCCAAGCCTCTGAAAAGTCGAGATCTGAAACGGACAGCCAGTCTGATTGTCTGCCATTTCAGTAATTACATTTTACATCTAAAATTTGTCTTGAAGCAATTCTTTCTCTTCCTGATCGAAAAGATTAGAAATGATAGACATATATACTATCACCTTTGTCAGACATAGACGTAGATACTCTCCTTTCTTACAGACATGGATATTAATGTTTCTGTCAGACCCAGATAGACATAAATACCAACATTTCCGTCAGACATACATTGACATACACTAGCGGAAAGTGAAAAAAGAACACCAAGAAGGAGACGTCTGATACCAACGAAATTTTTACAGCATAATAGCGGAATACAGAGGTTAACGTGATCAAAACATTATGGCAAAATACAGCTGTATTTGCTGGTAAATTGAAAAATAGCATTTCCATGTAACATCGTTAGTACGAGGTTGAACCGCCATGAACTGCGTCACACTGTGCAATTCTGGCATGGAGTCTATCGTACAGATGTTGGATATACGTTTGGGGTATTGAGTTCCAAGCATCCTCAACCTGGAATCGTAAATCGGGGATGGTCATGCCTGGCCGTGGAGACCGGATAAGTCGTTGTCCCATAAAACACCACACGTGCTAAATGGGGGACAAATCCGGTGAACGTGCAGGCCATTGAAGTTGTCTCAAACCCGGAAGTGCATGTTGTGTTGCACGTGCCGTGTGTGGGCGTGCATTATCTTGCTGGAAAACACCACGATGGGCCGACCTTACAAATGGCACAACAACGGGCTTAATGATGTTGTTGACGTAGGAGGTGCTGTTTAACGTACCCGGTACAAACACTAGTTGTGTACGGGAGTGACAGCTGATCGCTCCCCACACCAGGAGACCAGGTGTAGGCCCTGTGTGTCGCTGGCAGATGCAAGAAGGGTGGAGACTGTCCCCTGTGCGTCTGCGAACGCGCATACGGCCATCGGAGGCTCCCAAGCAGAATCTGCTTTCATTGCTGAATACGACAGATCGCCATTGCGTTCTCCAGTGCAGACGTTGGCGACACCACTGCAGCCGTTCCTGACGGTGGGCTGGAGTCAGAGGACACATGACAGAGGCACACGTGCACGTAGTCCTGCATCCAGTCGACGGTTGCGGATTGTTCGCACAGTCACCTCAGGTGTAACGGCAGCTCGGATTTGCGTCGCAGTGGATGTTCTGCTTGACAACGCCGCTCTTCTTATGCGTCAATCGGTCCGCTCATCATTCCGTCTGTGACTCCAGGTTCCACGTTTTCTCGTGTGGGAATGTTCCTCGGACCATCTACGCCACCATCGTGCCACCACCGACACTTTCCGTCCAATTCGCTCCGCATTACGACGGTACGACCACACGGCCTCGCGGAGTCCGACTAGACGACCTCTCTCAAAGTCCGATAACTGCTGAAATCGTACACGTCTTCCATGTCCTGGCATTGCAGCCTCTTCAGGGTCTTCGCACGTGTCCGTACGCCGACGACTGATTGCATTCACTTCGCCGTACTCCTTAAATACCACCGACGATAATTTGCATATTATGCCGTGCTGTGGCGTAAACGCTCACCGGTTGGTCCTGAAATTAACATCACACCTACGTAAATTCGACCCTATTAACATATGTAAATTGCATGATCGTCCGCCAATTCCTTCTTGTAGTTCTTTTTTCACTTTCCGCCAGTGTAGATACTGTCATCTTTGTCAGATATAAATATTTTCAGAAGGAATGACATATCTCAGACCTTGTGCACATGATTTCTTTTAAATTATAGAACACGAATTTTTTGTAAGATTTTCTGAAGCAGACACATTGTATTTAGAGAGAGAGATGCGTGGGCAGAATAAAGGAAAAATAATACATGTTTCTCTCTCGAATTTCCACGCAACTAAGAGCTAGAAACACGACGCCTATTTGGCAACATCGATTCTATCTTATCTCAACTGATGTTTCAGGAAGCTTTCATGTCACAGCATTACAGGAAATTCTAACAGCACATAACCCTTTCTTAAGTCTAAGGAATTTCTTGTAGATGTATAAACTGGAAAAATATACACATACACGGTCGCAAAAACTACAAAGCAGATTAGGAATGAACTTCACGATGGCGTGTTAATGTCATGAATATTACATGCGTCGAGTTTTACAAAAAACAAAAAACAGCCCCGCGAGTCAATGTCACTAGAGATGCCGATGTCTCTATCTCCATTTACACCAAAATGCAGATTACCCTATTGTGCTGCTTCGAAGATATATATCAACCACACCTTTTCGTAGTGCATTCATTTCTTACTGACGGGGATATGACGACCGACCAATAGCGGTGCAATCATACCAAGCTGCCTAATGGCACTATGGCCAACCCCATGCATCCCAAAAATGAATGCGCAACTCAAAGCACTTAACTGAAAAATACATAAACAGGCTCCGGACAAATCTGAAGAGAACTGTGAGATTCATGCTTGTTGTAACTAAAAAAGATAGGAAATGGAAATAATCGATCACGAAAATGGAAACAATGGACGACACCTCGATCAAAACAAGGTCCCTCAATTAGCAGTGCGTTGTGCGCATTGCTAATAGCACTGGCCACAGCTGGACACCTGAACTACTAGATTTGATACCAGTGCACAGAAAAAACATTTAGAAATCAGTGGGAGAAATTCGATGGCACGCAGGAATAATATGGACCAGAATTGCTAAAGACAGAGTTTTGAAGAGACTTCGGAAGATCTTCATCTCGCAGTTGTTTGAGAATGATTGCTGATGATGATGACATGCTCGTATTAACGATACACGAAACTATCGTAACTAATTAATCATAAAAAAGAAGCATTTTGTACGAATGATACTTCTGTTTTTTTCTTTCCCACGTCTATGTTGTAAACACTAATGCAACGTAAACTCAAAACTGCAGGAATATGATTTCTGAAGATGGCTTAATAAAAACAGAACTAAGACTCTAAAATTAGTGCAAAGAAAACATTTTCAGTAACATCCATATTGCCACGAGCAATGCATAAAGAACTGTGGAAGAACGATGCCAATATTTAATTGGTTAACATATACTTATATATATTATTTACCAAACCATTATGACTTATTAACTATGAAAAAGGAGAAGAAAATGTCCTTAAGCGTTTGTACAAAAGTAATACCTTTTATCATTGCCCACGCTATGCAGTAAAAAGTGTCATTATTTCCTTTCTGATCTCATTGTTCTTCCTTCTCGTAGATTTAAAGAATACGTAGAATGTTGCAGATTAGAAAGTTGGCGTAACATGTATAAAGTAAAGCAGAAAGAAAGAATAATTCAGCTGTTGTCTTTTCTACGTTTGGTAGAGCAACCCCAACAATGAGCTTTCTTCGTATAGATACGAAAGAAATAAAGGATGTTATGAATGAGAAGAATAAAGGAGTATAATTTTATATGTGGCAGAAACGTGGACATTTTTTTTTTTTTTGATTGGAGGTTTAACGACCGCCGTGAGCAACTCAATGGGCTATAAGCAGTCGCCCGTCCCTAATTTAGGGTCACTGGTTCCAGGGAAGGGAGAGAGCCAGTGCCGTAAGACAAACACAACATCCATGCCTGACCGGGATTCGAACCCGGACACCTTACGGACGAATGATCAGAGGCCAACGCCTTAGACCACTGAGCCACCGGGGCGGCAAACGTGGACATTTAGGAAAAAAGAAGCTAAAATGTTGGAGGCATTTAAAATGTGGTTATGGAGAAGAATGGAAATAATAAAATAGATTGAGAAAATTACCAATGATGAAGTATGGCGAAGAGTTGAAGAAGAAACGAATTTACTAAAGACCATAAGAAAAAGAAAATATACCTGGGTAAGACATGTGTTAAGACGAGACAGCCTATTGAATAGAATGATAGAAGGGAAAATTGAAGGAAAGCCACCAAGAGGAAGGAGACGAATAATGATAGGCACAGGAAGCTATCAGAAACAGAAGGAGGGAGCAAGGGATAGAGGAAACTGGAGGAAGAGAACATGCTGAGTTACCGTTAAACCTGTCAAGAGACAGAACATTAATGATGATTTAGGATGAATGAAAATTTCGACTTTTTAATTTGACTATTAGAATAATTCATCCAACGTGAACTACAGAAATATTCGTCACAAGCTGTGGAACTATTAATCTACTAATCATGATGCACTAAGAAATGTCATAGTCGAACCCGTATCTAAAGAAATTGAACGAAGAGTAAAACATATTTGATATATGCGAACTTCGACAAACAGACAAATAAAAAAATTCAGTTAGTGTAAGAAAACAATACGTGTTTATTGAAAACTACAGCTAGCTAAACAATACGAGTAAGATCTGCAATAAGCAAAACATTTAACGAATATAAATATTAAAGTCTCTACCAAAAAAACTGAAATTTTAGTGATTTAGCTAGCTGTAGTTTTCATTCAGGGCCATTAAACGAGGTGCGATAAAAAAAAATTCAGACTGGTTGCATAAGCTCGGAATTGCGCGACACAGTAACAATGCCGTTCGGCATACTATACCGTGCAAATTGATTGGGACAAGCTATTTTTTTCTCAGAATTGTAATGTGATCCCCAGTTGATGTCGGAAACCCACGTAAACCGGTTTTATCAACTGTGAGGTGGTGTGACTATTATATGTAGCTTGATAGTAAGAATGTTGTTTGACCGGTTTTAAACAGGAAATAGGCACTTCAGCTTCAGTTGTGAGCTTTCGTGTGTGACAGGTGGATGATAGTTTTTGCTCTCTGTGAGTACGTGTTCCTTTCGTGTATTGAAAAATGGATATTTCCCCAAGGAAGCGTGCAAAAATAATTGCTCTGAATGATCACACTTCAATGACAGTGAGAAATACCGCTTCTGCAGTTGGTGTAGGCAAATCAAGTGTATCAATACTGCTTACACGATACAATGCATCTGGATCATTGTCTCCAAAAAGAAGACGTAAATATGGAAGAAAATTAAAAACAACACGAACTGATAAATATCTAATCAGAAATAGCAAAATGAATAAAAAAATCATGCACCGACATTCAAAGAGATGTATGGGCTAGTGGTTGTGATGTTAGTGATTCAACTGTACGCCTTAGGCTTCTGGAAGTTGGTGGGAAGGCAAGAAGACCAACGAAAGAACAATATTTGAATGCGAAAATGAAGATAAAACGTTTAGCATGGGCCAAAAAATATAAATCATGGACTGCTGACGACTGGAAAAAGGTAATTTTCAGTAATGAAACTCATTTATTTTGTGCAGGGTTACCGAGCAATTGTCGTTAGACGAAGCAGCTGTGAACCCTTAAGACCTGAGCATGTCAAACAAACTGTAAAACACCCTCTGAAACAGATGTTTTGGGGTTTTTTTTTTCACATAAAATGGCACTGGAAGCTTAGTTCCTGTTCAAAGTATGATGAATTCAGTCAAATACGTAGAAATATTACAACGTAGGATTGTTCTATTCTTGCAACCTTTTGACGGGATATTTCAACATGACTTGGCCCCGTGTCACAATTCGAAATTGGTCAAGAATTTCATGCTGGAAAATCAAATTTATTTGCTTGATTGGCTTGGAAATTCAACAGACTTAAATCCCATAGAAAACTTGTGGAATATTTTGAAGAGACGTTTAGGTAAAATGGACTGTACAACCAAAGAACGCATGATAACAAATGCTACAAAAGTGTGGTTCCACGATTATGAAGTCAAAAATATGTGCACTCAATTAGTGGAGTCCATGCCAAAACAAATTCAAGAGGTCATTTCTGCTAAGGGAGGACATACTTCATACTAATACAGGTATTTATCAGTGTATATGAAGGCATAGAATGATATAAAGGCATAGTTTTGGAAAAAAGAGTGATTTTTTACTTTATCATAATTAATTTGCACAGTATAGTAGGTTGACCTTGGAACATTCTACTCATGTGTCGCGAATCACGTCTTCTTTACTCGTCCGGTTGTTTTTAATAATCGTGCTTTGTTCTTACGCGTGTGAAGCTCTTTGTCGCATTTGTCATGCCGGAAAAAATTACATCAGAATTTGTCAAAAACTTGGAGAAACTTGCAAAGACACGTACTTAAAGTTACAAAATGTCTATGGGGACGACAGTACGAGTCGTGCACAATTTTATGAGTGGTATAAACGTTTTAAAGATGGCTGTGAAAGTGTTTAGAGTGATGAATGGTTTGGGATGCCCGCAACCAGCAAAAGTGAGAACAGTGTCGAATTTGTGAGCACAGCTGTGAGGAAAAATAGCCGAGACAATATTCGTGAGTTATCTAACGACTTCAACATCAGTTTCGGTTCAGTACAGTCAACGCTTACAGATGGTTTGAGTATGAAACACGTTTCAATCAAATTTGTGCCAGAACTGCTCTGAGCTGAGCAAAACACATGGCCGTATTTCAGCTGCTAGTTCCTGCTTGTGTGCGTCGAAAATGACGAGAACTTATTTAAAACTATCAGGACTGGTGCTGAATCGTGAGTTTAGGGGTATGACCCCGAACCTAAGGCCCAGTCTTCACAGTGGAAGACCCACAACAGCGTAACAGAGCCGATGCAATCTCAAGACGATTCTGACTGTTCTGTTTTAACCCTTTAAGCGGCCCATGAATCTGAACTAAATGTTGCCCAAAACTCTCCAAGCTTACCACACAAAATTGTTCATATAGCGTTCGGGTTTTACGAAAGCTGCCGCGCAACAATTTCTTTTTTCTCTCTCACCTGATCAACACTGACTAGGAACCTGTCACTCTTGGTAGGTATTTCATTAGTTTTGATATTGATATTAATCCCACTTCTGCTTGGTGATAGTCCTTGGTATCCTACTAGTGCTTTTTTGGTAACAGGCGTTTGAAATTCCTTATTCTCTGCTCCATAACCCAAGACATGACCGGGGCATCATACCACTGGTTAGTAACAAGTGACTCAAACATCTTCTCTCTCCTTTCTTAGGTTTTTTGTCACCGTTACAGCCCTTTTAAAAGTTAATCAGTCAGAAAGGATTAGTGTCCATCGTCTCCCTAAATGACCATTTCGAATGACATAGCTACAGGGGGAAGCAAATCTTTCTTATGAGCACGTTGATTCCTTCCAACCGCTTTCGATCCACTTCTTAGACAGTGCATACATCCGGACAAGCTGATTTCAGCTCATTTCTGCTAACCCCGAGTTAATTCGTTCCAACCGGTTAAAGGGTTAAATCATAATGGAATTGTGCATCATAAAAACACTATGTCAAGTCAGACAATCAAAAAGGAGTACTTCTGCGTTTAAGGGCCGTAGTTCGTCGCAAAAGGCCGACACTGCATGAGACTGGCGAGCGCGCAACTCCGCAAATAAAATGCACCGGCTCATCCATCGCAGATTGTGCAGCAGTTTCTTGCTAATCACCGTATAGCACATATTCGACAGCCACCATATTCGCCAGAACACTCTCCTTGCCACTTTTTCCTCTTCCCAAAATTCAAATACCATTTGAAAGGAAACAGATTTTGTGATATTGAGAAGATACAGCAGAATGCGACGAAGCAGCTGTTTGCTATTTCAGAAGATGACTTCAAAACATGGTTCGAGCAATGGAAACAGCGTTGGGCTAAGTGTGGGGCTTCGGACGGGGATTAAGTTTCAAATCTGTAATTCTTGTATTATGTTTTAATAAATCCATTCTAGATACTTTTTGATGGCACCTTTTGTATAGTTGGCAAGTGCTGTGTGCCGCCCCGGTGGCGCAGTGGTCTAAGCGATGGCCTCTGATCATTCGTCCGAAGGGGTCCGGGTTCGAATCCCGGTGAGGCATGGATGTTGTGTTTGTCTTACGGCACTGGCTCTCTCCCTTCCCTGGAACCAGTGACCCTAAATTAGGGACGGGCGACTGCTTATAGCCCATTGAGTTGCTCACGGTGGTCGTTAAACCTCCAATCAAAAAAAAAAAAAAAAAAAGTAGTGCGCCACCTGTAGCTGGCCAGATTTACAGCAGCGTGGCGCGTAGCATCGCTCCTAATACAAAAAATGCAATTATAGCCATGCTGCAAAATAATGTAGCTTGTAGCAAAATATTACGCAACAAATCAAATATTACACAACAAAAATGAAAACAAAACAAATATTAAAATCACGTGACACTTCCAGATTTTTCTGGAATATTATTGGCTTGAACAGGAGGGTTTAGTGTGCCGTCTCTACACTCATCTACCTGCCTTGACTTGCATTGTGAAAATTAGCTCAATTGTTTACCGTAAAGCATTGTCTTCCTTACTTTATGCTATTTATAGGGAATTCTTCTCAGTGAACGTGAGAAGACAACTCCTACGAGATGATCGAGCTCACGATTTTGTCGAAAAAATTCGTTAACGAGAGTCGATTCTCTTAGTGAATAAAGTAAATTCTCAAATACACCTATGAGCCATTACATTATTACCACCACCAGTCTAGAGAAATGAGCGCGCCTGGAGACCGAACGCTGGCGCAGGTGGAATTCACAGAGCAGTATATATTGAGTGGTCACTTTATTATGACCACCTGACAGTTTTAAGCAAATGAGCTATGGATGCACGCTGTTGCCGCCAGAGGGCGAGGCTAGTATAAAAAGGAAAAGCTTAGTGCTTGCGACAGTAGTAGAAGGGATTTTTGGGTGACGAGATGGGTAAAAAATGCGATTTGACGGACTTTCAACATGGGATGATTGTAGGAGCTCGGAGCCCTGTAACGAGTATCACCGAAACTGCCGCATTCGTGAAATGTTCCAGAGCAGCTGGTGTTAAAATGTTTAAAGACTGGACTGTCAGCCAAAAAAACTGGGTCTCTACGTGCAACGTGTGGTCGTCATCGACTAGTGACTGCTCGTGCGGAACGGAGAGTGTCCAGACTGGTAACAGAAAACAGAAGGGCAACAGTGCAACAAATTACAGACCATCTTAATCAAAGATCCCCTGAAATGATCTCTGCGCGTACCGTTCGCCGTACACTGCATCGCATGGGATATGGGAGCCGAAGGCCTATTCGAACACATTTGCTGTCTGCAGTTAACAAGAGAAAACGTCCCCAGTTTGCACAGGAGCTCAAGGATTGGACAGTCGATAAATGGAAACAAATTATATGGTCCGATGAAGCACGTTTCCAGTTGCACCATGCCGATGGCCGAGTGAGAATTTGGCGAAACAGCACGAAAGCATAGACCCCAAATGCATTGCTACAACCCTCCAAGCTGGTGGAAGCAGCGTTATGGTTTGGGGAATGTTTTCCTCTTATGCTTTGAGCCCTTAAATTCGTGTTGATCAACGTCTGACTGGCACATCATATTTAAACATCGTTGCGGACCAAGTGCATCCTGTCATGTGGATGGTTTATCCAATGGCGATGGCTACTTTTAACAAGATAATGCGTCCTGCCATAGTGCTCGTATTGTACAGGATTGGTTTCAGGAACATGCCGGTGAGTTTACTTTGCTTAGGTGGCCCCCACAATCTCCAGATCTCAACCCCATTGAGAATTTGTGTGATGAAGTTGAACGAGCCATCAGACAGCTGGATCCACAACCGTGCAATCTCACACTCCTGGAAAGTGCTATTCATCAAGCATGGTCTCAGATTCCACAAACCACCTATCAACATCTCCCGCCGCCCCGGTGGCACAGTGGTCTAAGCGATGGAATCTGATCATTCGTCCGTAAGGGGCCCGGGTTCGGATCCCGGTGAGGCATGGATGTTGTGTTTGTCTTACGGCACTGGCTCTCTCCCTTCCCTGGAACCAGTGACCCTAAATTAGGGACGGGCGACTGCTTATAGCCCATTGAGTTGCTCACGGTAGTCGTTAAACCTCCAATCAAAAAAAAAAAACATCTCGTGGAGTCCATGTCACGAAGAATCGACGCAGTATTAAAGGCAAAAGGTGGCTCAACGAAGTACTAAAGAGGTGGTCATAATAAAGTGGCCACTCAGTGTGAATACAACCCGAGGACAAGCTTTCGGTTTCTGGAGTGTTTGGAGTCAGAATGGAGAAAGCTGCCGATTTATCGGAGATTGATAAAAGACAAATTTTGATGGCACGGCGCCTCGGAACTAAAATCTCGGAAACGGCGCGGCTTGTGAGTTGTTCACGTGCCACTGTAGCGAGTACGTATCAAGTGTAGTGCACAGATGGCCGAACGACGAACCCTCGACCAGCCGTGTGTCGTCCACAGCTCAATAATGACAGAGAGGAGCGGAGACTAACGCGCATTGTTCAAAGCAGGGCCACAGTGCGACAAATCACCCGCAGCTACAACAGTGGTGATCAGGGCAATATGTCATAGCACACAGTTCATCGCAGCCTTCTGAGCATGCGTCGTTGAAGACCCAGCCGGGTCACCATGCTCACTGCACGTCATCGTGAACAACACATCAAATGGGCCAAAGATCATCGAGATAGAACCGTGGATGATTGAAAGAAAGTGGCCTGGTCTGACGAATCAAGATTCCTGGTTCATCACGTAGACGGCCGAGTGCGGATACGCAGATTTACAAAGGAGGCTCTGGCACCTAGATACACTGTTGTGCGGAAACAGGCCGGAGGCGGCGGTTTTATGCTGTGAGCGATGCTTTCCTGGGACCCTTTAGGTCCCATTTTACCAATAGCACATTTCCTGAGAGCTGTTCAGGTATCTGAACATCGTTGGGGACCAAGTTCACCCATTCATGACAACTGTGTTCCCTGCTGATGACGGCCATTACCAACAGGAAAATGTGCCATGCCACACTACCAGAATCGTCAAGGATTGATTCGAGGAACATGATGGTGACTTTCTGTTAATGGCCTGGTCTCCAAATTCACCTGAGATGAACCCAATCGAATATTTGTTGTTCGACTTGGAAAAGCGGGTTCACGCTAAATCACCACCACCCCAAAATGTACTGGAACTAAAGGATCTGCTGTTGACATTAGGGTACCAGATACCACAGAATACCTATCGCCACCTCATTGAATCGATGCCGAGTGGCAGCTTGTTTTGTGAGCTAAAGGCAGTCCTACAGCTAATTAGGTTGGTGGTCATAATGTAACGGCTTTTTGGTGTACTTTTTGATAGGTGTACATATTTTAATTCCCTGAGCATATCAGCTAGGCTAGAATATAAGCTATTGGATGTGATAAAATGTGTTACATATGATTATCAGAGCTGAGGTAAATACGAGGATATATTAGTTCTGTAATTTACTTGGGTATTTAGCTCTGAATGCCATATGTAAGGATCTACATACACTCTTTGCAAAAAAAACCAAAAAAAAAACCGAAGAACCAGGAAGGAATCATCCAATAGAGATGAAAAAATTGGTATTGGAAACGAAAATTATTGTAGTTCCACATAAGTTGGGCCGTTTATTCGGATAAAACAGCTACACGAATTGAAAAAGTCAGTACGTTATAGCGCCACCTCTGACTCGGATAAAAGCGGTTAACCGGCGTAGCATAGACGCATACAGTTCACGGATACTGTCCTGATGTATAGAATGCCAGATAATATGAAAATTGCGGGCCGGTTTGCAAACATTCCGGGATGGGTGTAGGTGGCTCTCATCACGTCCGAAACATATTGGACCAGTGAGAGCTCGGGCGCTAGAAATGGCCATCGAAGAATGTCGACGTTACGGAGGCAGGCCTAGAGGAGTCGTTCCATGTTGGCCAAGCTTTATTCTCTTGAAAACTTGCTCCCTGATGCTGCGACAGGAATGGCAACACAAAAGGTCGTAGAATGTCGTCGACGTACCATCAGCTGTGAGCATGCTACGGAGGACTACCAACAGTGTCCAGCTACCGTAGGAAACGGATCTCTAGACAGGCACGCCCGATGTACGCGCTGTTTATTGTTCCACAGGAAAGGCAGGATCCGTGCGGTTGCCCTAATGTCTCCAGACACGTATGCGCTGGTCGTCGGAGCCAAGTGGAAACCGTTCTCATCACTGAAGACAACACGACGCCACTAGACACTGTCCCACGTTGATCGAACCCGACACCACTGCAACAGGTGCCGGCGATGATCCCTGGTCAGTGGTACGGGGTGAAGTGGCCTCCTTGAATATAGTCCCCGTGCCGAAAGACGCCTGGGAGCGGTGCGGATGGCCACAAGTACCTGTAGACGACGCAACACGGCCACGGATGGACGTTCGTGCGGGTCTCACAATCGCTCGATCCTCGTATTCTGTCGTTGCCCTCGGCCGTCCATTGCCTGCGTGCCGCTAGGTTGTGTCCTCCTCGAGCCATTGACAACAACGTCGTCCGATTGCCCCGTCGCTCCGACAAAAATGCCTGGCAGTATTGCGACTTGACCAACTAGCCTCTCTCAGCCCAATTGTACGCCGTCTCTCAAACTTGCTCAATAGTTCTTATTTTGCATGCATCCGGAGACGATGCATTCTCACTGTCCGCGAAGGTTAATGCACCCGCAATCTGCTGTCACTATTGTTCCTTCGGGCGAGCTTTGGGACTTCATATACCCTCCTCGATGCGAGGTTCCTATGCGCTGTGACAAGGCCACTACTTAGTCATTGGTCGTTATTTTTTAATTATTTGGGTATACCGCCCGGAGGTAGTAGCACGTGGAGTTTCATCAGAATCGAACGATTTTTTCGGGGTGCTTCGATTTTTTTTTTAGCAAAGAGTGGTTAAATATCATCTTCAGAATTTCCTTTTTTAACTTGATACCAAATGAAGAAAAAATAGCTAAAAAGAAGTGTTTGCAAACTATTTTTCGGAAAAAAGTAGGTATTGCTGTAACAAGCTGCTTCTTCAAGCATATAGTTGTAGCAGTAGGAGCTTTTCAATCACTGGTTGTTCAAGTAACAAGGGAGACCATCAGAGAGTTCAAGGGATCTACAAAAACTTTAGTTTATGCGAAACTTCTTATTATGGGAGATAGTGTTACGTGGGCTTGACTTTATTTACATTTTACACTCACGGACAATGAAATTTGCGCACCAAGAAGGAAGCATCCGATTGAAATTAAATTTTTTGGACGTAATGATACAGATGAATGATACACATGATGGCAAAAACAGAGCTGCTGGAAGATTACAGAGGGATCTGTGGCACCCAGTCGGGTATTCTTCAATAGCGCGTCGCAGCGGCTCGTGCTGAGATACATGCTGCAATACGGTCCGGCACGGAGGCAAGGACGCCTGATGTTGTCCTGCGGTAGACTGGCCCACACGTATTGGACGGTGTGCTCTAACTTCCGGATAGTGCGGCACGGCGCAAGCCAGAGTTTAAACTGGTCTCACACATGCTCGATAGCAGATATGTCCGGGTAGCGGGCAGGCCATGGAAGTGTCTGGGCATGACGTAGGCAGTCCTGGGCAACCCGAGCCGCGTGCTGGCGGGCATTATCCAGCTGGTATAGCGCACCTAGAATCCCTGCCAGGACCTGGATCACATGGGGCGGTAGGATTTCATACACATACCGCTGGCCTGTCACTGATCCACGTACTACTACTAAATCTGATCGGCTATCGTAGGCAATGGCTCCCCAAACCATAATGCCTGCAGACGGGGAGGTGTGGCGCTCAATAGCGAAATTGGGATTGTGCCGTTAACCCAGGGACCTCCACACCCGGACACCATGATTATATGTCTCCAAACCGAAGGGGCACTCATCCCTAAACACTACACGTCGCCACCAGTATGTCGCGTTCCACGTCGCTCTAGCCTGGCACTACTGCACACGGAGTCGGCAATATTCCGGTGTTAATGGCAGCACACGTAACGGGCTCTGTGATCGCAGATTCGCATCCCCGAGGCGTCGGAAAATGGTTCGTGTGCACACAGTAGCCGCTACATCTGCCTATATTGTGAACCGGGTCCCCGTGAGATCCGTTCGTGCCTGGCGCACGATCCGTAGATCCTCTCTACTGGTGGTCATCCCAGTCCGTTCGGAGCCGCTCCGCCGTGTGGCAGTGCCGGGACGTATCCAGTGCTCCCAACACAGTCGGACGGTATAGTCAGAACGATCCACGTGGCGGGCTATACGACGCGCCGACCACCCTCCGGTCTTCAGCCCGATGATCGCGCCTGTCTCATAGTCCGTAAGTTGCGAAAATCGAAGTCTCTCGCGTCTATCCGGCATTGTTTTCACTCTGTACTGTTGTTTGCGTCGGCCGGTGGTTTTCGCCTTCATGGGGCATTGACTACACGCCGATTTATAAGGCTGCCCGTTCGTGCTTGCAGCGCCACCACAGGGTGTCGGCCATGCGCACTCGTACCAAACGTGGATCATTTCATACCAGCACGCACTCTAGCTATTTGCAAAATTTCGCGGTTGTAGCATGTTTTCCTTTTGTTACGCAAATTTCGTTATCCGTGAGTGTGTATTCAACAGGTTACACGGTTTTATCAGAATATCATGACCCCTCCCGGGATCAGAGTGTACCCGCCCAGGCGCATTACAGAGTACACGTGACGAAGTCTACCACTCGGAAATATAAACTTCCGGTCAGGTTAAATGAGCCATACTGTGTGACGTGAGCACAATGGACAGACGTAGTGATTTGACGGACGTTCAAAAATTAATAATCATCGGCTACCGCTCCAAGGATGAAAGCATTTTAGAAACAGCAGACCTCGTGGGCTGTGGCGAGGTGCTGAAGTAAGGGTGTACCAAGAATGGACCGATGGCTCACCGAGTAACTCCCGACGTCTTAACTATGGAGCCCCAAAGACCATCGACTACAGAGGCGAACGCTGCCTCTGTCGACTGGCAAAAGGCAATTGACGCGCAACAGTGCACCAATTGGCCACGCAAATGAACGCTGCGGCACCCAGGTACGCGTCCTCGATAACAGTAGAGCGAGACATGCAACGTATTGGTCTCCGGAGTCGATACTGAGTCAAGGAGACCATGCTAACCCAGGTTCATCGGCAACGACGCCTGCAGTTCGCATGGGACTACCGTCATTGGACCGTGGAAGTGTGGGAAAAGGTTGCCTTCTCCGAGGAATCGAGGTTTCTACACCACAGAAGTGACGGGCAGTGGTGGATACGGCGTCAGACACACGAGAACCAACACACGGACACGCTTGTCGGTCACTTACAGGCCGGTGGTGGCAGTGTGCATGTCTGCGGAATGTTTTCCTGGTATGATGTGGGACTGCCGGGAACACTGAATGGGTTCCGAATCATTTGCAGCAAAATCTGAGCTTTGAAACCGATACCGCTCACCTCGCGTGGGAAACCTTTTCAAAATACCTTCTTCTTAAAATGATGCATTGTTTTTCCGCCACGGGGCGTTGATGAAAATCTCAGTTTTGCCGATATCTCTGCTTCTAAGAGTCCAATTTTAAAAACATAATTTTTTTCTTGGTGATCGATTGCGATGCGAAGTGTTCCTCATATCATTTCAACATTTGCAAGTCATGCACACATCTTTGTGTGTATTATAATAGTAACTTGCGTTTTCCCCGACATCTCTGCTTCTAAAACGCCGATTTGAAAAGTTCTTAAGGCATCGGATGGATACAGCTGCTGATGGGAAATGTTTTACGTATGATTTTTAATTTTTCATAAAGAATGCTTCGACCACTAGGGAACGTAAGTGTTTGTTTCTGTTTCTCATGTGTTTGCAGCAAAATCAAAACTTCTGAAAACTATTGAAAAAATGTATTTGTGGACTCATATATCCAACCTCGGAAAACCTTCTCAGAACACTTTCTTCTTAAAATAATGTACATTTTCCCCCGCCAGGGATCTATATGTGTATCATATTTTTGTCGATATCTTTGCTTCTAAGAGTCCAATTTGAAAAATTCTTTCTTTCTTGGAGTGCATTTCCGGTGCGAAATGTTTCCCATAGAACTTTAAATTTTTTTAAAGCACGCGTGTGCCACTGGAGAGCGTGAACTCAAGTTCTTTTCGTTTTCAGCAATATCTGTGGCACTAAAAGCTAGGCTGAAAATAAATATTTTTCGGTCAGATACTACTAACCATGATAACTCTTTTGGGTGTAGTTTCTTCCCAAAATAATGCACAATTTCTCCGCTAAGAGAACCTTGTTCAATATGTTTTTCTCAATATCTCTGCTTCTAAATGTGCAAATTCAAAACTTATTTCAACACAGGATGCCATTTATCTTATGCAACACTTTAAGTTTATGTTTGAGGAGTTTTATATTTCATATTTCTGTCGTGTTGGTGTACTTCTGTTTGCAGCTGTATCTCCCTTCTAAAACTCCTTTGCGAATTTTGTTTCACTGTATGCCATTCGCAACAACAGAAATGTGGAGCATCATTGTCTTTATGTAATGCATAGATTTGCCGCTAGGAAGCGCGAAGTTCGAAACCTTTTTCTCACTGTCTATGCTTTCCAGTTTCTCGTTATTTCCTTACAGGAAGCGCTTGCCCAAGGCGTTCAATAATTCCGTGAGACGTACATGAAAAGTTCTGTTCCTTAGCATAGCTTCTTCCGTGAAGAATATTTTCCCCCTATTTCCAACTTTTCCATTATTCTTCCGATAGAAGACGTAGAGTTAAACCCTGTTTCCTTCTACGTATATTTCTTTTTTTAACTGTTCGATTTGAAAATCTCTTTTTGTCTCTGATATTCGTTCTACTATGAGAAGCTTTTTGTGCTCCATTTGTTAATATTCCTAACATACGTTTCAGTCACCGGTGGAAGCAAGTAGCTGCTTCTATTTCTCGATGTTTTATGAGTTGTAGAAACCCGGTGCATTTTTTTCTAACCGGTTGCATTGACTTTGAATATTTTTGACAAATTTATTTTATTTCGTTTCTCACGCGGGGTTGACTTCTTGTGTGAATTGGCTTCTAGGCCTGCAATCAATCTTTCAATATTATTCTTGTGATTGTAACCGTGTTATTTTGCTACGGTTTTTAGAGACATAATTTTATTTTCAAATTCATTTTTATCGGATGTATATATTTTGTTTTTCACAAAAGCCCTAAAGGCTGCAACATTATAATGAAAAGGATGATTCTTTCAAACCTAGGCACCTTCATTTTACAATATCATCTCTTATAGTCGATCTAGGCAGCTGGAATAGGGCAGACATTTACGGACCTAAACTGTTACTAAGATAGCATCCTGTGACTGGGCCTTGGTGAAAATCACTGAGCTCAGTCGTACTGACTATTTATGCTTGATTATAATATTTCTCATGCCACTTGCGTCTTCTTATACTTATTTGGGCCACGGCTGTGAAGTAAATGGGCAAATCCAATACTCAAAAGAGGCGTCCGAACAATTTTTATCATATAGCAAATCTCGAAGCAAGAAGATAAGATCAATTAGTATAATTGCAGAGCAGAGTATATAGGACAACAAAAGTTAGTGTTTATTGAATACGGTAAAGGCCGAATCCTAAACCTTTCCATTGTATTGAAAAGAGCTTTTCGCTTGATTAACAATCTCCTGCAAGCAAACTGACTTCATCCGCTTACAGAGAAAATGTTATTTTCAGACCTAAGTATATTTTATTTATTCTATCACAGACACTGCACAAGAGATCTATTAGCATTTGTCTACCTCTGTGAATACGCTCTTGCACTTCTGAAAGCATAGTCTTGAAATGCCTATAGATTCGACCAGCTAAATGAGTTGCACACCGTCGCTTTTCTAAACCATTCACTCTTACTACTAAGCAATAATTTCCCTAACCATTGCAATTTTGATTTGTCTTAATCAGCGGACGTCGAACTCTTCTCTTAATGAGTTCCATTTTGAAATGAGTACAGACTACTATGTAGTGCATCCCAGCTTTTTCCGTTCATCAGCAACGTTTTGTAAATTTATTCTTAGTGGAACACTATTTTCCTGTATGAAACAGCAACAGAATTAATTCAACTGCTTCTTAATATTTTCTCAAACACCCACGTTTCGCAATTTAGCAACAACTATTTAGAACATTTATTCGTGAGTCACGTACGACAGATCATGTGAATATTACTTAGTACGTTCTCAACTTCCATAATGTGTATTTAATTCGATAACAGCAGCAACGGTGGTGATTAAGTGTCATTCGAAATAATTTTGATGCTTCTTTTCTTGAAAGAAATTAGTCTGAATGCTCTTTTCATCCATTCGCAGTGTATTACTTGCTGCGTTTTTGGCTGGCTGTTATTGTTTTTGTTCAGTTCTGAATTCTAGAAGCATCGAAGGTCTTCAAGATTCACCCGTTCCTCTCTTGGACAATAGCCATTACTTCAGCATGGATTCAGATTTTTTCTGCACGTTTGTTAAAAGCACTAACATTTCGAATGCGGGCACAAAAGGTATTCCGTCAAACTTCGTCCATGCGGTGATAAACTTTTAGGATATCTCAGCAGAAACAGACATTTTATACACCATGCTCTCAAAAGCATTCGGATATTTGATAAACTCCCTGTAATAGGGAAGGAATTTATATCGAGTTGATCCACCCTTTGCTGCTATCACAGCATCCACTTTGCTCCAAATGTGTTCAACTAGACTTTGTTACGTTGCTGCGGCATTATTTTTAAATTATTACATACCAAGACAGATACACAAGACAAAGCAAACAAAACATAGCAAGGAAAGAACAACTATATATACTGTATTATTATTATGTAATGCCTTCCATTCTGCCACAATAGCATTAATCATGTCGTTCGCCGGCATAGAACTGTTCTGCCTGGCTCACAGTGGGCGTTTCAATGCATCTCAAATATGTTCCATTGGGTTTAAAACGGGGCTCTGTGCAGGGCAGTCAAATGCTTTCCCACCAAACACATCAACCATTCCTGCACGGGCCTCGCTTTGTGGTCGCGGGAATTATGCTTTTTGTTAAGGCAAGGGCCTTCACGGAAATGTTACCAAAATGTTGGGAAGACAGAATCGTGCAGAATTCTATTACAGGCCGCAGTGTTTAAACTCCCGGGGAATAGAACTACGGTTCCTACACAAAACCATGGAAAACAGTCCTAGAACATGATGATGCCTCCACTACCACACTTCGCAGTTGCCACAAAGCAATCCGGCAGGTAGAGTTCGCGTGGCATACTCCACACCCAGACTCGTTCATCGAACTGCCAGATGGTGAAACGTGATTCACCACTTCATAGAACACGTTCCCACTGCTCCAGAGTCCACTGGCACCCAGCTTTACACTACTCCTTTGTATTCTTGATGCTCCATGCCCACGTTTTAAACTCTCATATTGGACGCTGGCTAGTCGTCTGAGATAAGCTGCGACTGATGTATGTGTAGTAGTGCACCAGTCACATGGTGCTTCTCGTTTCTAATTTTGGAACAGTGGCCTTAAAACAGGTACGGGCGACTGCTTTTAGCCTCAAGATTTGCTGATGTTGGTCGTTAAGCCGAGAAAAAAGGGCTTCGGTTAAAGTACGTATTCGAGCCCCAGTGGACGAGAGGGTAGAGGCTCGGATCACCAGTTGACCGACCGATCAGGTCTTGGATGAGTCACGGACTATGCTCCTGTCCAACAGTGATGCCTCTGCTACGTTCCAGGTGAGCAGTTACCCAAATTCAAGGAAGGAAGACCCCTTATACATTTAAACCCTCATCGTTACATCTGGAAACAAAATATATTATTCGTCGAATTTTTCAGGTTGCAAAATGTTAGTGATACGCGTAAAAGATTTATTTTCTGTGTAAGGAATAAATAGAATTATGTCACTGGGTCTTCATCTTTTCACTATCAATTTTGTAATTTTAATAAATGTACAATCTAGTGTTTTCGCTTCAAAAAGCACATGCTTTATGATATTATGGTGACGAAAAAAATAATTGTTAACAAAATGGGAAACTAGGGGCTTGAGATATTTGTGTCGCATTGGTTTCTGTCTGTCCTAGTGGTAATAAATACAGAAATATATAAGGAGAATACTACATACGTTTTTTTTTTCTTTTCCGAGGGACATTCAATATATTATCTACCTGACTATGTTCTAATGTTTGCATGGGTATGGAATTTCATCTTAGGGTATGGTCTGGAATATGTAATATGCCCATATATGAGTGAAAGAGTTAACCTAACTCGTATTTGGGGAATAAATCATTTAAGCAGAGTATTGAAGCTTTTCGGAAGTAATCTGGAAAAGTCAGCCAATGTTACAGAAGTCCAACACGGAATATATCTTTATTAAGTCATGCATGTGTTACAAGTATCAGAGTTCTTCAATATGGATGAAAATTGGGGTTTTAAATGACTCCTATCGACAGACGTTTCGTATTATGATGAAAAATACCTCTTATTGTTTTTAGCACAATATATACGGGAAAAATGGTAATTCTATGGTGAGTTAAATTATACTTTTGAAGACTTCAGCAATTTTTTGCACTTTATTTTTTTCACTCCGAAGTCAAAGGAGGTGATCACGCGCGGCCGATATTTTCCGGCAGAAGTGCTTATTGTGCAGAGCCTAAAAAGCTGCCGGAATCGGTTCATTAGCAGTGAGGTGAGTGCGTGGCGTTCCATTCAACGCTTTCCACAATCGATGCCACTTGTAACGGAAACAATAGGGCACTTACACGGACCGCATCATTCCAAGTGTCCTCCTTCCCGTGCGCCATGTCCTCTACATCATCCGCACTTAGATCCCTTCGCCTCTAGTGAGCACAGATGAATCTTTCGCTGCCTGCCTCCTCGTCGTCTGGCAATCAATGGAAAGTTTTACACCGGAATTCATTGGGGTGCTCTCCTCCCCATTTTCTTTCTTCTCCAAATCAGTCTCACTCCGGATGTTCGCTGAGTTGAGAAAAATTCATTTGATAATTTCCGAACTAGCAAATTTCAATTCGAAGAAGTACATGTCGTTAGGCGAATCGAGTCAAAGAAACTGGACGTACAAACTCTATTACACAGGCGAAAGAAATAGGAATAGGGGGAAAGATGCTTCTCCGTTTCGGAAGTGGCTCCTATTTAAAGAAGTAGCATTTCCTTTCGTGGTGTTTATCTTTAACCATCCGTAGATAATACTGAATCGAGAAGTACTCGTGTTTAAATTATTGATGCGTCATTATTACTTATTAGATTTCTCTCACGGGAGTATATCCAAAGTTTTCAAGGCAGGCAATGCACACACGTGATGCGTATAATATAGTAGCGTATTCTTAGAGATATTTCTTATCGTCTATACACTGCGTAGGCTGATCAGATACTGACTTCCTATGCCCAGTATGGATAGATAAATCGGTGTATCCCAACGTAATTTCCCTCTCCTAAAGTGAAAGCGTTGTTTTGCACAAGAGTTTGAATAAAAAGGTAACGATCTGGAAAACAGATTCCATTCAAAATGGAATCTTTTCTCCAATTTTCTCACTCGCAAGTACGCATAATGATTGAGGGCACGGACATGGTTGGTAGCAGTTTTCGGTGTCCTGAAGAAGGTAAATAAGCACACCGGACAAAAAATTAATCACGCCTAACAGAAATAACAGTACACTGTTAAAAATTTGGCGAAAGGTTGTACCAAAATATGGAGTAAGTAAGGAAAAAAATTGCTGCAACCATAACTTGGGGCAACATAAAACCAAGCCATGGTTCAACCTTTTATACCAAGTTATGGTTCAACATAACACAAAGTTATGTTCAACATTTTACACCAAGTTTTGGTTCAACCTTTAAACCAAGTTATGGTTCAACCTTTACACTAAATTACGGTTCAGTCTAACGCCAAATTATGGTACGACATTACACCAAATTTTGGTTCAATTGATATGCTCTTTATGTACAGCACATTTTATATAAATAAGGATCAGTACATGTTCAGTTCAACCTCACAACATGTACTAAACCTTATTTTTATAAAATGTGCTGTAAATAAAGATCATATCAAATAATTTATTAGAGTGCAAGTAAGCTACTGTCAAATATAAAATCAAATAATATTATATTTAAAATAAATAGGTATCATCATCATCATCATTGTCAACCATTATCAATCCACTGCAGGACGAAGGTCTCCCCAAGTTTCCTCCACAACGGTCTGTCTTGTGCCAGTCTCCTCCATGTCACCCCTGCATACTTTCGAATTTCATCCACCCATCTCCCATGTGGTCTTCTTCTGGGTCTTTTCCTGTCCCTTGGAATCCAATCTAAAATTTCGGCTGTCCATCGATGATCTGTCCTTCTGGCAGTATGTCCAGCCCATTGCCATTTCAGGGATTTAACTCTGATCATGATGTCTTCCACTCTTGTCATTTTTCGGATCCACGAGTTCCTCTTCTTATCTCTCCTGGTTACACCAAGCATGCACCTCTCCATGCTTCTTTGAGTTGTCTGCAGCCTTTGTATGTCTCTTTTAGTTAAGGTCCACGTCTCCGCACCATACGTAAGCACTGGAAGGATGCATTGATCAAACACTTTTCTTTTAAGACATAATGGCATATTGCTCTTGAAAATTATGCTGTTTCTTCCAAAAGCTCTCCAGGCAAGTTTTGTACGCCGATTAATTTCTTCATCAATGCGACCCTCACTTGATATCTGCTGTCCAAGATAAACGTACGTGTCTGTTATCTCCAGCTTTTCTCCATCAATCGATAAATCTTCATTTCTTGTAAAAGCATTGAACATCACTTTTGTCTTCTGAAAGTTCATTTTTAATCCCACTTCTTTACTCTTGTCAGCAAGTTCCTGGATCATACTCTGCAGCTCTGATGGGGTAGTTGCAAAAATGACTACGTCATCAGCAAAACGAAGGTGGGTTAGATAATCTCCATTAATCTTTATCCCCTTGTTTTCCCAGCTCAGTGACTGAAAAACACCCTCCAATGTGGCATTAAAGAGCTTCGGAGATATGGTGTCACCTTGTCTCACTCCCTTCCCAATTTTTACGTGTGTTGTATTTTCAAATAGCCTAATCTTTGCACTTGCATTTTCATAGATGTTATTAATAATATTAATGTATGCATCTTCAATACCGCAGGTTTTCAGAGCCATTGTAACTGCTGATGGTTTCACCGAATCAAAGGCTTTTTCATAATCGATAAAAGCCATGCACAATGGAAGTTCATATTCCCTCGCTCTTTCAATTAGTTCTCTCAGCACGTGGATATGATCTATTGTGCTGTAGCCACTCCTGAATCCAGCTTGTTCTCTCGGTTGAGCCATGTCCAGTGTTACCTTCAAGCGGTGTGAAAGAACTTTAGTGAAGATTTTATAAACTACTGATAGGAGGCTGATAGGTCTGTAGTTTCCGAGATCCTCAATGTCACCTTTCTTATGTAGCAGGATCATTGTAGCGGTGTTCCAATCCTCAGGAATCTTTCCTTCATTAAGGCATCGAGTGAAAATTTGGGCGAGTACTGTTTCGATTTCTCCACTTGCTTCTTGTATGATGTCTACAGTAATTCCATCTTCTCCTGGAGCTTTTCCTCGCTTCATGTTCTTGATTGCATGTGCAACTTCTGCTGGAAGGACTGGAGGAACTCTGGTACTGGTATCTTTCATGATGTCTGGAGTGCATATATCATCCCTTTCATATAATTTGGAGTAGAAATCTTTCACTCTTGTCAAAATTTCGCCTCTATTTCTTGTTATAGAACCATCTTCTTTTCTCAGTGCCATAATCTGTTTTCTTCCCTTACTGAGATGTCCCTTTGCTATCTTTAGGCTTTGGTTGTTTTCAATTGCTTTCCTCACTAGTTCACAGTTGAATTTCCTTACGTCTTCAGTGATACTTTTTCTTACTGTCTTGCATAGCTCTATATATTCCACTTTGGAAGTCACATCTTCTTTAGTTGTCCTCATCTCTCTTCTTTTTGCATCAACATTTTGGTTTTTCCTGATAATTTGTTCACATGCAACTTGTTCTTAGACCCAGCTAATTTTGTTGCTGTTTCCATAAGAGCTTTGGTTACTTTTCTGTTAACTTCAGAGATGTCCACTTCTTCCGATGTTAGGCCTTCTAAAGCAGAGAACCTGTTCTTCAGTTCTAACTTGAAGGTATTATGGTGTTTTTTAAGGTTGGTTATGTCAATAGATTTTGTTTGTCCTATGAGCTTGCCACGTTCAAGTTTAGTGTTGAGGTGCATCTTACATCTCACCAATCTATGGTCACTACCTGTGTTGAACTTGTTTAGCACACTGCAGTCTTCTATGACGAATTTTTTGTTACACATAATAAAATCAATTTCACTTGTCGTCCCATTTGGATGTCTCCATGTCCATTTCCTGTGTGGCTTTTCTTGAAAAGGAGTTCAAGATGAAAAACCCTTCTGCCTCTGCAAACTCAACGAGAGTATTTCCACGCTGGTTTCTGTTGCCATGACCGAATTTACCTACTGAAGTTTCATTCTGTTGCTGTTGCCCTATTTTTGCATTGAAATCTCCCATAATTATCTTCAAATGCTGCTTACCTTTATTATTTAGATGACAAATTTCCTCATAAAATTCTTCAATTTCTTCTTCAGGATGACTTGTGGTGGGTGCATAAGTTTGAATAATCTGAGCCTGGTATCTTTTCGAGAGTTGGATAACAAGTCGTGCAGCTCTGTCAGAGGAACTTTCAACTTCTACAACTTTGTCCTTCAGTTTCTTGTTTATTATAAATCCAACACCACTAGTTCTGCCAGTATCTGTCCCACGATAGTAGAAGAGATGTCCACTTTTCAGTTCGATGAGATCTTCTCCTTTTCTCCTTACCTCACTTAGCCCCACGATGTCCCACTTGATCCTTTGTAGTTCCTCTTCCAATTCAAGAAGCCTTGAATCAGAAGATAGGAGCGTCCATTGTAAGTAGCCAAGGTCAGCATCAGATGGCAGCCTAGTCCGGTCCTCCGGGGATTCTTAGCACCCTCTGCCTTCATGTCGCACTGGCCGCTGCCTTGGCCAGGTACATTCCAGCTGCCGGAGACTGAGGGCCAAGATTTAAGTTGTGGAATCATTTTGGAGGGGTTTGGCCATAACTCACCACGCTGGCCAAGCGGGTTGGTGAGTGTGGGATAGCATTTCCTCTGATCCCGATGGTATAGTTATACCGCTATGGGCGGTCGTCAGAGCCCCTTTAGTGGGAACAGGATGCACCACGAGAAGGCGGGGTTGACAATTGTCAAGGAGAGGCTGTGAAGTTACGCATCACCTGACCTTACATCCCAAATAGGTATATTTAAGTATAAGTAGCCAGCATTCATTTTTAGTGTGACGTTTCTTATTGCAATATGTGCAATGATTAGCAGTTGAGCAATCATTGCACATTATTTTGATTGAGTTTTCATTGATAATTTCATTGCAATCATTACGACTGAGCAATCGAAATATTAAAAAGTCCGTAAAAAAAGACCTGTATCCATAAATCAGTAAAATCAAAAAGAAATCCATAAATTTTACAGATAAACCGTAAAAGTTGGCAAGTATGTATTAGTATATTTTGTGCAATTTCTGGACCAATAAAAAGGAGAGAACTACCAACTTTTGGTATACACTGGTCACATTTTTTTTTCAAATTTCTCCCACTGCGTACCATATTTTGTTTTATTTATTAGAAATATCTTCATGTGTACACGCACACATTGTTCTAAATTTGCGATATACTACTCCAATGAAAACGACACCTTATTTTCCACATATACTGTAAATGTGTACTGTTTTTTTTTTTTTTTTGGCGGACCTGGTCCTGTAGAAGATTTATTTCTAATTTTAACACTGCAAATAGGTCATTGCTTGCCATTTTTTGAGGGGATGGGGGGGGGGGGGGGGTTCGCCAGATGGCAGTCCAAAAATTATGGATTACAGGCATTTGGGAAATTGTTCTAGAAAAATTATGTAATACGTTTAGGCTATAAAATAATTATTACAATCATAAGATTTGAAAATAAAAATAAAAATAAACAGTGGCCATACCTTTTCTAATAACAAATAAGGCTTAGGTTTTGTGATCTACCGTTCTGTATAAGTACTTGAAATAAACTTAAAACATCACATTTTAAAACATGCACAGGTCACTTAAAAAATAACAAATAGTTTGAAAAGTAAACGTACCCTTACACATTGTTAAAAATTTCGCCTTTAGATTACGAGCAGCGCCCGGCAGCTAGTGGTCCTACCATTGCCCGTAAAATTACGGCTTGGCCCATTTTTTGTGAAAGCCAGTAAAATTAGATCTCAACTATAAATACCAAGCCCGTGATTTGGACGGCAATGCTCGTAAAAATAAAATTTGACCGCTTTCAGTTAAATCATAATTTGAAGGACAATGCCTGTAAAAATAAAATTTGACCGTTTTCAGTTCAGCCGTTTTTTGAAGAGCAATTCTTTAAAAATACAGTTTGATCATATTCAGCTAAGACTGAATTTCACGGGCTTAATTAACTGAATACAGTTTGATCATATTCAGCTAAGACAGAATTTCACAGGCTTAATTAACTGAATACAGTTTTCAGTTAAGCCGTAATCTGAAATTAAAAAGTTTGACCTTGCTCATTTGAATTTCAGATCAATCCCTGTATTTATAAAGTTTGACCATATTCAGTTATGCCTCATGGCAAGTAGCCACCCGACTTTTACAGTAAATGCACATTTTTTGTGGAAGAGTATGCAGGTAAATGCATTTTTTGGGTGGAAGTGTGTGAGTGTGAAAGTGTTTGATTCTTGGTTTATTACCAATCAATTAAGTTTTAAATGTGAGTAATGATATTTTCATATCTTAAAATTAGGTTTATTACAATTTGATAAATAATGACATCAGTTACACACATATTTGTTTGACATTAGGCTTTACGAACTTTGTACACACAGTTGGTTGAACAATGCACTGTTTCTTTTAAACATTTTAATTTGCACATGTACTAATACAGTATTTGCATAAATGAATACAAAGGACAGTTATTTAGTAAAGACACATACAAGCGTATTCTTATATTTACACGTTATATTAATGACAAACAGATCTACGAACTGGTAACCGAGTACATTGTGTCTATAGGTTATTAAATCCACAATGGTGTCCAAGTTGGTGTTTCATTAAGGTTTTGGATAGTACTACATTTCACATAGGGTTGAGTCATGCTTTTCTTGTTTTCACATTCACTACCTCGTGTGCTATTTCATTTTACATTCTACTGAGCACTGTGTTGTCAGTGTTTCCACAACTTTTACGGTTGTTTCTTATTTCTAATTTTTGGATATTTACCTACTTTTTACATTTTTAGTAAAATTATGTCAACAACTGGAAGTGCTGCTTTTGATAGGTCATATTGCTTCCCCATAATTAAGGTATCAGAAAAAAATACTTGAATAGAAGTGGAAGCATGAGCTTGATGGGGCATCATTTCGAATCTCAGACTCCCACCCAGAGAAGAAACGCTTGCTTAGACTCTGATTCTGAACGAGTCATTCTAGAACAATAACAAATATCATCAATATTTCTAAAATATTAAATTTTCCTGTTTGGGATGTTTTAGAAATGACTTCAGTGATTTAGGTGGTCCTTCCCTTGGTATGTTACCACAAGGAAACCATTTCGAAACACAAAAACCTTTTGGAATTCTATTAAATAGTTGTATTTATAATATCTTGGGAATACCTGAAGATAGTGAAACAATTTTTCATTGATGTACAAATCAGGTGTTTAGTGACAATGGGCAAAAAAACTTCAATGAAAGGAACACTGCAGAATTCCTAAATTTCTCAAAAAACAATTTCATCGTATCATTTTGTACCAATTTGTGCACTATCATCTTAAAACAGAAATGCAAAACATGTAAAAAAAACCGTATCTTTTAACTTAAAAAATAATTGGCTTCTGATTTATCTTAGAATATAAATTTTCCTGGGCATTCAGGTTTTACTATCTGGGTACGTAAATAATTTGGGTACATACCCAACTGGGCATGTGACATTTCAGATATTTTTCAAGTCCTGTTTAAAGTGACGCAGGTAAAGATTTCACTCACAGAAATTTAGAATGCATTCGATTTTTTTTTCATTTAACATTAATTTCATATACAAAGAAAAGAAACTGTACATGATATAGTGTCATGTCATTTTCATGGCCAGCATTTACCAGATTCAGTAAAAAGAAAAAGAGTAACAGTCGAAGTTTTTTATAACGAAATTCAAGGGGAACAGAAAAACATCTGTAGCAATGTATTTTCCTTAAAACATTACAAAATTTTCATTAAAACGTTAGTATGTACAACAGAAATTTTCATTACGCATAAGATTGCAACGCTGTAATTGCGAAATAGTGTCCATAGAGACAAGCAGGTAATTTGTTTTTGTAATGGGAAGTTTTTGCTAAAGTAGTAATAATGAAATATATAAGCTTTAATTAATCTATACGTGTGAAATTATGTACGGTATATATTTTTACTTATATGTATCAGGGTACCATGTCCGAGATGCTCACAGCATGTGAATCATTTGCCTAAACTGGTAAATAAAAAATCTAGTCGCCCAGACTGGTATGTAGATATACAACCTGATCGCACCTAACGTGAAAGAAAGTAGTTCACAATAATATACGGAATTTTTCTTACTAATCTCGAAAGCTAAACCGATTCGGATAATTCTTTCATCGTTGGAAGCTTTCCGGAGGATATAGGCTATTTCGTTTATTTATTATTATTTTTGGCTGTACTACCGAATACATAGCTTTCAAGTAATTTCCAATTTCCCATGTATCGTTCAGCTTTGCTTACATACAACCTGATCACACCCAACGTGAAAGAATGTAGTTCACGATAACAGATAACATACGTAATTTTTTTTACTAATCTCGAAAACTAAACCGATTCGGATAATTCTTTCACCGCTGGAAAGCTTTCCGGAGGACATAGGCTATTTCATTTATTTATTATTATTTTTGGCTGTACTACCGAATAACACCGCTTTAAAGTATTTTCCAATTTCCCATGTATCGTTCAGCTTTGCTTACATACAACCTGATCACACCCAACGTAAGAGAAAGTAGTTCACGATAATATACGGAATTCTTTTTACTAATCTCGAAAACTAAACCGATTCGGATAATTCTTCACCGTTGGGAAACTTTCTGGAGGATATAGGCTATTTCGTTTATTTAATATTATTTTTCATTATTTTTGGCTGTGCTACCGAATGTCATTGCTTTCAAGCAGTTTCCAATTTCCCATGTATCGTTCCGCTTTGTTTACATACAACCTAATCACACCCAACGTGAAAGAAAATAGTTCACGATAACATATGGAATTTTTTACTAATTTCGAAAACTAAACCCATTCGGATAATTCTTTCACCGTTGGGAAGCTTTCCGGAGGACATAGGCTATTTCGTTTATTTATTATTATTTTTCGCTGTACTACCGAATAACATCGCTTTCAAGTAGTTTCCAATTTCCCATGTATCGTTCCGCTTTGTTTACATACAACCTGATCACACCCAACGTGAAAGAAAATAGTTCACGATAATATATGGAATTTTTTTACTAATTTCGAAAACTAAACCCATTCGGATAATTCTTTCACCGTTGCGAAGCTTTCCGGAGGACATAGGCTATTTCGTTTATTTATTTTTATTTTTGGCTGTACTACCGAATAACATCGCTTTCAAGTAGTTTTCAATTTCTCATGTATCGTTCCGCTTTGTTTACATACAAGCTGATCACACCTAACGTGAAAAAGTAGTTCACGATAATATACGGAATTTTTTTTACTATGTACGAAAACTAAACCGATTTGGATAATTCTTTCACCGTTGGGAAGCTTACTTCTTTCCGGTGGACAAAGGCTGTTTCTTTTATCTGTACTAATACCAATACTAATCTTGTATTTAAATTTTATGTATGAAGAAGACCGTCTGTTTTAACTTCAACTTAACCTTGATGCTATTTGAGACGACCACGCCTATTGGTGGAAATCTGTAGCTCCACCCATATTTGAGACCACCCATATTTGAGAATGCCATGTTAACATAAAAAAAAGATACTTATGAAAATATGTTAAGCCGGTGCGTTGTGTTTTCAAAATCGGATTCTCTCCCGTATGTCTGAACCGCGGAAGCTTGCGCGGAGTAGTAACGCAGCAGCCGACTTGCACCCAGTCTATAGAGGGCCCCGTAAAAACACATTTGACCCCCTTAGGGATGGAATTTCTAAAAATCGCCCCGCCTGTATTTTAATCAAAGTATGAAGAGTATGTATGCCAATTTTGGTGCAAATTTATCAAACCGTTTAGGAACGTATGCGGAACAAACATACGAACTTTCACTTATATATAGAGAGAGATTGGTGTGAGGGTTTGAGCTCTAAAAAGTTTAGTGAAAAACATCTGTCAATGTCAAAAAATACAGCTGTTGACTGGAGCAATTATATGCAAGAGGTTGCAGTCGAGATTTTTGACATGCAAAGGAAAAAAATCGGAGAGGTGAAGGTAAAATTGTAGAAGTTGAAACCTTGTTTACTAAACGTAAGAATAAAGCTGAACGTATTTTGCCTGAGCAATGGGTGGTTGGAGGAATATTCCATGAAATAAAATAATGCTTTGTAAAAAAACGTAGTAAATCGAAGTACACATTGCTTAGCATCAGTAATACAAGAAAATATATTACCTGGCTCAATTATATATACCGACTGCTAGAAAGGATATAAAACACACGATTTGTATGATGCTGGTAATACTCATCTGATCCTTAATCATAAATTACATTTCGTTGATCCGGAAACTGGAGTTCATACTCAGAATATTGAAAGACTTTGGAGTTAATGCAAATGTTGAAATAAAAAACATAGGGGAACGGATTCATATCTCGCTGAATTTATGTGGAGATTTCGGGGTTTGTTTTTTTAATTTTGCAGCCTTTTCTACATGGTATTTATCACCCAAATCTCCGTTTCTTGTATTTCAGGATCATTTCTATTTTAAGTAGAGCGATCGTGTTATTTACCGCTTGCATTATTTATTTTAGGCTTTTCTCTGCTCCGTGCTACCTCCAGAGGTTTTGGTGAGGGATGTTTTGAAGCTCTTCTTGTACAAAAAATGTAGTGTATGATCACCTTCACCTTTTAGCAGTGTTTAGGTATCCTTAGCTCTATTTGTTTTTTTTCAGAAGATTTAAAACAAACTAGCACCTTGGATCACTTGATCTCATTTTAAAGGCTTTTCACCTCCAAGGGCCCCCTCAAGGAGTTTATTTGGGGGATGGGGGTTGAGGCTTTTATTGCACAAAAAATGTAGAGTATGATCTCTTTCACCTTTTGGTAGTATTTAGGTCTCCTTAGTCCATTTTTTTCAGGAGTGAGAGCATACCAGCACCTCGAATCACTTAATCTAAATCTCATGGCTTTCCCCCTCCAGAAGTTCAGAAGTTTATTGGAGCGGAGGGGAGTTGGACCTAAAGAGCAGTGCATGATCTCCTTCACAAATTTTGTTAACCGAGCGAAATAGCATTCCAAGTTTGTCTATACAACAAATCTGCAAAATAGCTTACCACTGTAACACACTAGTGTAGAAACAGATTGTCAATCTGAAAATAAAGCAGAAGTTCTAGTTTCCCAAGAGGGGATCCAGACTTTATTCATCCATTTGGGTGTTTGACTGTATTGATTGCATATGAAGCTGACAAATCCCCCCCCTTCTTATTCCAGTGCCGCTGGAAGGAACACGAATCCCATGATTTGGTGGAAAAGAATTTCTAAATTTAATGACTTTACAACGGATCCTGCCTCTAAACTTCCTGAACTAGCAATGCTTTTGCTGCCAAGTCCTGCCAGCTCAGCTTATTTATTTATACACTCTAAGCTCAGGAATCATTTTGGTGTCAACAAATGTGCTATTGGATGCTATGAGGGAAAAATGAACCAGATTACTAGTTCTGCAATTCATTGGCAGTTGCATAATTTTAGATCAATGAAATCAATTCTGTACAGATAAAAAAGTCTTTGTGATGGGAAGTTTTTGCTAAAGTAGTAATGAAATATGTAAGGTTTAATTAATCTATATGTATAAAATTATGAACTGTGTATAATTTTACTTTTATGAATCAGGGCTTGAAAAATACCATGGCCAAGATGCCCGGGGCATGTGAATCAGTGACCTGGGTTGGTAAATAAAAAATCTATTTACCCAGGCTGGGCAACAAGATTTACAAATAAAGTTTGGAATAGAATTTTCTACTACAAGAAAAAAAGACAGTCATCGCATGTTATGTTGCTTTTCACTGCTACTCACTGGAGGTTGTTATTGTTAAAGAGTGCCAAGGATAGAAGAATATAACTTATTTAATTATATGTTCTAAGTCCAGAAATCAGAAGCCTATGCAGTTCTGCTCCAAATCTTGTTTTCACCTTTTGTCAATAAACACAGGAGGCTAGTTCCATGAGAGGCTAAATGCATGCCTCTGATGGAACTAGCCTCCTGTGTAAATTGAAAAAAGGTGAAAACTTCAACAAAAAGGAACATGGCAGAATCACTAAATTTCTCAAATACTAATTTCAACCTCATCTTAAAACTTGAGATACATGCATTTGTGCAGTGAACATTTTGAGTACAGACCCTTGAAACGAAAATGCATATCTTAAAAGATAAATTTTCCTGGGCACACACACACAACTAGCTTTACTTATTTTTTAAGCCCTGATTATTAACAATTCCTAAGTGACTTCTGAAGTGCTTAGCCTTTAGGCCCATAGATATAAATAGCTACGAATTTGAGAATCAACATATTAATCTTCCCCTTTCAGATATAATCTCTACTCTTAAAGAGATGTTTCAAGAATGTACATCGCTGTTCACAACGTAACGATTAAAACTTGGCTTTATATCAATTCCAAATGCTGCTTCAGCCATGTTTATTTCTAAGAGTGAAACTTTGCAATACATGCTCACAATGGCAATTTTCCGTTTTTAATAACAGAAAGATGAACAGGAGTATTTCTGTCAATACCCAAATCAAACATCCGCGAAGTTCAGGGTTTTTATTCTTTTATTTTCACACAAAAAGGAGGATTCACGAATATGCTTCGTTCATACAAGAAAGGAGTCACGGCAAAGCACTTCCGCCATCGCTCAACTAACTTAGGTATTTTATCCGGGAAACGTTGGTTACGTTGCGTGCCCATCCAGTCGTTCATCGAAGTTTGCGTTTCGAAGATGGAGCGAAAGTGTATCCCGTGATGTCTCTTTTTTCAGGAAGAAAAAAAAAACTGAAAGGAAACTGGAATCGTTCAGAATTTGATTTTGGGGCTAAGAGAATGGGATACCACTCGACCGGTTCTCATTTTTTGTTTCAGAATATAATCCTTGAATCTGCAGGGATGAACAAACTCTGGGTTACCAGGAGGTGCTGAAATCAGCTGACACGAATATACACTGAGTGATCACTGAATTATGACCATTGACCACCTACCTAATACTTTGTAGGTCCTCCTTTCGCTCTCAGTACAACAGCTGTACGAGGTGGTATCGATTCAATAAGATGCCAAAAGCAGTTGGGAGGTATGGCCAAACAAGATCGGTGTAATGGGGTCTTAAGTGCAGGTATGGAGGTGATTGGTGTATCCAGATGCCTGATATGCCCTTCCGTAGTGTCCCACAAGCGCTCTGTGGTACTGATACCGGGGAAGTTTGAAGACCAGTCGATATGCTGGAAGTCTAAATATAACGAAGTAAATTTCTCCGTCATTATTATCCGCGCCAGGATTCGAACCCGGGTCCCCTCATTCCGGAATAAGTTGCTCTACCAATTGAGCTACGCGGACGTTTTATTCTGATTCATATCTGCCTTTATGTCGTGTGCGTCCTTCTGGCAGGTACGTCACATCTCCTGGTACGTTACATAAACTGTGTTTCTCTAAGTACTGCTGCACAACATTGGACCTGTAGTTTGGCGCATTGTCACCTTGGAAGACACCGTCGCCGTTCGGGGAAAAATTGCTAACCGTACAGAGTCGGCAAGCAATTCACGATAGTATGCACCCTTCATTCGTTGTTTCATATGCAACAGGGGTCCAAGTACCTACCAGGTAAACATTCCTCACACCATTCAACTGCCTCCATACCTCGCAGGATGGATCGAGTGCTTCATGTTGTCTGCGCAAATAGGTACACGACGATCCACGGAGTTTGCTGGTCTGACGAGTCAAAAAACGTGACTCGTGAGACCAGCAAATTTTTTCCCACTCATCCGTCTTCCAACTTGCTTGCTTTTTGCACCGGGAGAGTATTTTCCTCCGATGAACCGTGGTTAGGAGAGGAAGTTGTCGGGGTCGTCTGCAGGGATAGCCCGTACGTGCGAGCTCGCGACGCATGGTTATGGCAGTTAACCGTTCCGGTTTGACCTCCGTTGTATTAGGCAGTCAACTGTTGAGCAGTGCTGCGTCTGGCCTGTACGAGTAGTTGAACCCAGCGCTCGCCTCTCACATCAACTCTTCTCTGTCCTGTGCAGTTTTGCCTCCGGGTCTTTGTTTGATCTTTCTCACGCCAGTCCTGATACATTTTAAGTACGGCGGCTTGCTAGCAACGCACCAGTTTTCAAAGCACTCGCTGTCAGAGCTCCCACAAACCTTCTTTCCTTAAAGTCCAACGAATCCTTACGTTTACCGTCACGCTCCGAATTATACTACCTACTGCTCCACTCACACCTTACATATGATACCTCAGTCGACTACTCGCGCCCCTCTCTAAAATGACGTGGCCTACTGTTCGCCTCAACCATGTCGCAGTTATCGGGGAAGATTAAATCCAAGTGGATATGGAGCAAGTATATACACTGACGGAATAAAAAAATCCCAACACCAAGAAGGGGTTGTGTTAGATAAACGACAGTTGGTAGGCAGTGAGAGTACATCTGTAAGATGACGTCTATGCAAATTTCGCGCTCGGCGCATACGCGTGGCGCTAGTAGCGTCCCTCGGAACATGCAAAGCAGGTTTGCTGTAAATACGCGCTGTGACGTTCGTGAGCGTTAGTTATCGTTGAGATTCGACGTAGGGTGTTGATGTTAGTCAAGAATGCCTTTAAGAAGACGAAGAAGCCATTATCAACAGCTCACGGAGTTTGAACGAGGTCGTGTAATAGGGCTACGAGAAGGTGGATTTTCTTTCCGCAATACTGCAGAACGACTTGGCAGGAATGTAGCCACTGTGCGTGATTGTTGGCAGCGGTGGTCAAGGGTAGGTACTGCCTCAAGAAGATCGGGTTCCGGCCGGCTACGTGGCACTATTGAGAGGGAAGAACGCCGGGTACAGCGTATGGCGCGGCACGATGCGCCGTGGCGCATCGTACCGCGTCTGCGGCAGCAATTCGAGATGCAGTTGCCAACACAGTGACACAACGAACTGTTACAAATCGGTTACTTGAACGACAGCTCCGAGCCAGACGCCCTGTAGCGTGCATTCCACTTACTCCAAACCACTGCAGTTTGCGACGTCAGTGGTGACAAGCTAGAGCTCATTGCAGGACGGAGTGGACATCTGTTGTGATTTCTTATGAAAGCCGGTTCTGCCTGGATGCCAGTGATGGCCGTGTGTTGGTTAGAAGGAAGCCAGGTGAGCGCCTGCAACCAACTGTCTGCAGCCGAGACACACTGGACTTACACCTGGAGTTATGGTCTGGGGAGCAATTCCCTATGACAGCAAGAACACTCTCGTGGTTATTCCACGCACCCTGACGGCACAGTTGTTCGTCGGTCTGGTGATTCAACCTGTTGTGCTGCCATTCATGAACAGCATTCCAGGGGTGTTTTCCAACAGGATAACGCTCGCCCGCATACCGCTGATGTAACCCACCATGCTCTACAGAGTGTCTACAGGTTGCCGTGGCCTGCTAGATCACCAGATCTTTCACCAATCGAGCACGTATGGGAAATCATTTGACGACAACTCCAGCGGCCCTTCCCCTAACCAGCATTAACCGTCCCTGTATTGACCGACCAAATGCAACAGGCATGGAACTCCATCCCATAAACTGACATCCAGCACCTGTACGATACAATGCATGAACGTTTGCGTGCTTGCATTCAACATTCTGGCGGTTACACCGGTTATTAATTTATCAGCTTTTCACATTTAAAATGGCTCTTCTCGCGCTTACAATAAGCTGTGATATTGAAACCTTAATCGATTAAATATGTTACCTATACAACTGTATTGCCGCCATTTCATTCCTCTACAACTATTTTTTCGTGGTGTTGGGATTTTTTTCCGTCAGTGTATTTAAGAACATATTGCAGCCAAGTTTGTGATACAGGGACAACATGTTCTCAACAAGTTCTTTATAGTTTTTTGCCCTGACATTTCCGAGGATGTTAGTTGACGCAAGACGAAACGCGTTCCATGCTTTTTCTCATCATCCCTCTAGCAGGTTGTCGAACATCTCGTGAGTGAAGTGCTATCGGTTCTGAGGAGTGCGAAATGAAGTCACTTGGACAGTTTGCCTGAGAAGATTCCATTGTAGAAGTCCACAATGAGAATTTTTCCGTGAATCACTTATAAACGTGATCTTTGTTTGATGTTCCTGGTCCACGTCAAATGTCGGTATTAATTAGAAGTCCACATTGTAGAAATCCACTTTGTAATTCCGCTTTGGTCTAATACAACTCCAGATTGCGAACAATATCGTTCAGTTTTTCTTGTATGAGAATGTATCGCGCAGATGACTCACCGTGCCACACATATGGATCACCATCAGACGTCGAAGGCTCAGGTGAATCCGACATCAGTTCGCCTCCGTCCTCATCGTCCTCTGAATGTGTGGGAAATTCTCTAGCAGGTTCAAGAACGAGAAGTCCTTTGCCGTGCTAAACTGGTTGGATAGCAGATGGTATATTCGGGCGCGCTATTGCCCACTTCTTTTTTCTCGTGATGCCTCCCGAAACAGGTGGTACCATGCAAAAGTAGCAGTGATTTGCATGATTGCTTGGCTCCCCCCATACCATAGAAACAGCAAACGGCATTGACACTACCGCCCTTCAGCCACTTCGGAAGATTTCTAACACATGGCCTTTTTCTAGCTTGTAAGCGTCATTTTCCCGCAAATTTAACAAACGTTATTTGGACTATTAACATAGTTACGAAGGAATCACTACTGCTGGATTTACACTGTAGGGATCACTTGTGTATATGGCACAGGTGTAAATGGGAGTGTACCAAAAGCCGTCTCGAGTACTAGTGGCCTAAGCCTACGCGATTTTGTCGTTTGAAGGGTCAGCAACCGGGTCATATCAAACCACACCCGCTACAACCGAGAAAAAGTCCGTTTGCTCGGCGCGTGTCTTGTACTGACAGTGCTAAATACTTGATGAGCGTATGAGGAAAAGGAGAGAAGTTAATATTTTTATTAATTTAGATTACATTTTTCTTATGAATTGATGAAACAGGCTATTTTATTGCAAACATAATAGTTCTCGCGAAACTAAGTAGGTTTAAATAACGTTTCATGAATCATTAGGGTTAACAATGTTTCATTAATCATTATGCGTTGCTGTTTTTGTCCAATGCTGTTGCCTTATCTTGAATCAACTATTTAGATGTACTACCATTACTACTTTTTACTACTTTTCCGACATGCTGAAATAAAAAAAAGATGTATCAGTTGCACGTTGTGTTGCTGAAAGGATATGGAATTGCCATATCAATAACGGCAATTTTAGTGTCATGAATGAAATATTCCTTATTAACTTATCAGATAAAGTTTTTAAGTTTTGCTTTTTTTCTCCCTAACTTTGATATAATAGAAAATAATTTATTTAAAAAAAATGCATGCTGCTTACGGTAAAACCGGTGAATTTGGGAAAAGCAGGGACCGATTGATGTAAAAGAAAACGCTAAAGCTCATTTATACCAGAATACGTTTGTGCATATGAAATAATCATATTCATCGTTCCCATGGCTCATAAAGTGTTTGCGTTTTCAATTTTACAAAATGTTTTGCATTTATCAAAATTTAAAACTTTTTTCCCATCGATATTGCGAAGTTAGGAAAAATTAGAATCCGGATATCGCCTCGCTATAACCTTGCTACTAGCTGACCCTGATGGTGACGTCGCAAATCGAGGACTAAGGCCTGCTGGTACACGAGACGGCTTTCTCACCCTACGAGATCTAAGTTTAAACAAAAACTTTCTCACCTTACGAGATCTAAGTTTAAACTAATGATTGCATCACCTTACTTCAGCGATGTCATGACTCAACTGCATTGCATCAGACAATGATGCAGTAGCTCCTGGGGCTAACGTGTATGATGAGATGATGCATTATGTTGCGCATTGAGTCTCTCCTAAACAAGAGCCAATCGACAGATTTTATTGTTATTTTCGTGTTCAGCACATTTAAATTAGTATAGAGTCGCTATTTTTATTTCATAGGTAAATTGTATGTTGTCCAGTGTATGGCGCCCGTAGCTTTCCCGAAACGGATACCAGAGCTAAAAATGACAAGCCAGTATCGTGGTCACTTTAGCACAAGACAATTTGCCGTGCTTTGAAGGGACGTTTAAAACTTTAGAATGACGTAAATGTTATTATCAAAAACGTTTGAGCATCGTACAAATATTCGGGGGCATTGGCTTTGGTTTACTTTGGTTTAAAGCTTTAAACGATGAAATCAAGAATAGCTTGAACGATTTTAAAAGCTTATATGCTCTGTAGATTAATCTGTTTTAAGGAATTCTTCTGCATTTGGTATTGCAATAACGAGAAAAATTAAACCAAACATTTTCAATTAGTTCTCCATTTTCCTCAGAATGTATTTCGTGACTTCCACAACACGTGTATGAACAAGACGCTATTCCGATACTAGTTAATTTCGATCATAAATTTGAGGTGATGATGTAGTTGAAAATTAATTAAATATTTACTGAATTTTCCAGCGCTGAGTGGTTTTAATTATGCATTTTTATCTCATAGTTACGTAAAAATCCATTTGCCTTCATTACATACATTAAAATCTGACTTCGAGAAAATATTTCTAGAGAAAAGAAAATGATTACAAAACAAAAATGTACTTAACTATTTGGACAACTCAACACCGTTCGAAAGAAATTCATTTCTTTACCGAGACCTTTGATTTCTTAGTGTCTTGAGAAGAATTAATTAGACTTTGCAAAGGTTCTGAGTGGAAAAATGAAGCAAAGAGAAAAACTACGGAATATTTAAATAAAAACAAGTATTTATGTATTTTATGATTAAGTACCTTTACATATCTCTCGGAAATTATAATTTGTGAGGCGTCTAGCCCACACTTAATCAGTTTCGACATTCGCTTTTGAAATGTTCACGTTGCTGTAAGTGACAATAAATTTAAGAAGTATGCATCACTGAAGTGAAAGTTCGTGCATTAAAATTGGGAATAATTATAAAGCTTAATTGCTTTCTTTTCACAGCATTCCGATCTTGAAAAAATCACACACCACTGTTTGGTATCTTCGTTAAACAAAGCTACAATTTTTTTTAGTAATACTCTGCGTAATAAATAAAATGTTCCGCGCATAAAAAAGACGAATGTGGACTAAGGTAGGATCCTTATGGCACGTCAATAGGACCCCACCTTAAGCTAAGCTAATAGAAATCAATAAAATAACTATTTGAATTCAATCAAAATATGCACTACAATGTAAAATATTTTGTAAAATATACGTGCTACATTCCGAGATTCCTTTAGTAAATTTACAAAGCATATTTTTGATGTAACCTTTCCCGTGAAATGAAGGGAAAATGCCTGAATTTCACGAATTTTTCGTACGCCAGAACAATTCTGAATTTTCAGAAACCTATCCGCAATCCTTTCATATATTGGGTTGTTGGAAAAGTCATGACGCATTTTAGCCATGTTTTGCAAAGGTCATTTATTGATAGAAAGAACAAAGATCAATCAATAATATAATGCCCAGTTTTGTTCGATAACCTTTTGCCATCTTTCAGTGAGCTGCAGAAAGCCTCGTTCATAGAAGGACCTGTCTTTCGTGGCAAAAAACTGTACAAGGTGCTGATCTACAGTCTCATCTGAATTGAACGTTATACCATGCAAGGACTGTTGAAGAGAGCGAAATAAGTGGACGTCTGACGGCGCAAGGTCAGGCGAATATGTTGGGTAGGGCAACACATCCCACCCAAGCTCCAATAATTTTTGGAGGGTGATCAAACTTGTGTGTGGTCTCGCGTTGTCATGATGGAACACAACACCTTTACGATGAACGAACTCTGGACGTTTCCGGATGAAGGATTCGTTCAAACTGTCCAATTGCCAACAGTACACATTCGAATTGATTGTTTGGTTCCGTGGTAGGAGCTCGAAAAACATGACTCCTTTAAAATCCCACTACACTGAGACCAGAACCTTCCGCTGATGAATGTCTGCTTTGGATGTCGTTTGAGACGAAGCAGCACGTCGGGACGAAGACCGTTTCCGCAGTACACTATTGTACGCAATCCACTTTTCGTCACCAGTTATCTGTCGCTTAAAAAAAGGATCGTTTTCCTCACGTTTAATGAGCATATCGCTGATGTTTATACGTGCCGTCAATTGAGCTTCTTTGACTTCATGAGGAACCCACACATCGAGCTTGCTTACGTATCCCAACTTCTTCAGGTAGTCGTGAACGCTTGAATGATGGATGTGCAATGTGTCTGCAATCTCTCGTGTCGTGTAACGTGGGTTGGACTCGATGAATGACTTGATTTGGTCGTCATCAACCTCGGTGGGCTTCCCGGACCGAGGAGCATCGTTGAGGTCAAAATCACCAGCACGAAATTTTGCGAACCACCGCTGGCACTGACGTTCTGGTAGAGCTATATCACCGTACACTTTACGCAACTTTTCCCAAGCTTGACGCGCGTTCTTCCCTTTACGGAAGTAAAAGAGTAAAATATGGCGAAAATGCAAAGTTTGGTCTTCCATCTTCAACTTAATGTCGAATCTCCACAAATCAACCAAAGCGCTCACTATTCCTTTTAGACTGCAGCTAGAACTGGCACCTGTCGAATGCCATAGCGATAGCAGAGCGGCGCATGCCTCTAGTACTTCCAAAACCGCCCAACAGCCATCGGGTGCCAAAATACGTCATGACTTTTCCGACAATTCAATATTGACGGCAAAACTCTATTCTCACCTTTTTTCCATATCCACATGACGAAAATTTTCAGGTAATAGGAGGGAATCGCGGGAATGCTTGAGGTTTGATTAACTGTTAAATTTCAATCATCTGTCGAAGGATCTGATTTTGAAGTTCCGTAGTGAGACTGAATATTGTGGGTAGCATATCGCATGAATTTCGTTAATTGTGGGACAGGATTTTTCTTCTCCTTGTCCCCATTTTGTGCACCAGCTATTAGATATTGTGTTACCGTACACTTTAAACAAAATTCTGAAAATTACGGGCAACTTTCCGTCATTTCTACCATTTTCTCCTGCGACACCACCAACCAAGAACGTATGCTGTGATCATCGGGCTTTCCACATCTTCGGTTGCCAAGCCTGTTACACCATCTTTTTCTGCATCATCGGTTCCTTCTTCAAAGTCTCCAGATCCCAGGTTTTATATTACTGATCCTAGACTCAAACCCAGAGAACCTAGGAGGCGTCCTCTTAATGCATCATCACACCTGTTGATGAACCAGGGATTTCCTCTTCCCGACCATCTTGGGACAAGATCAAGGCCATCCCCCTTTACAAGGATGCTGCTGATTCCAGGTACCAGCAATTCATCCTCAATGGTCTCCCTCCATCAGTAACTGAAGAGGAGTGCCTTTGTTCCCACAAGGCTCAAGGGGTCCCTTGCAAAGAAGCCTACCGTATGAAGCATCCTGTAGTCCATAACCACACGGAATTTTTCATGATCCATGTAAAATCCCCTGAGGTGCCTGAATAGTTGCTCGGGCACCCCGTAGCAATTGAGAAATTCATTAAGGTGACCTAGTAAAGGCGCTTTTCAAGGGCCCCCAAATCTTCACCAAGGCCCCGTTTTACGTAACCTAAAAGGGGACTTCTTAAGAGGTGTTCCTTTTATTCATCGGATGATGAGCTTAATCATGAGACGATGTGCAAGCTATAAAGATTGCTTAGTTCTTCTTCAAGGTGACATTAATTTCCTCTTAAGCCTTCACCTTCCGTGCCGGCCTGGATTGGTGGTTCCCAGTTGAAATATGTTTTTCTTCTTCTCTTTCTGTTGGCTAGTCCACTTACCTCGAGTTCAAAATTGGTTAGGCGGCTTTTTATACGTTTTTTAGGCTCTTCCACTTTAATGTTTTGAGACTTCCTGGGCTCACCCCTAATTTTTCCTTTTCTCTCACCCATAAAGCTATATCCTAGCCCGTTCTTGATCCACTAACTCAAATTTAATTCATTTATAAGGAGAGAAGTGCCCGTTAACGTTTTCTATGGCATTACTCTTTTTAATTATTTATTTTTTTAAAGTCCAATTTTGTCGTTACATTGTAAACCAGTCACGGGAAAATAATCATGGGGTAAGGCAATCACTTAAGTGAATTTGACCGTGGCCAGATAGTAGCTGCGATGAAGACTGGTTGTTCAATCACCGAAGCGGCAAAAGTATTGGGATTTCCACGTCAGACCGTCACATGTGTATACCAAGACTACGTGAAACGCGGAAAAACTTCCAACCAACAGGAGAAATGTGGCAACAATCGTGCAATTGACTAACGAGGTGAGCGGGAGAGCAGAATGTCCACCATCGTTGCAAAATATCACATTGATACCGCAGAGCTGATAACGTCATAGTTTACCAGAGCACGTCCACAAGCTAATGCACAAATACCATTGCAAAATATAGGCTACGGAAGTCAAGTTCACATTGGTCACCTTGTTCACTGCAAAGCACAAGAAGATTATTTGCAAAGGCCTATTGCAACTGGAATGTGGACGACTGCAAACACGTCATCTGGTCATACAAATCAGGGTTTAATTTCTATCACGCCAATGGGAGGGCGCGTGTGTGACGTAAACCAACCGAAGCGATAGTCTCAGCTTCCCCAGTTGGGTCATCTAAGTTGGTGAAGGCGGTGTTACAGCTTACGATACGTTTGGGTGGGTCTCCTGGACTTCCGCGAGCATGGAGGCTGTCTTAGGCTAATTTAGGTAGAGAACCTTCGAAAAAGGGATGAACCACACAAACCTCCAGTGGCGCCTGGCTTCAGAAGGAACTGAGAGAACAAAACCTAAAACAAAGATAGGAACTGAAATAACGTAGGTTCGCGTTCTACAAATGATACGTGATCAAAAATGTAAATATGGAATGTAAAGATATACACTATATTGACAAAAGTCACGGGACACCTAGAAGAGAAACACGATACAGCATTTATTGACATACATTAGTACGGTGTCGGTCCACTTTTGGCCTTAATGCATGCACTGACCCTTCGAGACATGCTTTCGACAAGGTTTTGGAACACAGCGATAGGTATGCGCTTCCATTTAGTACATAATGCTTCTGCTAATTGTTGCTTACTAGTAGGCCTTGGTTCCAAACTTTTTATTCAGCGCTCTAATTCATCCCATAGGTGCTCTATGGGATTAAGATCAGGGCTCTGTGTTGGCCAGTCCACACACGATACGGAATTATCGACAAACAACGCCATAACAGTCCTTGCTTAGTGGCTTGGTGCATTTTCCTGCTGGTACCAACAAGGCTCTGTTCCATAGTATTGCCACAGAGTTGGTAGGGCATAATTGTCCAGAATATTTAGGTAGGCGTGCTGGTTAACAGGTTTGTTCAAGATAACTAATGGGCCGGGACCATACTACAAAAAAAACCACACGAGTAAACTGCCAGCTCCAAACTTGACCGTAGGAACAGAACACTGTGGTAAATAGCGTTCCCCCGGCTGCCGCCATACCCACACACAACCATCAGACTGATGAATCGTGTATCTGGATTCATTAGTCCAAAGGGCCCATTTCCATTGATATACGGTCCACGATAAATGATCTTTACACAATGCTAAATGAGAGTATCATTCCGAGTGAAGATAAAAGGCTTATGAGCAGCCGAACGACCACGGTAACCCATAGAATGAAGTTCTCTGCGAATGGTACGTGTACATACTGAGGTTCCAGCATTTTTACTCACCTGTACACTGAGATTCCAGCATTTTTACTCACCTGTACACTGACGTTCCAGCATTTTTACTCACCTGTACACTGAGGTTCCAGCATTTTTACTCCCCTGTACACTGAGGTTCCAGCATTTTTACTCACCTGTACACTGAGGTCTTATGCAGCACTCTGTCAATTAGCTGTAACGACTCTCCCGAGGCTTCGACGTCCACTATGACTGATTTTCTTTGGTCTGCCGGTACGGTTTGCAGCTTCAGGCACGCGATGTGTCTTCTACTTATTCAGTACATACAAAACAGTTGACTTGGATATGCTTAAACTCCTCTCGGTTTCTCTTATGCGCCACCTACTAATAAAACACCCAACAATATTTCCTTTCTCAAAGTCAGTTCTCTCCCGCCGCGACATTTTCACTCAACCTCACAGTGCGATAAAATCGCGGTCAGCTGCAGGCTTGTTTTTATACCGTTTTTCAGCTGTACCGCGCAGCTTATCAACGCAGATGATCTGTTCATTTGCTTTTGAAGGGGTGTCCGGTGACTTTTGTCAATATAGTGTATATTAATAGTTGCCTATTAAATGTTTGGTCTTCTGTAGGACCTTAGTAGCATCCTAACCAACGAACAACAAATCAATCCGCTTAGCAGGTATACGGAATAAATTTGTATTCCACCATTCATAGTGCCACTTATTGGAAGCCACGATCTGTGAGGCCGCAGAGAGTGTGATCGTGACAAACGAAGCTTATTGAGTAATATTCAAAAGGCTTGGCTGTCCTCTGTCACAGACCTGGCCGGAGACATAGCAGGAGTAACAGTGTGGCACATTCCGTCTCAGATTGCTATTAAATCCAAGAGTTTATATAGGTTTTGGCGTCGTGTCGTTACAGGTGATGAAAACTGGATATCTTACGTTATCCTCTAACTGCGAGGCAGTATCTGTGACTTCTCCAGGAAGCACAGCAAAGGGCACAAAGAAGGCGGTTCGAGAGAAATGTCATGTTGTGCATTTGGTGGAATTTTGAGGATCCTGTGCACTGGGAACTAACTCGTGCCCGATGTATTGCTGTCGACAGGAACCGCTATGCTGAACAATTGCAGCGGACCCATGGTGCTCTGCGGCATCACTGCCAAACGCTCATCAATGGGAAGCATGTGCTGCTGCAAGTGGATAATGCGCCAAGTCACATCACCAGGGTGGTCAGCCGAAAACTACAGGAATTGGAAGAGGTTGAAGAAACTTTGGAGCTTATCACGAAGAACGAAGTCTTATTAAAGAGCTATGATAAATATCCTACATAAAACAGGATCTATATGTTTTACCTGATGCCAGCGCATGCTAAATACCTGATGCCCGCGGATGTTAAAAATCAGTGAAAGATATTTTTGTTTCTTGTACGGAAAACAGACGGCTTTTACATTTTTGTGAATGGGTTTTTAACTATGAAATGCATTTAAAGTAATTAGATTTAACCCACGTTGTTTAAAAATTTGGAGGCCCGTTGCTCCAGAAAGTGAAGCTACACAAGCTGCACTACTTTCTGAAAAAGGTACAATGCTGTGTGGTACAATAGAAAGTACAGCAAGATGTGCAATTTATGCGCCACATACTGGTGCAACTATGCACATGTGACGTTCGTGGTACAAGTGGACTCCGTGTTCTGGTGCATCTTTACCCCAATCATAACAACGTTGTACAGTAATATTGTGCGTAGTACCATTAGAACATCCTGCAGATTTGCACTACTTTCCAACGTGACTACTGCATAGTTGCCCCAGAACATGGTGCATAATTGCCCTTCGTTGTTTCTCTATTCCTGCACTACACAATACTTTGCCTTTACTTAGAATGTGGTAATGCTAATGTAGCACCACTTTTTGGCTCAACCTTCCCCTAAATTTTTAAAAGTGTATGTTACGACGAACATGTTGCACCAGAACTATGTCACATCCGTTTCATAATTAAGTATGCATTTATAAAAGTTCGGAAGCCCCCCAGTTTTCAATAGGAAAAATAAAAAGAATGATAATCAATCAATGATTTTTAACTTAGGTTTTAAGGGTATATTATCAAATATATAAGTCCTGCTTTTTGTAGAGTATTTATCATAAGGCTTGAATAAGTCTCTTCTTCGTGGTGATAAGCTGCGAAATTTTCCATGGCACTAATACAACGAAAACTGTCTGTCAGCGTTTTATTCCCAGTTCTTTTTCGTTTAAGGAATTACCTCTTTTTCTGATATTTAATGTGGATGTAAATCATTTAAAGCGAAAAGAAACAAAACTTTCCCTCCAAAGAGAATTGGAAAATTAAAATGCATTTGAATTTTCGCCGTCGTTTTGTTCGGTGTTAAAATTCAGGAAACATGTTATAATGTGTGGCGGAAAATGAAAGTGTACATGGTAAAACACGAGCAAAATGGAAATGAGAGCTTGAAAGTCCTGGCTGTTTCACTGAACCTGTAGACAGACTGTAAAGAAAAGAAATGCCTTTCTTTTTTCGAGAAGAAATAATGTAGCGAAAAAAGAAGAAACGATTCCGGCAAAAAATCTAGAAGAAAAGGAAAATGAAAGGAAAAAAGAAAACTAACTGAAGTAAAGGAAGTTTGAAAGAAACGAGTGAAAAGCATTTATTAGCAGCAACATCACACGGCGAAGCAACAAGGCGCCCAAACTACATTCGACAGAGAAGAAATCTATCGAGATTTATAACGCACAAATGCTGGTGGTGGTTGGTGAGAAATCAAAAGAATAGGAAAAAAGGCAACTGTTCACAGGAAAGAAAAAGATTCGGAACAGTAAGAGCAAAGACGGCTTTGGTGATTGAATGATGAAAGCGGAATGGCACACACATACACTAGCAAATCAAGTCTATTCCTTTGTAAAACGTCACAAGTCGTGAGATAGCACGGAGCTGTATTTTGAATCGATGTACCAAAACTTTTAGAAATTATTTGCAAACTTTGGGACATGAGTCAGAGAAAAACAAATTACCAGCTCTATTAACTCTAAATAATATCCAAAAGGTCCAGTTATTATTTGACTGGTACCGATCGCTTCTCAGGTATATAATGTCTAAGATGAAACACATTGCCCGACCATTAATATCAAAACCCATACAGGGGTTGGACAAACTAATGCGAACATCATGAATATAAGCGATAATGTTATTCATGTAGGCTACACTGAAGAAAACAAACGTTGTGCTTATCGTTTGTGTATCTTGTATATACAGTATTCTCTAGGTTGTATGTCAGTGTGGTACAAGTTGTGTTTAGATACGATTCGTACGAGCAGTCGGTGAACTGTCCGACCTCCGTAAAGGTCAAATCCTGTGAGCCCGTTTAGCAGGAGCCTCTGTAACCGTAACAGCCATATTGTTTGGCGCTTCAAGAGCCCCAATCTCCACGGTTGTGATTGCGTACACAAAGCATGGCGAGTCTTCATCATCGAAGAAGAATAGTGGGCGAAAACCGAGACTGAATTAGGGGGACCGTCGAGTACTAACAAAAATTGTGCACAAACGACTTTGAGCTACTGCAGCAAAAGTGACATTAGAACTCAATATCCACCTGGAAGAAACTGTTCCCGTAAAGACAGCCAACAGAGAACTTCACAAAGTCGTCCATGGAAGAGCTGCAATTGATAAACCTTTAATCACAGAAACCAACGCTACACTACGAGAAAGATGGCGTCGTGAGCATAAAATCTGGACAGCTGATGACTGGAAACGTGTAATATAGTCCGATGAGTCTTCATTTACAATATTACCAACAGCAAGTCGGATTTATGTATGGAGAATCCCCAAGGAAGCATCCAATTCGAAAAGTCTGGTTTCAACTTTCAAACATGGGGGTGGATATGATGATTTGGGCGGCCATACCTTGGTTTTCGGTTGGCCCCATCATTACCCTACATGTACTGCAAGTGAGTTCTTGAACATTCTAGGTGATCATGTGGTTGAAACATTGTTTCCCCACAATGAGGCCACTTTTTTCAAGATGATAATGCACCCATACACAGAGCCAGAACAGTTCAGTCCTGGTTTGAGGAGCACCAAGATCAACTTCAAAATGTGGCCTGGCCAGCTCAATAGCCAGACTTTAATAGTATCGTGTGCAGAGATCAGAGTAAGACGCAGGTTTCCTACTCCAACATCTCTGAAGCAATTGGCTGGTGTTCTGGTCTACGAAGAGTACAAGATACCCCTGAAGACTGTTCAAAAGCTGTATGAATCTATTCCAAGAAGGTTGGATGCTGAATTAAAAGCGAACGGTGGTCCAACACCTAATTGATAAAGACATATTGTCTATTTCCCAGGTGTTCACATTATTTTGTCCAAACCCTGTACTTTTGAACAAATTGTAACTTTTTCAAAAATTTTATATTGTGCGCTGACACTTTTGTCCCTTATTACTGCCTCATGTTTTCGTGGAATACTGTCCACCAGATTTTTATAAATATATGTCGATGTGTTCCGCTCCCCGTCCTTCAAAACAGTGAAAATTTCAGCTTTGTTGTTTGGGCGATCTCTTAGCGCCCTTCCAACGATCCAATTCCTTCCAGAGGTTATCTATAGAGTTTGGGTCAGGAATCTGGTTTGTTAAGTCCAATATTTCAACTGCCATATATATACTATAACAAAGCGGGTATTACGGAATAGTGTGTTTTCCTGCTGAAAGAAGCATGAGGGTTCGACAAAGTAGTGCAATAACGTTGGAAGTGCATAATTATTCAATAGTTATTAGCACTCACAGTTCAGTCCAAAGCAACTAATGGGCCAGACCAAAACCATGAAAAATTGTTCCGCACCGTCACACTTCCACCACTGAAGTTCATTCACGGGTCAATATTATCCCAAAAGTACCTTTCTCGCGGCAAACGGAGAAAGGTACTTTTGGTATAATATAGCAGTACACAGCCTACCAGTAGACTGTCAGACTGTGTACTGCGTATCATCAGTGCACAAAACAGTTTTCCATTTGGTCAGCACTCCAATATCGACGTCCTTCGATGGCGGCTCGAACGTAGAGACCCATACCGTACACTAATGCTAACATAAGTTCCAATCATCTGACGTAGAGTTTAGGTGATTTGACATCAATTTCCATTCTGAGCTGCCAGTCTTTTGGAGAGTTCTCCTGCCACGTATTGTTACTTTTGAAAGTTTACGGGCTCGTCTGTTGGCAGATTCAGGCGCGGTCCGCTGCCATTTGTATATCACATCGCCCTCAGAAGTAGCTACTACACTGCTGGAGACCCAAAATGCAACACCAAGAAGGAAGCACCCGATTGGCCTTAAATTCGCAGTATGTATCGCCCGCAAGAGGACATGCAAACGATTAGCATTGCACGGCATATGCAAATCATGTGCGCCCGGCACGCAAACCGAGAAGCACTATAAAAAAGGGGCACAGAAGACGGGGTGTAAGTAGTTGAAGTATGTTGTGCTGCCGGACCTGTGCGTGGGAAGCTTCCTGATGCCTCGTCGCAGAATACGGCAGTCATTCCAGCACGTTTCGGAGTTCGACAAAGGACGAATAGTGGCTTATCGCGACAGCGGTTTATCGTACCGAGACAACGGCGCCCGTGTGGTACGTCATGCAGCCACAGTGAGGCGAGTAAAGATTCGGTGGGTGCAGGATGAACGGACGGACCGACGTGAGTGAATGCCGCAACTGCGGCACACCACCGAACGAGAGGACCGGCATGTTGTGCGGCGGGCATTGACGGCTCGCATCGCCACATCACTAACGTTAGCGCAGGAATTAGGGTGTGTTGCGCAAAAACCTGTATCACCACGTACCGTTCGACGTCGTCTGCAGGAACGGGGACTTGTCGCACGGCGCCAATTGCTTCGATTACCATTGACGTTACACCACCGGCGAGTGCGGCGGCAGTGGGTCGTTGAACGCCGCCCCTAGACTACGGAATGGCACGACATTGTCTTCTCCGACGAATCCCGCTTCTTCCTGCAACACCACGATGGTCGGATCCGCGTGTGGTGGCACCGCGGCGAGAGACTGTATGACGCTTGCATTATGCATCGCCATACCGGTCCGTCGCCTTGCGTTATGGTTTGGGGCGCAATTGGATATGGCACCCGCACTCCTCTGGTACGCATCGCCGGTACACTCAACTGCCACCGCTACATCTCCGACGTTTCGGAACCTGTAGTTCTCCCTTACCTGCAGGACCTGCTAGAGGCCATGTTTCAACAGGACAATGCATGCCCGCACGTGACACGCATCGTGCAACAATTCTTCACGGCCCACCAGGTGTCACTGCTGCCGTGGCCCGCCTGTTCTCCCGATATGTCGCCCATCGAACACGTCTAGTCGCTGATCGGCAACCGAGTGGCCCGGCAATGACAACCCGCAGCTACGCCTGATGAACTGTGGTAATGTGTGGAAGCAGCCTGGACCGACATACCCCAAGCCCACATCCAAAGCCTGTTTCGTTCGATACCGCGGCGTTTAACGGCCGTTATTGCCAGCCATGGAGGCCACACGAACTATTGATGTCTGCGTGTTCCGCAAGTCGCACGGGCCTGTAAGCTCAATCGTTTCATCTTTGTATCTGTTGTTATGTGTCGAGTAAATCTGGCTTTTCTGTCTCGTGTCCTTCTGGGTGTTGCATTTTGGGTGGCCAGCAGTGTAGATATCCTCAGTGCCGCTCAGATCACAAGCACGGAGATTTTACTTCGGTGGCACCATATTATTTGGAATCGTTAACTCTCCACTGAGTCGTGATACACAGAAGAGGCGAACTATTGTAACCAAAGCGTGTTCATGCAAATCGAAGCAACTTCAGATAAACGACGGAGCGTGTGAAGGTCATGAAAAATGGCATAAATAGCCTCTGATACTGAGCTCTGTTAACCAGGAATTTTTTTGTCCTTCAGATAGATAGGCAGTGGGCTGACAAAAGCAAAGGCCAAATGACAAAGGCCAAATTGTAACGACTGGGTCAGAGAATTTCCGAAACTCTAAGGATTGTGGGGTGCTCATGGTCCACCGTGGTTAGTACCCCCAAAAAGGGGTTAGAGGAGAGAAAACTAAGAACCACCGTCAAGGTGTGGGCCGACCATGGCTCATCAATTCTAGAGTTGAGCGAAGGATATCCCAAACGTTACGAGCCAACAGAAGCGATACTGTAGGGGAACTCGCGGAAAATGTTAGTACTGGAGACGGGAGAAATGAGTCAGAACACACCCGTATATCGAAACCTCTTAAAAAATAGGGCTGCGTAGCCGCAGGCCTCACCGAATGCCCATGATGACCTCGGTTCGCCGTCGAAAGTGCTTACAATGGGGAAGCGAGCATCAAAACTGAACCTTGAATGACTGGGTACATATATGTGGACGACCGTGTACATGTGCGGCGTTTACCTGGGAAAGGTTTGTCACCAGGACGCACTGTGGGACGAAAACAAGCCGGTGGATGAAGTGTGATGCTTTGGGGAATATTTTGCTGGAAACTCTGGGTTGATTTCTGGGGAATGTGATTAATTTTTCAACCACATTTTGGTTTCTGGAGAATGTAGTCCAGTCATTCGAGTGATGGAAACTGTGACGTCAACCACTTACCAAAACTTCTATGCACACCAAGTACATCTTTGATGGCAACGGTATTCCACTCTAGTAGTGCCTTCTTTCAACAGGATAATGAGACATGCCATACAACCCGGATTGTTCGAGGAAGCCTTCCAGGTATTGATCTGGCCTCCACATTCCCCAGAAATCAACCAATCGATCATTTAAGGTTTGTGTTCGAACAGAAAATCCGATCTGCTGCGGCTCAACCCCGTAACGTTCAAGAATTAAAGGATGTGCTTCGAAATTGTGGGTACCAGAGACCACATAACGCCATTATAAATCTTGTGGCGTCTTTACCCCGCCGTGTAAGAGCTGGTTCGGCGGCACGTGGAGGACCAGCATCATTTAGGCAGTGGTAATAATGCTTTGGCTTTTTGGTGTGCTTTTGCAGTCGTCACGCTCTCATAGCCCTACGAGCATATTGATCAATGTGTCTGTGATGTGGTGCTTCCAAATGACCCAATTCGTTGTCAATAGAGGAGTGTCCGGATATTAATCGTAGCTAAATGTACATACAGTGTGCTTCTAAAATGTTTCGCCTAGCTTTGGGAATTCGTTCTACCACCTTTCTGGTAAAAAATATGTCATGAAACCGTGAAGGCCGGAAACACTTTTGTACAGATATATAGAACGTATTTGCATGTACACTATATTATGAAGTGTATTCGGACACTACCAAATATTTGCATAAGTTCAAAACACGGTTATCATAGTGCAAAACACGGGCTGTTCATAGGATGTCGTTAACAGTGGCGGAAGTCATTGACGACATATAGCATCAGCTATGAACATCTCCGTGTCGATAGACTGTAAATCGCAGATTGGCTAAGGCAGGTATACGCTCTCGCCAGCCATTGCGACCACGTTCTATTCCCCGTAGCACATGGTTGCGGAAGTTTAAAGTGATGCGGTACCAGACATGCGTGACGGGAGGAATAGAACCATGTCATATTGAGCGACGAATCTCGCTTCTGCCTCAGCGCCGGTGATCGTCGATTAAGTTTCTGGAGAAGACAAGGTCACCGGGCTGTAGTTGCAGTCCACCGTGAGCGTCACACGACTCCTCAGTTTGGTGACATGGTTTCGGGTCCTATCAGTTGCAACAGCAATTCACCACTCTTACGAATGGTAGGCACAATGAGGGCACGATGATACGTCGATTTGTTGCTGAAACTACTCAATGGAACAGAGGTCAACCCGGAACATTATGTCTCATAACCATGAGTCTCATCCTCTCCTAACTACGGTTCGTCGGCGCAAAGGGCACGCCTGGTGCAAATATCATGCAAGTTGGACGTCGGATAACTGGAAAAATGTGTGCTGCTCTGATGAGTCGCGTTTTTGACTGCACTCCGTGGATGGCCGTGTACACATTTGGCGCGAACAACATGAGGCACTCGACCCATCTTGCATGGTCTCCAGAGTGCAAGCTGGCGGAAGCGATTGTATGGTGTGAGGCATGTTTACCTGGCAGGAACTTTGACCTTTGATGCATGTAGAACAACGTATGACTGGTGCTCTCTATCGTGAATTGCTTTCCGACTCTGTACAGCCAGCAGTGTCGCATTTTCCTCCAAATGGAAACGATGTCTTCCAAGGTGACAATGCGCCAAGAAGCCACAGGTCCAATGTTGTGAAGAAAGGGTTTGAGGAACACAGTTCGGACATCCAGAATTTCGATTGGCCTCCGAACGTCCCCAATATGAATCCCATGGAGCACTTGTGGGACACTATGAAACGGTATATCAGGTGCCTGGATACACCAATTGCCTCCACGCCTGCATTGAAAGCCGCCTACACAAGCTTGGTTGGCAATACCTCCTAACTACTGCCGTCATCTTATTGATTGGATGCGACGTTGCATAGCTGTTGTACTGAGGGCGAACGTAGGACCTACGAAGTATTACGTAGGCGGTCATAATTCAGTGATCACTGAATAATGAAGAAGCCTGCTAGAAACGTTCCGTGCAGGTTGAGCATTCTTTATGAGAAATTCTGAAATCCTAAAAGCTCTGAAATTCTGAAATTCGCACTATTGTTTCGGCTACTAGCACAATGTCACATGTAGAAAATTGAGCTCAGTGACATGGTATAAAATAGCTGCACTGTCTCACAATTAAAGCAACAGTGATGGTAACAGTGCAAATTAAAGTTGCGCTAACAAAGCGGAGAACATTGCCCGTGTACGACGTGATCAAAATGACAGGCGATCACATTGAAGAACTAAGGCAACGTGTACGCAGGGTGGAACGAGAAATCATGTCAGTTTATGTTTTGAAGGTAAAATTATTAATATAAGCCGCACTCATTCACAATCCTGCTGTACCACGCCGCAATATTTTAAAAATAGGTTCGATATCGTATCAGCAATTGTAATGGGGGGTAAACACGAGTTCGATATTGGGTAGGTAGTCAGTACGGGGCAGATATCTTTGTTTAAGTTGGTTGTTGATTTGTATTATTAACGTTAACTTCCCTGCAAGACAACTAAAGCTTAGAGCTCGTAAGGTTAACTTGCCTTTTGTAGCCCCTCAGGGGATTTTTCTAAACTTTAAAACCCGGAAAACTTCTCTTCTCGTTGCAGCTGAAAGACTTGATAATTAGTAACATGAATTTTCAGAGTAACGTCTAAGCTTCAACGAAACACAAAGTTCACTTACGATTCCACTCGCTCTTTAGCACGTCTTTTGTAAAACAGTTCGTGCTTATTATATTACTTTGTCCGTTTCTTCATACTTATTATATTACTTTGTCCGTTTCTACATACTTATTATATTACTTTGTGTGTTTCTACATACTACCTACCAAAGGTAGGTAGTATGTAGAAACGACCCAAAGTAAGTAGGCGAAACGAAAACATAGTTTAATGAAAGCTGCACATCTGAGCTACAGATAGCAGGACTCGTGTAAAGGGAACGTACATTATCTTACTGATATACACAGAAGGGCCAAAAGTCATGGAATAGCAGTATGCAAATCTTTAACTGGCGCTGCCGTCGTAAAATAGGCTCCGACGCAGGCCACGATTTTTATCAGTTGCGAGGTGTGATCTCGTGAGTCAAGTTAAACAACCGCTACTAAGATTATGGCAAGCCGACGTTAATTATCGGAGTTTGAACAAGGCAGAATAGTGGGAGCCAGACAGATGGGACATTTAATTTCCGAAGTTGTGCGGACATTCAAAATTCCTCGATCCACGGTGTCACGTGTGTATCGAGAATACCTCTTGGAAAGCATTACCACCCAACGTGGACTGCGCAGTTTCCGACCATGAGTGCTGAATGTTCATGATCAGCGGCGTCTGATCAGGATTATCCAGGCTAACAGACAAGCGACAATGGCCCAAATAACATCCACATTCAATGCAGGAGGTACCAGAGACACATCCCTCGGTGGAGCGTAATTTAGATTTCATGGGGTATGCGAGCTGGAGACCCACCAGAGTGTCTTTGTTAACACCACGACATCAGACACAGCTCCTGTCCTGGGCACGTGAACACGGTAATTGGAGCCTGTAGGACTGGCAACATGTGGCGTGGTGCGATGAGTCATGGTACCAATTGTTACGAGCTGATGGTAGGGTTCGGGTGTGGCGCAGACCCCGTGAGGCCGTGGATATAAGCTGTCTGTGCAAGCCTGTGGTGGTTTCATACATGTGTGGGGTGTTTTTACGTGACACGGTTTGGGTCCTCTGGTCCTCGTAAGCACGTCATTAACCCGTACTCGCTTTGTTTTTCTGCTGGGTAACCATTTGGAGCCCTTCATGGACTTCATGTACCCCAACAACGATGGAATTTTCGAGGCGGACAATGCACCATGTTATCGGGCACACGTTGCCCAAAATTGGTTCGAGGAGCATTCTGGACAGTTCCGACGGATGGTGTGGCCACCACGTTCGGTTGGTTGGTTGTTGGATTTTATTGGCGCAAGGGCCAGGTTTGGCCAAAGAGCGCCAGACAAAGAACTATCAGCCACAGATTTTTAAAAACGTGGAAAATGATTAAGAGCAGACAGGCTTGGTAAAAGTTGAAAAAAGAGTATGATGAAAGCTGTGAAGACAAGGTAGTTAATTAGGTTTATATAAAAATTTATTAATTTACTATTATAATTATATTTTTTTTTTTTAAACACAACTACACAAAGGATGAGTCACTCTCCTCCCCCCACACTCCTCTGCAATGCTGGCAGAGGGCGGGGACGAACTGTCACTCTCTTCCCCCCATGTTCCTCTGCAATGTTGTTTGAGGCTGGGGACGAACTGTCACTCTCCTCCCCTATGTTCCTCTATAATGTTGGTTGAGGGTGGGGACCTCGCTGAGGCCGAGACAGTTGGATGGACACTGCACACCTTTGCGGATTGAGGGCCGGGTCGTCCGCACGTGCAGGCTTTCTGCTTTAAACTGGAAGAGAGGGTCGGCTGCAAAAGAGAAGGCCCAGAATCAGGTAGTCGAAAAATCGCGAGCTCGGGGAAAAACACCTGTGTCGCTTGGTCAGCTGTAGATCGCTTGGCAAGCGCTGCGAGAGCTACAGGGCGCGGAACAAAGGGCTGCACGGGTTGTAGCTGAGACTGAACAACTGCGGCAAAAGTACGCTGGCGGGTGTTGGGAATACCCAACTTGGCCTTGGCAGCAGGGTACGAGAGGCCTTCCAGGGTCTTGAGGCGCTGGATCGCCATCTCGTCCTTCCATTTCATACAGTTGCGGGAGTAAGCTGCATGGGCCTCACCGCAGTTAACACAGCAGGCCGCAGAAGTGCAACCTTCCCCGTCATGTTCACTGGAGCCACAATTTGCGCAACGAGCGGAACTCTTACAGAAACGTTGTGAATGCCCGTACCTCTGGCACCTGAAACAGCGCAGAGGACTGGGAATGTACGGGCGAACTCCACAGACCAAGTAGCCAGCCTTGATTTCGGTCGGAACTTTCGGGGAGTTAAAAGTCAAGATGACATTTTTTGACTTAATCATGGAACCATCACGCCGGAACATCATACGACGTGCAGCAATAACACCTTGATCAGCAAGTTCAGTCACGAATTCGTCTTCACTGCATGGCAAGAGATCAAACTCCGAAATAACACCCCGAGAGGTGTTAAGAAACGGGTGAGGTGTCACTTTTACAGGAATGCCTTGAAGACTAGTGAGGTGCAGAAAAGTGTTACTCTGAGAAACACTGCAAGTTTGGACAAGCAGGTCCCCAGAGCGAAGCTTCCTCACAGACTTCAAGGGGCCAACCGCAGCGTCCAAAGCTTTAGAAATGAAAAAGGGAGATCTGGTGGACAGTCTCTCATGCGGATCGATGGATTCTACAAGCAAGTGAGTAGCATGCGTAGTCACAACAATTGAGGGGAGATGACGCTTCGGAGCGACTGGTACAGCCGCCGAAGAAGAGGTTCCACATTCTTGGTCCAGATCATGATCTAAAGATCTTTTAAGGGTATGAGACTTGGTAGGTTGAGAAGACGAAGGAGAGTCGTTGTCAACGATCATTTGCTCAGGTGACTTGAATTTGGAGCGTTTGTTTTTGGGTTTACCCATGAAAAAAAGGAGGAAGATTCGTCTGCAGACTACTCCACCCACCACCGAGCCCTACAAGGGAGAACTGGAGGTCTGCAAGCCAAGAAAATGACGCTGGACACAGTTCTGGAGCTTATACGTTGCAGATATAGTCCATTGGCTGTGATCACACGCACACGGCGGACACTTCGGCCTCCGGGTACCGTCATGCCAACGCCTTTGGCATGATCCCACAGCCCCGGGCTCACCCTGCCGTGCTATACGACAAAAAAGCCGCTAAAGCCGTGTACACAACTTGGTACAAGACTTCTGACTAGAGGTGGGTTAGTCTCTAGCCTCCCGTTTACAGCGAAGCCGGGGTCGAAGAGGAGTGTTGGTACACAGGAGGCACTTATCCGGTCTCCTGCGACCTCAGCCGCCAGACATCCCATTTCCGCCTCACGGGTCTCCGCACGCGGCAAACATGCAGGTAGGTCTAGCACCCAAACCAGCTAAAAGGAAAAATAGAAATCCAAAGAAGACAAATCCTGGAAGGGAACCTAAGCGGAATCTCAGCAACCTACGAACTGAGCGGTTAATATAATACAGTTAGTGGTGGAGGGTAACAAAACCACAAGACCGGGGTGTTAGTGCATAACGTGGTAGCGATTAGGTAAAGTATACAACACGGGCAACTAGCCAGTGGAGAAAATAAATAAAAACGAAAAAGCGAGACACAAGACCAGCTCGGGATCGTGGGGCCGCGACTCCCAACAGCTGGATGAACAGCCGTCCCTGCAAACACCAATAGCACCAAAATAAAAATCAAGCGGTGGCATGACATCAGATGATGACCCGTCACAAGGTCAGCTCGGGCCGTGGGGGCGCCGCTCCCCAAATAACTGGAAAACCAGTTATCCCCGTGCAGGGGCCACCACGTTCGCTCGACGTGAGTCCAATAGAGCACTTATGGGACTTGGTGGAAAGGTCCATTCGCACCCAAGATCCTGCACCTACAAATACCAGGGAGCTTAGTGCAGCTGTTCTGACGGCATGGCTCAACATCTCTCCAGAAGTCTTCCGGCCACTTGTGGAATCGATGCTACATCGAGTTGCTGCACTTCGCCGTGCTAGACGATGTCCTACACGATACTAGGTACGTGTCCAATGTGTGTTGGCACTTCAGTGTGTGCATAGTGATATGTAACATCACGTGTGGGGAAAAATTGTAGACTCACGGACATCGGAGGAAAAAGTTATGAAATCAACGTACAGTTTGTAAACGGAATCTCGCAATAGCACGCGTGCGTAATATGCAAATAAGTGTGCCGATAAAAAGGAGTAGTTGTGGCTGTGTGTCAGTAGTATCACGCCGTTGCTGCAGTAACAGCATGGCGCCAAAGAGGGAGGTATCAATGGAAACGAGGGACCGGATCGTTAAGCGTCTTTAAGAAGGAAAGTCGACAAGAGATGTGGCAAAGATTGTTGGTTGTTCGCAGTCGACCGTCTCTAAAATTTGGTGGAAGTATAAACAGAACGGAACGGCTATAAGAGGGAGACATACCGATTGTCCAAGGGAAACATCAAAGCCTGAGGATGGAAAATGAAACCAAATATGTGTTTAAAACCGTAAATATACAACACAAGTGAAGACAAATTTGCGGATGCAGGTCTTGATGTATGTGATAGAACAGTACGAAACCGTTTGAGGTAGACGGGATTTTTTTACAGAAAAGTAAAACAGAAACCAGATTTTAGAACTAACCAAAGAAAAGACGTTTACAGCAGGTCAAAGAAAAAGCAATAAAGATCTGTACAAGATTGGATGAAAGCGATATTCAGCGATGAATAACGGATGTGCAGTGATCACGGTGTTGATGCTGGAACATCTGTCAGGCGATGCGCTAATGATGCTTATAAAGATCCCTGCTTCAATAAGACAGTGAAGTTTCCCCAGTCACTCATGATATGGCATTGCATGTCAGGTGAAGGACCAGGTGAGATGGCAATCATCACAGAAAGAGTCAGTGCACAGGTATATATTCCCATTTTTGAGAACTTTCTTATTTTATCGATTGGAAATGGTTTTGACGATGATGTCGTCATATTTCAAAACGATAATGCTTCTTGTTACAGGGCCAAAAGTAGGCAGCAATTTCTTCAAGAACAACATATAATACAATGATATGGCCAACAAGCAGTCCGGATCTAAATCCCATTGAGAATCTGCAGTGTGAATTGATTAAACTAGTGCAGGCGAAATCTTCATGCTGCAAAGCTGATTTAGTAACTGCTATTCTGGAATATTGGAAAGAGCTTGAAAGTGACTGTTGTTTTTCATTAGAGACATCTATGCCTCAAAGGATTCCGGCGGTCATCAAAGCTCGTGGAAAAGTTATGCAGTATTAGAGTGGATATATTCCATATCCCATATGGACTGATACCATATATTTTTCTTCTGATATCGCCGAGTCTACAGTTATTTCCCACACGTGTTGTTACTCATCATTATATATTTCAGTCAGATATTGTACGCTTCTTTAAGTGAGTCCTGCTGTCTATAGCTTAGACGTTCAGCTATCATTAAACTATGTTTTCGTTTCGCCTACTTCCTTCGTATTGTTTCTACATACTCCCTGTTATGGGCATCCATGTTCATGTGGCAGTGATTCCATACTTTTTCTAATGGGTTGTGTATATCTGCAGCTATTAGTCGGATTTGAAAAATTCATTTTGCATTGGAAAGCTTTATATGTGAGAAGGTTGGTCCTTGCTTTTCAGTTTTTCCCATGATGCATAACCCCGCCGCTACTTGGCGTAAATGCAGGCGCTGTCGAATTCAAAACGCCTTTTATTCCGTATATTTGCTTCAAAATATCCGATTGAAAAACATTTTCCTTCCTTTCAATGCCATTTATAACGAATATTATTTTGGGTACAGTTTCTTTTTCAAGTAATGTACATATTTTCCCTAGAAGGGTGAAAGTAAATTGGAATTTCTCCGATATCTCTTCTTCTAAAGCTCCGATTTCAAAACATTTTCTGCATCGGATACCGCATTTCGTGGGAAATGCTCTACATATAAGTTACAATGTTTTGTAGAGAATAGTTTGGCCACCAGGGGGCATACATGTTTATTTCTATTTCAGATGCATTTACAGAAGAATGTGCACTTTTGAAAACTCGAACGAAAACATCCTCTCGTCGACCGATACCACCCACCTCGGAAAGCCTTTTGGGAATACCTTTTCCTTAAAAGAGTGCATAGGTTTTCCTCCACGGGAGTAGATGTATGTCTATCGGGAAGCGTTTCCGGAGCGCAATGTCTTGCATATAGTTTCAAACTTTTCTTAACGCACGAGTGTGCACCCTACATGGCGTAAGTTCATGTTTCCGTTACCAGCATATTTGCGGCAATAACTTCGTGGCTAAAAACCCAATTGAAGAAAATCCTTTTTCGGTAAGATACTACTTATTACGAAAACATTTTGTGTACATTTCATTCCCAAAATAATGCACAATTGCCCGCTAGGGGGCACACATATTTTCTCTGTTTTCTCTATAACTCTGCTTCTAAATGTTCGATTTAAAAAGAAATCTCTTAACACCGGATGGCATTTACCTTGCGGAACACTTTAGGTTTGTACTTCAGGAGTTTTCTGTAGTTCGCAGTTCTGTCGTTAGGTGGTGTTTGTGTACTTTTGTTAGCAGCTGTATCTCCGCTTCTAAGAACCCTATTGAAAAATTATTTTTTATTGTATGCCGTTCGCTACAATAAAGATATGGAATATTATCCTCTTTAAATAATAAACAGCTTTCCCGCTAAGGGGTCGTAAAGGTCGAAACCTTTCTCTCTCTCTCTCTCTCTCTCTCTCTGGTTCAGGGAGACGTAATTGAATTTTTTTTTCTTTTCATAGCTTTTGTTATGAAGAATATTTTTCGAATATTTTCATCCTTTCCCTAAAAATAATTTTCCGCGAGGGGCCGTAGATTCATATCATGTTTCCTTCTATATTGTTTCTTTTAATAGTTTGATCTGAAAATCTATTTTTCTCTGATACTTTTTGTTCAATATTTGTTAATTTTGGTAACACACTTTTTAGTCGCTGGTGGGGGTAATTAGTCGTTTCTATTTTTGGATGTTTTATCGATTGTAGAAGTCCGGTTAATTTTTTTCCCAACGGGTTCCATGGACTGTGAATAACTTTCAAAAAATTTATTCGCATCGGGTTGAATTCAAATACGTGGTTATTACTACCGAAAATTCGGTGAAATTTTTCTTGGTTTATTTATCTTGAAGCACGCTACCGAATAGCATCAATCACTGAGCTCGAAACAAGAAACGGCATCTAACTTCAATTAAAAGCTTTGGACAAAAAGCGTGACTCTAGTCTGTCTTTGAAACGGTACACTCACTACAAGAATATTATTGAACAAAAGTTGTTTGTGGAACGATCATTCAAGATCTACACATTCGTGAATTTCTCTCTAAATCAAATAGCTTGTTGCCGCCCCTGTGGCGTAGTGGTCTAAGCGATGGCCTCTGATCATTCGTCCGTAAGGGGTCCGGGTTCGAATACCGGTGAGGCATAGATGTTTGTTTGTCTTACGGCACTGGTTCTCTCCCTTCCCTGGAACCAGTGACTCTAAATTAGGGACGGGCGACTGCTTATAGCCCATTGAGTTGCTCACGGTAGTCGTTAAACCTACAATAAAAAAAAATAGCTTGTTTAACAACTTCCCACAGAAATCTGCTCTCTCCAATCGCCCATCCGCAGATTGCACAGTCAGAGTTTGCCTCAATAACCTTTGGTTGTAATTAAATTTGATGCTCTGTCTGCATTCCTTAAATGAAACGTAACTGAAACCAAAAATGCTGCGCAGGTGGCGCAGTGGTCTAAACGATGGCTTCTGATCATTCGTCCACGCTGAGTCTGGGTCGAATCCCGGTTAGGCATATACGTTGTGTATGTCTTACGGTCCTGGTTCTATCCCTTCCTTGGAACCAGTGGCCCTAAATTAGGGACGGGCGACTGCTTTTAAAATTATTATTTTATATAGTTGCTCACGGTGGTCGTTAAACCCCCAATAAAAAAAAATATCGTGTGGTTTAATCCAAACTTAGCATGATATCGTCAGACTGATTAAGTACGGCAATGAGTAATAGTGAAATGTGGGTTACTCACATGTTTTAGAAAATCCGAAACACCCTACCGCACTAAGCGTTTTCGTAATCTAAAACAATATAATTTCCTTTGTCTGAACGTCAGAACGTTTGTCTAACTTTTGTGCCGCAGAGGGAAGAATTCACCATAGCTACAACCGAGAAAGAAATGCTTGTGATATCAGTCTTACACTTTCGTGTGATCGTGCCGGTGACGTCATCCCCTTGTATCGCACAGCGTACGCGAGTACCACTTTGTTTCGTTGTCATTTCAAAAAACGCAACGATTTTTCACAGCTGCTGGTGTGACGTCATCTGATCAAAATCATTCTGACATGACGTCAGAGATGCGTTACGTAACACGATCAGCTCTTTAGAAACAGGAAAACGTTACGTCAGGAATTTTGGTTCTACGTTGTCGCTCATAAACGATACAGAATTTTTCATTTATATTCCTACCTTATGAAATTTAATTTTAAGATTCCTCTTGAGAATCTAAAATTATTATTTTAGATTGTCAGATCAGTTTCTTTTCTCATTTTAGTTTAAAGATTGAGAGTTCCAATGCAGTAGTAAGGTTCCCACGGTTCGTATAAATCCTTAAAGGTCCTTAAAAAGTGCTTAATATTTTAGGGTGCTCAAAAATCCTCATTTTTGCCAGAAATTTCCCAAAGTGCTTAAAAAGTACTTATTTTGTTTACCTTAACTTCGTGCGTGAAATGCAAAAGTTACAATGTAGTCCATACAACTTCTGCTGCTGATTGGCTATGTTGATGATGACGTCATGTGATGTCGGCAGAAAGTCCATGGGAGAGCACGGGGCAGGAAAAGCTCTCGTGAGTAACTCATGGCGAACTTGACTTTGTAATTTTGATTTTGGTTTTACCATCCGAACAATGAAATAATTATGTGAAATTACCAAATCTATATCTTGTAACTTTAGGTACAGTTTTGTGATTTGCATTCTCTTTTGTTTTGTCAATGTGATAATTCTCTAATATGAAAATTGATTTGACCAGCAGAACTGTCTTTTAAATTGCATAATTTCTAATTTATTGCATCCACAAACTTGAATTATATGCAACAATACTGCAGGCTTCATATACATACTTAATCAGTACAGTTAAGTTGTGTGAAAGTTTCTTTGTATATATCTTATTCTCGCGTGTGCAATTTTTAAGGTCCTTAAAATTGTTTGTAGGGTGCTTAAAAGTCCTTAAAAAGTGCTTATATTTTTTCGCAGAAAATGAGTAGGTAACAGTGTGTTTTATTATTTCATGCGTATGCTTAAGCAATATGATTTGGGGAATTTCTTTTCTCTTAAACCACGAAATTCTAAAATATAGCTTAATTTTTTCGCAAAATATTGGCATTTAATTTATTCCTTTATGTATATGTGCAGAATAAATGAAAAAGAAAGAAAAAAGAAAAAGAAAAATACTGTTTGTGCTTCAGCGCATGAAGTACCATATCATTTTAATATTTGAAAGCCGCCCCAGTGGCGCAGATGTCTAAGCGATGGCTTCTGATCGTTCGTTTGAAAGGGGACCGGGTTCGAATCCCGTTGAGGTATGGATGTTGTGTTTGTCTTACGGCACTGGCTCTCTCTCTTCCTTTGTATCAGTGACTCTAAATTAGGGACGGGCGACTGCTTATAGCCCATTGAGTTACTCACGGCGGTCGTTAAACCCCCAATAAAAAAAAAAGGCGTTTACAATTGCCTAATTCTACGTTTCCGAAAATACCTTTACTATTTTAACACTTTTTTCTTATTTGACAACAGCAGGAACACATGAACGTAGTTGCTCGCCATTTGCGCTATTTTGTTTCTTACAATAAATGTAACAATGCGTTTAAAGGGCCACTATGCATTTTTTGAGGGGTTTTGATGGACGGAAACCACTAATAGGGCTTGCGTTCTAACGATATCATGATAAAAATAAAACAATGCCGAGAAATACTGCGAATGGCTGCTGTTATTTATTTTCGAACTTTCATCAGCTGCCTACAGAAATATCTTATGTGCGGCGAACGAACACTGGGAAAATGCAAGCGCTCGCCTTTTTTAGTTGTTGAATCCCTGCCTCAACCAATATGCATTTTTCATTGTTGTAATGTTCATTGTTGTAATGTTCATGAAGCATAGTTTGGACATCATAAACAAAAAGAATATGTGGTCATTAAAATTGCTCATTTTACTTCTCCCCGTCATTATTGACGGGTTTCATCTAGTAACTTGTATAATAAGTTTTGGTGAAGTGCACAACATTTAAGCATAATATATTTTTTCCACTTTAAACTCGTTAATATAACAGTTTTTAATTCACACACAACGCCGACGTAACACGGACACACTTTATGTTACATGAACAAAAGTGTAAAAAATTACCTTCTTCATGCTTATTTTTTAAGATTTTGATAGATATTGAAACAGAACTCGTTCGTCCTTCACTTGAAATCTAAAGTTTGCAAAAGTTTGATTGAAAGCAGCTTCTACTGAAGAGTAGTCAAATTGTTCGCTGCTGTTGTTATATTCATGTGAAGAAACCCAACGTTTTTTAGAATATATAAGTAAGATACTGCAATTTTAATACATCGCCGAATATCAGAAGTACTGATGAAAATTTTGAAATTACAGAATATTAAGCTCGATTAAAGGAACACATTTACCTATAAGAGAAACTTTGTTAGGTAACAAAAGCGGGCAACAGCAAAATTTCTTCGAGAGCAGGATAATTAATGATTGTCGATTCGTCAGTTATTGTCCTCGAATGTTATACTACGAAGGCCTTGATGGTGACCGTTTTGGCAAGATGGTCTATCTATCTCTTAAGGACAGACAAGTGTCAGGTTTTTTTCTATCATTTTTGACACATGGTCATCGATTTCCTGAAACTGGTCATTTGTTTGATGTCTTGAATGAAGATCACACTTCTGGGCTCAAGTGACCTTGGCAAACGTCCGTCAGAGACGCTTCTTCATGGCTTAATAACGTAGAGGTTAGTCTGTTTGCAGCAGAGTTGGGCAAAATTGTTATTGAATTAATTGGTAATGCATTACAGCATAATGGTAATGGGAGCAAGAACTTAGCGTTACCATTACATGGTAATGGTGAACTGGTCATTAAAATTACATGGTAATTGTAATGACATGATTATAATCGTGATGGTTAATGGTTAACCATATGTTGGTAATTAACCAATAACTTATGGATAACAATACAACGTGAATAAACCAGCAACCAGTACACCCTTACACATATATCGTTGTTCAATTTTCGCTAAGTTGCGATGAACATACTTTTTACGTGGCTACGATATTCAAATTCGGTTGACATTAAATGTCCGTAAATACTGTTTCACACGTTATACAAGTTCAGCTATCGGGAGTTTGCAAAAGGACATTAACGTAGTATTGGCAATTGAAGTCAAGTATAATAATAATAAGTATCTATACTTACAATATTTATAGTGGCTGTAGGTGCTTCATATGTGCGTCATCCAAGAATGTGAATTCTTTCAATTGTGAAGTTAAAATTCATGATATTGTAAAATCTGCGCCAGATAAAATTAAACAAGGTGAATTTTTTACAATGCAAAAAAATCCTTTAACATCGATGAAATAAGAAACTGAATTAAAACCTTGTTGAATTTTTTTAAAAACCAACTAAAATCCTGAAGAGGAGACTATCTAGATAGTCTATACAAGTTCAGCTATCGGGAGTTTACTCCCGATAGCTGAACGAAGAGGAGACTATCTAGATAGTCTCCTCTTCAGGATTTTAGTTGGTTTTTAAAAAATTCAACAAGGTTTTAATTCAGTTTCTTATTTCATCGATGTTAAAGGATTTTTTTGCATTGTAAAAAATTCACCTTGTTTAATTTTATCTGGCGCAGATTTTACAATATCATGAATTTTAACTTCACAATTGAAAGAATTCACATTCTTGGATGACGCACATATGAAGCACCTACAGCCACTATAAATATTGTAAGTATAGATACTTATTATTATTATACTTGACTTCAATTGCCAATACTACGTTAATGTCCTTTTGCAAACTCCCGATAGCTGAACTTGTATAACGTGTGAAACAGTATTTACGGACATTTAATGTCAACCGAATTTGAACACCCTTACACGTTGTGTAAGTTATTTGACAATTGTTCCTCCCCTCGGACCTCAAATGCGTGTATGTAGGTATTGGAGATTGTACGTGTATAATATGGGTAGTTGCCTCGTCTTCGCCGCAAGTAAAGTGATTTGAAGTAAGTACCAAAGGGATGATCATTTCAGTTAGAGATACTCATTTTGTCCATCTCCAGTACAGTATTCTCCTCCATTACATACGTTTCACTGTCCAAAATAATTACCTCACTATAGCCACAAGCACTTAATAGAACTACTCTCACATTTGAGCAACTCAGGGTGTACTGTCGAATGTTACAGAAATTTGCAAACTCTTGACATTTTTGCCGTACTTCTCAAGTGTCATTGCCCATTACTTGTCCGATATGAACACTGAAATAGCGAGCGACTAACTCCTTTATATATACTTCACGACAGGGCCTGAATCTTCTAGAAAATTCTTGATTTACATAAAGCTCTCCAACTTCCCAGTGCGCGATCATTCTGGAACATTCTACAAACGTCTAACCCATGCTTGCCGCTTCTAGAACATTCTACACAACACTTCGGTATCTGTCTGCTATGTTGCACGGCCGACGTGACTTAGCTTTTGCACACGTATATTTTTACAAACCATTAGTATGTAAATACTATTTGCAAAATGTGCAATTTCATTACCAAATAGTTCCATTACGTTTCAATGGCATTAATAAATAATTGAATTATATCCTCTTTATTCTAATGCATTACAGATCAATTCCATTACCTTGTGCAAACCATACTTGGGATTACCTTGTAATGCATTACACGTTAATTGTAATCTGTACTTCCCTTACTTTGTGATGCATTCCTGCCCAACTCTGGTTTGTAGATTGCACTATGATTAAGGCACTGGTTTTTTGCACCCTGATAAAAACAGGAACATTCCCCCCATGCCTAAATCCCTGGGAAAGATTATTGTTGTGATTGTGCTTTCATTTAATAGATAGATGGAGGAAAAAAACCCGAGCTCCACGTACTCCTTTCAGTTTGCCGTTTGAATTAGCCTCATAGTGTGCTGGGATTCGTCTACATGCTTAATGAAATGCAGGGGGCTTATCAATATTGAAACAATGGAGCAATACCCAGAAATAAAAGAAAGACGCTTCAATCTAAATTCTGCTTGACATTATTTAACAAAACCAGTGTAATCATTTTACGTTTAGCTCCATAATTTATCTGAAATATTGTTCATACGTACTTTAAATCACAAAAAATAAAATGTTTAATATATTAAGCAGACGCATTATCCGATCAAAAGTATCCGGGCACTTGCCTATGCATAAACTCCCTGCTATAGGAAAAGAAAATTAAGCTGCTATCACAGCCTCCACTCTGGCTTTCCAATAGAATATGATACGTTGCTGCTGAAATTGCCTTTCCAAGAGCATAATTCAAGTCGGTCACCGATGTAGAGCGTCCGAAAGGGGTCCGGTTTCGAATCCCGGTGAGGCATGGATGTTGTGTTTGTCTTATGTCACTGGCTCTCTTCCTTTCTAGGAACCAGTTATCCTAAATTAGGGACGGGCGACAGCTTATAGCCCATTGATTTGCTCACGGCGGTAGTTAAAGATCCAAACAACAACAACAACCGATGTCGAGCGGTTTGGACTGGCTCGCAGTCGGGATTTCTGTTCTTCTTGAATGTTTCATAGGGTTTCGATCGGGTCTTTGTGCAGGCCAGTTAAGTTCATTCACACCCATCCCATCAAGAAATTCTGGCATGGATATCGCTTTGTGGGAGGGGACATTGTGTTGTGGTAACGGAAATAAAGTTTCCCGAACTGTTGCCATGGCCATAATTTTGGATCTCGGAATTGCCAATGGCATTTGAGACTGCAAGCTTAGAATTCCTGAGCATTACACCTATGGGGGTCCCAACCCAAAACATGAAAAACTACTCCAGAGCATGATGCTTCCTCCACCAAACTTCAAAAATCGCACTACCCAGTCGGGCAGGTAGCGTTTACTTGGCATCCATCACACTCAGACTCTCCCGTCAGACTGCCTGAGGATAAAGCAAGATTCATCACTCCAGAGAACGCAACATTGCTCCAGAGCCCATTACGCCGAGCTTTACACCACTACAACCGACTCTTTCCGTTGATCTTGCTGATATTAGGCATAAGTGTTTGCTGCTAGGTCACGGAAAGCCATTTGCGCTCGAAGAACAGTTGTGGTGGTAGCGTTGCTTCCAGAGGCACTTTGGCACTCGGTGGTGAGTGTTTCATTCGAGGACAGGCAATTTGGTCGCACCACCTGATTCAACACTCAGCGGTCCCGCTTTGCTATTGTGCTTGGCCTACCAGGTCGCGATTGCGCTGTTGTTGTTCAATTATTTTCACTTCACAATATCATCACTTTCATTTGATTGAGGTAGCTACAGCACGTCGGAAATTTCCTGAACTGACGTGTTACTAAGATTACATCTTATGACCGTGCCACATTGAAAATTCCTGTGCTCTGCCTTACGGACCATTCTACTGTTCATTCTTGTTTATGATGTCTGGTATGTTACGTTTATTTTTCATACCTGTATGCATCATGGCTGTGACGTATTAGGACAAATCCAGTACTCAAAAGGAGTGTGTGAATACCTCAGTTTGTATAGTCTATTTCCATCTACTTGGTGTTTTCCGCTCCAGTGACTGAGTGATCTGGGGCACTGGCTTCGGATTAGCCTGCTAAGATGGACGTTTAAGAAAAGTCCCGGGTGAGGCATGGGTGGTGTGTTTCTCTAATGAAGCTGAGTGTCCATTCCGTGGAACAAGTGGCCCTAAATTATGGTCGGGTGGCTTCTTATAGACCTTAAGTTGCTCACGATGGTAGTTAAACCATAAAACGTAAAAAATGATGCTCCAACTATGAATATATTTACACAAATACCCTTCAAGAAAATGGTGTCAATTATACCTTTCAAGAAAATGGTGTCAATTATACCCTTCAAGGAAATGGTGTCAATTATACTCTTCAAATAATAGGTGTCAATTATACCCTCCAAGGAAATGGTATCAATTATACTCTTCAAGGAAATGGTGTCAACTATACCCTTCAAGGAAATGGCGTCAATTATATCCTTCAAGAAAATGACAGAATACATTTTACCCAACGTTTAACACAAGACGAGATTCCTGTTTGAAAAAAATGGTATCTCACTTTCCCTTTAAGCACTAGGCCCCTGAAATCAAGTGTCTCTCGTAATACCTTAACGCCCGAAACTCTCTGTTGATCCTTTCAAAATATCACCCCTTCCAGTTACAAGTTAACAGAAGAAGCATTAGTGAGCGGTCATCACATGAAACTTCCTATCTGTAATCTTGGTGTGCATTGACCTACAGACGTTTACCGGGAGCGGACACTGCATTCTTCCACGGAGAAGGCAAGCATTGTCAGGAGAGAAATAATATCACCCCAGAAGATACCAACGCGTGTTTTACTTATTTCTTTAGCGACAACAATCGTGACTTAATATGACTTCTACTAGTCTCGTAGAGGGCCGTAAAAATTCAAAGAACTGGTAGGAGATAGGGAATCCTAATCACTCTAGATGGTCGTTTTCCGGCGGTCGTGGCAATTTGGATGTAAGAGCGTTTTGGGAGTTATGGTCGTTAAAGGGTTAAATCTGTTTTGTGATCCATGTCAGCGTGATAGCTTTGATGTCCTTTACTTAACAAAACGTCTTAATACCTGAGTACTCTATTTCGGCCTGCTTTAATAGATGAACGTCCAACAGTGCCAAATCCGACACTGTAAGGAGTATATGCCGTAACTCACAATTCATTCTTGCAGCCCTCTGACAAAAGACGAGTAAAATACGGCCATTTCGCTTTGGGAAAACACATGTGGCCGACATTTTCTGATATGTTCCTTATGACCGTTTCCACTGCTTTGTGGCATAAACTGGATACATCGGAGATATTTCGGACGGTTAAGTGGCGGTTTGACCGAATCAGTACATTTGTCCTAGGGATGCTTTCGTAGCATATGACAGACAGACTTCGAATGTGTGGTGTTTCCTTGATGACTTTTATCTCTTTTAAGTTAACTCCCTCACCGACCTCTGCTAAAACCCGTAGGTGATCATCTGCACAGAAAAATCAGCCAAGCGTAAAAGTTGGAAGCACTCCTGCCATTCATCGATAGGATTTCGTTAACAGATCTTTGTATCAGCTTCTTGTCTACGGTTTATAAGCACTTTCCAGAGCAAAGCATGGTAACAAAGACATAAGGATGTGCAATTTACATATCTTGCAAAATTTACAACCATTTTCATTCATCACAATTTGTCACATGAAAGAGTCTACAACCATACAAAAAATGAACCATTTAAGTCCTTACGCACGTATGAAACGAGTACCCAAGTGATGGCATACATTATTCCTTCTTGGGAGTTCATTCATGCGAAAGAGACATTTAGGAATGAACATTCAAACGAATGTCCGTTCAATTTCCAGGTTGTCACTACTCTCACAGAGTAAATACTTTGTTTCAGGGATCTTGTGTTAATGACCAAAGCGTGTTGAAAGCAACGGCTCTTTCTGGTAAACCGCTTAAACAAGCGCGGACTTTTAACCATTCACTATGAAGGATTTGCTCGAGGCGAACGATTCAGGCACACAATTCAAATGAATGATATTCACGTATCATTCACATTTTTAAGTTTCACTATGACTTTCTAGCTAATTGCTTACGCACATAACAGTTGACACTTACTGATTTTCGATATTGCTTTTAATGATGGAATTAGTTTTCGAACTCATGCTGACGGATTAAAGTTTAATGTGAAGGGACTTTAGTTTGTGTCGCATAATGGCGGATTGAAGGATCACTCACAGCTTTGATATCGATCCATTCAGGCTGAAGTGTCATTCGTTGCGAACGAATCATTCACGAATGGTCCATCTCTAGAGTACACGCTTGATTTTCAACTCGATAAACGCAGCGGTAAGCCGTGTCTTGTTTTGGAACCCAAGTAGGAGGGATCCCCTGGAAGTTAAGTCTCACAGTCTTAAACGTGCAGTAAATGAGAAAAAGGCTTTCTGTTAAACAATGATAAATAAAAGGCAACAAATTTAGATTGTAATACAATGTTGTTCATATTTAAATATTACGCCTGCAGTTTCTTCAGGCGATTATTTTGCGTTATTGACCTTTAAAAGTTATTTTCCAGAAAGAAAATGAGTGCTTCGATACAGTGTGATCTACGTTCTGGAGTTCCTCTTAATGTGAGACAGCTGAACTGCTTGAAATGTAAGGTCCGATGATACTGGTATGCTAGTAACGAATTTTTCATTGCGACTCATGGAAGACAGCACGGTGATCAAAAGAATTGTCGGCCTGATTACTGTAAAATGGGTTTCTCTGTGAATGCCGTAGCTATACAGTGAAGCAGCAAATTCACTAGAATACGGAAACGGAAAGAATCGATCCTTTCAGACGTTCATGAATAATTTTGAACAGGCACTCCTAATGTTCCGTTAATTCAGCTGACAGCTCAAAATAAAACTAAATAAATAAGTATATAAATAAAATCGTCAAAGGAAGATTTACAAATAGAAAAGACATGTGAGATAACATGAAATTGACTGGAGTTGAATCGATAAAATTTTTCCACTATCATCTCCTGACATAAAAACCTAGGAAACATAATGTCATAGAAATTTCGCACTGAAAATTTTTCTATGCACTAATTTATTTAAATCGCGTTACAAAGTGACCTTCTAACTTTACCGGAGGTTAACGTTGAGTTGTGCATTTTCAAATGCCAGCAAAAAATAAATAAATTAGGATCTCGAAAATGAAAATAAGCAAACGTGGTTAACATTATTGTCGATTATGTTAGACGATGCTCAGTGGCTCCGACAATGCTTTCAGAACAAATTTTGAAGATGACAATCCAATTTTTACCGTAAATGTGACAAGGATGGTAAGTCAGATAATATCCGAAAACTTGAAAATTTCATCGTCCTGGAGCGGGACTCGAACCCGCGTCTTCCAGAAAACGCCCGGGTATGCTAACCACTACACAACCCAGAACGACCGAGTTTCAAGTTTCCGATCATTTTGAATTTAACCATTACAGGATTCGCTAGTCGAAGCAACCGGCATTCATGTTTAGCGAATCTGGAGGTTTCTGGGAGACGCGGTTTCGAGTCCCGCTCCAAGACGATGAATATTTTCAAGTTTTTGAATATTATCTGACTTACCATCCTTGTCACATTTACGCCAAAAATCGGATTGTCATCTTCAAAATTTGTATTATATGGCGTAATCCCGTATTTCTTTCATAATGCTTTCAGTTTTACTTTCCTGTGTGTACATCTATTCGGAGCTATTGTAGAGAAGAGTTATGAAGAATGCCTGTATGTTTCATCTTTCAGATGTGTACATAGTGTTATAATGGATTACTTAAAAAGTTCCTCCGATTGTGATAAATTGAAATATTAAAAAAATAACACATTTTTCGATGAAATAAATTTACTTCAATACAGTAAGATAAAATCCGCAGACGCGGTGACTGAATGGTCAGATGCGTGTGTATCTCACTAGCCGTCCAAGCTAGATTTGTGTATTGGGTGAGGCATAGGTGTTACGTTTGTCTTACGGTTCCGGCTCTCTCCCGCCCTTGTAACCAGCGGCACAGAGCTGATGATTGCAGCCATCAGATGTGGCCGCGACACCCCTCGAATTCACAAAATAACTGTTTGGGTTATTTTTTTAATTCTGCAAATTATACTTTCATGAAAACAAAAAGGTGAACGTAAGATATTATCAGGTTGCTAAATGTTAGACAAAGGATACAATGTGTTCATTCAGACCGGTGAATGTAACACATCTGCTGTACAAAATCTTCGAAGAAAAAGGAATTCATTGGTAGATCATAACATAACTTAAAATTTTTTTGTTTAATCGAATCTAATTAAGATTACGCTACGTCAACGAATAACGTACAACAAATCCCTTCGCGTTTTAATTTTTAGAAATAAGAAGTCAGATTATTATACCGTCATAGTGATAAACGTCAAATAATATACGCAGGAGAGCTAAAATATTATGACAAGCGTCTTTAACCCCTTAAATGGCCGATGTTCCTGAACGAATTGATACCCAAAATGAAATAGAAATGCTTATAACGAAGTAAACTTCTCCGTCATTTTTGGTCCACGCTGGGGATCGAACCCGAGTCCACTTATTCCGGAACAAGTCGCTCTACCAACTGAGTTACGCAGACGTTCGTTCTTGCTGCTATCTTCCTTTATGTCGTGCGTGTCCTGCGGGGCAGGTACGTCACATCTCCCCCGATAGAGGGCCGGGGGCATGGCCCACGGGTCAGCCGTGACCATGAATCGTCGTAGGCAGCCATCCGCTGAAGAACGTGCACTTGAGAACACCCAGTCAATCTGGTGTGTGGAATGCAACGTCACACACATTTATTTTACTAAGCGCTGGAAAAGGGATTCTCTTATTTTTCGTATCTCGCGGTGTGGAAAGAACATCACACCATTGCGAGATCTTGAACGGCCGGGTCATCCGGGAAGTTCGGGCGCCATTATAACGAAGTAAATTTCTCCGTCATTTCTGGTCCACGCCGGGGATCGAACCCGAGTCCACTTATTCCGGAACAAGTCACTCTACCAACTGAGTTACGCAGACGTTCGTTCTTGCTACTATCTGCCTTTATGTCATGTGCGTCCTGCGGAGCAGGTACGTCACATGCCCTTAGCGTTCGTAGACTCGGCCACTATGAGAACAAACTAAAACAGAAGTGTCCTCATAATGACATGCTTTTACGAAAACTGCGGCAGAACAATTTCTTTCCCTTTCACACCTCAGCAGTACCGACCATAAACCTGTCACTGACAATAAGTGCTCAATTCTAGTTCTTTATTCTTTGCTCCATGACTGAAGACACGATGAGGAAGGGCCAGTCCCCCTGACACGGGCATCATGCCACCGGGTAGAAACAAGTGACTCAATGATCTCTGTACTTTCTTTGGTTCGTGGACATTATTATCAGGCAATCAATAAGAGAGGATTAGTGTCAGTCACCCTCCTTAACCAAGAAGTAGTTAATTCGTTCTGCCTGTTAACCCTTTAACCGGCTGAACGAAATAACTCCTTTGAATAACAAAGCTAAAGAGAAAGCACTGATTTCTGATGGGTAGGTTCTCTCGTTTTAGCCGCGTTCAGCCCACTTCAAACGTATTTACTAACCCCGAGTTAATTCGTTCCAGCCAGTTAAAGGGTTAATTAAGCAAATCGAATCAACTGCAGGTAAACGACGGCGAATGTGAAGGTCGTGAAACAGTATAAATAACATTTGATACTGAGCTCTGTTAATGAATGTTATTATTGTCTTTCAGACTGGAAAGGCAGCGTACTTAAGCGACTTTGACAGAGGCCTAATTGTAATGGCCAGATGATTAAGTCAGAGCATTTCCAATACAGCAGGGCTAGAGGGTTGCTCACGGTCAGCCATGGTTAATACCTTCAAAAAGTGGTTTGAGTAGGTAAAAACCACGAACCGCCAGTAAGGTGTGGAGGTATGGGCCGACCATGGCTGATCGATGCTAGAGGGGAACGACGGTTATACCATATGGCAAGAGCAAAGAGGAGGGATACTGTAGCACATCTCGCCGGTTATTTCCCTGCTGATGACAGAAATTGTGTCGCAATACACAGTACATGGAACCCTGCTGATAATTGGTTCGAGAGCTCATGCTAATCACGGTTCGCCGTCGAAAGCGCCCACAATGGGCAGGTGATAATTAAAACTGGACCTTCAATGATTGGAAGAAAGTCGTCTAGTTCGAAGAATTTCGTTTCCTGTTGCACATGTGGTCGGCTAGGTACACGTGCGTCCTTTATCTGCAGAAGTGTTGGCACCAGGCTGCATCGTGGAAGGAAAACAAGCCGGTGGAGGAAGTGTAATGCTATGGGCAATGTTCTGCTGGGAAACCCTGGGTCCAGTTATTCATGTGTAGGAAACTATGACGTCTACCACCTACCTAAACGTCATTGCAAACCAGGTTCATCCTTTCATGGCAACGGCATTCCCATCTAGTAGCGTCTTTATTCAGCAAGATGATACGCCATGCAACACTGCCTGGATTGTACGAGAATATTTCGTGGAACATGAGGAAGTCTTCCAGGTATTGACACTGGCCTCCAGATTCCCCAGACATCAATCCAATCGGCCATCTGTAGTGTGTGTTGAAACAGCAAATCCGATCTGCAACGGCCCAACCACGTAACTTACAAGAGTTAAAGGATCTTCTGGTAACTTCTTGGCATCAGACACCACAAGTCACCTTTAGAAATCTTTAAGCGTCGATACTCGCTGGATAAGATCTATTTTGGCGGTACTTGAAGGACCAACATCATATTAGGCAGGTGAATATAATGTTTTGGCTCTTCGGTGTATATGACATATGCCTTTTTCTGACTGCAGCAGAATAGCAATAATAAAGTTAGAACGAGGGAACTATAGACAAACAATGATTAAAAAATATAGTATATACATAGAACTAAGCACAAAGATTATTGTAGCAACCATTCTAAAGAATTGTGGTTTTTTATATTGCATATTTATTGAAAATGTTCAATTAATCGCTGCATAGGAACAAATACATTTTAAGAAATTGTTTTTTTGATAAATTTTGTAGCTTTGTGTCTCAAAAGCTAGATTTGCATATAAATCGCCGACAAAAAATAAACAAACCGTAAGACGAATAGAAAGTTTCAGCTTGGGTCGAAGGGCAAGCAATTTCTTCCTAATTAATAACTAGGAACTGCACACCAACTAAACATAAAATATTAAAACTATACTAGTAATCCGATATATTGGTGTAAATATAGAAATGTATCCAAGCTTTCGCAAGAAAGGTAGGCCGAAACCAACAATCCGAATAATAGAAAGCTTCAAAATTTTAAACGCGGTGACTTTATTGGACAATAAACGAACTGATGCGAAACTAATTCTCATTCTGCGGCACGATGTGTATCATCATCATCATCATTGTCAACCATTATCAATCCACTGCTGGACGAAGGTCTCCCCAAGTTTCCTCCACAACGGTCTGTCTTGTGCCAGTCTCCTCCATGTCACTCCCGCATACTTTCGAATTTCATCCACCCATCTTCCATGTGGTCTGGGTCTTTTCCTGTCCCTTGGAATCCAATCTAAAATTTCGGCTGTCCATCGATGGTCTGTTCTTCTGGCAGTATGTCCAGCCCATTGCCATTTCAGGGATTTAACTCTGATCATGATGTCTTCCACTCTTGTCATTTTTCAAATCGACGTGTTCCTCTTCTTATCTCTCCTGGTTACACCAAGCATGCACCTCTCCATGATGCTTTGAGTTGTCTGCAGCCTTTGTATGTCTCTTTTAGCTAAGGTCCACGTCTCTGCACCATACGTAAGCACTGGAAGGATGCATTGATCAAACACTTTTCTTTTAAGACATAATGGCATATTGCTCTTGAAAATTATGCTGTTTCTTCCAAAAGCTCTCCAGGCAAGTTTTGTACGACGATTAATTTCTTCACCAAAGTGACCCTCACTTGATATCTGCTGTCCAAGATAAACGTACGTGTCTGTTATCTCCAGCTTTTCTCCATCAATCGATAAATCTTCATTTCTTGTAAAAGCATTGTACATCACTTTTGTCTTCTAAAAGTTCATTTTTAATCCCACTTCTTTACTCTTGTCAGCAAGTTCCTGGATCATACTCTGTAGCTCTGATGGGGTAGTTGCAAAAATGACTATGTAATCAGCAAAACGAAGATGGGTTAGATAATCTCCATTAATCTTTTTCCCTTTATTTTCCCAGTTCAGTGATTGAAAGACATTTTCCAATGTGGCATTAAAGAGCTTCGGAGATATGGTGTCACCTTGTCTCACTCCTTTTCCAATTTTTATGTGTGTTGTATTTTCAAAAAGCCGAATCTTTGCACTTGCATTTTCATAGATGTTATTAATAATATTAATGTATGCATCTTCAATACCGCAGGATTTCAGAGCCATTGCAACTGCTGATGGTTTCACCGAATCAAAGGCTTTTTCATAATCGATAAAAGCCATGCACAATGGAAGATCACATTCCCTCGCTCTTTCAATTAGTTCTCTCAGTACGTGGATATGATCTATTGTGCTGTAGCCACTCCTGAATCCAGCTTGTTCTCTCGGTTGAGCCATGTCCAGTATCACCTTCAAGCGGTGTGAAAGAACTTTAGTGAAGATTTTATAAACCACTGATAGGAGGCTGATAGGTCTGTAGTTCCTGAGATCCTCAATGTCACCTTTTTTATGTAGCAAGATCATTGTAGCGTTGTTCCAATCCTCAGGAATTTTCCCTTCATTAAGGCATTGAGTGAAAATTTGGGCGAGTACTGTTTCGATTTCTCCACTTGCTTCTTGTATGATGTCTACAGTAATTCCATCTTCTCCTGGAGCTTTTCCCCGCTTCATGTTCTAGATTGCATGTGCAACTTCTGCTGGAAGGACTGGAAGAACTCTTGTACTGGTACCTTTCATGATGTCTGGAGTACATGTATCATCCCTTTCATATAATTTGGAGTAGAAATCTTTCACTCTTGTCAAAATTTCGCCTCTATTTCTTGTTACAGAACCATCTTCTTTTCTCAGTGCCATAATCTGTTTTTTCCCCTTACTGAGATGTCCCTTTGCTATCATTAGGCTTTGGTTGTTTTCAATTGCTTTCCTTACTAGTTCACAGTTGAATTTCCTTACGTCTTCAGTGATACTTTTTCGTACTGTCTTGCATAGCTCTATATATTCCACTTTGGAAGTCACATCTTCTTTAGTTGTCCTCATCACTCTTCTTTTTTGCATTAACATTTTGGTTTTCCCTGATAATTTGTTCACATGCAATTTGTTCTTAGACTCAGCTAATTTTGTTGCTGTTTCCATAAGAGCTTTGGTTACTTTTGTGTTAACTTCAGAAATATCCACTTCTTCCGATGTTAGGCCTTCTAAAGCAGAGAATCTGTTCTTCAGTTCCAATTTGAAGGTATTATGGTGTTTTTTAAGGTTGGTTATGTCAATACATTTTGTTTGTCTTATGAGCTTGCTACGTTCGAGTTTAGTGTTGAGGTGCATCTTACATCTCACCAATCTATGGTCACTGCCTGTGTTGAACTTGTTTAGCACACTGCAGTCTTCTATGACGAATTTTTTGTTACACATAATAAAATCAATTTCACTTGTCGTCCCATTTGGATGTCTCCATGTCCATTTCCTGTGTGGCTTTTTCTTGAAAAAGGAGTTCAAGGTGAAAAACCTTTCTGCCTCTGCAAACTCTACGAGAGTATTTCCACGCTGGTTTCTGTTGCCGTGACCGAATTTACCTACTAAAGTTTCATTCTGTTGCCGTTGCCCTATTTTTGCATTGAAATCTCCCATAATTATCTTCAAGTGCTGCTTACCTTTATTATTTAGATCACGAATTTCCTCATAAAGTTCTTCAATTTCTTCTTCAGCATGACTTGTGGTGGGTGCATAAGTTTGAATAATCTGATCCTGGTATCTTTTCGAGAGTTGGATAACAAGTCGTGCAGCTCTGTCAGAGGAACTTTCAACTTCTACAACTTTATCCTTCAGTTTCTTGTTTATTATAAATCCAACACCACTAGTTCTGCCAGTATCTGTCCCACGATAGTAGAAGAGATGTCCACTTTTCAGTTCAATGAGATCTTCTCCTTTTCTCCTTATCTCACTTAGCCCGACGATGTCCCACTTGATCCTTTGTAGTTCCTCTTCCAATTCAAGAAGCCTTGAATCAGAAGATAGGGAGCGTCCGTTATACGTAGCCAAGGTCAGCATCAGATGGCAGCCTAGTCCGGTCCTCCGGGGATTCTTAGCACCCTCTGCCTTCATGTCGCACTGGCCGCTGCCTTGGCCAGGTACATTCCAGCTGCCGGAGACTGAGGGCCAAGATTTAAGTTGTGGAGTCATTTTGGAGGGGTTTGGCCATAACTCACCACGCTGGCCAAGCGGTTTGGTGAGTGTGGGATAGCATTTCCTCTAATACCGATGGTATAGTTATACCGCTATTGGCGGTCGTCAGAGCCCCTTTAGTGGGAACAGGATGTACCACGAGAAGGCGGGGTTGACATTTGTCAAGGAGAGGCTGTGATGTTACGCATCACCTGACCTTACATGTGTGTACGCATCACCTGACCTTACATGTGTGTACGCATCACCTGACCTTACGATGTGTATAACGAAGTAAATTTCTCCGTCATTTTTGGTCTACGCCGGGATTCGAACCCGAGGCCGCTTATTCCGTAACAAGTCGCTCTACCAACTGAGCTACGCAGACGTTTTATTCTGATTACTATGGGCCTTTATGTCGTGTGCGTCCTGCTGGCATGTACGTCACATGTGTAATGTGGAAAAGAAGAATGCAAGCAGATTTTATCTTGCAGTAGTCACTGGTGTGAACCAGTAAACGTTGGCTGTAACCGTTAATCTAGAAAAAATAATATGGAAAAAAAAATTCTAAGATCTTCTAATATGTCTCTATGAATTAATCTTTTCTCGAAAACATTTAAGTTCCCATAAAATATACTACAGTCGGAAATATCTGTTAGAAGTACTGCATCTCTTTTGTGAAATTTAACAGTTCGCGATAATCGTATGCTTGCCTTTTCGTTTGTTTGAATTTCAAATACGCAGAATTTAAAAAAAATGTAAAAAGAAATGACCTTATTCTATTCACCAACGTTGCTCGTAATATCTTCCATACTGGTAGATTCAAAATAAAGAAACGGAAAAACAAATTTTAAATTTTTGGAACATCTTGCTTTACAAGCATTACTTTTTTCGTAAACTTTGCTTCAAAAATGTCTGTTAGCAGTAATATGTCTCCTTTGCGTCATTTATCCACCTGCTAATACCTTAAGGCCGCCTTTTCTGGTTGTTTTAATGTCTGGAATTTAAAACAAAAGTGCAAACAGATTTTATCTTACAGTATTCAGTTTAGACACCTAGTATAATATCTGCAGTAGTGATTGATTAAAAAATGTGGCACAAAGAGGGATTTTGAATCCTTAGAATATCACTTTGAGCTCATCTTTTTTCATATGCTTGATTCTATGGGGTCATAAGCAACATCAGAGACCAAAGTGGGTCCTACTGGCCAGACTCTCGAAAATTTTCACTTGGAGTACTTCTTTGATTGTTTTCATAGTCACTTCAAAATGCATACTTCTTAGGATATCTTATATACAGTTTGACATACTTCTTACGACATTTTATATACAGTTTGTGTACATTGTTTTTCTCCTCAAGTTTGTAAGATTAAATCAGATTAGCTGTAATCATTACAACCAACTAAATATATACCTTTACATAGTGAAATTGTTTTCCTTGTTCATTATACACGTTTTATGCGTGCTGTCTCCCATTATTTCTCTCTCTCTACTTGCGTGAGAACACAGCGGCTTCTGTTGAAATATTAGCTAACGTATCGCCAGAAAAAAGTTATTTTACTCCATCATTTAGAGCCTGAAAACACTTGTACTTCAAGACATCCTCATAATCTCTTGCCAGAATGTAATCACGCTGGCTTCAAAATTCACATCAGTATTTCGACAATGACATATGCCTGAGCAGCCCCAACTCTTTAAACTCGTTTGCATATCCTAACTTTTTCTTTCTACTCATTCAGTCGAGTCATTTTATGCTGCTCTGATACACTGTCGGTGTTGCCAAATTGTAAATGCTATTCGGGGAAGTAAGGTGCCTTTGAGAGATAAAAGTTTAACTAAGAAGTAGTGAAAATCTTCCAAATACGTGGAGACAATGTGAATAGACAAAGTAATCGCTCTTCCCACGATTTTCTTTAACTCACACCACCGAAAAATTGTTATCGGGACACCGCTGGGAACGTATCCCAGATCTCTCGATAAATAGCCGAGTGCGTTCGCCTTACGCTACGGTCGGCAACAATCCACGGCGCTATGTGTGTTTATCCGCCAGCATCTGACTTTACAAATCCGTAGAGATGGGCTCAGAATCTGAAACGCCTCTATCTGTTGGGGCTGAACGGCGCAAGCTATTAAATTACAGCTAATAAATCCAAAGAGCAAGAGTGATATTGAAAATCTTCCAAATACGTGAGACGATGATCTGGGGTACGATCCCAGCGGTGTCCAGATGGCAGTTTTTCGGTGATGTGTGTTAATTAAAGAAAAGCGTTGAAAGAGCGATGACTTTATTTAATCACATTGTCTTCACGTGTTTAGAAGATTTTCACTATCACTCTCGCCTTTTGGATTTATTAGCTATAATTTAATAGTTTCTGCTGTTAAGCCCCACCAGATGGAGACGTCTCAGTTGCTAAGCCCATCTCTACAGATTTGTGAAGACAGATGCTGACAGATAAACACACATAGCGCCGTGGATTGTTGTCCACTGTAGCGTAAGGCGAACGCACTCGGCTAGTTATCGAGAGATATGGGCTTCGATCCCAGCGGAGTCCGGATAAGAATTTTTCGGTGGTGTGTGTTAATTAAAGAAAAACGTGGAAAGAGCGATGATTTTGTCTATTAACTAAGAGGTGTATAAATTTACATTAGAAAACAGAAACTCAAGATAGGTTATTTAGAGATATGCGTCACAAGCCATATTTTACAAATGTGTGGTTCGTACAACAGTAAAAGTCAAAGTATCTTATGTGGTGTGAGAACTGGGAACGAAAACCAAAGTATCTAATGTGGTGTGAGAACTGGAATGTACACCCTGTGATGTTACTAAAGCTCTTATTGCCTGCGGACATAAATTCTACCAAATTATTCGAAGACTATCAAATGTTTGGAGTATGTTCCCAGTCGCAAAGGTAAATAAATGATAATTTACGCTGATGAAGAGAGTTAAATCCGCGTCACGGAAAAAAATTCCCACCAATGACTAAACGGTTTGACACCTCTTTCTATTCATTCAGATGATATTCTTAGTGCAGTCGAAGTCAGATGTTATATCTTCACAAAAGGTGCCTCCCTTTTGGTTTCCGAGAAAATAATTCCATAGTGTAAAAAAATTTCCAAATAATAATCGCAGAATAAAACATGAAAACAATTAAGTACTACATAAATGTTATAGATTATGTAATAAACTGATATAACTACAGTTATTTCAGTTAATATACCCTGACAAAAAAATCCCAACACCACGAAAAAATAGTTGTAGAGGAATGAAATGGCGGCAACACATTTGTATAGGTAACATATTTAATCGATTAAGGTTTCAAAATCACAGCATATTGTAAGCGCGAGAAGAGCCATTTTAAATGTGGAATGCTGGTACATTAATAACCGGTGTAACCGCCAGAATGTAGAATGCAAGCACGCAAACGTTCATGCATTGTGTCGTACAGGTGCTGGATGTCAATTTGTGGGATGGAGTTCCATGCCTGTTGCACTTGGTCGGTCAATACAGGGACGGTTAATGCTGGTTGGAGGTGACGCTGAAGTTGTCGTCCAATGATGCCCCATACGTGCTCGATTGGTGAAAGACCTGGTGATCTAGCAGGCCACGGCAACATGTCGACACTCTGTAGAGCATGTTGTGTTACAACAGCGGTATGCGGGCGAGCGTTATCCTGTTGGAAAACACCTCCTGGAATGCTGTTCATGAATGGGAGCACAACAGGTTGAATCATCAGACCGACGTACAACTGTGCCGTCAGGGTGCTTGGGATAACCACGAGAGTGTTCCTGCTGTCATAGGAAATTGCTTCCCAGACCATAACTCCAGGATATCCCCGTAACGTTGACCTGTGTGGGACAATGTAACACGAACCATGGGTCCGATTTCAGTTCACGTAAACAGTCCCCAGACGAGAATGCCACCCCCACCAGCTTGAAGAGTACCCTGCTGGCAAGAAGGATCCTTTGCTTCATTTGGTTTGCGCCGTACTCGTATCCTGCCATCCGCATGTACCAACGTGGATATCGACTCATCAGTCCAGGCAACATTTTTCCATATGTCTAGGGTCCAGTGGCGATGTTCCCGCGCCCATGCTAATCTTTGCACCCTGTGATGTGCGGTCAGCGGTGGTACCCTCGTGGGACGATGGCTTCTGTACCCCATAGCGAGGAGATGGTTCTGGATGGTGTGGCTGCTTACACGTTTTTGTTCACCAGCGTTAAATTGCCGAGTGTTTTCTTGCACTGTGGCCCGTCTGTCCGCTGTTACAATGCAAGCTAGCCGACGATGACCCCACTCATTCACACGCTGTTGTCCACGGCATTTGGCCCTTGCAGGGATGGTTTTACCGGATTTGGTGTATTCACGGTGCACCCGTGACACAGTGGCTCGTGAAAATCCCAGTGCCTGCACGACCTCTGAGATGGAGTGACCCATTCGTTGGTCCCCGACAATTTTCCCACGATCAAATGTACTTAGATCCTTCGTCTTACCCATACTGCGTCCGACTCTTACTGATTCCCGTCTCATCACTCCTTATATTGTCGGATCGCTGCATACGTCATGTCGTTTCCGTTTACAGGGCCGCCCACAGCGCCATATTTGCATAACGCCAGCTGTCTCTAATTCGATTGCTGTTCAGTGTAGAAACCAGACTCTTATCCTTGAAAATAAATCTTGGTTTCGCCACTGGTAGAAAGATTCTTTAAAATCAGAAAAACTGGTAAGTAGTACCATATGCCTTCTGTGACATTTATCCACCTGATAATATCCTAAGTTCCCATTTTCTTTTCTTTTCTTTGAAAATATAATGCGTGAAATTAAAATCATTATTTATCTTACAGTAGTACCCTGTGTCCCTACCGAGCATTGTCCGCAGTGATGATAGATTTAGAAAAAAAAATAAAAGAAAATATAGTTTTGGATCATCTCTTTTTGAACTCGTTCATTCTTCTAAAACTTTCTTAAGGGGTAGTAGATGTATAAAAACTGAGAAATCAATCCATCTTTGGTTCTTTTTTCGTCTCCGAAACGGTATCAACAGGAAGAGCGAATCCATGCTTTTGAATTAGTTTTGAAACCACATTGTGTCCTCCTTAACCTGTCGGTAGCTGGCGTCCCAGTCCGAACAAAGAAAAATGATAAACGGTTCAGCCTGTATCCACTGTCGACGGACATTAACCGTTTCTGGTCGATCAACGAGTCCCTTTCGAGGAACACCAATTGGGAAATGTTGCGTAATGTGTGCGACAGCCTGCAGAGGCCGCCACATGATAGTTGGAGCCCCCGTCGACTGCAGCTGGCATTTCGGTGCACGCTGATTGCGCTAGGACAGAATAGGGTGTCCTGCGTGAATGTACGCGGACTTCGATCGTGAAATTCTCCGCTCTTGTTGATTCCCTGACCACACCAACATGCCTCGGAGGTACATCTAGGCGACCCTTTAGCCGTTTCAAGTGCTACTCACGCTTACCGACTTACGGAGAGCGAACTGATATCGCAGATATTTTTCACTTGTTCCGTGTGACCTGTGAATTTCGCGGTCAGCTGCTTCTGCTGTGACTTTCGGAGTGGTTCTTTTTGGTGAGTTCGTGCGCGGTTTTCATCCTCACTTTGTGATCGCGAGAGGAGGAGGAAGAGGAGAGCTAGCTTTGTGAGTGGGCCAACGATGACACCGAATGCTCTGACCGCTGCAACGACTGTCGTTGCGTTGCTTTGGGTTTACCTGCTTGTTACCGGAAACGCCTTGGACGACGTTGCGGGTGAGTTGCCCCAAGAATTTTTTTGCCAAAGTGTGTCGCTCTCTTAAAGGATGCTCAAGAATATTTAAAATCCGGTTGTTCTCTGATTTCTAAATTTGATGGTTTGCACTAAAATTGACTCTTAAAAAGTATAGATTTTTTGCCAGTGTTTTTTTTATTTCGGGAAACATGACTAACTTAAAACTATTCTAAGGAATAATAGCAAATGCGGCTTAAGACAACCGTCTTTCGGAAAATGCGCTGCAATTCTAAGAGTGAAAGTTTTAAAGTGGAGATAAAACAAAACTACGAATCTTTTTAATTTTAACTCTGTTATTTTGTATCCTACACGTAAATCAGAAATATATCAGAGAACAATCTTCATGCATTTATTATATTTTTGTCAAATTTTTAAAAACTCCTTATTTTCAACTTTAACTAAGTATGTAGCGAAAACGGAGAAAACTGTAAAAGTTATGGTTTTCAGTTATCCAAGGAACGTTAGCACAGAAGACAATCTTATAATGGCCATCGTTGTTCGCGTTTAATGAAATCTAAAAATAGATTTTCAAGAAGACATTGTTTTACTGGTAGGTTCAACTGAACAAATTGGAAAAGAAGTTGTGTAAAACCTTTTTTCCCATTTACGTTATTTATTATACTATAATATATTACGTTGTCTTTTGAGATATTTTGAGAATATATTGGAACTCACTTCACGCTCTGAAGCCATTTTGTTAATATCAGTGTATGAAATTCATGAACTCTGTGTTAGCAGTATATCGGAAAATGTTTTAGTCTTTTACATTTTAATTATCTGAAACGCAATTTCTCTGAAGATTTTATCGCATGCGTACTTTTCATGTACCCGTTGAATTTTTTGTAAATATTACATCAAATTCTGGATGCCAATGGAAAGCAAAAAAAGGAAAACTTTTGTCCTCGATATTTTTATTGAATGAAGTAAATACTTAAACATTATTGTTATCCTATTACTTTTAACAATAAAAGAATAATCGAGAAGGAAAACATTTTACCGGAAGAAAGGTTCTTCATTCAAATTTAATATTGCGATTTATATTTTACCGTAACTGTATTTGTTTTTTTGTTTTCCTTGTTGAAGCAAAGATAGGAAATGGAAAATGATTTTCTATGGACCGATTATTCATTTCATGAATTCCTTTATTCTTCACAGTGATTAGTGTTTGAAGTTAAATATTTTTTCAAACCTTAGTGTAAAATAATAGTTACTTTTTCACTAATTTCGTAATTTTGAACAACAGTCTTCGTGAAAACGAAGATACAGTGTTCATCACGATATGCTTTCTAGATCTCAATGTTATAGAAAGAAAAATGAAAAAAATAAGGGAATGCTGCACTGCGTAAACCATTGCGCTGTGAATTTTCAGCGTCTATGACTTCCTTTTATTGATATGTTTTTAAACTTTCAGGAGAAATCACTCTTCTATGAAAAAGATATTTTAAATTTGTAACAAAAATATTCTATACAATTATCTTTCGGTGGTGCTTTCATTGCGCGGAATCGAATCAGTGCTCTTTTAACGCAAATCATTTTCTTCATTATAAAATTATCGCGAGAAACGAATTCGATTGGAAACATTAAACTTCTTTCGAATGATAACTACTATGAATAATTTCTTCTGATTCATTATCACGAATTTTCGCTTTACTAATCTAATTGATTTCTATTGTAAACATTCTTATTTACTCTCCCTGTGCTGAGGAAAATTTTATTTAGAATTTAAAGTGATATAAAACAGCATGTGTGTGTCGCGAATATAGAACTTCGAAAGAAATAACGTAATTTAATTCTGCCTTATATTTTCTCACCGTCCGCAGTCGATGTGCAATTAGAAGGATACATTTCATTCTGTGGATTTCAAACTGCTCAATGTTTAGCGGTTTATGTCAGAGCTTATTCATTAGCGAAAGTTTATAGTTGTTTTTAGAATGTATGAAGAACTATTTCTTTTCAGCACTTTCCACCCCGGTTAGTGGCAAATACTTTTATTTGGTCGTTTTGCTTTGGTAAAATAATACCTGCTTGTAATGCTTAATGTAAAAACTGAAGTCCGTGCGAGTAAACTGGTACAACTTTCGTAATATTACTATCTGATAAAATTATACAAACAAATATTTTCCGTTGCGAGTGAAATCGCTACAGGAGGTGTTGTGCAAAACCAAACTATAGAAGTGCACGTTTAGAACTGAGCTGTACACCAGTGCTGAGACGGGCCGAGCCCGAACCCGAAAACCCGAAGTCAAGCCCGTGCCCGAAACGGGTTCGGAAGGCCTCGGGCAGCATAATATTTACTGCGGTTCGGGCTTGGGCGGGCTCGGACTCTGAGGGAGAGATAATTTTATTCTTTTCTTTTTTAATGCGATTTCGAATGATTTAGCATATTCGTACACTTTCAAATTAGTAATGCGAATTCCTTGGCTACTGAGTCCGTTTATTCTGGGTTTGGATATTTATTCTTGAGTCTATTTATTCGGAAGGGCTATTTTTTTTTCTGTGTTTGGATAGGACACGCATTAGGGGATTTCCGCGGCGTAGGAAAAGCTTCTTCAAGAATTATGTTGGTAGACATTAGATAGCTAGCATCTTGACGAAATTTCGCCCTCTGCCTCCACATGGCTGCTCCCTGATAATTCTATTTCAGCAGTGTGCGCAAATTACAGAGCCGCCTGATCTTTCCGGAAATCCGGTAGCACGAATCATTTCAGGACGAAACGAATTGGTCAAAGAAAATGTACGACTGTACTATAGAAACAGATATATATCCCTTCCTCAGTTGAGAAAAAACGTCGGTTAATTGCAAGAGAAAGACCAGGGGAAGTATGGAGAGGAAATTGCTGTTTAATGCGTAAATGGATTAGTCACATTTTTCGGGCTCGTTCGGGCCCGGCTCTGTCTGGCAATTTAAAATTCGGGCTCGGGCTGACATATTACGGCGCCGGGACTGGCTCGGGTTTTTAAAATTGAGCCCGAACTTAGCACTGCTGTACACCAGTACGGCAGGTTATTTTGAAGTTAATTAGCAGTTCAGGTGCGGCGTAACTATGAGGAGTAAATGTTAAAATCTTGAGAAATGCAGCAGTTTCAAATTTATATTCAAATGTGCGAATCTTATACCGAACTCGATAGTATTCACAATCTAAAAAAGGACAGTTGGTGCTGTTGAAATTTCTTCAGAGTATACAGCTGTGTGTTGTTTACAGCATGTCAAAATTCACTGAAGCTGAACATCTAGAACCATTTAGAAATCAACAGTTGAACTTAAAAGAACACCTTTACTCCATTTCTTTTCCCAATTTCAAATTTGAAATCCAAAATCCAATCTCACAGAGCCGTTTCCTCGGCCAGTAAATGATTTAAGCAAATATAATAACAGTGTGTAATAGATCAGTAAATACTAAAGTAAAATGGTTTGAAAATATAATTAGGACACATTATAGATCCTTCCTAACTATAATGTTTCCAAAATATTAAACTGATTTCTTAAAACACTATCTTTGTACTTTTATTAGAATAAGTGATAACCGAATTTTTTTATACTGTCAGTTAAATCTGCTGAGGGAATTAGTTATACAAAACCACAAATATGTGATATGTGCTGAGTCGGCCATAAACTGGAAAACACAGAATAATTTTGCAAGTTGCTATATCCCCTATTGATATAAGAAATTTATGCCTGCGGGTGACGATTATCTTTAAACTGTTCTTCGTAGCTCACGGATCAGAATGTTTGCCCACCGGGAGTACATATGTAAAACAGATTTCTCTCTTACATCTGTATTTCTAGAAAGGAGAAACTTTCTCCACGGAAAGTCTTTTCCTTTCCCTAAATTCTACCTTCAGCAACTTAGAGGCAGTGTTTCGAATGTCCAATAATACTTGTATAAACTCGAAAAGCTGGTCCCCAACGTTTTGGCGTCGGTGAACAACTTTGTGTTATTCAATATATACTCTGAGGGCTTCAATTTAAAAATACAAATTCGCGGGTGAATTCAGTGTACAATAATTTAGGTCAGTAAATCCTTGTACAAAGACGTTTTTAGACGCTCAACATTTCAACATCAGTTTTATTGCATACACTTGATAAAACTGAAATCACAAAATACTAATACATATATACAAGCTCTTATCTATTATCTATTCAACGGTTGATCACATATGCATACTTTCAATTAGAAAATTACTCAAAATGGCGTAAAGACTTACGACATGGCAGCTAAAACCTTGTGGGTGGAATTTGCATAACAAAAAAAAGAAAAAAAAAGTATATAGCCTTCGCAGAAAAAAAAGTCCATTTAAAATAAGTTGCCAAGTCTAAAAACAAACCCTGTTGTTCTACTTGTAAAAATCGCGGAGATATTCGCGACGAAAATTGTAAAAAATCTATCATCAGGAGCCCGTTCACGGGCGAAAGGCAGCTTGTTTTCGCTGCATGGCTTTGGAACACTCATAGCGGGTAAGGGAAGTGCTCTCGCGCGTGCAGGAAATTATCGCTAGAGAAGATGTATTTTTTACAATTTTCATGGTTAAGATCTCCGCGAGTTTTGAAAGCAGAATGATGGCGTTTGTTTTTGTTACTAAGTAGGACATTGCGCATCTTTTTTTTTTATTGACCTTTTTTTTTCTGCGAAGGGTGTAATTTTTTTTAAGCAAATGCTACCCACAGGGGTTCAACTGCCATGTCGTAAGTCTTTAGATCATTTTTAGTATTTTTCTAATTGAAAGTATGTATCTGCGATCCACCGTTGAAGAGATAAAAGCTTATATATGCATGTTTTTTTGTTTTTTGATATCGCGAAGCGTAAGAAAATCAAGATGGGTAAATTGTCATACAGTCGTAAAAGCCTGTGGAAATTTTGATCAGTGATTGTAGATTGAATACTGATTACACAATTCCATCCTACCTGGAGCTACGAACGTTTGCAACCATCATAACAAACACTATAAGAAAAGCTTATTTGCTTTGCTCTCACTATTCAAACCACGTAGGAAGCGATGACTGAGTCTCGCGAAGACTCGTTATACGTATTTCATCTAACAATTCATTTACTCGTGCTTGTATTTCTACCAGCAAATGGTTTGCAGGATTGCAAAAATGTGTTAATCCCGATCGCAACCCTTATATCTTGGAACTCCCATTTTTACTAATGACAATTTTCTCTTTCTGGTATAAACCGTGAAATATCCGTTAATCAGGAAATAATGAATACACCACAGTTAAAAATTCCCGGAAGATGTTTTGTTAAAATATTTGTGGGCCTATTAAAGATTTCTCGAAGACGGCGACTATTAACAGCTAGGTTGGTGGCCATCGTTTTAGAGAATTTCGGCAAGTAATTTAGTAGATATATCTGAAAAGAGTTCGATTTTGAAAGCTGGGACGTGTATCTCATGAAATTTGTGTGCATGTTTTACAAGTCTTAGCTCGATATTCTATTGGTAAATCATACTACGAAATATCAAACAGTATGTTATCTGCAACTTCGAATTTGCGTTTAAACCGCCTAAAAGTAAGTTCTAAATCGCTGTGATAGATTTCATTACACTTACCGTATGTTTCGTCTTGTAATCAGCATATCACTTGCTTAGAAAGTTATAATCCGGAATATACGACGATGCGGATAATATACGGGAAAAAAAAAACAACTTTTTTGCGGCGCTTCGATTTTTATAAAATCCGCGTCATAATTGTCAGGAGAAGTCGTTTATTTGGAAAATTTCCAGAAATGTGTTAATAATGGAAAAAAATAATGCAAATGGAAGATGGAAGTCCGCAAACAGTTACAAATAAGATGCTCTATTTTTTTCATTCACTAGCATTTTGACCGAAGATATGATGCAACGAGGGCGATATTATTCGCTCTTGCGGACGTTCGCGTCAAGTGGGAATCTGAGCGTCACACACGTTTGTGTGTGCCATAGGTCTAACTACACAACTTCACACTACGAATTGAACTATAGAAATGCTAGGTCTAACAACGGCACTACGGCGTTTTTGAAAAAACTCATATTTCTTTTTCTTGATTTACTTGAAAATAACAGAAAATCATTTAAACTAACTATTATTTGTTTACGGCATCGCGGGTAGGGATTATACGGCGATCTTTATCCTGAAATTTAATGCCTGCTGATAATTGGAAGATAAATTTGGTATTGCAGAACATTTTGAAATCCCATTTTAAGTGCTAAACATTTGTATAATTTCTCACATATTTTAATGTAAAATATAACAGCGGATATATGTGAAGTAGATCCAAAAATATTTCCATTTACCACAAATGTTTTGAAATAAGTATTATAATCGTCATTGTACTGTACATCATTGACGCTACAGCATTTATAAATGAGGAACATATAAACCTTGTTTTGTAAACTCTCTTTAAGATAGTGTATGAGTTTCAAACTAAAACTAATTCAGCTATTTAAAAATTAAGTTAATTCAACTGAAGCAGTTTCTTTCGAATTGAGTTAAGTCAACTAAAGTTAAGTCAAATAAAGCAGCTTCCTTGATTAACCTTAAAATTTGAAACTATTTTGAGAGGGTACATTGCATTACGGCAGATAGATGAGTGCAGGTAGTGTAAAATAGAGCGCATTGAAAGAATTTTTTTGAGATGAGATAAATAATCCTAAAATTGCAAAAGTCATTATTATGCAAGATGAAAAAAAGGTATGCAGCAGATGATTGCGTTTCGGATTATGTTCTCTATTGGCAGTTCAATAACTGTACTAAACATTATCAGAACTATCTATACTGTTTACGATATATTTTTTAAAATTAAATGTAGCGACTTACGTGTTTTCAAAGCAAAAGCATATTTTTTTTAAACCCGTCCAAATTTCAGAGCACTGTTTTCAAACAGTCTTTTATAAGCATTTTAAGTAACACATAACGAGGAACGATAATGCCACGTGCCATTATTTCATAGAATAAATTATAACAAATAAGTAAAGCTGATGATGAGTTCACAAGTGAACATAAAAAATTATCACATTAGGGCACTACTGAACAACTAGGGCACCTGAGAAAGAAATGTTGTTTACGGTAAATCACTTTCTGCATAGGTAGAATCAAAGCACCAAAGCATGGGTAGAAAACTGTTATACTGTATATATATATATATATATACGTAACATATTATATATGTTACTTCGGTCAAATAATTGCGCCACCTATGAACTAACTACTGTTCCACGGTCAAGGGGCAGCTTCCACTTTTGATAAGAGGGGGTCATTATTCAGTGATCACTTGTAATGTGCGCATGTAAATTACATTTTTGCCGCTTGTGTCTTACAACATTAATAAAGTTTAAAGAAGAATGCTCACGAAACTGAGTTGCTTTTTGTTAGGCCAACCCTTTTCCCACATCCTTTTGCTGTTAATTTTGCTTCTAAAATTCCTGAGGTCTTATCATCATTCGTGAAATTGCCTACAATTATATATTTCTTGACTCAGAAGTAACAACAGTAAATAGAACAATATAGATTTTAATTAAGATGCAGTGCTTTGCTTCTACAAAACGTGCTGAGTTTTTGGTAAAATTTTATGATATGGGCGCAAATTAAAGTTCATTCCAAGAATTCGCCCTCTTAAATTCGAAGTGATCAGTTGGCCAGCTATGATTTTCTGTCTCGTTTTTTAGTGTTTCATATCTCTTCAGTACTTTGAATTGTGTCAGAGTGGGCTTCATCTCGACCTTGCAGGTAAATTAGTAAGAGGGCAAATGTTTTTACTTAAGAATTCTTAAGGTCGGAAATAATTTTTACATTGCACGAAAAAAAAACCCCCGTAATATTCAAATAATGAGGATCAGTGCGCAAAGCATGAGAGTCGCAAATTCGAGCACTACATATACCATATTTTATTAAAAGCAATGCACTATTTCTTTAAAGAAAACTTGTAATGTATATTATAGCGTCAAATATTCACAATAGCGTTTGTGCATGTATCAGTATCATATCCATTGCACGATCAAACATGAGAACTAAATGACAAGTTAAGTTCCCGTGTTTAATCGTATTCAGATTAATCGTATTGTAATCTTGTTCTGATAGAAAGGCGCCGATTGTTAAATTTTGCGTTTCTAAGAATTGGAACTCATGTTCATTCCTCGGATGAGACAACTGTGCCGCATTTTAATTTTTTCTTCTAGTTTTCTTCTCTGTGAGTTCTAATTCTACATCATGCATGACAGAAATATTCTAAATGTTCATTTTTTAAACAAAGAGAAGTTATGTATCGAACCGAAGAAACGGCTACTCTTAGAAATATATTAGAAGAATCTACAGTGAATACACGAAACTGGACCAATCCTGAGAAATAAGTACCCAACAGCCGAACGTAAAAACATCCGAATAAAATATATCAAATTCTGATATTTGAAGATATTAATGTTTTCAGATACTTTCCAACTCTTTGCAGTGTTTTGGAAATGTCTAAATATATTTTCACTACTCTTTCCTGACTGCCATGCGTACATTTTCGGCAGCAATTTAATATCTCTTGTACGCTGATTGCCTCATGTTGCAAAAAAGTTGATAATATCTGGCATCCTGCCTTGTTATGATACCTTCTCTGCATCTAGACAACAGATATTATAGAAGGAAGTTTCCAATTCCATTCGCACTATGTCTACCACCTGCTCATTTTCAACAGACCATTCATTTAATATACAACTTTTCTTTTGCCGACAATGGAATTCAATTCCCGGGCGGCTATTCATCCAATTGAAATATGCCTGAAGGCTTATTGTCTATTTGTCTCAATCGTCACATCATTCCCCGCCTCTTGAGAAAGGCAGGGGTATGACATCGCTCAGTAGGTTTCGACTCAACCGAACAGCGACACTCGGCGACCATGTGATTGAAGAAGTATTTATTTAATTATTTACGCACATTGTGCGGAAGAACAATCACACATTTTTTTTCGTTCAATCCTCACGGTCAGAAAATATAACCTATATAACCTTTATCCTTCCTCCAGTGGAATCCAAACCCACATCTTTCTTCCAAAACGGCTGTTCTCCCAATTCAACTACTCTGGTAGGCTTTACGCTGCTGCATTGCCTATTAGACTCATACGTGACAAAATCCATTTGGACAGCAGTAACATCGCAAGTAGATTACAACCCTGAAATCATGATATTGAATTTTCCACATACAATCAGCTGTGCAACACAAGACATCATAGTCCTCCAAATTTTAACCGTGAATTTACCAAAACGAGCAGTCGTAGATTATCTGACCACTTGTAATTCGAAACCCGAAAAACCACCGTGCTGGTGTTGCTCAGTGCCCGCACATCCAGCGTACTACCTGAAGCATGGACATCAAGATTCCCTGCCGCAAGCAATCGTTTCTTGACTGTAGCAGCTGAGATTCAATGGATTTTAATTCGAAAACAGTTTAGTAATTATCCTATAAATAGTAAAATAGATTTATAAAATCTGTGAAAAACATCTGTAGATTTATAATATTGAGGCCAATTCGAAGGCATTTACAGGGAAGTGCCTTTGCAATTAACATCATGGTTACTATGGTAGACGACCCTCACCAATCTAATAGTTGATTTGAAACCAATAGGAAGCGAATCCCTCCGGAAAAATTAATTCCTCAAAAATACATGAAAGGCCTGCACGTATCATAAGCCATGCACTCACACGGTATCGTCCTCTAGATGCACTAAAACGTGCATGCCTTACATTCCATGAAAGGCATGCACGTATTAGTAAGCCATGCACTCACACGCTATCATCATCAGGGAATCTTCATGTCCATGGTCCTTTATATTGTTTCTCATGTAGCTTAGCGGTATCCTGCTTCAACGTAAAGTGGGATATGCGGGCTCGACTCCCGTTCTAGGGATTTGTAATTTTCAAGTTTTCTGAAAAAATTTCCCCATGGGAAGCAGTGAAATGTAAGGCATCTGTATGCGAACAATATATAATAGTTTATTTTCATCATTACGTGCGATTTTGCAAACTTTGATTCAAAACGTTTGTCTTAGAGGAGTCATGAACCGTTTGCATCACCACTTAGAAATATAACATCAGTATTTTGAAAATACAGTGGAATTTCGGTTGTACGTTTCTCAGTTATACGATTTTCATTTTTATATGAAATTCTTTATGAGTCTAGATTTTTTACTGTAGTTTCTATCGTTTTCTTAACTCGGTTATACGTAATTCATTTATACGCTTTTTGGCACTAAATATTCAAATTTGAGTTACAGATTATCAAAAATACACGGTTCTTTAATTTTTTTATACCTAACTGGTATTTACAACTTTAAGAGAATTGAGATTCCCTTATTGTGTTTCTTTTTGGTGCCGCCAAAGTTGAACTTTTATCCAATCAGAGAAGGGTATAATCTTTTACTTTCAGTTTAGATGAAAAAATGGATTTTGAGTTTCGCGAGTCATACACATATGCGTTTTTTGAAAATTGTTAAATCTCTGAAACGCAACTCTGTGGGCTGCAGAATGTTTTGACGTAATAGAATATAATCCTGAATGTGTCATCTCTCTGGTTTCAAATGAATGCACTCCGGCTTTACAGAAAGAAAAAAAGTGTTAATTCATGAGTTCCATACTGAAGCACTAGCCGCAGATCCTTAGTTGTGAGGATTTCACTTAATCTAGAGTCAGAACTTTTGTAGATAGATGGAATCGTCAAAATAGAAGTTTGATTTTCATAGGATTATTTTAATGCGATAAAATATATTGTTGTACCGTGCCGAGCTAGTATTTAATTCAACCGCTCGTCACCATTGTTATAGCAACCACCTGATATTTTGCCTCTGCACGCAATTTTTTTAGCGAACTGGTCTTAGCTGCAAGAATAAATTTTAATTCTTAAGACGTTGTTCTCGTCGATTGTTAGGGCAAACACTTAAACGACACAGGTTTAACAACATCCAAAAGTAGAGCGACTAAGAGACTGCTTTCTGCACAGCACAACACAATTCAATAAATGATAAATGGCACAAATATTCATGACTATTAATTGTTACTCTAATTGGCAGCTATTATGAATTTGATTGGCCCTTTTGACCGCCATTTAAATATGGCAAGTCACTTTTAGGCCTGGTTCTGAGTTCTGCTATTGTAATTAATTTTTCAGATCAATTTAGCATGCAGTAGTTCGGTATTTCTAGCGGTTCTTCATAAATTCTCCATTGTACACGAAATATAAACAAATGGGTTATAAATACTTAAAATTTCTTTTCGTGGCGTAAATCTAATTTAAAATAATTTACCAGGGCACAGATGCGCTAAACACTGTATACACACGCACATTACGATGAAACGTTTGAATCATGCTTTCTTCTGCTGCAATCACGGATTATCTTTTTTCCATACTCAAACGCACGCACTTCACTTTAGCCAGGAGAACTTTGCTTCCCCTCGTAGAACCTGGCTACTGCAGTGCGGCCGAGGGAATGAAGGGGTGTACAAGCCGTCCGACAGTCCCCTTTGCGCTAGCTCCTCTTGCGGGTGATGGTCAACAACCTGCTCTGTAGTGGTCACTTCTCTCGGTTCCTATGACACGGACTTTTCGCACTTGTGCTAGCTACCTTGTGCCAGCACATCTCCGAATATTTCTAATCCGCGTAGATCTCAAGTGTACTACAGCGTGCATTCAAGCGGTCGTCTTTCTTAACGGGCAGTATATCTCACCGCCATTCTTCTTTTCGTGTTGCTTTGCGTGTTATCCCAATGCAAGGGAATCGCTCCTTTCTCCCAGATTGTAGCGAAGTCCTTTCTTATAGGTCTTCTTTACGCAGACCCAAACAAGAAGCTGAAGTTTCTCCTCCCTTGCTTCTCTCATCACTGTCACGTGCTGTTATTGCGACAAGACCACACACAGAGAGAACATTGCTATTCGACATAACACTTAAACAGGAGACAAATTTATTGTTATTCGCCAACTTCTGCTCCCTTTTCCATTAAACTCTGTAAGTGTCTTGTAATGCTTCCATGTTTAGTCCAGACGTAGCCTATGACCGGAATTGCAGAGATTTATGAGTTAAACGCATAAGTAGATCTGACTTCACAGACTGCACAAGATGCCTTCCTCTGTCTCCCCTTTCATGAACAAAACCCACTTTGCTAATTTCATCTTCGACCCATTCGACGCCCCATAATTAATTAATGCTTAATTAATTCGATCCGTCCACTACGTCTATTACTTCTGGAATTAATAAGGGGTAGATCACAACAATGGTATAATTTGTAACGTATTTTTTTTGTCGCCGCTAATTCGACTTTGAAAAAATCATTATTAAGGAATATCTAATATTCCTTTAAAGCATAAATTTTGCAACAGTGTTTAACATTTTAAAATTTCGTTTATATGACAATTATATGTTTTTAAGGACATTTCCTATTAAAACGTATAACTGAGGTTTCACTGTATATTTATTCGCAGATGATGATGCATAGTTCTTTAACCGGCTGCTATCTCGGGGTTAGCAAAACAGTCTGAAAAGTAGCTTGAATGAATTATTCGCTGTCTAAGAAGTGAGAATAACGCCCAACAACGAGAGAACCTGCGCATCAGAAAGCGTTTCGTTCCCCTTAGTTTTTTTATTGAAGTTGGAAATTTAGGGGTGGGTGGGATTGACACTAATCTTTTGTGACCGGTCACTTTCCAAAAAATCAATAGCGACGAAACTAAGGACGGAAAATATGTTTGAGGCAGCTGTTTCTTCTAAGTAGCGTGATGTCCAGGTAAGGGAGACTACTATTTCCCCATCATGCGTTAGATCATCTAGCGGAGCATAAAGGATTAGAAGCGGGCGCTTATCACCATTCACGGGTGTATGGGCAGTTTTGCTGAGATGTGAGGGATAAAGGGACTGCTTTGCTGAAGTTTTCGTAAAACCCGGCAGCTACCCTGTAAAAAGGTTTTTGAAATTCACGAGCCACTTTCCGTGATTCTTTTCACGAATTAACGAAACATATTTCTGATTCAACTTTTTCCGTGAAATGACGGAAAGAAACCTGAATTTCACGGATTTTTCGTAAGCCAGAAAAATCCTGAATTTTCAGATACCTTTCCGCAGTTCCTTTCTTATACTGACGGTAAACTTCCGGTTTAAAGATGTATTAACGGAAAACTGTGGATTTTCAGAAACCTTTCCTCATTTCCGGTTTAAAGATGCGTTAACGGAAAATTCTGGATTATCATAAACCTTTCCGCAATTATTTTCGTATATTAACGGCTAAACTCTGTTCTCACTTTTCCTGTATCTATATGACGATAAACTTCAGGTAATAGGAGCAAATCGCAGGAATACTTAGGAATACTTAGGTTTAATTAACTGTCAAATTTCAGTCGTCTGTCGAAGGATATGATTTTAAAGTTCTGTTGCGAGATCGGATATTGCGGATAGCCTATCGCCTGAAATTTTGGTTATTTTGGCACCTGATATTCATTTCCCTCTCTCCCATTTTATGCTCCATCTGTGGTATATTGTGTTACTGTACGAAAACGCTTACTTAAATTATTGTGTAGATGATTCATGATTGTAGGATGTTTGTGTATCAGTCTGTGCAGTCCTTATGACAAAAGCTGTTATATCTATCAACAGTAAATTTTATATTTAGGAGTTTTGTGAAATTATACCATAAAACAGTACATTTCACGTTTTCTTAAAGATAACTGAAAGTCATTGTCAGTTTCAAAGATCTCACGTTTTAAAGAATTATATTGCTTCGAAAAATCACGATGAGAAAATACTTAAATTGTGATAAGTCCGCCTACACAAAAAAATAAAATTAGTACAAAGTTCATATATAATAACTTCAAACTGTCGAATGCACGATATTTGATTTGAACTCATCCTTTTTCAGCATGTTTGAGTTTCGGGGGGAGCGAGGCACACTATGCAGTTGTAGAAATTTCGGGATTACGCATGAGGATTTGCAGTTCGTCAGAAATGCCAAATGTGGTTCTTCAACAGCAAGTTTCCTACGTAAGTTTTAGAATATCTTTGCCATCCGATCCATATGACACATCGCACAATCAAACGAAAGGTAGAAAATTTCCACCAAATTATAATTTAAAAATATCAATAATAATTAAAAAAATGTCGTACATTCGACAGTTTGAAGTTATTATACATATATGTACGTCTCATTTAGCACGAACTTTCATCATCGTTCGTTATAGTACAAATTTATTCAGGAAAGTGATAAGCTCCAACAGAAATTAAAATGACTAATTCACTCGTATTAATAAGGGAAAAAATAATCATCGCGTAATTAGAACGTGAACTGCGACTTGAGTCTTTCTGGCTTAGTAGTTAAGATACGCGGTTTCCGATGAGCTAACCTAAACGACCTCAGATCGAATCCAACCACGGAGTGGAATCTCTGATGCAAGGGCTGAAAAAGTTATTCTTGTCGATGTTGCAAAATTTCTGTGTAAATACGGAAAAACCCTAAACTGACTTTTCTGAATACGGAAAATCTGTGAAAATACGGAAGTTAAAACTGGCACTTTTAAAAACGGAAATTTAGTTAAAAGACGGACACCTACCGGCACGTTAGTTTCAAGAAAGTTTCTTCAATTCACATCGACCGCTAAACCGAAATACTTTGGCTATAACTCCGGTTTTCCGAATGCCCCTATCTTCAATAAACATGTCCCTGTCTTTCGGCAAGATTACCTAAAGACAGGGACATTCGGGAAACTGAACAGCCATGGACTTGGCCACTGTACGCATAGTCTAGCAAACTGTGAGGGGAGAATGTGCTGTATAAAGTACAAAGAAAGTCCCTGCATAATCCACTTGTTGCGCGGAGCGTCTAGTGCGATATTCCGCCGACTTCGTGTTTTTATTATTCAGAACGTTTAGTTTGGGTGTAAATTAAAATTATATTATGTACTTGCCATAATATTGTCAAATACTCTTATTGACATACACTCTAATATTCTTTCCCTGGCAAAATAGTATAATAAAATACTGCTGAAATCCTGTATTTTTCAAAATGGGCTTCCATATTTTTTGGCATGTGCATCCCTAAAGGCAGTGAATTCTAAGAATTCTTTTAGGCGATAATTTTAGTGTCCGTATGAAAAAATCAATTTTTCCATGTTATATATCTGAAAAGCGAAGTTCATATTCAAATCTTTAGTACTATAGGTTAATATCAACATTTCACGATCGGTCTAGCATTATCAACAAAAGGAAAGAATTGCAGGAACCAAGCTGGTCACGGTTCTTCTTGACAGCCGAACGCAAACAACAAAATGGTGTGAATTTTAAAATGCAGTTACGGAAAAATTAATATCAACTTTGGAAATTTCTGACGTTTTTGGGTTTTTAGTGTTGCTACAAAAGTAAATATGCAGAAAATACTCACAGTGTATAACTATCATTCTAAAGCACATTTCATGCATACGCCACATCAGTTTACAGAATAGGAATGTCTTTAACAGAACTCAAGTTATGATCAGAAATGTGCTGCGAAGGAAGCACGCTTCGTTATGTGAAATGTTATCGTCGTTGCTACAAGCATACGAAGCTTGCTTGTACGTCCGCGTACATGCAATATAAATGGCCGGCGATGTGCGTGGGAATATTCCAAGAGCCGCGGATGGCTTAGTGGTTAGTGTTTCAGACTGTCGATGCTGGGTCCCCAGGTTCAAGCCTGGGCTGATCTTTCAGAGATGGTGTGATTTACTAACAATCGCTGAATATCCGCCATGCATCGGACGAGCACGTTAAGTGACGGCCCCCAGGCTGGACCCACTGGTTAAATGGGTATCCTTTCCTATACCCCGCCTGAAATTCTCTCACCCTTCTATGTGCAATATCGTACTTGTACGGTGGCGCCATCTACTGTACTCTAATCTCACTACAAACTGTTCTGTCAAAAGTCGCTAGACTTGCTCTCATTCCTTCCGTTTCTGTGTCCTGCCCAAAAGGCGATCTCGCTGTAGGTGGCTGGGACCTAAACTCTACTACCTGTGGACGGAAGTCCTACAAGAAAATGACGCTGACCCTGGGGATATTCCAGACGTTTTCACAGTGCGAGTAGGTAGTTCGTTTGCATTGGCGATTGTGTAGTCCTTACTGCAGTGCAAATCTGACTTTTAGAGTGCATTGCGTTTATTCTGTGTAAACTGTGTTTCAGTTATAAGAAGATTAGGTGATATTTCACCACGAAACGCTTCGCGAATGGTTACTTTAAGTGAATTCGGCAAAAGCAATACAGAAATTGCCCGGATAACAGGGGTGTACAAAAGTACAGTTGGACGGCAGCTAGCAAAGATCCGTGATATGGGTGGAAACAAGAATGGCAGGCTGGGTAAATGTGACCGAAAAATGAAAACAAATCCTAGAAGTAACAGCGCGTTCAAACGGTTATGTCTGCGAAACAGGTTCGTCTCTTCAACAGTTCTTGCCAAAGAGTAGCGGGAGAGCTGTGGTACTATTGTTTGTTCTCGAACAGTGAGGAACAGGTTACGTTCTATGGGTCTGACGTCTCATAGGGCTGTAAAGAAGCCATTGCTAACCAATTTACAATGCAAGAAACTTTAGAATGGGCAACGGAACATAAGGAGTGGAACGCTGATAGGTGGAGTCAAGAGTTTTATTCAGTGATGACACAAAATTGAACATCGACGTTAACGACGAGGGGTGCGAGTGTTTCGACGGAATAACGAGACGTTGCACCCCTCTTGCACACTTAAGACAAGAAAGTATACATGCAGTGTTGTGATTTGGCGATGTTTTTCTGCTGCTGGAGTGGGCAGAATCCATGTGTGTGAGAGCACTGTTAATGCACAGGTGTACAAAGGTATCCTCCAGGACAAGATGGTGTCTTCAGGACGTGATTTGTTCCAGGGTCCGTTATACATCTCCCAGGACGATTCGGCCCCATGCCACCGTGCAAAAACCATTAAAGCTTATGTGACGCCTTTAGACAATGTTGTGCCTCTTCTTTGGCTTGGTAATTCGTCAGACTTGAACCCGATTGAGAATTTGTGGCGCATTCTGAAAAGAAAAGTGCACGAACGTCACCCCACAAATAAAGTGGAACTGATTAACGTAGTGACTGACGTTTGGCACAACTGTATTTCATCCGATATGTTGCGTAAGTTCGTTGACTTTATGCCCAGCAAGTGTGCAGCCGTTGTTAAATCAAAAGATCACCCAACGAAATATTATTATGTACGTAATTGTATTTGAATTTGAACATGTTACCTTGCCATGATTTCTCTTTCGCAGCACATTTCTGTTCAAACTTTGAGCTCTGTTAAAGATATTCCCATTCTGTAAGCTGATTTGGCTTTTGCATGAAATGTGCTTTCAATGATTATATATATATATATATATATAATACCTTCAAGTTGGAACTGAAGAACGGTTCACAAGACAAAAGTGATGTTCAATGCTTTTACAAGAAATGAAGATTTATCGATTGATGGAGAAAAGCTGGAGATAACAGACACGTACGTTTATCTTGGACAGCAGATATCAAGTGAGGGTCACATTGATGAAGAAATTAATCGGCGTACAAAACTTGCCTGGAGAGCTTTTGGAAGAAACAGCATAATTTTCAAGAGCAATATGCCATTATGTCTTAAAAGAAAAGTGTTTGATCAATGCATCCTTCCAGTGCTTACGTATTTTGCAGAGAAGTGGACCTTAACTAAAAGAGACATACAAAGGCTGCAGACAACTCAAAGAAGCATGGAGAGGTGCATACTTGGTGTAACCAGGAGAGATAAGAAGAGGAACTCGTGGATCCGAAAAATGACAAGAGTGGAAGACATCATGATCAGAGTTAAATCCCTGAAATGGCAATGGGCTGGACATACTGCCAGAAGGACAGATCATCGATGGACAGCCGAAATTTTAGATTGGATTCCAAGGGACAGGAAAAGACCCAGAAGAAGACCACATGGGAGATGGGTGGATGAAATTCGAAAGTATGCAGGGGTGACATGGAGGAGACTGGCACAAGACAGACCGTTGTGGAGGAAACTTGGGGAGACCTTCGTCCAGCAGTGGATTGATAATGGTTGACAATGATGATGATGATGATTATATATATATATATATTTATTATGTAACCCAACAACGACAGAAATTTCCAGAGTTGCAATTAATTTTTCCGTAACTGTATTTATTATTACAAACAATACTAAGACGTTACGGCAGTTTTTCAAAGAGAAGTGATATGCTGCCATATGTTAAGCTAAAATACAGTTTATTGCATTGTAGCGAAAACAAAATATTTAAGGAACAGTTGGCGTAAAATTTAAGTACCTGAGAAAGAAAAAATAATTAAACCATCTCCATGACGACATGGAAAGTTTTACGGATATTTTTTTATTTTATTGGAAGAAGCCTTTTAGGCAGCCCCAGTGGCGTAGTGGTCTAAGCTCTGGCTTATGAACACTCGCTCCAATGGGTCCATGTTCGAATATCGATGAGGCATGGATGTTGCGTCTACTTTACGGCACTGACTCTCTCCCTTACCTGGAGAAAATTGTCCTAAATTAGGGAAGGGTGGCTGCATATAGCCTATTGAGTTCCTCACGGTTGTCATTAACACTCCAATTTAAAAAAAGTTCTAGTAACTGGACTTTGCTATCAGCATCTTCACTAAGCACTAATTTGGTACAGCTGTTTCAGTATTGCGTGGTGTCAAATAATGTAGGAGTAATACGATGGGGGAGGGGGAGGGTGCCGTAATTTATCGAAAGCAACATAAATTATTTGATCGAAGTGACTTCAAATGTCAATTTACAATATTTTATACTGTTACTGGTATGTCTGGCATTAAACGACTTAAAATCAGATAATGATGTTATCGGCACTGTATGAAAAGCAGGCATTGTTCAGAATAACTAGGAAATCTATAGAATGCGTGACTTTTTTACGAAAAGCATGAAATATTTATATTATTTTATTATATACACTTTTCCTAGACATTTTATACTGTATAAATCCTAGGCATTATATAAAACGACCAGGACTATTTAGGCAAAGTATGAAAATATAATCATGAAAAGGCCTTTATTGTAAAGATGTGTATGAAAATCAAGGAAGAAATACAAAATAAAGTATACCACTTTCTTACTGAAAGAACAAGAGAAAAAGATTAGCACTGGCCTACGTGTTGGAAGAAGGAAGGCTAGAATGGCATTTTAAATTGCATTTATTTGTCTTTTTCACACTAGAGTACTTTAGAATTTGGCACTAGGTCTTGCACATACACCTCACGAATCCTTGACCACTTCCTGTGGACTGAGCGATAGCAGCTGACTTAAGAGGGATTTCGTGGTCTGGAACGTCTTCAACTCTGAGTAAGTCCTTTGGACATAAAGTGAATTGTGACCTGGCATAAAGTTGGTTCAAAATTCCTCATCGTCCCAAGTCGGTAAAAACCGTCTTCTGTCGAACTCATAATAATTGCCAACAGATTGCGAGAATCATCCCGTCCCTTATCGACGTCAGGAATAGGAACCGTGATGTAAAACTGGATAGCACTGAAGCCTTCTTGAACAGGATAAATCAACTTTTATTTTCGACCACCATCACATCATAGCGATTCTGCAGGCAATAATCCCATGGTTCCTTCTTAGTGGTCATCTTAGCCTTTTTCACATCACTCACTAACTTTTGGTAAGTGATTTCGGTTAGAAAAACAGTTTGTAGAATTGGCTCGCACTTTGGATAATTCTTCGTAGAATCGTTGTTGCATGTCAACATGCCATGATTCTATTCCTGACACTACATTTTTCTCCGCCATTCTCATACCACACAGTAAGAGCTAACGTCTGCTGCGCAAATTGGAGGTCGCGTGTTTCGTCACTGACGAAAGCAGACAGAAATGCAAATTGCGATAATACTAAATATTGTCCGCTTGGACCCATCGTTGAACGTCACGTGCTTCGCCAAGTGAAAAACAAGTTAGTAAAATCCTGCAATGCATTGATTATGATCCGCTTTCCAACATACCAGAATTCATTGTTTAAGTTATTAGGATAATGGCTGTGGAATAAATCTCGCTCCTGTGCCCTACTCTTTGACCCCATTTCGATTATATTAAACAGAATTGGTTCAGTATACCTCCGGAACAACATACCAAAATTTGTCGCAATATAAACATTTTTACTCACGTTATGAGGATAATGTCTGTTAAATAAATCTCGCTCCTGTGCCCTGACCTTCGACCCCATTCCCATGGTATTCAACAGTACCGGTTCAGTATAGCTCCGGAACAACATTTTAAAGTTTTGTCGCAATCGAAGCATTTTTACGTAAGTTATGACACATGAGGGCGATGGAATGGATCCCGCTCCTATGTCCTGACCTATGGCCCCATTTCGCCTATTTTCAATAGGTTTCGTCCTCAGGTGGTCTACCACATACTAAAATTTCATCGAAATCGAACCATTTTTACGTGAGTTATCATACGGACGGACAAAGCCGGACCATATACGTTTCTTCAACCTACGGTTGGAAAGCGTAAAAAAAGTCATAGGCGGCGCTTAACGCGAACATTGAAAGTCACGTGCCACGCCACGCAAAAAAAAAAAAAGAATGGCGGGCGTAATTTATACTTTTCCGATTTGTCTTTTGGCATTGCATATAATGCCTAGAAAATGAGTGCAATGTTAAGTGTTTTCTACTTTGACGTACCATTTTCTTCATTCTACAGATTTCTTAGACGCTCTGTACAATGCCTAATCTCAGACATTGCCGGTAACAATGACAATATCTGTGCAACAAGTGGCTAACAAGGGAACCTGCTAGCTGTTCTTGTCACCGAATGGTCAGAAGCACGAGTCTTTGGCTAGTCTTCTGAGATTGGCCACGGATGCGACATGAGTGGTACGCTTGCCCTCCCGGCGCTACTACCCTCAGAACCAGTGGCCCATACGAAGAACGAGCGGCTCACGTGAAGCCAGATATTCACGGTGGTCGCTAAATCCTCAAAGCAAAATAAGAACAGATTTGATGGTAATTACTTAGATGAAATAATGAAGAATATAAAACTTTTCAATCATGGGTGAAAAAACAATCCTCGCTTCCTACTGATCATTCGTCCGAAAGGGGTCCGGGTTCGAATACCGGTGAGGAATGGATATTGTGTTTGTCTTACGGCAGTGACTCTCTCCCTTCCCCGGAACCATTGGCCCTAAATTAGGGACGGGCGACTGCTTATAGCCCATTGAGTTGCTCACGGTGGTGGTTCAACCTCCAATCAAGAAAAAAAAATCCTCGCTTCTGACATTTACGATACAGAAAACCTCTGGCACAAATATGAAACTGTCATAAAATGATGCTTATTTGAAGACACGACGAAAAAGTCTGAGATCGTGTTCTTATTCCTTGAAGAAACAAATATTTAATGAGGTTAGCAAATGCGGCACATAAAACGTTGTCTAGGAAATTTAGGGAGATATTGATGTTAGATTTATAGAGAACATAGTGAATCTCTGAGAGCAAAACTCATATCACGGCTTAGTAATTGTATGCAAGAAGTAAGTTCTTGTTATTTGCTATTTTAAATGTAAGACGTTATTAGTTATCAATTCATTCTGAAAAAAATCACGCAATAGCGAGCCGTTATTGTGAGATACAGGGTGTTGATAATCATCATGAGATGTAAGCCATTATACCAATTCGTGATCATAATGATGTGACTAGTTCAGTAATGAGCAAAAGTGAAAGCAATGGAGAATGTTTCCTTTCCTGATATCATGCATCGGAAACAAAAAAGATATTCCATATTATTAATTTATCGTGGACTAAGAAAAAGACAGACACAGAAAACATGAATTGCGCTTGTAATGGCATAGCAGAAAATTTGGTTTACATCAAAGACAAAATCCATTGCGTTTTGTCTTACAGAAGGTTTGATTCATCAAAAGGAGCAGGTCAGCCAAAAATACAACAAAATGCTTATTTATTTTATGGAATGAATTCAGGTATACAGTATCTCCTAGATTTCGATCGTATCGTGCTCATGACTCAATCGAGCTCAAAGAGATATTTTCAACAATGAAAGTATCATAGATGGAGAAGTTTTTACCTTGATTAAAGACAATTTTAGTTAGGTCTGGAGATACATTGACGGATAAATACTCTTCAGACGTTTCTTGTGGGGACTTTTGAACGACATCAACACATAACTGCATTTAAAAATACATTTGTTTCTAAACATATATGAAAACCGTAAGTGAGTAAGGTGACGCACCGTACGTGTCTCCAAGAATGCTGACCAGTAAACGAAAAAAAAAAAATAATAATGTGAATACTGCTGCCAGACCGAACAAAAATGTTTAAATTTGAGAATACAGCTGCCAGCTAAATGTTTAGAATGTTTCAGCTCTGCGGAATGCGTGCTCACAATTCTTTACTAAAAGCTTAAACCAATCACCCTCTTAAGAAATTTGATTAACCAAAATTATAAAATGGAGCACAATTACGACTACTTCAACTACAAACAAACACATACGCTAAGCAACTATTCTGAGTAGATGTCCTAATGAGGAAGCTGTATTAATTTAAAATTCCATTAATATCAGAAAACGTTACAGTTAGGCATATTGCAGCTATCGTTCTCTAATTGGATAAAAAGATCATTATAAAACTCAGTGTGGCAAAATGGAGTTAGTCACTATCGTAGTTTCTTACTTTTAAGGAAAATATAGTTCAGCTTTGAAGCAAGATGAGTTACACACGGTGAATTGAAGACGAGGGACCGCTGACTTCCCACTGGCGATCTGCGTTAAATAGTTGTAGTGTTTTTAGTTGAAATTGTAATACTTTTAGAAGTTGTTGCCTTAAGTAAACTTGAACATAAATCACACTAGAAACGAATAAGTGAATAAACACAGGAAAAGGAATCAGCAAACTTAGGTAATATTTCTTTCAGTTTGTTAGTTGGTTATTCGTCAAACAGAAGTCATCGCTATTTCCACGTTGATAAGTGATTCACGGGAAAATTCTCGACGGCAGCCACTGGAAATCGAACCCAGGGTCTTCCAGTTACACGCCGGACATGCTACCACTGCACCGCAGCTGCCTCGAATTCCTCTAGACTCACATACGACCAACTGCCAAGCCACTTGGCAGGTTGCTTCTTGAAGCCCCGCACAATGCTGGGGATTCGCCGAAGATGGTAAGCGGCAGCTGAACAAATAACTAGGAGGCGAATGAATAATAAATACACATAATTGACGTGGATTAGGAAAATCAAACAAAAGTCATCGCTCTTTCCACGTTATTGTTCAGTTGCTGCTTACCATCTTTGGTGAATCCCCAGCATTGTGCGGGGCTCCAAGAAGCAACCTGCCACGTGGCTTGGAAGTTAGTCCTATGTGAGTCTGGAGGAATTCGAGGCAGCTCTGGGGCAGTGATAGCATGCCTGGCGCGTAATTTGAGGACCTTGGGTTCGATTCCCGGTGGCGGCTGATGAGACTTTTTCCGTGAATCACGTATAAACATGGAAAGAGCGATGACTTCTGTTTGATGTTCCTAATAAACGTCAATTGTGTGTGTTGGTTATTCGTTTTCAAAGAAGTGAAGTTTCATAATCCTATACCTTTCAGTCGACAATTCTCAGGTTGTAATTCATCAAAATGACTAATAAATGTCAACCGCATATGCACACGTAAAAATCTCCACCATATAGTTTTAACACGTTATTCATTTACAAGCTTTTCATCTCTCCGTTGCTACTCCATTCCACTCCACCACATTCGACATAGACTGTTTTTATCCTGACTCACTGCAAACATTGTCGAAACATACAGGCTGCTCGGGGTGCTGTTCAGCAAGAAAAAGTTTAACGCACAAGCAAAAAAAAATTGCATAAGAAACAAACTCAAAAGGAAGGTTAACACAGTGCCCATGTTAGATTTCTACCCAAAGAAAGTAATGTTCACGGTTTGGCGGTAAATTCTCTTTTCTATTGTCCCATCGCTTCCGAAATAGGTTTTGTCGCCACAATTGTTCTCCTGTTAGCACCTTTATACTTTTAGTAAATGTTTAGAAACTTCCATAATTTGAAATCATGATATTCACCGGTTTGTTGGTCTAACCTGATTCTTCTCCGCCAGGTTTTCCTCGTATTGCTTTCATCAAAAATACTCTGTCTTGCAATTACAATACCTCCGACACGCTTAATTTTCTAATACTGATGATCGATGCTCTGCAGGAGTAAGTTGGTTCCCAGATTTCATCTGTTTTTACCACTCAAGATGCAATACCCACAGCATTGTTTGGTACTTAGCGCAGATAAGAGTTCAAGGAGATGTAACAACTTACTCCAAATATGAAATCCTGATTGTTACGAATCCGCTGAATCGCCCGTAGTAAAAAGTTTCCCCTCGCAAGTTTCAAACGCACCAACGTTTGTTTACTCCCCTGACTAGCTGTGGGCGATTGTTGCTAAGCAACAAACTGCGTCATGATTACGAGCTCGTATTTGTCCTATCCACGCGAAGACCGTGGAACCATCCTTCAAACTTTTCTTAAGAGGAGTTACCGTTATCTTTATTTGGTCAAATCTGACTGAATACATTTTCCTTAAGCATTTGGTGACGGCGCATTTCAAATGCCGTCAAGTTTGTCCGTCTTCTTAGTTTGTTTAATATCACATCGTACTAAAACAATTCGCAACTGGGAAAGTGGTTCTATTTGGTCTTAGGTTGTTGAACCGTTGGTATCTTTCCACATGCACACGCGGCAATATTCCGCAAATATCCACAACTTGTTCGTCTACAGCTGATGTTATTCCATGTAGATTGGTAAATTATCGTAGCGGACTTCAGCTTTTAGTAGCTGATCAAAGCAAGAAGTACAACAAACCTACTCTAGTCGATGGAAATATTATAAAGTACGTCGGAACACAAGGCGCGAATGCAATGTCTCAAAAGTTATAATATCTGGGGAGCAAAATTTTATTTCTTAATATCTTGCTCATGTGACACAAGTTATATAAACAAAACAAAATATCTGTATCCTTGGAAATGTATTTGAACAGAAATAATGTTCAGAAAAGCTCGAAGTTGTAAATGTTGCTTAGTGAATCCCGATAATATGGTTACTTTACGTCTGAAATCGAAGCTTTGTTGAACGTTAGGAAAATGATGCATTGTCGGTTTATACTATGACGAATAAATTTTATTTGTTTACAAGATGTCAATGTTTTAAGCACCTTTAAAAAAACACGAGCACACTCTAAAATAATCTTTAAAGATAGCAAATTTTTATATATATTGAACAAATTTTGTGAATTCGGGATAAACACGGGAAATAATTTAAAAGGAAGCAACAAGATAGTTTTGAATAATGTTTCTGAATACCAAAATGAGCATGAACAGTTTCACCGTCCTTTGAATATTTCAACGAAACTATTTCGTTATAACCTTACCTTCGTGAGATATTGCTCAAAATATTCCATCGTTTCTCTTGAGAATCTAGCAATCGAATTTCAACAGAAAGTGTGGCCAGTATAATGAATGCCATTGTTCACTTTCTTCTGATTTATTCAGATTCTTTTGAGTTGTTTTCTTCATTCCCTTTGCAAGATTACTCTCTCTTTGATTATTTATGCGTATTTGGAATTTGATCTTAGACGTATTGAAGATTTTACTTTCAAAGGTTTTGCAAAATAAATTTAGAAGTATCACTCTCTTTAGGAGATATTACGGAAAAGATTATCATATTCTTTTAAACACTTATTGTAATTTTGGCTAAATAAATATTATCATCTTGTCAGCACATGAACATTTGTCTTAAAGCTATATATATATATATATATATATATGTTAAAATAAACATTGAATCACTTCACTCACACGTGTGATCACTTTTCTTAAAAAGTTGTTGCTACGACATAAATCTCATAAACGCAGCTGCAATTTTTTAATGTTGTTCTTTTTTCACTTTTCAGCAGTGTGTATATATATATATATATATATATATATACACACTGCTGAAAAGTGTTTACTCCACTTTTCAGCGTACCCCGCATATATATATATATATACACACTGCTGAAAAGTGAAAAAAGAACAACATTAAAAAATTGCAGCTGCGTTTATGAGATTTATGTCGTAGCAACAACTTGTTAAGAAAAGAAAGTGATCACACGTGTGAAGTGATTCAATGTTTATTTTAACTTTTAATGCGCATTACTGTGTACAGAAGGTACATTTTATTAAGGTGTTGCACCTCCTCCAGCAGAAATACCAGCTTCTCATCTGGTATGCAATCGTTCGTACAAATGCTCGACATCACGCTGGGGGATAGCTTTGTATGGGCTTTTAAACTTAGACGCGTAATTCAGAGATGGTCGCTGCAGGCCGGGGCCCGCGGAAGAGTCTTTGTCTGATCCAGTCTCAGACATGCTCGATTGGAGACAAGTCCGGAGAGCGTTCTAGCCAAGGGGGTTGATGCACAGCCTGAAGAGCATGTTGAGTTGCCCGGGCGGACTGTGGTCGGGCGTTATCCTACTGAAATATCGCATTTGGGGATCGCACTGAATAATGGCACAACGACCGGCTGCACGATGTTGCTGACGTACGTACTGCTATTCAGCGTATCCCGCACATACACCAGACTCTTACGAGAGTGATAGGTAATCGATCACCACAACATGATGCCCGGCGTGGGTCCCGTGTCTCGTTGGCGGATGTACTATGGCAGAAGCGGCTCACCTTGTCACCTTCAGACGCGTACACGACCGTCAGACGCTCCCAAGAAGAATCGGTTATCATCACTGACGAAGACTGACCATCATTCTTCCCTCCAATGAACTCGTTCTTGACATCACCGCATACGTGCTGTATGGTGACGATGGGTCAGTAGTCCTGCTTTCAACAAACGATTCCGTATTATTCTGACAGACACTCTTGATATGACAGACGATCGAATGTGTGACGCGGTAGCCGTCAGCTCTGCCAACGCCGCACTTCTGATATGCCGATCCTCTCTTGCATCCGTAACTGTGTGTTGCCCGGAACCACGTCTGCGAGTGTGCGAATGCTACTCTGACCACCGATGTTACCATCTTACCACGGCCGATTCCTCTCGTCCCACTCGGTCCGCAATCGGCGGAAGGACCATACTCCTTTCCGCAGACCTACTATATGGCCTCTCTCGAACTCCGATAACTGAACAAATGTTGCACGCCTGCGATGTCCCGGCATGGTAGCTTCTTAAATGAGCACTGTGCAACAGGACAACAGACAAATGACTTCGTTCTTCACGCACTAGTCCTTAAATACGGGAGCGTACATTAGCATGTTGTCGTCCGCAGTGACGTCATTATTACATCCAATGGCATTCCTAATTGGATCACAGTTTCTGCTGCCCTTCACAATTAGCATATTATAATATGACGTTGCTACCGGCATTCCTTCTGGGTGTTTTTGTTTCGCTTTCTGGAAGTGTGTGTATCTCATCCCCATTATTATCAAACATTATCAATCCACTGTTGGACCAAGGTTCCTGAAGTTTCTTCCACAACTATCCGTCTTCAGCCAGTCTCCAATATGTCACGATAGCATGCTTTCGAAATTCATCCACTCGTTGCCCACGTGCTGGTCTTCTGGGTCTTTTTCTGTCTCTTGGTATCCACTCTAATATTTCAGTTATCCATCGGTGGTCCGTTTATTTAGCAATATGACCAGCCCATTGCCATTTCAGGGATTTTACTTTGATCAAGATGTCTTTAACTCTTGTCATTTTCCTGATCCACAAACTTCCTCTTTTTATCGTTCCTGGTTACACCAAGCATGCATCTTTTCATGTTTATTTGAGTTGTCTGCAGTCTCTCTATGACTGTTTTTAGTTAAAATCCATCTCTCAGCTCCATGCGGAAGAAATGCAAGGATCCATTGATTAAAGTCATTTTTTAAGACAATGCTATATTGCTCTTTAAAATTGCAACTTACCATGCTTGCCAAATGGGTTGGTGAGTGTGGGATAGCATGTACACACACACACACAGAGAGAGAGAGGGGGAGAGGGGGGAGAGGGGGGGAGAGAGAGCTTCCATAGTATGATCCAGGAGCTTGCTGAAAAGAGTAAAGACGTGGGAGATTAAAAATGAACTTGCACGAGACAAAATTGGTCTTCAGTGCTTTTACAAATACTAAAGATTCGGCAATTAATGGAGACATTATAGAGGCAAAACCTACATTTACCTTCTATAACAGATATAAAGCAATGGCCACATTGAAGAAGAAATAAAGCGGCTTACAAACTTGGTTGGAGAGAATGAAGTATAGAAACATTACAGTTTTCAAGAGCAATTTACCATTACGTGTGTCTCAAAATTAAGGTGTTTAACAAATGCATCCTTTCAGTTCTTTCAGAGACATGGACTGTAAATAAAAAAAAACTACATACAAATGCTGCAGAAAACTGAAAGTAGCATGGGAAGAGCATGCTTGGTGCAAACAGGAAAGATAAGCGGAAGTCGTGGATCAGGAAAATCACAAGTGTGGAAAACTTCATGATCAAAGCAAAATCCCTCAAATTGTAGGCAGATCGGCCTAGAATTGAGATCGGCCTCAATGGCACTGTATAGCGTCCTGGTCTCGGAACTGTTTGTCCGATCAAAAAGTTCCGATACTAGGCCGATAAACAACAAAGTACTTACGTTACTTAAGTCTGGCTATGATCTCCCTCAAACTAGTCTCTCCTTGGGCAGCGATACACGGCTGTCAGCGTTTTTGCCACTGTTAGAACACTCTCTGGAAGTCCTGTTCGCGAATCGTGTCAAGCACTGTCTGCGATTCGCGCTGGATCTCGTCCACGGTTTCAAAACTGCGATCGTTGAGATTCATCTTCGGGAACAGAAAGAAGTTTCAGGGGGCCAAATCCGGCGAGTAAGGCGGGCGAGGAAGGGTAGTAATGCTGTTGCGGCTGCAAAACTGGAGTGTTGGTAACGCTCTGTGAGCAACTGCATTGTCGTGATGGAGCAGGAAATCGCCTCTGCGCCAAATTTCAGGTCGTTTGCGGCGATTTCAGGGCCCTAGTTGTTAAAGGGTCACATTTTTAAGTGCCTTGCTAAGTTATAGCCCGTATTTTTGCTTCCGCAATTTATCCAGTCTCATTTGACCCCTCGGATCCACCAGCTGTTTTTGTCCACAGGATCGCCGATCGCTAAAATATTTTTGATGCTATACATTTTTTCTGACAGTACTAAAGAAAATTTCAAGTAAAGAATTTCGATGTAACAAAAATGGGTAACAGTGTCAAAACTGATCGTACGGCGTGCTGTCCCATGAAATGATGCAATATTAGTTGATTTCGTTGTTACTCAACAATACACTCTACTAAACAATCGCCTAACATTATTTTATCATGTTTTACATGAACGTAACAATATCTGATTGCAATCTACGTAAATTACGAGAACCTGATGATAAATCTAATTTAATCCATTACAAAAATGCATTGTGGTGCTATGCATCTTTCCCGACAGTAGTAAAGTATTGTTTTCCGTCAAAGTTTGGGGTTCGGAGTTTCTGAAGTGAAATAGTTTCTGCTGATTGTACGATGCCTAATGGCCAAACTTTCCTATCGACGGTGTTATACAGGATCTCTCGGTTATAAATTCGACGACATTGCAGAATTCGTTCTGTTTGTACTTCTTTCCGATATATTCCAGGAATTTGCTCTTATGAAAAGCTCAAAAAGCTATTACTTGATGCCCATGATATTAGCCGGAAATTCCAATATTAAGTTAACTTTGCTAAGCATGAATCTAAATCCTTTGTCAATTTTCTAAATGAAAAGTTTAGTCTGAGAAGCACTCTAGATCTCAATGTTTCTACGACAAAGCGTAATACTACAATTGAAGCAGTTTTCCAGAAACTCTTGGGCAGTCTAGAATCGCTAGTTTACATATCATACTTTAGTCACTATAAGCCTATTGTACCTGCTTTACTTGATAAGAATGCAATGTTTTGTTCGTAAATACATGTATACTCTCTAATCACTAGTTTTATTTCACACCCACAAAATTCTTGGCATGCGAAAGCTGCATAGCATAAATTGTCTACAAAAAGTACCAGGGTACTTTCTTGACTCTTTTGGGTACTCTACTGTTTCAAAATTTAAGTTCACAGTGGCGATTTCTGTCACAAAAGCAAGGTGCTACCCATGTTTTTTTTGTTTTATTTTCAATTTACGTGTATTTGACTGCATCAAAGTGACTGTTCAAAATAGTACTGTAGCTTATGGCGCAGTTGAGATCAATGTTCATTTTTACGCATATTGTTATGCATCCGCTGATCCATTTGTTATGCGAATGAACTTGGGGTTTTTTGAAGGCGGTAGCACTGAAAAGTACATCGTTTGAAGAACGAAGACATGAGAAAACAAAAATGGCGCACTTAGTTAGGAATAAGAGACGTCTTATAAAAACCATCATGGCAGAAGCAGTGGTACCAAAACAAAGGTGATTATATTAAGGACTGGGACACACGTCTGTCGTGTTTCATTACTTAACCATTTTGTTTAATCTAGCAGATGCACTCTGACGAAAACAAGTAGCATATTACTTAATTAAAGGGTGGTACCAAACTATATGAGAGATACTAGATCGTTCGTAAAGTGCGGAAACCTAACGTGGCGACACAGACGATATCTGAAGGTTGCGTAATACGTACCTCTGGCTAATTTTGTGCCTACCTATCGGCTAGTGAAAGTTATTGTAACGATAAAGTAGCACAGGCAATCGGTGGTAGCGGAAAACGAACGTGTTTTTTTTAAAGTGTTGTCATTTAACCGTATTAAGTAGGTTAGCACAAAGTCTTCTGCGGACGGCAGTAAATCAAAATGCCCTAAAGAAAACGGCGGTGCACATTTGGAGGATATGTATAAAGACTGTAGGACATTACACAAAGATGATCCAATTCACCGTCTACCGATTTCGACTTACAAAGAAGACGCCAAAAGACACATCCAAGGGGTCATGCAGCAGTCTTGTAGGGTGAATAACATTGACCTTCCCACACAACCTGTTATCCATCACACAACGGTTTATACTGTGCTGACGGTAGATTTAAGACTACTGATCAAACTAGCGATGTAGGTACCGCACACGATAACCACGACACAGAAGGAATTCCACTACGAAATTGCATGGATCAACCTTGCGTGATACCGTACCAGCACTGGGGTCCTAATATGGTTCCTCTGGTTAGTTGAAAGTAAGGTGGAATTTTACCTTCCTTGGTAACGACATCCGTCCTGATCCTGAGTTAAAACCCTTTAATTTCACGGTGTGGCATCTTTAAAATAATTATGGCGAAATGGGAGCTGTGTTAGTCATTTCTAAAGGTGCATATCCCATCATGGAAGGCGCCATTTCATGTTCTGCAACGCGGACTCAGGACCTCGCAAGGGCATTTCACGAGCGTTCCAATGATTTTTTTCAGATTAAACTCCCGATTACCCTTGACACCTACGACAGTTTCCTTGTTAGTTTATCTCGAATGTGCTGTATAGATGATGACCGTATAACGTCGTTTGAGTTCAGAGGTTCATTGAACAGAGTGGTGCTGTCCAAGGAGGTTAAAAAAGATAGAGTAAGGCCAGCCGTTCCCTTCGCGTAATCAAAATGAAGCCACCAAACTGTCACGATCATGACGTCACAGCCAACCACAGCCTCTGCCGCCATGTTGGTGAGACGAGTCGCAGCCAATCACAGCCTCTGCGACCATGTTGGGGAGACGATTGAAAATTAAACATAACATTGATAAAGGACACGCAACGTCGCACTGGGCATGTCCATGAGCTCCGCATCGTTTGCTCCAAGTGCTTCTCAAGTTTGTGACGCATTCATCATTCTAACCTCCTTGGTGCTGCCCCAATTGCCGTATTCACCGGAAATGAACTCCTCTGATTTCAAGTGTTTTGGCCATATGAAAGGGAGATGCCTGGAACTCAGTACAACAACCAACCAAATTTAGACCTCCGAAGCACAGACATTTTCCACAGACTTAATGGCACCGGTACTGTTAATGGTGCTCCTGAACTGTCCACAGTTTGGAAATGTATTATTGGTAATGAGGGGAGTTACTAATAATTATTCTAAAATATTGTAGTCATTGTTTCGCGATTGCAGGAATTATGGTAATTTGAAACTGTTAACTTACTTTCCTACCTAATATTACAGTACTAGCTAATAGCCTGTGCATGCACGGGTGAAAAAGCTGTGACTGAAATTTTTATAACAACGCTGATTCCTTTTTATGCAATTCATCTACAATTTTATTACTTTTTATGAAATTCCTCTAAAATGCGAAGGAAATGCAATAAAACACCACGTAACTCCTACGTAACTGAACAAACGTTGCAGACAGTTGTTCCAGCACGTGAGTGTTTCCACAGATGAAGTTGTTTGTTTTAATATTTATTTTCTGGTATTTCTCCTTGATATTACCTATCGTGTGATACATGTGAGCTTAGTTCCGATTTCAACCACCGGATAAAAGCGGATGGCGCTGCAAGTACTGATGACGTCACAGAGTTAGAGACAGACGTAGCCTATTATATAAGTTTTATAAGCAAACATACGCGAATCAAGTATGAAAATAAAGAGTTCTGATGTTGACGAAACTGCTAAGAACACTTTCTTCAGAGCACAGTCTTGAGACTGGTTCACCGATGTCTATTATACAGCTCACGGGGCTGACTTCTCGCAGAAGCCATTAGAAGAAACACTTCGGAATATCGGGACTATTAGTGTTCAAACTTTGCCGTACGTGCTTCTTCACGAGCGTTCTAATGATTTATTTTTCAGATTAAACTCCCGGAGACCCTTGACACCTACGTCAGTTTCCTTGTCAGTTTCTCTCGAATGTGCTGTTTAGATGATGACCCAATAACGTCGTTTGAGATTTTCGTCCAGGCTCCAAACGCATGGCCTGGACATTTTCCGCTTCTTAACACAGAGTAATTATTCTTTTCCGCTGTTCGCTGATCAAACGGAAGCTTCTATTGAGGCTGTTCATTAAATTCTACCTCAGCTGATCGATGAGAAGCATCTGCTCTTCCATACGCCAAAACTAAACGCGCTTTCTCACGTCTTGAGTTAATTTGGCTGCCAGTTTGAAAGGAATAAAATGCACTTTCTCTTGAATAAGCAGAAAAAAATTATGATTGTTGAAAATGTTTCAAAACCATAACAAGTTGAGAATATACCAATAAATATATGTATATGTTCTTTGCCGTGGAGATTGTGGAAGAAATATTCCTTCACAAATATACATGGAACAGCTACAGGATTTTTACGGAGGCAAAAAGAATAGCCATTACCTTGCTTTCTGCTCTACATGTAATGTAACATCAGAAAACGAAATTGCTTCGTTCTGGAGCAGAAATCGAATCCGAATCTTCCGATTTTCATTCGAGAATGCTATCCGTTAGTCATTAGATCCTTTGGCCTTTAGTGTCCTGGGTGGGGTAACGGTTAACATGCTCGAGCGGAAATCGGGTGATACCGATTCTATTCTCGCTACAGAGCTATATAATTTTGAGTTTTCTGATGTAATGTTACATGTAAGCAAAACTAGCAATGGCCGTTATGTTTGCCTCCTTAAAAATCCTGTATGCATCCTGTTGACAATATGTGGCTATTACTTTACGGTAACTATTTTGCAGCAGAGTTGGGCAAAATCGTAATTGAATTAATCGGTAATGCATTACAGCGTAATGGTAATGGGAACAAGAACTAAGTGTATACTATTACATGATATGGGTGAAATGGTCATTAGAATTACATGGTAATTGTAACGGCATGTAGCAGCTACCCATTATAAGCGTAATGGTTAACTATATGATGGTAATTAACCAATAACTTATGGGTAACAATACAACGTGGATAAACTAGCAACTAGTACACCCTTACACGTTGTGTAGGCTATTTGATAACTGTTCCACCCCTCGGACCTCAAATACGTGTATGTAGGTATTGGAGATTGTACGTGTATTACATGAATAGTTGCCCCGTCTTCGCCGCAAGCAAAGTGATTTGAACGAAATAATACATATGAAGTAAGTACGAATGGGATGTTTATTTCGGTTAGAGATACTCATTTCATCCATCTCTAGTACAGTCTTCTCGTCCATTACATACGTTTCACTGTCCAAATAATTACCTCACTATATCCACAAGCACATATTAGCACTACACTCACAGTTCAGCAACTCAGGGTGCACTGCCGAATATTACAGAAATTTGCAAACTCCTGACATTTTTGCAGTACTTCTCAAGTGTTGTTGTCCATTACTTGTCCGATACAAACACTGGACTAGCGAGCGATTGAGCCCTTGATATATACTCCACGACAGTATCTGAACCTTCTGGAATATTCTTAATTTACATAAAGCTCTCCAACTTCCCAGTGCGCGATCATTCTGGAACATTATACACACGTCTAACATATTCTTCCCGCATCTAGAATATTGTACACGACACTTCGGTCTCTGTCTGCTATGCTACATGGCCGAATTTTCTAGACATAGCTTTTGGCACACGTACATTTCTATGAACTATTAGCATGTAATTATTATTTGCAAATTGTGTAATTTCATTACCAAACAATTCCATTGCGTTTGAATGGTATTATTAAAAAACTGAATTATATCCTCTTCATTGTAACGCATTACAGATTAATTCCATTACCTTGTGCAGATCATACTTGGGATTACCTTGTAATGCATTACACGTTAATTGTAATCTGTACTTCCATTACTTTGTAATTTATTCCTGCCCAACTCTGCTTTGCAGACTCCAAGCAAACCGAAAGTTTTGAGTTAATTTTGAAGGAAACAACATGCTCAGTTTCTCTTTAATAACGAGAAAAAATATTTTAAAAATGTATGAAAACTAATATTTCAGAGTAAGTTTACAATAGACCTAAAAAAAGATACAAGTAGGCTCAATTCTGATTGTGCCATAAGTTTGGAGCGTAGGACTAGGACTTGCATATCGGAGAGTTGAAATGAACTAGTCGAGTAAGATTTTAAAGCGTTTATTTAATTTGTTATAGCCAACACAGGTCTATGATAGGAAAAGTAGCTTATATATTTTTGCAAATAATGCTGGATATATTGCAAACACAAAGAAGATCATTACACGAATTAACCAACATGGTGCTCTGTCTTCTTGAGCTTTTAACATTCCTCATCACTTGCTCTTGCCTCTCATTTTGATTATCTCCACTTTTGTTTGCGTTCATTCTGTGAATTCCGTGGCATTGTCAAAAACGTTAACCTATTCACATGAAAACAATTTTTTAAATTTTAGTTTAAATCACTGCGATATGTTTTTCATATATTTGAATGTATTTCGTCGAGACCTTTAAAGCGATACCAAGCACAGTCGTTTTGCCCTTGGGCCGCGGGTGAACTAATGGGCAACGTTCGTGACTGCCGCGGAAAGGACCTCAAGTTCGATCCCAGGCAGGTACGAACGCTCGATCCACTAAATATCCGCCGTGCGTTGGATGGGCACGTTAAGCCGTCGGACCCCGGGTACTGGCCCTCGGTAATAAATAAGGGCTTCTTCCTCCCCCTTTCTACTTCGCTTCCGTGTCACTTTCCTATCGGGCACTCTAGCCCAAATCTCCTAGCTTCCTATTTCTAAGAGTTGTTTAAGACCTGGGGCCGCCCCGGTGGCGCAGTGGTCTAAGGCGTTGGCCTCTGATCATTCGTCCGTAAGGGGTCCGGGTTCGAATCCCGGTCCGGCATGGATGTTGTGTTTGTCTTACGGCACTGGCTCTCTCCCTTCCCTGGAACCAGTGACCCTAAATTAATGAAGGGCGACTGCTTATAGCCCATTGAGTTGCTCACGGTGGTCGTTAAACCTCCAATCAAAAAAAAAAAAAAAAAAAAAAAAAAAAAAAAAAGACCTGGGGTCAGAACCTCCCTTCCTAAAATCCTCTACATAACAAAAAAAAAGTCTTTTTGCCCTTACCGTTGTCCAGATAAACCGCGATATTGTCAAAAGTGTTTACCGGTTCACAAGAAAACAATTTCTAAAATGATCAGTTTAAACGACTGCGAAACGTTCCTCATATATTTGAATAGATCTCGCCGATAGCTTTAAAACCATACCACGCACAATCGTGCTGCGCTCACGAATGACTGAGTCAAAGATAGACAATACTGAGTCACACGCAGCGGCACACCCAGAAATATTGCATCATCTCCTCCGCGCACAGGGAGTGAGGGGAGCATCGCGCTCACGATGTATTGCGCAGTACGGACTCCCAGCTGTTTAAAAATATCCTAACACAATTAGTGTGTGGCACGTACTTTTGACACTATAATGATTTCAATTGGGAATTATTTTTGTCACAGGCGGCCCGCCGAAAGTCGCCCAATCCTATCCACGGAGTTAGACGTAGTCCTACGTTAAAATAGTTTTTCTCCCAATATATAAATATTCCTTTATAGCATCTATTCTTCTGACGCCGAAACAAAAGAATTTTTTCACGGCTTTAGTTAATTTTGCTGCCAGTTTAAAAAGAACAAAATGTGGTTTCTGTTTAATAAACGGAAAAAAAAGATTGTTAAAAATGTTGGAAAACAAATATTATGCATTAAGTGCACACTATACCAATAGAAATGCCCTTAATTAATATATAAATATTCCTTTATAACATCTTTGTCGCTGACTCCAAAACTAATTGCGCTTTTCAGAGCTTGAATTAATTTTGCTGTCAGTTTGAAACGAATTAAATGTAGTTTCTTTTCAATAAACAGAAAAAAAGAGTTTTTTTTTAAATGTTGGAAAACAAATATTTAACAATAAGGTCACAATATACCAATAAAATGTGCTTTGCGAAACATAAAATTTCCTTTATACCAAAAAATTTTTCTGACGCTACTTTCACTTTCTAATGTCTACGTAAGTAAATCTGCATTTTTTGTTGAAATTTGCAAGTAAGAAGTCATTTCTTCCAAGGCCGATGTTTTAAGTTGGTTTTTGTTTTTGGTACGAGATAATAGTCCGTATTGATTTCATTTTTTCTTTCACAGCAGAAATTTACAAAAGTGATTTTTTTTTCTAAAGCAGCGTCTATGCTTTTCTTTCTGTGATCAATTCAAAGAGCAGGCAAAACAATTACATGCGTTTCACGGCAGAGAAGGAAATTTTTCTAGTAGTGATAATATAAATTATCTGAAGAAAAAGAAAATGTAAGAGTATGCAAGAAAAAACAAAAACGATGTAAAAGCTTTATAAGAATATATATTGAACAAGCATAAACATGTATTTTAATTTTCGTAAAAGCATTTCCTTTCTTTAATAGGTGAAGATTCTATTTCAGCACCGTATTGCTGTGTCGTTGTATTTAACAAGGTAAAGGCGAAATGAATTATCGACCTTGCATATAATGAATTAGGAGGAAATAATTGCTTTTAACAATTATCCCGGGAAAACAATTATTTCTTCGACAATGTCTGGAATCCAAAAGTCAGGTCCGTTCTTCTTGGTAAAACCAATTGACATGATCTTACAACGCTCACACTATTACGATCATTTTTGGGGATGTATGAATTGAGACGATCTTTAATAAGACTTCAATTATTTTTCTGTGGGTGGCAATCGCGCGCCGCGTATTTTTACCTTTTTCGAAAGCCGAGTCTTCAAGTCGGTGCTTACACCGCAAGAATAGAGAGGTTGCGAAACATTTGCAATCTAGGATTTTTTTCCAAGTTTATAAAAATGCCCATGATCTGTTCAGTCGAAGAGCTGTAGATTCGCTGGCCGAGTATTTTAAGAAATTAGCTGGCTGGCCACATATTTTTAAATACACTGCTCAAAATATTTAAGGAAGTATGTGACTTTAGCGACGCGACGTTATGCAAGCCAATCGTGTGATATCTTACAGAAACGCGAAAAACGCAAGTCCAGTGTGACGTAGACAGATGATTCATGCATATGCGTATGCAAATTAGCGTCTGTGATGTCAGAATACATAATTCACAGATTGGGATAAAAACGAAGGTTTTGCGGGAGCTCCATTATTCTGCCGCGTTTATCGTGACATTTGGTTTCTTGAAGTATTCGATTCGAACTATGTCTCAACACCGTGATTTACCGGAATCAACGTGGAGAGTTACTGACAATCTGGAAACAGGTAAGACACAGCCGGTTGGCAGCAGAAGCCTTTGGAATATCGGGAATTGTCATTTTGCGACTCGGGAAATAATTTCAGGATACGGGAAGTGTTCGAAAAAGACAAGTTTAAGGCAATCCACGAGAAACCAGAGCAATGGACGACAGTTATCTATTGTTAACAGCTTGAAACAGGCAGCAAAATGCTACTCATCTCCAGTGAGAGCCTCTCATGTCAACAGGAAGCAGGTTGTGGACTCAAACTATCCCAATGGCTTTCACCAAAGTGATCTTTTATGTGCGTACACCAATGGTGTGTCACCTTAACCACACGACAACATACGGCTCGTAGAAACTGGGCTGAGGAATATCGTGGCTTTCTCTTCTCTGACGGGAGCAAGATCCAGTCTGGAGTCTGACAGTTGACGAGTCCTTTTCTGGAGGGAACCCGGAACACAAAATTACCCAGCTTTTGTAAACGAAACATTACACTGAAGAGCAATTGAATAAGAGATACCTGTATAGTAACGTGTAGCACCACCTTTAGCCCTGATGACCGCGGCGATTCGTCTCGGCATGGACTCGACAAGACACCGGAAGCGTTGGTAAGCCATACGGATCCACGACCCCTGAACAAGCTTCCACAGCTCACGACGATTTGATGGAGGGACGTCATAGCCTCGAACATCTCTCTCGATGGAATCCCAGATGTGCTCGATGGGATTGAGTTTAGGGGTGACATAGCTGGCCAAGGAAGCGAGGTCACGTCGGTGATGGAGTGTTCATCCAACCATTCGGATACAATTCGAGAGCGATCGCACGGTGCATTGTCTTGTTGCAGGATGAGGTCCCTAGTGGGATGTTGAAGACGCACAAACGGGAGCAAATGGTCGTGCAGGATATCCCGGTAACGTTGACCTGTGAGGGACGATGTCGCACGTACCAGGGGTCCCATTTCAGTCCACGTAAAAAGTCCCCAGACGAGAATGCCACCCCCACCAGCTTAAAGAGTACCCTGCTGGCAAGAAGGATCCATCACTTCATGTGGTTTGCGCCGTACTCGTATCCTGCCATCCGCATGTACCAACGTGAATCTTGACTCATCAGTCCAAACAACATTTTCCACATGTCTAGGATCCAGTGGCGATGTTACCGCGCCCATGATAATTTTTGCACCTTGTGATGTGCGGTCAGCAGCGGTACCCTCGTGGGTCGATGGCTTCTGTACCCCATAGCGAGAAGATAGTTCTGGTTGGTGTGGCTGCTTACACGGTTTTGTGTACCAGCGTTAAATTGCCGAGTGATTTCTTGCACTGTGGCTCGTCTATTCGCTGTTACAATGCCAGCTAGCCGACGATAACCCCGCTCATCCACACGCTGTTGTCCAGGGCAGTTGGTCCTTGCAGGGATGGTTTTACCGGATTTGATGTACTCACGGTGCACGCGTGACACAGCGGCTGGTGAAAATCCCAGTGCCTTCATGACTTCCGAGATGGAGTGACCCATTCGTCGGGCCCCGACAATTTGCCCACGATCAAATTTGCTTAGATCCTTTGTCTTACCCATACTGCGTCCGACTCTTACTGATTCCCGTCTCATGACTCCTTATATTGTCGGATTGCTGCATACGTCATGTCGTTTCCGTTTACAGGGCCGCCCACAGCGCCACATTTGCATAACACCAGCTGTCTTTAATTCAATTGCTTTTCAGTGTATATTACGGAGGACATGGATTGATGGTTTGGGAAGGCATAAGTATCTGTGGACGTACGGAGCTGTGCGTCATCCAAAACGCCAGTCGGACGTCCCGGAAATATAGAGACGTGATTCTCAGGCATATTGTCATGTCGCATACTGCAGCCGTCGGTGAACCCTTCCCTTTCATAGACGATAACGCTCGAGATGAGCTAATGGACAACATACTTCCAATGGGAGTGGACAACATGCTCTCCTGACTTAAATCCAATTAAGTATGGCCTGGGACGCACTTAGCAGACGCATTGCATCTTGACCGGCTCCTCCATTGACTCTTCGTGAACAGGTTACTGCCCTAATTGAGGAGTGGCGGAGATATCCCCAAAACCTCCTCGATGATTTCGTCAATTCCATGACACAGAGGTTTTGAGAAGTCTTAACCGTTAGAGGGGACCACACACCCTAATAGGGATCAGTTACCACGTTCAAAAGGTCACTTTTTCTGGTTGTAAAGATATGCATATTGTTATTTAGCATATTGCATCATGTGCACGTTAAATGACAATGCTGCATAAATATTCACTAATACGCTTTTTCTTTTCCACATAGTATTGAATATTCTACTGCATCTTACATAGAAATATTCCACGTGCAGCATCGTCAGTCGCATAGGATTGCACTTAAAATATCTCTTGCTCCCCTAATTGTTTTAATCAGTATATTCCTGCTAAATTTATTAAATTTTTCAGCTCCTTTAACTGATATTATTACGGTTTTTATTTAAAATTAAGAAAAAAAAAACAATTGCACATAACGAGCGCGCTGTGGATGACTAAACCGCACTAAAATGTGTTGCGTGTTCGCTTTGATGCTTGTCGTTGAAATTCATCAGTCCAGTGTTTGTGGCGCCACGCCCACTGCAACCGTGTAGCATTGTGCAAATGTGCAATGCTGTTTGCATGGGTCTCTTACTCGGTACTCTGCTCCAGATATCCATGGCATGCAGTTACCTTTCGAGGGTGGCGCAGTGGCCTAAGTGATGGCCTCTGATCATTCTTTCGAAAGGGGTTCGGGTTCATATCCTAGTGAGACATGGATGTTGTGTTTGTCTTACTGCACTGGCTCTCTCCCTTCCCTGGAACTATTGACCCTAAATTAGGGACGGGCAACTGTTTATAGCCCATTGCGTTGTTCACGGTGGTCGTTAAACCTCCAATCAAAAGAAAAATAAAGTCGTCAGTCATTCATACTGCACCTGTGCTTCGATTCGAAGTATGTCATGTTAGAAAATGCTCTCTCGCTTATGTTAACAAGTAAGCTCACCGGTCCCAAAACAAGCCACCCCGACTTGAATGTCACATAATAGGGCCTAACGCTTCCGTGAGACCAAAGAACAGTCGAAATTCCGTCTGGCATGGGTGCCACCAATGTGCAGATGTAGTTCACATCAAAATTCATTCATTCTTCTAACAACAAAGCTCACAGTTTGGCCAGATTGGCCGGATGGTTAGAAAGGCGTTTCATTCGTTGCTCCAAATAGTCCGACAGATTTTCTACTGGATTCACATCTGGAGATTTTGCTGGCAAGTCGAGATATCCGAAGTTATTACAATGCGCGTCATGCCAAACAAACGCGATTCGAGCCCTGTGCACGCGACTATTGTCGTTTTGGAAGATTCGAGTATTTATTTGGTGTTAACACAGGAGATGATGCACAAAAGGAAACAAATTGTAACTGATAATCTCAGTGTAGCCCTTCTGGTTCCAGTGTGACATACCCTCAAGCAAAAGACCCATTTCCTCGTGAGTGAAATACCCCCCGCATCAGAGAGTCTCCTCATGCTTGAACAGCACCTTGAACACAGTCCTCATGGAAGGATTCATGCGGGTTACGATGTGCTCGTCGACTCGCGTCGTTCGAGTACAAGCAAAAATGGGACTCATCCGACCAGATTATATGCTTTCAAGAGTCGACAGTTCAGTGTTTGTGGCGCCGCGCCCACTGCAGCCGTGCAGCATTGTGCAAATGTTCATAGCTGTTTGCATGGGTCTCTTACTCGGTACTCAGCTCCAGGTATCCATGGCATGCAGTTACCTTTTGAGCATTTTTTCGGAAAGAGCTTGTTGTATGCCTGCCTTGATGGGCTGAAGTAATTCCTGCCACGTTGCAGAGCAGTTTGCCCTCACAGTGCGTGACACATGGCAGCAGTCCCTATTGGGGAGCGCGATCTTTCTACAGCAGTTCTGTCGGCGATTAGCGGTGGACTGCGATGTACACCACTGCAGGAAAACCCATTCGACAGTACGTTTCGACACACCTGCAAAGTCAGCAACTTCTAGTACACTTATGCCCTTTGGCACGGCCAAACGCGATAACACCTTTTTGCCACTGATTCACATCGCTTGCATGACCAATGTTTCACGGAGAGAACAATATAGACGTGACACACATCCACTTCTAGTCACTATATGAACCCCGTAGACGGCCCAGTTATTTGGTGGATGCTATTAATAGTCGTGTGCCCTGTGTTGTCTGACGTAAGTAACCCTCTTACAGCGGGAGGTTACTAATTTTTTGTCGGGTGAGCTCGCTTCCTAGCATTGAAGTAACTTTTAATCCAAAATATCTTATTTTTGGGGGCATTTCTTGAAAAAGAAGTTCAAAATTTTCTGCTCTAGTCTCTGGTCAAGGATTAAAACTTCATCTGCTTGAAGTTCACATAATTAATTTTGATAATTGGGTTTGTGCTTTCAGTATATCAACATTCAATAAATTACAAATTTTGAAGATGACAATCCGATTTTTGGTGTAAATGTGACAAGGATGGTAAGTCAGATAATATCCGAAAACTTGAAAATTTTCATCGTCCTGGAGCGGGACTTGAATCCGCGTCTCACAGATAGCGCCCGGATATGCTAACCACTACACCACCCAGAACGACCAAGTTTCAAGTTTCCGATCAATTTTATGGTTATAACCATCAAATTGATCGGAAACTTGAAACTTGGTCGTTCTGGGTGGTGTAGTGGTTAGCATATCCGGGCGCTATCTGTGAGACGCGGATTCAAGTCCCGCTCCAGGACGATGAAAATTTTCAAGTTTTCGGATATTATCTGACTTACCATCCTTGTCACATTTACGCCGAAAATCGGATTGTCATCTTCAAAATTTGTATTATATGGCGTAATCCCGTATTTCTTTCATGATTCAATGAATTGCTGAACAGATGTGTGCTTGCTTTGGTTCATTATATTATTTATACCTGTCATCGAAAAGCTTAATAAGAGTGTCTAGTTGAGGCACAAGTACTTTACAATCTTAAAATCTATAGTTTCACTAAGTATTGTCACTTCGTTAAAGAAGATTCTCGCAGGATTCGGAGTGAGTAAAACTGTTTCTTTCTATATTGGATTTTAACAATAGCAGCTTGTCATGAGACCCAGCTATATGACTATAAAGATTAAAGATAGTTTAGTCATTGCTTTGCAGAGCAATATTTAACGCATACCAACGCTGCGTGATGTCAGTAAGGGAAGCTTAGTGACCTAGACACCAGTGAAAACTTTAGTTTGATCGGTACCACATTGCATTACTTCCAATAAAAAGAGAGAAAGTGCTTTTCGAAATCGGAAACTTCTGACTAAACATTTTCGAGTATTAAAACAAAAGATTCGATTGTGCAGAAGCAAGTCACTATATCCGGCATGATGTTCATCTGAAGATGTTTCTAATTTTCTGTGCGTAAGAGCACGGTGTCAGCTCCTAATTGAATTCATTATTTTTACTACATTGTCCGTTTTACTTGAAAGTCCCAGCAAAGACTCACATAAAACTTGTTAGTTTACAACGCAACGTAACATTTCATATCTAATTCCGTTTGTTTTTGGTCAGAATGGAATTTGGTTTATTCTTCATTTACAGGTTCGGCCAGTTGAACAGCACTGCCCACGGGCATCTACAAGGAGTCTTTTAACTCTAATGTAAAGCCACTGTTTCCATTAAAGTAACAGAGCCTGCGTGGGAAAGGAAACAACATCCATGCTGTTTCTTTGGTCGAAACCACGGATCTGGCCGTCTGAGAAATCAGTAGACTTTGCCCAATTGCGCTAGACTATTTTTCAGGATGCGATGACCTTCTATCCACATCTGGTGTGTCAAAACAGGCAGTGAGGCAAACTACAGTAGGTAGCAATAACTCACGCGGCTGTTACTGTGATATTTATCAAATGAGTTGTCGAAAGGCCTACTTTAAAAAAAAAATATTTCATATCAGCTTATTTTGAAGCAAGAGTAAATACATCCTTCTAACCACTCAAAATGATGCGGCGGTGAAGAAAGGATGAGAAACATATTTTTCCTTTGCGAAAGTTAATTTTAGTTCGTATTTCAGACCACTGATGTGGCGCAGTAGGCTAATCGCCAGCCACGTGTCGGTCAAATAGACCAAAGTTGCGGTCCATAATCCTGCTGCGAACCATCACGTTTGCTGTTTATCGGTGTTTCCGCGTACGTAACGCGAATGTGTACCTAAAATCCGTGTTGCATGTTGTAAGATTTTCTAAACCCGGCTGAGAAATGATATAGACATGGGTTAATAAGTTCATTCCGACGTGGAATTTCTTTTGTTTGCGCCATTTTTGAGAACAGCTGACGAAATAAGCATACTCTAAGCCTTCTGGTGTTGCACAACTCGTGATTAGCCTCATTAAATTCAGCGTAGAATATAAGTATGCCAAAGTGTTTTGAAATGTATTTTACTTGTGTTGTGGCAAGGCATTGTCATTTCAGGGTGTGTTAATAAAAGAACATCGCGCTTAAGGGCTGCTTACAGGTAGACAAACTGTTCAGGGATTAACTCCGAAACACAATTAAGTGGGGAGTGGAGAAATTCTAGAGTTAAGGATGGGACATCTTTGGAGGTCAAAAAGTGGCAGACGGACTTTGGTATAGAGCCAGTACACACGTTCATTTTTTAGCGTCTCGAGCGAACAGAACGTTTTTGAAAAGCGTCGGCTGGTTTTGCGTTGGCGTAGACGTATGGCTCATTAGAAAAGAACGAAATAGGTATAGGTTCATAAGACGGAGGGGAACGAGTATCAATGTGTCCTCTCATTCACTGCCCAAAGTTAATTACCAAACCACGTAGTATAATCGAATTAAATCACTTGTTGTTACTATATTTTAAAAAAAAGGTCTGGGCTCGTATTTTCAAGTGTGTGATTCTGTGGATTTAAAAAAACAAATAAAATGTGATTTCCATCTCTAGATAGCAATTACTTTCATAAAGATACGTAGAGGTAGCGAAGGTTGTTACACACGTATTGAATAATTTCTGCCGGTTGACATTTGATGAGAAATGCAACGAGAAACATCATGTAATCGCTATTCTGTGCGCAGCGCTTGCTGACGAAGCTGCTACGTCCTTGTCCGGACGTGGAAACTATGGAAGGAGTCCGTATGTTGCAGCCGATTCCTTAGATTCCCTTCGAGATTTCCATCAGGGCATGCCCCAAAATCAAGATCTCTAAGCCAGTTATTAATACTCATTAGCACTAGCTAATCGTTCCAGTTGCTATCAGATGTAGCCCAGGTGGTGCGATTTCCCTTTCCTGGAACCATTTGTTTGGCGGTTTAACGACCGCCATGATGAGCTATAAGCAGTCACCTGTACCTAATTTAGGGACAATGGTTCCAGAGAAAGGAGAGAGCTAGTGTCGAAAGATAAACATACCATCCCTGCCTCACCAGAGATTCGAACCCGAACCCATCTCGGAAGGTTAGAAGCTATCGCATAGACCACTGCGCCACTGGGGTGTCATCCTCTTCAGCCTTAATGTGGATGTTAAACACTGAAAGAAAAATAAAGGATAAACAAGATTGAGCCGGACAGTTTCCTGCCTCATAGGAAAGGAACAGGATAAATAAGCCACCCACATATCTTACCCAAGATAAGGGTATATACCAGTGTTGCCATTCCACTGATTTTGGCTCCCGTCTACTGATGTATTGACAGATATTTGCAAATCACAGGAATCCACTAATTTATCAGTAGATCTAATTTTTGCCCCTCTCTACTGATGTACTGACAGATATTTGCAAATCACAGGAATCCACTAATTCATCAGTAGATCTAATGTTTGCCCCTGTCTACTGATGTACTGATATAATTTCGTTAATCACAGGAATCTACTGATTTTGACTCCTGTATACCGATGAACTGATAGATTTTTCCTAAATCACAGGAATTTATTGATTTTTCTCTGTTTTAAGGCAACGTCCTGAGTTTTTAACTGTTACGTTTAAGTTCTTGGCTTATAACGTATTCTTTTGACAGACACTTTTGCCTGTAAACTCTAAAATAATTTGTATGATGCAAGACTGATGCTGATGTTATGTAAATTTTTAAATAGTGCATTATGGTTGCTTTTATCGAATGCCTTAGAGCAGTCAAAAAATTCCGAAGCCAGTTCAATTGATTCCTATTTGTTGGGAGAGTTGATTAAAAGTGCATGATGGATAATTACTGTTGGAGAGGATTTTACTGTCTACTGATTCAGTTGATAACAAATACTCAAACTAGCACTTGTCTGAGGAGAAGAAGCAAACGCGGTCCTTGAAATTTTAATAGTACCTGCAAACTAAATTTATTTACTTCCAAATCTATACTAGTTATCATGCTTAACATTGAGAAATATTTATATAACAGGATAATTAGTCTGCTATATAAAGATTATCTCCAGTAGTTTGCTGAAATCATAAATATTACAAAAAACGTCTAGACATTTTTGTTAATGATACTTTCTTGTGTACGGCAGTTGAGTCACCAACTATAAGAACATCTGGGTGTTGTTCACAAAGAAATGTAAGTGTATAATTTTTTTCGTGGAAGACGACAAATGAGACAGACACAACTATGATTATATTAGGGCCAATGTCTTTATTACCTGCACCACTAGTTTGAAATAGCTGTTATTACTAATATCGTGTAAAAAAGTGAACCAGCGTCATATTACTGTGAACTTGTATTAAGGTGTTAAATAAGAATCTGTAGAGTATTGGTATTAATTGAAATATCAGTAGGTTTGAATGTTTCATCACATTGAGAACGCATTCAAATCTACGTTAAATTCGACGGGTGGAGCATATTTCGAACAGAAAAACTTACTGGATATTTTTTCTAGCTCTGGTCTACTGATTTCAGAAAACATTTCTGGCAACACTGTTGTTGTTTTTAATTGAAGGTTTAACGATCACCGTGAGTAATTGAATGGGCTATAAGCAGTCGTCCATCACTAATTTAGGGCCACTGGCTCCAGGGAAGGGAGACAGCCAGTGCTGAGAAACAAACACAACAACCATGCTTCACTCGATTCGAACTGATACTCTTCTCGAACAAATGGTGATAAGCCAGTACTTAGACCTTTACATCGGAATATAGTCCAGTGTTGCCATTCTACTTATTTATCAGTACATCTACTGATTTTGACATCTGCCTTCTGTTATACACTAAAGGAAATAAATCCCGACACCACGGAAAAATAGTTGTAGAGGAATAAAATGGCGGCAATACATTTGTATAGGTAACATATTTAATAGTTTAAGATTTCAAGATCACAGCTTAATGTGAACGCGAGAAGACTCATTTTAAATGTGAAATGCTAGTACATTAATAACCGGTGTAACCGCCACAATGTTGAATGCAAGCACGCAAACGTTCATGCATTGTGTCGTACAGGTGCTGGATGTCAGTTTGTGGGATGGAGTTCCATGCCTGTTGCACTTGGTCGGTCAATACAGGGACGGTTAATGCTGGTTGGGGGTGACTCTGGAGTTGTCGTCCAATGATGTCCCATACGTGCTCGATTGGTGAAAGATCTGGTGATCTAGCAGACCACGGCAACATGTCAACACCCTGTAGAGCATGTTGGGATACAACAGCGGTATGCGGGCGAGCGTTATCCTGTTGGAAAACACCCCTGGAATGCTGTTCATGAATGGCAGTACAACAGGTTGAATCACCAGACCGACGTACAACTGTGCCGTCAGGGTGCGTGGGATAACCACGAGAGAGCTCCTGTTGTCATAGGAAATTGCTCCCCAGACCATAACTCCAGGTGTAGGTCCAGTGTGTCTCGGCCGCAGACAGGTTGGTTGCAGGCGCTCACCTGGCCTCCTTCTAACCAACACACGGCCATCACTGGCACCCAGGCAGAACCGGCTTTCATCAGAAAACACAACAGATCTTTACTCCGTCCTCCAATGAGCTCTAGCTTGACACCACTGACGTCGCAAACGGCAGTGGTTTGGGGTAAGTGGAATGCACGCTACAGGGCGTCTGGCTCGGAGCTGTCCTTCAAGTAACCGATTTGTAACAGTTCGTTGTGTCACTGTGGTGGCAACTGCAGCTCGAATTGCTGCCGCAGACGCAGTACGATGCGCCACGACCATACGCCGTACACGGCGGTCTTTCCTCTCAGTAGTGCCACGTGGCCGACCGGAACCCGATCTTCTGGAGGCAGTACCTTCCCTTTACCACCGCTGCCAACAATCATGCACAGTGGCTACATTCCTGTCAAGTCGTTCTGCAATATTGCGGAACGAAAATCCACCTTCTCGTAGCCCTATTACACGACCTCGTTCAAACTCCGTGAGCTGTTGATAATGGCTTCTTCGTCTTCTTAAAGGCATTCTTGACTAACATCAACACACTACGTCGAATCTCAACGATAACTAACGCTCACGAACGTTACAGCGTGTATTTACAGCAAACCTTCTTTGCATGTTCCGAGGGGCGCTACTAGCGCCACACGTATGCGCTGAGCGCGACACGTATGCGCTGATTTGCATAGACGTCATCTTACAGATGTACTCTCACCGCCTACCAACTGTCGTTTATCTAACACAACCGTCTTCTTGGTGTTGGGATATTTTTTTCCGTCAGTGTATTCTTGTAATCTACTGATTTGTGTCTGTTTTAATACCACCTACACACTCAGGTTCACGCCGTCTAAGAATGTTTGCATTCTTTCAGTAATGACCATCTACTGACTCAATGGACAAGACTCACCTGAGAATTGGTCTTAAGAGAAAAAACTGATCAAAACTAAAATCATTCAACACTTACTACCTATTAGTTGGTTTTTATTTCGTGCTGGTTTTCATGAAATATTTTTTGTTCTAGATAATTTGTCTGTTATACAAAGATTTTCCCTAGCTTTGTTAAAACGCAGAATATCAGGGAAAAGTCCATAGTAGATATTTGAATTAATGACACATTTCTGATTTTAGCCCTTATTTATCATACTTTGGGAACATCTGTGTATCGTTGAATAGAAGTGTAGGTATGTAACTCTTTGTTTTTAGAAAGATAAGTGGGGCAGATCCAGCTATGCTAACTTTAAAAGGCAAATGTCATGATTATTTACACCAACATTAGTTTTAATGATCAGCGTTATTTTATAAAGCTGATTATCAGTAATATTTTATAAAAAGTGACTCAGGATTGTATTGGTTTGAATTTTCATTCCGCTGTTTAATAGCAGTTTGTGGAGTACTGGTGATATTTGACATACCAGTAGATTTAAGTGTTCGTTCATATTGAGATAACATCTCATACTACAGAACATTTGTGAGGTGGTGCATATTTCAAGCAAAAAATGTGATCTACTGATTTGTGCGGATTTTTTTGAGCTGTGTTCTACTGATTTCAGGTAAAACGTCTGGCAACACTAGTACATACCGAGATAGTTGAAGGGAAAAGCTGCTCCTGTTTTACACCTTCTGGACAATTAACATTTTCCAGTGACAAAATACATTTCGGTATTACAAATCTAACGAAATCGAATGTAGAAATATTACGCACTTAGCATTTTAAACTTCCTATTCAAAAGACCCAATCGACATTTTTTATTCTAAAGTGAGTATTTATGAAAATCGCAAAAGGGTATTTCACCATAATGCAATTTTTCATTCAAAGTGAACATTACTTTCTGGATAATATGTAAAACTCAGGAATTGCCTTTAGTAGAAGATTACCTTAAAACTTTCTACATCATCTTGAAATGAATGATCTTATATGAGATTCACCTCGCAAGAAAATCATTAAGCATAAATTGGCCGCGGAATTTTCAACACATGGGAACAACATGCATTTTAATATCAGTGAAGCGGAAAGGATATAAAATGAAATTAATAAATTACACCCAGAAAGTTGCAAAGGCAGCAATATTAACGTTTCTATGATGATATTGCTCCGATGAAGTGATTATGAGCCAGCTCACTTTATCATGCGGTGCGCGACACCGCACACAGATCCGAGCCTTGTGGTCCATTGAGAGCAAGAATGATGATCATGAAGGGGACTCAATGTACAAGACTCCCAAGAGAGGTCGTCATTTAGCGCAACAGGAGGATACCACTCTGATCAAATTATTAAAATTTACGTCCTCCACGTGGAGTATGGGTCGGGTCCCTGGGGTAATCTACTACAGGGGACCGCTGCTTGGTGTGCAGGACGAAAAGCTCTGCGTCATCGGCCTAATAATTCCCATGACAACTGACACTAGGCACACGGGGGTCATCACGTGCCGTGTCTTCCCCAAGAATGAAATAGTAATGCCAGAGACGCCACTATTCACGTAAACCACCGGAGATGTAAGGTTTTTTTTTTCTGTTGTTGTGTGTGCGTGCTTTTTTTTACTCTGTCGGCCAAACCATTACGTGTATGAAATTAAGCTTCCTTATCTCTTGCATCAGAATGATTCGCGAATTCCGAAGGCACTGCAGCCTCCGAAATGAAAGTGATAAAACCATGTTTACGCTGTACATCCGCCGAATGTTTGCTTCGTACGGTACAAAGCGCCAGTTTTCCGGAAAACAAATACATCAGCTACAATTCTGTAGAAGCTGCATTCCTAGTACTTAGGTGAAATGAACAATACTTATGACTTATATTCTAATTTACCACTGTGTGTATAAAAGAAAATCAAAATCAACTATTCCTCAAAGGTTCCGTAAGAATCCTTGGCAAGACTAGCATATAAATGAAATGAAAAGAGGCGATACCAATTGTTAAAACAGAGATGCTGTAATTTTGGTCTTGTCGCAAATCTGGAGCAGTGTGTCAGTCACACTGCTTCCCCTTTATGGCAAGACCGAAGTACAAATGTTAATATTATGTATCGTTTTTACCACTCTTAGAAATTTTAGCAAGCATAATTCGGCCAATATGTTTTACTAAATTAAAAAGCTTGTCAAAAATGCTAAAAAAAATATTACTTTGTTGACCTCTTACAGTATTGTCGAAACCCAGTGTATTTTGGTCTTGCCGTAAATCTGGAGCAGTGTTTACTGATATTTCCCTTGATAAGACCAGCTATGCTTAACCGTATTTATAGCATCTCTGGTAGTTTTTCAAGGATTCTTATGGAACTGTTGGGGATTAGTTGATTTTGATTTTCTTGGTTTTATTACTTTTATCACTCTTAAAAATAATTACCTTGCCCATAACACTCTGATACCACGCAATGCAGCTGGAAACCAAAAGTTAACAGTACATACATATGCACTGAAGAGCAATTGAATTAGAGACAGCTGGCGTTATGCAAATGTGGCGCTGTGGGCGGCCTTGTAAACGGAAACGACATGGCGTATGCAACGATCCGACAAAATAAGGAATGATGCGACGGGAATCAGTAGGAGTCGGATGCACTATGGGTAAGACGAAGGATCTAAGCGCATTTGATCGTGGGCAAATTGTCGGGGCCCGACCAAAGGGTCACTCCATCTCGGAAGTCGTACAGGATTCGATGTGCACCGTGAGCACATCGAATCCTGTAAAACCGTCCCTGCAAGGGCTAGTTGCCGTAGACAACAGCGTGTGGATGAGCGGGGTCACCGTCGGCTAGCTCGCATTGTAACAGCGAATAGACTGGCCACAGTGCAAGAAATCACTCGGCAATTTAACGCTGGTGCACAAAAACGTGTAAACAGCCACACCATCCAGAACCATCTTCTCGCTATGGGGTACAGAAGCCATCGTCCCACGAGGGTACCGCTGCTGACCGCACATCACATGGTGCAAAGATTATCATGGGCACGGAAACATCGCCACTGGATCCTAGACATGTGGAAAAATGTTGCCTGGACTGATGAGTCGAGATTCACGTTGGTACATGCGGATGGCAGGATACGAGTACAGCGCAAACCACATGAAGCGATGGATCCTTCTTGCCAGCAGGGTACTCTTCAAGCTGGTGGGGATGGCATTCTCGTCTGGGGACTGTTTACGTGGACTGAAATTGGACCCCTGGTACATGTGACATCGTCCCTCACAGGTCAACGTTACCGGGTGATCCTGCACGACCATTTGCTCCCGTTTGTGCGTCTTCAACATTCCACTAGGAACCTCATCCTGCAAAAAGACAATGCACAGCGCCATCGCTCCCGAATTGTATCAGAATGGTTGTACGAACACTCCACCGACGTGACCTCGCTTCCTTTGCTCGCTTCCTTGACCAGCTAGGTGACCTGACCTCAATCCCATTGAGCACATCTGGGATGCCATCGAGAGAGATGTTCGAGGCTCTGACCACCCTCCAGCAAATCTTCGTGAACTGTGGGAGCTTGTTCAGGGGTCTTGGATCCGTATGGCTTCCCAACGCTTCCGGTGTCTTGTCGAGTCCATGCCGAGACGAATGGCCGCCGTCATCAGGGCGAAACGTGGTGCTACACGTTACTAGACAGGTATCTCTAATTCAAATGCTCTTCAGTGTATAAATAACCACAAGCAGCACCTCTCAAACATGTACATGACAACAAATGAACTCCAGACCACAGCAAAAGAAAAAGAAGTAGGATAAACGATACCTAAAAAACACGCAGCAAAAATTATAAAAATATTAATAAGGAAAAGTACAACCCTAATGAAATATCGTATCAAAATTTCACAATTTGTTCGAATCACTAGGATATGTAATAACAAAATCAGTACTATCAAACAGCTAAAATTTCTTTTTTTAACTCTAAAAAGAATGGTTGTCCCTATAAGTTCTATTTTTCACATTTTGGTAAGTTATAAAATGTTTTTAACCAAAATACTACGTACAAAATTAGAATTTGTAACATAATCACTTGAAACTTTTCGATTTAACCATTTTCTTAGAGCCACAATAAAAATGTTTTTTCCTCCGAGTTGCCCGGAGTCTTCTGTGTCTCATTTGGACCTTTTGTCAGATAGCATATCTCTTAGGAATACAGAGGTTTTAGCTGCCCCGGTGGCGCAGTGGTCTAAGGCGTTGGCCTCTGATCATTCGTCCGTAAGGGGTCCGGGTTCGAATCCCGGTCAGGCATGGGTATTGTGTTTGTCTTACGGTACTGGCTCTCTCCCTTCCCTGGAACCAGTGACCCTAAATTAGGGACGGGCGACTGCTTATAGCCCATTGAGTTGCTCACGGTGGTCGTTAAACCTCCATTCAAAAAAAAAAAAAAAAATACAGAGATTTTACGAACATACCATTGTTGAGTGGATCTACTTGAGTCGGTGTCGAGAGTAAATGTAACCTTATCTCATATGGCATGTTATCCTTATCTCACATAGCGTGTTTACCTTTACAGCTTTGGATACATACAAAGGGAGCATGAGGTATGTTTGTCTTAGAGTTATGTGCGTGTATGTCCTATATATTCTATACTTCAGTATGTTTTGCCCATTAATAAGACAAGGTAAGAAATTACTGTGTATTTGACATTTTCTGTGATTTCATTGTACATCTATTGCTGTGTTACTTTAATGGTTGGGGTAGGAAAGACAGATGGCCAATAAATTTTGCAAGCCCAAATTCGGTTTCAGCCACAATTTGTTTTAAATTAGGTATCAGGCTATTTCACGAAACCCGAACCTTCCTGGCTCCCGGACGAATTTCTTCGAAGAATGGTTCGGGGGTTCGGAGCCATTTTATATGACATTTCGTTTGGGTTGTTCTTTTCCTTGTTAATATTTTCATAATTTTTGCTGTGTGATGTTTAGGTATCGTTTATCGTACTTCTTTTACTTTTGCTGTGGTCTGGAGTTCATTTGCCTCCATGTACATGTTTGAGAGGTGTTGCTTGTGGTGATAAATATATATGTATATCATCATCATCATCATCATCATCATCATTCTCAACCATTATCAATCCACTGCTGGACGAAGGTATCCCCAAGTTTCCTCCACAACGGTCTGTCTTGTGCCCGACTCCTCCATGTTACTCCCGCATACATTCGAATTTCATCCACCCATCTCCCTTGTGGTCTTCTTCTGTGTCTTTTCCTGTCTCTTGGAATCCAATCTAAAATTTCGGCTGTCCATCGATGGTCTGTCCTTCTGGCAGTATGTCCAGCCCATTGCCATTTCAGGGATTTAACTCTGATCATGATGTCTTTCACTCTTGTCATTTTTCGGATCCACGAGTTCCTCTTCTTATCTCTCCTGGTTACACCAAGCATGCACCTCTCCATGCCTCTTTGAGTTGACTGCAGCTTTTGTTTGTCTCTTTTAGTTAAGGTCCACGTAAGCACTGGAAGGATGCATTGATCAAACACTTTTCTTTTAAAACATAATGGCATATTGTTATTGAAAATTATGCTGTTTCTTCCAAAAGCTCTCCAGGCAAGTTTTGTGCGCCGATTAATTTCTTCATCAATGTGACCCTCACTTGATATCTGTTATCTCGAACTTTTCTCCATCAATCGATAAATCTGTATTTCTTGTAAAAACATTCTACATCACTTTTGTCTTCGGAAAGTTCATTTTTAATCCCACTTCTTTACTCTTGTCAGCAAGTTCCTGGATCATACTCTGCAGCTCTGATGGGGTAGTTGCAAAAATGACTACGTCATCAGCAAAACAAAGATGGGTTAGATAATCTCCATTAATCTTTATCCCTTTGTTTTCCCAGTTCAGTGATTTAAAGACATTTTCCAATCTGGCATTAAAGAGCTTCGGAGATATAGTGTCACCTTGTCTCACTCCCTTTCCAATTTTGATGTGTGCTGTATTTTCAAACTGCCGAATCCTTGCACTTGCATTTTCATAGATGTTATTAATAATAATAATGTATGCATCTTCAATACCGCAGGATTTCAGAGCCATTGTAACTGCTGATGGTTTCACCGAATCGAAGGCTTTTTCATAATCGATAAAAGCCATGCACAATGGAAGTTCATATTCCCTCGCTCTTTCAATTAGTTCTCTCAGTACGTGGATATAATCTATTGTGCTGTAGCCACTCCTGAATCCAGCTTGTTCTCTCGGTTGAGCCATGCCCAGTATTACCTTCAAGCGGTGTGAAAGAACTTTAGTGAAGACTTTATCAACCCATGAAAGGAGGCTGATAGGTCTGTAGTTCCTGAGATCCTCAATGTCACCTTTTTTATGTAGCAGGATCATTGTAGCATTGTTTCAATCCTCAGGAATCTTCCCTTCATTAAGGTATCGAGTGAAAATTTGGGCGAGTACTGTTTCGATTTCTCCACTTGTTTCTTGTATGATGTCTACAGTAATTCTATCTTCTCCTGGAGCTTTTCTCCGCTTCATGTTCTTGATTGCATGTGTAACTTCTGCTGAGAGGACTGAAAGAACTCTGGTACTGGTACCTTTCATGATGTCTGGAGTACATGTATCATCTCTTTCATATAATTTGGAGTAGAAATCTTTCACTCTTGTCAAAATTTCGCCTCTATTTCTTGTTATAGAACCATCTTCTTTTCTCAGTGCCATAATCTGTTTTCTTCCCTTACTGAGATGTCCCTTTGCTATCTTTAGGTTTTGGTTGTTTTCAATTGCTTTCCTCACTAGTTCACAGTTGAATTTTCTTACGTCTTCAGTGATACTTTTTCTTACTGTCTTGCATAGCTCTATATATTCCACTTTGGAAGTCACATCTTCTTTAGTTGTCCTCATCTCTCTTCTTTTTTGCATCAACATTTTGGTTTTTCCTGATAATTTGCTCACATGCAACTTGTTCTTAGACCCAGCTAATTTTGTTGCTGTTTCCATAAGAGCTTTGGTTACTTTTCTGTTAATTTTAGAAATATCCACTTCTTCCGATGTTAGGCCTTCTAAAGCAGAGAATCTGTTCTTCAGTTCCAACTTGAAGGTATTATGGTGTTTTTTAAGGTTGGTTATGTCAATACATTTTGTTTGTCTTATGAGCTTGCCACGTTCAAGTTTAGTGTTGAGGTGCATCTTACATCTCACCAATCTATGGTCACTACCTGTGTTGAACTTATTTAGCACACTGCAGTCTTCTATGACGAATTTTTTGTTACACATAATAAAATCAATTTAATGTTTTAAGGGGCAGACTTTTAAGCTCAAGTTTAAATTGTTCCGAGATTTATCTTGAAAGAACTTCGGTGTACTGGAAAAATGAAATGTTGACTCCAGCCACAGTGAAGTGGAGCCAGCAGTTTGAAAGTTGTCGCACAGATTTGACGGATGCTGATCGAAAAGAAAGGTCATCCACGACGTCCACTGCAGACAACGTGAAGGAGGTAGATGAATTAATTTACAGTAACAGAAGACTGGCGTTCGCAGAAATGGCAAAGGAGTTGGATATTTCGATAAGCAGTGTTCATTGCATCGTTCGTAACGTCTTCGCAAATGTGTGTAAGATGGGTTCCTCGTTCACTGACAGACGAACACAAAGTTCAACGTTTTTTATCTTCTATAGTTTTCCTTCAAAGCTATTCTGTGGAAGGCCATAACTTCTAAGGCCGCATCATCACTGGCAATGAAACATGGGTGCATCATGTTTACCCAGAAAGAAGATAGCGTCTATGGAATGGAGACACACAACACGTCTGTGCGGAAGAAATTCAAAGTTGCACGATCAACAGGAAAAGTTATGGCCACTGTGTTTTTCGACTGTGAAGGAGTTCTTTGCATGTAATTTATGGAAAGAGGCACAACAATTAATGATGCCTCATACTACCAAACATTACGGTGTTTCAGAACAGCCGTTAAGGAAGAAGAGCCGTGGAAGGTTAAGCAAAGGTGTTGTTCTCATTCATTACAACACCATGCCACACACGTCACGCATAGCACGACAATTGCTCCAAAGTTTTAGATGGGAGGTCTGGCATCATCCGCCGTACAGTTCCGATCTTTAGTCGTGTGGCTCACATCTTCGGCAAGCTGAAAGAACAACTAGGGAAAAAACGAGTGACAAACGATGAGCGGGTGCAGAGGTTAATGATGGCTGAATGACCAAGGAGTAGATTTCTATCATCAGGGAATTGAACTTTTAGTCGCATGTTCATAGAAGAGTGCACACCAACTCAGTGACAATGTGGAAAAGTAGTGCAATTATGTGCTTTCAGTTGCATAATGTTGCATACCTCAAACATTTCTATTAGGTTATAATGGTCAAGTGTAACTTATTTTTTGTATGCCCTACGTATCTCATGATTTAATGATTTAGGGTAGTGGTTTTGTTGATTTTATGTTTAAATAACCTATTTACTTTAACAAAGAGTACAGCCAGTGTTTGTATGAATAAGAACTGCTTACGTTAAATTCAAAGTAGCTTATATCACTTCCAATTGTCGAAGTAACACGATTGTACAAACGTTGCCATAATATCAATAATATATAACAGCACTCACGTGTGAGCTTGAACTTTCGCAGGGTCATGTTAACATGCCAAACTCCATCAATCAGTAAATATTTAACGATCGTACCACCACTTTCCCTCTCCTTTTACTTTCAGCTAGTTTTTACTTACTTTTGACCCACCCAATCTCAGTACTTCCAAAACATACACTGACGGAAAAAAAAAAGTCAACACGAAGTAGGGGTTGTGTTAGATAAACGACAGTTGGTACGCGGTGAGAGTACATCTGTAAGATGACATCTATGCAAATTTCGCGCTAGGCGCATACGTGTGGCGCTAGTAGCGCCCCTCGGAACATGCAAAGCAGGTTTGCTGTAAATACGCGCTGTAACGTTCGTGAGAGATAGTTATCGTTGAGATTCGACGTAGGGTGTTGATGTTAGTCAAGAATACCTTTAAGAAGACGAAGAAGCCCTTATCAACAGCTCACGGAGTTTGAACGAGGTCGTGTAATAGGGCTACGAGAACGTGGATTTTCTTTCCGCAATATTGCAAAACAAATTGGCAGGAATGTAGCCACTGTGCATGATTGTTGGCAGCGGTGGTCAAGGGAAGGTACTGCCTGAAGAAGACCGGGTTCCGGCCGGCCACGTGGCACTACTGAGAGGGAAGACCGCCGTGTACGGCGTATGGCTGTGGCGCATTGTACCGCATCTGCGGCAGCAATTCGAGCTGCAGTTGCCACCACAATGACACAACAAACTGTTACAAATCGGTTACTTGAAGGACAGCTCCGAGCCAGACGCCCTGTAGCGTGCATTTCACTTACTCCAAACCACTGCTGTTTGCGACGTCAGTGGTGTCAAGCTATAGCTCATTGGAGGACGGAGTGGAGATCTGTTGTGTTTTCTGATGAAAGCCGGTTCTCCCTGGGTGCCAGTGATGGCCGTGTGTTGGTTAGAAGGAGGCCAGGTGAGCGCCTGCAACCAACCTGTCTGCGGCCGAGACACACTGCACCTACACCTGGAGTTATAATCTGGGGAGCAATTTCCTATGACAGCAGGAGCACTCTCGTGGTTATCCCACGCACCCTGACGGCACAGTTGTACGTCGGTCTGGTGATTCAACCTGTTGTGCTGCCATTCATAAATAGCATTCCAGGGGTGTTTTCCAACAGGATAACGCTCGCCCTCATACCGCTGTTGTAGCCCAACATGCTCTACCGAGTGTCGACATGTTGCCGTGGCCTGCTAGATCACCAGATCTTTCACCAATCGAGCAGGTATGGGACATCATTGGACGACAACTCCAGCGTCACCCCCAACCAGCATTAACCGTCCCTGTATTAACCAAACAAGTGCAACATGCATGGAACTCCATCCCACAAACTGACATCCAGCACCTGTACGACACAATGCATGAACGTTTGCGTGCTTGCATTCAACATTCTGGCGGTTACACCGGTTATTAATGTACCAGCATTTCACATTTAAAATGGCTCTTCTCGCGCTTACAATAAGCTGTGATCTTGAAACCTTAATCGATTAAATATGTTACCTATACAAATGTATTGCCGCCATTTCATTCCTCTACAACTATTTTTTCGTGGTGTTGGGATTTTTTTCCGTCAGTGTATATGGAAATTCGAGGAAGTGACGTGCCTTTCCTAACAAAATCAAAATACGTAAAATAACTTACCTATGGATAGAAACTCAAAAGGAGCGTTAAATTAGATATTACGTCACTCTATGAATAATTTGTTGCATGGCATTTTCCCAGCTACCGTCTTTCAATTTCATTGTGGTCTGTAAAACAGCAGAACTATCCTTTCCTCCCCCCCCCCCCCTCGAAGGCGTAAATGCATATTTATTTTATATTACATATCTCCAATTGTTGAAATAAGATTGAAATTGTCATTTTCTGGCGATAAATGCAACCATGACTAACATTTTCCACATAAATTTTGAAGATGACAATCCGATTATATTGCGTAATCCCGTATTTCTTTCATGATTTTCCACATATATTTTGCAGTTTTCCTTATTCTATCATTAAGACTAAATCCCTGCATGTGTGTAGGTCACCTCTAAGTGCCCTTTATCGTATTGTAGTAATATTTCAAAGCAATCTGATCTGGGTTATGTCGGGTTCATTCTGGGTTTGTTCGGATGAAATGCATACGGAACCGGGCCACAAAACCTTGGCACCATTTCATCTGTGCTCATAAATCAGAATCTAAACATTATTGTAAGAATATTCTTTAATTCTACATGAAATAGAATAGGTTTCATCGTAAAACTCAAAAGCGATACTGGCGTCTTGTCCAAAAACCCTTGTGTGCTTCATCTTTCTTACATTTATTTTACATTGTTTCGTGTTCTCGATTAGAGAAGATTACCAAGGCGTGGAGTTTTTCTTTTAATGACAACACATTCTTCTAGATCAAAAGACCACCGTACAACAAGCAAGTCATTGCTGCAAGCAAGTCATTATTAAATAGTATTATTTAATATTACAAAATTCACTGCTTTATGCTTAAAGTTATGCACCTTATATCTCCCATTTCTCCTTCAACAGCATGCTGAGCCAAAACAAATGGAAAAATCCTCTGCCTTAATTAAAATTCAGTTCAAAAAACAGCGGGGGATGATTTTTAGAGATTTGTAGGTAAAAACTGCAATGTAGTTGAAAAATTAAATTTTGAGATGAGAGGTAAAATTGAAACTGCTTTCATTTGACACAGTTTAATTAAAAATCGAAAATGCATCATGAAAGCCCCTGTGTTTAAAAGAGTAGAGGTGGAATACATCAAACTGATATACCTAACTGTACTTCAATCAGGGAGCAAAAGCGCTGTAAAATTAATTAAATCTGAAAGGTAACGAGATTCTCCTTGTATCATTAGAGCAGGGTTTCTCCCTCAAAAACGAAGAAATCCGCAGTTTTACGTTCTAAAGCATTTATGTGTGTGCGTGTGTCCTGCGATAAACTAAATTTTTATTTCGCTTTGTTATTTTTTGCTGCTGCTAAACAAGGAAAATGTTGAAAAAAGTGTCTTTTTTGCTGTTTTACTGGAGTACGCAAACAAGAAAGCCTAATTAATTTTCTTGGATAATGTACTTACTTTGGACTGCACGAGTTTTTCCTAGTTTAAAATTTCTCTGCCTTCAAATACAACCAAGATGGGGAAGAAAAAGAACAGTAAAAGAAAAAGGGAGATGGTATTTAATTCCATTGCAGGAGAAACGGAAGAAAAGAAAATATTTTTTTTTATGTGCATGTGCGATTCGTGTAGAACAAATCGATTTTACGTGAACACTCGTTATTTAAAATTCTTAAATCTTAATTAATCACGCAGTCGGTTCCTTATGATGAATGGAAGGCAACTTGTTTTTTCGCCCTTCCGGCAAATATTTATATTTATTTTTACTTTTTTATCACGTGACTTTTTGGACTATGGAGCTTGACTAGCAAACAAACTATTAGTAGCCATTTTTATTAAAATTCTCTGCATCCAGATGAAAAAGTCAAACAAAATATGCTACGAAATATTCTATTTAGTGTTAATCTATTCCTGTACCTTTCAGAGAAGACCTTTAAAATCAATTTCTTTTTATTTACAAGTACGCTCAGTAGGATATTGCAGCAAGAATGCTCGAGTGGGCAGAGGCTGTGTGGTTTCTTGATAATAATACGAGCCAAGGCTGTTCTACGTCAACAAAATTCTAAAATTCACGAGCCATTTTCCGTGATGCTTTTCATAAGTTAACGAAACATATTTCTTATACAAACTCTTCCGCGAAATGAGGGTGAAAAGAAACCTGAATTTCACGAATTTTTCGTACGCCAGGAAGATTCTGAATTTTCAGAAACCTTTCCGCAATCCCTGTCTCATATTGACGGTAAATGCCGTTTCTAAGAGGTGTGAACGAAACATTCTGAATTTTCAGAAACTTTTATGCAATTGGTTCGCACATTAACGGAAAATTATGTTCTCACCTTTACCGAATTCATTGAGCGGAGCTCTCTCTACGAGACTCGAGACAATTAATTGTTCGGGCATAGGTACGAGATGACACATCCGATCACCGTGATTTTTTGCATGCGATTGGACATCGTCCATGGTCAGGTTTTGACGCCTTCCAATTCCCGAAATCCCGTGTCATTGAGGACTAATCATCCAAAAACTTGCATTTTTAGGGGTTTTGAGAATGAGAAGGGGTTGTTTGCTACCTATCTCCTCCAAAGATCTTCAGCCAATCGTGTTGACACTTGCCACAGAGAAAGGTAAGAATATGGTGAGTAACATGGGGTTGGTATCATGGTGGTTGTTCGCGTCGTATAAAAATAATGACCATTAAAAAATTGACCAATTTTAATAATAATTGAAGAAATCCGCTCTCTATATGAGACTCGGGACAATTAGGTGTTCGGGCATAGCTACGGCATGACGCATGCGATCTGCGTGATTTTTGGCATGCAATTGGACATCGTCCATGGTCAGGTTTTGACGCCTTCCGTTCCCCGGAAGTCCGTGTCATTGAGGAATTTCAATTAAAACTCGATGGCCTTTTACTTGAACCGTTTCACGAAAGTCGGCTCACTAACATTAATTTAAAAAAAATCGTTTGAATTGAAAATCGAAGGAATTGAAAGACGCCGTCTGTTAGCTCAGCATTTGCTTAATCTATAATAATAAAAGGTAGTTTGTGTGTGTGTCTTTCGCGATACAAAATGAAAAACGTGGTTCCCGATCTGAGTGTGTTTTTCCGCTTTGTTTACATGCAACCTGATCACAACCAACGTGAAGGCGTGAAGGAAAGTAGTTCATGATCAATTTTAGGCATTTCTTTTTTAGAATGTTTCGTATTCTTCTTCTGGGAAACATAAATTGTACGCGTTCGTTATTTAGAATTTGTTATAATAGACGCCTTAATGAGCTTAGATTTTTGCAATAACGTCGCTCAAAATTTGCCAACTGTATCCGAGTTATCGGTTACCGTTGGCGGCTTGTCCTAGTATGACGGAAAAATTTCGGTAACAGGAACGATTCGCGGGTATACTTATGATTTGATTAACTGTTAAATTGATTGTATGATGTCTACGTATCAGTCTGTAGACCACTTAAGGCTCTACGAGACCCGCCATTTTGTGTCTTCTCTTGTTAACCAACGGGCAAGCGTATTTCACAAATTACTCGGGCGATTTTGTACATTTTGGAGCACCGTTTGTGGCTAACGCAAGATATATGATAAATAAAGAGTTTCCTGGTTTCAGATTTTCATTTTGAACTCTTTAAGTATTTTTGATTAATTAATAAAACTTAGGAAGACGCCTTGATACGACTTTCGCTGCAGATATGAAATGAAGGGAAGTGTCAATAAAAATTCTGAAACCAGGGAACTCTTTATTTATCAAATATCTTGCGTTAGCCACAAACGGTGTTCCAAAATGTGCAAAATTGCCTGAGCAATTTGTGAAATGCGCTTGCCCGTTGGTTAACAAGGAAAGGCAGCAATACAAGATGGGCGGGTCTCGTAGAGCCTTAAAGCAAAAGCTATTATGTTATCAACAGTAAATTATATATTTAGAAGTTTTGTGAAATAATACTATAAAACAATATAGTGGACCTTCTCTTAACGATAATGGAAAACTATTGTCAGTTTATAAAGAGATCTCGAGTTCCTAGGTATTCTGTTACTTCGAAAAATCACAATTTAAAAAAACACATAATTTGTAATAAGTCCTCCTACAGACAATATAATATTATTACAAACTTACAGAGAAAAATAATAAGATCCAACAGAAACTAAAATGACTAATTCATCCACATCAATAAGAAAACAAAATAATTAATCATCGACCATTTAGAGTTGTACCTTAAACGCGAGAGGTGGAAAAGAAAGTTTCTGGCTCAGCGGTAATACACGAGCTTCCCGTTCGGAAGATAGCTTGTTTAAATCCCTCCAGGGACGAATAAGGAAGGGCCTGTAAACTTAATACGCCGCGTCTGACTGAAGATTTTGCGAGATTTCAATAAAAATAAGCAAAAACGCAAAACGAATTTTTTGAATAAGCGGAATTACTGACCACGGAAATTTTGTCAAAATGCTGAAGTTAGAAAAAAGAATAAAATTTTAAAACGGAAATTTCGTTGAAAGACAGACATCTGCTGACAACTTGACCGTACCTTATTTTCAGAAATGTTCTGTGAATTCACACCACTTATTTTATGCAGTGTAACTAGGTCTCGGAATCAGGAGGTCTGAAGATTCACCTGGGTGGCCTCTGTGTTCAACGAGAAACTATATTCACCCATGAATACAAGTGCAAGTTTTGCTTTGTATTTTTGTTTCTTTTATAAACTTACTTCACTTGTCTTCAATTTTTCCATGCCGAAAAGTAAAAGTAGAGAAAAATGGAATTTAAAATATGAAAATGAGTGGGTGAAGAAAACTGGACTATTTTGAAATATAAAAAAAATATTAAAATTGGTTTGACGGTGGCTAAATTGTAAGGTCATTATCGCTGGAGGAAAGATAACTCTCAACACACATGAAAAAAATATTGTTTAGTTTACTATTTTGGTTCCTTTTCGTGGATGCATTCACTGGCATCGAGGAAATATTGACACCAAATTTTAGTTCTTTCTTCTCCATCTTTAATCGTGCAATCTCCTTTGCTGGCGCTTGACGGTAACTTCTTCTTACAGTGGCCAAAAAGGCAAACCTCCCTGCAGGTTCCCACCGGTAAGCACTTCTTTCACACATGCACCTCAAAACCACTCTTATGACAACAAAATCACGAACAGTAGAAGTTAAAAACTTCTTCTCTGTCTCTTTCTCTCGCCCAAAGATTTCTTTTTAGCACTGTTTTGCATCACCTAGAAGGATACAATTTGCTGAAACGTTCCCACGGCAACACTTCTTTATATGCAATTAACCACCTGGAAGTTTTTTAACAACAGCTTAGCATCTCATAGTGACCTACAAAATGACGAACCGTGTTTCATCCGTATACTCAACTACTCTTTCACCTCTCTCTGACCCTTAGCTGCAACAAGACCAGTGCCCATGTGGCAGAGAATCATTGGTGCAACCCATGTGGCAGAGAATCATTGGTGCAACTCATGCGGCAGAGAATCATTGGTGCAACCCATGTAGCAGAGAAACATTGGTGCAACCCATGTGGCAGAGAATCATTGGTACAACTGTTCCTACTGGTTGACTTCAAAAAGTAATTTGTTTTGAGTTATCCCTCGTTTGTACTGTAGCATTTCAATTTCGTTTTTTTAAACGTGCATACACAAATAAACAAAGTAAAATATTTATGTTTGTAATGAAATGCAAAAGAAACTTTTATAAACTACCAAAAATAAAAGTTCAGAAAATAATAACGCCAATCTTCCAGGATGGGACTTGCTTGCCCTGGTAAGGGGTTTGTGCTTCTTTTAGACCCCTGCTATCTACGGCCCGGGTACGAGCTGGGCACAAGTTCGAGTCCTGGTTGAGTGATAGTGGGTGTGCTTTCCCTAAGGCGTTGGCTCTGTCCCTTACCTGAAGATAATGACCCCAAATTAATAGCGGACCACCCTCGCAGCAATAGTCCTTAAACCCTGAAACAGCAACAACAAACGAATCAGAAATTTACGAAGTTTTTACGAGACTCATGATTGGTATGATTAATAATTTTTGACCACCTGTGTGAAGCAATTACCATATCTCCATCCTCGTGTCTGTGTAGTAGGTGACTGTTGCAGGTTCTGTCCTTGTTGCGGACGATCCAATTCACGAATTTACAGCGTTTCAGTGAATGTGACATGGATCGGTCCTTGAAATCGGCATTGGTCGTAGTTAATCATTTCCCGCTGCTGCCTTCTGCCACCGGACGAGAAATGCAACAAGATGCCACTTATTGTAATTCCCAAGGATGATCGCCTGAATGACTGTGCGCCACACACGGTAGAATATCTTCTGCGCCTATTCGTGACATGGAATTTGAAGAGGCAAAATATTTTTTATCTGTAAAATACAGAAATTGCCTTCTATATAAATTAGAATCAATACAAATATACGCGCAGGCTTGTGTTACACTTACGTTTGATGAACTTAAAAATAAAGTTAATGATGGAAAAGGAATAGCTAACAAGACTAAAAATAATAGTACTGAAGACGATATTAGGAGCGACAAAATTCTGGATTTTCATCAGTACAACCAATATAAATTATTCTATTCCAAATACAAATACCCGAATTTATTTCGTAAACACACTGAATAATTTTTAATAGATTTACCAACTGAAATTAGTTTATTGCTTTGGATCATTTTAAAATGAATCATTATTTCAAATTTAATTCACGACAGGTTCGAATTAAAAAAATCGTTTTTAATATATACTATTTTCATGATATAATATCGTTCTTACTGGAAGATTTTTTCTGAATGATTTAATAATCTTCATTATCTAGAGCTTTATGCCATCTGTAAAGAAACTAATGGATTTCTTGTTTGTATGCTTAAATCTTCAGAATTGTATTGCTCGCTTTCTTTGACGAATGTCGTGTTTCGTACGAAATTGCCCAGTCACTTCAAAAAGCAGAATTTCGCAAAGAAAAACCAAAAGATTCGGATGTTAAATTATTTCGAAGACCCTATTTGCAGGGTTAGACGTCGTTTGAAAACAACAATCTGTGAATGATGTCCAGTTCGGCAACTTAATCATTTTTCAGATCGATGAATTGTTCAACACATTGGCCTTCGAAAATAAATTGCTGTTCACTTTAAGGAGCTGAAGCTCTATTTTTTAATCAGCTTTCTACAACGCTGTTGCTAACCGCATTGTTGTAGGCACTTCATGTTACTGGGTTTTTCAGTTTCTAAAAAATATATATATAAAATCTTATTGTAATAATTTTGAAACTGGGAAAGCCAAAACGTTATCTACTGCATTTCAGTGGTTTTCTGCACCATACTAACAAAAACCACGAAATGCAAAGGAGAACGTGTTACGGGTGATATCTGGACAAGGAGCCTTCACTGCTTGTTCATAAGAATTTCTCCACAAGTGTAAGGATTTAAAGCCATTTTACATCCCCTTTTGTAATGCCTCAGGAAAATTATGTACGCAAATTACTGCTGGAATTTGTTTATTCTTGCAGTATATGCAGCCAGTCTACACTCAGTGGACAAAACAATTAGCGACACCCACCTAATAGCGTGTTGGTCCTCTTCTAGCATGAATAACAGCCTGTACACGCCAAGGCATCGATTCCACGAGTTGCTGGAGGGTTTCCGGAGGTAATGCCAGCCATGCCTTTTTGGGTATTGTCCACTACTCCGCCTGGGTCGTCAGTCCAGGTTCCATGGATCTGATGTTGTGCTCGACAGCATCACAGGGCTTAAATCAGAGAACCTTGACGTTCCACAAGGCTTAAATCCGAGGACCTGGGCTGTCATTGTAAGGCTTAAATCCGAGGACCTGGGCTGTCATTGTAAGGCTTAAATCCGAGGACCTGGGCTGTCATTGTAAGGCTTAAATCCGAGGACCAGGGCTGTCATGTCATTGTACCATACTGTCCGACTATGTTGGGGACAGTGGACACGTGCCAGCACTGCGACACAGCGGAGCGGCGCCGGGTGGACCAGCAGGACCACAAGTAGAGGGAATCAACAGATCGTGCGGCAGACGCAAACAGATCTCACGGGGACACGGTCCACTATACAGGCAGATGTAGTGGCTCCTGTGTGCCCACTGAAAATTGCCCAAAGCCTGGCGGAAGCGAATATGCCATCCCAGCGCCACTTACGTGTGCTGCCATTAACACCGGAACATCTCCGGCTCCGTATGCAGTGGTGCCAGGCCAGAGCGACGTGGACCACTACAGAATTATGACATGTGGTATTTAGCTATGAGTGCCGCTTCATTTTGGGGACAGATGATCATCTTGTCCGGATGTGGAGGACCCCAGGTCAACGGCACAGTCCTGACTTCTCTATCGAGAGCAGCATCTCCCTCACTGCAGGAATTATGGGCTGGGGAGACATTGTCTACGATAGCCGATCAGCTCTAGTAGTAGTACGTGGATCGTTGACGGGCCAGCGGTATGTGGATGAGATCCTACGGCCCCATATGCTCCCATTCCTGTCCGGGATTCCAGGTGCGTTATACCAGCAGGATAATGCCCGCCCGCACACTGCTCGGTTTGCCCAGGACTGCTTACGTCATGTCCTGACAATTCCATGGCCTTCCCGGTCCCCGGAAATGCCCCCTATGGAGCATGTGTAGGCCCAGTTGAAACGCCAGCTGCCGCCGTGCTGCACTATCTGGGATTTGGAGCACACCGTCCGACACGTGTGGGCCAGTCTGCTACAGGACATCAGGCGTCTGTTCGCCTCCATGTCGGATCGTATTGCAGCAGGTATCGCCGCACGAGGAGGTGCGACGCGCTATTGAAGATGACTTTACTGCGTGCCACAGATCCCCTCTGTAATTGTTCTGCAGCTCTGTTTTTGCCATCATGTGTATCATTCATCTGTATCATTACGTCCGTAAAATTTTAGTTCAATCCGAAGCTTCCTTCTTGGTGCGCATATTTCATTGTCCGTGAGTGTATTTCGCCCCATGCTTGCTCCACCGTTATCCATAATCCCGTCGCATTCCTGCGTAAAAGATCCAAAGCTCGAAGGGATCTCTCCACAACATTCCCAAGAATTTCCACAAGATTCATATGCAATGAACGGAGAAGCCATTCCAGGGAGCGGAATTCTGCTGAAGGATCTTCTAACCATGTACTACTCACCACGGCTTTGTTGGGAGGCGCATTGCCCTTATGAAAAAGTCCATTATCCTGTTTAAAAATGATAATCATGAACGGATAGGGATGGTCTTCAAGGATAGAAGTATAAAGTGAACCTTTCAGAGATTCATCTAGACGTACCATAGGTTCCAACGTGTCACACTTGAACACATCCCAGACCATAACCGAACGTCCACCAGCCTGAACAGTTCCTTTTCAACGTTCCAGGTGCATCGCTTCTACATTTTCCGCTAGGTCGGTGCCCTTTCGTCTGCGCGAAGTCATTGGAAGGAGCTCGTTGAACCAGGAGATCGGTCTCCAATCATGCAATGGCCAGTGCTGACATTCTTTCGACGAGTTGAGGTGTGCAGTACGGTGATATGGCGTTAGAAATAAGATTCTGATGTTTAGGCTGCTCCCATAACTTTTTGTGGCTAATGATCACCGGATGATTTGGATCGAAAGTTTCTGTCACCTCCATCGTTGAAATCTTGGGTGATTTGTGCCACTGTCGCCCTCTCTTTGGTGGCAGCTGTGCGAGAGAGACGACGACGATGATGTTCATCCACCACTTTCATCCTCACCCAGTACTGTCCGCGATGCGATGTTATTCATGAAATAGCTTATTCCCGATGCACTTTTAATACTGTCGAACGGGTACAGTGCAATTCCTGCATCACCTCCACGATAGAGTTGGCCTTGCGTTGGGCACTCACTATCATCCCTTTTTTAAACTGTATGCACTCGCCACATTTATCCACACTGACACTAAATTACCGTCTGCCTGAAAGCAGTGATATCCTACTTGTATACCAACCAAGTGGTAAGCTCTTCCACCAACGAGCGAGGTGACAGCTTCAGGTTGCCCAGAACCTACGTTTAAAATGATTTCTCTGGTATCAGTGTACATGTGTGTGTGTGTGTGTGTGTGTGTGTGTGTGTGTGTGTGTGTTAAACATCAGTACAAGCTGGAATTCCAGCAGGCAATAGAGCTTTCTTCCGCGCATAATGTGCTCACTCAAAAACTCTTATCACATAGACTCATGTTAATTTTGTAACACTATTTTTTGTCTTCTTGTTTGATTTGAAGATAGAACTTGGAGCACTACAGCAAACCTAGTACTTTGAAGACAACATTCTCAGGAATGTAATTGGGGACATATCAAAGGTAGGGAAACAAGAGACTGGGAAGAAAGGGCAACCAAGCATTTTAGGTGGCTTTTGAGAATCTCTTAATGATTAATTAAGGAAAAGCTTGATGATTAGAATTGAATATGTTGAACAATGCGTGAGAAGCGACGTGCAATAACTAAGTGACTCCGTAAGTAGCCGAACAATGGGTTGTGGAATGTGTGTGCCCGTGCGAAAGGAACTGATTTCGAATGATGTTAAATTACCACTACTTGAAGTTTCACAGATTCATTTAGAATTCATTTTGATTAGATATATACAGAAGTTGATTCACGTTTATTAGGACAAAGTAAAATGCACGTCATATGCAAATTGTGTGCGTTACGGTTACGTAACTTGTTTGTCGTGCAGTACCGGCCTTCTGCTTGAAGAGCATTTGTAATTTTGCTTTCGTAGTGTTACGATGCCTCCACGGGTGATTTCGTTCTGGAAGGGGTACATAGTCACCGTTTCCAAAGAAAGTTATTCGTACACATCAATCCAAAAAAGGCGAAAAGAAAATGGTTGTGTGATTTCTAAAAATGGCATATGTCGAGCAATTATGTTTGCAAAAGAGAACTTTGCAGCTTGCTCGAATGACGCACAAACGTCACGAAAAAAACACCCTAAACCAAAACGAAAAGTCAGGTCTCTGGTAAAGAAACGGAATCCAGCATCGCACAGCAATTAGGTGTCTCAGGCAACCGTAAATCAAATAATAGCTGCACTTAGAAAAGCAGTTTAAGCTTAACGTCGACAAGCTCTTACTCCGCCACATTTCGGAACGGATAACGAACTGTAGGAAACTGTATGAGAGACACATAGCAAGGAACAGGTGGAAGTTTGTAGTCCCTTTGGATGAAGCATGGATATATCTTATTGACACAAACAAAATCTGGGCAATATACTATCAAGAAAAGGGTGCCAAGGCATACCCGAGATAGGTACGCGAATGCAAAGAAAGTTTTTCACGTGGATTTATGATTGTGTCAGGCTGTTGCTATAATGGCAAGTTAAAGCTGCAAAAGGTTGCGAATAACGTAAAACTTAATGCACAATATTATCAGAAAAATATTCTGTACCCAATTTACCGCGAAGAAATCCCATCCTTATACGGTGCTATGGCTTTAAATGTATGGATCCACCAAGATAGGGCTTCCAGCTTAAAGTCCAGAGTGGCATACATGCGGAAGATGAGATTGGGATTAACGCTCTACCATTCTCCTCAATTCCTGTTAAATCCCCAAATGCCTCTCTCATGAATTTCTGCGACTTCGGGTTACGTAAACGAGCCTTTAAAAGTTGAAGGACCAAAACAGTTGACCGCCTTTGGAAAACTTGCAAAGAGGAGTGGGAGAGAATACAACTTGCCTATCTGCAAAGGAGCCTGCTACAGTGAAAGTTGCGCTGCAGAAGGATAGTACAGGAACATGGTAAGCACATAGAACACAACAGAAGTTGGCGACATGGTATTTCATAACTGTATGAACCTGCAACCTTTGTCACTATAAACGTGAAACAACTTCTTTATGCGTGATACATAACATGATCCCTCTGATTCATTGTCCAAATTCCTAAATTTCTACCATGGAGTACAGCATTGAAGAGATAATAAGACATACAATTGTGAGTCATCACCACAATGCAAACTTGTTTTCAGTTACCCGATTTTAAAATAAAATAACTACGTATTAGTCTTGATCAAGGGAAGCTAGCACAGGTAAGCCTAAAAACTGCAGGACATAACTTCAAGGTCTTTTAATTCTCACGTAATATCATGGAAACAACATTCAGGCTAATACCACTGTAGAACGGGTCGTCAAATTCTGCAGCACATTGAGGAATATTACAGCTCATAAAAGCTCTCAGTATATAGAATTCCAACATTTCAGAGTCGACTAATTAAACACTGTTGTCTGAAAGATCTCTGTAAACTTGAAACAATACGTTCAATACAACACTGCTTTCGTAAATGTTTATCTCCAGTAAACGCGCACGGTTAGTGTATTTCTAGATGTGTGGAAACGCGATTGTTAAAATATTGAACTGCTATGAATAATGATTCCATACATTTTGATTAATTGCTTGGGGGAAGACCGCAAAACTGATTGCAAAATTATCTCAACTGTTCGAATTTGTAAGGAATATTTCAAAGACCCCTGGAAAGACATCCGGAATAATAAGTTTAGCCTGCCTGTATCAGCTGCTCGTTTCGTGCCTGCAACATCGATACGGTTTGTTAAATTAATATCTCTTTTCTTTGGTTCCCCACAGGCGTCCTGGATATCGGAATGAACTTGATGTGCAAGACACGTGAAATAAGTGAATTCGTAAAACGCAGATTTTCAAAAGCACGAAGTTTTCGATCACTACCATTAAATTGAAGGTTGAATGTATACTTTGAAAACGAGTATTCATTTGGCTTAGAAATATTTTCCGATAAGAACTCAAGGTATCTAATATCTGTTTTTAGCACGTCTTTTGTAAAAAAAGATCGTGCTTCTGTTATCGGTTTGTCCGTCCGTCCGTCCGTCCGCCTGTACCCACGATATCTCTGCAACTATTAGTCCGATTTGAAAAACTCTTTTTGCATTGGAAAGCTTGAAATATGCAAATGATGATCATTCATTTCGTTTTTTTTACGATGTACGAGTTTGCCGGTAGAGGGCGTAAATGCAGATGATGTCGAATTCAAAAATACGTTTTATTCCACACATTTGCTTCTAAACATCCGTTTGAATTTTTTTATCTTTCGATTCCATTTATATCGAAGAGTATTTTAGATATAGTTACTTTTTCAAATTACGTATAGCTTTTCCGCTAGAGGGCGTAAAAGTAAATTACCTTTTCCTTGATAACTCTTCTTCTAAAACTCCGATTTTAATTTTTTTCTTTAGCGGATACATCTCCTGATGGAAAAGTCTTTTCCATATAATTTCAAATTTTTGGTAAAGAATATTTTTGGCCACCAGGGGGCCAAAGTGTTAATTTTTGCTTCTGATGTATCTGCCATAAAATCGGAGATTCTAAAATATCGATTGAAAAAATTCCTTCGTGGACTGATGCCACTCACATCGATAAACCTTTTCGGAATATTTTCTTCTTAAAATATTACACAGTTTCTCCGCCAGGGGGCGTAGATGTACATCTTATCTTTGTCAATATCTCTTGTTCTAGGCGTCCGATTTGAAAAATTCCTTCTTTGTTGGATAGTGTTTCAAGTGTGACATGTGGTTCATATAGTTTCAAAATTTTCAAGTAATTCATAGACTTTTCGCTAGGGGGCGTAAATGTAAATTGCGTTTCCCAATATATCTCTGCTTCTAAAACTCCGACTTGAAAATTTCTTTCTGCACCTCATACAGCTCCTGATGGGAAATCGTTTGCACACATTTTCTAATTTTTGTAGGAAATGGTTTGGCCACCAGGTGGCGTAAGTCTTAATTTCCGCTTCCGTTGTATTTGCAGCAAAATATGAGCTTCCAAAATCTCGATTGAAAAAAAAAGTCGTTTGTTGACCGATACTACTCCTCATGTCGACAAACCTCTTAGGAAAATTTTCTTCTTGAAAAAATGCATGGTTTCTGCGCCAGGGGGCGTAGATGTATATCTTATTTTTGTCAATATCTCTACTTCTAAGTGTACGATTTGAAAAACTCATTCTTTGTTGGATAGTGTTTCCGATGCGAAATGTTTTTCTTATAAATTCAAAATTTTCAAGTAAATCATAGACTTTCCGCTAGGGGGCACAAAGGTAAATTGCGTTTTCTGCGTTATTTCTGCTCCTAAAGATCTGATTTGAAAAATTCTTTCCGTATCGCATACAAGACCTGATGGAACATATGTTTCACATAATTTCTAATGTTTGATAAAGAATGGTTTAGCCACCAGGTGTCATAAGGGTTAATTTCTGCTTCTGAAGTATTTATTGCAAAATCTATCAAAATCTCCCGTTTAGCCGTTGAGTATGCTAACCGTTACACCACCCAGGACAGTGAAGTTCCAAGCAACTGAGACATAGGAATCTGAAAGTCCTCAGAATTTTGCTAGTCGAAGCATCCATGCTTCCTGAAAGCGCTTTGACTCAATTCCCATCCAGACGTATGTAGGCCGGAGGTCACCATTACACATATAAATCAATGAAGGAAGAAATATTCTTCATAATACATGGACAATTCACAGACTATTTAATCAAAGCAAAATGAATTTGCTGGTACCACTTACTGGTCGTCCATGTAGTTAGCATATTCGACCGGTAATCGGGAGATGCGGGGTTCGATTCCCGCCCTAGGGTAATGAAACTTTCAAGTTTTCTGAGAAGTGTTACATGGGTGACCATTAAGTGGTTCAAGCAAAAATTTAAATAAAATGCCATAAAAGACTGTAGTTATGATTGGTATACGTATTTTAGTATTATGGGGAGCAACTTCTCATAGCACTGCGTTAATTTTTAGCATAATACAATTAAAATATAGACCTATGAAAACAGTTATTACATACTTCGCTTGCGAATACCAGTATTTGTATTTTACGGCGCAACTTTTCGTGCCCTAACTGTCTGCGGATAATTAAAGACTGCAGTTTTTTACCTTTAGAGTGTCGTTAACGGGCTCGCTGATGTTCAAACAACTACAGAATAATAAAGGGTCATACATAATAGTAAGGATGTAAGGTCAGGTGATGCGTAACATCACAGCCTCTCCTTGACAAATGTCAACCCCGCCTTCTCGTGGTGCATCCTGTTCCCACTAAAGGGGCTCTGACGACCGCCCATAGCGGTATAACTATACCATCGGGATTAGAGGAAATTCTATCCCACACTCACCAACCCGCTTGGCCAGCGTGGTGAGTTATGGCCAAACCCCTCCAAAATGATTCCACAACTTAAATCTTGGCCCTCAGTCTCCGGCAGCTGGAATGTACCTGGCCAAGGCAGCGGCCAGTGCGACATGAAGGCAGAGGGTGCTAAGAATTCCCGGAGGACCGGACTAGGCTGCCATCTGATGCTGACCTTGGCTACTTACAATGGACGCTCCCTATCTTCTGATTCAAGGCTTCTTGAATTGGAAGAGAAACTACCAAGGATCAAGTGGGACATCGTGGGGCTAAGTGAGGTAAGGAGAAAAGGAGAAGATCTCATCGAACTGAAAAGTGGACATCTCTTCTACTATCGTGGGACAGATACTGGCAGAACTAGTGGTGTTGGATTTATAATAAACAAGAAACTGAAGGATAAAGTTGTAGAAGTTGAAAGTTCCTCTGGCAGAGCTGCACGACTTGTTATCCAACTCTCGAAAAGATACCAGGCTCAGATTATTCAAACTTATGCACCCACCACAAGTCATCCTGAAGAAGAAATTGAAGAATTTTATGAGGAAATTTGTCATTTAAATAATAAAGGTAAGCAGCACTTGAAAATAATTATGGGAGATTTCAATGCAAAAATAGGGCAAAGGCAACAGAATGAAACTTCAGTAGGTAAATTCGGTCATGGCAACAGAAACCAGCGTGGAAATACTCTCGTTGAGTTTGCAGAGGCAGAAGGGTTTTTCATCTTGAACTCCTTCTTCAAGAAAAAGCCACACAGGAAATGGACATGGAAACATCCAAATGGGACGACAAGTGAAATTGATTTTATTATGTGTAACAAAAAATTCGTCATAGAAGACTGCAGTGTGCTAAACAAGTTCAACACAGGTAGTGACCATAGATTGGTGAGATGTAAGATGCACCTCAACACTAAACTTGAACGTGGCAAGCTCACAAGACAAACAAAATCTATTGACATAACCAACCTTAAAAAACACCATAATACCTTCAAGTTAGAACTGAAGAACAGGTTCTCTGCTTTAGAAGGCCTAACATCGGAAGAAGTGGACATCTCTGAAGTTAACAGAAAAGTAACCAAAGCTCTTATGGAAACAGCAACAAAATTAGCTGGGTCTAAGAACAAGTTGCATGTGAACAAATTATCAGGAAAAACCAAAATGTTGATGCAAAAAAGAAGAGAGATGAGGACAACTAAAGAAGATGTGACTTCCAAAGTGGAATATATAGAGCTATGCAAGACAGTAAGAAAAAGTATCACTGAAGACGTAAGGAAATTCAACTGTGAACTAGTGAGGAAAACAATTGAAAACAACCAAAGCCTAAAGATAGCAAAGGGACATCTCAGTAAGGGAAGAAAACAGATTATGGCACTGAGAAAAGAAGATGGTTATGTAACAAGAAATAGAGGCGAAATTTTGACAAGAGTGAAAGATTTCTACTCCAAATTATATGAAAGGGATGATATATGCACTCCAGACATCATGAAAGATACCAGTACCAGAGTTCCTCCAGTCCTTCCAGCAGAAGTTGCACATGCAATCAAGAACATGAAGCGAGGAAAAGCTCCAGGAGAAGATGGAATTACTGTAGACATCATACAAGAAGCAAGTGGAGAAATCGAAACAGTACTCGCCCAAATTTTCACTCGATGCCTTAATGAAGGAAAGATTCCTGAGGATTGGAACACCGCTACAATGATCCTGCTACATAAGAAAGGGGACATTGAGGATCTCGGAAACTACAGACCTATCAGCCTCCTATCAGTAGTTTATAAAATCTTCACTAAAGTTCTTTCACACCGCTTGAAGGTAACACTGGACATGGCTCAACCGAGAGAACAAGCTGGATTCAGGAGTGGCTACAGCACAATAGATCATATCCACGTGCTGAGAGAACTAATTGAAAGAGCGAGGGAATATGAACTTACATTGTGCATGGCTTTTATCGATTATGAAAAAGCCTTTGATTCGGTGAAACCATCAGCAGTTACAATGGCTCTGAAAACCTGCGGTATTGAAGATGCATACGTTAATATTATTAATAACATCTATGAAAATGCAAGTGCAAAGATCAGGCTGTTTGAAAATACAACACACGTAAAAATTGGAAAGGGAGTGAGACAAGGTGACACCATATCTCCGAAGCTCTTTAATGCCACATTGGAGGATGTTTTTCAGTCGCTGAGCTGGGAAAACAAGGGGATAAAGATTAATGGAGATTATCTAACCCACCTTCGTTTTGCTGATGACGTAGTCATTTTTGCAACTACCCCATCAGAGCTGCAGAGTATCATCCAGGAACTTGCTGACAAGAGTAAAGAAGTGGGATTAAAAATGAACTTTCAGAAGACAAAAGTGATGTTCAATGCTTTTACAAGAAATGAAGATTTATCGATTGATGGAGAAAAGCTGGAGATAACAGACATGTACGTTTATCTTGGACAGCAGATATCAAGTGAGGGTCACATTGATGAAGAAATTAATCGGCGTACAAAACTTGCCTGGAGAGCTTTTGGAAGAAACAGCATAATTTTCAAGAGCAATATGCCATTATGTCTTAAAAGAAAAGTGTTTGATCAATGCATCCTTCCAGTGCTTACGTATGGTGCAGAGACGTGGACCTTAACTAAAAGAGACATACATAGGCTGCAGACAACTCAAAGCAGCATGGAGAGGTGCATGCTTGGTGTAACCAGGAGAGATAAGAAGAGGAACTCGTGGATCCGAAAAATGACAAGAGTGGAAGACATCATGATCAGAGTTAAATCCCTGAAATGGCAATGGGCTGGACATACTGCCAGAAGGACAGATCATCGATGGACAGCCGAAATTTTAGATTGGATTCCAAGGGACAGGAAAAGACCCAGGAGAAGACCACATGGGAGATGGGTGGATGAAATTCGAAAGTATGCAGGGGTGACATGGAGGAGACTGGCACAAGACAGACCGTTGTGGAGGAAACTTGGGGAGACCTTCGTCCAGCAGTGGATTGATAATGGTTGACAATGATGATGATGATGACATAATAGTACAAACATAAAAATAGTCATTCAGTAATCGCCCCGGTGGGCAACCGGTATGGCTTCTGACCCTTCATCTGAAATGAGCACGTTTTCGAATTCAGGATGAGGCTCAGGCAATTGGGTTTTTTGATGACCCAGTGGCCGAAATTGGGTACAGACGACTGTTATAGACCCATGAGTAGCTCGTGGTGGTCGTTAAGCCAAGAAAGGAAAAACAAACAACATATTCAATAGATTCATTTGCATTTAATCTCACACTGTCCTGATATTTCGGTACTTTTAAGGGCCAAAATTTTTTAAAAGCGACAATTTTTGTCTTTCTGTTTATGAAAATTCAAATTCTTACCTTTAAAACAATATATATTTTCCATTATTAACAAACAATTAGAAATATTTTCTTTCGTTTTTTAAAAATATCATACTTTACGAAATTTGTAAAGGGGCATGGTCGATCCTAGAGTGTAATTGCTCTTCCTCTTGGTTCTTACCTCCCTGTTTATTATTAGTTGCAATCTTTTTTTGAACTGGCAACAGTAAATGTTCATCAGTATTGTTCAGCCAAGTCTTTTACAGAAATGTGTTCAGGAGCAAACCCAAATGAACGCATGCATAGTGTCATACCGCCGAGTATACCAAAAACAGAGTTGGTTTCCTTAGTCGTATTAAAATGTTTTGTCTTTGAAGCTATTGCTAGCTTCAATGATGGGCATATCACGAAATGTAGAATTTTGAAAGGCGTTTGTATGTCTCCTGGAGTTCATTGCGTGAGTGCCTTGAACAAATTGGATATGCAGCACATTGCTGCAGCAAACCGAAAACTGAGCGATTACGAAAAGAAGGCTAATGAAAAGCGAGAAAAAAGAAAATGACACTTAGAAACTGATTTCACAGGCAGCGGATGTAGATGGACTTTCTTATAGTGCTGGATTATATTAACTTCCATAAATGATGAACCTTCTTAGGTGTTGGACTGTGTAACTGACTTGAACCAGGTAATGAATGCAAATTTATATTTAAAAGGCGTTTTTCGCAAAATCCTATTTTTTAAACTTCTGTACCTTTTTCTCGGAAACTATACAAGATACTGCTACGAAATTTTTAAATGCTATATTCCCTATAAACATATACACTTTAGCAGGATATTTTATTCCTAAACTTTTTTGTTTTGTTTTTCTTACTAAATTTTAAAGCTAAAATTTTCATTTTTTGTGGAATAAAGTTCCTTTTTTTTTTTAAATAAAAAAAAACAAAAACAAACGCTCCTTCTAAAATGGCAGATGAGTTGCTAAATATATATCCAAAAAATATTCGGTTCTGATAAATGTTTTCTGATGAAAAGGTACATAAAGATAGCAGATTTAATATTGATTTCAATTGGCCTTACAAACCCCTTAAGCAGTTCCCTTATATCCTAACCCTTGCGAGAGAGCTCTATACCCTAGGAGATAGAGGGGTTGTATCTCGCTCAACCAACCAAGAAATCAAAGAACATGCTGCGGCCATTCTTGTACCAAATATTGCGCAATTTCATCAGTGCTAACGACACAGGAAATCGACGGCGAATATTCCACATACTTTTAATAGGCTTGAGATCAGAGGATTGTGAAAGCCAAGGAAGATGATTGAAGCCCTCGTCTTGCTAATCAAAACATTTTTGCTTGAAACTGGCACGATGTAGTTCTTTGCATTAGCATCACATTCAGGAAATCACTACAACGATTTCGCGGATGTCATCTTACTTTCACTGATATCAGCAGATTAAATCCTCACCAGCAATAGAATTCCCATTGCATGGTATATTCTCCAGATGCTTGGATTTTGTTCACACGGGGTGCAGGATCAATCGCTTCTTGACGTCCTCGCAACATTGTCTGCCGACGATCAGCGCAAAACAATGGGTAGCGTGTTTCATCTTCCGAAATCCCTTTATACTATCGTTCTGCTGCCTATTCGCTGCATTCCCGGCACCAATGCAGAAAAAAATACTGATTTTTCCTCAGGGGAGTGGTTTCTGAATGGACATTCCAAGACACAACACTGTGCACATGGTTCGGGTGTAAATGGACTGCTCCTAGCCTTGTTTGAATTCAGCAATCAGTTGCTCCACACCGGAAAACTTGTTCTTCTGTAAACTCCTCCTTACAGTACGACGGTAGGGCTTATTTAAATCTAGTTTTCCAGCCACTTGTTTGATATGGAAGCTCCAGTTGTCATCTAGTCGCAAAACACATTTACCAGTAAATATACACTGGTGTGCAACAATTAAGGACGAAGAAGAGAAATTAGCATAACAGCGGAACGAGCAAGCAGGACGGACCGAAAGACCAATCAGGAGATAGACTAGGTTCCGGTACGGTAGGGCATGCACAAATATGCAGCATGACGTAGGAGGGGTGGGGGTGTCGGAAGGGTATAAAGCACACGGGCGGTGTACGCTCAGCAATTAGGTGAAAGCTATTGCACGGTGTACATCGGTTTGAACAACGTCGAGTTGGTTGCTGCCACCGTGTGATATGGCCAACAGGCAATCCAGTAGACGACATCTGGATGACTTTACCAGAGGTCGCGTCATTGGGAAGTTGTAAGAAGGTCGAAGTGTGACTAGTGTGGCCGAGGAGTTCCGGATCTCTCACAGCATCGTTTCACGAGCTTGGAGAGCATTTCAAACGACTGGAACAGCTGTCCGAGAGTTTAGCAGTGGTCGTCCACGAGGAACCACGGCGGCGGACGACCGGCATATTGTCCTACAGGCAAGAAGTTACAGACAGCCAGACAGCGGGAGAAATCGCAAGGCCCATGCAACAGACAACTGGACGTCCGTTATTGCGTGTTACCGTAGCCATGAGGCTGCAAAAATTGGTCTATTTGCACGACGACCAGTACGGTGTGTGCCATTAACACCTGCTCGTCGGAGACGTCGGTTTCTGTGGTGCCAGGAAAACAAGAACTGGACACATCAGCAATGGGGTCGAGTTCTCTTTACCGATGAGAGCCGATTTAGACTGAAGAGCGATTCTGGACGTATACACATCTGGAGAGAGCACGGACCACGCAATTACACCTCCAACATCATCGAAAGTGACCGGTTTGGAGGTGGCGGAGTTCTCGTTTGGGGCGGTATCATGCTTGGTAGCCGTACTGACCTCCACATCTTCCCAGGAGGTTCAGTCACTGGTGTCCGCTATTGTACATATGTTCTCCTGCCTCACGTGCGTCTGCTTTCTGGTGCTGTGGGTCCTTTGTTCCTCTTCATGGACGACAACGCTACACCTCATTGTACAGTGGCTGTCGCAGAGCTGTTGGAGAGTAAAGATATTCAACGCATGGATTGGCCCGCAAGGTCCCCGGACCTAAATCCAATCAAACACGTGTGGGGCTTTCTCGGGAGACGCTTGGCAGCACGTCACCAGCCGCCAGCAGCGATTCCACAGCTGCGATTAGCGCTACAAGAGGAATGGGCCGCGATGCCTCAACAGCTCCTTGACAACCTCGTCATCAGCATGGACAGACTTTGTAAATCCAGCAACGCAGTCAGGGGTGATCATATCCCCTACTAAAGACTGGATTTTTTTGGCAGCCGTCTGTCACATGGACGTTTCTGTCTTCTGTCCAGTTATGCTCGAAGCTACCTTTTCAATAAAGTGCCTTTGTATCCTTTGGATTCCTTGTTTGGACGGTTTGCTCAGTTGTTCCGTATTCTTTCAGCTTGGGGATCTTATGGTATGATTTGAGACGACGTGAAACACTTCTGCACGAAGTTACATTCGAAAAACCGCTTGGTCCTTAATTTTTTCACGCCACTGTATTTGTGCTTTGTTAGTTGTGGCTTCGGGTAGATGTGAACCTATAAATTGTCCTTCTTCCAATGCTGACAAATCGTGGATTTTGCTCGTGTGTATGTGAGTGGCCGCAGCCGATGAATCTAATGCTTTCTAGAAAGGGAAAGGCAAAGCAACGTTAGTCCGTGTGACTGCTCCATTTGCTTATATTTCCATTTATCCTATGTGAATGTTTTACGACATAGGTTCGTAAGGTTTTTGTGTATAGTGTGTATTTCTCATTATACTGAATCACATTCCCGAAAAACTTAAGATATTGTCAAATAGAAGTCGTCGCTCTTTCCAAGTTTATAAGTGAGTCACGGAAAAATTTCTCATCGGCCGCCACCGAGAAGCGTACCCAAGGTTCTTCAGTTAAGCGCCGGATATGCCTCCACCGCACGACAGCGGCCTTGAAATTATCCAGACTCACAAACGACAAACCACCAAACCACATGGTAGGGTTGGCCCCCCACCCCCACCGAGCCCCGCACATTGCCGGGGACCCACCATAGATGAACAGCAGCAACTGAACAAATAACTAGAAGGCGAATGAATCATAAACACACAGTTGACGCGGACCAGGAACATCAAATAAAAGTCATCGCTCTTTCCACGTTCATAAATGAGTCACGGAAAAATTTCTCATCGGCCGCCACCGGGAAGGCGGCCGATGAGAAATTTTTGAAATTTATGAGAAATTCCCGGTGGCGGCCGATGAGAAATTTTTGAAATTTATGAAAAATTCCCGGTGGCGGCCGATGAGAAATTTTTGAAATTTATGAGAAATTCTCGGTGGCGGCCGATGAGAAATTTTTCCGTGACTCACTTATAAACGTGGAAAGAGCGATGACTTCTATTTGATGTTCCTGGTCCGCGTCAGCTGTGTGTTTATTAAGGTATTGTACCTATTATGCCTCCTTAATTTATCATCAAAGTTATTCAAATTTAGACCATTCAGTAAAAGCGTTCCACATTCTGTTCCCATTAGCGTGCTAATATAACAAACTTCGAAGTTATGTGTGAAGAATTTACTAAGAAGGGTTATAAAGGCTTTTGTAATCTTTTCACAAAAAATTTTCAAGAGTTGAGTCAATGTTGTTCTGCGAACGTTTCCCGAGGGATTAAATCTTTCTCATTTAGGTAAAGAAATAATCCAGGTGCTCCATTCATACATATTTATCTCCCATGTAGAATACAAGTACATAACTTTCACTAAAAATCAGCACTTTATATAAGATCTAGAATGTAAGAGCGTTTAACGTGAAATAAAATTACCACCTTTCAGATACATTTTTAAGTTCCAAAGTAAATGACCGGAGATCTCCACTGGGGGATACCACGCATCGCCGCCTCCAGAAGCATTTTGAGTCATTTCGTTTTCTTAAAGTCGTCGTCTTTAACTCCAAACCCAAGAATTCGTAACGATTCTGTAATAAATGTCAGCATGAAAGAATGCCACCTAATTTCAACTAGACTTCCTGAAGCGCTTTCAAAGGTTATTTGTTCAATAATTTTATTTTGACTTTAATGGTCGTATCTCGTTAGAAAATGACTTTTTCTTTCATTTTTTTCTTAAAGAATCATCCTTTTGGATTTCAGTTTCCGTCGTTTTACGGCTCTACGCGTTGTTTTTAATGGAAGCAAACATAATAACCTCCAATTAATATAACGAGGAGTATTTCCTGTTGAACAAACAGAGCGATGAATGTCAAAGATGGTTTTATCGGATAATAAACCTCATACACTTTTTACTGGAATTTTGCAATGTATTTTCCCATAAAAATCTTTATCATCCGGATGCGCACTTACGCAGTAGACGCCTCTAGAAGTTACCCCACAATTCAAATGTTATTTCTAGATGAATTCCTCAGAGAGAAGGACAGAAAAATGCAAAACGTAACATATGAAACGAGGTAAAAATGAAAAAAAGAAACATAAATTAAGGGGAAAGAATCTACATGTACGTGGTCTGTAAAAGGTTCCAATGATAAAACGTTACTTTTGGCGTAAATGCGCTTTCACTCCACTCTTCTTTGAGTAGCCACCTTCTCAGAAAACTTGAAAATTGCATCGAGTGAGAATCAAGTCTGCATCTCCCAATTTAGCTTGCTAATGTTTAGCCACCTGCAACAAAAAGAACTTCCAAGCAGCTGAACCTTAATAATCTGAAATAGATTAAGGTTTTCCCTATTTAAAGCATCCAATGATTCGTCATAGCCTCGACGCCCGTTATAATCTAGGAGTGGTTCCAGGTGAGGAATTTACGCTTTTTCAGATATTATCACAGACATTCATCAAGAATAACGCCTACCTAATAACGTGTTGGGCAGTCCTTGTCCTTCGAAACAACCTCGACCGACTCGATGTGGTGTAGATACAACGAGATGCTGATAGCGTTCTACAGGTATGTTCGACAAAGCGAATGTAATGGCTTCCTTCAATTTCCGAATGCTCGCTGGATCTATGATACAAATGGCACTTTCAATCTCATCCCACAGGTGTTCAATTGGATTACGATCGGGGTAATGTATCCTTGCAACTGCGTGACGATCCCAGCCTTGTGGCACCGTGCATTTTCCTGATGGAAGCAGCCGTTTCCATCAGAAAACACCTTGCATATGTACAATAATTATTGGTCCTCATACAGGTACTTCGTGGCATTCAGATGCCGCTCTTGTAGGTGTTAAGGAAACCAATGCTTGCCATGGAAACAGATTACAGCACATCCAAGAACTTGCACAGTTATTGCTAATCAGCTGGGATTAATCGATTGGTGCTGCCGCCGCAATATTCTCAATCGATAATTGGCAGCTAAACCTTAGAGTTTCACAGTGACTAACTCTTAAAGTTTTACAGATTGTAACTTATTCTTCAGATATCTTATCAGTGATCAAATGTTTTCTCCTTTCTGGTCTTTCTTAAAAACCCGACTTTTCAACCTCATTGGCATATTTTTATAACACTTTAGGCGTAGTCAGCTTCTCCAAATATTCCATGTTGCAATTCACCCCTCCCTTTAGATCCCCATCTTCCTCCAGCGTACATGTCAGGTATTTGAATCTTATCACTCTTATGATCACTAATTTCTGGACATTAAGACCTCCAATTCGATTCTTTCATTTTTCCTTGCAGCAGAAGTACTCTGTTTTGCTCCTGCTTATTTCCCACTCCCTATCTTCTAACAATGGTTCCTAACATTTCTTCTTCTTTCTTGGCACATAAAATCGCATAATCTGAAACACAACCAATGGTGCTACTCCTACTGTTGCCACAATTAGAACAATATGAAATAAGAATAGGCTTAATGTCAATCATTGTTGTGCTCCAACCTTCACATTTTCGTGTCTACCTTATGCTACTATAGCGAAACACAATTTTTTTGTGGGTTCAACGACCACCGTGAGCTACTCAATGAGCTATATATAAGCAGTCGCCCATCCCTAATTTTGGGAGACTGGTTCCAGAGTAGGAAGGCAGCCAGTGCCGTAAGACAAACACAACATCCATTACTCACCGTGATTCGAACCCAGCTCGGACGAATTAGCAGAAGCCATCGCTTAGACCACTGAGCCACCAGGGCGGCAACAAAAATTGCGGGTGGCGAATCTTCACCATTCTGCTCCGGAGCTGAATGCTTTTCCAATTAAAGTATACCGACGAAGTTCGTCGCTGCAACTTTGCCGTCTTGACATGTGTCACCTCTGAGGTAGGTACGTCAAATATATCCCCTGTTGAGAAAGGGCTGCGACGGAAGCGTAGGTTTTCCGGTGAGCCGGCAAGCCACGCTTGAAGGGTGCAACAGCTTGAGAAGAAATTCTCCATAATTCTAGATGTTGAGTAGAACAAACATCGCACATTTTTTGAAGAACCCAACTGCTAGGAGATTCATTTTACGTTCAGCCACCAATATAACGAAACACAAATGTGCCTATGGCATAGCTCGCATCCTTTTGCTCCGGAACTGAAGGCTTTCCCAATTAAGCTACACTGACGAAGTTTGTCGCTGCAACATTGCCGTCTTGACATGTGCGTCACTTCTGTGGTAGGTACGTCACACTACTTGTGACATGAGAATGGGAATATTTGTACATTTTCTTTATCAATTGCACATATTTTTCTGGCACCATTTTCTCTCTTTGGGTTGCCATCTTTATGACTTCGTTTCAAAGCGTGGTTAGATTCATTGTAGTGGCCAAAATTAGCCGGTCGTTGGTTTGTTTGGGGTCCAAACTTAGACAACTTCTGCTAAAGGGAAGTGCGAGATGAAAGACTTAATCTTTAGACCGGCTCGCGAAATCTGAACGAGCTGCTTCGAAAAAGCCATTGAGGGTGCAGCACCAGCAGTTCAGGTACGACTGGCATTCCACAAATGACGTAGCCAATTTCCGTCATCACGAAAGCCGGTCTTGCAGCGTTTAACTGTCACCCGTCTCTTCAGTGGGCTTCTCTGCACGACCCTGGATCTAAATACGGTAACTTGGGTAAAGCTGAATCAAATGTCTTTCTTCGAGAGAAACTCAACAAGCCCGGAATTAATTTTAGCATTCATTCAATGAAAAATTAAGTACATGAGAAAAAAAAGTATTACATTATGTGCAGGTTAGTAATTCGCAACTAAAAATATGCTCTTATATCCTTTTTTCTGAGTTCAGTGAAACTTAAGAAAATAATATTGTAGATTTACTTTTGTATTTTCTAACGACAATTTCAAAATAAAATTAAGTCATATTACCCTTTACTGATAATTCATCTCCTGTAAAATTATCGCACATACTTTAGTCTTTTGTTAAGCGAGACACTACTTGCGATAATGGTACCATACAGCTTTTAAAATACAAAAACGACACACATGTCAGTACTCAAGACGATACATGTCATGAGTACTTTATAATTGGTAGACTTGCTGGAACTAAATATGCCGTACCTAAAGAGTACATTTCTATTATATGTATGGACTGGAGTGAATAGTGGGTATGTCAATATCCCACTTTCAAAACAGAACTTAAATTTATCACATGGGGGTCCTGTAGTAAATTTCTTAAAAGCGGAAATATCAAAAAAAAACTGTGCAGAATGTAACCTGTTTTTCCATCCTTTTCTCGAATTGGGGTTGCCCATGGGCATGTTAACAGATTTTCCAGCGGAATATTAAATCTCATTTGGAGGATAATTCAGAATAATATAATATTCAGCACAGTTAGTTTAATAAAATTAAGTTACACGAAACTTTTTTCCTTTTATGTGGAAGTAATGTTGGGTTTGCTGGAAAAACATGTGCTTCTAGATATAGAATAATATATCACAAATCTATGGACACCTATACCAAAGCGCCTTTCTTTTGAAAGAATGTAAATTAAGGTGATTTTGTATAGGTAAGCAACCATTTGGACACAAAATGGGGATTACAGCATGCTTATTGCCCATAACGTACACTTTTTGCACCTGGGGTAGGGATGTACCAGGCGCCTACTAGCAGTTAATAACCCTACAACAATAAACACATTCTACGCGTGCAAACCGCTTTACTTAGTAAACAGAAAAGTCTCGTCTGGTGCGTTTAAATCGCTTTGGGAGTATTAGGGTCTGAACGAGTTCACAACGTTCAAGTCGTTTCATAAAATGGATAACTTCAAGAAATCTAACGCGTTCAAACCGCAGTTTATCTGCCGAACCATGAGTAATTTGTATTGTGTTTCTCAAATAACAGCCGCACTCTTATTACAGAAAATCAACACGCTGACACGTTGAGTGTTCTTTTCAGCAGCCAATGTGCATTGACACTCTAACATTTCTTCGCCAGTGACAGCTCTTCATTTTGAATTTGTCAGTCTTTTCCCTAACGCTTCAATGCGACTGTACTATTCGTTGAGCATAGCAACATTCAAAATTTGGATTATTGGCAAGTAGTTGTATATATTAAGCGGGAAAGCAATGCTGATGCCCGGAATATCAACCAAAGATATCTGAATGGGAGTTTCGGTGTTAACCTTAATGCGGAAGCTTTGTGGCTGGCAGGGTTCGCGTAAACAGTGATAAGAAGGCCCGTTGGTTTCGATAATAGGAAGATGCTGTGGTACATAGAGAGGTAATTTCATTGGTTAATTATACAGTGGTTTCGTGGTTACAGTGACATGGGGGTTCGCTAACCACGCTGCTAAGGAAGGCTCTGCGGTTGGCGATAATTTCGAATTTCGGGTTGATCTTGAATTAAGCATTTGAGATCAATTGCAAAGATAAAGATACTCCGCAAAAGTCCATTTTCAGTTCTTCAGCTAGTGACCATTCGGTGAACGGGGAGTTAATTCATGTTGCTGATGGCCCGCACAGTACGACTTTACATTTGTCTTATAAGGTATGAAGAAGCTTAAGGTTAGAAAAGAAAATGCGTCTGGAAGTACGGCAACTATACTTAAAATGATAAATTAATCAGTCGTCTATGGCCGTTTGTCCTACCGCAGTTACGTCTTGGTAAGAGAGGCGGTTTCTGGTTAATTATCCTAACTTCGGACGTTGCATGTAGCATGTCCTTGAATAAGGCACTGGAAATTTCCCCTTCTAGACATAATGGCACCAAATTACGGTCCGGCGACAGATAATAAACTTAGGTGTTCATAGTGGTCTTTTACCCTCTCCCCCCAAACTAATGTTGTGTTTAATGCAATCATAAGATATATTTAATACTTTTTGACGTATCGCCACAGAAATACACCGATTGATCACTAAATTATGACCACCCATACCAAAAGTGGATACGGCCCGTTGACCACTTGATTTCTCAGAGGGCACGATTAGTCGACCGAAGTAGCATATATAAGGTGTGAGTAGAGCAGTAAGTAGTAAAATTCAGAGTATGATGTGTAAGATGAAGGATTTATCGGAATTTTAAAAATAGCAGACTGTGGAAGATCGGGTGCCTAGATTCCCAAACGTCTAAACTGGTGGCTTGTTTGAGAGCCGCCGTAGTTAAAGTGTATCAGTGCTGTCGTGAAAATGGTCAAACAACTAACCAGAGGCAAAACTGCACAGTGCAATATAAGGTTGATGGTGAGAGGTGAGCGTCTGATGACTGGAAAAACGTGTGCTGTCTAACGAGTCATGATTTTATTCCACTCCGTGGATAGTCGTGTAGGTATCTGGCGCAAACAACATGAGGCACTCGATCCATCGTGCATGATCACCACAGTACAAACCGGTGGAGGAGTTAAGCATGTTTACGTGAGTAGAACGAACATCTGGTGCATGTGGAACAACGTATGACTGGTGCCGACTTTCGTAAATTGCTTGCTGTCCCTGTACATCCTGCAATGTTGCACTTTTTCCCGAACGGCGACGGTGTCTTTCAGGATAAAAATGCGCCGAGTCCCAGCTCCAGTGTTGTCCAGATGTGGATTAAGGAACATAGCTCAGGCTTCCAGCATATCGATTGGCTTCCGACCTCTCCCGATATCAATCTCATAAAGCACTTACCGTACACTATGGAACGGTATATAAGCCGTCTGCATAGACGTATCACTTCCATACCTGCCTTGAAGACTGCATTTCGGGTCGCGGGTGACCTAGTGGACAACGTTCGTGACTGCCGCGGAAAGGACCTCAGGTTCGATCCACTAAATATCCGCCGTGCGTTGGATGGGCACGTTAAGCCGTCGGACCCCGGGTACTGGCCCCCCGGTAAAAAATAAGGGCGTCTTCCTCCCACTTTCTACTTAGCTTCCGTGTCACTTTCCTATGGGACACTCTAGCCCAAATCTCTTAGCTTCCTATTTCTAAGGATTGTTTAAGACCTGGGGTCAGAAACTCCCTTCCTAAAACCCTCTACATATGATCATTTGATCAAGGCTGCATTACACGCAGCTTGGTTGGCCATGCCTCACAACTGCTCCGGCATCTTATTGAATCAATGCTACGTCAGATAGCTGCTATACTGAGGACGAAAGGAAGATCTAGGAAGTATTAGGTAGGTGGTCATAATTTAGTGATCAGACAGTGTAGTTTTTAGAACAGTTTTTTACATTAAACATTTTTGCATTCATTATTTTGGACTTTCCAAGGCATTTTCTTAATGGATTAAATAAAATGCAGAATTTGTACATCTGGAATTCATTATTTCGCAATTGGACGTTTTGTAAATGAGCTGTCTAATTCGGTTCATTTTAACACATTGTCCAAAGCTTTTCTAGACTTCATAATTTATGCACAAAATTGTTCACTACTCATTCGTTCTTTTTTCGTAGTAGTAATAACCTTATATGAAAATGTTTTAGTATTCATTCTTTTTTTTGTAGTAGCATCTAACGGATCGGTTAAACCCAATATCTGAATAGCACGGGTTACAAAATCTTCAAAAAAAGAAACTGATTGCAACTCTTTCCGTCTCTCGAGTACTGATTTTTGCCCATTAGTTACAGCCTTTTCTTCAGGCGTTAATTAATTCCTCGATTGCTTCGTGCTGCAGTTTTTAGTTGCTTGCTAGATGAACGGATTGCGGACAAGGTAAAACAGCGGAACGGACGGAAATTCCTTCTTACTCGTGATTTTTTGTTTTATTGGTGACTTAAATGACAAAACTATTAACAAGTGCACCGGTTGCTCTTTTTCTTTAGCGAAAGGTATTTGTTTTGATCGATACATTTTAGTCTTTTGTTAGGACACTTTTTTTACTGAATTTCCGTTCAACAACTTCCAGTAGTTTACTTAATGATGTGAAAGGCAAAATCTTCCATTTAAAAACAAGGGATTTCTTTTGTCGTTTTTTTTTTACTGTGTCGTTTCAGAACCATTTAAGTGTGCATCAACAATCTTCCTTTTATTTTATCGTAAGAAGGACCTTGAATTTTCATTGCAGACTTTTCTAGGACCGATTTTCTATGTCCTTCGTCCATCAGCTTCTTGTGGGGTCGGAGGTCATCAAGCAAACAGCTATTTAAAATTCGCATATTCTGTTTTATCTTGGAATTGTTCCGCAAATTATAGCTGGATGTGATGACGAAACCATGTGTTCGTTTTTAGATGTCGCGAACGAGAAACCAATTTGCAGGTGAATGAATTTAAGGAAAACGAGTTGGCGAGTGAATCCATCTTCGAAAAAAATCATAGGTGGCTTAGGAGGAGTTTACAGGAATGATGAATTATCGAGAAACTCACAAATGGCTGAGTATGAAAGTGTGATTTTTCCTACTGTTATACACGGCAGGGAAATCTGGTTAGTGTAGAAGAGACATAGGAGTCGTTTGTGTGCTAAAGACATGCGTTACTTACAGGAGGGTTTGTTGCAAGAAACGTTCTGATCATGTAGGGAAACGTGTGTGACGTTAAGTTAAATGTTGTAAGTAAGGTGGAGACAAATATTCTGAGGTGATTTGGCCATGTTGAAAACTGAGTGGTGAAATGCTTGCTAAGACAGTTGGTTCGTCCAAGTGGCAGGAAAGAAAGTTGGAGGATGGCCAAGGAAATCATGGGCGGACCGGATTCAGGAATGCCTGCATGAGAAAACGATAACAAGTATGGATTACAAAAGGGTATTGTTTCAGATGTGTGATGGATATCACTAAAGCTTGAGCACTGCACCAAAATCACTGTAAATGCAGACATTTGATACATTAAAATTAAGTAAAATAAAGCTCTTTCAGTTTCAAGCTTTAATTTGGCATTTCAGTTTTTTTTTGTCCTTAAAGAGCTAACATCTGATTCTCAGAGAACAGATTAGTGATATGTATCACCTGTAAAAATAAAATTTCTGGTTTAAGCATTTCAATATATAAATTTCCCCAGGGGATATATAACATCGAAGTCCGTTAATTTTTAAGCTGCATTCGTTGTAAAAAAATATGGGTAACATCTTCGGTTTGTCAGTCATACTGCACCGGTAAAATGGTAAGCAAATAAAACGCCTGCGACTGTCAAATCGTTACTAGTCCAATTGAATATACTTAACAAATGACTTCATTACTTGAGAGTTATCAGATGATGTTAAAATGACTTTCTGCTACAATGCGTCTTCCCTAATGCGCTCATCGCTGATCTGAGCCAGATGTTCCAGGGAACTTTCATACAATCAAAAATCGATTCCTGTGGTGGCTTATTCGCGAGACGACAGGCATGGCTCAAATTTCTAAGGAAGTTTATTCCATCCCATTCCTGGGCGTTATATGAACACATAAGACTTTTCAAAGGCGACACCAACTTCGTCATATCTCGGTTTATGGCAATGTTGTGAGCAGCGGCTGATTTTAGTTCTTGAGATGATACGATCTGTTCTGCCGGTCTTCGATTTATCTGCCTAATTCCAGAACAAAAGGGCAATGTTGTGCTAGCAATAAAATAGTGGTTAGGGCGAAAGATCGCTCGAAGCGATACCTTTCGTGGAAATGTTATCTGTCTGAGCGACTGTTTTACGACGAAGACCGATACGGCCCGTAGGATTTGCCTTTGAGGAATGCTTTAAAAAACTATTGCTTGTATGGCAAACACACTTTAGCTTCGTTTATATCTCATAGGGCTGGTAGCTTTTCGCCGTCGAATTTGCTTCCGATGCCAGAACAGATTTTAGGCGACAAAGTGGCGCGTGTAGCACATTATTAAAATATGGGCTGCTAACGGCAGTTAAAACATTCTCATGTTAATTCGCTCACACGAAGGACGAAACAGTATTAAATAAATCGAGTTCAAAATAAAAGTTAAATCACAGAAAATCTGCTTTTTAAGCATGTGACTACAGAAAATCTGCGTTTTAAACATGCTACTTAAAAAAATCACTATTTTTATATTCCATCATCTAATCCCTGACACCTTTATGTATTAGAGTATATGGAAGGGTTGCGATATGTTTTTCCTTAATCTCTGGCTCTGTGTCTTCTTGTAATATATGCATATTGTTAAATGCAAAATTTGATTGTTTCTATTATGTTCGTTTATAACGACCATCAGCAAATGGCAGATCTACAAGGGCCTTACATCCCTAATCTAGGGCTACTTTTTTCCAGGGAGAAGTGAAAGACAATTGTGTCCAAACGACCCCGTGAAAGGACTTTGTATGCAAGAAGAACAATGGTTTACCTCCGCCTCGTTTAAAGTAGGAATTCAAATGAGGTGGTACACGCGGCATTAAACCGAAACCGAGCAGAAGTGGACGCATTGGTACTTCATGGATAAATTCCGTTTCAGTCTGACTTTTTATTCCCTATAGTTACTAATATGAGAAGAGCATGGAGGGTAACGAGACAACTACGAGACATGCGACTATCACGAGGGGAACGAAACAACTATGGAGGAGGAAATCTGAGGAGAGGATCCTTAATACTGGGTGGCCGTCCGCGTCTTCATTTATTGGAGAGCGACACATTACATGCGTACATAGGTGCCATCCTTGAGTCTTGTGTAAGGCTCTTCAGGGGAGTCTGTATTACCCAATTTTATTTTCATGTACGATAGGTTATCCTAATAGGGATGGATATGGACGATATCTAAGAGTTGGGAGGACCATCCTATTCTTAGGATCTTAATTCTATTTAGAATGTCTGGTTCGCTCTGCTGCTACACCTACTTCTAGACCTGCGATCTGCACTAACAGAATAATGGCGTTTATTACCTTCCGATCCCATCAGTCTTCTGGTTACCAGCATGCATGATGGTTGTGTAGTATGCTTGGTTGGCCGTACCATAATGTCAACAACAGTTCCTCCAGTTCCCGTACATTTCGAAGTGATGGGGATTCAGCGCGAACCCGCTTTTCCACGTCGAACCACAAATGATCGATTGGGTTCATGTCAGGTGAATTTGGAGGCCAGGGCTTTAACAGAAAGTCACCAGCATGTTATTCGAACCACTCCTTGACGATTTTTGCAGTGTGGTATGGCGCATTATTCTGTTGGTAATGACCATCATCAGCAGAGAACACAGTTGTCACGAATGGGTGAACTTGGTCCGCAACGATGTTAAGATAGCTCACAGATGTAAGGGATTGTGCTGTTTGGATAACGGGGCCTAAAGTGTCTCAAGAAGAAAAAACCGCCCACATCATAACACCGCAGCCGCCGGCCTGCTTCCGACCAACAGTGCATTCAGGTGCCATAGACTCCGTTAGTAATCGGTGTATCCGCGTTCGGCCGTCTACGTTATGCACCAGGAAATTTGATTCGTCAGACCAGGCCTCTTTCTATCAATCATCCCCGGTCCAATCTCGATGATCTCGGGCCCATTTCATGCGTTGTTGGCGATGACGTGCAGTGAGAATGAGGACCCGGTTAAGTCTTCGGCTATGCGCTACGGAGGCCCATGCGCAGAAGGCTGCGATGAACTGTCTGCTGTGACAAATTGCTCTGATCACCACTGTTGTAGCTGCGGGTGATTTGTCGCACTGTGACCATGCGGTCGCTGTGAACAATGCGCGACAGTCTCTGCTCCTATCTCGCATCAGTGAGCTGCGGACGACATACGGCTGATTGACGGTTCGTCTCGTCGTTTGGCCATCTGTGCACTACTTTTGATACGTACTCCTTACAGCGGCACGTGAACAACCCACAAGCCGAGCCGTTTCCGAGATCGTAGTTCCGAAGCGCCGTGCCATCACAATTTGTCCTTTATTAAACTCAGATAAATCGGCAGCTTTTCCCATTCTGATTCCGAACACTCTACTAACTTAAAGCTGATCCTCGGGTTATATACAATGCTCTGTGAACTTCACCTGCGCCACCGTTCGGTCTCCAGGCGCGCTCATTTCTTTAGGCTGCAGGTGGTCATAATGTAAAGGCTCATCGGTGTAAGTGAAGGACCTTTCCTAATGTATTAACGCTATTTCCGGCAATCCATTTTTGTGCGTCACGTTGTGCCCACCTTCTTTACGATTGTTTTATATACCTTTGACCCGAAATTCATCACAATCTATCAATTCGTTATTTTGCTATGTCATCGTTTGTGTTAGTAAGTTAAATTCTCTTCCGCAGTGTATGATGTTAGGGATTATACAGTAGGTTAAAAATGGGTCAACTGAATTCGTTGCTTGAAAGGTCCTGTTGAGTCATGCAAAAGAAGCTTTCGTACAGTAAGTCGGTAAAATGTATTAACAAATAGCCTTTAGAGACGAAGTTGGTTCTGAGAAGAACAGAAGTTTAAACTCCGGATCTCATATCTATTCGTGCCTGGTTCACGTTGAAAGAAGTAGGACAAAGCATTGCTGAAATTCTGGAGATAATCTCACGGGTTGTTTATTAATGCACCTGATTCAGCTGTAAATGTACCTACCAGTTAAGCAGATATTCGGTAGTTTATGAGTTTAATGTCGGTGAAGATGATAAAACCGGTAAGTCTCCCAAGAATCTATATAAGCGTTGGAAAGTAAGGTTTCCATCAGTAAGACATTTCAATTGACTTCATGCAAGTGTGTGAAAGAAAAGAGAACTGGTGAGAAATGGTATGGTGTAATATGACACCGGTCGGAATGCTGTTGCCAAGAGACATTAATGCCAGGTCATTAACTGGAGATGAAAGAGTTAATAGAAAACAATTACCTCTTTCAGTTATGTATTTTCAGAATGCTTTGGAAGTGTTTTCCATCCACTGAATTTGTGATGGTTCTTCCTTCAGATAATCTGATTAACATATGCCATCACACCTGACTTAGGACAGAGCTGTGGGTAAATAATCCGTAAATATTCAAGATCTCTGTGAACTGTCGAAATTATTAAATTGCTTCAAGAAGCGCCAGATTGTTGCAGCTTAGTCCTGTTCAGGCAAGGGAAAAGTCACTTAGCAAGAATTGATAAAGATATGGAACTCCAATGGGAAATTTGGAAAGACTAGTTATCAACGCATGATTGTACACCTAATGGCAGGCTTGTCAGAGATACTGAATACATTGTTCTAACAAAAGACTTGTCAACCAGCGAGGTGAACCGGAAATCTAAATTTGCAAGACTTAATGGGTGAAGACCTGAGAGACAGTTGCTTCATCTTATAGGACAAGATTTAGAAACTCTGTTTCACAAAGGAATTCTGACAATAGTTATAATTTGGAAATCAATGTTTTACTGGAATTTGATGGAATGTGTGAAAAATTGGTATTTCCTATTTACGCCGTTTAAAGCATTTCGAGACAGGTTAGTTCTATGATTTAACGATTCTGTCGAAATCCACCTGATACTAAGTGAGGCAAACTTCCGTTATCTTCATTTCTACCAAATGCTGCAAGTTGGATAGAATGATGTTTTAATATTTTGGATTCATGAGTTGTTTTTTAGGGCTGGAGGTTAGCTACCATACAACGAAGTAAATTTCTCCGTCATTTTTGGTCTACGCCGGGATTCGAACCCGAGTACGCTTATTCCGGAACAAGTCGCTCTACCAACTGAGCTACGCAGACATGTATTCTGATTCCTATCTGCCTTTATGTCATGTGCGTCCTGCTGGCAGGTACGTCACATCTCCCCCCCCCCGAAAGAGGGCCGGGGGCATGGCCAACGGGTCAGCCGTGACCATGAATCGTTGCAGGCAGACAACCACTGTAGAACGTGCACTTGAGAACTCCCAGTCAATCTGGTGTGTGGAATGCAACGTCACACACATTTATTCTTCGAAGCGCTGGAGAAGGGATTCTCTGATTTTTCCTATCTCGCGGTGTGGAAATAACACCACACCATGGCGAGATTTTGAACGGTCGGGTCATCCGGGTAGTTCGGGCGCCATTATAACGAAGTAAATTTCTCCGTCATTTTTGGTCTACGCCGGGATTCGAACCCGAGTACGCTTATTCCGGAACAAGTCGCTCTACCAACTGAGCTACGCAGACATGTATTCTGATTCCTATCTGCCTTTATGTCATGTGCGTCCTGCTGGCAGGTACGTCACAACCACCTTGACCAACTCTAAAGGTGATCAGACATGGGGACAGTCCTCAATTTCAACGCTTCGTTCTCAGTTCCGTAAAAAACTGATTGACAACGCCAAATGTTCTCAATTCCTTATTTCTTGTCCGCAATTTGTACCTAAAATATTGAAATAAGAAACAATGTGCTAAAGAGAACTCGTAGAACTCGATACAATATATCAAATGCAACCAAATTTAGCATAAGCTACTTATTTAATTGCAAGAAAACTGACTCATAAAGGTATGGAACTATTTTCTGAAGTGGATAAATTTTTCCTTGAATTAGTTTAGAAATCACGCAATGTTAATTGGAGACATGCTGAAGCATCGAACAAAGTCCTCTCGATAATCTTGGTGTTTTTTCTTTTCTATTTTAACTGGATTTAACTAAAATATTTATAGGATGGGGAAGAAATCTCATCTTTTCCAGCAGTTTTGGTCATTACTTTTAGGTTTGCCAAAGTGGCTGTAAAACTTCATTTTCTCAGATCAACAGGTATAAATGACACTAAAAGAGTGTGACCCTGCTATTATTATATTACGTCCAACTATGAAAGAGCCACGAGTATCAATGAGATAAGTGATTCTTCTTTAGTTGGAAGGACTATAGCTTTTGATCGTTAGCCTCAGCAACAAAGCAAAAGTGGAGCAGAAACCTGGATCCAACTGTAGTAAGTTGAAATCAGGTGTAAAAATCCCTAAATGTTCAAAAAAATCGTAATTCGTTTTCTATCTAAAGAAGTAATTAAAAAAATGGAACATTCTCTGCAGGTAGTAATACATTCTTTACTTTATTCTTCCTCCAGGATAGAGAAGCAACAAGACTTATTGTCTGTCATGAGTCATAGGATTATCCTGAGTCTTACTGAGCCTTCAAGAAAAGAAGATTGACAGTTGGGTTCTTAGTTTCTAATTCCGCTTTTTATACACTCACGGACAAAGCTATTTGCGCAACTAAAAGGAAACATGCTACAACCGCGAAACTTTGCATATAGCGAGAGTGCATGCTGGTATGCAAATGATTCACGTTTGGTGCGAGTGCGCAAGACCGCGCACCCAGTGGTGCCGTTGCAAACACAAACCGGCAACCTTATAAACCGGCGTGTAATCGATGCCCCATGAAAGCGAAAAGCACCGGCCGACACAAGCAAGAGTACAGAGTGACATGAATGCCAAGTAGACGCCAGAGACGACGATTTAAGCAACTTACGGACTTGGAGAGAGGCCTTCTCATCGGGGTGAAAACCGCAGGGTAGTCGACGCGCCGTATAGCCCGCCACGTGTATCGTTCTGACCATACCGTCCGACTGTGTTGGGAGCAGTGAACACGTGACGGCACTGCCACAAGACCGGCTCCGGACGGAGCAGGACCACCGGTAGGGAGAATCGACATATCGTGAACCAGGCACGAACGGATCCCATGGGGATCCGGTCCACTATACAGGCAGATGAAGGGGCTCTTGTGTACCGACAAACCATTTTCCGACACCTTGTGGAAGCGAATCTGCGATCCCAGCGCCCTTTACGTGTACTGCTATTAACACCGGAACATCGCCGACTCCGTGTGCAGTGGTGCCAGGCCATAGCAAGGTGGAACGCCACAGAATGGCGACGTGTGGTGTTTAACGATGAGTGCCGCTTCGTTTTGGAGACAGATGATCATCGTGTCCGGGTGTGGATGTCCCCGGGTCTACGGCACAATCCCGACCTTGCTGTCGAGTGCCACACCTCTCCCACTGCAGACATTATGGCCAGAGGAGCCATTGCCTACGATAGCCGATCAGCTCTAGTAGTGGTACGTGTATCATTGACAGGCCAGCGGTATGTGGATGAGATCATACGGCCCCATGTGCTCCCATTCCTGGCTGAAATTCCAGGTGCGCTTTACCAGAAGGAAAATGCTCGCCCACACACGGCTGGGGTTCTTCAGGACTTCCTGCATCATGTCCAGACACTTCCATAGCCTGCCCGCTTCCCGGACATGTCCCCTATCAAGACATTTTGGGACCAGTTGAAACGCCAGCTGCCGCCGTGCCGCACTATCCGGGATTTGGCGTACACTGTCCAACATGTGTGGGCTAGTTTGCCGCAGGACAACATCAGGCATCTGTTCGCCTCCATGCCGGACCGTATTGCAGCATCGCCGGACGAGGAGATGCGACGCGCTATTGAAGATGATAGGACTGCGTGCCACAGATCCCTCTGTAATTGTCCTGCAGCTCTGTTTTTGCCATCATGTGTATCATTCATCTGTATCATTACGTCCATAAAATTTCCGTTCAATCCGATGGTTCTTTCTTGGTGCGCAAATTTCAGTGTCCGTGAGTGCGTGTAGTGTAGTACCAACATACTACAAATACATTTTAAATAGGTTGGGGTTGCCGTGGAACTTGAGGTTTTCAAGCATTGCTGAATATTTAACGTGAATTAGTTGTTCTGATAGAGCTCGGATTTAAAAATTCTTCATATCATCATGTTAGTTTTTTTTTATGTTGGGGGTTTAACAATCAGCGTGAACAACTGAGCTATAAGTATTCGCCGTCCCTAATTTAGTGCCACTGGTTCTAATGAAGGGACAGAGCCAGTGCCGTAAGACAAACACAACATCCATGCGTCACCAGGATTTCAACCCGTACACCAACTCTGACGAATGGTCAAAAGCCAGCGTTTAGACAACTGCCCCAGCGGTAGCGGTCATCATGTTTTACAGTGTTCTAATCGTTTGAAAAAGACTAAACATTAAGCCTATATTTTCCCGATGACGTTATCTTTGAGATCAAGTAATGTTCTTGTACCAGATGACGGTTTTCCAAAATTTCAATCAACCATGATGGTTAATTTGTCCGGAGAATCGGAACGGGAAGCCAGAATTGTTTTAACATTTGTCGGCATGCAAGACTTCCAGAGGCTCTTCAACAATTCGCTTGATTTTCTCTTGAGTTTGATAAGAAACATGCAGTAAGAACGTCTTTCAACTCTGGGTGAGAAACTCTCCACTGAAACGCGACACTTTTTTGGAACATAACCCTGAAATCGATCGATTTCCTCCTTTAATGTAGAAAACACTTTCTCTGTCCGTGGAGAAAAAGTTAAAGAAATAAGAAAGAGTTTCAGGAACTAATGCTGACGTGAAGTACTTTAATCTCCCTAATTTTAGTATTACAGACATTTGATCCAAGCCGTTAAGCCTAACCCTTTCTCTTTTGAAAAATGGACAATTTTTATCTCCGTTGGTGAAGCCGAATTTCCAACGTTGAACAAATTTCTGTTATATGGCATGAATTCCTAGATATGCTAAATGAACCGGTTAAGAAATGCCAAATTATGTGGAGCATTTGTCACGTCAAACGTTAACCCAGCAGAACTACTTCTTGACCTGCTTTAATGACTCCCAACAACTTCTCGGACTATAGAAAATCACCTTCCGTAATTTACGAAGGGAGGCCCTATCAGGTAACTGTCTTTAACTTTAGAAAGTCTTTTAAACGGAGCCGTAGGACAAACAACGTCCGTGACTCATTCTGCAGGAGACACCGGGGAGAACTGGGATCATATACCAGAAGCCGCCCCCTCTGACTACTCGTGTTTCGAACCGACCACGCGGAAATTGCCAGGAAGGAAAAGTTCTTGTAATTAAAAGGGATATACTTGAAATAATTTTCTTTAATTCCATAGTTAACATTCCTCTTAAAACTTTGATATTTATTAAAGAATACGGAAATGCGTGCACAAGCAAAAGCTCTAAGATATACAGAAGAGAAAATTTAGCTAACATATTAAACTAATGAAAAAATGTCTATACGCGGAATTCTAAATATATACGTTCTTAGAGTGCAATTTACTATCACAACAATGAAGCCCATGCATTTACATGATATATACACTGAAGAGCAATTAAATTAGAGACAGCTGGCGTTATGCAAATGTGGCGCTGTAGGTGGCCCTGTAAACGGAAACGACATGATGTATGCAGCGATCCGACAATATAAGGAGTGATGCGACGGGAATCAGTAAGAGTCGGACGCATTATGGGTAAGACTAAGGATATAAGCGCATTTGATCGTGGGAAAATTGTCGGGGCCCGAGGAATGGGTCACTCCATCTCAGAAATCGTGCAGGCACTGGGAGTTTCACGCGTCACTGTGTCACGGGTGCACCGTGGGTACATCGAATCCGGTAAAACCATCCCTGCAAGGGCCAACTGCCTTGGACAACAGCGTGTGGATGAGCGGGGTCATCGTCGGCTAGCTCGTGTTGTAACAGCGGATAGACGGGCCACAGTGCAATAAATCGCTCGGCAATTTAACGCTGGTGCACAAAAACGTGTAAGCAGCTACGCCATCCAGAACCATCTCCTCGCTATGGGATACAGAAGCCATCGTCCCAGGAGGGTACCGCTGCTGACCGCACATCACAGGGTGCAAAGATTAGCATGGGCGCGGGAACATCGCCACTGGACCCTAGACATGTGGGAAAATGTTGCCTGGACTGATGAGTCGAGATTCACGTTGGTACAAGCGGATGACAGGATACGAGTACGGCGCAAACCACATGAAGCGATCAATCCTTCTTACCAGCAGGGTACTTTTCAAGCTGGAGGGGATGGCATTCTCGTCTGCGGACTGTTTACGTGGACTGGAATGGTACCCCTGGTACGTTTGCCATCGTCCCTCACAGGCCAGCTTTACCGGGATATCCTGGACGACCATTTACTCGCGTTTGTGCGTCTTCAACATCCCACTGGGGACCTTATCCTGCAGCAAGACAATGCAGCTCCCGAATTGTATCCGAATGGTTGAATGAACACTCCACCGACGTGAGCTCGCTTCCTTGGCCAGCTAGGTCACCTGACCTCAACCCAATCAAGCACATCTGTGATGCCATCGAGAGAGATGACCCCCTTTCATCAAATCTTCGTGAACTGTGGGAGCTTGTTCAGGGGTCGTGGATCCGTATGTCTTCTCAACGCTTCCGGTGTCTTGTAGAGTCCATGCCGAGACGAACCGCCGCCGTCATCAGGGTGAAAGGTGGTGCTACACGTTACTAGACAGGTATCTCTAATTCAAATGCTCTTCAGTGTATAACTGTCTAGGAAAATTCTTTTTTTTTTTTTACTCTTCAAGTAAACACATATACATTTTTTGTGGGTTTCCGTCCGTCTTACTTAGACACACGGTGTTCTCTCGATGGACACATCTCCATGTTCCTGAAGAAATATTTAGAAAAATGTTGTGCAGGGGTTGGAGAAAATAATGTGAGCACTTAGCAAATAGGCAATATGCCTTTATTAATAAGGTGCTGGACTCCTGTTTGCCTTTAACACACATTCCAACCTTTTTGGAATATATTCACACAACGTTAAAATAGTCTCCAATGGAATATTTTACCATTCGTCGATTAGAACATCATTCAATTGCTTCATAGATGTTGGAGAAGGGAATCTGCTTCTCACTCTGCTCTCCAAAACTGCCCACAGTGTTTCGATGATGTTCAATTTATGAGACAGAGCTGGCCAGGACTGATGCTGAAGTTCATATTGGTGTTTGTAAAACCAACACTGAACAGTTCTGACTGTATGGACGCATTATCATCTTGGAAAAACGCATCACTGTTGGGAAATAACATTTGGATCATAGGATGCACCTGGTCACCTAGAATGTCCGAGGACTCTCCTACAGTAACACGACAATGTAGAGTACTGATGGGGCCAGATGAATACCAATATATGGCCGCTGGAATCACCACAGATCCCTCCTCCATGTTTGAGAGTTGGAACTAGATATTCCGAATTGTACGCTTCCTTGGGAGTTCTCCGTAAATAAACCCTACCTGCTGTTGGTAATAATGTAAATGAGGAATAATTGGACCATATCACACGGTTCCAATCATCAGATGCCCTAGTTTTATTCTGACGACGCCACTTTTTTTCATTGTAACGATGGTTTCTGTGATTAAAGGTTTAGCATTTGTAGCTCCTTTGTGGATGTTGACTATGTGTAGTCCTCTTCCTTCTGTTTTTGTAGAATCTGTTGGTTGGACACAATCCTTGTTAGAGTTCGACGGTCTCTCTTATTCGGTTTCAGTTTTCGCGAAATAACCTTCTTCGCCGATGAAGTGTTGTCATACATATTCTACCCACTCATAATTGTGGAGACTGTCACTCCTGAAACACCAAACTAGTTGGCTGGGATAAAAGACTCTCTGCTAAACAAGTTCCCACGACTTGTCCTCTTTGGAGGTCTGGCAGGTCATCCATTTCACCGACCGTACGTACGAATCTTTTTTGAACGCAACTTGTACTGAACTAGCATAAAACCTAGAGAACACCTAGAACGAAAAAATGCAAAAAGATAATGACGTTTGTTTTTCGGCGTAGCCGTTACGAATAACTTTAACCCATATAACCATGGTATTCACATTATTTTGTCCAACTCCTCTATGCCTTTATGCGATCTGCGTGTTCATGCTCCAACATGAGGTTGGCATTTTTCTTAACTTTCTTCCATTTTAATCCGAATGTGTACCAAGAACACCAAGGTGATTATGGAATGCGGATGCACAAGTTGAGTAACGACCTTAAATAACAAACGCCCATATTTTAAAGTCGTTGGTGTGCCATGTAAGAATTCGTCAAATTTACCTGGATGTCTTCACCTCACAACTTACTAACAACAGAAATCTTCGTGATTATTTTTTTCTCTATTTAGTTCGTGACTAAATACCGTATTTTGGAAATTGTTCATGCAAATTCGTTTTATTCTTCGATTTCTCAAATTCTATAACAATTTTATGAGAACTTGTCTTGTACTCATTCCAAACATATTAGCTTTGATTTTTAGTAAACTGAAAGATGATCTTTTTCTTAATTTCCTGAGAATACTTTTTAAATATTTTACCAGAATTCTTTTGAAACTCTATAATCATATTGCGTAATTTCAAGAGCAGTTTAATTTTCTTCTCATTTAGTTTGACGTCACTATTTGCATACGGATATGCATTGTAAAGATACCAGTAAGTAGAAGAAGGAACAAGACACAATCTTTTTTTATTTTGTTTTTGGGGTTTAATTACCCCCATGAACAACTACAGCTATAAGGATACCCTAATTTAGAGGTATTGATCCCAGGTAAGGGCGGAAACCAGCCCCAGTGGTCCAAACCATTGGCCACGCTTTAGAATATCCTAAATCAGAAGGTTTGCCAGGAACCCACGTCTCTGATCACTTGGCCTACGGGAAGGTCACTACGGCTTTTTTGTTAGTTTGTTTCGTAGTTAAACGAACAATATGTGCAAATTGTGACGGTACATCTTAATGTAACTTTCTTGTTAAGATTGTGTTATGTTTCAAATTTGGTTTCTTCTCTTTAAACGTTTTCTGACTTAAAACACATTCTTTTCCCCGACGAATTTTCTACGTTTGCGAGACCTAGTGACTGAAAACAGTAGAGACTAGACTACTGCTTGAGCCATGTTGAGCAGAGTATGAGAATCTTTGGAGTTAAAAATCTGTGAAGGTGCTGTTTGTAAGAACAATTTGTTGAGATAAAGTCTTGATATTGTATATTTTTGAGACAATGGTGTAGTAGACAGAAGTGCATGTTGATCGCGGCTTTTGATTTGTGATATAACCTTAAGTCAAAGTCATTCTTCAGTGATATGCCAATGAAAAAATTTATCGAGCACGTTGAAACGTGACTTACTGTTTGCTAATTCATTTCTATAAAGTATTCATTCTCTAGTTACGAGTGTATAATTATTGACACTTACAAGTGCGTAGTTAAACTTTAAAGCCCTTCAGCTTTTACAAGCAACCATTTCAACCTAAGCATTAATCTTAAAGAGACATTTAAATCTCAAGAAGTAAAGTTAAATCTTCGCTACTGACTTAAATATTCATAAGAAATGCATTTCTTCTTAAACCCAAAGGGCTTGGAGTAGTGTCCTGTCCCAGTTGTGAGGACACTGGTCTCAGAAGAGGCAGAGAGCCAGCGACGTAAGAGAGAGAAAGACGCACCTCCAATGAATCATACGGCACTCGGATTTAACTCGTGCCAATACCCAGAAATACGACCATTCAGCTACCGAGGAGGCGCTTTATATATTTAGAATGTTTATAAAATTAATTCGATCACCTCATACGGATTGTGCAAAATTGCATAATTTGAGTGTTCAGTTTAACGACATTTTTACCGGATGGAAGAACACATTTGTCAGCTGTGACGTGTACCTCTATTTAATCTTGCTTTCGAGTTTCGTGTTTTCTTATGTAAACTTAGTAAATTCTTGGTTAAAGATTTTCTCACTAAACGGACCATTACTTCTCCGAACAGCTCAGATATTTTGGCGACAGTATGTCAGAACAAAATAAAACATAGAGATCGAATGCGATTAAAACATAGAGATCGAATGCGATTTTACGAGTAGATTACTAAAAATTGATATGAGGACTATTGATATATACACTGTATTATTAAAAGTATCCGGGCACGAATTTTGAATAGTGGATTGCCCCTTAAAAATAATATAGAAAGTCGCACGTGGCCTGTCAAACATCACAGACAAGCATTAACAGTGGAATGAGCCGTACGGTAGAGCTCAGTGACGTTCAAGGTGGCACGATCGTAGGATGCCATCTTAGCAACAAGTCATTTCGAGAAATGTCTGCCCTGCGGCAGCTACCCCAATCAACTGTAAATAATGTCATTGTGAAGAGAAAACTCCTAGGAGCAACAACAGCGCAATCGTGAAATGGTAAGCCACTAAACGAACCGAGTGCTGAAGCTGGTGGAAATCGCCTTTCCTTGGTTGCAAAACTCACCACTGAGTTCCAAAATGACTCGGAAAGCTACTCCAAGTACCATAACGGTTCATCAAGAGCTGATGCATATGAGTTCTCATGGCCGAGTAGCTGCATAGGAGGCTAGCATGCGCAAGATCAATGCCGATCCTTGGTTGGAGTGGTGTAAAGCTCGGCGCCAGTGAAATCTGAATCAGTGGAAACTCCTTCTCTTGGGTAATGAATCAAGCTTTACCATCTGACAGTCCGATGGACGAATCTGTGTGTGGAGGATTCCAGGTGAGAGCTACTGTACCTACCCCACTGCGTTTTTCCAGCTCTGACGTTTGGTGGTAGAGGCATCTTTTTCATGGTTTGGGCTGGGCCTCTTTATTCCAGTACTCTGGAATCCTAACGCTACAGCCTGTAATGGCATTTTTCACAAATCTGTGCTCCCAAAGCTATGGCAACTTTCCGGTGAAAGTCCTTTCCTTTACAAACAAAACAAGGCCCCCCGTCTACAATGCGAGGTCCGTGCAGGACTAGTTTAATGCGAGGTCCGTGCAGGACTAGTTTAATGCGATGGGTGTTAAAAAACTTGACGGGCCTGCACAGAGCCCCGATCTCAACAACAGGGAACATCTCTGAGTTGAATTGAAACGCCAACTGTGTTCGAGATAGGCCGAACCAGCCGACATCGGAGTCAGACAGAGTGTTGCCATTCTACTGATTTGTCAGTCAATCTACTGATTTTGACTCCAGTCTGCTGATAGATTTTCGTAATCTACTGGTTTTTCTTTGTTTTAAGGCCACCTACGCACTCAGTGAAATGCTGTCGAAGAATGTCTGCATTCTTTCAGTGCTCACCATCTACTGATCCAATCAACAAGGCTCGCCCCAGAACTGGTAGGACGAGAAAAGTATTCTGACGAAGAATAAAATTATTCAATACCGGCTACCTATTATTTTTTTTAAATTCCTACTAGTTGCCATGAAGTATCCTTTTATTCTAGATAACTATTTAGTCTGCTATACAAAGTTTTTTCCTAGTTTTGTTAAAACGCAGAACATTTGAAAAACGTCTGTAGTATGGTATTTGTGTTAATGATACTTTTTGTATATATTCCTTATTTCACGTACTTTGGGATCATTTGGGTACTGTTTAGAAAGAAGTGCAAGTTCATTACTATTTGTTTCTAAAAAGATAACAAGTGGAACCGATCCAGCTCTGGCTACATTAAGAGGCAAATGCCATCATTATTTACACCAACATTAGTTTTAATGGTGAACATTATTTTATAAAGGTGATTATTAGTAATATCTTATAAAAAAACCGACTCAGGAATGTATTGGTCTGAATTTCGTTACGGGGTTTCATAGTAGTTCGTGATGTACTGGCATTATTTGAAATACCAATAGATTTAAGTGTTCCTTCATACAAAGATTACAACCAATACTACATTAAAATTGTAAGGTGCTGCATATTTCAAGCAAAAAAGTATGATCTACTCATTGTTTGAGCACTGGTCTACTGATTTCAGGTAAAAGTCTCTGGCGACAGTGGCCACACCTGACTACTGCTATTGTAGTGGAGTGAAAGGCAATTCCGTCAGCCATGTAGCAAAATCTGGTGAAAGGCCTTTCCAGCAAGGTGAAGCCTCTGAGAGTAGCAAAGGGTTTACCACCCCGATGTTTAGTCCTTTCCTACTGGAAGTTTAGAGATAGGCAAGTGTCGGGATACTTTTGATCAGATGGTGTATGGGATCAACGAATATGTATCATTGCTATACTATTGATGTCTGTATTGATACCAGCGAGATTATATTCCGGCAGTGGATTATAATGATATCCTGAAGTACTTGTTCTAGGAGAATGATTTTTGCGAAAGAAAATGAATGAATACCTGATCTTTTCTACCTGACAGTTTGGTTATCTGTTCCTTAATTGCGATTTATGTGGAACGAAGCTATCTCAGAACATTAGTTAGACAATCAGTTTGCCTTTTAAAAATACACTTAATCAAAGTTAAAATGCTATGTATTATTCAATAATTTTTATGGGCACTTTTCTAGTTTACAGAATAGTCACATAGTAAACAAAAGGATACCTGCACAACGAATCAACAATACGCATTGTAACCATGTCGTCAGAAAACTTCGCCCACAGCATTTTGAAATATGCATACCAGTGAAATGCGGGAAATTCTGCATCGAATACTCACAAGCGCAGTTATGGAACCCTTGATAAATTGTTGTTGGGCAGTCACATAGTTTCCTTGGCATAACTGGACTCGCTTCGTAATGTAAAACATTCATGTATAACCACAGCTAGAAAGTATCATTGGGTTGCATTTCATCTGCCGCTCGGATTTTTCAAATTTTTAAGGATTCCAGACTCAGCAACGAGAAAGCGTCATAAATTTTGACTTCGTTCTTCTCGGAATTGTGAAAGCGCGAGAGAACGAATGAAAGTAAGCAATGTTATTTTTACAAAAGACGAATGAATAAAACTAAATAAAAAAAAACTCAGACGCCTTCCATCACAACAAATGATGTCAAACAAAATGTGCGCCTCGAAGGAGTATGTAACAAACCAACATATTATATGGTAATGCAAAATTGTTATAGCATTAGTTTTTCATCAATCATTCATAATGGAGCTACCAACATTGGGGCATGGCTGACAGTTTCTAATTCTGGAAATCTCAGAAAATTAATGCTGCTGTTTTCTAAGCGAACTGTGCCTGTCTGTAAACTATTTTTTATTATTTTTATGCACGTGTGTCTTCCGAAAATAAAACTAAATTCCTCACTAAGATTACATGGGCTACATAAATCTTATCTTTTCACTGTTTTTGGTGTTACGATTTGTGACGTATACTTCTATTTAAAATTATTTCTGAGTTTATTTTTTATGTAAATTTAAACACATCGGACAAAAAATTACAGAATGCTGATTGAAACATGTACATAAGTATAAAGTTGATAAACGTAACGAGTTGTATAAATATGGAGAGTGAAACTGCTGGATTATTATTGTGGATGTCTCAAGTGTGTGTTTAACGCATCTGTAGTATTCTGTATTTTCATTTACAGGCACAATTATGGGTTGTAAAGTTGACGTTACTGAGTGGCAAAGGGGTCCATTGTTTTTGGTCGAAAGCATGGTCATTCCTTGCAAGAAGTCGCGAAGTTTGTTGGACTGTTGAATGCAGGCGGAGCAACTGTGGTAGAAGCTCTACGATGACAAATCGGGATCACAGGCAGTTGTGACGATTATCAACTGCTGTACGTTTCCAGAATCGTCAAGAATTACTTCAACACTGCAATTCTGGACCCAGTAAACCAGTCTCAGAACAAACGCTACGGAGAGAGCTTCATGACTTGTGCATTTTCAGCAGGGTTGCCGGCATACGCCCGAAGTTAACAATTTTCCCGAAAAAAATTGCCTTGCTTGTGCAAAACAGCATTGTTACGGGACCAACTGAACAGTGGTGACGAATAAAATGATCCGACAAATCTAGATACTTTTGGATTCCAGTGATGGTCCTCCAGGGTCATGTGGAAGGCTCGAGAAGCATTTACCCCAAAATGTGTCGAAAGAGCTGCACAAAAACGAGGTGGAAGTGTCATGCCTTTATATGTGCCACTTTTAAATAATGCCTTACTGCCATTTGTCCAGTATGTGGAACAAGAAGGACACATAACGGATCCTGTGTTACAGGATGATAACGCTCGTGTCCAGCGAGTTGAAATTGTGCTGAATTGGTTTAAAGAACATGAGAGTGACGTTCCACATCTCAATTGGCCTGCAAATTCACCCAGTCTAAATGTGAATGAAAAAATCTGGGACATGTTAGAAAGCGCCGTGAAGAATAAAAAAACGCCCAGCAAATTTGGCGGAATCAAGGGATTATTTGAGTACGGAGTGCAAGAAGCTTGATACAAAAGTGATGCTGAGCCATCAAACGAATTTAAAGCTGTAATTAGAGTAGGTGGTGATATAACTCCATATTAAAAAATAAAGTTTACATCCCGCAATATTTTGTCCGGTGTATTTGGTTATTTCTTTACCACTAAACGGCACATTTATTCCCCGCACAGCTTTAAGAATTTGGCAGCACTGACAATGAGTCAGAGTAGAGTAAGAGGATTACATTGCATGTGTGGAGTTAGTAGAGTTGAACATATGTGGATAGATTACCAGTAGACTGTTAAACGTTGATTAAAAAACCTGCTGAGGTATGTTTTCGACCAACAAGTATCATTATTGTATCACTCATGTCTTGAATCCAGCGATACTGCTTCCCGATTGCTTAGCGGTTGATACACTTGCTTCTGATCATTTGCTCGAGATGGGTGAGGTCATGAATAGTGTGTTTCTTTTACGGTTCTGGTTCTTTCTCATCCCTGAAGAGAGTGACCCTAAATTAGGGACGGGCAACCTCTTATACCCCATTGAGTAACTCACGGTAGTCGTTAAATCACCAAGGGAAAAAAATTCCAGATAACACCCTGGTACGCTGTGTAGATCATTTATGCAATGCATCTTTCGTATGGCAAGATCCTTGGAGGTGTTAAATAAAACGGGTGGTTAGAGAATATGCATTTATTTACGTATAATGCTTTACATTTATTCGCGTCACTCGTGAACACAGCAAGCCACAATCCGGTACATATTAAAAGGGATTAAGTATTAACAAGGGACAATAAGGTTTACTAATCCCTGATATTGAGAGGTAATTAGGTATATGGATAAATAATGTTATTTTCGTAAAACCAGTGAAAGGAGATATGTGAGTTATAAAAGTAAAAAAATAAATGCTATGAAAAGTAATAAATGAATGTTATAGTAATAATGATTGTTAGTAATAAATGAATGTTACTAATTTATGGCGGCCGCTATAGTAAGAATTTTGACTGTTTAATTTTTCAAAAACAATATTATTATTATTATTACTATATTTTATTTAGTATTCTCATCTATAGCAATGGCATCTGTAGCATGGTCGACTTATCAGTACGGACATGAAGTCAAGTAAAGACATAGTCACTCACTTGGTTTAAAAATCATCGTACAATGTGGCACGTTTCGAGTATAAATGCTTCTTGGATTTTGGGTCTTCGGTGTTGTATACCTAAAGCATCCGGCTGAGTTATAAGAGTCTGAGGAATTATATCAGTTGAAGAGATAATCAGTGGATGTACATGAACAGTCTTCAGCTTCCACAACTGTTTAATCTCTGCAGCCAGTTCAACATACTTGTTGATTTTTTGTTGCATAGGTATTCTGAATATTATTGTCCTACGGTACCGATATGTCCATAATGACTTCTTCCTTCTGCGTTTTGTCATACAGCACTATGTCTGGACGATTGGCAGAGATAGTCTGTTTTAATCTCACGGTCCTAATATAATTTGTATTGTTTATTATCTAGTACCTCAGTGGGTTGATATTTATAATATGGTACTTCTGACACTAATAGATCTGTAACGTGCTCTAATCGTAGATGTATCATCTTAGCAAAATTATTATGAAGCTTTATATGCTCAAAGTTTGCCAGCTTGGTGTATCCCCCGGAGATGTGTTCAATATAATAATAGTATTATTATTATTCAGACCTAGACTAATGTAAGAAATGACCCTGGCACCGATAAAATGTGATTCAAGTGAGAAAGTACATCTGCGCATGCGCAAGCTATAATCTGACCTTAAGATTTCTAGAAACAAAGGCTGAATAGCAAGTGTGTTAGAGGGGCACGGAGGGAGGTAACTTTTGGTCCAGGATAGCTACAGCTTACACCCCATCCCGTTGTACATAATTTAAAAAATCTCTTCAGTAGCAGGTAATCTTCCTTGGGGTAGTCAAGAGAAAGACAAATTTCGCTGCGGCGCATTTTTTTCATATCATCAAATATGCATTTTTGGAATGGCTTTTATCACATTTAGCATCAGGTTCTCGTAATATTTTCAACTCAGAGTCTCAGGAGTAGACATATCGACCAAAATAAGATATGCATCTGGGTCTTCTGGGGTAAAAACCATTCACTATTTTAGCAGAAGATATCCCAGAAAGGTTTCCCGATGTGAGCGCTACGGAACCACGAAATAATTTTGTAATCGAGTTTTCAGAAGAATCAATCAGAAACAGAAATAAACATTTACGCGCCTTGGTGGCAAAAGCATTCTTTACCAAAAATTAGAAATTACATGTAAAACATTGTCCAAAAGGAGCTGCATCCAATGCAGAAATAATTTTTTCAGGTCGTTAATGTTGGGTTATCCGGAAATCAAAAATCATCATTCTAACATTCCAAGCTTTCCAATGCAAAATTACTTTTTCAAATCGGACTAATAGTTGCAGAGATATGGTGTCAACGGACGGACGGACAAAATGATAACATAAAAGCACGTTCCTTTCTGAACAAAAGATGTGCTAAGAAGGGGAAATCACTAACCACTGAACGCCTATGCATCTTTCCTCTATACAATGTACTTAAAATACCTTCGAGTCATTTTGAATTGGCAAATTGCGTAACAAAAAAGGCTTACGCTGTTTTACAAAGAAAAAAGTACGATTTGTTGCAATGTATTTCACAGCCTCTTCTAGAAGCGTGGCGTGGTGAGAGGCTCTTAAGAGTTTCGTTCATTTCTTGAAGGAAGGGGGTAATAATTCAACGACAACCGTGAGCATATAAGGCTGTAAAGAATCGCCCACTCCTAATTTTGGATCACTGGTTTCACGGGACGGGAGCGAAAGAGATTGCGTCGTAGAACAAATAGATCACCCGTACCTCATTTAGGACTTACAACAGTGGTCAATCTCGAAAAATTAGCCAATGATATGCTCCTCTGATTACTCAGTCAACGGCTGTACCTAGATTTGACATACCTCTGTTTTATTTTGGGGATTTAGCGCCCATCTTGCAAAAATCTATTACCTTTTAGAAGTCGGCTGTTCTCCTACTTTGAAGCTGTTAGCTCCAGGGAATGCAAAGGGGAAGTGGCGTAAGACATGCCTCATCTCGAACTCGACCGCATAACTGAAGAATGGTCAGAACGTAGACCACTGCGTTATCGGCTAACGTCAGTCTTGTTAATAACAATATAAAAACAATTGAATCTATATTTAGTTGGTTTAACTCTTGTGAACAGGAAATAGATACACTATATTATCAAAAGTATTCAGACACCACAATATTTTGGGACGAATGGCTTTAGCATTGAAATTAATAGTTAATCTGTCAACCGTTTGATTCTATGACAGCGTCAACACGACGAGGCATATTATCAACCAATTTCCGGCAGGTCTCGACAGGAATGGCTTGCCATTTATCCTTCAAAGCTGCTGCCAGAGTGGAGACAGAAGACGGTCGTTGTGGCCGATTTCGTATCCGTCGCTCCAGTTCAACCCAGAGGTGTGTTCTATAGGATTAAGGTCACGACTCTGAGCAGGTCACTCTAACAACTCCACCACATTTTCAAGAAACCAGTACTGGGCACGCTGTGCAGTGTGGCAAGGAGCTCGATCATGTTGAGACAACGGTCATAGCCATAATACTGCCATATTGTTGGTAGGGCAGAATGATCCAGAACTGGTTTCTGGTAAAGTAACCAACAGGCTGAGTCTCATCCTCGGAAAACAGCCACATACCATGATAGATCCTCCGCTGTACTTAACAGTTTGAAGACACAGTCCGACGAAAATCATTCGCAGGGCTGTTGCGAAATCCAAAGACGCCCATCATATTGGAAGAGTGAAAATCTTGACTCATCACTCCACACACAAGGAACAGCTTTCCAGTCGCATACAATCCAGGAATGTCAGGGAACACACCATTAAAAACGGCGCTTCTCATTCACGGTGTGGCTTGTGTTCCCCTTCTCTACTATAATAACCTACACTGTGCAACTCTCTGTGGATAGTTATGGTACTAATCGAGCCATTACAAGCGTTTGCTACTTCAGCAGCGAAGGAAGCGGAAGAGAAAGAACGGGATTTGGTAACATTTCTTACCATGGCTCTTCTGTTACGTTTCGTCAGTTTGTGCGGCCTTTCTGATCATTTTTGTTTTGCTGAAGTTGCATCGTCCTGCTTCCATCTGTTCACGACATCACTTGCAGTCGATTTTGGTGGGTTCAGTTTAGCTGCAGTGCTCCGTATGGAAACGTTACTCCAATGACTGCTGTGACCAGCCTACACTGGAACTCGGAATGTTCACACCCATGCGGCATATACCTTCCAAGATACTGATAGCACGACAGGACATCTCAGCTTTATATATCTTATGTACCTTCTCACTCAAAGCGCGCCTTCCTGCGCAGCCGTTCTTTGCACTAATGCAGATATTTGGTTGTGTCCGAATATTTCTGATATTATAATGTATATAGCATTGGCGTGTACAAAAGTGGAGCTAAAATTAAATACATTGCCCTTAGTTAATAATTTTTACGAAGGTCACTAACCACATCTTAATTTGATTAAATTTGAAAACATATTTAGGTTGACGGCAACGATATGAATCAAAACGTTTGCAATAAATAACAATGCATTCAACAGAAAAAGAGAACGAGACCCGAAACGTATGGCTTTAAAGTGCCACATGGAAAACTCCTGCAGCATATCCAAAGTGGAGAAAACCCAAGTCAAGTTACCCCAGGAAGCGGGTACTTCTAAAAATTGGATGCACTCCCAGTTCTGAATTGCTGCAAGAAAAATGTATGTTAAATCCAGATAACCTAAAGTCATCATTTCTCGTCTAGAATGTCGCCCAATCTCTTAGGAACGAATAGGACCTTGTAGGATCGTTGGACGAATTCCAATCAGTACGGGAAGAGAGGATAAAAAGATATTTTAACGTCAGCGTGAAGAGTTATTTAAAACCGCTCAGAATTTGTGCAAATACACTGCTGGTCATTAACATCAAATCACAGGAAAATATACGTATGAATCTCATTGAAATATGAACTGAGGTAATGATTTTTTTTAATAAATTTTATTCACGGTTTTGGCGCAAGTGTCTCTCTTGTGAAGCAATCAAACATAGATCACAGAATGGTTCAAAGATGCTAATAAGCTCTGACTTCAGTTTTCTACCAGAACACCATTTTGTTCAAACTGCTGTTGGCTGATATTCGCAGTCGGCGAAGGAGATTGATTGTGTGTCATCACAATAGCAGAAAATTTCAATGTATTACATTATTTGTATAGATATACACAACATAGGTTTTAGTAAGTTACCAACAATATTCTGGAAAACAAATTTCGGCCTGTACTTCGAGTTAGATTTTTTTGAATTGTTAAGCACAACTGTTTGATGCTATGATTCTTCCCCAACAGTAGTAAAGTAAACCACACGTAAAACACTTCGGTGTAACGAAAATTGGTAACGGAAGTAATCAAAACCACTGTTTAAATCTGAAATTTAACTGCCGTCCCATAAACTGAGGCAACAATAGTTAATTTCATTGTTACTCAACAATATATCTTACTAAATTATCGCCGAACATTATTTCTTCACGTTTTACATAAACGTAATGTCTCATTGCAATCTGCGTAAATTACGAGAACCTGATGCTAAATGTGATAACAGTCATCACAAAAAGGCATTTCTGATGCTATGAAAACGGTGCCTCGTAGGGAAATTCGGCTTCTTCTCAGCTCCCCTTTGCGCGGGGGGAGGGGGGGGTTCAATGCTATTGACGAGAGCTTTAAAATGACGTATAATACGATGGGGTGTAACCTGTAGATATCCTAAACCAAAAGATGCCAATCCTCATCACTAACGCACTTGCGATTCAGCTTTTATTCCTAATTTGAGGTCAGATTTACCTTGATGGACTTTTGCCGCTACATCATATTTCATCGTTTCTTTCTTAATCTAAATAATATGTAAACATAATAAATAATACATATTGTTTTTGAAAAACTAAACAATCGACAAACTTACTTATGTCGCTGCCATAGTTTAGTAAATACTTACTTTTATGACCAATACATCTTCTTTCATTAGTTTTACGACAATAACATTCGTTAAGTCACATACCTAAGTACCACTCAATGCCGGGAATAAGTAAACCTTATTTTTTATTGTTACGATTTAATTCTACTTAGTATGTACCGGACTGTGGCCTCGTGAGTGACGCCAGTTGCGTAACCAAGTTTCAAAATCTGCGGGGGGGGTCCGATCACACATGCACACACATTATATGTGCACATATCATCATCAACCATTATCAATCCGCTGCTAGATGACGGTATCCTCAAGTTTCCTTCAAAATTGTCTCTCTTGAGCCTGTCTCCTCCATGTCACTCCAGCATACTTTTGAATTTCATCCATTCATCTGCCAGGGAGTCTTCTTCTGGGTCTTTTCTTGTCCCTCGGAATCCAGTCTAAGATTTCTGTTGTCCATTGGTGGTCCATTCTTCTGGCAACAGGTCCAGCATATTGCCATTTCAGTGATTTCACTCTGGTCATGATGTCGTCCACTCCTGTCATTTTCCTTATCATCAAGTTCCTCTTTTTATCTTTCCTGGTTACACCAAGCATGCATCTCTCCATGGTGCTTTCAGTTGTCTGCAGTCTTTGTATGTCCTTTTTAGTTAAGGCCCATGTCTCTACTCCATACGTAAGCACTGGACGTATGCATAGATTAAACACTTTTCTTTTAAGACATAATGGCATACTGCTTTTAAAAATTGTACTGTTTCTTCCAAAAGCTCTCCATCCAAGTTTTATACCCCGATTATAAAATTTCATCAATGTGACCCTCACTTGATATCTGCTGCCTAAGATAAGTGTAGGTATCGGTATATATATAAAATATTATATACATACTGTATAAGATAGTGTTTGGGACCCAACCCCCTACACATACACATACACGTAGGAGCAAAGCAGCTGATGTGCAATCTAACGGGCACGACATAGGCGTCTCTGTTGGCGAATTGTGGAACTTAGTGAACCCAACTGTAAAACTATGATAGATAGGGCAAAAATGTAAATTACAAAGTTATAGAGCTGACTTTGCTTATTAGGAATCGATATCGCTGTTTTATTAAGTACACATTATACACGTGTTTGCATTTTACGAAACATTACAATCTTATATTATTAAATTTAGTTGGTTCACATCATAAAAAAGTGTGCATTATATCACTATATTCCCGAAACATTGGGGAAGTCCTTTACATTGAGGATCCTCGAATCTGAAAATATGTAAGATGCTGACTCCCCCAGTGGTTACGCCTATGAGTGACGCGAAAAATACAATATACTCTACGTAAATATATGTATACTGTAGGATCACTAGTTCATTTCACACTCACAAAGATCTTAGCATGCGATAGATGCATAGCATAAACTATCTACAAAGTGTACGATGGTACTCTCGAGTTTTTGTGAAACTTTCATATTGTGAAAAAACGAATTGTCATGAATTTCTGATAGACGGATCTAGTAAAGTAAATCGCAATAAACATTTAGAAATGCCAGGAGCATTCCCATGTTATATGTTAAGTATTCTGCAACTGCTTTAGTACTTCATTGGGATGTCTTAGCTCTCACCAAAGAAAGATCTGGTACTGAGATATCATGTAATATGGTACTCAGAATCAAAGGATAATCTACAGAAACGCATATTATTGCCTATGTATGTAACATAACGCGCTGCAAATGAGCGAACATACGAATTTTTCTAAAAGGAATACTCTCCTATATTTACTTTTGGCCGCAGGAAAGGCGAAATATGCAAATTATTATTGCATTGGATTAAAAAGACGCGCAAGTGTATTCATATCATGCAGGTGTTCTAGGTAACTCTTGCTTTAACTTCAGTGGTACGTCGAGCTGATTATGTTACAAATATATCCTATAGATTATTTACAGCAGTGGAGAGCAATTGGTTGGAGGGAAGCAGGTCAGACCCGTATGGGAGTTTTCAGAGCATTGAGTATCCCATAAAATATCCTGTCAAAACTTTGGAGACTGTTTCAACGCATAGCAGATGTTCGTTGTCAAGCAGCCCAGTCACCCAGCTCTACCACCAGTACAACAGCAGTGCAGTTCCACCTATTTCCACATGCACCAAGGGCTGTACTTCGCTTCGCCTGGGGTACCACACCCGGAAACCGAAGTACCCATGATGACGCTCGGTCATCGGATAGAACGTCACGCAAGGGCCAAGGAACGTCGGTAATGGGACTTCGACAAGTGAAAGAAGGAAATCTGGAGTGACGAGTCCGGTTTCCTGCTGCACCATGTTGATCGCCGTGTTCTCATAAGGAGTAAACAGCATGCAGCCCTCTCCCATAGTTGCACATTTGGGTTTCAACAGGCTTGTGGAGGTGATGTTCTGTTCTGTGAAGTTTCTTCCTGGCAAACCCTAGGTCCGTTGTTTATCATTCCAGAAACACTGAATGGTGGACGCTAGAGGTACCTTTTCCATGCCTGCAGAAGGTTTGCCTGGACCACAGTGGCATCGTTCAACATGACAACGCAGCGTGTTATCGGGCTCGTATAACTATTGAATGGTTGGAGGAACACGACAACGAATTCGACACATTGCCTCGGCCCCAAAGGTTCCCTGACTTTAACCCAATTGAACATTTAAGGTATAGGCTAGAACGGGGTGTGATAACTTCTGATCCTCCTCCACAGAATGAGCGTGACTGATGGAGCTCCTGCAGCGGATATGGGTGAAGTTACGCATAGAGAATGTTCGACACCTTGTAGAATCTGTTCCGAGGCGACTGCGAGCCACGATTGTACAGACATTTGGACCAACGCGTTATTGGGTAGGTGGTCCTAATGCTAAATTAATATGTGTAAATAGGCCACCAAACGGGCCACAGCTTGACATGACCTTTTTTGCTCATCTTTGTCTGTAACATCTTCTGTTGTTTCTCGGATAGTTTCACCTATTTTTATCACATGAAATTTGTCCTTTTGCGGTTCACACGGTTTACGTTTTTATTTATCATTTTTATATTAGAAACTGCGTTCACACCAAAAGCTTCTCGTCATGCGCTAATATGTATTTATATTTTTTGATCTTGTATTTTATATTTCTCTGAATTAAGGTTTTCATGCGAGATAGTTTTTCTAACTTGATTTCAATATTACTAAATTCAAAGCTGAATTTTGTGTAAAATAACATGTTTGGCGTCATTTACTTTATCCGATTAGAACACCATGGGCCTCAAAAATATGGTATGAATTTATGCAGGAAACGTTTTTTTTTTGCATACGAAAATATGTAAAAAAAGTTAATGCTCTCTTGACAGAATCAACTGTTTTTGTTTGTAGAACTCACAATGATGATTTCTTTTTCTTTTCTTTTTGTTACGTTTTCCAGCCGTGTCAAAGATCAGGACATAGAAGCGGGATGTATTCCATTGCCCTTATGCGTCATAACTTGCGTAAATATGGTTCTGTTTCGATGAAATTTTAGTATGTCGTTGGGGACCACCTGTGGACGAACCCTATTGAAAATAGGTGAAGTGGGGTCAAAGGTCAGGACATAAAAGCGGGATGCATTCCATTGCCCTTATGCGTCATAACTTACGTAAAAATGGTTCGATTGAGACAAAACTTTATCATTTAGTTCCGGAAGTATACTTTACCGGTTCTGTTGAATATCATCGAAATGGGGTTAAAGGTCAGAACATAGGAACGAGATTTATTCTACAGCCATTATCCTCATAACTTGAGTACTAATTTTAGTAATGATTTCTGGTATGTTGGAAAACGTATCATAATCAATGCATTGCATGATTTTACCAACTGATTTTTATTTTTGATTTGTGGGTTTCAAAGACAACAGTGAGCAATTCAATGAGCTGTAGGTAATCTCCCGTCCCTAATTTGTGGCCATTGGGTCCTGGTAGGGGAGATAGCCAGTGTCGTAAGACACACACACACCATCCACGCCTCATCTGGAATTCGAGCGGGGAACCGTACTGGACGAATGATTAAATACCAGCGCTTTGTAAAATACCCCTCGTTCACAGAGGCGGCCAACATATTTCGAAATTAATAACATGAAAAGTAGATATCCATCCTGTAAGCTTTCATATTCTAGTAACTACAGTGTGAAAATATTAAAATAATTCTCTTTCCGATATAGTACGATGAAGTTATTTAGAAACGTCAATGCAATAAATGACCTTCACTATGATGGTGCTCTCATTTTCTAGAGGAACTCGAGAGACCATTTAATCCTTTTTTTAACGTAGCGTCTGCTATCTCAATTTCCTTGACATTCATAAGTAAGACTGACGTATGCTGCGCGTTAAGTTATGACTTTTAACTCAACATTTTTTACAAAAGTAATGACATGAAACATATGTGCAGAAAAACACACTTTCTCCTAGAAATGCGTTTTAAAGTACCAGCGGAAAAAGGCGTCCACGCTTTTCTTTATTTTTTTTAAGGCTTTGAAATTTTCAGTTTAATAGGATATCCTTCTTCCGCTTTGAAGTTTGGATTTAATTTACGTCCCGGCCAATCTCTCCATGCTACAGTAAAATTAAAAGAAAAGTTACACACGCATTAAAATTCCTAATCGAATTTCTTATGATGCCCGGTCCGTATGCTGTGCGATACGTTTTTTAAAATACGAATATTGTGATCCTACTTCTCAGGCATATAGCAAATTAAGTTTATCTCACAGCCAGGAACTAAATCACTTATAGCCGCACCGGTGGCGCAGTGGTTTAAGCGATGGCTTCTGATCATTCATCCGTAAGGGGTCCGGGTTTGAATCCCGGTGAGGCATGGACGTTGTGTTTGTCTTACGGCTCTGGCTCTCTTCCTTCCCTGGAACCAGTTGCCCTAAATTAGGGACGGGTGACTGCTTATAGCCCACTGAGTTGCTCACGGTGGTCGTTGAACCTCCAATTAAAAAGAAATTACTTATATTTATTTCAGTTGCATTTGTTTTCATTTCGACCACGGTTGTCCATCGGTGGTCGGGTTCTCTTGGCGATATGTGCAGCCAATTGCCATTTAAGGGATTTTACTCTGATCAATGATGTCATCCACTCTTGCCACATTTCTTCTCCACGAGTTCCTATTCTCATATTTCCTGGCAACTCCTGATTTCACAAAGCCGCCAGAACTGCAATGGATGCATCTTCTGTATCTCGCGATGATTAAACCTTTGAAGCACGGCGCTGCCACGCATTTGATTGGATGGTGACAATCGTGTTGGCAACCGAAAGTTTTTAAAAAACAGCAATGACCAACGGCTAGCGAAGAAATTTTTCCTTGCTCTGTTAGTCTCTTAACAGTATAACTCAGCTGTATTAAAATCAAATATTGCTTCCAATCGTTATTCTTATCTTAATTTACTTCATGTTTCCGATTTAAATCGAAAGCTGGTCTGGTTTCTGATTTCAGTCGGACTCTGTGAGAAAAAACAACTGACGGTAACTTCCGTTGCAAGCATCACTCTGATTTAACACACTTTACATGACGCATTTTCTTTTTCCAAGTTTGCGCTGCGGATTATCCATCTGGTCGATCGGAAGGAAGTAATACGAGTAGCGTCTGTTAGTGACAAAAATTAAGCTTACAAATTAAACTTTTTGCCGTAAAGAATAATACTGGCAGTCTCGTTTTCTCTACCTTTTAATGTTTACTGAAACGTGAAAAATATAGTAACCTAATTGTGGAACACTAATCGCATTTGTTCTTGCCTCGTCTTGTACTCAAGATCGATTTAGCTATGAATGAAGATAAGGAAACTGAAACATTTAAGCCATTACACTTATACTCCTTATCGACATATAAGCCGAATAACACGTTAATTAAATTCTTCCCATTAAATTTCAAATTCTGTTTGAACCTTGATAGCCGCCGCGATGGCGCAGTGTTCGAAGCGATGACTTCTGATCATTAGTCGAAGGTGGATCCGGGTTCGAATCCCGGTTAGGGATGAATGCTTTTTTTTTTTTTTTTTTTTTTTTTTATTCGAGGTTTAACGACCACTGTGAGCAACTCAATGGGTTATAAGCAGTCGCCCGTCCCTAATTTAGGGCCACTGGTTCCAGGGAAGGGAGAGAGCCAGTGCTGTAAGACAAACACAACATCCATGCCTCACCGGGATTCGAATCGGGACCTTTTTCGGACGAATGATCAGAAGCCAGCATGGATGTTTGTCTTAGTCTTTCGGCACTGGCTCTCAATGTGTTACTTGATCAACACTGGCTCTCTGTGTACATTGGTCTCCGTGTACATTGGTCATTTAGCATGCTGTAAAAGTTGTGTTTGATATGTACTTGTTGATGTGAAAAATCTGGATCTTGTATATTTCTGCCTGTTTGTCATGTCTTTGTACCACCAGCTCTAATAAATCATTTAAATAAAAAATTTCCAGTCAAAAAAAAAAAGAAAAAAATTGATGGTATTGGATTGTCCGGAAAGTACGTGCAAAATTTGCGTAGCTCGTTGATAATTGGTTGCCATGGGCCGCTATCACTATTTGTAGATAAGGCAGCTACAAAAAAGGATGTGGCAGAAGTCCCTGTACACGTTTGCGCTAGAAGTTGGGGGAAATGACAGGGAAGTGGCTGTGAAGTCGTAGAATGACAAAATACAAACCTTTGCATTTACGACAAGTAATGCTTTACCACTACCAAAAAGTATTAAACGCAACGCAAGCTGCATGGGAGATATGTAATGTCTACAGGGACGGTGCTGTAGTAGACAGAACAGTTTGCAAGTGGTTTACCAGATTTCGAGATGAAAACTTGAGCCGGGAATTGAAGATCGTTTGGGCAGGCCTTGTGCCACTGACGAGGGCCAGCTCCATGCACAGCTGAGGGCAACCCTCTTTTGTACAGCCCTCAAGCAATACGGATTTAGCAGAGGTACTCAGCATATCGAAATCCACCATCCATAAACACCTCCAGAAGTTTGGCTACGTCAGCCGGTATGATGTATGGGTCCCACACAAATTTTCCGAGAGAAACTTGCTTGATCGAGTTTCCATCTTTGACAAGCTTCTGAAACGCAACAGAAACTATCCGTTTTTAAGAATATTGATGAATAGTGATGATAACTGGATCTTTTGCAACCATGTGATGAGGGAAAAGTAATGGCTGCAGCGTGGGGATGCACCCTTAGGGATTTTCAAAGCGGGACTACCCCTAATAAAGATTTTGCTCAGTTTTTGGTGGAAATGTAAATCTGTACTACACTACGAGCTTTTACTGAACAACCAGACGATAAACTACGATAAGTACTGCTCACTGATGGACTTTCTGCAGGCAACAATCAACAAGAAAGATGACACCGAATTTTCGGGTGTAATAAGCACGTCTTTTGAATCCGTTCTGACGCAAATTAAATTTATAAAAGCTATTCCAAGTCAATGGAACCGGTATGGAAAACAATAGTATCTGACGGAAGAAGGTTTTTCAATCGGGTCTTTAATCCCTCAGATATTGGTGTAAACGGAATCGTGAGCTTACGAACTCTTAGAAACAGAGTTATCGAAAAAAATTAGATGTGACTTTACGTTCCCGGTCGGAAAACCATGCATTATTTTAGGAAGAAAGTATTCGCAAAAGGCTTATCCATATGAGCGGTATCGGTCTAAGATAAAAAAATTTAGTCGAGTTTTCAAGAGCCCAGATTTTGCTACAAATACATCAGAAGCACAAATTAACACTTATGACCCCTAGTGGCCAAACCATTCTTCACAAAACATTAGAAAATATGTTAAAAATATTTCCATCAGGTCTTGTATGCGATACAGGAAGAATTTTTCAAATCGGAGATTTAGGAGCAGAAAACGCAATTTTCCTTTATGCGTCCTAGCGGAAAGTCTATGATTTACGTGGAAATTTTGAATTTATAGGAAAAACATTTCGCATCGGAAACACTATCCAACAAAGAAGGATTTTTTTAAATCGGACTTTTAGAAGTAGAGATATTGACAAAAATAAGATATGCATCTACGCCCCTGGCGTAAAAACCATGCACTATTTTAAGAACAAAATGTTTCTAAAAGGTTTGTCGATACGAGTAGTATCGTTCTACAAACGACGTTTTTTTTCAATCGAGAATTTAGAAGCTCATATTTTGCTGCAAATACATCAGAAGCGGAAATTAAGATTTACGCCCCCTGGTGGCCAAACCATTTTTTTTTACAAAAATTAGAAATTATGTGCAAACGATTTCCCATCAAGAGCTGTATCTGGTGCAGAAAGAATTTTTCAAATCGGAGAGTTAGAAGCAGAGATATAGGGCGAAACGCAATTTACCTTTACGCCCCCTGCGGAAAGTCTACGAATAACTTGAAAATTTTGAAATTATATGAAGCACATCTCACACTGGAAACACTATCCAACAAAGAAGGAATTTTTCAAATCGAACCCCTAGAAGTACAGATATTGACAAAAATAAGATATACATCTACGCCCCCTGGCGGAGAAACTGTGGGATATTTTACGAAGAAAATATTCCAAAAAGGTTTATCGATGTGAGTGGCATCAGTCAACGAAATAATTTTTTCAATCGATATTTTAGAAGCTCAGATTTTATGGCAAATACATCAGAAGCAAAATTTAACACTTACGCCCCCTGGTGGCCAAAGTATTCTTTACCAAAAACTCGAAATTATATGCAAAAGATTTTCCATCAGGAGATGTATCCGCTGAAAAAAAAATTAAATCGGAGTTTTAGGGGAACAGTTATCAGGAAAAATGTAATTTACTTTTACGCCCCCTAGCGGAAAATCTATGCCTAATTTGAAAACGTAACTATATCGAAAATACTCTTCGACATAAATGGAATCGAAAAAAAAATAATTTTTTCAATCGGGTGTTTAGAAGCAAATATGTGGAATAAAACGTAAGTTTGAATTCGACATCATCTGCATTTACGCTCTCTAGCGGCAAAATTGTACATCGTAAAAAAAACGAAATAAAGGATCATTATTCGCATATTTCAAGCTTCCGAATGCAAAAAGGATTTTTCAAATCGGACTTATAGTTTCAGAGATACAGTGGATACAGGCAGACGGACGGACTGACGGACAAACCGATAACATAAGCACGATCTTTTTTTTACAAAAGACGTGCTAAAAAAAGCGCCCAGTTTTAGCGAATGGGTGTAGCGTTTTGTTCCAGCGGGACAATGCAAGACCTCATGTCCCTTTGAGAACAGGACAGAAGTTTCTACAGTTTGGGTGGTATGTCTTACCTCACTCGGCATGTTCCCAGGACATTGTACCCTCAGACTACTACCTTTTCTGGTCGTTTCAGAATATTCTTAATGGCACGAGGTTCGACTCTTTGGACCAAGTCAAAAATCACCTAGACAAGTTTTTACCCTGAAACCTGTGAAATTCTGGGAAGACGGAATCTTCAGACTGCATGACCGATGGCAAAAAGAAATACAACAACAGGGAACATATATTATCGTTGTTTAAAGGTCTGTTCTTCTACAATACGTGACGTTCTTTTACGTGCTATTTTTCGGCACAAACTTTCCTGACAGTCCAACAGCTCACGCGACGGTTATTTTATCGCTATATTTACCATTCTTTGAAAACTCCCGCAGTTCGTTAGCTTGTTCTCAGTTCATCTTGTTTCCTGGAACACGCAAATGAATTTCGGTCACTTTTCGAAATTTGATTGTGTTAACCATTAACTACTGAGTTACACGATACCTACTTTAATTTGTCTGAAAGCAGTTCTCTCTGCCTCTTCGAGGTGTTCTTTACGTGGAGAATACAGGATATCTGGCTTTCTATTCTTAGGTTCGAAGCACTGCGTAGTACTCAGGGCAAGAACGTTTCAAGACCAGTTGGTGAATAAAATCCCCCTGTACATCATAAAACGTATTTAAATGTGCAAACTGGAGTAATGATTTGTTAAATGGCTATTATATTTTGCTTCTACGACATCAAATTTATTACCTCACTGTGTAACTACAACCCATTTCGTAATAACTAATGGAACTGCATTTTTTTTTTCCAATTGTCCACAGGCTTCTAAAACTATTTGGTTCCCTTACTGTGAATGAAAAATTGCTACTGGTATATTATTTTACCTGTTTCTTACCAGAAATGGAAGCGTAACAGCCAACGGTGCTACATAAATAACGATATTACTTAGTTCTTTGCGGCTTAGCTCTTGGAACAGAAACTTGACTCAGTATTAAAATTCTATCCGGTAAAGATTGTGGGTTCCTTCTTTTCATTTGGGATTTATATTTCCTCCCTGACTTTGCAAGGACTATTGAATACTATAGGATTTATGATTTTTCTTTCGTCCTTATTTCATTTATTTTCTAACACGGAGTCTCGTTGGTCTGGGGAGCGACCGATAATGCACTTCTATGTTATGTGTTCCGACTATTGGAAACCGATACGTCATTACAACTAGCGTTCAAATCGAGTTCTTTATTGACGAAGTCGGTGAATATGGACAGTCTTGATAAGGAAAGTTTGAGCAAAATCTTGTTCAAAGGATTTCAGCTAATGCAATAAGTTCCTCTTAAATTACCTACAGTGTAATTTTAAAGGGATGCTTAAATATCCACAAAAGTGTTCCGGAATATTAAATAGTAGTGATATGTTCAAAAATAAAGATCAAGATTTTTGCTTTTCTGCGAAAGAGATGTAATGATAAATTTAGGATGAATTCTCTCACTGGAAAATTAGCGCATGGATCTCGTTAAATCACAATAAAAAATTTGACCATACATCTATAACAAATAATCTATGAATACCGTTATACACTTCTGAGATTGTGACATTTTTCATCTGTATATGTATTGTATATAATCTTATAGAACAAAATAAAATAAACAAATCAATAAAATGCCAAGAGTAAAACGAAGAGCTTGACATGTGGGTTGCGCACAGCAGCAAACCAAAATCCAAGATATGTAACCTGCTTGTAGAACCACCTTTATCAAGGGAATTCAGTTCTATATACGGAGTAATTATATATAAGTATGTTCTATATAAGTATGTAATCTATGCAATCTTCCATTCCTTAGTTATGGACATATTGGAACGGACAACCTTTGTTTCGTTCCAGGGGTAGGGAAAGCATGTTATTTTGTAAGTCATTTATCAGCTATGCGATGTTAACAGCTTTGGCGTGAGAATTGCTCAGATGATTATTTAAGCCGTGTATGACGTCATTCGGTGAATTAGAATTCTGTCGTGGAGCTGATAGCAAATTTGTGGATCTGTTTTAAATTCAAACAAACTCAATCTTGGATAATTAATTTGTTGCGTGATGTGGAGGGGCTATTTTCCTATCTCGTTCACAAATATCCCGATGGTATTCAAGTTTCAAGGATGAGCGGGAAGATTTCAAATATGACGGAAGGGTCCGAGCGCCGGATTTCAGATTTGAACACATTGAGAAAGTTCGCGAAGGGATTAAAAGTGATAGCTGTGGGACCTTGAGCATGCTGGAATGTGAGCCTCTGTGTTACTCATAATAAAAAGACGATTCGTGAAACTTTAATGCAAGATTTTGTAAGGTTTTGGGAAGTTTGTGCTTGTTTCGTTTTAATATGCTTTGTCAGACGAACAGAAACATGCGCGAGTTGAGTACCCAAAATTCATCTCCTGGAGACTACAGAAACAATGCAAAATTGTTTGCAAAGCATTATGGCAGGTGACGAGATATGGTGTTTTCGTTACGATCCTGAAACGAAGCGGCGACAGAGTGCTCAGTGCAAGTCGCTACAGTCACCCAAAGAAAAGAAGATCAGGTTACAGAAGTGCAAAATCAAGACAATGTGCATGTTCTTTTACGACAGCAAGGAAATTCGGCATCGCGAGTTCATTTATATAGGTTCAGATGTCACTGGCAATGCTTACCTTTCCATTTTGGAACAATTCTGAAAGAAGACTGTTCGTGTCAGTCGTACAAAAACGGGCTATTCCTCCTTCTTGATGATAACACACCCGCACACAGAGCATTTAGTGTGCAGCAATTTCTGGCACAGAAACAAGTGTATGCCCTCA